>OW028710.1:4885000-9685000 GCA_932294345.1 Pandemis cinnamomeana
ATTTATCTAAAATAGTACTATTATATTTATAAATATTAACAAGCTTTTTATTAATTTGCAACATATGTATGTATGTGGAACAAAGTAGTCTCTGTCTACCCCTGTGGGAAAGAGGCGTGACGGTATGTATGTATGTATATTTGTCGGGGTGGAATCTTGTGACTCAATTTTGAAGCAAATATCTTCATCCGATTCAGCTGAAATTTTGCATACTTGTGCAAGTCAGATGACAATACAATAATCTGGCAGTAAAATTCTGCTGGTAAAGCCAGGATTGTCTCCGCAGGAGGGAACTCTTCAACGGTTGCTCCGATTAGACTTGAAATTTGTACACATATGTAGAATGGATGACAATGCAAGTTTTGGTTGTTATATGTGGTATTCAATAAAGAGTATTGTATTGTATTTATTATATTATAAATAAATCAAGGTTCCTTACTAAAACTCCATTCATCTAACTAACCCGATGGTGAAAAAATTTCAACTGTCTAGCTATCACGATCAGTTCATAACACACAGCCTGGTGTTGGAGACAGACAGACAGACAGACGGACAGACAGTGAAGTCTTGGTAATAGGGTCCCGTTTTTGTTCTTTGTGTACTGAATTAACCCTAAAAAGGTTCATTTGGTTATCAGTTCAAAGCACACCAACACAGAAAATAAATAAAAAATACATCTGCATGTATCAATGTCGAGCATATTATAGGTTTGGGAAAAACATTGAATATTCTTAGTAATAAGCTATCATCTAATTTGGTACCACATACAATGAATTCATATGCGAGAGATTCTCATTGCTACAACATGATTCTCTTGGAACTTTCGAGAACAAGACAGAATAATTGGTAATTTAAATGTACTTACAGGAACGTCTGCGAACAGCACGCTGCACAGTAATAATCTCAACACCTCGTTTCATCTGAAAATAATAAGTAATATGGTTAATTACCAAAGTATATGATATCATTCGCCATTAATGTTTACGTTAAAGTTATATCTTAATTTAGGATGTACAACAGTTCCTACCGGCCTACTTTTCAGCCAGCGTTAGTTTTGTAAATCATTACACACAATGGCGTCCAATAATGCTATTAGGATTTACACTTTTCATTGAAAACTGTTGAAGTAGGTAGTAGATATATGTACTTATGTTAAATTAAGTTACATAGATCATAATAAACTATTGTATTATATCTGTGTACTGTTTTTTCTCGAAATAAAACAATAAAACGCTTACCTTGTCGGGATTCAATATCACGTCTTCACTTTAGTTAGCAATTTCGCGGCAAAAGTAACTGAACAAAAGACAATCGCCTTTTTTTTTTTTTCGTCAACGCGGCCAGTTATAATTTTATAAAAAGTCATTGCATAGAAAAGTGAATTATTATCAGAAATTAATTTTGGTATTTTCTCATATAATTCAATCCTTTAATTTAAATTAATTTTTGAAATATTTTGGCTAGTGACTTCAGAGTTTAATCTGGCTCGTCTACAAAGCTGCTTAATTGCCTTTGGTTAGAAAAAAAATATATTTAATGATTTTTTCTTACATATTAGGCCAGTTTGAGAAATTTATTTGAATATTTTAAAATTTTATTTGTTAAATACAGGATATGGTCGACTGGATACACGTGATCAGTGGCACGAAACTCCCTTTGCTCATCTGCTTAGAGAAAAATACTGTCATCTGTCATTCGTACGTCAAAGTCATCATTTGTCATTTGATCCGGGCAGTTTGTCTTTAAGTTTCTAACCTTCTGAAAGTGTATTTTCCACGATAACTTATGAAAATGCTTACCAGTGGAGACTCCGGTGAAATATTTGTCAAGACTAAAACGCTCAATCTACGCAAATTGCGAAATGTGTCTACTTTGGAGTACGATATGCACAATATTGCTGAAATAGGGGGGCTTAGATGCTCATGTGAGTATTTACCTGTTCAATCATCAACATTGAGTGCATATATGAAATAATACTCGCATACTCTATACAATAGTTACTAATCTTTTCATTCTGTTGTAGGTGGTTGTAAGAATGTTCTATTGCTTCTGTTTTGGCTGGCCAAGAAATGTGAAGAAATCTTCAACATCCATACAATGCTACTGGACAGTGGCGGACTAACAGGGGGGCGGAAGGGGCGGCCCGCCCCGGGCCCCCAGTCTTTGGCGGGCCCCAAATGCCTCCGCGTTCTCCTGATCAAATCCTAAGCAAGACTTTAAAAATGTGCTTAGAGTTAGTACCAACATAATGTCATCAAGATCAAAACACTACAGCCATCTAGAATTTTTACACAGTACTAATGTTCTTTTAACTTTGCTGAACGCGTCCAATATGCTGAGGGAGGGGATTTCCATCTCTGTGTACGGAGAAAAACTACATATTTTTTTAAGCTAGGGGGCCTCATTTAGTTTTGTCGCCCCGGGCCTCTGACGGGCTTAATGCGCCACTGCTACTGGACAAAGCCAACACCGAGCATGATTGTTTTATGTACCAGATCCTAGCTCCGAAAGAACCAAATAAGTCCACATGTACCTACTGGGGAGATTATGATGAGGTTAATACTGCGAAAATGTTTTTATTTCTCATGTCTTTATTAGTTGATATAAGAGGGGAATTACAATGGGTCCCTTCATGAGAGCCTTGTCGCCCCGGCTGATAGAGACCTCAGGAGACCCCAGAGCTGGCGCTTACCTCTCCCAGCGAATTTCTCTGGCTGTACAGAGAGGTAATGCCGCCAGTGTGTTGGGGTCTATGCCGCAGGAGGGCCTTTTAGATGGTGTTTTCTTTTTATAGTTAGGTATATTTATTTAGTTTTAAGTTTTGTATATTTAGTTAACTTTTAGATTTTATCAGTTAATTTTTTTTTTATATTTCTGAAATTGTTAGCAAGCGCTAAAAATAAATAATTACAAATTGTTTGTTTTTTTTATTATTTCACCTTGAATATATTAATTATAGGGATTATAGGGACGTTATGATATGGGTGTGGATGAATATATTTACAGTTTGTTATGTGATTTAGGTTTAACAAGGAAAAATAAATGTCAGTCGTTTTTATATTGTTAACCATTTAATAAAATGTTAAAACGTTATTTTACTGAAAAACAATACAAGTAATGTGATGTAGGTTTAATAGCAAAAGCAAACAAGTCGTAAGGAACATTATGTATTTTATTAGGTACTAATATTACAATAATAATGACTAAAAAAATATTTGCAGATGCATATTCTTTTTTTTTAACGGGGATGTATGAAATTTACCAATACACAGAGGTTTTGATTTACAATTCATTTAAACAAAGTAGACAACCCCATTGAGGTTGGATCGGTTGGATAATAAGCAGACTGATTTATCCTGTTAGACAGTTGTTCAAGAAGTAGTGATTCATCACTACATAGTATAAAATAAACAATATAAGCATAAAAATGTTGCTACAATCTCCTCACTCTATGGTTTTGCTCTAACCAAGTCGATGTGATATTTGTTGCTATGTCTGTCTGTCAGTTGCCTTCAGAACCGACCAGGGGGCGCGACATTCGCTCTTTCTCGTTGCTTCCCAAGTCGAGAGCGTGACGTCATTAGGCTCGGCTTTATAAGGACGGCGCCCGGTAGTCTTTTTCGGCTGCCGCAGAACGCAATATTCAGTTGTGACCGCGCTCCGAGCTCCTTCGATTTAAATTAAAGTTTCGCTATGATTCCTTCGACGTGTGGTGAGTAATCGCGTTGGCGATGGACTTTTAAAGTCCTTTAATTAACCAACAGTCAGATGTCGCATTTGCTGTTAATCCCGTAATGTGAGTATCCACGTTTTTCTCTGGGCTCTAGTTATTTATGCCACGTCAGGCTCTCACAGAATCCTAAAATCTAAAGTATTTTCTGTTGGTTTTAGGGGCCCTTAGTTCCGGCTCATCCTTGGTTCCGGCTCATCCTTGGTTCCGGCTCATCCTAAGTTAGGCTTTTGTCTAATCTGCATTGGAAGTGGATTGCCACCGTGTGCTAAACCACTGTTGCTTCCAACCTTAACCAATTGGCTTTAATACTGGAGGGTCTGTCTGGGCCAAGGAGACGAAATATCGTGCCCACACCTGCTATATCTGCCCCTACGTGCGGAGGACGAAGTAGGAAGCCTATTTTATTCTGTGAAACCTAAATTTAATAGCAGCCAAGCTTAGGTCAGTAAGCTTTCCTGGTTTTGATAACGCCGGCACACCGGTGATCCTAATTGTTACTTTAAAAACTATATTTAATTAGATTCTAACAGCGACATCTGATTTTTCCATCATCAACTTCTGTATAATATGCCTGACGTACAGTAGGTAAATCAATAATTTCGTTAGTATAATCCTTTTGTTTTCTTTGGAACTGTGTCATAGCGCGCCCTAGGTAATTTTTTAATCTAGTTCTTGGAATCTCATGTTAACCGGCTGGGTAAGTTGGTGAGTAGGTAATTGAGGCGTAAAAACCACCGTTACAAGTTTAGTTTCTATTTCTAATGATTTTAAAAATTAACACCACCATGTTCTACTTAAAAAATACATGTATAAAGTTATGTTAATTTCGAAAGAAAATAGTATTGTGTATTCTTTGCTTATTTTTATTTCACTTTTACTTTTCGCAAGCTTAGTTCGGTTCTGGCGCTTCGCTCGTTCGGCTCGCGCAATGGGGTCGCAAAAACCTAACCCTCCTCCTCGCTTTGCTCGTCGTCGTACCTAACTCTTCTGACTCTTTTTCAAATTTACCAGGTACTTTAGAAACAAAGTACCTATATCACTTAATATTATATCATAAGAATGTAGTTAATATAAGATAATTATTTATTACGTATTATAAACGGTACACTTTATGTGTATGTTATATAAAATGTAATTGGTTTGAAACCTTGTTCGATGCGGTCCTCGACGATCTCCTACCTACAGCATACCTAATGTTGGCCAGGTAGCTTCGGTTGCCGACCTTGAGTTAGCGCTTTACCTACAACACATAGCAGTGCCATGGCAGGCCGGTGGTAGCACGAGGTCGGTCAGGTATCGCTGCACCACACGGTAATCGTCCTCCCCTCGTGGCGTAAATGTGATACCCCTTCCACCGGGCACGAAGATCGGGGGGTGGCCCAGCTCATCGTTGGACCTCAGGTCCTCCCTCTTCTGAGGGCGTTGCGTCCATGTGCGACAAGTTCAGCCCTGGCATAGTCGGACGCTGGCCGAAGGGGGGGGGGGGGGACAAAGACGGGCGTCGGTTGGTGGTGGTAGTAGCAGCAAACGCCATCTCGACTGGCCTCTGAGATATTGGCGTTTCAATTTTGTATGGCGGCCATCTTGTTTTCGCGCTTTTGAAAAAAAAAACACCGGCTTACCCATTGGCTGGCTGTTCTGAGCGACTTTAGTTCAGGGCAAACTCGATAGGGCAAGTCGTTGCGGAGAGCTGGCCCATGTGTCAAGTCAGTTTCCACGTTGAGGTCGGTTTTGCATTTATTTTGTATTTGTGATCGAATTTCTTATGCGATGGTGTATAAAGTTGAACCCTTTTTCTAAAAGCTGCTATACAACACAAGTGAGTCTATGAGTCTGACATTACTTTGTATGGCGGCCATCTTGGAAAATGGCGGAATCGAAAAATTAAATATGGCATTTAAATTTGTGGCCTTGAAGAGCCGCGGATGCAAAATTTCAATCGGATCGCATTAAAAAAAAATTTGGCCGCCATTTTGAATCCGCCATCTTGGAAAAAAAAATGGGTCATCCGATTACTACTCCCACCTGGAACAATATTTGGTCGAGCACCACCCACCTATTGTGATTGGCCTCTGAGATATTTGCGTTTCAATTTTGTATGGCGGCCATCTTGTTTTTGCAATTTTGAAAAAAAAATACCGGTTCACCCAGTGGCTGGCTGTTCTGAGCGACTTTTGTTCCGGGCAAACTCAATAAAGCAATTCATCGCGGAGAGCTGGCCCATGTGTCAGGTCAGTTTCCACATTCAGGTCAATTTTTCATTTTTTTTGTACTTATCATATAATTTTTGAAGCGAAAGTGTATAGAACTAAACCCCAACTCTTATGGTTTCCTCAAAACAACGGGTCAAAGATACAGAAATTACTTTGTATGGCGGCCATCTTGGAAAATGGCGGAACCGAAAAATAAAGTATGCCATTAGAATCTGTGGCCTCAAAAAGCCCCGGATGCAAAATTTCAATCGGATCGGAGAAAAAAAAAATTTGGCCGCCATTTTGAATCCGCCATCTTGGAAAAAAAATTGCTTGGTCGGATTTCCCCCTCAACTCTGAATGACATTTGGTCGAGCACCACCCGTCTATCTCGACTGGCCTCTGAGATATTCGCGTTTCAATTTTGTATGGCGGCCATCTTGTTTTCGCCATTTTGAAAAATCTTGGACCGGCTCACCCATTGGCTCGCTGTTCTGAGCGACTTTAGTTCCGGACAAACTCGACAGGTTGAGCCGTTGCGGAGAACCGCCCCATGTGTCAAGTCAATTTCCACGTTCAGGTCGATTTCGTATTTTTCTGGTGGTCGTGAGGGCATTTCTGATACGACCATGTATAGAGTCTGACCTCACCTCTTACGGGTTCTTCAAAACAGCATGTCAGTGAGTGAGTGAGTGAGTGAGTCAGTGGGTATTCAGCTATATATATTATAACTAGTATTTCGCGTGGGTGCCGCGGGCCCCGAGGGCCCCGCGGAGGTCCCTGCCACCCTGTTTTGTTTTAATAATCCTAACCTTTTTTTTCTTACTATATACTTTGGCCGCCTTTTTGAAACCGCCACTTTGAAAACAGTGATTCATATCCTACCGCCCTGTTTTTTTTAAATATTTCTAACATTTTTTAAATCTTTGGCCGCCATTTTGTATCCGCCATCAGAGAAAGTATTTCGCGTGGAGGCCGCGGGCCCCACGGGACCCGCGGAGGGTACCCTGCCACCCTGTTTTTTTTTCAAATATTTCTCACCTTTTTTTTTACTTTATTTTTCGGCTGTTATCTTGGGAACAGCATCTCACATGGGGGCCGCGGGCCCCACGGGACCCGCGGAGGGTACCCTACCAGCCTATTGTTGAGGCCGCGGCCCCCGCGGGGACCGCGGAGGGTAACCTGGCACCCTGTATGTCACTTAGTCGAGCACAACCCATCCATCTCGACTGGCCTCTGAGATATTGGCGTTTCAATTTTGTATGGCCGCCATCTTGTTTTCGCAATTTAAAAAAAAAAATACCGGTTCACCCATAGGCTGGCTGTTCTGAGCGACTTTAGTTCCAGGCAAACTCGATAGGGCAAGTCGTTGCGGAGAGCTGGCCCATGTGTCAAGTTAGTTTCCACGTCAAGGTCGGATTTGCATTTTTTTTGTACTTGTGATAAAATTTCTTATGCAATCGTATATACAGTCGAACCCTATTTCTAAAAACTGCTATACAACACAAGTGAGTCTATGAGTCTGACATTACTTTGTATGGCGGCCATCTTGGAAAATGGCGGGATCGAAAAATCAAGTATCACGTTTGAATTTGTAGCCTCGAAGAGCTCTGGATGCAAAATTTCAATCGGATCGGAGTAAAAAAAAATTTGGCCGCCATTTTGAATCCGCCATCTTGGAAAAAAATTTGGCTTATCAGATTACCACTCCCACCTTGAACAATATTTGGTCGAGCACTACCCACCTATTGCGATTGGCCTCTGAGATATTTGCGTTTCAATTTTGTATGGCGGCCATCTTGTTTTCACAATTTAAAAAAAAAGTTACCGGTTCACCTATTGGCTGGCTGTTCTGAGCGACTTTTGTTTCGGACAAACTCGATAGGGCTAGTCGTTGCGGAGAACTGGCCAATGTGTCAGGTCAGTTTCCACATTCAGGTCAATTTTGCTTTTACTTGTACTTTTGATATAATTTCTAATGCAATAGTGTATTGAGTCGAACCCCACCTCTTATGGGCTCCTCAAAACAACAGGTCAAATATACAGAAATTACATTGTATGGCGGCCATCTTGGAAAATGGCGGAACCGAAAAATAAAGTATGCCATTTGAATCTGTGGCCTCGAAGAGCCCCGTATGCAAAATTTCAATCGGATCGGATTAAAAAAAAATTTGGCCGCCATTTTGAATCCGCCATCTTGGAAAAAAAATTGCATAGTCGGATTTCCCCCTCAACTCTGAATGACATTTGGTCGAGCACCACCCATCTATCTCGACTGGCCTCTGAGATATTCGCGTTTCAATTTTGTATGGCGGCCATCTTGTTTTCGCCATTTTGAAAAATCTTGGACCGGCTCACCCATTGGCCGGCTGTTCTGAGCGACTTTAGTTCCGGACAACTTCGATAGGTCGAGCCGTCGCTGAGAACTGCCCCATGTGTCGGGTCAATTTCCACGTTCAGGTCGATTTCGTATTTTTCTGGTGGTCGGGCAAGCATTCCTGATACAACGATGTATAGAGTCTAACCTCAACTCTTACAGGTTCCTCCAAACAACTCTGGGGTGAGTCAGTCAGTGAGTCAGTGAGTGGGTATTCAGCTATATATATTATAATAAATAATAACAGTATTTCGCGTGGGGGCCGCGGGCCCCGAGGGCCCCGCGGAGGTCCCTGCCACCCTGTTTTGTTTTTATAATCCTAACCTTTTTTTTTACTAATACTTTGGCCGCCTTTTTGAAACCGCCACCATGGATAAAGTATTCTGCGTGGGGGCCGCGGAGGATACCCTGCCATCCTGTTGTTTTTCAAATATTTCTCACCTTTTTTTTACTTTATTCTTCGGCCGTTATCTTGGGAACAGCATCTCGAATGGGGGCCGCGGGCCCCACGGGACCCGCGGAGGGTACCCTACCAGCCTATTGTTGAGGCCGCGGGCCCCACGGGACCCGCGGAGGGTACCCTGCCAGCCTGTATTTTTTTCAAATATTTCTAACATTTTTTACTACATTCTTTGGCCGTCATTTTGAAACCACCATCTTGGAAAAAGTATTTCGCGTGGGGGCCGCGGGCCCCAAGGGCCCCGCGGAGGTCCCTGCCACCCTGTTTTGTTTTAATAATCCTAACCTTTTTTTTTTTACTAAATACTTGGGCCGCCTTTTTGAAACCGCCACTTTGAAAACAGTGATTCATACCCTACCCCTACCGCCCTGTTTTTTTAAAATATTTCTAACGTTTTTTACTACAATATTTGGCCGCCATTTTGTATCCGCCATCTTGGAAGAAGTATTTCGCGCGGGGGCCGCGAAGGGTAGCCTACCATCCTATTTTTTTCGCATGGGGGCCGCGGGCCCCGCGGGACCCGCGGAGGGTACCCTGCGAGCCTGTGTTATTTTCAAATATTACGACATTCTTTGGCCGTCATTTTGAAACCACCACCTTGGAAAAAGTATTTCGCGTGAGTGCCGCGGCCCCCGCGGGGACCGCGGAGGGTAACCTACCAGCCTGTATTTTTTTCCAATTTTTCTCACCTATTTTTTACTTTATTCTTCGGCAGTTATCTTGGGAACAGCATCTCACATGGTAGCCGCGGGCCCCACGGGACCCGCGGAGGGTACCCGCCAGCCTATTGTTTCTTCAAATATTTCTAGCCTTTTTCTATATTCTTTGGCCGCCATCGTAGGCAACGCATTTCGCATGGCGGCCGCGGGCCCCACGGGACCCGCGGAGGGTATTTTTGACTATAATATTTGGCCGTCATTTTGTATCCACCATCTCGTTTCAATTTTGTATGGCGGCCATCTTGTTTTCGCAATTTGGAAAAAAAAATACCGGTTCACCCATTGGCTGGCTGTTCTGAGCGACTTTAGTTCCGGGCAAACTCGATAGGGCAAGTCGTTACGGAGAACTGGCCCATGTGCCGAATCAGTTTCCACGTTCAGCTCAGTTTTTAAATTTTTTGGTACTAACGTTATGATTCTTGATGCGATGGTGTACAGAGTCGAACCCTATCTCTAAAAGCTGCTATACAACACAGGTGAGTCTATGAGTCTGACATAACTTTGTATGGCGGCCATCTTGGAAAATGGCGAAATCGAAAGATTAAGTATGACGTTTAAATTTTTGGCCTCGAAGAGCCGCGGATGCAAAATTTCAATCGGATCGGAGTAAAAAAAAATTTGGCCGCCATTTTGAATCCGCCATCTTGGAAAAAAAAATGGGTCATCCGATTACTACTCCCACCTTGAACAATATTTGGTCGAGCACCACCCACCTATTGTGATTGGCCTCTGAGATATTTGCGTTTCAATTTTGTATGGCGGCCATCTTGTTTTTGCAATTTTGAAAAAAAAATACTGGTTCACCCATTGGCTGGCTGTTCTGAGCGACTTTTGTTCCGGGCAAACTCGATAGGGCAAGTCGTTTCGGAGAGCTGGCCCATATGTCAAGTCAGTTTCCACGTTCAGGTCGATTTTTTATTTTTTTGGTACTTTTAATATAATTTCTGATGCGAAAGTGCATAGAGTCGAACCCCACCTCTTATGGGCTCCTCAAAACAACAGGTCAAAGATACAGAAATTACATTGTATGGCGGCCATCTTGGAAAATGGTGGAATCGAAAAATAAAGTATGCCATCCGAATCTGTGGCCTTGAAGAGCCCCGGATGCAAAATTTCAATCGGATCGGATAAAAAAAAATTTTGGCCGCCATTTTGAATCCGCCATCTTGGAAAAAAAAATGCTTAGTCAGATTTCCCCCTCAACTCTGAATGACATTTGGTCGAGCACCACCCACCTATCTCAACTGGCCTCTGAGATATTCGCGTTTCAATTTTGTATGGCGGCCATCTTGTTTTCGCCATTTTGAAAAATCTTGGACCGGCTCAGCTCACCCATTGGCCGGCTGTTCTGAGCGACTTTAGTTCCGGACAAACTCGATAGGTCGAGCCGTTGCGGAGAACCGCCCCATGTGTCGGGTCAGTTTCCACGTTCAGGTCGATTTCGTATTTTTCTGGTGGTCGTGGGGGCATTTCTGATACGATGGTGTATAGAATTTAGCCACACCTCTTATGGGTTCTCCAAAACAGCATGTCAGTCAGTCAGTCAGTGAGTGAGTGAGTGGGTATTCAGCTATATATATTATAAACTAGTTTTTCGCGTGGGGGCCGCGGGCCCCAAGGGCCCCGCGGAGGTCTCGTGCCACCCTGTTTTGTTTTAATAATCCTAACCTTTTTTTTACTATATACTTTGGCCGCCTTTTGAAACCGCCACCTTGAAAACAGTGATTCATACCCTACCGCCCTGTTTTTTTTTTCTAACATTTTTTACTATAATCTTTGGCCGCCATTTTGTATCCGCCATCTTGGAAAAAGTATTTCGCGTGGAGGCCGCGGGCCCCACGGGACCCGCGGAGGGTTCCCTGCCACCCTGTTTTTTTTTCAAATATTTCTAACATTTTTTACTATAATCTTTGGCCGCCATTTTGTATCCGCCATCTTGGAAAAGTATTTCGCGCGGGGGCCGCGAAGGGTAGCCTACCATCCTATTTTTTTCGCATGGGGGCCGCGGGCCCCACGGGACCCGCGGAGGGTACCCTGCCAGCCTGTGTTATTCTCAAATATTACAACATTCTTTGGCCGTCATTTTGAGACCACCACCTTGGAAAAAGTATTTCGCGTGAGGGCCGCGGCCCCCGCGGGGACCGCGGAGGGTAACCTACCAGCCTGTATTTTTTTCAAATATTTCTCACCTTTTTTTTTACTTTATTCTTCGGCCGTTATCTTGGGAACAGCATCTCACATGGGGGCCGCGGGCCCCACGGGACCCGCGGAGGGTACCCTGCCAGCCTATTGTTTCTTCAAATATTTCTAGCCTTTTTTCTTTATTCTTTGGCCGCCATCTTAGGAAAAGCATTTCGCATGGATGCCGCGGGCCCCACGGGACCCGCGGAGGGTACCCTGCCACCCTGTTTTTTTTTCAAATATTTCTCACCTTTTTTATTTACTTTATTTTTCGGCCGTTATCTTGTGAACAGCATCTCACATGGGGGCCGCGGGCCCCACGGGACCCGCGGAGGGTACCCTACCAGCCTATTGTTGAGGCCGCGGCCCCCGCGGGGACCGCGGAGGGTAACCACCACCCTGATTTTTTTCAAATGTTTCTAACGTTTTTTACTACATTCTTTGGCCGTCATTTTGAAACCACCATCTTGGAAAAAGTATTTCGCGTGGGGGCCGCGGCCCCCGCGGGGACCGCGAAGGGTAACCTACCACCCTGTATGTCACTTAGTGAGCACAACCCATTCATCTCGACTGGCCTCTGAGATATTGGCGTTTCAATTTTGTATGGCGGCCATCTTGTTTTCGCGCTTTTGAAAAAAAAACACCGGCTTACCCATTGGCTGGCTGTTCTGAGCGACTTTAGTTCCGGGCAAACTCGATAGGGCAAGTCGTTGCGGAGAGCTGGCCCATGTGTCAAGTCAGTTTCCACGTTAAGGTCGGTTTTGCATATATTTTGTATTTGTGATCGAATTTCTTATGCGATGGTGTATAAAGTTGAACCCTTTTTCTAAAAGCTGCTATACAACACAAGTGAGTCTATGAGTCTGACATTACTTTGTATGGCGGCCATCTTGGAAAATGGCGAAATCGAAAAATTAAATATGGCGTTTAAATTTGTGGCCTCGAAGAGCCACGGATGCAAAATTTCAATCGGATCGGAGTAAAAAAAAATTTGGCCGCCATTTTGAATCCGCCATCTTGGAAAAAAAATGGGTCATCCGATTACTATTCCCACCTTGAACAATATTTGGTCGAGCACCACTCACCTATTGTGATTGGCCTCTAAGATATTTGCTTTTCAATTTTGTATGGCGGCCATCTTGTTTTTGCAATTTTGAAAAAAAAGTACTGGTTCACCTATTGGCTGGCTGTTCTGAGCGACTTTTGTTCCGGGCAAACTCAATAAAGCAATTCATCGCGGAGAGCTGCCCCATGTGTCAGGTCAGTTTCCACATTCAGGTCAATTTTTCATTTTTTTGGTACTAATCATAAAATTTCTAAAGCGATGGTGTATAGAGTCTTACCCCACCTCTTATGGGTTCCTCAAAACAACAGATCAAAGATACAGAAATTACTTTGTATGGCGGCCATCTTGGAAAATGGCGGAATCGAAAAAAAAAGTATGCCATTTGAATCTGTGGCCTAAAAGAGCCCCGGATGCCAAATTTCAATCGGATCGAAGTAAAAAAAAATTTGGCCGCCATTTTGAATCCGCCATCTTGGAAAAAAAATTGACTCATCAGATTTCCCCCTCAACTCTGAATGACATTTGGTCGAGCACCACCCATCTATCTCGACTGGCCTCTGAGATATTCGCGTTTCAATTTTGTATGGCGGCCATCTTGTTTTCGCCATTTTGAAAAATCTTGGACCGGCTCACCCATTGGCCGGCTGTTCTGAGCGACTTTAGTTCCGGGCAAACTCGATAGGTCGAGCCGTTGCGGAGAACCGCCCCATGTGTCAGGTCAGTTTCCACGTTCAGGTCGATTTCGTATTTTTCTGGTGGTCGTGGGGGCATTTCTGATGCGACGGTGTATAGAGTTTAGCCACACCTCTTATGGGTTCTTCAAAACAGCATGTCAGTCAGTCAGTGAGTCAGTCAGTGGGTATTCAGCTATATATATTATAACTAGTATTTCGCGTGGGGGCCGCGGGCCCCAAGGGCCCCGCGGAGGTCCCTGCCACCCTGTTTTGTTTAATAGTCCTAACCTTTTTTTTTTACTATATACTTCGGCCGCCTTTTTGAAACCGCCACTTTGAAAACAGTGATTCATACCCTACCGCCCTGTTTTTTTCAAATATTTCTAACCTATTTTTACTTTATTCTTTGGCCGCCCTCTCGGGAAAAGCATTTCGCATGCGGGCCGCGGGCCCCGCGGGACCCGCGGAGGGTTCCCTGCCACCCTGTTTTTTTTTTCAAATATTTATAATTTTTTTTCCTTTAATCTTTGGCCGCCATTTTGTATCCGCCATCTTGGAAAAAGTATTTCGCGCGGAGGTTGCGAAGGGTAGCCTAACATCCTATTTTTTTCGCATAGGGGCCGCGGGCCCCACGGGACCCGCGGAGGGTACCCTGTCAGCCTGTGTTATTTTCAAATATTACTACATTCTTTGGCCCTCATTTTGAAACCACTACCTTGGAAAAAGTATTTCGCGTGGGGGCCGCGGCCCCCGCGGGGACCGCGGAGGGTAACCTACCACCCTGTATTTTTTTCAAATATTTCTAACCTATTTTTAATTTATTCTTTGGCCGCCATCTTGGGAACAGCATTTCGCATGGAGGCCGCGGGCCCCACGGGACCCGCGGAGGGTACCCTACCAGCCTGTTTTTTTTTCAAATTTTTCCAGCCTTTGTTACTATATTCTTTGGCCGCCGTTTTGACACCGCCACCTTGGAAAAAGTACTTCGCATGGGGGCTGCGGGCCCCACGGGACCCGCGGAGGGTTCCCGGCCACCCTGTTTTTTTCAAATATTTCTTATCTTTTTTACTTTATTCTTTGGCCGCCATCTTTGGAAAAGCATTTCGCATGGGGGCCGCGGGCCCCACGGGACCCGCGGAGGGTACCCTACCATCCTGTTTTTTCCAAATATTTATAACCTTTTTTACTTTATTCTTTGGCCGCCATCTTGGGAAAAGCATTTCGCGTGAAGGCCGCGGGCCCCGCGGGACCCGCGGAGGTTACCCTATCAGTCTGTTTTTTTTTTCAAATATTTCTATACTTTTTCACTATATTCTTTGGCCGCCATTTTGAATCCACCATCTTGGAAAAAATTAGGTTCATTAGATTACTCCTCCCACCTAGAACGACACTTGGTCGAGCACAACCCATCTATCTCGACTGGCCACTGAGATATTCGTGTTTCAATTTTGTATGGCGGCCATCTTGTTTTCGCAATTTTGAAAAAAAAAATACCGGTTCACCCATAGGCTGGCTGTTCTGAGCGACTTTAGTTCCGGGCAAACTCGATAGGGCAAGTCGTTGCGGAGAGCTGGCCCACGTGTCAGGTCAGTTTCCACGTGCAGGACAGTTTTGCATTTTTTTTGTACTTATGATAAAATTTCTTATGCGATGGTGTATAAAAACGAACCCTATTCCTAAAAGCTGCTATACAACACAAGTGAGTCTATGAGTCTGACATTATTTTGTATGGCGGCCATCTTGGAAAATAGCGGAACCGAAAAATTAAATATAGCGTTTAAATTTGTGGCCTCAAAGAGCCCCGGATGCAAAATTTCAATCGGATCGGAGTCAAAAAAAATTTGGCCGCCATTTTGAATCCGCCATCTTGGAAAAAAAATAGGTTCATTAGATTACCCCTCCCATCTTGAACGACATTTGATCGAGCACTACCCATCTATCTTGACTGGCCTCTGAGATATTCGCGTTTCAATTTTGTATGGCGGCCATTTTGTTTTTGCAATTTTGAAAAAAAAATACCGGTTCACCTCTTGGCTAGCTGTTCTGAGCGACTTTTGTTCCGGGCAAACTCAATAAAGCAATTCATCGCGGAGAGCTGCCCCATGTGTCAGGTCAGTTTCCACAATCAGGTCAATTTTTCATTTTTTTCGTACTTTTAATATAATTTCTGATGCGAAAGTGTATAAAGTCGAATCCCACCTCTTATGGGTTCCTCAAAACAACAGGTCAAAATTACAGAAATTACTTTGTATGGCGGCCATCTTGGAAAATGGCGGAATCGAAAAATAAAGTATGCCATTTCAATCTGTGGCTTCAAAGAGCCCCGGATGCAAAATTTCAATCGGATCGGATTAAAAAAAAATTTGACCGCCATTTTGAATCCGCCATCTTGGAAAAAAAATTACTCAGTCAGATTTCCCCCTCAACTCTGAATGACATTTGGTCGAGCACCACCCACCTATCTCGACTGGCCTCTGAGATATTCGCGTTTTAATTTTGTATGGCGGCCATCTTGTTTCCGCCATTTTGAAAAATCTTGGACCGGCTCACCCATTGGCCGGCTGTTCTGAGCGACTTTAGTTCCGGGCCTACTCGACAGGTCGAGCCGTTGCGGAGAACCGCCCCATGTGTCAAGTCAATTTCCACGTTCAGGTCGATTTCGTATTTTTCTGGTGGTCGTGGGGGCATTTCTGATACGATGGTGTATAGAGTCGAGCCTTACCTCTTATGGGTTCTTCAAAACAGCATGTCAGTGAGTGAGTCAGTGAGTGGGTATTCAGCTATATATATTATAACTAGTATTTCGCGTGGGGGCCGCGGGCCCCGAGGGCCCCGCGGAGGTCTCGTGCCACCCTATTTTGTTTTAATAATCCTAACCATTTTTTTACTATATACTTTGGCCGCCTTTTTGAAACCGCCACCTTGAAAACAGTGATTCATACCCTACCGCCCTGTTTTTTTTTTTAATATTTCTAACATTTTTTACTATAATCTTTGGCCACCATTTTGTATCCGCCATCTTGGAAAAAGTATTTCGCGTTGAGGCCGCGGGCCCCACGGGACCCGCGGAGGGTTCCCTGCCACCTTGTTTTTTTTTCAAATATTTCTAACATTTTTTACTATAATCTTTGGCCGCCATTTTGTATCCGCCATCTTGGAAAAAGTATTTCGCGCGGGGGCCGCGAAGGGTAGCCTACCATCCTATTTTTTTCGCATGGGGGCCGCGGGCCCCACGGGACCCGCGGAGGGTACCCTGCCAGCCTGTGTTATTTTCAAATATTACTACATTCTTTGGCCGTCATTTTGAAACCACCACCTTGGAAAAAGTATTTCGCGTGAGGGCCGCGGCCCCCGCGGGGACCGCGGAGGGTAACCTACCAGCCCTTTTCTCACCTTTTTTTTACTTTATTCTTCGGCAGTTATCTTGGGAACAGCATCTCACATGGTAGCCGCGGGCCCCACGGGACCCGCGGAGGGTACCCGCCAGCCTATTGTTTCTTCAAATATTTCTAGCCTTTTTTCTATATTCTTTGGCCGCCATCGTAGGTAAAGCATTTCGCATGGCGGCCGCGGGCCCCACGGGACCCGCGGAGGGTATTTTTGACTATAATATTTGGCCGTCATTTTGTATCCACCATCTCGTTTCAATTTTGTATGGCGGCCATCTTGTTTTCGCAATTTTGAAACAAAAATACCGGTTCACCCATTGGCTGGCTGTTCTGAGCGACTTTAGTTCCGGGCAAACTCGAAAGGGCAAGTCGTTACAGAGAACTGGCCCATGTGCTGAATCAGTTTCCACGTTCAGGTCAGTTTTTAAATTTTTTGGTACTAACCTTATGATTCTTGATGCGATGGTGTACAGAGTCGAACCCTATCTCTAAAAGCTGCAATACAACACAGGTGAGTCTATGAGTCTGACATAACTTTGTATGGCGGCCATCTTGGAAAATGGCGGAATCGAAAAATTAAGTATGACGTTTTAATTTTTGGCCTCGAAGAGCCGCGGATGCAAAATTTCAATCGGATCGGAGTAAAAAAAAATTTGGCCGCCATTTTGAATCCGCCATCTTGGAAAAAAATATGAATTTTCAGATTACCACTCGCACTTTGAACAATATTTGTTCGAGCACCACCCACCTTTTGCGATTGGCCTCTTAGATATTCGCGTTTCAATTTTGTATGGCGGCCATCTTGTTTTTGCATTTTTGAAAAAAAAATATCGGTTCACCTATTGGCTGGCTGTTTTGAGCGACTTTTGTTCCGGGCAAACTTGATAGGTCGAGCCGTCGCGGAGAGCTGTCCCATGTGTCAGGTCAGTTTCCACATTCAGGTCAAATTTGCTTTTACTTGTACTTTTAATATAATTTCTAATGCGAAAGTGTATAAAGTCAAATCCCACCTCTTGTGGGTTCCTCAAAACAACAGGTCAAAGATACAGAAATTACTTTGTATGGCGGCCATCTTGGAAAATGGCGGAACCGAAAAATAAAGTATGACATTTGAATCTGTGGCCTTAAAAAGCCCCGAATGCAAATTTTCAATCGGATCGGATTAAAAAAAAATTTGGCCGCCATTTTGAATCCGCCATCTTGAAAAAAAAATTACTTAGTCGGATTTCCCCCTCAACTCTGAATGACATTTGGTCGAGCACCACCCACCTATCTCGACTGGCGTCTGAGATATTCGCGTTTCAATTTTCTATGGCGGCCATCTTGTTTTCGCCATTTTGAAAAATCTTGGACCGGCTCACCCATTGGTCGGCTGTTCTGAGCGACTTTAGTTCCGGGCAAACTCGATAGGTCGAGCCGTCGCGGAGAGCTGCCTCATGTGTCGGGTCAGTTTCCACGTTCAGGTCGATTTCGTATTTTTCTGGTGGTCGCAGGACCATTTCTGATACGACAATGTACCGAGTCGAGCCCTACCTCTTGTGGGTTCTTCAAAACAGCATGTCAGTGAGTGAGTGAGTCAGTCAGTGGGTATTCAGCTATATATATTATAATAAATAATGTAGGTAATTGGGTAGACTGGAAGTGCATATGGCACAAAATCGTAAAATATCCTGTCGTTTGGCACACTGTTTACTGGAGTTTAAGCATACTTTTGTGTCATATCCGGATATAGCACATTTTTGTGATCACTATTTATCTCGAAAGATGGATATGGTATAAATTACATGCTATTTCCTCAGTAAAAAATGAGAATTTTGACACAACGATTCGTGCAAAAGATTACTCGTGATCTGAAATATTAAGGCGCTGTAGATAGTGAAAACTACAATTTTAGAAAATATTAATAAAATACTTCTACAGAACTTACAACTGCAATTTTTTTATATGTATATTTTCAGTCTATTCCCTAGATTTTTACTTCATCAGAAACACGATTGCTGAAAAAAACCTCGATAGTTTTTTTTTTTGAAAATAACCCTTTTTTTACACCAGAAACCAAATATTTCGATTACTATTATGAATATCTGCACAAAATTTGTTTTATTTAATAGTTTTTTAGTAGATCTTGATTTTTGCTTCATAGATTTTTAATAAGTTGAATACATCAATCATACCAATCTCTTTCGTTTTTGGCAAAATAAAATGGTTCAACGCGCGGCGGCGGCCGACTATTGCCCAGTCGCCAGTACGTTCGTGGCCGCAGCCGACGCCGGACCTGTGCACATTTTTTCTAACTCGGTAATAGTACTTTAGACAGCAAGCAATATGGGTAATCGCAGTGTAAATAAAGTTAAGTGAAAGAGGAAACGCTTAAGTGAACTAAGAGAACGTAATGAGAAACATTAGAGTTCCTAAATGGTAAGTACCATACCAGATCAATCGACCGGCCGCGTCGTAGCGATTTCACATTCGTTTTGACGTAGTTGGTTTGCAGTTTTACTAATTGTGTGTTATACAGTTCTATTCTATTCTAGTTATTTTCAAGTGAGTTACAGCCGTTATTTCCTTAATGAGTATTAATATGTCTTACGATAATTTAAAATCCGGTTTGTATTCCTTAGTATATTGTATTAAATTTCTCCTTGTTTTATGTCTACGTGTATCGAATGTGTGTAAATAAATGTTTCTCTTTCTTTCTTTCTTTCTAATGCATTACCTTGTAACTAAACTACACGTGAATTAAGTATCATTATTTTAGAGGTGTTGAATAAATACCATCCTACTAATATTATAAATGTGAAAGTTTGTGAGTATGGATGTTTGGATGTTTGTTACTCTTGCACGCCAGAACGGCTGGACAGATCTGGATGAAATTTGGAACATAGATAAATTATAGTCTGGAATAACACATAGGCTACTTTTATCCTGGAAAATTGCGTAATTCCTGCGGGATAGTGATAAACGAATTCTATACAGGAGTTGCGGGCAACAGTTTAGTATAATTGTAATTTTAGAGCAACATAGGACTCTCAGCTTGAAAACCCCGGAACGTCATTTACAACCCTGACACCGATAGATGCGTCACTGCCAAACTCAACGGACACTGAAACTCCTAATCCTTCTCGTAAGGAGTAAGTTTCATTACCATAACTTAGATAATTCTTAACTCACATTATTACTGTATTTTCCCTGGATAGTTTAATTCGAGAAATACTTTATTATTCCATATCTCACTCGTGTCGTCCTTGTCTCAGAAAATAATAAAAAAAAGAAGCGTGAGACACCCATGAACATTATAAGTAGTCGATATACGCTCGACATGTGTCGGGTTCGTCCGAAACCCTTAATCATGAGCAGCCGCAGCACGTTTACTGCGCGTCGTCGCCCACTCAGCTCAGCAGAATTATTATGAAATATTAGAGCTTATTACGAAAACGCTTGATTATTATTAACCTATCTCTAAGTCCTAATATATATAATTATAATATGGCTTCTAAGTTACTTTAAAAAAAAATGGCGATGCTCGCCAGTTTCTTAGGTGAACTTGGTTGGAATGGCTGGTCATGCTGCCGCTTGTCTTGATGTTTCAATTTCTGCCGTCTGAAAATAATGTTTTTATTTCAGGGCAGAAATAACTTTTCGGCTTAATTACCCTAGCTAGGCCATCTCTATCAACTCTAGAATACCTACAATCACCAACTGAGTACGGGTCAATTTCAACAGTACTCATTTTTTGTATCATTTCGGTGTGATCCCTTGTATGTGTTTTTTTTTAGATTTTTAAATGTCGAACGATACCTTAGACTATTTTGCAAGACATAATGTAAAAGGGAACCTGAAACCTTAAATAGTTTTCGAGTTATTAGAGGTCTAATTTCTAAACACACAACGGAACGGAATTATATATGTACACCGGAATGAATGATACCTTACAACGGAATGATAAATATACACTGGGATGACTTAATCAGCCCACATGAATGAAATATGGACCACCGGAATTAAAGTAATAAACAGGGTTCCATAATCACGTCTTTTATTTAGAAAAAATACAGACAGACCTTAAGTATATTTTAATAGTCCTAAGACCGAAAATTTGGTGCCAGTTAATAAATATTTTTTAAGTAGGTATTTCATCACTTGGTAAACAACATTTCATGAATTCATTTTACAAACTACGTTAGGCAAATCAACGATTCACAAATTAGAAATTGCATAAAACATTGGATACTTGAAAAAACATCATATTATGTTGTAGAATAGATAGGTATATGAGATTATTACCGAGTAATTATTTGTAAATATAATATTTTTAGGAATGACAGGTTTCTGAAATGAATAGTTTGTAAATCGTTGTTTGTTAAGAAGTGATTGTTTGAAAATGTTGTTTATCAAATGATGATAAACCTTCCAGTTATCAAATAATAATTGGATGCAGCATTATAAATTTATACGCGCAAAAATATGTGTCATGTTTTCAATACTTGATAGCAATACACCACGCTTTCAGGTATCGTACAGGATTTATTATGTAATTAATAAACCTGAGGTAATATTTTCTACATAATTTTGCTGATATTTTATCTCCAGTTCCTTTATTTACGATGAAACAGTTAAAAAATTACAAAAATGAGACGTTTTGAGGTTAGAATTTTGTTTACCAAATAGGATAGGTAAGAATGACAATACCTTACATCAGGAGTTCCCAACCAGTGGGGCGCGCCCCACTTGGGGGGCGTAGGGTAATCCAAGGGGGGGCGCAATAAGCGGTTTAGGTATTTATTAAAACTCATAAATTTACTAATAAAGTGCAAGCACAATGTTCTCGCTAATCATTATAGTATGTTATAGATCATGTGTTTCATTTCCATCGTAGTTGAGTTGGGACAAGGGGGGCGTAGTATTTTAGCATAAACTTGTGGGAGGCGCATGGGGTAATAGGTTGGGAACCCCTGCCTTACATAGACAGACAAACATAAAAATAATTCTGTCTTTAGTATTTATTGTGTAGCTGCAAAAGAATCCTACATCGTATGTGAAAATCAACTGTCTAGCTATCACGGTATTCACGGTTCATGAGATTCACCCTGGTGACAGACAGACAGACGAACAGTGGTCTTAGTAATAGGGTCCTGTTTTTGCCCTTTGGGTACGGAAACCAAATTTTAAGCCTTTTTTGTAGCGCCCCCTGATGGCCTAAAAGCGTAAATTTTATCTAAGAACATGAGCTGTGGTCCAACAAAATAAGTTCAGTATTTGATTTTAGAAATTATGCTATAGAACCATTTCACAATAATAAAGTGAAGCTACATTTGATGTCATTCCGGTATTATTTTCATTTTGGTGAGTATTTAAGTCATTTTACTACACCGGAAACACCGGAATAAATATGGTGGAATGAGAAACTTGACATAAAAATAAATATTTAAAAAAAGTAAGCCTCGTGTTCTTAAACTAATTAAACTCTTGAAATCAGGACTACATTAGACGTGCCATATATACATTTAAAACAAAAGCGATATAAAAGCTATAACTAACTCCGGAATGAAACTTGTTTTTGTCCCCACACCATGGCGATGATAAATACCCACGTTTTGCTCGGAAACGTTCGCCGTTACACACGTCTACTCTCGCCGAGCGCCGCAGTTCAACTATCGCTCGGGGTGCGCGGGAGACGGAGGGGCTTAAGGGTCAAACTCGGCAAATAAATCGTTCCCAAAATTTGCCCGCGGAATGAGAGCGTGTCTCCGGACAAATATATATGCACATATTCAGAGGTTTACAAATGAGGTAAAAATCAGGCGATGTGCTTTTTTGTTACATGTTTATATGGTAATAAAACAAAGGTAATTTTTTTTTGTTGTCACGAATAGTGTTCAACTTATCCGGCATTTTGTAACTTAAACCAGCTCGGGGACAACCCACCTCAATGAGAAATATGGTCTAAATATATTTTTTTAAATGATTAAATAACATAATATTTTAATTTTAGCTGTTGCCCGAGGTAGACAATAGGGGGCTGTTTCCTAAAAAAAATACGCCTGCGTTTTCAGTCTTGCCATCAAAATTTACTGCTTGGGAAATCCTATAGTGTATCATTAAAGAGTGCATTAAGTATAAATAATATTACTTGCAGCATTTTTTCCTAACTTTTATTTTGATTCTGTTTTCTGCATTGAAGCTAATATAATGATAAATCTTGAAAGAGTATTTAATTTATGTAGTATTTTTTTTTGTATTTGGCATAAGCACTGTTAAATAATAGGTCTTTATTAAACACTGAAACAGCACTAAACTTAGTTACATTTTCAGAGAAATTACTGAAGATCTGCAAGTCGAGACCAGATCGAATGAAGAGAATTGGTCACGAATTCAAGGACGAAGACTTATTGGCATAACTTATTTTATTCAGCAGCTGCAGACTATATCCAGCCACGATTCCTTGTTTAATTGCAATTTTACTCATGTGTCACTTATAGGAGAATTACAGGAATTACTTCGGTTGGAATCGGCTATTCCCAGTTTAAAGAAATCACAGCGTGCATGGATATACCAATATTTACGGCAGCAACTTATTCAAAAAGTCAAGATATTATCTATGATAACTCGGAATTAACCGCTGTTGAATCCATGGCAGCAGCAGCTAAGCGTGAGCGTGAAGCGGCGATAGAAGAAGGCAAACTCAGAAAAACGTCAGATTTACAATAAAAGCCCGACATGTCCATATTTTACAAGTGACGAAAATAAGGAAAACATCGCTTCTTGCTCCAGACAATTAACCTTTGAAGAGCTGTAACTACGGTGGGCGCTGTCAATGCCGTCATTGATAAAAACAAGGTCTATTGTTACCACTATGTGTTACTATTTACATTAAATGAATATCAATTAAAGCATTTCTTTTAATTAATCAAAAATATAGTATTTTATAATTTGCGGAAAGTTCCGGAATTTACTTCAACCAGAATACGGTTACGAACAGAATAAGGCCATGCGCGGGGCGCCCCGCATGCGCCTCCGCCGCATCTCTGCTTCACCCCCTCAAATACCTAAAATTCGTCTATAAGCGCGCCTTAAGCTTTACTCCAAATCCATTTTGGTCAAAAATGGATATGGCACAAACGTATTCTCACCCGACGCTATAGTATTTTATACTACCTATAGTAGTGATATATACACGAATTGCTCGTTTAAAGGTGTTAGATAGATTACTAACTAACAAGAGCCATGTAACTACAAAACTGAAAACAGTTTGAAAGAACTACATATAACCTTTGTCGCCACATGTTATCAGTAGTTTCCGTTGTAAACTTCTGTTTTGTCTTTTCTTTTTTGTTAACTGTTATTTAACCATTCGATCGAACATCTCTTTATGAATCAGGTATTAGTTAGAATAAAAATTCCTCACTCCTACATTAACCGGTAATAGGTAATCTACCTACCGATAGTGAAAATAGCTTCAAAGAAATAAAATAGTAATTAGTTATTTTACTACATATTATATTGACGGTGGGTACCTACTTAGTATGCGTACAAAACTGAGTCACATACAGAATTTTAGTTTATAAAAGAACTTTGGACCTTTGTTACTAGATATTAACCCCCTTATTCATAAACGCTCTGTAGGCTTCTGTTAACTTAGCAATCGTGTGTCCTTATCTGTCACTTTGACATTTACCTTTCACCGATAAAGACAAACGATTGCTAAGTTAGCAGAAGCCTATAGGGCGTTTATGAATAAGGGGGTTAGACTGGGAGCTGCTTTAGAACTTTACATTTCGTAACTAACATCTTGGATTTCTAACTGATACAACTGTCCGAACATTTTTTAGTATTTCCAGCGACAAACACTACTGCATTTATTTATTACTTAAACTCGTAATTTTTAAAATAATAACAAAGTCATGAATCAACAAAATCTGTGAAAGATGGCGGCAGATAGCCTAAGGTAACAAGACCTATAAGGCCACGTTTAGCATGATTGTGTGACACGATATTTGGTATAGATATCGTATTTGTTTTTTATGGTCCAGGGGAAAGAGAGAGGAGAAGGGGGTGAAATTTACTTTGAAGATGCGATACTCTATGACTAATGTGCTCTAATTTAATGTTTGATACTAACTTTTTGAAGGCATTGCAAATAAGTTAACCGAAATACTAAATCCACGCAGACGTAGTCGCGGGCAAAAGCTAATAGTTAATAAAACTATACTAGAACGAGCGAGGTATCCGCAATAAATAACCAATCTGTCAAGTGAACTTTCCAAATTTTCGTACAGCATTATAGTAACATTACATTTCAATAGGAAGATTTACCTATTAAAATTTGGGTAATATAGGTTTGCCTAAATCAAAATGCGTTGCATCCAATCCAATGGTGTGCGTGTCTGTGTGTTACCGCCGGTGATCCCTCGCTTTGTCAACTTGTCAGATCATACACGGGCCCGTTTCCTCCTCCGATACCTAGTCAATTAAATAAATGTAACCGTATATAACTAAATAGTAAAAAATCGGAACTCCTTAAAGTAGCTACCTAATGTTTCAATGCTGTACGATACTCCGAATGTCAATGAGTGAATGCCTGCTAGAGCCAAGTAGGTAGGTACTATACGTCATGGTTTACTACGACAAACGCAAAAAGTACTCAATCACTACATATAAAACAAAGTCACTTTTTCTGTCCCCATGTCCCGATGTATGCTTATATCTTCAAAACTACACAACGGATTTTGATGCGGTTTTTTTTAATAGATAGAGTGATTCAAGAGGAAGGTTTATATGTATAGTACATGCACAATATACCGAGCGAAGCCGGGGCGGGTCGCTAGTACTTTCATAAGATTCAAAAATGTATTTTCGTGTGGCTTTGTCACTACCAACAATGTAACAGCATCACAAAAACGCTCAGAGCAGGAAGCAGAGGCTGCTGACGATTACAAGGTTAAGATTCAAGAGTGCAATGACCAAAAGCATAAGCTCCTAACTAGTTACGGTACCGCTTTTAAGCGGTTTGCCTTTGAAATATATTATCCTCTTATATTTTAAACTAGCTGTTGCCCGCGATCTCGTCCGCGCAGAATTAAATGTAGCCTATGTTCATCAGGGATAATGTAGGCTAACGGTGAAAGAATTTTTCAGATCGATTCAGTAGTTTCAGAGCCTATGCAAATAAACAAACAATCAAATCTTCTTTTTATAATATTAGTATACATTATAGTTTACATCTGCGTATCATCAGTATAACATCTGAGACGAACACTGCCTGATGGCGGGCAACTGAAGAACCTAGAAAAATATTACACCTCTTCACCTTATCCCGCGCACGCCACGCCAGAGCCGCTTCCTCAACGACATCGATATTCCGATTATTATTATTTTTTACTGCAAAAAACAATCCTACACATTATTACCCCACCGCTCACTTTCCCATATACTAATTCAAACAGTTCTAGCGCTAACCATAACTACACAACGACTGAACGAATGTATCCATTTGGCCGTCTTAAAAACAGGTAGGTACCTAGGTACTTAAGTACTAAGTTATTTTTAACGGGCCATCTTCCTTATTGCCCATTGCCGACGCCTTCTTTGCTTTATTTCTCTCTATGCATTCTGTAGATATGTGCAAAGAAATGTTAAATCAGCCAATGGGCAATGTGCCACCAATAATAAAGTTGCAATTGTGGTCAATCAACGCGCCTAGCGAACTGTGTCGTGTAGTAATAGGCATGTTACATAAGAACATGTTATGTTTATACGTATCTGGAGTAAATTAGGTATGTATGTATATGCCCAGAACGGCTGTGAACAATGAAATTAACCTTGCTAAATATCATACATATTTCCTGTGTTTCATAAAATCGCCAAAGGATATCCGGTAGTTACGCGACACTACACAAAGTAACAGTCGGCATATGGCTACAACTTTTTTAACCTTCTACCTCTTATCTGACTTGTATCGAACAGTGCCACTACTGACGTGGTATTACTGTCTTATCTACTTTTCTACGATAATTAGCGCGTTGTCAAAAAAAACGTTATCAGATCAGACTCAGAAATCCTTAAAGTATTGATCTGACTAAGATCCTATTGGGTGAATTTCAAAATAAAATGTTAAAGCAATTTGGTCTCCGCTCAATGTAGTTAAATTTAATTTAGTTACTGAGCATATTGAAAATAGGTACAAAAAACAACGTTTACTCTGAACTACCTACTGTTTAAGAAAAAAATGCTAGTAATTAATTATGAAAAATAGCTTTTGTTTGAATAAATAAGTCTCACTGAACTTCAGATTAGACAGCAATCTGTTTAGATCTTTTATTTAAATTACAACTAGGTATACAATGACAAACGTATATTTAAGTGTGACAGTGGATTCAGTAGTAGGTAATAATTTGCATGTACATTTATTTATCATTGAAATAAATATAAAGGAAGTGTGTAAAACGAAATATTTACACAGTTATCCATACGTCGCAGTATTACTCGTTAACGGTAAAGCCATGACCCTCTGTTAGGAAAACATTTTATTTACATTTGCATCATTAATCTATTCAATGGTATGTATTGAACATAAAATGATATGTCATAATGATATCACACGCAGATCGCATGCTATGGAAATGAGTAAGTTATGCTTATTCTGCTGTCATAATTTCGTTCACTCGTACGTCCTGTTTGTCCACTGGTATCTCTGGGTATATCTGTTGGTTGAAGCCGATGGCGAGGATGTATGGTCTCTTGAAATTCTGGGGATCTGCCTCGTGGCGCTTGATCAGGCTGGTCAAAAAGCGGTCGTAGTATCCGCCGCCGTGGCCGCAGCGCCAGCCGTCTCTGGTGAACGCTGCTCCTGGCGCTATGACCAGGTCTAGGCCGCCTGGAGACAGAAATGAAAATGAAAATGAAAATTTATTTTTGCAAATTGGCCGACAAGGGCTATTTTACATGTCTTTTTGAAACTACCAGCACATTCGGAAAGACCATCATTGCCAAGAAGAATGCGCCGCAAGAAACTTGGCAGAAAGTCATTTTTTCAAAATAAAATACAGTAGAATACTTAAATTCTACTTAAATTAAATACATTTATAAAAGGGATGTATAAGGTCCCCGAGCCTTAAATTATATTAATCTATAAATAGTAGAGATGTATAAAAACTCTACTAGTCAAAATAAAAAACAAAAAAATAATAATAATAGTAAGTTCAGTGGAGGTGTAAAACGCCTCCACCGTCAAATAAACTGATTGGAGATGTCTGCAATGTCGCAGGAAAAAAATATATATAAAACAAAATTATGAAATATATATTTCATGTCAAGTAAGTAAGTAACCAATAAGCTTTTGGATTCCGAAGGCAAGCTTACGTCTGCCGCCCCCAATGTTGGCTTTCACGCACTCATGTCCTGCTCTGAAAGCAGAGCGGTACCGAGAGCATGTCTCGCTTCCGTCCCCACGGGCACACTATGGGAACGTTTTAGGAGCTTCGACGTCGCTAGCCTGCAACTAAACAGTAAAAGAAAAAAAAATAGAAACCGGAAATCCATAAGCTTAACAATATACCTACCTAATACCTACTTTAATACACATACGACATAGCAATATTTATGTCAGAAGCAAAGGTTTATCTATAATGTGACTACACAAGGAACAAAAAACCGTGTTACTAGGGAAAAACATGTTAGGTCACAACTTATGGCCTCTCAACATCTACAACGACATCAACAGAATTTATTTACGTTTACAGGTACCTAACTTTTTAAAAAAGGAAAAAATCTTGAGGAATCCAGCATACACCTGCGAAACAGTTCAGTGGTGTGTGTGTATGAAGTTCTCAGGCCGCGCTGGGCCTGCATGGGAACTACACCTCATGCACTCTCAGCCTGAGAAACCGGTGCCTGGCAGTGGAATATGTACGGTCAAGTGCAAAACTAAGTGTCGATAGGAACTTCTCAAAAATATGTCCCACGACCTTATTACGCTGGCGTAAGAGCGTATGGTACTTATTTTTGAAACTTTGTCTAGATACATATTATTACACTTGAGTGTACCTACCTATAAGTCTTAGGCAATTTATGGCAATTAGGGAAATTGGAATTCCGCTGTTTCTAAGTAAATCTGGCAATATAACTTTAAAAAACTGCCAAGTGCGAATCGGACTCGCGCATCGAGGGTTCCGTACAAATTCGACAAGTTAATACAAAATCCAGTGGTAGCAGAGCCTTACTCTTGTGCAAAATTAAGGCAGTGTGCGGTTAGTTTACATTGGTTATATTTATATTATTATTATCACAGTTTATGGGATTCAGCCTGGTGGCAAACAGACAGACAAACGGCCAGTGGAGTAACAGGGTCCCGGTTTTACCAAAATATCAAACGGACTTGAAAATAAACTAAAAATATCTGAAATCTCTTTTAAATATCATTTTGATATCTACGAGTACATACTGAATAAATTTCACATCATTAGACCGGTTCACTGGAATTCGCGGGAGATATCGACAGGCGTACAAAATTAGTAAAAAATACATATTATAGATTCCTAGCTAAGTATAAATAGTTCTATTCTGAACTTGCTCCTTTTTTGAAGTCTTTTTTTACAACATTTTAGGGTTCTGGTAGTCTAAATAGCAAAAATGGAACGTCCGTCTTTTTGCGGCTAAACATGAGAATTATAAAAATAGGTAACAAACAAGTTTAGTGATCCGTTATTTTTACTCGTAGGAATATTATAATTGTGCTTCCTTCTCTGTTGTAATTACCGTTTTCGGTAGCATCTTCTCTCTCGGCTTCCTTCGCATGCTGCTTGATCTTCCAACTTGTCTCTACCATGATGTCCTGGTCGCCCGGCAACAACCTCAACATCCTCATTTTTCCTTTACTGTACTGCGGAACGAACGCAGCGTCACCTCGTGAGATGATGTCCTGCAGGAGAGGCTCCGTGGGAACCTCATTTGGCATACTCAGGAATAATGATACCCTCTTAGCTGACCTAAATTTTGGGTGAGCGAGAATCTGAAATTATATATGTTGTTTATTACAAGTTTTATTTTATTCGTTCCGGATAAGGTAAGTATTGTTTTTGTATACGCGTAGTTTACGATAAGCTCAATTAAACCACGGTATGGCCGCCTGCTAATCCCCTGTTAATTTTTTTATTACTTCGGCCCAACAAATCATTAAAATACTATTAAATGCGATATACGTATTGTTGTAGAGATTGCATTATGATATGAGTTATCATTTATACATATAATAAAGCTGAAGAGGGTCGAAACGAAAGTCTGTACATGGATGATATTTTAAAAAAATGACGGGATAGTTACAATCGATAACAGAACACTACTTTGTCTATTTATCTGTTTGTCTGTACATTTGCGAGCGCATCACGTGATAACGGCAGAACGGATTTTGATGCAAACTTCGCTAATCTGTTGAGAAAATCACCAGCCAGGTTATAGGCTACTATTTATCCCGGAAAATTGCATAGTTCCCGCGGGATAGCGATAATCATGTCAGAGGTCGCAGCTGCTTAAAGTCGCATTGAAAATAAATATTGCTTCAGTATCATATAATAGAGGTGTGCACAGGTGTGTGGGATAAGAAAAAAACAGTAACAGACTTGCTAATATAGTTTCTTGGTAGGTATTTGGTTGATATATTCCTTGATGATCAAAGAGAGATTTTCCAATTTTCCCACGGGATAAAAGGATGGTTTTAAAAAAATCCTTTAAATTAAGTAGACATGTTCTTTAAAGATCACGTAGGTGTCATAAGATCTAATTTCCCACAGAACAAATGGATGAGATAAAAAATAATGGAAACGGATGTCCATGCAAGAAACTGGTTTATTTCGTTGAGATACCTAAGTGGGTAGTACAAAATTCTTCATGCTAAATTACGACTCCCATTTGGCTGGTTTTTGTACACTTTCGATGGGAGAGAGGAAGAAGTTTTAGCGCAAGTTATGATTCTGCGCGGACGAAGTCGCGGGCAAAAGCTAGTTATAGGTAAAATAAATCTTATCGTGGGGTGCCTTATAATTTTATTAATCAATTTGCAATCAGTCGTACGCGTGAAAAAAACAATTGTTACAATCTCTTTCGCTTAGGTACCTACTCAAATATGCGGCGTATGTTGTAAACATTGACATAAGAAAAACTCAACAAATTCAACGATACACCACCGCAATCTCTACGAGTAGGTATTTGACAAATTTCGTCACATTACATTCAACACTCAAATAAACTGAGCATATTCTATATGTAAACTCGTCGCAAAATAAAAGGCCCGTTTTGACATTTGTCTACGCGACGTAACTAGTGATGTAACCGTACGACTCGGTACTCGATACTCACGATAAATCGATTCCAGTTTGGATGAGTACTTGATCGATTTGAATATATATTGCAAAGTGCATTGGATTAAAGTTCTGTTTAGAAAATTTAACTTAAACTGATGTTGTAGATTTTGAAATGATACAATGTTACAAGCTCATAATTTTCAGTAAAGATCACTACACAGCTGGTGAAATTCAGTAATTAATTGATGTTGAAATTCAGTGAAATTCAGTAATTAATTGATTGATGAACACTAGTATTTAAATAAATAAAACGGGCCAAGTGCGAGTCAGCCTTAAAAAAATATCTTGATCGATTTATTTCTTTCTTTAACCGATTATTATTAGTCTGTGGACAATATGGAAAAATCGTTATGCACAGCACTTAGCCGAGTGGGCGGTACCCATCAATGAAAAATGTAATTACCTTCAGAACATTTCGATCGGTAAAAAATAGAGAACTTCATAGGCGTGAACTGTCAAAACGGGCCTATTATTTTGCGACGACTTTAGGGACTTCTAGTGATCATAAGGAAAAGAATAGTACAAGCCGCTACATTAATTTTGTAAGTATATCTAAAAATAAAAATTCGGCAATTTTTTTTCATTATGTTCCTTAAGGCCCATGGAAGATTTTATAAAGAAAAAGTCATTAAAATTAAAAAACAAATGACGGGGTGAAGCCGCGGGGAATAGCTACGAGTAGTTGCAAATAAAAATAAGTAATGTAATTGATACCGACATAGTTAACGTACCTTTTCTAATATTATTTTCGATTGTCTCTCGCGGTCATCGTCGGTCATGGCCAGTAGTCTCCCGACCACGTCAGCCCTCAGTTCCGCTTTTTTGGGGTTCGGTTGAACTTTCTCACCACTCATCTTCCTTTTCGGTGCAAAGATTATTCGAAGTAATAAATAAGTTTATTAAGACACTGACGTCCGATCGGGTCAGATACACCCAGATTATTAATACTAAAACTCATACAGTTACATGACAACGCTTTTATATACAGAAGGCTAAGTTGATAGATATTTACGTAGCTTTGTTTACTTGGTGGAAATGGTGCAATACTTATTTAGGGTTCAGTTAGATTTCGTTGAGGCGATGAACCGTATAATTAGAGGATAAATAGATACCCCGTTTTTCTCACTTCGTATATTTATTTGATGTTTCATACATTCCTTGTCGTGTTGCCGTAAACCTATTTTACTTGAACATCGGTTTCATTAAGATCTATTAAAATCGATTGAATGAGCTGAAAGTGCCTGTCATCCAATTGAGTCTGGTCTGGTGATGATGTCGACTGGCCAGGATAATCCTATATACCATTTGAAAATAGTTTGTATCACTATTTTAAATCAAGTAGGTAGCAAATAATGAGTTTCTATCTTGACAACTCGTTGATCAAGTTAAAATGGCACGATAACTTGATTTTCTTTATCTCAGGTCAACTCAGTTCAAAAGTCTGATTCAATCATAGGTCGTCATGACATGACAAGCAGAAATAAATGAAAATAAGATGTAAAAATACCCCTATGACGGGGTTTCACGTTCAGATCGCTATTACCATCTTACTCTATAATCGTGGTCTTTATCCCGTGGAAAATATGTCCAATGTAATTAACCGTGAGTCATTAAGAAACTACTAGTTTAAAATCAAAAGAAAATTATTTTTAAATTGGCTTATTATTTAAAGGCATTAATGTCTCTTCGACACTAGAAGTTTCCTATCTATATCGTCTATTTCCATCGGGTTTTTCTCGCCCAATTTCTTCCAACATTCAGTGCATCGGGTGAGCCCTTTTCGTCGCAGTGTTGATTATAATCAACATATAATGTACTTTAAGATAGTCTGTTTGTGTTTTTTTATAATTACTTTTGTTAGTTTTACAAGAACCTAATGAGCCTTGAATTGAGTAGGTATACTTGGTCCGACTTGCGAAATACAGGGTTAAGTTCATTTCTTTTTCCTTTTAGAACTGGCATATTCATTTGGATCTCAGTTCATAAATAAATAAATACAATACACTGTGTTTTAGACTTTTAGATAAATCCGGAATAGGTACTTGATGAGGTGCTGTAACACGCCTGTAAATATTTTCCAGGAGTATCTAGTTATTTAAATTTGGTATATTTCAAATAGGTACACTGACGAGCAGAAATAACGGGTCACTTTTCATACAACTTTGGAAAGCGACACGTTATTTTTGCTCGTCATTTTTGTCGATGTTCAAACAAAGTGTGCGGCTTCATTGGGGCGGCTCAATTTAGATCAGTGCCCAATCCCAGTGCCCAAAAATATTTTAGAACAGGGGCCTTACCATGACGTCTTAATGCGATTCAATTCCGTCATTTATTAGTATGGTTCTGACAGCGAGCTAACCTAAACTGAATCGGAATTGAATCGCATTCAGACGCCATGGTATACCCCAGTTCTGATACTCTTTGATTTTTCTCTTTGTGATGTCATAAATTAAAGAATTATTAGAATGCTTTACATTTTATTCAGCAGTTACATCTTTATTGACCGGTACATCTTGCTCATCAACCGGTATGTCGGGGTATATCTGTTCTCTGTGGCATATGCCGATGACGTGCGGTTTTCTGAAGTGGTGAGTGGAGGAGCGGGTAATGAGGTCCAGTCAGTTAGCGGTCGTAGCAGTCTCCACCGAGACCGCAGCGCCAGCCTTCTCTTGTAAACGCCTTCCCAGCTGCTATCACCAGATCTACGCCACCTGATGAGAACAGAGTAAACGACATGATACACTTCGAATTTGCTTTATCGAAGTAGACGTTTAACACTTGCGAAAACTTAATATAACATTTTCTACATACCAGAATTAATATTAAGTAAGAATTTTATTCATTGTAAAGGTTTGTCATGCAAAAGGTATAAATTAGTTATTAATAATACATTAGCCAATTCTGAGTACGGAAGTTACTAAAACTAAAGAAGGCGCCAATCTAATTTACAATTAATCATTTAAACAGTTAGGTAACCATATTAAGCGGCAGTGGGTTAGCTGTTAATTGAAGATTTTAATACATAGCATCATTAGTAGGTATTAGCATTATTCTTGTAGCCTTCTATACAACAGAAACGAACAATCAAAAACTTACCTATTAAGTATCTAAAATTATTATGTCTTTGACTGTACATTCCTGTTGTGTGTTTATGAATTTAAATTTTAATCATTTAATATAGGTAAAATTTAATAAGCGAGTACGAAATTGCTAAATATAAAGAATGCGTTTCCCTAGAGATGAGACCTCGCTGCCAATTTTGGCATAGTAACTACACGAGTAATCGAACGTTAACGAGAACGCTAACTTCAAAAAAATAAGCTCGTCATTTGACAAAAACTTTTCACAAGTACATCATTTCAAGAACTCATCATTGCTCATCATCAGACAAACCTACTAGGTATTATTTATTATCTGCTAATTCATTTTTTTTTATAATCCAGATATTCTATTCGCGTAGGTATAGCTGCTAGGTTAGGTTAGATTTTATAACTTTTTAAAATAAGCAGTTAATAAAGAATATCAGATGTCAAATGATGTACTTGTGAAAAGTTTTTATCAAATAATAAACTATGCAGTTTCAACAGCCTCGCTTTGTCATTCGCAGAACTCTCTTTACTTTCTGTTGGATCTGTGACTTAAATCACAGCTAGGTATTCCTTTTTAAAAATCACCATTTTCAATAGCGTCCTATCTTACAACATGCCTTTGCTTGCATGCTGCCTCATCTTCCTACCAGTTTCCTCCATAGCTTCCAGATCTCCGTCCCCATCCTCCTCACCTCATTAGGACCTCAGCATCCTCATTTTGCCTTAGCTGTAGTAAGGCATGAAAGCAGCGTCCCCTCGAGAGATAACGTCCAGCAAGAGAGCTTCCGTCGGCCCCTCTTTTGCCATGCTGAGGTATAATGATATTCTTTTAGCGGATTTAAATTTCGGATAATCGAGTATCTGGAATAATATAAATATTTAACATTTGTTTGCGTCTGTGGCACTTGAAGAGACAGGTTTTATTTTGACCTTGGTACAAATGGTTTCTGAAATTAGTTAGGCTATTTCATTAAATCAGGTTTAGGTTTTTTGTTCATTAATTAAGCTGTTTTGTAGAGAAATTAACTTATTATAATATGTACAAATAGATGTTTACGTTTTTACAATTCACACAATCACATCACACACGATTACGAACCAATTAAGTACCTATTAGTAGTTACGGCGACGATTTGATAATTGGAGCCTTAGTACGTACCTATTTGGTAAGCAATTAATCAAAATAAATCAATAAAATAACAATAACTTCAGGAACTTTGACAGAGGGTATCCCTAGGTAGGTACTTCAACCAGTAGCTAGTTGGTTGTTGGTATTAATTAGGTACACACTATTGAAGTAAGTTTACTGGTAAGTTGACTTACCTTGCCCACGGTAATTTTCGGCTGCCTGTCGCTATCTTCAGTTGTCATGGCAAGTTTTCGATGTTCTCGAATATATTTATTAATTCTTTTGGCATCAGTTAAAAACATGTTAAGCACCTACCCACTTTGTTGAACCAATATCAAAATATTATTGGTTGACACCTGGGTATGGCCGCCAAAAATTGTACACGCAACGGTCGTGAACTGCTAACGCACGGTAGGTACCTAACATGTTAAACACATGTAGTACACACAGGAACGAAAAGTGAGACAAATCCACATGAAACTACCGTGAGACTTGTCGAGTCGACTCGACTTTTTAAACGTGAGTTATCCGTTTATGTGTAATGAGTGAGACAAATGTTTGAAATTACTTTTGACACACTTTATTGCGCTATTTTATTAAAATAATTCAATAGGAATATAGAAAATTTAGTGAAGAACGTTAGCCATTCCGAATCTATCGATGTGCGAATGAAATTGTATAATGTTTTCTGACTTCGATCTGTCGCAGTGGGGCACATAATTTTTGTATGAACGCGAAAATGAACCCTTTGTATATTGTTGTGTTAAAATTAGCAGGAAACGTTAATCAATTTAAATTAAATTTATATATGAATAAAAATAACTCCAAATCAGATAAACCTTTCAAAGTTATTGTAAAACAAAAATACATGAAAGTTATAATTATTTTAAGTGAGAGGGACATTGTTTTTTTTTCAAATGTACAATTTTTGGCGGTCGTAGCCACCTACTGAATTATTTTCGTAGCTTTTGATATAAAAGGTACCTAGTTACAGTTAGACGAATCAAGTGCTCTACAGTTGAGGAGACATTACTGAACATTACAACAGTCTACCCCGTCAGGGATAAAGACGTGATTTGCGTATGTATGTATGTAAAATAGTTCTTACACAACTTTATATAGGTACGACTAAAATCAGGGTTCGGTGCGTTTTAAACTAGCTAGTTAATTTAGCAATAAAAAAATGAGTTGCCTGGTTAAATCGTGCAGCACACAAATCCAAACGAAAACATTTGCAGAAATAAATACCCAAGGAACCCAACGAAAAATCGGCAGGGCCACTAGCGGATCGAAACGACAACTAACTGGAGGTATTTACTGTATTTAAAATTTTAATTGTCATTTTAACGCAAACCATTCAGAACTTGTCCAAACGAGTTTTCATTTAAAAAATTCGTGCTTAAGTAGGTAGCACAAAATTAAATGTAAATCATAAATAAGTATCATAACATACGCAAATTGTACATTTATATAACTTGCTTCTGTTTCACGCTTGACCACTATGATAATTATGCTGATCATGTATCTTATCTTAGGTCAGAGTCTGGGGCAGAAGCAAGTGCCTCAAAGGTTGAAATAGCAGAAACTGATCAAAATCATAAAGTTAAACGGGACGATCAATAGCGAGCAGGCCGATCGATGTTTTTCCCGGATTTGTATGTTTTTAGCTACCATCCGTGGTAAACCTACTACTAATCATGGCTTACAATAGTGATGGATAAACATTTTTAGGCTTTTCGTATTTATTTAATAGCTGCGTTTTACCTACCAATAAAACGCATATTAAATACTTACCTTATTCGAAGCTTATTTAATAGAGATAGGCTACTGTCATTTCCCGCATGTTTCTGTCCCTTTCTACCCTGATATCTCCCTCTCTTTCGCACACCACCCTCCACTTTTCATCACGCCACCACCACGCAGTAGCCTGGCTTAGAAAAATCCAGGCGCCCTCTGGTTCATTGGTACACCAGGCAGGAATTACTATAAGCTTCGAATAAGGTAAGTATTTAATATGCGTTTTATTGGTAGGTAAAACGCAGCTATTAAATCACTTGACCGTTATTCGAAGCTTATTTAATTGAGACCTGTTTGTTATCGCCTGGTGGTGTGTGATGATGCTGGAACGCCAATGTGATGGTACCTGCTGCGAGCAACGGGAGCATTGATATCATACTATTATTTCACAGTTAGTGGTAAGGCTTATGATGTAAGCGTATAAACAACACTATTGAGTTGAATCATGTTTAATCTCAGATTTAAATATTGAATTGGTACAAATGAAGATACATATAAAAATCAGGGTGTGCGAAAACACTTTTCATTGCTATTATTATTAGCATCATATTAATCTCACTGATAGCAAATATCAAACAGAAATCAATTCAGGATTATTATGTAGTTCAAACAAACTATGATTACATTTAGTCAACTACAGGATTAAATAATCCAGTTAAATTATCATTTGGCCTAGCCGATTCAGACATAATTTCGCGCCTATAAAATTGCCTGAAGGTGTTTGCTGACCTCCAATTTCCTCTAGCCAATATATCATCGACAGGTATACTGTTAGCCCAATGTTTTGAGGCGACAGCAGATCGTACGCTTCCGGGCGTTGCTATTATGTCTGCTTCGGACAGTATGGTTTTAATCCAACCGGCAATTACAGTACGCGAGGCAGCCTTGGCCTTGCCTCGATAGGTTACAAATAAATTATGACATTTTGACAGCCTTCTCCTCTGTTGGAGAAGTGCAATAGTACGATTTACCCAAAATACCGGGTTTAATCTAACATTATCCCGATTAACCAACAATTTCCATCCTGATTGTCTATAATCAGTAGAGTCAGTTTTTGAACCAAACATGGGCCAAAAAATCACATAATCTTCTGATAAGATAAAGTGATCTGAATCAACACAAAGAAGCGTCAAATCATGGATACGTCTGCCAGAACATAACAGAAGCAATAAAGCTGTGTGCCTACAGGCAGCAAATATACTGTTTTGGTCAAATTCATAACTCTCTAAGAAATTTGTTAATTTATCGACATTCCAGATAGGAGGTTTAGGTCTTGCTGGTTGCTTAAGAGCAATTGATTTTAATACATGTCTGACCAAAGAGTGAGAACTTAAAAGCCCAGAGTTTTCTGTGTTACATAAGGTGGATACAACAGATTTGTGTAACATTATGGTGTTATATGACATTTTGTCAGTTAAAAACAAATCAGCTAAATATCTAGCTAATATAGATCCATTAGGGCTAAAGGGGTCAAATTTATGTTTGCTTGCCCACTTTAGCCAGCATTTCCAGGCGCTCTTATACGTATTTCGAGTCGAAGGGCGCCAAGACGACTCTAACAGCTTTTTCTGGTCTTTATTCCAGTTGGTTAAGCTGCTATGCCACCCCCACATTTCCATACTTCTAACGTCATCATGTGAACCTCCGGAGGAGGGAATCCGGTCGACATGTCGATGAGGCAGTGAGGGAGGTTCTGTATTGTGAACGGTGCTGTTAGAGCTCGCGTTTTCAGGTCGGCTCGCCAGAAAACTCTCTCCCAGCGAGGTACTACTAGAAGATACATTCCTTTCGCGTTGTTTAAGTGTGTCAGCACCTTCGGTATGAGATACGGGGGTGGAAAAACCCATGCTAGTGGATAGTTCCACGCCATTGAGAAGGCATTGTGAAAAAGAGCTTGTCTGTCCCGGAGATCTAAGGACACATAATTGACAACCACATGAGCTCTGTCCGACGCAAAGAGATCTACGACTGGGACTCCGAACTTCTGAAAGATTCTCTCCGTCGACGAGGGCAGTAGGTGCCACTCTGGAGGCGATCTGTGACGTGACAGATGATCGGCATGGCGATTGTATTTGCCCGGTATGTAAAATGGCATCAATGCAATCTGGTACCGATCCAGAACCTGAAATATTTTCAGGGTTATGTCCATCAGACCCTTTGACCGAGTTCCGCCCTGGTGCCGGAGATAAGCCACTACTGATCGGTTGTCGCATTGCAGCAAGGTCGTGCTCCCTTGAAGGTAGTGACAACGGGCTAATAATACCTTTAGGACAGCCATCATTTCCTTGTGATTGGAGTGCATCAATGTCTCTGATTCTTGCCAGGTGCCCGACAGCGGAACATCGTCCAGCTGAGCTCCCCACGCTCCGACCGACGCATCGGTTGCGAGAAAATGAGTCGCAGGTGGTAAGTGTATTTGTGAAAAGCGATGACTGTTCGTTAACCACCACTGTAGGTTGGCTTTCACATCCTCTGGTAAAGGATACAAGACATGCATTGATTTGTCTTGAATTTTTATCAACATTCGTTGAAGTGCCCGATAATTCAGTCTCCCCAGGGGGACGACGAAACTCGCAAAATTCAAGTCCTACCAAACTTTGCAGGTCTTTTAGATTCGTTCGACTGTCTTGTAACATGAGTGTCAATTTGGTATTTAATGAATGTATCTTTTCCTGAGGCAAATACTTTTTGTTTAACCAGGGGTCCCAATGAACACCCAAGTAATTCAGGCTTTTTTGTGGCACAAGTTGTGACTTTTTGAAATTGATTTCCCATCCTAGTTTTTTCAAGGTGGATACTAACATCTGAACATGGGAGCGCAAAGTTGCTGGATTCTGGTGGGCCAGAAGATAATCGTCCAGATAAACTACTATACGTACTCCTTGCTTTCTCATTATCTGCGCTATCCAGTTCGAAATTGAGGCAAAAACCTTGGGTGCCGTACTGAGTCCGAAAGGAAGGCACGTCATTTCTAGCATTTCTCCCTGGTAAATGAGCCGGAGAAAGCGTCTGTGGGGTTTCACTATTTTCAGATGAAAATATGCTTGTGACAGATCTAGTTTGCAAAGCCAGTCTCGAGGTTGAATAAAATTCGGAATCCTGCTTATATTTATGAGTGAGAAGCAATCTGTCATCACATATTCGTTTAAAGCCCTTAAATTGAATATTGGGCGAAGGGAGCCGTCGCCCTTCGGTACCAGGAAGAATTTCGAAATAAAACTTGGTGTCATGTTTGCCCTTACTAAAACTCCTTCTCTCTTGAGTTGATTCAGAACTTGGGTCATCGATTCTGAGTTTGGGGTGCTGAGAGCATTGCTGTGTAAATTGGGCATTATCAGAGGCGGTCTCTCGAAAAACGGTATGCGATACCCTTTTATTATTTTTAAAATGAATTTTGGTGCTCTCATCTCTTGCCAATGGTGATAAAAGTTGGCTAATTGACCGGCTCTGAAAGTCGGATAGTCAGTATCTCCGCTTCTTACTGGACCCATACATTGTAGGCGATCCAGCCCTCCTGCGGACCTTTGTATTATATTCGGCACTTCTTTGGTTTTGCTTTGTTGTCCGAGGTCGAAAGGAGCCTCGGTTACTAAAACCAGCTTTATTGTACGCATTGTGATGGCCTTGCGAAGACCGGTAATTGTTATTATTCCCAACCCCCTGCGAGGGGGGGAAATGACTACAACCTCCGTGAGAGGATGTGCCTGTGTTATAAGTAGGACAAGGTGCTCGCCAGGTGGAGCAGCACCCACGACTAGGGCCCTGCGGGGGCTGATGTCGCACAGCCGACCCCTGCGGGGGGTGGCGAACAGTTTTGGTAGTGATACTATTTCCCGCTTGCGTAGCAGGAGCGTTATTATTTTGCCGATTTAGTAGAGGCAGGAAGGCTTTCTTAACACCTCCTTCCTTCTCTAAGGCAGCTCGTAACATGTCTTGATCAAATAAATTATCAAGTGACGGAGGAATCCGACGGAGGGTAGATTTGAAAAGCGGATCGCGAGCAAAATTTATTATACCATCACGTCGCATCTGAATTGTCTCTGCTCGATGACCACAAATCATTTGCAAAAGGTCTGACGAAACCCTAGCATAGTCAGCGTTAACTAATTCATTCAATTTCGCCTGGAGTGCTTCAAAGTTAGAATTGAAATCGCTTTTTGCCCACGCTAAGAAAACTCCTAGAGAGTTCTCCAAAATAGTTTTTTGTTTAATAGCAACGAAGGTTAACGCTGCATATGCCTTGTCGGCATAGGCCAGATGCCGCAATGAATCATACGCTTTGATCTCGTCATTAGCTTCGAGGTCTACGAAGCCTGGGGCATGATTATACAGTTTTTGTACCTCCGCATACCTGACCTCCGTCCACTCCTTGTCACAAAAATGTTGCATAGACTTGAGCACATTTACAAAATATTCGGGTGTTTTTGGAACTGCGGGCTCCTTTAATTTGGTTCCCAAATCCAACACAAATTCGGGATTAGTGTCGACAACCTCCGGGTTATCTTCGTACAATTCTCGACTGATATTGGGATCGATTATATTATCATTATGGCACTCGTCTTCACAAACACGATTAGAAGTACGTGATTTATGCTTACGATTCCTACGCCGGACTCGCCTTGAGCGCTTCTTGTGGCGGCGGTGTCGCGAGCGGCCTCGCCTGCGTGATGCCGAATCCGACGACGATGAAGATGAATCGGACGACGAGCTGCTGCTGCTGCTACTGGAGGAGCTACTTGACCTTCGTCGAGGCTGCTTCTTTGGAGCCGTCGTTACAGAGGGCTGTACGTTACTACCGTTTGCCATTTGACCGTCTGCCATCCTAAACGAACCTCGTATTAGTTATACTACTTATTTTACAAGTAAGTTGCGTTGAAAGTGGGTCCGATAAAATAAAAATAAAAAATCATTAAGTGAGGGTAGACATCAAAGTTCACTTCGTAAAACTAGGTCACTATTTAGTCTTACTTATTCAATTCGAAATTCGAACGGTAAAACTAGATGCAATAAAAAGCATCGTTCTTCGATCTCGAACGGTAAATCCGTTTAGTAGGGAACATTTTACATAAAAAAAAAAAAAAAAAAAAATTAAAAGGGAAACACTCACCTGGGTGTAAGCTGTTTTGTTCTTACCAGTATAAGTATAGTTTGAACATGTACAGACTTGTTCTAACGGATGGGGAGGAATTCCAGCTACCATCCGTTCGCGGCGGGAAATAGAACGCCAATGAACCAGAGGGCGCCTGGATTTTTCTAAGCCAGGCTACTGCGTGGTGGTGGCGTGATGAAAAGTGGAGGGTGGTGTGCGAAAGAGAGGGAGATATCAGGGTAGAAAGGGACAGAAACATGCGGGAAATGACAGTAGCCTATCTCTATTAAATAAGCTTCGAATAACGGTCAAGTGATTTAATTGTATTTATACTTGTTGTTTCTCCTCGCATACATTAATCCTATTTTCCCCTTTAGAAGGATTCGAACCATCAACAACTCTATCTCTGTAACTAGGGCCCATCATTTCTGAAACCACATCAATGGAAAAGAAATTAAGTGGTTGAAAATTGTCCTACTTAGGTACCATTTTGATTTACAAGTAGAAGAAAATCTAAATGTTTCTACTTTTACGGTTATCGCGTTAAAAATAACTATTCTAAACTATAAAATAATGAAAAATCGGGAAAGTCAGCTAAGGCCGAGAATCTTAGAAGAAGAGAGAAGACTAGACTATAATCTCTAGCTTAACCTAAGAAGGTACACATCTCTTTATCGTATGTAATATTATTTCTATGGTTTAATGGAATTAAGGTTATCAACTAGTCAACTACACTCACGAGCAGCATACCACTTTTCATATAAATTCTTATGAAAAGCGATCCGTTATTTTTGTTCGTGAGTGAAGATTTTCTAGAAGGTTCAACACACACTTTAGAACCTTGTCAGCTCTCACTAGGATTAGCTAATGTATGCTCTTTAAGTACTTGAGATGGCTAGATGAAATTTGCTTAAGTTTGTTAGTGCTAACAAATAATAGAAGAGTACAAAGGTGCAAGATAACCATACTTGATGATGCCATATATGCTGCAGATAACATTATCAGGCACTCGGTAATTGTTCCTGCTCGCGATAAGCCAGTCTGCAGATTAATTTCAGTTATAATTTGAAAGAAGACAAAGCGCTTTATAAAATTTTTAAGATGCATTGGCGTTCAATATGTTGCGTCCAGTGCTCCAGGCAGAATAAAACGTAAGTGCATCCATTTTACTTATTTTTTGTACTTCCATGCTGGTGAAGAAAAAACATAGAATGTACCAGTTGCTTCTCTTCCCGCGCAGATGGTAAAAGCCCATCGAGGGAATGGGCGAAAATCTTAGGAATCATGTTATATGGGCGATGCGACTAGCAACGTAGCAACCCATCACTATTTTGGTTCTCTTTTCCACTTATACGTTAATCATGCCAAATGTGGCCTTTAAGTCTTGTTACCTTAGACTATGTCTACCCCGTGAGGAATAAAGACGTGATTTATGTATGTATCCATCGTAAATGTAGGTTTTCGGCAAAATTGTATTTTGTCCGAATTTTTATTTGAGCCGTTTGTGGCATTAGATAAGTTACTGCGGCACATTAAGGCACAGTAACACACTAAGCGTGAGTTGCATCAAGTTGCTTTAACAATAACATTAACCATAGCCGACGATTTTGACGTATACCTATTTGATAGATAGAAAATCTACGAAATATATGTCAAAAACGTCGGCTATGTAGGTATGGTTATAGTTATCGTTTAAGTAACTTGGTGCAACTCGCGTTTCATAGAACCAGTTACCGAGTAAACAAACTAAACAAACCAGGAGCAGTTATGTAATATAGTACATGTGCTTCTCTATATCCCGGTCGAGCGCGAAGTTCCCCCGGGACCCAGACGAAGTTGCCGGCAACAGCTAGCACGTCTACTTAATTTGCGAGACGCAGTCAATCGATCCAACAACTGTCAAAATATCGCGCATGCTACTTACACGCCCTACAACAAAAATAGTAAACAGCTGATCATTTTGGCAGCTAACCAATAAACCGTAATCAGAATAATAACTTTATTGACCATTCCATTGCATAATCTACTTAAACTTGCAGTGCGTCCAAGATGGTTGTGGTGAAGACAGAGCAAGGCTTGCTAGAAGGCGTTGTGTGCGAGAATGCGGAAGGAAGCTATACAGCATTCAAGGGCATCCCTTACGCCAAGCCGCCTATAGGAAATCTCAGATTTAAGGTCAGTCATTTCTGTAATTATTTTCTAAACGTTTTCGCTTCCCTGCAACATACTACATGTACAGTCAGCGTCATATAGTTTGAAGTATCCAAGTCGCCCAAATAGTTCGATGCACCATAGAAATAGAAGTGTGTCGAACTTTTTGGTCACCTTGGTTGTTTTATACTGCAAAAAAACGGGCACCCATGGTTTTTGTATTTTATGTGCATATCAGCTTACTTTCTAAGCTTTAATGCCTAAATATCTGAAAAACCATAGGTGACTGACTGTAACTACGTTACCTATGGTGTCTCCTCCAATATTTTGGTCTTAATTTAACCACAGAGATATTAGGTATAGTACGTATAGCGGTTAACAAGACACCTGAGTTTATAGTTTCCGTGTACGTAAAATGCCTGCGACATACGGACAGAACGGCAGGACGAAACAAGAGTTCCGCTTTAGACGTTTTTGCTACGGATCCCTTAAAATAGTTTCTTTGTACAGGCTCCAGAACCGCCAGAGCCATGGGAAGGCATTCGCGACGCATCTCAACACGGCGCTGTTTGCCCGCAGTACAATGAGCGCTTAGACCGCCTTGAATCGGGCAGCGAAGATTGCCTTTATCTGAATGTCTACACAAGATCCCTCCATCCTTCTAGACCTCTTCCCGTCATGGTTTGGATCCACGGCGGTGGCTTCTACACCGGCTCCGGAAACTCGGACTTTTACGGTCCTGAATTCTTCATGGCGCACGACGTCATATTAGTCACATTTAACTACAGATTAGAAGTTCTGGGCTTTCTTTCCCTCGAAACTGAGGAAGTTCCCGGCAATGCGGGCCTAAAAGATCAAGTAGCGGCTCTGAAGTGGGTTAAGAAGAACATTACAGCCTTCAACGGAGACCCGAACAACATCACGATATTTGGATGCAGCGCTGGCGCAGCTTCCACGTCCTTGCATCTAGTATCAAAATTAAGTGCAAGCTTATTTAATAAGGCTATATGTCAAAGCGGCGTATGTCTAAACGAATGGGGTTACACTTTATATGGTCGGAAAAGAGCATTCCAGCTAGGCAAATTATTGGGCAAAGACACAGAGGATTCAGAAGAACTATTAACATTTTTAAGAACTGTGCCTGCCTCGTCTCTAGTCAGTATACAATTGCCGTTCATAGAATCGGGCCTTAGTGATTTAGCCGATGGTATCTTATTTGGTCCTGTGATAGAGAATTCACATCTTAACGTCGAAAAATTTTTAACCGAACTCCCACCAGATTTAGTAAGACAAGGACAGATGGCTAATGTTCCTGTTGTAGTTGGATACACGTCTGGAGAAGGCATTGAAATAAGCCGAAAGCTTCCCGCTATATCAGCTTTTCTGCCGGTACCCGGTGCCGTAGTGCCAAGAGAATTAAAACTTAAATGGAAACCAGAAATATTACAAGACGCTGATGCAAAAATACGCAAATTCTATTTTGATAGCAAGGATGTAACAACAGAGATGGTAAACGAAGTAACTAACCTTGAAACAGATAGGATGTTCGCGTACAACATCCATAGATTTGCTCGATATCACTCTTTGCACAATACTGAGCCGGTATACTTGTACAAATTTACGCCCGAAACTGAGAGAAATCACACAAAAAAACAGTACAAAATGGAGTCTGTGAAAGGAGTGTGCCACGCTGATGACCTGCCTTACTTATTCCATGTTACCTGCCTCGATATTCCACTGACTGAGGAATCGAGAAGCATTATCAGACAGTTAGTAACGCTGTGGATAAATTTCGCAACTAAAGGGTAATCATTAGTTATGTTTGTTAGAAATTTTGAATTCTGTTGAAATAATTTCCTCCTCAACTTGTCAGTTGAGGAGGAAATTATTATCATAACTTGTCAGTTATGGATTGCTTCTTCTGAATGTAACACAGATCGCACCAAACTTAGTCCGCTTTCAAGTTCCTTCGCAGCGAGTTTGCAAGCAGTTTAGAGCGGGCTAAAAGTATGGTGCGATCTGTATCTTTGTATGTGGTATACAGTTCCATTTCATATTAGTTAACACATTCTCTACCACCGACGCACATAAGCGTTTTCGTGACTTTCGCCCAGTGCTGCCGTCATAATTTTACAGGCATTTGAACGCACATGGTTTGGCAGCTGGCAGTGAATGCGTTAACATTTATCACAGAGAGTACGAGTACATACAGGTTTAATTAATAAATCTTTTATCTATTTCAGAAACCCCACACTTGAAGGTTCTGTTCAATGGAAGCCGTTTACTGAATCAGAACGCAATTGCTGTGTGATCGGGAAAAATCTGATTTGTAGTCAAGATATAGATGGTCCAAACATGAAGTTTTGGGAAGAGATTTATAGCGAAGTGCAAATTGGTGGAGCAAACCTTGCTGAAACCTAACTGGCATCGTCATTGTTAATAGTTAGTTGTTGCAATTAATGATAGTCTATTTATTTATAAAAATAGGGAAAAGGAAGATGTAAGAAATAAATATCAAGAAATGAATACTTATAGTTATTATTAAATGTCACAATTTCTTACACAAATATACTATCATCTCAGATAGGCACTGCAATACCGCACCATGTGACACCTGGCAGACAGAGAAACGTTTACAAAATACACATACAATAATGGAAACCAATTAAATCGAGTTTAGTTTTAACTGTGAGCTATTGTGCGATATTGCAGGGTGCTTCATTACAAAACGAGTCCCGGATAGACCATAGTAGTTCAGGGCTTGCCACCCGCACACGTTTGCGAGCCAGCGACGGTAATTTTATCCAAAAATATCCTGCTAAAACCTAAGATTTCATTAAGTTATTACTTATTAGATCGTATAGAACTAAAACGGAAGTATCTTAGACTATTAGATTATTAGACACATTTAAAGGAAACCGTCTGAATCGACAACTGCTCTTTGAAGGTACACAGTCAGTTTGAACTCTTCAAACACACAAATAATTACCGGATTAAAACCTGACAGTATTTCATATTTGGTCGAATGACAACCGCGCACTTGAAACTCGGCACAAAGCTACGAACTGAGCGTACCCACCTCATAATAATGTATTTACAAGGAATATCAACTACGAAGTTACAAGGGTTATAAATTGCGCGGATTCAGGTTGCACAGTAACGTCCAGAGATAAAAGCTGAATTGCGGCAACTGGAGATTAGGCGCAGGCAAAAATGATTGAAACTATTTATGACATCTCCTGGGACTAAATCCAATATTAGAGCACAAGTTTGGTTTGAAAGGATCGTCGGGCCGCTCAATTCGTATGGACCTTCTTAAATTCCCGGTAGAGTCAGGGTCCGTTCGGCGGGGCGGCGCGGTCTACGTTGCGATGCCCCGGTCAGTAGCGGCCGGAGCGCGAGTTGCGCGGCGGTTCGCGGCGGCGCTCCCGCGAGCGTGAGCGGCGCGGCCGGCGCTCGCGCGAGCGGCTGCGGGAACGTTTGCCGCCCTTGCGACGCGAGTACAGGTATCTGGAAATAAAAGATAACATGTTAGCTTACAAAATTATGCACAGTTATAAATTTGTCTCACAATTCTTTATAATAAACTAAATACATTTATGGTGCTACTCCGCTACCACACATAAATAAATGACTTAATTACTTCTAAGTCACTGGCAAAGAGAAATAGCCCATTATTACGACCTGATGCATGTCAGTTTAAAGAAGACAGTTGATCAGTTGGGGTGGTCAGTTATGTATCAATCTCCGAAATTAGATCAAGTGCACTAAACTAGTTAATACAAGCTCTAGGAATCCAGTCCTACGCTCAGTGTTGCTATGTCGAAAATTTTTCGTTTGTGTATAATGCAACACTGTCAACTACTTTCTTAATCTCGTATCTGCCTCTGCCGTAAGGGGTGGTCATGACATGACTTACTTGACCACCCCCATAGATCCACCACTGTGTGACAATGTAGTTTGTTTGGTTTTATCAAATAGTACAAGGTCTTTGCAACATTTAAATGTCTACCAGACTTAGTTGCATAGCATGTCAATGGCAAGAAAGGAGACGTCTCAATCATGGTCAGAGACCAGACAAATGGGTGTCATTACTCGCAATAACGTGGACATGACTTCATAATTAATTAATGAATTAATTCATTTCTTCGTGATAATTGCTAAGACGTCAATAGGATAATAAAAGAAAGATATCATACCTCATTTGATTTCCTTCTTAAAAATACAATCATTTTTTTGACATTGACATTAATATGCTGACATTCATTAAATTTACTTTGCGATTCTTTCATTCTTATGATATACTTCGTCTGCATATAATCCGTTTATTGCTATCCCGCGGGATTTACGCAATTTTCCGAGATAAAAAGTAGCCTATGTGTTATTCCCGACTATAATCTATCTATGTTCCAAATTTCATCCAGATCTGTACAGCCGTTCTGGTCATAAGTTTAGACTCACCTCCTAAGTTCCCTAGAGATAGGTTTTAAATGCATGAAGTTGCAGAACCCGCTCCTCGTGCACTCGCCCATCTCGTACTGGCGGCAGCAGGCCTCGCGGAAGTCCGTCACAGGCGACAATTCGGCGTACACGGGCCGGCCGCCGAACCACCGGTTATTGAGGTCATTCACCGCCTTCTCAGCATCTTCTTCACGACGGAACTGTTAATAATAAGTAAAAAGGAAGCTATAATTACTGTAGTGTGAAGAGGCATAAAGCCATACTGATGTGACATTTATTGACAATTAAATTGATTATTAGTAGACTGTTTTGTTTCATGGTGATAAAGAACCAATTGGCATTGTTCATTTTTTATAAGCTGTGCTTTTAACACCTTTATTTGATATAATGGACTATTTCAAGCAACTAATTTGAATATTATGCTTTTACGTAGCTTTGTTAATTAATAATAAATATTTTTTTGCTGTTTGATAATTCGTGAATTTAGACAGAATCCCAATCGCCTTCGTTCGGCTGGCTATAAAAAAAAACGGCTTTGTCTATGGTTTTGTCGATTTGACAGTGACATGTGACAGTTGCCTTAGCTAAACTTTTTTTTTCATTTTTGTGGCAAACATTAGATGCTGGATTCTGTCTAAAAACCTGGTCGTTCGGTCAAACAAAGGTTCAAAGTACTTTTACAAAAATATCTGCAATCATAAAGTATTTTTGAAATCGGACAAGATAAATCGGATAAATTATGGTTTTCCTCGAAATGGTTTTCGAATTGGAGCATACTAAAAAAAATGAACAGTGCCAATTTTGATAACAAAGGTAAGGAAGAATCATGAAGATGTTCTACTGCCAATGACCTATTGGGAGCATTTCGTAATTAACGCGGGGTGATAATCTCATAATGTGGCTTGCGTAAAGCAAATTTTTTGTTAAATTGAAACTGAGTCTAAACTAAATTAATAATAATAATGCACTAAAAATAATTAAAACTAGGTACTCACTTTGATATAGACATTCCCAACTAAATGGTCACCCAGATTATCACACACATTCATTTCTTCAATCTCTCCATATTTGTCCTCACACTCGACAAAAACATCTTCAAAGAAATTGTCATAGTGCTCCTGCATTTCCTCATCAGAAACATTAGCAACCACCACTGTGAAGGTTAACAAAAATCTGTTACAGTATTATTTAAACTCTTGTAAGACATAATGTATAAAAAATTTGGATTTAATTATTTACTAAACTTCAATTACTGAATGATCAAACTAGTTTCATTATTTTCGGAAGATCTTCAAACCTCATACTATTACTAAGTATTTTTTGATGCACAGCTTCTTTTAAAGCTGTTTTTGAGTTGCTTTACATAAGAAGATTAAATGAATAATATTTTTTTTGTTACTGTAATATTTTGGGAAGAGTAAATTATAAATTGTATTTTGTATACACCATTAAAAAACTGCATCAAGTATACATAACATTTAATAATCCTTAATACTAATTTATAGAGACTTACAATGGCTGCCATCAGCGGACTTTGCAGAGTTTTGAGGATTCACATAAAGATTTTGTAGTAGTACTGTTTGCGAGAATGTTGGTTTATTATGAATCCGAGAGCATCTGTCCCCATGGCGACATGCTCCTATTTTGAAATAAAAGGAGCAGTTGACCCTGAAACACAATTATTTGTGGAACTTACTTATAATGCAAAGAAAGTGCCCCTGTGTCCATTACATAGGTTACACATACACACTTCCAACATGGGAAAAGTCACATCTAGTATGAATCAAAAAGTGATATCGTGGCAATTTCATGACTATGAGAGTCCTAAATCAAAAGTAATAATGCATGAAGCGATAATTAAAATAATATGAAAAAGTTACAATGGTTATAACCTCTAATGCCAATGTCACGGTTTACCATGGAACATCATAGAAAGGATTTCGTAAATATTGTATTGATATTAGATATAATACTTACTTGTCCTTTTCGGTACCAAAGATTGCAGCTAAATACTCAGCCATGCTCAAACACCGTTGATGACGGCTGTGATCCTTAGCTTGTGTCAAGAACGATGCACATCAAATTTTCTCTGAAATACCACAGTGGCAGGAAACCAAACAGTATGAATGACCTTATATTAACCTGCCGAATAAAGAAATATCTCTTGACGAGAGAAAAATAGCGCACGAAATATATTACACTCCACAAGACAATAATTCAGCGGCAACCGTACCGCTATCCGCCATCATTGTGGCATTTTACAGTACAGATAAGGTATAGACAGATAAAGTCAAACTACGTTCTTAATTTCTGTGCATTCGTATCGTGTTGACCAACATAACAAAAAAGATATAAAGACTATTTGAAACCATCAATAAAAATAATAATGTAAAAACAATTCTAAAATGATTTTAATATTTACACAGCCTTAAAATCAATGCTTACACGATTTTCTTAAGTTTTCAACCTGAATCTGTTTATGATCTCTGGCTAAACCTACATAGCAAACTACTACCCAAGGTTTGGGCCTCCAACCTTATTTTCTTCACAGCTTTTTGCCCTACTTCCTTTTCTTTCAAATTCGAATGTATAATCTGTGGCTCTGTCCCTTTTCCTCCTGTCACGCCGCGTTTGAGGTGGTGTGGTGCGAACGGCGGTGTCTTGTCGTGTTATATAAACTACTATCGTAGGCGCTCAGTTTGTCGTAATCTTAGCTCGGATTTGTTGATAAGAGCACTTATATATATAACGGTCGCAGTTCTGACAGTTATCACATGTGCAAAGTGTGAAAAAAGTTAAACAACAGTGAGAGGATATTTTTCTGCAAGTTTCATACAAACGGCCATTAGATTTAGAAGCAGATGTATGGGAGATAACTGGTTCAATAAGTGACAATGTCTCTAGATTCCCCACTTGACAAATTCTGCGGCTCCAAGTTCTGGGTAAGAATAATTTTATTTATCGTATAAGTTGTATTGTTTAACATACCAATTTACCTATAACAATTTGATGTCCGATCCGAAAGTACCGAAGCACGCAAATTTGATTTTTCGTCATGCTGCCTTAATTGCGGTGACCCACTTACTGAGAATTAAAAATCACGAGACACTTACCTGACCTACCCACACTTTCAATACCATATCAGTTTATTAAAATACAAATGTCAAATAATGCTACAAGGAAAACATGTATATTTTAATATTTTTGTAAAGCTTTATTGACCAGACATGCTTTTATTCTTGTAATAAATTAAATCTTGAATATCAAATTTATTTTTAAATAAACATCATTCAAAGCACTAATCTGTTTAAATGGTTAGCAAGTTATTGATGTAAATATGTTTCTGTAGCTATTTCACCTTTAAGGTATTCTTTCTTCACCTTTAAGATAATTATCTTTAAGGTAAAAAAAATAAGTTACCTATGGGTTTCACAACATATCTGCAATAATATTGCATTTCCATGAGAAATGTAGAATTTAAAGTTTGATGCACTACAGTAAATTGTTGTAGTGTAGTTATGATAAAATAAGTTACAATTCTTATATTAATTGTCAAATATTTTTTTATATCACATTACATGGAAACCAAGCTAAGTTCAGTGTTGGCAAATTTCAGAGAAATTATTTTTCTAGAGATGAGACCTAGCTAAATCATTTTTACATACACCCCCAGAAACTATATATAAGTATAGTATAGTATTTACTATTATAGTAAAATTACATGAAAATTGTTAAAGCCCTTTCTGAAGTTGTAGATATAAATCAACAAAATAAATTCAAGAATTATATGCAATACTAGTTTATAAATACAATAGCTTTCGTTTGTTGGTTCATTTGTGGCTCAATCACTCTTAACCACACAGATTTGAAAACAAATAAAAAAAATTGTAAGTTGGAAATTGAATACTAATATCCCAGAAAATTTAGAGATTCTTGCATCTCACCAAAAAAATCTTTTTCATGGGACACCAGGGCCCCCAGTAAATTTTTAACTTTATTTTATTTTTATTATTGGAAATAGGGACAAAAAAGTGTCACATGATTTATAGACACCCCCTAGGCAACCATTACATTATGTTATAGGTGAGAAACTTAAGTAAATGACATGTTGTATGCAGTAGTGTACAGACCTAATATGGGACTTAAGTCATTTTTCTAATTTAGAATGTAAATTTTGACTATATGTCTACATTACTCACACATACAACAGGTCATTTATTTACTTTACGTTTTTCATCCATAATGGTTCTGTAGGTAATCATTGAAATTTCTGTCATATTGGTTAACTAGCTTCTGCCCACGACTTTGTCTGTGTAAAATAATACATGTAAACCTTCCTCTTGAATCAATCTATCTATTAAAAAAACGCAATGAAATCCGTTGCGTAGTTTTAAACATATAATATAAGCATACATAGGGACAGACAGACAGCAGAAAGCGACTTTGTTTTATACTATGTAGTGATTCTGTGTTGAAACCCTGGTAAACAAGAAAGGTCTGATAATTATCTATCTCAATTAATTAGCATTGTTATTCAATTTCTGAGTCAATGAGGGAACACTGCCAGCCTTTTTAGCTGTAGATATTTTTATTTTATTACTTTGTTATTTTTAATTTGACTTTATTTATAGTTGTGTTTATTCATTTGTATGTTAAACTTAACTACCAGAGTTGGCCCGTTTTATAGCTATAAATTTCGCGCAGGTGAATTCATATGAAAAGACTTAAAGGAAATAAAAAGTACTTAAAAGAACAAGTTGTTCTTACAAGTTATTGAATCTTCTGCTATGTAAACTGTAACATATTTAATGGGCTGTTTAAAGTCAATGACATGGCGTTATGAACATTACATTATAATGTAGTACATTATCATATTATAACAGCCTAATGCTGACCAGTGGCCTTGACCTTAGGCATTCTTTGTGGTGGCATCATGTCCATGAATAGGCAAACCAGTTTTTGTGATGATTATACAATAGCAACTGCCATACTGTGGCTGTGTTTATTTTAATAGAAATGTAGCCATATTAAAATTTTCACGAAACACTATCTAAAAAATGTGTAGGTACCTAATAGAGGCAGCCGAAACGGTTACGTATTATATCTAGACTTTAAATAAATAAAAACACATAAAACACCAGAACACAATCGCGGCGACGACACGACCACCAGTTCATTTTAAGAAAATCAACACTAAAATAGGTCAATTGATTAAAATTGTTTCCATCTAACTGGCATGTGTTTATAATAAGTTTAGGCTCTCTCAGGACTACAAATTTACAGTACCTGTCTATTGATTTCTCTATTGGTTGAGTGAGAAATGTTATACCTAATTCTTAGAGTAAAAACTATCAATGCAACGCAATTCAACCCAAACAAATAAAATACACAGCACATATGGTAGGTACATGTTGTATGAAAAAAAATGTATTTAAGTAAGTAAGTAAATACTTTATTGTAGAAATATAAAGAAACAGACACAAATCACATAAAAAAACATTAAATATATGCACAAAGGCGAACTTATCCCTATAAGGGAGCATTAAGTGAGTGACAGACAAAGAGTGAGTTTAAAATATATCTATAATTGTCCCTCAACCCAAACTAAATTTTCAGTGTAGGTCACACAAATAGTGGCCATTAAAAACACCTCCCACTCCACCACACACACTTCACATCATAACTCTTATTTATTTCATGAATCATGATTGTGCTTTTCACGCACCCCCCTCCCTCCTGTTGTTGACCCTACTCTCCCCCCATTAAGTGACGTACTGTAATGGATGACCTCATAACTTTTTCAGTATTGAAATATGTTGATTAAAAATATAAGTCATAAGTCATTTATCAAACGCAAACCCTGAAGTAGGGTACTGCAACATAACAGTCCCATGTGTAAAGACATCGATTACGGGACTCTAATGAAATACGCCATCTCATCGCTGTTTATTTTTGCAGGATAGCAATCTAACGTGGCACACAGACAATCCAGAACTAACAGACTGTTTCGAAAGAACCGTCCTTATATGGGTACCATGCATATACCTGTGGCTGGCGGCTTTTCTAGATGCATACTACATAATAAACAGCAAAGAACGGAACATACCATGGAACATATTGAACATCAGCAAACTAATCATCACAAGCCTTTTAATAGTGTTAACGTTCGTAGATTTGGGCGTAACCGTTCACAGGGAATCAAGAGAAGATGAGAATGTGTTCAATGTTGATTATTACACACCAATAATTAAGATATTAACATTTGTAAGTATCTATTTTTAATATTTACTATTTTTTAGGTTTAAGATTGGGCGCTGTGCTGTGACCAGGGCCTCTATTCGGCACTGACAAGCGAGCGATATTACCATACCAACCGTTTGCAATTTTCTATTCGGCTTCGCCAAAATTACAGTTTGCCGAGCGTAACTGATAAGAACACGATGAGTTCCTAGTAAGCTATTCGGGACGCTTCGTCATTTTTGTTGGAAATTTCCAACGGAGTTGTCAAAGTGTGATAGAAAAAAGAGGAATTCTGATCGCATATCCTATCAAATCTATAACGAGCTATCTGATAATTATTTATTCAGTGCGATCAGATCAAATTCATCAAAATTTAAGCCATAATTACGTAAAACTAAAACCCCTTAATCCCCAAGTAATCCGCCTTTGTTCGGGCTTCTGTAATGTCAGCGCAGATCGCAGAACCCACGGTCAGGATAGCTGTCCAGGCTGATTTTGTCGTAGGGGATCACCAATTAGTTTCGTAGTGGGTCCGTTTAAATAAAACAAAAGTCTCCCGCGTTGCGTTTGGCAGATGTTGACTAGTACCTAAGTACCTAAGTACCTAATCATGATTTTAATGTAATTTATTTGAGGATATTAACATTCACACAAAATAGGTTGGTGGTCCGGATCCGGTTTACGGTTCGCCATTTGGTGACCCTTGAGAAGAGACACCTCGCTTTGTCTAATCGTACTAATGAGACAAGGCAAGATGTACTAGGAGACGGACGGTCTTAGTACGGTACGGTGTAGTGGGCAAAGACCTTTGAACGTGTATTTTTTTCTAACAAGTAGGGAAGCTTGTTGACATGTTTTATGTCCAGAATAAACGCTAGCGTTCCTACGGTCTCTGATGCTGGAACTCTGACCTAGTGTTTTATGAAGATTAATTGTAGCACTGACCCATTCGCAATTACTTGAGTCTCGTAACTAAATATAAGTAGTACTAGTAAGTGGTCGTGGACAGCTAGTAACCGCGGTTGCGCGACGACTTCTCAAGCCGTACCGAAACACTCGGAAATAGCATTTTTCGCCTGCTAGTCTCCCGCCCGCCCATGTTGCTGCATGGCGGTGATAAAGAAAGTCTCAGATCTCCAGTTTTAGCACCCATACGTATGTGCCGCTTGTTTGTGAAGTACCTGCTATCTCTTTTTGTCAACGTGATATTAACAAGATGCAGGAAATGAAAGCGTTTTGAGTCAAGATTCTTAACTGACTGAAAAATATTAAGCAATAGCAAGGAATGCTATTTTGATAAGCACTTATTTGTTTCGTAACATTTTCATTCAATTACAAATATTGTGCAATACCTGTACAGGTCGTTTATGGGAGTTGTGGTGAATAGATGTAATGAATCATTTTCACATGAGTACAAATGAAAATATACCGCTTAAATATTTAATTTACTTAGTAACGATGCTATGTATCAACAAGACTTTATAGACAGCAGTTCATTCAATTCATTCACCGTAACTCCCGCGAATCAACCAATACGAGTTAGGTACGTGTACTCTTTCAGTTTATAACGACATCAAAATAAAAGGAAGACGTTCTCAATTCGGTTGAACTTTGCAAAATGATTGTTACCTTTATAACTTCGTCTTTTTACTTCAGTATATAGGTAGGTATTTCCAGATTGGCGCCATATAAATTTTATCAGTTTTAGAATTGAAATTATTTTAAATTATTTGAAGTTATGCACATTTATTTGAAGTTTGTTAATGTTAAGTTAATGTTTCTGTTCCGTTAATATTGTCGTAATAATATTTGCCTCTGAATCAAAATCATAATAGGTACTAGATATCTATACCGTTTTTAATTAAGGCGCGTCCATTATTTAATCACTTGATGTTTGTAAGGGGGAAGGGGGTTGACACGAAAAAAAAAACAAGTCGATGAGATGAAAGATGGTACTAACATGATCATTAAAAATGTATGTTCAAGCTTTTTTGAAAAGACGAACAAAATCAAAAGTTATTCAGGTGGTCAGCAACAAAATAACTTGATATTTTTAGTTTAAGCGAAATATCTCACGAAGTATCGCCAAAGCGTAGTAAGGGTTAAATGATGAGAGAATGGTCAATGCTATTGACCTTATTGACTACAATGTACACCCTTTTACTTAACTCTAGCTGGAGGAAAAATATGGTATAAAATAATGTAGGAATGCTAGTAAAATTATTGGTGCCTAGTTCAATGACCTCTAGTGAGCAATATATGGGAGCTATGCCATGCGAACCGTGACCTAATATCCTTACTGGGAGTACGTGAGTGATGAGTGATTAAGTATATCGGTCATATTCATAACTCTCCATTAATGGAGCCATAAACAACGCACCTGAAAGTGACTTTTTTTTATTGTAAAACTACAGTTTTTATGTCATTTTAGTCTGTAAACTGATCAAAGGAACTGTAGTTTTCGGCCAAAAAGCTTAGTTCTCTAATGTCGAAAGTAAAGTTAAATCATGTATCTGACTATACCGAGATGAGCTAAATTAATAAAAAAGTTTGCGTGGACATGGACATTTACATAATTTTCCGCCTGGCTTCGAAATATTTGTATAATTTATAACCTTTTAATACTAGTTATAGGGGCCTGTTCCACCACTCTCTGTTGAGTTCCGGATATCTATGATGCCGTGTCTGTCTGTTTTGTAATAGTAAACAGAGACAGCACCATACATATGTGACGCTTAAGATATCAGGAACTTAATACATAGAGAGTGGTGGAACTGGGCCGAAATCGATGAAATTTCAAGGCTTTTTAATATTTAGGTACACGCGCGATAAACGTCGCGTCACGACGCGTACCTATAAATAGGTAAACACAAAACTTCTTAAATGAGCATTGTTCGATTTTAAGTTAAAGCAATGTTGATGTTCAAAAATTTTTATATTCGAAACTTTATTTTGCAAATAGATCGCCAAGGGCTCTTTTACATGTCACAAGACTTAAAGACCACGTTTAGAATGATTGTGGGTGTATAGGAGAAACGGGAATCAAAATAGATGATGGATTGCTAGCCGCATCGCCTATAACATGATTTCTAAGATTTTCGCCCATTCCCTCGACTCAATTTACTTTTACCATCTGCGCGGGAAGAGAAGCAAAGAACTAGTATCTACCTACATTCTAGGTTTTTTCTTTGCTCCCAGTCCAGCTTGGAAGGAAGAGTATTTAATCTGGCAACGCTTATCTAGAAGCCATAGACATTGGAGCTTCTAGGTAAGCGTTGCTAGATTATGTATTTTCCTCTCTTATTTTTTACTTTCTATACAATATTTTATGGGTTTAGAAAACAACAAAATAAAATAAAAACCATTTTCATTATAATGCGACGATAATAAAGATTCGAAAAATAATAATTTTACACTGATCAAAATTTTATGAATATTCCCTATTGCTTTGAAAGCCGAGTACCTACCTACTCTTGACACTGGTCTATAAGTGTACGTTAATTATTATGACATTGTAGTATCACTTTTATCGGAGCTTTCTAGTAACGGCTTGTAAGGATGAGTAGGCAACTTTGTCATCAACTATTGGAACGCGTAACTCGTCTCGCTCGAGTCGTCGGGCCGGACCTGGTTGCGATCCAACGGTACATGGCACGACGTTGTTGTTAAAATCCGACGGCAAATGACAATTCCAATGCCATATTGTGTACCTTCCTCATCGAGGTTTCCGATTCTATAGGGCATTGCAGTAGCAGTAGGTACGATTTACATGTCACTTGACGCGAGATTATTCACTCGATTTATGTTACGACGTTTCAGTGATTGAATTTAATTGATAATACTCCTCTGTTTTATATCTTACATGTTTACGAGATATGAGATATGAAACAGCCGTCGCTTATAATGCTTCAGTAGTACAGCCAACTTAATTGGTTATTATATCACGACGTCATGTTATTATAGCTGTGGTCGCTAGAAAAACGTTAATGACATCATGGTTGTTGCCATGAATTCAAACTTGGTTACTTTAGGCTCCGGCCTAAAGTTCTCTATAAATGACGATCTCTCGTGTCCGACCTTGGATACAAATAATTGCTTATCGCTATATAGGTATGTATATAAAGTAATGGCCTGTAATCTTAGAATATTGTTTATTATTATAAATTCCTAATTATAAACTCCTTATGAAGAACTCGTTTTTATAGATCGACAGCTAAAATGAGTCCTACCCCGCGCCCCCGAGCCGCGGAGGCGAGGCCTTATTTAAGCGGTCAGTCTGTAACTAGTTGGTATAATTATGAAGAGAGCAGAAAATATGTGCCAAAGCCTATATTGCATTATATTATATGATTTTTTTATTGTAAGGTAATCTATATTCTAGTTAGCTAAAAACGTGACCATTTAGCCATTATTATTCTAATCTAAGAAGAAGGAACGCTATCAAACAGTTAACACCTTCGGTACATAAACATTTCGTACCTACCAAATATTTAACTGACTAACATGACTAAGTTCTGGCACAGAAATTTGACGAATCGAAGTTTTGACGACAGCATTGAATACAAAGTCCGAACACAATAAATATTAATAAGTACTTCCAATTTGATGATTTCAGTCATTTCAGGGAAACTGCTAACATTAAAGATGACATGTTCATATTTCATAATAACGTTCTTTGTTTTAGAGTTTATCAGCAACACTATTATACTACAACAGAAAGTATGGCATGAGAGCATCAGGGGTGCTTTTCTTTTTTTGGCTGCTCCTAATTGTGGCGGGAATATCTCAGCTACGCTCCGAAATAGCATTACATTACAGTAAAAAGGACGATGAAAACGTCCAGTACGCCTTCGTTAGCTACATTATTTACTATACCTTAGCAGTGCTTATGTTCCTTCTCAATTGTTTCGCCGACTTACCGCCTAAAGATACGCCGTACAAATATGAAAAGGTAAATATTATCCTTGTTCGTGAAGCTACCTTACCTAAGATCTTTATTTATATCAGTGTTTACTTATTATGTTTATTGTGGAGGCGTTTTCTGAGATATTTCTCTTTGTTTTTAGAAACCCTGTCCTGAAAGTGCATCAGGATTCCCAAGTCGCCTCACGTTTAGTTGGTTCGAACCATTCGCGCTCACAGGTTTCCGTAGAAGTCTTACTGAAAGCGATCTATGGGCCCTCAATCCTCCAGATTCGTCTAAAGAAGTCGTGCCGAAATTTGACAAATTCTGGCAAAGATCTTTAAAAAAACAGGAATTGTAAGTATGAGATAAATAATAACGCACTTGTTTTCATTACAGCAAAGTTTTACAAAGTCCGTGTCTAATTGTTATGCTTTGATTCTAGATTCAGTGAAGCGCGAGCTACTTACAGCAAAACATCTGCCAGCGTCAACTTCAAACCTGAAGGCGAAAGAAAACCCGCCTCGATTTTGCCCGCTCTCTGTTTAGCATTCGGACCTCAGTTCTTCTTTGGCTCTATATTAAAACTTGCTAATGATTTGCTGATGTTCGTTTCTCCCCAGTTACTGAAGTAAGAACACGCCTACTTGTCCTTAATGTATGATTATTAGGTAAATAGATATTCAACCGAGATAACCTGAACTTAACTTATGTGAATTACTTTCAGACTTTTAATTGCATTCGTGGGAAATCAAGATGAGCCCATGTGGAGAGGTTATTTGTATGCAGTCGCTCTTCTAGTATGCGCCTCAGTACAAACTATGTTACTTGCACATTATTTCACGAGGATGTACCTTGTGGGTATGAGGATAAGGACCGCACTCACTAGTGCCATCTACAGGAAGTCGTTGCGAATGTCCAATGCGGCGAGAAAAGAGTCCACAGTTGGGGAAATTGTTAACCTGATGTCGGTTGATGCGCAAAGGTAAGATAAGATAACGCATTCGTCCATATCTGCGACCTTGAGTTCTAGTCTTACAACGTTACAATGTGACCTACACACGAGTGTTACTCAAAATAATCAGTTCCGTGAATCAACGTCCTTGGCATAATCATCTAAACACATGTAAAAAATACACATAGTTACCTACGACGATGAGATTTTTAGCTTAGTGATTGTGACGAGGCGTGTTAAGTTTCATAAAAAAGTCCAGTAATAGATACACGAAATAAAATGAGCGTGTAAGGGTGTTGCCACACCAATCGATCGTTCATCGATCATTATCGATCGATTACGATCGATTAGTGTGGTAGCTTTAGCTGATCGAAGGATAAACTAATCGATCGACGTCGACTGTTCCATTGTACCATCGATCGATCATCGATCTATTGGTGTGGTAACACCCTAAATTAACAGTATTATTGGAAACGAAATCTAACCTAACCTAAACCAATCTATATATTACGCTATATTATATATTTTGAACATTTTAAACTTTATTATTCCTGATCTGCACCCGAAAAATGTATAAACCGCAAAATTCTGTAGAAAATCGTCAAAAAATAGGAAATGAAAGTAGAGGTACATTTCGTAAAAGAGCAATAAGTAGATATTTTAAAACAGTTTTAAACAGTGACGCGCCTTGAAGTTGTACGGTGGCACAATGACTAGCATTAATATGGCGCAATCCAGATACGTATAACTCAAATTCACAAGTAGCATATCTGTATTATGTCGTCCTACGAAGCAAACACAACAATAAATCTTGACGAGATACCGTGAATATCCATGTAAATATAATTTTAGATAGCAAAACAAAACTCTTTAACAACGCGGTTTAGGGGTAATGCTGCAAAGGTTCTTACTTAAAAACAAAATATTGGGCGATTTTCTTGCGATTTAAATGTTTACGCCTCGCTTAGGTTTAGTTAGACCTATTCTATTACACATCTGCCGGCTTTATTCATTAGCACTATTAACTAAACATTTTTTTTATAAGTATGTGTTACTTTGATGCATTTCACAGACACAGACAAAATTAAACGTTTTGCTTACAACAATTGTGTAACTTTTTATGATTACACAAACAAATGCAAACTTTCCTTTACAGTTTTTTACGTGGTACAATAATGTCTATTCTATCCGCTCTAATGATCTCAAATGATCGGTTAGGCGGAGTGACAACTTTGACATAGTTCCCACTTCCGGCTTACCCCAGAAACCCTTAAATAACTAACTGCTGACTATTAAACATGTGTTGTTATTTACCTTGTAACTGTAGCAACTATTGTATTTTTCACACGTTTATAAATGTTTACAGACATGGTTGAGTCATTCGTAGGTTAAAATTAACCTGCACAATGAGCGGAACACGACATTTAAATATAAAGTCCCTTTTTAGAATCGTCACCCATCACATTACGTTTGAGTTTGCAAGCATGCTTGCATACTTATATAGGAAATTTAGAAAATATATATTGCATGTCCGATGTTCCGACACTTGCGCGCCGCCTTCCCGAATTAAGATACCAACCATTCCAATAAATAAATCGTAAGGTAGGTACCACAGGGAACTTGCCCTATTTTTTGATTAATAAATGCTTGACTGTGGTTGAATAATGATTTTACTAAAGAGCGAGTGATAAGATAAGTCGCGATGAGGTCACCTGGAAACATCCCTATCTCTTGTGTAAAAACCATCTGTTGTTAAGTTTCGCCATTCAAATAAAACAAATATTATAAATGATTATATGAGGTGTAATTTAATTGAAACTAATTATATTTCATAATTTATACTTCAACGCTTAATATTTCGCAAACGAATCTGATTTTGGTAAACTTTATTTTTGAAAGACCTCAGATCATGGGGTAGATGAGTAAATTGTCCTTACTCAACGAATAGAGGACGTACACTATTAAAAAATGAATATTTTCTACCATTTCGTCGATGTAATTATGTATATTATGTAGGTGCTGTACACCCATGCCAAATTATTGTTTCTAGTACTAAGCTAAGCTTCAGACACAACAGAATAACTATAAGGGTTGCGTTTTTCCATTTTGACTACAGAACCCTAAAAACGAGCATCCTGTAGAGTATGACACATCAATACTGGTCCGGCTATACCGACTACTTATCGATTTTTCCGTCTTTAACGATTTGAAGCTTTTCAACCGACGTATCTTTTCACCAAAATCGACGAATGTCTATATGAACTAAATCCCGTTAGATACTTGCTACTCCGCGACAGGTGCGAAATGTAATGTAAACTTTTTACAAAAAGTAAAGGTTTTAGTTAATATCATGTGTATTGTATGCATAACTAGCTGAGTCAACGGACGTTGTTCGGTCTGAGTTTACGTATTTTACTTTTTACGGAGCATTTTTCTTTTAAGAAGAACTGAGCTGAGCCTTTTACGAATAGTTAAAAAAAAATCATCCATGTCGGCCTTACCGTTCTCGAGTTTTGCACTTAGCAGCACATAATACAGCTATTCATCATTTTTATATAAGTACAACAACATAAGATAAATAAATCAGTCTTTAAAATTCTAAGAAACAAGAATCCCCGTTTGTGGTTATTAATAAAACTGCCGAATCATTGTGTTTCTAACCGCGCTGGATTACATCGTCCATGGTGGGTGGGTGTGGACACTGTTACCCATATTTACACAGATAAGATATTATTTTGAATGATAGTACCTTTGTAAAATCAATCGATGATGAAAGGTATCTTATGATAGAGCTATAGTATAAAGCATTATTATTAAGTGCCGTTCAACGTAATATCCTTCCGTGGGAATCAAAACCTATAGGGCACTTCACTTCTCGTTGACAAAGGATTAGGTAATTTTGCGTGAATTATGGCCTCACAACCACAACACATGTAAAAAAAATTACAAGTCAACGAAGCATGCCGATCAAATATAAACTAGGCGCAAGTTAACCAACCGAGACCTAGTAGACCGAGAATAACAAAAAACGGGATAAAGGGAGTCTTATGGCGACTTGTCACAGCGTTAGTCATTGCGAATTATCAAAATTTAAATACAATGCCTGGTAGTGCAAATCAACAATGCAAAAACAACATTCTTAGAAAATGTATGTTAAATGGAGGAGTCTCTTTCTATCAACTAGGATGATAATAGATATATTTTTTTCAATGCAATGAAAAATAAAGCATTTTAGGTATGTATAAGAATTTAAATTAAGATTATTTAGACTATGTTTCTGCTATCCACGGTGTAAAATAATGTTGTCAGCGCTGTCTGCTACAGGTACCTACTAAACTAAGTAAGTGTCCAAATATATTTTGGAATGTTTGTCTGTTTACATGCCGATACAAAAAGTCCACAACAATTTTAATCTCAACTTATAACTTGTAGTAAACGAGTCACAGATCTTCTACTTAATAGAATCTTATTCTTACGATCTTTCGTCAAGGACCAAGGACTATTTATATAGATAAATAGTGCCAATTCTAAATCAGACCTCACTCTGACTGAAATACTAGCGAAGCGTTATTTCCGGGACGACTTCTGATCTGAATCACCGATCTTTCTGTTACTGATCGAAGTATATAATACTCTCAACGTCATGCCATCATCGTACAATAAATGGAAATCGGAACCCTTGCAGAAACACTCAGCTGTCTGTCTGTCACAGCGAATCTGGTTTTAATTTAGTTCATAAACTTATTTATTGCTGTTCAAAGGAAGAAACGTGCATTAAATCTTTCACTGTCGACATACTTGCTCCAGACTCCGTAATAGTTTACCATGACTGGTAAACTACTAAAGAGTGATATTCTCATACATTTCAAAGCCGAACCGTTCGATCTCTCTAATCATACAAAAATTGCAGGTTCTTGGAGTTAACAGCATATCTAAACATGATATGGTCAGCTCCCCTCCAGATAGCGTTGGCGCTGTACTTCCTGTGGGGCATTCTTGGGCCTTCCGTCTTGGCCGGGTTAGCGGTCATGATTGTCCTCATTCCCGTAAACGGGGTCATCGCGAACAGAGTCAAGATACTACAGATCAGACAAATGAAATACAAGGATGAGAGGGTTAAATTGATGAATGAGGTGCTTAATGGTATTAAGGTACGTATTCGATAAAGGGCACAGAAAGAAAGACTACAGAATTACTATTTTATGTCATTCGTTGAGCGTAGCTAGGCTTGTGTTGTGTGTAATCTAATACTCCCAAAAAGTGAGCATCACAAAGATCGGTATATGCCCCTCATCCAAGCACGACCAGCTACTTTGACCAGGTCATTAGTCCACTTGTGGAGCTGAATTCACCGAATGACTATTATTCGTAATTTATGTACACGTTCGTGATAATAAGGTCTGTTTACTTGCTCTATACATAGCTATCACTGATAACATTTCGTTCGTGACGTATTTCAGGTTTTAAAGATGTATGCGTGGGAGCCTAGCTTCCAAGACCAAATACTTAAGATAAGAAACAAGGAAATGCACGTATTGAAGCAAACGGCGTATTTGAATTCAGCCACGTCCTTTATCTGGTCCTGCGCGCCTTTCTTGGTAAGACATACAACTAGCAAAAATGTTAAATCTACTTGACTTTATGTCTTTACGCAACTGTAAATGAGTGACTGCACAATAGGTAATTTTATGGAAGGTTGAATGTAGGTAAACACCTGTAAAATCATAAATGCTACTAGACTGAACCCCCAGTTGGATAATATACCTCTTAACAAAGTATCTTATCTCGATGCTATTAAAACTGTCGCTATTGTACACAATATATATATAAGTGTGCATATATTTGCTTAGTGATATTTTATTAGTAAGCCGTAAAATTATAATTGATAAAATCGGAGCTCCCTATCGGATTAAAAGTTATCTACTATTGCACAGATTTCGAATTTATTATGACATTAATTGCTGATTTATTTTGATAAGATTGTTGATATCTAATGTTCGTAATCTTCAAAAAACCATGTAAACCTCACCTATAAGATTTAATATAGGTACACAAGAAATTCATCACAACAAAGTTGAATAGGCGAAGAGCTGGTACGTTTACCATCCCGCAACATTCACAGACTCAATTTTGACACTTGTAATTTTTGAATAACAATAACAATATTTAGACGTGATTAGGTCTCCGAAGTAGGTAATTGTAATTACTTGTGAAACTCTCGTCTGTTCATTCTAACAACATTCTAAAAATCAAATCCTTGAAATGAAATTAAAGTAAATATTTTTATTGCAAGAAGGATAAAGACGTGATTTACGTATGTAAGAATAAGAATACAGTTCATAAGTTATAGTCAGAGATCGGAAAAATTTGCGTCATTGCTCGCAATAATGTGGACATGACTCCAAAATTAATCAAATATGTCAAAATACATATATTAAGAATAAGTATATCCACGGAGGTTTTATACCTATAGAACTAGAAAACTTTTTTGTCAGAAATAATAATCATATCTAGTAGGATCGTGATTTCTTTATTATATAAAAAGATTTACGAGAACGACAACTGCCACTTTTATTAACATTTTGCTAATAATTTTATGCATGTGTAAATTTTTATCTCCTGGAGTTCAAATTTTATTTCGAGAAATTAAATAAATGATTAATTATTTGATTAATTTTTGAGTCATGTCCACATTATTGCGAGCAATGACGCAAATTTGTCCGATCTCTGGTTATAGTACATATAACCTCACTGTGTTTTTCGTGAATTTTACTCACCGTTTATTTTGTACTTTTATGAATAATGTCTCACGAGAGCTTCAATAATATACACAATGCGTTTTTTTTAAAATAATTATAATGATGTGGTATTTCATATACCTAGCTCTTATTCCATATCCATTAAACCTCTTATCACTAGGTACTTGTGTATGTGACTCACTGTTTTTGTTGTGTAAGAATGAGGTGCTAATTATATTGATAAGTTACAATTAAAAATCTCCTGCTGCCAGAGCCCAGGTCATATGAAATTGGGGACCAACTGATGAAAAGGGCAGAAATGCTACTTATGTATTTATTAATTATTTTTAATTTATGGTAATGTTATGTATGAGGTTTTCTAAAAAATATCAGTTTTTTTTATCTAGTGCTGATCTAAACGCAAACCGACAGATCAGGATAAAATGATATGAATGGGTCTGTCACGCAATTATATTAATATAGTTTTTATCGAGATGTAAAAACATATGCTTCTGTTCAAGGTGACCTTCCTTACTTTCCTTACGTATGTGATTTGCGACCCCGACGGCCATAACCTGACGGCGACTAAGATTTTTGTATCAATGTCCCTGTTTTTCATGATACACCTGCCGTTAGGGTTACTGCCCCTCATCGTGGTCTCCGCCATCGAGGTAGCGCCACTGACCTGTTTGACGCACGCGACTTGGCGGCTATGGTTCTTCTCCACTTGCATACATACTAACAATTCATACAATACAACTATTATAATTGGAAACGGTGTATACTAGGCCGGACGAGTTCGATTTACAGGAAAATTTTGATTCCAACGAAGGCACGCCGAAGTGTTTAACGCGAACATAAGCAAGCAACACATGCCTGTTCTAACATGCACATTTTTAACCGACTTTTAATTGTGCAAGTAGACTGGATGCTTGCGCTAGAATTTTGTAAAATGTTTACACAAGCCAACTAGTTATTTGCATAAAAGTGTGCATGCTACGAAGAAGTCTTTGTGTTCGCGGTAAACCGTAGCATGCTTGAGCCACTGTGGAACTAGCACGCTAGTTTGTGTCGCGGACGAAAAGTTATATATTTCTTTGAAACTATTTTAAATAACAAAAACACATTTACCCTTACTACTCCGCTACCAAGCGTAGCATAACGGAATGATAGCGGAGTAGCAAGGCATTTTTTTTTGTTCAGGGGATAAATGCTTTATGTCCTTGATAAACGCCAGCATACTAGGGCCTCTGGTGTTTTGTGATCACAAGTAAGCTCGCAGCCGGCTTACAGTCCAGCTCAAGTCTTAACGGAACCTGTTGCTAACCAAAATTTGTGCAATGGTGTCGTAGGTGTCGCTGATGTCATTCGGGTGCTATGTTCTGGTAAATGACACCGAAGTGCTGGACTCTAAGAAGGCTTTCGTAGCGTTGTCACTTTTCAACATACTACGTTTCCCACTATCTATGCTGCCTAACGTTATATCGAATGTCGTGCAAGTAAGTCTGATTGGATGTCTTTTATTTATGTGTTGTACTTATCCGGACAGAGTAATTGATCGTATCGTCTCAATTTAGTAGTAATGTTACGAAAAATGAACGCACATTCGTTTTCATGTTGTTTTATGCGATCCGCAAGCGAGATGATACGATCAAATAGATATTTTCAAATGAGGTAGCAAATTAACAATATAACATTTATTAAATTAGATCCGTACAGTCAAAGAAAGAAGCAAAGATGGGTAGGTATAGTTCTGGGAGTGCATATTCTAATTCTGGCTAGTCATATTTTTGCGCATTCTTGTTGATGAACGATTAAGTAACATTGGCTCGTTGTGTCGCCGGCAAAGAATATTTTAAAACCGGTTATATAGGTAACGTATGGATACAACATGTAAGAAATTTAGTGATATTATCCTTTATCTGCTCAGCTTTTGACATAACCGTTCTTCGGCTGTACCTTTTACTTTAGACATGTCATTGTTCAGAATAATATCATTGTTCTCGTGACTAACCAGGCTTCTTGGCTCGTAACATTTGCATCTGCACTCGTAGCTCGAACATAAAGATCGGCATATTTGATTTATGAACTCTGAAATTATTTTATTATTATTATTTAACTTTACTCTAGCAGCTCATCTCATCGTAATCGAAATTGTTCATATGTTACCCAAAAATGGGTTCGAGATCAATCCATGTTCCTGCTACTGTCCTGGCATGGTTTTAACTGATCGAAACCACCAAAGGACTTGAGAGTGATTTAATAAACGCTTCGTTTATAAAAAAATATATATTTATATTTAATGGAGTGTGCTTTATGCTAGGCATTGGTGCAAGTGTTTTTATGCCGTTGAAACTAATTGTTTGTTAATTTTATAGACTTCAGTTGGTATAAAGAGATTAAACAAATTCATGAACTGTGATGAATTGGATTTGGACGCCGTGGAACATGACTCGAAAGATCGTAAGTTCGCCTGATTATTGTGTTTTACTAACAACACTATGATTGTGATAATTATCTATTACCATGGCTTATCTACATCGATTAGGTGGCAAGTATTTAATCAATCAAAATTGTATCAAACAGAGAATAATGTTCGCACTATTTCAGCTAATCCATTGCTAATCGAGAACGGTAACTTCTCGTGGGGTAGCAAAGATGCCGATTTAACACTGAAGAACATTACCATGACCGTCCCCAAAGGGTCTTTGGTTGCCGTAGTCGGGGCTGTGGGTTCCGGAAAGAGCTCCATGTTATCAGCATTCCTTGGAGAGATGAATAAGATTTCCGGACGTGTAAACACTCATGGTGGGTAGCTGATATGTCTGTGTTTGCAGATTTTTTTTAGGATAAGGATAAGGATAGGGTGCAGCTTAAAGATGGTTACATACTTGCGGCGCTGAATGTTCTTGAATAATATAGGTATAATCTTCGGGTACCATTAAGCAAACGCAAGTTGCTTCAAGCTACATCGAAGACATTTCTTCATTTCAAACAGGTTTTAACCATATTCACTTTTCGATTTAAACTAAAACCGTCGTCCTACCCACAGGCAGCATAGCATACGTTCCCCAACAGGCGTGGATTCAAAATGCGACACTCCAAGACAACATCTTATTTGGAAAGCCGCTGGTTATGCAGAAGTACAGTGATGTGATCGGAATGTGTGCACTCAAACCCGACTTCGACATGTTGCCTGGCGGAGATCAAACGGAAATCGGCGAAAAGGGTTAGTATGGATGGTAGCACTGCAACGGTATTACTGCTGAGTAAATTAATCTAGCTTTGCTGATAGATGTCGTTATGCATGTTATTGATACCATCTCCAGCAATAATTTATATCTTCTTTCTCAATTGTGTGTACACAGTTGTGCTAATAATCTGTTTTTCACAGGTATAAACTTGTCGGGAGGTCAGAAGCAACGGGTGTCGCTGGCCCGAGCTGTCTACTATGACGCCGACAATTACTTCCTCGATGACCCCCTGAGTGCTGTTGATTCACACGTAGGAAAACACATCTTCGATAAGGTAGAACCATTCTTCTTACCCTACTTGTAGTTTGTCAATGTCAGATAAAGATTTGACGAAATACTTGTTATCATTACGAACTGGCTCACAATGAGTGCGCTTCGTGTTAAACCATGTATCGACAACCGCCGAGGGCAAATCACAGGATGTTTACTTTTAATTTTAATATAGGCTATTATGTAAATTGCTTCCATGCTGGTCTGGGAGTAAAGAAAAAACATAGAATGTACCAGTTGCTTCTCTTCCCGCGCAGATGGTAAAAGCCCATCAAGGGAATGGGCATAGGAATAATGTTATAGGCGATGCAGCTAGCAACCCACCCATCACTATTTTGATTCCCCTTTCCACCTATACGCCCACAATCATGCTAAGCGTGACCTTCAGGTCTTGTTGCCTTAGGCTGTGTCTACCCCGTAAGGTATAAAGACGTGATTTATGTATGTATGTATGTAAATTGCGCTTGTATTTTTTCCACTAGACTGTCAAAACTTTCAAAATGAATTTCAATTCTAAGTGGGGTATTTTTACGGGTTCTGTACCCAAAGAGACCAGACACGACTATATTGCTGTTGCGTCTCTACGACATGCACAAAACGATACGATGTTTACTATAATTAGTTACGAACTCTTTCAATTTCAGGTCATAGGTCCAAACGGTCTATTAAAAAATAAAACCAGATTATGGGTAACGCACAACGTCTCATACCTGGCTCAAACAGATTTAGTAATAGTACTGAAAGAGGGAGAGATCTCAGAAGCGGGCAGTTACCAACAGCTCTTGGAAATGAAGGGTGCCTTTGCTGAGTTCCTGTTGCATCATCTCAGTGACACCGAGAAGACTTCACCCGAAGGTAATGCGTCTGCAATAAAAATATAAAAGGCTGGCTGTCTGTCTTTTTAACTTCATTGCTGCTATATTCTAGTGGCCAAACATTTTAATGCAACAATTTCAAAGATTAGAAAATGTTACGCTCGGACTCGAGAGGTGGTTGTTGTAACTTAAAATGAAAACATTAAACCGTAACAGTTGAATATAAAATACTGAATTAATATTTTACGGCAGCATATTTATGAAACACAAATGCAAATCCTAAATATCTACAATTGAATTAGACTGAGTTCCAATCAACTTAAAAAAAATAAAAGGAAGAAATGTTTACAAAAAGAGAGCTTATACTGATGCTTCCACACTAGGCTAGCCTGTCACGTAACGGGTAGCTTAAATTTGATTACAGGCTCGATTTAACATCATGTACAGTTTTTTTGTTTCCTACATAACTTATTAAGTGAATTTCGAACCATTTCCCGATGATCGGATTGATTTGAAATTTCCGTATAAACGTCCGATGAGAAGGCAAGAGTGAAAGTTTATAATACATTTATCTTTTCAGAGCTCGACGAAATCACAGATGTGCTTCAAAGCAAACTGGGTTCAGAATTCAAAGACAAGTTGCAAAGGGCACGCTCGCTATCGGAAAGCGCGTCAGAGTCTGACCAAGCTGCAGCTGGTATGTTGTTAATTACCATTTATCTTGTAAAATATTATCTGATAGCTAAATTATTGTTATCGCTATTCGAACTACTGTCAAACTACGAATAGCTCGTACATACTATTGGATGCAAGACAACTGATATACACGCACATTTATTGTAGATAAAAATTGAATCTCATTCATTTTTATATAAAAAACTGGTTTGCTAACGTTTACTTCACACACATAATCGGGACTCGCTCTTAGTTATAACGAGTACAGTCCGTGAGCTCCTAGAACACATTCGGGTTGCGGTTACTATCGGTCAATTCAAGTATCAAACCCATAAAAGTGAGTTAGACAGACCGAAGATCTTTTTAAATACTCTCGCACTGTGCGCTTGTTAAGTAGGTCGGCCGTTGACCTCTCTAGTTGATTTAATTACTGCAACTAAGAAATACATTAATATCGATATATGGACCGTAAAACTGTTAATTGTGGTAAAACTATAGTACAACAACTTCATAACTTGTATAATTAAATAATCATAATGCAATCTTAATCTGCGAATCGTAATGGTTTACGTAATTTATTTATTTACATTAATCTCACAATTATTTGCGCTGGTTATACAATAAGAAAGGTAAATTAGTATAAGGGAGCAGAAGCAGAGCAGGGTTACAGACCCTCAAACTTAGACCCTTAAACTCAATATCACTATTGATCATGACGGTCGCCCGTGGTTAAGTATATATTTTAGGTACTCAACTGATTCAGTATGGAGGGTTACATTATTTAAAAATATACACTTACCTATTGAATGCGTTTCTAGGCAACGTATGTTAGGTACAGTATGTTTAGATTCGTATTTACTCGTATATCTCAAAGAAGTTGTAGGTTTCAATCAATTGTCATAGCAAATATTTTCACTTCATTTTAGGTGACCGCGCCGGCAGTGTGAAACGAAAGACGCCAGAAGCTACACCTAATGAGCTGAAGGAAAACAACAAACTCATTGAAACGGAGAAAGCGGAGACTGGCGGTGTAAATATGCAATCTGTTTTATTATAACTCCCAAATAATTTATTTGCTTTGATATTATTGATCGAAGATTGAAACGCTCGAGAATGATCTAAAAAAATAATTGTTCGTTTGATATAGGTGAAATGGAGCGTATACAAGCACTATCTGATGAGCGTGGGCGTGATGGCATCCGTGATCACGGTAATGATGAACATGATCCTGCAAGTGTTCCAAGTCGGCTCCAACTACTGGCTCGCGCGGTGGTCCAACGACGACAGAATGGTCAGTACCTATCACTGGTTTCCTTCCGATAACACTGCTTCCCAACTTAACATTAAGCCATAGAGCAGTGGTAATGAACCGGAGGCCATTTACCCCCAAAAGGGTAAAACTGAGTGGTGTGAGTGGTAATAAACTACTTAGTGAGCACAAGCACGAAAGCAAACTTGCGCTACATCATTTTAGGAGGTTAATAAAAGGTTAAGCGCCACTGTTGTAGAGAAATTGTAGTAAATTAATATTAAAATTTATCCACAAACAGTTGAACCAGTTCTGTCTTCAAAAAATCTGTACCTAAGGAGTTATTCAGTTGTTTTTTAACTGTATCTATACTAATATTATAAAGAGGAAAGACTTGTACCTATTTTTGTATGTTTGTATGTTTGTAATGAATAGGCTCAAAAAGTACTGGGCCGATCTGGATGAAATTTGGAACATAGATAGATTATAGTCTGGAATAACACATAGGCTACTTTTTATCCCGGAAAATTGCGTGATTCCCGCGGGATAGCGATAAACGAATTCTACGCAGACGAAGTTGCGGGCAACTGCTAGTCTTGTTATAAAGAAATTGTTTTTATTATTTTTCAGTTAATTAACAACACTGTAAATACGGAGTTAAGAGATCTCTACCTCGGAGTCTACGGCGGTCTAGGTGTTGGTCAAGGTAAGTCTTATTCTATTACAACATTAATATTATCATTTTAATCATGGAATTGGGTTTGGTAATTATATTATGGTTGTATCGTATAGAAACAGCACCTTGTTCTAATGCAGAACTACTGACTTAATGGAATCCATTTGGAATTAAATTCCGAATTTGTGTACACTGTTTTGGTAAATAAATAAGTTCTGAATAACTTACAGTACTTATTTATTTAAGATTTCAGTATTTTTTCTCTTGGACTGATTCACTTTAAACTCGGCTTGAAATTATTTACTACTTGATTGCTTGATGTTTTAACTGATTTCTGAAATAATCAGGCACGCGGAACACAGTCCATAGTCTTCAAGTTAAGAGGAGTACCAGAAACTCTTGGGAGGTCATAGTAAATTATTGTCTTTTATCTTATTTATTTGTATCGAAGTTTTACTACTATGTCCAAACATTGCAAAAGTTTGTCCTACTGTTCCACTACTGATTATGTACAACTACTGATTCCACTAAACTTGTTTATACTCATTATTAAATAGGCTCTTTATCTTCATGGTTCTCGGACTTGTTATACATTGATTGATGCATGTCTTGTATGACTGTTTGTTAACTTGTACGAATTGCTTCGTCGGGCGGTTTAAGGGATTAATTTTCCGAGTCCAAGGCAATCATAATGGAGATGTGCTTGCGCTTAAAACTGTACTATGATGTTGGAATGTTTAATAAATACACAGACTTGAGCTAAATATGGACGTCATTTACATATACCATTGAAACATTTTGAATTTAATTAAAATTATATGTTTAAATCGTAATCATTATGAATTTACTTAATGAAATCGTAATTTTCTCATTTGTGGTGTCCCATAACACAATATTATTATTTATGATCCGGATTTATTTGAGGCAGAAATCGATAAGGTGCCTATTTTTATTATAACTACGATTATTTAAAATGTCGAAATACTGTCCAAACTTTAACCAGTATTGCCTTGTCAGTTTCTGCCCCGAAGATACCAAGGGTTTGGGTTCAAAACTAATACATAAATTGACTTATAGGTCGATGTGGATATTTTATATAGTGATTGGGAAGGAAAATTGGATCACTAAACAAAAAACCAAAAAACTAAAATAAAATGAGATCACTCTTAATCAAGATTAATTAAGTCCAATAGTAACCTGATTTTGAGGTAGTCATGAATTTGCAACTAAACTAATCTTGCTCAAAATGAAATTTCAAGAGGCAATTTTCGTGAAAATGTTAATTAAATGTGCTGTTGCCCGTTGTTTCGCCCCCGTTCCAGTTTTTTTCCTTCTATTTTCAAAATATTGTTTTATAAGAACCTTCTGACAATAACAAACACAGCAAAAAAAGAATTAGCGAAATCGAAAGCCGTTCGCGCGTGATGCTGTGTGTGACCAGGGGAAATAGGGATTCATTTTTATATATAAAGGGAAGATGAAGTGTTACTATACTAATGATAATTTAATAGATATATGTAGGGAGGTGCTATTGTTAAAATAATATCCGATGTGTATTGAGCTTTCAAATCTGCTTGCGTGTAAAACTCGACAAGGAGACGACTATTTTAAGAAGGAATCATTTTTATTTGATAATTTCCGTGAGCGATTTTCCTGATCACCCTTTAAAATATCCACAGCAACCTTCAGTTCACTGTATATTAACTTTTAACTGTAATTATTAATAATTGTTTTTATTTACAACAAAATTTCTTTTGTGAATAAATTTTATCCGTGACTTAGGGCCGTTGTTCAATAGAGTGATATGACTGTGTCAGTACATACATATAGGATTTGTCACACTGATACTTCCTGCATCTCAATGTTCGGTCTAACTCTACACTCACTGTCCTGGCCCCGTACATCCATAGTTAGGGCTATGCCAATCCACATACACCATGCCATCTCAACAGTGCCTACTTATAATACAAATCCATACAAACTGATTGAGTGATTGTGTTAGTAAGGTGTCCCTTCTAATTGGTTGGAGACTTCTACGCGATTACGTATTAAACACAACACTGTTCATATGCGCAGTTTACTGTAAAATCTCGTATATTCATTACAAGCTAGAAAAATTAAAAATATATGACAGCTGTACCATCGTCTTTGCAGAAGCCGCCGCCTCCTTTGTTCATTTTGAATTCTTAGCCGAATGTTTTTCGTCTTTTCACCTACTGTACCTACATACACTCGTTTATGTTGCATACATGTCACATTGCACTCTTATGAACGACTGCCCTAATTTATAAATAATGAATACATTGTTTACATCTCTTTTTTAATGCTCTATTTATTAGCATAATTGGTTCCTTCTAGCGTCCAGATTGTTTATATTTTCAATTTTCATTGTTATATCACCTTGCATTTTCATCCATTTAATAGATTTCAATTTTACTTGGGATAAATCTCTCTAAACCAAATCTACTACTATGCATGTCACATAATTTTTTTTCAAAATCAGTATAATGCACAACATTTTTCTTTTATGCATGAAAGTACTTTATAGGTTATGTTATGTATGACATAATTGTTCTTCTATTTTCTTATTCTACCACTAGAACATGAGCCTTATGAATATCAGTAGCATATAGGTAATGGTTTGGCTGCAATCAATGCACTTAGGTGGAGGTTAAAAAAAATCAATCATATATATTCAATCAACCGTATTAAAAGTTTTTAAAAGATTTTACACAGTTATATTTAAAACTCTTTGCTCCTTAAAACTATACTTTATTTGAAAAGATATTTTAATACCTGAAAATGTGTGTAATTGCTGATATACCTATGTGTATATTAAATGTAAATAAAAAGGAGATGTATGGTGTCAAAAATTATAATGCACTATACAATAGTTCAGCAAGTAATAACAAAATTCGGCACTACCTAGTAAGACTGTCAATATTATTTCATGTTTAATTGATGTATGCAAGATGGATATATTCATTTTCTGTATTTGTAGAGCGTTTTCTTTTTTTAATGTGTTCTTGCATATTGTATTAATGAATCGGAGATGATTAGTTACTTGTTTGTACCTATTAGAATATTGTACCTTTGACACGCTGTATATCTTGAGCGTTGTGAGATTACTCTTAAAACTGATGTAATAAAAAAAATATGCAAAGTCACGTTGTGCATGATGGGTCAATAGGTACGAAACATGTTAATTTGTCATTGCCTGATTATAACAATTTGTTCCGAATGTGTGCACAAATTTATCGCAGCTTCCAAATTATCAGTTGATATCCAAAGGTGTGTCTTTTCGTAATCAATAAACTAATAAATTAAGTCTACTCGAGATTAACAATGTGACAGTTGCGACCCGTCCGATGGCAATTGCCTTCAAGTGTCGTTTAAGTGTTGCCGCATCTTTGGCTTGCATTTAAAATGCTTTTTGATGTGTCACAAATGGCCATCACGATGGACCTAACTGTGCAAATTTTTAAGATGGAACTACACAGCTTAACGCACTTTATACGGCTTTCTTGCTCTTTCATTGTATGCGTAATTCAAATGTGTGCATTTTGAATTTGAGCCACTGCCGACATCTGTTAATAATGAGGTGTCGTTACACCTCCGGGCGTCGTCGCGGTTATAGGTAAGCTGCTGCAAGCTTGACTTGATGGTTCGACAGATGCTTGCGGGCGGGCCACTCCATTGCATTCCGTCAAAGCTAGAGTTGCCATTTACCATTTAATATAAAGTAGGGATACTTTATACTAAATTGTCGTAATTGCTATATTTTTTGTCGATATTCGTTTGTCGTTTGCTTGTTTATAGTTAAGTAACAGCAAGATTTCTCTACTTAATTTCCCCACATTGTGTGAAATTACTTCTGATTCTGGCTGCTCTCGTACACGAAACTAAACTTTTCTATAAACAAGTTTTCCGAAAGATTTTCAGTCATGTCACAGTAGACTGGTCAATTTAAGTAATGTACCTATTCGGTAAGAGTCGGCAACTCTGCCGAACGTGGTTCGGTCAAGCTGGCGGCGGCGTACGTATATGGCGAGCGAGCGTTAGAGCGGAGTCTGTTGGCGCAGTTGTGTCGGTGTCTGTGTCGTCGCTGGCGCTGTACCTGGGCACGCTGGCGGCGGCGCGCGCGCTGCACGTGGCGCTGCTGGCCGGCGTGCTGCGCGCGCCCACCATCGGCTTCTTCGACTGCACCCCCGTCGGCCGCCTCCTCAACCGCTTCTCCAAAGACGTCGACGTGCTCGACAACGTGCTGCCGATGACGCTCCGCGGATGGACCTCGTGCTTTTTTGCGGTAACGCGATAATTGGGAACGATACTAAATTACAACTCTAGGGATCACGATTGTCTGGCGAGCACCGCGATCTCGTTGACGTGTATTTGACGAGGTGAATGGACAAATGTATGTCTTTCTGAGCGTGCTCCGAGCCCTACGAATGAATGTTATTTTTCTTAATATAATAATGCTAATTGAAGTTTTCAACGGGCATATGCTCTTTTTCTTTGTCTTTCCGATTTATAAGTTGTCTTATGAAATTCGTGTTCCTGATACGCTGACCTGCTGAATTACTTTGCAATGCATTTGGAATTTATAATGCCCTTTGATATGTTACAAAGTTAGGTACTATTTGCATTATGGGTATAGCAGAATTAGCAGACACCAGCGTATCGCAATTTTAATTAATCATCTGAGTAAAAAAAGCTTTTTACAAATGTTATATTGCTAAAAATACGTATGACGATGTTCATTTATAGTGGTACTGATAAAATTATATTGGGATTAGTTTATAATGCGGACCAAAGGACGTTAAGTTGAATAAACTTGTATTTTCTTAAAATGCGTCTTCGCTTCACCCTATTGCACTCCAGGATTTTTTAAACTAGCTGCACTCTTTATTCCTTAAGCTTCCGTAGTAGTGCATGTAATCAGCCTAGTGTAATGCGTTAGCAGGTAGCATTAGATGTGACGCCGTACTGCCCCTGCACTGATCATCTTCGACCTTCACCATTCCCTCCCCAGTCCAGACCGAAACGTAAATAATGTATTCATTATGGATAGACCTGCCGTTTTGGTAGAAGATCGAGTATATAAAACGGTTACCGTGAACCTTGTTACAGCTTTAACGTCGTATTTCACGGAATTAATACCTGCTCTGGCGTGTTTGGGCGCTGCGCGGTTCGTGCACGCAGACTTGTTGGACAATGTGTTAAAAGCGCCGTTGCAATTCTTCGAAGTAACGCCCCTAGGCAGGATACTCGCGCGGTTTTCAAAAGATGTGGACGTCGTCGACGAGGATCTGCCCACGGAGGCTACTGATGTCTTGTATTGTGTGTTCGAGGTAACCGACCACCTCTTGCCGATTGTGGTACAGTACAATAAACATGTTGGGAAAAATATTGTGCTAACGGCAGCTGTGGGCATACGCACATTTGTTTTGTGAGAGATATTCACCATTAAAAAATTATTAGTATTACGAGTAAGTTAAATTTAATTAAATACAAACAATTGGGATTGTCTATTTTTTTACAATGTATAGTAAATCGAAAACCATTTCGAGATAAATGCTTTTTAAATCGTTTTCTGTATTTACTTTATTTTATTTTACTATAATGAATTTATTACATGAAAAATAAGCAATGACCTTCATTTGACATTCCCAGACATGATGTAGACGGTCCAAAATGTACTTTATTTGCAAAGGTTACAAATTCTATGCTATTTACGCGTGGATTATACTACGGAGTTCAATTTGGACCCGCAATCTGACATTTCATTCATCTTATGACAGATGACAAGCAAATGGGCAATCTTGTTACTGTCATTCTTGTTTTTTCCACCGTTTACTTTCATATTGTTGTATTATAGTTTAGATTTAGAAGCACTTTCGGTAGATAATTAGGCAAGAGTGTAACCACACAGCGATGTGCTTCGCTCACATGAAAGATTTTCCGCTAAATATTTTAATGAAGAGCGAAAATATTACGTTTTCAGTTTACTTTCGCCTACTAAGTTTACTGACTTATTTCCGGGTCCTGTTTTGTCTCGATCATACCTGGTATGTGTTTATGGACCTTTCTGCTTCGCGCAGAATGTTATGGTATGTGTAACGGTTGTGAAAATATAAAATTCATAGGAGAAGATCGCGTGAATGTTCCTGTGTTATTGTTGAATCATGTTGACATTGATACTGATGACAGTTTGCCAACTTCACCACAGATAGAAAAGACGTTAATGGCGGCGCTTCATATACGTTTTATGACCAATTTATCCAATAAGCAGATGTGTGATACCGGCAATGGAAACTCTGACGTCATCAACCAAAATACTTTCAATAATTAATAGTGAAAAAAATACCGAGTTATATGAGAAAATATTGAAATTGGTTTCTTATAATTGACTATTCTGCACAAAAAAAATATAAAAAGGATAGGTACTTTTTTTTAGACAATCCCAATTGCTATGTTTATTTTTGTAAGTACTCAAATGTATTTAAAAAGTTTGAAAGCAACTAAAGTATTTTTCAAAGAATATTTATTATGGCGTATGGCCTCAACTGCTCTTTTTATACAAAATATCATGATTTTATCAATATTTCGTTGGCTACGCGATCCGCATTGATAAACATCGGTAGAAACGTTGAATATCAAATTTCATTCTGCTTAAATTACACGACCGCGTCTTTGTTGCTTTGCTAACTTTTCGATTTTTTTGTACTGTCGCAAGTCAAAGTATTTAGAAGGGGCGGATCTGGAAAAGCATATTCGTAACCATGTTTGTATTTTTATTTTAGTCTTCTTAATTGTTTACATTAGAAATGTCTATTGAAGATTATTTCCTAACTCATATTGACCCGAACAATTTTTGGCCTCCGATATAATTATTTTTTGGATGTGATGGGTATTATCTGAAGGGTTCTTATGATTGAATGTAGGTGAAGAGGGTAGCTGTTTTTGCAATAGGTCAATAACGACCCTTGGGTCAGATTTGTTATTCAGGAGTGACTAGACTACATCAAGTGTATTCCTCGTTAATCCGTAATAATCCGCCTCGGCCTAGAAACTTTGCTGTGTACGAGCATACAATTTGTGAATACTTGAACTCTTTTCTTCCAATTGTATGCTTTACGTTCATTGTCATTTGCTGCTTTGCTTTTTCTTGTATTATTATATATTTATTTTATGCTCATTTGGTTTCTGGTAATAGGCTAGTTTACTTGACTTGTAAAATGAAACTGCGGTCCTTGCTGGCCGCTTTTGCTGCCACACAGTGCGCACTACATGAGCCTCTAGACTCTAGTGTACATTTTGTCACACAAAGAAATGTCTCGAACGCGTTCATGTAAACGTCTCGATTTCTATGGAATAATTGGCAGCGCCACTTACGAATCGAAACGGCAACAAACAGTTCCCATTGCGTTTGACATTTTAGCGCAAACGTGATCGAGACGTATTTTGTGACCGAAAACTTTCACTGGGTATACTGGTCGTTATTCAACACAATTCACGACACATACCTATACAGAAAACAAATCAAAATGTCATTGTCATTTTATTTTAACTTATTTTTATTATTGTGTTGATGCACATAAATCCATTTTCATAAAAGTAAAATGATCAAAACATAATTTCATGTTGCATTTTTCTAAACCAGAACCGTTGTAAATTCCGATCAATATTATTTTTTCGTACGATAACACCCTCTTCTATCTAACCAAAAAATAAATTAACTTATTCCGTACATTGGCTTGCAATATTTCTTTATTTACTCTTTTTCTTCAACTCTTTCCATACAACACTGTCGCAACGTACCTTGGCGCCCGTGGGTGTAATTCATACTTCAAATGAAGCTGGAAAATGAATGTTATATATTATGTATCCAAAAATGACGACCGCTGGGATGTTACAACTTGCTGCCAGATTTTTTTAAACTAATCCCAATATTGTGACTAAGATTTAACCAAGCATCTACACGTCAACATGCGCGGCATGCAATATTTTTGGAATTGCGAATATAATAATGATTGGCCGACACGACATGAGACCAATAACACACAAAATAATAAGTAATTTACTTACTTAGTACATAAATATGTCTGCTTAAGCTACGGGGCTTGGAAATGCTTAAAGTGGAAAGACTATAAATTTAGGATATCTAATAGAAGCAGGAATTCTCTGGGGTCATTGTGTTTGTTTTATATTATAAATAAATGGCTAAGATTATATTGAACTATCGGAAGATTATTGATCTAACGAAGTGTATTTAAAAGTGTTTCCAGCGCTCTCATTAGTATCTGCTGAGGTTCATGGGCCTAATTTGACAAATATCGATATAAAATTATGGGCTTTTCAAGTAACCCACTTCATAGATGCCAATGAGAACGTTTTAACCACTCAACTTCAATCACGACACTGCAAACTAACTACAACTAGCTGTGACTGGCAACACCATAGGTCCTGGGCACGCTGGTCGTGATAAGCGTGTCGACGCCGGTGTTCCTGACGGTGATCCTGCCCGTGGGGATTCTGTACTACATTATCCAGCGGTTCTACGTGTCGACGTCGCGCCAGCTCAAGCGGCTCGAGTCCGTGTCGCGGTCCCCCATATACTCGCACTTTGGTGAGAGTATCACGGGCGCCAGCACCATTAGAGCTTACGGTGTTACTCAAAGGTAAACTGTCTTTCTTTTACTATACTCATCGGCACAAAATTGGTCTCCAGTCTCCATACAAAATTACTTATGTTACACATGTTTTGCCGTTGAGTATATTTTCTATTTAGTTATACTAAGGGCCGATTTTTCAATCCTCAGATAAGCACTTAACTGACCGATACCCATAGAGTTGTTCGTCGAATAGGTCCTATCTGACGATTTAAAAATCGACCCTTACGACATAACGCAATGGAAAGTTTGTCATTGGGCGATATTTGAATCCAGAACCGCGGTGTCCTGTAACACGCATTAATTAAGACCATTTAAACCAATGATGCCATGTCGGAGCTGTCGTAATGCTTTCGAAAATACCTACCCCCTTATTCATAAATGCTCTATAGGCTTCTACTAACTTAGCAATCAGTTCTTATCTGTCACTTTGACATTTACCTTTCACAGATACGGACAAACGATTGCTAAGTTAGCAGAAGCCTATATAGAGCGTTTATGAATAAAGGGGATAAATGTTTACGCTTTACCGCGAAAAAATTAAACACGTCTTAAATAAACCTAACATGCATTTGGTCATCTGTTAAACACGTGTTCAATGATCGTCTCAAGTTTTTGTAGTAAGTAACACGGTCCAAACCACATAAATGTCCACTACAAAACTACAAAACCTACTATGCTCAGAACATTTAGGGTAAGTTTTCTGTCATAACATTTAGTTACAAACGTTTCGAATGCGTTCGCGGTAAAATAACACTATGTATATGACTACGAAAATTGTTGTCCATACGTGTTGCTAGCGCGACGTCCAGATAGTCATTTTATGTGATCCTCTGGTACTATGTCTCTGTAAGCGACAACTATCTTTCTTTGTGTTGATGTTTATTATAGATAATTAAACTAAAACAGCATTGTTACAATAGGTTCATAGAGGAATCAGAGCGGGGTGTGGACCACAACCAGTCGTGCTACTACCCTTCGTGCATCGCCAACCGCTGGCTGGCCGTGCGGCTAGAGACCATCGGCAACTTCATCATCTTCTTCGCGGCTCTGTTCGCCGTGCTCGGCCGCGACAAGGTCGACCCCGGCATTGTGGGGCTCTCTGTCAGCTACGCGCTGCAGGTAAGCCGTCAGCATCTCTTGGTAATGCATTCATTTTGCCCGTTATAGGAAACGCACCATTGACTCCCGCTGCCCCGAAGGCTGCCAGTAAGTTCTTAACACCACCAATCGATTGACATACTTTTTATGAAACGCCATTCCCTCGTACATTTTGTATGACAATATCAAACTATTATTATTATTTATTAACTGGATTGAAAAAGTATTTATTGAATTCAAATCAGCTTTCGTGTTTTTAGGGCTAAAGTAAGAATGTACTTTTTTAGTTTCCTGTAGGATGTAGTTGTCGTAGCGTGGATTGGGTGGGAAATTCAGTGTATTTTAACATTGCTAAATTGCATTTGTGTCAACTGATCCAATTAGCGTATCTGTCACGTCTTGGCTTGGCTTACGTTATAATCCTCAAGCAATTTAGGTATACAAATGGCGTATACGTATGGCGTAGCTGTTCTTATATCATTGCCCAATAGGTATCTTCGGGATAACTTGACTGTATTGTATCGTGTTGTTTTCAGATTACTCAAACTTTGAACTGGTTGGTGCGAATGACATCTGAAGTGGAAACGAACATTGTAGCAGTGGAAAGAATAAAGGAATACGCTGAAACTGACCAAGTACGTTTAACGTTCTGTTTACAGACGTACAGATCCTACGATACAGCTTGTGTTCGCAGTTTATATTCCAACGCCTAGTGCGTTTTCACATAATCTGATCCTATATTGGTATCGGTTGCCGATACTAGGTATACCGAGGCAAGTAAAATGTATGAAATATGTACCTGTCTTTCACATTGTCCGCTTTGATATCGGTTATCGAGTCCGACACTGATATGTTAGCGGCACTATCGGACGCCCGTGAGCTCTCGAACGTATGTTTGTATGCGCTGTACGTCTGCTTGCGCAGAGCCCGATTCGCGGCAGCCATTTTGAATCGGAAATAATGTAAGTGAAAACGGCACATTTGCGGACTATCGGATATGGGTTATCGTCGTCCGACACAGATCGCACCCTTCGTGGAAGAAAGACGTAAGTCCTATTGACTTACAATGGGACTTACGTCTTTCTTCCACGAAGGGTGCGAGATGTCAGATCGTATGATGTACAAAATGTTTGCGAGGTTTCAGCGACCATGTTAAAAGACAGTCGTGTTGTGTTGTTTCAGGAGGCGGTGTGGACGGTGGCCAACGGTCCGGGCTCGACGTGGCCCGAGACGGGCGCGCTGCAGCTGGAGGGGCTGACGCTGGGCTACCGCGCGGGCGAGCCGGCGCTGCGCGGCGTCACGTGCGCCGTCGCGCCGCGCGACAAGCTCGGCATCGTCGGCCGCACCGGCGCCGGCAAGTCCACGCTCACGCTCGGCCTGTTCAGGTAACACGCGCACACACATACAATACGGGGGTCGATCACCTTTTTCTTGCCACTCGTTGCTATGCCGCTTTAGGCTTTAGGGCTAAAATATTCGTAACGTGCATTTTTGTGGTAGTACTTAGTGTGTGAGTAAAGTTATGCCACAACATTTATTCTAATAAACTGTACCACTTTTCTCCCCTCACGAATGCATGTAGACAACTCGAACGGCTAGAACGCCTTAAATATTTTCGCTCTCGATTTAAAGCTTGTAATAGTGGCTTATTTCAAAACCGTTTATCCCCTCAGGATCGTGGAAGCGATGGCCGGCAAGATAATGATCGACGGCATCGACATCTCGACGATAGGGCTGCACCAGTTGCGCTCGCGCATCACCATCATCCCGCAGGACCCGGTGCTGTTCTCGGGCACGCTGCGCATGAACCTCGACCCCTTCGACGCGTACTCCGACGACGACATCTGGCGCTCGCTCGAGCACGCGCATCTCAAGGCGTTCGTCAAAGGTCAGTGTAGTGTAATAAGGTGGGTACGCAGTACACTGCCGCACCGTACGTGATTTATGCATGATTTGACTACAAGTAAAAATGGCGATGTATAAAAATGACCACTTGCATAAGTTCATACGTATATAATTTTGCCAAAGTATAAAAATGTACACATGTATATGTATTAGACCAAATATAAATAATCCGACTTGACAAGACTTAGACATTTGTATACTCTGAATGTAGTCATTTTTATATTCCGACTTGATAAGACTTAAACGTTCTGAAGTATTGGCTTTCTAATACTCAGACAAATTTATGTTTTACAGGTAGACATTTTTATACATCGCCATGTTTCCTTAGAGTCCATCATCCACGAATAAATCCCGCACGTGCCAAGAGTTCAGATACACACACACAAATCACGTTTTTATCCCTTACGGGGTAGACAGAGCCTAAGGTAACAAGACTACAGGCCACGTTTAGCAAGACACTGAGGACGTAGAGGTGGAAAGTGGAATCAAAATACTGATGGGTTGCTAGCTGCATCGCCTATAACATGATTCCTATTATTTTCAGTTATATGCAAGTTCCAAAAAGTTTCCAAAGAGTTTAAAAAGTTCTCGGAAGTTCTGGATAATTTCGCAAAATAATTGCAAATTTTCTTATTGGAAGTGGAAAGTTTTAATTTCCGATGGCAATATCGTATACAAAAATTTGAGAATTATCTGGTACTCTATAGCTTTCACATGTCTATATATGACATCGATTGACTTGCTGTTCTGTGGTATAGCATTAGTATTGTAATATTGTTCAGGTCTACAAGCGGGGCTGCGGCACGAGATAAGCGAGGGCGGCGAGAACCTGTCCGTGGGGCAGCGGCAGCTGGTGTGCCTGGCGCGCGCGCTGCTGCGCAAGACCTCGCTGCTCGTGCTGGACGAGGCCACCGCCGCCGTCGACCTCGAGACCGACGACCTCATACAGGTGACTGCTCTCCAGCGAGCTGACCACGCGGCGATAACTGGTACAAGCCGGATGGTGTACCACACTCGCTCTTAGACATCATAAGCGAAAAGGGTGCCCATGAGGCATATACTCGCGCCACGCAAACGTTCCGTTGTTACATCAAAATGCATCATGTCTCAACATAGCAAGTTGTAAGGCTAAGCGCGCACTGAGGTGCGGCGAGTTGCGGTTGCGGTCTGCACCGCAACAAATCAGCAAATCACAGATTTTTTTGCCGCATGTGGTTGAACAACCGCAACCGTGCTTACAGACATCACAGATTTTTGCGGGAGCAAACGCAGTGCGCGCTTAGCCTAACGCTGTTTCAAAACTTACCACGTCTCAATTACCTTACCGTTAGAGGTTTCAATGCGAGACCGATATTAACTATTCCTTTTTCCTCACAGAAAACGATCCGTTCCGAATTCGCGTCGTGCACGGTGCTCACGATCGCCCACCGCCTTAACACCATAATGGACTCGACGCGCGTCATGGTGCTCGACAAAGGACAGCTGGTAGAGTTCGCGCCGCCCGCGCAGCTACTCGCCGACAAACAATCCATCTTCTACAGTATGGCCAAAGACGCCGGCCTTGTTTCTTAAATACTTAAGTTTACCCACACTCAGCGGGCACAAATTTCAACTTCCTGGCGCCCCTCGCATTGTAAAATGTCGCTAGTTTCGAAAATTTGATTTTGCTGTGAAGATGTCCTTTTTTAAATTGCAGTCGGTAAATTTACTTGATTTTGTTATGTCACGAGATAAAATTGAAATTGAGCTTTACCTTTTGAACGCCAACGTTGGCTATAGCCGACAGATAGTAGAATGGTGAAAGTGTTTTTCTCGCAAAGGCATGTTTCTAACTAGCTTTACTATTTAGCTAAGATTGGCGTTCAAAAGATAGCAGTAACGATGTCCAATTACTGACTCTAATTAAAAATTCAAACATTACTCAAACAAAACCACTATTTTGTGAGCCACTATTTTGAATTTATCTGATCTCTTATTCCGGGTCAAACATAGGTACCTACTAAAACTCAATATTGAGATTTGGGCGTCAGGGGTTGAGAGGAGGAAATATTTTAATGCTCGCCTTAGATTTGAATTTAAATTTACTTGCTCAACTCACAACGGTAATCCCAAGTGGCCAATTGTGGACACGATTTTCTCCAAGGCCTTACGCGGGGTTAAATAGAATGTCTCTCACGTTGTGCTGCGATCATTCTTTTCCGGGTTAGTAATACAGGGCCAATTGCTTGAACTTTACTACTTACATTTGGGACTCTAATCCATTTCGATTTAGAAATAAAATAAATTATGTTCGGAACACAGGTTAGACCTGTATTTTCGTGATAAGAAGTGATGCGTTTCTGTGTCAGGCAGACGAATTGAACATCTACGTAATACTGAATGAGGACACCTGTCCCGCTATTCGCCGGTCGGTTGATCACAACTACTCCCTTATTTAACTTAAAGTGAATAAATGAAATGGAAGGAAAACGTCGTCGGCTTTGTATGAATAACATTATCTTCCATCAAAAATCTACCTCTATTTTTGCAATTATATTTTTAACTGTTGAATATTTACGCTGACAGCGGGGCAGGTTTCGAGTCCTAATTCAAGTACTGAAATAATAAATAAAATACTGGCGTTGGTTTGTTACCATGCTTAAAGCAACTATCAACTTGCGTCGTATATTTTGAATTCTATGTTTCTGGTAATGCAGTAGGAAGGCGGACGCGGTCAAGCCAACAATTAGAGCTTAATGTTAATGTAGTAGATAACTGGTGTTCCAATGGTTTTTAGGATTTTTGCTTAAATATAATTTCTTACCATACATAACAATGCAAATAAAATTTAATTTAGTTAAAAAAATCTGATAAGGCTCGAGCCTATTTAGAATATTGTTAATGTTAGACTTGGTATTTATTGCTGGTTGATTTTAATATTAAACATTATGGGACTCCTTTTTAACATTTTGATACGTAATGTTTAAGATTTTCTATATACACTGCCCTTGAATTGGAAGTCTAATATGCGATTTTAGTTAATCGTCTCGAATTTATTAATGTGTCCACCTACAATTATGTTTTGAACATAAAAACAAGGTAAAAATTGAATATCATAGTAAAATAATTATGATCACACTCTTACTTATTAAATACAAATGTTTGTCATCAGTACCTCCTGATGTCATCGCTCTTCTGCGGTGTTCTTTACTTTAAATACATGAAAATATAACTACTTAATATAGTAACAAAAGTACTTACTGGTTAAAATTTTGAACTGCGATATGGATGGTTTACTTATTTACTGTTATTACTATTATATCTCAATTGAAAATGTGTTTATTTAAAGGTTTATAGCAATATTATATGAGGTTTCAAATCATTGCCTTTGTGGTAGAAAAAAAAGCATTTATGGGTGAGTTACAATGCACCACCAATGTTAGGTGCTTAAAACTTTTATCCGGTAACTACGTTCAATGCCTCTAACACAAAATACGTGGTGATATACTAGTGACTGCCGCCACTAACGTTGTATCTTATTCATCACGTCAGCTCCCAGAGTTTCCGACGCCAACGATTAGATCAGTATTTCATAGACTAGCTTGTAAGGGGATGTCTGTTGCGCGGAACACTCGTTTTAGTGTAAAGCTGAACTATACAGTGATTTTATCAATAGTGATATACCTTTGTATGTAATTCGCCTTTATAATGCATAAGTAGGTACTATATGTCGGTCGAGAAAGATATTTTTTATAACATAGGTACATACCTTATTGCTACTGAATAATATACAATTTTAAGAAACTCGCGATTGTTTATGAAGTACTTATAATAAAGTACTTACTCATTGAAAGACCGTAATTATTGTTTTGTTTTTACTATTAAATAAATATTAATTCTGTCCTAAGATGGGACTCGGGCAATGTGATGTGTAGACACGTAGAATGATTGTTTTAATAATTCGTGTTAACAATATTCATATTTTCAAGAATAACTGTCATTAGCGCATTAAATATAATTAGCGCCTTGATCTATAAATAAATAACTAAGTACCATCTTATTCATAGGCGACCGCTAAACCTACGTTACTTAAAATGTTTGTCTTTTTCTGTCATTGTGACGTTTATACCTACGAAAGAAAATGATAAAAATAAATATTTAGGTGAAAATAGGTTTATCTGCGTTTTATGAATAAGAGGGGAAATTTTTTACTACTGTATTATTCAGTTATTAATGTTATCAACATTAACCAATCTGGGATTTCAGTCAGGTCGGTGTACCGACAGCGAATAACGAGATCTGAGAATTCCATCAATAAACCTGTTCAGCATTTTGGGATATTCGTAAATTGTTTTTGTTTCGTTTGTGATTGTAATTGCAAATAATTTTACATCGGTAGAATGATTTAGAGTTATTTAATATTAATGATGATTAATAATTAGATCCAACCAATTTTAAGATTAAACGAGAGGATTGTAAATAATACAGTTCCATTAGCGTAGCGGCGTGAAAGCCGAAAACGTTACATTTCGCTAGTGTTGCGGGCGTGCAATGTAAACTTAATACAGGTGCGTTAATTTACATAATTAAGTAACTTGCCTTTGATATATTTTAAGCATTTAACGTACTTATTCATGATTATGATCCACTGTTGTGATTTGAATTTCTTGCGCACGAGTACCTAGTGTTTACTTTGCCTTAGGTGTTCAGTTTTACGTTACATTTTATATTTCACGATTATTTGCACATAAATACTTAATTATAGACGCAATTGTAGCAAAAAATGTTTTTTACCCAGTGACAGCATTTTTGTGAGATATAATTTTATTATTGTTGTAGTTATTAATTACTGATTCATTAAGAATCATGATGGTTCTCTTGATAATAAAATTATTTGTATTTCATAAGACAGACTTTTTTTCTGAGACTAGCTTTCACGCTCATTAGCTATATTTCACGTCAGCGACGGAGATGCATTGAATGACTAGAAAAATAACTTAATTCTGCCTAGCAAATTAAGATTCCGTAACTTGCCATAACACTTGCTTGTACACTATATTGCTTTACGGAAGGCATGAGTAGCTAACACTACATGTGACTGTACGGGCTTTGATGCCTTTGCATTTCCTGTATGAAAAAAAAAACAAAAAAACTACGGTGACACGATACAGTAAACACTGACTATGACGGCAGCGTTGCCTGCCAGAACTACCGCTTTTCCGCTTTATCTACCACCTTTTTGACCATGCATCCGCTATCCGCTTTACACCACCGTGGTTCCGCTTTTTTCTAATCAAACCCAAATATAATAAATTATGTAGGCTTTTATACTTTTGCATACTCAATTTTTGAGAAAATAACAGACTTCATTCGTTTTATTGTGTAAAACTTGGCTGTATGGGCTATGTTCCCTTTGTCCGTCCACTTTTTAGTTGAAAATACGCGTTTTCTGGGTTTTGCTACCGCAGTTTCAATTTTTGTACCTGGCAACGCTCGGTTTGACAGTTCAAATTGTATTATTTATTTTATTTTGCTTAACGCTAAAAGAAAGTGTGTGTCATTGAAAACCGAATGAATTCATATTAATGGTACTAACAAACCAATAATGGAAGCACTGTTTGCAATCGATCCATTGGATCAATTTGAATATGTATGTACCTATTACAAACTTGCCATTTTAAGAGCCCTCTCATAATGCCCAGCTGTGGGACGTAAATTGGCTGGAGATAAATACAAACTTTATCAGGGCCGAACCGTGAGTTTAGGAGGCCCTGGGCTAATACTACTTAGGGGCCCACCTAATTACTCAAAGCATAAGAAAAAATTTTTTGACTGACTTAGCTGGGGGCCCCTTGAATCCACGAGGCCCTGGGCTGAAGCCCAAAAAGCCATATGGTACATCCGGCCCTGAACTTTCTCGTAAAGCGTTTCAGTTTTATGTATTTTATAAAGTTTTATTTGATTTTTTAATTTACAGGTATTGTAAATTGTACTTTTGTTACCGATTCTTATTCTCTTATAATAAACTTCCCTGATCATGCTTGCTTTTGACCCGTATTTTGTATTTTTTGTATACATAGGGTTTGTTAATAACATAACAAGCAAAGTTATTATGTGTATGAATTTGCTTCAGGTATCACAAGAAGTTTTAAATAACTTATACGAAAATGGTGAAAAAGTTACCACTGTCATTGAGCACAGTAAATTTGAGAATGCAAAGCAGGAAATCATACAACTAATATCGGACTCTGAGTTCAATATTGACAAAGTTGTTGCATCTTTTGAGACCAAATCATGGGACCAAGATAAAGTTAGTTGTTTTACAACAATATTAAACGAGAGACGGCTAGACTTGCTGTACACTTTACTTGCCCATAATAATAGTTACCATGGTGAAAGTTTGACAAACTTCAATTGGATATTGAAGCTAGTACTTGGCACTAGTGAGTTAAAATCGCTACGGTATCCTTTGCTGCAACTTGTATTGAATACTAAAATAGTTAATGGTAAGGAGAAGCAAAAAATGTTTGAAATAAACAAGGAAGCATTGGGTAAAATTATAAGTGTTTTAGAAAAGGTTCAGTAAATTATTTACCAAATTGATTTCTCGTTTTTTTCCCCAAGTTCATAACATTATTTTTTGTCTGACTGTCTTTATGTTTTTCTGCGCTTCACGCAAAACTACTACCCCAAACCGAATGTAATTAGTTAATGTGATTAGTAATTACTAAAGGTTTAACTTAAAAACTCATGTTCTGCTCTAAAATCAGGTCTGGAAGTTGTGGTTAAAAAAGTTGTCTATCTTTCATACAACACATAGAAGCCCCGCAACATGAAATAGTAAGAAGGATTCACCATTATCATTTTATTAAAGTTTAAAAAGAAATAGTTCTGCCATTTAAAAATAGAGATTAATATAAATAATAAATTAACACTTCACACAAATTGACCCAGACCCAAAGTAAGCTCTAATAAGGCTTGTGTCACAGTATATATATGCTAAAGGAGCATGGAAACTACGAACAAAACGGTTGAAACGAATGCACACAGACGCGCGTTTCTACAAGGCCCCTAAGCGGATCTCGCGGTGCCGTCAATCGCGAGTGCCGCGTTGAGACGAGCGAGCGTCTGCTACGTACGCCCAGACAGTCCGCGATCTTTTCGTTTTTAACATGCCAAGAGCGTATTGCGCTGTGTGTCCATGTTTCCCAATAGTTTATTTAAGAAAGCTATTCATTCGGATGAGAATTTTTCATACCATAAAATTTAATAATAAAGCTTTCCGAACGTGTCGTAGCAGGCGAAAGTAATACTTACCTACCGAGGAATAAAAAAATCTTAAACTGTTGAAGTTTTTTTCAAACCCTATTTTATTTATAAACGAGTTAATTTATTCGATTATTTATTTATTATAGGTAGAACCCAAATAAACGTTTGTTTCTTTTTTACGGCAATTAAGGGTGCCAACCCTAATACTGTTAATTAAGTGTAGCTAGTTACTTTAACAGGCCTTACTAGCTGAGATAGCGGTAACTAAACAAAAAGCGTTTCAATTTTACAAAAATTAAATCGACGACCCTAACACTATTAGGGCGTAGGTATTTATTTCAAAAAATAAACCTAGTTTCCATACTGCTCTATTTATTTACTGTGCTTGTGTTATGTTATGGGTATAGACAACAATATACATATATAAAGAAATACTTGGGAACTAATATTCCTGTACATCCTTACTAATATTATAAATGTGAAAGTAACTCTGTCTGTCTGTTACCTTTTCACGCTTAAACCGCTGGGCCGATTTAGTTGAAATTTGGTATACAGATAGTTGAGTCCCGGGAAAGGACATAGGATAGTTTTTATCCCGGAAAATTTCATAGTTCCCGCGGGACAGCACAGCCCAAACCACTGGAATTTTTCAAATTTAAGGCGGAACAAAGTTCGCCGGGTCAGCTAGTCACAAATATATGCCTTTACCAGGATTCGAACTCATGGCGCTTGCTTCGCAGGCAGGGTCACCACCAACTAAGCCAACTGCGTCATCGCATTTCGTAGTCTTAATGATTGAAATTATTCTTATAATTTAAAAATATGACTAACTAGGTATTTCCCGCGACTCCCGTCTGCACACGCATATCGCTTCCCGCTGGAATTATATGCATTTTTCCGGGATAAAACTATCCTTCCTCAGGACTGAAACGATCTCTGTACAGTCAGCATCATACAGTATCAACGCTATACTATTTCTATGGTGTACCGATACCGATCTATTAGACCGATTTGGATGCTTCAAACTTTATGACGCTGCCTGTACCAAATTTCATTAAAATCGGTTCAGTGGTTTAAGGGCCTACCACACGCGCAAGTATCACCACAGTTATAACTGTCGTGAAACTTGAACACGGACGTAGCTACCAGACGGTGCAGGTTTACCTTACAATACGGAGTTTAGTTTACAATACGGAGTTTGTCCATTCTATCCAGTGATGTATCCCACTTTATTTATTTTGGGTATGGTCGGATGTAGTCAGCTGAAAGTTAGGAGAGATCTCGCAATTGTTATTACTTGTTTTCAAATGAATAAGGGGAAAGTTGTATAATGCGGATAGATATATTTTGATGAGGAGGTATGTCGGCAATTTTGTATTTTGCTATTATGGTTTTGAGCGATTGCAATTACATCAGCCTGGGTCTGAACTGAAGACTACAATCATAACATTTTAATGAAACTAACAAGTTTTTCTGTTTTAATTATTTATTGATTAGAGACATTCACACATCAACATTAAAAATTGGAATATCATAATTATCATACAAATTCCACATTGCCATTATGAGCAAACAATAATTGAGTTCATAATAATGTTTTAAATGTAAATACATACTTCAATAGCTGACGTAGTTTAATGGCTTGCAATATCAATTCAATAGCACATAGCTTTGAGGAACATAATATCAAGTTGCAATAGCCACCAAAACACTACGCATCATTGCTTGTGATGGGTTATGCGGTTTGTTTCTATAATAACATTTTACATACTAATGTAAATTATGAGGACAAAATATATTATGTAGCTATAAACAATTCCATTGGATAAACGGCATGATGGATGAGGGACGGCACAAGCGCTGGTCTGGCAGCGGCAAGGGCTGCTGGGTGCTGGCCGAGCGGCGAGCGGCAGGCGGCGGCAGTCACGTTTGATATGGAATGTCTCACTCATTTACTGCTAATATACCTGGAAGTCTCCTCCTCATGCAATCGTCACTTTCAATTTCGTAGAAAATGTATAAAATTACAAAAATGATTATGAAATCATACAAGTGGACGCCGATGCTATTGAAAATTACATAATAGTATATTAAATCTATAATATATGAGGTGGAAACTGATACATTAAAAGCAGTGCTAAATATTTTTGCACTGCTTTTATTAAACTTACTTTAACCGACTTCTATTACACATACTATTCTAAACATTACAGTTATACAATTGGGTCTGTTATATGCATAAAAAATTGTATAGATTATTCAAAACTTTGGCCACTGAATATCAGAATTAAAAAAATTCAAAAATTTGGCAGCCAATAAGCCGTATTTATTGAAGTTCGATTGGGTTGCCTTATTTTTATCTTTTAGTTTACTTTAGATAGTCGATGATACTTAAAAATTTCTTAACAGATATTTATGATGTGTCTTACTCCTTCACTCGCCCTACCCTTCCAAAGTTCATTACAGAGAGCTCACGATCCTAAATTTATACACGACTTACTATATAAATTATCAGAATATATAGACGTTAAATAAAATTACCACACTAATGAGATAATAAATGAAATTAATTTCGATACTTCATCCTTAACAATTTACACTGTATTTTTTATATTTTTGACATAAAATTAACAGTTTTAAAATAAGTTTCATGAAAAATCATTTATTCATATATACATAAATAGAAAATGTTTCGAGCGAGCATATTAAAGAAATGATACTTATATCATTTCATGTTTTAAAGTTCAGTATATCTTATTTTGGGATGTTAAAAGCTTGCCTCAGTGATAACAGTTATCCGCGATGAGGCAGCGGAGCCGGCTGCGACGGTACATGTGGCGCGCACGTGCACGACCAAGTATATACACAGTTTGATGTCGTACGTTTTCGTTAACTAATCCGCTAATAGCTGCTACACCATAACATAGTATATTGTAAGATAATTACCATTCTAAAGCTTGATGATGATGACATATTTTTAAACTCCAGTTAGTATAATTGAGCAATTGAAATTCAGCGTGGCAGCAAAAAAAGATCATTTTTACCTTCGATTTTGAAATTTTACACTATTATTGCAGTCTACTGACTTGGATAACATATTATGAAGATTAACTAACTCAAGAACTTGTAGGTGTAGGTACTTATAAATCTGGTTGGTAATTATTGATAATTTCAAATTTACGACCATTAACTAATGGGAGTTCCAATACAATAAGGTATTTAGATCTTATCTCTTCAAAGCTAATTCGAAGTATTTTTAGACACGAAGGTCCTTATCTAATGCCATATTTGTAATGCATATCTTGGGAAAGTATGTTACAACATGTACCAACAATTCTAGAGAGACAACACCAATTTTCCTACATTACTCATCGGTCTATTACTTGTCTAATGGAGTTTCCATCGAGCTAACATTTAGGAGCGAGTCACACGCCACGACGTCATAACTTATACCCCTGTAATAATGGCACCAACTTATCGCACCGTATACTGCCTACATAACTTTGTTACCGTATATAATTATAAAAACTCGATCCTAGCGAATAAAATGTATAAATTCTTAATTTTACAGAAGCAAAGCACGCTAAACTTATACTATAATCATTCTATATGAAAGGTCACATTTAAAACCGAACGTGAAACGATCGAACTTAGTTCGACACTCGACCACGAGATGGGAATAAATTAAAGGCTTGTTTCTGGACACGTCGTGGGCGCCGCCCGCCGCCTAGTCCGCCACCGCGACCTCGCTCGACGTCTCCTGCAACACAACACCCACACAACTCACTCTCAGCTCTGCAACTATTCTAATTAACAATTTGTCTCAAAGAGCGTTAACGTGTGAGACAACAAGACTGAATAAGTTACTTATTCGTTCATAAGATTTGGTACTAAATTTATAAAATAATATTAACATGGCTTACCGTCTCTGTCTTCAGTTCCGGTACGGTTGGTATTTCTGGCATCAAGTCTGCGATCTTATCCGCGATCGGCAAAGAATCCTAAAACCATACACAAAATTAACATAGGAGGTCCCGAACGTCAGATGCAGAGCTACGGACGATCAAATATGTTAGACACAGCTTCCCATAAGTAAAGTGAAACTTCAGATATACCGTAGCGATCAAAGTGGCCAAACATATCGGAACAATCTAAGCTCTTGACGTAAATCATCTTTCCGATATACAGATTCAGACATTTTCGCGACACGACGTAATGACTGTTATGATGTCGTAGCGACAAAAATGATTAATTCACACATATTTTGCAATACTTTGGCCACCCCAATATTTTCATGATAAATTGTACCACCGAATTTTAATAGGAAGTATTATTAATTAGAACTACATTTTTAACTAGTTTTTATTTACAAATATTTATAGGAAGTCGTATAGCAATTACAACACAGCTTAGGTAGCCTAGAAGCTCGTTTATCACAATAATCAAGAGTTCTGCTTATGGCAAGTTAATCGAGCTGGGTTGCTTAATTGCACTAAAATTTGTCATTTTGATGAAATTCCTATCACTTGCAGTAATGTTCAATTAATTAGCCATTCCATAACAGGTGAAGAATTCAAGAAAGTAGTTTGAAAACGTATCTCAATTTTTTCACCTCTACTAAAATACTAATTGAATACGTTATTTTAGTAAGCATAAAAACGAGCTATAAATAATTGATCATGCGAGAAATGGAGTATTACAAGTAATGTTAGGACAGTGTCAATTCACAAGCGAGAGGAGAGGGAAAGGAGGAGGACGGCCGGCTGCAATCAGCATCAATCGGAACGATTCGAGCACACTTCAAGTTCTTCTCGTTATTGACGGTCCACGCATGCTGGTAGATCTATGGTAGATAAATGCACATGAAACTAAATACGAGAACTGTTAACGGGTTGTCAAAACGGTCCTTAGTAATAATGCTAGTCCACTACAAGATCAAGGTCCGGGCGGTATTCACCTGTAGGCGCAGCGAGTCGTCGTCAGGGTCGGCGAGGTCGGCCGGGGGCGGCGGCAGCGAGTCGGACGCGTCGCTGCCCGCCGCCGGAGCCTCCGACAGCGACGGCGGCAGGGAGTCTTCCGGCGTCGTCGCCGACTTGCCGTTCACCATCTCTTCTGCATTCGTGGCCGTCGTTTGCTCCTCGAGGACAGACTCCTCTGGCACGGCGTTCCCGTTGCATTCGACTGTATCGATTATGTTCCCGAGAGCATCTTTCTTCATATTTTTAATTTGATTTAGCTCTGTTTCGTCAATGATACCGTTCGTTTCCGTATTGTTTACTACGTTATGATTGATATTCATGGTGTTTTCGGTGGTTTCAGACGGATACGCGATGACTTTTTCTTCCCTCTGAATATTATCTATATCTTCGACGGGGGGAGGTGGCGGTAATTCGTCAATAGTATCTGGTATATCAGACGTAGGCTCTGAGGTCTCATTGCTTTTTTCGGAACACAAATCAATAGAATCTTTATTTTCAATAACACCATCATCAGCTACCCGATTTTGCGATTCGACTGATGGTAGGATGCTATCTGTGTTCGCTGTGATTGCCGCATTTGCTTCTTCAATAGAGTCACTTACAGGTGCATACTTTGTCTCATCTATTACTTCACTTTGAACTACTATTTCCGTAGTAGCAATGTGCTCAGGTTCTTTTAAAATATTAATTTCAGTTTTAGAAGTTTCGTCTGCTGATTCATTTACTACTTTTTCGATGTTAGGTACGGGCTCGGGACCTGGATTTACTGTTTTGATTTCTGTTTGGGGTGGCGCGACTTCGTCTTCAGATACGGCTTCCTTCAAGGGAGGGGAAAGTTGAGATACAGCTAAATCGGTATTAGTATTAGTTTTTGATATTTCAGCTTCGATTTTGTCAGGTTTATCTGCTTTAGTGTCTGGGATAGCAGGTGATGTGAAGATTGCATTTTCAGTGGTGTTAGCGAGCGAAGCTTCAATCAATTCAGGTGCCATAGTGGTGGCAGCAAAGGATGCCACTGACGAGGGAGGAGGGTTTGCAGGGAGTGGTGGAGGCGTAGGCTCTATCAAAGGCATTTTTGCATCACAAACCTCTGTTTTGACAGGAATTTCAGGAACCGGGACCGTTTCCTTTGCGACAGGCGTTGAATCCTCTGGTTTACTTCCTTCAATAGGAGCCACTACTGCAGCTTCTTTTTTCGGTTCTTCTAATGAGAGACCGTTGACAGGCAGCTGCTCTGGCGTCGTCTCGGGCACAGGCGTCGCTTGTGGTTGTTCGGCGACGGGCGCGGGAGCCGCTGCTTCGTCGCTGGCGAGGGTTTCTACTTTGGGAGACTCCGGCGTGCTGCTGCCGTTGGTTAAGGGCTCGGTTACCGGTGTCTCAGGGGTCTGCTCTTCTTTCACCTCTGTTTCAACTTTAATTACTTCAGCAATTTTATTTTCAACGGTCTCTGGGGTAACTTCCGCGGCCTATAAAAACAACATTCTCTATTAATTTTGCAACTTTTTCTATAAAACACTGGTTAAGGTTAACCCCTCGTATGTGGGAGCTAAAAAAAGTACTGCATTCAAGTCTTATCTGTTTTAATATGCCCATGATTTATAAAAGTACAAAACGGTAGCCTTAAATTTTGCACTGATCAGTGCTTAAACATGCAAAGAGTTAATGCACTGTGCTTCAATGTGCTTGCACTACGAACTACGCTTTATAAAACAAAGAGGGATAGATTGAAACCCCACAAGATATGTTTATTAAAATAATTACACTTATACCTTGTCATCGGCCATGGCGATAGGTACTAAAATGAATGCGTGGTTATTGAAACAAATCTGAACACAGACTGAAGGGAGACAGACATGAGCATTATAATTTATACTACGATTTTTCGTAACGCTAGATTGGCGCTCATTTTTAGATAAGTAGTTACCCTTCAATGCTCTTGATAGAAGACATATTACATTTCTGTGACACAGGGCTGGCACATGCGCTGATTTACGTTTAAATACCTAACGGTTAGGTATTTAAACCAAACTGGAATAATAATCTGGATAATTTCATAAGCGTGTTTAGATGCGCCTGTCGTATGGTTGTTTTTTATTCTGTTTATACTAACCAAAAACATTATACAGATTAAATGTGAACAGTGTGTCAACTGAGATATTGTAATCGAAGCTTACGAAAAAAAAAAAACAGGCATCCTCCTGGTAGTAACTGATCTACACAAAGCTTTATTTCCAATATGTGTAATGTTGAAAACATAAGACTACTACCAAAGTCATTTTCTGCTCACTGTCTTTTACAAATGCCTGGCAAATGGAAACTAAATTAAATTTACCTGACATAGTTGAATTTCTTATGACAGATTGTTAGTGAATCCTCGCGTAATTACAATTTAATCTTATATCAAAAATGTGTCGCTAGAGTGACCAAATGTCCAGTCCATTGGAATACCAGATTCCATTTTGTCTAATTTCAAGACATTAAAATAATGCATTTAATTCCTGTTCGCAGAGTCGTGCAACCGCAGTGGTTGTGGCGAATATAAAACGATACTGATACACAAGGCCGTCTTTGTTTACTGATGTAGAAAGACACGCCTCGTGTACTGCACTAATAGATGTATCCTATCCTACCTTGAAGATGTTTGGCAGTCGATCAGTCGGACCAAATAAATAACTGTAATTGCCACGCAGGAAACAATAACAAGCACAATTTATGATCACCTAATTATTCACACACCTTTTATTGCTAACGATCAATAGGCGTTTGAAATTATGAGGCAGGAGAACCTAAACAGCACATGTCTGCATGGAGAAAATGAAAAATACAGATCAACAGCCGATCAAGCAGTCGACTTAGTGATGTCGTATTACTGAGTATTCCTATTTGTTTTAAAAACCATAATCTATTTAAGAATGTCGTTAAGAATGTCAGTAGCGGCAAAAAGTCTATCATATTCATATTATTTTTGTTTATTTTTTTTATGCTAAAATTAAGTGAAATCAACTTGGAAATTATGGAAAGAAGCTTGAATGTGAATACAAATGAGGTATTTTGTGAGAATCAGAATGGCGGGTGTACCTCCACAAATATATAAAATGATTAGATTATATTCAAAAACAGTACTCAAAATTACTATTTAGTACCTAATTCAAAAAAAAATTGTACCACTTCACAAAAAAGTAGTACAATGTAGAGGTACACCCGCCATTCTGACTGTCGGGACGGCGGGCGTATGCCAGTTCACCATGAACTGATGGACTATTGACTTATGTTATTGGTCCAAAAAAAATTAAGAAATTTGTACTTTAAATATGCAGTTACAACTTTAGGAATCTTATTTATCATCTAAAATATTTTTTTGGCCCCATTAGGTCTCCCCATTTCAAAAATACAGTTTTTTTTGACAATTAACCGAGGTAATTCACTAAAATTGATATCGATAACGCACACAATGAAACAGAAACGCTCTATTACGGAAAAAAAGCTATCTTTATTCTTTTTTTTGTGACAGCCATGTATATAGAAAGATGTTCCTGAATTATAACCTTTTTATTCAAAACTCTTCCAAATCTTAAATTAAATTTATACATAAATACAAAAACTACAAAAATATATGAATATGACAGGGTTTGCCGGTACTGTATATACATAATCCCTTACGGGATAGACTGAAACTAACTAATGAAAATTAATGAATTTTGATTTGTACAGAACATATATGTATAAATATAAATAAATATTTATAAATAAACGTATCGTAAAGCAGTTGTCAGCAGCAAAGTGCATCGACCCGCGCGAGCGAACAGGACGCCAGAGGTCAAAGCGAGACAAAAATACAAAATCGGAGTCCGAAACGAGCGGAATTATGAACCAGTGCTTTCTTCTGTCTATACCATGCCAACCAGGAAGCATTGGTAAGACTTTCGGAATAGTTTTCTTGGTTTGATCAATTTAACAAATAAAAAGCAAGAAAATGTCATTTATTACATAAAGCGGGACTTATTTTAAATATGTTGCAGATTAGATGGTTTCTTAAAGATTTTTTATTTCAAATTGAGTCAATTTTGGAAAACAGTAAATTTTTCGACATCAATATAGTTTGTAATGATTTTGAACCTTTAGAGAGCTCAGAATGTTTCTAACGGCAAATAAAAATTAGTGCAAGCAACACATACTGCCTGCGAAGCGTTTTATGCGTCGTAGTAATGATACGATATTGTTTGTTAATAACGTAGCCAGTTTTGCTCGCAAGTTCAAATGAAAGTGCGCGGACCCTGCGCGCGGGGGACGGCACGGCAGGACGGAAGGTGGCCTACTCCTACTACTTATGAGGCGCACTTTTTTAATGTGCCGGTTTTATTTTAATCCAAAAGAAAAGTAACGGTATAGTTGGCGAGCGCGACGGCGCGGCGACAGGAGGTGATGACTCACCGAACGCCATACAACAAAACGTGGACGACCATGGTTTCTGACTATGGTAATGATTTTCCGCTCCAAAACCCATGTTGCGTTGCCAATGTTTGTATTTTAGTCACAAATCTGTGATCGTGTCAGGTTTAATAAAACTGATGCCATTACATTGTTTAGCAGTTTTTTATCCACTGCTTCACCATCGTAACGTAGCACGTGGGTTACTAATTTTCTTTATTTTATCATAACGAGATCAGTAAACAGCACAAAAAAGCTGTGTTACTCACTTTTTTTCCTTATAAATACACACAAAGACAAAAAGTGACTAACGCAGGACTGAAGAAATCATTGTATGATTCAAATGTGTTGCTCCTGTTTGGTTAAATATGATTTTATATGCAGCACTAAACTGGTGGGAGACCGACGGCGGGTTAGTGTAATTTGCATCGGCAATAAATAACGGGGTAGATAGCATCGCGCCCGGTTCACTCAGACGCACTTCTGTCATACCTAGCCACTATCAGTGGTTGAACGCCCTGTCTTGGCAGTTGGCACCGATTACCGACGAGGACAAGCCAATAAATATCCCATTATACACACCAACTAAGTGAACAATTCAAACAATCGATTATTACTTTGTTAAACTTGTCTCGAACAATATCCTGACATAACCTAAATTTTAAAGCAAGGCGCTACTGTCTAACGAACGAAGCTGTAAGCTTTAATGTCCGTTATTAATTACTTACACAACACAAGTACGTGAATTGTCTTCTAATTGCTTTCAATAAAGCCCTTTGTTCGTTTAAAACAATGTAACCCTGTGTCAGTTGTTCGCTAAGACGACGCTCACTCGTTTTAGCTTAGTGCTTTTCTAATTCTAGAGTAGGTACTGTGAAAGTACAAAATAAGTATATTAAGGCTTGGTAGAACTTTTACACGGGATTTGTTTTAAGGTTTACTAGGGTTGCTCTTCCTTTAGATATATATTTTTGGGTAACACAATATTTATATATATCGAAGCTCCGTCGAAGCTACTTTCAGTTTAATCGTATGCAAATTACAAACAAGCTAGCCGAGTCGTGCACATATTACACAAGCAAGATGGTGAGCATTTTAGCAATAGATTTTTTTACACAATACCATAACTAGAAAAAAGAACCTTTCCTTGTTATGCCTTTACAGTATTCAACATTCGTATTATGAAAATATACACGACAGATGAGCCCGGGTGAACGCGACGCAAAGCCGTGCACCGCCGCTCATTTGGTAAACATGCAATACGAACTGCAGTTATCGTCTTACTTTGCAGGCAGGGTTTTGATTCAAGCTCGTCTCCAAGTATACAACACCACAAGCACTACGACGGGCGCTATATTGTTCATACGACACTGCATCGTTAACGTCAACAAATGCTTGTTTCGACGTTGCAGGTATCGCTGCTGGCATGGACTGGCATTATATTTTGTTGAGATTTTAGACATAGAAGCTGTGTTAATAATAACTAAACAGCGGTGGTTTAGATCCAATACAACACTTGTAAAATATGTTACAACATCAAAAGATTGCTATGATAAAATGATTCAAGATCAATTCGGGGTACATTGTTATGAAAAATTCTAAATAAAAGCATTTTCAAAATGATGCATTGCGTTGTTTAGGGGTAGAGGTTAGTAATGTCGTTACAGATAATGCAGACTGGTTTATCAGGCTCCTAAGATTCCAGCCGCGGCGCGGCACCCGCCCACGGGGACGTCGCAGGAAACTTCTGCACATTTTATGTTGCACTTCGAAAACACGTTTTCTAGTCCACCCATTCCGCCGATGACACCGGCCTTTTAAGGTTTATTCGCTTTCGTACATTAGCACATTCGTGCTATTACAATTGCAAATAAATGAAACTAAAAAAAAAGAAACGTTTTTTTTATTTGCACTTTTCAGGAAAAGGGTTTTCTTAGAGAGTTTAACTTAAACAAACCTTTGCGGGGGGCAGTGCTAATGACCGAAAGCACTACCATTTACGCGCGCTCAAATTCCAACAAGCGTCTGCCATTGTAAGAGTGTCGAAAACTCCCTTGTTAACAACTTATCACAAAATGCATTGGAAATAGGCTATTTCTTCCTATTTTTACCAACTTTAAATTTTGGTGCTTGTTTCTTTTTTTGTACAACTGATAAAGTATAAAGGAGAAAGAAAAATAAGTCTTTCTAAAATATGTCTCCATTATATATATTATTATACTTTTAAACTGAAACATTTTTGAACCGTAATGTACTACCACAGTTTGATGGAATGTTGCACGTGTTGGTGTTCGCGGCATTGTTGAGCAGTCGCTATCACAATATGTTGTTGGTCGTCAATGAGCTAAGTGTCGGTAATCGTTCGATATCGTCGTTGACAATGCCAGGCTCACGTTTGGCCGGCGCGGATATGGGTAGCACCTCTTTGAATTATAATGCGCATTGTTCCTTGAGCGTCGTTTGAGTGCAATGCACTACGTCGCAATAGTTCTGTCATAGAAATCGCTGTTTTCTAGCCGATCAATCCGCGTGTCCGCGTCGGGCAAGAAGGTCGAGTGGAAACAGACTGATTGACCATCTCCCGCCTAACCTAACCATAGGTTTCGTGGCCCACTTGATCTTAAAATGTGTAAAAGAAAATGTATTCGATTTGGAAAGTATTTTGATACTCATACCTACTAAGATGTTAAGCAATATTAAGTAACTTTTAGTCGTAAGAAATAACTACAAAACCTAAATTTACCATTATTCCTAGATGTGAAATGATAGTTGTAATATGTTACATTACATTTCTATGATCGTCAAGTAATGTTTGTGTGTATCTCATCTCATCCAATCACACCCCCATCTCGATGCATAAAGCAGCATTTAGTTCGTTTTAGATCTGCATGCATAACTAACTTCCCAGCGTCTAGTGATTAGACTAAGGACCAAAGGGGTCGTGGAGCTATGATTCTAGAGCAACGGTACTTCGCTGCGAGACTCAGTCTCGACCGCCCTCGTACTAGTTTCAACTACACGTGCGCATGATTTCACATTGCCTGCGAATTTCACATGACGAAGGTCATCGACTCCTAGTGTGATCCAAAATACAAAACCTCATATATAATAGATAATTACTTCAGCACATGTGCAAAATTAAGATGAATAAAAAGTAGGTTAAGTTTAACTCCAGAGTGACAAGACTAAATATAAACAAGTTCGTTACCTACGAAGTAAAAAGATATTTCCTAAATAATAATGCGCGCTAATACACTTTTGTTAATAGTTAATAACACTTGACTTGAGTATGAAAACTCCAATTTGTATCTAAGTTAGTATAGTCCATTTTTTTATTCCGCAGACTAAAATGTCATTTCATGTGTTGCCTGTTGTTTACGTTTTATAAATAGTGACGTGTTATAACCGGTATTAGCCGAAAAAAATGTTTGCAGATGAAGTGTCTGGTAACACGATAGATAATCCGTGACGTGCCAAAAGGGGACACTAGGTAGGAAGGGTATTGAAAAAAAAAGGTAAAATAGTTTAGATAAAAATGCCACCCTTCTGAGGTATACATATAGAAATTTTGTATCCAGGTCTATACACAATGTTTCTAATACTTAAAACCGATTTTACTGTAAGATTAACAATTGCTTCAAAGGTACATATCATATAGCTCAAAATTTACCAAATAAGGTACTCACGTAAAGTAACGAATACGTAAAACAAACTGGCGTTGCGTCGGGTCGACGATATATCACTGTCATTTATTTTATGTTTGAGTGTCCAAAAATAAGTAGATTTTATTTACTCTCGTGGAACATTACCTAAAATAGCAATTTTGAACCTAAAAATATTTTGTCGGTTATTCAAAAACCGAAATCAAAGATCGACACTGTTTGTTGGTCACATTATTTTCACGTTTGACATTTCCGGTTGTCATTTTAGTCTGCGGAATAAACAAATAGACTTAAGCTCAAATAGGACCGGGCTAGTCATGTCTGCCGCATGAATCCAGAGCGATGGGCCTTAATCGCTACCTGTTGGGTTCCCGCAGGATGGCCATCGAAGAGTAGGCAGGCAGACCGAAAAGATGATGGCGGGATAACTTTGACGCAAATCAATTAGAGTGGCAGGACCATGCCCTCGATCGGGACCAGTGGAGGAAAAAAGGGAAGCCCTTTGCCCAGCAATGGGACACTTCAACAGGCTTGCATAAAATTAAATAAAAAATTGCTGTATGTAATGTCGTAATGATAAAAGGCCTTACCTCTTCCGGTACTTTTTCAGGCTCTCCATTAGTTTTGGGTTCTTCATCCTTTGACTTCTTTTCCTGCTTGGGCTTGTCTTTTCTGCTAAAACTAATAGACCTCAGAGACCATTTTTTCTTGACCTACGCAAAAACAAAACATATATTTTAACAAACTTTCAACAATATATACAAAGAAAATTAACTGTGATATTAAAGTTATGAACCTTCTCTTTTTTGGGTTTTTTGCCATCCTCAGGTGTAGGAACGGAATCGCCGTTCTCTTCTTTAGGTTCGTTGTCTCCGTTCGTCACTGGTGTAGTATCTTTCTCATCCTTTTGTTCTTCTTTGCCCTCCTTTTCTGTTGTGGCATCCTTCTCATTTTCAGGGGTACCACTATCTAGCTGTTTTTCTTTATCCTTAAACGAAACGAAAATCGAAATCAATTGGTTCGTATCTTTCGTCTCATATCGGATGGTAAGTAAATATTTGTATAGCAAACCGAACTTGAAAAGAGTCCCGAGTCCGATATTATGAACTTAATCTTATCTAGACAGGAAGTCGTGGGACGCATGTCTGCGAGTCAAGTTATTAAGACATTTCTTTGGCAATAGAAAGGATAAGTAAATTCTTTTGACTTTTATTTTATTATTGGGTACTAAATATTCACAAGAACTGTCGCAATCAGAAACAGTCAAACGGGGTCCCTATCTAATAAAGTTAGATTTGAATCCGTATGCACAAAGGGCTGCTTGCGCGGTCTAGGCTTAATTTAAAATACAACCCTGAGGTAGCTGCTAACATACGGTTAGTAGGTATTAGTACTGTCAAATTGAATGGAACTGTCAATCTATCTATGAGTTTAGGAACCGATTTTGAAATTATTTTACCAATAGTAAGTCACATTATTTGTAGTTCTACGCGGATGAAGTCGCGAGCAGCAGATACATACATACACAAATCACGTATTTATCCCTTACGGGGTAGACAGAGCCTAAGGTAACATGTACCTACAGGCCACATTTAGCAAGATTGAGGGTGGAAGATAGATGGTAAATGGAATCAAAATAGTGATGGGTTGCTAGCCTCATCGCCTGTAGCATGATTCCTGATTTTCGCCCATTCCCTCGATGGACTTTTACCATCTGCGCGGGTAGAGAAGCAACTGGTATATTCTTTGTTTTTTCTTTGTTCCCAGACCAGCAAGGAAGAAAATGCAGCATGGGCAGCAGGTAGTTTTAAATAAACCAGGTTTAACGTCTTAACCTGTGTTACTTCATTGCTGACCCTAATGAAACTTGCAGATACATTCGTGTACCTACTTGTCAATACGACTAGCATTGTTGTTCACTTCCTATTTATTTTAGAATGAGGGTGCGCGTATTCATCAGGCGCATCAGAGCGTGTATCCGAACAGCACTTATTCCGTGCGATGGCCCTAATTAACCCAATCTAACACACGTCCATACATGAACAACACGTACCAAATCGTAATGCAACGTTTTCAATCACTGGTAAAAAAAAAGCTGGGATTATAAATTGCAGTTGTAAGGCTTATTGTTCTTAGACTCGAGATGTGAGATGGGCGATGTGGTCCGAAGGTTTATTGCAAAAGACGGAGTTAAAATTCGTCTTCCTATTTTTATTTACCTATGCATCTAGTGATGGATGTCGTTTGGATGTCTATTTCGAACATCATCATCACTACATAGTATAAAACAAAGTTGCTTTCCGCTGTCTGTCTGTCTGTCCATATGTATGTTTAGATCTGTTTAGATCTTTGCAACTGCGCAGAGGATTTTGATGCGGATTTTTTAATAGATAGAGTGATTCGAGAGGAAGGTTTATATGTATACGCAGACGAAGTCGCGGGCAAAAGCTTGTAAAGTATAAAGGTAAGACACGCTCACAATAATCTGAGAACTTACGGATATTTCCTGTGGAGGCTGTATGTGAGCATCGCCGTTGAGCTGCGGCTTAAGCGCATCGGCGTCAGCGATAGCCTCCACACGGCCCTCGCCGCCGGCTCCTGCAGCGGCTACCTCGCCTGCGCTCTCTGCTTCCTTCCCGCTTATGTCCACCGACCGCTTACTCTGCTTTGCACCCATACTTGCTGATGTTGGCCTGTACCAATATCAAACAACTCCTTTCAAATAACCGTATAGGTACCTACCTACTAAAACTACTTATGACCTTGGTATCTTGTAACAAAACGGGAATCCACATCGAATACTTTTGAAAATGTTTCATTACTATCAATGTACCTAGTCACTTATCTAATTTTATTTAATTTTCTCCTATTTGGGCTACTTTTCTATAAATAAACCGGTCAGGTGACAATACCGATTTGGAATAAACCCTAGTCAGTAGGTCACGGTGTTGGGCACAGCGCGTACGCTGCAGACGGAAATAGTCTACTCGATGCAGTTCATGTGTTGCACTTTAATTTTTATCACAAAGCACTGTAAAATATGGGTGTAGGTAATTCACAACATTTATACATAAGTGAAGGGATTTTATTCGTTCGTTGCACTATTAAACACTAGCTAGCTAGGATGTAAAAAAATATATATTTTGACTTATAACGGTAAGTACCTACTTACGTATTTTCTCAATGTCTAAAAAATTGTACCAAGTAAAATCACACTTTTCCAACAAAACGATGGGCTAAACAAAGAGGAGCACAATCTCTCAAAAATATGACACGTATCAAAATACTGACACGCACTATTTAAACATTAAAACGCGTAGAAAAACTCAATCACAAAGATAATTGCAATGGAGCAACAAAACCGGCAGCTCGCCCGGCGTTAAAATTAAAACTAAGAGTAACGTCAGTAACGTGAAGGGGTCTGTGCGCTCAGTTATCGCGGGTACATAACAGATACCGAATTCCTAGCGCATCGTTGTGTTTATCATTCATTATCCACTCGTTTACTCAATACAAACAAAAATAGCATTGTCATTAGTCACGCAGGGCTCGAGTTCGAGGCTTATCGGACACCGCAAATTGCCCACAGTGGCAGTTAAACTTGAAACTAAATTAAAGTAAGTTAACGTGAAGACTTGAGCTTGCGCTCGCGTTTGTCGATTTGTTTCGGATCGAAGACAAACAAAAAAGAAGCGACCAACTAGGTAGGTACGAATCTACGATGGTGGTAGAATCTACTCACTGTAAGTTAGTCTATAATTATAATAATTGGTCTCACTACACGTAACAAGCTAGCGTTAAAACCAAACCAACAACAGGCAATAGATAGGTACGTCTGTCCTCATGTGGAGTTATTTCAAATTGGTCCACGCATCGAGGTGATTGACCTCGTATATATTTTATGCCCCCACTACTACGTTTAGTTTTTTGAGCTCAAGCAGTCAACCCGAACTTATTGTCATTAATGGTACAATGGGAGGCACTTAGCAGGGCCAGCTCGATTTAAATAAGATCCGCCGTACCTACTCGGCGACCTTGACTCCCGCCTGTGTTCAAGGTTAACCGCTGTGCAAGAGGACCGTGCTGTATAAATTTGAGAACGAAAACGTGGTACCCACGTAGGTATCTAGGTATTTATCAAACAAACATGAGATAGGCGCAGGTACCTATCTCTTTCCACAACGCGCAATTGCAAACTTAACGTCATGGGAGTGCTTCAGGCAGGTTATTATACAATTTCATTAGGTATGTTCAAAGAAAGTCCTGACTGACAAGCATATCAGCGCCCGTCCTAAACCCTTGTACGTAGAAGTTAAAAATGTTATAAGATGTAAATAATTTATCTGATCGATAAATAAAAACGTTTTTTTTATAAATCCGTAACAGGATTGCCACGTGCTAAACCGCGAGCGCAAGCTTGTCCATAATATAGACTGTGGGTACTTAATGCAAACCAAAAGCTATATAGGTACCTAGTTTAATGGGTATGTTAAAAAAACTATGTAGATACCTACCTATTAGGTGAAGGAAGAAACCTACAAGAATCTGAAAAGCCATTTAAAGTGCATAATCAGCAGGAGACCAGCGAATGGTAAGGAAGGAATATAGAGAAGGGTTGCGAGCCTGTGTATACATATAGGTACCCAGCAGTATGAGAAATTGAGAACCATGAGATCACTGCAATAGTTTGGTAGGTGAGGTACCCATCTAGATTATGATAATGACTTACACTTACAACGCGCAAATAGTTAGAAACTTAAAATACTTACCTGTCCTACGTAGTGCGTAACTATTGCGGATTGTGGGGAGGTAAGGTAGGTAGCGTGCATGTAATCTAAGTGGAAAATCGATAGTGTCCAGTTGCGGAATGAAACCACAAGTAACACTGCACCGTGCAACGGAGATATGGGGAGACGACCAGCGCGTTAAATTTACGTAGGTAAATAGGTACTACAACAAATGCCCGTCAATAATAGAACAGCACGATTGTTGGATTGATTTCATAGTAAAGTTTTATGACATCATTAAAGTAAACTCCTAGATCGGAAACAAAGTCCCATTAAAACTTGTTTTATGATTCAACAAAACGTGGAGAAAAAGTAGGTACCTACCTAATGTGAGCATTTCTATGAATCTAACTAAAACATATTTTAGGGGAAGTAAAGAATCTACCTGACTAAATTCTTACCACACTAAGTGTTCTATACTGCGCGTGTTAGTACGGCACTTAAGTTTCCATAATTAGGCACCTCATTAAAGAACAAATAAATAAGTAGAAAGAGTTTTCAAACAAACTCCTCCAAAGGTCGTTAATGCCCAAGTACATAGCTAAATTATCGATTATGTCCCTGGATACACAGGCATTTTTTTAACAATGTTGGGGCTGTGTAGGTAATTGATAATTGTGTACACCAATGAAGTGTTATTGGATCACAATAGTTCATGACTCAAAGGTTCTTTTGATGAGTTATAGCCAAGCCACCACTAGCTAGGGGCATTAGTCACTTCCAAGAGCAAAATAGATAGGTACTTCACGAATAGTAAGATAGCTACTCAAGTAGTATTTTATTTTACAATATATATGTACCTATCCATTCAGTTTTTTTGTACAGACCTCATCTTAAGTGTTGGTTGGTATAGTATAGACGCACAAATAGGTAGATAAGCACTTACCTAAAGTAGAACATGTCTAACGACACGTTTATTTGGATTTTAATCTCTAATCAAAAACTTATTAAGTGCCTATACCTATTTGTCAGGACAAAAAAACGTCATTTTTCGATCTTAAGACAACGAAAAAGATGTTTTGAATAAACGTCAGACTATAATCTGATTTGTGGTGTTCAATAAAGAATATTTATAATTGTATTGTATTGTACCTACAATGAATGGATTTAATAAAAAATACGGATAATATGAAGTATATAATAACTTTATCTTCTACTTCCAAAATAAAGCGAGTGCTGGATATGAATCATGTAGTCCGCTACAAAATTGCATGGAACACTTGTAGCCTACTGTACACAGAAAATCCCTAGTTGCTAGTAACTTGATAAGGTAATTATTAAAAAAATTAAGGGTTTACTAGCGACTTAAATAACCGTAACTGTAAGATTAAGTAGTAAATTTTTGTTTCACAATCGAGACACCAAGTGTTGCAGGTATCGGTCCTGTTCAATCCTTCGTTTTCGTACCTGAATTACTAGTCGAAATAAAATTAAACGGAATCGATATGGGATTTTTTCAACTAACGCATTACTTTTCGCCATCGAAACTGTGAAACACCAGAAGGTAGGCAAAATAAATTACTTACCGAATAGGCAATTTCGTTTTTATTTAATCACTACTCGAATAGCAATTTCTAACGATTTGTCAATTGAAAACCTATTAGGTTGTAAGCTTAGTCATAATCATAATAGTCATGCACGCATGCAACACCCTTGTTTTACTTAACTTCCATGTCGCCCCATTAACTCCTAGGGATGATTCATCGTTCAACAAAGAACGGATTTCCCAGAAATCAACAACATTCATAACATTGGTAACAAATGTTACCGTTCCAGAGCAAGCATTGCAAACATTGTTCTGAAGCAACGTAACAAACGGTTACATATCGGTCTTTACAGCAGTTCACATTTCTTTTGTCCTCACGGCTTGAATTACTTACCGGGAATGTGATAACAGCGTGATTATAAAATGTAATGTAATCCCAACAAAAACACATTTCGATGTGATAAATAATAAACGAGGCCGATACAAATTGCAGTTTTCGAATCACGACAAAACTATAAAATTCAAATGTACTTTTTACCGAACTCTAAATTAATTTGGACAGCCGGCATTTTGGGGAAACGTTACTATGTTTTAACACTAAAATAAAAATTATGACAAAAACTTATGTTTAATCTGAACTTACCACCAGGATATTCAAACTTAATTTTATTCAAGCAATTCACACCACAATTTCAGAAAATTGTTAACATTAAAGCACTCACAGACAGCCCAACACAATATGGCGGCAGGACGAAATCCCCTCCTCAAGCAAATTCAAAATTCAAACTAATTTTTGATTGGTTGCTTTCACCAAGACGCTTCAAGGCTCCAACACACAGAAAAAAAAACCTATAGACAAGATAAATTTTATTCGAAGTTAAGTTACCAATAGATGGCGTAGCACGTCAGTCAGTTAGACGTCAGGTTCAATCAATGCAATGCAAAACCTAATGGAAATTAATGTACTTTCATAATGATCCGACACTCAAATCTAATGAAAAAGTAGCTAATAGCTGAAGAAAAATTGAATATTCATGTTGGTACTAAATTCATCGCCAATTTCTGTTTGGAGTTTTAGCAAACATTTGTTTTGAATGTTACGAAAATTACTACCCTTAGAATGCAAAAATTTCGACATATTCTATCAAAGGGCGTCATTGTTTAAAATCGATTAAATGAAATATTTATTGAACTAAATAGACTACAAAATGGCGTCAAATTAATGGCAAACATGTTTCGCAGGAGTTTTTAATACTGGCAATATTAAGACCATCAAAATTACAAATGGCGTATGCATCGATGTCGCGCTGCCCTTGACTCTCCGATAATTACTGTTTTTATAAAATTGATTCATGATTGTCTTATGAATTCGTCTTCATTGCGTCTGTTTAGTTTGTGAAGTCTTGTAAACTGTGTTTTGTGGACTGTTTTAAATGGTGCTTTGAAATATCTGTGTAGCGTCACCTGACCAAGCTCATTGTCATTTCCCGCCATTGTGGACCCTCTGAAAAATATTTTTGATTTTTCTCAATTAGTAAGTGTTGTGTTGATGAAGAATCCTTAAAAACATTAATCTAGTGATGTCATTACACGGTAATGATGTCTGTTTGCTAGAAGTGGAAGACTACAACTTGTACGAAGAAGAGGCATCGAATCACGCTTTTGCCAGGTATGGAAGCCCGGCGTGGTCGCCGAATTGTTGTATTATTAGGCTTTCAGTTAGTAACAGAGTGTCTTTTATACCAATTTCATATTCGAGTCATCAAAGTACAACAATTTAAGGTACCGCATATTAACTTGGTAACCATATGACGCCTCCCGCCCGTGTCGTGCCGGTCGTAGTCAGCTGTTGGGCCGCCATGTTTGGTTGGTAAAATAGGCGTAGTATGCGCCCCTACCTAACTACTGCTTTAACAACGTACTATCAAACACATGTACGATTAAGCGTAAAGTCATTCATGTTTTGTATGATATTGCAAGATGCATCATGATATTTTTAGAAAATTTGTTTCCAACAACATATTTATTTATTTGTTGATAACCTGGTCAGCTTGAAATAGTTTCTGTACATGTTTTTTAGGTTGTATGTATTTACTTCTTTAGTATTGAGCTGGTTGTACAGGCACAAGGATTCATTTTTAGGTATACTTTTTGTCTATTACTTTAGTGTGTTGAAAGCTTGGGTTTAATTATGCCCTCCTTGTGAAGTACTTTATTTTTTATTTTTTTATTTATTGTTATATTTTTAAGTGGCATTAATTCTAAAATCAGTAGTAATTTATCCCTTACGGGGTAACAACTGTGAACAATGCCCAGTCTGTGAAATGCCTTAGTTTTTTTTACATGTTATCTACTTATACATATACATAATAATAAAGCTGAATAGGGTTGTAACTCTGTACATGGAAGATAATTAAAAAATTGACTGGGGTAACTTAGAATTGATAAGAGAACATGTTCCATCCAACAGTTTTTAGAATTTTGTCTGTTTCTCTGTATATTTGAGAGTACATCACATGAAAACGGCTACATGGATTTTGATGCAAATTTTACCAATCTGTTGAAAAAATCGCTGGCCAGGTTATAGGCTACTTTATATTCTGGAAAATTGCATAGTTCCCACAGGATAGCGATAAACATGTCAAAGGTCGCAGCTGCCTAGAGTCGCAACTTAAATAAATATTGCTTCTGTATCATAGAGGTGCACTAATGAGGGATTTTCAAAATTCCCACGGGATATGGAATAAATTGTGTTTGTAGGTCCACCGAAAAGGGAGCACATCTCCATAACTATAATTACTAGTCTTGAAATTTGGCACACAAGTAGGGAATCATAACTGCTGAAAATTCATTTTAAGACTTCGAAATATCTGTGGGATAGGGAGTAAAAGGGATATATCTCATTAGTCTAAAATATTTTTATTTCCATAACTATTATTACTACAATCTATAATTATGATATCTGAAATATGATTTAAAGAATTTGCAAAATTCCAATGGGACAAAAAAAGTGGATATAGTTTCTTGGTAAATGGCAGACATATTCCTTGATGATCAAAGAAAGAGGTGTACTACAAAGGGATTTTCGAATTTCCCACGGGATAAAAGGATGGTATAGAAAATATAGACTTTGTATTTAGTAGCATGTTCTTTGAAGGGAGATCATAAGAAGGGATTTTTCGAATTTCCCACAGCAAAAGGGTGGGATAAAAAATAATGGAAGTGGGTGGGTGTCTGTCCATACAAAACACGGGTTTAATTAATTGAGGCAGGGTAGGTAGTATGAAATCCTTGGTGCTAAAGTATGACTCGCATTTGGCTGGTTTTTGTACATTTTAGATGGGAGAGAAGAAGTTTTAAAATTTTGATTCTGCACAGACAAAGTCTTGTGAATGATAAAATGATCTTCCAGTCAAATTCTTAAGCTTCTCTGTTTCAACTATGTAATTCCTCCTCAATAACACTCGGATGTGAATACATATTGATAGGCACCGGCTACATTTGAAAAGCATTTAATAGTTGAGTAGTAAGTAGTAGTAATGATTCCAGAAAGCCAAAGCACAAGGAATTGCTCAATTTCTGCTCGTAAGTGCTAATGTAAGTTTGTAATATTACTTAATGTATTTTAATTTATTACTGTAAAATTTCAGGAGTGAAAAACATTCAGCATCTGGTGGTAGGACCATGGAGGCAGAAAAAAGAATTCGACGGGAAATTGCCAATAGCAATGAACGCAGACGCATGCAGAGCATCAATGCCGGTTTCCAAGCCCTGCGCACCCTGCTGCCGCGTCATGAAGGCGAAAAATTAAGCAAGGTATTTATTTTTTTCCCTGACTACTTATATTGTATGTAATGAGAAAAAGTTTCTGGGTTGTGAAAAGGCGCTCAAAACTTCCTGGAAAATAGACTCAAAGTGGCTGAACACACTGCTGGTGTGCTTGCATATCATTTTAATTTTGATTTTGATTTTTATAATTACTGTCATGAATTCTTCTGATAAAAAAAACACCAAATTCTATGTATGCATTTAAAACTATGTTTCTGACTGTATTTTTATCTTTTTTAGGCTGCTATATTACAACAAACGGCAGAATATATTTACTCACTTGAACAAGAGAAAACCAGATTGCTCTCACAAAATTGTCAGTTGAAGAGACTACTGAATCAACATGAAGGAGGTGAAATACCTTTGAAAAAGCGAAAAAGCGAAATGATCTCTCATTTACCCACCACTATTATACCAGACTCTACGGATGATAGCGTCGCCAAATCGAGGTCGCCGGAGCCCGTCGCAGTCATAAGCGTAACGAGCGTATCCCAGAAGAAGGAATCTGAGAGTGGAGAGCTCCGCGTGCAGCTGGAGAGGGAGCGGCGGTTGCGGCGCCTGCTGGAGGAGCGGCTGCATGCCGTCGAGGCGCAGTTGTACCCCGAACCCACGCCGGCCGTGCCCGTCGCCGCGCCCGCCGCACTCTACGACCAGGCTGACAGCGCAGACTGCAAGCTCGAGACCGAGGAGGTGGAGGCGCCCGTCCCGGCCGAGCCGCCGGCGGTGCCGTGCGTGGTCGCTGCCGCCACCATGGCCGCGCCGCTACTGGAGGCCGCCATCAAGGCGGAGCCGCGCGTCGAGGTGGAGGTGCTGCCGGAGGCGGCGCACGAGTCGTCGGCGCGGCTGTACCTGGCCAGCACGAGCCGGCAGAACCTGGAGACCATCGTGGAGGCCATCCGGCACCTGGAAGGCGACCACCTGTTCCGCGAGGAGGCAGCCGACGCGCCGCTGGCGCTCACCAAGAAGCCGGAGCGCGCGCCGCTCGTGGTGGCGGCGCCGGCGCCGGTGGCGGTGCAGCGGCCCGGCGTCATCGTTGTCAAACATTCGTGATCGCGTTGAACGCGAACCAAATGTTCGGCTCGTATTTTCGCTTTTGCTCTTTGAGCGTCTGTGACCCTCCTCGAATGTAGTTTTAACATTTTAGTTTTTTAAATGTCTTTTCCAAAGTGACGAATCGATAAGTCTGCGTCTTTGTTTTTTACGCGTCAAAGTCAGTTTGATAAATGTTAGTTAGGAGCCGAAAGCGTTGTTGGCGCTGTGCTTAGTTTAGTCTCAAATGTAATTATTTTAATGCTAAATTTAATGTTACTTTGTTACTATGGCTTAATGTAATGACGATGGATCGAGGATTGACTGATTCGAGTAAGGATTTTGGCAGGTGTTGATAACCGCAATTAAACAGGTTCCGTGAGGCGAGATATAGGTAAATGGCAGGATTAATGTAATATAGGCTTTGTGATAATTTTAGAACAACTACCTAACAAATTTGAAGTTAAAATAAAAAAAAATTATCACCATGAAAGCAATAACACTGAAAAAATTATGATATTTGTTGGGTTCTACTTAGAGGTTGTCTGAAATGATACAGCAATATTTTGCATTCTTAATATTTTACAAGCATTTTTAGCAATATAAGATTACCTACTATTATAATGTATCACATTTGACTCTCTGTGTAGCTAAGGGCGGCGTCTTACTTGCTGCATTTTGTACTAATATAGTATTATCAATATCAATTCATCGTAATTATTATATTCTTAGATATGTTTTATATAATTATTATATAATACATGTCTCCTGAAATCTGATGTGATGTGATTATGATTGACTTCGAAATTATGAGTGTATAATTGAGTTGTGTTACAGATATTGTGCACGACTCGTGGTCGTAACTGTGGTTACAGACCTCCCTGATGTTAGAAATACCAGTGACACGTTTTCTGTGCTTCTATTATGTACCAGTGCTCGATTTTTTACTTTGATAATATTAAAATCCTTTTATTTTACTATGAGTAGACATTGTCAGTCAAAAAATATACATTATGTGTATGACAGTAACCAAAATTAGAGCATTCCATGTAGTTCAATTCACATTTACTAAGGATCAATCAGCATATATTGAAATAGATTGGAGAATGAGTTATTATGTATTATATTGGATTATTAGTATAATTCTTTAATGCATTTAGCATTATATAAGTAATCAATCATTGGCACTCTGTGTAAACAAGGCCTGTTTAGGTAACTGCTGTAGGGTCAACTACTGTGGCAAGTTCTCTTTCAATGCTCGGTGAGCGCATAATTTCAAAAGAAAATGTCAACTAATATATTTACGGAAATATGATTGGTTAGACATTTAAAACATGTCATTGTTATGTTTTTAGCTAAAATATAGGTAGTCAATAAATCAAAGACCGACCGACAAGAGTCATCTTTAATAGAAAAAAAAAAGAAAACTTAGCACAGCAATTTGGCGTCTAGCAGGCACACCAGTAATTGATGATCTAATCATGAATTAATAAATTAAAAATTAGTAGTATATGTTCTGTTACTATTTGTAAGCTGTAGTGTTGTGTGGATCATTTGTATTGTTCCATGCTTTAGGTAATAATCATCTTAGACTATTTTATTGTTTGCTTCAGTGTGCTGACATTTTGTTCAAGACGTAATCTGCAGTGCTTTCTGTTAATACTTTCCTTGTAAGTTTTAGGATGTATTTTGTTTTAGTTCGACTCAGCAACAGAGTGGATCAATGTCAATGTTATACTTACTGACATAGTGCCGTGATCCTAACTTGGGTCGTAATTTTTTAAGACTGATCACTTGTTCATTAAGTTCTGTATTTTGTGCCACCATATTGGTATTAAGACATGTTTGTGTGTGTGTGTTCCGTTTATGTTGCTTTAATAAGACGCTCGAACCTGCCAGTGATCTAGAGATCTTCCACAATAAAACGAAACTACCAACAATCGACCAAGAATATAAACTGGATTTTGTGAGATCTCTTAACCACTGTTGGGTTTAACTTTTGCACATACGTGCATCACGTTTTCAGTTAGTGTCCCATATTGACATGAAACGCAACAACGCCTCGCCGCAGTGTAATATTTTTGTGCATAACTGGGAAGTAGGTTTTTTTACTAGATACATGTCATTTGATATTGACATCTCACAGTAGGCTATAGCTATACGATGATGGAGCGCAAAATTAGTTTCCTCAGCGGTCTCCTACAATCTCATTTAGTAGAAGCATATAGGGCTGCACCCTGCGTGACCGTGAGTGATATGTTCGCGCTCTGTTCCTGAGTCCATAGAAGTAAGAATTTGTCTGCCTACCGCCTTTACATGTCAGTATAGGATAAAATATAACTTGTAACATAACGGACTTGGTTATACTATTAGTGTAGTCAAAGTAGTAGTAAGAGATTTTAAGTCAAAGAAAACAAGTTAAATTGTTTAAATGTGTTATTATTTATGTCTTAAAGTATTAAAATGGTTATTTCTTATTAATTAGTTTGTAAATGATATTTGTCTGTATATTCACTCATGCTTGTTTTTGTCGCTGATCAGAAACCAATAAAACATTAGACACTTTCATTTTAAAAAGTATTTTTTGTGATGTCATGTGATTGAAACATTCATAGATATTTTATTTTATAAGACAGGTGGTTATGTGAAGACTGATAGTAATTTGGTAATTAACAAACTCCCTATACTATGGCGTTATGAACGAAATGTATAAATGTAACAATAACCCAGTAAAATTCTGCCAATATCCGAGAATAATTTTTTGTACATGACCCACATTATTGATACTAATATCTAGTCTAGATTAGGGACATAGGTTTAAATCGTGTTCTCCAAATAAGTTAATAAGCAAAGATAGTGTCGACCACTTAAATTGCATTATGCATGTGTGAAATTCGTGATTGTGCCCTGTTTTATTGGTTTTATGACTATTCAATGTGAATATATCCATTTTCTACACTCTATCGTAGTCTAATTAAATGTATGTACTAATAGTTTTTATATGGACTTGGACGTTTTGTTGTAGCTTTGTAGTGTGTAAGCTCTTAATTCAACCGAATTTCAGTGTAATTCTGACAGACACGCATAGTTGAGTAAGGAAAAGAATACCGGCTTTGATTATATTTTTTGCCAGTAATATGCAGAAAGCTATTCAAAGATCTTAAAGCTTACTAAGTATCATCAAAAATGCATTTATTGATTATAAGTCTTTTCAATAACATATTCTAGTTTAGATTCAAATTGTAGGGTTAGTGACGAGCTAGCTTCATGTGCAGGCGCACTGGACTTGTTGCGGTAAAGATCTGTGCTAGCTCTACCACTAACAGCTCATGTTCCTATAGTAGGCACATATTGTAATATCTTTTATATAATTCATAAAATTAAGATAATGATAAAGTGTAGAAAATAATGCATGGACGTTTCCTTTTTGATATGAAATCGATAAAATATATTTCCTCTGATTTTAATTGTACCACATTTGACCTATATTTACGAATATTTATAAAACATTGATAACAATGTGTTTTATTTCTAGTTTTAATCACAACTCTAGCTTTCATCTGCGCGCGACTTCGTCTGCGTAAACTTATACATATACCTAAACCTTAAATCACTGCCTATTGAAAAAAAACCGCATCAAAATCCGTTGCATAGTTTTAAAGATCTAAGCATTCCTAGGGACAGACATACAGCGGAAAGCGACTTTGTTTTATACTATGTACTTTCGTACTTTCTAGGATACGGCTGGTGCCGCACCTCAGGCTTTCTGAATTCACTAGCTATTGTCCTAGGTGTGCGGCATTTTACAAAAACGCTTGCGCAGCAAGACAATACGAGCGCAGCGATGACTTTATGACAGTCAAGTGTAATAATATGTATCTAGACAAAGTTTCAAAAATAAGTACCATACGCTCTTACACCAGCGTAATAAGGTCGTGGGACATATTTTTGAGAAGTTCCTATCGATACTTATTTTTGCACTTGACCGTAGGTACGTAGTTTGTATAGGAGATGTAAACCAGATGTAGTAACTTATTAAATTTCGTTGTACCTATACCTAATTAGTTTACATTATATTGTCCACAATTTCCATCTGTAGACTAGGTATCCGATTTCAATATTTATATTAGATTATAGAAATCCAAGCGTTTGAAATACTCAAGGTATAGTCTGTTTTATTTAAAATGACGAAAATGCAATTAGCGCGGGATTTTACAACTTCTTTTGTTGCTGAATATGAAAGGAAAAAATAACAAAGAGACATAAAAAAACTGACCGCAGTATGGCACTTGTACTGGAGTAGCTCAACCCTTGTTGATCTTTGAAATGAAAGATTTTAATTTTTATTTAAAATATGATTATTAATACACCCGTTAGACACTAAAAAAATATTGCACTTAAGCCTGGAAAGTATCCCCTCCTATTGATTATTGTTTATTACCTGAATTGGACCCTTTTAAGTATAATAGGTGTATTGTTTTCCATATACAATTACAGTGCGGCTCACACTCAGGTAAAAATTTCTTATACCTACTATTAAACAATTGTGCTAAGTGATTTTGATACAGTATATAATTATTATTTTAGAAACGCACGTCATCTAGTGTAACACCGACCAACAACATCAAAACTATCAAGATTGTTTCTTCACGGTATATTGGTCTAACCGCTAATGGTTTTACAACCCCACTTGAAGTTAACAATTGAACAATAGATGTCGGTTTTAAGTACTTTTCGTCATTTAAAATGAAACAGACCATACCTACATTAAACAAGCAAGTTTAATGCACACTAATCAAGCTTGAATTGAATGCAGACAAGACAGGTTTGCGGTTAGTAATTTACCGCGGGGCATGGACAAAAGTTCGTCAAAAATAGACTGTTTCCAATAATAAGGGACTAGTGAGGTAAGTAAGTTTAGTATCCTCCAATTCTTCAGCCTCGCACAATTGGCTCAAGTTCAACCTCAGTTAGCCATCGACGCTTCGATGCGAGCAGACGTTTGCGACGTGTTACCTATACAGAATTGAAAGTGAAACGCTACGTGCAGTGTTGCGATTAAAAATTTTGTATGTCCAAACATTCCAACTGTCGGAACTAGATTTAATAAAAAAAACAAAAATAAGTGTTCTGATACCTAATAGTCATAAGTACACAGGTAAAATAAAAATAAGTGAGTGGTAATAATTACCTTCCTATGTGTATCGCTGTTGCGATCCCTAAAAACGTTTTCATTTGGTTACTTTAACGTTTCGTAAAGTAGGCATTTTATTTTTAGTTTCATACTGACTACTTACCAAAACTGAAGATTTCATGGCCTCGGTCACCTTGTGCGCTTGCGGCTAAACACGATAAACAATACATCATTCGCGTTCCACCATCACACAGTGCAAGATTGTCGATCTGCATCACGTAATTTGTATATGTTGTAGGTCAGAACAAATTTTATATGTATGTATTTTGCTGACTGATCTTCTGTATATATCTACCTACCTACTCTTCCCCGTTGACTATAATGTTGCATATTTTATGCTATTTAATAGCCACTGGTATGCAAATAAAATAGAATTCTTTAAGTAACTATTCTGTTGTTTAATCTAAACCGAATCTACTTGGACTTAATCTAATCCCTTTAAACGAGCAATTCTTATATCTATGTATAAAACCAGGTAACTACTTAGATTAATCTGCAGTGCATTGTCGCATTTCAACGCCTAAGCTACTTAAGATAACATAGTTTTAGCCAACTGTTTTTCTTGGCGGAACATTATTTTTAATTAGGTACCTACCTAGTTATGTATTGTTGTCCTCATATCTACATAATGTAGATGTAGTGTATAGCTGGGTAGGTATAAATAATTTCAAGTCGACCTGACAGTGGGAAGTCAGCGAAACAAAAATAAGGATCCCTTATACTTGACCCTAAAATACAATACGTTGACGCAGCGTACATATTTTGGACTGTGTCAAAGTCGGAAAAAGTGATTAGCATTTCATTCTTTATCTTTATGTTAGTACAAGTAGTTTACTTATTTGCGTAGATGAACTAGTGATTAATTGATAATTACTACCGCACTAGGTGGCACATAGGCCTGCGGTGCAATCTTTAAGAAATTATTAAATACTATTAGCTTCTGCCCGCGACTACGTCAGCGTAGAATTAGATATACATATAAACCTTCTTCTTAAATCACTCTACCTATCTATTAAACAAACCGCTTCAAAATCCGTTGCGTAGTTTTAAAGATTTAAGCATACATAGGGACAAACAGACCGACAGCGACTTTGTTTTATACTGTGTAGTGAAGTGATGATGATGATGATAGTGAAGTGAAGTGACATATAGCTAAGTACTAAAGTTAGTAAAAAATTGTAGTAATGGTACCTAACAGGTAAAGCTTGTAATTTGTAACCAACTAAGTAAGGGTCCTTTCCATACAATGCCTGATTTATTATCCTCATGTCTACTTTACTTTGTCACCGGTAAAACAAATGAACTTAGTTAAAGTAAGTAGGTAGTAGTAGTACGTATGTATGTACACTTATGAGCGCAAATAACGGGTCACTTTTCATACAAAGTTGAATGGCAAGTAACCCGTTGTTCTTAGTATGTATAGTTTGTTTATAGTAGCATAGTTTGTAGTGTAGTGGTATTTATGGATACCTATGCATGAATAGTAAACCCCGATATATGTATGACGACTAATGAAATTAAAGCGTTTGAAGCTCACATTTGAGGTATTTGGTATTTACAAAAACTTATATCTTAAGTAAGTTATGTATTCTGAAGAAGTAGGTCTTACACAAAAAATGGTGAAATCTAAATTAATCGAATTATGCACGCGCATTAAGTCAATGTATATTAAATAACAGCGAATAAAAATTCACGAGGATGTGTTGGAATATTGTTAAAATTGTATGAAACTTGCAAAGGTAACTAGGTATAGCTTGATTTATCGATGCCATGGCCCTAGTCGCCAACGACACAATCACGCAAATGTAGCGTGGAACTTTTTCACAGTGAATATGAAAACTACATACTTACCTATTAATTAATTACTATAATATAGATTAAGCCCGCATCTTTAGCGGAAAAAAATACAAAATACCTTTATTTTAGAAATGACGGAATAGCGCTCAGAGTTATTTTATGATATAGTAACAGCCTTCTAAGCTTCATTCACGCTGGTTCACTTCACATGTTTTTTTTTACATGGGCTTGTAGTCTACTATGGCTACCATTTTTATGAGTTTCTACAACGTAACTCGCATCATAATTGTCACATTGACTTGCCCAGCCTTTTATGTTTAATTAAGCCGTGTTAAAGCGCCATTGAACTTGTAGGGTGGTAATAGTACATTGTGTATTAAGGGCGGTAAGTAAGAAATTACGATCGAGTCTCTAGTAGAAGCCCGAAGTCGAAGACTGAGGGCTTTCTGAGTCGAGGTTCGTAATTCCCGTACCACCCGTGAAACATTCAATGTTTTTCATCACATTCGCGAGTAATTAAAATAATATTATAACTAGGCCAGAAAAACCAGCACGCACCAGAGACGAGACGTTTGGCCGATACTTACCGCCAGGGTTTCATCGGAAAAAAAAAGCCCGAGGGTTCTACATATATGGGGCATTACGGTCAAGTTAACCTGTGTGTTTTGATACCGTTTACGAGCAAGGGTGATGAAAAGGAATTTCTTAGTCGACTATACTATATTTACCTACCTACCTTATGCTCGTACCTGTCTCTAATTGTGACGTTTTTTTTGTAGGTTCAACTAAAAGTCAGACAATGGGTTGGGGACCGCGTGTAGCTCTGTGTCTGCTGTTATTCAGCGCCTCTATTACTGGAGAGAATGACACCACTGCATCGAGGTAAACAAGTGTTCATGTTATGATTAACTGTTAACATTTATCTATTCCTTGATAGTCAAGTCCGATTATTTCTTCCTAGTCTTAATTTAATTGGATTAAAGATCTTTTCGATAGTGTTGTAAATCTGTTTAGTATAGGCACTGGCAACCATGCGGAACCCTAGGCCACTGTACTTTTTCACAATCAACGTCGGAGTACTTTGACACTGACACAAATAACCAGCCGATCCCTTGTTGCGATAAGGTTATATGTACAGTCAAGTGTAATAATATGTATCTAGACAAAGTATCAAAAATAAGTACCTACCATACGCTCTTACGCCAGCGTAATAAGGTCGTGGGACATATTTTTGAGAAGTTCCTATCGATACTTATTTTTGCACTTGACCGTACATATACAGTGGCCGGGTTCGGTTGACCGAGACATTTCTTATAGTAGGAGAGCTGACACCAATTTTTAGGTAGGTATTTGAGGCAATCTGAAAACTTGTCATAAGCTCTCCGGGTATTTAACATTGTTCGGCGCGTGCAAAAATATAAAAATGAAATGAAATAAATGTTTGAGGCAACTTAAAATTTTAACAGGGTATTATTTATAGCTAAAAAATAAGATTCTCAGAAAGACAGATCATTTTGGTGGGACCTTCTACCTGCCAGGTGACCTAACAAATTATGCGAAATATTTATACACGCGCCTGGTAATGTTATCCCGACTAAATAGTCTGGCTTATTTTTTTATTCTTTAAACATTAAACTACAACACATCAAAATTGCATAACTATTAGTTCAAATATATTTTTGGAAATATATATTTTTTTAATTTAGAGGTTGATTTAGCCCCGCTTCTCACCAGCCAGGTCTGCAGTTCTGTGTTGGAGTATAATAGGATAGCTTATACGACAAGTTTTCAGCTTGCCTCAAATACCTACCCTAAAATTGGTGCCAGCTCTTAGACTATTACTTTCGAATGGTACATATTTATTTACACAAGCTTGTGATGAATTTTAAATGAGAGTGGAGTAGGAGAACATACCGTCCTAGTTAATTTATGCAACTACCTAGTCAAATATTCATTTGAGGTTTAAATTTTGCAGCAATACAATTCAGTCCGTTTAAGTTATCCACGATTTTCGAATTTACCCCAATGCACCTTATTGGGGTAAATTCGAAAATAGTGGATATCTTTCAACATGAAACTACCGTGAGACTCAATCATAATTACACATAAACGGATAACTCACGTATAAAAAGTCGAGTGATGCTCGACATGTTTCGGACTATTTCGTAGTCCTTTTTCCAAGAGCAAGTTTTTTTTTTTTTTTTTTGACGTGAGTTATCCGTTTATGTGTAATTATGATCGTGGATATCCACTAAACGGGGAACAATTCTATAATCTGGCAACGCTTATTTAAGCGCCAAAGACATTGGAGCTTCTACTCGTAGGTAGCGGTGCTAGATTATTAATTGTTTCCCGTTTAGTGGATATCCACGAGTTTCGAAATTCCCCGAATTTTGAATTTACCCCAATCAGTGGCGTAGCTAGGTAACTAAGGGCCCTGGTGCAAATAAAAAAATGGGGCCCCACTACTATCTAAACTGGTTACGTTTTTATAGTTATTTTTAGCATAGATATGTAGGTTTTTAGGATTAGGCAGTGTTTGTATATGAAAATAAAATGTGACTATTTAAATACGAAAAAAAAAATATTATTATTATTTCATGTTTTACATTCTAGTACAACAGCCAATTTGTATGACGACAGCCACTTGGCCTTTGCAGCAAACGAATTAGGATACAAATTAATGATGGAAATGATGAAGCACAACGTTGATAGCAACGTAGTCATGTCACCAACTGGAATCGCCGGTAAGCAAGATACTTTTATCGCCCTAATAACTGTCAACTATTACTTCCACGCTGGTCTGGGAGCAAAGAAAAAACATCGGGTGACGGCACCAATGTTGGACACTTCATTCTTAATTTAAAGCGACCCGCCCGCATCTCTCTCGGTCCCCTTTGTCGTCCTACCCCGCGCCCCTGTGCGGCGCGGGCGAGTAGGTACTCATTTAAGCGGTCGATCTATAATTGCCCAATCAGGTGCAATAGATACAGTACCCTCTAATTAAATAAATAAATAAATAATATCTTGGGACAATTGACACCAATTGACCTAGCCCCAAACTAAGTAAAGCTTGTAATATTATGGGCACTAGACAACGGATAAACATACTTATATGAATAAATACATACTTAAATACATATTAAAGATCCAGGACTCGAGAACAAACATACGTATTGTCAATTATATTATGCCATCGGCATGCTCGTGTTTTCGTTAAAGCATTGTTTAATTTTCTAGCCGAGGCAGTCCACGTGGTACATTAGTACTACATGGTCTAACATTAAATGGGAATGGCAATGGCTAGACACACGTATTCCGTATTGATTTGACACGTATTTGGGGGTGATAAGACCTCGTGCAAGGTCCGTGCGGATATCTATCACCATCTTACTTTCTAATCCTGCACCCAAGCTGTGTTTGCGCTGCTGTATTCAGGCGTGGAAAGTAAGACAGCTGGTGATTTTACTGGCACATGAGGTACCTAGATATTCAATCTTAGCCCTCTAGGCCGGCTTTGCATCTGCAATCCTAAGGTGTTGCGGGTGTCCATGGGTGGTGGTGCTCACTCACCATCAGATGTCCCATTTGCTAGTTTTCCCTCCATTTTGTATATTTAAAAAAATGCCGTCTAAGATATCAGATCTCTCTTTTATATCCGAAAAATTCTGAAATAGAACTAGGTACCTTGATTGGTGTAGAATCTAAAATAATTTATTTTAGTTTCATTTACCCATACCTACCCAGCTGCCCAGCTGCCCCTATGCATTTAAGCAAATACTTAATATAGGTACGATTTGTTGATTATTATTGTTGTTAGTGTTGTTATCATTAAATCGTACCGTACCGTAAATCGTACGGGTTAGCCGTTATTTTTATAATAACCGAATCATTACAAACCGATAAAAAATTACTAACATGTTTCACAAACAGTGAGAGAACGAGGCATTTTACATTAGTTAGAACGTACCTACCTACTTATCTATGCGATGTGCGAGTCTTGCCTTGCGGTCACATTAGATCACCGGAAACTCCACACGTACGTTTCTTTTGTTTTGTTTACAAGTAAATAACATATTAATTTTCTAAGTACGTTACCTATTGGAATTCAGATTTGCAAGAAAATACCATGAAATGTTTGTTGTCAGGTTTGCTCGCGATGACTCTACTGGGTAGCGCGGGAAGAACATACGACGAACTGGCGACGACGCTCGGGTTTTCCCAAGGTAAGCGTGGTTTTCGGAATAAACTTTACATAAATATAAACACTATCTTGAAAACGGAATAGGAAGTACCGCGCGCGTTCATCAGAGGTCACTGTCGTTTAGATAAATAATGAGCTACTAAGCAGAATACAATACTGCAATGTTTAAATAATTAGTTGTTGACTCAAGTTAGTGAATAATCGTGTACTTAATCCAAGGACACAGCTTTTCATTGTTTTCTTCGCACACAAAAGCCTAAGTAGTAACTAGTAAGTAGGTAGATAATACGTTTACGCATTGACTTGAAAACTTAATCGCCTCTTTTGTTTTCATAAATCTAAAAAACCGTTTTTTACGTATGTTTTTATTGTTTTTTTTTTGTTCGCAAAACTTTAACTTACCAATTAGTAGGAACTTAATTACTGGTATCTAACATACCTATATAAAACTACTTAAAACTAACGATCGGGTCTCAGGCTTGGTGGTAGGGTAAGAATTTTCATTCCGTAAAAAAACAACATATTTCACATGCAAAGCAAGCGCTGAGCGAGTCTAGGGAAATGAAGTAATCCTATCGGTAGATTTTGTTCTCGCGCACTGCACTCTGCTTGCTTCCTCTCACATGTCTGGTGGATACGAACCCTTAAACTTACGATATGGATTGGTGACACATTTGGCAGTAGATATTATTAATTTTCCGTTCCCTAGATATCTTAACAAACCGTGCTAACCACGAGAACTTCGGGGAGCTGCTGGGACGTCTGAACAGCAACGCGTCCAGCCAGACAGTGTACGCGGACGCTATCTTCGTTGACTCGAAGGCGCAGCTCCGGGGCCTGTACAGGGAGTACTTGAAACGGGTGTACCGGGGCGACGCGCTGCCTACCAGCTTCAACGAAAGCGGACAAGCCAAAGATGCCATCAATGAGTAAGTGTTACGAACAACGACTTTTACTATCTTTTATCGAACATTACATACCCCTTCAATCAAATACGAAGAGAAAAACTAACCTTTCTCGGTCCGCCTGATGATAAGCGGCTACCGTAGGGGTGTCTTGTACAATGTAGGTAGATATAGCCAAAAAAAATGTTTACCTCTCGAAAATGCGTCACGTGTTATTAAACAAGGCAGCAACAGAGAGCCCTTCCTATGATGGGCATAGGCCATAGGCATACCCATGCACCATAAACCACGTATTCCCTAAGCCATTTTGGGGGGACGCCGCGGAAGCACTAGGTGACTATCGCAACATCCACTGGACTTACAACAAAGGTTAACTGGAAGAGATCCCTTTTAGGGGTAAGTTCGCCTTTGTGCATGTGTGTTGTCCTGTATTGATCTTTTTCTTGTGTTTTATGTACAATAAAGAGTTATACATACATACTTACGCCGAAATCACATGGGTACGAGTACGAGTACCTACCTACACATATTCGAAGTTTGTTTAGTGCCGTTCGTTCCGCTCACGCTACAAAAGTCATAATTGAGGGATCGAATTTTGAAGTCTAAAAGTTTGAAGTCTCTTGTTTTAAAAATGTCGACCTAACGAGGCATATACTTCGACATGCGAATATGATTTCACCATCAATTAAGCACATACAGGAATTAAAATGTGAAACTTTATTTTGTTTACTTTGCAACTTCCTTTATTTCAGATGGATTAAAAACAATACTAACGGTAAAATAGAAGATTTCTTGAAAGAACCCCTGCCTATGCAGACGAAAGCGGTGTTATTATCTGCTCTCTATTTCAGCGGACAATGGAAGCGTCCGTTTGTTCCAGCTTACACAGCAAAGTAAGTATATTTCAAATTAATTAAGGTAGCAAAACGACCAGGTGGGTTACCTGATGGTATCGACCACCACCCATGAACACCCGCATCAGACGTGGCCAGCTAAGAGGGCTAAGATAGAATACGTCATGCGCCACTTGTGCCAGTAATTTCACCGGCTATCTTACTCCATGCTGGAACACAGCAGCGCAAGCATTGCTGCTTGGCTGCAGGAGTGGCGAGTCTTGTTGATAGCGATTCGGACGGACTTCCCGCGAGGCCCTACCCTGCCCGCAACATTAAGCATTACAAATTCAGCTAACTCGTCAATGAGAAACAAAAACACGATTCAGAGTTGCTTGCATAAAGCACTATGTCAAATTAAGCGGAAATAAAACACGGTGTAATTTTTTTAGACATGCAATACCGATAATTTCTTCAATCAATCATGCATGGTTCCATTTGGAAAATTCCTTTTGTCCCTAACATAGTCCATTGAGTATAATCTAATTTACATTTACAGTCGGTTACAGAGCCACTGAAAGTGTAGGTCTTGCTGTAGCCGGCATTTTTGGTTTATGGTCACTTCTTGAACGCTGATGATTTACTTAAATAATTTCAGGATGCCGTTCAAAAGCCCTGCAGGCCAGGTTATGGCCGATCTTATGCTGAATTTTGGCCAATTCGAATATATATTTGCTGTGGACGATGGTAATAATAATACAATTATGCTAACACTCTTAAACATTGTTCGCGCACCTCTAAACATGCTAAACAAACCTGCATGCTATGCATTTTTCAGGTCTGCACATGCTAGCCCTTCCGTACAACGACAGCACAACAACTATGTACGTTTTGATGCCACGGTTCCCAAAAAAAACGAGCCTCCCGGAGCTCATGAGCCGCCTCAACTACTCCAGAATCAACCAACTTATTGACCAAATGACACCCAATAAAGCGGTCATCAGATTTCCAAAGATCGACATCAAAAGTTCCATGAATCTAAAAGACAGTTTAAAAGCTTTGGGTGTCGCCTCTATGTTTTCTCCTACAGATGCTAATTTTGCTCTTATGATCAAAAGCGAGAAAGAAGTTGGTGCAACAGAGGACGATCTCATTGCGAAAATCAGAAGCGGAGATCGATCGAATGAAATCAAAGATGAAGTCAACCGTCTCCCCAATCCAGGAGTGTATGTGGACACTGTTCTGCATGACGTCAAGATTACTATAAATGGTGGGTCTAATCATTTAATAACAGAGTTTTCGTCTTTAATTGGCGGAACAAATTATCAACGATGGTGATTCTAATCGCAATTAGTTCGTGAGTTGGATATATGTAATAACAACGTAGGTAAAAATGTAAAGTAGTGAGCTATAAATGGCTGTCCAGATTGAGAGAAATATTTAAACATTTAAGACATAAACGTTCAACAGAAAAACATGTTTATCTATTATTAAGTTTTTATTAAATTTATTTATTCAGACGCGAGACGGTAACGACGATAAACTTATGACCACACGATCACAGGTCACTAAACAATCAAAGAAACAGCGACGCAAATCATCATATTATTCTTATATCACTTTTGTTGGTTAACATTTAAAACTTAAAATAAGCTTGATACAATTACCTATAGGACCAACTCATGGCTTGCTGCAGAGAGAGATATCTGAAATGAAGCTCTTCCCTATCAACATTGCCAGTCCCTAAACATTAATCATACCTATGTTTTTTCGGTTCTGTCGAACGAACCACTTTTCCACCACAGCAAGGTTCCATTTACTCTATAATTGAAGTCTGTGGTGCTACCTTGTCAAAGATATCACCTAATGTTTTTATATTATTGTTATGTTGTTATTACATCAACAGGTTGAATATTTCAACATGAAACTACCGTGAGACTTAATCATCGTTATACATAAACGGATAACTCACGTATAAAAAAACTACTCACTCAACTTTTTATACGTGAGTTATCCGTTTATGTGTAATGAGGTTGAATATTATTTATGGCTTAAGACATTAGACTATTTTTTCACTTAAAATGTCACTGATGTTGAATCTTACTTGCTCTTCTATAAGTACGTAAGTTGATAACTGACCACATTTTCTTTGTTTAGAATATGGCACAGAAGCTGTGGCGGCCACAAGCGGTATCCTAGCGCGGTCAGCAGAACAGTTCTATGCAGACTCCCCCTTCTACATGTTCATCAGAAACGAGAAAACCAAGCTAGTCACGTTCAGTGCTGTCATATTTAACCCTACAGTATAGATTTACACTAATTTAGTGTAAGTTAGAGCACTAAGTTAGTATTTAAAGTAAATAAATGATTTGTTACTTTTGTGCGAAATGAAGTTTGAAGATGATGTTGATATTATAAACTACAGCTACCAATCAGGACTTACGAGTACCACATAAAAAACGAGTTTTGGTAAATCCGAGTAGTAGATGTATTTTACGAGTGAGAATCGCGAAAGTTTAAAACAGTGTATGATATTATATTTTATTTTGTAAACATATTGTATTGTTTTTCTTTTAACCATGGCATAAATTAACCGTTTGGACGCCAATGGCTCGTATATAAGCATATATATACATCCATTACTTTAATGCAAAAGCAACCTTCGTTCAATTGGGTTTAGGTTCAACATAAGGCATCTCAATAAAGAAGGCTGGCGTATGGGTAACGTCTTTTGTATTTGATGTGGCGACAAAAAGGTTAAGGAGTTATTCTATAATACAGGTACTCGTTTGCCGTACGATTGATTAAATTTAATGTTTTATGATGTTTCAAATTCTAAAGACTGATTCAGGACATTTACCTTTACTTGAAAAAGCTCCCCTAGGAGTTAACATAAAAAATTTGTTGTAGTATCAAAAGTAGCCAGAATGTTTAATATCAAAAATACAAACAACAATTTACAACTAGCATTTATTCAGAAATTTGAATGATAAGTAACTATAGTAAAACTTCATTAATTAACTTCTGACTGTGCCTGTACCTAAATACTAAAGTACACCTTGCTAACACATTCACCAAGCAGTTCATATCAATATAATAGACCTATCTATTGTGTTGGTCTATGCACACTTAAGTATGTTTTTAAAATATTTCAAAATTATAAGATACAACAGGAGGCAGGCCCATTATACCATGGAAAAATACCAGTAGATCCTATTTACATTTAATATATATTTTACCACAGACAGATGTTTCAACTTTACCTATTACTTCTAAGTCTCTCAATCCTATCATTAAGGGTTTGCTTCCACTGCTCCTCTGTAATACTCTGGGCCCAGTCCGGGATGGAAGCCTGAGGCAGGGCAAAATTAGCCATTGCTGACATTACCTGATAAACAATAAAATAAATAAATATCTTCGGACAAATTACACCAATTGACCCAGCCCCAAACTAAGCAAAGCTTGTACTATGGGTACCAGGCAACAGATAAACATACTTATATAATGATAATAAAACAATAATATCATAACACCAGCAGATTACAATTCACATTATATACAGACTGAGCCTGTATCTATGGACCTGGACAATATTGAAATTATGGAAATACTCAAGACCCTAATTATTTTTATCCATGTCAGTGGCCAACAAGTAAATTTTAACACTCCTTTTATTATTCTCATACTTATTAACATTTCAGAATGCCAGAAATAATGGCAATCATTATGTAGAATAATTTTTTTCACTATAAAATTAACTATAAAAATTCAGAGAAGTTAGTTTAATTTGATTTCCAATAAAATAATATCCTTTATTTATTACTGTCAAATTTCCACATAAAAATTCTAATGATCAAAGGCTTAGTGTTTTTGCATGAAAAGTTCAAAAATCAAATTTAATGCAAATAAATTATTTAGTTAGGTCCCTTTGTCTCTTTGAGTAATTTTTAAATAATGAATTAATTCACCTGCTGAGCTCTCTCATTGTCCATCTCTATGGGGTCCACAGGCCGTGGTGCGCTCCACACTTCTCTGGCCAATACATCCTCCATGGCTTCAATTGGTGGTACATCGTTTGCTGGAGCTTCCTGAGGCTCCACATTCTGCAATAAGATGTATGAAATCATGGCTACCAGGTAAACAAAATGTGTTAAGCACGAGGTACGACGGAGTAAATAATAATAAATAATAAGAGAGATCTATAGAAAATGTTTGTTTACATAATTTGATAAAACTTACAAGATAATATGTAGAGCAAGTTCGATCATAGATTTCGTCCACTAACCTGTGTGTCGTCGTCACTTTCGTGGTCAGAGTGTACGGCCTCAGGCCCCTGGGGTAAGGGTTCGTAGCCGAAATACTCATTTTCTTCATCACTTTCCTCTGCCTGGTTGCCATTCATCATGAGATCGTGTCTAGGTGGAGGCGTAAGTTCGTGCGGAGAATTATCAGGTGGGTCAGGGCCATCGCACACCATATTGACAACTGGAATTCTTTTCGTTTGTTAAAGTTGTGCTTATACTTTAGCCAATAATCAAGTAATTTTTAAGCTAAGCTAATACGAGGCGGACCTTCGCAAAAAACAAACTTTTTGACGTTGACGACTGTCGACTACACTCACAGACTACTAAGAGACTACACTGCCCTCCTAAGGAAAAACGCAGTATGTACATATGGGCTGCATACTGACTTACTGCATTTTTCCTTTGGACGGCAGTACACTAGATGTACTCACGTAGTGACATAAGGCTGATGTATTTTTCTAAGTAAAAACTTTTACAGTTACACTTTTAGGGCCATCGCACATAAGCAGACTTATATTCGCTATACTAGTTAATTCGTTAAATCCGACAGTTTTATATATGTTTGAAACAAACTCGTGTTCCTTTTGACATTACGGTAAAATTAAATTGACATTTCAAATTTGCAAAAAAGTGGGCCAAAATCAACAAAGACGATTTTTAAACAAAATAAGAAAAAAACGAATACTAAATTTTTTGTCGTTTATGAATAACGTTTTAGTGATTCTTATTAGTGTGCTAGTCATGGCTTGGAGAAGTCATGGTGTAAACAATGCTGATCTAGTCCGCAATCTTCGAAGTAAGTACTTTTTTAGAAAAAATTAAGTTGCTCAAGTAAGAAAAAAGAAATAAAAACATTAACATAGAACTGCATTTTCTGTGTAGCTTAAATTGCATAAATATTTATCCTGCCTAAATTATAATATAATCTTCAACATTCTAAAACATTCAAGCAGGAACAGACTTCAAGAAATAATTTAAATTTATAAACTGCTACAAATGAAGTTCACGCAAATTACACCCCTTCCCTCATCCCTTCACCCCTTATAGCTTATAGGGATAATATTGCCTTTGTGCATTTGTTGTCCTGTATTCATCTTTTTCGTGTGTTTTATGTACAATAAAGAGACATACATTATTTTCAGAAAATGGCATTATTAAGACTGACGCAGTTGCCAATGCCATGAACTTAGTAGATCGTAAAAACTATTGCCCTTATGCTCCATACCATGACTCCCCCCAATCTATTGGGTTTGCAGCCACCATCAGCGCGCCACATATGGTGAGTTTCTTAGTCTTTCAAATATCTTCATAATCACTGAAACAAAATTTAATCATGCCGGGCTAAAGTAGAATATCCGAGCTAGAGTCTACATTTGAAACTTAATTTAATAAAATTATGGAAACAGATTCCTTTAAAATCACTTTACTTGCAGCATGCCCATGCATTGGAAAGGCTAAAAAATCAGTTGTTGCCTGGTGAGAAAGCATTGGATGTAGGATCTGGTTCCGGCTATCTGACTGCTTGTATGGCCCACATGCTTGGTGAAAAAGGTCGGGTTGTGGGGATAGAACATATCCCTGAACTAGTCAAACTTGCTACTAAAAATCTCAATCAGGACAACCCTGCTCTGCTGGCATCTGAGCGCATTAAACTAGTTGGTATGTATATCTTTATAAATCCAAACAAGGGTTGTTTAATAACTAAAAATTAAAAGATATTGTTCTCCAAATGAAGAGGCAAGTGGTGCAGATCTATCCAGATCGCTACCTCCGTCTTACTCGGTGATCCTGCGGCTAAGCAGCAGTGTTTGCACTGCTGTGTTCTGGTGTGGAGTGGAGAGTAAGACAGCTGGTGAAATTACTGGCACAAGAGGTATTCTATCCTATCCTAGCCCTCTAGGCTGGCAATGCATCTGCAACCCTCTAGTGTTGCAATGTGTTCATTGGTGGTGGTGCTCGCTTACTATCAAGTGACCCACTTGCTAGTTTGCCGTTGTCATATAAAAAAACAAAATGAAATACTTATTAAAGAGAATTTTAAATTTGATGTAGCTGGAGATGGACGAGCTGGCTATGAACCAGAAGCTCCATACAATGCCATCCATGTTGGAGCGGCTGCACCCACTTTGCCTCAAGCTGTAAGTATAAGGTGGTTGGTGTCTTGGTGTTTATACAAAGTCTTTAATGAATATCTGCTATAATAGCAGTGTGTAGTGCACACCATAAAATTTTGCATTGTTGTGCCGAATGGGTTTGTAATGTCTTTGAAATAAATGTATTTGCAGCTTATAGAGCAGTTGAAGCCTGGTGGGAGACTCATTGTGCCCGTTGGACCCGAGGGAGGAGAGCAACATCTGACGCAGGTATCACCAGAAATTTCCCACAAAACAATTTAACCATATTATAACATCAGTAACATTGACGGATATACATATCTACCATAGGTTACAAAGGCCTTTCGGCAGCAGTTAACGTAGTAGTGAAGGTATTTCCCACAATAAGTTACAAGTACCTCTTACAAAACCCTTATGACTGGGGTTTTCGCCAAGAAAAGTGACGCATATAAAAGTTACGCCAACTCTTTTTAGGTGGACAAAGCTGCGGATGGCACCACAACAGTGAAAAAACTCATGGGTGTTATCTACGTACCTCTGACAGACAAAGACAAGCAGTATCGTGAGTGACCTATTTGCAATGTTTTAAAGTACACTGTATTATTTTGTTTGGGGGCTATAATTTGCTGTCTAATTCTAGATCTTATGGGCGTGGTTAATGTGGTGCCATGGCCCCGCGGAAATTAAAAAAAAACATCTTGACCCTAGGTTATTTACCTATCCACTTCAGTCTTAAGGGTCGTTTACATAATAGCCACGAGTAGGACAACATTGTGGAGCCACAAGAGCGTCCAACTCTATAATTACATAGTCCTTTAGATTAGTTATACATTATAGTTATGTATTACTGGTCACTGGTTTTTACTCTTTTACTGTGCCTTATCACCGAGTGTCGTGTCGGTAGGTTAGGTACTTTTCCCGAGTGTCTTTTTTCCTGAATGTTTTTGCCCCAGACTTCTATTTTTCAAAATTACCACAATGATAAGAGTCAAAAAATTAATTGTTTTGACGTAAAATGTAAAGTTTCATGATTTTTGGTTGAATTTTAATGAAGTTAATATGAAGAGATAAAGCATAATAGATTTGATTACAAATTCAACATTTTTACATCCAGTTGAGCATGAGCAAGCTATAGAAGGCGAGACGACACACTTCTATGACGAAAACTATTTTGATTATGACAAGAACGTTGAATACGTCTTACATAATTAGTTGAATATGTAATTATCAATGATCGAATTTAGCGGCAGCAGCTTTTGGAATATATTGTAAATTGTAAATAATTACTAAAATATTTATTTATTGTATGTTATTATTTACTGAAGTGCACGACTTCTCTTTACCAATAGAAATTGGCTTTTTGTTTGCTCTTGATGCCAAAGAAATACTAGTACCTACACCCTGACACGTTGATGGCTGTGCGGATTACATCAAATGAAATGTCTTCGAAAATTATGCCAGTCATAGCATGCACTGATCATTGCCAATGTTTATTGGTAAAACGGGAGCGAAGTACATATATATAAATAGTAGGTATGTGTAATTTTAACAACTAATTAGGATATTTTAATTATGTACAATAGAAATGGAGGGTTGTTCTTAAAGCACTGTAACGTCTATTAAGTTGTTCTTGGCAGAGATATTCCCTATTAAAATATCCTGCAAATACAGTCAAGGGCATAAGCATATTTATGTACGTTACCAAGACTTCAAAAACATCTATAGGTATACCTTTTTGCCACTAACAATAAGGTCGGTGACACATATATTTGACATGACGTATGTATAATAAATTTATGCCCTAGACTATACCCAAGGAAGGTCAAAATGTTGAAAAACTAATAATAATTTATAGTGTGGTTTTTTTATTTTTGCAATTCCAACCCAAGCGCGGTACGCCGAGTATGAGATTCAACTCAGATTCCTTTATATTTGGAATGAGACAAGTTTTGGTTTGTAGTAGTATAAATAATTACATTTCAAAAGACACAAATAAATGTAATATAATTTGAGTGAATGCAAGTACCTAAATGTACTTCATATCAGTTACTTCATTCCAGTCATGACTTAGTAAAATGCAACATTAATTAATGAAAGATAAATTATGAAAACGAATTTTAATCAATTCATTCTTTTTTTTATTTTCAATAAATTGTTAAATCAACGGCACATACAGTAGAGCACAGTTATATACTTACTATTTGAGGCAGTGACAGAAAGGGAATCAGAATCAGCAATATTTAGGGAGGTTAATTTCTGCAATTATAATTTTATTAAAATCTCAATTTTCGTGAGACTCGTAAACCATTTGAGTGTTGGGGACGGGCGCTTGCAATTATAAGACTAGTTTAGGAAAATGTGTCCTGCACCCATGCTCAAATCAAAAGTGACGGAGAGCCCGTTCGCTACGCCGTTCTGCGCGTAGATACGCCGGGAGTAAAGGGTATTTTACGATGATGGAATAATTTTTCTGAATTAAGTCGTTCATTAGATTTCAAGTAATTTATTCGGTATGTATGTTAAAGTGAATTAAATACATAAGTCCTTCTCTTATTGATTTGGTATCTCTTTTTTAGGTTCTTGGCGTTAATCAATTTACGACGTACAATAAAAAAAACCGTGCCAGACGTTGAGCTTAGGCTCTGATTTAATCTATCCGTTTGATGTAATTTAATATGTATATAAAATAAAATAGTTTTATCATCATGCGCCAATTGCTCATATGGACAACCAGTTTTTATTATGACTTTCTTATGTAATTAATATTATTATTTACATATTATAAATAAATTTTATAATAATGTTACGTCTTTTTACTTCTAAACAATTTGCCTGCAAATTTCTTTTTCCCGAACGGCCTATCGTCCCTGCCAGCGTCGGCTGGTTTTGCTTTCACGTGCAATACGGAGTACAACGTGTCTGCTTCGTTCTTATTTTCTATTATTTGCTCTAGTTCCTCCTGAAATTATAAACGAGACAAATTAAACTTCACCACATGTATACATATTGTGAATCAATAACACTGAATGTAATCAATCAATAAGCAGTAAAACATGTCATTGTTAGACCAAATAGACTCGAAGAATACGTCAGTTCAATTCTAAAGCAGGGTACTGCGGGCTGTACCAAACCATAACTGTTGCACATTAGTGACAAAAACCCTAGTGTGGCGTGACTAGCGAGTCTGCCGCGAGCGAAACGCCACTTCCACGTTACACCAGGGTTTTGGTTACAGTAACGTGCAACAGTTACTGCTATAGCTCGCAGATGAGTAGCTGCCTTTAAAGTTTATCATTAATTGATTGCATTTATTGTTTTCTAATAAAAACCATTTGTAACGGCCCCCTGTACACAAACACAACGGGCTATGCACAGTTATAGCTACATCGCTATTGAACACCGCAATCCAGGCTGATAATTATACGCTATTAACCCTCTGTGCAGAATGGCTATGGGCTATTGTGAGCCAACGTGGACCATTGTGGACTGGGGCCTTAAAGGTTACAATAAGACAGCTCACCTTGTTCAATGTAAGCAAGTGATCCAACGAAACTCCCTTATTCATAATCCGGGCGATGTTTTTCGACGTGACACCGGGCAGTTTCTGTACAAAGTCGTGGACCAGGATATTGTATCGCTCGTAGCTGATGTCATCGGCGGTGTTGTCGCCGCCGAGGGCTATAGCGGCCGAGACTTCCGGATTTTTCCTGCTTTGCTACATTATAAATAAAAAATATTAATATTTGAGATCTGTAAAAATATCTCAACACATAGGTACGCTGCTTCGACATTTCTGATAGATAATGCAACCCAAAGGGCTTTAGCTAGGGAGCTGGCGAGCAAAATTTCTATATGATCAGCACACAAGGCAGACGTTATTAATAGTAATATTTATGCCCTAAGGAACATCAAGGACCCGGTCTGCCACCATGGTGGCGCTGCGTTGTAAATTTACAGCGTTTCAAAAATGTAAAAAAAAAAGGTGTGCTATATTATGTGCACACGTCTGCCTCTGGGCCTGGTGATTACAGTCATCCTAGAAACACAAAAAATCGAAAAGGCAGACATCCAGGGCTCTGACTTTAGTAGTATTCAATTTTTTAATTTATTTTTATGATTTAATAAATTGTATCTATATGAAGTGCACACTTGGCAGACTTGAATTGTTCGATCAAAAACAATGAGAAGAACCACGGAAAAATAGTCTGCCATCATGGTGGCGCTGCGTTTTAAATTTACAGCGTTTCAAAAATGTAAAAAAAAAAGGTGTGCTATATTATGCGCACACGTCTGCCTCTTGGACTGATGTTTGAATTCCTTATGAAAACAAAGAAAATCGATGAGGCAGACGTTTAGGCTTCTGATATTCCAAAGGCAGACCGTTTGATTTTTTTTTCTGAATTGAATTGGTTTTTTCTGGTTGGCATTGAGAAAAAATATGATTGCATAGATTTCAGCTCCAGAAGTTTAGTCGTTACCGTGCTTTTAGTTTAGAGAATAATAATTAAACAAAATTGTATAAATAAAACTAAAAAATAACAATAATCCCATGCAATAGGTACACACGGCAATATTATCAGGTAAGCACCTACGCACGCTCGCGCCGTATCTATCCTGCTTACCGAATAGCTTTGCTGTATGCCTGCTGTCCCTTAATTCCGTGAATTTCAAACAGTTATACAGGTGAAAATCAGTGAGCAAAGTGTCTGCCACATTTTTTTTCGAATCCACGGAGTCATAGTGAATCGAATGGGCGCAATGAGAACCGTGTGCAAATGACTTAGTAGAGCTTTTTTTTTACACTTTTAAGACTCCGTCCCATGATAATGCAGAGTCCTGAATGTCTGCCTCTTCGATTTTCTTCGTTTTCAAGATGATTGTGACCAATGAACTCCAGAGGCAGACATGTGCAAATGACTTAATACCCCCATTTTTTTAAGCAACTTCAATCCGCTGTAACGCGAAAACGCAGCGACATAGGACCTTAATTGATTGAACCAAATCGATTCGTAATGATTTAAACTGCACTCCACCTCGACGTGAAACGTGTGCAAATCATATACCGAAATGCTCGCCAGCTCCCTAACTACTTAGCAGGCTAAGGAAGGACATGTGGCCCCTGTCAGGAATATTCGAATTGGTAAATGTCAATTGTTGGTGGCCTCATAACTAGTAATCACTCCTACTTTCATCCCTCTATCTTGAACTGTCACAGAGATAATGTCAAAAATGTATTTTTATCCCATTTTTTTTCAAACTCTTGTATCTTCTGATCCATACCAGCTAGAGCATTGAAATAAAATCACAGTTATGTAGGTTTAGTGGGAGTATACCCTATAATTTTATTAATATTTTATACGTGAGAAATAAAAGAAATAAATATCAAATTCTTTTTGACAGCTCTTTTCAACAAGTTTTTTTGAAAGTACAACTATGAAAAAAATCATATGTATCGCTTCTAGTATTAGCTACTAGCATACGCAAAATCAGTTAATTATATTTGGTGGAACATACTCAAAAAAAAATAACTATAGGCCGGGAGATGGTGACAGAAAATTTCTGGTCATTTGTACCAGTAGGTATGGCGGTTTTTCACGTAATAACAAAAAGGAAAATGATGGTCATAGCGCTGGCACCGGCGGCCCAATCGCGTGGGCGTTAATCGAACATCTCGGAGAAATAACGAGTGTCGAACGATTTGTACCACAAATATTCTTGTATTTTCCGATAGTCGATAAAAAAAAAGAAGGCGGTAGCGTAATGCCATACTTCTCCGGTTTTTTTTCCGGTTTTCGGGTTTCTACGCTGTTTTTCAGTGGAACCTAAGTAAGTAGGTGGTATTTTATTTTAATTTTAACTTGAACTTTTCCAGCACCTTTTATCTTGATACCTCCATGCATTCCCGAGAAAAAGGCCTGACAGACAATGAAGTGAACCTGCAAGGTTTCCATTATTCTTTTCTAAAAAGGGCTTACTTTGAGTTCGTAGAACAGTTCAGCGGTGGCATAGGGACTGGGAGACCACACGAGCTTAAGCCTGGGAAAGTGTATGGTGAGTAGCTGCAGCTTTTGCTGGATGTCGGCCCCGGATATATCTGTTGATACCACAAAGTGACCCTGCGGAATAGACAACGTTGTTAACTTCGTCTTCTACGCGCATCGAATAAGTAAATAGTAGACCTAGTACCAAATTAGTAAAAACAATTGCTTAGTTTATGCTAACATCTATTTAAAAGTCCTGTGTTGAAGTTTTGACATTTGTTTCGACACTAAAAATTCAAGTGAAAAAGAATCAAGATCCGTAAACAGCATGGAGCTTTATAAAATTGATAAATTTTAGCATACAAGTATATCTACTTGTGCTTATAAATGCGTAGAGGTCTAATAGACTCAAATAATTATCTATCGACGTGTTTCAAGTATCAAAAATACCTGTAGATTAAAAGGTTTGTTCTGATCGAACTCGATGAGTAGTATTGGCCGGCTGTAGTTGCGACACATCTGCGTGCACTGCGTGTACAGACGGCCCGAGTTGAGCGAGCCGATCAGGTCCGAGATGGACTTGCGCTCTACGCAAATGTCCGGGGTCAGAATGTAGTCACCTATCTGGAATTCATTAGAACCTTCATAATAACTGAACAATACATAGGCTCTACTGTGGAAATTAGCATAAATTAGAAAAAGTCGTGTTTGAGACCTGTAAATGAAGACTCGAAATTTAATTTTCAATATACGAGTGAGTGTGAGAGGGATTAAAGTATCGCTCTTAAATTTGGAATTGTAAAATGCCCGTATTTCCCTTTTACTTTATAATAATGTAAAGTACACAATGGACCACAACAGCCCACTACAGGTTACTGCCAGTGTGCACAGAGGGCAATGGCGCATGTTGGTGGACAATGAATCGTGGCACGCATCGTGGCAACAAATGAGTGTTGGCCGTGAACGGCCCACTGTGTACTATTTTTAAATAAGTTTTTAAACGTTTTTGAATTTATACAATTAACAAATGACTCACGGTAATGGTAACAGGCTCTATGTGGATGCCTTTCTTGTGGAGTAGCGCAGGAAGGTCGGAGCGGAACTCGCGCATGTCCACGATGACTCGCGGTTTTTCCCGCGGCTGCTGCCCACCTGGACATATTCCACTTTCAGTTATAACTGACGACCGAATAGATAGTCTCAGCTAGATATCCCAGATTCGAATTAAATTCCGTTAGATCAATTTAAATAGGTATGTATTTGTGTCGGTAAGGTCGCGAAGCATTTCAACAACAACCCCATCTTTTGCGTACCATAATATGAACATGTTCAGAAATAATAAGCTTAAAAAAAGTATATTATTTTAATGTGGCTGCAATGGTTTTAGTCACGAAATGAAAATTGTAATAGGTATAATGATAAACTGAACCTGCTAACCTGCTTTCCTCGTGTCGACAGCGTCAGGTTCGTCTTCTTCATTTAAATTAAAGTATTCATCAGTCTTCCCATCTTGATATGAAGGTACTACCATAACCTAAAGTAAATTAACGACTGTTAGTAACTCGCCTTACCGCCGAAATTGCATTTATATCTTACATACATACATAAATCACATCTTTATCCCTTACAGGGTAGACGGAGCCTAAGGTAACAAGACCTAAAGGCCACGTTTAGCATGATTGTGGGCGTACAGGTGGAAATGGGAATCAAAACATTAATTTATATCTTTGTTTACGCAAGTAGGAATAAAAATGTCATACTACAGTTGCGAAGTGGTAATGGTAAAAAAACAAGAGGTCTTATTATCTGTACTGTTTGACCTCGGAAAACCTAGGCCAAACAAAGTGCAGCAATCATTGCATTGTATTTTTATTCAATCTGGTTGTTTACTGACAAGTTACCAGACTGATGTTGGGATACCAAGTCCATGCCACAGCTACGGGATTAGCATAATAAAATTAGGGTCTTACACTTTTCGTTTGAATCAACAGCTCAAAGGCCTGCTTCTCCCTCTTGAGAGCCGTCAGGTAGGCCTGTTCCTCCACGGTGTTGTCGTGTAGCATGAAGTAGACCTTGCAGCTCGGCTCCTCAGTCTGCTTCCGGCTCTCGAACAGCTCAATCTGCCGCACCGCCGCCACATCGCAATGGTACAGGATTATGTACTCTGGTCGTAAACTTTCCAGGCATTTTTCTAAAGAGAAACTGTTGCCATTCTCTTTGAACGTCCGGATGCATATTATCGGCTTCTCTGATTCTATTTGGGTTATGTCCAAGTTGTCTATCTGAAGAAAAAGTATGATCTCACTAAGCAAGTCTACTTTCAAAAAGAGTAATTTTTAACCGAGATGAGAAGAATGCCAGTGGTGTATGAGTTCCTAATCAGCAGTAGGTCCTAGCGGGTATTAAAGCCTAAGCCGGCGGGCGCATGCCCAGCAGTGAGACGTACCTATATAGACTGGATATAATTATTTATATAATGTATACCTGTGAAATTGGTTCGAACATGCTCTCGTCGGCAGCTTTTTTCTTTTTGTCCTGCGTGGCCACCTGAGTGAGAGTCAACATGTAATTAGTTTTGCTTGACTCTTCTGCATCCTCTTCCTCCAATTTATTAACGTCCTTACTACCTTCATCCGCCTTTGTGGCATCTGTTTGATCGTTCTTTGACTCGCTAGTGGTAGGCGCGGTGTCTTTCAGATGTTTATACTTTGATGACACCGTGTGAACCATCAGGTCCCTCCTGAAGGCGGTGTAGAATAAGAATTTGTTGGGGCCCATCGTAAGGAAGTGGTTTAGCTGGGAGCACGTACGCCCATCTTGACAGAGTATTAGTATTTTTGTATTGTTTAAACCACTATTTTGCTTTTTCTTAACTTCCTCAGGTATTTCTTCGAGTAATAAATCACTAAGAATTTTCCATTTCGGTGAATGTTCTGGATCGAATTCTAGAAATAGCAATTGATTTGGTAATATTTTTTATGGAAACAGTTTGTCAAATTGGCTACTGCCATTGATCTTTTACTGTTAACAATTGTATTTCTTCTTCTTTCTTATTCTATACTTGAGAAATTATTGCATCGGTCGCTCAAATCGAAGGTGGACTGGCAAAACAGGTCTCAACTTTTTTTGTCTTTCGCACGGGCGATCGCGATAGCATTTACCATATCTTTCTACCCTTATTCTTTACGGAACGGTGAGTGTAATTGTGAGTCCGAGTGCGTTAGACAATAAGACGTCAGTTTTCTGTGCAGTCGTGCATTGAAACATCAATGGAAAATTATGTTGACGACTTGACGAAGAAGAAGAAACGAAAGAAAAAAAAAAAGATACTTTGGGATGAGATGGAGAAAAGGAAGTTTGGCGCTGTAGAGCCTGTAGAAGAAAAGTTCACGTAGGTAAACAATTAAATAGTTACAAAGATTTTATGACTTACCAATTTTATGATTGTAAACCCTGTTCTTCGCCAATCTAAACAGTTGTTCAGCAGAATCGAGCAGAATCCAGCCGGAATTAACCCGAGCGTATTCCGGTGTTCTGTATTTACTGACTAACGCGTAAAAGGAGACCGCGTCATCGTGGATAAGGTTGCTGAAAATATGGAAGAACTATACCGTGAACCATGTTGAATCAGGGATAGTGTAAACTCTTACAAAGGAAGCCTTTTAGAATCGGTTTAGTGGAGATAAAAGAGATTACCTCCTATATTTGTACAGACAAACAAATGCTGACTAATTATAAACTCACATGGTCATGCTTCTGAGCACTTTGAGGTCCTGAACATATTCCTTGGTCCTCGTGCTGAGCTGGTGCCACACGCAGTCCAACTGGGACTGGAGAATTTTGTGAAACTTTTTCGAAATACAATTCTCACTTGTTACTTCCTGAAAAAATATATCTTGTCCTTATTTCCACTTTAAAATTTCAACAATGACTGTATAATTAATGAGTGACGTTAATTGTTTTTTTTTTTTGCATTTTTATATTTTTCTGTATATTAATACCAAATTTCAAATATCTGACTGCTGAGTGGTAATATGTAGAGTCAAATTCTATTCACAAGATTGGATTAACATGAAAGGAACGCTCCCTCAGGGGAGCTTATAAGCATGAAAGACTAGGTAGGTATCCAAACTCTTAAAAAAAAAATTAGATTGTTAATAACTTATTTAATTTATACTTCCATGCTGGTCTGGGAGCAAAGAAAAAACAGAATATACCAGGTTGCTTCTCTTCCCGCGCAGATGGTAAAAGCCCATCGAGGGAATGGGCGAAAATCATGTTATAGGCGATGCAGCTAGCAACCGATCACTATTTTGATTCTACTTTCCAGCTATACGCCCAGAGTCTTGCTAAACGTGGCCTTGTTACTTTTTGTATGTATAATGTTATTTAATTTTTATTTGACTTGCCTTGCCTGCGATGTACTACATTTTAATGTTGCATACTAACAGTCAGCTACAAACCTGCATATCAAGTGTTCTATTGATGCTCCGCAACTGTTTGACAGTGTAGTTCATAATGTCAAGCAGGCAGGTCTGTATGTGGTTCATATTGGAGGTTAGCGGCACATGTAGCTCCACTACTTCCGCTTGCCTGTTCTTCAGGCATTTAATAATGGTACCATGGAACCTTAAATAAATAAATTCTATTTAAAATTAATTTGTTTTAATTAAAATATTACATGTAGTGCGAAAGTGCGAAAATAAGTATCAATAGGAACTTCTCAACAATATGTCCCACAACCTTATTACGCTGGTGTAAGAGAGTATGGTACTTATTTTTGAAACTTTGTCTAGATACATATTATTACACTTGACTGTTTTTAGGGCCGACAACGCACTGGCATCGCGTAAGCGCTGCGGGTGTCTATGGACAGTGGTGATCATTTACCATCAGGTGACCCACTAGTTTGTTTGTCTGGCCTATCTAACATAAAAAAAAAAACTATGTAGGCTACATTCACTTTTTATATGAAATGAGGTGGGAAACGAAAAATTCGGTCATATTTTACATAGAGACAAAGTACCTGGGCCACAAAAACAGCTCTGTAACAAAAACGGCGCGCATGACCTTTTCCACTTGATGGTAACCAAATGTGAATGATATAGGAGAGTTGGAGAATGCCTTTATGAAGCCGGTCTGAAAAAATAAATATAAGATGGCACTAGTTGAGGTGACTAGAGTCTGTCTTGTAATGTAAGATGTGGGTAATTGAGGTGTGTAGAGAGAGTCTGTGTCTTGTAATGTAAGACAGGGGTAGTTGAGGGGTAGTTGAGGTGTGTAGAGAGTCTGTATCTTGTAATGTAAGACACGGGTAGTTGAGGTGTGTACAGTCTGTGTCTCGTAATGTAATGTAAGACACAGGTAGTTGAGGTGGGATTTGAGTCTGTGTCAGTTATGCTACGAGTCATTTTAAATTTCAGTTTTCTAAACTGCTATTATTAGTTTCGGCAAGTTTAGTCAGGACAAATGACTTCATAAGTACTTATAGTAATGCGTACCTTGTTATTCTGCCTATATAGCCTCAAAGCGAAAGCTTCCTGACAGGACTCCAGTATTGTGTGAGCACGTAACACAATGATGCCTGTGATGTTGGCAACAGGAACTCGGTTCTTTAATAAGTCCACCACCAATATCCTTGTTGACACAAAATGCACACCACCTTCCAGATACGCTTTTTCTCTGGAGAAATTATAAGATATGAAAGCACAAACAACAACCAAAGATGTGGTATATATGTTGAGCAGATAATGAGATCAAATTTGATATTTTGCTGCAAATTCTCCCGGTAGATTGTTTATGAGATATGAATAAAAAAATAAAGGCTAAAGTTCTAAAGAGTGGCCCAGGAGATTGTACCATAACAACAAGTGATAAGAAATCATTGATCAGCCCAAGAACACTGTTATTTTGTTGCTTACCTGTCCACGCCGAGGTTGGGTAAAGGAGAAATATTAAATTTCTCCATGAAATATTTTTCTTCATGATCACTACTATTTAATATCAGAACTAAATTTGCTGGATCATTGTATACCCATAATAAGTTGGAAATTATTCCATTATAATTGAGTCCCCTTAAAGCAGAAAAAAAAATTATCACCAGAATGCCCGAATTTGTCCTTAATATTCATTAAAAAGTAAACGAATATTGATTTACTTTGCCAATATAAGAAGAGCATCTTTTTCAAAAGCATCAATAAAGATTTGTTTCTCAAACTCAAGTAAATCATATTTTGTATCAATATTCTTCACTGCAATCTCATCATCGTTCTCTTTGGCAGCTTCCATTATAACTATTTAAAAGTCATATGCTTAAAGATTTTGGCTGAAAGAAAAACAACATTTGCAAATTAGCAAATTAAAGGTGATAAATGGGTAGCTACCTAAAAAAAATGTGACGAATGATAAAGTATCTTACGTTCGTTTTGGTGCGAGTCGAGTCGAAGTCAAGTTCAAACTCGACAAGCAAGCAAAACAACTACAATCAACAAAACAAACAACCAAATGAAATGAAATAACTAAGTTCAGTAGGTAGTCAACTAAAAACCATAAGTACATCATATTTAACCATAGTGTTATACACCAGTAAATTTTACTTTTCTTAACAATGTACGTACAGTAAGCTTATTTATTTATTTATTATTTTAATGATAGTAGTGCCCGACTCACTCACCATAATCTATTTGATTTGATTTGAAATGATTTGACATTTATTGTCAGATTTCACTTCTCTATATTGTAAAAACACAGCGAAACTGACGTTTCACAGCCATATTCTCGTACACAATTATTTGAAGCAACCAAATCAGTTTATTTAAGGACTTAAACAGTGTTAGAGCTAGCGCGCACGAGCAACATTCATGAATACAGGCCATAGACAAATTTATGATAACTTTTTGATTACTCGTTAACTCTATGGCATTCTTCCCTTCCGCTATTCAACATCAACAGTGTTACCAGCTTGACAGTTTCCATAAAATTAATGGATTAGAGCAGCGTCTCTCAACCTTTTTTTTATACGGGCCGTAAACACGTTTTAGTCCTAGTTAGGGATGATCGATGTTGCAAAGACATCGATGATGGCATCGATATTCGATGTTTATCGAGCACGACAAATCGATGTCAATCAATATCGATGTTTTTTTACAAAAAATAAAACAACCGTAGAATCACACCTTTTTGTAATTAAACCAACAAAATTGCGTTCAGAATTTCATAAATACTTTGTGGAAGCATTCATATATTTCGATTATATGTCCACGGACGACCAAATTTGGATTATTTGTGTCCGTGACATCGATGTAACGATGTTTTATATAATGCAATATCGATGTTAAAATATCGATGTTTTGCCTTTTAACATCAAAAATCGATAATCATCGAGCATTCATAGTTATAGTGTCACGGGTCACAAGCAAAAATTACTTAGGGCTCGGTTGTAGAGGTAGCTAGCTCTAGGCGGGCCAACCTCAAAGGCCGGGTGGGCCGCATGTTGAGCTGGATTGGAGTCAAGCATTAACAGAAGAATCGGATAACGGATTTACTTAAGAAAACCACTATTATTCATATATTCGGGCTAATAAGAAATGGCAGGACATGATTTTCATAATTTTGTCTACAGTAGCAGGTGTTGTCATCCTTCAAATAGAAATAACACAAAATTGCCAATTTTATTTTAAATCTTACATTTTAAAGCGTGAACTTTAATTACGCTTCAATACCTTTATTAAATGGAAGTTTTCAGATAACCTAAAATTGCCTCTGTATAGACTACAGGCCCGCAAACCCTTCGACACCGCCTCGCTTGTTTATTCAACCGACTGGCAGAATACTGGAGAAATGGTAACGGGACTAGAGACTGCTTTATTGCCAAGTATTCGGAATGGCTAAATGTTATTGAACCAAACAGTGACCTTTTACTCGGTATATAAATAAGAACAATGTCAACTATTATCTTCCTTTGACCTTTTTAACTACAATGTAAGTCTACATCAACACGAGTAATGATGATTGGGATCTTATTGTTACTAAAATGAGTATATAAAATTATTTAAATCAATGATGACTGACTAATGTATGTCTTATTTGTTCGATTTTTCTGGCAAAAAGTTCGAGGGGAAATTTCAACTTCTTAAACGAAATATCCAAATTGTTGGCAACACTGCGAATCCGTCCGCCATTTTGTTTTCTACTTGCGTTCATTTCATTGCGTGACGACGCTTTGGGTGAACTTTAATTGTATAAGTGGAGTTATTATAATTATAGGCACAGAAGATTCAGTTTTCTGATCGAGAAACTATTATATTCATCTAAAGGAAAAGTAGTAAGTTGAATCCTTTTAGCGAGTTTGGTGTAATAGCATTTATCTTCGGTACCACTAATAATAGCTTGCCAATTTCTAGAATGCAAATGCACGCCATGAACAATTATGGTAATCAACGAGGATTTGGAGGTCCACCCCAACCTCAAAGACAGGGCGGTCGTCGCGGAATGAATAGAGGTGGATTCCGACAGACGCGATTTGATGATAACGGACCAAACCAGAGAAATCCCAACCAGGGGGGCCAAGGAGGTCAACGCCCCAATAACGAGGTCAGTGTTAAGCTATACTTTTTCTTGCCTGCATGCAAAAGTATTATAACGGTCACGTTGATTGTTAGGCTGACTAAGAATGAGACCTGTGTTAATTAATTATGAAAGAGTTAATTAGAAATAATATAGGTACATTATGCATGTTTTATGTGCTTTAAGGATTAATTTGATTAGCATGATTTCTTTTGGCCCCTTAATTACCATAAAATTATGATTAATGCATTTAAAATCACCAAGGCCCGTAGCATTCCTCCTAATAATATGAAATTTTTCATTGTTAACCAATTTATGTGTGTGAAAGGGACGGATGATACTCGTTAACTAATAACTGTCATTAAAATGTAGTGTTAAAATTTAAGTAAGACAACTGGATAGCCCAGTGATTAGTGACCCTGACTGAAGCTGGAGGTCCCGGGCTCAAATCTCGGTAGGGGCTGGCATTTGTATGATGATGATGATGATTGTTTGTACCCAGAGTCATGGATGTTGTATGTATTTAAGTATGTATTAGTCTACATTATATTCATAAGTATGTTATCTGTTGCCTGGTACTCATAGTACAAGCTTTGCTTAGTTTGGGACTAGGTCAATTATTGTAATTTGTCCCATGGTATTTATTTATTTACAATGTAGTTAAAGCAATGACTAATAATAAAGTGTGCAAAAAGACTGATGATATTCATTAACTAATGACTCATTAAAATTTTATGAGATTAAAGCAGTGACTAATGATAAAATTATTGTATATAAATTAGTGCTGCAGTAGTTTTCAAAGAAGGTATTTATGTAGCCCCCCAAGCAAGCCCCACAAGCTGCAGAGAAACAGCAACAGCAGGCCACACCACCTGTGCAAGCTCAACCCCAGAAGACTGAGACTCCTGCTCAGCCCGCTGCCCAGAAGCCACCACAGAACCAGCAGAAACAAGCTCCAAAACCCCTCATGAATATCCAAACCAAGCCTATGGCAGTGGAATCACAGGACAAAGTTGATAAGGCTGTTATTGATGTTGATCAGCCCAAGCCGGCCAATCAAAATATGCAGCAGAAGGTACATGATTTGTTATTGAAACAATGCACTAACTCAAATAAGGATAGTAAAATTAAATCTCATATTATTGTTAATTTTCTTTATACAGAACATGAATGGAAACTTTGGAGGAGGTAATAAGCAGGGAGGCTGGCAAGGTGGCCCAGGAAATAAGCATGGTGGTAACTTTAATCAGGGAGGCAATTTCAACCAAGGTGGTAATTTTGGACAAGGGAACAAGCCTTTCGGGCAGAAACATGGCGGTGGCCCTGGAGGCCAAGGGGGTCCAGGTGGCCCCGGTGGCCCGCCCCGTAACCAGCAGCGCTCCAACAATAGAGGAGGTCCCCCAATGGATGGGAAGCAGCCAGCACAGAGAGAGGTAACTCCTGTGCTATTGTTAATTTACACTTCTGGAACTTCCTGCCTTCTGCATATAAATAATATTGTGATTCTTCAAGTGTCCTGTGAGTTGCTATTATTTTTATTTTGACCATTTGTTTCAGGAACATATGTTGGCCAACAAGTTGAAAGATCTGGTTGGTCCATTGATTGATTTACCCCCATTGGACCAGAGTGAGGTCAAGTTTAATGGCAGAAGCCGTTTGTATATTGGTAATTTAACAGGAGATGTAACTGAAGAAGAAATCCAAGCTTTGTTTGCGCCTTATGGGGAAACAGCGGAACTGTTTGTGAACAAAGAAAAGAACTTTGGGTTTATCAAAGTTGTAAGTTCATCAAGCAGTTAATTATACTTGAAAACAATATTCTCTATGTAGTTTTTATTACTATTTAATTTAATGTTATTTTAACAGGATTACAGAGTAAATGCTGAAAAGGCTAAGCGTGAGTTGGATGGCAAGATGAGAAATGGTAGAACACTGAGAGTCAGGTTCGCGCCTCACAACAGTGCTGTTCGTGTAAAGAATTTGCCTCCATTTGTGTCCAATGAACTGCTTTACCGTGCTTTTGAGATTTTCGGCAAAATTGAGAGGGCTTATGTAAAAGTTGATGAGAGAGGGAAGTCCCTGGGAGAGGGTGTTGTGGAGTATGCCCGGAAGCCCAGTGCTTTGGCAGCTATTCGTAACTGCACTGAGAAATGCTTTTTTTTGACTTCGTAAGTATCTTCGCATTTACTGTCAGTATCCCTGTGTCAGTATTAATTTCTATACACATCTCATGTTTTCTATATTGTTATTAGGTCCTTACGTCCAGTTATTGTGGAAAGCTTCGAGGAGCCAGATGAGTTTGATGGTCACCCAGAGAAGAATTTGCCAAAGAAGCATCCTGAATTCCTTCGCGCTCGTGAAGTAAGTTGCCATTAAGGTGCGCGCCTCACGCGTCGTGCGCGAGCATATAGTGAGCAGCTTGCGGCCAGCCGGCCGGAGTCTTGTCTCTTGACAGTGCTCAAAGGCGCCTCGGTGTGCGTGCCTCGAGTAATTTAGACGTGTTTCCGAGCGTGCTCGCGAGCGTCGCTAACTTGTCAATTGTCATTGCGTACGGCGCCTCGGTACGAATCACGATTTTTATATCACTGTTTCAACCACCATCAAGGACTTTTTTCTTCTTTTTTTAATTACTAGCTTCTGCCCGCGACTTCGTCTGCGTAGAATTACACATAAAAACCTTCCTCTTGAATCACTCTATCTATTAAAAAAAACCGCATCAAAATCCGCTGTGTAGTTTTGAACATATAAGCATACATAGGGACATAGGGACAGAGAAAGCGACTTTATTTTATACTATGTAGTGATTCGATGAATAACAACAAGCGCAGCAACAGCTTTTATCTCGCCTGACGACATTTTGTGCGACGCACAATGTCGGCTCGCCGCGAGCGCGTTGCCTCACCCGAGTAGGTATGAAATGACCAAACGTTTTGCTCGCGAGCAGCTCGCCGCTCGGGGTGAGCGAGCATGCCTCAGGCTGTGCCGCTCAAATGCGTACGCACCTGATGTGATATTCAACATAATTTTTTAAACTATAACTTGATGGAACAGAATAATTTTAACCGTATGGTTCATCCTGGCCACTTAAACTAGCCATGTTATGTGCGCAACAAGTAACAATGATTACGCAATACGACACATGTTGCGGCATGGTGCACTAAATTAATTAATTGTTCGCCTGCAGTACGGCCCGCGTTTCTCTGAGCTCAACAGCTTCGAACACGAGTATGGCACAAGGTGGAAGCAACTGCACGAGCTGCATCGCCAGAAAGAGGAGGCCCTCAAGAAGGAGCTCTCCGCTGAGGAGGAGAAGCTTGAGGCTCAAATGGAGTATGCCAAGTGAGTATCAAATTTTTGGTAAATTAAATACACTTGATATTGGAAAATAAAGGCTTTCAAAGATTATTATTATCGTGAAATAAAGGAGTTCTGTTCTTGTCAAGATTAAACACAGGTAACAAAACACAAGAATATCTGTGTACATATGAGTAACCTGTTTAAACAAATTAATGGTTTTTGTTAAATTTATGGATATATTGTCCAAAATAATAACCTAATGCTATTTGTATGAAATGTGTGTACTTTTAAATTTAAATATGGATCATTAGTGTTTGACGGTTTGAAAGGGTTTGAGCAACACATTGAGTTCAACCGGTGCTGGCATAGGCTCAGTTCAGTTTAAAGGTTGAGGGAGAACTGACTGATCAGTTGACTATCACTTGCATCTTTAAGTGGCATCAAATCAAATAGGCCTTATTTAGTGCCTTCAGTTGAAGATGTTGCAAATGGGTGCGTAACGATGTATATAAAAATTTTTGGTATAATATTAGTAGCAATAACGCTCATTTGATATAATTATTAAATCATATAACAACACTTAATATATTTACATATGACATAATTATCATTTCTTATAATGATCATTTAATATAACATTCTTTAAGTATAATGCTTATTTCCTATACTATAATGAACTTATGGTATAACGTTATTTTTATAAAAAGTAGGTTAGGTTAGGTTTGAACTGCATCCCCCAACAAAAACGAACTGCTATTATATATTATGATTTGTATATAAAATGAGCGTTATACCATATAATCGTTATAAGAAATAAGCGTTATACCGAACGATAAATATACGAAATAAATTTATATATTTTAAAATTATACCAAACGTTTATTATACACAATGAGTGATTATACCCTTTGAAATTATATCAAATGTTGATATATCGATAGAAAATATATCAAATATTTTTATATCAATCATTACACACCTGTTGCAAATGGGCCAAGTCGTGTTCAGACGTGTATTCTCTTTTGAGCGGTGTGATGATTTGTGAGAGTTTGTTTATAATGCGGGGGTGGGGGTGTCATCCAGGTACGAGCACGAGACTGAGCTGCTGCGTGAACAACTGCGGCAGCGCGAACAGGACCGCGAGCGGCAAAAGCGCAGCTGGGAACAAGCCGAGCGCGCCGCCGAGGAGCGCCGCGAGGCGGAACGCGCGCAGCTGCTTCGCCAGGAGGAGGAGCTCTCCACACGCATGCGCCACCAGGACGACGAGCTGAGGCGCCGCCAGCAGGAAAACACGCTCTTCGTACAGGTACTTTTATAATACTGCACATTATTTCTAACTAGGTTACCATGCGTGCAATAGAGTATCAAGCATGTCCCGATATTTTTGAGCACCTTTTTCGCATTGAAATATCTATCTCCCTCCAGCTTGTGCAGTAAAGTATAGGTTTCCTGCAGATAATTAAAATTCAAAAAAATTGTTGCATAGAAAGAAATGGCGTGAATACTGAATATGCTATAAAACTGACGGAATAATTTTGTTTGTTTAGGCTCAGCGTCTTAACTCCATGTTGGACAGACAAGAACAGGGCATGTTCGACCAGCAGCAACCCATGGTGAGTGATTGTTTTGACTAACAGTATCTTAGAGGAATGGCGTCTGTACCAAGCGCAGGAGTTCGACTTTCTTATAGAGAATGATGTTAAAAGTAAAAAGTGACTTTAAGTGTGTTAAGATTTGAAAGTGATTAAATTGACAACATTAACTTCACGACTTCGCGCGATGTCTCGACCTTGTCCTTTCAGTCATATATTTTTCAGAAGTTGAAATATACTGGACAAAAACCCGTCTTGCCTTCACGCTCTCTTAACTATTTACTTCTTTTGGACTTCATCAGTACTGAGTTACTGTTCCTGACACTTCAATTAATACTTTTAACAGTTGTTAATAGTTATTGCCATATTATTATCACTCCGGCAGAACCATAAATAAATAAGTTTTGAATGCTTTTGAAAACAGGTCGCTTACGTATTTGCAGTTAGGGTATGCTCGCCATGTTACCCATACCTGCAGCCTTAACCTATCGACAACTGTCAAACTACAGATAAAAAAAACCTCGACTTTTCTTTTTAACTTCATGAAATTGTCCACGTGTATGACTTTCTCGCTAGCGATAAATTGATTACTTGTGTGATAAAATGCATATTAATCATAACTTTCGGCAAAATTATGAAGGAAAATCATCTAAGCATTGGGTTATCTGGGGAATATTTTTTATGCAGTTTGTTTGGTTTTATTAATGGAAACAGCCACCTCGGTCTTGGTAATAAACTAAATACATAAAATGTATGCTTAACCTTTCGTATGCCTAGTGCCGGATTCGGCACACGGTTGAAAGCTATCATTTTGTATTTTTTTCTTTATATCAGAATTTGGTATTATTTCAAACAAATGAGGCTAGAATGCAGGTTTTCTTTTTATTGCGGCATAGAAAAGGAAAAGATTTTATCAGAAAAGACAGCTCTGCAATCAAAAACGTCTTGACCATGTCTTAGCCATTATTGAAGACAAACTTAGAAAGCGTTTATTTTTAGGAAGGGATTAAGTGGCCACACTATTGGGCTGGCCACATAGTTACAATATTTATTCGGCAATGGTAAAGCTAAGGGTGTCTAGGAAATGCAATGTAACTTGGCTTTGGTCGTAGACATTCCAACCAACAAACCTTGGGTATAAAGATTCCTCTTTAAGATTTTTCTTCGTAGTTTTTTCTTCTAATTTCGGAAAACCATATGGTATAAAAATACACAACTTAGCCGCGCGAGAGTTTAACACTTCAACAGTCCATGCATTTTTATGTAATGCACTGAAGAGTTTGCTAGATATGTCCGTGAATTACAGGCAATGCACAAATGTACAGAGTCGTCCATTTCTGACGTCACATAAACGTGGCAGAGCTAGTTTAACGGTGCATTACAAATAATGCGTGGACAGTTAAAGTGTTAATATTGGATTATCCAAGTTTGTAAAAACTGAGGTGGCTTAAATTATAAGGTATTAAAAACCACACCTTGCTGGGGCGGTGGTTGCCAGTAGCTGGAAGCAAGTAAAATAAACCTGATATGAATGAGCCCAGTAGACAATTTTCTACAATATTTAAGTGGCGGTTTATGTTTGTATGCGCACGTCTTAAACAGACAATTTATACAGTGCATCAAGCAGACTGGCAGTTTTTTTAAATGTTTTTTGTTTAGTAAGTAGTTAATGACATGAGACAGCAAGGCCTAAGGCCTAAGTGAGGATGACGTAGAACAGCGACATTAACGGCGTCGCATGATAGGGAAGCCGACTCCGCGTCGTTACGCGTAATGGCGAGGCCAAGGAAGAAGTAGTAGAAGTACTGAATTTTGCTACAAAAAAAAAACGGGCACCCAAAACTTTTTATGCCACGAAGACCTGCAGCAGTTATTTCAGCCAGATAACGATAGAGAGAGTAGAACGATATTTTTATTTTATTTTCTTGTTTGTAACTCAATTGAAGTTTTGCCAAAATGAGCAATTTCCTAAAAGTCGAAATAATACAAAAATACTGGTTTTTTTTCGCAAAGGAGTTTATACAATTCTACGTCTACTCTTAAGCTCAATTATTCTAAACTCACTAATAAATACAGTTATTTAAAGGTAAAATGACCTGTATGCTATCTTTGATAAGACATTAGACTATTTAATTTCATTGGAGTTTTCAGCCGATTAAGATCGCCGATCATGAACCAATCAAGGGTTAATAGATATAATCATATATAATCGCAAATGAAAGCCTATTAAGGCAGTCTTGCAGCACAAAGAAAAACTCAGTTTATTAGAATCGAACTGACAAATTTAAACGACTGAAACCAGATTTTTTTGTTGCAAGTGTCCCTAAAATAAACCAAATAAGTAAGGTTTTTACGCACACCTGAGTCTATTGAAATAATTAACTAAAAAACTAACTCAAACCGGCCGCGATCTTTTCGCATTTATTAATAAAATTAAGTATTTAAGGTTCTATTAGACATAATTCTTGCAAATCAGCGTTTGTCTTTGTGTGGGTGTCAGTGTATACCCTTTTGTCATCGACGGCTATAGGTAGGCATCGATCTCGTGGGGTATTATTGGGGTATTTATTTATTTTACAAGTTTATCACTACGTTTTATTTATTATATGAAAACAATGTTTTAAAACAAAAACTATCGGGAAGTTTATGATTGCTCACTTAGGATGGAGGCTACAGAGAGCAGTTCGACATGCCCAACCGAGGTTATGATGACATGCCGCAGAACCGCGGATGGGAAGGACCGCGCCAAATGGATGATTTTCCAAACAAACGTCGTCGATTCTAAGCAGCTGGTCGAACCGCTGAAGCGTGACATCTATATCATCGCCGTTGCGCACTGTCTTCGGTTAAATTAAATAGTATAGGCAACTTGTAACAGAAGAGTTTGATCTGAGTCCGAACCCAAATATTAAACCAATACCGATATTTGCCCCTATTTACTTTAATCGGAGATTATTAGCGAGGCACACCAGCCATTTATCATCTTTTATTACATCTCTTAAGTAATTGTAACTATCGAGCACCTTGAATTTGGATTAGTAATTCAAATAATCCCCAAATTAACGTGGCTAGGGTGTTTATTAAACCTGGGGAAAACTGATTTACATTGGCTCACTAAAATTCAAAGAGCATTTACTAGTTAACTGTGAAATTCATTTTATGTCATCACTGTAAGTTCGAGGGATTAAAATATTTTTGTATTGTCTTTAGTATTTATAGGTTTCGTTACGTTACTTTCTAGAGATACAACAGGGGAAATTTAAAATTTAATTTATAGTAATGCTACAAATTTTTCGCTTTTAAAAACATTTAAAACTCTGGTGTCATTTTGTTAGAACTTCAAAATAAAATTTTACCAGTCCAGTGGAGCACCACTTGTTACTTTTTGTAAATTATGACATTATGTTTGATAATGATAATTATGATTTGTCATTTTTATGCTATACCTACTAATGAAATGTCTTCGAGTCAAATACCGAATACTTGCTAAGACATCTTCCTCCACTCCAGTATTCTCAGTAAGTCCATACTTGGCTATTTACATCGTCCATAATTAGATTTTATAAATGGCACAAATTTCAACCATGACATCTGTTGAAAGGTAACTCCTACAGTTAACGATTTATTTTATTAATTTTACTGAACAAGTAATTTTTAAAGAGTGTCAACCAACCTCATTTTTAGCAGAAAGCAGGTTTTACTTAATTACCTGTCACCACTGAAAATTTTAAAGTAATATTGCTTGATACATGTGTTGTGTATGTGTGTGGTGTGATTTTTGAGATATTTCCGAGTGATTGTGGATGGATAAAAACAAGCAATGTCCAGTCAATCATTTTATAATTTACTTGGCTCTTGGAAAATCCCACTTGAGTTTAAATGATCCCAGTTTTATTAAGAAAATAAGATAAATTAAATTTATATCACTTAACTTGTAGTACAATGTGCAAGAAAGTATTCAATCAGTGTACATTGTGTAGTTCTGGTTATGTGGAATTTAGAAAATGCTTGTCTTTAGGTAAACTCAAAATGGACACAAAAACCTTTATCGGGCCATTAGTTGTCTTAGCAACTACCTACTTAGATGTAAGTAAGATACTATTATTGCATAATATGCATTTCTTTACAATTAAGATAAATATGAAGTTCTTTAAACCATAACAAAATGTATTGTGGACCGATAAAGCGTTTGTGACCGACACGGTTTTATTTATAAACATTAAACTAAATAAGTAATCTATTTAGAAAATAAATTCCATTTAAATACCTTAATTGTTGAATTCTTATTTAAGCGCCCTGTGACACTATACTTTGAATTTAGTACATCATTATAATGATTAATCAATTAAATGTAGTAGCCAGTGCATTCAGTTTTAAACAACATGATAGCATGATTTTATTTTATTATTAACCGCGCGTTGTATACGCTGACGCAAAAACCTCTAATTTATAGAAAATATCTTAATTACCATATTTTGAAAAGATTTAAGTGTTATTGCCGTGGTTTATTCTTTAGGAGGTTTATTTCCATTTTTTTTCCGAATGCCACTTAAGCTATATTGCGGCTGTAACTAAGAAAAAGTAGTTTACTACTTTTATTATTGTCCTATTCATTAAAATCGCTAAATGTACATAATGAATATGGCACATAGATATAATAATACAAACAATAATATTTCAATGAACTTTTGTTTCTCTTTTGTAACTTTAAAGTCTTTGAAGATAAAAAAAAAATCAATTTAGTGCATTACCTGAAATAACCAGTGCAGTTAAGTGTAACAATAACTCACTGTCTCTTTAATTTATCGTTACATGATTTGGATTTTCTTAGCATTAGACTAGATTTTAAAAATCTAGGTTCAATGTGGATGAAATAAACAATTCATACAAAGGTGCATGTGGATGGTCTGATGGTCATGTTATGATGTGGCACTTCAGTGGCTGTTTCATTTTAGTATTTTATAGTTTCAGTTTAAGTCAAACATAAAGGAATTAACTAATAGAGTGGAAATGTCATTTGCATAATTTGTTTGAAGAAATATCCGTCAGACCACCTCGGTCATTGCTTCGTTTTTATTGGCCGGCTCAAGATCAAGCATGACACTAAAAATAAATGGGTAGTCATTGCATTGCTCAGTTGTTTTGAATATTTATTCGTAATTCAAACGACTATAAATGGTTTTTTTTTTCATGTAGATAAAAGAAAAACTATCAGGAAAGAACTAGTGCTTGGTAGTTACGGTATTCATTTCGTCGGTTTCGGAATAGGATGACCCGTATTACCACTCTGTTGGATAATTTCTCTGTGGCTTCAGACAACAATATAATTCTACTTCATAGCTATACCTGCATCAGCTTATGCAGGAGCATTGAAATAAATTGCACATCACAAAAAGGATGCAGAGTGGTCTAGTGTGAATTCTTGATATTTCTCTAGCTATTCGAAACGAACGACGATGCCATGCCACAGGGCTGTCCTAAATCGCCATTATTCACGGATGTTTATACATAACAAGCTTAAACTAGATTTAACGACTAACTCTAGATTATATTTCTAGGAAGTGACAATTAGCATCCTTCTATTGCACTATATTGAACATTTCGTGTTTTGTAAATTCCTAATCAACTTATTTTCAGTGTCAAATGAACACAAGCTACGGAGAGTATTTTATATTAATACCAACCTCTAAGCTACCATTTCATTTTAATTAGTAGATATGCACACGCTATTTTGTTCATAATCCGTCTACATGTATTAGTCCCCTACTACTGGAGATTGAGTCTCCGAAGGCTCGTACTCGCGTTGAGCTGAAATTTTGTATACTTGTGGAAATCTGATGGACAATATAATGATCTGGTATAGAATTCTGGTGGTCCGGGACTCCCGGGAGGGAACTCTTCAACGGTTAGTCCTATTGACTGGAAATTTGTTACACATGTAAGACGGATGGCAATATTGGCAATGCATGTACAGTCAGAAAAATGAAATTTTTAGGTTAGGCTATATGAAAAGAAATTAATGTTTCATATTCTCAACAGAGGAGCCATTTTTTCATAAGTACCTACTGGAGAAGGAGAAGAATTTGGGGTTCGACCGATTTGAGCCTGAATTGTTGTCATTTCATTTGGTTCTTGCATCCCACGATTCAAAACCTGCAACACGTGGGTTTGCAGCAATTTTTTTTCAGCTACGGTTGCATCATGACGGAATGCAACATCGCCACCATCAGAATGCCGCCGGCTTTATGGAGACTACGATTGCAAAAAAACATTTGTGGATGTTAGAGTTGATGGCACGTAAAATCGGCCTGGTATAGTGTCCTAATGCTGGGGCAAGACCCCAATTTTTGCTCTTGCAAAATATTAGGCCAGTCTTTTAGTTAAATGTCCAAGTCAATTTACCATCTTTGCCTGCCCTGTTGTCGCTGGCCGTTCTATGGCAGTCGATAAGTGGTTGTGTGGGGCCATCTCTTATCAAAGTATCCCGATTATTTTTGTACATTGCCATAGAGGGAATGGGTGAAAATATTAGGAATCACATCAAAGACGATGCGGCTAGCAATCCATCACTATTTTGATTTTCCTTTCATGTGTACGGCTACAATCACGCTGAAACGTGGTCTTGTTACCCTAGGGCCTAGGCTCTGTCTACTCCGTAAGGGATAAATACTTGATTAACGTGCATGTATATTATGATAGATGCTTAGATTACAACCATATTCTTCTCTTACGGTTTTGAAGAACAACTTCTCGGAATAACTTCGATCAATACCAAAGATAGTGAGTCATACATATAAGTAACTCACGGCTATTTAATGCCTAATAAATATTGTCCCCCTTAATGTTAGTAGATCCACAAGAGTCTTAATCTCAGCAAGTTACATAATAATAACAACCATGGCATCTAGTGAAATGGTCACAAATCAAGTTACTCTTAAGATCTTTTGCGCCGCAGTAGAATTCCAACTGTCAAGAACTATTCGAAAGATTGAGGCGATGCAGAGGCAACTCTTGAGCATTGACCTGGTATCTTGGTATCATTGATCGAGGGGTTAATAATGACGGAATTTAAAAATACCCATTGTAAGTATGCAAATATTATTATTACTATTATCCTAGCATAGCTTCGTGAAAATTAGGGATGCAACGAATTAGCCATAACGATACAATATTGATTACTTATTTATCAGTAGTACCACGATCATTACGATGATTTTTACACTTATTTTGTTGTTGGTATTAATAATTAAGTGGAGTGTTATCATCGGTTTGTGGTTAAAGCGTAACTGGCTTTTATGTACTAAGTTTTGTTTGTTTTGTTGTTTGGAACATTTAGACACACATTCAACGCTCCGACATAAAGAGGTAAATCTAAATTACCTGTAATTTTGAATATTATTTCTTCATTGGTGTCTCGGTATCGAGATATTAAAAATAGTGAAACTCGTTATTTCAGGTTTACTCACGAATTATTTCTCGTTGCATCCCTACTTTATTTCAATTAAAATATCGTTAAACATATTATATTCTGTTGTGCCTAGAACATGTTAACCTTTTTTCTTCCAGGATTGTACTACTTTTTTAGATGACGTCCCTCTTGTGATAATTATATTTATTTGACAAAAAAAGAATAAAAGTCAATCCTGACGTCATTCCCAGTACAATTTTACAGACCACGTAGATAGACTCCACGCGAGCCACTAAATAGCTTTCTAATCGAACCACGCATAGCGAACGGCCCTGGAGTCTGAACGAAGTTAAAACGGCTGCCCATCACAAATATCCCTGAGTCCCCAGCACATAGGAGCTCATCTTCAAACGATAATGCTGGCTTACTTACGCGAACCCACAAGTGAATGTCATTTGCAACCCAAGCGGTCAGTTTTCGCTGCATGCGCGCTTTTCTTAGCTGTGGCTTTTTGATTGACGTATGTACGCACGAACCTTAAACCATCGGTAGTTTTCGTGGTCTTGGTCTCTCACATATTCGTGTGAACTGACGTTTCACTTCCATTGAATTGAAATGAGTATGTAAATCCATCTTTCTGTATATCACCTGGTTGTGCAAATGTACAAACTTGGCATGAATATTTGCGCAGTAGGTACATATAAGTGATCCCGGTAAGACCCTCATAAGAAGGCAACAATATTTCATTATAAATGTATCAAAAATTAACCCGTTAGAAATTGTATGCCTGAACGATGTAATTAAATGAAATCTAGAATACATAGTCATATAGCTTTATTTTTCGAATTTATTTATCCTTTAGAAATATGAACAATATTTCATTCAATTACATGCGATTAACCGTTTTTCCCCACCTTTTTTTTTGTACTTCTGTGCTGGTCTGGGAGCAAAGAAAAATCATAGAATGTACCAGTTGCTTCTCTTCCCGCGCAGATGGTAAAAGCTCATCGAGCGGCTAGCAACCCATCACTATTTTGATTCCTTTATCCACCTTTACGCCCACAATCTTGCTAAACGTGGCCTGTAGGTCTTGCCACCTTAGGGTCCGTCTACCCCGTAAGGGATAAAGACGTGATTTGTGTATGTATGTATGTATGTTTTTTTTGTGCCACAGTGAAAAAATATTAACATATCACAAAAAGTGGCGAAAAATCTTTGAATAATTTTTGATGACTTTTCTAACGATGCCTCACAAATCACCATAAACTTTTTATTTCTGTGATTATGAAGAGTAAAGTGCATGTGCTGTAGGTACGGACAGACAAACAGACAGACTGTTAGGAAGAAACTATAAACCTTTAAAAAGTACAGGGATGATATATGTCAGGATTTACTTTTAATTTTATAACAGCTACTATAGTTCAGCGTCCGAGAATCATTATCTTGAGGGTATTCTCTTGCGCACTACTTGTCGACGTGGTATAGACTCGCCGAGTGCAAAAGCCGCTTGCTGAGGGCTGCTGGGAAGGAATCAGTCTTGCCTCTCTACTAACAAATATTTAGACTCCTTCCAACAGGCTGGAGCCCTCTGTTTTCAATTACTTGATTGGACAGGACGGTCTAGTTAAAGTAATTTTACATGTTTTTTAATTTAAAACTATTTATACTACTTACCTATAAATAAATCCTAATTTGCGTCAAAAGCTGCGAACGCGCATATTTCCAGTTCCACAAACTTATCTTGGCGGGTGTTACAAAACTGCGTTTGACGCCCTAAATTCCTCTGCAACTTTAAAATAACTATAATTTTAGACACCAACTGCTACTTTCTTCTTTTATTTGCAAAGCAGAAGTATATTTAGCTTTATGCTCACTGCTGTTACGTGGTAGCTTCTTAAAAGCATTATTGTATTGAACCTGCAGAAAAAGCAAAATATACCAATTAGTTAACAAAAATTAAGTTTACAGAGGTTCCATAAGATTCTCCTACAAATTAAGGGAATAGGGAAATTTTATCAAGTAAAGATATACTTTTATTTCCTACCTTTTTTTGTTTGCTAAATAAAAATTAAGTACCATTAGACAGCCGTGACATACCAGACAGACACTATTTTTTACCATTAAGTTCAGTCCCACGGTAAAGACGGAGTTCTGTCAATGGGAAAATGTGGACGTTAAATACAAGTGAAACTAAACTTTGCTATGCACACGCGTTTGATGTTCACAGAATTGTCTTTCCTTTTTTTGGTCAGCCATCAAGGTATGAAATTTTTAACAATGGTTGGAGTTGTAATTTGGTATTTTTTTAGTGCGAGTATTGTACCGCACATTAGATTATCTTCGGCGAACTAGATGGATGGAATTGTTTATTTATTCTCCTAATCTAAATAACCCGAGTAAACTACAAATGTGGATGTCCATGTTCCATGTCTACTACGGACGGCATAGACGCACTAATCTTACAAAAAATAAACAATTTCATCCAATACACAATCGTGTTCCTAAGTTATCATGTTCTTATAAGCTTTAATTTAACTGGTCGTGTTAGTATGTAGGTATGTATGTTTGCATGAGGCAAGTCAAATTTCCACTTCTAGTGGTCGGATTTATTTTAAATCTAGTGTAAGTACTTACATAATCATGTGGGATGGATGACAAAACAATCCAAGCACCACAAAAAAAGCACAGTTAGAAAAAAAAAACTATTTTGAATGTATTTTTTATAAAAACTTTTCATATACACGACAGAGTACGAGTGAGTAAATTATGATGAACTTGCCGAGGGAGACGACGAGGGCTAATTATCAATCATAATATCGCTAATATGTCCTTTCTTAGTATCGTGAGGTCTGTTTGACATTACTGTCAGGTTTGATATTAGCAAATCATTATCTTTACATAGTGTGAAACGAAGTTGTACGCTTAGATAAAAGTACGACAAGGATTTCAATGCATCAATAGATAGTGCTTCAAGAAGAAGGTTTATACGAATACTTTGATAACCTATGCGAAGCCGGGGTGGGTCGCTAGTTATAAACCTATTTCCATCAGCGATGTTTTGTCCGACAATTATTAGCTTTCATTGATAACGATATCCAGTCCCAGCTCCAAGTTGGTATCTCCCTAGATGTTTTCTTATATGTTGCAGTAATTCAACTATAAATAATCAATTAATTAGCTAAACTACTGATATAGTTTAGCTGTTTCTGAATGTATTTACCCAACAGAATTTCGCCCATGGGCCTATTACGCATTTACACTTGGTTGGTTATAAAAATAATCTTATTGAGGTAAAGAAACTTATTCGACGACAGCCCTGCTTTTTAAGGTTTAAAATGTTCAGCTAATTGCAGTTTATTTCCGAATTGTAAAGGTTTAATTCTTGTCGTTTATATTTTTTCTCTGGGTATTGACAAAATTTGCTCACCATAAAAAAAAGCTTTCGTTGACTTCTGTCACTAGGGCAGTACTGCCTGTTGAACTTCGTCTGAGTATTAAAAAAACTGTGTATCGTAAATTACACTATTCCTAATTTGTAATGAAGTTTACTTTGGGCCTCATAAATGTCTTCATGACCAGCAGTCAGATGAAAATAATTTTACTCTGCACAATATTTTCAATCGCGTTGTCATTTGTTACCTATTTCTTTAAATGTCCATAATGATAATTACTATCTATGTTTCAATATTATAGCCAAGGTCACGCCCTCTAATTCAGTACTTCATACGGATCAATTCTATGAATCAGATGCTACGAGGATAACAGAGAACACAATTTTATGTCGGACTTCGTATCCTTTGTCACTGTCTCACGGGAACTACCCAATACTCGCTTGTCCTTAATCTGTCCAATATCTCCTTTCCTAAGTGTTAAGATCAGTTCAGTAGTTTTGTCACGACAAACGAGAGGGTTTACTTTTGCATTCGACACTTCCTTGTTTAAAAAAAATTGTTAAAAAATTGCTTCTTCTCGACCTTGGGTGTAGATACTTTTTTCTCTATAGCTTACCAGTTGCTATATACATATATCATGTGTCGAAATTCAATATTGAATTGAATTCTTTAGGGATGTACCTTAGCGCTCTGTTATTTTATTCCTGAAGATGTATCTATATTCTTAGAATTTGTCCCTTACCAACTGCTGCCATTATTAGTTTCATGGTGTTCAGGTCTGTGTCCAATTTGTGTGACATTTCTCTTCTTAATTTACCTAATCAGCATTATAGAGGAGAACTCTTGGAACCCACGGATAAATAAGAAGAAGATCCAGCTGCAAATTCTATGCATATAAGAAGAACGTAAAATACCAAATCTTCAAAGAAGAGCCGCTATTAGTCGTTTCTAAGTGGTAAGTTAATACTCAGGTGCGATTGCTATTTTTATCTAGATAATGTAAAATTACTAGTACTAAATATTAGTTTACAAATCGTCTAATGTTAATATACTACTTACAAAAACATAAACAAAACTTAACTTTGTTGCAGTCATTGCTACATGAATGATAGCAATAATTAGGTAAAATGACGTAGAAGTTAATTTCTACACTAGAAATCGGCGAATATTATTTGTCATTTATATATTTGGTGACTAACTGTATAATTTATGAATACTCAAGAATATATATTATCTGTGTAAAAGGTGTGTTTTTATGGAATATCACCGAACAACAACGTGGTATTTTTGATGGAATAACGTTGATGCCGTTAGCAACACTGGACCAATAAGTTGCTTCCTTGAAACAAAGGATTTTGTTAATCATAAGGACTACATTAAAAGTTTTCACACGAGGCTGCCAAAACTTCAATAATTAATAAATAACGCAAGTGTTTTGGTAGATAATTAAATTTTCAATTGATTCACTATATGCCATAAACTAAGCATAATTTTACACAAGTACAATCCATGGAATCATAATTGGTATTAGATATAAATCTCTCCCTTAAAGATGCCTTTGCCAAATTAAGAATATTGTGTCTTGCTGTCCATTTGTCTCGTCCTAGTAACACAGACTGCTAAGAATTTTTCATTATACAAGCAGCCACAATGTTTCATCAACGAAATCAAACTGCTATTCCCAACAAAGCAAATATTGTGCAGTGCAAACAGAACTTCAGCTCTTCAAAGTCACGTTCTGCGCTATATAACTCTTGTTTTCAAAGTTCTGAAAATATCTAAAGTAACTTTATCTGCAGAACACTACAACATATCAAAATTGAAATTGTGGCTCTCTGTCACCCAACTACCTTTCGAGTCACGGAGTTGAAAAACTTGAAAATATTTAAGTAGTTTGTATTTCACATTACTGAAATAAGTACCTAAGGTCACTTGAGGTCTTGGTAAAAAAATCGTTCATTAGAATTTTTGCGCCGCAACTAAGGATTTTTGTTACTTAGACTATTCTTGTACACTGTGTCTGAAAATGATTCCGTAATACTTCAGCAGGGTTAGTTTAATTGAACACCTCTGTTAATACACGATGAGTTTGAATTAGTAAACAGGAACCATTTTTTCTTACTCAGTAATCGATGGCAAAATTACATTTTAATTAGAAATTAGTAAAAATAAACATGTTAAGAGTCCATTTTTTATTTAGGCTTTAATTTTAAACTGAAATTATTGTCACCCTTTGGCTTATTACTACTTTCTTTGACATAACTAACGAATGCACCTCAAGCAATATAGGTAGGATAACCATACAATTATTCTGCATGTTTTTTCACTTTGTTATTAATTAATTATACTAACTTTTTTTCTATTAAACACGGGCATACTTAATTAGATTTAATTTTGCTCAGGCAGACAGATAAATTGGTTCGTGTATACTAATTCAAAGTCACCGTGTATTTTTCAGGATAATTTTGGCCGCGATGCTCAAAGTGTACGGCGTCAAAGGGGTGAATCAATTTTAAAACAGGTTACGATGAAAAACCTTAAGTTATTATAACTCGAACGTTATATAATCCATGTTTTTTTTTTTTACTTTCATCAACTTCGATATGAATTTCATTGAAATGACTCCCCCACGTGTGCTACATTTACTAACAACTAGGGTGTGGGCCACGCTGAAAAGACATGGGACTGGGGCACGTCTCAGATGCAGTGCCCCTTTAATTAATTTCATACAAAATGTATAGAAACATCGCAATACAAGTCAAATAAAAGAGATGGGCCGAGGACGTGTCGCGGGCGCATGTCATCATCACGCGCAACAGGATCGCGAGAGCGAGGTGCAGGGTGTGTCGCTCGCGCTCTCCATTTCTGAATAGGGTACGACGGCGACGCTTACCCGCCCCGTCTTTTCTATGTAATTCAACCTAGCTGACCCGGCAAAATTTGGAATCATCGGCCCTAGGAATCAGTTTTTGTCATGTTATCAGAGATGACGTTGGCGACGAAATATTTCTTTTTTTTTCGTAAATTTTCATATTTTTGTTGGTTACTCTGGTATTTGGGGTGGAGAAAAATGTAGCAAATCAACGATATAAAAATCGTTGCAGCCGTTCTCCAGTTATAAACTGTCTAGGTCATCTGACGTTTTAATACACATACACATATTATATATGAATATGTATTAAATATAGAATATGACGCGTCCTCGCCCGCCCGCAATTCTTCCCCGTCCCAGGTCTTCTGTGTGGTGTGGTGGCCTGCGCCCAAGAAGTTAGTAATTTAAACACTACTTTAAGTAGTGACAAGTATGAAATTGCAAAACAATTATTTATACATTACTAAGTTAAACTTTAACCAGGATAAATTAAAGCAGATATAATATAGCTGATGTACTGAGTTGCATGGTCGCTATACTTGTCTCTTATCTGAAAAAGAAGGTAACATCGAACAAACTTGCTTTTTTGACCAGATGCAGACGCAGACCTACCACCGAATTGAAAACTTTAACGAATTTTAAAAACTAAGTTACATATCTCTTAAAATATGAAAATTTTAACAATGAAACAACGGAAATCAAAAAGAACACGGTGTATAGTCATTTAAACAAGATTATATTATTTTTATAATATGCGCTATAAATACTAAAAGTCATTCGATTTGGAGAAAGTTACCTTTGTTGACAGCATCCTCGCACATACTTACTTGAGCCTTTAATTTTTCTATAAGCCACTGTTTTTATTAAACAATGTTTTTTATCTAAACGGTAACAACGGAACTTCACAAAATAGTGCTATGTACTGAGGTTGTGCGTCTAATCTAACGGATGCCGTTAATTTATATTTTGTACTTTTCTTTCTAGGTAAAATGCACGTTAGTAACAACAGCTAAAGCGTAATATTGTATTTACAGGTATCCGTATTCAGCTAGACGTGGCGGGCTGGTTTTCAAAAGGTAATATTACGTAAAATTTAATGGAATTCAGATATTTCTGTCTGAAGAGTCTTCAATTACTTTTTAAATAAATTCTTCATTCAAGAAGAGAGCGTTAAGTGCTTTAAGACATTCTACTAAAATAATAAAATATCGATCGTACTTATAAAAGAGTTAAGTACCTACTTGACGTACCTAATGATGGAACACGTGTCGTGTTAGTTAAATATATTTGTTTTGGGTAGGTAATATATTATTTAAAACCAGTGGTGTCAATCAGTAACATCAAAAAAAAAAAAATTGTTTTTATTTTTTTATGGCTTATCATCTCTTTTTTGTTACAGATGAGACATGGAAAACCTTGGTCTTTACACACTCAAATGCGGCCATTGCAAAATTATTGAAGGTAAACTAAAATTTTAGTTTCCCATCATAATTTATAATACTTATCGATTTGTAAAGAAATAATCTTATTGGCATGATGAAATATATTATTTTTGTCTTCTTTTCCCGACGGATGCATAATGACGTATACCATTTTATCTGATGATCTAAACTCTTCTAAAAGAATATATTTGTTGCTTCATAAACAATACAACACTCTCTTTATTGTTTCCAGAATGGAGTGCTGAATTCAGGAGGACGGGACGTGGATCTCAAATTGAAGAACCAAAATAAAATAAATGAAGTTATAATGATATCCTAAAACAAGCATTTAACGGTAGAAATGTCGGAACATTTTCGTGATCCAGACTAGTAATTTTTGGTATTAGTTATTTTTGCGCTAGTTACTTTAGTAGAAGAAAAATATTACTTCCTGAGCTATGTAACTACATACAAACACGATGTAGATGTAGAATATCTAACGTAACATATAGTACTTGGTTCTGTTTACGCCTTGATTAGAAAAAGAGTCTCATCCTACACATAGAGGTACATTTAATCATAATATGATTTGATATTAACAATACTGTAGCAATTATTTCTAAAGAATTTGTTAAAATTTACAAAACCTTAGTTATGTTGCCCGTCTTGCTGTATTTGTTATAATGGTAAGTTGATTTATTGATAAAAGAGTGCTACAAAAAAAATACTACCCTATTCACAAATATCAGTTTCAATTTTAAACTTTGAAAATGTGATACTTATTTCAAATTAAAATGATGATTCTACTTTTTGTCTTCTTTTCCCGACTGATGCCTAATGATGCACAATTCTATATTATACTGATAACAGACAAAATCCTTGTCAATATTTTTTTCTTCTCTGAATAAATAAATATACATTTTTTTCTTTGTTACAGATCACGGTACTTGACTTCAGTAAGTTTAGAATTTCTAATTGTAACTAGACCTTATAGTAATTGTAATTAAAATTATTTGGACTGATTTTAATACATTTATTGTTATTATAAGTTATAATATTGTAACTGTGATACTCGAACTTTTTACTAAGATTATAATTTTAATATGAGCATTTTGTTTAATTTTGCTGTTAACCTAGTAATTTGATTAGTATTTTCTTATAGTCAGCGCAAGATATATTTAATCTCTTGGCCGCCACGCTACAAATAAGGTGACGGGTTTTGTACGCCACGGGAAAAACAAACGACAAACTAACTTGAGTTTTAATTCCATTGTAGTTGCCATACTTCTAGTAGGCGGAAAACGTGGCGCCATACATTGAAAAACTTGATAAAATATTGTACACATTCACCACCTCCCACAGGTACCTATGGCATTATCAGACTTCTATTTATGAACATACAGAGATTTGTTTAAAAAAAATTTGAGGGTGCTACAAATCGTTTTGTGAAAAAAAAAATTACCTTTGTATGGCGGGCATTTGGAAGCGTCAGAAAAGTATGGCATATAGTGATTTTTCGAGAATGGCTACTCGACGATGATTAGCTGAGCAAAAATTAGCCGGGTACAAATGGTTGAATTGCTTTTTTACTGTTGTTTCGCGGTGGTATGGCGGCCTGTAAGTCACACCGGAGAAGTATGGCATTACGCTACCGCCTTCTTTTCTTTATCGACTATCGGAAAATACAAGAATTTTTGTGGAACAAATTGTTCGACACTCGTTATTTATCCGACATGTTCGATTAACGCCCACGCGATTGGGCCGCCGGTGCCAGCGCTGACCATCATTTTACTTTTTCTTATTATGTAGTTAGACCCCAGAAGAACCGCCTTACTGGTACAAATGACCAGAATTTTTCTGTTACCGTCTCCCGGCCTTTTATATTTTATTGTTCTCTACGATAGAGCAGCGAGTACGACTAGCACATAGACATAACATTGTGGCAGCTCGTAATGGTTTTATACTGTTCTTCCATCCCGATCAACTAAACAGATCAAGCAGTTGTACAGAATAGACCTCCATGTAGACACTTATTCCTGTCGAACTAACTGGTTGATCACTTCCTCATCCGTGGTCCACCAACAGTTTGCCCCTAGTTAATTTCCGACGGAGCTCCGACCAAGGGCGGACTGAAGATACCTAACTAAGCTAACCTATCTATTTTTGTATTAAAATAATATTGAGTGATTCGAAATAATAGCAGCATTTTTTTCTGGGTGGGACAAATTTGTAGGACCACGGGTAAGTGTGTCATTTTTAACCGTGTTATTTTATTAGTGGGTGCAATAATATAAATTTATTGGAAGTTCTGGAGAAGGCCGAAATTTTATTGCAAATGGCTAAACCAACCGTATGTAGGGATAGAAGTTTTAATAGACAGGCCAAAAAGTAAGTTCAATAATAATCCCATCGAATAAACAGTTGAGACGTAGGGATAGAAAAATAGTTATCAGTTTCTGTCGATTAGTTTAATTGATCCGAGTGGACAAACGGGCTATATCTACACCTATGCGTTACCTTTCAAATTCCTAGGACAACTAGAAATACCCCGTAGGTTTTGGTAGCACGGCAATTTGTATGAAAACAATTTGTAATGAGTTACGAGGGCTGTGTTTTACGGTTCCAAGGGCCGCAGCCTAGGCATCAGTATTTGGGTTGTTTTAACTTGATACTTCTACTTTCCCGAGAAAAATGATCTGGGCAGATAGACGGACAACATAACTATCTCCAGCCTATATACGTCCCACTGCTGGGCTCAGGCTTTCTCTTAGAATAAGAGAGCTACCTAACCTAGCCAATTTTAATGTGATTATACTAAGATGAATAGGAATAAATAACACACATAGATAATTATAGCAACGTTATTGTATTTTTTATTTTTGAATTGAATCCTTTTGTGCTTACACAGTAAACACATGATCTCAACACTTACAAACTAAAAATATTCTAAAACAAAAATAATGGTTACTTCGATCAAGTTATAAAAACGTGGCTTGTGCAAGTTGATGTTCCACTCGTCCTTAACCCTAACCGTGGTTTGTTGGAGGACCTATCATAATTTCGTGCTTTTTGGAATGATATTTTGAATAGTAAAGTATTATTTATCATTTATTGTGCTGAGATATCGTGCAATATGCCATAATTGTTTATTTATTTACTTTGGGGTGCCCCGTCATCACCGCGTTACATTTTACCAATGTCAACGCAATATATACGATTTAGTTACATTATTCTAATATATTGCTATCTTTTTCATTTTAGTCTATAGAAATATCGAATGACTTTAGGTTATGCTTCGAAAATGCTACTATCCGTGACGTCAATAAACTTTTTTATAAAATTAAAATATTAAGTCTTGAAGTTGTGTGTTCTGCGTTAATTTAGGTGTCTTAGTGCCCCAATAGCGAACCTTTACCTAGAGATAACACTTGCTGCTTATCGGCTGTTTACTCTGACTATATAGGCATAGGTCAATAGTACATTACATAAACTGTAAATAGGCCTTCATTACAGATAAAGAAGGAAAAGGCGACGCAGATACAAACTATATGCTAGTACCATAGTGCATAATTACAAGTAAATGAATTAAAGACATCAGTAGTAGAGGTTTTATGGAAAAGACTAGATATCACATGGTTTTTGAGCTATGTCTAGATTTATTTAAAAAGTGTAGGTAAGGTTTCAGAAACGACGTACCATGCTATCATCTAAGCATTTGCAGGCTGTTGATAATATATTCATTCTGCAAGTACCTACGTGAAGTTCGAAGTCGGTTTCTTCACTAAACTACATCGTGAAGGTCTAACAGTCAAAGTTGTTGGCATGGCATCCGTTCATGTCCAGCGGTAAGACTATCGCGAGATCGCGGCATCTAATATTAAATTATAAATTGTAAACTAGTATCAACGATGAGAATATCAAGCTAAAACACGCTTATTGTTTTTTAACAAGTCTTTACGACGTTGACAGTGTTATCTGCAAACCTAAAATTTCCTGAAGTAAGCGATATATTATTACCACAATGTCTGAATAGGCATTTATTATTCGTCGCTAATGTTCTCGTGCTGTCGTTAAAATTCAAGTGTACCTAACAAATGACCGAGTCTAATGAGAAGTCTTTGCAGATATTCTGGAGTGAAGATAAACTGATTTATTAGGTAGTGAGTTTGAATGTCCTCTGTCATGTTTTACGACAATAATTAATTGAAGAAACTAATAATGTGAAAATAAGGTGCTATTTTTGTATCGTTACTCTCGTTAAGCCGGCTACGCACGCTAGGTTATAAACCATGGTTTTGCCTGCATAAATTAATGTGCAGGCATAACAGCGTGTGTAGCCGGCTTTACACATCGTCAAAAAGGTGAAAATTAGCGTTCCAAAATGGACTGTGGCTTAGAAGCGTACTCTATACGTTTTCTAGGTGAGTATCTATTGCTCATATAGTAGCATTCACAATACACATTTTGGGGGTAGTCGGATCAGTCTGCTGCGGTGATCGCGGATCGACCGCCGAAACCCCACAGAGCAGCCGGCAATGCAAAAAGAACCTACACCGAAGCATAAATTCGTGCAGAATACATTGTGGCTCAAAATTTTATTAAGTAAATATTACAGTTGGTCAGTCGAAAAATTGAGCACTTTTTAACATATTACAATTATGTTGATCAGAGATTAAGTTTATTGCACAAATCGTCGACTCTATTATTCTAAGTGTAATGCTATGGCTGGGGTTGCTTATCGAGTCATGTTAGAAAAAAACATCTATTGAGTGTCGTTATACGTATCTTACATTCTAAGTCGTCATCGGCAGTGAACTAATGATGCGCCTGTGCGCGGGAGCAGCGCGCCCGCCTCCGCGGCAGCGCGGCAGCGCGGGAGCGCGCCGCTACCCGACGCGTCTGTCTCCTCACAAGACGCTCCATGCACGCATATACACAACTACTCCTTATTGTAACTACCTATCTATTACTTTAAGAGTTATTTTATTTCAATTTCTTTAAAGCGTACATTTTTATTCTTATTTATTAGGAGGTCCTTAATACGAAATTCGTATCATTAACAAAATTTTCTGCATTACGAGTAGGTACTAGAATAGTGCAATGTTTATGCAAAATTAAACAAAAGGCTTTTCGATACGACAAATAAACTAACAACAAATATTATTATAATTCTAAACAGTCTTTGCTATGACTGGTCAACTATAGGTGGGAAAGCTCCAGGAACCGATACAGTAACGATGCCTCGCAATAAACTTATAACAGACCAACAGACACCAGCTGGTACCTGGTTATGGAAAATATACAAAAACAATTGACTGGACATTGCAATACTTGAGAGTATCGAGCGGCGCGGGCGGCACTAGCGGGCCTCGCGAGCTCTGCCGAGCCCCGGCCTTACCGTAAAAATAAATAAGTGTACAAGATAATATCTACTTATGTTTTTACATATGTACAGAGATTACAAATTATATAACATAGGTACATAAATAAAATAATTAATAAATTTGTACTTGAAAAATAATGCATTCATGAATTTGAAACAAAGTTCAATTTGCAATTTTTTTAACGTTATAAGACTAAAAACCTACTTAAGATTACTTTGTTGCATATTTTTATAACCGAGCCTGGGGGCCGGCGCCGCGCCGCGCCGCGGGCCGCGCGGCTTGCGCCTCGCGCCGCGCGCCTCGAGGCCGGCCGAGCGCCGACCGCAAAAACTCTAATATAAATTTGTATCTATGTTTAGTTACAATAATAACTACAATATAATGTTGGTATGAGCGGTGTCGTGGATGCTTCCCCGCTCATACCTAAAGCGTTTAGGTGAACGTGTCTGCCGCGCTGCCTGCCTGCCGGCGGCTGCCGCGCTTGTCCTATTATGGCACATCTTTGCTTCTTTTTATCTAGGTAGTTAATCATTCTATTCTCATCTTGCAATATTAATTGATATCTTGTAAACATTTTAATCGAAATATGTCCGTATTAAAAACAAAACAGTCTATTTCATGCCGTGTATTAAAAAAAATCTTACGAAGGAAACAAGCAGGCAGTGCGAACACAAAACGCCACGGCATCCACTTTCTACATATTTACTTATGTACTTTATTATAACAGTCATTTGCTTCGAGTGACTGGAGTCATTGTTTCCTAAGAGCTATCATTAGATATCTAGTCGTCACCAGCGGCGATCGCGGGCTGGGGACCGAGGTGGGATGTTTACTCTAAGGCAGCCGACACGTAATAGTCGGTAAAGTATCGGATGCTGTTCTAGCGCAGGCTACAGGGCAGGCGACCGCAGCGCGTGTCACCGAGCTGAGATGAGCTATACCCGCGGAGACTCGCCCACTCGCTCAGCTCCGAGGAGTCGGGGCCGTGTCGTCACGTGAACGGCCGCCGTCACGTAGCAATACCAACGTATCAAACCATAATCGTATCTATTTCGGAGTAACGCCCGTCGTCGAAGCAAAACTCGGTGGGCCGCAACTACTTTAAATCGGAGGCAAAATTGTCGGAAGAATCATGATTGTGCCCATTCATTCAATATCTCTTTCGATTTCGAAGTCGAGCAAGGAAGTATCTACGCGTGACACCTATTTAAACGATACGAACGTGTCGAGGGATATCGAATCTAGTCCCCGTCCGGAGAGCGACCCCCGGCGGCGTGCGATCAGCAGACGCTCTCTGCGGGCGGTAGCGGGGCGCGGGGCGTCTGCGGGGCGAGCGGGGATAGCGCGGCCAGCGGGGACAGCGCGGCCAGTGGGGACAGCGGGGACAGAGCGGCCAGCGGGGACAGCGCGGCGGGAGGGTCGGGCGAGCGCCGCCGCAGCGCCTGCCGCTTCCGGAACTGCAGGAACTCCTCCTTCATGGCCCGCACCCGCGCCTCTACGTCGTCGCGCTCGGCGCGCGGCCGCAGGCGCTCCGGCGTGGACGGCGTGGGCGTGCGGGACGCGCGGTCCCACTCGTAGTGCACGTCCACGGAGCCCGAGCCGGGGCGCGGCGGCGGCGCGGGCGGCGGCGGCCGGTACGGCGGCGGCCGCCACTCGGCCAGGCTGCCGGCGCGACTGCTGCGGTTGTGCTGCGACGAGGATGCGTTCTTGCTGCCGAAGCCGCTCGACGAGGAGCGGCTCTCGGGCGAGGCCTCGTGCGGCGGCGGCGGCTCGGGCGCGCGGCGCTGGCGCGTCTGGGGGCGCGCGCGAGGCCGGGGGGGCGCCGCGCCGCGCCAGGCCGCCGGCGGCGCCTCGTGCGAGCCGCGCCGCAGCCCGCGCAGGCGGAACGGCGACGGCGGCGTCGGGAACGAGCCCGAGCCCGAGCTCGGGAACGGCACGGAGCTCAGGTCGGACACGTGCAGCGGCGACCACGGCGTCCAGGCGGCGGCCCACGGCGGCCAGGGCGGCCACGGCGGCCAGTGCAGCGCCAGCGCGGGCGACGACGCGCGGAACAGCGGCGGCGCGGCGGACGGGCGCAGCGGCGCGCGCAGGCGCGGCAGGAAGCCGCCGTCGTCCGAGGACGAGGGCGCGGGCGAGGGCGCGGACGAGGCGGCGGGCGAGGCGGGGGGCGAGGCGGCGGGGGAGCGGCCCGCGGGGGGGGAGCGGCCCGCGCCCGGCGCCGGCGCCGCCACCCAGCCCGCGGCCGAGCCCGCGCTGCAGCGCGACGCCGGCCACACCCAGTTGACCGTGAACCGCAAACACTCCACTATACTCGATATTCCGCGTTCTCTAAATCTGAAAACGTGATCGATCAGAATCAGCCTCGCCTGCCGGTTCCGTTCTCAGAGTGGTGCTAGAGAGAGATTTTTTTGTTTCGCACGTGTTCCGCTGAAATACGAGGAACTGACTCTGTAAGATTTCCAAACATTCATACTTTATAGTACAATTTTTTTTATAAACGGTCGACTGGCGAGACGAGAGTGAGTTTTTGCAAGGTTTTTGGGATACTCCATTATGAATATTTTTCTTAGGATTAAAATAATAAAAAGTTGTGCTGAAAACTGAGTATTCTCATTCTCAGAACGCTACCGGTAGTGAGATTCCCACTCTGTCGTATATTTGTCAGATTGACGCAAAAAGCGACAAAGGAGTGGAAGCGTTATGGAGCTTTTAAAGGGAACCGGTTTTAAATTGACAACATTGTACTGACCTGATTTCCTAAGACAGCGTGAACAAACAGATCAAGTTTTAGGGAAATGTAACAGTTTTCATGTCCATCATCACGTGTCTTGGCGATACTCACTTCTTAAAAGGCACTTGAGTGCTGTGGGCGGCGCGGAGGTCCGTGAGCCGCGCGGCTACCATGTTGTATGCTGCAAGCGAATGATTTCTGAACGTTAACGTAGCGCCTCCGTCCCGCGCCCCCCGCCAAGCACCCCGCCACCGCCGCACCCACCATATTGTCAACGAGAAAGCACATTCACCGAGACGGACCGCGCGCGGCGTGGCCACAGCGCCGCTGTCACGGCTCCACACCTTTCCCGTACTTGCTCAACTTTCTAGCGCCTCAGACACGTCGCTGCGTGAATATTGTTCAGTTTAGCACCGAATTCATCATACTGAACCTTTTAAAATGAGCTTTATGCAGCAGTTGTTTTTAAATGTAGCTTCGAAGGAACCGGTACAAACTGACACTCGTGTGGCGACGTGTAGGAAGTCGACGGGGCTGTCTGAAGTTCCATCTCGGTGCATGACGTAACAGTTAAAAGCAAATCATAATGGAACGGTTAATTAAAATGTGTGTTAATTTCCATGGAGTGGTTCTACACTGCACTTTACCTACTGAATTAATAAAAGTTGCTCAGTCAAAGTTAAAATCTTAAAATAGATCAGATCAGGCAATGGAAATTAACGCAAAGAAAACTGCATTACTAAGCATGAGAAATCATAAAATTACACCAGTCAAAAAAATGATCTTTGTTGCTTATCAATCTTGTCGTGATATTCTTGGCATGGAAAATTATATATTTTTTTTGTTTTTTATTTTAGAGAGGCCAGACAAACGAACTAGTGGGTCACCTGATGTTAAATGATCACCAACCAATTAATAAGCAACAATTAACATTTCGTGTTTAATTGCAAAGAAAAGCAATTTCATGAGTTAGTAAGCAAGCTTCTTGTCATGTATGTATTATGTGCGCTGCTTCATCTTCTTCGATTTTAAGTTAAAAATATAAAAAAGTGTACCAATTTTTGAATAAAGTCAATCCGCCAACATCAAAAAGTCTAGATTTAAAATTAGGTTATTTACTTATACACTTTACAATGAACTGAATGAGTGGACAGTTAAAATAAATCATGCAATAATGATAATATATATGGCACCTACACTGCCACATGATGGCCCATATACATAAACAAAGAATAGGTGAGAAATAGCAGCCGAGGTGAATGCATGATGATCGATGTGCAGTGTCATACGTGATGCCTCATCATCGACAATATGGTAAGTTAGTGAATTTGCTGTCTCAGTAACAATTTATGGTGTCGTAAGTATGTGTACCGAGGGGACTCGCACCCGTTTCGTCAGCTATCACCGAAGGGTTCTGAGACAAGCAGCTAGCACCAGCGATGCCATCTCGCGCTCGGGATCCTATATACACCTGCAGTTAACAATGTTTACTATAAAATGTTTAGTAAAACGAAATACGTGCGAGTTAACAGCAGTTGCGGGATCCGTCGGCTGATGGCGTCCGCCGGCGGCGGGGCGGGGCGCCGGCGCCGCGCTCACCTTTCTCCTGCTTGCGGCGCTTGCGCTTGTTGCAGATCTTGACGGCGCACACCGACAGGATGATGGCCACGATGAAGAACAGGATGCCGCCCACCACGCCCGCCGTGATGGCCTTGTGCTTCACGCGCGCCGGCACCGGGAACTTCACTTCCTCCGAGCTCTCGTAGCTGCTCGCCGAGTTAGCCAACACGCGGAAGTAGTACGTGCGACCGCCCACCAGGTTTTTCACTGGAAATTCGGAAGAGGCGCTTGAGAAATTATGTTTAAAAATATTAGTGTAGTAGTTAAACCACGCGATTTGCGGCATCCTACTGCAGAAACAATGACGTGCAGTGAGGGGTCGCCAGGGCAGGCAACGATAAGGTGACTTAGGTGACGCAACACAATTTGTACGCGCTGGATACCTTGGTGAACGCCATATAGAATAATAGTGAGCGAAGCAATTGAATGTATGTTTGCACTCCACATTAAAGCCAGAGCCCTGCTCCGAGATTTCGTATGTAGTTAATATGAGTATACTTACCTAATTACAATTAGGTACTTACCGCTATGTTTTTACATGACGTCCTATAGTGTGCGATACCATTAAATACGGAAAGATTGACGACCGACGGCATCGACTTGAAGCGAGAGCTAGGGGCTTGCCATGACGTCTTAATGCGATTCAATTCCGAATCAAAATTGGGTCGATCGCTGTCAGATCCATACTAGAAGTGTAAAAAATGACAGCTAAAGAATCGGAATTGAATAGCATTAAGATTTCATGATAAGGCCCCTGAGCAGAGAAGCGGAAGGGATCAAGCGGTGAGGTGAACACGTAGCCGAATTGTAATTGCTCACCGAGATAGCTGGTCTCCTCGGGGCGGATCTGCCCGCGGTTGAGTGTTTTCCACTGAGCGTCGGTGCGGTACTTGATGGTGTAGTACTGTACGAGCTGCGCGCGCTCCAGCGGCGCCTGCCACGTGATCAGGAAGCCGTTGTGCACCTCTGTCACGGTCAGGTTGCGCGGGGGACCCGACTTTGGACCTGACACACGCGACATAAAACCGGTCACACAATTTTCTGTGGACCTAGCTGGCTGGTTGTCGCGGACATTAAGCACATAATCCCGTCGTAACCTATCCCTTCTTAAATGAAATGCTATGGAAAACCCCCATAAAGACGAAGGGCATTATGGCCTCAAATCTGAGGCCGAATCGAAAGGGATGGATGCTTTATGTCTGCGAAACGTTAACACACTGTGCGCGTACATTCCAGGACATGGATAAGAACACATTATTTCACTATATTGTACATACAAGCGCACCATATGTGTAACATGCAAAGGCGTAGCTAGAGGGGGGCCACCCTAGAAAATCTAGTGAAGAATTATGTACTTACTGTTTAATTTTTTAGCTGGGTGATTGCCCCACTAGACAAAATCCCTAGCTATGCCAATGGTGACATGCAAGAGATAACAAAAAATATCTAATGACGTCAATATGCTACCGATTTTCGTTTCATTCGTAAGCATGTTGTACAAAATTAAATATATTATTTTAGTTTATATTTTAACTACGCTACGTATAATATGTTCATTACCTAATTACGAAAACTTATAAGTAAATAGGAGACGTACAAAAATAAATACAAAATCAAATAAAATCTAGTAGGGTCAGTCAGACGACCAGAATGCCGCCTGCATCACTGTACAACGTAACAATCGCCTGCTCATACATTTTCCATTGCATTTTCCACTGCAGTTCCATTTCACAAACCGTGGGTAGTGACCCTTAAAGCTACAATTACGTGATCTGCATAAAAGAATCGAAAGTACGCTTTAAGTCTACTTTATACCTAAGGTTACATATTTAAATAGGCTTGTCCTCTATTCCTCAGTGTGTCAAGAGGACGGTCTCTGGACAAAACAAAGTGGTTCGATGAGCTTGTGAATGTCCAAAAGGTACAGAGACAAGTAACAAAACGTCATTGATAGAAATTGTTTCTGTCCAGGGACGATCCCTTAGCTTGTTTAAAGTGTTAAATAGAAGCGTGCATGTGTGCGTGCGAAGTAGGTAAGTACCAGTAGCCTCGGGTGCGGTGGGAAATACTCTATCGTCCGGCGGGCCCGCGAGCGTGGGCGCCGGTTTCGGCTTAGCGCCTACATCTACAACCAAACGGCTCGTTACACCCCATACACAAACACCATCCCATCTGGAACTTGCGTTGTTATTATTGCACAGATTTAAGGATAACATCTTCCACCTTGTGGCCTCGATAAACAATGAGTCGGTACGGTTTATGGGGTTTTATTTTTGGAGAATGGATTAAACTTTTGAATAATATTGGGTGCTCGAAAATTATATCAACATTCCTTTTTGTTAAGTGATAAAATAAATAAAGTGGTTACTTAGACGTATTTGAGCAATTTCAACGCTTTAAAATATTTAACGCTGACTGAGTTTGCGTTTTTTTTTAATACCTACTTTTACTGGATTCATTGTTTAACAGAGGCCTGTCTAGCAATTGTAAAATGCGTCAAAAACTAATTGAGAACTCTTAATTTGATGAAAAAACGAAGCTTATTTAATATCAAATTAAGGACTCCTAAATTGGTCTTTACAGCATTTACAATTACTCTGGTAAATGAACCATGTAGGTACGAAATACATCTTACCAAGAGTCCTTATAGTAATGGCCTTGCTCATCATCCCTTCCCCTATCGTGTTTTTGCTGTTCACTTGAAACTCATACGTCGTTCCTGGCTGGAGGCGATTGATCGTTACCTGTTCAACAATATCGTCATTAATATTAGTTTGCTGCTATAATGCTATTAATTCGTTTTGCAAATAAATAAACGTTATCAGATCAAACGCGAGTCGCATTATAGGTATGTATTACCTTAAGTAAAGCCCAGTTTACACCAATCATGAAATTTCATGCAACACGTACTACATTGCCACTTGAACGTAATTTCTTGCATTGCTTAAAATGTGAACGTTAACGGTTTGTGCCACGGCTACTGACCGAGGTGGCGCCGGAAGGCGTGACGGGGACTTTGGTCCACTCGGAGAATCCTCCCTCGCGGTACCAGATGGTGTAGTCCTGCTTGTAGTCCGGGCCGCCGGCGTACCCGGGCTGCCAGCGCAGCGTCACCTGGAACTCCGTCGCCGCGCCCGACACGTTGTACGGCGCGTGCGGCTGCGTGCCCTCGATCACTAGCTGCGTGTCCGCCGTTATTGTCGCCACCTGGGGCCAATTAGCATGGATTTAGGGCAAGGGGTGCTATGGTGTCTTAATTTCTCCAGCCAATAGCATCCGACTGCTGAGCGAAGGTTTTCACAATAAGGGGTGGGGGTTGTACCTAGTCCCTATCATCAGTTGCCCAATAAAGATGGGATACATTAATGTATTTCTTTGCAGACTATTTTTTACGAAACATGATAACAAATGTGTTAATTTAATGGGTCACAGTTATGATTGCACGTGAGTACTCGTACCATCACACAGAGGATTGCAAATGCGTTGCCAGCCTATCTAGAGCGCTAAGATGGAATACCTCGTGTGCCAGTTATTTCACAGGCTCTTTCTGGCTCTACACGGTGGCGCACAGCAGTGAATGAACTGCTGCTTGGCGATAGTAAGAAGGTCGCAGCGATCAGACCGAACCCAGCACGAGGACCTACGAACCGTTGTGAAAATTAAGTTTTCGTGTGTCGGCGTCCTGACGAGGGCTTACCTCGTTGGAGGCGACGCACTGGTAGATGCCGAAGTCCTGGCGGCGCAGCGTGTCGATGGTGATGTTCCCGCCGAGCGCGCGCACGCGGTTCTTCTGCAGCGGCAGGCCGTCGCGGCGCCGCCACGCCACGCTCGGCCGCTGCGTCCCCTCCGCCTCCTGCGCCTCGCAGTGCATCTCCACCGACTCTCCCACCTACGACACCACCCAAACAACACAGTTTACACCAACGCCTGCAGAAGAACTTCATTTGCACTGCTCTCCTCCGCTTGCCTTGCGGTAAAAAGTCTAAAAGGCATGTCATGTCTAGGAGCTCTGTTCTGCCTATAACTATTGTCGGGATATTCAATCCGATCCGGTGCATAACGTCTCAGCGAGCTATGCGATAACTCCCATTGTTCGACTTCTTTCTGACACGCATCCTGAGCCTGAGACATACTGTAAGACAAAAGTTTTATGAACTCACCTTCCTTTGATATAAGGGTTCAGGCTCTACTGTAAATGCTGGTGGCTTACGAACTAGTACTTCCATCGGACCTGAACACAAAACGTCTTATTTAGTAATTAGCAACTTGATCAAGTTAATGAACTCTCATGTTTTAAATCGGCGATAGCTTGATTCAAAATTGAAGTCTCACGCTTAGGAAGGTACAGACGACTCAAACGACACCGAAGAGTAAGTAGAGAGAGGACATCAGATAAACCTTATGTGCGTACAGAAAAACTAATGGTTGAATGGGTGCTCTGAAAACCTGACGGACATTCAGGGTAGCTTAATAAGACGCTCTAGAATTCGGGTGAGTGAACTGAAACGCTTCAAGATTATATCATACCTGAGGAGCCCTGCGTGCCCTGCGCGTTATAAGGCGTGCAAGTGTAGCGGCCCTGGTGATTCTGGTTGACGCGCGTGAACAGCAACGAGCCGTTGTTCATGATCACGATGTCTTTGGTCTGGTAGGGCTCCAGCAGACGTTTGTCCTTAGTCCACGTCACGTACTGCAGTGGCGGGTTGGCCTGCGCAACCAAGTGCCATCAATTCAAAGACATTTTTTGGCATAAAAATACATAAGGCAAAGATGACCATTTGATTTGACCACTTGCACTTTTTCCATCCGTCTTAATAACAGTAATCGCAGCTGGTTTTGGCATTTAGCATTTAGTTAATATAGACATAGTCGCAGGATTACATTTAGCCTAAATTTGTACATTCCCATTCCCTAAACGTCCAGTCCTAAATGTCAGTGTATTTACTAAATAAAGTTAAACTATTTAACACATCGGGAATACAACCACAATTTCAGCAATTACTGTTTTAATGCTCGTCCGTCATATGTACCCATTATACGCAGCTATCTATTTATAAGTTTTGTAAAATACCTAAAACGACGATTTCATATCCACGTGAAGATAACGGTAACCAAAACCGCAACATTGCACTAACTACTGGTTCACTACATGAAAAATACTTTAACACGCCGCCCCTGAACTCTGTCACCAGCCTGTAATCGTATCCCAGCCTGTCAATGTGCCTGTGTCATCCATATCGTTAAGTACCTTGATGTAGCACTGCACCACTCCGGCCAGCCGGAACGGCAGATACTGCACCGTCGGCGTAAACGTCACCTTCGCCGGGTCTGCAACACGACACCTATTCATTACCACTATGCCACACAATTCAGGCTGTGATTATTGTGTCTGGGATTATTTAATCTTAGAGCCTGTATACACGATGTCTACATGAGGTATTAAGAGGTATCCATGAAGTTGCAGGTAAATGTGGAGACTAAACTCTATGTACTCTATGTTGAAGCTAAGGCTTTGTCAATTTTTTAATGTGTGTTTGAAAGTCTGGAAGAAACCTAGGTAACAGCTTAGTGGAAGAAACATAGTAAAGATACCATAGGAGTATAGGTGAACGAGATAAAGCGAGGTAGATGGTGGCTTCATGTAGGTATAAGGAGTCTCATAAGAGTTTCTTCTATTTACAACTCCATGATCGCGTCTTGTGGGCGCAATATTTACCTACTTACGGCAAAATTATTTGTTTTATTCTTAGTAGTTACCATTAGTTACAGACAGGAATAGCTCTCTATACAAAGAGGCACTGGTATTGAGTACATCAAGGTAAGTAGGGGCTTCTAGTTAATGTAATGAGACTGGTTTAGCCTACTTTGCTTTTAGTTATTTCTGCAGTTTTATTCACGAATGGTAAGACCAGTGACGGCGAATTTCAAACGGGACTCACTACTTGTCCATCCGGGACCAAACTGTAACATTAACTAAGCAGGTACGATTACAATGTTACAAACGTGAGTCAGGCGCGTCATAATGCTTCCAGCTGATAAGAATTTAGAAACAGAATAAAATAAAGCAGTCTTTTTCAACCTGTGGGACCCCCAGAGATCAGTGGACTCATTAAAAACTTGATTTAATTCACAAATGTGTCAAAAATTAGAGCGTCTATGTCGACAGGGACCTAGACGTGGCTCAAAAAGGTGTGAAATAGATCCGCTTCGTCGAGATGTTAAGATTGGAGTATTACATTCAACGTTGAGGTAGGCAGAGGCGCTCTGCGGGTCGCCGATGCCGTTGGACACCTCGCACAGGTACTGGCCGGAGTCGTCGGCCGCCACCGGGTTGATGACGAGCGCGCCGTCGCGGCGGATCGTCACGCGCGTCTCCAGCGCCGCCACCTGCCATGCACAAGGGGTTACATACTCGTACATCATCTTACATTTACTTGATAAGCAAGCTACATATGTGATACTGAAGTCACGTCAGACAATTTATATGAGAGGGAGAGAGAGACAGCACAAGCCGTCAATTTCCGCACAATCCACATTACGAGTATCTAGCCTCGACGGTAGTACTAGCAGCTTAGGACAGACGTAGTGAATTGCGCGGAGTTTGAATAGGTGCAACCGATAGTATTCTGACTCGTCAGGACCACCTACATTAAGGTAGCCAAAAAAACGATATTGTTTAATGAAAGGTGAATTCTTATAGGTCGAAAGTAGGTTGAGACAGTGTTAAAAGAAATTCTCTTACGATTAATGTTCATTAAAAAGAAACGTTAATTTAAAACGGATTATTTCGCGATACTACTTAATCCCGCTGTTTTGTATAACCGGGTCTCATGGCCACGAAAATTGTACTGCAAAAGTGCCAACTTGTTTAGTTAAAGGTTTTATATCTTCTCGAGGTAATACCTACTTACCTACTATAATGAAAAGCTTTCAACAAATTAACAACGTGTCCTAATTTTTGTATTCTTTACAAACATTCTGAGAAACGTCGGTAGACTTGCAGTATCCAATGAATACCTATGCTTACTTTACCACAGCTCACGACGAACGGATCAAGTTCTTTTTTCTGTTTACCTCAGCCACGGGCGCGCCCTCACGGAACCACTTCACTGTGACATTTCCCGGCAGTGCCTTGGCCTCGCACGAGAATTGCACCTTCTCGCCCTCTAGCTTCGTCTGGTTCGTCGGCGGCATCTGCAGGACAGGTGCCATGTTACCCTAGGACAGGAGAGTTCCACTTAACTCCCTGTCTCCTCAGGTACCGGGGTATGTGTACGCATTTTCCCCTTATAAAAACACTAAATGGGTATTGCTCACAGCTGTACAATAGTACCTCGGCACGTGAGGCGGTGGCAACAAAAGTAATTAACATGTGAAAAGATTTAATATCCAGTATCGGGAATAACAATACGAGTCGAGAAAACTTTCGCTGTGTAACATATACCTACTTATCAGCATTTGAGTACGCGATCAGCTTAATAGAAATCTAGGTCTAGAAATATAAGTAGGTACCTAAGTACATTGTCTTTCATAACGGTTTTTAATTTATGTTAAGCGACACGGGAGTTAAATGGATGCGCTCATTTCTCATTAGGGGCAGTCCATAAAGTAATTTTACCATTTCTATAGCCCCCCCCCCCCCTTCCTTGTCACACGGTTTACTATGAAGACTGCAATTATTTTGTTCGTGTCACAAATTTCCAGACCCCCCCCTCCTAAATGTGTAACGTGGTGTAACATTCTTAAATTCTTTTATAAATGAGACCATACCCTAGACTAGAGATCTAGTTCAACCCATTCCGTTTGCCCGCCTTTCATTTGTATAGTAAAGGCTGTAAAGCGTATCACTGTAGGCTTCCAACAGTAAACATATAATATTGTCTAACGCTCGGGCGATCGAATCATCATCCGCTTGGCTTAATCATGAATGCGATTGCGATTCCGTGCGTTTCAGAGACAATATAAAGACTCAAATATCCCCGGATATGTATGGTATGGTATACTGACTGTGATGACGGCGCCGCCGGCGATGATGACGCGCGCAGTGTGCGACACCTGGCCCTCGCCGTTGCGCGCAATGCACGTGTAGTCGCCGATGTCCTCGTGGCGGATGTTGCTAATGCGCAGCTCAGTGCCATCGTTGAAGATGCCCACGGTGCCCGACGGCTCCACGGGGTTTGCGTCCTTGTACCACAGGATCTCCGGCGTCGGCGTGCCCTCCGCCTGGCAGTTCAGGATGATCGCGTCTCCTGCAACACCAACCGACCGGATTCTTCGAAGTCTACCTATACCAGCGCTATTACTGATGGTAGCATGTGCGCACAACTCACGCATTATTGTAGTCGCGAATGATATGAACATAAGTATTAGCGAAGATTTGTAAGCGGACATATACGTCTAGTTAAAAAATAAGGACAGTACCTAAATTAACGTATATAATGTCTTCCGGTGTGATGGAGAAGCGCGGTGGCGCGTGCACGTCGAGGTGGAACCAGGTGCCATTTTTGTGCTGGTTCGGTGATCGGTTGAGAAACACCACCTTACACTCGTACCATCCCTATTACATACAATGAAAATTCAGGTGGGTGCACAACATATATGCGCTACTTATGGACTTATGATATTTTAATAGTAACAAAATGATGCTAAGTGAACATGTAATGTGTTTTGGTGGTAAATATGTCCGGAATGTTATAAATTACTTCTGACAGAATGTTTATAGCGGTATTCCAGCGAAGAAGAACATTTACAAAATTAATGTATCTACCTATGTAGGAAACATAGAGGGGTGGTTGGAGTGGGGCGTTACCTGGTCCGACTCCCGAATGTTGGTGAGGTTGAGGCTGGCGGCGCCGTAGGGCGAGTCGGCTGCCACGCGGGACACGCGGCCCTCGTACCCCTCCCCGCTGTGGGTGGGGTAGCTCTCGTACCAGATGTAGATCGGGATGTCCTGTCCCTACACACACACGTTGCGATTACGACGGGCAACAGCTGGCGCGATAGCTTTCTACGACACACCATCATTACACGACAGTTGAATTGAAGCATCCTCGATAGCGAACCGACATCGAATTAACATTACATATTGCGTTTGCCATCCAGTAAAATATTGATCTCAGCGCATGCGGTTGTCGTTTAACGATGGCGTTTCATATTAAACTCGGTCGTCTACCTACTTGGAACTTGACTGCACTCAACAACGGCCAAATTCCCACTACGGGCACATCCGACTCTGTCTACGACTTGAGACACGACGACGTCACATTAATACACGAACAAGAAAACAGAATCAGATATTGCATATCTCGTAACAGCATCCACGTTTTAATATTCAGTACAAATATACATTTTTGAAACTTCGGAACGATTAGTTAAGTATACTGTGATAAGCTGTTACAAGATAAAGCTGTCTACTTCGTCATCTAAGTATGCTACGAAAACATGCAGGGATGAAAATAACTCATTTGTCGTATGCTTTATGCTTGTTAATGTTACTAATTATGATTTGCGAATTGCGACCGATTCCATTTGTGGTGTCAATTAAATCCGGCTAGTTCATATGTAAAGCTTACGCAACTCCTCCGTCATGTCATTCCTGAATAAATACACTGAGAGCAGAACAAGCGAGTACCAAGGCAACTCAGATCCCTTTCTGGTTTCGAAAATATCCATCTATTAACATTCGACTATTTCAGCTCGAGTAAATGCTCGTATTACACTGTAAGTACCTTAAAATTACAATGGCAGTGTTACATGTTCAGCATGCTGAGAGTAGGTATACAGAGAAAAATAAAAACTATCTAACTACATCATGCTGCAGGAGTGGTTATATGCTGTGCTATAGGTACTTAATATAACCTAGGCGATAATGGTTACAGATAGACAATAATGTAAGTACATGTACTCGAGTCTACATTGCAGATAGTGAGTGGGAGGAACCCACAGCCACAGGAAGAGAGAAACAGACAGATCCGCCGCCAGTGCGCGAGGGATGCCGTGCGTGCCCCGTGTGGACGAGTAAGCGACGTGCTCCCGAGTCACCCAAACATGTGGTGCGCCCAACAAAACATAATTATGATATCCAAAATAATTTGTTTCATAAAATAGTAATTATGTGAAGTGGCAGTGTATGTGTAAGTAGAGAGAACTGTTCGTAATCTAACGGGGGTCTGCTGCTCTCTCGGACTCGCTTTGAAGGCCTTTGTCACTGTGGTGTTAGTCGACCGGTGGGACGACGAGCGCGGTACACGAGCACGAGGCGTTATGCAGAAGGCAGAGTACACAAAAGGCTGCGGCGAGCGCGCGCGGGGCGAGGGCGCGGCGCCCCCGGCCCGCGGCGCCGCCATGCCGCTAGCACGGGACACAATACGGGGCGTCGGTGCCGACACCGGCGCCGACTTATACTTTACAGTCTGCGGGGCGCGTCGCGGGGACGAGCCGTCCTCTACTGAACAGAAACACACACACGGTATTGAGCAGCGTTGTATTGTAAGAGTGGAGTGTGGACCGTCGTACCGTTTCGCCTACCTTCTTCTCCCACTGCAACACGTACGGCACCGGGATGTCCTCGGGGAAGTCCACCTGGCAGTTAAAGACGACGCTCTCGCCCAGGATCGCGGTGATGTGCACTGCATCCTGATGCTCCTGATGGCACGTTACTGCCACAAAACAAATACCTACATCAACTACTGCTACTGGAGTGTTAAAAATCAACTAGGAGGAGTAAGGGGTCGGTAAGCTCTGGCTTGAAATCATTTGCCCATGCCATGCAACTGGTTTCAAAAGACTTATCTACAGCTTTATTTGACGTAGGTGTCAAGCTTATTCAAAGTAGATACCTAATGTATAAGCTAAGCAGCTCTCTCAAGTTCATCATATTTCATAACTTCACGAACAGGTGGTTAAGTCAAACAAAATATGACCACTAAGATCCTAGAACACAACTGAAAACACACAAAGAATAAGATCACATTTCATAACAAACGCAAACATGTCACTCGAGCCGTCGTCGGGCATCGAACCCTCGTGCCAACTCGAGGACATTTTCCGGTACCTACAATCAAGTCAAGATATCCCTCATTTTTTGGAGCTAGAACGAATCCATGTGAGTTTTAGCCCCGATCACTTGACAAGATAGCAGATGGTTTCGAGATGTTAGTACTATGATGAGTCCAATGTCTGTGTCTCCGCTCCCATCATGGTCATGGCCGCGCGCGGCGACTAATCGTTAATGTGCCACGTCCATTATATTTATGAGACAATAGTCACCTGGCAAGTAGACTAGCAGCAGTAGCAGCAAGCCGGCGGCGATGTGCGGCGGTTGCACGGCGCGCCAGCCCATGCCTGCGCTCCCATGTCACGGCCGCGCGCGGCGACTCATCGTTGATGCATCACCTAAAGGATCACATGCGGTGGTTAGTGATGGATTGCTAATATCGCGTTTTGGACCGCGATAATATCGCAAGTTCTCTCCACGAAACTATTTTGAGGTAGATGTCCGTTGTATAAGAACCAAGTAAATTGAAGTATAAGTATATTATTAGCTCAGTTTAGTGGGAAAAAAATTAGCATTCTGTCGGCTGCCAGTACTTATTGAAATTACTGAGATTCGCGCTCACTTCTGTCAGACGCAACATGCAAGATTGACAGTTATTACTTAGTCAAACTCAACTTTGACAAAGAAATCAACTATCGTATAGAGGTGAAAAACTTAAGTAAATGACCTGTTGGATGTAGTAGTGTAGATACAGAACTGATATGGGACTTAAGTCATTTTTCTAATTTGGAACGTCAATTTGTCAATTCGCACACATTACTCACACATACAACAGGTCATTTATTTAGTTTTCTATAATGCTCTCTCTCTTTCTTTTTATTTTGCATCACTCGCTGCACAAATTATTTACGCTGCGTCGCTTCGGCGTTATTTCACTCCCGCAATTTCGTAAACTTAAGTTAAGTACCTACATACCTAGAAATTACGGGATTTACGCTTGTTGGATGGCCTTTTCGGTATCAGAATGGGACATTAGTGGGTCAGTGTTTAAATTTGTACAGTTGGTATTGCGATGAGCGAAAACATGCAATTTAAAATGTGTCCTGCAGTACAAACAGAACGATGACAGAGCTGACACCCACTTTTAATAAACTGTCTAAAACAGTCACCAATTTGGTAAGTGGGCAAAATTGGTCTAAATTGCTAAACCTATATTTAGGTACGCAACAGCACTAAGTCTTCATTTGTCCTAAATACTGACAACTTCATTTGCCTTCCGGTACCCCAGTGCTTACCTACTTACTTCGAAAAGTTGAGTTTCCCATTTAAATATAAACCATTAGACATCGCACCAAGCTTTATAGTACCTATCTATTTACAGAAGGAACCTTTTGAGGATGAGTCGTCATTCTGCGTGTCATCTATACCGTCTCTACCATACAACACATAACGTCCTGACAACGCACAGCCTAAACCACTGGAGAGACTTGACTTGAGGATAGTAGAGGTGCAGTAAAAAGGATATTTTCCAAATTAGGGATAGATAACCAGCCTGTTTATTAGTTCTCCGCGTGGGCGAAGCCGCGGGCATATGCTAGTCTATTACAGTAGAAATGATTAAACAGTAGAGATAAATTCTTTATTTATTAATATTATTAAAGACTAGCTGTTGCCCGCGACTTTGTCCGCGCAGAATTAAATATATATGTACCTATACTAATAGCCTGTGTTCATCAGGGATAATGTAGGATTCTAATGGTAAACTTTCAAATCTATTCCATTCTAACAGACAACCAAATCTTTCCTCTATATAATATTAGTTTAGAAGTGTAGAAAAACTACTTTGGGGAATGAGCAGCTATTAGGAACATTGACAGAATTACATTTTAATTGTTTTTTTTTTTTGCCTATCTGTTTGTGTGTTTGTCTGTCTGCACTCGCCAATCTTGAGACCAATAATTGACCTCATAGAGTTTTCACAGGTAGATTAAAGTTTAACCAGGAGCAACCCGGCATTGTTTATTTCAATATGGATGTTGGGTACCGGTAGGAAAGAAAGGTATTCTCATCAAAAGTTTAAAAATAATTTAAAATTAGTTGAGTCTTCTACAAGCGACGTCGCCAGCTAAAGATTACCACTACGAGTAATTATAATAATAGGACTCATTATATCACCAAATACGAAGATTATATAATATTTATGCTTTCTTAATGAAAATAAAATATATTTAAAATGGTTTGGTTTATACATATGTACAGACATATGTGAGAAAATTGACGCAACATCCAAAATATAAATAAAAACAGGCAAAAAGTGCGAGTTACTTTTGCGATCGGCGAAAAAGACCTTAGTAGAAATGGAATTTGCGGACTTCTTTCTTTTAATTTTGTGTGTATTATGCTCAAGCATTACTTCATAATCAAGTTACATAATTCTATGTCAGTGGTAAATGTCATATAGGCTTTGACTTCCGCAGTTTTTATACAAAATACACTTTGAAGTAACTTTGATTGCGTGGTTTTAGATTAGAAACTTAATCTATTTACACCTTCAGGAGACCAAACCTGACCATAAGCAATTGATTATAATACCTGCTCCTGAAAAATAAAGATTACTTTTTTATTTCGAAGCAAGGAACCCTAAAAAGTATTAAAAATACGTCCCCAGGAAATTACAAAGTTTGCCGAAACCTGTTTGGCAGGTTATCAAAATCTGCGCCTGGTCTGGTTCAAGTTGGAACTGGTGGAACTTAAGTTAGTTGTAACTAGCGTCTCTAATGTAGGTATATATTTAGACCTAAAATACTGTAGGTACATTTGTATGTATTGCGTGTTAAAAAACAACACGATGATATCCCAACCTACCTTCCCAAGTATGATGCTGATTCAAAGATATACAGGATGTTTAATAACTAGGCGCAAAGCTTAAAGGGGGTGATAGCCGAGGTATTTTTGAACTATTTTAGCCATATAAATGCCTTAGCCGAAATATGTTTCTTGTGCGTTTATTTGTAAACGAAATATTTTATTTCGGATAGTTTAGTGTGTATTGGACCAAATAAAATATTTTTTAAGTGTCTTTCTTGCCATAAAAATAAAATGGAGCCATTCGAAATTACTAAAAAAGGCCTCAGGTTGGAACAGAGTAATTTTTCTGTGCCATATATATATTTTCTAATCCTTGAAATGTTCAAACATTTAGAGACGCGATAGCGGAGCGGCGTGGCTTCGGCCACTGTCGCTCAACACCGCGCCGGCGCAGGCGCCGGGAACGTGGGCCGCTGTATTTTTCAAGACGGGGGCCACGAGGAGACCACCTCTTTAAAAAATCCAGGTGGCACCAGCGGGAGAGGGCGGGAATCCCCAAACCTGCATTGCTCAGGTGTCGCGAAGAGGGAATCCTATCCCGGGGTGGTCGTGGGGCGTCGCGGTGTCACCGAGTGCTCCCTTAACGCCACACGTACGACCGAATAGGGAATCCGTGTGGTTTTTAGTGGGTATGGCTGCCATCGCGGGAGAATCCCACATACCTCCGGTAACCCCGTACCTTGCGGATGCATAAGGTGCATTTTCTACACCATAAAATAAAAGCTACAGGTCATAATAATTATGTAGAAAGGGAAACTATATTAGAAATTGTAACACTCGTCACATAATTTGATATTTGTGTATGAACTGAAAAGTGTCAGTCAAATAATTACACCGCATACCTATAATATGCTAATGTTATACCAGCGCATTAGTTACGAAGTCAAAGTCAATGACAGCGTAGCATTGTTCACGATAAGGTAAATTGATTGTTAGTTACATTGAACTCATTAAATAGCTATTCCACCACAACAGGCAGCAGGTAGGTATGTAATTACTCGCGATACATATAAAAGTAGTAAGCTACGGTAAATATAAGTAAACACCCTAACAATAGAAAATACAAAACAATAATAATTGAAAAGTGTTTATTCCAAACAAATTTTAGGTTAGTTACAACTGAGGGCCCTGAATACAGGGTGCGGAGTTTGATTTACGAGTATATATAAACTTTGTAGTACTTAGATTATTTACAGCGGGCACGTTTGTTGCTATAGCGCATTAGCTGCGATTCGTCCTTGGACTATTTCCAGGTATGGAGGGTCGCGGGTAATTGCGTTGCAGCACGGCAAGCTCGGGGCTCGGCCAGCCCGCCGCGCCGGGGCACGGCCGCAGTTAGTGCCCAACCAGAGCCGCCGGTACGATTTGTATTGCCAAAGCCAGGGGCGCCATGACGCCATGACGCCCCGGGGCGGCAGCAAGGCCACACGTGAGGCTCCTGCCTTCATTGTGTTAATGTCATTGTTAAACCTGTAAATACCGCGAACTGATTTTAAGCTAGGAATCCCTGGAGAGCGGTTTACAACTGGTCAAATATGCAAATCCCTAATCGGAAATAACGATTAAGCATTGATGGCACAGCTCCTAAACTTAACAGGAAAGGTGTAACTATTACACAATATATTTGCTTATAAGTATAGTTGAGGGATGAAAGCAAAACCCCTGGCCAAAGCAAAATTACACGTATTGTGCACCTAATGGCGACTTTGACAGGGGTCTTCCTTTCGTTCCACAAATATAAGGGGGTCGCGTCGGTTTTATTTTATTTTTGCATTTGCGGTCCCAACTCTCAAACTAAGGTGCTCATGCTTAAAAGCGGCTGCCAACAAGGGCAGCTCGTCAGCACCCGGCCAGCCCGGCTTTAGTACAGTAGTAACTATTTAGCAAACTATGGCGTTCAGCGTTCGCCCAGAGCCTCGGTTTTCGGCGCTCGGCCACCGAAGCCTCGGCGTTCGGCGCTCGGCCCCGCCCACGTCCGACTCAGCATTCATTCAGCCAGTTTGCGTACTTAGCGAGTAAGTTAATAAGCTTATCGATTTTGTTGTTACCTGCTTTTATAAGCTGCTTGCGACTTCGAAGGCCGAATCAAAGTTCTCCCGTGCCTACTTAAGACTGCTCCAGTAAAGTACGCCAGTGCTGGACATCTACGGCCTACCTGCTACGGGATCTGTTTCTTGGATGTTGAAATTATCTCACCCACCGTTGTTTCCTTGACTGGTTAGGTTAGAATTAGTTAAAGCTGTATGGGGTTTTATTCGAGCCTCTAGTTCCCGTCGAAACAATTAAGCCTACGATTCAATATTTGACATAAGTCATTTAAAAAATATTGGCAGCAGTGGAGGGAGGGATTGCATGAAAAACATATATATTTCACACAGGCTTGGTTATTTTGCACGTGAGTAGCGGAGTAGCAAGGTAAAATTTTTTGTTCATTAAAAAATATTGTTTAAAATAAGTACAAACAAAACTTTTAATCACGAAAATCTAGGTTGTTTTTTAATTCTGAAATTACCGTGCTCTATCTATACCTACTAAGCATTTTCAAAATAGTTAGTAACAACTTACTCTGTCTACCCCGTAAGGGGTAAAGACGTGATTTATGTATGTATGTATGTAACTTAATTTGATTATACAATTTTTGATGTGGTAGCAGAACAAAATATGCTTAGACAATATTATAGAATTTATAAAATTTTTGGGTTGGTACTCGTTTCGAGAGTTTAATGGGGTCTCCATTCGTGACAAAAACGCCACTTAAGCGCTTATAATCCCCTCACTAGCGATCATCTAGTACCCAATGATTATGTTTTAAAGACAGCGGTAATTACATTCTTAGAGGCATTTAATATTCGTCAAAATTTTAATAGCACAATGTAATCCCTCATTTTCTTTGGCAAAATTGTAAATTTTACGTGATTCACATCGTCTTAGATTTGTCACTGCTGTGGACTTAGGTCTTCCCCAACAAGATCTCAACGACGGTCACTTTTCTGCTACCCGTCCGTAGCCATCTTTACCAGATCGTCCATCCGTCTTGCGCGAGGCCTACCAACATTTCATCTTCCGGTACCCACAAACTTTAGCATTATTTAAATTGATACCTAAGTAAAATATTAGTAAGATAAATTTTCTCGCGATCTATTCATAATTTTACATTATGTTTCCGTGCATTTCATAACATACCAGCAAATGATTATGCCTTACACCGGAAGCTGAAGTGTGTGGCTTTTACTGGCTGTATATGTAAATGTGGCATTATTGCGACTCGTAGTATTTCTATTTTGTGCATTAGCTTGCCTCGCATCCTACTGCATCTGCTGCATCACAAAATACCCAGCGCTAGGGTGGTTTAGTTGCACTAGCGCTGGCTAAATGTAAATGAGGCTGACGATTTAACTCGAGTCCTGAAGTGATTACAATGAAACTACCGTGAGACTTAATCATAATTACATATAAACGGATAACTCACGTATAAAAGTCGAGTGATGCTCGACATGTTTCGAACTAATTCGTAGTCCTTCCTCTTGGAGCGCTCGCCCCGGTGGCAGCGAGACTTTTATACGTGAATTATCCGGTTATATGTAATTATAGTATTATCTAGTTTGCAATGGAGTTATAATACTCTAGCCAAGTAGCTCGTGTCAGATAGCTTGGCAAGCTTATTAACTGTTAAATAGTTCTCGCCACGGATTTTTTATCAAGCAAGCCAGTTTGTTTAAGTCTATTTCGATTTTTGAGAATTTGAGCTAAGGTTTGAGATGAATTTTCGTTTAACATCACACTAATGGGCCCCTGATAACGATTTATTTGCTTTTATCCCCATCTCTTGGTCTATTTAATTAATGCAAGTTTTTAATTGATCACTTTTTTTTAGCGGCTCTACGTAAAAATAATTCTCAATTCGATTGTATATTTGTTTTGTAGACGGTCTGCGGCGGTCGAGATCACGGTCGTTGCTATAAAACCGAAACAAACATGTTTTGCGTGTGATAAAGATCCGTTCCAGGGATTCCAGAATTAAAACAAAAAACTATTATTTATAAAGCAAGAGGTATCCCTAACTTTACGCGTCTGTGGCAAATACGCAAACCGCGTGAGGCAGAAGAAAGAAAAAAAGCAAGAGGTACTTTAGTATTTTGTTTACTGAAAAATCGTAGAAAAAACCCTACAATAAGTTCTATACACAATCTATTTCCACCCAATATTTTTTTGCCATGAATAAGACTCAATACAAAACTATAAATTTAAAAGAACGTCTCTTCTTGTTTCTTTTATGAAAACTTTATTTTTTTGATTTTTAGGGTTTTATAGTCTAATTGGCTGAAACGGAACCCTTAAGTTCTGCCACTATGGCTGCTTGTCTGTCTGTTCTCGGCTTAGTTCAGAATATCTTACAAAGAAAATTGTAATTTGACACTGATGTAGGTACATAATAAGCATGGCTACAAAGAGGTAGAATCCAATATTGAAAAAAAGAAGTTTTATAGGTAGAGATTTTTCTCTCGTCTACCCCACAATGTTTTCTGTGATGATTTCGATTTAGGGATTCATTTGCGAAATATTAAGCTTTAAGGTAGGTACAAAATTTAGTTAGTGTTAAGTGTAAACTAAATGGTTATTCTTAGATACCTTCGTGGAAATAAACGACTTTACAACTTATGGAGTAACAAAAATTTGAATATTTCTCGCATTTAATGAACCTTACTATGTAGATACAAATTCTGCACTTAAGTAATTAACTTTATTTAGACTACGAATTTGCATAAACAGAAGCGTAAGCTAAGATAAAGTAGCTGTTCCCGCGAATAATCATGTTTCGGAGCAACCAAATAACGCAATGTAACAGTAATGCGGTCTAGCACACAGCATACCCATATCAAATTCAAATGTAGGTGGCGTAGTCTCACGGGATCTATTTCACAATCGGTTGGGCTACCTTTTGAGGAAACATAGGAAGATGTAATTTCGTTTTCGAATTGAAACGGGTATTCACACAAAACTGCAGGTTATAGTGTGAACACAAAAAGGGTTGCCAAATCAAAAGCAATTTTGGCGCCATCTTAGCTCGCTACGTGCTAGTTACAAACGAGACGGAGCCATCTGTGTAATTCTTGATACCTTACATACAGTATCTAGTCTACTTACCGTATTTAAATTTTAGGTTCTAGGAACGTAAATACCTACATTTGGAAGATAAAAAATAGAAATTGCTGCAGTAACTTACATATTTACGAAGCCAGAAAACGCTTCCCAAAAAGTAGAAGGGCATATGTAGAGCACGAATATTCTTTAACTGCGTGTGCAGTGCGGTGCAGTTACTGCACATTTATTTAGTCGTACTCGTACCCTGTTTGAGCACGGACCATAACATCAAGTTCAATCACGCGATGTGGCTTTTAAAAAGCACGTTTACAAATTTAACGCTAATGAAAATGAACCTCGTATACGCCTTTGCTGTCACAGCCAAAAAAGTAACAAAATACAAAAGGGTTGAAGTCGTAAAATTTTACTGTATTGAAATGGGGCGGTTATTTATCAGTGATGCGTTTTATACAAATTGAACTCGATCATGAACAATTTTGTAGCTAATATTTACGACGGTGTAGCACTTTGGCTTCAGGGAGTTCCGAACTCAGGTTCCGAATCGATTGTATTTCATTTTGGTAAATTAATTAGGTACCTAGTATTATATATACTTTGAATTTAGAAAAAAATTATTTTTTGAATAAAACGTGAAACTAAAATTAACTTGAATCATGATTACTTAAATATCTGCTTCTACAGTATGAACCCGACAACAATACGATAAAAGTGACTTTTGCCCTTTGGGCTCAAGAACATTTACTTTCTTAAGTGTTTAAATTATTCAAATGTATGGTGTAGTGTAGGATTGTGTTGTGCAGGTGTTCCAGAAGTGCAAGTGCAGAGCGAAGTGCGCGAGCGGCGGGCGCGCGGTCCCGGGCGGGAGCCCGCAGCCCGGGTCTGGTCTGGATGCTGCGGCTCGTGCTGGCCACGTATTGATTTTCGTACCTTGACGTCGGTCGGGTGGTTCGCGGCCGGGGCGGCGCGGCGAGCTCGGGCGTGGGCAGCGGGCGACAGTGAGGTTGCTGTAGCGTGCGGGGCTCCGTCATCTGTGGAGGGCGGTCATGGGTCGCGACGGTGCGGCGCGTGCGAGTCGTCGCGAGGCGAGCCGGGCACTGCCCGCCGGCGGCCGTATTGATCGGGCCGCGCGCCTGCGCCGCCCTCGCCCATGAATGGTCCCCGGTGCGGAGCTCACGTGCTTGTTCGCCCCTGGTCGTCGCGACCTCGTCGGTGCCCATCGCCCATTACCGATCACCCCACTGACGTCTTGCAACCGCTGAACTTACATACCTATCGATTATCAACACACGCCTCTAATTGCTTTATAAGTTGTACCTTAATAGGGCAAATCAGCTGGAGGATTCGACAATAGCCTGTATATGCATTAAGTATTAATACTTACTTACTCATAATAGTTTTGTGTGTTAATACGTCTACGGTTATTTCATGACTTGCGTTAAAAAGCTACTTTAATGTGCATATTGTTTTGCCATTTTACATTTTAATGGGTAAAAATTATGCGAAAACAATCTGCTCTACAACAACTCTTATTTTTAAAGGTCCAATCGATTAACATTTGGGATGAACGCAACTGTTATTGTATTGTTTTCGCGTTCAATGCAACGCAATACCGCTTAATCAATTGTCGTTGTCACACTGCGATGCGTATAATTTGGCGCGATTGTGTTGTATTCGACCGCGTTTGTCATGCTCAATTTTAGGACACGCTAAATGCACTTGATAATCGCTACGCAAACGCGGCAACCGCTGCAAACCACATTAAAAAATCAGGTTTTTTATTAGTGAAGGCGACGTACGATATTCCTTTTATCGCTTGGTATCGGCGAGCAGCGGCATGCACCCCGGCCTAAGTGCCGTAACATGTGGCGGCCTAGCTAAGCAGCACTAACAATCAGCTCTCAATCCCGACCCAAATCAAATGGATAAACATTACCCGACCCTGATTGGAATGTATCTATCTACGCTCTAGCTTAGTGATTAATTAGTCATTATTCATAGTGGCCGAACTGTTTGTATAACGTCTAAAACAATCAAACAGGGTGAATCTATAGGCCTGGGAGTAGGGATTGGTTCAAGGGCTTAGTCCAACCGACGCAGGTGGTCTAATATTGAGATGTAGAGCAATGGATCTATATCTGAAGCCCTAGCGTTTTTTAACCTATTTTTGTATTCCCTAACTTTTTATGTCATAATGATTAGCTACCTATTTGTCCTAACACTCACTAGGTACCCTATCTTTAGTTTTCCTAACATTGTATGAACGTTTTTTTCCCCCATAATGTTTTATTTCCTAAGGTTATGTATGTGCCATAATAGACATGTATCAGTAAGCCTAATGATCGTTAATCCTAACGAATATTTTTCCTTTGTATGGCCTATTGTTGTTTGTCCTATATTTGTACTACCTGAGATTATTTGTCCTGTAAAATGATTCGGGCAAATGAGTTTTAGTGCAATCATACAATATGGAAAATGGTTGTTATGGCAATTGATCGTTAGGGCTAATGCCCATTAGGACAAAACAGTTCAGGCAAGTGATTTTAGGACAAACGATGTTAGGGATCGCGAGGGAGACCCGTAGAGCAATATAGTCATGCCGACAATAACTGGGATACAAACATAAGAAATCGAGGAATGATCGAATAATTAATTGAATCAAGCGACACCTCTATAAAGTGACTACTTTACAGAGGTGTATTTCCATGAACTAAACTGACAGCAAATCATAGATAAATGTGGTCGCAGAGTAGCAAGGTTGGTTTTAGTTCATAAATAGATAATAAAGTTTGATACTTTATTCCAAATACACTTGCACAATACACAGGTATGCAGAGTATTATCGGACTCGACATGCTATAAAACCTATATGACCTATATCCGTTGGAACTACGTACATAGATAATATTGAACGCTCCTATTTTAGGTATGTATACTTCTCAGTCAAAGCTTTAGGCTATTATCTCAAAAGACATTGAAAAGTGAAAAGCCATTCCTTGGGACTTAAAAAGATTGTAGAATATCAAGGGAAAATGTATCCCGGTCGCGCGGTCGGCTCGGCTTGTGATACTTTTGACACAGGTGCATGATTGATGCGAACAGTTTCGGTCAACTTGCCAAGTTATTTACTCGCGTCTTGCCTTGAACCACATTTGTTACCCTACATTGGTTTGCCTTCCCACCATAAATCAATTATTTATCATTCCCATCTATTATTTGCAAGTGCTACCCAGCGTATTATTAAATCAAAATAAAGAAACCGCTGTGTTTCGCTTGGGCATGAGGATTTATTTTCCTATTGCTGCTACGTTGTGAGTACTTTCAGCTTTTCATTCCAGAGTTGCTTCGTAAAGTCAACATAAACTAGGTATAATAGACTGGCTGCTCATTCAGATTTTAGATATTTCAAGCTACTTTAAATTGAGTTATATTGCTTAAAAATAATTAAAACTATTTGCGTACACATAAAAATTAAGAACAATTTAAATAAAATGTTGTGATCGACCCAAATACCGCCGGTACCAGACACGTCACCGTGTAATCACGAGCACATGCGATGCAATCATAATGTTGATACATAATTTGTATTGATTAAATAATATTACCGAGTCGTGAAGTAAAACAGTGTATTACCAACTCGCTTTTCATTTCCATAATTATTCATACTCGTAGCACTATGAATATTAACTGAGCAATAAATATTAAATTTAAGTAAACGAAAATTTTGTTACATTTTAGCGTCTTAAATTGCTGTTATACGCTATTTAATTTATGTATATTAAAATGTTAAATTGCCGTTTTTATCGGACACTGATCTTTAAAATGCGGACTGATCCTATAGAGTAACTACAGACCAAATAAGATTATCTTAGTGGTGCTACGAGTCTTTGTAGCACGCCGGGCCGTAGCAGTGAACTGGCGTAGAAAGAATAAAAAATAACAAAGGCGAAGGCGTAAGGGGTTACTTACTATATTTAGTAACGTCTATGTTTGAATAAACCCTGGAATTGTCTGTGCATAATTTATGGAATGGAGATTACGAACGATCATATCAGGATTGATTTTAAAGGTATGTACGGAAAGAAAATACATTGTTATTCAAACAGACTTTTATTCTACGAGACCTAATAGTTATGCAATCAAATGTTTGAAAAAAAAATAAGCTCGAGTACAATAAGCTTCATTATTTTCTCGACGGGATTTTGGTACTTATCCTTCAATAAGTTTACGAGTATAGGTACCTACTCCTACTACCACTGCAAAAGTCAAGTCGCTCACATATTAATGAAAAGGCTAAGACAAAATTAAACACAAATGATGTGTCTTGCAGAAATATTTACGGTGTTCAGTCACACAGTCAATATCTTACATCGTTTTACAAATCTCGCAGAAAATTCTTCTAAAATTAGGTAGCTTTCAGAAAGTTGCTCCGCTTGTATCTTATTAATCTTTTGTAGGAGATTCGCGACGCGGTGCACAAGTTTAAAGTAGAGCTAGCTGGGAGAGCGATCGACGAAGTTGCGGTGTCGTGACCAAAGCGGATTAAGTAGGTACTTGGTTCCGCGCAGCCGGCAGCCCGGCCCGCTGCCGACTTTCTGGTAACTCGATTATTTGAACCTATTATCGTTCTCAGTTTAGAGTTCGTATTTTTTAACCTTTCTGAATTATCTTGAATAAATTATTTTGTCGTTAGGATGGGATGTTGCGGGGAATGCAAAATGGTTGAGTAAGTACTAGTTATAGAATATTTAGGTTTTTCAAGTAAGTTTTCTCAAATATCGTTCGGTTTGTGTCTTCTGCTGCGTAGGTCACGCGTACCTACTAAAATTTCAGTACTCATTTTATGATTATAACTTAAACCGCCATACACCAAGTACCTACATACATCTACACAATACAATTTTAAGTCTGACAGCACATAAAACGTTCATTATGGAATGAAAACTATCTACAGCGCTACAAGACGAATGCTAAACGAGCGTCGTATTTGTGTTACGTAAGGCAAAGCAACCCATAAGCGTACCAAATTGAGTGCAAATCAAGGCCCTTATCTCTGCGTAATGGAATGCGTAACGTGAACAAATCGTCTGCCGACTGTCGGGGCTTCTTGCCACCGCACTACTCGTAAGGATAGTTGGGGTAACACCTTGTTTGTATTTTGGAAGCTGGCATACAAAATCTTCGATTGACCTAGTTATTTTAGGGTAAGTAACCTGACTGTTTGGACAAATAGAATCGTCTTTATTGGACTATCCTAAATATCAAAAGTCCGTTCCTAAAATATCCAATCATTTGCAGTAATTCGCGAATTAACAAATATATAACGATGTTAAGATCCAGCAAAAAAGAAGCGCTCGACGTAACGCAAGGTCAATTTTATAATTCTCGCTTCAAAGCATCTTGATCTTGAATGTAAAGACCAGTAGTATCTACCTATCGAAAGTTCTCAACAGGCGCAGGTACATCGACTTCCTGATTATTATTAATAACTTCATTAATAATAAGCTAATTTGCCATTCAAAGTTGAGATCTAAACAATTGAAAGATCATTTTTCAGTTATTAAGTACCAACATTAGGAGAAAATTCTTCAAGTGTGAAAAATGAATTCCGTTCGCGAGTAAAAAGTTGGTGGCTGTTATAATTAGCCAAAAGGCACGGAGCCAAAGTAGAGGGCAGAAGAGGTTTCAATGACAGATAAAGTGGATATCTCACCGACAGCCGCGGCATCCGTGCAGCGCCGCCTCTGCAACAAAACAATACAGATAAGATTAATATTATTCACGCAGACAATAATGCATGTTTATCAAAATAGGTATATGTTAAAAAAGGTTTCGGTAAGTGCATCAAGTAGTTTTCGAAATATGGAACATTAGAAATGATTTCACCATCCGTGATTCCACTGCCACTCGCTCAAAGTAACGTCATCAAGCACAGTCCATCGTTCACTCCGGTATGTACTTTCCCTATTTAAAAAAATGTGCCCATCCAAATACTTGTATTTCACATTTAGTGTCACAATGCAGAAAGAAATCCACCGTTGCACTAGAAAAGTAGATAGCGTTTTAGCGTAAAACCTAATTTATCTGACTACCATAAATACATCTTTGTGAAGTTGCAAGCCACTTGCATTGCATTGCATACCTATTAACATTTTTCATTATACGCAATAAATTATGCAATAATTATTCGATCTGTGATCCCACTGACTTCCCAAGAGCTTATTAGGGGCAAACTTTGAGTGTCTTTAGAGCGATCAAAGGGTCTCCGTGTGCAGACCCCTTTTCTCAGCCCTAATTTTGTTGAAGAAGCCAATTACGTAACAGAATTGTATCTAACCGTAACGCCAATAGTGACAAAGTTTGATGAGGCTCGTGAAATGAAACACTAAAAGCTCGAGTAAGATGTATTTAGTTGATAATTTAATTTAATAAAAATATCAACGCGTTAACCGGACGTCATGACATGAGTGATGATGATGACCGTGAAATATGCATTGACTGAATCGCGATGTCCAATGACACAGTCCCTGACACTCGTCAAAAATTATCTTCACTTTTGTTGTGACGACGATACAGTCGTGAATTATAATGTTAAACATGTTTGAAACAAGTTCTACGCTTTTATCACAATTAATTATCTACGCATATCGAGGTACGCATCGCGCATCCCACTATTTGAGATTTACGTAATACTCGCAGATGAAGAGAGCAGCTTATTTCCGTGACGAGCTGCGAGGTCGTATCCATTGTAAAGTACCTACAGTGCAGCTTGAGATTCGATTGGCTTTGTGCTTCACGTGGAGTGTGGCAAATGCAGGCGTGGCACGCGATTTCACGTGCGACGCTTCCTCGATTACCTCCGCGTTTAGTTTGCATTCCACGTACCTAATCGCATCTAATGATTTTTGCGATATCCGTAAACTTTTTAGATTTCAGAGTACCTAAGCCAGCTTAACGATTTATTGTACTTTAGTTGAAGGTCGACCGTTCCTAAATGTATCTAAACTGACGAGCAAAAATAAAGGGTCACTTCCCATACAAAGTTGTATGAAGAGTGACCCGTTATTTTTGCTCGTCAGTATAGTTCACGGCGCACCTCGCAGGTTAAGTATTTTGTCCTGACGCCCAGCAACAATAGAGTTGAAATATGTTATTGTGTCTACCTACACATACTCGTATACTGTAAAAGACATTAAAAACGTAAGATGTAAAAAAATTATGTCGCCCCTGCAGAGTTTCAGACTCTTGTTTAATTTTTTTATGGAAAGAGGGAGGACAACAAGCAAGTGGGCCTCCTAATGGTAAGCGATCACCGCCACCCATAAACCATCAGCAACCCCGGGAGAGTAGCCGGTTCGTACCGGCCTTTGTCTAAATGTCTAAAAATAAGTTTGTAGAGAAAGTTGTAAGAAACCTGTAGAAATCTACGGTTTTAATTTAAGCATTGTAATATTCACGTGACGGAGTTATGACAAGCATCGTGAAAACCATGATGATACAAGAAATGTTTCCATCAAGAGTTGTCATTGAGGGAAGCGCGAGGATGCGAAGCTGCGGATACGGCACCAATCAATCATAGGGGACGCGCGCGTCACAGCGGCCAGGGGGCTACTCCGAAGTTCGTATCGTGCCGTTCCGATCACACTAGTTAATAGTTATTCATATCAGAATGAGATGGATGATTTGATGCGAACTTCGAATCTCGGAGTAGCCCCGCAGAACCTCGGTCGCGCTTGCACACTTAACGGGTACTGGGTTGGAGCTTTTAAGTATTAAATATACAACCCAATCGCTGATATTCCATACGTAGGCAGAGATGGTTTATAAAAATTATAGCCTACGTCTATATTGGTAGTACCCGAATCAAAAATGAATCTGTTGTCTATCTATCGGTTAATATCTGGAGCCCAATTTTTGAAAGCACAACGTGAAAATGCTACTCGAAATTGATGAAATATTGTGCTGAATTTAAAATAAGAGTAGATTGGAAGAAAACTGTAACTGCTCTAAAATTAACTTTTCATCTAGTCGTAAATTTAATTTGGACTGTTGTTTACTACTTTCGAGACGCACTTTAGAATGATGTACCTTGTACCTACTTTAAAAAATCGGGCCGCTGGTTGAATAGTTAAATAATAAGACGTGGTTGTGAAAGAAAAAGTATAATAATCAATACTACCGCTAAACAAAAAGTATATACAAATTCTGGTGACTGTTGGTTAGGTAGAAAGGTAAGGGAGGGTCTCAAAAGCCTCAAAGCGTCCAGTTGGCTGTCAAGATTCGCCATGTCTGCTAAGAGGTAGTGGAGTGATGGTAGAAATGGTAGAAAAAAAAAGCGGAAGGATGACACAGGAAAAGAAGGGCTGGAATTAAATATCCTGCTCCGAACCTATTGATTTGCCGGAAGCCTCATGTAAGTGCCGAGACCAGTAAAAGAAAACTAAAACACCCTTGGAACAAGAAAATGGACAGAATAATCAGAACAAAGAATATTTACAAGGACTAGTTGCTTGTAAACGTTGATTAAAAACTGTGTTTAGCAAAGGTACACTAGGTAAAATAACATAATAAAAATCCCATTATTAAATTAATATTCGACGTTCCTTTAATAATAGGGACGATCAAATAATGGCGACAATGGTCTCGGCTCGGTCGGGATGGCTTAGCGCTGTCACACAACCACTGCACGGCGCGGGTGGCGCGGATCCCCGTGCCCTCTATTGCCACTAAATTCAACGGTTACTTAATTGGAATTCAAAATCAATACGAATATCACGTTTATGTAAATTAAATGAAAAGGCGTTGTTTAATAACTGCAATAGTATGTGTAGATAAGGTTATGTATGTACGTACTAGTTAATCTATGCAACAAAATTATTATTTGGATTTAGTTACGTACTTAATTATGTACGTATGTATGTAAACAAATTAATTAATCCTAATTTCTAATTGGCTCCAACTGTAAGCTGATTAGTTGATGTTGGGTTTTTGGAAAAATATTTTTTATAATACCTTTTCTGCTAACGATAGATATGTGACTTTCGCATTTTATTCAAATTTACCAACTTTCAAGGCTTTCGTGGCAATTGGATCACAGAAAAGGGGTTAAAATCAACTTGTTAGTTGTACAAATTGTGAAATTTATGATTTCATACGTTTAATTCTATAATCGTAACAAATTCAATAAGTACGTAAGTACTTTAAAATTGTAAACTACAGTTCCTATTGCAAGTACCTATGTCGAGAAGAACCATACACGCCGTTTTAATTAACTTTGGTCATTTTAATCATCGCGAATGTCGGCCGCCGCCCGACGGATCCGGCGCGGCGGCCGCAATGCTAACATTTTAATCCTATTCCATCGAACGAAAACGCTCACAATACGATATGGACATTTTTAGCATTGAACTTTTCAACTTTGTCAGATATTGCCAACATTTTTCACGGATATTCAATTTCGGTTATTGTTTTCAGATAGCCCCCATAAAATAGAACAAGCATTGGGAACATCGTAACGGATCCAATACGTAACGACTGTAGGAGACTTATATTTATATTTGTTACCTTTTAATCAAGTTAATTAGCAGTGAAGCGACTACATAGCTGCTGGAATAACCCACAGGCTGCACTGTAGAGTAAGAAGCTGTATACTACGTTCGTGGCGGGTTTATTAAAAGCTCACGTTTTCATTAATTATGAGGTGGAACATGGCGTTTCTGAAAGCGAGTTGGGATCACTTATTAAAAGGCTTTCAAGGCGAATGGTTCCCAGCGGAGGGCGGCCACCCTCGGCGGTTTATGGAACCATGGCGGCGTCACGCAGCTCGCTGCTCGGCCGGCCCCGCAACTATGCTAGCTTATGCTGATAATAAGAAAAGTTTGTAACAAAGAAGGTACAGGCAATTCTCAAACATTTTACTCGTTTCTTATTGTGCAAAGAATTATCTCCAAAGTTATCAAGGCAATGTGCAAGATAAACTTTTTATCCTAATAAGTAATTTAAAGTTGAAAATAGGAAAGTTACCGTTAAAACATCGGGTAGAAGTCAAAAGTTTACTGAAATACTGAATTAATATAGGTAACCCTGTCCTCATAAAAGCCCCTAAACGCATCAACTCATCACATTGGCAATCGGCTTCCTTATAAACAAACAATATTTTTACTTTGTAATTCGTACTGACATCTTTTCACTCATTTTCCGCATAATTTCCTTTTACCGAAAATGTGCTAAGCACCAAAAAACGTATAAATCAAGTCTGATATTCGTCGGCATAAATAAAATGTAATTTACGACTACGTTTTTACATTTGGCGAATAAAATGACGTTGCCGAGAGCATCGGGGAAATGATAAGTAAGAGAGCGCCAATGTCGCCAATATAGAAAAAAATATTTGATATTTTTTCTCGGCACGTTTCCTGGCGTAATATAATTTCGTGTAATGTTAAAACCCTTGCGTAATCCTCGGAGTTGGCGCAGCGGGTCCCGCCGCGAACATCAAATCTGTTCGCCAACTGCAGTTGGTAACTACAGCGGTACCTATTACACCTAATCAGTCACCTAAATTCTGTGCCATCAGAACACTCCAGTCTAATATACTGCTTCAAATAAATATACACCTATTTATGTAGGTAATAATAGCATACCTAGACAAATTAATAATTTCTCACTACTTGTTATAGAGACTATTGTTTCGAATGTTTCATTGGCGCTATTCAGCCAGTCAGCAAGGCCGGCTAGCCTAGCTATAGGCCTGTCTAAAGGTCCGCTAAGAAACAGTACAAAGGGATCAGGGGAACAAGGAGTATTAATTAGGGCGGCAGCGGGCTGGACGTGCGCGGACTGCCGAGTGGCCTGCACCCAATAAACACCAATGATTTAATAACACTGCCCTCGCCCCAACACTTATTAATCCTCAGTAGAAAATTCAACGGCACCCAACGTAATCATATTATTGCTATACTATATTTATATATTCAGGCTCCGTCTTTCATTTTAAAGTGCCTTTACAAACCTTGTTTTACTTTTTTCGAAGTTTTATCATTAACCAATTATAGCCAAAGCTGTATTTAGATCGCCGTCATCATCATGGAACTTTACACAAATACATGATTCTGTATTCTTCGTACCTATGTTTAATATTACATGCATGTATGTCCGTACTAGGGCCTATGTTTTTATTTTTAACAGTTTTCAAATTGTAGGTTAATAAAATTTACCAGGCCCAGGCTCAGAAAACAGCCTTATTGACTGCAATCCTACCCGGGGATGAGAGATATAAGTTAACTATCTATTAAGTGTGATAGCTGATGAGGAAGGAAGTGAAGTGAACTGGGCGTATTTGCGCAGCGCGGTGGAGGCTGCAGGAAATGCGCTTCCGTCCCGGCCTTCTAACTCTGCCTCATTTATTTTGTATCGAATAGGTATAGGTAGGTATACCTATCTAAGCACTAAAGATACGAAGTTTAGTGCAAAAGTATCTCTTTACTTATCGATATATTTAATGTAATGAAACTTATTTCCGTCGTCGGTCAGGGGCCTGATTTTTGGAAAGCACATGTGTGAAAACACCACTCGAAAGTGGTGAAAAATTGTGCTGAATTTGAGATACGAGTAGCTTAGAAAATACTTAGGGCTCTCATTAATCTTGTGACCTAGTCAAAAATTTGATTAGAGCTGTAGTTTTGCAGATATAAACAGATTTATACCACTTTCGAGTGGTATTTTCATACATGTGCTTTCCAAAAATCAGGCCCCAGAGCAATTTTGATATGCAATTTGTTTTGCCTACAAACTTATGTGCGTACTTACATACCTTACTATAGGTATACCATTAGATACTAGAAACACTGGAAATAATTGTTTGAGTCCGTTAAGTAGTAGTTTAATTTATTTGGATTGACTCTGTTATCGTTAGCTCTAACTACAATGTTTATCTTCTCTTGACTCAACAAAACCGAAAAACAAAAAATAAATCCTGCAATTCGAGAAAAGAAGTGCCAAAAACTACCATGAAAACCTATTAACCTAAATTAGTAGACAAGTTAACGCACGTAGTAAATTCTCTAATGCTTTAATTTCCACTTGGGACGATTCATATTCGAGATAATTTCAAATGAATTTAATTTCCAAGCGGTAGAAGTGGCGCACCTAAATCCGAATTTCTCCAGACCGATAACAGGAACATATTTCCGGTGGAGCGGCTTTATCTTTTGGCTAAAATGCCTGTCGTAGCGACAGCTGCGCGAATACCGGCGACACACACTGACCAGCAAGACAACTTTTACAAATACGTTTTACATGGGCATGGCGACGCCGTATAAAATTCAATAATTCACAATCGTCCGTCCTTATAGGCATTCCTCTTTTTATCTAGCCGGAAACCTTAGAGCCTAACTATAGATACCTAGCTGACTATATCTTATTTATGTTGAAATGAAAACAATGAAGTTTAGGCTCCGGAAAGAAAACCACAAGTGCAGGGGGTGAACGAAGTCTCCAAGGTGACTTAATGGTTACGTCCGACGGGCGACCGCAGGCCCGGGTGCATCCTGAGATGCCTTACGTGTCGGGGCGGGGAGCTCGCATCCGCTCGGAAAACAAGGTAAAGTAACTACTTCAAGAAATAACAAGCTCCACCTGCACTTGACGGTTTCTTAGAATTTACTCTACTTAATATTGTAAGTTTTATGTTAACCGATGTAAAAAAGACAATTAAATTGAATTTCAAATGCACTAAATCGTCATTTCTCATCTTCAACCACATAGGTACCTATATGTCCCACTTCTAGGCATAGGCCTTCTCTTCGAATGATTGGGAAGCCAAGCGATTGGTAAAGCGATCTCTACTAGACCACTATTGTTTACGTTATTTCACAAACAAGTAAAAAATAAACTTGTTCTATAACTTACTGTAAGTAATAAAAGAAACTAGAATGAAAGAAATAAAAATATCTGCCACGAAGTTAGTTCAATTTTCAGGACGGGATTTGCAGAGGAAGCCAGTGTTGACTAAGAGAAATGGGATTTTCGATAGTTAACGGTACGTAATGGTATCCAGCAGCTTGTCTTATAGAACACGGAGCGACGGTGCCTAATGTTAAGTGTTCTCAGTATAAATACCCAAGGCAAAGGATTAAAACATCTAAGTGAAAAAGTAATAAACACCAACACATCAAAAGCTGTACTTAATTCTTACGTATATTTTATGGACTACTAAGTGGGTACTGTACTAGTCTTTGTTTTAAAAGAATGTCGTAATTATTTTTGTTTCAAAATATAAACAAATTCATAACAAATAGATGTCTAGACCTACGGTTCAGCAAAACCGCGATTCAGGGTTTTTATTAGTTTATCGTAAATTTTATTATAAAAAAATATTGAAATACATGTTTTACTTGAAACTACAACATTGTGGCCAACTTCTACGTGTTCACCTACATTATGTAGGTATACGTATAAAATACTAGCTATAACTAAGTGTACAAAAGTTAAAAGTCCTAAAACTGTTATTCTCTATCCTCATTTGATCCGTAAGCACTCCCCGGGACAACCTGTAAAAGATAATAGCCATGTACCTAATAGAAAGGAGAGATCTAATAAGCTTTTACTATAATAATCTCGATAACCTTTTGTTACAATGACGTGAAACCCATGCACTTAGGTTCTGTTCCAGACTTGACTGAAAGGGGAATAAAAGCTTTTGTCCCAGCTGTAAGCGTGACGGCGGTGCGAACGCGACGCTCCACTGCACAAAATGAACACTATGGCAACATTTGCAACTTAATAGGTGCCTCGTTATCAGGCGGGCGTGACGTGACACTTGTTTGGTTCAGTTTAATTAACTGTAACTTGAAGTCTTGAATCATCCCCGAAGTGTGGAACATTACACCGCTGAACTTTATGCAAGGGACAGGGAAAAACTGACAAAGCGCGAACTATTTTTAATATTATTGTTTGATCTATTTCTGTACATTTGGGAATACCGTTGACGCGGCGGTAACTAAACAATTTGATGGTACCTAATTAAAAAGTTAGTCAATGCACACGTGTAAATTAATATGCAGGATAAGGATTGTTTAATCCTATTATTGAAGTGAGGGTAAATTTACTTCCATGTATAATAAAATAACTTCCATACTTAGAACAAAAACAAAAACTAGGGACTTGATACCTATTAAAAATTGATCAAATTTACCAAAGCTGCAATTACATTAATCAAATTGTTTAAAAGTTACTAAAATAAAATGGTTCTATTCAAATTTGTCGCCATTTAGTACCTATGTATGTTACAAAAAATGAATAATTACTTATGTTATTTTATCTAATACTTAAATTAAAATATTAATTTCGTGTAAAATAATAATAGGTATGTAATGTAATGTAACCCATCCCATAAGTCAAGAGACAGGTTACTCAATTAGCTCCCGAGATGGCGCTGTTCGCTCGGCTGAATGGCGCTAACGAGATTCTTCCCCGCGCCCATAAATAGGTTGCGAACAACTTTGAGTTGTTCAGACCGGCTTGGTCCGTTGGGATCTGCGGACCCCATCGGCCAAGGCTACTAACCTAACCAATTTCTTGGGCCTCTTTTGCTGGGTAACGGGCCGACTTTCGGGTCAAGAAAAATTGAAACCCTGCGCAATAAATGAAAAGCAATAATAATGGTAGCCAAACCAAACTAGTCAATAATGCGTAAGAATATTTAGGTTAAAAATAGCTAAAGTTGAAAATCACAAGAGATTAAAATTACCTAATGGTTTATTCGACACAATGCCATTTTGTTTGAATTAACAATTTTACAAAATTGTTATGGAATAAATCTAAAAACAATAAAAAAGTTCATTTAGTTCGATTCCTCCTAATTACAAGTTAGGTTGACTTGACCAGTCTTCTTGAACAATAAACTCGTATTTTGTCTTCAGCTGTTTTAATTTTAACACTACAGTAACAATTAGGTTATGTTATGCTTTGTTGTTTTTTTTGCGATGCAGGAGAAAAAGCATTGCACAAGTTTTTTAATACAAGAACATGCTACACGGGACCCAAATAAAATTGTATTGGTATGTTAAAGGCATCTCATTTTAGCGATCGATGAGTCGAGTAGTTACAGTCAACTGGAATGATTTGAAACTTGCGCGGGGTAAAAGCGGGCAGTTACGATATTTCACATCAAATAAAAGACAGGATACTAGTGTGACCGTTCCATTCACGTTTTTTAATAGAGAAGAGAAGGACAACGCACACCGACTACCTGCTAGTTAGATTAGAAATGTGTTTGTTATAAGCAGGGGTTGTAAGTAAGAACGTATTGTAGTTCAGTGCGTTTTGGGACCACCGAGAAGGGTCCAGCCAATCCCAACTTGGAGCTACCTATTTAACCAAATATTTAACACCGTACAAACATGGCGTGCGATACTTGCAGCTATTTCTTGAGTTTACTCATTGCGCATTCGTGTGTACGTTTCCTTCTTCGCGTCACTGTCACAATCACATTTTGGACGATGCCGAATAGAGGCACGAAGACGAGTGAAGCGAGCCAACCATATCTCTTCTGATACAATAAATATATTGTTTTAAATCGCTTTAAACTTTTTTCATTGTATGTATATTTTTTTGTAATTACCTAGTTAATCAATGACCATTCACTAACCTTTGCATCATTCAAGCTACATCTTCTACTAGGTAACTACAGTTTGCGCATATTCGCAATATTCCAATTCGAAAACCTCCATTTACCCATTTAAGTTGTATGATTGGTCTGAAATTAATTTTGTCTGGCTCCCGAGAGATAGATTTACTTTCGCCATTGTAGAGCTATTAGCTGATGACGCCTGCTGGGCTCTTGCTGATTTCGTTCACGAGTATGTACTTTTCATTGTTAATCATTCACATTTCATAATGTTTCTATTTATTTTGTTTGATGTACTAAAAATCGTAAATTTTGCATGAGAACCAGGCCGTGTGCTACCAAATTATACCTATCACCCAATTCTAGTCGACGGTTTCAAAGAAAAACATATTCCTTTACCAAGTGTATGTGATTCATTGTTGAGTTTGTCCAGCCGCAATGCACAAAACCAATCACAAAGCAAGTTTCAGGAAACGACTACACGTATATAGTACTTATCTAATTGTCATTAGAACTGAGTGAAACTTTGCAGACTTTTTACCTGAGCGTGTAATGAATGCAGGAAATGACAAAAGTTTCGACGCGGGACGTCATTAACGCTAACAATCCGTTCCCACGAGCGCCGCACTCGTCGCACTGCGAACGCATCTTTTTATGCCCCTTTATGGGAAGTGTGTTGATGTGACGACTGCAAATGCAGTGGTCGTTCGACAGCTTGCGCCTGCATTCGACCGAAATTGATGCCATATTGTATAACGCGCGGGTGCTCGCAATCGAATTCACCATCTATTTTTACCCTCATCGTAATATATCGGCTGTGGAAAGAAAACGGTGAATGCGATTGCTATTCTGAGCGCATTTAGACAATGGTCTGTGTACATTATTAAACGGATCAATCACATTATTGCTTAGCAAAAGTGATGGATATTCCGCAGAGTAGAGGAATAACACGAAGATAAGTTTCAACAAAGGCAACACCAAATGTGCATTGCATCATGTGGTTCCTAAATCAAAATCGTACTGTAATAGTAATATTTAGGAGCAGGTACATGGTGGTGCATGAATGGTCAATTAGGACCACGTTAAGAGTTCGCCAACTATGTTGGCGTAGGTACAGTCGCATGCAGTCATACCTATTAGTTGTAGCCAAGCTTTGGAAACCCACGTCTCATGTCTCACATGAACGGTCCTGTAATTTCTGTGACATTATTCACGCTACAATAACTCAATTTGCAGTGAACATTAAACTAGTACAAGATCTTATCTATTCCTACTAATACAATAAGAGAGGTACCTAACCTGTACGGTCAAGGGCATAAATTAAATACGCTACCAAGACGTCAAAAACATCTATATACAACTTCATGCCACAAACTATAAGGTTGGTAACACATATATTTGACAAAATGGCTGTATCGACTGTACACTAATATCATAATAAAAAGGTAAATACATTCTCTCAATGTTTCTACGAAAACTTAGACAACCTTTGAACATAATGTTCATTTAACACGTTATGTTAGGTCACTACTGTAATCTCTGAAACTACTCAAAATTCTAAAATTCTAAACTTCATTTTGCAAATAGGCCGCCTTAGGGCTGTTTTACGTCTTTTTTGAAACTACGAGCGCATTCAGAAAGACCATCATTGCCAAGAAGAACGCACCGCAAGAAACTTAGCAGAAAAGTGGCCGGTTTAAGTATTACATTAATCTAACCGGTGTCATAAACATTTAAAATGTATATTATAATTTGTTTTCAATAAATAAAAAAAAAATAAAAAAAACACTCCTGTAAAGGTTGTTCCTCTCATTGTTTCATTCAAAACTCACCGTACACATTACTTAAACACCGCCGAATATACGAAAATATTTGTCGACCACAGTAACAAAATCTGAACACCATTCACAAGCCCAGCCACCCGCTGAAGTATTATTCTGGATTAGTTTTAAGAGAGTGTATGTATACCTACAACACTATCCCTAATTATCATAGGTTACTTTTCAACCCGGGACATTGTACCCACGGGACGCAAAGTTGCAAACAAGGTAACAGCTAGTAGGTAGGTACACGTAGAGGTCGGTTTGAAAAATCTTGAATCGTCGTTTGAACTTACTTTTCTTATTAACGAAGGTAACTTTCCCGGAACACAACTTTAAAAAGGTTAACTTTATATCGGAAAAACCGAAGGACTACGGGCCTCAAGGCTATTATATAAGTTGAATGCTAAAATACAAGGGGTGTTTGGGGAACATTTAAATTAAGTTCAGTACAGTCATCAATATTCGCAGTCTGGTAGGAGTAAAATATGATATTCCATGCGCCCTCCCCCGGAGAACCGTGGCCATCAGTCACACCGTCCCCTCCGGCGGAGATGACTCCGACTGCGGAGCCTCATTATGCAAAGTATAGATACACGAGTATATATTTTTCATAGAGTTTTACCGCGATTGCTGCTGTAGATGGTTAGCCGGTGAAATTACTGGCACAAGAGATATTCTATCATAGCCCAGCATAGGCATATAGCATAGGCTGGCAAAGCATGCTATCCTCTAATGTTGCGATTGTCCGTGGGTGGTGGTGCTCGCTTACCATCAGGTGACCCACTTGCTTGTTTACCTTCCTTGTCGTTTAAAAAAGGTAACTACCGTTATGACGCGTCTTAATCACATAATTTCATGACTGCAATCAACATTTTGATATGTTGGTGTGAGATACCCAATGAAACAAAAGTATCTTCCGTAAAAGTCAAATCTATTATACAGTAAAATCAACAAATCAACGTTGATACAAATGTAAAGCATTGTTACGCTTTAAAATTGTGTCAATAAACCGGTAAACCAGAGCGACAGGAATTCGAGTCGAGAAAATAAGCTAGCATAGAGATAGAGATACAATTTGCGACATGGTGAGTACATCCGACTCGGGCACCGTGTATATGTAGCCGCAGCGAGATTCTGCCATCAAATATTCACGTGTGGAGGTTTGGTTGCCGTTTTACTGCCTACGAGACCCCCCCCCCCCCCCCCCCGCCAACCCTCGCGCACTCGCGTCCTCCAACGATCCGTCTCAACTGAAACAACTGAATGTGCTTAAATCAATATGTAACTGCTGTTTGACAAAAGTTTATGTATATAAAAATCGAAAGTGATACAAAATTCAATAAGTATTGTGATTGTGAATAACCGTAAAACATTTTGGCCCCACCCTCCGCGTTCATTAACCGAGGATTCAATATCAAATCCATAAATTTTCCGCGATTCGCGAATTATCAATGGCTGTTGGCCCGAGTGTTATATTTGCATAAAAGACGAGAAATATTAAGTATTTAAGTGCTTGCTTACTTACCTAAGTAGTTCAAATTCGATTCGCTAAAACTAAACTATATGTACTTTTACATAGAGGCCCAGTTAAAATGTGAATATGGGTTGAAATGGCGTAATAGTATTAGACATAAGTAAAATATGTGGCTTTTCAAACCTTAAATATTTACAAACGAGTTGTATCATCTCCACTAGTAAAAAAGTTAATAAACGACTAAAGGGCCTGCCGGCCATGGTATGGTAGGTATAACCCACAGCGCTGATTTATACAGAGCGAAGGGCAAGTTAGCAGTGTTACACAATTCCTGAGTTCTGTTATTCTGTTGTTGATTTGTAATATAACTTTATAACTTATTTGGAAATTAACTTAATAGTATCTTAACGAAGATTGATGAAGGCTCTACCGTCGTATCTGTCGTCGCCAAATGTTGGTAAAATGGGTTAAGATGCTGATAAGGACAAGCACAGGCAGGAAAAAGAAAGAAATAAGCTTACTTACGCGACCAGCCATAATAGATTACTTTAATCAAATATGGCGTCATAAAACCTTGACCTAAATTGCTTTCTCATAACTTATGTAAATGTTAACCGCCTACGTATTACGTGGACGGTTATCAAATACTCATAAAAACTTTTCAATGTCACTATATTGAACTACTAGCCATTGTGGGTGTGAACGATGCACGCTTACTACGAATCAAACAAATATTTCAACAAAAACTAAGTATCAATGTGCCACACTGTGTTTGATTAATTGATCAGACAGCGTAAGGACAACATACTACGTAAATACATGCCTACTTACACAATATAAACATAATTAAGTAAGCGAATATATAGCCAGAAAATAAATAGCAAGTGTACATCTGTTTGTTCTCTTTGTACAATTCCCTGAAACGGGTGCGGCGACGAGCCATCCTCGCCTCGCGCGGCGACTCCTATGACCCACATAAACAATGGAAAACATATCGCACATTTAAGAATGAACTGGAACACTTAAGTAATAAAAGGTTGCTATTGTGTTTAACGTTTACTCGATTCCTTTTAGCTTTGCGGGACTTGGGAATTGTTACTGTATCACACATTCGAGAAAAGAGGAAAAATTTATTTTGAATACTAGCCTTTTTGCAGGCTATACTTGCATTCATCCTACATCACATAATGTACCCAAATTTCAAGTCAATCCGCCCACGAGAAGTGGAACAGATTTGACTTGCAGGATTTGACCCAAACAAAAATACATACAGACATACATACCGTCACGCCTCTTTCCTACAAGGGTAGGCAGAGACTACTTTGTTCCGCTTGCTACGATCCTGACATACTTCTTTCGCTTCATCCGCATTCATCAATCTCTTCATCATCTCATGCTCGTCGTTTCGGGAACTACACCAAAATACATTGCAAGTTGATAAAAATCTTGCACAAAATACCTAAATATTATTATATAGGTATGTTAAGCTGCGCTGCAGTGAAGTGAAGTGCTAAAGTGCATTGAACATACATTTTTACAACTCGAAATGTAACAGTAAGTAAACAGCTGTGTCACGTCGCTCAAATACCAGTGGGCTGCAGCTCGAGAGGAGGCGCCTACGCACCCAACTGTGACGGGATATGTACTAACTTACTTAGTACCTAGCTGTGTTCCCACACGCACTCTCCATTGTTAGTCGTCAGTGCCATTGACTTATAAAATCTCATATTAAACGTGCCGGATTACATCATTCATATAGAGTGATGATATTTTCACGTTTGTAGATAAAAATCCCCCGATTTTTGAAAGCACCGCACTATAAAGCGGTAAAATATATGTATCTATGCTATAAAACTATACAGCTTCAATTACGTTTATTATAACTTGTTGACAATGAGAGCTGTAATTTTAGTTTCCTCTAGAGGTACTCTTACCTATTTGAAAGTCAGCGCAATTTTCCACCATTTTCGAAGGGTACTTTCTAAAGGTGTTCTTATAAAAGTCGGGCCAAGGCCAAGATAAATCATCTCTGGCTATAATTTCCTGGTGGGTAATAACTAGTCAAAAAATAGTGGTACCTATTTAAAAGTAGAGTAAGTGGCCAAATTGATGAGTGCAACACATAAAATCGGAAACAGAGGTAGTGTAATAGTAGTGGTACAGGGAGTTACCGCGCGCCTAACCGGTCTCCGGTTGTTGACCCTGCTAGAGTAGAGCCTGCGTAGTGCCCGCTCCGCTAGCCCGATATTATTTACAACTAGGCTGAGGTGAGATCCTGTCCACTGCTGAAGTGCTAACAGCGCGTGAAGTTGTAATCAAAATCTATTCTTTATTGTTCTAACCGCTCGCTAGCTTTGGCCTTGTATTCGTGTGTTAGGGAGCCGATTGTAAATAGAAATGCCGTGGAAAATGAAGAATGATAACGGCACTAGTACAGCTTCTCTACTAATAGTTTTTCTTGCAACTGAATTTTTTCCACTTCCTTAAATTTCAATTTAGTACAAGTACAAATACATAGAGCTTTGATGACAATGCAATAATCTAATACCTTTAGGAAAAACACTTGCGCTAAAAGAAGTTTTTTAGCAAAAAAAAAATCCTAAAACTGTAAGTACTGAATGGGATAAAATAATTACAAATACACCTAGCGTATTTAGGACCACCTACAGCTATGGATTTTTTCGGTATTTTCAACATGAAACTACCGTGAGACTCAATCATAATTACACATAAACGGATAACTCACGTATAAAAAGTCGAGTGATGCTCGACATGTTTCGGACTATTTCGAAGTCCGAATAGTCCGAAACATGTCGAGCATCACTCGACTTTTTATACGCGAGTTTTTCGGTATTACCAAAATTATTGGTATACACTAGGTAGGTACAACGTCTTCTCAGTCTCAGGGCTTCATTGTATTGTAAATAAAATCAAGAGATTGATCCAAACCGGATGTTGCGCTATTCACGGGACGGGTGGGCGTATGGGCACCTTTGTAAGCCCGGACCTTCACTGCTACGAATGTGGCATCATTATAATTCGACTTCAAGACGAACCCTGGTGACCCAAATACAAAGGATTCTAATAACGAAATAGATTACGTTACGGGTTCATGCATATTACGTTTGATGAAAGTTTGATGATAATGTTTATCATAGGTATGTTTTCATAATTTGACTCTATCTCATAATAAAAACAATACGAAAATTTGAGGATTACCTACTGCGACTGCGTTAACTTATGCTAAAATACTGTTTTTAAAATAAACCGACGTCACTTGACCCAGTTCCTTGGGAAAGTGCTCGCAATTACCAATAATTAAGAAATTCATTAATAATTTGCTCTTAGTCCAAACTTCGAACGGGACGCCATTATCGATCTTAATGAGGCGTAACTTAATTCGATTAAAACTAACACCCTTATTTACCAAATTATCGCAAACACGATCCTTAACCCACGAAATCAACATGCTGCATCTGATATCGGTATGAAAGCTCAGGCGTACTAAGATATGTACGCGAATGCGGACTCCCCTTAACCCCGTAACCAAGTTATAGTCGATTTCAAGACTGGGCTAAACGGCCGACATCCGCAATTATCTAATCGTCTAGTAAAACTAGCGTGTAAACTTGAGAATAGTACGATACTCGTAAGCGTAAACCAATCGATTCCGGTTTGGCCCATCCAATACAGGTATGCGTGTCCGGTGCGGTTATCTAATTTAAGTAATTCCTTAATGGTTCGTTGCTAAAAGCATGTTAGATTAAAATATGCTAATAAAACCGGGGAAGTTTTCCTACAAAAGCATTTAAAGCACAGTATAATCATAGCAGGTGAGGGCTCGCGACTCGCGAGACGCACAGCTGCAGCGGCGGGCGGAGGAGACTCGCCAATGCGGACCCATATTTCAACCGGCACCTGTTTTATCTGTCCTGCCTGCTGTTTTATACTGCAAGCGCCATCGCCAGTAGGCTCTACGATGAACGAACTGTTTACATGCTTGGCAAAATGTCAACTCATATAATTTATAATAACAGCCGCACAGTTCGAATGGATAATTCAAAAAAACAGCGCAATGCTCCAAACTTTACTGCGGTATTTTGTTTCGATGTTTGATAAGTATCTTGATTAGCTGTAGTAGGGAAGGGGTTACCCCACTAAATGTTTAGGAGCAACGAGGTCTGGGGCGAGAGACTGCACCGAGGCGTGTCAACCGCGCACCACGGAACGAGCTCACGAGCGAGGGCGGGAAGACACTAAATTGCCGACATAACGTCAACGATAAAGCATTCAGCCGAGGAACCAATCTCTTTTATGGTTTAATCAGAACTTGGTCTCTCTAATATACGCTCCGTGCCATAGCCCGCCACACCGCTTAAGTCGTTTAGGTATTACATTTGTAATTTGTTGACGTAAACAGGCAAACTAATATTTAAAAGATCGTAGCAATTGCTATACGACAGAATACGTACCTATATTTAAAACACCGGTGTAACTGTATAGCGAGACCCGGTTTTTTTGACCAGCATCGAGTCAATATCCTCATAATGTTATTGAATTTAGAGAAAAATATTGTCACATAAATTACAGATAAAAACGGTATCTTATAAGATTTTAGACGAGAGTCGAAGTCAAAGTTTACCAATCAGCCCCAACCCAAGACTTAAATAGATTAGGTAAGTATGATAGATGCCTATAAATACAATAAGTATTGGATTCGAAAGGTAAGGTCCAGATAGATACTAATCGTAATCAATTCTAGCCCTTAGCTCTGATAAAAGATAAATAAAGAAGTAAATAAGAAGTACCACAAATGAGGGAATGTTTCTTAAGTAAGGAACCAGAAATATTTGACTACGTGCTTACTCTGCTTATTACCATCTGTCACTTACTCTTGCGGTACCTTCTGAGCTTTAAATGAATAATGTCATCATTACATTACAAACAACCATTAAATACGTAAAATTTAGATGAGACAATACGAATATCTACTTAAATGTTCAGATGTGAAGGTGTTACAGTGATGTTCATATGTAATTGAGTGTAACTGATGTTAGAAGTAAGAACATAATTTACGACAGGCACTCAGTACATACATTTTGGCAAAAAAAAATTGACTCAAGTACCAATATTTTTTTTACTGGTTGTAATTCTTGTTGACTGTACTTGCAATGTCGTCTGCCCTACATTATAGAATATAATTAAGTATTTATGCCTAATGTCAAGACAATCTCACGACTAGAAGTGGATCCAATTTGAAACGGCTAGTCAAATAAAAAATTGTAAAGATGCCGAGTTACAATATGGGGCATTAAGGTAAAAACATGTAAGTAGGTTACCTTTACCTACCTACATTAATAAATGTTTAAAACTGGACTCGATCAAGTACTTTAGCCCCAGGCCGATGGCGGGCTCTTGCGTGCGTTACAAAAAATAACTATCACGGGCCCTATGCGTGCAATAGCAACATTGGTAACATCTCAAGCAGTGAGTAGGGTACTGCACTGAGCATTTACGACTTACGACATACTTGAGAAACCATAGAAAGCAAAATAAACATACCTCGAGGGAGAATTACGACAGTTATACATATGTAAACTGCAGTAGGTACCTACACAGGCCACAGCCTTTATTAAACTGGTCAATGCAAGGCAACATCTAGGTAGAACCCCCCAATTACCAGTCAATCAAAATGTGTACCTCGACAAAGTAACGATCAAATAACTTCGCTCATGAGTCAATATTTGAAATGTTCATGGTTAATTGGAAAATCCTTCAATTTTTGGCTTTGAATCACAGTCGACTTCCGTGTACATCGTTTGTTCGCTGAGAAACGGAAAATCAAAAGAAAAGTGGCAATATTTTCTTTGATTATGTTTCCTCTCTCTTTCTCACTCACTCGCTCTATGGCGCTTTTTGTTGGCTGTTAACCTATTTGCGTGACCTGTGTAGGTAGGTTGAAACTTTTTTTCAATTAACACACTGTAATGTCGTTTTCTGCTCTACTATATTCTAAATATTTGTGTAAGTATGTGTTTGCAGGGTGTGACACTGACACGTTGATTTAATTTAATACTATTAAGCCATGAATGTACGGAACATGTAACTTTATTTTGCTACGTCTATGCCTTAATGATGTTCTGCCGTACCAGTAACACACTTTGGTTACCTACTATGAAGCACGTAATGACTCCACCACCTTCTGCACTTTTAACTTCCCGTACGTATATATATGTACAGCACTGTTCGCTTTTATGGGCACGCGGAATATTTCTTTCGGTGCGTTGATCAAGAGACACGGCAGTGTTCGGTCAAAGTTCGAACTTCGAAACAAAAGCCGAGCGATATTGCTATGTATTTAGACGTATACCTATACCTATTATTTCGAGCGCTTATCGCTTCTTATAAAGCTTTATCAACGAATATGTGAAAAGATGCATTTTCAAATGTTGGTTGGTGAAATGATTGAATACCTACTGAATTATACATCTACCTAGCAATTTTTAAACATTTTCGGCATTTTTTTTCTATGTATATTGCTGTGTTATGTTTAAAATGCCTAGTGTCAGCGGACGTTATCTAAACGTCCTAATTAAGGGCCTAACAGTCAGTGCCAAACTTGGAACCTATTCAAAATATCTACCACAGATTTGTGTCATACAAGAACTTGGCCTATTTTTACGTTTATATGTTTTGGTGGGATGTATATTTTACGTGCTGTACGGGCTTTCGTGTAAGCTGAATGCGGCGGCCTCAATACGACGAGCTTAGCTAGCTTTTCCATTGCGTGTTTTGTATTTGCGTCATCGGGTAAAGTAAAGGGCGTTGTTTCATTGAGTTTATATTACAAAAAACATGTTTTACCACCCCATTACTCACGGTTGACACAGCATAAGAATAATAATTAAAAAATGCTAGGAGGAATTTTGAGCGCATTTTTACAGCGATTAAAAACACGAGCGGTAGCAAAAAGTTCTAAATTCGAAAATCGCCTACTGTGTTTTCAATTTAACCTGAAACTCGTTATTGCTGCTGTTAGTGTAGGCACCTGTCAAACTTTAGTCGTATATCCGCTAGTCGGAATGGAGGCGGTTCAGGACAATGTGATGGGACCCCTTATTGCTATTAGCCAAGTTTGCCAGCGCCGCGGGCCGCCATGTCTGTTTACCGACGTAAATATCGTACGCCAGCTATCTCCTGATATTATCTCATATCGGGAACTAGTTTATTCTCATTCTTGTGTTATCGACTGGAAACCAATATCGCTTTGTAACTTGCAGTGTATGGTATAAACACTTATTTTATTTATTAATTGGGATTGACGCATTAAAGATTTGTCCAAATATTTATTTCGTGGGCGTACCTATGGATGGAAAAGGGAATCAAAATAGTGATGGGTTGCTAGCTACATCGCCTATAACACGATCCATGTGGACAACCACAATCATGCTAAACCTTTAGGTCTTGTTAAGTTGTTACCTACCTTGGGCTCTGTATACCCCGTAAAGGATAAAGACGTGATTTGTGTGTATGTAGGTGTGTTTATTTCGAGGAATTACGAAGGAATGTCACCACGTTATCGCCTTATCCAGTAGGTATATTAACACCTCGACACTAGTAGCGACCAGTACCGTGCCTGGGCACAAGCCTCCTCTCAGAATGAGATGGTTTGGGCTGCAGTTCCCACTCGGCCGTGTATACGTACTTCACGCACACAGGTGTGAGCTGGATCCTTCACCGAATAGCTTATGGTTTTTCAAATGCAAGCCGGCGTTCGAACCGATCATAAGCTTTTTTGAGAAGGTGTTTTGTTTACACTGTTTACCACACCATAAGTATACACGTACGGTTTTTTAAAACGTAATTTTGCTATAGTAAAAAGATTCACTTATCTTACTTTGGTACATGACATGGACACAAAACACTCTGAAAGAAAGCAAGAAGTATAGAAAAATAATATACCAAAAACTGCCAAATATTGTAAAGTTGGCATCCGTGGTTTCGATTGTTTATATAATCACAAAATATAGTATTTACCTACCTATCAGCTGCTCGAAAGTGTGCTGGCAAAACTGTTCTCAAACTCAATACTAAATCACTGTTTTCTGCGCAGTCGTGCATTTGTACTTTGCAAGCAATATTGCACACTATAAATAAATGAAGGAAGATTGGTAGGTACTAATCTTAGTATGGTTTGTCTAACTTAATCTTTAATCTAAGCAAACGGAACACATTTGGTTAACTTTAGACACAACTAAGAAATTAAGGCAAGCAATTTTTCTCCAAAAGGGTTAAAACACGTTTCAATAACTTTCATACAGTTAGGCCCTTCCTTGTTCACCATAGCAATAGTCTTGTTATTTCCGAAGTTAATTGAGTTACGCTTCTCAGCTGTAGCCAAGAGTAATAATGCTAGTTTATCAGTTGTTACTGCGGGAGGTACAGAAGAGTTAATTAAGGTGAAGTTTCGCGGTGAGCGGCGAGCGCCGGCATAAGTTAGGGGGAAATGAGCGGAAGGAGCGATATGAGAAAACTCCGCGGACGCCCAAACAATGATACCGCACACTCAACTTATTGGCCCCAAGTTGTTATTGTAATAAAAAAAACTTTCGCTATGACCTACACGTTGTCGGAGTGTAAACTGAAACTAATACATAGACAGCTATTTGTAGACGGCGCACACAACATGGTTCAAGTTCCTTGGCAATTTGAGATGGGGTAGTTTTGGATATGGCTCGTTCAAACCTTATTGTATAATAACCTAACCTAAAAATTTCATTTTAGATACAAGCTTTTTTGCTGACTGTACTTTTTGTTGACTGTACTTGCATTTTCATCCGCCCTGCATATGTGTACCAAATTTCAAGTCAATCGGACCAACCGTTGAAGAGTTCCCTCCTGCGGAGACAGTCCTGGCTTTACCACCAGAATTCTACTACCAGATTATTGTATTTTCATCTGACTTACATAAGTATGCAAAATTTCAGCTCAATCGGATGAAGATATTATCTGCTTCAAAATTGAGTCGCAAGATTCCACTCGGACAAACATAAATAAATAACTACTTACGTTGCAAATTAATATAAAGCTTGTAAAAAAAGACCATTTGTTATCTAATTTAACCGTATTGCGTTTTGTATAATGTGAACGAATATAAAAAAAAAAAAAAGATAAGATAAGATAACGTTTATTGCCATTAAAAATAAAAAATATATAATGTATATCGGATAATTGTCCGACTATTTCGAATCTGTAGGACATTCTTAGTGATAGAGCAGGGGTGGCCAACAGGTCGATCGCGATCGACCGGTCGATTGCGTCTGTTAGTCCAGTCGATCGTGGCAAGGCAAAAAAATATAAATACGTAGACCAAACTGCGCAACGTAATCACTAACTGCTGATTTAAGGTTTCATGAAGTATGTAATTGGTAGATCGCACAGGGTTTCGTTAGTAAACAGGAGATCTTGGGTCTGATCAAGTTGGCCACCCCTGTGATAGAGTGTAACTGTCCAACGTTTATAAATCCACTCCGATATATTAAAAGGTAAAGGAGTCTCACGGTACCTAGTTTTCTATTTAAGTATAAAGGAGACGCTAAGACATCTTTCACACACAATATTGAATGATGGAGAATGAACTGAGTGATCAAATCTTTGATACTTTTATCCACAATTGTGCAAATCCAGAAGATGCCACACAGATCCCGAGCAAAAAGATAATTTTGTGAACAAATATACCTTTCTCGAGATCCTCTTTCATCACGTTTTGTTGCGATGTGCCCTCTCCCTGGACACGCAGAAGAAAATTTCATTAAATTCTGCGGAACGACGCTAAATCAAATTGAAGCGACATCATTCGTACCGAGTGCAGCGCCGGCCGCCGCCGCCGCCGCGCCGCAATAAACCGAGCAAAAATATTCGCCACGCGATACAGAAACACTTAATTTTAATGAAAACCTCCCCGCAAACTCATCTGTTTTATTACACCTGTACTTGTGTTGATATATTTCACCGGAAAAAACAATAAGAAGTCATAATTGGAAGCGAATAGAAAAGGAAAAGTCCGTTAGGTATATGACTGAAATACAATTTGACACACCACCAGAAGAAACTAAAATTCCAATAAGAAAAGAAGTATCAAAATCGAAATGGATACATTTGGTAACTTAGAAACTCTACAATCTACATTATATGTATAACTAACTACCGACCCACCCCGGCTTCGCACGGGCGCAATCAGTGTTTCTCTAGTATATTATTCATGTATTATATATATATATATATATATATATATATATATATATATATATATATATATAACCTTCCTCTTGAATCACTATCTACTAAAAAACCGCACTAAAATCCGTTGCGTAGTTTTAAAGATCTAAACTCACATAGGGACATACAGACAGACAGCGGAAAGCGACTTTGTTTTATACTATGTAGTAATAGTGATGATACAGTTAAATCACATGAGTGAAACTAATAAAAGAAATATGAAACGCCTTCACTACTGATTACAGGCCAGCTTTACTGCGGCAAAAATGCAGATAATCTATTCCGTAATTACTTCTGTATCTGTAGGTACTTATAACGTTGTTTGGTTTACGGAGCTCGGCCGTCGATACGAAACCGTTGGTAACCGTTGGAGCCGACCACGTGTCATGGCCATGGACTCTATACGCGTCGGGCCAGCCCGCTGGCAACAGCGTTCACGTGCTGGCTTGCCTAGCCTAATATACATGACTAGCTTCTGCCCGCGACTTTGTCTGCGTAGAATTATACATAAAAACCTTCCCCTTGAATCACTCTATCTATTAAAAAAAACTGCATCAAAATCCGTTGTGTAGTTTTGAAGATATAAGCATACATAGGGATATAGGGACAGAGAAAGCGACTTTATTTTATACTATGTCGTGATGATACCAAGATTCTTGGATTTCAATGGTTGGAGGTCAATGGTTGTTTACATGATGCTTACTGGTCCGATCATTTTCTAGTGTTGATAAAATGTAAAATTCATGGTATAAAGGTAAAAAACAACAAGTAATATGCCCGTCTGTAATATTGTGTGGTGAGAGCAAAAGTCTAAGGAAAATGATGTACATATACTAATATACAGAGTATTGTAATAATAATATATTAAAATCGGTTCATTTATTATCTGAATTTACTTTGTGGGTTGTGGCCCAGCTTTAGCGAACAACGGCTAAACTAATTATGCCAATAGTTCTTAATGCTGACCCAGTGCAATTTAGTTGGTGGCGCGGGATCAACGTACACATAGGTACTACAAAGGCCACCATGGCCGCTCGTCTGCCGCACGGTTGCCGCACGCCCAACTCATGTTGCAAAGAGTCTGCATTGTGTAACAACTACAAAACGCCGATGACGTATCCATTCATTGTTATATTATTATTTCTCGGCAAATTGCTAGTTCGATGGTGCAGGTAGACAGTTTACCTATCGTTGTGTCGTAATCATAATGTACTTGTAAATATAATTTGCTTGCTATTTGAGTTTGGCTACGCTACTGAGAAACTACGCATTTCTTCAGGTTTTAACTAAAATAATTAATGATTCTTTCTAACTTGTCAGAAATATATCTGATATTTAATCACAAATATTGTGATGCACGTAGCCGTGTACGTCTATGCAGGTAAAGTCGATTTATCGAATTCGTATTTGTGACATGATCTATCGACTCTATCTTAATTGCCCCAATTCAAAGGAATCCTGACGAAAAAATAAATTGGTGTGTATATACAAAACTGTTTAAAAAGCACACAATATACGTACTTTATCTACAGAAAATAATACCATCTCTACAAATTCGGGTTAGTCACAGATTATGCTAAAAAGCTGATTTTCCAAAGCTTAAGCAAAGATAGCAGGAGATTACAAAATAGTTGAATAGCCGAGTCTAGCGGAGGCGGAGATTGTTTGCCGTTGCTTATTGGGTGCAAACACTGCGGCTGCGGAGCGTCACTCCGTTATATTGGTGTGTTCAGTTCAACCAAGATCTTCTATAAACCGGCTAAGCGGTTATTGGAATCTCATCAGCATAATTTTCATGGGACAATTTAATAAGTGAGTGCGATCAGTATTTGCTGCTGTCAATTTCAAGAAACAAACAGTTTTTAATTAATTGCTGTAAATTACCTAATAAATGAATAATGATAGCAATTAAGAAGAATTTAGAGATTATCGTGGTTTTGTACCTAGTTGCCCATGTTTTCCTTTCTTACATTGAATGAAATAAAATTGCATAAACACGTAGAGCGATCCCATGTGCCATGCGCCGATACAAATGTAATTTAATTTGCAAGAAAATAAAGCTGAAACCTTTCCAAAGTCGGTCAAACGTAATGTTCAAGGTCAATATGTTAGGTAGCTAGAAGCGAGATAAAATGATACGCGCTGGGCGCACAACAAGTGTTCGAGCCGGGCATCGAACCGCCGGCTGGTCCAGCAGGTTTGCGCGTCCTGTCGGCGTGTGGTTACACGCGCTGCCACCGGCTCCTAACTCCTATACGGCCTGTTCGCGACTTCACATATGAATTAATTACACAACACGCACGTTACACTGCCCTTGTCCAATGAACAAGTCCAATGTTCACGGGATTACCAAGTTCAGGCGCAAGTACATATAGATACGTCAATTACAAAAAAATGTATTTAACTCCCACATAGAAGAGCAGAGATTAGACGAGAGCGCTACTTTCCACGTACTTACCAGACACAATTTGGCCATAAAATTGGCGAAAATTTCTTATGGATATATTTAGTTCCCTTTCATCCATTTCTACTCATTAATGTGGAAGTATACTATTGTACCAACTAATATTACACCATAAAAACAACTTTCATCTTTTCCTATATCATACACTGCCTTTGATTTTACATTGTGAGCAAGGTTCCAGTATCTAATATTTTCGATTTAACATTGTAGGTACGTTCCGTTGCTTAATTTTCAGAAAGTTTTGATCAAAGTTTGCCGGTTCTAAAGCCGAAAACACATCTAGAGCATTTTAAAGTATCAAAACAAACAAAACAGAATTAAGTCCGAGTATTCCACTTTAGCACACAGTATCAAAATAAGTGGGGTGAGTGTGGCAAGGGAAGAGGGAGCAGGCAGCGGTTACACTATTCGCGACACAAGTGTGCACACTCCGCGTCTACTGCGGCTTCTGTGGTTTGCAAACACACTGGCACTTTCACCGACTCCCAGCTCATTAGCGATGCCACTCCGACACTCTTCAGTAAACACTTGACGCCTACAAATGGCTTGCTGAACAAAACGTACCTACCTATCGGAAGAGCAAGAGTGACCCCATATTGGGAAAATTAGCATCACGGTACCTGTGTTAATTTTCTGGTCCAGTGCAATAGAGTTCAGGGAAGTGGTGTTAAGTAGTATATTTTAACTCAATCTAGACAAATATTTCTTTTTGTCTGTAGTTGTGTTCGTAATTGCCTGGACAAGGTTTAATTACAATAAGAAAATTTTGGAAAATAAAATATCTCAAACGGGGACTAGAGTATAATCATATTCAGAATCCCGAATTTTATATGTATAAGAGACTGTCTCAGATCATAAATCTCTACATTCGGCGGAAATAACCGTAGCACGTAAGTTATTTTGTGACGGGCTGAAGGTGTCCAAATCGTCCCCGACTATTACCGGGGTTTGTAATGATCGAAGCCGCACCAGACTGCGTGAATCGTAACAAATCCATTCTCACGATCATTTTAATTGAGGGCATTAAGCATTCCGCCTGCCCGACATAATTACACGTAGTACGTAAAATGAGAGTTTCCCCTCTGGTTAACGTGGCGGTCACGACAAATCATTTCTTTGATTTTTATTAGTTTTGTTTATTTTTTCGTCTTAGTGGCACATTGCGTACATAACATAATGGTTTAATTAACTAATTAGATTACTGTCTGATTAAGTGTAGTATTATGCAGTTTTATTTAGTAGGTATAACTAAGGACAATGGAATAGCTGAATACAGAATAAAACTGATCCTAATGAGAATCTTTTAACAATAGATTTCTGGGAGAGAACGCGTTGATGTCTTAGTTATTAAAAATAAGAAAAGTTAAGTTATTAACTCTGTTAAAACTAGTTCAGTGCTTTTATAAGTCTCTATTAGGGTACAGTGAACTCAAGTAGTCATAAGTTTACCCTAGGAAAAATTCAACAAGCTAAAGCAGCGGCAGGCAAATGGACAAAAACATCCGATCAAAATGTATTTCAGTAGTATACATACATACATATCGGCGCGAACGACAGAAAACCCTCGGCAACCGATTTGCTGAGGTAAGCATCCAGCTACCTGCTACCGCGCGCCAGCTGGGCCGGGTGTAAACAACAGGCAGTCGCACCGTCACTCGATGATTTTATAAATAGCTGACACAGCCCAAGCGGTTCATTCGTTCTTCAGCTCTCGACTCGAGAACATCGTCGCATATTTGAGTCTGCGATACTAACGATTAAAATAAGTGTCTCAAAAATTATTAAATAAGTGTTTTGGTTTGTGATATTAAACAATTAAATTAAATAAAAACAATTACCGAAAATGACGGTTTTACTGGTCAAACCCCCCTCCTCTTATATCAGAAGAGGGGCCGAACCAACGCCAACAATGAACGGTACCTCTTGGTAACAATCTTACCAGTGGAGCGTAATTAATACCTACCACGAGGCACTTAAGCACATGGGCTGGAAGAAGACGCTAGCGAAACCTAAAGATAATTTTTGATTTCCAAAAATGTCTACAACTGTCAGGTACTTTGTTGAGCACTGTGTAGTGTGTAAAACAATGAAAGGGACGTCTGAAGCTTTGCAAAGTCGTTTGCATCCAATTGAAAAGATATATCAGAACCGTTCCACGCTCTCCACATCGACATTTTAGGTAAACTAAGTGGCTCAGTGAGTTGAGTAGCGGAGTAGCAAGGTAAAATTTTTGTGCATTGAAGTGGACCTCTGCAAAGTAACGCCTGATTCAATAAAATATTTAAGTGGCTCAGCTACGAGTACACAAAAAGAGTACGTCTTCGTAGCCATACAGGCTTCCACGACATTTGTAATGTTGCAACATTCTAGAAGCAAGAACCAAACAAGTGCTATGCAACACCTTAAAGAAACCGTTTTCCTATTTGGTGCTCCAAAGCTCACTATAGTTGACGGTGAACGATGAAGGTGCTTTTGTCTCTCATTACAAGGCATTTTATGATCAGTATGGTATTGAACTACATCAGTGTGCCGGATACACAAGTAGAACTAATGGGACAAACACCAAATGGATTGCTAACTGGCAGAAAAGGATGTGTTCCCCCAGAGCTACTTAATATTATTAATGAAGAAAATGAACGTGTAAATGTAGAAGCTGTGATAGGAAGAATGACCGAGCAGGCTGAGAAAAACGAAGCACGTTACAACAAAGGATTAACAAGCGTGGTCCACCCAGAAAAGTCTGATGGGCGCTTACGAAGTATTCCGAAATTTAGAACACAATGTGATGTGCCGTATCGGGAATGAATAGAAGCGAGTTATTCGAGACAAGACAATCTGACGAAGATATCTTATAACAGTGTTGGTAACAACTGTTACTTTCTTTTCTTTTTATTTACTTTGTGTTTTAATAATATTGTTGTTTTCACGTGGGGTATTATTTACTTTTTTTTTACGTGTCATTAAACCAAAATTAGCGCCGAGGCTATGAGGTTAAATATACGAGAAAATAGGGCCAAAATAAGCGCTGAGGCTTTGAGGTCAAATGTACGAGAAAATAGGGCCAAAATAAGCGCTGAGGCTTTGAGGTCAAATATACGAGAAAATAGGGCCAAAATAAGCGCTGAGGCTTTGAGGTCAAATATACGAGAAAATAGGGCCAAAATAAGCGCTGAGGCTTTGAGGTCTGACAAGAAATGCAACTACGAGTAGTTCTATGCGCGTACTTATTAACGTTTGTGTGTCTGTGTTTCTGTGTTTCTCTTTTTCTTACAGCTTGCAATAAATAGACGCAGAGACGCGTCTTGTAGCAGAATGGCCGTATCGGCGCGAACGACAGAAAACCCTCGGCAACCGATTTGCTGAGGTAAGCATCCAGCTACCTGCTACCGCGCGCCAGCTGGGCCGGGTGTAAACAACAGGCAGTCGCACCGTCACTCGATGATTTTATAAATAGCTGACACAGCCCAAGCGGTTCATTCGTTCTTCAGCTCTCGACTCGAGAACATCGTCGCATATTTGAGTCTGCGATACTAACGATTAAAATAAGTGTCTCAAAAATTATTAAATAAGTGTTTTGGTTTGTGATATTAAACAATTAAATTAAATAAAAACAATTACCGAAAATGACGGTTTTACTGGTCGAAACCCCCCTCCTCTTATATACACACAAATCAAGTCTTCATCCCTAATGGGGTAGACAGAACCTAAGGTAACAAGACCCAAAGGCCACGCTCATCATCATCATCATCATCACAAAATTTACTGCTAACGATAGAATATATACCGACAAATTGTCATAATTACATTGTTCTGTACTTAGTGACAATTGCGTTTATCGACGTAAGGTACTCGGAAATAGTGTGGCATCAATAGGTATCTACTTGATCTAAAAAAAACTACCCACTTGCTCGTTTGCCTTCCTATTCATATAAAAAAAAAAAACTAAACGCTTAAAAGGGTTTAATTATTAAATCATTCCTTGTCTCCATGTTATTATGTCGAAAGATATTATAAACACCCAAAGTACACTCACAAATTATGAATCCTGTCATTGTGACATCTAAATAGTTGACTTTGCGGGCTTGCAGTGGTGATGGACTGATGGTATACGCGACAGTTGGTAGAGCCGTTGAGAAAACCATTATATCGGGCCGCCCCTTTATGATCATGTGATAAATTCCACAAATTAGGTTTCATCATCTATTGCAAGTGAATAAGGTAGCAAAGAAAATAGAAACAGATTGTTGATCATGAGGCTGGTCACACATGCCACAGTTACGTGGTGTGAATTTTAAATAGTTGGTGGCGCCACGCGACCCTCCGGGCCCGGACCGAGGCTCGGGCCTGAAGTGTACCACGCTCGACCTAATTCGTTAGGTTCAATGTTTTAATGACTTGCTTCATATATTTAAATCACTATTAGATATATAAAACACACAGATACAGAAATCTAGGGACCAGTATACATATGTATTCTACTTGGTCACTTCCCTAATCTACACGATAAAATATCTCAGTAAAATGTTCATGAAGCTTGTGAACTTTCGAGATTTTGATTAGTTGCAACAGAAAAGGATTTTGAAGTTAAAACAAAACAAATTCTATTAGATTAGGTACGTATTTATCCAGGTCATGCCTAGTACAGACAGAAATACAAACATACCTACATCGCAGACGGAGCAATCGTTTTTTTACGTAACGCATATACATCTACTTACTGGTAGGACTTACTTTCTTATCTAGTTATTGTAAAAATTCTAAGTGCTGAAAAAAGACGGAATATTTTTACGTTAAAGATGTTCCAGTGTTTACTTTAGCTATCCCTAAAAAAGAGAAAAAAGCAAGGCGGTACGTATTACTAAACTAACAGGTACAAATCCCGGTAAATCATCAGGGTAAACATACCGGGTAAGCTGTTTATTTAGTTTCTCACGATGGCGTATTTATTTTCCCATTAGATAGAAATGTATGAATGGGTTTTCATTCAACTGCTAAGGCTTAATGTTGTTCAGTGGAAGCAATTTCTTATTTGGTCTTGGGTTTGGGGTTAGAAGATTCCGAGAATGATACCCACTATGCCATGTGAAGGGACCAGAAGTAAGGAACACAAATGTACCTATTTAGTTTGCTTTTGAAATCACTATTTCGTTGATTATTTTCTAGGTGTTGTCTGTGTCATAGAGGAAACGACCATTTACAATACATAGAGTTTACCTGCCTGTTATGGGTGGTGTAGGGGTAAAAGCACGCATCACGGAATGATTAGGATCCGGGTTCGATTCCCGGCCGTAACTTTACTTTTCGGATAATTCTGTATTATTTAAAAGTACCTATACATTTAGGTTGTTTGCTCTATGGTGTCTAGTAATCAGCGCCGGCGCCTTAGGTATCGTGTTCATCCAGATCGTAGTAGGCATCTGTTAAAAAGCAAACTGGCACCCAGAGGATTTTATACGCGTTTTCTCCCGACAAAATTATGGTCTATTGTAGAGATAAGGATCATAGGTAACATTGCAAACGGAAGCTTTGGTGACAAATTGGAAAAATTTAATCGATGTAGCAGTAGTTACCCTTGTATCGTCTCAATAGTTTCGTAAGTTTCTAGCACCAACGCAGCGGAGTGTAGAGATTAAGTACAACTTTTTTTTTGTTCGCAGGCTTTAGTAGGTACCGTGAGAAATTGAGAACAGTGCAGCTCTTATTCTTAGTTATTTTGTCCAAAAGCACGCCGTCGGTTCAATAACTCGGCAGCGTCTTCCAACCCATAGCGACTCGGTGTGAAACGACAAAGACAGCATGAATCGAAACAGTGAGAATGACTTAGGATAAAGAAAACATACCACAGTCGATTAAGACAGTTGGCCAAAAAGAAAGTGATCTGTCTCACTTAATCCGTCTTATACCTAAGTCGGTATGTACCGTGTTTTCTGTCAGACTACAAGCAGTTAATTACAATACAAGTGATGTATATTGACTTAGTTTTTACTTTTATCTGTTCATTTATCAATGAAAAACAATAAGAAGAGAAAGAACTGCACGAAACATTTACTGATATTACTAATAATGCATACACATTATAAAGGATTCATATTAGTGAAGCTTCGGTGCAATTAGAGACTGAAAGGAATTTAAATATATTTGAACCTTTTTTGAGTTGTTGATAAAGTACCCATTTTACGAAAGTGTTTTTTTTTAATTCATGCCTAGACAAAACTACCTATACCCGTTCAATTTCAATTCAAGAGAACCAAAATATGAAGTGACGCAAAGTTAAGGTTTGCGAATGTCCCAATTGTGTAACATTACTGCTAGTGCAGTGTCTCTACCACTGTCACATGACATGAATCGTTTTCAATCCACATTGTGGCCGGTGGCCACATAAGTTTCAGATTTTTAATACGTCTCAGAAACTAGGTAGTTACCTAGTTCAAGAATATTCAAGAAAAACCGTAAGCAGAAATTAAATAATCACTAGTTAAGTTGGATGAATCTGAAACGATTAACTCAAAAAAAAGGGGTTATCTCTCCTCTGCTGGTCGTCTAAGATTCTTGCGTTCATTCGTAAATCACGCAAGGGTGCATGATGCATGTAGTTAGGTACTTTAGTTATGTTTACCTGAAAGGCAAGACAGCCCACTTACCTTATGATACTTGAATGCAAGATCTATTCATGAACGGGATCAGGAGTCTGCAGTGTGTAGTTAAAATTGCCGCATTCCACTGTAATCGGGCTGGCGCAGCTTCCCTATCTGGACCGGTTGTTTACCAGGGCTCTGGGTGTCCAACTTGAATGATAAAGCTATCACTTAAACGTCTACTAGCACACTGAAATGAGTTGAACGGAAGAACGGCATCGTGTATGCGTTGTTTTTGATGTAATTCGTGCGGACACAGAAACAGGTGAGTGGACGCGGTCGGCGGGACAGGTGATTCGAGTGCGGAGACGCGCGCGGGACTGCAGAGCGATGCCGTGCCGCCCGCTGCGCCGCGCGCCCGTCGCGATGCCAGCGCCACTACGCGCATGCCTAGTAGCGCCAGCCCTCGATGCCTTACATTATTTCCCTAAAAGCCTCAGTTGCACATGGATGGAGCCACACAATTAATGCACAATGTGTCCCGCGACATGTATGTGCATAGATACAGGTCATTATGAAACCCAGAATGGAATATGAGGTAGTTTGAGAAGCAAGAACTGAGATAGGGTTTCGCAAAAACGAGGATTGAAAAAGGGCCACAGGTTTGACCCAGTTCCGAATCCCCACGAATATTTGAGTGAGACTGGGAGTGGCACCTCGACTTAACAATATGCTTGGTCGGATGTCTGCATACATTAAGTATCTGAACTGTACGTACCTCATATAATGTAGTGTAGGTCCATGCGTTACACAAGTTTTCAGGTGTCAGGGGTCGACCTTCTATTACCTAGTCAATGTTAAAACCTGTGAAGCGAAAAGACATCAAAATTGAATTAGTGCGTTGTACCTAGTACCTATAGATAGTTTTAAACACAACACCACAGACACGTACTACCTTAAAAAAGGGGTAGTACCATAAAGATGGAACGTGCGAATAGGGATAACAATCAGAAGTGACCTAGAGTAGGTATGACAATCTTAAAATTCATGGTTGAAACTAATGAACAATGCCGGCGTTAGGGGGGGGCGCGATGGGGCGACGGCCCGGGGCGCCAAATTTGGGGGGCGCTGAGGTCTGGGGCCTCGGCTTCCTGGCTCACCGGCTGTGTACCCTCAATACTGTCCTTAAGTGGGCGCCTAAATATTACTGCCCGGGGTGTCAGTGGCCCTAACGCCGCTGCTGCTAATGAAATCACTTGCGTGAAGCTTTTATATTGGCTAAGGGTTTTGTCATTCATAATTTACTAGCGGATCAGATCAGCCTGTTAGCCACCGTCGGTTCACCTCACGCCCTTGCATGCACTAACACGCTAATAATTCGCGCACACGCGGATAACTACTTATTACACCTTCACTACAAGCCGTTATGAATACGGTCTATCACTGTCATTATTGCAATGAAAACCTAACTACCTTTTATGAAATGACGATCTAAATGTGAACATCACTTTTTAGTTGGGTAGGGTAAGTTTCACTTAAATTAAAACTCGCAGTAAGTCCCTACACAGGTATGTAAATAGTAGGTAAGGTACCTAAATCCGCCCTCAAGCAGCAGTGCTTGCGTTGCGCTGCAATGTTCCAGCGTGAAGAGGACAATTAATGAAATAAGAGGTATTTTATCTAAGCTCTCTGGGCTTGCAATGCATCTATAAGGCTTAGGTGTTATACATGGGCTGTGATGATTACTTACCACCAGGTAACCCACTTGCTCGTAAGGCATCCTTGTGTAGAAAGTGTTTCTGATGGTAGGTACTTAATTAGGTAGGTATATTGTCTTTTCAAATTATCCCTCACTTGTGATCAAATACATGTAGGCACAGAAATTAGCAGTTAGAACTCGAACATGTAAAATACTACTGAAAGAGTCTTAACTAAAGTAGACAGCGGGTATGTGTTTGGTATTAAAATAGGTCAAATTAATACTGTATGTATAGTTCAATATTTTTATTGCAACATATTCAGAACTAAATTATACTTTGAAACAGACATTTAGAATTACTAATTACTATTTATCTAAATAAACACACTGACTGGACTGCGGATTTTTAATCTTTTTTATGATCTGACAGACATGACAGGAGAGAATGAAGGAGGAGGCGGGAACAAGAACTTTAAATTATTCTGTCTAAAATTGTCTATGACCTGAAAGCTATTTAAGGTACCTTTTTAAAAACCTTCTATATCTGATTTTTTAATAAATATTATAAATGCTATCGGAAAATATTTCTGTGTAATGTTATTGTGGACATTAGATTAGCAAAAAGTGACATTTGAGTCAAATGACTGACGTTGTTTTGGCTTCGGGATTCGGGATTGCGTGTTGTTTTGTTTTGTGGACAAGTAGTTCATTGTTTTATTCGTTTTGTGGTAGTAACTCTTATCATATTACCTAATAAATAAATTACTCGCGACGAAAGAATATTGCACTAATTTATTTATATTACCAATTACTTAATTGTGACTAAAAATGTTAAAACATAACGTAATGTTTCATCCAATTATAAGTTCAATTCAAAGAATAGCTCTTTACGAAACGAAAGCGGTAAGATTTTTTAATTTATTGTATTTTTGTGAATTCAAATGTTTAAAATGTAGATCGCCGCAACATCTGTTTGCTTTTGCTGAATTTCTGTCAATGCTAACACTTAAAATTAGGATACAGAACAGTGGGCGTTGCTTAGAATTAAAAAGTTTTAGCAAAATCCAAATTAGAATAGTTACACTATGATAAGTATATATAAGTACATTGAATACTGTCTACCCCGTAAGGGATAAATACGTGATTTATGAATGAATGAATACTAGCAAATTACCTGAAAATGCAACTGTCATGAATTCAAAATACACTCTTGTGTTTCAGAGATTTTACCTCATAGGCTCTAACAATACACAGACAAGATTCAGAGTGTTGAAAATCGACAGAACCGACTCGAAAGAACTTGCACTGATTGATGACAAGGTGGAATACAACAAGCAGGAGATCCATGAGCTCCTGAACATGATTGGCTGTGGCAATCGCGCTGGGAAGAACTCTGGCTTTAACAAACTTGTTTCTGCCTTTGGAATTGTTGGTAAATACCATTTCAAAACATGATTTGCTTATTTCAACTAAAGAAAGACAACTTAAATTTTGAGTAAAATTACAATATGCTGTTGAGAAGAATTCTGTAACAGAAAGATTGAAAACTAGCATTTTTAATTTCTAAAAAAATTAAGATTAATTAAGATACATTTTTTTAAATTATTATTTAAGGTTTCATCAGATTCCTGGAGGGTTATTATATAATCCTTGTGAGAAAACGAAGAAAAATTGCAATGATCGGTTCACATTCAATTTACAAAATTGAAGACACATCGACAATATACATTCCAAGTGAGGGCAACAAACCACAGCATCCTGATGAACAAAGATACTTGAAGATGTTCCTTGCAATAGATTTGTCCACTAACTTTTACTACAGTTATAGTTATGACATAACACACACATTGCAAATGAACATGGCTCCTCCTCGGAAATTAGCTCCAGCTCTATTCCCTGAACCTGTTACTGCTGCTGTTTATCGTTCAAACCTGCATGCAACAGAAAACCTTGAAGAAAAGTGCACTTGTCAGGACTCTGATGATGACGAAGATATATTTGAAACTTGGCAGAGACAACTGCAACAAAGGCAACAAAGTTCAGGGTAAATATGATGACAAATTAGAACAATTGAAAACTCTCATACGTAAAAACTTAAGTAGAGGCTGTGTTGTATATGATATGGAATTAAAGTCATTATTTCACTTTGTAATGTCAATTTGTCTATTTGTATACAAGCAATACCTATATTACTGTTATTTAATTTAGGAGCACTATAATACACTGAAGAGCAAAAATAATGGGACACTCCCAAATTTGTATGAAAAGCAGTCTGTTATTTCTGCTTGTGAGTATAGTTTGAAATTGTATTTTCTAAATGCCTGTTCTCTTATTAGATCCCAGGCCCGTCAAAGCTTAGAATTCGGTGTTCGAACGGTACCCGAATGGAGGTTTGTGTGGAACAGTCACCTGTTATCTCCGGTACATTCCCAACTGCACCCCGACTGGATTTTGTATATTGTTCATGGCTTTATTGAGCAAAGCAATCTGAACATATTTGGACGTCCAGTCTATGTCACCCTTGTAGCTCGAAGGAGCAACAGATTTGCTGGTACAAGGTTCTTAAAAAGGGGAGCCAACATGCATGGTGATGTGGCCAATGAGGTGGAAACGGAGCAGATTGTTCATGATTCCATGGTTTCATCATTCAGTAATGGCAGGCAAGTATAATCTCTAAGTTTTGGTTTGTGTAGTCACTAAACTTTATGGTTAAACATACATACATACATACATATATCACGTCTTTATCCCTTACGGGGTAGACAGAGCCTAAGGTAACAAAAGCTTAAATCTACGTTTAGCATGGTTAAAAAGATATTATTAGGTATTTTTTTGAATGTATAATTATAGTTTAAGTACCTAATGAAAGTGAAATGATGAATGAAAATAAATATTTAATATAATAATACCATTCTAATGTTCAATGGCATTTGCTAAGTTTTAAAATATCAAAAACGTTTTTCACTTTCAAATCAATATGACAATCACTTGTTATTTTAATATATTTATAGGGATTGTCTTAAAAAGTCAGTTATTTGGTTGAACAAAGATTGTAGTCTTACCTGACTTAAAATGTATGTTCTGTAAAGAGGCATACATCCAATGACGATTTGGTAAACTGATATACATATAGTAAACATATATAAATAAGGGGTCAAATATTTTCAGATTTAGTTCCTTTGTCCAAATGAGAGGCTCAATACCAAGTTACTGGTCCCAAGACATATCAAAAATGGTACCCAAACCCCAAATATCTATCGACCTCAGTGACCCATTTGCGGAAATACCAGGGAAGCACCTTAATAATTTAATGAGGAGGTATGGTGCCCCCATCATGATACTGAATCTGGTGAAGAAAAGGGAGAAGAAGAGGCACGAGTCACTGTTGACGGATGTGATCAGTAATGCTGTGAAATATCTCAACCAGTTTATGCCACCAGAGTTTGCAGTACAGTACTTCCATCTGGATATGGCTAGGATGAACAAAGGTGCCAATGCTAAGGTCCTCGACAAGTAAGTACGTGTTCATAAAATATTAAATCTAAAATAAACTGGTGTCGCTCTTTGATCAAAGAGTAGAAATTAAAAATAATGCTGAAAAATATCTGTATTTCTGTGCTTTTGGTAGATGATCTAACCTAACTGGTGTACTTAATCGAACTGCTGGCTGGATCCTATACCTTGCTCACCTCAGTCAAACCTACAGGCTGTTTTATCAACATGAGAACATGACGTAAAAGTTTAGTAGTTTCCAAGTTAGAGTGAACCTTCTTCTTTTTTTTCTACCTTTTCTACCTGTTGGTAGTAGAATTTTGTTCCGCGTAAGTGTCAATTTCTGTCGCGTCATCATAGAGACATACGAGACAAGTATTTTCTTCATGTAGGTACAAACTTCCTAAATTTTAGAAGTAAAGTAAACAGAATCTGACATAAAGGAGTAGAAAACGGACAGAACAGGACTTAAAAATTTTCATACCAAATTGTTTTCAATGTTGCCATCAGCGTAACGTCAAGAAGGGGCTAGTTACGTAGAAAGTGGCGCCCCCAATCGGAGCTTAGACCGTCCTAGGGGCTGATCAGTCCCTAAACGTCTCGTTTATTTGTTTATTATGATCGGTTGGCATGAAATATGTTACGAGCGAACCACAGACATTACTGAGTATAACGTATTTTTTTAAATGTACTTTATAATATGAAACATTGTATTGTAGGTTAGCAGCGTTCGCGCGCACCGTGGTCCGTCGCACGGGCGTGTTCCTGTCGGTGGAGGCTCGCGGCGACTTGGGCGCGCTGGGGGCCGCGGGCGAGGCCGCGGGCGGCGCGCCGGGCCACGTGCGCGGGCGCCTGCAGAGCGGGCTCGTGCGCGTCAACTGCGTGGACTGCCTCGACCGCACCAACACGGCGCAGTTCGCCATCGGGAAGTGCGTGCTGGCTCACCAGGTAAGACGTGATATGTAACCCTAAAGTTACAAGGGCGTTCAATCCAATTAACCAAACGACCTCCTGATATATTCTAGAATCATTTTAGGACACGTTCAAGGGCGTCGCCAGCCGATGGCGCAGGGGGGGGCAAGTTGACTTTACCTACTACAATTCATACTTTTCTCATTCTCTATGACGATATAAAGACTTTGGACTTTGGTTGCATTATATTTGGCAACTTTTTTAGAATCTCTAGGAGGGGGGCAGCTGCCCCTCCCTGCCCCCCCCTTGGCGACGCCCTTGGACACGTTGTATAGTCTAAAAATGTTTGATTCCAGCTTTACGCCCTAGGGCTTATAGGCTCGGCCGTGATCGAGTTCGACTCCGACTGCGCGCGACTGCTCGAGCGGCTGTACGAGGACCACGGGGACACGCTGGCGCTGCAGTACGGCGGCTCGCAGCTGGTGCACAGGTTAGTGAAGCTAGCTTTACGCCCTAGACCTGAAATTTTAATTAAGTCCATACCTATTTCATTTTTAAAAACAACGACGCTTTTCAACTCTTAATGGACAAAGTCCAATTAGTCTCTTATTAAACTCTATAGACTAATTTAATTTAGGTACCCCTGGTATGCTTAAGACACGGATATATTTTTTTCATCTGTAACGAGTGAGACTAGGATGTAGGTTTTTTTTACTCCCCGCATACGAGGGGTTAATTTAATAGAATAGTATTTCGAATTCCAAAGTAGCCCCCCTGGTTCATAGTTTTCTCGAATAAACTTTTTATATGTGGTAACCTTTTTTTAGAATAAAAACGTACCGAAAAACGGCTCCTTGGGCATCCCACGGCAACGATATAATGCAGACTTTGAGCCGCTACTACTCCAACACGTTCTCTGACGCCGAGAAACAGAACACCATGAACTTGTTCCTTGGCCTGTTCATACCGGACTCCAGCAAACCGCCCATATGGGAGTACCAGAGCGACTATTACCTGCACCATCCGGAGGCTATGGTGTACATACCCAGAAATAGGTACTATTTTAACTAACTTGAATCTTATTCTAAAGCAACGCGAGCAACACTACAATTATAAATGATAACGCGTCTATGGGCAGTGGTGATCACTTACCATCAGGTGACCCACTTGCTCGTTTGCCTTCCTATTCATATACAAAAAAAAAAAACAGAAAAGTCGCGGACAGGTTTACATGGCGGCTAAAGTTCAGTCAATATCTATCTCTCGTTCGGTGTGGACGCGTTTTTCTTTGTACTACACACTCCTTTGCTTTATATTTTTTAATGTAGACTTTTGACATGCTTGGTGGCATGTATGCCTGCCCTAGCATTGAGGTGAAATTGTTTACGCCCACTGAAATTCCTGGTCCCTTTCATTTGCATACAAAACTGAAACAGAGAGAACCCTATATATTAACTCGTTGCCTTGGACGGTATAGTTTCCTTTGCGTCGTTGCAGTTCATCTATTCGATACTAGAGGGCGCTAGAGGCTGCTTGTTCCGTAGTCCAATATTCTGTATGATGTAACTTAAACCACGGGTTATAAATAAACACTTCGTGGTATCTTAACGCTTTATTGTTTCCGTTTACGACGATAGTGATGGTTTTCGAATTTCTTAAATTATTTCAGTAGCTTTAAATGTTATTTAAAATAACTAAATTTTTACAAATGTTTTAATTATTACTATAATATGACGATGTACATTTCCTACTGCGTGTGGGACGAACCTCTATTAAAACTTGCGTAGCCAATGCAAACCTAGCGCCATCTATTGTCCAATAGATGTACTGTTAATTTGCGAGCAAAGCAACGAGAAACTAGATTGGACAGTAAGAAAAGAAATCAGGAAAAGGTCTTTGGAAGCAAACGCCAGTTTTTTTCAAATGGCATAGAGCTAACTAAACTGAACTTAATTTTTCAGATCATTAACAAAATGGTGGGACGACGACGTTCTCAAGTATTTGCCGCTGCCGACCAATGAGATGCGTAAACTGTGCTGTGAAATCATCGGCATGCAGGTATGAATAAGATAATATATGATGACCATACATACAATGAAGCATAGACTCTTCGTCACTGTCCAGAAAAAAAACTTTACAAAATAAGGTAGTTACACATTCGCGGTCGTGAGCCACTCGTCTCGATAACAAGGCGCTTGCGTTGGTAGTTAAAGAAGGCTAGTGGGGTGCGAACTTGCTGTTTACAATTTCACATACTCGCCTGCATTAAGTTTTATCAAGGCTTTTGTTGTCAGGGCGACGGCGGCGCGTTAGAGATGGTTGACACCTACCATGACTACAACCGGCCGTTCGAGTACACCGTATTCGCTGAATGCTATGAGTTCAAGGTCAGTAAAAAGTACTGTTTGAATGACGCTCCGAGTTTTTCGAGACAGTTCAGCCATTCGTCAATAGATGGCGCCACATGTAAACATTTAAACATCCATCTATTTAATGTTTTAGCAGAAACGAGATCTAACAAGAATAGGGCAACTCAGTTGTGTGCGACATGATTGCGATACGTTTTAATCGCCGTATTTTCTGCACTACCAAATCGATGCAATAAAAAACCAATGGACTTCCTAATAAGACGACGAATCAGCAAGGAAATGTGTTTTAGTTCATGAACGTATTCGACATTTTGGTAGCGCAGGCCTACTACTAGGCTTACAACTAGAGTAAGAGGGACGGTACGATGTGATATGGACTTCGAATATCTGATTTGGGAACAGATCCCCACAAAATACGGAGATTGAAATGCTTCATAGTGCCTTTAATATGCGTTGTTCCAGATGTGTCACACGCTACGCGACCTGACGCCGACGTTCGCGGAGAGCTTCAGCCCGTTCGTGGTGCGCGGGCGCGCGGCGCGGCCCGCCAACAGCAACCCCGTCATCTCCGGCCGTTCCAGCACCACCTCTAATAACTCCAGCGAGTCAGTACCTACTGTATTGTACCATCAGCCAAATATCTGTATTGTACCATCTGCCACCTTGAGGTTTTAAAATCTTTTTCACGCCATAAAATATAGTGTCGATTAGACGTGGCTGTCAACTCTAAAGTTCGGCTTTAGCGACATATTAATTTGATAGGAAGTTGGATGATAATTTATAGACCACTTATTTGGCTGACCGTACAACCTAAATGTCTAGATCTAAGTGGTCAAGAATATCTCAACACGATCGTTTTGTTAATCGGGTAAGTTCGTGTTCAGATAATGTTCCGATGTATCCGCTGGTGACTGTATCATATTCGTTACAAGTTAGTTTAATTTAATTTTTAACTACTCGTATTATTATTATAATTGTCTTCATTCTTAAACTTAAAACTTAATAATGGGCTATTGCATTTCGTATAAATTTGCATTTTTTTCTTATTTTGAATTGTGTTTTACTTCATCTCACGAATAAACGTTTCGGTTGCAGTTCGAACAGCGACTCGTCGACGGACGACGAGCTGTGGAGCTGGCGCCAGCCCGCGCGCGCGCCGGCCGCCGCGCCCGCGCCGCGCGCCGCGCCCGCCTTCCTGCCCGTCAAGCGCCGCAGCCGCCTGCTGCTCAGCGACCCCGCCAAGCGGGACATGGCCGTGTGAGTCCGCATCACTGCCCAGACCCAGCTGTCACATAAGAACCTAATACGGTCCAGAATCATAATTCTCTCAAACTCCTTTTTTTCAAATTTTAACTTCACCAGTAGCTTATGCCCGTGATTTTGTATGAAGGTGTGTAAAAAAGTGCTTTCCACTCCGTTTATCTCAAATGTTATCAATTTTACCTGACTACCGTAAAAAATACATGCTCTTAACGCCCTATGTTATGAGTGTCTAAGGTCAGCTGTGATTACTTTCCATCCGGTGACCCTTTGTCGTTTTTCCCCTATCATATTAAAAAAAATGTATCTCTCAGATACAAGCGCTACGTGAACTTTGAGCGGCGCTCCAACCCGCAGTACGGGCACAGCGCGCCGGTGACGCTGACGGTGAGCAGCGCGCTGAGCCTGGACAGCTCCGCGGACGTGATCCCGCCGGCCGTGGCGCGCGCCGCCCGCCAGCTCTACCGGCAGCACGTCGCGCGCGCCGAGGGCCGCGCCGCCGTGCCCGAGGCCTCTCTGGCGCTCTACACGCAATACGTCAACTTCGCACAGTGATACTGATACAACAAGTGGAACCACCTACTGAAACCCTCAGACGCCCTTGTGGAACATCGGCCACGTGGCCTAACTAAACTCTAAGTAGTTTATTGACTAGGTTTTAGGAGTTTATGTATTATATTCGGTAAAGTTATGTATTGTGGCTCTCAGTGTTTGCAATTTTTAAACTCACTCGTCCATCCCTAATATAATACTCCTTTCATCCACTCAAAGGTTGACTGGAAGAGATCCCTTAAAGGGATAAGTCCGCCTTTGTGCATGTATCTCAGTGTTTGTCAATTGTATTTGTCTTGTTTATTTTGCACAATAAAGAGTTTACATACATACATACATAAACTCCTTAATTCTCATAAACGCTGGATTAGCTTTTTTATGTTTTTTTTTTTATGTGAATAGGAAGGCAAACGAGCAAGTAGGTCACCTGATGGTAAGTGATCACCACTGCCCATAGACACCCGCAACCCCGGAGGGATTGCAGATGCGTTGCCAACCTAGAGGACTAAGATGAAATGCCTCTTGTGCCCGTAATTTCCCCGGCTAAAATAAACGCTGGATTAGCTTGTGACGAGTTGATTTTTATCAATATGAACTTCACAAATGGAATTGATCACTGTTATAAGTATAAGTTATCCTCGATGAAGTGATAGATTATAAACAAATGTTATACATATTTTATTATTTATTGGTCAAATAAGTGCAATAAAGTTTTACTAAACTTAGACCGCCGTAACCTCGGTGCGCAGTACAACCTTAACTTTTTCACAAAAAATATGCTACTTGTGCCAATGATTTCCTTGATGAGTTAAATGATTGATGACTTACTGTGATAAGGTTGTATTGTAGATTGAGCTTAAAGCTTTTCCTATTATACAAGTTTACTTAAAGATAATCATTGTGTTACCTAACCTGTGGTATTTATGTAGATGCCAATGCCAAAGAGCTAGACGATACCGGGTCCAAAACACCACACCATAGTATGATAAATAATAATAGTGTACGAACTGTTACTCCTGTCCAAGTAAAACAAAGTATGCAAACAAAGAAAGAGAAAAAAAAGCTATTAAAAATAATTTCAGTTCAGTGGAGGTATACGTCTCCACCGTCAAATAAATTAATTGGAGATATCTCCAATGTCGAAGAGAAAAAATAAATAAATATACATTTCATGGCAAGTAAGTAACCGATAAGCTTTTGGATATCGAAAGCAAGCTTACTTTTTTTTTTATATATGAATAGGAAGGCAAACGAGTAAGTGGGTCACCTGATGGTAAGTGATCACCACTGCCCATAGACACCCGCAACCAGACCTTTAATTACCGTTATTTTTGCGTAACGCTATTTTTCATAACGTTAGATTATCGAATAGCATTTTTCAATAAAACGTTTTTAGGTAGCGCTATTTTTCAGTACGTTATATTACCGAATAGCGTTTTTTAATAAAACATTATTTATTCTGTAGCGGTATTCATTATAACGTTATTAATAGCGATATATATCGATACTTCGGCAAGTGATATAATAACGTTTATAGACCATCTCTTTCTTACACTCTATAACACCCGCTCTATATAACGTGCGACAAACATATGCAATGACAAATCTGTACTGTTTTCGTGAATTGTCAAAACATACTTTACAAATTTGTTTCGTGGGACTAGGCCGTAAAGTTGATATCATAGTAGTAGTTCATAATCAGTTTCATAGCGTTATTATACCTAACGCTATTTCATAACGTTATGGTTTTCTTTAAACACAAACGACATATACCGGTATTATATCGTTTTTTTCATAACGTTTTAAAGGTCTATACCGCTATTTCGTAAAGTTACGGTTTTCTTTTCGTTATGATATGATATAACGTTATGAAGGAATATAGAATTTGTTTGAACGAAATTTTAAACACAAACGATATATACCGCTATTATATCGTTTTTTTTATAACGTTATAAAGGTCTGCCCGCAACCCCGGAGGGATTGCAGATGCATTGCCAACCTAGAAGACGTCTTCCGCCCCCAATGTTGACTCACACGCACTCATGTCCTGCTCTGAAAGCAGAGCGATTCCGAGGGCATGTATCGCTTCCATCCCCACAGGCTCACTATACTATAGGAACGTTTTAGGAACTTCGACGTTGCTAGCCTGCAACTAGATTGTAAAAGAAAAAAGAAAACGGAAATTTATAAGCTTAACAATATACCTACCTAATACCTAGCTTAATACACATACGACATAGCAGTATTTATGTCATTGTAAACAATAATAATTATAAAAGATAAAAATATTAATAAAATAAAAAACTAGAAGACTAATTAAAAAAGGTACAACATCTGGGGGCACGGCAGTGCCCCCGCCAAGTCGAGCAAAAAAAGCGGCACGGCCGTACCATCCTTTTCTCGAAGCAGTTCAGGCCATTTTCGACCCTTTATATTGATTATAGCTATCTTAATAATGATATTAACTATATAATATTTAATCTTATAAGTTCTTATAATCATTTATTTTCTCGATGACAGCTCCCGTAGAATGTAACTGCGCTTTTTACGCAAAAATTAACTTTTAAATGCGAGGTATAAAAAATATGACAACTGCCTAGTTTTGTTCCTTGATCTCATATAATATTCATCTAAGACAAATTGAGTCCATATATGCAGTGATATTTTTTTAAAGTGCGATAAACAATAAACATTTTCATAAAGTTACATTCTATGGGATTACAATTACAATGATTAATCCCATAGAATGTAACTTTATGAAAATGTTTATTGTTTATCGCACTTTAAAAAAATATCACTGCATATATGGACTCAATTTGTCTTAGATGAATATTATATGAGATCAAGGAACAAAATTAGGCAGTTGTCATATTTTTTATACCTCGCATTTAAAAGTTAATTTTTGCGTAAAAAGCGCAGTTACATTCTACGGGAGCTGTCATCGAGAAAATAAATGATTGGAAAAACTATAGGCACTGAATGGTGCGTCAGGGATTGTCATGAAAAAAGAAACAGGGATACTCATACTTTACACCACTCAGGGTACTTAGGGTCCAAAGGGGACAATAGATTAAAAAAAAAATACTCGTTTCACAATTCAGGCGGTTTTTTTAGTATCTTGAATAGCTTATGTTCCATTGGGCACTGACAGCTTGTCACTCAATATTGAGTCAATATTCCGATTTGCCATCACTGTTCAAAGCTACAGTACAGTAAGTTTCTAATCAGTCAGATCGAAATCAGTGTGAATTGTGTAGCTGGCAGTTGGACGCTCCTAGGAGAATAATTTTTGAATGTAGTCAAGGGGGCGGATAGATTTAGCGTGGCCGTAAGTGACGAATTAAATCGTAGTCATGGCTATGTCTAAAGGGTTTAAAGTGCTGGAAAAGTCTTCGCCACCGAATCCTTACAGTATAATCTTGCAACACAGAAACAAAGACACTGCTCTGTTGTTTGAATCTCAAGCTGTGGTATCTTTATCGCCTCAAGAGACTGACACCCTCCGAAAAAGCTATCACAAGATCGCCGATGCGTACGGTGTTCTAGGCGTTTTGCAATTGAACTCCGGCGATTCCTGCCTGCTGTATCTAGTCCTGGTCATCGGCTGCTGTTCCGTGGGGAAGGTTGGCGATATCGAAGTCTTCAAGATTACACAGACTCAATTTCTGCCACTATTTTACCAGCCGCAAGAAGACAAAGTCTCTGAGGTGAGGAAACTGCTGAACTCTGGAACATTTTACTTTTCCTGGAATACAGGCAAATCTAATGACAACCTTTTTGATCTCACTCTTTGTAGTCAGCGAAAAAGTAAAGGTGTGTTTGCTGACAACAGGTTCTTTTGGAATAGAACACTTTACATACATCTCATTAGATATGGAATAGATTGTGATGATTGGCTCACTAGAGCTATGTGTGGGTCGGTGGAGATCCGGACCATCTATGTGGGCCACCGCCAAGCCAGGGCAGTGTTGATATCCCGACTGAGCTGTGAACGCGCTGGCACTCGATTTAATGTAAGGGGATGCAATGATGATGGTAATGTGGCCAATTTTGTAGAAACTGAACAAGCCATTTACATTGATGATTCTGTGGCTTCTTACATTCAAACCAGAGGCTCAGTTCCTTTATTTTGGGAGCAGCCTGGCATCCAAGTTGGATCGCATAAAGTGAAGATGTCTCGAGGGTATGATGCATCCACTAGTGCCTGTGACAGGCACTTTTCTTCTCTGAAGCGTACATATGGATCCCTAATTGTGGTAAATCTCTTGGGATCAAGTTTAATAGGAGGCAGTGAAGGAGAAGCTACTTTAAGCAATGCATTCCAGAAACATCTTAATGATTCTGCTCATTCTGATGTCATTCAAATTATATTTGATTATCATCAGGAAGTCCGAGCCTCGGCAATTGAAGGTGCTTTAGGAAAATTTAAAAAGATAATTGAAAAGCACTATGATGACATGGGCATATTCAGTGCTAAAGGCAATGATATTTATAACATTCAGAAAGGTGTGATCCGCACAAATTGCTTGGATTGTCTTGACAGGACCAATTCTATTCAGACTTTTATTGGATTAGAAATGCTGGGTATACAAATGATGTTGTTGCAATGTATTGACAAAAAACAGAATGTAACTAGATTCGAGGAGGTCTTCAAGCAAATGTGGGTCAACAATGGCAATGAAATATCTAAAATCTATGCTGGCACTGGTGCCATTCAGGGGGGATCCAAATTGATTGATGGTGCCAGGTCTGCAGCCCGCACCATACAAAACAATTTATTGGACAATTCTAAGCAGGAGGCTATAGATATTCTTTTACTGGGTTCTACTTTAAATTCTGAACTTGCTGATCGTACAAGAATTTTGTTACCGGCCAATTTATTGCACACCTCCCCTGGTGTGCTCAGAGAAATGTGTCGCCGAGCCAATGAGTTCACACAGCCATCATCAATAAGAATTACTATTGGTACATACAATGTGAATGGAGGAAAACATTTCCGCAGTCTTGCCTACAAGGATGTATCTTTAGCTGATTGGTTGTTGGATTGTCCTAATAATGCTTTAGTAAATACTGTTCATGGGAAAGAGCATCCCTCAGATATATTTGCTATTGGCTTTGAAGAAATTGTAGATCTGAATGCCAGTAACATAATGGCTGCAAGTTCTGATAATGCAAGGGCTTGGAGTGAAGAGCTGGAAAAGGTGTTATGTCGGGATGCACCTTATACACTACTTTCGTCTCATCAATTGGTTGGAGTGTGTCTCTTTGTATTTGCAAGAAAAGATTTAATCCCTCACATTAGAGATGTTGCATTGGACTCTGTTAAAACTGGCCTTGGAGGCGCAACTGGCAATAAAGGAGCAGTGGCTATTAGATTGGTCATCTACGGAACTTCCGTTTGCTTTGTTTGTGCGCACTTTGCAGCTGGTCAGTCGCAGGTTACTGAAAGAAACGCAGACTACACAGAAATATCGAGAAAAGTCGCCTTTCCGATGGGGCGATCTCTATATTCCCATGATTACGTATTTTGGTGTGGAGATTTTAACTACCGCATCGATTTAGATAAGGACGAAGTAAGATTACTGGTGTCACAAAATAATCTGCAACGGCTTTTAGAAAACGACCAGCTTATGAAACAAAAATCACAAGATCTGGTTTTCAAAAATTGTTTTGAGGGCGATATCACATTTCCACCAACATATAAATATGACCTTTTTAGCGATGACTATGACACTAGCGAGAAGTGCCGCGCCCCGGCGTGGACTGACCGCATCCTGTGGCGCAGCAGGAAGCACACGGTCGACCCGGACGGGACATCAGAACTAGCCGCTGGCAAGTTACTGCACTACGGACGCGCGGAATTAAAACAAAGCGATCATCGACCAGTGATAGCGATTCTAGAAGCGGAAGTCTTGCAAGTCAGCTACACGAAATGCATGGAAGTATTCTTTGAAGTCGTTAAAGATCTGGGACCTCCCGATGGTAGCATCATCGTACGGCCATATGACGAGATCAACAGCGAGGAGTCCGTATTCGATGATAACGTGATGGCGGCCGTTCTGCAGGAGCTAGCCACGATCGGCGAGGTCACACTCGTACGTTTCGTCGATGAACAATCATTGAGTATAACTTTCCGAGACGGTCAAAATGCGCTAGCGGCCGCCCAAAAAGAGCATTTAACCGTATGCTCGATTCCTTTGCGAATCACGTTAAAGTCGCCCGACTGGGTAGACATAGTCCGATCCGAATTGAGTCTCTGCACGAACAACACTCTTCCTCTGTACGGGGAAGCTCAGGCGGACAGGCCTCTGAGGTCTGCGCCGCCGACGCCTCGTCGTCAGCAGCCGAGCAGGCCGCCGGCGCCGTCCCCGACGCCCCTGGTGCCGTCGCGAGCGGCGGCGAGCCCCGCGCGGCCGCCACCGCCGCGGCCCGCGCCGCTGACGCCGTCGGCCGAGAGCAAACCCTCTATGCCGCCGCCGATGGCGTCTCCTCCTGCGGACAGCGCGCCGCCGCCGTCGTGCTCGCCGCCGCCGCCGCCCGGCAGCCCGGCGCCGGCCGCGGGCCCGCCGCCCCCCGTGCCCGCGCGCCAGGGCGCTCCGCCCCCGCTGCCGGCCCGCCCCAGACCGGCTACGTAAAAACGTAAACGACTGTTTTTTTTTTGTATTTTTAATATCTAACTTGAACAAATCATGGGTATGTTTCGTAAACTGTACCTTAGGTTTTTGCTTATTAGCATTAATGTTATTTATTGCATAGATTACAATTATAGATACTGTGTTAGAGGAATTAAAATATTCCAAACGGAATGGTTTAGTTAGAGGTAGGTATTACTTGAAGCATACGACATGCATTGATTGTATCGTAGTGTTATTATGTTACATTAGGTACCAATCGCATACAAATGCGTAGTAATACGTAAGTACCTTACCTGTTAGTACCTACTAGAAATAGGAAACATTATAAATCCTGCTTTCGGGATTAATTACAAATAAATGAATGAAAAGTTTCTTTTTACAGTATTTGCGGTAAAAAAGTTTTTATTATTATTATTAATTTATGCCCTGGATATATTTGTATGCGATATGGTCCACCTTAACTTTCTTAGCAGCTGTATTGTTGATCGAAGTATATAGGTATACTGATGTTTACGTAAAATTACAAATACATATATAGTACTTAAGTATGTTCTAATTGTTCTATGTTCATATCTACGTACCTATAACTTAGTGAAATGCCTTCCCTATTTATCATTGATGGACCCTATCGCTGTGACCGTGTGGTGATCACGTATTGATAAACTGAAGCCTTTAAAACACCTAATCGTTGCCGCCAGGCCACAAACAAATGGTACAGGAGAAGCGCTGCTCAGTTGAACGGTTGCAGTAGAGGACCGGAATTTTTAAAACTGAAGTCAACTTTCTTCATGCATTTTTCAATGCGCTAAATGCATAGAGAAGTAAACTGAGAACTGACTCAATAACTTTGCTGGTAGGGAGTCGTGAGTTGTAACCACGAGAATGATCTTTGCTAAAACTGGCTGGCCTAGTATTTAGCTACGGTACCCAGATGCAAATTGTGCACTATTGAAGCTGACATCTGGTATATCTAAAGCTTCATTGACCATTAGATAGCTTTTAAGCCCAGAAAATAAATCTTGTTAACACGTATTCATCACGAATCAGTAGCCCTAGCAAGCTAGCGTTTATTGTTGATGTCCCTAACGCCGCTTACTGGTTCGAAAGTTCTCAACAAAATCTAGCATGCTAGGCTCAGTAGGTATAATATCTATATAAATGTTATGTACATGTACTTTTTATTTGTATTCAGTAATCACGGTGTAACCATACTTGTGCAATTCACCGCTTCAGTAACCAGACTATGTGAAATTAATGTATTTGAACTGTTCACATCGCGAAGGCGGGAGGCAGATATTATGTCTTACTCTACATACAAAGGTCAATTATAATAACAAACGGTTCAATTGGTTTATGTATCTTTTCTTCTGTATTTATATGTAAAAGGTAACCGTGACAGACTAAACGATCAACGCACAGCTCACTGAACAGATTGCGCTGAAATATTTGGCAAGCAGATAGTTATTACGACGTAGGCATCCGCGAAGGGCCAGATTAAGGTGGTTTAAGGAGCTCCACTACAAATTTTATTCTGCGCGGCCAACAGCTAAGTAGTTGTGAATACAAAAGTACAAATATAATTTCAGGCTTTCGGTTAAGATATACTATTTTTATCTAGATAAGTAGGTACAGTACGACAGGGTTCTATCTACGGTGCTACGTGAATACATTTCCCTTACTGTACTTAAATGAGAAACGACGAATCGACTTAAACGTCCTTATTTGCTCAACAGTAAGACATGGTTGCACAGAGCGAATAAGTAAATCGAGCCCTCTACTCTACCTCTAGTGCTATCTATCCTGGCACCTCAACATCGACATCTAGTCGAGTTCTTATTGGATGCTAAACCAATTTTTAGATCGTATTTTTTTTTCATGACATAAATTATTTAGTTACCTAAGTAATTTGTAATCTTTCTTTACAAGTGATATAGTCATAGTACCTATATCGTTAAACATGCTGTGACTATACACAACGGTTTTCCCGAATTCGTCTCCGCCTACCCTGTGAACAGTTCGTGTGTGTATGTGTTAGAATCCAGTATTGGTATTAGCTTTTTTATGTCCATGTAGCGTAATATATATTTACTAGTTAAGTATTATAATTACCTACGCAGGCACGCTGAACTGGATCCACGGATTAGTAGCTAGGCAGCTAAGCGATGTTTTATCACAATGATTTATGAAAAATGATCTCACAATTTTGCCGGTGGTTTAATTGTTTACTGAATAACCACTACCTACTTATGTATAATTCTAATGAAATGAAATTGTTAATGTTAGCTGGTTTCGAAGTTTTATGAAGTTTCTTCATAAAAATTGTTCACATAGATGTTTATTATAATTAAATGAATCAGAACAACTATGTTAAGTGAATCTTTTGCTAAACCGATTGTTTGGTAGGTATGTGTGGATTATTGGGTACCACAAAGTTTTAATAGAAGATCTATTAACCCGTCGAGCGTCCCGGGTGCACAGAGTGCATAACGTTATGGACACACGTGTGGCCACAGGGCGCTCGACGGGTTAACAATTAACTGTAAAGTTAAGGTTTGGCAGAAGCTAAATTTATTTCATGTGATTATTCTGATGAAAAATGCAGTTAGTAAGAAATTAATATAGACTTTGTCCTAGTTTCTTTGTCTATTAGTTATAAGATACTTGAGTTGATTTTATATTGATAATATCCCACATACATATAGGAACAATCAGTAGCAGATGAAGTGTTAAAAAATATCTAATCTCTGTCAGACTATGTACAGAATGTTAGTGTGCTCAATCAGAAATTTAGAGTACTCATCGTCTCGGATTAGTTTATTTGGTCACTGTACTAGCTTGTGCGGTTACTTGATGAGATTAACCAATCCATTTTTACTGTATTTTATTTCACAAAAAATATATATTGGACTGGCTGGACGGTTGTAAGAAGTTTCCGACAATGTTTTAAGAGACTGTAAAATTCAGTGTTTATCTGCTTCTTTCCCACCTCACCACCATTAGGTATACTAGTAGTATACATATGTATGTATTTGTTTTGCCTATGTGATTTATACTATCGAGATTATTTGTCTTTATATTATTAATATGGCTTTAGCCAAAAACAATTTATGTTGTTTATATTTTTTATATGAACCTATTTTAGAATGTATGTATGGTTAAAGTAAGTACATGTTTTTAGTTAGCTTAAGTTAACTCGGAGATTTGTTTGTTCAAATAGGCTGTGCTCTGCATGCATTTCCTTAAAATAATAACAAGCTTACACGGCTGACGCTATTTTTAAAACTTGATCAAAATATCCGTTTGTAGTGATAGGGCAGCTGTAACCACAGTTGCAAGAAAACAGACCCTGTACCTACTGCCTGTTGCTATGATTTTTAAGTTTTACTACTTTTTATTGTTGGCCCACACCTAACTAAATATATTTTTTTACTTTTATACATAGTTTTGTTGACATTAATTTTGTTATTTCAAAACATATCTATTAAGTTCTAGTTTTTCAGGATCAAGAAGTTAGATAATAAGTATGAAATAAAATTTCAAATATCATTAGTATATTTTCATGAATGGATTTTTTTCACAAATATCTTGTTTATACAATACTACTTATTTTGTAAAACAGAAACCACGAAATGTAAATCATTGACTGCTGTTTATTAATGAGTGCTTTATTATAATGTTATAGAAAAACGAATTATTCAGCAATATTAGCGAGCATAAATGTTATGTTAAATGTATATTATGTGAAATATAGAACTGTTCAATAAATAAATAGTTTTATTTCCTTATTGATAGAAGATAACATTTCTTTCATTCCGAAGTCAAATTAAACAATGCTTGTGATTATAATACTTCCTTTATTGGAAATCTATATAAGACAGGCAACTAATACATAACGTATATTTAAATAATAGTTTATTTAGTTCTTCTTGACTGCATGGGAATAGATGGTGTGGCCAAAACCAACAAGGCCCACCATGCAGAGAGCCATGGTCAGGCGGTACAGAATACCGTCCAGCGGGCCTCCCTTTAGGAAGACGGGCACATCATTGTCTTTCTGTAAAAATAAAATTACAAATCTGAACATCGATCACAACAAGCAAAATTTTATGGTTTTACTAATTTAAATCACTTCTAACTTTCTGAGATGCACTACTTCAAGAAATTGTAATGTTGCCTCGGACCATTAAGCATGTGGAAGTGACGCTAGGTAAGGGCAGTCAATTCCGGGATTGTAAGTACCGGGGTCCCGATCCTTTTTCAGTATAAACCAATCCCAGGATTGAATTGAATGCCTAAAACTAGATTACTAAAATGTTCATAAAATATTTACCTATTAAGCACTTCCGATTCTGATACCTTTGTGAATTACAGACTCAGCTTTACTATTTGAATTGAGCTTATCTTAGTGGCTTTGTTAAAGTACTTGCAAATAAAAGTTGGCACTAAGTACTTTGAATTAATTATCAACCCTAAATATTTCTTTTGCTGACCAATCTTTTTGTTGGTAAAATCTTACTGATATAGTTTTCTACAAAGTAAATTCCTATTCATTCAGGTGGCACTGAAGGCAGTGAAAGTGAAAATACACACATTTGTAATCTAATGTCCTAGTAGAGCTAGTAAGTAGGTAGAGTTGATAATTATGCATGTCCAATGTTTTCTTGTAAGTAATTAAAGAAACGATTAAGAGCACAAGGCTTTAATCCCTATTGCTGTAAGCTCAGTTCTAAATACATACATAAATAAATCACATCTTTCACCCATATGTGGTAGACAGAGCCTAAGGTATTGAGACCTAAAGGCCGCGTTTAGCATGATTGTGGGCAGGTGGAAAAGGGGAATCAAAATAGTGATGGGTTGCTACCCGCATCGCCTATAACACGATTCCCAAGATTTTCGCCCATTCCCTCAATGGTCTTTTACCTACCATCTGCGTGGGAACAGAAGCAACTGGTACGAATAGTTCAAAATAGCAACCTATTACGTAGGTATCTTATTTACACTCATTCCTTTATGAAATAATAATCATTTATTGTTCAAAGCCAGAATTTTTCCCATTTTACATTACACACATACATACATGACATTAGTGTTATACTCTTTTTAATATTTATGAGGTATTTGTACTGTTATGTGGTAATTGTCTTCTTAACTTTCAACTGGAAATATTTCAGAATCCATTTAGCAGGCACTCAGCTTTGCGTGGTTGAGCTTTTGTATAGTGAGTGTTAGAACATCTGTTTTTTATAATACATGCATTACAGCAAGCATGATGGTTGCCTGATAAAAAGCAACAATTAATGACTAAATCCTTAGTGCATGTAGCTGCAGAAACAAATTATAGTCAATTATTATTATTTAGGTTACCTACTTTATCCTATATCAAATTATTGTTTTAAAAAAATCATAGATGGATGCGTAAATACCTGGAATTGCGCCTGTTGGCTGCGAATGTTCTCCGGAACCTGAGGGTACGGAATGTTGGTGCCGGGGACCAGACGCCTCTTGCCTGGAGCCGGGCACGCCTCAGCCACCGACGACAGATGGGCCGTGTTGTAAACAACGGGCACCTCCACTCGTTGCAAAGCAATTGGTGCCTACAAGGAAAATCAGTTGTTCTGAGTGGGATGGGAACACATGAAAACCACAACGCACCTAAATTAAGATAACGTTACTTACAACCGGAAATAGTGGGCTCTGCAAGTGTGAGGCGGCAACCAGCCTGCCAGTGGCTCTGCTTAGTTGGTGATACATTTTTACACAGAATTATAAGCACAATGCCCGTCGAGGAAAAGATTTTCTTCGATCGAAGAAGTATTACGAAACAAGTAGTTATCACCGACTGTACAGTGTTGCAAATTAAACTTCAGAAGAATGACACATTAAGATGTTATATTTGTTAAACTACACTTTATGGTTATTGGGTTAAAGATTATATTTAATTGCTCTCGTCTCACAATTAACTAAATAATAACGTGAATCGTAACACTCATACTTGGTCAGTATTACTTTACTTTTTGTTTATGGCAACTTTAGACTTCATCATTCTCTTGCTAGACTTATTTTTAAAACCTTGGGAGTGCCTTGGGATAAAAAACTTGACAGTATAATTTATTATATTCAAATTTACTTCCAGTTGATGTTTAAAAATATAGAGTGATGGTGAACGCTTTTTTTCGAAATTAAAGTTACATTTTCAACTGGCAATAAATTGTCAACAGACGCCATATTTTCCTCTGTAATTTGACAGTTCTTTTCTTGAGCACGTTGGAAGGAAAAGGTGAGTGGTTATGTTAAAGTTTTGTGAAATAATCGTGTATCTTACAGATTTTTGTGATATAGGTAGTTACTTCTGTGGTTTCAGTATGCGATAATGCACTCGACTAACTCGCCACTCAGACAATATTTTGTGATGTTCGATATTTGAAATTCCGCGTGGCGTTGTCATTTTGACTATTACGGTTTTCTTTTGTTTTCGGTCTTCATTTCGAGAACCGACATCCATCACAAATCACTCAATGTTTGTGCAATAACCCTTTCAGATCCACAATGCAGATCTTCGTAAAAACCCTCACGGGGAAGACCATCACCCTTGAGGTGGAGGCTTCAGACACAATCGAAAATGTTAAAGCCAAGATTCAGGATAAGGAGGGCATCCCTCCCGACCAACAGCGACTGATCTTCGCCGGCAAGCAACTGGAGGATGGTCGTACCTTGTCTGATTACAACATTCAGAAGGAGTCTACTCTTCATTTGGTGCTCAGGCTTAGAGGAGGTAAGAGAGTTCTTGCTTATAAATTATCCCTAAATATGATAAAATAATATTTCTAAAAAGACAAACATCCATTTTCTGTGTATTTAGTTGGAAGTTGGTGATGATTCATATTGTTGCTTTTTTGGCCATCAGGCACCATCGAGCCCTCCCTCAGGATCTTGGCAATGAAGTACAACTGCGACAAGATGATCTGCCGCAAGTGCTATGCCCGCCTTCATCCCCGTGCAACCAACTGCCGCAAGACCAAGTGTGGCCACACCAACAACCTCCGCCCTAAGAAGAAGCTGAAGGATTAGATTACTATTCGAAAGTTTCTGCTTTTTCCACCTGCAGATTACAAAAAAAAACTGTAAACATGCAACTAAAATTAATTAAAGTTTAACAACTTACCAATTTATTTTTATTGCACACCTTTGACCAATATACCTGTTATGAAGTCCCTAGTGTCTATATTGGATAGAACATATGGACGCTGTTTTACAATAGTGTGTCAACCCTGATTCATTCTGTAATACAATGTCAACCCTTAGAAAAGATATTTTAGAGTTGACATTGTATTGCAAAATGACAGTGGGTTGACTCAGTATTGCAAAACAGCGTCCATATTTCCTATGGCCAATGATAGTATAAATAAAACATAACATGGTTGTGTGTATAGTCAAGTGTTTTGTTATAGACAATATTGCTGGTGACTTGACACAACTTGACACATTTAGTGATTCATTTCCAGTTATCCCAATATGAAACTGAACTGACAGGCATAGTTAGATAATAGTAGTGATAGACTATGACTAGTTCCATGGAGCAAATAAATGGAAATGAGTTTTGTGACTGGATTCATGCGTCGTCGAGCTTCGCTGCTCGCGCATTGTTATTATACCTACTATGATTATATGACTTATGACATAAATAAACCTCTGTTACAACTCTGCAAAAGAATTGCGGAGGCGGAGGCGAAGGTACGATTTCTTGCGGAACTTCCGCAGTAAGAGGCGGAGGCAAAGTTCCGTTACAACCCTAATCAATAGCCCAAAATCTTACCTGCTATCTTCATTCACCTACGCTCGAGCGTGAGAGTGCAGAAAAACACAATCTCCAGAAGCTGCTTTGGTGTCAGGTTAAGAGCCACCATACCCCAGGCACTAGCCCTGGGGGTAGGGTGGGACTGAACCATACCACCGTAGTGCTGCTACGGGTATTAGGTAGGTTAGGTTAGTTAGGTAGCTACTTATGTCCGAAGGGCAAACCACCCAGAAATAAGAGCCCCGCGTAGGGGGGCTCCGTCGTTTTATTTCAATTTCTGAAATCCTAGCACTAGCTACTGTTGTGGTATAGTTCAGTCCCACCCTACCCCCAGGGCTAGTGCCAGGGGTATGGTGGGTCTGAAGGGAGGTTATCTTATCAGGTATCAATACGCTTGTACTCTTCGTTGTAAAAAATAAATAAACAGCTGAAGACTATGGTAAACAAGGTTTATTTCAACTTCTAAAAATTCACAACCTCTCAACAACGGACAACTATTGCAAAGTAATAATAAAACCTCATATGGCTGACACCATATGAAACTTATGACACAAACGATACATTTAGACTATACTATAATGCTTGTGCGTACTATTAACGAAGGTATACTGCGAAACACTTTCTACATATAGGTATTACTCGTAGGTAAGTAAGTACAGTACAATGTAAAAAAAAATATTATGTTCCTTATCAACTAAATGGACGGATTAAAAATAATGTAAAATCTTATTAAAATACATAAATCTCCTTAAAACTCATTGTTGGCATAGTTCACACCATACCAAAATGAACTACTTTAATTTTAGGCGGTTTTTGAGCAGCATTTTCTGTAACAAATTAATTAAAAATATTATGTACACACTCTTATTCAATAATAAATTAAAAGTTATAGGTAGGTTTCATCAGATCTTTTTGAAGATTTTTTTGTCTTGGTCTACATAAATAAATGGTGCAGGTAATGAGATAAATTAATTAATTAGTCAAAAATAAAATAAGTCATGCAATAAAATAAATTAATCTTAAAAAAGGGAAGCGTAGTCTTATTCGCGGCTACACCTCAAAATTTATGATCTATGTACAGTCAAGAGCATAAATATATATGTATGTTACCGAGACATCAAAAACATCTATTGTTCTATTGTTTATCAATCAATCATTTATTGCAACCATGGTATTTACAAGATGTTCATACTATACATATTTATGCCACAAATAATATTAAGTTCGGTGACACATATTTGACATGATGGCTGTATCGATATTTATGCCCTCGACTGTACAACCACACATTTTTAACAACACATTTTTTTTTACCATCCTCAATAATCAGATACTAAGACATTTCTAGAAAAGTGAGGATCATGACATGTCCATTTACCAGCGAATTCTCAAAACAAAAAACAAATTACATGCTTGCATTAATTTCACTTTGCACACTCGTCTAAGTCGGTACAGGTGTAATGAATAAAGTTTTCCCATAAATAACCGTATTCAAATACCGTTAAAGTTGAAAATGTCATGGGAAAACTTTATTCACTAGGTACTTCTGTACAGGATTAAACGTACCTATTACATCACAATTTATGACTACTCTAGAAGGGCTATATTGAAGGCACAATAACGTATCTAGGTTCCCACGGATAAGAGAAAGGTCGATGTAAAAAGGTATCCCATCAAAAAATAAATGTGAAATGATAGCAAAGTTCAATATTAAAAATATGCATTTATTGACTTCGCCGACAAAAGAATTCCAAGAATTATTGCCAAGTTCTGAGTAGAAAATCCTGCATTTATTTCACTTAGGATGTAATTAAATTGCAAGATTTGACTTGGCTTTACTTTAAAAAGTGGGAGCCCTTCTACCCTTTCCAACAAATATTGGACCAAACAATTATTCGGCCTTCCGATATAGACCCATACCCAGATACTTCAGGTGATTTCAAGCCGTACAAATAACATCGAACATTGAGGTACTAAAGAAATTCTTCGGTAGACTACGCAAAGAAAAATGCGCGCCATTTGGCGTTATAGCCGTGGGGTGAATGCGTTTTAATCATGCAGTGAGGTGCGGTGCGGATGCGTCGTGCTGTGTGGCGTGTGGCGTGTGGCATGCGGCGTGCGGCGTGCGTCACACTTCGACGTAGTCTTGTGCGGTACCGGGCGGGGCTCGCGGGGGCGGGTGCGGCGCGAAAGCCGCGAGGTAGTTGTGCGGCGCGCACAGCGGCAGGCTGTCCGCCAGCTCGCGCGCCGCCGACCCGCACGCCGCCGGCTCCTGCACCGACACGGTTACTGACATCGATCATCGTAGACGAGAGCATTCGAACAATATACGACGTTTCTTAGAATTATTCCGAAATATTTCGGCAAGTGGTTGAGTTAGTTGGATTGAAGACTTCTGTGACGATTTTTCGTTGGTATTTTGGATTCATAATTAAATCACACCTTTGATGCCGTGCGCTTTGAAAAAATAAATGAAAATTGTTCATGTGGGGCCAGTCAGACAAACAAACCATAGGTATGCTGAAATATTCCGGATCAATTTGTAGACATAGATAGAGGAGAATAGTATAAGAGGCGACATCGACAGCGAATTGACTGACCTATCGTTAGGATGGCTGATTTGCCATCAGTACAGTACAGCGTTAAGATCTCTTAATGTGAAAGTATGGCATTTAGCTGGCCTGCTTGCATAACATTGGTGCGTTCATTAAAGTGAAGACGTGGAAACACGTGGCATGGTTCAGTCGACTAAACTACCATTAAGATGATTTTGCGCCTATCGAAGTTAAGTAGCAAAGATTTTGTAAGTATTTTAATATTTCAGTTGTCGGTTTGTCGTAAAATTAAATAAGTATTCCGGTCCGAGCTGTAAAATTAAAATTAACCAATATCATTATTAACTTCGGTTCCGAAAAAAAAAACACCTCCGTCACATTCCTGTGGTAGGGGAGACCGAGGAGAGTTGAGACAAAGGTGAGTTGATACAAAGCCGATTTCTCTGAACTGTGACAGTTTATCGGGCTGGTAACTTCGCTAATTCGTTGCTCTTTCTACACTCCACAGTTTGTGTGAAGTTGTGGCCTCGCTAACTGTCATAGGTGCAGAGAAAAAGGCTTTGTATCAACTCACCTCTGTCTCAACTTGCCTCGGTCTCCCCTACCTTCGCTCCCGAGCAAACATCGAAAAAATAATTAGTATACTTACAGATGCCACAACAGCAATCGTAACAGTATCCGAGAACTTGACTTTATTCTTTTCTCCCGGCGGTCGGGCCGACCTCTCGTACGCTCCGCCGTCGAACTTGCCCGCGCGCTCGCCGGCCGCGCCGGGCCCGTACCCGCGGTACCGGTACAGGGCGCTCGCCGCGTCCTCCCGCAGCTCCGTCCGGAACGGGTGCCCGAAGTGGACCGAGGCGAGCTTGTCGTCGAGCGGTCTCGGCGTCACCTCGACGTTCTGTTTCAGCATGTCGTCTAGGCTGGGCCACTTCGTCTGGCGCACGTCGGTGGTCCATATGGTGTCGTTCTTGTCCAGGTACTGGTGCAGGTTGGGGCGGATGCCGGCGGGCGCGGGCGCGGGGGGCGGCGCGCGCGGGAGGGGCGGCGGCCGCGCGGGGGGCGAGCGCGGCGCCGCCGGCCCGGAGCCCGAGCCGGAGCCCGAGCTGCACTGCGAGCACGAGTCGGAGCACACGGATTCTGGAAACAGAAAATATAACTGGGCGCTATAGAACGTGGCTGTTTGGGGCGTGCAGTGAGGGATCGTGAGCGGAGGCGGCGCGTACAAATTGTGTTCCGTTACCTTCCTACCTCGGAAAGCCCCCACTGCAGGCTGCCGGTCGTTATACCAGAGTAGCATGCGACATGGTGCATCGTTTCTGCTAACACTCGGCACTATTAAAACTTAACATAGAAGCGAAGCGTTAAAAACATAAACTAGGAGCTCCGCTAAGCGGAGTCTTCTCCACACAGCACAGGCGCCTGCCGTGTACCTGCGGGCAGCTGCGCCGTGGCGGCGGCCAGCGCGGCGGCCTCCGCGGCGAGCGCGGGCTGGCGGGCGCGGCGGGCGGCCCAGCGCGCGTCGCAGCACAGGTCCCACGCCGCCAGGTCCACGCACAGGCTGAGCGCTGTCTCTATGCGCCCACGTCTGTTAATGATACCGTAATATAATTTATTAATAAAAAATCTATTCGTCGCTTCTGCTCGGTAAATACCTATGCCCACATAAATAAGAGTACATATATGGCGCAATGCGTTACCTCAGCAGGTGATGGAAGAAGTTCCTGGCCAGGTCGTGCGCGGCGGGCGCGTACCGCGCGTCGACGTGCCCGGCGGGCGCCAGGTAGGCGCCGAGCGCGGCCTGCGCGCGCGCCACGCCCGCCGCCGCCGCGCCGCGCGCGCCCACCTACACACCGATAGAATAGCATACCGTTACGGAGGTCGACCCGTAATCCTTGCCCGGGCGAGTTTGCGTTACGAGGCCGAAAGCCCGCGAAGCCTTCTAGTATAAGAGTCGAGGGATTGTCGCGCCGATCGAGAATTAAAAAATGCTTTTTACAACCATTGTCAAAAAATAAATAAAATATATAAAAAAAAAGAAATAAGAATTTTCTGTATACCTTTTTTCTGTTTTGGTTGTTATAATTATGTGGAGTTCAATAAAGAGTTATTGTATTGTATTGTATTGTAAAGAAAACAAACGAGAGAGATCATCTGCCTTGGATTACCAGCAAATTTGAATATAACATTCTATTTACCACAAGCATGGTCATCGCTCGCAGGCACGACGGCCCTGAAACTTCCCAGTCCATAGCGCGAAGGAGGGACACCGCGTTGGACGGCCGGCCGGAACGGATCCAAGCCTGGAATTTCACAATCTATATCAATGTTAGAACCTTGACGAGCGCAAAGTTCGGTATTTGCAGAACTCGGAAAAACCCGTTTTCTCACAGATAGGTACATAGATCGATTTTTCATCCCAAAAAACCCTTACATAACATGTTTCATAGAAATCGTCAGAGCCATTTCCTATTATTGAAAGAATATCAATTCCAATTCGACATCTTTCTAGATTCAATACGGTCAATTAAGCGTAAAATGCTGATTCCATCACACATGCCTCAAAATTAGTTTTCTTTTTTGCCTAATATTAGTTTTGTTATAAGCAGGATGCTAACTCACTTGCTTAATCCTGTTTCTTTTATGTTAGTTAGTTTTACTTGTAGTGTAAGTCCCTAAACATGATAAATGCTGTCGCATGCCTGTTATTGGTGCATGAACATGGATTGTAACTTGTAATTTTGTTAATATTAATGTTCTGTTTATGTACTATTGGCATGTCTAAATAAATAAATAAAATAAAATATTTGTCAGGCGCAGACCTAGCTCCCATAAAGGTCGGGCAAGTGCTAGTCGAACTGCTGATTTTCGAGTCCCGATATCGTATCGATAGTGTGAAAACGCTCTTACGATTAAACTAGTCGGTAGGACGTAGTATTTAATACCGTCATGAGTTCCGGATGCGTGATACGAAGCAGTGCGAGCGGTCCCCCGCTAAACGACGCGAGGAGCAGCGGCCCGCCAAGCACCGGCCTAGTGGCCAGCAGCTGCATTCGACGCGGCTCCCTGGTGACAAACACTCGTTCACACATCAAGGGCGTCGCCAGGGGGGGGGGGGGGAGCTGTTGCCTCATTATAGATCGCAAAATATAGCCTTCGATCATCACCCCGTCGATCGTCGGCTGGCAACGCCGTTGTTAGACAAACCCGTCCTTGGCTACAAGTATTTACAAGTTCAGAATCAATGCGGCTAGAATCTTACCCCCTTATTCAAAAACGCTCTATAGGCTTCTGCTTACTTAGCAATTGTTTGTCCTTATCTGGCAGTAGCGCCCCACACCACCACAACTTCGTTGCCGCCTGCCCCGAACAATGCAACAACTATCACCTGAGGTGGGGCGCAAGTAGCAGCGCGCCAGCGGGGTGCGGCAGCACTGCGAGCGCGTGGTCCAGGCACTGCAACCGCGCGCCCTCCTCGCCCGCCAGCAGTAGCGCCCCACACCACCACACCTCCGTCGCCACCTGCCCCGGGCAATGCAACAACTATCACCTGAGGTTCATTTCTGAATTGGCAATATTTAGAATCGATCAGTTTGTAGCTTGGAACTCACAAATCCGAGCCTAGTGGAGTGCGTGAGCCCTGCGGTGGCGTGCACGACGTGCAGCGAGCCGTCGATGCAGGCAGCGGCAAGGCGGTGGCCGCAGGGGGAGCGACGAGCGGCGCGGGCGGGCGCGGGCAGCGGCGCGCGCGCCACAGCCTCGCAGGCGGGGAGCCGCGCCGCGCGCAGCCCGCCCGCGGGCACCCCGTGCATAGCCCACGAAAGAGTTACTCCCGTCTGCGCAAACATTAATAATAGAAACGATTGTGCCACAAAAATATACCTATTTAGAAAATTTCGAAATTATGTAACGTAACGTAACCTGTTCGGCATAAATTACAAAGTATTCTCATAGTATTTGACACGTTTTTTGAAGATAGGGGGAAGAAGAGCAAGCGGGTCACCTGACGGAAAGTAATCGCCGCTGCCCATTTCACACTTCAACGCAAACGCGTTCGAAACGTTTGTTGCGATAAAAAAACTTCTAACTGCTCTGTGCGGGTTAGACCTTGTGAAGTTAATATATCTGGGGTGTCAGATTTCTTCAACAAAAATCAGTCTCGCTTGAGAAAATGCTCGACGAAAAATTGAACACAACTTTAACAAGCTTTTGCATCTACGACCAAACGATTCGAAAGTAATATTTGTACAGTAAAATACAAAGCATTTATTAACAAACAAATAACTTTTAACTACTACCTATTTCAAATTAGGGGTCCGTAAATAAGGTGCGCTGTAAAACTAGCAGCCGTTTCGCGAAACTTCAATATTTTTATGACTGACCCAATGCACCGGCCCGTAAAATCACTTTATAGGAAAACATAAAGTAACAATGTTTCTTTATTTTCTATTGTCATAGCGTGACATGTAAAAGTTGATCACCATAACGGGAAAACAAAGAGATATGGACGCTACAGCGGAAGTCCAATAGATGTGTCAAGGACGCAGTTAAACATATCGTCGTTTTATACGTATTGCCGTTTTTATTTGCCAACTTTCGGCCCTTTTTGGCGGCAGGGTTTAGCGTATATATGTAGAGGGATATATGATACTAATGCTATGCAAAGAACAACAGGAAACAATACATTTTATACGGACCCATCACGTAAAAGCGAATTAGTTTGAACAAAATGTTAAAAGAGCAGACAAGTGAAATATTAATGTTCTATAGAACTACTAAGTTTTTCATTCTCGAATCTGTTATTCCCGAATCGATTACCATATGAACGGAACCCTCGGTGCGCGAGTCCGACTCGGACTTGACCGTTTTTATCTTTCTTACCTTATGGCACACTGTCTGTTCAACAATATGAATAATATTGTCATTATTCCGTGAGATCTCAGCCAACAATGTCTCATTCTCCAATTGATGGTATGCTATTAAACTCATTTGCTGTCTGTAAGTAAACATGAGAAAATATTACAAGAAGTAGCATTGAAGTAAATTTTATTGAGGGTTTGGTGTGATCTCGAAAACAATGATTTCTTAGTAGTCTTAAATCGCGACATAAGTGATCACTTCGCGTGGCGACTTGTTTGGACAGAACCTCATCAGCTGAAAGAGCAAAAAAATGGGGCATTTGCCCCTGCCCCCTGCCTCCTGCTGTTAAGAACGCGCCTGGCTCCACTACTACTTCTAACCCCATATAAACTCTAGCTAATACAGATAATAATAATAATAATAAAAGGCTCTCGCTAGGTGGTTGGGTCAAGGGCCAGATACAGAAGGCGGTACTCCTGGACACGGCTCGGATAGTCAGGAGGTTCCTGTCTCTGTCGCCCTGACCACCGGTAGCTTAGGCCCTGCCTCGCTGCCGGCGGCACCCTAGGTTAGGTTTTTATAATGTTTTTATATTTTGTATTAATATTGTTTTATTACTTTTTATATGAATATTGTAAAAACCTAACTTGAGATAAAAATAATAATAATATTTATTTCTCAAAAAACATCTTTACAAAGGTATCTTTAACTTGAACTCTGCTCCCTAAATACGTAAAAACCTGTGCTATAGGATAAGCAGCGCTCCTCCCCCTAGATGGGATATTTATGATGGAAAAATGAATTTTAAATACCCTTTTATTTGATACAAGTGCATATTGGCATGGTCTTCGAGCACAGGGCTCCAGGGCGCAGGCTCCACCGCAGCGGCGCCCCACACAAGCACCCGGGTCACTGAGGGGGTCTCGCACCATGATACCCTTCGTTCTGTGCGACGAGATCCTCCGAGTTCTACAGTCTGTAAATATTTATATTTTTAGTGATTTATGTATGTATGATACATACATAAATCACGTCTTTATCCCTTACGGGGTAGACCGAGCCGAATGTATCAAGACCTAAAGTGATACACTGCTTAATAAGTGTTCAATAATATCAAGTTTAGTGTTCATCCATGTGTGTCTTCCATGCTGGTTTGGGAGTAAAGAAAACACATAGTATGTACCAGTTGCTTCTCTTCCTGCACAGATGGTAAAAGCCCATCAAGGGAATGGGCAACAATCTGAGGAATCATGTTATAGGCGATGCAGCTAGCAACTCATCACTATTTTGATTCCCCTTTCCCCCTGTATGCCCACAGTCATGCTAAACTTGGCCTTTAGGTCTTATTACCATAGGCACTGTCAACTTCGTAAGGGATAAGGACGTGATTTATGTATGTGTATGTAGTGTTCATAATATATCATAAGGCATAGGGGCAAATGAATGAAAAAGATATCTGCCAGGAAACAAAAGCTTGGCATGAGTATAAAAATATAATTTAGTAGCATTGAAGAGGCTAGATTGATGCATATGCAGATGAATTAAAATTAAAGTTTATCCCATCCCAATCTAAATTTTTACTCACAGTAGTTATAAAGTCCTAATCTTACTTGTATATGTGGGTCTCTGTCTCTGATACGACAAGGTTGGGCACTCTGCATGCCCTTCCCAAATGTCAGTAGCGTTGCTGTCCGATCAGTGTGTGTGAACAATAAATGAGACTTGCAAAAGGCGACTGCAATAGAAATTTAATAAATTGCAACTTTATAGCTCTGGTGATTTATTAAATATTGTTTTTAAATCATTGGTAACTAAGCTTATTATGATATTATGATGTAGAAACCAACCTCCACTAACAGCTTGTCCTGATAGCTTTCCCACAACATATCTATCAAATAATATCTGAGTGACGTCCAGTGTGTTGGGCTTCACGGTGAGGTAGGCGATGGCACCAGAGGAGAACACAATAACGATGAGGCAATCATTTAACCACTCGCAGAAGACGGCTGAACGTTCCCGAAATTTCGTCTCTAGATGCTTAATTTGCCGAGGCTTTACTGCATTCCAGTGCCCTCCACGTCGCTCGCAAAAACTTCTCTTCGCATTATCATACACAGACTCTTCAGCTTTCTTCTTCGTTTCATACCTAAAATAAAATACCGCTAAGTCAAACACAGCAAAAAAACTTTCCAACAATGTTTAGGAAGTGAGTTTTGGCTTACTTGTAACTTTTAAAGTCCCCATTTTTAACTTGCACGGATTCGTCGCACGTCAGAAACTTTACATTGTAACTGAACATCGTCACAATAAATGTACGAAAATTATGTCAGCACACATTTTTTGAGAAAGTTTCAGTCACAATTTCAATATTTACTTTATAAATTGTTGCATTTCGCTTTGCGGACACGACATGACAATGACATACATGACAAGACATAGCCACAGATAACGGTAGATGTGAAAATGAAAATGACAGCTAGTACTTTTTCCATAACAGAAAAGCAAAGGGAAACACACCAATACAGCATAGCCTGGATTGGATTCTAACTGTCGTACACAATGTACAGTTACAGTTACGTCCCGCCGGGACCTAATCCTCTGTACTTAATCTATTTTTTTTCTATCACGAAAGAATTTAGGAAATCACAGGCTAATGACCTAAACAGGCTCTCCATTCGAATAGCGTAGGTATTAGCGATAATAGTAGGTAGGAAGGTAAATGCCGGGAACGGATTATTGTAAATCTCACGACGCTTTCACACTATCTAGTCACAGAGAAAATATGTAATAGAGTGTAAATATCTTACAAATTTCATAAACAAAAAATAACGCCAAACCAGTGTGGCGGTTACTGCACTTTGATTATTCGGTCGAAAAGCAAGCGGCTATTTTATGATAGTTAAGGATAGTTAATGTTTAGGTTGTCGTTGCGTGGCATAATGATTGAAACTCATTTAATTTTAGGGTTTCGTAGACAACAAGGAACCCTTATAGTTTCGCTATGTCTGTCCGTCCGTCTGTCTGTCCGCGACTTAGCTCACAGATTCATAATAGGTACTAGAAAGTTGTAATTAGGCATGGTATTACGTACTAACTACGCCGCCAGTGGTAAAATAAAATGTCGAATATATTTTTTATAGGCTGAGTAAAAAAAAATATACACATAAAGTGGAGTTTTTTTTTTCTCGTTTTTCCCCATAATGAGGGATGTCGTTGGAAAGGTTGTTCAAAATATTGTGGGTGTGGGAAAACCATTTTTCGATTCAGGGATCCGTTGGCGAAATATTAAGCTTAAAGTTCTACTTAGGTATCGTTAGGGTCAAGTGTCCCCCCCATTGACAGCTAAACGGTTGTATGTATATTTGAATACGTGAAAAAAAATTATAACGAAGTTTAAAGGAAAACACAGCTAGGTTGGCTTTACAATTTAACGAGTAATAATCGACCAACTTATAAAATGTACTTGAAACCGTGAACTATGTTCATAGTGTATCGAATAAAAATGAGAAATTATAATTATGATCATAAACATCCACATAAATTGTGACAGGCAACTACGGAACGCTACACTGCGCGTGGCCCGACCCGCTCTTGGCAGGTTTTATATAAATACACAATAGTATATTATAATCAAAATGATACTACCTTAAATGACTTTGTTCCATAAGGGAGATAAAGCGAAAATAATCGCGAAATATTTGTGTTAAGTACTCAGCTCAGAAAAACTCTCACGAACCATGAAACTAGTCTCGCCTCCGAGAGGGAAAGACATTTTCATTGTTAAAAAGATATTTAACTGAAAGATGGTGCGAGTAAAGTGAAATTTTCTCAGTATACCGGTACTATCATTAAAACTCATAAACGACTGAATCAGTTTTACAGGCATAGTAGAGCGGCATAAAGTTAAAATTACGCGACATTACGGATAATGAAGCAGAATGTTAACTGCGTGCAACAGATGTGCAAGATGAATTTTACTTCAGAAATGATATTAGGAAATGTGGCGTGTTTTACAAATGGACTGACATGAATAATACACCCCCTGTGGACGTATTCAAGCTTTGAAGTTCCCGACATAAAACAAAAGGTTTGATATTCATTGCGTAGAGCAGTTTAACGTCGTCCGGTTTTTCTTTGGATTGAGCGTAATGTATTCGTTGATTTCGGAAACACGTATCAGGTATAGCTTTTGAAGTCCTTGAAGGGGGAAAGGCGAAGTTACAATGGGTGGTATACAGGTTTGGTCGGCTGCTATGGCTACTAGCCACGTGCAGGTTGAGCCAAAGGGTTGTACTTCACACGATTGTTATGGTAAGACCACATTTTGCCTTGTTAGCGCAATAATATCACGAGTGTGTTTATGTTTTCTTTCACATCATTTCGGTGGCTTAATTTTACTAATTAGCCACGGCAATAAAACCATATTGCCGACGCGAGGGCGTGCGTACGCGAGTGACCCTCACAAGGTGACTCTTTGTAATATGACAAGATGGGTCTAGAATGTCTCGAAGGTCTCAAAGGTTCGGCAATTTGTGGTCCAAACTACGTTTAACATGCCGGGCGCATTGAGGTGTGTATGGAATTTCGTTATGTGAATGATATCCACTTCACGGTGAAATCGAGAGTTGGTCTTTGGTCTATTTAAACTCCAGCAGCAGGTAGCAATAGGTAGACACGGGTCTATATTTTGTCCCATAAAATTGAAGTTACGAATGTACGGTTTGCCACAATTTTCGTTAGTCATAATAAGTTCTATTTCTGAAACAAACTAACCTTACCTACTACATTATGATGACTTTTCCAATATTCCTGAAAAATGCACAATATCATGTTCATCACCAAAAAATCCTGAAAATTATGGAACAAAAAGGGACCCAAGGTAGACACGGACAGGACAGGTAGCTATTCTTTCTTCAAGTCCGCCTGTTTTTTCAAGTTTTTTTTTATTTACTTTAACTTTAGGCAAAAGGCAAATTCTAGAATCGTAAATTTACTGTCTACTCAGAATTTAAAAGTAGTTATTGCGAAGTGCGATTTCCATTAACTTTATGACTGGCATTCGGGACTTAATCACGCAAATTTCAAATCAGCACCACAGTACGTAGTACCACACGCACCCGAAACGTCGAGGTAATTTTAAAAATACACACCTACTTAATTATTGGCTGATTAAGTCCCAAAAGCGTATCACGACATCGAATTACAAAACATAGATTTTTTTAAAACCCATCAACGTCAAAAATATCCTACCCTTCCAACTCTTGCCTCGTAAAATTAGACCCTTTCAGAAAATATTAATTACGTAAGTTTTCACTAAATATTTTAGTTTAATAAACTCCTATCCGTATCTCCGAATTATGCAACAGTTAAAGCTGTTAAAGACAAAAATAACTTAGTTAAAAAGTAATAGGTGGCATCTGGCACCGTCTCGCGTTAAGCGGACCGAATTAAATAACAATCACCCTTGGAAAGCTTTCAGGTACCTATTATGTTTCGAAGGAAATTTAATTACTTACCAGAGGGCATCTTTGCCGGGTCGGGTATCGACTTAGTAAAAATAAGCTTAACGCTTTAAAACAGACAAGAGATTCTTTGGAAAATATTTTTTGTCGCTTAATCGGAAGTGACTTTGTTGGTTATCATTTAAACTTTTAGCGAAATTGGTTTTATCTTACAATTGTGTTAGGCAGGCTCATCGATCTAACTAACGAATCAGCTATTTTCGCGTCGATGGATTGGTGACTTTAAAAAATTTAATATTGAACACCTACTGTAGCCTGCACGTACTAGCACTGGGTATAGGGTTTACTCAGTAATACTTCTACGTTGGTAACATTTAAAAGTACTTTGGAGGTAGAAGCAGTCACAGTCACAAAATTACCTAATACCTAGTTCTGAAAATATCGATGCATCGACGTGAGACCTTGAATTCGCGTATTCTTTGCTTTGAGAGTTGATTAGTCAAAGCATTGGGCTACCTACCACATCTCATTGGGAGTAAGTATTCCAAATTTATCAACATTTGTCGTGTCTATTCCTTTCTGTGAGGATGGAGAAGATATCGATTAGCCCAATTGGCGTAATACAGAAGATTATTATGGGCTCCGCGGGGGCTTGAAAAATAGTCCACCAATTGTCCATAAATTGCCTTATCTGGTGACCCTGGATGTATTTCATGCTCTTTACTATGTATTAATAACAGCGAAATGGACTTTTCCTCCCTGTAGTAAGTATAATAATTCACTCTTATTTCTAAAAGAATACTTACAGTTTTCCAACTAATAGTGCAATATACGAGTACCTAGACGACTGCTAAGTACTGGATTATCAAAGGTTTTTTTGGTTCATCGTCATCTCTAGTCTACATGCGTCCCATTGCTGGGCAAAAACTTACCCTCAGAATGTCGATTTTTATTCACGTCATTTTAAAAGAACCCAATAAAATTTAATTTGACAGAGAATCCTCACGTACTTAACGAGTTCCTTTATCAGTTTAAAACTAATTCCTCGTTACAATAAAGGCAGTTATTAAACCTAGCGAGAGTTAATTAGAAACTTAGAACGTAAAGGTTAACAGTTCCCTTTACAAATAGCTGCAGCAATCTGCACTGATTGCTCCGCAGCATTCATTAGGCTTTTCTATACTTGCAATAAAAGAGCAGAGCTTTCCGGACTCCCAGACCAAGTGAAATGATTTCGAAATAATATGAAACAAGAACTAAGCGAAGCAGAAAGCGTCTATTATAATATAATTTGTTCTTGGTTCTTGGTTCTTGGTTCTTGGTTAGGCACTTTGTGTATAAATCTGTTAAAAAAACAAATTCAGCGCTTTTAAAAGGCAGAGGCGATTTATTGACTAGGTATATTTTATAATGGAACTTTATGGTTAGCACTATTTTACCAATTCGGCTTACCAATTAATTTATTTGTCTCATGATCATCATCATAGCCATTACGAGCGCAGAAATAAAGGAATATTTAAATACTTGTATTTTTCCCGGATAAAAACAATAATAATACTCAACTGTCAAGCTGTCGATTGAACATTGAACGAAACAAACAGCCTCTTGAATAAACTAGACATACAAATATTTTAAGCAATTTGCTCCGTTTTTAACCGACTTCAAAAAAAGGAGGAGGTTCTCAATTCGTCTGTATTTTTTTTTTTTTTTTATGTTTGTTACCTCATAACTGTCGACTGGGTGAAGCGATTTCAATGATTCTTTTTTTATTTGAAAGCTGGTGCTTACCGTGTGGTCCCATTTCAATTTAGTCCAGTTCTGACAATGGCACCCATGAGAAAACCATATAAGTCTGAAATTAGCATTAAGTCATCATCATCATCTCAGCCATTACAAGTCCACTGCTGGACGTAGGCCTCTCCTTTAGACCTCCATTTAGCATTAAGTATGTGTGCGACAAATCGTCAGTTTCATTTAAACGGCGCTGTCATATGAGCAGCACGTTTAGTAGGTCTACCCATATTCAGAAAAAAATGTTAGTGTACTTCAGATTCACTAAAAATCAAAAAATAAACAAAAATTTTAACAAAAAAAAACCGACATATTATTTAGTACACTAACATTTTTTTCTAAATATGGGTAGACCTACTAAACGTGCTGCTCATATGACAGCGCCGTTTAAATGAAACGGACGATTTGTCGCACACATAGATACTTAATAATGCTAATTTCAGACTTATACGGTTTTTTCAGGGGTGTCATTGTCAGAACTGGACCAAATTGAAATGGCAGCACGTTTAGTAGGTCTACCCATATTCAGAAAAAAGTGTTAGTGTTCTTCAGATTTACTAAAAATTAAAAAAATAAACAAACATTTTAACAAAAAAAAAACCGACTTCACTACGCACTAAAAAGAAAAAAATAATTGCATAATATTCTTCTACAACTTAATAATTAACTTACTTTTTCTACTTATCAATATATAGGTACGATCTAATGTTGTTACAATTATTGTTATTTTTGTAGTCGGTGTCAGCCAAGGAAACACTACAATATACCCAGCAACAATAATACGAGAATACTTTAACAAATACTTTTTCACAAATTAACTTTTATACGGGAGCGGATCAGAATACATAAAGTTTAAAATGTATAATGGGTTAAAATACATAATGGTTCAAAATTTATAACGCAATTTTCTGTAAAACTATTAGCTAAATGAACTTTTTTGATATCATAATCTATAGATTGGTTTAGGTTAGGTTAGGTTTGTTTTATAACAATCCTGTTAATTTGTAACTTTCTGAGAAAATCGCATTATATATTATAAACCATTATGTATTTTAACCCATTATACATTTTAAACTTTATGTATTTTAATACGTACCCCTTTTATACACAAGCACATCTCACCTGTAACTATGTATGTAGTTACAAGCGTACGTTGGCTGACACCGACTCCAGAAATAACAATAATTGTAACAACATTAGATCGTACCTATATATTGATAAGTAGAAAAAGTAAGTTAATTATTAAGTTGTAGAAGAATATTATGCAATTATTTTTTTCTTTTTAGTGCGTAGTGAAGTCGGTTTTTTTTTTTGTTAAAATGTTTGTTTATTAATGCAGATAAATTGTAGCCAAAAACGCGAAATACTAATTCATAATTTTCATACATACACGGATACATGCACCCTTATTTGATTTATATTTGTCTTGCTTTTGAGCATTATATGAACTTTCAAACCTGCAACGCGGTTGCTTTCAAACTGGCAACGCGCGCAAGAAGAAGTTTTGAATTTAGAAGAAAAAGTGGAGAGTCGATTTGAGATTATGGCGGTCGCCTCGTGTGAAAATATTTAATACTAGCTGTTGCCCGCGACTTCGTCCGCGTGTGTTTTTGTGATACTTTACGGCTTTTCTCGATATCAAAATTATTATTATTATAACTATTAACTTCGTCACGTGAACCACTGAAAGCGTGTACGAAACTATACTTTTAGAATTACGTCATGAAAATAATAATTTGTGACACGGAATCTTGAAAAAAAAAAACAGGTGTAAACTGGTTAATGAATCATCACATTTATTTATACCTTATTTTACAAATAGTTTTATTTATAGTTTCTTTATTCAAAAAAAGCTAAGTACAGTTTTAGTTACATCACTATTAATTTCGCCAAACTATGACGCTTATTGCCGAATACTGCGCTCAATTTAGCGATATTTGTACAATGATTAATTAAAAAAATTAAATCTATTCTAATCAAATAATACATAAAATGTTTACCTTACGACTAACAATTCATTTACTAATCCGTTTTAATTAATATTTTGCGACAAAAAAAATTCTAACAGAAGCTTTTTTATTTTTTTTCTTGATTTAAGTAAGTAGTTACAGATTATTAACACTTATTATCTTTCTACAAATTAATTACCTACAGGGGCCTTACCATGAAGTCTTAATACGATTCAGTTTAGGTTCGATCGCTGTCAGATTCATACTAAAATAAAATTACTAAAAGCACCAACTTCACTATCACTACATAGTATAAAATAAAGTCGCTTTCTCTGTCCCTATGTATGCTTATATCTTCAAAACTACACAACGGATTTTGATGCAGTTTTTTAATAGATAGATTGATTCAAGAGGAAGGTTTTTATGTATAATTCTACGCAGACGAAGTCGCGGGCAGAAGCTAGTTTCACAATAAAATTCTGACATGTTCGTAGCCCAGGCGTGAACGCGCCTTTTGATTTAACCTTTTTTAGGCAAATGTACTAAGAACATACAGGCAAGCGTTTCACGCCGCCCTCATAATAATATCAGGTTTTCAAATAAGAGTGCGTTCGAAAACCGAACGCGTTGTGAATAATGGCGCAATAAATAAAAACAAAGTAACGGTATTGCATATTGAACTTTAGGTGTTAGGTAAAGAACAGAATTTAGGACGCCAATTTAGGTTGATTTAGGTTTGACAAAAATGTCTTCGTTGAAAAAATACTTGTACAACATGTAATTATTTTATTAATGTTTTTTCACAATAGACACACTTTTCCGCTTATATGTCTTATGTACATTAGTATCTATCTATTTTCTTCGTAGTATTATTTTGTTTGTAATTATTACCAACTACTTATACCGAGGAAAGCTGATTTTCTTGAGTTCCGCTATTTTGTGCGTAATCACCTCAAAAATCAAATTTCAAGAAAACTGAGAAATTATATTTACCTGTGTTAAATTGGAAGTATTTTATAGCAACTTTAAAAGGTTACACTTCATTTTTTTTTATTATATAGGTGTTTGAAGTTAATTAATTTTAAACACAAAACCCTCTTTTTTGCGTCTCTGGATGAGATTTAAAAAAAATGCTAAAACAGGTATTTCTTTATTTTTACTACTAAGTATTTATTCTGAGTTTCATGATTCTAGAATAATCTAATTTTCTTTTTTCATACAAACTTTAACCCCCCTTTTCACCCCCTTTTTCCAAAATTTTCCAAAATTTCTGTAGCCTATATCCTATTCTGAATTTATTGAAATCGATTTGTGAACATTTCATCAATATCCGTTCAGTAGTTTTTACGTGATGCTCAGTCAAACAAACAAACAAACAAACAAACAAACAAACAAAAATTTTAAAAATGGTTTTAATATGTTCAGTTACCGATTTTAAGTCACCCTGGTCGGTTTTTTTTTTTTAATCTTCAATGTACAGATTTTTTGGTCTCAACGATTTTATTATATGTATAGATAGATAGATATATAGATAATTTGAAAGAAACTATGCGTGTTTGTGTGAACAATGCGGCTTTTTGGATGAGTTTAGGGCAGTATTTTTATTATATTATGCGATTTTTTTATACTCACGGTTTTACACGAAATTTAATGAAAGCGAAACATAAAATCAATACACAAGCCTTGAACTAGCGCACCATCGGAAGGAGATTTAATATACACAATTAATACTGGATTATATAAGATGGACACAACTAATACATTTTACTGGATGCAGGATGATACTAATAAGCTTCGTATTATTAGTCGGCTTGGTCTCTGTCTCTAGTGGTTGATTATGTTCCGTGTTTATTTTTTTTTTATCGATAGGTTCATTGAATTATTAGACAACCTTTGCTTTTGTCATTGCTTAATGTAACAAAGATAATAGTTATAAACATTTAGGTATTAAATAGCAACCCATAAACGTTTGAACGTCGGGAATAGCAGGGACGTAGGGAGTGAAGACATTAAAGAGGTGAAACATTCTTAAAATTTATTGAAGTGCGAACAAGCCACGAACGTTAGATTATATTACCTAAGTCAGTAAATAATTTATTTCCTTTACCTAATTTCAGTAAATTGCTACGATCACCACTTAGCTGTAAATTTCAACGCAGAACTCTCGGGCATTGTTCCCATTTTGAAATACTCTGTTTCGTTCAAGTTATGATGATCATGCCAATAAATTGTCTTTATTCTCCAAGCCTGGTCCAATAGAAGGTATCAACGAAGTTATATTCCAGCGGTACCATTTTCACTTCGTTATGCGGTTGTATTTTACACGAATGGCATTTCCGAAGCCGTAAAAAAGAAAAATCACGCGCGAACATCCAATAAACAAAGCGAAATACCGAGAATAATAAATCGAAGTGTTTGGAGCGAACTGGGTACAAATATCGAAATACCTATCTCTTATGATTGTTTTAACACCCCATGTAGTGTGCGGGGCGTGAACAATCGAAGGCGATAAAAGGATTTTAAATATTATCAACGTTATTATGGATTCACTGAGCTATATTTTATAGTGTTTCGGTCGTTTTCTGAAACAGTTTTGTTCACTGAGTGCACATCAGGTATTTATTGGTAGAGCCCCTTTTAACGTATGCTCACCGAACTGGTTGTTACTGCCATTACTTGTATCTTAATCACCTTGATTATTATTGGTAGTCCTCCGTAAGAAATTAGGTAGTGTGAGTTTCATCGCTCCAATCGTCTCGAATGCCCTAAGATGATCATTAATTAGTTCGGCAAGAAGTTCTAAATACCTATTAACAAAATATTTTGCGTGTATGTTAAAGTAGTGTGTGTGTGTGATACTGATAAATAGCCGGGCGGCGAGCCATACAAAGATAAATGCTCCAGGAGTCTCCTGTCTAAATTCTATGAATTTTGAGTATCTACTTAGGTATTCGCTGTCATTTCGCACGCTTTGACACTGAGATTCATCTTTAGTACGACGATTCCCATTTTACTGAACTATTATGGGGCATCCTTTTACTTTAGGACAAGGAATCAGCTAGATGGGTTTCTATTACTGCGGTGTCGGCAAATCTCCTTTTTTATGTACCTACTCAGACTTCTGTTTAATACTGAACTCATTTTATCTCTACTACAAACGTAACGTTGCAGTGAAATGAAAATGCTCAAAAATAAATCAAAGCCTCTAGTGTATGTTTTACCTACACACGAAAAACGTCTCTAACGTGATAATAATTATAAATGTAATTTACTTTCTTCTACTAGTGTTATTTGTGATGTTCATTGAAGAATATTTGTGTTGTTCTATTGTATCGTATTTTGTAGAGCAACCGAGACGTTCTGTTTAAATCTGTTAAAAAGCATTGTTAGGAATGTTATTGAACTTATTATGCATTTATAAAATTCGTCGTTTTGATTTCAATACAGAAAACTGAAGTACCTAAGCGGTGTGTCTGACATGATCTGAATTAGTAAAATTCTCAACATACCTAATAAATATAAATTCGTCTCGCGTTTAAAGAATACTTTTATAAGGTGTACGTTATTGTACGGTTTGTGACATCATTAAAGAGATTCCTCTCCAGGATATTTAGTTCACAGGAAAGTAGCTCTAGAACCCTGTCGAAAGAGATACTTCTTCTTTTTTTGTGAATTGTATCTGTTTCTTTATATTTGTACAATAAAGCATTTACTTATGTAACGTTGTGTTTTACGGTTCGCCATTAAATATTACAAATTTGGAGTTTTTGTTAAAGCCTCGAATAGCTCCTGTCAAATGGTGATATGACAGTCGAAAAGTAAACAAACGTCAAAAATTAGTGACAGCTTGACAGGTCGTATTAGGGTTACCATTGAGAGTATAATCGCCTGTTTGGTGGGAGATAAATGGTTTGAATTTCAGGAATAAGAATTACTGAAACTATAGATAGAAATATAAACCATTTTGGAAAAATTAGAGATTTAATAATCGGATGGTCTGACATTTGTTCTTGAACTAAAAACAAGGGTTATTCTTTGTCATAACACAACCATGGTGGTTAGTTGCATCTTCTGATACTGGTATCACGGCTCAGGGCTTCAATTCCGCTGGTCATCGTAGCCCGTGGCACGGGGTGGAAACAGCCATACATTTGTACCGACCGTAGAGATGCCATATTTTTGACAAATGAAATATCAAACTTATGCACTTGGCATAGAGTTCTTAGTAGTTTGAAAGGTTGTTGAGCGCGTAGGCCATGACAGAAAGTTTTTTTTTAAATCACCACAGGCTATAGAGATATCACAATTTTAGAATCGAACGATCGATAAAAAACCGTTAATTTTCGGTTCACTTTTGAATAAGTATTTGAATTTGACATTTCATTTTCTAGTTGAATGTTTCTTTTGCGCTTCGTGAGAGAAATATTTACTTTACTGCGAAAAAATACTAACGAATCATTATTTTGTTGCAGAACCAGAAACAACAAGCGACTGGCTGCTTACGTTGCGAAGTGTATTTAATTAATTTCTGTTTGTGCTTTGTGTGTTTGTTTTTGTGGTTTCAGGCATGTCTCCTGTAAGAAAGTGCCTCGTCAACGGCTGCGCATCCACGTCGGGAACAGCAAGCGTGTGCTGGTGGCCCCGCAGCAAGCAACTGGAACGAGTGTGGATCGACCTTTTGGCGCCTCGCAGCTCAAGATTAACGTCGTCGCTTATACACCGGGACCGCGCTGATCACAATTTTTGTGTGAGTTATTTGTTATTTGATCCATAGGAGCGACCTTCGTCGCTAAGCGTCGGTAAGCAGCAGAGAAATGTAAAGTCTGTTGTTTTTAAACTTTCATGCAACAAAGGTTACTTCGCAGCTGACTGTATGTGTTTACCATGTTTAGTACAACCTGTTCTAAGGTTGACACTACATACAAAATCTTTGTAAATTTCAGGTTTGCAAACTTCATTTTGAGGAGAAATTCTTCAACGGTGAAAAGAGAGTTCCATTTTCATGGCCTACCTTATTCACCGAAGAGGAAATTTTGACTCGGAAGCCCACGGTTCCTGTTACTGTCTGTAAGTATTTATTCTTTGAACTTGATCCTGAATTTAAGTGCTTGTACAGCATGTATACAAATGGAAAAAATTGGTGTGGAAATTTATTGTAAATTAATTGAGAACTTGAAATGACAAAAGTCTGTCACCATGTACTTAACACTTTTTGCAACTTATGAATATTATCTCAGTACTGTGTGAGGGTAACACCTGCACATTCATGTAACTGAACTGAAAGGCCAAAGAACCCATATAAGATCACTTTGTTGTTCGTCTGTCTGTCTGTCAAAACTCTTTTTCTCAGGAAAACATGAAGGTATCAACACAATCAAAAGATATGGCTGTTTATGCTCCATTTAGACGACCATATAGCCTAGTGGTTAGTGACTATGAAGCTAGAGGTTCTGGGTTGGAATCCCAGTAGGGGCATTCATTTGTATGATAAATATGAATGTTTGTACCTGAGTCATATACAGACATAGGAATCCAGGGGGCAACATTTTATGACAGGTCGGAAATTTCCTATATTGAGAAACTCAATTGGGAATGGATAATTATTTTAAAAGTGCTTGGTGATTTTTCTATTGATAGGAATAACCAACCTTAGCTATGGAAAAAAGTTACAGATTTTTCCTTAGCTAAAGATGGTTATTCCTATCAATAGAAAAATAATCATCCATTCCCAATTATCGATGCTTGTTCTATATGTATACTAGTCCTAAAATTTTATATAACCTGTCATGAAATTTTGCCCCCCTGGATTCCTATGTCTGGTCATATATGTATGTTTATCTGTTGTCTAGTACCCATAGTAGTATTTGCTTAGTTTGGGACTAGATCAATTGGTGTAAAGTGTCCCACAATATTGATTTATTTATAAAATTTATAAAATTTATTCATGCCACATATTTTGAGAATGAGAGAATGAAAATGAGAATTGTTTATTTAGCTCACAAAAATTAAATACTAATACACATGAAAATTACACATCTAAAATGGTTGCCACTCTGCTTTGTGCGACGAACAGATGCCAAGAAGCAAGGTCTCACAGCATTGTAAATATACCACAACAATAATTTACACACACACACACAAATCAGTGTCTATATATTATATCTGTAAGATAGGATTTAAAGAGTATTTTTAATACATTTCAGCAGTCCAGACAGTAACAGATCACTCATACGCTGTTGCAGTACAGACAAATGCAGACTTAGTACACCAAAAAATAAAATGGTCCAAGGCAAACGGTAGGTTTATTTCATTTTACAATTAATACCTACTAATAATTACAGTAAATAACTTTTGCACAGACAGACTTAAAAAAAAGGCGAGCAATAAAATCATAGCATTGCATGCCTGGCACAGCTAGTACTAGTAGGTACATATATAAATCTAGTATCAACGACATAAAAATTTTAACTTGGTTTGTTCGTCTGCTATGTGCTCCTCTTAAACTACTGATCTAATTGCGATGAAACTTTTGGAAGTTGTTGTGAGTACTCTCACAATAGTTTCTGTGTGGAAAGAAACAGGCAAGCAGAATAGCAGTAGGGCAGCAATTGGTTTGTCCCTAAACCAATCTGTTTGATATGAAACTTTGGTTATTTGTTGATGGTTTTTGAGGTGGTAAAGATCAAGATTGTTCAAGATCTGATGATGGGATCTTTGAAGGAATCAACAGAACTCCCAAAACTCAAAGGAAAAATCTCCCTTATATGTATCACAGAATAAATAATAGTAATAACGTACAGAAGCTTCTCTCTGCAAACCCATTAAAAGCTACCAACCGGTTTTCGGCGTCGTACAACACCTATCAATTGGACTCGCAGAAGAGTCGAGAGATAGGCGATAGAAAGAGAGGCAACTAGAGCTGCCGGTAAATTAGCGCTGTGCCACAGATTAGATAATTGTTACTACGTGTTTGGCGCTGTGCGACCGAAATTGCGCTTTATTGTGTGGTAGCAAGCGTCGCTATTTATTTAATCTTAAATGCGGAGCTGAACTGAACAGTCATGCTTATAATGTATAGTATAATGACTCATTGTATAATAACTATGTTAGTCCCATTTTAATGATACTACTTTAATATTTTTAATTACCTTTGCAGCTGAGATAGCAGTCAATGTAAAAAGCATAAATCATGACCACAGTTATGCGTTTAATCCCAACAAAACCATGAAACTTTCTATTCAATCTGGTAATCTTGGTCAAATTAGTAGGAAATTAATTTAGACTTAGATAGATATAAAATATTTAGAGATTGCCTGCGCACTTTTATTTTTCATGTAATTTGGAATATAGTTTGTAGACTTTTTTGTCATTTGGCAACGGAGCCCTAAAAACATGCATATAATTCTGTGACCCATAGGCGGACATGTAACGCAAATAAATGAATTTTAAACATAGGGGCTGCTTTTGGGGTTACCTAAATTAGAAAATAAAAAATAAAAGTTTTGCTCATTGTGAGCATCTCAATTTTTTTTTATAATTATAAAATAGTTTCGAAGTTTTTATTTATTTAAGAATATTGCCCCCCCCCCCCCCTCCCCCTATCTAATAATATAAATAATAATAATACGTATTATTGTAGATTTTGCAGTATGCCTGGTAGTTTTTTAGAATTGTTGTAGTAATAAATGCCTAAGAAGGTAAATACAGAGGGTGGAGCAAAAATAATCATCCTGTTGGAAGACGCTATAACTTTTGCAAATGGCGGCGAACGTTAATTCTGTTTTGATATTTGTGAAGTAAATAGATGCAGAATACACGTCAATAAGCAGTGGAAAGCTATTACTCCTCAAGAACGCGGAATAATAAAAATGTTGAAGCCCTTAAAGTGAAAATTCGACAGGAATGCGAGAACCTATCGCCAGAAGTGCTGAAAAATGCCATAAAACGAGCGCGTATGGTCATCAATGCTGTTGGCGCCACTTGACCGATATCATTTTCTCGACTTGATGATAAAAATTCTAATTCATTAAATAAATATATTCCTCAAGTAGAACCAAAATTTTTCATTCCTAAATAAATTACAGCAAAATTGATTACTTTTGCCCCAGCCTGTATATAGTGAGCTTGTTAAAATATTTAAATGAACTTTTTTTTCGCTTATTAGCCAGTACTTTGTAGTGCGATGAGCAATATTTAGATTTATCTGGATCATTTTTACAGAATCTTCATTTAGAGTTTTGTAAATATCTTTCAGAAATTCCAACTAGCACTGGATTTGAAGTTGGTGGATCAAGAATTTCTGCAGAAAATCTTGGTATGTATTATTGGCCATTGGTTCATATTTCGAGCTTCAAAAATATAATTAATTTTATCATCAATCATCAATTCAATATATATAAAACTCTTACTCGTTACTGAGTCACTGACGGACAACGCACAGCCCAAACCGATGGGCCTAGAGACTTGAAATTTGGCAGACATATATACCTGGAGTATCCTAGAGGTGCACTAAGAAGGGATTTTTCGATATTCCTACGGGATAGGGAATAAATGGGATTTATCTGAAGTAGAGATTTTGAATAAAAGACAAAACATTCATTTCCTTAGCCCAAATTGAACATGTTTCCATCTGAACTTTAGTCACCAAAAATATAAATTTGCAATTGCAGGTCCTTCCAACACAATTGAGCCAGAAGTAACACTGGGTGGCGCCGCTGCGTCCGGGGCAGCCGCTGCAGAGCGGGAGCGCGAGGCGGCCCCGCCGGGACCGGGACTCCCAGGCCCTGCCCCCGCCCCCGACGCATCTGGAGCACCAGTTGTGACCCAGGAGGCAACTAATCGCCCCAGTAAGTTGCTTTTAAACGACGAATTTAAAAATATTATACGTTGGTAGCTTGACACCAGTGACTAAGTAATCTTAATATCCCCTTCAATATTAAATTGATCGCACAGAATCATTTGATCCTTGATAGTAAAATTATTATTTAACTTTTCGTGAGACATTATAATACAAATACAATTAACGGTTAAATCACGATTATAAGTCGGGAACAGTCCATCTTTTTTTTTTTTTTTATATGAATAGGAAGGCAAACGAGCAAGTGGGTCACCTGATGGTAAGTGATCACCACTGCCAATAGACACCCGCAACCCCGGAGGGATTGCAGATGCGTTGCAAACCTAGAGGACTAAGATTTAATTAAATTAATTAATTAATTTAATTAAATAATTTCCCCGGATGTCTTACTCTCCACACCGGAACACAGCAGTGCAAGCATTGCTACTTAGCGGCAGGATTAGCGAGTAAGATGGTGGTAGCGATCCGGACGGACCTCGCACAAGGTCCTACCACCCGCGAAATCTTTTCGGAAGATCTTCATCAGGGTTGAATGCGTTCACGACGGCGGCGCTCACCTCACTGCCCGGCGCCGCTCGCGTTTTTCTCACTCCGACGCGACAAGGGTAGATCGTGGTACTTCGTCATCGATGTCACGGTGGTCTCTGTATGTGACGCCGAGTCGCCCGCACCAATCGACGGCAAGCAGCAGGCACTATCTGTGTCCTCGAACCCTGCTTGAGACGCACACGTTACCACACTTGGCACAACCGGCCTCCACGTCGGTGGCAATCCCATCCACTGTCCCTATTAAAATTCGGGCGACTGTTACCGACTTATAACCGTGAAGTTTAACCGTTAATTTTATTTGTAGTAAAATTATTGTTTATTGTGAAAAAAGAATTCACCAGAGCTGAAATTAACTTGTTGATTATATTTTGTTGTGTGAATGTCGATTGATACAAATTCAAATTTGTTCATTTGTTCGTCCGCTATGCACTCCTCAACTAGGTACTCATCCGATTGCAATTAAATTTTTGTGAGTTGTTGCAATCTCCCACGATGGGTTCCGAGTAGATAAACATGCAAGTGGCACGACGAGAGGGCGGCAATTCGTATTCCTAAACCATTTGATTGCGATTAAACTTTGGTGTGTAGTTGTGTCCACGCCCAAGATGGTTTCTGAGAGGGTAAACGGGGACGCAGTAACCCATTTGCCCGAAACGGCACAATTGGTAATTTATGTATAACTAGCTGACCCGGCAAACTTTGTTCCGCCTTAAATTTGAAAAAATCCTTTGTAAGTGCATCTTTATACTAATCAAGGAATAATGTGTAGGCATGCTAAATTTAATGTCTGTAGCTTTATTAGTACAACATTTCGGAATTTTCCAATCCCGTGGGAAAATCGGGATAAAAAGTATCCTATGTCCGTCTCCTGGTTCTAAGCTACCTCCCTACCAATTTCCAGCCAAATCGATTCAGCCGTTCTCGAGTTATAAATAGTGTATAAATGTTATATATTTCAGGGCAACGAATTGTGAGGAGTATTGAGAAATTGACACCCAAGTGCAGAAAAATGTATTCAAAATGCACCAAAATATTAAAATCGAAGCGTCGCATTATTTTTGACTACGCAGATAGAATTGAAAAAGCTGAACGACTTGCTGAAAGTAATTCATTTAAAGCTGTAGTAGAACGTATGACACCTTGTGCCCAAAAATTGTTTGCAATCCAAGCAAATAATGCGAATAAGCATGTAAAAAAACGGCGATTTTCCACTGTGGAGAAAATGATGGCTTTGTCTTTATTAAAGCGTAGTCCGAAGGGTTATAAACTATTACAAAAGATGTTTATACTCCCAACTAGAAGGACTTTAAATACCTTTTGTCAACATATAATTGTAAAACCTGGAATAAACAAGAATGTTATGGCTTCTTTGAAAGAAAGAGTAAAAACATGGGACCTAAAAAGGAAATTTTGCTCTATCGTTTTTGATGAGGTGCAACTAATGCCACATTTGACATTTGTGGAGTGTGAAGACCACATTGACGGCTTCGTGAATTTCGGCCAACAAGCCGAAAAAAAACTGTGTGACCACGCCCTCGTCTTCATGATCCGAGGAATTTGTTCAGCTTGGCGGCAAAGCATAGCATTTTATCTATGTGAAGGTGCTACCCCAGCATCGACGCTGAAACATATTCTTAAGGTAATGAATAATTAAATATCACAAAAATATTAGATTCATCAGTCTCATTTTCCAGTTTCTTATTATTTTTTATATTTTGTATGTTATTCGGATTACTGGAAAGGGTCTTTTGACCATGATTCCAGATTTGGCAGGTCAGGTTATTGAAGCGACTGTCATCTGCCTGACCTCTGTAACACCTATGCCAGGGAAACGTGATTATTATTTCTTGTATAATTGTGCATGTTTTCTCACAATGTTGACACCTGACACCGTAAGCCCGTTGGTTTCTACAGTGATCATGAGTCCACCTCCTGGCCACGCGAGCACCAACTATGCTATTTTATTTTTACAAACAAACAAATTGTTACAGGATATTGTGGAAGCTGTAGCAGATACGGGGCTAATTCCAAAAGCCTTAATATGTGACCAGGGGGGCACGTTTCAGCGTTGCATCAAAGAAATACAACAAGAAACAAGAAGTCACATGGTCCAGAACGCGCAAACAGGTATACTACAGTTAATACAGCTCACAAATATATGTGTGACAATGATTCTATGAAAGAAAGGTTGCAAACATAACCATGGAGCATTGAGTGAAAAGATGAAACTGTCACATGCTTTGCAAGTATTTGTCATAGTGTGTGTAAACTTATTGAAATGTAAATATATTTTTTGGAACACAATCCTACTAATGTTATAAATGCGAAAGTTTGTGAGTGTGTATGTTTGTTCCTTCTTCACGCTAAAATTACTGGACGGATTTGGACAAAATTTGGAATGAAGATAGCTGGTACCTTAGAATAAAACATAGGCTGAAAATCACTGCCTTCTTAGTTTCTAATTAATTCCCAAAGACACTGGCCTTATCTCAGCAAGACCCGGATTGCAAGCAACGGCGGTCCGGCTGCAGCTTTAGCTCAGGTTTAGTCCAACCTTAGCAGTTACAGGATATTCTTGTGCACTGGATTTTAGGCGGTAACAAAACACCAAACTTCTTGTCAATAGTTTTTTTAAACAATTTAAAATTATAACATTCAGATATAACGTCTTTTCCTTGGCGAGTTCAAGTGTCGACTTTGGTGCGCAACGTTGGTGTCAACCAACGTTGCGCGCGCAGTCCTTAACCAACAGTGCATCCCCTTCACTCACGCAAATATTTGAATAAATACGCCAAGTGGAGTGCCAGTATTATGAATGCACATTCCCTATTTTGTGTAGTAGTGCAATATTTCGATGAAAGTAGGTACAGATATTCGACCGATATGTTTACATCCTCGCCACCTCCGTCGCTCGTGTCCTTTAAAGGTGCCAATGAGGTCGGCAGGACGTTGGTTGCAAGTTCGTGATACAATTATAATTTTATTGTTCTAGAGAATTCTCTCCTAATCAAAAACCACAAGCTCTACATGTTTTACGACCCACCCCACCTGATAAAATGTGTAAGAAATAACATGTTAACTAAAGACATGGTATTTAAAGGAAAAGTTACTAAATGGACTGATATTATCGAGGTAAGAATGGTGCTACAGCCCCTATGTTATCTTAGATTCAGTCAGTAAAAAGTAGTTCTCAATTCGACGCGTATTTTTGTTACCTCAGAACTCCGTCACCTATGAAGCGATTAGATTTTTTGAAGGGGTATATTTCCAGATTGATCTCATTTAGCTCAGTCGAGTCAAAATATGTACAAACATATAGCGATATATACACACACTTTCTCTATGGAAGCATAATTTGGTAAATAGATACTGATTGATGATGGAGACTTCAATCACGTCTGCCGATTTTTTTGATTTTCAAGATTAATATTCTTCCATGCTGGGCTGGGAGTGAAGAAAAAACATAGAATTTACCAGTTGCTTCTCTTCCCGCGTAGATGGCAATAGCCCATCGAGGGAATGGGCGAAAGTCGTAGGAATCATGTTATAGGCGATGCGGTTAGCAACCCATCACTATTTTGATTTCCCTTTCCATCTATACGCCCTTAATCATGCTGAACGTGGCCTTAAGGTTTTGTTACCTTAGGCTCTGTCTACCCCGCAAGGGATAAAGACGTGATATCTATGTATGTATGTATGTATGTATATATATACTATTGTTGTATATCTGTTTTTGTACCTATGTTTACAAATTAATAAATGATTGATTGATTGATATAAATAGTTTTTGTGAAACCAACAAAAACGTGGAAAATGTGCAGTGTGGTTAATATTCGATTATTTTATACTATACTAGCTTCTGCCCGCGACTTCGTCTGCGTAGAATTATACATAAAAACCTTCCTCTTGAATCACTCTATCTTTTAAAAAAAACCGCATCAAAATCCGTTGTGTAGTTTTGAAGATATAAGCATACATAGGGACATAAGGATATAGGGCAGCGGTCGTCACACTTTACTAGCCAAGGGCCACAAATGACAATGTGGGTACCAGGGCCGGGCCGCAGAGTATGTGAAGGAGCTTCAAGAGCCTTTGCACACTCTTATAAATACGAAAGTGTCTCTGTCTGTCTGTATGTTACCTCTCTACGCTTAAACCACTTTGCCGGGCCGCAGAAATAACGCCTGCGGCCCGCGGGCCGCTATATGACGACCACGGATATAGGGACATGGGGACAGAGAAAGCGACTTTGTTTTATGCTATGTATTGATAGTGATTATTATTATTTATTTTATTACTTTATTTTATTTTAGGTCTACAAAAATGATTGTGAAGTCGGAGAAATACGTATGCTCCCAAAATTAACGGGTGTGTAACTGGTATTTATAATTTTTTTACCCTTTGTTATCACCGGGCAGCAGCATTTTTATGTACACACCGTGTTTTTTTTTTAATTCCGACAACTTCGGCATATGGCTTTGTATAGTTAAATAAACAAAGTAGTAAAATAGTTTTTCAAAATAACAAAAAAAAAATATTTTTCTCGTCCAATCAAAATAATTAAATCCTACATGAACGGTCATTCCGAAGGACCTTTAGAGTTAACCAGAAGTTAGGTGATTAAAATGAAATATTCAAAATCTCATAAATAGTGCTAACTAGAATACAAGTGTCTTATAGAAAATAACTTTATCTGACCTAAGGAATACTTCCTTAAAATTCTTGGAATTCAAAAAAACACAGTGTATAAATCGTAAGATAAAGATTTCTAGATGCTTTTTTAAGGATTCTCACATTGGTTTATAAATTTAACAGATGAACATGTCATCCCAGCGAAAATTAAGAAGATGAAAGTTAAGAACTGCACGCAAGTTCTCAGCGAGAAGACAGCAGGATTGCTAAACTACACATCGAAATATGGTAATTTTAAGTATATAGACACATTATATCTATACTATGACTGTGACTGATATTACTGTTTGTTATATTATTTGTAATATAATATCAGTCATTATAATGGTAAACGAAAGTCTGTTTGTTTGTTAGCTTATCAAGACAAAACTGCTGGACTAAATTTAATGGAAATTATGTATGTTAATAGTGGTGGCCCATTGAACTAGTCCCAAACCCAGGACACATCATTTGGCAAACAATTTGTTTACGAAATATTATTTTACAAATTTTCGTTTGGAAATATTTACTCCCCGCCGTAGCATTTTAATTTTCTTGTGGCCTCAAGTCTAACCTAGCCTTAAATCACATGTAACTTGTGTACTTATATGTAACAGTTTGAGCACGGTACTTACGTTGTTGTGAAAATAAAACTTGCTGTACAAAGTGTGCAAAGCGTACTGTCGGTCAAATGACAAGGTATTTAAAAGGTAGATAGACTAAAGAGTAAGCAGGTGACCTGGTCACCGCACTGCAACTAGGGCATGCCTTTTTGTATGGCAATGCACTCACTGCAACCATCAACCAACTACGGTGTGTGACCTAATATTAAAAATGTAACTTTTATATTATTGCGTTTAGCCGGTGGTCACGCCGAAACAAAACAAATTATCTCGGGAAATAGACGTCTACGCTATACGACACGCGAATTTAAAGAAGACCACGGCATAAATAAATAAAAAACACAACATCTCTGAGTGAGCTGTTAATTATAATGTTTCAGCTACATACGTCGACGGCACGGCCGTCAGCGAGACTCTCAAGAATACATCGGAAGCGGTCCTTTTCTTCGACCGGCTGTTCGACAGCGTCAACGGGTCTCGCAGCGGCGCCGCCCCCGGCAAGATGAGAGGACCGGTTAAGGAAGTTAACGGCACTTCCAAACATGTATCGTTTTGGAAGGATGCCATCAAAATTTTAAAAGATATATATTTCATAGATTCGTCTAGTAAAGATGCTTTGAGACGCGGTCACCCTGTCAATAAACGCATCCAGACTATTGACAACTGGATAACAACTTTGGAAAGTTTCATCAAAATCTGGACTGACCTCAAAGATATTGATATAAAATTCTTTTACACTCGAAACCTAAATCAGGACCCATTGGAAAATTTTTTTGGTCGCATCAGAGCCCTCAATCATCGCAATAATAGACCTGATCCGTACACCTTCACGTGTTCCTTCAAATCTTTAATGATCAGTGATGTTTTAGGCCCTCATTCCTCCGGCTCTAACTGTGAGGATGACGTAGGCGAGACGCTTTTGACTTCAGAATTATTGGTGGCAATACCATTAAATTCTGAAACAGGCAACGCTCAAAATGCTGCCGATACATGGTCTCCTGTTGCAGGCACTAGCAGAGCCCAGCCGGCAGCCGTCCCCGCGCCGAGCCGTTCCGCCGCCGTCGCACACGGCGCGGCAGCCCCCTCACTGCTGCTGCAGACTCGGAAAGAAAGAATCAACGTGCATTCATCAGCGTTCACTGCAGGATTTGTATCCAGGAAACTATTACAAAAAACTAAGTGCCAGTCTTGCAAAAACGCGATATTAACTAGCCAGCATGGCGATATTCACTCGTGGATAGCTGCGCGAGAAAGAACTCTCTTAAAAGGTTCTAACCTAAAGTATCCCACGTCGCGCTTTGTTATACTGTTCAGGGATTTAATTAAAGTCATTAACGCAAACCTGGACGCCCACTGTCATACACAGTGTATAACAAAAACTATTAGAACCGATTTTTTGCAGACCGCAGATGTCAGTTGGCTGGGGTGTGAACTGCATCATAAGGACTTATTGGAAAGTTTTATCATTCTCGTTTGTCGTGTCCAAATTCATAATTGGTGTAAGACCATGAACCAAATACTGAAGGGATCATATTCAGAAAAATTATCTCGTCATGATTTACCGTTAATGCAAGCGGCAGCGCGGCAAGGAGACGCCACGTAACGGACGCACTGAACCTAACTTGAGGTTGGAAATTATCCCGACCGACTCGTATATTCGTACTTTGTTTTTTAAAACATGATACTTCATTGAGTTTCTTACCGGTCGTCAGTGAACCTGACCATGAAGCTAAAGATTGCGGGTTCGAACCCCGGTAGGAGCAGACATTTGTGTGATAAACATGAATGTTTGTACTCGAGTCACGAATATCATCCGTATCGAACAGCTCGTCTGTGATCTAGTGGCCCAAATATAAAAAAACCATTATCGTCTAGGCACTAGAGAAGGCAACGAGTGCCAAGTACCTACCCATGGGCCACTGAGTAGTTAACAGCTCTGCCTAAAATATGTGTCAGGTTGAAACCTTCCCTTTAGTAGTGCACACGATCTGAGATAATCATGTTCTGCTGTTTACTGTTGCAGGGGTCCAACTTATCGGACTAGAAGTGATGTTCGCAGCCTGAAGCGAAACAATTTTAATCTGTCTACGCCTGCGCATCATGCTGTCGTTCGCAATTAACATTTGGCAGCCTGAATCGTTTCGCACCTTAACATTTCGCAACTGTTTAATATTTCTGAAACTGTAACACAGTTTCAAAGTTTGCGAAATGAATCAGGTTGCCAAAAGTTAGTTGCGAAATTAACGGATCCCTAAAATTACATTTCCATTCAACCTTATAAGATCTTTGCGCCATTGCTAAGAAACTATAATAGTTTTATTTTGCTTTTACTGGGTGAATACATATGATTTTTGCTATTTTTCGGTCCAATTAAAGTTAGAACCAGGAATTGATTAAAGTAACTATGAGAATGTAGTCACATTTTAATATACTATCTATCCTTTCAATAATTAATAATATGTATCAATCAGAACATAAAACACCCAATTAAAGTAGTTTTCCTTCTGTTCCTAGATAAAATGATATCACAGGCATAGATTAAATGTAGAGACCTAGTAATATTATAAACCTGGTTCTCTTATTAACCTCTCACCCCTTGCAGAACTGTAACAAAGACATACTGACCGCTGACAAGTTCAATCTACTGTCTCGTGTTGGAGTCCCATAGGGTCTATGGTATGTGGGACACAGCTACTGGCAATTGTCCAGGGATAAGACCAGGGCGGAGGCGGGGCCCTTAGCTATAACACAAATCAAAATTGCTTACTTACTAATTAGAATACTATCTTATTTGAATTTGTAATATTTGCCTTAAATATCAGAGAGTAATCATTCCTATTACAGCTATATTTCAGCTCCACATATAATTAACACTCCTTAACCTGTATTTGCAGATAATTTATTACTAGCAAGTTGAGAACATATATAATATTTTTATAGATAGGTTCAGGTTACCGCCTAGGTATGCTAGTAAGTGACCGTTTATTAAATATGTTCAGTTTAAATATTTCTTCTTAACAATTTGTATTGTACTTTAAGTTTTGTGCTCTTTGTTCGTAAGTTTATGATTTTTTATGAGAATCTTCCATGAGAATATGTGTTGTATATGTTTTGTCACTCGCGGCGGGCGTTCGCGCGTAGTGTGATGTGAAATGTAATGGCTTAGATTCGAGCATTACAACCCAGCATAAACTGTATCGTTCATACAATACAATTCCAACGTTCGTGCTTGCTGTGAGTGCACCGAACAGCCCGAGCGAGCGTCAGAACTATTATCTGCGTTGCACATTCTGCAATCCATGCATATCTGATGATATGAATAAATTAATTTTGTAATTAATTAACATGTTTTCCTGCCGAGTTTCTTGTTATTATTAATTAGGACATAATTACGTTGTTTTGTTATGCTATTAATAAAATAATTTATGCATGCACGATACGGTATTTTATTATGAGCGGAAGGTCTCTGTTATTTTCTTTGATGCAGGGACCTTAAGCTCATTTCTAAACCTACAAAACATTTCAGCATTTTGAAAGCTTGAACTGTGACGAGTACCATTTTTACCGGTATTTTTTACGTAAAACTACGATATGAGACCTCACTATTATCGGCATAAACCGATCCATAGTCATAGAGGCGCATCACTACGGCACAGTGGCTCCCCCACGGTGCTGTGGTGCACTCCTCAACTATCTCTACGAACGGACCGTTGTAAGGCCTGTTTCCCATCTGTACTACTATATCTCTCTAATCTGTGGCCCGTGGTACTCCCGAGCATCTTTGGGTTCGCCATTAAAAATGCCTGCTACTCGAAGAGAAGGGGAGATTAGTTGTGGCTTTTGGAGCCGACTGTGGTGGCTCAACAAGTGGAAGGAGCAGAGGAGTTTCAGCGGGTTGCGTCGGCGAAAGAGTAAGTTTTCTGGTTAAATCTTTTAACCTAAAATACTTCGTTATTCCTTGAACTGTGCCTGGCACCTTGACAGTGTTCTGACTGCTTGATTTATTTCCAGTTTGGTCTGCTGAAGCATCCTTCGGTTGGGGTGGGTGCGTTGGCTGAAGTCCTGCGGTAGCCGCGGCTTCGCTGGTAAGAGAACAGATTCATTCCGATCCTCCTTGTATTCGGCTTTGCGAGACAAGACACTAATGATACCAATTTATTTCTTTACAGACGTTGGGTTTTTCTTTCCTTTATTTAATGTTTTGCCTTTTCCCGTGTTCGCTTCGGCGCTATTTAATTTCTCCAGTACCTCATTCATGAGTGCTTAATTTTGCTCCTTCCACTTCATCTCTCCTGTTTGGGAAATTTAATAATAACCGAAGCTTCCAACTTCTCCAATTTCAACAAGTTACATTCCCTCTAATTTCATTTATCAGCCTGTGTACCTTTCGCCTGAGTTTTACTCATAGTCCCAACTACCTTATGTAGTTGAAACTCCTTAGGATTATTTCTCGGTCCTTGGATTTGTTCTTTCCGTCATTTCAACAACCGGAAGGTTCCACGGACAACTGTGGCCTGATCGATCAGCATTCCGGACCATTCCACCTGCTGTGCAGCCCGTGATACGTGGCAGGCTCCTGGCGCTCCGGCACCATCTCCCTGGAAGAACTTGGCGGTAAATGCTTTGGAGTGAAGGTCGGTCAAACTTTAGTTGTTTAATTTTATTAGGGAAGTAGGATTTAGGTCGCGTTGATACACCTTTGTATCAACGTTAGCAAGTAGTTTCAAGTATACCTTTAATGTTGGCACAATAAACCCTTAGGGACTAATATTTAGAGTAGCCTTGGTGGGGCACAAGTCACATAAAAGAACTCTTGGTACGCCCAGTTCTAACGCTGAGCTTTGGTTGGAAATTTAGCCAATAAGTATTTCTATGTTAATTTAAAACCTGAAATTGTGATCAAAGTGTTTCACCAAATAACTGATGTTATCTTAGGAAATAAAAACCAGTCTTAAGAAACTAACTCTTTCCTTTATCTCCTACATTTTGTTCCCTGGAATTGCAGACAAGCCTTGTTTCATAGTCGGTTTGGCTAGTTTATTGTTTTTTTTCTGACGCCCCCGCCGGTTGTAAATTTAGTCGGGCCAATTTGGTGGGGTGTGACAGTGGCGCCCACGTTTATTCAGGATTTTCAGGTTTTTTCTGCAATTTTAGGTCATTTTTTTGTGCCATCATCTTTAGGAATTATTTTTTAACACTTACATGATATTCCAAGCTAGAAACTCTGTTCCTGGTGTTTTGAACTCCTCTTTAAGCTTTGCCACAGTGCTTTTGTACATTTTGTAGTGGTTGTAATCACTTTTGAACACTAAATTGATAAGTTTTGTGAACTTGGGAAAATTCAGTGTAATAAAATTTAATTACAGGTAGTTGTCATTTTGGTCTTGTAGGAAGTTAAAAGTTTAACAACTAATTTTGCCTATTTTGCTTTTGTGTAAAGTTAATATTCTATTTAATTACATCAACAATAATTCAAATTTCATTAATTTCAAGATAGTTTAGTATTATTAACTTCAAATTGGTAAAAATTTTGGTTGCACAGTATACAACTGATAGTATAAAAAATTTATTAGCAGATCAATTGATAAGCTGAGTGTGACCAATTTCACAGCTGAAAATTAAGTGGCAGCTGAATTTTGTGTTGGAATTTCCAACAAGTTTCAACAAATAACTTTAATTTTTTCAATAATTTCATATAGTTTTTCCATAATAAGAAAACATTACCTGACCTTCAGTTGTGTTAAAAAACATTGTTATTAACTGTGTGTACTCAAACCTACATAATTAGATATTGTCTGAATTAACTACATTTGTGTCTGAAACAACATTTACATTCCATTCTAAAACTAGCACTTTACAGGTGACTTTGACATTCCTAGTTATAAGCATTCACAATTGTACACCAAGATTACACAAAAAGCTGCAGTTAGTTAAGTTAACACTTAGTTACTGGCTGTGACCATCGGTATTTAATATTTAATATTTGTGTTATGTCATAAAGGGTTTGAAAATAATTAAAAACACAGTGTATTTAAAACAATTGTAATTTAATTTGTGCCAAGTAAAGAGTTCACATACATAAAACATTGTACTTTTGCCATCACTAAAGGTTTAAATAATAATTTAAAATGGGGAGTACTTTGCAGTTTCACTCCTTATTGCGCGATGAGTTAGTTTATGAGGTAAAGATTCGATCAGAAACACCATTACAAACAGTTGAAGGGTTGAGGAAGCAGTTGAGAAATTTATTGCCAGAGTGTCCTCCGGAGGCTATTTTAGAAACTGATTTAGTTCCAGCCTCTGAACTTAAAACTATTTCAGAGAAATTGAATGAGCTGTCTGTTCTAGTGGAAAAGTTTGTTTCTACCAAGGATAGGTATTCAGGTAGCCGGTCAAGAGCTTTAGGTAGTCATCTGTTTCATAGGTTGATTCGAGTTGTTGTCGAAGACGACCCGGTGAAATTGTCAAAGAAGTCAGATCTTTCGAACAAGTTGGATGTGTTATTAGCCAAGATGGATACAGTGGGTCAGTCTTCTTCAGGCGATGTAGAGAACCTTTTAGCAGCACAACCAGCAGTTTCACAGATTGTTTGTTCAGGTGACAGGAACATTGCGAAGTGGGGGTTGAAATTTAACGGCCGTACTGATCCTAGGTCTTTCTTGGAGCGTGTCGAGGAATTAAAGCTGGCTTTTGGTGTTAGTGATGTTGTTCTGTTTAATTCGGCAGCACAGTTGTTTGTCGAGGAAGCACTTCTTTGGTACAGAGGAAATAGGTGGCAGTTTTCTACTTGGAATGAGTTATCAAGCACTTTGTTACTGGAATTTGATCCAGTAGATTATGATTATCGGTTGTTAGGCGAAATTAGGCAACGTACACAGGGTTTGGAGGAACCAATCCACATTTACTTTTCGGTCATGGCGTGTATGTTCGCACGGCTTAAATCCCCTTTGTCCGAGGAAACAAAACTGGAAATCCTCATGCATAACATTAGGCCGAGCTTATCTCAACACTTAGCATTGGTAAACATCGTGTCAATTACGGATTTGAAGGAAAAATGTCGTAAACTCGAAGCGGCAAGACAGCGAGCAGAATTTTTCTCAGAGCCAGGCAAATCAAGCTCACACACACTTAGCGCTGATTTTGCGTATAAAACCAGGTCCAAGCAGACAAACACTGTAAGTTTTGTTAGTCAAAAAGGTCCCACAACCTTTGATAGGGCAACGACACCAAAGACTTCATTTTCACACAAAGCTGGAGCGAATTTTCATTCCAGCGGAAAGTCTGCTCACAAACATACATCTTCAAGTGAGCTCATTTGTTATAAATGCGGCCGTGGTAACCATAATTTTAGGACATGCAGTGTTAAGCCGCCTAAAGAAAACATTCGTTGCTTTGGATGTAATAAAAGTGGGGTTATTAAGTCGAACTGTCAGAATTGTCAGCAGGTGCGTTCCAATTCACGTTCAAAAAACTAGTTGCGCCGAACCGTAGCAGTATTTTCTTAGATAAATTAAGTGCCACAATAAAGAAAAATTGCAATTATGATACAATTGCTGCGGTTCTGTTTGCACCGAACGAAAATGATATTCGTCCGTACTTAAAGATAAAAGTATCTGATTTTGAGGTTTATGCGTTGGCCGACAGCGGCGCATCGCTATCGATACTTGGTAACGGTTCACATTTAGATTTTATTAAATTCGGTTTTCGAATGCATAACTGAGTCTTCTTCATGTAATGTTGCAAACGGCGTAGTAGTCCAGTCAATTGGGTGTATTTTTGTGCCCGTAACATTTAATAAAATTACACGTGTAATTAAGTTTTTTGTAATGCCTAACATCATTACAGACGTTATTTTAGGCGTCGATTTTTGGCATGCGTTTAGTTTAGCACCAGAAATATTTGAAAACATCTCATTTATGAAGCCTCCGGTTAAATATTTTGATGTATGTCACATAAACGGTTCAAAGCGAGTACATTCCATTCAGTCATTCGAGCATTTAACAATAGCGCAGCAAGAGCTTGCAAATGATGTAGTGGGGAAATTTAAGGACATTTCGTCGGATGTTAAAGGGTTAGGTAGGACGTCTTTAGTAGAACATGTCATAGACACAGGTGACGCACTACCTATTAAAACAAAGCAGTACCCACTCTCACCTGAAAAGAGAGCTATTTTGAGTTCCGAATTAGACCGAATGCTGGAATTAGACGTTGTTACTCCGTGTGAAAGCCCATGGAATAATCCGGCATTATTGGTTCAAAAGGCAAATGGGGACTGGCGATTCTGCTTGGATTGTAGAAAATTGAACGCGATATCGAAGGGGGACTCATATTCTATACCGTACATTCCACAAATACTGGATAGTTTGAAGGAAGCGAAATACCTGTCATCTATCGATTTGAGTTCATCATTCTGGCAGATACCTTTAAGTGAGAGCTCGCAGGAAAAAACCAGTTTTAATGTAATGGGTAGAGGAGTCTACAAGTTTAAAGTTATGCCCTTCGGATTGTGTGGTGCTCCTGCTAGGCAGCAGCGTCTTATGGACATGCTTATTGACCATAACATGACCAGCGATATTGAAAATGGTTTTGTTTTTTGCTATATAGACGATATTGTCATTTGTTCTGCCGATTTTCAGACCCATTTGGTCCTTTTAAATCGCGTTTTAGCGAAGCTTAGAATGGCAAATTTAACTATAAACCTGGCAAAGTCTAAGTTCTTTAGGAAGTCAATAAAGTATCTGGGGTACGTTGTAGATGAATTTGGGCTGCGTACAGACCCAGACAAGGTTTCAGCCATTTTAAATTTTCCAACTCCTTCAACTCCTCGCGAGGTTAAGATATTTTTGGGTACCTGCTCGTGGTATCGCCGGTTTATTAGGAATTTTTCAACCATAGCGGCGCCCCTGAATGTCTTAACGTCGAAAGGAAAGAAAGCGCCTATTTTCCGATGGTCTGAGGAGGCCGAGCACGCCTTCAACGCCTTGAAGAACGCACTAGTGTCGGCGCCAATATTAGCGGTTCCAGATTTTGGTAAAACTTTCGCGGTGCACGCAGATGCGTCTTCCTATGGTATTGGTGGAATGCTTTCTCAGACTTTTGATGGACAAGAGCATCCCATTGCGTATGTAAGTCGTTCTTTAAACAAGAGTGAACGCAACTACAGTGCTACGGAACGGGAGGCTCTTGCTGTTCTTTTTTCGGTGGAAAAGTTTCAGGCTTACTTAGGCTCGCGACGATTTAAAGTGATAACTGATCATTCGTCTCTCAAGTGGTTCATGCGGCTGGAGAATCCATCGGGTAGATTGGCACGTTGGGGTTGCAGACTGTCTCAATTTAATTTTGATATTGAGCACAGGAAGGGCACCGACAATGTCGTCCCCGATGCCTTGTCCAGGCTTATGAAGGTGGACGCAGTAAATGGCGGAAGCGTTGACGCTGTGAGTGACGAATGGTATGAAAAAACGTTAAGTGGATGTAGGTCTTTTCCCGCAAATTTTCCAAATTTTTGTATTCGGGAGGGAAAATTATTTAGGCTAAGCAAAGCCAAATACAGCCTGTTACGAGAGTTTGATTGGAAGGAAGTCGTGCGTAAAGGTGAGCGTAAACAAGTGCTGGAGGCGAACCATTGCGAACCAACCGCAGCTCATTTCGGTGTATTTAAAACACATAGGCGGTTGTCGTTGACATACTATTGGCCTGGAATGTTCAAGGATGTAGTGGAATTTGTGAAGGCTTGCGACGTTTGTGCAGCGTATAAACATTCACAAAAACTCACTCCGGGGTTAATGGGACAGCCAAAAGTATGCCAACGACCTATGCAAGTGCTTAGCATTGATTTAGTCGGTCCTCTTCCGCGGTCTCGTGCTGGGTATACCTTTCTTTTCGTGGTTACATGCTGTTTCTCAAAATTTACATTGCTTTTTCCGCTACGACGCGCAACTAGTGCGCTAGTGGCGAAACATTTCGAACACCATGTCATTTTGGAGCATGGGGTGCCTGAAACCGTGATTACTGACAATGGAGTTCAGTTCACGGGATCGGAATTTAAGCAGTTAATGAGACGGTATAATGTGCCAAAGGTTTTTTATGGTTCTAGATACACAGCACAAGTAAATTTGGTAGAACGCTACAACAAAACTTTAATGACGGCCGTAGCATCGTATGTAGAGGAGAATCACCGGACATGGGACGAAAAACTGCATCAAATTCGGTTTGCAATCAACAGTGCTGTAAATGAGTCCACGGGATTTTCTCCGTTCTTTTTGGTACATGCTAGGGAACCGGTTATAAATGGCGCGTTCTACAAGGATGTCGATCAGGATTATACACCAGCAATGCCCAGAGAGGAATATGCGGGCGAATTTGGTTGCTTGAGAGAGATTTTCCAGCAGGTTAGGTCACGTTTATTAAAAGCACATGAAACTAATTCCAGACACTACAATTTAAGGCGTCGTCCGGCGAAATTTGCCGTTGGTGACATAGTGTGGAAACGTTCATATGTTCAGAGCGATGCTCAAAAATTTAAAATGGCGAAACTCGCGCCAAAATACGAGAAATGTAGGGTTAAGGAGGTGTTGTCTCCGCTAGTCTACGTACTAGAAAGGATGGATGGTCATCCTATAGGGTCGTGGCACATTAAAGACCTAAAAGTGTAGGTTACGTAGGTTGGCTGATGAACAATGGACGTGCGGCCCGCACGTCGTGCACTGCTCGCCGCACCACCATTGTTGATCATGCATTAAAGCTGCGTGACATAACACTTAGGCTAGGTTGTTTAGCAACAGTGTTAAGTATTGCAAAGTCATATTTAATCACAAACTGCAAGGCACGGGGTGTACAGATCACACTGCTACATCTCTAAAATTGTTAGACGAAGCATGAGTATATTAAAAAGGGGATGAATGATTGGTGCGATGCAACCTTAACCTATTAACAGCAGGGTTTAGTCTTTTAATGTGAGACATATTTAAAAAATATATTTATGTGTATAGCTTTTGTGGAACTGTGTTTTCGGTCCACGAGCTAAATTGCGCTGGTGTAGTGCGTGTCATATTATTTTTGTTGATGCAGAGGAACCAGATTTTGTTTCCTTGGACATTGGTTGGTGGCCATGTCATGAACGAGAAGTTTAAGTTGTTGGAATAATTCGGAGGGAAGGCAGTCATTTTGACAGTCAGATATGTGAGTTCTGGAAGTTTATTAAATTAAACTACAAAAAAAAAAAAATTTATTTTTTCAAATTTCAATTTTATTTGCCCGGTCTAGGAGAGTTTTATTAAGGTATGCTGAACATCTGTCCTGGCGGTTGGATTAACTTTTTCAACACAGCTTATGTTGTGTTGGGAAAGTTAAGGTTGGTTTGATACAAATTGAGTTGGATTTAATTTTCTTTTTACCTTTAACTTACAGTTTTGGTATAGGGTGTATTTCAAATATCCAGTTAGTCTTGGATGTGTTTTTTTTTTTATTTTTTGTTAGGTGGTTGTTGTTGTGGGTTCGGTTAGGGCGAATAATTGTTTTGCATAAATCGGGGAATATGAATTTGGCATTAGGGTCGAAATTAATAGATAGAGTTTTCAGGGATAAGATCGCTTCAGCTGAGTTCACAACAAGGCATTTGGTGATGGGTATTGGTTATATTTTTTTGTAATGCGTTAAAGATTTTTTTTCTTTTCTTGACTGGTTGGTTTGAGGAATCGCTGAGGGCAGCGAGCGGTCCACCTGTGGTGAACCTTTTCATCGGGGAGGGGGGTATTGTAACGTTGTGTTTTACGGTTCGCCATTAAATATTACAAATTTGGAGTTTTTGTTAAAGCCTCGAATAGCTCCTGTCAAATGGTGATATGACAGTCGAAAAGTAAACAAACGTCAAAAATTAGTGACAGCTTGACAGGTCGTATTAGGGTTACCATTGAGAGTATAATCGCCTGTTTGGTGGGAGATAAATGGTTTGAATTTCAGGAATAAGAATTACTGAAACTATAGATAGAAATATAAACCATTTTGGAAAAATTAGAGATTTAATAATCGGATGGTCTGACATTTGTTCTTGAACTAAAAACAAGGGTTATTCTTTGTCATAACACAACCATGGTGGTTAGTTGCATCTTCTGATACTGGTATCACGGCTCAGGGCTTCAATTCCGCTGGTCATCGTAGCCCGTGGTACTCCCGAGCATCTTTGGGTTCGCCATTAAAAATGCCTGCTACTCGAAGAGAAGGGGAGATTAGTTGTGGCTTTTGGAGCCGACTGTGGTGGCTCAACAAGTGGAAGGAGCAGAGGAGTTTCAGCGGGTTGCGTCGGCGAAAGAGTAAGTTTTCTGGTTAAATCTTTTAACCTAAAATACTTCGTTATTCCTTGAACTGTGCCTGGCACCTTGACAGTGTTCTGACTGCTTGATTTATTTCCAGTTTGGTCTGCTGAAGCATCCTTCGGTTGGGGTGGGTGCGTTGGCTGAAGTCCTGCGGTAGCCGCGGCTTCGCTGGTAAGAGAACAGATTCATTCCGATCCTCCTTGTATTCGGCTTTGCGAGACAAGACACTAATGATACCAATTTATTTCTTTACAGACGTTGGGTTTTTCTTTCCTTTATTTAATGTTTTGCCTTTTCCCGTGTTCGCTTCGGCGCTATTTAATTTCTCCAGTACCTCATTCATGAGTGCTTAATTTTGCTCCTTCCACTTCATCTCTCCTGTTTGGGAAATTTAATAATAACCGAAGCTTCCAACTTCTCCAATTTCAACAAGTTACATTCCCTCTAATTTCATTTATCAGCCTGTGTACCTTTCGCCTGAGTTTTACTCATAGTCCCAACTACCTTATGTAGTTGAAACTCCTTAGGATTATTTCTCGGTCCTTGGATTTGTTCTTTCCGTCATTTCAACAACCGGAAGGTTCCACGGACAACTGTGGCCTGATCGATCAGCATTCCGGACCATTCCACCTGCTGTGCAGCCCGTGATACGTGGCAGGCTCCTGGCGCTCCGGCACCATCTCCCTGGAAGAACTTGGCGGTAAATGCTTTGGAGTGAAGGTCGGTCAAACTTTAGTTGTTTAATTTTATTAGGGAAGTAGGATTTAGGTCGCGTTGATACACCTTTGTATCAACGTTAGCAAGTAGTTTCAAGTATACCTTTAATGTTGGCACAATAAACCCTTAGGGACTAATATTTAGAGTAGCCTTGGTGGGGCACAAGTCACATAAAAGAACTCTTGGTACGCCCAGTTCTAACGCTGAGCTTTGGTTGGAAATTTAGCCAATAAGTATTTCTATGTTAATTTAAAACCTGAAATTGTGATCAAAGTGTTTCACCAAATAACTGATGTTATCTTAGGAAATAAAAACCAGTCTTAAGAAACTAACTCTTTCCTTTATCTCCTACATTTTGTTCCCTGGAATTGCAGACAAGCCTTGTTTCATAGTCGGTTTGGCTAGTTTATTGTTTTTTTTCTGACGCCCCCGCCGGTTGTAAATTTAGTCGGGCCAATTTGGTGGGGTGTGACAGTGGCGCCCACGTTTATTCAGGATTTTCAGGTTTTTTCTGCAATTTTAGGTCATTTTTTTGTGCCATCATCTTTAGGAATTATTTTTTAACACTTACATGATATTCCAAGCTAGAAACTCTGTTCCTGGTGTTTTGAACTCCTCTTTAAGCTTTGCCACAGTGCTTTTGTACATTTTGTAGTGGTTGTAATCACTTTTGAACACTAAATTGATAAGTTTTGTGAACTTGGGAAAATTCAGTGTAATAAAATTTAATTACAGGTAGTTGTCATTTTGGTCTTGTAGGAAGTTAAAAGTTTAACAACTAATTTTGCCTATTTTGCTTTTGTGTAAAGTTAATATTCTATTTAATTACATCAACAATAATTCAAATTTCATTAATTTCAAGATAGTTTAGTATTATTAACTTCAAATTGGTAAAAATTTTGGTTGCACAGTATACAACTGATAGTATAAAAAATTTATTAGCAGATCAATTGATAAGCTGAGTGTGACCAATTTCACAGCTGAAAATTAAGTGGCAGCTGAATTTTGTGTTGGAATTTCCAACAAGTTTCAACAAATAACTTTAATTTTTTCAATAATTTCATATAGTTTTTCCATAATAAGAAAACATTACCTGACCTTCAGTTGTGTTAAAAAACATTGTTATTAACTGTGTGTACTCAAACCTACATAATTAGATATTGTCTGAATTAACTACATTTGTGTCTGAAACAACATTTACATTCCATTCTAAAACTAGCACTTTACAGGTGACTTTGACATTCCTAGTTATAAGCATTCACAATTGTACACCAAGATTACACAAAAAGCTGCAGTTAGTTAAGTTAACACTTAGTTACTGGCTGTGACCATCGGTATTTAATATTTAATATTTGTGTTATGTCATAAAGGGTTTGAAAATAATTAAAAACACAGTGTATTTAAAACAATTGTAATTTAATTTGTGCCAAGTAAAGAGTTCACATACATAAAACATTGTACTTTTGCCATCACTAAAGGTTTAAATAATAATTTAAAATGGGGAGTACTTTGCAGTTTCACTCCTTATTGCGCGATGAGTTAGTTTATGAGGTAAAGATTCGATCAGAAACACCATTACAAACAGTTGAAGGGTTGAGGAAGCAGTTGAGAAATTTATTGCCAGAGTGTCCTCCGGAGGCTATTTTAGAAACTGATTTAGTTCCAGCCTCTGAACTTAAAACTATTTCAGAGAAATTGAATGAGCTGTCTGTTCTAGTGGAAAAGTTTGTTTCTACCAAGGATAGGTATTCAGGTAGCCGGTCAAGAGCTTTAGGTAGTCATCTGTTTCATAGGTTGATTCGAGTTGTTGTCGAAGACGACCCGGTGAAATTGTCAAAGAAGTCAGATCTTTCGAACAAGTTGGATGTGTTATTAGCCAAGATGGATACAGTGGGTCAGTCTTCTTCAGGCGATGTAGAGAACCTTTTAGCAGCACAACCAGCAGTTTCACAGATTGTTTGTTCAGGTGACAGGAACATTGCGAAGTGGGGGTTGAAATTTAACGGCCGTACTGATCCTAGGTCTTTCTTGGAGCGTGTCGAGGAATTAAAGCTGGCTTTTGGTGTTAGTGATGTTGTTCTGTTTAATTCGGCAGCACAGTTGTTTGTCGAGGAAGCACTTCTTTGGTACAGAGGAAATAGGTGGCAGTTTTCTACTTGGAATGAGTTATCAAGCACTTTGTTACTGGAATTTGATCCAGTAGATTATGATTATCGGTTGTTAGGCGAAATTAGGCAACGTACACAGGGTTTGGAGGAACCAATCCACATTTACTTTTCGGTCATGGCGTGTATGTTCGCACGGCTTAAATCCCCTTTGTCCGAGGAAACAAAACTGGAAATCCTCATGCATAACATTAGGCCGAGCTTATCTCAACACTTAGCATTGGTAAACATCGTGTCAATTACGGATTTGAAGGAAAAATGTCGTAAACTCGAAGCGGCAAGACAGCGAGCAGAATTTTTCTCAGAGCCAGGCAAATCAAGCTCACACACACTTAGCGCTGATTTTGCGTATAAAACCAGGTCCAAGCAGACAAACACTGTAAGTTTTGTTAGTCAAAAAGGTCCCACAACCTTTGATAGGGCAACGACACCAAAGACTTCATTTTCACACAAAGCTGGAGCGAATTTTCATTCCAGCGGAAAGTCTGCTCACAAACATACATCTTCAAGTGAGCTCATTTGTTATAAATGCGGCCGTGGTAACCATAATTTTAGGACATGCAGTGTTAAGCCGCCTAAAGAAAACATTCGTTGCTTTGGATGTAATAAAAGTGGGGTTATTAAGTCGAACTGTCAGAATTGTCAGCAGGTGCGTTCCAATTCACGTTCAAAAAACTAGTTGCGCCGAACCGTAGCAGTATTTTCTTAGATAAATTAAGTGCCACAATAAAGAAAAATTGCAATTATGATACAATTGCTGCGGTTCTGTTTGCACCGAACGAAAATGATATTCGTCCGTACTTAAAGATAAAAGTATCTGATTTTGAGGTTTATGCGTTGGCCGACAGCGGCGCATCGCTATCGATACTTGGTAACGGTTCACATTTAGATTTTATTAAATTCGGTTTTCGAATGCATAACTGAGTCTTCTTCATGTAATGTTGCAAACGGCGTAGTAGTCCAGTCAATTGGGTGTATTTTTGTGCCCGTAACATTTAATAAAATTACACGTGTAATTAAGTTTTTTGTAATGCCTAACATCATTACAGACGTTATTTTAGGCGTCGATTTTTGGCATGCGTTTAGTTTAGCACCAGAAATATTTGAAAACATCTCATTTATGAAGCCTCCGGTTAAATATTTTGATGTATGTCACATAAACGGTTCAAAGCGAGTACATTCCATTCAGTCATTCGAGCATTTAACAATAGCGCAGCAAGAGCTTGCAAATGATGTAGTGGGGAAATTTAAGGACATTTCGTCGGATGTTAAAGGGTTAGGTAGGACGTCTTTAGTAGAACATGTCATAGACACAGGTGACGCACTACCTATTAAAACAAAGCAGTACCCACTCTCACCTGAAAAGAGAGCTATTTTGAGTTCCGAATTAGACCGAATGCTGGAATTAGACGTTGTTACTCCGTGTGAAAGCCCATGGAATAATCCGGCATTATTGGTTCAAAAGGCAAATGGGGACTGGCGATTCTGCTTGGATTGTAGAAAATTGAACGCGATATCGAAGGGGGACTCATATTCTATACCGTACATTCCACAAATACTGGATAGTTTGAAGGAAGCGAAATACCTGTCATCTATCGATTTGAGTTCATCATTCTGGCAGATACCTTTAAGTGAGAGCTCGCAGGAAAAAACCAGTTTTAATGTAATGGGTAGAGGAGTCTACAAGTTTAAAGTTATGCCCTTCGGATTGTGTGGTGCTCCTGCTAGGCAGCAGCGTCTTATGGACATGCTTATTGACCATAACATGACCAGCGATATTGAAAATGGTTTTGTTTTTTGCTATATAGACGATATTGTCATTTGTTCTGCCGATTTTCAGACCCATTTGGTCCTTTTAAATCGCGTTTTAGCGAAGCTTAGAATGGCAAATTTAACTATAAACCTGGCAAAGTCTAAGTTCTTTAGGAAGTCAATAAAGTATCTGGGGTACGTTGTAGATGAATTTGGGCTGCGTACAGACCCAGACAAGGTTTCAGCCATTTTAAATTTTCCAACTCCTTCAACTCCTCGCGAGGTTAAGATATTTTTGGGTACCTGCTCGTGGTATCGCCGGTTTATTAGGAATTTTTCAACCATAGCGGCGCCCCTGAATGTCTTAACGTCGAAAGGAAAGAAAGCGCCTATTTTCCGATGGTCTGAGGAGGCCGAGCACGCCTTCAACGCCTTGAAGAACGCACTAGTGTCGGCGCCAATATTAGCGGTTCCAGATTTTGGTAAAACTTTCGCGGTGCACGCAGATGCGTCTTCCTATGGTATTGGTGGAATGCTTTCTCAGACTTTTGATGGACAAGAGCATCCCATTGCGTATGTAAGTCGTTCTTTAAACAAGAGTGAACGCAACTACAGTGCTACGGAACGGGAGGCTCTTGCTGTTCTTTTTTCGGTGGAAAAGTTTCAGGCTTACTTAGGCTCGCGACGATTTAAAGTGATAACTGATCATTCGTCTCTCAAGTGGTTCATGCGGCTGGAGAATCCATCGGGTAGATTGGCACGTTGGGGTTGCAGACTGTCTCAATTTAATTTTGATATTGAGCACAGGAAGGGCACCGACAATGTCGTCCCCGATGCCTTGTCCAGGCTTATGAAGGTGGACGCAGTAAATGGCGGAAGCGTTGACGCTGTGAGTGACGAATGGTATGAAAAAACGTTAAGTGGATGTAGGTCTTTTCCCGCAAATTTTCCAAATTTTTGTATTCGGGAGGGAAAATTATTTAGGCTAAGCAAAGCCAAATACAGCCTGTTACGAGAGTTTGATTGGAAGGAAGTCGTGCGTAAAGGTGAGCGTAAACAAGTGCTGGAGGCGAACCATTGCGAACCAACCGCAGCTCATTTCGGTGTATTTAAAACACATAGGCGGTTGTCGTTGACATACTATTGGCCTGGAATGTTCAAGGATGTAGTGGAATTTGTGAAGGCTTGCGACGTTTGTGCAGCGTATAAACATTCACAAAAACTCACTCCGGGGTTAATGGGACAGCCAAAAGTATGCCAACGACCTATGCAAGTGCTTAGCATTGATTTAGTCGGTCCTCTTCCGCGGTCTCGTGCTGGGTATACCTTTCTTTTCGTGGTTACATGCTGTTTCTCAAAATTTACATTGCTTTTTCCGCTACGACGCGCAACTAGTGCGCTAGTGGCGAAACATTTCGAACACCATGTCATTTTGGAGCATGGGGTGCCTGAAACCGTGATTACTGACAATGGAGTTCAGTTCACGGGATCGGAATTTAAGCAGTTAATGAGACGGTATAATGTGCCAAAGGTTTTTTATGGTTCTAGATACACAGCACAAGTAAATTTGGTAGAACGCTACAACAAAACTTTAATGACGGCCGTAGCATCGTATGTAGAGGAGAATCACCGGACATGGGACGAAAAACTGCATCAAATTCGGTTTGCAATCAACAGTGCTGTAAATGAGTCCACGGGATTTTCTCCGTTCTTTTTGGTACATGCTAGGGAACCGGTTATAAATGGCGCGTTCTACAAGGATGTCGATCAGGATTATACACCAGCAATGCCCAGAGAGGAATATGCGGGCGAATTTGGTTGCTTGAGAGAGATTTTCCAGCAGGTTAGGTCACGTTTATTAAAAGCACATGAAACTAATTCCAGACACTACAATTTAAGGCGTCGTCCGGCGAAATTTGCCGTTGGTGACATAGTGTGGAAACGTTCATATGTTCAGAGCGATGCTCAAAAATTTAAAATGGCGAAACTCGCGCCAAAATACGAGAAATGTAGGGTTAAGGAGGTGTTGTCTCCGCTAGTCTACGTACTAGAAAGGATGGATGGTCATCCTATAGGGTCGTGGCACATTAAAGACCTAAAAGTGTAGGTTACGTAGGTTGGCTGATGAACAATGGACGTGCGGCCCGCACGTCGTGCACTGCTCGCCGCACCACCATTGTTGATCATGCATTAAAGCTGCGTGACATAACACTTAGGCTAGGTTGTTTAGCAACAGTGTTAAGTATTGCAAAGTCATATTTAATCACAAACTGCAAGGCACGGGGTGTACAGATCACACTGCTACATCTCTAAAATTGTTAGACGAAGCATGAGTATATTAAAAAGGGGATGAATGATTGGTGCGATGCAACCTTAACCTATTAACAGCAGGGTTTAGTCTTTTAATGTGAGACATATTTAAAAAATATATTTATGTGTATAGCTTTTGTGGAACTGTGTTTTCGGTCCACGAGCTAAATTGCGCTGGTGTAGTGCGTGTCATATTATTTTTGTTGATGCAGAGGAACCAGATTTTGTTTCCTTGGACATTGGTTGGTGGCCATGTCATGAACGAGAAGTTTAAGTTGTTGGAATAATTCGGAGGGAAGGCAGTCATTTTGACAGTCAGATATGTGAGTTCTGGAAGTTTATTAAATTAAACTACAAAAAAAAAAAAATTTATTTTTTCAAATTTCAATTTTATTTGCCCGGTCTAGGAGAGTTTTATTAAGGTATGCTGAACATCTGTCCTGGCGGTTGGATTAACTTTTTCAACACAGCTTATGTTGTGTTGGGAAAGTTAAGGTTGGTTTGATACAAATTGAGTTGGATTTAATTTTCTTTTTACCTTTAACTTACAGTTTTGGTATAGGGTGTATTTCAAATATCCAGTTAGTCTTGGATGTGTTTTTTTTTTTATTTTTTGTTAGGTGGTTGTTGTTGTGGGTTCGGTTAGGGCGAATAATTGTTTTGCATAAATCGGGGAATATGAATTTGGCATTAGGGTCGAAATTAATAGATAGAGTTTTCAGGGATAAGATCGCTTCAGCTGAGTTCACAACAAGGCATTTGGTGATGGGTATTGGTTATATTTTTTTGTAATGCGTTAAAGATTTTTTTTCTTTTCTTGACTGGTTGGTTTGAGGAATCGCTGAGGGCAGCGAGCGGTCCACCTGTGGTGAACCTTTTCATCGGGGAGGGGGGTATTGTAACGTTGTGTTTTACGGTTCGCCATTAAATATTACAAATTTGGAGTTTTTGTTAAAGCCTCGAATAGCTCCTGTCAAATGGTGATATGACAGTCGAAAAGTAAACAAACGTCAAAAATTAGTGACAGCTTGACAGGTCGTATTAGGGTTACCATTGAGAGTATAATCGCCTGTTTGGTGGGAGATAAATGGTTTGAATTTCAGGAATAAGAATTACTGAAACTATAGATAGAAATATAAACCATTTTGGAAAAATTAGAGATTTAATAATCGGATGGTCTGACATTTGTTCTTGAACTAAAAACAAGGGTTATTCTTTGTCATAACACAACCATGGTGGTTAGTTGCATCTTCTGATACTGGTATCACGGCTCAGGGCTTCAATTCCGCTGGTCATCGTAGCCCGTGGTACTCCCGAGCATCTTTGGGTTCGCCATTAAAAATGCCTGCTACTCGAAGAGAAGGGGAGATTAGTTGTGGCTTTTGGAGCCGACTGTGGTGGCTCAACAAGTGGAAGGAGCAGAGGAGTTTCAGCGGGTTGCGTCGGCGAAAGAGTAAGTTTTCTGGTTAAATCTTTTAACCTAAAATACTTCGTTATTCCTTGAACTGTGCCTGGCACCTTGACAGTGTTCTGACTGCTTGATTTATTTCCAGTTTGGTCTGCTGAAGCATCCTTCGGTTGGGGTGGGTGCGTTGGCTGAAGTCCTGCGGTAGCCGCGGCTTCGCTGGTAAGAGAACAGATTCATTCCGATCCTCCTTGTATTCGGCTTTGCGAGACAAGACACTAATGATACCAATTTATTTCTTTACAGACGTTGGGTTTTTCTTTCCTTTATTTAATGTTTTGCCTTTTCCCGTGTTCGCTTCGGCGCTATTTAATTTCTCCAGTACCTCATTCATGAGTGCTTAATTTTGCTCCTTCCACTTCATCTCTCCTGTTTGGGAAATTTAATAATAACCGAAGCTTCCAACTTCTCCAATTTCAACAAGTTACATTCCCTCTAATTTCATTTATCAGCCTGTGTACCTTTCGCCTGAGTTTTACTCATAGTCCCAACTACCTTATGTAGTTGAAACTCCTTAGGATTATTTCTCGGTCCTTGGATTTGTTCTTTCCGTCATTTCAACAACCGGAAGGTTCCACGGACAACTGTGGCCTGATCGATCAGCATTCCGGACCATTCCACCTGCTGTGCAGCCCGTGATACGTGGCAGGCTCCTGGCGCTCCGGCACCATCTCCCTGGAAGAACTTGGCGGTAAATGCTTTGGAGTGAAGGTCGGTCAAACTTTAGTTGTTTAATTTTATTAGGGAAGTAGGATTTAGGTCGCGTTGATACACCTTTGTATCAACGTTAGCAAGTAGTTTCAAGTATACCTTTAATGTTGGCACAATAAACCCTTAGGGACTAATATTTAGAGTAGCCTTGGTGGGGCACAAGTCACATAAAAGAACTCTTGGTACGCCCAGTTCTAACGCTGAGCTTTGGTTGGAAATTTAGCCAATAAGTATTTCTATGTTAATTTAAAACCTGAAATTGTGATCAAAGTGTTTCACCAAATAACTGATGTTATCTTAGGAAATAAAAACCAGTCTTAAGAAACTAACTCTTTCCTTTATCTCCTACATTTTGTTCCCTGGAATTGCAGACAAGCCTTGTTTCATAGTCGGTTTGGCTAGTTTATTGTTTTTTTTCTGACGCCCCCGCCGGTTGTAAATTTAGTCGGGCCAATTTGGTGGGGTGTGACACTTACTTACTTACTTACTTACTTTCTTGTTGTTCAAAACTGTTAAAACCTCAATTGTATTCGATTGTCCAGTAGGGTACAATTAATGGATACTCGTAGAACGCAACTTAGTACACTTTCGTTAGAACAAAACTAAACCACGTAATAGTGGGCACGCGAAGGGTCTCACACGAGTGTCAAGGGCGCCATGAAACGCTTGAATTCGAAACAATTAGGGTCCGTCTGCGGCCTTTCTATTTCTGTCCAGTCATATGAGCTGTGCAAGGAACGACGCCTTGTCCGAATTATTACCATTAGGCGGCAGTCCGCAAGGCTTAATGGCTCAGTAGATGGTGTTGGAAAACAATTACACAACTAAGGCAAAGACTTAAAGTTAAATTATTGTCAAATTAATTTCAAGTTTGCAATGTAAACAGCAGCTGACACCGCTCCCGCGCGGTGCCGGTGACAATGATGTTTAGTCCTTGTTTATGCGACCCTACTAGTTTAATTGTAGCAGTTTTATTATCATTGTGCTATTAACACAACGTTTAATCATCAATTCATGTCGATTATCCACGGAGTTGATTAAGATTAGAATAAGAATAAAAATATCCTTATGATGAATAAAGATAATTTGATGGGATATCATTACTTTTTGTACAGAAATTATTAGTCGGTACAAAGCTCGACATGCAGATTCTGATTTTTTTATGTATGTTTGTTTATATAGGGAACCAATATAAAATGACCTCCTACTGCCTACATTTTGCTTAGGAGGGTAATACTGGTCTTTGAATTTGTTTGAAAATTGAAAAACTAAAACTAGCATTTTTTTTAATGATTAAAATTTACCACTTTCTAATTTTTTCTTTTGTTTTCACTCAACTACCTACCTGGATGCCAAATTTGAACTTTACAGGTCTTCTAGAACTGGATATGGTTTTGATTGTAGGTCAGTCAGTCAATATTAAAAAGGGTGATTTTTGGACGTTAATATCTGAATAACCGTTTGAGGTGTGTTTATGAAATTTGGAGCACATGTTTATCTTGCAAGTCCTAATATGAGCCAAATTTTACACGGTAATGTGAAATAGTTTATGACTTATAAGGGGCTCAAAAGTGGCTCCAAATGGTTCCTGTAATATTACACATGGTGCTGTTCGCCAGTTCTGTTAGCTTGAACTTTGGCTTGACACGCTACCGCGTGTCTAGATTTACTCGCGCTAGTAAATATTATAGCGGTAATAGAAACAATGGTGCATTCAATGTCTGTTGAAAGGTTTGTACGCGTTTTTGAATTGAATGGTTTAACACTTATCGATTCATCAGCTATTTAACTGTGATATCGCAGTATTTTTATATCTAATACTAGCATTTTTTTCATCTTAGCTATTTTAGTCCGATTATGCGGGCTATCATTCGCCAATTTGGCTTGCCCGGCCCTTCCGTGCCTGTCGGCCAGACACATACCAAAATTAATGGTAATCCGTTAGATTGCTATCGAGACGATAACCTAGTTGTAAACATACTTGTGATATGTTTAAAAGATCCTCCAAGTATTCATCTACATGGAATCCATGACATCCAAGCCCCTAAAACTTTTTTGTAAAAAAAACATGTGTTAGGCGAGACGCCACATCTACTTATTTAATGTTAAAGTTACATGAATAGGTACGTTATAAAATGCAGATATTAGTCAGCTAATGTCTACGCCTTAAATTGCCTGAAGACTAGGTAAGTGCCTTACTAATAGAACAATAGCCGCATATCCCTATCGGGACCCTTTTTATTTTGTTTTACGATTAGTGCTAACAAATAAAAACGGAACGGAGATTTGGAATTTATATATTCAAAGCCCAATTTTTTACGGTTATGTGTTCATTTAGTGTATTGGATTTACATCACAGAGAAGCATGGAGGCTGAGAGGAAATTTAATCGCTCTTCCATTTTTAGAGGGAATTTTATGAAGATCCTGATTAACATTAAGTTCAGAATGGTAGTAGACATTACGTTTCATGTATCGAAAGTGCTTTTTATCGTGTTAATGTATTTTCTCAAAGATGCAATGAAATGTTAACCTTACGTTCCAAATAATAGGCCGGGACGTATCACGTCGCGGGCGCGGTTAGACAAGTGGTATGTAATGGATTTTCATACAAAATGGCAGGCCTAGGCCTGCAAAGCGATCGTCTATTGTTTCATGTGCCACAGCATCATGACGTTTAGTTTATAGGTCATTTTTATTATTATTCATCCCTTTTGGGGTAGGCAAAGGAAACAGGGTCCATACAGCCAAGTCTTTATAGGTCAATGGCATCATGATATTCAGCTTTAAAAAAAAACATAAGCAATATTTGCTTTCTTTGCAATTTTAATTACATAAAATCAAAAATTACATAAAAACGATACATAATTAACACATAAGATTAATTTTAAATTGAAACCTAACTAGGTACAGAAATATTTAAATCTCATTTCATTGTCATCTTAATATCAGCGGTGTAAACGTCAGCACAATCAGCGTAAAACGAAACGTACATTTAAAAAAAAAACACATTTTGGTGGGAAAATAAAAAAACACTAATCTTTTGTTCATTGTTGATTTTGATAAATTTTAAATATGAGTTCCGACGAAAATAGTGACAGAGAAATGTATCAAATGTAAACAGGGTAGGTCTCAGTCGTCACAATTGACAAGTGTCGTTTTTTTTTTTAATTATTGTAATTATAAAGCATTGCCTACAATGCCATGAAATTTTGTTTTACTAGTTTAGATTTTAGTTGCCTTACAAATAAATACTATTTTTTTGAAGTTTTTTTATTTATTTCATTGCATGTTTGAGAAAAGCACTATACAAGCCTCGGCCGGGACAGGGGTTGCCGGCCTCGTACCATGCCGGCCTCGTGTACCACTCGGCCGTCAAACTTACTCGGCCTGCAACCCCTTACTTCCCGGCCTTTGCAGTAATGTACTATTGTTGGTTCTAACTTTCAATACCTACCAAATTGTCTTTTTTTTGTTTTTGACCATTTAAAGACATTAATTCTTGAACGATTTTGCTATTTATTGGCATGATAGAGACAACAGCTTATAAAGCCTAATTTACACGCACTTTACACATGCAAGAAAATTTGTACCCATCCCATGGATATCATAATATTCATATATCTTCTGTGCTGGTCTGGGAGTAAATAAAAAACATAGAATGTACCAGTTGAGCATCTTCCCCGCAGATGGTAAAACGAAAATCATAGGAATCATGTTATAGGCGATGCTGCTAGTAACCCATCACTATTTTGATTCCCCTTTCCAGCTATACGCCCACAATCGTGTTAAACGAGGCCTTAAGGTTTTGTTACCTTGGGCTCTGTCTACAACGTTAGGGATATATGTATGTAGTATAGTAGGTATGTATGTACGTATACCAAGTTTATTTGATGCCTTATGGCCTGATACAGACATCAGATCGTTAAAATAGCACGAAATAGTACATTACTGCAAAGGCCGGGAAGTAAGGGGTTGCAGGCCGAGTAAGTTTGACGGCCGAGTGGTACACGAGGCCGGCATGGTACGAGGCCGGCAACCCCTGTCCCGGCCGAGGCTTGTATAGTGCTTTTCTCAAACATGCAATGAAATAAATAAAAAAACTTCAAAAAAATAGTATTTATTTGTAAGGCAACTAAAATCTAAACTAGTAAAACAAAATTTCATGGCATTGTAGGCAATGCTTTATAATTACAATAATTAAAAAAAAAAAACGACACTTGTCAATTGTGACGACTGAGACCTACCCTGTTTACATTTGATACATTTCTCTGTCACTATTTTCGTCGGAACTCATATTTAAAATTTATCAAAATCAACAATGAACAAAAGATTAGTGTTTTTTTATTTTCCCACCAAAATGTGTTTTTTTTTTAAATGTACGTTTCGTTTAACGCTGATTGTGCTGACGTTTACACCGCTGATATTAAGATGACAATGAAATGAGATTTAAATATTTCTGTACCTAGTTAGGTTTCAATTTAAAATTAATCTTATGTGTTAATTATGTATCGTTTTTATGTAATTTTTGATTTTATGTAATTAAAATTGCAAAGAAAGCAAATATTGCTTATGTTTTTTTTTAAAGCTGAATATCATGATGCCATTGACCTATAAAGACTTGGCTGTATGGACCCTGTTTCCTTTGCCTACCCCAAAAGGGATGAATAATAATAAAAATGACCTATAAACTAAACGTCATGATGCTGTGGCACATGAAACAATAGACGATCGCTTTGCAGGCCTAGGCCTGCCATTTTGTATGAAAATCCATTACATACCACTTGTCTAACCGCGCCCGCGACGTGATACGTCCCGGCCTATTATTTGGAACGTAAGGTTAACATTTCATTGCATCTTTGAGAAATAGTACATTACTGCAAAGGCCGGGAAGTAAGGGGTTGCAGGCCGAGTAAGTTTGACGGCCGAGTGGTACACGAGGCCGGCATGGTACGAGGCCGGCAACCCCTGTCCCGGCCGAGGCTTGTATAGTGCTTTTCTCAAACATGCAATGAAATAAATAAAAAAACTTCAAAAAAATAGTATTTATTTGTAAGGCAACTAAAATCTAAACTAGTAAAACAAAATTTCATGGCATTGTAGGCAATGCTTTATAATTACAATAATTAAAAAAAAAAAACGACACTTGTCAATTGTGACGACTGAGACCTACCCTGTTTACATTTGATACATTTCTCTGTCACTATTTTCGTCGGAACTCATATTTAAAATTTATCAAAATCAACAATGAACAAAAGATTAGTGTTTTTTTATTTTCCCACCAAAATGTGTTTTTTTTTTAAATGTACGTTTCGTTTTACGCTGATTGTGCTGACGTTTACACCGCTGATATTAAGATGACAATGAAATGAGATTTAAATATTTCTGTACCTAGTTAGGTTTCAATTTAAAATTAATCTTATGTGTTAATTATGTATCGTTTTTATGTAATTTTTGATTTTATGTAATTAAAATTGCAAAGAAAGCAAATATTGCTTATGTTTTTTTTTAAAGCTGAATATCATGATGCCATTGACCTATAAAGACTTGGCTGTATGGACCCTGTTTCCTTTGCCTACCCCAAAAGGGATGAATAATAATAAAAATGACCTATAAACTAAACGTCATGATGCTGTGGCACATGAAACAATAGACGATCGCTTTGCAGGCCTAGGCCTGCCATTTTGTATGAAAATCCATTACATACCACTTGTCTAACCGCGCCCGCGACGTGATACGTCCCGGCCTATTATTTGGAACGTAAGGTTAACATTTCATTGCATCTTTGAGAAAAGTTAATTTACAAGGCTTATTTGAAAAACGATTTGTACATACATACATAAATCTGTAAGTATCTTTTTAAATTTATTCCGGATATTGAAACGGATTTGGGTCATTTTCTAACTTGCGTACTTAAACAAGTGCGTTCATAATATTGTTTAATTTTTCTTTCTCTTCGACATTGGAGACATCTCCAATTAATTTATTTGACGGTGGAGGCGTTTTACACCTCCACTGAACTTAATTTTTATACATCTCTACTATAGATTAATATAATTTAAGGCTCGGGGACCTTATATAAATGTATTTAATTTAAGTATAATTTAAGTATTCTTACCTGCTGTATTTTATTTTGAAAAAATGACTTTCTACCAAGTTTCATGCGGCGCATTCTTCTTGGCAATGACGGTCTTTCCGAATGCGCTGGTAGTTTCAAAAAGTCAATAAAATTTCATTCCATTCTGTAAGCATTATCAATAGTCAAGACTGACTTTGTCTAAGCACTTTGGAGCTGTGTCGGCATTTAAAATGAGGTATACACTGTGCACATATAACGTAGCTACCGAACTCCAGTATATCTAGACGACGATTCGCTGCCGGCTGCCAGGCTAAAAACTTTCTCGGCTACCACAGACGGATGTTTGCGTTCAAATGGTACAATAGGTAGGTACGTACGTAATAAGTATATATTACGTGTTGGCCGTAGTGAATGTGTTAAGAGTTCGTAGCAATCGTAGCTAATAAGGATATTATCATACGTAGCGCATAACGCACAATATTAGATGAGCCTGTTTGAAAACTCGTACACTTAATTTTAATCGAATTCTAACCTAAGGTCAAACTGCACATTCCTTGGAAAATTCTAAAGAATCCGGTGCGCGCGGAGGCCTTTAAAGGGCAGGGAAGACGTTAATTGAAATCCCGTCGGAATAAATGCAATTACTGTAGATTGCGGATTTAAATCAGAATGAATTACTTCACTATCAATCTCTAAGTGCTGTTAGAAATGTTGTTTTGTTGTTGACCATAAAATAAATTGAACGTTTTCTTTTCTAACCGTGCAGATTTAATAAATATGATTTGCGATTAATTTAATTATTGTGGTAGCGGAGTAGTAAGGTAAGGCAAGTAAAATTGTTTTTGTTTATTTATGACGATTTGTAACCTAAAACAACTAAGAAAAGTGAAACCGGAGTAGATGCCTCAAATGAAGTTTTAAAATTAGGTTTTTCAAAAAGGTGGGGTGTCCTATCCGGTTTTACCCTAGGTATAATATGAAGATCGAACACAAAATCATTTATTTCGAGTTTATTATGAGTTAATAAAAATAACTTAGTCCCAACGCGCTTTGTTGATCCCTTTATAGTTGGCCAAGTGGGCAAGAGGCGTACTGAGAAACAAACGAGAAATGGATGCATATTTATTGAGCAGCTTTTTTACAGTACACCTAACACATTTCCCGATCCGATTGGTAATTCGTTAGTGCACTTACCCATAAAAGTAGGAATACCCATTTTACTGAAATTCCTATCGACGTAGGTAGGTTAATACTAACGAATTAAAGCTCAATTGCTGAAACTCCCAATAAATTTGACGGTACATGCAGTCGCAGTAGTTTGATTGAAATTAATGTGGCAATTTCCGACAATAGACAGTTGCTTTGTATTGTACGACGCTAGAGCTCCGGACCGGTGTAATATGTGCAAGTTGGTGTGTAATCTGTAACTCGTTAACAAGTGAAATTAGGAATGGAGAGAGATAGTATGCACGCTCTGCCTGTTCATGACTCATTATTGTTCATGTTTTTATGTTACGTGTTCACCTCAAAATTACGGCTGCACAGGCAGTATCAGGGGGATTGTTTGGAAAAAACACCCGGAAACGTAGTTACGAGTAAGTACTCAAACAGTTCTTATTTGTGGGTGGTAAGACCCCGTGAAAGGTCAGTCCTGATCGCTACTGCCGTCTTACTTGCTAATCCTGCCGCCAAGCAGCGCTGCTGTGTGGAGAGCAAGACAGCCGGTGAAAGTACTGGCACATGAGGTACCTATTCTATCTTAGCCCTCTATGCAGGCAACTCCTCTAGTATTGTGGCTGTGCTCATTTACCATCAGCAATTGATCCTTGATAGCCAGCACGTCTTCCATCTATAGAGCTCTATACTAATTCACGGACAAGTCATATATTTACTGTTAATATTATACTTACAGCATTATGAATTAGTTCCACCTGCTGTCAGTAGTCTTTCTCTTCAGAATACCTAAATTTGTCTTTGAAGGGTACCTAATAGGCGAAACCAAAATTTCACAATATTGAATTTAAGGATGCTCTACACACCCACATTTTTTAATTACATTACAATGAAGGTTGTGTTTCATTGTGTTGTACCTACCTTAATTCCGCGGAATACAATATTCTCTGTGCAACCTTCCATTTGCCAGGAGATTTTTAGCGATGAAAATGTGAATAAAACATTCTCCAGCTAAACTCAGACAAAACAGAAAACACGTGGAGCGGTTAATGCAAAAAACATGTAGTATCTGCATTGCGTACCAAACATGAAAACTCTGACAGTAACAGAAGTAAGACACTTTTGAAAAAGCTACTCGCGACGCAAAAGATTACAAATGGGTATATTTTTTATAGATACCCTCTGTGTTTGAGCACATAGATACAACGTAACGTGTCGTTATCTTCCCAACAAAGCACAACATAATATACCTAAATTGGCGATTTATGGTCGTGATTAAGGAACCTTTCAGTACCCACGGCCCGATCCGCAGTGTGTAAGTTATTTGCAGCGACAAAGGCTAAAGGTTGCGCTATCACAGACGATAAGGCTAAGGGCGTTTATCGACTTCCGATCGAATTACGCTACGGCCTTCGAACACTTCAAAATTCTGTGTGATTTACGTGCGTCACTATGACGATATTTTCATTGAGGTGTGGCAAATAAATATATGTTCACAAGCATTATGTGATGATACGAAAGCATGAAAAGACAATTTTGTCTGAAATTGACATCCTAGTTTCAAGGCCATTCCATTATCGTTTTTAAAATTCAACCGAATAACTATAAATATAGACAGCACGGTCCTGACCCACAATTATAGAGCCGCATTGAACATCTGTAATGTAGCTGTTTAATGTATTAAATAAAATATTATTCACATGCACCTTACATGCACAACCGAGGTTGTGCGTCAATTTGAATAATGTTGTGGCATTTGAATATTGTGAATTCAAATTAAATAATTGCTAATAAATGAGTACCAATATTTAAAGTCCTTGAGTAAGCATATATAAGTGCAAAACATGGTCAGAAACCAGAGTCAGACACTGAAATTAAAAAAGCATCTCAATAACTCATTTACGTCTCGAAGTTTCTATTCTAGTCTGGCTCTCTTATCGATAATTGTCTAAACGTATTGGCGTAAAATTTTAATAGTGTTAAGTAAATTTGGGGCTTACTTTATTAACGTTGCTGTTCAAACAAATACATATTTATACGAGTATAATTACTAGCTTCTGCCCCCGACTTCATCTGCGTAGAATTATAAACCTTCCTCTTGGGTCACTCTATCTTAAAAAAAAACCGCATCAAAATCCGTTGCGTAGTTTTAAAGATCTAAGCATACATAAGCATACAGCGGAAGTGAATTTGTTTTATACTATCTAGTGAAAACCAAGTAAAAAGTAAATACGATGCCTTTGTTAAAGCATCCATAAGGCTTGTTATAAGTGTCATTTCAACGAACTCCATTAAAAGTTTGTGACCGTTGTTATCTTTTAACCAACATTTTTTGGACAGTTTTCTACGAACGTGAGCAAGACATCGTTTCGAAAATTTGTCACGTATCGTACGTTGTTCCATATCGATTCCAATAAAGTATTTGCGGAAAACGTTTGTTGTGACCATGACATTAGGGAGTGTATATGCCGTAGGCTTCTGAAACTTCATTGCTTTGCCAACTGTCTACTGGTATGTAGAGATGGCCGATGGTTTCACATGAATATTTAGAATTGTAATAAATCAAAACTCATTAAATTGATTCATCTTCCTGAATTGTTTAGTCGTGAATCGATCTAGCAAATGGCGTATTTTTATAATAAATATTAGTATACATTTTGGGAGGTTCTTGAGTTTCAACAAGTTTGACTATTTTTTTCGTAAAGTGATTAATCTCAAAACAGACTTATTTGAAAGGCATTCCAAACTTTCTAGCAGTTAACTTTATAACTACCTATTCCAGAAACAAGCATTGTATTTTTATATTTTTAAAGACTCAACTTGCACAAAACTCAAGTAACCTAACAGCTTTTCTAATATAAGTAAGATTTAACTTTGTCTGCTTAAATTGTGTACACGCTTAATGTAATAACAATAAAATTCAATCCTTATTCCAAGCAATTCAATCTGGTTGAAAATCGCATGTCAATTAACTAATTCAAGTAATTCAAAAAACGGTGTTAGAATTAGTAAATAAAGATCTTTTGAGAATAAATTTAATCGGGCATCACTACTGGAACGTATTATGATGAATGCTAGTTTGTCATATGGGCGAAGGTGAATGTTTCACATTACGCCGAAGGTTGGGTTTCATTAGCCATTAATTCGGCCGTAGCGTTCTGGATATTCAAATTGGACTTTGTTCGTAAAGTTGAACAGAGTTTGATCTATTCATGTTTATCTTGATTGTAATATTAATATACCATTTCATACATACTGCACTTACAGAACATTAAAAACCTATTTGTTTGATACTGTCGCTCGGCCATGCCAACCACCAGTAGGTATGTACATAAACATAATACATAATAAACCATTTCTGACTGTCCTTTTCAAGTAGAGTTAATTACCTACTTCTAAATGAGTTATTTATCGCTCGCTTCATCCGCAGAACAAAGAAGATTCAGAGAAATTCATGTCTCCAGTTAGAAATTAAGAACTAATAACCCTTCATACAGAACAAATAAAACTTTTTGTTTAAGAAGTTGTCTTCCACTGAGTTTCATAGATGTTTGGTATGAAATTATTTTCGAAAATAAGTCTTATTAACCTAATATTATTATTTCTAAAATTAGAATCTTATTTTTAAAAGTCGCCTTTGTTGGGAAACTTTTATAAGACTACTTTGACTATATTTGTTTTAAGAAAACCTTTAAAAGTAAAGCTTATTTTGGGTAGAAAACTATTGTGGTTAAACTGCAAACAATAAAGGAACTCCCTACTTTCTATGTAAAACTGGCGTAGAAATTTCAACTGAAAGGTTTTAGAGGACGTCCTTGAGACATCCCAGACTTACGCTTGCTCCCAGTAATGGTCGGCGTTCCAACAAAACAAAGCAATTTAATTTTATTAAAATGGATCAGTCCCCTTGGAAGATTAACATCACAATTGCAAGACTGATTAGCTGTTAACATCGAGTTAATTACTAAATTAACGTCTCGGGTGGTTATATAACTGTCTTTTTGATAACGTTAGGGTAACCCGATTTAAGATTTAGACACAAACATCTACTTTGATTGTGAAATGTCTTCATTCTCCAGTAAATTTAGATGACATAAAGAGCGTACCTAATATGCCGATTTGTGAAAACACTTGATCTTTCGATGATGTTGATAATTAACAGTGAAATGGTTATTGTTCTTTATATAAATAATCATAGGAAAGTAGTAAAGTAATAGAGCATTAAACATGTCATCCCACTTGTTAACGGAGTGTTTTTATTGTACTTTCTGTAAGGAGTAAATAACATACGAATCTGATTTTTTCTGCCATCTAAAAGTTAAGGTTTGAGAAGATTCTTGAATGGTTCTAAACTTAGGTCTTGTTTCATAGGTCAAGTTTCAAGTAGGTAGTTTATATCTGCTCTGAACTGGAAACTCATAAGTACAGAGCGATTCCACCTCTCAGTTCCTGATTGTAGTTATATTAACTGTCACGAAGTTTGAAGTAGTTTCAGTTTAGTTGGACAAATTTGACCACAGTTTCGGGCCAAATAATATTGAATCCATAATTAGCTTCTGGCTTAACCTCCTGCTGCCCGAAGGCCTTTTAAAAGTTCATCAACCTTGTTGAAAACTGAAACTTGTAAAAAGGTCTTAAGGTCGTTATAAAAATTTAGATTATATAACCGTGGGCAGCAGGAGCGTAAGTAACACAACAATACATACAATTCAGCAACTAATGTCTACTTTAAAATGTGCTAATGAGATACCATAACCAAATTTTGCCACTGCATCGTGTTTTGGATTTTGTTATCAAAAGTTACTAAAAAGTCCCATAAAACCAGTTTATCAGTGTCAGTCTTTTTACTTTACTATCTATGTCCCTATAGCAGCCAAATTTCAGGTTAATCCCTTCACAGGAAATAGGTTAAAAAATACATAGAATATTTGATTAATATTAGGGGGTGTTCAAGTATTACGTAAGCGCTTGAGGGGGGCGGGGGGTCTTTGCTTAGCTTATTTTTGATGACGTGGTGGGTGGGGGGGGGGTCGATATGGTGATTACGTCAGCAGTTTCGATTCAATAAAAACAGAATCCATTAAAAGAAAAATGCATATAGGTTCCAATGATTACGTAAGCATGGGAGGGGGGGGGGGGGTAAGAGGTTTGCTTACTTTGCTGACAAGGGGAAGGGTACATAATTATAAAAAATCTGCTTACGTAATACTTGAATGGCCCCTTATGAGTTAGTTCTTAAAAGTAAACTGATGTTAATAAAAACAAGTTAAATAGCAAACCTAATTTACGGGTGCCTTCACATTACACACGCTAACGTTTATACAGAGCTAAAAAAAACAGCAGATCGCGCTTGTCCAAACACATGAGCCCGGCTTTTAGCACTCTTAAATTAAAATTCATCCGCGGGAAAGTATGCGCGATGTAGATACCCGAATAAAATACATACCTTTTTCTAGTGTCTGACTCATGACCACTTTTTTAGCCGAAGCCGAATGTTTAACTTTTGCAATTTGGCCAAATTCTAAATAAATAAACTGAACTAGTAACATATACGTATTGGCTACATCGCTTGCTTGTAATTTCATGTTCTTTTACGCATTATTTGCATGCTTACATTATTCCTTGTTTGATTCTAGCCTGAATACTTGAAAATTCGGTTGCTTGCTTTCTGGATATTTAATTATTTATGAAGATTATTTTAAACTAGCTGTTGCCCGCGACTTCGTCCGCGTGTGTTTTTGTGATACTTTTCGGCTTTTCTCGATATCAAAATTATTATTATTATGTGACTATTAACTTCGTCACGTGAACCACTGAAAGTGTGTACGAAACTATACTTTTAGAATTTCGTCATGAAAATAATAATTTGTGACACGGAATCTTGAAAAAAAAAACAGGTGTAAACTGGTTAATGTCTCATCACATTTATTTATAGGTACCTTATTTTACAAATAGTTTTATTTATAGTTTCTTTATTCAAAAAAAGCTAACTAAAATAGTTACATCACTATTAATTTCGCAAAACTATGACACTTATTGGCGAATACTGCGCTCACTTTAACGATATTTGTACCCTGATTAATTTAAAAAACCGGTCAAGTGCGAGTCGGACTCGCGCACCGAGGGTTCCGTATCATTATCTATAAATATCTAAAACCAGTGTAAGCAGAGCCCTGTTCCAAAGCAAAATGTACGCAGTGTGGGGTTACTTTATATTGGTCACTGCTATATACACAGACATACATACACATTTACGGTTTTCGCAATTATTCTTTAATCTGTGCTATAAGACCTACCTTCATACCAAATTTCAAGATTCTGCGTTCACGGGAACTACCTTGTAGGTTTTGATTCCCTTGAGAGTTGAAAATTTGCGGAAATTTAGGGCATAAACGGCTGTATCTTTTGATTGCGTTGGCTTAGAAGTTTGATTTTTTCACAGCTTCAAGGGACAGTAGACCTGAGTAATTGATATAAATTTCAGCTTCATACCTCCACGCGTTCCTGAGAAAAAGGGTCTTGACAGACGGACGGACGGACGGACGGACAGACGGACAACAAAGTGATCCTATAAGGGTTCCGTTTTTTCCTTTTGAGGTACGGAACCCTAAAAATTAAATCTATTCTAATCAAATATTACATTAGTGTTTAGGTGCCTGTTTTTACCTTACGACTAACAACAATTCATTTACTAATCCGTTTTAATTAATATTTTGCAACTAAATTTTTTCTAGCAGAAGCTTTTTTCGTTTAATTTCTTAATGACGTCTTAATGCGATTCAGTTTAGATTCGCTCGCTGTCAAAGCACCAACTTTTCACAATGAAATTCAGACATGTTTGTAGCGCAGGCGTAAACGCGCCTTTTGATTTTGCTTTTTTCTAGGCAAAGGTACGAAGAGCATACAGCCAAGCGCTTCACGCCTCCCTCATAATAATTATCAGGTTTTCAAATAAGAGTGCATTCAAAAACCGAACGCGTTGTGAATAATAACGCAATAAATAAAAACAAAGTAACGGTATTGCATATTGAACTTTAGGTGTTAGGTGGAGAATACAATTTAGGACGCCAATTTAGGTTGATTTAGGTTTAATAAAAATGTCTTTGTTAAAAAAATACCTGTACAGCATGTAATTATTTTATTAATGTTTTTTCACAATTGACACATATTTCCGGCTATTATGTCTTATGTACATTCGTATCTATCTATTTTCTTCGTAGTATTATTTTGTTTGTAATTATTACCAACTACTTGTACCGAGGAAAGCTGATTTTCTTGAGTTCCGCTATTTTGTGCGTAATCACCTCAAAAATCATATTTAAAGAAAAGTGAGAAATTATATTTACCTGTATTAAATTGAAAGTATTATGTAGCAACTTTAAAAGGTTACACTTCATAGGATTTTATTGTATAGGTGTACGAAGTTCATACATTTTAAACACAAAACCCTCTTTTTTGCGTCTCTGGATGAGATTTTAAAAAAATGCTAAAACAGGTATTTCTTTATTTTTATTACTAAGTATTTATTCTGAGTTTCATGATTCTAGAACAATCTAATTTTATTTTTTCATACAAACTTTAACCCCCCTTTTCACCCCCTTTTTCCAAAAAATTCCAAAATTTCTGTAGCCTATATCCTATTCTGAATTTATTGAAATCGATTTGTGAACATTTCATCAATATCCGTTCAGTAGTTTTTACGTGATGCTCAGTCAAACAAACAAACAAACAAAAATTTTAAAAATGGTTTTAATATGTTCAGTTACCGATTTTAAGTCACCCTGGCCGGTTTTTTTTTTTAATCTTCAATGTACAGATTTTTTGGTCTCAACGATTTTATTATATGTATAGATATAGATAGATAGATAAATGCAATGATAATCAATTCTGAGAATCCAAAATCTTAGTTTTTGAAAACGATGAGGCTTTTATTTCTGTCTTTTTTCTATATTTGGTAAAGATTATCTACTCACCTAACTCCCCCTTATGTTTGTCGCACTACTTTAGGACAACCTGTGTTCATATTTAGGTATGCACGATGCGCCCGGTTCAAAATATTGTACGATATTCAAAATCACACAAGTATTTAAGTAGGTACACGTAGGTATCCGACACAGTGTCCAAACATTGAATTTTGTACGAATTGCGGCGAGAGTGCAAAACCTTGGGCTGATTTCCAGTCAAAGCCAAACGTGGGATCAATTAGCCGAATATGGCCAAAGCCGAGGCTTCGGTCAGCCACTTGTTCCCCCTTCCTTTGAAGAGCGTCCGCTACAATACATTTGACATTCCGAGCAGCTTAATCATCCCTCGCGGACAAGTTACAGGCGTTCACACGTGATTTAAAGTCGAAATACAATGTTTCACTTGTTTGGGGAATGAGAAAGTGCGAAACATATGCAGTCTGTTTTCCTTCCGTTTTGTGTTTAGCAAGTTTTTATTACTTGACGAATTTTTGCAGATTTTAAATTATCACTTCATGTAACTGGGTTGAGCTGTTTGAATCGATAAATATTTTGAGGAAATCGTTAGGATTTAGGACAATGTTTTGAACATTTTGTTATTATTTAATGAGACACATTTTCTACGGAATGTAGACCGCGATTACATCTGATGAGCTCTCGATATTTCGATACAGTTGTACACATCATGTTCGCTGGTAGACGGTAAAGATTGTGGTTGGACGGTAATGCCGCGTAGACCGAGCTCTGTCTAGACTACACTCATCCTAGCGGGTCTTCAACGTGCACCGTCGTTAGCATCGGACACATTACAATTAGTGAACCGAGAGTCATTTAAAACTGTTGTTTGTTGTCATAATTTTAATAAATATACGCAAATAAAATAACGACAATCGATGAGCGGGAATCGTGTGAAAAGGAAATGAGTGAAGTGTCACTGTACCTACCCATCCTGTGAAGTAGTAGTAGATTTTATGTACCTATAGTTTACTAAGGAAGTCCAAGGAATTCCTTTACCTTAGGGTTTTTGAACCTTAGTTCAAAGTTATTTGTTCAGCTTAAAACAACAAAGACATCAGGTGAAAATCAGCCTTATTGTTTTTTCGAATGAAGGAACCGTCGTAAAAGTAGTAAAGTTAGTTACTTGGTCGACTATAGGCACGTAAAGTTATTGTTTTCACACGATGTCTGCAGACAATAAATCTTGTAATATAACTGTCGATTGTTCCTCGGTAATTAATTGTTATTGTAGTGTCATCATAAAAAATGTATGTATGTATGTATGTAAACTCTTTATTGCACATAAAGCAAATATCCTATGTTTGTATTTGTTTCACTTAACGAACCTAAGTATTGGTAGATTGGTTGGTAAATAGGCTAACAATGCTGTTTTTGACTTAGAATTTAGTTTAGAAGTTAGGAATTCATTTTATCAAGAAGGCTGGAATACAAAGGCTCCATTGTATTCAAGTGAATTAAGGTGCTCGAGGGAAACACTAATAATGCCATGACTATGCTCCTACCTTATGTTAGGAAAATCCAGTTTTCCAATTCCTATCAAACACTGCGTGCGTATTAAAAGTTATGTTACTGTGGTCAATAAACGATACGAACTTATTTATACATAGACATTGTGTGAATTACACAAAAAATATTGAGCCGCAATTGAACCTTTTATATGTTTTTTAAATATAAAACAAACAATTAAACCCTTCGTAATATTAGTGTAATATTAAAGGTGCTGGATATCGAATCAGGAGCCTGATTTTTGGAAAGCACATGTGTGAAAACACCACTCGAAAGTGGTGAAAAATTGTGCTGAATTTGAGATACGAGTAGCTTAGAAAATACTTAGGGCTCTCATTAATCTTGTGACCTAGTCAAAAATTTGATTAGAGCTGTAGTTTTGAAGATATAAACAGATTTATACCACTTTCGAGTGGTATTTTCATACATGTGCTTTCCAAAAATCAGGCCCCAGGCACGGACAGAAACGGAGATGCGGGATGATCTTGGTGCCCGCTTGATGCAAGCGGGATGGTAAAAATACACGTAACATAGGTGGGACCAGAGCAAAAGAGCAGTGGGACAGGAAATTAACTTAAATATATTAAATGATTTATGGGTACGGAGACCATATTCTATCCGGGGCGTCCGCAAACGCATTCACCATCTTATTCTATTTTCATCCCATACCGTGTGACAGAAAGAAATGGCGAACGAAATTGAGATTTTGAGCGTGTTAAACAATGTAAAGTACAATATGGCCATATTCTTATGTAGACTAGACCCTAAGCTCGAGAGGCGGTAAGTCGAACCAATAGGCTCACACAGCTTATTATGTACATACATACTTTCCGATTATTCTAAATATGCTAAGTTGAAGTTAACTAAATATTCGCATTAATTAGGTGCCTAGTAAATGTAACGTTTAACTTATGTTGTATTCTATCAAGGGCAGGGCGTTGACCTTAAACTTGTAGTGGAATATTTTGAAACCATACAAAAACTTATTTATTTGACTAAGTATTAATAATAACGCCTCGTCCGGAACTACTGATCGACAACTTGTGCCGTTACATAGAATAGGTACACGTGTAAAAAATTGGCTATTTTTAAGCAATAAACAAGTTTTTACCCAGGACTATCGGCATTCTTCGCTTTTTGGATAGGTAGTGTTGAGTTTTTAGTTGTTGCCCTTTGACAATACTGCTAAGTAAAAGTTGGTATTGACTTCTGATGACTTAGTAATATGGAATTAATTATGACTAAGAAATTTGTGTTTTGAAAATTAAAAACCATAGTGACAGATTAACTAAAAAACCGGTTACAACAAGGTCTTTTGATATAGCACAAGGTACAGTCAAGGGCATAAATATCGATACAGGGATCGTGTCAAATGTGTCACCGACCTTATTGTTTGTGCCATAAAGGTGTATGTAAGATGTTTTTGACGTCTTGGTAACATATGTATATTTATGCCCTTGACTGTACACCTTTTTCTTTTCGTTTATTCATTTATTTATGTAATACGTTTGCATCACAAAAATGCACAAGTGTACCAAATGTCAACGTACTTAATTGGGAATGTTAAATTGACTGGGACAGACAGACAACGGAGCTATCCTAATATAAAGTAAGTAAGTATGTAAATGCTTTATTGTACAAATATAAAGAAACATTATCCCTATAAGGGATTTCTACCAGTTTACCTTTGAGTAGATGAGAGGAGCATAAATAAATAAAAATAAATAAATAGGGTCCATTTTCCTTTTGAGAATAGATGTAATCTTTAGTGTAGTTCAAAAGTAAAGTAGGTATTCTGTATGTATCAAAAAGCGTATTCGATATTGTTTTCATTTATTTCTTAAATAGATTTACTTACAATTCACAATAACTTATCAAATTCCTTTTAACTGAAGTGCAGTATTTACTTTGAGGGGAAGGAGAGCAAAGGCAACACTTTTACACCAAAGGACTCTTATTCTTTGGCCAGCGACCTCTTTCTACGCAAAGGCGTCGTCACTCTACTTATCTAAGCAAAATATTGCGACAAAATGTAGTAAAGTGATTAAAAATAAAAAATATGTATTGTGCTCACTTTAAGTAGGTTTTCTCTAAAAAACTGAATGGCACAGACCTACCCACACAATGATAGAGCGGGGGGCTTTAGATTGGGGACTTTACACATATCAATGAACTGTTTTGCATGAGTGTACTCTACTTCTTCACGATTCCTCACGATGTGTTCCATCGCTCAAAAGATCATATTTAAAATGTAATTCCGTATATTCATTCCGAAAAACTCATGAGGTACCTACAAACCCGGGGCCGATCTTACGACTCTCTGTTTGAGAGGCCATAGCACAAACAACTAGGCTACCACTGCTATACTAGGCCAATCCAAAGAAATGCTATATCACGCGAAATGATACAGATTCGTAGAAGAATACAACGAAAATAGGCACAAAGACAACCGTAGCAGATAAAATGAGAGTAATAAAAATATGATATGCCAAAGATAAAGATGACAAAGAGGATCACCTGAGCCAACAGCGTAGGTATCTAAGCATTGGCTAAATTAGAAGCTATTCTGAATCCTCATTTCTAACCGTTTATTTTTAAATTACGGAAACCCGCCGGATATGAGCGATCGTCGAAAGATCACTCAGATCTACACTGTTTATTTTGCCAACCGTGGCGCACAGACAAAAGTAAGCCCGTTTTTATTTCAGGCTATTTGTTTTGATTGAAGAATATAAAGATTAAAGAGATGATGAGCGCGGTGGCTAATTTATTGACATTGACCTTAAGGCACGGCCGTGACTAAGCGCGAACGGCGGCATGACGAGCGTTTTTTCGGTTCATTACGCGGCAGAGACACATGCCGCAGAGTGGTCACCTAGCAGCACACGTAATGTATAGAGAAAACGCTTGCCGCTCCGCTAGTCGCGCGTATTCATAGCCGGGCCGTAACACTTGCGTGGTAGCGCCGCGTTCGCAGTGGGTTAGTACGTACCAGTAGCACCGAGGCGTTCGCTCGCGCCGCTTCGCCGCCTGCTAACATTCCGCGCGTTACAAACAACCCTATGCGCGAACTTTGTACTCATGACTTAAATGTGTTTTTCTGTGTTATAAAATAGTATGGAAGTTTAATGTTATGTTCAGTTGACTGTTGAGAGGAATTCCGTGACGTTGCGTGCTGCTACAATTTTTTGATGTACGTACCTATACATTTTTGAGTTCTGTGGAGCTTTATGAATTTAAAAAGTACTCAAACTCCTGAGTTAAAATTTGCATAAATAGTTTTGTTTCATTTATCATATGTATGACTTTTGCTGTACACATATTTTTTTCACTTCTCATGCTCCTAAAGTTGTTCATTATGTCGACAGAATGTTGCCTAAAATTGCTTGTGATGCTCTCGTGCATAAAGTTAATTCTTCTTTTAAGGCCCAGCCAACTAGGCTTTACAGCCACATACACAATGCAGCTTAATTTAATACAGACGTTTTTATGAGAGAAGGTTAGTTACATCTTAATTTGATTAAAACATTTAGTAATCTAAATATACATATTTTAAGATTAATAAGCGTAAATTTACATAAAAAAGTACGTAAAAATAAACATTTATTTTGTAACTTGGTATTAAGGATCTCGGACTATAGTCCGACTAAACCTGAAACAAAACCAAAAGAATAATTATGTGGCGGGAAACTTTTTTTTTTAATTTTAATGTATATATGCTTAATCCTTGTTTTATTTCCTTTCAATAGAAGTGAAAAAGCAGTGTAAAATTGAAGATTAAACCCAATTTACGAGGAAAATGGGCTAGTTTTATGCTCTGGTTGTACAATCTACTATTGTATTATTTGTCAATTTTTAACAATAAGTATAAAATGAAAAAAAATCTGTAGATATTTAAAAATAAGAATTACAAACATAAAACCATAAATAAATAATTTTTAAATTTTCTCACGGTGGGCAAATATAGATATTAACTGAAAGTAATTAATACATTTAAAAGGATTAGATAAATTGACAAAAACAGATATCATAAAGTTATTTTTTTATTCTTCCAATAGTGCAGTATAAAGTAAGTAGGTAATTGGTTAAAACAAAGGGCATTCGTGATTCAGTTTCAATTTAAAACGTTTCTAATATGCCGTTTGCAGTATAAAACTAAAAAAGATTTTTGGATTCTTACCTGTGCACTCCACGGTGGTTTTCCCTGTGACCTAAGGCCTGTTTTAACGACCCCTTGTATGATAGTTGGGGCATAATATTTATGTGGTTATTTGGATTAGGCGTAATGGTTCATACTTCAGTGATAAAGCTTTTAAAAGGAACGCTGGTAGTGTACGACTAAATAGAACATATTTTCATTTTATTACTCGTCTCTTTTCATAAAAATAAACCATGCACGAAGTGATAAGGCTTAAATGGGCTTTTATATTCATCAAAGTTTTAAATTGAATCTGAAGGAAAATATCGCAAAAACCGGTTTGGTTTCGCGCGCTGAGGGTTCCGTACATACTGAATCAGTTATGTTGAAATTTGGCTTTGGGTTTCATTTTTATTTTGCGGTCCCGAACCTCACAAATCATTATCTATACTTAAGTTATACTTACTAACTCCCCTTTTTATAAAAGTTACGAGTCCTTATTATAAAATGAACGTTTTGTCTGCGTCTGGCAGCGACAGGAACAAGTGACAGTTAAAGACGAAACCTAGTAAGAAGCTATTATGTAAGTTAACAAAAACTCAAATAGCTTTTATTAATAGGGGTATATATCTTTACAAAAAGAAGTAGATACAGATTATGACGTCAGATTGAAGAGGTGTCACTTTACTCCACGCACAGGCTTAAGCAAGTCTGCACGTTGACATGAAAATCAATACTAAAACAATGGATGCTAAACTTATCAAAAGATTTCATACTCTGTTTATCTGAATGCTACACTACACCTAGCTAAACATACGCTAAAGAGAAAAAATAAAGGGTCATTGTGTAAGAAACGCTGAAGATAGCGACTTAAGCTATGTATGTGTGTATCTTTTTATACGACTGCCTAAAAAGAGACTGCATTATTTTTCAGCTTGCTTTAGTCGGCGCAAATACACATACATACGTACATAAATCACGTTTTTAGGGGTAGACGTTTAGCATAATTCAGGGCGTATAGGTGGAAAGGGGAGTCAAAATAGTGATGAGTTAGCCACATCACCTATAATATGATTCCTGAGATTTTCGCCCAAATATCCTATAAATGCGAAAGCTTGTGAAAGGATGTATGATTGTTTGTTACTCTTTCAGATTTTGCTTGAATTTGGCACGAGGATAGATTATAGCCTGGAATAGCACATAGGCCACTTTTTATCCTCGAAAATAGCGTAGTTCCTTCGGCATAGCGATAAAAGAATTATTTGCAGACGAAGTCGCGGGCAACAGCTAATATACAATAAAATCTGGTTTGTGAACCCACCGCACCGTAACCAATTAAGTAGGTACAAACTTACGAAGTTTTTCTTTCGATTTGATGCAACTATTTTAATGCTAAAACAAATTGCCCAACTGCCTACAGGCGAGAACATATTATGCAAACTTACAAATAAACCTACCAATATATTATAGCATTTCATTAATTATTTGAAGGCTTTACTAGCACGATCTCAGGGTCATCTCTATTTTTTCTAAACAAATAACTATTAATTTTTAAGTAGTTAAATTTATAGCTGATGATATTATCAAGCGACGAAAAGAAAAGAAAGGATTTCCTGTGGCACTGAAAGCACTGTGGTCTGGAAGCAAAGAAAAAACACAGAATGTACCAGTTGCTTCTCTTCCCGCGCAGATGGCAAAAGTTTATCGAAGGAACGGGAAAAATATTTTAGGAAAGAATGCGGCTAGCAACCCATAACTATTTGGATTCCCCTTTCACGTATACGCCCTCAATCTTCGCCAGCGCCACGTATCGGCAACAAACTATTCTCATGCTCGTAGTAGGATATTTCAAATTTTTAACGTTCAAGCCATTTGTTGCGGCAGAAAACTTAGGCTAGAGGGTCTGAGGACATTGTACAGTAAGCCCCACTGGCTGAAGTCGGTAATAGTCGTCCAAAGCAGATCAATGTGGTTCAGTCCGGTAAATAACCGGTTAACCGCGTTTCGGACCAGAAGTAGCATAGGTATGTAATATAAATAATGGTTTCCATGCCGCCGTACAATTGCCATTAAACAGCAAAAGAAACTGTTGAATTAGGTCCCAAAATAATATTTGTAAACATTAAATTAAGTCAAAATTACTGACTATTGTAATTTATCAAAAGTAAATGAACACACATACTGTGTCATAATTAAGTGATCACATTTTATTTCGAACCTTGAAAAATAAGTGATATACCATTAAACAATTAAAGTCATAGTTGAGTGTTTCAAATTAAAGTGATTATCTATAAAATACGGGTTTATGGGATAATTCGGAGTACAAGTCAGATGTTCGGTTTATATCGGTTATATTCGTGAGACAAACATGCGAAGCGACTATTACACCATGTTTGAAATGAGATCTTATAACATCAGCTTGATTTTTGGTTATTTTTAAAATAAATCCTTTTTTATCGAGCTTTCATTCAGACATTTCCGACAATTCGAAATGTTGTTTTTCTTTTGTTATTTACTTGACATACACATTCATAATTATGACGTCGTGTATTATTATTTTATTTTGAAACATTGATTTGTCACTTAATATCTGTCGCGGTGTTGTTATTTATGATCACTTTCTTTTGACTAATTAAAACTTCATTTAAAACTGACACTGGTATGACTTGTTATATCTGCATGGCACGTCATGCTGGAACATGTTTTGAAACGTTGATTTTGGTCACTTTTGACGTTGACTGCACATAACTAACAAATCAATTAGGAAATTTAAAACAAACCTGCAACATCCTACGAAAAGGTTTTGTGTGGCACTGACAATTTATTTTTCTCAAAAATGACCGTTAAAGTCGTCATTGTTAACTACATATCAGAACAGGGAAGTTAAATGTTGCCGGTCAGTCCAAAATTAAAAAAAAAAATACTGTAGCGCTAAACTCTCCAGTAATGTTGCATACAAATTCCATTACTGTCTATTATAGTTATTAACTTTTTAAAAATGCAAATCACCATTATAAAATAAAGGCACAAGACTTAAGACACCAAATTAAAAAAAAAAAAGCTAGTACGACAACGTGTTTATCTGTGTCTGAAATAGCTTTAGGTGTTCTAGGTAGAAAAATACTCTCTTCAAATGCCATTAATAGAAAAAGGCGGCAAAGCAAAACAATTTTCACTATTTTGTTTTCATTTATTTATGTTGTTGTTTTATTTTCGATTTTTGAGAAAAACACTATACTTGCCTAGGCCAGAATAGCATTGCTGGCTTCGTATTATTAAACGGACTCGCAAGCTCGTCCGTTCAAACCAATACTCAGCCAGCAATTGCCTACTTCCTGGCCTAGTCAGTAATGTACTATTAACGTGTTTATTCTATGTAATACATATTCTGTGATCGTTTCAAGTGCGTACCTGTTACGTTTCAAAAGGTACAGCTTTGTGTCAGACGGACGAACGGACAGATACCTAGTGGATCCTTTGTTTAAGTCTCGTTGACACCAATCTGGGTATGGAGTCCTGAAAACTGTACAGATGCTATTTGGTCGTCCAATGTCTATTTTCTTCTGAGGCTATAAAAGGGATATGTTTGCATTTGATGTTGGGAAAATTAAAACGTCATTCGGACATTTCAAACCCACATCCTCCGAAAAAAGTACTTTGTGATAACGTCTAAAATGATTGATCTAAAAGCAACCCCGATGGGTCTGAAGAATCTACGACCAGCTTCCCTTTCAATTGATAATATTAATATTTCAAAGTTATTTTTTCATCCATGGAGTAATTTTCCTAGTTATGTTTGGTTGGGATACGAGTAGGTACCTAGCCGTTATTAAATCAGCGGACGTCGCGTGAGTGTTGTACGTACACAGCCGAATCATTTTAAATGGACGAACTTCGATTTTTTTTATAAATAGATACAACAGAATATAGTGATGTGTATTTTCTCAACTTTGATATACCTATCATTACACATAAACGGATAACTCACGTATAAAAAGTCGAGTGATGCTCGACATGTTTCGGACTATTTCGTAGTCCTTCCTCCTAGAACGCTCGCCCCGGCGGTAGCGAAACGAACACCTACCTTTGATATACCTAAATAATGGTCTGCCTGGACTGTATAATGAAATGTCGTCGTTAAAGTTTTGAAATTAAGTGTTTTCGATATTTATGACGAAAAGAGAACTTTGACGCCTGACGTTGATGTTCAACGTTGTAGTTTTATTTTCAAGTAAGTATTCTAGATCCTGAGACTGATATTCATGTCAAACTTTTCATATTGAAATCGTAAATTTTACTTTATGGTGGCTCTATCTGTATTGGTATTAATTTAACCAGTCAGTTTAGTTTCAAAGATTTCCCACCATATACCATTAGACGTCAATAAAAATAAGTGTGCAAGATAAGATTAATACACAACCCATTTACACATTCTTCTGTGTGTTATTGGCAGATAAGCTGTGTAGTGTTACTCTCCGAGCGAGCACTTCCTGCGACGCGACGCAGGCCCAATCCATCACTCATCTCGCCAGCGTTTTATGGTTATCCGTTTACTTTCTACTTTCATTGCATTCACACCAATGAAAGACTCTTTTCATATTCTTCACAAAACCAGGAATTCTCATTTTCCCACTTTGTAGCATAATAAACAAATACAATATCATGACTCCACATCCATCGGAAATCCTGTAAATCGGAAAGCCAACAAATGACTTTAACCCAGATACTAGGAAACTTAGAAGAAAAACACTTTTCTTTTGTAAGTGTACAAATTTGAATCGACGTAAACAGCGTCTCTTGACAGGGAGAGACAAATGACTAGAGTTGATCGAAGTAGGAATCGTTCGGTAAAATCGGCAAAATCAATTTGTTTCGATATTCAGAAGATAAATATTGCGTTGAATTAATTTATCGTAGAGCTAGTCAATTTCGTGCGAGATTTAACATTTCGAATAACTGGATGAACTGATCGGGAATATTATTTTGGGAACATAATCGGAAATTGCGTCCGAATGTTTCCAGCCGTCCGCTGTCAAGAAAATGAGGTTGTGTCAAAACTACGTTAACTAACGAAGGAAACTGGAGCTGCATAACATAAACAACGTCGGACGTGTTCGCGGCCATATCCTAACACGGTAATGTGGTAATAGTACACATTTTTTTACTTTACGATAAAAGTGTAAACTGAATACTTAACAAGTCGTAAACGTAGAGTACAAGTACAACCATGATTTATTGTTATCAACTAAAAATAATCCGTGTTATGTATTTTAAAGTGGCTAAACAAATCAACGTCCTATTTACCTGCACTTTTTTCAGTAACATCAGCGGCAATTAAGATTTAACTATCATAATTTTTAAAACAAGAAATTTGAAGAGTAATTTTGTGTCAAGTACGTGTGATGTTCGGGACTATGATAACAGCTAATTAATTAAGGCCGTGCTGACAAATTGGGGACCTCTTTCGTCCCCAACACTTTCGCAGTAATTACTTTTCCTCGAGCAAACACAGATTTGGTAACATTTCGTTTCATAGAATTTTATAAATTTACTAGTACCCGGGTTTTAACCATTACTGGTATGCGGTTATGCTGACTTTGTTTTAAAATAAAACTGATTTATAGTAACATGTTAATCTTAGTAAAATTCAATGTGAATACTCATATCAGTTTACCAAAAGACCAAAGGACAAGCATAGCACCAAAAATTGTGTGAAAATAGTATCTTCGAAGGATGTTATGAGAATCTAGAATAAAATTCTAGCATGATTCTAAAAAGAAACGAGTCTATTCATTTTGTATTTGCTAAAGCGTATGCGTCACTTCTTCGATAACTTCTATATAATAATATGACTTTCCCGTGCAATATTAACAGCAGTAAACCGCAAATGTGTCATCGTTGACTGTTTCATCGCATGCCTCGATGTTATGAACACTGAAATATTTTTACACCTTCATGTATAAATAATATTTGTGTGGCCACAAGGTAGCATCAAAATTATGCCAATATTTTCCAATACACACGAACTGCGAATAGTAATTAGATTTTTGCTATCGGAATAGTTAAATTTACTCTAGTATAATGTTTTGCGGCTTGTTTTTAAGTTTTAAATAGGTAGAGGTTCAAATAAAAAAAAAGATTATCTATATTTATAAATTAAAATATTCTTTATTCAACACCGAAAATCAGCAGAGGAAATTATAAAAACCAAATGGCATGGTAGAGTCGTTGGATTGGGCAATACTATATTCAATTTTTAAATAAAACCCCGGCGCGTGCAGTTTTTTTTTAGATAGAAGGCGAACTAGTAGCACGTGGGTTGCCAGATGAAATGCCATCATCAATGCCATGCCACCTACAATACAATAACATAGGGGATTACGGGTGCGTTTCCAGCCCCTTTAAGAAAAAATTAGACTCCTACTAAAGACTAAAGAAAATCCGTAATTTGTACCAGTCCGGGAAAATCCCATCTGGCGCCATCTGATTCCGCAGTTTAACCGTGCGTGGTAAAAAGTTTCGCGAGAAATGAACTGCCAACTATTAAGGTGGTGAGGGTGGAATAGAAGTCATTTATATACGATATTATACAACTGTTACTCAATCACTTTTTTAAAGTTAAATTAATGTTTTTGTATCAAATACTAGTTGAACAAAAAATATTTACCTTGCTACTCCGATACTTACGTGCAAGATCATATACTAGTTTTCGGGGCAAAACAGCAAATTATCATTTAGGACTGTACGGGCAAAACGAACAACACTTTAATATTTAATCATTACTTCTACAGTGAATTGAGTTATGTGGGGAATCCATTTGCCAAATGTTTGATAAGAGTAGAGTAGACACTAAATAAATGTATTAAGATAGCACTCGAATTGAAGCTGAAATAATTACGTTTGTACCTTTATTAACTTTAACCTTAACCTTTAGTTGGTACTAGTGTAGGTTGGAGAGATAATTCCGCATTTGCATTCCAGCCAAGCCAAGTGCGAGTCGGGTTCGCGCACCGAGGATTCCGCACAAATTCGGCAAGTGAATATAAAATGCTGTGTTAGCAGAGCCCTGCCTCCTAAGCACAATGTAGGCAGTGTGAGGTAATTTTATATTCTTGAGGTAACTTTATCCCTTACGGGGTAGACAGAGCCTAAGGTAACCAAACATAATGGCTACGTTTAGCATGATTGTGGGCGTATAGGTGGAAAGGGGAATCAGGCTAGTGATGGGATGCTAGCCGCATCGCCTGACATGATTCCTATGGCCAGACATACATAGACATACGTAGACATAAAAATATTCCTTTTTTGTATTTGTTGTTATAGCGGTAAAAGAAATACATCATGTGTGAAAATTTCAGCTGTCTAGCTGTCACGGTTCATGAGATACAGCCTGGTGACAGACAGACAGACGGACAGTGGAGTCTTAGTGATTGGCTCCCGTTGTTTACCTTTTGGGTACGGAACCCTAAAATCTAATAACCAGTTTAAAATGTAGGTACATTAAAGTTATAAAATAATTAACCGCCCTGTTCATAAAAGTTACGACTTAGAACAACACATATATGCATGATTTGTCTCTGAAATCGTAAATGTCAAAGTTACAGAAATTAAGTTAACATATTCTTAACTTAACTAGCGTTTAGGAATATCTAAGGCAGTAAGAGTTAAATTGAGTTGCTTTAACTTTAAAGTTGGATAAATACATTTTTTTAATTTTCGTATGAAAAAACGGTGTTTTTTAACTTCTCTTTTTAACCGACTTTAAAATCATCATTCTCATGGGTTTCTGTGATCGCCGATATAGGTATAGGTTATTTTGTTGTGCATATGTTATAAAATAAAAAAGTGTGTTTTGCGAAAAATTGAATTTTTTATGTATTTTTCTTCTGTAAGAGCGAGGTGAGACTTTATTTATTGAAACATAGTGTTTTTTTAAATGCTCAATTTTGAATAGGTCTTATAGTTCTAAAAATTATGTCAAATAATGACATACCATTTTGCTGCGAAATAGTAAGGCTTCTAGTTACTTTATGTCGCGTAGTTATGTAACTGTTTCTCGCAAATGTCAATTTCACCCGTAAGTTTAAATCGAGAACAATATTATTTATGTTAAGATCAAAATAATTGTAGTGAGCACATATTTTGCCGTAGGTAAATACTGATAACACCCATAATATGAAATAGCCATGAGGCCGTTAGGGATTTATCACCTTTCGACCTGCGCGTTTATTACCTGTCTCGTAATATCATGGCAACCCTACGATATAAAACAGCTTTAATACAACATACCTACTGATGGCGACAAAATTATTGGACAATAATAATAACATATATAAGTAACTATTTTTTCTTTTTCTATTTTAATTTGCTACTGGTTGCATAAAGTGTGAATTAATGTACCTACCTAAGCACTGCCAAATTACATAGTCTTATAACGTCATTTCCGTACGACTTGCCCATGTTTATTGATCACAGGCACGGAATCGTGAAATTAAGTAAGTAATAATTGTACTTTATTTTAGATTGTTTTATGTCAATGTCTTAAGCTTTTATCACGACCACACAGAAAACACGAATCCAAATCTATTTATAACCTAGATAGCATTTAAATAATATATAAGACGTCAATTAGCTGTAGAATCAATGGCTCTATCCGTTGCGGCGGCCGAATGTCGATTTACCTCGACGATCTTTTAAATAAGCTCAGTAAAGCCGACATGTCAACAAAGACCTCCTAATTGTATACGTAAACAGGTTCAGCGGATTCTCTTTCCTTATATAGCTCAACGAATGTAAGATATTGAATTTAAGGGATTAATTAAATGAACCTCTGATTTAATTAAAGAAGCGTATCTTAAAACGCGAAGGTCTATTAAACAGGTTCAATGCCATTAAAAAGTTTAAAGCGCGCTTCAGCAATCATCGCCCAGGCAACGCATCCAGCAAAAGGGTGTCATTTAAAAATAAACAGCGGTTTATTGTAGAACTAATCTGAGTAACACCAACAGTTCTGGGCCCAGTTTAGTATTATCAAAATGTATGAAACTGGCTAACTTTTACTACATTTCACAACTCAAACAGATCATATTTTTGATGCAAGCCGCCCTTATAATGACTACTTACCGTACAAATAATGTTACACAAGCAAGAAAAATCGTATAAGTTGCTTTCCATTGCGTGACTAGAAGCTAAAGAGTTCAATCGATCAAGCGCCGCTATGTAATGCAACTTTAATGATTTTTCAGGCACCTAACTATAGTTATTTGCTTTGTATCACGTACGAATAATGTATGGAATCTAGGGAAAAAGGGTTAATCGGTTTCATTATACGCGTACAAAGGGACCGGAAAAAAGATTCACTTAACAACGCATCAATAAGAACGAGCCCTTTTATATCGATTGATCAAATATTTGCTACACGGTCACATTTCGAAGTATCTTTAGCTAAAATCTCAAATGAAGACTTGTATTGCGACAAAAGCACTTATTACCAATTTCGTTTACTGCTACTGATTAATTCTGGCAAACTAAATCTAACACCTTTAAACGAGCAATTCATGTAGGTATATGTATTAATTATATAATTTGAATCTCGGAAACGGCTCCAATGATTTTAATGAAATTTGGTATGCGAGGGGTTTCGGGTTCGGGATCGATCTAGTTACGTTTCATTTTTAGAATACGTACAAAAAAAAAATACCCAGCTAAGCTCGGTCAGCCGGGTACTTTTGTTTCTAATAAGTAAAACAAATGTATTCTACCCTACCAGTATTCATGTCGACGTTAAATAAAAGATCTATTGTTACATGATTGATTATCTACCTGCTACTACTTGTCATATCACTATCATCACTACATAGTATAAAACAAAGCCACTTTATATACGCTGTCTGTCTGTCTGTCCCTGCTTATGCTTAAATCTTTCTACGCAACGGATTTTGATACGGTTTTTTTTAATAGAGTGATTCGAGATGAAGGCTTATATGTATAATTCTACGCAGACGAAATCGCGAGCAGAAGCTGGTATGTACTGTAAATTGTAAATGAGTCAAAGCTCACTTTAATTCGCCGTTGTCTCGTAGGATTTGCATTATGTCATTACCAGAGATCGGACAAATTTGCGTCATTGCTCGCAATAATGTGGACATGACTCCAAAATTAATCAAATTTGTCAAAATGCATATATTAAGAATAAGTATATCCACGGAGGTTTTATACCTATAGAACTAGAAAACTTTTTTGGCAGAAATAATAATCATATCTAGCAGGATCGTGATTTCTTTATTATATAAAAATATTTACGAGAACGACAACTGCCACTTTAATTAAGATTTTGCTACTAATTTTATGCATGTGTAAATTTTTATCTCCGGGAGTTCAAATTTTATTTCGAGAAATTAATTAAATGATTAATTATTTGATTAATTTTTGAGTCATGTCCACTTTATTGCGAACGATGACGCAAATCTGTCCGATCTCTGGTCATTACAGATTTGCATTTTACCCTTTATAATGCTCATTGTTCGACTTAGTAGTTTGGTCGCCGGAAAGCTCCCAATAGATGAATCCAGTAAGCACATCAAATAGTATGCGACCCGAGCGTGTGTTATTTGCTGTACCTTTTGTGAGTTGCGACGCCATTTCAATATTCCATATATTATTATCTTTGCTTACGGAAATAAAAATGGATTATGATAAACCTTTTCTCAAACATGATGCGTAAAAGTTAAAAATACAGAACAATGGTCAAAAGTCTCCGGTAAGTAGAGAGGTTAGAACTTAGAACCTAGAACAATTTTTTTTAATAGTGCAAAAATTTCTGTTTGGGTCATTAAAAAGGTTGAACAATAAATGTATAATACCTATAAATATGATTTTATATAAGGACTTCTATTATTTCGGAACATAAATATAAATAGATTAGTTGCAAATTCATAATATTTAACAAATAATTCAAACTAAGAGGTAGGCCGTGCATGGAACACACTTAAAAAAAACAAGAGCACAAGCGTTCATGCAACGAGGTTACATACTTAATTAAAACAGCGGGAAAATTTTAACTTGTACAGCGATTAAATGTTTTGTTTAGTACACTTATCGGCCACTGGATGTCGCTGTATCGGACAGTCTTAATTCTGAATCGCGGTATCGAAATATTTCCGAGAAAACCATTTTTAAGGGCTGCTTAATTGAAATAAATTAGTCATTCAGCGAGAGACCGTTGATTGATCCCGATCTCAGGCGACGGACAACAATATTTATGGCAGTATTTCGTTGTCATGTAATTTTAATTTCACTATTATAATTAGTTACATTTGGTCTTTGTAGTTTTTTGTTTTATTTTTGAGAAAAACAGTATACGAGCTTCAACTACAACCATAAAGGGCCATACTGGACTCGTATAATAAAACCATCGCCTATGGCTCGGATTTCAAACCAACTCGTCCAGTATGTCTAACTTGCTCGTCTCTTCAGTAATGTACTACAACCTGAAACAGTGTTCAGACAGAAACAACAAAATCACATCTTGTAATCACAATATTTAGTAAACAATACATAAATGTCGAACTAATTCTAAAGAGTTTCTCTAGTCGAGGGTGTTGCCGGGGTGTTGGTCAAAAAGTTTTTTAATTCCGCCTACCGTGCAGTGACAGCATAATTCATTTTTCGCGTTTATTCCTTACATCTGTTACCTAACATTAGTGAACTCGATTTTGTAGTGCCAAAAGTTTAAGTGAAACAAAGCTGCCACTCGGAAGGAATACTTTTAAGTTTATAACGTTGATTCGGTGAAGGTCTTCCTCACAGGATTGTAATGTACAGTAAACATTTAAAGTAGGTACATTTTGAAAACTTATTTAAAAATACAAAATGGTAATTATTTAGACAACTCATACATTCATGTCATTATAAAATGATTGTCGATTTCTGTCGATTCAAAAATCTTATCTTACTAATATTATAAAGGCGAAAGTTTGTAAGTTTGGATGTTTGTTGCTCTTTCATGGCAAAACGGCTAAACCAATTTTATTGAAATTTGGTACAGTCATATTCACAGTCCCGGGAAAGGACATAAGATAGTTTTTTAGCGATAAGTGCATTTATTGCAGACGGAGTCGCGGGCAACATCTAGTACATAAATAAATGATTATATATCCATCCACTTCCCACGATGCTGTTTGTAGGCAGGAAAACAATACAGAATACAGAAAATGCAATTTCGTGTGGGAGTTACTTGAACAAAATACCTAACTGTTTACCTACTTAATACACTAAAGCCACAACTTTAAACGTATATATATGTAAAAAAGGATTGTTAAAAAGGTTTCCATGACCCATGCTAAAATGCCGAGACTGAACCTTAAAGACACGAAAATAACTAAACTTTTAATCTTGCTTATTGGTAGGTTTACGTTATGTTAAGTTTTCATCGGCAAGAAGGACTAAAACACGGAGAGAAATGAATTAGCCGTGATAGCTAAGCTCCCTTTGCTGAAATTTTCTTTGCTGTGGCATACAATTTGTTTGCAACTGTAACAAGGCCATGTCTATAGCAACTAAAACCAGTTAGCTACCACTGATAACGATATTTAGCTAAACGAATTTCAAATAATTTGCTAACAGTACTAATTGATTAGCAACTATAGCTAATTTATCAACAAAATAATTTAGTAATTGCTGTTTGTTGTAACCGTTAATAATTCTTAGTTATAGTGGATAAAAATTTCGTTACTATTACTAATTTTACATGTGTTAGACAGCAGATAATATCTTTGATACGTTTGATAAATACATTTTGCAATCACTAATAACATTTTTGCAACGGCTGCTAATTTTTTTCTGATTCATCTACTAATATATCCTTCGCTAATGTTGCTAAGAATCTTAGTCGCATCAACAAATTTACTTTGCAATGAACAGCAATATTATATTAGCAGTCGTAGCAAATCAGACTTATGTGTGGCAGCCAAGAACTTTTTGCAGCTTTGACAAACTTATTCACAAACTGTAGCTAATATTATTTGCTGCAACTGCTAAATATTTTTTTGCTAATGTTGCTAAGAATCTTAGTCGCACCAACAAATTTACTTTGCAATGAGCAGCAATATTATATTAGCAGTCGTAGCAAATCAGACTTAAGTGTGGCAGCCAAGAACTTTTTGCAGCTTTGACTAACTTATTCACAAACTGTAGCTAATATTCTTTGCTGCATCTGCTAAATAATTTTTTGCTAATGTTGCTAAGAATCTTAGCCGCACCAACAAATTTACTTTGCAATGAACAGCAATATTATATTAGCAGTCGTAGCAAATCAGACTTAAGTGTTGCAGCCAAGAACTTTTTGCAGCTTTGACTAACTTATTCACAAACTGTAGCTAATATTATTTGCTGCAACTGCTAAATATTTTTTTGCTAATGTTGCTAAGAATCTTAGTCGCACCAACAAATTTACTTTGCAATGAACAGCAATATTATATTAGCAGTCGTAGCAAATCAGACTTAAGTGTGGCAGTCAAGAACTTTTTGCAGCTTTGACTAACTTATTCACAAACTGTAGCTAATATTATTTGCTGCAACTGCTAAATATTTTTTTGCTAATGTTGCTAAGAATCTTAGTCGCACCAACAAATTTACTTTGCAATGAACAGCAATATTATATTAGCAGTCGTAGCAAATCAGACTTAAGTGTGGCAGCCAAGAACTTTTTGCAGCTTTGACTATAAGTAACGATAAGTATTAAGGCCAACAGCAACTGAGCTTACGAAATACGCCAACAGATGGCGCTGCGCGCAAGTTACATCGCGCTATCGTTTGGTTGACCGAGCGTCCATATATACCCGAGATGATTTTGAATGATTATCTTGTAACAGACACAGGAAGCGAGTCTGAGTAGCCTAGTGTGCACGTTACTGCTTCTAATTCGTTAGGACGTTAACGGGCCCGGTCTATCAGACTTTGCAGGTGTGTGCACGGGTTGCCGTATCGCAGTGGCGGTCGCTTCCTCGGGCCACAAATTGATTACATCCCACAACTAAGACTCTTGGTAACTGTAACAAACTTAATTAGCAGCTCCAGCTAACCTGATTACATCTCACAACTAAGACTCTTAGTTACAGTAACAAACCCAATTAGCACTTATAGCTAAACAGATTACATCCCACAACTAAGACTCTTAGTTAAAGTAACAAACCCAATTAGAGGCTACAGCTAAATTGATTACATCCCACAACTATGACTCTTGGTTACAGTAACAAACCCAATTAGTACTTACAGCCAAACTGATTACATCCCACAACTAAGACTCTTAGTAACTGTAACAAACCCTTTTAGCAGCTGCAGCTAAACTCGTTGTCGAATACCGCTAAAGAAATGCGATAGAGTATCAAACTAACTTAGTTGCTACAGCCAACACTTTCGCCGATGCAACGAATTATTTTGATTGTCACATCTAAAGTAATTAGCAGCTACGGCAAATTTGTTTGCAGCTACCGCTAAATATTGCTAATTAAATTAGCTGTCACTGCTAAATATAGCTAATATACTTAGCAGCCACAACTAATTTTAGCTAATATGATTAGCAGTCACTGCTAAGTTTCCCAAACTTCAAAGTGATCACAACTAAGAATATTTGCTATCACAGCCAAGTTTCGGTAGCGAAAAACTCTTTGCAACGATAGCTAAATACTTCGATGTCCCTATAGTTTCGAAGGAATTTAGCTGCGCCAACTAATTCCTAGTTACCACAGCTAAATTTTTTTTTCCGTGAAGCACGAAGAAATAGGAGTTCCGCGTGAGCTCCGTCGACACTGTTTCTGTACACTATTTCTGCGTGCTTTAGGCTCTTCGGGCCGATGAATATTTGACATAACCTAAACCTACCTATGTTTCTGTGTCGTAGTTTAAGTAAGAAATTCTGGTATTCTGCGTAGATGGTAAGACGCGTAAATAATCATGGTCATCTGAGTATCAGGTTTTTTGCGTTTCTGGCAGTATGCGTCGAAATGTATGCGATAACTACGACAAATAATTTATATATAAATAATAACTTCCACAAAACCATTTTTATAATTTGAGGTGGTTACTTGCAAATTACACAGATTATGTTTTTGGTTCGAGATGTAATTAAGAGTCGTAAAAACTCCAGTTTATCTGGTTTTAGAGAATATCCCATTCCAATGCAAAATAAGTTTTTAATGCGTTTATGGCGTTGATTTTAATCCGTTAATAAAACTAGCTTATAAATAGACATTGAAAAAATGTTAATAAAAAAATTAGATATTGGAATTTACCTTGTCTCACGAGCAGTCATTTGAAGAAATAAAATGACTTGTTTACTCATTGACCTATTGGTTAATAATTGGTTGTAATCGTAACATGATTGTCTGGTTTTCGTTCTTTTCGGGTATACTTATATACATAATTTTGCAGCCGTCTTACGTTTTTTGGTCTCGGCGGGCGCATTCCTTTTACCTACTTGGCAAATCACAGCGGTAGTAAACCAGTATCTCTTTACAACCTTGATACATAAAGTATTCACCTTATTTTTTCGCAAATAGTGTCAAAAACTGTCGGTCCTCACCATAACCATAAATTGTGTAGGTGATAAAAATATCGTTTTCCGTTTAGGGGGAAAGTGAAGGCGCCTCGCGTGTCCTTCGGGAACTACTTTCATCCACTATGTTTACTAAAACCGTTTTGCATTACGTATAAATTGTTCGCGTTACCTAAACTGTCATTATTTGTTTGTGCCTTAGTATCTTGTTTAAGAACTACGACGATCAAATTAAACATAAATATGTAAATGATTGATTATTTAACTATGTATCTCTGTAACTGGTTATTGCCATCATTGATGTTCCGGTATACAGTTACCCATTAACACATCTACAACTTTAGTTCAAGTCGCGATGACGGACGATCCAATATTTATAAAAAAACGTGATACAAAATTATGCGCAAATAATAAATATCGTTTATCTTTTTCAGGTAAAGTGATGTCACTCACCAAGCGCTAGTGATGGAGGAATATTTCGATGACTTCGTGATCAATGCGACGAACAGCACAGTGCGGGCAACGGGCTACGGCGAGCCTGACACACTGGATCTGCTGGTGCCGCTCAGCATCACGTACGCCATCATCTTCGTGGCTGGTATCCTCGGCAACATCAGCACCTGCGTGGTTATAGCGCGGAACCGTTCTATGCACACCGCGACCAACTTTTACCTCTTCAGTCTCGCAATCTCTGATCTCATGCTCCTAGTCTGCGGCCTTCCATTTGAATTTCATCGGCTCTGGAATCCGAACATGTACCCGCTCGGGGAAGCGCCGTGTATCATCCTCGGACTCGCATCTGAAACAGCTGCAAACGCCACAGTGCTGACGATAACGGCGTTCACTGTGGAGAGGTACATCGCCATCTGCCGGCCGTTCATGTCACATACGATGTCCAAACTGTCAAGAGCAGTGCGATTTATCGTTGCTATCTGGTTCCTAGCTCTTTGCACGGCCGTACCTCAAGCGATGCAATTCGGGATCGTTTCTTACGTGGACAACGGGCAAAACGTGAGTGTGTGTACAGTGAAAGGCCATGGTGTGCATCAAGTGTTCGTTATATCTAGCTTTGTGTTCTTTGTGGTGCCCATGTCAGTGATAACTGTGCTGTATGCACTTATAGGTGTTAAGTTACGTACCTCACGGATTTTGCATCCGGCGAAGAAGCTGTCGGTGGAGAGTAACGGGCGGCCGGCAGGGCCGGTGAGATACAGGAACAGCGCTTCTCAAAGGAGGGTGATTCGAATGTTAAGTAAGTTTTTGTCATCAACTTGTTACATTCAAACGTCGAGATAGCATTGTGCGACCAAATTTTATTTTCCAGCACGTTAAACAATCTATTAAGGTAAATTTGATAAAACAAATTGAACAGATTCAATCTCAGATGGCGCGTCATTTAAATTTTCACTGATAAGTTTAATCTGATCTGAATAATTTTCAGTCGAAATGCTCTTCTACCGTAGTAACATATTTTTTTTAACAGTCATTTTAAGGGCACAGTCATAATTAAATTAAAAGGCGGAACAGACACCGGTCCACCTCGAAGTTATAGCCGCGTTCTGTGCGAATGAGCCCCCAAGATAGTACTTCCTATCTCGGTTTCATGGTGTATCTTTCCCGCGAGTCGCGTAACGAACATAAATCTTGCCACAAATCCTCGCAATTGATTCTCTTCAAGGCAATTGAACATCGCGTGGCGCGGTTTTCATGCTGTCGCTCCGTGTATTGTGCGTAAGCCCGGCAATAAATTTAAGCTACTTGAAGGAAAGTAGAAATCATCCTCTTGTGGTTATTTACTTGACCATTTCTATGTAAATGTCAAACATTAAGGTACTTAGCATAATTGTGCCCAGGCTGCGAACAATGCGCCTTAATTAGTGATATGAAATTGTGTACAGAATGAATGATTTATGAGATAGATTATTTTGATTGTCGAGTTATAGCTTTTGTTTACTTAATGATATCGTATTTTTGCTTTGCGTGATACGGTTTCTTTGACGGAAGCCAGAAAAGGAAATGATTCTTGCGAAGATGGCGATTCGCGAGTGAGCATTTCATTTCCAATTGGCGTAAACTGCGGCAATATTTAGCTTCCTTTTACGTGTTTAATTCAAAGCGATGTAATAAAACGTTTTTACTTGTTTAAAATGAACTCGAGCGCAAATATGTAGAGTTAATATTTACATATTAAACCAACGAATATATTGCTATGTGTTATAAACGCAATACATTGGTGTAAACAACTACGATATTCTAGCAGCCCGCTTAACATGAGCACGTTTACGTAGGCTTTTTAATTATTAAGTGAATATACAAATTAATTATTAAAAATGCTAATGAGGTTGTTGATTTTTCTTGAAATTTCTTTTGATGTTCCACTCGTTAACTTATTCTGATTCCTTATCCATTTTCATGCGTAAAGTTTCGCTCCTGTTACGCTCGTCTTCGAGCGTTGCATAATTTAAGTTTATTTGAAAAGTACTCACACATTTGCATGATGTGATTATTCTTTATTACAAAAGTATGTGGGTTCCGGGACTTTTCAACATGTAATTTAACTTTTGTAATCATTTCTATGTGGAAATTACTACAAAATTGAAAAAAAAACCTTTTATTTGCAAGGTTTCCAAAAATAAGAACGTATATCACACGTTTTATACGAATTGTAACCTACAGTTCCCGTAAATATCTAGACCTGCGGGAAAACATGAAAGGAATTAAAAAGAGCGCAAATTATTAAATGGTGAAATTTATCGTTCGTGAAGTTTGATTTACAGCGGTATACCTATTAAAACGTTCCAAGGAATTTCAAAATTTCCTCGAAGCAGAAGCACAGAGTGGAAGTGACAACGGCGCGCTTAGCTCGAATGCAAAACCCATTTCTCAATCCAATTACACCCGCCTCCGTGGTACTCGAGTGGCTTAGCAACCTTTGCATTTTGGGAAAAACTTAGTATTTAGAGATATTCAAAAAAGTTTTTACTTAAGATTACATTGTAAGATGTTAAAAAGGAAAAGTTTGCTCAGAGCACGGATTATATGAACGAAACCAATTTCCTATTATTTAATTTGCGAGCGACGCCACCCTTAAACAGGTTACCTTTTAATTTGACAATATTTAACGTAGTTAGTTACAGCCATTACATTTTAAAGGAGGACTATTAAACTAACAATTGAATCATACTAGCAACGTATAAATCGTTGCCATCAGTCAAAATTTATGTCTGTGACGTTTCCCATAAAGACTAATGGCGCCTCGAGGGATAATTTGAAATGTTTGTTATTCAGTCGCCGTGGCGCTGTCGTTTTTCGTGTGCTGGGCGCCCTTCCACGTGCAGAGGCTTCTGGCGATCTATGGCAAGAGCCTAGAACACCCCACGGATACCTTCTACCTGGTAAAGTAAATATATGTGTACATACCTCGCTATCAAAATCTGTTTTAAGAGCTAGTTCACGGTAGGCGTTTGATCACGGGGCGCTTTGATTTGGAACTTTTGGGGACGATTTAGATTAAAAAAGCGACGTAACGTTGTGTGTGTGTTCTAGCTCTTAAAACTAAGCAGCACATGTGGTTATCACCATTACTTTATAGTAGGTATCCTAGCCGACAACGCTGATTAAATTATACACTAAACTCAACTCAACTGGTATTTTGTGTGTTTGATTGGATTGATAATAAAATTGCAACAAGATCGCAATGCTAGTATTTACTCCTTATGATATAAAACTGTCGTAGTTATCAATATTCTGTAAATTTATAATTAAAATCTCAGATGCCTCCCACCCCTCGCACTCCATCCAGCCTGACGCTGTAGGTATTCCGGTAAAAATTACTCAATTAACAACTTTCTTCGAGCTTCTCGTCTACTAACATAAAACCACTTATCTGATACTAGCTGTTGCCCGCAACTTCGTCTGCATAGAATTCGTTTATCGCTATCCCGCGGGAATTACGCAATTTTCCGGGATAAAAAGTAGCCTATGTGTTATTCCCGACTATAATCTATCTATGCTCCAAATTTCATCCAGCTCTGTCCAGCCGTTCTGGCGTGAAAGAGTAACAAACATCCAAACTCACAACTTTCACATTTATAATATTAGTAGGATTTTTTGTATCGCGAAGTGACCCTGCCAATAAACTTGTTTCACTCTCATCAACCGCTCCTTATAAGCGAGACGATTTTGGGTCGTTATCATCTCAACGTAATCGTTTTTCGGATCAATTTTCGACTGTCACCGACATCTTGGCTCGTTATAGCGCCTCTGTGAAAAAACTCAGGCTAGTTCTTTTCACTTGTGGCAAGGTATAATATTGGTGTTTATACGATTGGTTGTATATGACATATCGGTTATGGTATGGTCTACCTAAACTATTTGAAAAGTCTTGATATGAAAAAGAAAGACTATACTTGTGTGTGTTTGTGTGAGTGTGTGAGCTCTTTTCCAAATTGGTGTAAGGCATTTTTGCCATCAAATTTAATTATTGTTATATCTACGTATCATTATTTTTTACTATTTGATTAATGCGTTTAAATTTTTTTTATTTAATGTTTAATATAAGCTTTTGCAATTAATTTTGGCGAGTGAGCTTTAAATGTGGTAAACACATATCTGATACGTATCGAAATGTGCGTGTGTTACGGAGCGATTTTCGTACTACATTTCTCAGATTTTTTTTATCATCACAATCATGCTAAGCGTGGCTTAGCATCTACCCCGTAAGGGATGAAGACGTGATTTATGTTTATATGTATGTTTAAGTCAACCTCTGAATGGATGATTAGGAGCATTTGATTAGGGAGTTCAATTCAATCTTGGTAGGTACGTAATTTATTCTTATTATTATTCTTGATTGTTACTACACTTACTACAGTAAAATGCGTAAAATCAGATGTGGCAGCAAAATGTAAGCAAATAGCGAATTGTTTATGAAAATTTATTGCAGTCAATGATAAATTGAGGTTTATTCCCAACATTATTTACGCTTCCGGAATAGCAAATAGTGGTAATAATGGCAACTCTCATTCATTGACACCCACGCCTGCTTCCACGTACAACTTTAATACACGGTACCTAGTCATCTTGTTTACTGCTTTTCATGAAAATGTATTTACTCGTCAAAAGTAAGTTTGGTTTTGATTTATTGCGGTGTGAAACACAAAATCGCAAAATTAAACAACAGTACATACTAACATTATGATTGGCAGAGGTGTTAATATGTTCATGCTTTGATTTGATTATATCTTCCATGCTAGTCTGGGAGTACCTACCTAAAGAAGTTGCTTCTCTTCCCGCGCAGATGGTAAAAACCCATCGAGGGAATGGGCGAGAGTCTTAGGAGTCATGTTATAGGCGATGCGGCTAGCAGCCCATCACTATTTTGATTTCCTTTCCAGCTACACGCCCTTAATCATGCTAAACGTGGCCTTAAGGTTTTGTTACCTTGGGCGCTGTCTACCCCGTGAGGGATGAAGACGTGATATATATATGTATGTATGTGTATGTTGATTATGATAATAATAAAATGGAAACCATGGATACCAATTGAGTTAGTATATTATATAATCCAGCCTATATACGTCCCCATGCTGGGCATATACGTAGGCCTTCTCTCAGATACACAATTTCATAAATATTATCTGCTCCGATCGGAGATCGGATCGGGGCCCAGAAGCTTCATAGTCAGGTTCTACTACTAGGCTATCCGGTCCTCGATATTTCAATGAAAACCATGAAAGTAGAGTACCATAGAAAGAAGATGCTATACTCCAAAAAACAATAGAATCCGCTGAACACACGAAACCTAAATTCTATTTTATTGCACAAAAAGTCGGATGCGAAAAAACGCATGAATATTTTTATTGAGGCACGTTCTGTATCTGCCCGTGGAATATTAAGCTTTCAGTGTTAGCTTTTTATTGTTTTCATCACAATAATTGCATCTGACCATGGCAAAGAATGTCTCCTAATTTATATGCGAGTAGGTCTTATTATTTTCTAGATTACGAAAGATTGAAGTGAAAACGGATGAGAACTTTCTAGCTTTAACATGTATGTAGTAATTAAAATAAAACCCCAGAATAAACACAGACTGCTTTTAATTATTTTAAAATTCTTACAACAAAATTAGTATTTTAAAGCTATCCGCCATCATCCGCGAATCCCCTCTCCCCGCTACTCCCATAGACTAAGCCATAACTTTTTTTTAAATTATAATCCTACATGTATATGGCTCTTTTCTTTAGCTCGTGTGTAAGAAAAATAATATAAATGTATTACCGTATATCTGTGTCTGGTTGCGACAAAGACAGAAAAGTTAAAAAGGAATTTTGTGTGAAACCAAAGAAGATAATGTAGATACACCGGCTGACTACGAATGGGTTGTCCGCACCTGGGACTCTCGTGCCTAAAACGTACTGAAATAGAATGCGCGTAGGAAAACAAATTTAGTAAGATAGATCTTTGTTTCTATTGAAGACTGAAAACAAAAGCTTAAACCTAACATTTAATAATATATTTCGTAATATTTGAAACGTTCAAGCGGAATTTAAATAAGCAATCAAACATTATTATGCAGAAAGTCATTATTCATTGGTGATGTAATTCAAGGCACGAAATTCGTAGAATACAAAACAATAACAAAGGTTGAATTCATTTGTTTCACCGTAGTGTCTGGTTGTTTGTGTTTAACCTGCTATGAGTATGAACTAAACTAATAGCTGTTTATCAATTAGGCCTAGTTTGTAAAGAAAACAAAATTAGGGTAGGCTAGATTTTAGTCCTTCGACGTATTCTGTAAGTTTCGATTAAACCATAGTACCGATGTTAATCCTAAAGCTTGTCATAAATATCACGAGCATTAAATGGGATTAAAAATTATGAAAAATAGGCAGGAAATCTTTTTTGCAAAAAACGTGTTGTTGAATGCTGGATATTTCCCCATTTTAATCCCCACATTGAGTTCATGTTCTTCATATACCTATTCGAATATGTAATTTAATTTAGTTGAGCAGTGATTATCAACGGGTTGGGACGTCCTGGTTAAGTAGCCTTTTCAGAGGGGTTTGTTCTCCCTTCACAAATTAAATTAAACATTGTAAAGCTAAACGCGTCAAGTTAGGATGACAGACGGTAAGGAGGGTCGTGGCAAAACTTTATCTTTTTAAGGGCGCTGTGGCGTAAAAAAAGGTTCATTACTTCAATGTGCCTCTAGAATTATTCGTAATGCATAATGTCCTTTATAAGACCTTTGACTTGATTTTTTAAAATAAAAACTGCGTACATTACGTTACACTCCAAAATAGCTTTACATACTTATTTACATGAAAATATATGTACGTCCTCAATAACATTGGAAGATACGTACTCGTGGTATCTACAATAATTTTTCTTGTGCTAAGGTAAAATTGATACTTAAGATAATAAAAGGGAAACATTACCTTCTCTCTGGGACTTATTTTACTTAAAAAATATTTCACGTAAGTAATCTAAATAAAAGGAAAGTATTTGAAATGAAATAATTTTTGTGTCATATCTAAAATGGCACGGTATAATGCTATAGATAGAATATATAGTCATTTATTAAACTTCAAACTTATTTCAGTCACTATTTTCTCAAGAGAGTCGTCACCAAGATCCAGATCCTCAATCGACGACTATTAACATTTATTATAAACTCTCTCAAGAATAGACTCTAGTAGTCTTTGAAATTCAATCAAAAAATTCTTACTTACTTTTTCAGAAGTAATATTTGGATAAAGACCTAAAAGTTGTCCACCGCTATCAATTAAAATTAGAACGAAAGTAGTCCGTTGTGATACCGTTGTGGCGTTTTGTATGGTTAATTGCCACTAACAGTGGTCCAACTTTTTGCTCCTTATTTATGATACTTTATTTTTTCGCTATGTCGGTATATACCTACTATTCCAATTCCAAATAACAGATTTCTAGTTCTAAGATCTACAGACAGATACTCGTAGCAAGACAAATGGACATGTGCGAAACCATAAGGGTTCCTTGTCGACAACGGAACCCAAAACGAGCTTAACAAAAACAGTTCATATTCGTCTGTTAAATATTTACGCGTCATGGACTTAGTTACTTCTGGTATATATCCCCACAAATATTCTGATAAAACCTTTGTATTTCACGTGAGCCCGTGAATTTCAATTTAGAAGTAATCCACGCATACGGCGAGCCAATCGCCGAAACAAATACCCAATACGTTCTCGTGATATATCCAATTTTTGTTGACAAAAACGGCGGTCGGCTATTTGGGGGGTTGTTTGCCGCGACCCGTATTATCATAAAAATGCTCTTAACAAGAGTTGAGACTAAATCTGTCTCAGTATAGGCCGAGTTCAGGCATAGAATAGGTACGTACAGGCTGGCTCGTAAACTCTTAAAATGCAATTCAGTTTATCGGGGAATGCTACGTGATTGTCAATAGCGTTTGTGAACGTAGGAATATTTATTAAAACCTGGCTATACTACCTACATATAATAGGTAAAACATGGAATAGGAACGACTGGATAGCCTATACGGTAGTGATAGACTATGAAGCTAGAGGTCCCGTGTTCGAATCACGGCAGAGGGGCAGACACTTGTCTTGTATGACGGATGAATCATTATTATCATCACCCGAGTTATGGATGTTATATCCATATTAATTTACATAGTGCATGTTTATCCGTTTCCCAGTACCCATAGTACAAGTTTTATTTCCCTTGGAACTAGGTAAATTTTATTGATTTAAATTGTCCCATGATATTTATTTATTTACCTACATATTTTTCTATACATACCTATAACATAGAATGACTATCTTAGTCAACGAAACTCTATAACCTAACCTGCAATTTTTTAGATCGTACCTACTAGCTGCCCCATTTTAAGCACTAGGCTTTATAGTGGACATAAATCGTCCATCCTTTTCACGCAAGCTTACTAATCAGAAAGGGACAGCCGTTTCATTGCGGCGATAAAGGCTGGTGTGCCGGGCCAGGGCGACTTTGATTGTAACTAAAAGCGCTTAAGTTTGTCTTGTCATCCCCCGTCGTTAGACTATAATTTATAGTTGTCACAGTCACAAAAAGGATACAATAAAATTCTTTATGGATTTATTCCGTTGAATTGTGTAGTTTAGGCGAAACCTAAATAGTGGGTCAAGGTTTATTTATTTCACTCCCTAGTCCCTATCCTTCGGAGATAAACATAATTTATTCACTTTTCCCGTTTAATCATAAAGTTTTACAGTAAATAACGAAAGAGGCACCAGCGAAAGCTTTGAAGCAACGCATACTTCTTTCACACATTCATGAAAATACCTACAGTTTTACTTAACACCCACATAATACAACCCAATATGGCCCAAGAAAGTTACGAGGCGCGAAATTGTGTAAAATTTAAAATTAATTGGAATCCAATTTACCCTTTATGTAAGTTGGGATTAATACGTCCCAGCGGCATATAATTTGCCGACGTTCCCGTGCGAGGGTTCCTGTCCTGTCACGGCAGGGCGGAACCCACCGATTAAACTAACCCTTAACCTGTGATTTAATGTCTACCGAAAGTTCCCAACCAACTTCTTGGAACATTTTCAATCTTTCCTAAGATTTATTTCCCTTGTATTATTTAGAGACAATCTGCAGTAGGTATAAGGAACGGAGTGCGAGGGTTAGCCGATTTACAAGGCTTAGTCCACCTCGTAATCAAGTTGTTGCGAGGGGACAGGAATGACTCTGATATAATGATTACCTGTGCCAATAATAAGTAGTTTCTTTTAAGAATTTTATCGAAATACTTGATTTAAGAAAAGGTTGTCATGAATTTAAGGATTCGTACATACAATTTAATCTTTGTCAACTTATTTCCTTATTTTTATTTGATAGTTGCAAAGATTCAGGTGGCGAGGTGTCGTTCATTATGGTGTGCTAAGGGGGAGGCTTTTGTTCAACAGTAGTGGACGAGAAAAAATTACAAATAAATATGACTCTAATTTTCTTTTTTTTCCTCAGGTGTACATAGTGCTGACTTTCCTGTCCGGTGTGCTGTATTTTCTGTCGACGGCCATCAACCCATTCCTCTACAACATAATGTCGAATAAATTTAGAAACGCCTTCAAGGTAAGCGAAATCTGATCACCATATTTATTTTATTATTAAAATAAGTTACATATTCCGCACAGAAAATCTGTTTATTTTAAAGCAAGTATTTATTTATAGTATTTTCTCTATTTTCATTCTTCCTACACAGATTCAATAATCAAGGAAAATTTGTAGCGGAAACCGATGAGGTCTTTACAACGGAGATTATTTGGTTTTCTTTAGACTGTTTCATCTCTGTAATTTAATGAGCAAGGCGTAAAAACAAACGCGCCTTATTGGACGTAGTAAGTATCAAAGGGAAACAATGTGCGTCCGAAGCTTGGAATTTGAAGTTATTTATGAATTCAGTTACTCATATTCTATTTTTCAGTGACCATTAAAACAACACACTAAACTTGCTACATGCCTTTCGAGATTTCATAATAATGTCTTAATAGTTTAAACATGGAACATACTAGGTATGGTATAAAACAAAGCAAAATAACCTGTTTCGTGTAAAGGACCGGGCGACCGAAAATCAGGCAAACATTAAATTTATTTATTGGCCAACTATCCGGTTTTACTTTTTATTTTCGTTGCACTGTTAAATCTAACATTTTAACTGAATTGTTAATAAATTAGTGGATTTGCATAATAAACGCGGTCTTTAAATGTCATGCTGGTACCTAAGTAATTAGTTATGCTAATGAAGGGTTTATGTGAATACAAAAACGTTTTGTGGTTAAGTTTAGTTATTATTTATTTATTTCGGTGATTTTAGGCGGATTCAACCAAACGGTAATAAATTTTGATTTTAGTCCATCTTGCTGGAAAAAAATAAATCTCGATTTAGTAGTGTCAAAAAGTACGGATTGTCAAGCTTGAAACTAGATTCAGCGTCAAAATCGAGATATTCGTCTCCTGCAAGACGGCCTCAGAATATTCAGCCAGTTATTAGAGACTATATACGCTTCTATATACTTTATATAAAAACATAGGCATCTATACTTTATGTTTGGCATTTGCACTTTGACTGATTTGACCCATCGAAATTTAAATTTAGATTTAGAACAAATAGCCAGTTTTACGTGTTACCATCTGCAACTCTAAAGGAGAGAAGAGAAAGAGAGAGAATATTCTGAAATAGTTTTACACCACCGTTTCCCAAAACAATATTTATTTTCTGGATATTGCATTCGTTCATATATGCTTTTTGCTACATATGTTTAATTATTATAAGAATAGCTATACTCTAGATTAAACGACTCTACTCAAGAGAAAACGGCTTTTGGTGGTGTACTTCCACGTCTAAATTGAGGATCAAATATATCCCTGGCGTGATTATTGGTTATTCGTGTAAAAACTCTGATTATAGACTTAGGACCGTCTTTTACGTAATGGACGCCCTGGGCACTTTAGGATAATGGGGCCCCAAAGACTATGACTGATGAATGAAGTAGGTAAATAAACCAAAGTCTACATTTATTCAACCGTTATTTGTTACATTCCCAGAGTGCCAAGCGGGAAAGAGAAGGCTGTATTTATAGACAGATGCATCATAGACTTTCATGACGGATGATAGGCTATCTAGCATTTTAAAATGATTTAAATATTATTTATCTTTGTGGTTTCTTAGTTTCGTGGTGTATTGGTTTTGTACTGTAAACTTTTCTACATATAACATTAATTAATTAAACCTCAGGTTCAATGTCGGTTAGCAAAAAAAAAACACGTACAGGTCTCTTTTAATATGGAAAAATTAGCAGCGCCACTTGCGGATCGAAACGGCAACAAACTAATAAATAAATAAATAAAGTTAGTAGGTACCTATTTAATGTTTTAATGCGTACGCGTCCGAGACGCATTCTGATCTTATAGTATTTGTCACTTAAACGCAAAAGCGTTGAAAGCATTTGTTTCGTTCCAATAAGTGAGTTCACAGATCATCAATGTCTATTTTTACTAGTTTTTATTTAGTTTTTTCCCGTCCCGGTGTTTGAGGGGGATGTGTGTGAAATAAAATATTAAATTTGAACCATTTCACGTAGTTAGATTGATTTGAAATTTGGCGTGACTATGTAAATTAGATAAAATGCAAGTAACTACAGTCAATTTCCACTTCAAATCACTTACAAGTCTACATAATATGAAATATGACAAGGACCCTTCAAAATGTTAATGGGCTTTCTTGGTTGACTTATCGTAAAATCGTAAAACGTCGTCATAGTCATTTATTCTTTAACAATGTTCACAATTGCTATACATAAGACGTATAATTTATTTATAACAATTAATATTACCAAATACGTTGAGTTCTCTAATATCTAAATACATTGCAGCCATCTAAAACATGTACACACGCAAGTAACATAAGGTACATACATACCTGTTTAGATATTTATGAAAGCTATATGGAGTGTACTTTTACATGATAAGGGGTAATTTGGTAATCAATCACCACCATCTATGGACACCCATAACACAGGAGGGTTACGGTTGCGTAAGAAAATATTAAGCTCGTTTTTTGAAGATCATTAAGTTGTATGGGTCGCGAAATATTGATGCCGCTAGCTAAATCTACAGACTGCACAATTTTGTTTAATATTTAGTTCCAAAGGATCTATCTGAACCATATAATCCGGTGCCATCAACGATTGAGCGTATTGTGGCTGGCGCCGGAAAGCATTATCCGGGTGCTTGTGAAAAAAATATTTTTCCTTGAAAACATTTCCCTTTTCGGCTTAAATGTCCTTTCGGCCGTTAGACACATCCGTCTATAAATTTTCATCGGTGGGGATGTTAGTAATACGGATCAAGAAACAAAGTTTTAGCTACGACAGTGGCGCCGACTAAGGATGCGCTTGTCTACTAAAAATATTTTTCATGACCTCACCTTGATAGATGGTGATCCTTCACTTTGTGGTTTAAGCGGTGTTTCTTGTTTCGTACGTGAAAAATTTGGAATTGACTGATTGCTCAAGTTTTTCCAATTCGCTGCAACCAAACTTTTTCAAGGCCGGAAACGCGCCAGCAGTCCCAAGATTAGTATACTCGTACCGTAAACGTCTGTGAACTGTTTGTTCGTTTGACAACAAAAATAATAATATTAAAGGTAGAAAAAATTAAGAACGGTCATACCAGCTTTTATGGGTACGTATATACGATTATTATGTGCGTGCCGTTTTTGCTTTAAACTACTTACTCATGAAAGAAGGAATTCCATTATCTATATCTATACTAATATTATAAAGAGGAAAGATTTGTACCTATTTTTGTATGTTTGTATGTTTGTAATGAATAGGCTCAAAAAGTACTGGGCCGATCTGGATGAAATTTGGAACATAGATAGATTATAGTCTGGAATAACACATATGCTACTTTTTATCCTGGAAAATTGCGTGATTCCCGCGCGATAGCGATAAACGAATTCTATGCAAAAGAAGTTGCGGGCAACGGCTAGTCATTGTATAAATTGAATGTGAAACCCAAAAATAATGAGGCTCGCGTAATGCTATAGTTAGTATCCACAAAACCAAGTGGCGAGTCAGGCCATAAATCATCGGAATCGTGCTATCTCTTTCGCTGTCTAAGATCTATCCTGGGGATCAAGTGGCAGGACCGTATCTCTAATTCTGAGGCTTTGTGTCGCTCGAGAATGCATGGCATGAAGGCTCTTCTCGTGCATCGCCAGCTCAGGTGATGTTGGCACGTCCTCCGCATGGAACTGTCTTCTATTCTGAGATGGCAGAAAGTAAACAGAAGCACGGTGGTCAACATCCTGCGCTACAAAGACGTGCTCAAAAGACATCTGAACGCCTGTGCCCCTTTAACATGGGAGGAGAGCGCTTCAAATAGGTCGTTGTGGCGCTCCACATTATATAAATCTGTAGATATTTTTGATGAAAACCGGTTGACCTAAAACGCCAAATTCAAAGAGAAAGACCTAAGCCTTCCTACAACTATACCTACAATGCACATGGCCAGCTCTATGTATTGCATCTCCTGTGATAGGACATTTAAAACCAAGTTCGGCCTAGTGAGTTACATTAGGGCTCATGATAGAAAATTGTAAATAGGTAAATGAGTAGCGGAGTAGCAAGGTAAATATTTTTTGTTCATTGAAATGGAACTCCGCAAAGTAACTTGTTATATTTATGTGAAATTGTTATTTTTTTGGTAGTCAGTTTTTTCGCACCTGCCCTGCCTTGTGGAGCGGGCCGTGCAACAATAGTGCATTTAGCGTTAGGCATCAAAAGGAATGGAACTGACGTTTATTGTCTGACTCGCCACTTGGTTTTGCGGATACTATAGAGGCGGTGTTTGCTTACTTCTTCGTGTACGCACATAGCTATGTGATCGCAATCTGCAATAAATATACGTTACGCAAGTAATACTTATCATTTTATTTTTGTACGTTGATAGATTTTTGCACAGAGGCCAGGGCTCGAGTCGTTTCCATATGGTTTAGTGCAAATTGGGTGCCGGAGGTCCTAGTAGTACCTGCTTAATACCTAAAAACAATCAGGCTCGGAGATAAATACACGCTTGAACCCCCATTAATCTGTTTACCACCAAACCAATAGAAACATCGAAGCGCCGAATTTTCTTTCACCGACAATTCCATCAATTATGGTCTGAGAACTGGCGGATATTTTGAGAGTAGGTACGTGACGAAGCGTAAAAACTTGTACAATACCTACTTCTTTCATAATCATTATCATCATCATCATCTCCAGCCTACATACGTCCCACTATTGGTCGCAAGCCTTCTCTCAGAATGAGAGGGCTTGGGCTATAGTTCCCACGCGGGAACTTCACACGCAATTTCAAATGTAATTTCGCACATCAATTCCGGAAAATTAAGAGGTGCGAGCCCGAGATTCGAACCTACTACCCTCTGCTTGAGAGGTCACAGCAGGTCGTACTACTAGGCTAATAATATATTTTCATAATGTATGTGACCGATAAATCCAGACCGGTCTGTAATTAGGGTTACTTAATCGACCCTTTAGCTAAACCTAACATTCTGGATCCCCTGGAAAGTACGTCCCACTATTTAAATACACTTGTTATTTGATTATTTAAAAACCTATTCTAAAATATTTACCAGCTCTTTGATTATCACGCGCCCGTGTCATTCACCTAATTTCTTTGTTCGCATTGCACTTTGACCCGCCTCTTTTAACATTGGAAAGAATCGCTACGTTTCATGATGGCTGAATTTTAACTGTTATTATCATGTCGTTCGAAAACAAGGTTGTATTTTGATGATGATTTTACTAATATACGATGCGATGACTATATTTGACACTTTTAATTCGTGGACTGGCTATTTTGGTAGGCTTAAATGTTAGCCGAATTAACAAACATTGTTTTTAGTATTCATTAAAAATAAAAAGTACAATTGACATAGGATTAAGATACAAGTGCAGAGGGGAACTTAGTTGTATCCTCATCTTTTTTCTCCTCTAGCTGACCTTTGAGTGGATGAAATTATTACTACTTCATTAGGAAATGGTTAAGAACGAGTTTAGAGCTTTTTTTAAAAGATAGAGTGATTTAAGAGAAGGGTTTTATGTATAATTCTACGCAGACAAAGTCGCGGGCAGAAGCTAGTAAAACATAATATCTCTACCATCATCATCTCCAACGTATATCTTATTATACATACACAGGTATAACATTGTAATACAAACAAAGAGTACGTAGAAAAAGCAAATATATCAGATGTTGTTTTGTTTGTTAGGTATTATGTTAATGTAGTGCCAATATTTTCATAAAAACTATTTAGGAAATTACTAGGTATTCCTAAAATTTCTAATTGTAAGTGTTTTAATGTTTAAATGTTTCATTTAGACTTACATTTCGGGCTACTTTGCTTAAGTGTTTCTTATAATTAATTTACGATACGAATCTCTTTTAACCAACTCCGGGAAAGTATAAATCTAAATCATCCGAAACTGGAATAAATTTGATGGTTCATAAAACATCGCGGAGGGACTTTGTTTTATAGCTTTCATTAAAAAATGAAGTCGAGTCAATCGACTCGCTGTCTTCCCGATTGATGTTTTTTTGTTCTAATAAAAAAGGCACTTCTTAAATTAGGTTGTCAATTTCATGTTGTTGATTTCATTTAACTAATAAGCGCAATAAAGTTAAAGTGAAACTCGTTTTTAAATGCAATATATTAGTTAAAAAGTATACCATTATTTGTGTTTAAATATGCGAAGTTACTTAAGGTCATTGCCCAAATACAAATGACGCATTTTAATACTCGTTTAGTCATTGGCTATTTACCTATTTATGACCAGTTTAAACCCGTGACTTCGTTTTCACGAAATATTAAAAAACGGACCAGTTCTCTATGGCGGTAATATCGGAAATTCCCCTCTTAGTGTATTAGTCAAGCAGGTCGTATAAAGTAGATTAGATAGATTCCTTTTTTCTTTGAGTGTTGTCAATGTTGTTGTTTACTGCCACGAATTTGTCTTTGTTCTTCTCAGTGCATTTACTCAGACTACACGCTTTAAAGTACACTGAAGCTAAGTAGAATGGACCCGGATGTTGACCCACATCACTCCTTGAGAGATGAGGGTGCACTCTACGGTATATCACTTTGCCTTGATAGTAGAATATTTGTTTCACATAGGCAGATGTTGTGTAGTTTTTAAAGGATGAACGTTCAAAAGTACTGTTTGCAAGTTAGTTGTTATTTTGTTGTTAGAATGTCCAATTTTATCCATTTATTCTGAACTCTTATGAGAAATTGCTCTCGACTAAAATGGAAGCTATTGTAACAGTACATACATAGGAACCTAGTTAAAAATGTACAGGCATCTATATGTTTTTCTCATCAGTAAGGAAAGTTCTTAGATGTTTAGTAAGACCGGAAGAGTAACTTCCGACTCGTAGTACATTTTGAAATTAGATTTAAGTCCCTGGAAGGCAGAGCGTGAAAACCACAAGTAGCTGCGGGTCGAAATTGATCAAAGATCTTTAAGAAAGTTTGCATTTTCCGGTTTACTTCCACTTCTACTGAGTTGCTTTATTCATGTTTGGTCGTGCAGGGGCCTCACCATGATGTCTTAATGCTATTCAATGCCGACTTATTTCAGGTTTTAGCTGTTATTTTTAGTATGGATCTGACAGCGAGCGAACCTAAACTGAATGGGAATTTAATCGCCAGCTCATTTCGGGGGAATTGCGGTGAATGGATTGCATCTAACTAATATTACTTAATAATAAATCATTTAAACCTATAACTTGGACGTATGTGAAATATATCCAAATAATTATGACATAATACGTTGATAGTTTGATTTAGGCACAGATGGGACAATGTGTTTTTTGAATTTTATAGCGCATTGGTTTCGACTGTAATGCTGTAATTTTTTATTGACTAAATAAATAAATAAATAAATAAATAAATAAATGTCAGTATAGGCATATCTATATTTATGTTGTTTAGAATGGTCATGTTGGTTGCTTGCTTGATGTGATGTGCTTTTTATACTTTTCTTGTCCAGAATATTCAATTGTTAGAAACCCGTTTCAGTAAATTTCTTCATATAAGTCTCTACTTCATTTCATTGAAATCTTGTAACTATTTTGGTTAGTGTAGTATTGCTCATTATGGCTCTTCCATGTGCCTATTTACCAAATTTATTTTACTGATTTAATTTGAATTTGTGGTGAGTTGGTGAACTGATTGATGAAATTGGTGAATTATAGTGTAATGGTCGATTTTTAACTGTCAGATATGCACTTATCTAACAGATACCCAAATAGCTATTAATCGAATATTGCCTATCTGACCATAGACAAAATATTTACAAAAGTGTCAGTTTCCCAGTCCATTTATTTATTTAATTATTTATATTTTTGCACAGTTACGCATTGGTTCTCAGTATGGAGTAATTATCAAATAAAAAAAAATTGACTTGACCTACCTATTACCTGTTTCACCACCCTCTATTAGGCCCTATACGCTAGAGCATTTTTTAACGGGTACTTATTGAAAAAACATGTAAATGAGGCAGAAGATATGCATTTATTAACATCATATCATCATACTAACACGAAATAAAAAAAAAACATTATTTATTCACACGCCTTTGTGTGAATAGATAAATGAATATCCATTTTGTGTCATTTACCGTTTTTAACACCCGTTGAATAATCGGTCGTGCGAATGAGCCTCAAGTTTCAGTTATAAATATCAGGTGTTAGATATCTATAGTGCAGTCTCTATTTATTACTATAGGAAACACGACAGCGCTGTCGGAAATCGTTTTGAAAACGAAATCACATGTATATTCACTATTTATTTACACGATAAATATTTACAATCATTGCATAGTCAATCATGCTAAACGTGGCCTTTAGGTCTTATTACCTCAGGCTCTCTCTACCCCGTAAGGGATACAGACATGATTTGTGTATGTATGTATGTATTGCATAGACATACATAACAAAACTCACTTGCACAATCCCCACGTTCATAGTGAAGAATTCTAATCGTCATTATAGTACATTCAAGTGTCATAACTATATTATAAAACCATTTGAAAAGCATTTATCTCGATTCATTAAAATTGACAAATATGTACCTCCCCAATGTAGGTACGGGAGAACACTAGTTAAGTTTGTTCCGTCACTATTATGCAAGTATCTATGAATATAATTTGTAAGTATATGTACTTACTTAGTTTTGAGTCAGTATAATAAATAATGTTAACAATTTATTGATGTGTTCTAAGCGTGCCATGATGCCCCCTATATCAGGTTAAAAGTATGTAGTAAAGTACCGTCCAGTTGCGTATCTTCGCCTGTGCTACCTATCTTCGCCCAATTTGACATAAGTTAACACTACCGAAATGTTTTTAGTGCTAGCCTTACATAAAACTGCTAAATACAAAGTATTTTTCATGGCGGTCAACATTCTTCGAACGATCTGCGACTAACTTCTCACAATTGATGTTCAGTGAGATTTTTTCGCGACGCCGACCACGTGTTTTTTTTTACCAGCGTTTTAGCTTTGGTTTTAAACAGTGATATAGACCAGATAATGTTAAACTTTTTACATGATTATATCGTATAACTATTTCTTTTTCATGTGACACTAGTATTTAATGGCTAACTTACATCTAGAAATCACAATTGGATAAAACGTTGGGGAGGGTATTTATCGTTCAACTTGTTGCCAAATTTCGCCTGCCCCTAGGGTTGTCAAATTTATTGTAGCACATTAATTAGTGGATGATATTACTTGTTTGCCAATTTAAACATTTTCTTTTGTTTTGTTTTACGGAAATGGCTTTAACGATTTGGAGGAAAGTTAATAAGTAGATTAAATTATATAAATATTTTATAGGCATAGGTTGATTGGATTTCAATTAAAAACATAATTATAGCAGAAAAACATACGTTTTGTTTAAGTAATAAAAAAAAGTTTGAAAATATTTTTTTTATTGTAAACCATTACTCCCCTTTGTTTGGCATGTTGGGTAATTTTTGGCAGCCCTAGCATCGTTTTAGAAAATGTATGAAACAACTTCAAACTGCAGCCAATCTTCGCCTACCACACATTTTCTTTAAAATATGCCTAGTCCGGTGTAGTTAAGCTTCATATTGTATTAACACAGTCCAAGTAGATAAGACTTAACATGTGTAAGTCATGGAAAAGTTTAGTATTAGCGGTAAGGCATGCCATAGGCGAAGATAGGGAAAAGTACCCATACTTCGCCTATTGCCTTTGGGGCCATTTATTACCAAGTTAACGAGTGAAATTCAAAGCTTTAGTGATTTATACTGATAGCCAGGAGTACTAAAAAAGGTTTTTTTTGCGACAATGGACTAAAATTCTTTCAAATATGAAAGATATTTTGGAAAAAGTGTCAAAATCCAGGCGAAGATACGCAACTGGACGGTAGGCATTATTATTAATGTCATATTTTTAAATGAAATATCGTACGTAAAACCAAGCTAAACTGCTTTCGACTTATTTATGAACGTTTATTTTATTGAGAATCAACAATAAATGTGATCTAATCAGTATCGCGTTTCCATTTCGCTCACGATACGTGCCATTAAACAAATGCGCTAGCTTTATCAAAAGCAATTAAGATTCAAATACGAATTATCACATACTTCCTGACACGTGGTTGGAATTTATTTGCATTCAAGCGATATACGTATATAGCGTTTCAAATACAACTACTAATATATCTAACTATACCTATAAAATATAAACGCGACGGACTGTTGACTGCCTGACTGACAAACGCTCAGCTTAGAGGCATTGAATTAGGCGGACATATTCCTTAAGGACTAGGAAGGGATTTCTGAAACTTCTACAGGATAGGTTACAGGCTAAATTTAGCCTAACTTTTATTCTTCAGCGAGGCGAAGCCACGAAAGCAAATTTGTTTTAATTTTGTCTTTTAACGTATTTTTAATACACGCCAAATTTCAAATCAATCCCATGTTACAAAGAAGTATGTATTTTTTGCCTGTGTCTGACAAAGGCATAATGCCCAAGTGAAAGATAAAGACAAAAGAATGTTAAGTTACCATAAGTATAACTTGCGTTCATGAATATGGAGAAAAATGTTATTAAAAGTGTGATAAAAAGAGAAAAGACAACAGCAAACTGGTAGAAACTATTTATAGCGTATAGAAACTGTTTACTCGTATACATATTAAAGAATTCCTAAGCATAAGATAGGATGATACGACAAATATAATATTATGTACCTATGCATTTAATGAAATTCCTTCGGAATATTCTACTCTAAAGGCCTGTCCCACCACTCTCTGTTAAGTTCCTTGCATCTTTACTGTCAGCAGATATTGATGATGCTATCCCTGTCTGTTTTGTAGTAATAAATAGAAACGTCATCATATAAATGTGACACTTACGATATCAGGAACTTAACAGGGAATGGTGAAAGAGGTCTTTATTCTTCTATCGGGTTGGAACGTAGGTAGGTATAGGCGAACCATAGAATGTATTACATTTGTACAACTTTATTTTAACGAAATAATAAACAATTCTTGGGCTAGTCTCACACGTATCCGGTTTAAAACAAAGAGTATAAAAACAATAGTCAATAACAATCGTTACGACTGTCATTTAGTAAAACATTTTTCTATAAATTAGGTTTATAGGTAGTTTATGTCACTGTTTCATAATGAAAGACATTAAAATACAAGTGGGGTTTATGAAACGTGCCTACAGGCTGTTAACACGTGTATTTAATAATTATAACTTCACAGTTATACCGACTCTATAAAAAAATTGTAAGTATATTATGAAAATGATCATGCAGTTTCCTCTTTGTCTTTATTGCTGTACCTACTTATAAAATGTTTGTAAATGAGAAAATGGGTACATATTCAAATGCATAATTGGTTAAAATATATAATGGTTCAAAATATATACAGCGATTTTCTCAGAAAATGTCAAATTGACAGGATTGTTTCAAATAAAATAGCATTATATATTTTGAACCATTATATATTATAACCAATTAAACATTTTAAACTTTATGTATGTGACCCGCACCCGAGAGCGTACATTTTCGTGAATTTGTTTTTTTAAATGATAATAATAATAATAATTTTCTGATTACTAGATTTATACCATTATCATAATCGTTTCTTTCGAGTACAGGCAAGATTAAATCTTTAAAAGTAGGCTACAATACACGTCAGCCTACTTGCGTCTTCAAAAAATGTTGTAGGTATATTATTCTTTACAATCTGGTGCCCGTGACTTTGTGACGTGACGTGAGTAAAAATTTCAATGACAGCATATTTTCTGCTCGACGGCTCAATTTACCTGCAAATACACCCTGAGGATCTGAGCAGAAGTTTCAGAGTTTAACTTGAACAAACATACAGATGGACAGTTCTTAAACAGTTCTCAAAGAACATTGAAATATATTCCGTTCCCCATTTTTAACATCTACACACAGAATAGTCTTTTCGAAAGTCTTTACCGTACTAAATTCTCTTTTTTATGTCTTATTACATGTATTGACGTTATATATCTATACTACTATTATAAAGAGGAAAAATTTGATTGTTTGTTTGTTTGTTTGTATTGAATGGGCTCCGAAACTACTGGACAGATTTCAAAAATTCTTTTGCTGTTAGAAAGCTACATTATCACTGAGTGACATAGGCTACTTTTTACCGCGGAAAAATACCTTTTCCTACGGGACAAGTAATTTACCGCGGGCGAAGCTGCGGACGGAAGGCTAGTTAAGTATATGTGAATACTGACTTGTTTTGCCGCACACATCAGAAAGATAATGACTTCTGCCGTATGCTCACGTGGGCCAGGGGTCGTCATAAATCTGGGACAATGCTCTATGGTAATGCCACCCAACATTCGTACTGACGTAGTTCCTAAATTATACTTACCCGTCACACATTTATGAGCCCTTCGCGCTGAAATGAAAGTGCGAACCTGCGAAAATTCCTTTTGTGTGAAACTGTGAATCTTTTTTGTTTTTCCCTTGAAAAATTGTTTTACAATATTTTAATATTTAATTTTTCAGTAGACATCAAATGTATTAAATAAAATGAGACATTCTACGTATTGTAAAGTTACTCATTCATAGGTAAAGTTAGTTACACAGTCTGTATGTAACACTAATATATATAAGTACCTAATATAGCATAATAGTTGGTACTAAGCACTTTTATGAATTGTTTCCCATGAAAAACACCACCAAATATATTTTTTTCTGTTCGCTTATTATTATTCGTCTGCCTTTTACCATAAAAACGTAAGCCGTGCAATATGTAAATGGTTCAGCTGAAATTAAAAACTGTAACTTTAGGCAAGTTTATGATGAGGTTTAAAACGTGTTTAGGTTTTTTGTGATAGGTAAGGCCTAGGCAGTATTGAGTTCAATATGCTTTTTATGTAATTGACATACATCTTACGTAGGACTTAAGTTGTAATGTCACGTAGAACATAAGCCTATTAATACGATTCATAGCCGCAATTAGCATTTCGTAATGGGTCTCGCTGAGATGAGATAAAAGAGGAAGGACCTAAAATATATGAAAAGTAGGTATATGGGAAAAGTTTGGTCGTTTTAGGTGATTTAATGGCCCGAATCATGATCCTAAGCATGGTTCACCTCTTACTGTCACATCGTGTAAGAGTAAGGAAAATTACGGCAGTAATACTCATTTTTAAGTTACTTTTTTCAGTTGGGCTAGGCACTGCGTTCACTTTCTGCATTAGACTGAATATTTTTTATTCTCTAAAAAAACAATGTTTGAAAACGCTTTTTTGCCGGTGGTACTGTTTTACGGCATTGTGAGCAACGTAAAATCTGTTGACCGAAGGAAAGTTCAAGTTGAATTTTAAGATTTGATACATTGTAATTTAACATTCTGTTTAGTAAAACCTCACACAGAACGTTAAATTTTAACTAAGAGTTTATTTGATAGGATAGGGAAGTAGCTAATTTCATATGTTTCCATAGGAGCGAAGCCGCGGACATAAGCTAGTAGGTATGTAGTATAACGCACAAATGCATTATGTGAGACTAGGAACGAATATAAAATTTTATTTGCACTGCAGCTAAAGGTTTCTGGAAAATCAATACAAATATTTAAAAATAACGGGGTTGATACTGGACGTTCACAAAATAGCGCCGGAAGAAAGCTTTGTTCGCAGTTATTTTCCTTAATGCAATTTTAATATGAAATGCTTAAAAGGAAACAAAAAAATGGGTTTCCTTTTTGTATTTGTCAATATTTATTAACTATCAGGGATGGTAGAGGGGACATTCGACCACTTTCGGCCGCATTTAATATTAAGCTAAATCTTACGGTTATCGAGATCAGAAATAATGAAAGCTTTATTATTCCTAAATGAATATTGACTACTTTACAACACGTAGAGAAATCACGTGATATAATAAAAAAAACTGTCGACAACGTTATTTACAAAGTTACCCAAGATGCAATCACGATTTTACTAGTTTTCCAAGACTTTACTGCACTTAAATGGACTAGACGTTGACTAGACTACCAGTTTAACAAGTGAATGAACTTTTGCACCAATTATCTATGATTGTGTTGACAGAATGATGGATCGGAGGTGATATTTACGAACATTCTGGAACTCAAAGATGTTTACAACTTTCAAACTATTCACGCTCAAATGGGGCGTCAAATGGCACGTCTGTCTAAATATAGCTTAATTTGGTGTGAGGGAGGTTGCCACTGACACTGAGTAACTCGCGTTAAGTTCAAAGAAAGGTGAAAGAAGTCATTAAGTAGTATTATGTTTTTAGTCCAACGTTGGCTACACTCGAGGCTAGTATATATATAATAGAATAGAAGAATAGAATAGAATAGAAGAAATTTTTATTCACCAACTCAAAAAAAATTACAAAAATTCAAAAATTACAAAGTAGAATTAGTAATGTACTTAATGCCTACGTAACTGTAATAATTATGCACATGGGTCACGAAGCGACAGGCAGTGGAAGGCAGTATTTCTTATATTTCAATCTAAGTTTATAATTTTTGTTCAATAATTTTATTTGGAGTTGTATTGTAATTACGAATATTCCTAATTTGTATGAGAGAAATTACGTGACTTATTCGCTGCCTTGTGAATTTAATCCGAACTTAATTCAAGAGGCACCGATTTCTTCAAATTGCGAGTATTCCTAGTAAAACTATGCGTATAAACGTGCTTCGGATACAATTTGGTGATTTTGTATATCTACAATCGACATTAAACATTTTGTTTTCCCCAGGTGACTCTCTCGTCATGGTGCGGTAGGAAGAGCGCGCCTAGACTCGGGCGGACATACAGCGCGCTGCTCGCGTCGCAGCGGCAGCGCGCATGCGGCGAAGAGCGCGCGCGCAGTGGCCGCCGCTTGCGCCGTCTCTCGACCGCTACCACGCAACTGTACGACGCGCCGCCGCGAGCGCAGGTGAGGTTAGCCATTGCAATGTACCACACTGAACCATCTTATCCTGCTTTTGTGGACCCATCACGCTAAGTTTCACCGCCGACACAATACATATTGTTTTAACCCTTTTGTAGTATTTTGTCTCCCACTGACCTCATACCTAATTTCTCCTCTTGACTTCACAATTTGAGAAAAAATTTCATTTTCACCTCGGCCGGTCTTGTTGCCCGTTATCTGGTGAACAGTTCCTATCTATTTCTAATGTTCACGTAACAGGGATGATTTATATCTGTGATATAAATACTGGCGTGCTAAGGTTTCTGGTTATACCATTAACAGTAACAAAGACACTGCATGCTGTTTCTAATGCTTCCAAAAAGTGCTGATCAAAAAAATATAAAGTCACTTCGCCAAATTCTTCTTGGAAATGGTCTTTCCGAAAGCGCTAGTTGAATTAAAAATAAACGGAACCGAGGTCTGTGCGATCTGCTTACAAAATAAACATGTTTATGTTGACTTGATGTTATGCAAAATATATAATTCAGCTATGATGTGTTAAAAAAATATTGACTTAAGAAATTGACAAGAATACCGGTACAACTTCGCAAATTCGATTATTATTGGTATGACATGAATGATATTGTATTTTAGTTTGCCATCGCTGCGTGTATCCTGTCGTCGAATGTTGAACCAATTATGTTTGGAGGTAGGTACTTATTAACAGAAGAGTGGTCAGCACGTGTAATCCGTAAGATGTCAGTTAGCGACAATACTTGACATTTCTCTGTTTCGTTAAGCTTGAACACTGTTGTACTTAAACTTATGTTATGCAGAATAAAGGCATCGACTCATCTCGTTTGGCAATGAAACGAACGTGATATATTTTACACGCTGTAGAACGATTTAATTGATGGGAATAATTATTTGACTGCAGACTGATGAGAATGGAATTAATAATGTTAATGTAAATGCGAATAATGCTTTTCACTTCTCGTAATTAATCAATATAAAACAGTAGGACCTCCTCCCCTTCTATGGATCCTTTACTCAACCTCTGCTCTATCGTGTGTCGGTATCTTAGTGTAAGTTTTCGGTCACAAAATATGCCTCCACCGAGTTTGTCACTGTTTCGTACCGTTAGTAGGCCTGCCAGTTTTTCCATACTTACGACTATTAATTTACAAAATCTCGAAGAGCTCGAGGTCTCACATTCGCGTTCGATGTGTTTTGTCTCAGAAACTGCTAACACTGGAGGCTTTATTCGCTTTAGCCTACAGATACCTGTGAATGGTGTGTACTTTATTCTTGTTCGGTTCTTAGAAAACCGGCCAATCAAAACTCATTTCACACGTACACACTTCAATCTCGTTACAGTATCCGTACAGTTACGGTTAAAGTCGTAGTTCGTTTAAGCACTTGGCTTTAAAAGCATAGTCCCACGCAGCTATTCTCTTCATTCCTTATTCAAACCGCAAAATCAACGTCTCCAAAATAGACTAGATACACGCGTTTCCACTTTCAATAATTACTAGGCTGCGAATGGGGCATAGGGTCATCACACGTTTTCTTAAAATATAAAAGCAATTGTTTTTATAAGTAAAAAAAAAGATATAATTTCTTGTCTAATCAGAACTTTTCTTTATAACAAACAGTGACTTACGCCATAACGTCATACGCTATAAAGGCATTTACATAATATTGGCTTCATCTACTTGTAAGAACGACACGAAAATCCATTCAATAATCCACAAGATTAGCGTGAACAAGTCCATTGAAGTGTGTTCTCAAAGTCTGTCTCAAATATTTTTAATGTACGGACTTTTTTCCCTACTGTTTGGTTATTTAAATGTTGATTGCTTTAAAAAAGTGCCTGTGATACTATGGTAAGTTATCATAGGATTTGGCTGTGGTTGGTAAAGTGCGGAAGTTGTAAAATTAGACATTAGTGACGTGAAGTGTAGACAAGCCCCTGTCCTTCAGAAGACCGAGGCTGGGTCCGACCGGGTCGCCGGGTCTCACTAAGCCAACATGATTTACAGGACATTAAAACGACGTGAGAATAGCGCTAGGAATAGACGCATATAAATATCTTGACGCAATTATTCATGAAAGATTTATTTCCATTTAAACGTATTCACGTCACTGAATAAAACTTGTAAATGACGGGCCATTACATAGATTAAACCAATAGAGTGCAAATGTCATGCTGTGTAAAAAAAATCGCCAACCCATTGCGGCAATTGCTGCACTCTGATTGGCCAGCCCAAAGTAGATCAGAACGCTAAAGTTAGGCACGCTGGTATTATGATCGAGATCGATAGAGATGTCCACTCGTTACTTGGTATACTAAGTGAATTAAAACTGACTTAATGTTTATAAAAAAAAAATTAAATCATTTTCATAACTTAAAATGGCTTTGTGCCACGTAAACGATTATAGAAAAAACTATCGCTCAAAATAAATGCTAGTTAGTATGTGTAAGTGACAAATCACAAATGTTTTACAGAATTAGATAGCCTGTATTACCACTGTTTTGGTTAATTCCTCTTTGGGCCATTATCACTTCGTCTTATCTCTAGTGTCTTCATGTTCTGTTAAACACAGGCTTTACACAAAAAGAGAGCTGGGGCATTAGCTCCTACCAACAATACGGATTATCATAATTGAGGGAGAACTTTAGGAGGACGCTCGCTTTTGCAATTTATTGTCTCACAAGAACAATTTACATCGTGAATTTTTTTTAATGATATATCTATCTAATAATAATAAATATATCTTCAATAATAGAACAGTTTGATTAGTTTAATTCTTTATAGGTTTTTATATTTTTTTTGACAGTTTCTAAAAAAAACAATAATGTTGATCAGACAGCCGTATAACAGGACACTAAGCCATAGGGTGGTAAAAGTCGCGTAATGAAAAACATTTCCTTTAACTATACTAGTAACACATTTCCTAGGTGTAAAGATAATGGCTAGGTCTCTTTTCATGGCCAAACTGGATTATATTTTGCCGCTAAGTAGCTAAGTTTAATTACTAGAGAGTACTAAAAAAATAAGTATTCTTCTTTTAAAAACGAGAATATTATCTACATTACATTAAATTTCTAAAAGACACTGAAAATTAGAACACAGAAAAAATCGTAAAGTAAATCTATGGCCGGGAATCGAACCCGGATACTCATCATTCGTGGTGCGCGCTATACCGCTACACCAGGCATTGTTTGTTAGTTCAGTAATTAATTAAAATGTAATGGAATCGACATAGCGTATTGAATATTACAATACAAAAATATCGACATCGGCAAAATAAATAAAGATTTGCTCGTAAATAAATGTTTATTCGTTCCATTCGTTGTATCCAGGGGTTATCTTAATATCAGCGGAACTGCTAGGTTCCGGTCTTCGTTAAGCTAGACTCTCGGAAAGAAATTGCTAACCATGTTTAAATGTCAAACAAACGAGCGGGAAAACGTAGCTACTGCAACGTAAAATACTGTAAAATTAAAATATACATGTACCAACAAGTTGTTTAAAACGTAACCTTACTTTATTTTGTATGAAGAACGTATAATGTAATATACGGTCTACTTTGTAGCTTTTAAGTCAAGTTTGCAACACGCGACTCGCTCTCAGATGCTGCTCGTACCCGTTGCGGGCTTAGGGACCTTTCAAGTACCCCTCCTGTCTTGTGTAAGTTCAACATTAATTTCTTACGAAGGCATGCGTGTTCGCTTGACGTTGTATCATGAATATGTAGACATTTATATATTTAATTCAACTAAATATACAAAACTTAAAACTAAATAAATATACCTAACTATAAAAAGAAAACACCATCTAAAAGGCCCTCTTGCGGCATAGACCCTAACGCACTGGCGGCATTACCTCTCTGTACAGCTAGAGAAATTCGCTGGGATAGGTAAGCGCCAGCTCTGGGGTCTCCTGAGGTCTCTATCAGCCGTTTATTAGATTTTATAGTGTTCACAGTTTTAAATGGCCATAGACTTTGGCTTGTGCCAACTGAAAAACAGACCGAATCCCTCCAGTCACATAAAATGTAAGATTTATAATTAAGGTACCTATGTTTAATTCAGTACTTCACACACTATAATGCTGTTAAGTTTCCTAATGGGCGATGTTATCGTTGCTATGAAGCCGCGGGTGAAGTAAATATAGCCGATGAGGATTACAAGGGTCGGCGAAACGGAAGCTTATAAAGCTAGGAGCCGTTTAGATGGATAAAGGTGTATTAAACATTTGTAACGCAGCTAAAATGTGCAAATACATTAAAACAACATGAAAAAAAAGTAAACGAAACAAACCGAATTAAACAAAGTAAGATGAAACTTAACTTGAAATGAAACAATTAAAAGGAAGAAGCCCCCGCGGTATTGTACCGCAGATGATGGCAACATTTACCCTTTGGATAGCGATACTAATGCGCTGTCCAAGAAAGTTGCCAGCTCTAAGTTTAAAGGTGACTCGTAAGATCTATTAGCCTATTCGAAATAGGTATCTTTGAAGAATCGAATAGCTCTCTAGGACCCCACAAAATAAGGGACCGAAAGTTAAAAGGACATTTATTTGTATGACAATCTTATATAAGTTAATAATATAATCGTATTGTATTAATGGATTCCATAAGTTATTAATATTTTCGCATTTTATTAAGCGCTCCAACGTCTCTTTCTATGAGCTCGAACCAGCGTGCGGCGTAGCAAGGTATTTTTTTGAGTGCTCAGAAAAAACGTACCCAAGTACGTATTAGGTACTTAAACAAATGAGGGATATCCAGAGAACAAATCATTGTTATTTTGTGACATCGAAATACATAGATTATCAAAATATAGTTAACTGGATCAACCGGTCCTCCAAATTAAAGTCATAAATAGGTATAAGAGCGTTTATTACGTACTGGATATAATTCCGATTGAATTTTTTATTGAAAAACATTATAAAGACGATTTGATATGCTCGTTCAAAAACTTGTCGGACGAGTTCTGTCCAATGTCAAACCAATATCAAATAAAATTATAACAGGCATGTTTGTGTGGCACAAAAGATACGGAATACGGAAAATGACTGACTGACTGTCGACAACGCGTCGCCTAAACGTCTGGAGCAGCAGACATTTTTTGAGTTACCGTGGAGGGCAGGAGAGACAGAACTGCAACTACATTATTGGCAGAGTGCAAAGCGGGTGGAGGGGGTAGCTTAAACGATCACAGCGCTCGCTACGGCTAAAATTGACTATTTTGTCGCTGACTTGAGCTGTCAAATCCATATTGCAGTAAACATTTTCTAATCGTTTTTGAGATAAAATATGGTCCTGGTAAGATGTGTTGTTGTGAATTGTAATAACACCAAGAAGAATAGCGACTGTAAATTTTACCAATTTCCAAGACCATGGTGGAAACGAGACCAAAGAAATAAGTGGATATTAGCCGTAAGAAAAAAAAAGTAAGTTACCTAACCTCTAAAATTTCACTGAAAACAACAATTTTAATATTATTGGCAATAATGTTACTGACTACCATTGTCCAAAATTGTGTAATATAGTAAAATAACACAAGATTTCATTAATATTTTTCACAATATTTACTTACTTCTTGTTTGACAGCGGTGACAATATTGTCCATAATGGCCGCCTGTACGTGGCGCTGTCGTCGCGCACGGTCCCAATATGGCGTGCTAAAAAAAAATTCATTTTCAGGTTGTGATTAGATGACTAAAATATATTTGGTGACAGTTGATAGTTTCCACTTTACCTTACTTTCATACCTAACACAATTTTTTATATAACAAACAATGACTATGCAATTATTTTAGAACTCGCTTATGACCGTAATCTACGTTATACTCAAAAATTGCGCCGCTTTTGAGAAAGCTTTTAGATTTTTACGAGTCCTAATACCATATGTATGAAGCTAAAAGATACGGCGGAGATAAAGATGAAGCATCAAGTCAAATGACTACTGTTCCGCGCACCAGATGTGCTTGATGTACTTACGCTTGGCTGTATAGGTGGGCGTTTGCACAAAGCGGGATACGGTTCGTTCCAAACTTTACCTGGGCTATGTTCAGTCACTATTCGCGCAATCCGAACTATTCGCTCCCGACGGCAGCAAATATCACCTTCATCAGCTATCACTGTCAGCTTTGGAAACCGAATGGTGGAGCACGTCTGTAATCATACCGTTACAATATAGTGAAAATCTGCATTATTTTTGGACACAACACAGCAGCCGTGGTCACGAGTAGACTGAAGTTAAAGGTATCACCAGGTAATTAAGTTTTAAACTGGGTATCTTGATCTTGTTTTTAGACGACGTAATTTATTATCATAGCGATTGACGTAACTCGAACTCGAACGGTAATTGTCCCGTACTTAATAAACGAATTTTGTCCATTTTCGTAAAACTCAGTTAGAGCTCGCATTGACATTGAGTACCTACTTGCACTGCCCATCTAATGAATAGCAATACACGTAAGTATAAAAAATGTAAACAAAGTATTCGCAGAGTTGTATAGAAAAAGTTCGGAACAAACAGAACTCTAGTCATAAGATTACGAGTTGTTTGTTAACCGGGCCACTAATGCTCAGCTTGATTTAGGAATTGTTTACTTGTTTGTGTATTGATGAGGCTCGTGTAGGTATATTTAAAATCATAGTTTACTTGCTTTAATCTTATCTTCTATTTCCGAATTCCCGGAATTCCCGGCTTTTACTAAGCCCCCGAGTATTTACCAAAAATCCACGGGAATTCTCAAAAAATACACTGTTGTTTTTATTTTCGTGGCATAAAGAACAACTCTAGATTTAGAATTCGAAATTTTGGGATTTCATAGGCGTAAAATGCCTATCCTATTTGATTATTGGGATAAAAATAGCATGTTACTTCAGAGATCTAACTATTTATATATAAATGACTCACATCATCCAATCCACAACAGAGTAACAAATCATAAAGTCAGACATAAGTACCTATTACAAACCTTCGCATTTACGATACTAAATAGTAGGATGTCCTTTGTTCAGTGACTTCACGCAAAATTTTGATAGAAATCTGCAAATGCCATTATAACCGCGATGGACAAAAATTCGTCGGTAAACATTTTACTACCCGAGCTTGGAACTTAAACTTTTACACGTGTGCACTTGTTATCGAGAATATTACGCTTCATTTGAAGGGCTTTATTGATTCTTATTGGTGACTTTCATTCAATTTCGCAGAGAAACCACAAGTGCTCGAATAATTTGTTGAATGTTAAGTTGTGCTGCAAGGGTTAGGGGGGGTGTGTTGAAGGAGCACTATCTGTCATCTTGCGCATAAATCTTGTAGCTGGCTTTTTTTTTAGGTATGTGTGTATGTGTCTATTTATATCTCCATTTATTATAAATGTGTGTTTAATGTATAATATATTATGTATTTCAATACTTAGTATATTAATATATATTCTAAATTGCACCACCTGCTCAGATCTGTTCTGTTCTCCAGTCCATTATGGTTGCCTGGAAGAGATCGCTCTGTAGCGATAAGGCCGCCTATTGTTACCTTGTAATATTCTGTATACATTTTTTCTGTTTTGGTTGTTATATGTGGTGTTCAATAAAGAGTTATTGTATTGTATTGTATTGTTACTTACGGAATAATAATAGGTCATTTATATTTGTATTATTATCGTGTACCCAAAATTATGCTCATTTATCGCTATCCTGCTGGAACTATGCGATTTTCCGGATGGATCTATTTTATATTCTTCCCCGAACCTGAAGTTATCTCTATACCAAATTTCAACTAAATCAGTTCAGCGGTTTAATCGTGAAAAGGTAGGTAACAGAAAGAAAAAAAATTGAGCATTGATATAATTTTGTATAGGATCAGATTAAAGCTTACATAAAGAAGCACAGTTAACAATAGCAATAACAAAATAATCACTGAAAAGCCTAAAAATGATTGAATAAGAATCTACAGTCAAAAAAATAATAGTCCTTGCACTTTTTTGAGCTCGGCTGCTCAACAACTTGTGCCGCTGACTGTACTAAACGCGGAACGTAAGAGGCCGCAATCGCATCTACCAGGCTGTGCGGATATAGCACACCCCGGGTCCTACAAGCAATATTTTACGTCAAAACCTCGAATTCTGAATATTTTCGGCCGTTATGTAAGACTATTAGGCTGTTCGGATTGGAGTAAGGATTTATTACGCTAACCACAGCACAGCTATTTAAGGGCCTGTAGAACCGTATTCTTAGACTGGATTTATGATCGGCTTTACTCAGTCAGCGATTTTATATCATGGAAGAAAAAAGGGCTTGAGGGATTACTAGGTAATAATCTATTTACAGTTCGGCGTCCTATACAAACGAGAGATGTATACGGAAAGTCTATTCATCCAGATGTAGATACAAAAATAAACGATCAATTCTTTTCATCAATATTTATCTTACTAATAGGAATATGACTTAGCTCTTAGTTATGCTTTGGTTTCTTCCAGCATCATAATTTTATTTAAGTACCTACACATGAATAAGTCAGGAGAGCTAAAAAAACTTTGCTAGATAATCGCAGTAGGCAATCTAAGTCCACCAGCTCTTTCCCAGTCTTAAATAGATATTTGTCACACGACACGACCTAATGCGACTTCGAAGAGAAAAGTCGGAAATCCTACAGGATCCTAGCTAAAGCTGTGTCGAGCACCTGGCGGTATTTAAAGCTTCGGATTGATGTTGAAAGTTCAGCTATTATTTTACCATGGCGCTTTAAATTGCTTTAGATCTGAGACCTAATCGTTTTTACTTATCTTTAGACAGCAGCTGATATTGATAGCCATTTAATTGGGATATTTACGAAATTTTATATTAAGAGTGAGTTTGGTGCGGGAGAAATATTTCCAAGTTGCGTTCGCCAACCTTCCGCTCGCCTGAGCTGATAACACACTTTCAATAATCAATCAATAAGTCCAATTACTGATTGTTGTGGCTTTCTTTGACGTAGGTTTTTAGGCGACAGTGTAGGTTTTGTGACTGATTCTGGTTAGTAGGATAACGTGGCTAACTCGGGCAACGCGGATTAATAAAGCTTGCATAATTTAGAACCAGCGGGTCCCAAGTTCATTACAACTTCTACATCTTGAATGAAGAGTTTATGCTTAAAATTTCCATTGCAGTGTCTCAACGGAAGGGACCTCTCAGTCGTGAACGAAGTGCCAAGCGGCAACGGGCACTGGAGCCGGCCGTGGCGGCTCCGGCAGACCGAGCCCTCGGACTCCGTCGGCTCCCCTCGCAGCATCTCCAACTCCAGCCTCCGGGAAGTCGACGAAGAACTCACCGGCGAAGAACTGGCCACCTACATGTACCAAGTCAACTGTAACATAGGAGGCCTCACCTGAGAAACGCCCCTCTAAAGCTTTGGATACAGCTTTAGGGGAAAGACGAGTCAGTATTAACTTCAACCACGAAGGTGGGCCTTTTTAGACGTAAAATATGTTTGTTTGTTGCGCCCTATAAGGCCTGTATTAGTTGATGCGTGCAGGCAGTCCGGAATAGTACTATTTAGACAATAAAAATACTTAATTCCTGTACCGATGTACCAATATTTGAGTTTAGCAATTTGTTGGCGTGACTTTAAGGGTTCTTTTGCGAAGCAAAATAATTTGCAAAGCTTATAACGTTAACCTCTGATTGAAATTTCCTGGAATTATCTCAATCTTGATTGAATCTCAAAGTTGATTGATTGCACACAACTTATTTGATCAGCGGAGATGAAAATGTTTTTTGGCGTCAATTATTGTGTATAAATTAGTTCTATTGCAATTGTTATGTCAGCAAATTTTATACATAGATAACTGATGAAATTGAAATACTTATATTGGGATATTAAAACTACCCTATTGTTGTATATCTGGTTGTAAATTTGTTATAACGTTATTGTAAATACAAAATTAAGTACATAAGTAGTTTATTTTATATTAAAATGTTGCATTAATGTGAATGACTGGGGATGTGTCATATTTGTCTCTTTCAGTGTAAATGTACATACTTAGTGCGAAAGTGTGTTGTCGCTTTTGGAATGATAAATTCCAACTTAAAACGATATTTTTGTAAAGTTTATTCGGCATTAAATTCCAAATTCAGGAATTTAACCTAAGTATATTTGTGTACTTTACGTAGGTACCTATACCTAACGAATTGTGGAACAAATGATAAAGATGTTTTAATGTATGTCACGTATGAATGAAATAAATATCTCGCCCGTCTTGCGCCTCTCCCTGAGGAGGAATGGTCCTCAATCACGTCTTCCCTCTGACATTTTTCCAATGGCTTTTAGCAGTTTTTGTAAACTTTCTTGGGGATTTCTGCTCTTTTTTCGCAATCATTAATGTTCACTTTATAAAAAATAATGTTGCATTATTTGTAATCCTAGTCAGTGGAGTAGTATCGGTAATGCCGTTACTCATTCTCTACTTGTACGATTTACATTGATATATCTGGGGGCACAGTACTGCCCCAGCCAAGTCGGCGTACCATCCTTTTCTTGAAACAGTTCAGGCCATTTTCAACCCCCTTATAACTTAAAACTGGAAGCCTACATTTTCAGCAGCCAAGCAGTAGTACTATGGATGACTGTACTACAAGTAGGTATGTATTACATCTTTTGCGCACTTCCTGTCCATGACACGCTGGATATTAGGTAATTCTATTATCGCACAATCGTAAGAAACTGAAAACCATTGTATATGTATATCAACGTATTCTAACTACCTATATCGTCGCGTGCTAGCATAATAAAAGTAGCAGCTTTTCGGCAAATAAATCTATCCCACGATACAATATGAAGTAATAATAGTTTCATTAATGTTTTTGATAAAAGTTGCGATTTTGTTTCGTTATTGTAATTTAGTACAATAAACAGTTTTGTGTTAGCTGCCACTCTTTGTTAGGTACTATTTTCCGTTAATTTTTAATTTTCATTTCAATTCTATTATTTACGTACATTATACAGGATGTTTGGTAGCTAGGTGCAAAGCTTTAAGGGTGTGATAGCCAAGGTATTTTTGAACATTTTTAGCCATATATGTCTTAGCTGAAATTTGATAAACATTTTTTTTAATTGAAAATTTTGAAATTTTAGGAAAATACTCAGAATTTCAGTATTTTTTTTTATGGCACAGAAAAGTAACTCTGTTCCAACCTATGACATTTTTAATAATTTCGAATGCCTCCATTTTGTGCTTGTGGTCAGAAAGACACTTAAAAATTATTTCATTCGGGAAAATACACTAAACTATCCAAAATAAAAGATTTTGTCTACAAATTAACGCTCATTGGGGCAATATTGTCTCGTGACTATCAAATTCTGGGTATTTTCCTAAAACTTCTAAATTTTCAATTAAAAAATTTCGGCTTAGACAAATATGGCTAAAAATGTTCAAAAATGCCTCGGCTATCACCCCCTTAAAGTTTTGCACCTAGCTACCAAACACCCTGTACATTTTGTCAAGTTAAGGTAATAAATAAAAATACAAGTATATACGAGTATATGTGTTTGCGAGGTAGCAAGATAACTGTGTTTTGTTCATTTACATATTTTAACCGAGCGACGACGACGAATACAAAAATAATCATAATATTGTTACACGTTGTCTCTCTCTTAACTTGAGTTGATCATGATACTTTTTAAACGCTGTGCACGCTATTTTTTACGCTATATTAACGTCCATGTACGTACATAGAACTATAAGTAAGCTATGAAATGCTTCACCTACGCGGAAAAAGCACCTAGTGTGCATATGCATTTATTCCAAAGCCGATACTTATACAGTATTAATAATATTCTTGTGTTGTTGTGTACTATTTTAACTGAGATTATCACATTTGTAGAATACAAAGTCACTGTAATTATACATTCAATACAATTTTTTAGTCCTCTTATTCGCTTCTTTAAATACTTACAAAAAATGGTCAAAACTACATTAAATTTATCAACCCCATTTCTTTGGTGAGTAGGCCTTTTCTTCCTGTTAAGTGTCTGTCATCGCTTCGATCCGATAATAGCTTTGTTTACCTACATAAAATGACTGTGTGTTTGGTGTGTTCAGTTCAAATAAGACATAATAATATATAAAATAGGTCGTTTTAGTCCACAGATTGGCGAAGTAAATACGATCTGGTCGGAGTCGATTTCCTGAATGTTGCTAATTAGTGTAATAGGCACGTGTTATTCGAGGCACGAGCTTGGCTAATAAAATATACGCGGAGGTATACGAGGGATAAAAGGTTAACCGTTTAATTTAAATATTCACAATGTATAAATTCATAAATGTTTGCCCAGAGACGTTTCGACATATTTTCGCTTTCATTGCGTTTTTATCATCTGCATGGGATCTGATCTCAACGAATTCTGAAAATGGTTTTCGAAAATTTTCACGGAAATTAAAATAGAAGAAAATCTTTGAAGACTGATGACATACGCTTTTTGCTGACAGTAGGTACTGTATTATTGTTTTACATTTCATGTATTCGAGTCTAATTAGTCCTGCCAAATTTCAGTTCAATCAAATACGTTAAAATTGACTTCAAAAGTTTAATTACGCATGAGTCCAAGTGAAGCAAATATAAGTTATATCTAAAAAAAAACAAGTTTTAAAACACACTTTTGGTTGACGGTACTCTCGTACATCCAATTTTTTGCCGTTGAAAGTCAGTAATAATGGACTAGCTAGCAAAATTTTGTTTAAGTTGATTAGTTACAGCAAATTTAATAAAAAGGCGATAAGAAAGCGTGTTAAAATAGGAAGTGAAATTGTTACAATTTGCTTATGTAGCATTCATGCCATTTAATTAATTGTGCCTCAAATGTATACATTTAGAGATCCACATGTCATAGTATTTTGGCTGAATCTTAATTAAGATGAACTTGTTTCGCCACATATTTGTTGCGATATTTAAATTCATAATTGCTATAAGGAAAACCACATTTCATTTTAACATATATGTATATGAAAATTATGTTGTGCCTTCGAAATAGATGTTTACCGTGTCTAAAAAGCATACAACATTGGAATAATGATGATTGATGAATTTTATTTTTAGATCCCGCTCATAAAAAACGTGATACATGTTATTGTACAGTCTCTAGTCTAACAATGAACATTTAAAATTAATAATATAAATTGTTTTTAAAGGCCCAAGTCCTAACAATTGTCAGTACACAACACGTGAACGTGGCTTAATCGAACTTATTTTCGTAGTTCAATTAAGTAGATAAATGCATCGTGTTAATTTAAAATCTGCAAGAATTGAATTAAATTATGAAACAAAAGAACGAATGTCTTTTTATTCTCTTCTACGAAATACTTTTCTGTTTCTTTCTTCGGTTTTTAGACTGGTTAGATTATTTTCTCATTACCACGTAAATTCTTTACTTAAGGTTTTGTTTTCGACTGCGCCAAATGAATTGGAACTATGCACTTTACGATAAACATTTTTACAGTATGTTTCTACAAGTAGTTATGTTTACGACTTCCTTATGAAATACACTATTTATGAGATGCTGCATTACCTCAGGTCGATGAGTGTAAGGCTTATTGGATTCTGCGATTTGTTTTTTTGGGCAACAAGAGAAATTACCACAATCATAAAATACTTAAGTTATAAGCAGGTAAACAATCCAATTTTAATTAATGTGAGGAAATAGCCTGTAATAAAATCACGCTCGAGATAATACAATGGATAGACGGAACATCATTTAAGGATGGTCGGAAGGTAATGAAATTCGGTTCATGACATTTCAATATCCGAGTGGTGTTGCTCAGGTGCCTCACTTTACCAAAGTAGTTTAGGTACTATGAATTCTATATCTGGGCTTTGAAATTTTGTAATTTAAGACAGAAATAGAAACCCATACAGATTCTTGAGCTCTACACTCGGCGTGACCTTTGGGTCAAGTTTGTAGTTCACCTAATATTTGTTATCCGGTGACATCCTTTTTGGCGTAGTCATAGATGAAATAACTAACTATTTGAACGACTTATTGGATGGAACATTTGAGTGAACTGAGAAACAATTTAAATTGCCTGTATTCAACAATTCGTTAGTGTAAAAAGTATATCGGTAAGTTAGACAAATTCTCTAAAGAGATGATAAAACATGTCTTGTAAAAGGAGCCTGGAAGCAGGATGTACGTCTAAAGCAAAACACGGAACATTTTCCAAATATCGTAAGTAGGTATAACAACATTTGTATTCATGTTTCCGCACTGATATCTTTTTTACTTGCCACCGAATATTGCGTTTCCCGAATATAAATACCTGATATCGTACCGTCAAAATTATTTCCTGAAACTATTGTGTAAGAAACTGAGAAGTTTTACAAAAGTACTTTGGCTGCGGGGTCGAAGCGGTCTACGATAGTATTTTATTGGATAGTCGGAAGTTGGGAGCCGGAACTTTGATAAAAGTTGTTCGAACTGAAGATTCTCGTAACTGGAGCTGTTGAAGCTGACCGTAAAATATTAATCAAAACAAGTGACCTCTAAGTTAATCTAATGGATTATTTTTAACATATTAAAAATAACCCAGGTGGGCATCGTGCCGTAAGTCTTTAAAATGCATTTTTGATAAAAATAAGTAAACAAGAAATTATAAGCACATAACGATCGGAAAAATAATTATACATAGCTTGAACAATGATCAACTAGTAACAGAGAGGTTCGTTATGTTATTTTGCCAAGAAATAAGGGCTTACTTGAGCACTTGTGCACGGCAGCGGGTAATGGATATCGACAATAATTATGGGAAAACCCGTCACCCGCGTCCGCGCCGGTTAGCGCTGCCCATACTATTAGTTTTTTAAGCTAGTTTTTTTTATTCCCACCGTTTAAGAAATTTCTCCACCTAGCAAAGCGGGGAGCCTAACTTTTAAGTAGTTATTACGCTTCTAATAAAAGCAACGTGAGCAAGCCATATTGAAGTAAAACATATTAATGTCGTCAAGAAAACGTCAAGTTAACGGCGAAGGAAAAGCCTCATGGGAAATTTCTAGGGCTAAACATAATATTGCCTACAGCTTTTTATATTTATTCAAGCAGAAAAATGTGACTTTCATATTATTCGTAGAATTCGTCAACAGGAAAACCAGCGACATTGTAAACAAGTAACCGTAGTTACTTTTGCCTAGGGCTGCCTTCATCCACATCACGGAACAGGATTAAATTTACGAATATCAATATGATTGGGAGAGGGCCCGTTTGCATATGTACCTATAATAGAATGATCATTTGACATAATTATTCTCCACCTTTGTAGAACTGAAAATGGGGCTCAAAAATATTTTTTGATAAAACAAATTTGTGTACCCCACCGCGTTGATTACCTATCGTAGTTATCTCTTACAAATAATGAAATACACAGATTCTAACGCATAATATCCCTACCTGTTAGTTATCTATAAAAATAACATTGAATGTTGTATCAGAGTCTTGTTTAGTCAAATTATTATAATTTTAGTGAATGCTGTTTCTTACAATTAAAATTTTAATGACTTTCTTCCTTCTTTAAAAAAAAAGCAGTCTTCGGGGCCTACTCTAAATATTCCATTTCTAATATGAGATAATAATTTCCTTACGTTTATATGAGGTAGAGTCTAAGAATTAAAACTTAATTAATACTAAAGTAACAGTCAAAATTAACGAATCCTAGAGAGCCACTTTATTTTGCTTAAGTTGCCTAGGTTTAAGAAAATCTTACACTAGAAAAAAACGACGCTGGTAAATGTTAATAATTAAAATATTTTTTGTTTAGAAGAAAGACATCGTTTTTTGCATTTTTTGTTATATGGTGGAGACAAAACGAAATGCTTTAACTGATCTGTATCAAAAGTCACTCCAGTACTCTTATGCAAAATTTAATACAAACAATGTAACCCAATAGTTGCATGTCTAACTTCTCAATAATAAAATATAAGACATCAAAGATTTACTCAGCACGGCGCCGCGTTCCAGTTTCAAAGGGGAATAATCTTGTCTACTTTATCTTAAAGGAAACAATTAGTTCTATATTTACGTCTAATTAGGTACTACAGTTTTTAAGGATCCAGGATACGATGATGTATGAGTAAGAAATGTAAGAACGCCCTTTAAAAGTAATTTTCCGGTTCCTCTGAATAAAATCCTTAGGTAGACATGCGTGTCCGCTTTGTTTCATTTCTTTTATGATATAATTGCTACTTATACAAAGTTGCTGGTTGTGACAGAACCAATTCGCAATTCGCATGTAAATTACGTTATTATAGTGGAGTTAACTAGACTTAGCAAGCAGTTAAAAATACTGAAGTATCCATTGTTTTACTGGAGTAAGAATGCGAAGGTAATGTCGTTATCGTAACATAAATACTCATTAGTTGTAACAAAGAACACAAGTTTTTAAACGGGGGAATTGACAATGCCTTTGCTTTTATGACCGCTCCAAGACGGTATTGAAACGTGGCACTAAAACAAAATGGAATCATATAACAACAGGATCTTTTCTATTAGAATCAAGAAAACATCACAAAAATATCTCTTAAGACATGCGGCATTACATAAATACGACATTGGCTAAAAATTGTATGAAAATAAAATCCTCGATTCCGCAGAACGAGTTAAAATTAGTAGTTGTGGGACTCAATGTTTTTACCATGAACTATTTCTACAAACAGTGACAAGAATAATATGAAAGCCTTACTATCAAAATGTAGTCGGTTGTCAATAATTAATTCTATCTGAATGAAAGGTCCTGAATAAGTGTCGGGTGGCTCATTGAATATTGAATAAAATTGACGATTGACGGCGACTGGGCAACCCAACTCAATGGTCTAGCAACTTTTCTTGTGACGTATCAATCTTGAATCACCTTGTACGGTCACTATGTACACAATGTCTAGCTACGGTTTGGTTAAACATTTAATTACTTAATAGACTTTCAAAGGCACTTAACAAAGGTTTGTTTTCCCCAATGTAATCTTTTGAGGCCAGTTCACTAGCAAGTAAACGATTCGGATTGGTATAAAAATCGAGTAGAGCTCTAAATTGCCAATTGATCCTCTTTCCCAGCCTTTGTCGAAGCGCTTTTACAAAATATACTGCAAGGTAAACTTTCGCAGACTTTCCCAGTCTTATTTATTTCTAACTTTAAAAGAAAATGTTTGTTGTGCTACCTTTTACCTACTGGAAGTGTGTAGATATCGTATGTGTATTTTATTAGTGCTCTTATGTGCTATAAATTGCACATAAGAGTTCCTTCCTTCTTTCAGTCATAAAGAGACACATATTAAAGCCACATGAGGTAAATTTCTTTTATGCTTTTCTATAATATTTTTTATTTAATGTATCTAATGTTTATTACTGCGTACCGTGTGTACAAAAAACGTAATCTATCAGAAAAAAGTGAAATGATTCCTTAATTTGAAAAACAAGACTAAATTAAATTAATTATTTTGATTAACGTGACGTTTGTACCTATAAATAGTATCCAGAAGCGTAGGTAAGTACCTAATTATGTCTGTACAACGAAACCCGCTTTTAACATCTTATTGCTTAGTTAAGCACAAGACGCCAAAAGGGTCTACAGTTAATGAGAACCATTCAACTGGTTTGGTGCTGAGTATTGTTTCACCGCCCCTATAAATTACACGTGCCGTATTTCTAAAGCAGATGAAACTTTTTACTGCTCCACCGACACATCGAAACACCACAAAAGCTTTAGTTTTATTACAACTGGAAATGTTTTAGGTGAGTAGTAACTCCCAAGCCAAACACGATTTTCACTTTTTAAATAGTTTTGTAGAGTTGTTAGAGTTTAACTGCATGGAAGTTATAATTTGTTTTATCTGAGGCTACCAAAACCTCACTTACGGAATTGAATTTGTTACGGAGGTTGCTATTGTTTTTCAGTGAAGCCAAAAAGAAGAGTACATATTTGCAGAAGTCGAATTATTGCTCTTTGATTTTTTTAGGCATCCTATTAGAAACTTGAATGCGAAAAGAGTTGTGTGAGAAAAGTCGAGCTCACTAGTACAGTCAGCAGTTGCAGAGACAAATAACATTTTCTCAAACATGCTCGGAAATGTATGCGTTAATGTCCCGATATGAGGACATGAAGTTTCTCGTTTATGGCTCCCTACATTAGGTACTTCTTGGCTTAGGCCACAAAAGTTAGTATGAAAATTCATTAATGTCCGCTGCTCTAATTTTTTAAATTTCTATACTAAAATTAAATTGGCAAAGGAAAAAATTACATACAGCCAACCACCACCACAATCTGTACCTAAGCATAATTGCGACATAAAAAAAAAAATCTATGGTACTATATTTATGTGCGGTTAAACATGGTGCTCAAATAGCTGGATCAAATTAGTACATTTAAAAAATAAAAAAGGTGGCAAATCGGAAATCTTTTTTTCTGCTTATGCGTATTTCGTACCTAGTGATTGTTATTATAATTTAACAGAAATAAAAATGACTTCCAGTGATGAAAGTGACGGGGAACTTATGAACTGTACTCCGCCTCATTTAAAAGAGGAGGCAAATTTAGCTATGCAAAATATGCTACCGGAAAAAAGTAAAGAGATTTTTCCCTATAATAAACTATGATTTACTTGATTGTCTAGTAGTTATATTAATTTTAATATTTCCTCACATTGTTTGAGAAAAGCACTATACAAGCTTTGGCCGGAACAGGGATTGCAGGACTCGTTCTATCTGGCCTCGTCTTCGACTCGGCCACCTACCCCAAACTCGTCCAGCAATCCCTTACTTCACGGCCTCTGCAGTAATGTACTATTTACTCCAAGTTACGTGTCAATAACCCGTTTGACCATTAATCATATGGACTATAGCAGGGTTTCCCAAACTATGGGTCGCGACCCACTGGTGGGTCGCGAGCGAATATTAAGTGGGCCTTGCCTGTAGAACGACACGCCAAAAAAAATTATGAACACTTCGTTTGTTATTTGAAAAGTCCTTTTTCCATATTGGTAACGGTTGAATTTCTTAGAGGTTGTTCCCAAGTTTGTAAACTTGTATTAGATGGATCATAGCCCAGACAACTTTGGGAATCCCTGGACTATAGGTAGATATATATATATATATATATTTTGGACTCGGCTAGCCCTAAGATCAATATGCAAGCGAACGGAACGCTATTTAATTAGACGTTCTTAAAACAAATTACCCTGTACAATACTTATGAACTTATTTTAAAAACGTTAAAGTAACTCTATCCCTCTCTGTTCATTTTGCCACCTTTGTCATGAAATTCGACAAGGTACTTTGAACATTATGTAATATAAAATAGGATTCTTTTTATACCGGAATCTAATATCCCGCGGGATAGCGATACACGAATACTTCGCAAATGAAGTCGCGGGCAAAAGCTACTACAAAATAATGGTTCTTTACTCTCCACTATATAGTACGACTCTCCTAGCCAGAGTAAAATTGAAACTCCTTGATCTCACTTGATGCCAAATGACGGATAAGAGTCATCCCGAGATGTTCACTCTGTCCACGTGTGTCTCAGGTCCATTGATATTGATGAGGTGTCCAATCAAGTGAGCAAACAGCCATTACTATCTATTGTTCGGCCATCGCTCTCCGTATATCACCTCGTGTCCGAACTTCGAACGGAGACGTACGACCAGCCATTCAGTTTGCTAAGGTAAATCGCTTTTATTGCATAGAGATATAGCAAGGTTACTTGTTTTGTAAGAACAACCGTTACATTGCAAGAATTTATGTTCTTATAATGCTAACGTCTAGAAATCATACATTATTCAAGTTAGTTACACGTGTCTAAAAGTCAAATCATAGAAAGCGACGAGGGTTAGTTCATGTTGCTAAAATGAGAAACTGTTAAGATAATTATGCAGAGAACGTTTAGTAAATCCATATCATTCACATATATGTAAAGAATTAGTCTATTTTCGTTTGAATGTGTAAATTTTGGTAAGAAGATTATTTACAAGGTTCCTGTTTGTTTGAAGTCTCGCGGAGTTTAAAGATTCCCGGAATCTAAATGACAACAATCATTTTATGGAGAGCAAATTGGAAGGACCGCTCTAAAGTAAATTTCAATTAATTGCATTGCACGATGAGAGAACAATACAATATAAACAGGGAAAATAACCTAAAAGCTCGGATCAAAATTGACAGATTATAATAAGGTAAACAAGGCTTGTGCTTCAAAAGATTGAATTTGTTGGGAAAGTTCCATCTACAGGTCTAGTTTGGAATTTCCAATTAATTAGGGCAAGGTTAGTGGGATTAACGTATCGCTTAATTAAGAACCTAGGAATACGTCTATCTCTATTTGAATTTTTAGTTCTTTAACACGAAACACGGGAGCAGATAATAATAAATAACGTTCAGAAGGTTTCGAGTTTCCAAAAATACAAGTACTTGGTTCGTAAAGAATTTCTGCATATTAGAAGCTTAACTTAGTCGTACACGTCTTTTTAATAAGAAAACCCTGAAGAATTTGAGGATACTTCGCGATCGTTTAGTATCACATTAGCTCAAAGTATTATACTGTGCCTTATTCACGGATATGTGACCTTACTTTGAGTAACCTGCAACATTTAGTTCCATTTGCTGAGAATTTTATCTTTCAGTAAATAGTTCTGTTCCAGAGTTTTACAGTTGCAAGTGATATTGTGCAAAGGAAAGGCCTAGACACATTCTTGGCATAAGCAGGGACATGGAAGCACTATTCATGGCTGCTTTAACTTGCAAGGCTCGCATATTTTGTGCATTCTACTAACGGAGGCGTTGTATAACATAAATATGTACACATTGGTAAATTCAGCGGAACAGAACATAAAAATTATTTGTTTTCGTATTGTTAACATGGTTTTGTTCTGATTCGCACCTTAGCACCGCAACTTTGATCCGCTTAATGTCTGTTGCGCTTATTTTTAGGGTTCCGTACCTCAAAAGGAAAAAACGGAACCCTTATAGTTTTGTAGAAATTACTCTTGAAAACGAAAAAAAAAGCGAAATCATGCATCGCGAGCCTTCCGGAGGTCTTAAAATTTTATCTCCACGCAGATTCAAACCCTCCAAGACAATAAAGGGTATTTGCAGCCAGTAGTGCAAAACGAAATGCCACATTCCCCCTACTTAGGAAAATAATCAAGCTGAAATGGCAATTGGCTGACTGGGGCGGCTGTTGATGGCTTACCCAGATACGCGGCTACCCAAGCAATGCGAGGTATTTTTGAATCCGTGATAGATATATTGGTATACTTAAGTACCTACTTTCTTTCGCTTGACAACGGGCCAACCAAAAGTCTAAAAAACGATCAAAAAAGAAGCAATAATTTTTCACCCTTAATTTGAAACCTATGTGAAATTTGTCTTAAGAGCGTGTTCTGATATATTTGGATACTTTGGTCGCTTCGATGTAATCTGACTGCACATCATTTCTGGGACTCCAATATTACAAAACTTCCATACTGGTCTGGGAGCAGAGAAAAACATAGAATGGTGCAGCTGCTTCTCTTCCCGCGTAGATGGTTAAAAGTCTATCCAGGGATTGGGCGAAAATCTTAAGAAATCTTGTAAATCAACCCCCGTATTGGGGTGGGTTTACCTCTAAGGCAGAACCGGTGCACCCTGGGCAACATCAGTTATAACTATGAATTAAGTAGTCCAAAAACTATCTTTTATTCGACATTGGCAAAAGTGTCGTCCTAATGGATGGAAGCCATATCATAAACATGATAAACAAGCGTTTACTGAAATTGAGAAAGAATTGAGAGATAAAGATAGAAATAAACATTTATTTACGAAAATTTTGCGTATACACAAAGAAAAAAATACATTTGCGAACAAAATTATAGTGAAATGATTACGAGTTGAGTGGAGTTTAATGAACGAACCAATTCGTTAGGTACGCGATTAAGTATTGAGTATGATTATGATTGCAGTTATGGCTGAAAATCCCGGAAGCTTTAAACATTAGGTACGTATACATTCCTTTTCATTGACTTCTAAAGCAGTTGTCCATTTATTTATCTACCACGTGGAAAGGAAATTAATATGAGTGCCTAACATCTAAATTTCATGCGTTTGAAAATTTTCCTGTTATATGATTGTTTTTTTGCCGAAGGCAAATATTGTTATCATGAAAGCCAATAATACGCAGCGGATAATTGGGCAGTTGAGCGTAAATATTTGAGAGCAAATATTTTATTTTTGGTAATTCTATTAACGTAATATCCAGAAAAATAATAAAAATATAAACAAAACTGGCACAATGGGTGCTAGACAATGTATTTTGTGAATCTTTATATATAAACTTGACCATCTAAACAACGGATAATAAAATTATAGATAGTAATATTGATGTCGCCATCTATCGGCGATACTCTGAACTAAGCGTTAGGGGCGCCGCGCCATCGAGAACGCTGCCATCACTGCATCACTACCGTCTCCAGCCGTTGACCGTTTTCGATGCGAGGATTTAAAAGACGTTCTCACGACGCAGCGGCTGGCAGTTTTTTGAAGACTTCGAAGACTACTTAGTTTATTTGGTACCGGAAGCTGCGGAAGTGGTTTGGTATCGTTTCCTTTTTATTACTTCTAATTTGCGAGAAATTTATGAGGTTTGGTTTAATGTTCTTCTGTAATTGATTTTGTTAAAAGTTACATTACGTAGTACTTTTTACGGATTAGAATTAAACGCTAGACTTGGCGTTTTTATGTTATATCCTAGCGTTAACTAATTTATTACCTACTATTATAGAGCGACCCGTAGGTAAAGGGTAAATAATAACTCCATAAAAATATTATGTTTTAAGTATTTGTTGTCATAGCGGCAACAGAAATACATCATCTGCGAAAATTTTAACTGTCTAGCTATCACGGTTCCTGAGATACAACTTGGTGGCAGACAGACAGACGGACAGTCGAGTCCTAGTAATAGAATCCCGTTTTTACCCTTTGGGTACGGAACGCTAAGATGCAGTACTATTATCCATCTTTGAAAACAGCGCCATCTCCACAGTTTGATGCTGCTATCTTCGATTTACTTCATAAGTTAATCTATTAGTTAGTCGAATCTTGCAAGTCAATTTTCATCCACTTCCAACGGCTGATTGCCATAATTTGGTGTTTGAAAATCCCATGGAAAATCCGATGAATTTGCCATAAAGAAGGTAGATATCGATTGACACCGAAATACCAATTTTAAAAAAAAATCTTTTGGTAAAGGGCAAAATGGTATTTTTTACTTACAGTGTATTCTAATTAAGTAACTGGCTGGTATTTTTTACAATTGTAAATGGTGCGGGACCTATTTATCACAGCGAAGTATCTCGCTCGCGTTCCGTAAACAATGTTTTCACCAGCGATAAATTCCGGCCTACTGTTGCGCGGGCACAAGCGTGTTATGGGCCCAAATGCCGGTTAATTAGTTAATCCCGAAACATATTATGCGACGGTCGCCCAATATAATAAAAACCCGGCCAAGCGCGAGTCGGACTCTACCATCGAAGTTAATAATGTCAATTGTGCCATCATTATTATCATCGAGCAAATATATAAAGATATAGCTCGAAGAAAAAAAAGTGGTTTGTTTTCTAAGTTCGTGTAGTTTTCATTACATTATGGTTTAAAAGATATAGGTAGCTGTTTAACCCATACATGCCTCCTGACTCGAAATCGTCATAATATGACCGTAATTAAGTTTGTAATTGGTTTGGATATGCCTTCTGATTCTGGGCATGTATGGGAACTAACGGACGAACAGAAAAGCCTGAGTACAGTAACATAGTCCTTCTGGCACCCTTTATCAGTCAGCCAAACGAAACCCTAGGCTACCGTGTAGAACCTTTTCACAATCAACTTTGGAGAACTTTGACACTGACATACAAAAATAACACGCCGATCACTTATTCGCCGTGATCGGCATGGCACTTGTGTCCACTGTATACAGTGGCCCAGGGTTCCATTTGGTTGACCGTACCTACCTATAAATAAATAAATAATAAATAAATTAATATCTTGGGACAAATTACACCAATTGACCCAGCCCCAAACTAAGCAAAGCTTGTGCTATGGGTACCAGGCAACGGATAAACATACTTATATAATGTAGATAAATACATACTTAAATACATACAACATCCGTGACTCGGGCACAAACATTCGTATTCATCATACAACTGTCTGCCCCTACCGGGATTCGAACCCAGGACCTCTTGCTTCATAGTCAGGGTCACTAACCACCAGGCTATCCGGTCGTCAATAGAATCCTAAAAGGAAAATGGTTCCCAGTGCGCTGCTAGGTGCTATACTTTACGAGTTTGTCGCAACGGACTTGGTATTGTGATATCATTTACGACGGCCGGATAGCCTGTCGTAGCATTGACTATGGAACTGGATGTATGATTTAGGTTAATAATGGGCACGTATGAAATAGTGTCATGGCACAAATGATGGCTGCATTAATCGAATGAGCTCATAGCCAACTAGTAGCGGTTAAGGACTCTTCATTTTCACGCCACTTTTCCCGGTCTTGGTCCTGAATTTTGAAATCACTTTTATTAAAATATCACCCGGTAGCTGTAAAAACAGCTTGTTCCCCGTACATAACAAAGTTACACAACCGGCACTGGTAGGTACAACCAATGTAGGATGATTAAAGTAACTATTTTAAATAACCAGGACATTCTAAGGTAAAATAAAGATCTAAATTAAAACAAAAATGTTCGCGGCTTAGGGATGGCCACCCCCGCCGCACCTAAACCTAAATTATTCCAAATTAATCATACTTACGGGGAACAAGCGGTAAAAACCTGGGTATTGCTTCAAAACTATAAAAAAAAGTAGATTGATCCACAAAAAAATAGAGCGGTATGTATACATTCTCAAAAATGATTTTCAAAATTGGGTCTCTGTTCCAATCTCAACCACAACTTTGAGCCAAATGCCTCTCTAGTTTTGGTAACACTTAAGAAATAATTGGTAAAACACAAGTGCCCATCAGACTAATACATTTTGTGTCTCAAAATTATAGTCGTTTTATGCGTTACAGGGAAATATATTATCACTTTTATGACTAGATTGGGAGAAAACCGTTAGATAAATAGGCGTATAAGAGTTATTGCTCTCGGAAATATCGTATTAAACCTGTCTAATACACATGAATGTGATACGTAGGCATGTATATGTAAACGCTACTCGCGGCTCAGACTTTATTATAAGTAGGTAATGATGATGCGTAGTAACTTGAGATGACTGAATTGGGTATTTTTAACAGCTCCCGAAATTTGACCACCCTTCTTCAGCGGCTAAAATTGTGCCTCAGTTTTCTTTTACATATAGTTTCAGAATTCTAAATGTCAGTGAAAATTAGAACACATAGAAAAATCCGAAAAGTAAAGCTATGGCCGGGAATCGAACCCGGATCCTCGTCATTCCGTGACGCGTGCTATACCCCTACACCACCCATAGCAGGTGGGTAGTCTTCGAATTTTTCTACCTGTTACTTAGCTGTCACGTGACCTTTGTTACTAGGCGATTTTTTGTCGCTAAGCGTCATCTGTTTGAATGTTGTGTCTGTACGACACAATTGCAAACTCCCGTAGAACATCTACTGCTCACCAGGGACGAGAGAAGGCGCTGTTTTTCAAATGATAGGTACTATCAATTGAATCAAGAATTTTTGTTTTACTTTTACGGTTTTACCGTTAAAAATTAAATTTCTAAATGTCAGTGAAAATTAGAACACATAGAAAAATCCGAATCCCAATTTGTTCTCCTGTTTGTGGAACACATACTTACGAAACGACGGCATTACCTACGTATTGAAATATTTATGATGTATTTAGATTTTCTTCTCTTGTGTGCAACAGTGGCAAGAATTAACAAATAATAAAATTATTGACAGGTGTAATGAAAACATATCATCCTTTATTATTTTTGTTTTAACATTGCTTTAACTGATAAGGTAAAGCGATATAATTAAGTAAAATAATCGGCTTCAAATAAACGATCAACTGCCTTCTACTTATTTATAATGTTCTTAAGCAGCTAACCTAATTTCAACAATGAGAACTGACGCGTAAAACTCCGAAAATTAAGGGAGCTTCTAATATAATTTCTCTCCAGACGAGAATAAAAAGTTATATTTTTATTAGGTCCTCGAACTAGATGGACGACGAAGTTATGTGATCACAAGACATAGTCAGGGCGGACGAGGAACGGAAATTATCATCTGCTACTTGCAGACGCAATTGCCTGAAGTTGCGACGATTCCTTGATGTTATCGCGCTTTTGTGTAACAATAACATATAGCTGCCCGTCCACTCCTTTGTCTTTCCAATCTCGCCGCCCCATACGCGGAAGATTGGATTCGCGCTACCTGTGATATATTTGCCGTCGATAGCGTCTTATTACGCGACTAACGCAATGGGGGCTTCGTTCCCTTCGTGTTTTCGAAAGAGGAGACCCGGAATGTAATAAAATTATTATGTATTGTACTTTTTATGACATGACACGTTCTAATTTTGTATTAAATTGTTCGCAATGTGACAATTGAGTTTTATGTGGGAAACGTATTGTTTGCCGCTTTCGACGCAAGGCGGTCTTACGAATGTTGGGAAAATGAAAATAAAGTAAAATGTTTACAGTTCCCTTTTCGTTGCTATTCTTGGCATTGTAAAAGAAATGGAATCAACTTATTTTAAAAGCTTAGCGACTGTGTGTGTGTGCTGAGAAATAAGTACATACCTACTGCGTATTTTTTATATGAGTTAAAGGTAGAATGATTATCGGTCAAATTTCTTGTCATTGGTCCTGAAAAATCACCGCCTAAAACAAATATACTTGCATATCTATCTTTCACACCCACATCGTGAGGAAACCTGCTGTATTTGCGAGGAAATTCAATGTTGCGTGTGAAGTTCTTGAGGAAGTTCCCAATTCCCATTTGGCCCACGTAGGAACCATAGCTCAACCCCTCTCATGAAAGGAAGCCATTATTAGTGGGTCGCATTATTAAGGCTAGAGATGTTGATCTATCTTCCAAAATATTACTTTTTTTTACACATTTATTTCTAAGTACTAAACTCATTGCAACATTACTACTTAAGCAGCATTGTAATTACCTAATGCGCGTCTTTATTTTATAAAAAGCTACAAATTTAATTGTTTTGTTTCTGTCCGACAATGTGACAGATGAAAACAAACGAATATTTAGTACCTAGTTAACAGAAATTGAACAAACGTTTATGAATATCTTAGTAAGTAGGTACCTACGTGTTTCCACTTAATACTCTCCTATTCCACACACATTCGTACCTACTGTACTTACATTGTCTGTTCCGTTAATTCCTAGTTCTTGTGTTTTCTTCAATTCGTGACTATTGGAATGATAATCTTTTCTCAGCTAAACGAACTGGCCACTATGCTGTCTTCGCTGTCGCATGGCTTTTGTAAAAACGTCATGAATGTATTGTAATCATGTTATGGGACACGCGTGACGCCCTTGCTCCTGTTTGCGGATACAGATGAGATTGGATTGGTTTGATATTGCGAAATCGCTTTCAGGGCTTTACGTACTCACTGCCCGGGTCTCATGCTGCCCTAGTACCTCGATTTAGTTTCATTTCAGTCACGTGCTGCTGACGTTTTACTTACATGCCTTTGGTTCACGAAGGTATGGTACTAAATGTTTAAGTTCCTAGGGGGCTTTTACTGAAAAAGTTTCAAGCAAGCAATATCAAATGGGCTACAATACATATACACACTTAACATAGGTTTGTCTAATTTTCTAACTCATAAGCGGCGTCAGATTTAGCTATTGTTATACGTTAAGTTGCAGCGCATAAACACATAGGTACCTACTAACAATAAGGCACGCGCGACTGCAGGCATTCGTTCCCAGGCGTAGGAGAATATTTTAAATCACTTCGCATATACAGCGCGGCGCGCACCAACGCAATATATTCCATCTATTGTCATATTATAAGAACATTATTATACGACAAAAAAGATTTTGAAAAGAATATATGAATATTTTTGTAGCGAATTCGCGCATTAAAATGTGAGTATCGCCAAGTCGAGGAAAATCGGCCAACTGTTATTCCCGTGACCTCATAAAGTTCTGAGAATGACTGCTGACATTATCATTATCGTGTCCAAATCTCTTTCGTTTCTGACTTTATCCGTACGATCAATTTTACGAATCTAGGTTGTTATAAGATAGGTATCTTAAAAGTAAATTTTCATAAAAAGCATTAGTTTTTGGCTGAGTTAGAAAGTGAAAGATTTAATTTCAGGAAACTTATCTCTCTGCATTGAAAAGGCTTGTTATAATTTTATTAACCATCTTCTGTTTATATTTCTAAACTTAATTAAAGACAAATTGTCTGTGAAGGATATAAATAACATCATTTTTATGGTCACTGACTCTGGAAATAGCATTGTTAAGTAATAAAATATGTCCGTTTTGGTGTACGACGTACCTATATTACTTATGTTTGATGCAAACAATTACGGTTCTCCTTGTAAGAGGGTAAATACTTATTGAACTTTGTAGTTCGATCACGCACATAAAAAAGGTTCCCGTAGAATGTTGCACCGTCGTTTTAAAAATATCTACGTTGGTCTTTTATATCGTCATATTTACTTTTAGTAATGTGAACGATTTTTCAGAAGCATAATTACGTCTGTGGATTCTTACAATATTATTCGTAAACAGTGGTTAAGCTTACGTTAACTTTACATCCATTTGTCTTATTATGTTGCTTTGACGTTGTCTTTACCAGACACAGACAAAACATGACAGGTTTGTAATTGATATGAATAAATAAAGGGGTTAGTCGCCAATAACGAATTATGCACTGCTTTAGTTTCAATGGAGTTTGTTACAATGAAATTGGATCTCGAGTAAAGATTTCTCTCAGTACCTAAGTAATAATACTCCCTACCTATGTCCTGACGAGTGTTACATGATCGATGTCTCGCTCCTGAGCGACTTTCGTGCAGGATTTATTTATAGATTACGATCATGACCCCGCCGGGCCGACGATTTATTTCATCAAATAAAGCTAGGCATGAAACTCGGTAGTTGGATGATACACAGAGTGTCTTTTTACGGACTTTTTCCAAGCACGTGGTAAATTTTATGACTTACATGAGTGCTCGCCATAAGATTAAATCGAATGAAGATATTTCGATTTTGTACTATACTGGATCTAGCTTCTAATTGGCTACGCGTGACGCAGAACTTGTAGTCGTAATAAGATTGACATTGGATATAGCATAAGTTGATATATAATAGAAAACGGTTAATAGGAGCGTCGGAAGGCTCGTCATGTCGTGGTGCAGCGAGTCTCTCATTCTAGACAGGGCTAGAAACCAGTTTTGAATGATTGACAATATTGACATTCAATCATCATCAATTCGATGGTAAGGATGGGTACGTATCAACTGTTAAACGTCTGGAATCCAGTGATTTCTTTACGTGAATATCGATGCACGAAGTCACTCAGTAAGCAAAGCGTTGTGTCAGGGAGTAAGCTCATTGGAAATAATCGCAGTCTACTTCCACAGAAAACATGTCTAATGCTATTTATATGAAGTAGGTACATTAAGATGTGCATCCTTCAAGTCTCTTGAATCATCTCTTGAAATGTTGGTGTGGCAGTAACTTTCCTATTGTCATTAGAAAAACTTTTCTTAACAAAAACTTGTAGGTCACGGAGAAAAGGCTAATAAATTCCATTTGTAAAAGGGCCCTTTGTTCGCAATGGTAGCTTTTTGCATTATTTGTTCAAGGATTTGCCTACTTAACGATTTTATCATCATGGACAGCTTTTTACATAAACGTTGAAAGGAGCTGAAAATTTGTGGCAAGATTTATCAAATTTTATGTAACAGTCTTAATAGGCCCTAATAGTTGAAACTTTTAACTTGAAAGAGGTTTTAGCTCGCAAAAAGGTACCTACTCCTTTCTTAACAGATATAGAAATTGTGGGTAGCAGCTAGACAAATAAATATTATTGTTTATACATCTATCAATGACAGGTATTACGAAGTATCTTAAAAAACAGGAAATGTTTATTTGTTTGTGTCTTTTATATCTTTTCCTCAAGGGATTCGGTGGAACAATCTAATAAGAGATTGAAATGATAATAACCGTAAGTTAAGTGCAAAATAAACTTGGAGATAAGGAAGCTGTTTTCTTTCCCCGCAGAAAGCGTAGGCTTACCTCGGGAACTGCCAGATTAGTCTTATCTGCTACTAAAAATATTGATCAGTACCTACGCAGCTACGTCTACACTAGGTACATACATACATACAGTTGTCTGCCATTGAAACGCGGAAGAATAGAATGTCAACAATTCTGTTCACGATTTATGCGTAAAATTGCGTATACGTTGAATGAAAAAAACTGATTTCCATTTCTAATGTAATAACTTTTTTGAAGGAAATACCGTAGGTATGTAAAATTTCTATTAACTCTGACTGGAAGAAATGCGATTGCCTAATCAGGTTTTCTCACAATTATCGCCCAAAATTTGATTGATAAATACCTACCTACCCGGATCTGGACAGCTGCGACGACCGAAGAATAACTAGTTGAAAAATTACTTATCATCAATATCCTGCTAACGTAGGTGGTCTCACACCTGCAGATATGTATTATCGACTACAGGTGACATTCTAAACAAATATATGTCCCTACCTATATTTTAATGGATAGTCACTTAGGCCGTTTTTCAGATAAACATTTAATCTTTAATTACTTAGTCGCTGAATCTGATTTCAAGCTTGATAATTTTATAGTTTTTGATACAATCAAACCCCACTTGCACGTTTGCCACCTTATTAAATGGTTGCAATAAATGATTGATTGATAATCATCCTAAAACTCTGTTTTACTTTCATCAATGTCAAACCCTTTACCCTCCCTGTTACTTATTTTCACCAACATATTTAATTGCTATTATCGTGGTCTTCTTTGTTAATCGCCTAAAAAAATTTCGGTGATAGCACAAACAACCAATTTTAGAGATAAGTGGGTTTTTTATCACATACATATCTAATATTGACTCAATCTGAAATATGCTTTAACCCTGTACGATTGGTATTGACACTTCACAATTGAAAATTATACATAAGAATGTTGATCTTTGAACATAATGGCTTATGTATAAAATTGTGAAAGATAGGTATTATAATGACGTGATTAATAATAATAATTTATCATTTAAGACTCTTACTGTGCGCGGCGGTGAAATGTTTTTGCCGCAACACCATATAAGCGCATTTTTTCACGAAATATCCGGATTGGATTTTCTAAAAGAACCGGAAAAGTTAGCAGTTACTTTAACGTCTGCTTTCTTTAAAAACAAACTGTTTATTGAGTTATTATAAGAAGCAGCAGCGGCTGCGGGTAGCACAAAACTGATCGTCGGTGAGATCATTTTGGAAGGTTCATGCCCAGCATTGGTTATGATGAATACGATGATTTAATGGGTTTCGGGTTATTACCACAATTACAATCTCCTAGAATATCAATATACGAATTAATTGCGGTTTTATTTTACCTGAACTTTTTGACTGAAATTCTAGTGTGTGAAGCCTTTTTAAGTCTCCACCATGTCTCAAACAATTACAAAAATATGACTTCAATGTAACCCCAAGGTACAAAGAAATGAAATTGACTGTATCCATAAGCGGCTGGTAAATTATTTACGTTATCAACCAACATCTACAGGGCACTTCCCTTTTCTCATAATAATTGTATGATTTGGCAACAAGGCCTCATAACGCAAGGAAATAATCCGAAAATAACAGATCTCCATGTCTAATGAGAATAATTTGGAAAAAAATAAAATCAAATGACACATCGCATTCGCGGAGCAACATTGTCATTTATGCAAAAAAAAACATTTCATTGGAGAAGCATTTACTTAAGATTCAGTAGGTACTAAGCGATGTTATCGCATACTCGAGTACTTAACTCAGTATTCAAAATTTTGCAATAGTGGCATTGTTTCACCGTACTTAGGTCGGTACATACCTATATGTATTATGTATTTATTTCCAAATTTTATGATCTTATGTCAACAGGCAGTACCCAATAAATTAAGGTTTCCGAAATACCTTCCATGCTGGTCTGGGAGGAAAGAAAAAACATAGAATGTACCACAATAATGCTACACGTGGCCTTTGGGTCTTGTTACCTTAGGCTCTGTCTACCCCGTAAGGGATAGGTAAAGACGTGATTTGTGTATGTGTATTATGTACAATTGATACATAAATCAAAATAATAATTAATACTCACACCTGTTGATAACGCTGCATATAAAAGGCACGTTTTTTTCAACAAACTCATTCACAAGTAAACAACGAAGATGACCATGTGGCAATCCGTCGTAGTGAGCTGCGCTTTCCTGGCCGCCGTTACTGGTTTCACCATCACGGGGCCCGCCATCACACAATGTAAGTATTATAGAGCCTGAGTGTTACATACCTACTAATTAATTCCTTCACAAATTCTTTTGAGCACCAAGATACAGCTTATGGTGGTGGTCTTAATAAACGCCTCTGATTCTTGGGAGCTTACTTATTTATTTATTTATTTACTTTCGGAGATCCAACAGCTATAAATTACAGAGTGAGTTAATTATAGTAGTAACATTAAAGCCAATTATATGCTCTCACAACTAGAGACAAATTTAAACAATCAAAACAAAGTACGCGCGTAGTCGCAAACACACACAGTTTCAAAACTTATCCACTACACACCAACAAATTTAAAGTAAATAAATACCCAAATACTGAAGCTGCAGTCATTATATATTAAATATAAAGCACACTCAATCAAACCACCTCTCCGCCAAACGCCGCCGCACTGTAGAAATGTTATAGTTTTATATTTATCAATATCAAGCTCCTCAGCTACCTCATTGACACTAAGACAAGCTCGCCTCAAGAAACTATTTTTGCGATATTTTGGTTGCACCATGCTTAAGTGAAATAGGCGGGTGATATCTTTTAGACCTATAGACTTGATAAACTTAAGATTAACTGTTTTAGTTATTTGGACTTATGTAATTTTTTTTTTTTTTTTTTTTTTTTTTAATATAAATAGGAAGGCAAACGAGCAAGTGGGTCACCTGATGGTAAGTGATCACCACTGCCCATAGACACCCGCAACCCCGGAGGGATTGCAGACGCGTTGCCAACCTAGAGGACTAAGATGCAATGCCTCTTGTGCCCGTAATTTCCCCGGCTGTCTTACTCTCCACACCGGAACACAGCAGTGCAAGCACTGCTACTTAGCGGCAGGATTAGCGAGTAAGATGGTGGTAGCGATCCGGACGGACCTTGCACAAGGCCCTACCACCCGCAAAAGTTTGAAAAATGAGAAACCAATGGTATGACTGTGGTCTCCTACAGGTATCCACAACCCGGCTGCGCCACCTCTGGCCTCGCGCCTGGTAGGATGCAACGCGTCGCCTTGTGCGCTGCCACAGCAAGAAGATGCCGTCTTTGAGATCGCCTTCAGAGCTCGTAAGTATCAAACATCTACCCTCTCTACTTAGGTAACATCAAACCAAGATTTTACTCCTCATCCTCAATGCCTTCTATTTCAGCCCGTTATGCGTCAACATTGACTACCAGAGTCACTGTGTATCTGGCCTTATTGGGAATCGGTATTCCCATCCCGCTCGACCTGGCTGAGAAGTCCGCTACCTGCAACTACTTGCTGAACTCATCTTGCCCCGTGCGTGAAGGCGATCTTTTACAGTATACCTTGAGGTTGCCCATCGAGCCCATTTTCCCCGTGGTAAGTATTAGTGTATACTTAGCCTACCTTTCAAAACCCCTGACACGAAATAGGAATTGAGTAAACATTAGAAGGCCAGCATTTATACAACAACTATGAAAATATTAAGAATGAGCTGAAATGATTTAACATCTACCACTCTCGCAGACTTGTCTGTATTCCTTGCAGCTTACTTATTAACATTGAAGGTGTGAGAGAAAATCGGTGATTACTGCTAGTATGTACCGTTAAAGCCAAATTTAAGGGCCACTTTACGACTAATCAAAAACTTAAAAGTTCTAGCTCTACTTTACTCGTTAAGATCGGTACAATTGTGTGTGTGGTGTCCCCAGGGCTTGGAGGCTGCGGTTGAGGTTAGCATCGTAGATGACATCGACGCTGTGGCTTGCTTCCGGGTGCCTTTTGTCATCGACCCACCCCGTAACATCCAGTCTCTTCTTGAAAACTGAACTGAAGGCGATACACCTACGACAATGTAGCTATTCAACTGTTCAAATAAATTTACTTCTTTGCATTTAACTTCTGTTTCCTTTCATTTACATATGCTATAGTAACATAATATTGGCTTCAGTGTACCTAAGCAGAAGAATATCAAAGAGACGACGTTACGATTTAGTTTCGTTTCTCTATGTGGGAGAATGTTGGCCAGTGATGAGTGGAAAGGAGTTAGGAAGGCGCTCACCAGTAGAACACCATTCAAGCTACTTATAAAAGTAATGTTATTAGTTAGATATAATAACTAATTAATAATTAAACACGGCGCATCATAATACAATATACAGCTAGGTTACTTCCAGTGTACCTTTTTATAAATGAACAGTTACTTTTTTGGGATGTTATAAGTGATGACGTTTGTTGCTAGTTTACACATTTAACCCCCTTATTCATAAACGCTCTATAAGCTCCTGCTAACTTAGCAATCGTTTGTCCTTATCTGTGAAAGGTAAATGTCAAAGTGACAGAGAAGGACAAACGACTGCTAAGTTAGCAGAAGCCTACAGAGCGTTTATGAATAAGGGGGTTAACAGTTAGCGTCTTATTTATAAAAATATTATAGCAAAGGGCATTGGGTAGGTAAGTTTGTATGAAGCATGGTGTCATTTTATTCAGCACCCACGGATGATTTTTACATAGTTATTTAGAGGACCTTTAAATACACATATAATGATAATATAATTATATTACAATCCAATTCCATGCTGGTCAGCGAGTAAAGAAAAAACAGAACTTACCAGTTGCTTCTCTTCCCACGCAGATGGTAAAAGGACATCTAGGGAATGGACGAAAGTCTTAGGAATCACTATTAGAATGTTTGTCTATTGCTTTTAGAATGTTTGTCTCAGATACAATAATTATGTACTTCATCATCTATTGAAAGAAAAACTGCATTCACAGTATCTAGCCTTTTAGAAACATCCCTCAATTACGAAGAGAAGGACAAACGACTGCTAAGTTAGCAGAAGCCTACAGAGCGTTTATGAATAAGGGGGTTAACAGTTATCGTCTTATTTATAAAAATATTATAGCAAAGGGCATTGGGTAGGTAAGTTTGTATGAAGCATGGTGTCATTTTATTCAGCACCCACGGATGATTTTTACATAGTTATTTAGAGGACCTTTAAATACACATATAATGATAATATAATTATATTACAATCCAATTCCATGCTGGTCAGCGAGTAAAGAAAAAACAGAACTTACCAGTTGCTTCTCTTCCCACGCAGATGGTAAAAGGACATCTAGGGAATGGACGAAAGTCTTAGAAATCACTATTAGAATGTTTGTGTATTGCTTTTAGAATGTTTGTCTCAGATACAATAATTATGTACTTCATCATCTATTGAAAGAAAAACTGCATTCACAGTATCTAGCCTTTTAGAAACATCCCTCAATTACGAAGAAAGTGACATCTTCAATTAAACCGTAAACTCGCCGTATTACAGATACGTAACATTCGTTTTTAAAAGTCAATCATTAAGGTGAAGTAAATAATTCAAACAAAATATTAATAACGATCGAACATAGTTTATTCTAACAGCATAAGAATAAAATTGATGTCAACGATGTTCTTCAATTCAGTGAATCAGATTGGAGCGCGGGCCGTGGGGCTGCTTGACCTTGAAGGGAACTCGGAGGCACGCTGCTGCGCCGGTATCGTCCAGGATGTTGACTTCAATCACGGTTTTAAGCCCCTGAGGACACCACACCCCATTGTCATTAGCATAATGCTCATTACTGCATGAACCTTACAGATAGGTACACACAGCAAAGCTATTCGGTAAGCAGGATAGATACGGCGCGAGCGTGCGTAGGTGCTTACCTGATTATAATGCTGTGTGTACATATATATATAGGTACAGAGAAGATTCATTGGTTGGATACTGGTTCCCTGAGCCGATTCGAGTGAGACGACAGGTTCTCCGATGGAGGCCTTTCACAAAGCTTTTGAAAATATTTTTTTTTAATCGAAACGTTTACTTGCAAATAGGACGCTGTGACCTCTTTCACATGTCTTTTTTTAAACTACCAATTAAGCGCCTTTGAAAAGCCCGTCGTTGCCAAGAATACGCCGCAAGAAACTTGGCAGAAAGTCATTTTTTCAAATCAAATACTTGGTTGGGTATGTATATAATTAAGTTCAACTTAGCGACTAATATAATTTTACGTTATATACTTTCGAAGCCTTTGTAATATTCAATAAACACTGGCAACATAATTGCGATCTCTTAATTACACACTGTTGGTAACGGTTAAAACGCGGCATAGCCCGAGCGATTTAGATTGTTTCTGTTCTTATTTTATGCTCCTAGCCACCGAACATCCAGTAAACAATACATACATACATATATCACGTCTTTATCCCTTACGGGGTAGACAGAGCCTGAGGTAACAAAACCTTAAGGCCACGTTTAGCATGATTAAGGGCGTATAGGTGGAAAGGGAAATCCAGTAAACAAACATGGAATCGATCCCATGAGGTGAAAATTTAAATGGACCACGTCTCACCCATTTTCTTATATATCACTTTTAAATGTCATTTTCGAATTTGACACTGAAGATAAATATACTGCCAGAGTTTTTTGGCAAAAAGTCTGAGTTTGAATGCTTACCACAGGAAAGGTAGGCGCGATAAACAAGTTCAGAGTGTATAGCAGGATTTCGCCTTCTCGCACGGGGCATGACGAGTTCAGCAAGTAGTTGCAGGTAGCTGAATGTTCAGCTAGGTCATGCGGAACGGGGATTGTAACCTTAGAAATGGTCACATATGCCACGACCGTGGTGGTCAGCGTTGATGTGTCTCGCGCTGGAATGGAAGAAGTTAACATTTAAAATTTAGACATGGCTGAGTGAATGCAAAGCGCGAGCGCATTGTCTCCATTTTAGCTTGAAAACTTGTGAGCAAGTTCGATATTTGAATGGTTTTTAGTAGATTCAGTCTTCGTAAATTATTCAAAATTGTGGAGTCATTACAACGTAAAACATTATGACAAAAAATGCCACAAAACCTTTTTCGTTGCCCCTATTACCTTGCTCCGACGCAACTTTATTGTCTTAACTGTTTTTTATCAGATACTCTTTGTGAGGCCTGCTGAACATAGGGCTAAGATAAAGAGACAGATATTTGATACTCACGAGCTCTGAAGGCGATGTCTATGACGGCGTATTCTCTTTGTGCCAGTAGGCACGGCGCCATGTCGCAGCCTGCCACACGCACAGCCAAAGGCAGCGCACCAGGGTTGGCGATGCCTGTAGGAAATCAGTTACCAATAGATTACCCAGATGAGAGCAGCAGTGGTGTACAAAGATACATAGATTAATAGGCTGTTAGATATTTTACTTACATTGACAGACAGGTCCGGTACCTGTGAAACCTCTAACGGAGGCCAAGACACCACAGTACACTACGACGGATCGCCATATAGTCATCTTTGTAGTTAAGAAGCGAATGGATTTTTAAATATTTTATTGAAGTTCAAAAGGTGCAGAGAGGAGACCTGTGGTCTAAAAATTACTCTGGCATTGAATATCTGAAACTTGAAGCACTTCATTGAAGGTCATTATAATCTTTTCATTTTTCGGTGAATTTTAGAAATACCTTCCCACACGTTCCTATTTCACTTATATTTATTTGTATGAGAAGGAAGTTAGAATTGCACGCCTTTATTCAACTTGCCGTGTTAGCATGTTTGTTAATGTGAGTCATACTTTACCCACTTCGAGTGGTCGAATTTATTTAAAATTTGGTTATACCGGATGAACAATCAATAAAACTAAAAATAAAAATGCAGCTACCAAATAAAGATTTTATTAAAAAAGTTTTCTACGAAATAAAAAGTTATTTTTTATTTATTTTATGGCTAGATACGAAATGGCATGAAGATACACACTTTATTTTAAATACGAGAACCTGAAATGAGCGGTATTCATGCTGTAATATTATAATTATAATTTAAGTTTTATGGTCAATCCAGATCTTCGTTAAATTGAAAGAGTGACTCGAAATTAGATAGGTAATTATACTTTTGTCTGAACAGTGCAGTGGTGTTCATTCATGGCCCACCGTATAGAGACTGACCGATCGAATTTCTCCAGTTCTGGATTTTATAAGCGAACGACTGGCTACCTTGCGGCGCGCTGACGAACTCCACTCGCAGGCACACCATTGCTTGGTTATCATCACCGATTATAGATATTTCGCACGCAGCCGTTTCACCCTGTTGATAACAAAAAACATTTACTTTGCTGCTCCACTACCAACTTCGTTAATATTAACCTCCGCAAAGAAACGCCATTCAACCAATCACACTCATTTATTAACCCGAGTAAGGCCGCGAGGCGTTCCAAACGAAAAGACCAACAACACAGCTACTCCATGAGCACGTGTAATATGGGGTGTGTAGTCGCGAGTAGTAAGATTCGTAAATAATTGATTGAATGAAATATACTTTGCGGAGGTCCATATTAATGCACATGTAGTAGGTAGGTACATTGCGAGGATGGTGAAATGAAATGATTAATGTCTCAGATCGCAGGAACTTGTCGCCCTCCCCTTTGGATCGTGTGATAAACATGCGCCGTGAGGCTTTATTTATCACCGCCTGAGGTGAGTATACAATTTTACGTCTGCCTTTAACTAGGAAGCGGAAATTTCTACTCGCGTACCGGGTGATGAATTTCCACTTTCGGCCCGGAGCGACGTAAAAACATTTACCTTGCTATTCCTCTATCAAGTATAGTTTGAGGAATCACCTTCTGGGGGCTACTACGAAATTCGTTTTTCGAAATTCGTATCATACCATTCTTCTCACTCTCAAATTAAAGACTTAGTGTGAGCGGAACGACACAAAACGAACCTTGAAAATTGAATTTCGGAGTATAAAGTCTGTTTACCGGTACTAAAGTGGGCTGATGGACGAGCAGTTGGAGTGGATATAGAATGATTTCGCCCTTACGAACGGGGCAGGTGGCATCAAGCAAGTGGCTGCAGGTGTTGCGCCAGGCACCTAGGCTTTCCGGCAGCGCATATACTACCCTCTGTATTGTCTGATAGGTTACGATACTGGTAGTCATTGAGGTAGTGTAACGCGCTGAAAAAAAATTAATGCTTAATTTCAACAAAATCCCGTCAAGTATTGCTAATCCTACCTCAAGCAGCAGTGCTTGAACTGCTGTGTCTCAGCGTGGAGAGGCAACCGGTGAAATTACTGGCACATGAGTAAATATTCCATCTTGCCCGCTAGGCTGGCAACGCGTCTGCAATGGATGGGATGTACTCGCTTATCTTCAGGTTATCCACTTATAACGTTTGCCTCAATATTTCATAGAACCATAAGCTTTTCCTGGGTTCGGACCCCGTCTGGCACCTTTGACTTTTTTGAAAGTGCGTAGTTACATTGAAAATTTACCAAGAACTTTTAATCTTTTAGGTTTTAATCTTTCACACGCCTGCAAGTTTCGAACTAGCACAGGGCCTGTGCCAGCAGACCCTCTTATTTTGAGAGAAAACCTATGCCAGTGGGACCTATATTCAATAATTTCGGTTACGGTTAGGTATTTAGCTCTATAACATCCCTGGTTTTTATGTTTGGTACGTACGAGATCTGAAGACGATAGGAATAAAGACTGTTTCGTCTTGTATAAATGCGCACGGCGGCGGTGCATTGGTACATCCCGCCACTTCAGCGCCTAGGGGGAGAGGGGCCGAGCGCTTGATGCCTGTAAGAAAGCATTCACTAATATAAGATCATCATCAACCGGAAGTTCACTGAACTAAGGCTTAGAATACCACGAGGAACAACAACTTGTCACGAGCTCCCACCGGTTGCCGCCAACGCTGCGTCTACCGGTTCGTGAAGCTTTCGCCCCCAACGGTTATGATGGTCTGTCTAACGAGCGGTGTCGCCAGAGGCCAGTTTTTAAAAGCACTTATTGAACAGACACTCGACAGTAGAAAATTACAGCTTCAACTTCACAATCTGTATTAGCAAATATGATCAAGTCGGATACACAATAGGATTAGTATTAGTGTAAAATTTAGATCATGCATTGTTTTAAGTTTAAATGATTGTTTTGACAGTCAGTATTCAAGTACCGCTAAATAAATACATAATTTATAAATATTTAGGGGGTCAATTTTTTTAAAGGATTTGTATTGATACCGATCAAATTAAAGAACACCTAACACCGGTTCTAACACTATTAAGTATCTTTCGGCCACTTGTTTTCTAAGAAATCCAATGAGTATTTTCGAAACATATGAAGTAAGGCTCCTCCAGGTCGGAGACTGCTGTGTAAATTTCTGCCTCATCGCAGTCACCGCCCTCTAGGATTTCCCCAGCGTCCCGTGGGTGGTGGTAGGAACTACTTTGAAAACTAATGCCAGTGTTCAGTTTTTCTTTTGATGTCTAGAAGCTCGAAAATGGATCTTGGTAAGTATTTTATTAAGTGCACATACTTACATTTGCTGACGGGATTCCTGATTTTAAAACTATTGACGGCGACCAAGACACTACAGAACACTAGGATATTTCGCCACATAGTTATACTGAACTTGGTAGTTGAGAAGTCAATGAGTGTCCTGAAAAAACAATTAGGTACATGTGTTCAATGCAGATAAAGATTTTTTTATAGGTTTATTAAAATTTCAGAGTTTTTGAAGTATCATGATCGATAATTTGTATTTTATATAGGATAAGTTTGTTTAATCACGTACCTATACTTAATGTTTTAATTACACTAACGTTCCGGCGGTTCCACGGTCGCGACAGAACTGATTTTGTTTTTAAACAAGAGCTGTCCTACGAGACAGTATTGCTAACGCGTTGTTGATGTATCTGGAAATACAACCGGCAAAACACCGCGGTAACTTGATGATGATGCGAGCCGCGTGTTTGAGTCTCGGCTAAAGACACTGGTCGGCGATGTTGCGATGCACTTGTCTTAAGCCCGACTTGATGTCACCGCTGTATAGGATGTTGATTTTTATTGTTGGATACTAAAGCATTGTAACGATAGTATAAAAGTGAATAGACAAAACTAAATTTGTTCAGCGAATTTTTCTCAGACGCGGCAGGATAGACCAATGTAAATGTTAGACAATCTGCCTATTCATAGACAAATGTTTTCATCACATCTCCATACTCGTAAATCTACGTATAAAAACAGGCTGGAGTACATTATCTAGTTAGACTAGACAAGACTAGCGGGAGGAAATGTTTCAGTCAGTGGTAATATGCAGTAACCTGGTGATCGTAGTGATTGGTTTCTCGGTCACAGGACCCGAAATAAGCGAATGTGAGTTATAAAGACAATGTTAAAAATAACGCATTTAACATATTGATAAAAATTGGCAGCTAAATAGTTGTTCTCGACACTACCATGACAATTGAAAAACAAAACCACAAAGGTTCCTTCCATAATTTCGATAATCGAAATTCTTACGTATGAGCTTACTCATTGTATCAGTAGAGATGTACTTCCAAATATCGAGCTATGCCATGAAGTAGTGAAGTAATAACAAGAAAAAGGTTAAGTGACGGCGAATAATAATATATAACAAAAATTTTAGCAACCTCCTGGCTGGACTCTCACAGAAACAGTATTTTATAATTTTAAGTATTTGTAGTAGCACCTTGTCTCAACATTTGTCCTTGCAGCACATTTGTAGAAACACTTGTCTTGTTTCTTATAACCACAACCCCTTGAGTTGGGTTGTGTTGGGTTGGGGATTCCCTTTGGGGCCGCGACAAACTCTTCGACTGCACTAATAGTTATTGAGTAGACTCAGATAGATCTATAATTTCCTTATTTTTAAAATCTTTAAAACGTTCTTCTCTAAAATATGCAATAAGTGACGCATAAGGATTACCTCATAATTGTGTTTGTTTTGCTACGTTAACTCAATTCACTGATACCGCTGGTGCGGCAATAGACCAATGCATAAGGAAGGAGAATCATTGTTTATTTGTCTCAAACCCTCGAAAACATTAAACCTAAATGTCACAATAAGTAAAAGGGAGTTCTAGATATTAAAACACGATATATATCTGGTAGATTCGAAAACTTGAAATATGAGTTAGTAGATGCTTGTAATCGCAAAAAAGATTTTCAACGTGATACGACTCCGACTGTCTTATTTTTGCAAAATTTCATGGTTCTATTTTTAGTAAGTTAATCAGACGTACTCTACTTTGAAGCACCATAATCTAGCAAATGTAACGGCTTTTTCGTGAGGAATGTGATTACACTATCCAAAACTAGTAAAAAAACAAGAGACTGATATAACATTGCAGGCATCAATAATGCTGGCTCACTACCGCTAGCCGCGCGCGTGTCGGGCTGCACTGCAATGCCGTGTGCTCTGCCACAGCTTGAAAACGTCCCCATCGACATCATCTTCAAAGCGCGTAAGTACCTGAAATTACACATGAAAACAACACGTTGACTACGACCTATTACCACCACATTAAACACTTGACGCGTTTCGATTACAGCCAACCAAACCAAACATACAATTCAACAAACATCAGAAACAAATAATATGTGTTCATAATTCATACAGTTAAATCGGCGACGAACTATATGAGCGCTACCTACTGATCAGTCTGAATTGGGTACCTAGCCTAATAGGCAGCATGTAGGTGGATAGGCTGGGTCCACTTCTCAGTGCCACTCATTACGATGTACTGTTATGACGGGAGCATAGGGTTCGTGATGAGGCACCCACTTCAAACAGATCAGTTTTTTAAGTTGGTGTCCTAAGTGTTGCTGATATAGGGAGGAAAAGAGAAACTAAGGGTTTATAATGAGTCAGTATCAGTGGCCAAATAACATGCAAGAGATAAATAAATATTCTGTAAGATGGGGCGGTCTCAATCCGATTCACAAGCCACAACGCGACTCTGCAACCTTTGCTACTGCGACATTAGCTCATCTCCAACTACATTCTGTTTCAGAACGTAACACAGTATCTATGAATACCACAGCAACAGCATTCTTTTCTTTTGGGTCTATACAGATCCCCATCCCCTTCGATTTGAGTGAGAAATCCGTCACCTGCAACTACTTGGTGAACTCGACGTGCCCAGTGAAAAGGGGCGCTATTTTACTGTACTCGTTAGACTTTTTCATCGATCCTGTATTTCCTATCGTAAGTACCCATATCTGGCATATATTTGGCGCTATAATGAGTATAGCTCGAAATTGGGTACCGTGGATAAAAACATGGGCCAGGCCCCGATTTCACTAACGCGACAATTTTCGGTGACAAAATGATAATTCTGATTACAATACAAACTTATCAAAAATCTACGCCGATTGGTTTCATGTTGAATACTCACTGCATTTCGAATTGTCATTTGTCACCGACCGTTGTCGAGTTGGTGAAATAGGATAAAGTATGCTTAGCCTGGTCCTACGCCGTCAACTCGAAGTCTCAGGTCTAGTTGTTGTTATGTCACAAGCACACTTTGGTTTTTGCTTTGTGCTGGGTGAATTGTAACCTTGGACAAATTCTGTCTGGTCTGGGCCACTTCTACAACTATACGTCTCCACCACAGGCAACACATTTCAAGGACGGCGGGAAAAGGATAGGAAGCATGTTGATTAGCATGGGTTGCAGTTTGCTCTCCAATTTTCAAAAGTAGTGGGATGATGAATTTGGTCCTTGTCTGGGCTCTACGGTCACTATGCAACTAAATGAGTTTGGTTTTCGCAGGGCACTGGAACGACAATTGAATTCACCATCTGGGGTGACCACCAGGAAGCCATGATGTGCATTCGTGTGGCCCTAACCGTCCAGTCGCCAATTCCACTGGTAATACAACAAAAGAAAAGTTCATTTTCATTCGAAAATAGAAGCAATGGAATCTGAGAATACATAACGTACATAATTTCAAAAAAATTTGGCCGTAAGTTAAAAATGACATTTAACTGGAAACTTATAAAACGGATAATTATCAAATACCAATCTCCTTTTGGCCTGTTCTTTTATATCTTCCGTGACTTATTCCAGTTCCTTTACAGTGCACTCTACTAGGAGGCTGAGGAATCGGCCACCAACGTCTACCAGGCAATCTATCATCGAGCAGTTATAATTAACTCAACTGTCACCTATTTTAATTACTTAGCATGAATACGGAATGTTGACATTGGGAGATAATGAAAAAAGACACCCGCTATGCCGGAGGGAATACAGATGAAAAAACTACCCCATGGCCAGTAATTTTCCCGGCTGTTTTACCCTCCACAACGGAACACAAGCAGTGTTTACCGGCAGGATTAGTAAGTAAGAAGCAAACAAACATTCCTTAAACTTTTGAATGCACTTAAAGACTTTTATTTATACTAAGGCTCTTGTGTAGGGCAATTTTAATAATTTTGAAATAAATCTTTCAACTGGCCACTTCGTATTTTTTTTACCATGTTGATGAGGTCCTGACTGACGCTGTTTCCATTTGACCTGGTCAATACATAGCATAGCCGTTTTGAAACTTGCTCGTCAGTGTAAAAAATGTTCAGAATATATAAACCGCCAGTAATTGGTGAATTCTATACAGAAGCTACCACAATCCACTCAAGATAAGAAGTATCTAATCGTAATAGCAATTGATATAGCCAATTAATTAGATTCTTAAAGCGTGGGAAAGTATCTAAGTGATAATGACTAAGCAAAATGAGTAGATATGAAAAGGTATTAGTAGAAAATACATGCTCACGCGCTTAAGTTCTTAATTATGATTTATGGTTGGAGGACGACTAATCAAGGTGTCACCATCACCACTCTTTTTGAAAGTACTAATTAAATGCATATTTTAGCAAGACTGTCAAAAATTATAAAGCAGTAGGTACATGCCCGGGGTGCGAGTCGGGTTACGTCCGCGTGTGGTCAAGAGCTGCGGTTCGTTTTTGGATCTGTCCGGGAAGAGCAGTGCTTGGTCCGGTGCACCCTGGGCATCGGTTAATGATTTCCTGGCAGATTCTGAAGGATATCGTTTTCCGTTGGCTAAGAGCCCAACAGGGGGAGGAGGGGGTCTTTTACCGTGTTCTACCGTACAACGTTGCCGACATTTTTGCCACAAGGTTTTTGAATACTGTATTTATTACTTTGACATTGGCAAAATCATCGCATCGATCGATGGGGCCATATTAAAAAAGAAGAAGAGAAGAAGGTACATGCCCAAATCCATAAATCGAATAGCACCACTTTGACAAATTTATGATACCTACATTAAAAGCAAATCTCATATATTTTGCTCTCCCAATGGGTCGTGTTGGTGCAACCATCGCTTTATTATGATACTTGATTAACATTGCGCATACGTTCAATGGACTTGTCGAAATTTCAATAGCTTTGGTGACAACCATAATTCTCTCTGAGCTCCCCGGGGAAATAACGTCCAGTAGGTAGGTACCTCTCCTCGATAGATACCCTACGTGTATTGGAAGTCCTTCATAATATTAAAATAAAGTAATCTTTTTTAGGGTTCTGTACCCGAAGGGTATAAAAACGGGACCCTATTACTAAGACTCCACTGTCCGTCTATCTGTCTGTCCGTCTGTCTGTCACCAGGCTCTTTGTCATGAAACGTGATAGCTAGAGTTGAAATTTTACAGGTGATGTATTTCTGTTGTCTATGTAGGTATCCATTATAAAATGACCTCACACTGCCTACATTATGCTTAGGAGGCAGGGCTCTGCTAACACTGGATTTTACATTCACTTGTCAAAAAACCTTCTTCTATAACTTGGCCCCTAGAAATCTATTAGACACATGTATTCCTACCTATACACCGTCAGTACGTGCAAAATACCTAATTAGCTATACATCTGAACACTACTGATCATTAACGTTTTACATATCAAAGATAGAGACAAAAAATGAGACAAAAATGGTTAGCACAGCTCAATTAAGTTTATTTAACGACTAGCTGTTGCCCGCGGCTTCGCACGCGTGAACCATGAGCATTTCAAAGAAGCAAGCAATTAAGCAAGCAAGCAAGCGAAACTGCAAGCTTTCAAGCAAGCATGCAAGCATGTAAGTATGCAAGCAGGCATGCAAGCAGGCATGCAAGCAAGCATGCAAGCATGTAAGTATGCAAGCAGGCATGCAAGCAGGCATGAAAGCAGGCAAAGCAAGCATGCAAGCAAGCATGCAAGCAATCATGCAAGCAAGCGTGCAAGCAAGCATGCATGCAAGTAAGCAAGTGAACCATGAGCATTTCACAGAAGCAAGCAATCAAGCAAGCAAGCAAGCGAAACTGCAAGCTTTCAAGCAAGCATGCAAGCATGTAAGTATGCAAGCAGGCATGCAAGCAGGCATGCAAGCAAGCATGCAAGCATGTAAGTATGCAAGCAGGCATGCAAGCAAGCAAGAAAGCGAAACTGCAAGCTTTCAAGCAAGCATGCAAGCATGTAAGTATGCAAGCAGGCACGCAAGCAGGCATAAAAGCAGGCAAAGCAAGCATGCATGCAAGCAAGCGTGCAAGCAAGCACTCAGCGAGAATGCATGAAAGCATGACATGCAAGCGTGCAAGCAAGCACGCAGTGAGCATGCAAGTAAGCATGCCAAGCAAGCGTGCAAGCAAGCATGCATGCAAGTAAGCTCGCAAGCAAGCATGCATGAAAGCAAGTATGCAATCAAGCATGCAAAGCAAGGACTCAAGCAAGCATGCAAGCAAGCCCCCGCATTGCCCCGCTGCCTTAATTTTTCTGAAACTGCAAATATTGCAGGATTTTTATAAAACAAACCTAACCTAACCTATGGGGCTGTCCTAAAATATATCCTAAATAGCTTTTGCCCACGACTTCGTACGCGCTAAGATGTAAAACGAAAAAATAAGTTTTTCCCGTTCCCGTGGAAATTTTGGGGAGTGCTTTCGGAGTTCACTTAAAGCCTTTAAAGAAACACACGTTATAAATGTTAAGTCTCTTTCTTCAGCTGTTTCGTCTCGAAACGTAAAATCCCGTTTTTTCTCGTCCCTGTGGGCGTTTCGGAAAATCCTTTCTTAGTGTTCCCCTAGACTCCCGAATAAACCTACGTGACAAATTTCAACTTTCTGCCTGTTCCCGTTTTTCCCGTTCCCGTAAGAACTGAATATATAAATCCCGATTTTTCCTTATCCCGTGGGAATCTCCAAACATCCTGAAATTAGTTTCTTAGTTTTGTAATCACTTACTTTTGTATCAAATTTGAAGAGTCTAGTTATTATAGTTACTGAGATAGCGTCACTCGGAATCGAATATATAATTCCCGTTTTTTCCTTATCAGTGCGTCCTACCCGTCATGACCTACGGAGCTGAGACGTGGACACTCATGGTAGGGTTGGTCCACCAGTTCAAAGTCGCTCAGCGAGCTATGGAAAGAGCTATGCTCGGAGTCTCTCTGAAGGACAGGATTCGTAACGAATACATCCGACAGAGAACCAGAGTTACCGACATAGCTCAAATAATTAGTAAGCTGAAGTGGCAGTGGGCCGGCCATATCTCGCGAAGAACCGACAACCGCTGGGGGAAACGTGATCTTGAGTGGAGACCGCGACTTGGCAAACGTAGTGTAGGACGCCCTCCGGCCAGGTGGGATGACGATCTGCGAAAGACTGCAGGCAGATGCTGGATGCGTCAAGCTAAAGACAGGGCGCTGTGGCGCTCATTAGGGAAGGCCTATGTCCAGCCGTGGACTAACATAGGCTGATGATGATGATGATGATAAGATATACCCACACATTTATAAAAAATAATTTTCCCGTAGGAAAAGGTATTTTCCCGCGGTAAAAAGTAGCCTATGTCACTCAGTGATAATGTAGCTTTCGAACGGCAAAAGAATTTTTGAAATCGGTCCAGTAGTTTCGGAGCCTATTCAATTCAAACAAAGATACAATCAAATCTTTCCTCTTTATAATATTATTATTATTATATTATATTATATATATATATATATATATATTAATATTATATATTAATATTATATATTATTAGTATAGATATTTCAACGTGGGTACAAAAATGATTAAAGGAAAAAGTACAATTTGTAGATTTTTTAATATCGTCAGCTCCAGATTTAAAGTCGGCTAAGCTGGCCGAGTTAGTTGGCAAGTGCGGCGGCCTGGGCGCGAGGTGCTTCAATGACAATGGGCACGCGGAGGCAGGACACTGCATCGTGGTTCTCGTCGAGGATACTGAACTCGACGGTAGTAGCAGCGCCCTGTTCAAAATAATTAATTAATACTTACTCAGTGCCGGCGTTAGGGGGGGGGGGGGCGCGATGGGGCGACGGCCCGGGGCGCCAAATTTGGGGGGCGCTGAGGTCTGGGGCCTCGGCCTCCTGGCTCACCGGCTGTGTACCCTCAATACTGTCCTTAAGTGGGCGCCTAAATATTACTGCCCGGGGTGTCAGTAGCCCTAACGCCGCTGCTGTACTTACTCTTACTCTATTCCAATTTGAAAGCCGTAAGGTTTAAACATTTAAAGATTTGAGATGTTCTCTTACAAGCCGGATTTTAGCTCTGACATAATGATTTGAATTTTGTAACAACAGGATCCCGCAATCACACGGATAATCTGAGAACGTGTGGAGTTGAGTGTAAAAAATGTTTCTGTAACTAATATTATGCAACAAAAGAATTAACGATGGTATTTCATTATACGGTCCGTCAGGTCAATCGGTCTAAACACTCCTGCTTAGTTTCGTACTTTAATTATAACTTTTAGTGTAAAACAATGTGAGAGTAAACTACAAGTTCAATACTGAATTGAACTTATGAAACTTCGCAGGGTATTAGACTGACTTACGTAACGGGTAGCTAACACATCATTAGGTAATGCTTTTTGCGACACCCGGTATGTTTTAATAACATTTGTATTTTATACAAAGATTTTGTCTCAAGTAACAAAATTGTAATTTTTTTTTGAATTATAATACTTACAATTGGGAAGAAGGATTCGATGTGCATTTTAAGCGTGTACAACAGGATGTCTCCATCATGCACAGGGCAGGAAGAGTTGAGCAGATAGTTGCAGGTGACGGACTTCTCAGCTAGATCGTACGGGATGGGAATCACTATCCCCCCCAATGAAAGATATGCTACGGCTGTGGTGGTCAAAGCTGTAGTATCACGCGCTGAAATAGAAGATAACCAAAATCATATATTGGTTTTATTTCATTTATTTATTTACGTGTCTATTTACATTTAAAAACCAAGGAACGTGTTCAGTTTACAAGTTGTCGCGATCAAGTCTCCTTTCACAGTTATGTATTGAATCCTGATATGTATTGAAAACTATACACATATTGTTAAATTTGATCACGATGTTCTTCAACGAAATCGTAATATTAAGTTTCGAATTATATTTCGAACCCGCATCTTAAGTAACACTTTACGAGTATCCATCACTTACAGAGGCTTTGGAGAGTGGCTGTAACAATAAATACATATTCACAAATGCAAATCCTTGGTACTTACGTGCTCTGAAGATGATGTCAATAACAGCATCCTCTTGCTGCGGAAGCGAGCATGGCGAGGCTGTGCAGCCCACAACGCTCGCGGCCAGCGGTAGCGGGCCGGAGTTAACGACACCTGCGTGACAGATGCAATGTTATTGGTACGCCAGTTGAAATGAGACCAACACTAAAAGTAAACAACTACTACTTGCTGGAACTAAAATTTGATTTCTCCGATAGAAATAAAGTAAAATAAAATCGAGGGTAGTTATGAGTTGCTGTCAGCTGCGCCAAGTGGCCGCGAGATTGGTTGCCGCTTTTCTCAAAGCTAATCTTACAAGTTAACGACACTGTCTTCTTCAACCTCGACATTGGCGGAATCATTGACAGTATCGATGGCGCTATTTCTTTTAAAAAATTGAATTGAATCTTACAAGTCTAAACCAGCAACGATCAATCAAAGAATGAGTTTTGATCAATGGTTGCTAGTTAACGAATAGACTAGTAATTTGTAGCTTCGAAAAGCGGGCCACTGGCCATTGGCGCCACCACTATTGTTTAAGTCGCTGCCACGAGACAAACGCTCCAGGAAGAACTACGGATTTGTCCTAAAGATGATTTTGGTAGGCACGCTAGTGAATCGGATGGATGAATCTCACGGTAGTTTTATCCTACTAAATAATATCATAAACGCAAACGTTTGTAAGTATAGATGTACGGATGGATGGATGTTTGTTACTCTTTCACGTAAAAACTACTGAATGGATTTGGATAAAATTTGGAACGAAGATAGCTGATACCCCAGATCAATTCAACAGATAAACAATTTTTTCGCAGACGAAGTTGCGGGCAGCAGCTAGTTCTTAAATAAGTCTGACTCATGTTTACTCACATTGACTAATGCCAGGCCCCGTTATTGAAAAACCGCTAACGGCGGCTAGCACCACGCTGAATATCACCACGAATTGCCTCATTGTCGCACTGTATTGGTTTCTACTCGCAAGAATGGAATGAGATTTAGGATTGAAAACTGTGTTTTTATATAAAGACTAATCAGTAAAGCGGCTTTACCTTGTAGGTATAGATTTGATTTACTGATAAGATGATAAATAATATTATTAGTAACTTTGAACAGGAATTCAGCAGATACTTCGATTATCAACATAAATTGCAACTGCTTGGAGTCCGTTTTGTCTGGTTATCAATTAAGTAGATACCCACCTATTGGGATGTTTTAGGTCTACAATTCTTTCCAAACCTCTGTTTTAAATTCAACTCAATTTTAATTTCTTCTCGTTTTCAATTTACTACCTAAAATTCATGGTTTTCGAATTTGCGGTTGACATTCCGGGTTCTTCTTAAGTAACAGATATCTTGTGGGATATAAAAATCAATTGGATTCCCGAAAATACACATCGTCATTATTTAATGTTAATTTAATGATTCAGCATACATACATACATACACAAATCACGTCTTTATCCCTTACTGCTAATGATTCAGGATTTAACGTTAACGTACTTATACTCTTTTCAGTAAAACTTTTGGGATTTTTCATGCATATCCCGAACCCGTGGGAATATTGGGATTAGAAGTAGCCCTAAAATGTATTACCTACTGTACCTTTTTCAAAACAAACATTACATAATAGAATAACAATAGGTACTACCAAAATAATAATAATTAAAAAATAAAACGAAACAATTATATAATAAAAGTAAACAATTCTCCCTGTGTCGTGCCTGGCTCCAAAGTTCCCATTATACTGGCCGAGTTGCCTCTTTAAAGGCAATGACAACCCTTTGAACCTTTTGATTACCGTTACCTGGGGAGACTTTGATTTACGGGGTGACTTTAAAAATTACTTTTAATGATCAAATCTTTAATTTTTATTTGCGTTTACTGCTTCCAATCGATGTCTTGATCGATCGTCTTTGCGTCTACAAGCTTAACATTCACTTCATATGGACAGTATTGATTTTATAGCGATTTTAAAACTATCAAAGTAGGCCTAAAACTATCAAAGCCACCACGGATTACGGTACTATTTGCCGCATACGTACGGAATCCTATGTTGTTCGTAACCCGCCAATTTGGCAAAAACGGATCAAGCTGCTTTTTTCAGGAATGCGTGGAGATACGAGTATCAGGCTGCTACCCTTTGGAGCTGTGAAAAAATTAAACTTCTAAGTCAACGCAATTAAAAGATACACTCATTACCTAATTAGAAACGGTGTTTCATATTGCGCAGCAGTGCAAAGGGAAGCAAAACCTATTATAGGGCACTTCCAGTTGTCCTAGAAATTTGGTAAGTATATAAGTAATGAAATAAATCAAAAAAAAATGTGTGTGTATTTAAAGTGGCCTCGCATATATTCTTCATTTTACTTAGGGAATGGGCTCCGCTATCACTGGATATTTGTATTCAATTGACGAATTGGTCTGTAACCCTCGATGCGCGAGTCCGACTCACACTTGGCCCGTTTTTCTCTTGTTTTCGGGTACCTATCGGTTAAAAAATGATTTGATGAAATTAGGCCCTTGATTACTTAATTTTTTCTTATGACGCATTCTAGAAAATTGTATACCAGAAAAAATTGGAATGTCCTTTTTTAATAGGACAACTAGTTGATTTTAATCTTAACACCTGTTGATAAACACGTACCTAATCACCGAAGACTTATGAATCAAAACTACTATCTTACTATCTCAGTGTTACAATAAGAAAGTACGTACCTAGATGTAGTATTAGTAAACTACTATCACGCGGCTAGTAGACACAGTACCTACGACAGTAAGGCGGGCTCTCGCAAACCAGTGTTACATATGTAAGTATTATGCTACTTGGAGGAGTTACCTGCTGATGTCCCACTGCTTTGCAAAGGTCCACATTCCTCCTCCTCTCAACTCCACAACTCCCGGTTCGATTGCGTCGGCCAGTCCTTCTTAAATATGCATCCACATCGTCCCACCATCCTTTTCTTGGTCTGCCTCGTCATCGCTGGCCATTCTATGGCATTTACCAAGTGGATGAGTGACCCCACCGTTATTCTTAAATTAAATAAAACCGCACTGAACACTAATTGAGAAAAAGCAAAAAAAAAAAAAACATAAATCTTTTAAGTATTATTCGCGGTATAGACCGACCGCTTAAATGAGTCCTCGCCCGCGCGGCACAGGGCTGCGGGGTGGGACGACAAAGGGTACCGGGACGAGAAGTGCGGGCGGGTAGTTCGCCTGCCGCCCGCACCTCTCTCGGCCCCCGCGGTCGTCCCACCCCGCGCCCCTGCACCGCGCGGGCTAGAACTCATTTAAGCGGTCGGTCTATAGCTACTATAAAGTCTGCAAGAAATCAAAATAATTATGTGATGTGCGCTACCACGTGAGTCGTTTGAAGGCGGTTTTAAGGTCCAACACGCTCTCGCGCTGCTGCAAGCTGTAATTGTTGTTTCAATGACAAAATCTGGATCATATAAACAAAATGCTCACTACGTCTTCACATTTTATTGTCGTTAAACATAATTTTCGCTTTGTCACGCACAGTCTCGGTGACTTCTTACGTCGGGAGTTGCCTTAAGCATATCTTAGCACTATTTTGTTTCTGCATCTGTTCGTTGGAGGAACAGGAGGGGGGGGGGGGGGGGGTGAACTTGTGTCCAATATTTTTCGTTCTAGCTCTATGTTCAAGTTCAAGCTACTCCAAAATTCGACTTTCGAAATTCGTAATATATTTTATTTTGAAATTAATTTGACTCCGACCCAAATAAAATACTTATGCCCCTTGACCTATTTGGTCTTTGCCTGTCATAATCTATTAGCACTGGGAAACGATATCATCTCCTGTCGTAAATACTCCGTGTAGCGGTTAGGCACAGCTGCTAAAGTGTGAAACAAAGCGTAATTATGAAAAATTGCCGGCACTACGCTTGGTACGTGAAAAGCATAGAAATAATAAACTTTTGGAATTTTATTTCATAAAGTTGCTTTGAATTTTGATTTAGGAATTTAAACATTTTCATTTTACTCGTGTAAATACAGTCGGACTCTAGACTCAAACTTAGGAGTTCGGTAAAATAGCACTATAGGTAACATACTTATGTAAGATGAGAGCACCCGTTGGCGATGCGGCTAGCGCCCATCACTATTTTGTTCCCCTTTCCACATAGATAGGTACGCCACATGCTAAACGTGGCCTTTAAGTCTTGTTACCTTAGGCTCTGTCTACGCCGGAAGGGATATAGACGTGCTTTGTGTATGCGTGTGAACAATACAATTTAAAAAATATAGTTCCTTAGGGTGTTCAGATAAACTAACAAATACAAATGTTTTTTTTATGTTTACTTCTACTGTTTTGCCGTTAGAAATTAAATTTATAAACGACGCTGAAAATTAGAACACATAGAAAAATCTGAAAAGTAAAGATTTGGCCGGGAATTGAACCCGGATCCTCGTCATTCTCTATCTGGATCACTTTTCTATCTGTTACTAGCTGTTACGTGACCTTGTTACTATGCGAATTTATTCGCATCATCATCATCATCATCATGTCAGCCAAAAGACGTCCACTGCTGAACATAGGCCAAGGCTCGCTAAGCAGATCGGCCCTGCGCCATCCGCATCCAATGCGTTCCCGCTACCCTCACCAGGTCGTCGCTCCATCTTGTTGGAGGCCTACCTACACCGCGTCTTCCGGTCCGCGGACCCCACTCGAGAACCTTTCGGCCCCATCGGCCGTCAGTTCAAGTCAAAATTCGCATAGTAACAAACAAACCAAACTTGAACCAAACATTCGATTGCTTTGTGGTCAGCTGAGCCTCTTTCCTCTACGAACGCGTACGGATGGTTGCAATTAAGGTTCATACGCCCCGTCGGATATTATTAGATGTTAATAATATGTATAACGATCATGAGGGAATACCATACCACGTATTTGATGTGTCCGATCAAGGGTTTGTATTAGAAAGAGCCCAAGTACTTTACCGGTAGGCATGTTATTCTTTAGACCTTAGAACGAAACGTTGATCCACTGCAAAATTAGAAGATTCAAAAAATATAGACGACCATAACCTAGTTGTTAGAGAACCTGACTATGAAGCTTGAGGTCCCGGGTTCGATCCCCGGTCGGGGATATTTGTATGAAAAATACGAATGTTTGTTCTCGAGTCTTGGATGTTTAATATGTATTTAAGTTTGTATTTATCTATATACGTATATTGATCCGTTGTCTAGTATAATATACAAACGTTGCTTAGTTTAGGGCTAGGTCAATAAAATTGGTGTCGATTGTCCCAAGATATTATTGTAATAATGTATTACTCATGTTATTTGCGAACTAACATCTAATAAAAAAAAAAATAGAACCGTCTTCAAATGTAACCTAGATCCGCCTATAGATTTCATAACAAATTCTATTAATTACGCTACTTTAAAAATGTCGATTAGAAATGTAGACGCTTGAAAGTCCATGGTGTATGCGTGTTACCGACAATTTAAAAAATTTAAAACTCCTTTCTTAAACAACCCTATACTGACTGTACTCCCTCGGGAATACCTCGGCAGGGAGTTCATTCCGTAGCCGGAGAGTTCACGGGAGGAAATCCAATCCTTGGAGTTCCAGGGTGTGAGGATGAACGCCCTGCCGGCGGCGAGCGGTGCGGTGGTAAAATGCGTCCACTTGACTTGAGATAGAAAATCTTCTTCATTCTTTATTGGTTGAAAATGTTACGCATGGTTTTATCTATTTAACTTTTCCGGCACTGGCCAGCTGCATTGTAAGTCGATTATTATCGGGGATAGAGATAGCAAGGGAATTTCCCAAGTACCTACTTACCGTTGTTTAGGTGTAAATTTATAAAGATTATCGAAAAAAACTTATACATGCATCCTTATTTGTTAAATGGAATAAAAGTGATGATAAGTATTATCATCATTAGAAAATACCGGGAGTCAATGTGAATTTTGCTACGTTAGTACGAAATAGTACAGCCATAGACCCAAAGATGGCGCCACAAATAAAAATTGTAATTCGAGGAAATGAGACTAATTTAGATCGATTACCTACTCGTCCCCAAGACACCGCACGTGACACTTGGCTCGCACGGAAAATTGGCGCTACTAGCGGTCCTTAAAAGCAATAATCTTATCTCATACCTAGTATTCAAAACGAATGCGTTAGATACTCGTTACGACAAAAACGTACACTAAGCGATCAGTATAGTATTTTTCTAAAAAATCCTAGTCCGGGAAACGAGTGCTTTGGTTTGGAGAAAATGATAACTCGACCCATTCAGTCGCAGGCATTAGGTAGGTACATGGAATTAGATGTCTTACCAAGCCCAAGCGCAGCGATTAGGTACTTCACGGAAGATTTTGCTTAGATAATCATACGGCTGAGATGTCGTCTTAGTTCTTTACTGCTCTCTATTGCCAAGAAGAAGTCTAACTGTCCCGACATTTGTTACAAATGAAATAAGGTATCTATTTTGTTCAAAATTAGGAGTACCAATTTTGAATAAATATCTTATTTCATATTGTCTTGAATATCTCCCATAACAAATTCAAGTAAGTACCTAAGCATCTAATCTCTTTATAATTTACAACAGAAGCAAATACTTACTTAAATTACTCAATTATTTCATCTCACTGAGTTAGAAGGTCTCCGTTTTATTTACCTGTTACAATTTTATCAAAATCGTTATTATAATGATAATGTTATTTAAATTCACTGCTACTTATGTTTATTTAGGAAGTTATTTTCACACCGCTTTTTCGGATCTGTGCCAGAATGATGCACAGGGGCCCGATTTTTGAAAGCACATGTGTGAAAATACCACTCGAAAATGGTATAAATCTGTTTATATCTTCAAAACTACAGCTCTAATCAAATTTTTGACTAAGTCACAAGATTAATGAGAGCCGTAAGTATATTCTAAGCTACTCGTATTTAAAATTCAGCACAATTTTTCACCACTTTCGAGTGGTATTTTCACACATGTGCTTTCAAAAATTGGGCTCCAGATTTTATTCATTTTTACCCACGACGGAACGGAGAAGGTATATGCGTTTAGGGTGATAGGTTGTGTGTTTGTCCGCAAACGTATTCATAAAACATTATTTGCTGCATATTTTCTTGAATAAGCTGTCAAATCCACCGGATTCCTTCGTTTTCATTCAACGTTACGTTAACGTTATGCATGTTGTGCGGCGTCCCCGCTTTGCCGCGTTCGTCATTTACGACGCGGGCGAGCAAATTGCCGGAATGTAAAAGTGATCCCTGTTTAAAACACAATTCCCTAGGATTCTCTTTTTGCGTGTCGCACAAAACGTGCCAGATTAGCTAAATAAATTGTTCTGATACGCAAATCTCATTCGGTTCAGTCGAGCCAAGATTCTTCTGATTAAATTCCGGCGGAAAAATACAATTGGTATTCTGTGCGGGCGGCAAACCCCTATTAAGTCCCAAGCTTACCTCTTTGATACAGAAATTAGTATTAAGCCCATTTCTTTTTTACCTTAAGAGGACCACAAAATTCATACAAAAGCTGTTCTTAATATTATTATCGATAATATGATCAATACCGTGTCACTAATAAAATAAATATGCCACCGAACTGAAATGCAAATTTTGATAAATGATCTAACTTATCAAAAAATAAAAGTGCAAGCCAAATGAAGTAAGTCTTGTATTTAAATGTACTGAAAAAAACTTACAAGTTCGCCAAATTCGTTAAGTTAGGTATAAGTAGGTACCTACTGAATATTTATTATATTTTTTCTCGGTTATACTTGGATATAATATAGTAGTCTAATTTTAGGCCTTTGATACCTATTTATAACTAGGTAACAAGTTGTAAGGCTATTGACTTTCTGAGTAAATAAAAGTTTGTCTCAGAGTTATTTTCAATTCATAATATATCATTCTGTTTTATGTCGACTATAACCTTAGGTAAATTCGTAAAATTATTTCCCGCACGGGAACATTTTACTAGCGTGGTCTTATCTTCGTCTAATTTTATCTACACGAGTCTTACACAGCGGCTTAGTGGCTCTGTGGAGACTTATTTTGAACAATTTACAGTGAAGAGCTTTGACGCATACATATATGCAAATTTTGCTGGTGTACGGGATCTTTACTTGATATCATGCGTTTTAATGATATGACCAAGAACTTCTCAAGCGTGATTTGTGTAGGTATCAGTGGCGTGACGTCCGTGGAACGCGATTTCCACCGGCTCGCCTATTTTAAGGTGCAGAATTAGAGGAAAAGGCTAGTTAAATTACCTTCGGCTTCCTTGACGCCACGCCACTGGTAGGTATGTTCAAATGTAGAAGATACGAATAGGTTCTTTTTGGTACGTTCACATATATATAACATGATTCCTAAGATCCTCGCCCATTCCCTCGATGGGCTTCTACCATCTGCGTGGGAAGAGAATCAACTGGCACATTCTATGTTTTGTTCCATACTCCCAGACCAGCATTGAAGACCAAAATGGTTTATCAAAATTTGTCTCTATTAATTGCTCACTCACAACTCAGAAGAAAGTGATTGTAGGTACAGATCACACATAATTTTATACATACATAAATCACGTCTTTATCCCTTACGTAATTTTATACAGGTTGGAAATAAAAGCTTTTTTTTGTATCTTGTGCATTCCGTTAACAAATCGCAAAGAAAAGATAAGATATTACAGCCTAAGACCCATTTTTCACTGTTGGAATACAAACACACGTCGTTATAGTAAATCAGGCATGAAATCACGCTTCATTTGGACGACCATTCATTACCGCATTAGCGGCAGCCCCAGACAACGAGTTCAATTGAGCGTGTATACACTCACTTAATTTACACACAAACTCCTAGTTTTATCAATGCTGAATTCAAAAGTACCGATGAAATGCCGGACCTATGAAGAAAAAGTCTGAACATTTTAGTTCTAAGGTCAGACCAAATAAAAGTAAAGATGGAGTTCCGTGGATGTCAAAGTGAGGTCAGTTTAAGCTACACCCCGCCTGTTGTGCCTGTCTGCAGCACAACTAGTTTTCGTGATGGCTAAGTTAACATTGTAAGCGTAGTAAGTAAGCGCTAGTCCATTGCCACGCGCCGCGGCACCAAAGAAAAAGCAGAATAAGGCGACTGTCAATTGTTTTTAAAATTGTCGGTGCACGGTCGGTCTTTTATGCAGATTCATGTTTAAACTATTGTAAATATTATTTAATGTGTGTAGTGTTTGGTGTAATAGTGTAAATAGTGTACATATAAAATTACGGATATTCTTCGCGCGTGTCTAGACTTTAACTTAGCGGCGGCGGTGGCTAAAATACTCCACGGACTAAACACAGCGAAGGACCTAATAATTACTGCAAAGGAACAACTAAACCACGGCCTTGGTACACACTACATCCATCAAAGGTTTTACTAAAACTGTAAGAAATTAAACAAACAAAGCCAAAAAGAAAAAAAAAGTTGTTTAGCGTCCTGGTGTCTCTTGGTCCGAAGCCTAAGGTGTTTCAACTTGAATAAACCTATAGAGATGTATAGTGTTGGGTAAGAAGTATGCCTACCTTAGTACCGTTTTACCGAAAAAGCGAGCTTTACAAAGGCAATTAACTGTTACGTGACCATTATTTAAGTTAACGGCTACAGTGGCAGCAGATACTAACGTCCTGTTGAAGGCTTGGTCCATGCCCCGCCCTCGGAGCGGCTGCTCCGCCCTGGCACTGTGCCAATATTACAAAACTTATTTTAGGTATTTTAATAAATCTCCCACTTCTTTTATAAAAAGTTTTCGTAATTGAAAAAGTATATTGTTCATATACTTACTTCCTTCCGAGCGCGTGGTATGTCGAACATTCACAAACTTTTCTACACTGTTGTATATTCTATATTAGTGGATCGATGGAGTAAGTAAATAATTGGAGAGGAACGGAAACTGTGTCATCGCGACTGGTCGAAGCTGGCGAAAGATAGTACGACCGGTCGAAACACTTGAATATTCACAGATACAGATATTTCTGACGTTTGGTAGTTTCTTTCATCTCTCATCCTTCAGTAGTCTTCGGGGTGACGTCATAAGTATTCTCTCGTCCGCCTGCGGGTTCTACGTCCAAATACGACATTCGAAGTTCTTTATATACCTTCCCTTTCACTTTCCTCTTAAACGCTATTAGTGTGAGCGAGCTAACACGATGTGAAAATAAGATCGCGCATGGGTTCTTCACAACAGCGCTTCTGGCATTGTATATTTGGCCCAACTACTTGTACCTATACAATACTCCCGAATGCGTGCGATAAATCATCTATAGCGATTCGTACAACATCCTTCAATACAAATAGCAAGTTTACGATACAATATTTTTGCGTCTTCCCATTGAACGTTGCGCACAATCGACTTACAAAGTATTTTCAACGCAGTATAATGCCTTTAGCCAGTGCTTCCGAAGTAATAAAAGTTTTTAAAATATTCTTGGCCATGGGCTTCAATCCAACAGATATTTTGAATTGAGCTATAATTATATTGATTTTTGTTTATATTGGTTACGGTGCTTTTTCGTTGCAGATATTTATAGGCGGCTGACCTGCTTTTCGCATAAACAAACCCACTAGTCAGATAAGTGCTTCAACAATACATATTTCTTCGAATCAATTAAGGCGAAAAAAGACTTATTTATTTTGTAACTACAATTTCCTCATAGCTGGAAAATACTAGATTTCATGGTTTGTGCGTGAAAATGTACATTCAAGAGGTGGTATCTCTTGATAGCGTGAAAGTACGCGTAGAATCTTATTTTCTTACGGTTGGAGAAAACTATGGGCGTAATTTTTTCGCTTTAATTTTTACTTGATACGTCTACAGGCCCAGCTGATCATTATTGCATAAGGGTTCCTTTTTCCTCTTAAGGTGCCCTAAAATTGCCAATGGATTGATATTTTTCACGAATGTGACTTTGTGGTATGATATTAAAATTCAGGACCAATGTCGCCAAACTTAAACATAATATTCAAGCATTTCTGAAGTTCAAATTGCTCAATGGAAGCGAAGTTAACTTGAATTAAACTTTTCCCGAGATTCAATCAATATATCTACCTACGGACGCATTTCTTTGGAAAGCAATTAAAGCTTGCAGACGTTCGTTTTAAATTTAACTTAATCTGATTGGAGGATGGTTGTATTTGGAACTGTGAGACTGAGTAACATACGAGTTTGAGAGGAATATTTCGCATCTAGACGCCCTGGTCGTCGAAATAACTACAGCTAGTCGATATCAAAGTTTAGTGGAAGTCGTGACCAATCCTCCACTTCGGGTATTAATGGGCGTCTGGAATAATCTCAGTCTTTCAGATAAGACGTCTCGACTATACCTACACTGACAATGGAATATCAATATGACTCGTATGTTTATAGCTGTTATTGTGTCCTCGTGGGATCATCATCTTAATTATCTCTAGCCGTTTCAGAATGAAAGGGCTCAGACTATAGTTTCCACGTGGGCCTAGTGCTGATTGGAAACTTCACACACACCATTAAATGGCTTTGCAGGTGTGTGTAGGTTTCCTCACGATGATTTCCTTTACCGAAACGCTTATGGTAAACTAGCTGTTGCCCGCAACTTCGTCTGCATATAATTCGTTTATCGCTATCCCGCAGGAATTACGCAATTTACCGGGATAAAAAGTAGCCTATGTGTTATTCCAGACTATAATCTATTTGTATTCCAAATTTCATCCAGATCTGTCCAGCCGTTCTGGCGTGAAAGAGTAACAAACATCCAAACATTCTCACAAACTTTCACATTTAAGATATTAGTAGGATAAACATAGTTACCACACGAAAATATCAAAAAAGTCAGAGGTGTGATCCAGGGATTCCAACCCACGGCTTTTTGCTTGAAAAGTCAGTTCAAACCTTTAGGCTACCTCGGCTTTTGGGTCTCGTGGAATGATAATGGCTAATTATTAATTTCATAGAGATTTGGTACAGTCATAGTACTTACTGCGGTGAATTAAATACCCTATACCGTACTAACTGTTGCTGGTTTTGTTTACGTGCCGCAGGAACTTAACAGTTTCCCGGGATACGAGTTCCACAGAATACCAGGCTCAATATCATAGAACTAATAGGTACCTATTGAGAGATATAGCACTGTCAAATGAGGTATAAAGGCTTTTTAAAAAACTGGTTAAAAAGCCGTCTAAATATTTATTTTCCTAGCTCATCTGTAACGAAATAGTTCCGTATTTTTTCTTTTTCTTTTTTTAATAAAATAATAGTTTAAAAACGGAAAATGGCAGAGACTGTAGCTCGCTGGTAATTTAGTACAACGTTAGTTAATGCGTGTGTATATGTAAGAGAACGAAAAAAGTGGCGAAATTGGTTTTGAAAGGAAAATGACAATGATAATTTATTTCTCTTATTATTCTTTTTATAAGTTCTGTGTACAAATTACAACTACTACAACTATTGAACTCTGGATACCGTTGGATCTTAAATTTACATATTTTAAGAATATGGTTAAAAACAGATTTTCATTTGCTTTGACCAGTTTTTTTTTTGTAAGTAACCGTTCCATTTGTCTTTGATTGATATAATACTGTTTATATAGATACAGGTACATCAGTGACATATGTATACACATCAAGAACGTGAAATAGAACAAGTTTAATTGCAAAACAGAAATAAATCCGTCGAAACAAGAAGTCGTTAATTTTACGTTAGCTACAGAAAGTGATCGTATCCACTTCTTGTTTGTTTTTATCTTGACTCATTTACTTTTTGTTTCTGCCAAGGTAGCGCTGTTTCTCAGATGCAAGAATATAAGGAATATGCATATTCGGTCGTGTGATGTTGCAAAAAATATATTTTTGAGCATTACTGCTTCGTAAAGCTCATCTTTTAAAACTAGGATAACGAAATGTGAATCAAATCGAAGTAGATCCTGCACCCAAATCCTTAATGGGCTATTTGCTTCTCTCTTGGTTATTTTTTTGACACCCGCCATTTTGATTTCTAAGTATTCTGCAAATGGATTCCTTTCAATGGATCTTCGCTGCACTGTACCGTCGTACGAGTTGAGGTGACGTAGCGATGCGTCCAAGCCTTCCGGCCTTTCAGTAAGTCCTGAAAAGTAATATGAAACAAACATTGAATGCTATTCAAAATTGATAAAAAGGCAAAGTTGGTACCGGAATAGGACAATACAACTTGATTCTGAGCCAAAAATCCTTTGTTAATTTTAATTATTAGTCAACATCCGTTATTTTTTGTTGATACTTAGATATAGATATACTTAGGTAATGTTAATAAACACGTGAGCTCACCTTAAACGCTCGTGAAAATTTCCGAGACATCAGACTGTACAGGATTGGATTAACGGCCGTGTAGATGTATGCATTTACCAAGCAGAGGTAGCGTAAAGCACGCCAAACCTGCAAGTGAAATGTGTTTTGCTGTTTATTTTCACGTATCATAAATATTCTACATCACGCCAACGAAGTGCATAAACATAACTTTCAACTATGTTCCTTCGGATTTCGGTTCCTAGCATACATAACATCAGATCTGCCTGGAGAGAGATCGCTCTATTGTGGCCTCACCCCACAGGCATGCTTTGTAATAAGCTCAACGCCTTTTTTCCACTTTATGCCGTTCAAGCTTAAGCTAACAGTGTTCAGAGCAAGCCAAGAACATGGTTAAACTTGAAAAACAGCTATCGATAAAATTTACATGATTATGTCAGCTGCTGTGATAGCCCCTTAGATAAGCGGCCATCGTCGTAACATCAGCCAAAGTTTCAATTTTAAAGGAATGAGAAACCACTGATAGGATTATGCAATTTTCTGACTTTGAAACGCTATAAATTGATTGCATGAGGTTTTGAATTGTAGTGGCATTAAAGTCTCCATGGATAGAAATTGTGAATTATGTAAATAAAGTTTTAAATAAAAAGTCCAGATTTTACATTTTGTGCTGTAATGTGGTTGAAGACAAAAATAAATAAACATAATGTAAACGGACGGTTCCCTAACTTCAGTATAACATAAGCGCTCGAAATTATCTGGAATTTCGAAGTGTGCATCAATACTTGTATCATTTGTAACCAATAGAGCAATCGGATAGGCAGTTAGAAGCCCCAAATTTCGTGTCTCACTCACTTTACAGAATTTTTTGACTGAACAACCTTGAATAGTGACTATAACCCCCCTCCTCACTTCCCTGAGTGAGCAGTCGGCGGAGCTTGTCAATGGTTCTGCACTCAATATCATAAAGACGTAACTTTTAATCAGCCAGTATTATTGCCGTGCGAAATGTATGATGATTTCGATGTTTCTACAGCCGATGGCTTGTTTTTGTCTTCTGATCGTTGTTTGTGTTGTTAAACATTATCCCCTGAGACTTGTAATCTATCTATACATTATTTTATATAATAATAAAGCTGAAGAGGGTTGAAAGTCTGTACATAGAAATATTAAAAAAAAAATTGGCTGGGGATACTTTGAATCGATAAAATAACAATTTCCAACAGTTTGTCTGTACCTATATTTGCGAGCGCTCAACTAATTTTGATGCAAACTTTACTAATCTGTTGAGAAAGACTGACCAGGCTATAAAGGCCTCTTTTTATCCCGGAAAATTGCATAGTTCCTGCGGGATAGCGATAAACACGTTAAAGATCGCAGCTGCCTAGAATCATAACGTAAATAAATATTGCTTTAGTATCATAGAGGAGCACTAAGGTGGGATTATTAAAAAATCCTACGAGATAGGGAATACATGGGGTTGAAAAGTCCACTGAAAAGGAAGCCTATCTCCGTAACTATAATTACCTACTAGAGTCTTAAAATTTGGCACACAAGTAGGGAATCATAACTGCTTCATAATCATAATTTCAAGACTTTTGGAAATTCCCGCGGGACAGGGAGAAAAAAGCGATTTATATTATTACTATGAAATGTTCTTATTTCCGTAAATATATTATACTCTAATCTTTAAATTTGGAAAACCAGTAGACATAATATCTGAAAACTGATTTCTGAAATTTGCAAAAATCCCAAAAATTGCAAAAAAAGAGGAATATTCTATATGACTGACTTGCTAATATAGTTTCTTGGTATTTGGCAGACATATGCCTTGAGGATCAAAGAGGTGCACTACAAGGGGTTTGACCAGTTTTTCCACGGGATATAGGGATGGTATAGAAAATATAGACTTAGTATTTAGTAGACCATGTTCTTTGAAGATCACGTAGGCGTCGTAAGAAGGGATTTTTCGAATTTACCACTAAACAAAAGAATAGGATAAAAAGTAATGGAAGTGGGTGTCCATGCAAGAAACAGATTTATTTCGTTGAGGTAGGTAGGTAGTACGAAATTTTCCGTGCCAAAATAAGACTCGCATTTGGCTGGTTTCTGTACATTTTCGATAGGATCTCTCCTAGAAGAAGAAGAAGTTTTAGCGCAAATATTGATTCTGCGCTGACGAAGTCGCGGGCAAAAGCTAGTTTGCTAATAATAAAGGAAAAGGCGTACCCGTTGCTCCGATATCGGCTTGTTTGTATGTAAACAAAAATATGTAATTGAGTACATGATTGAGTGATATTACACGTGTTGTCGAGAAATTTATGAGACGTTCTAATTTTTGTTATTATTGTTTCTTAACCTTCTGGAAGGACGGCCATCATTACTTGAATTATAATATCACAATCTTTAATAATAACCATTAACTTATTTATAAACAACAAAGAATTGACCTTTTCTTCCAGCTATCGAGCTGATTACATCGAACAACTTATTTCTGGTACCAGCTATTTGTTATAAATTTCTTCAAATACACACAGAGGCCCAATTTTTAAAACAAATCACACGTAAGTACAGTCAGCGTCATATAGTAGGTATGAAACATCCGAAGTGACCAAAAAGTTCAGCACACCATACTATTTCTATGGTGTACCTACCTACCGAACTATTTGGCCAACTTGGATGCTTTACACCTACTATATGACGCTAAAATACCTACTTAAACGCTTAAAATAGAAAGTGGTTAAATCTTACAGCTCAAATTTACGACTCGTTGATAAGATTAATTAAATTTGGCTTTTTTCTTTTACTAGTAAATATCTAAAAGTCAGCACAATCTTTCACCACTCTTGACTAGTACGTATAATTTCAAGTGATTTTGACTTTTGATTTCAGTATTCTTAGCTAAAGATCTGCGTGAGAATTTCCTTCCCAGATTACATTTGACAAACAGTTCGATTCACACACAGAACTCACACACCAGCAAACGAACTACGTGCAATAAGAGTCGAATACTTTGAGTTGTCATTCGCCTGGCACGACGTCGTTTCTCTGACGAGTACGGGCTTAACTAAAACGCAATGCCACATTATCTTTAACATCATCATGGACTATATTTATTTAACCTACTTAAACTTATTTCTATTATAAAAAAGATTGAATGAATCTGTAACAAAAACAGCCTGGGCCGTTTAATAAATTCACTCTTGCTCAGTATTTCCGAATTGTTATTATTGTTACATCAGCCAAGGTATAGTGATCAGTATAAGTAATTATCATAGCATCATTACCAGTTTTATAATAATTATGTTTGTGTAGCTAGATTGTAGGTATTTAGGCACTCACAGTTTGGTAATATTTCCATTTATGTTTAGGAGCTACGATCATCAGTCTCAGGAGGAAATACGGGAACCAGCAAAAGAAAAATGTTGCCGCGACTGCCGCTGAAAACACAAGTTGTTGTTACAAAAATGTTGACTTTACAATACCTCATGGATTCAAAGTTTGTATTCTAACGTTTGAATCATGAAATTGATCCACCACTACTCTTGCGTGATACTGTCAGCATCAGAAATAAACAAACGGCCGAAGTGCTCAAAAATATTTACACACCCTCTTATTACCATGGCGATAGAGTCGGCCGTTTATCAACTTCTGATGATGACTGAACGTTATGCAATGGCCCTACGTTTTAGTTTTCAGAGTAAAGTAAAGGTAAGTAGTTTATTTTGTGCAATCGTGTAACAAAAGTCCTTGAACTTACACGCGCAAATAACAAAAACAACGTCAAATAGTTTTCGGTCGTTACAGTAATAAGTACCTACTGGATACGATTACATTGTACTAATACCTACTACTATGTAGACTTCGACTAAGTAGTTAGGCGCTCTAGACTAGATGACTGCAATGCACCGTTATTACGTGACTACGGTGTCACTCAGTGTTTGTTTTTTTGAGTTCCGTACCTCAAAAGGAAAAACCGGAACCCTTATTGGCTTACTTTGTTGTCCATCTGTCTGTGAAGTAGGTACACACAGCAAAGCGAATCGGTCAGCACCCTAGTTATCCACGTGTGTCATTCTATACACACATCCGCACTTATCCGCTGCCTTATTACGCACACAACAAAATGCCCTATCTGTGCTAATTGTGTTTTCTGACTACCTTCACGCATAGTTATTCAAACCTGCTGGTATTTTGTTCAATGGAAGCATAATTTTGCCACCAGTATTATAAGCGTGGTGGCTCAGGTGTATTGACCTAGGGTTATGAAACCTAAAGAACTGGGTTCGAATCCTGCACAAGTGTATCTTTTTTGTTTTCAATTTTAAATTACTAATCTCAAAATAAACTCGTGTTTACCTAAAACAAGAAAAAAAGGACGTAAAAGAATAAAACAATAAAATGCAATTATTGGTTCAAATTGTTTATTGCAACATTTAATTTTTATTGTATTAGCCTCTATTTGTGTTATTATTATTATTACCAAAAGTAATTAAATTAGCTAAATAAAACTGCACACTTTTCCTTATAGAATAATATTCATAAAATAACACACACTTTAGAGGCCAGTATGATTTTATGTTTACTAAAAAGTCTTATGTCACTAACATAATAATTATCTTGCAAATTGAATACACAACCATAATAGGGCTATTTTTAAGATGACACATAATTAATATCTTAAATTCTGGTTTATTAGGTTTAAGTCTGATAAAGATGAACGAAACGTTTTATTTGCGGACGTGTAAGTCAGTGGTGAAATGAATAGACATGTTAAATGACAGCCATTAACAATAACATCATTTCACACTGGGTTATAATCTCCACTTTGAAGCGACTAAGCTACCTATCTCGATTTGGTTTGGATTTGGACACCAGGGTCCATCGATGACATCCAACCCCATAGCCTAAAGTAACACTGCCACTCGTTCTGCACTGTAAAACATTACTGTGTTTATATATTTAATTAAGTTAATATATTTCGTCTTCATCACTAAAAATCACTACATTTGACTTTGATTGATGTAATAATCAAAGTCAAGATATTCACGAGCAAAGGTTTCTTCTATGCTGGTCCGTTAAAGCATGTTTTTTGCTGGTCTACGGCAATGCAATCCTGCAGCATGCAGATGGTTTCGCACAGGTTGCAACGTAGCATTGTGTCTTGTTGCTGTGAAATGGGTCACTAGCGGGTGCGGCAACTACATAATGTCCAAATCAAATGGCAGGAGATGAGGCTTCAGGTTTAGGCCCAGAACGAATATTTTTATCGTGTCCGAAGTCTGCGTAAGGGTGAATCCATAATGGCACAGTCTTCCGCTGCAAAATAAATGAAGTTTAAATAAAAACATTTTTCGTCAAAGAAAGTTGTTTAAAACATTACCGATAAAATAATAAGTCATTGTTTTTAACACCGTTTGTCTACTTACCCATATCAAAAAACGCCTAGCGATTCCTTATATAAATAGTTATAATCCATGTTTTGCAAATCACAAGGTATTCGAAAGGCAAAATTAAACAGTTCGTAAGTATAACAACACACGGTTCATCCCGCAGCTAATAATGGCTGCCAGCGGTGACAGGTTGTTTGTTCACAAAGTCATATTATTAGAAATTTGAGGGTAGAAAACACTTTATATTGTTTAAGACGATAACGACCAAAATAGCCATCAGCTAGCAACTTTTAAACTCCAGTAAAAAGAGTCATACCTATTAATAATTATATTAAAAGAAAACACAATGCGTTTGCGTTTTTAACATATTATATAAGAGTAAAATTAAACATACAATAGACTGCAACCACCATAAAATTAAATAGTTACGGAAAAAAATAAATTATAATTTCAACCTTATTTCAAAGCTCATAAAACAGCTATTTACACAAATTGCAATACAGTAGTCGCAGATTGAACATAATTCATACATTCACCATGTAACTTGCATACCTCGGTGGCCTAGCGGTCAAAGACAGGTCGAAGATTTGACTTCTGCTATAGTGAACCGGGTTCGTATCCGAAGAAAACGGAATATAAAATAGTAATAATAAAATGACATTTTTGGATGTTATTTCGATGGCCGTGCTGGTTGTGAGGAATATTGCTTTGGAATTGGAATCTCAGACTTGTTGAGAAATAATAATATAACATCGTCGCATCAGTGAGATGGTAACTACTCTTCGCTAGTAATAATAGTTCAATGCGTGGGATTGCATAAATTTGAAGATTCAAGGTCGAAGGAAGCTTCGATTCGGTTCTCTCGCTTACACTGGGGATGACAATATCCAATGTAAGATTAGGTAAAATATTTTTAGGACAGTCTAAATAAAAAAAATACTTTTACATTATTTTTGTAGAAGTAACTGAAACCGGAGATATTGCATTTTCAGCCTTTGAGTGTGACACGATACCGGCGGGGATTATTTTCATTTAATTTGTAATTATTTTTTACTTAATTTATTATAAACTAACTTAAATAGTTGTAACTTTCTTCATTGTTATTTTATAGTTAGTTGTTGTTTATTCAATAGGTAAACAGGTAATTTACAGTGACATTGCTCATTCATCTTGTTGCTAAAAAATCTGTACTTAGGGGGTAGATTTTATGATCGAACTCACTCACACATTCACATGTCATAGATTCTACTTAACGTTCATGTCGATACTCAACACGCATAGACGTGTGCGTGGCTGTGCTAACCGCATTATTTTGCTGTGTGTACATAAAGTTGAAATTAATACCAAATACTAAGGTCTGCGGCCCCTTAGAGCTGTGAAAAATCAAGAGTCTAAGCCAACTCAATCAAAATATACAGTCATTAGAAAAGATGATTCCACACAAATTGCCGTGTTTCCATATATAGGGAGTACTTCCAGTTAACCCAGAAATTTGAAATTTGGTATGAAGGTAGCTTTAGCACCACTAATGAATTAGGTAAGTTCTAAAGTCTAATTTTTATAGGTCTGTCTCTGTGTATATGAACAGTATGAAAAGGCCTCACACTGCATTTATTTTTGTTGTGTAGGTACATCCAGTTTTCTGAACGGCCACTTATAGTAATCAATTTGTAATATACAGACGTAAAAATTTTCATCTATGAATTGTTATACTACGCGTTTGATGTCTACTTGCCCTGTGGTTTATGTATCAAAGCTCTTTCAGAATGTTAAAGCTGGATACTTCACATCTATTATATAGAGTGTTTTGTCATTGGAGTTGCTTCTGTTTGTTAACTTTGTGACGATAAGCTTTGAGTGGTCTATTTAACGCTGACAGGTGTAAGCTTTTGTCGTGTATTTTTATCAATAACGCATTGCGACAGGTAGTTCGAGGGTTACCTTTCTTCTCATTTTTAGATCGGGATTCATAATTGTGATCATTTTCACCTGGTTCATTGTTTAAAGATGGCTAACTATTTTAGGCAGCTACTTATTTTAGGTTAAAAGCACATTACAACGAGAAAACTTACCTAACATCTTTATTGTCTTATCCCTGTACTGATTACCACTAACTGGGCTGTTTTTATGCAAAGCGTCAATCGATTTAATTTTGATTGCAATCAGAATGTAAAGGACAAATATTATAGTCGTCGGCATAATAAAGAACACAAACATTTCCATGCCTATAAAAATTTTTAGCTTCTCCGGTGCTTTCAGGTAGCAGTATGTCTGCTCCTTTTTTTTTATGATACCTATGAGAAAATAGTCTGGTACTCCGAAACAGCAAGAGATGATCCAATTGAGAGTAATTATTTTGTAAACGCGGGATTTTAGCGAGAGCTTGCGCCGGAGGAATGGCCGTGAGACTGCTAGGTATCGCTCCACGGTAAAGGCCGCTATCGTTAACAGACTACAGTTAGATAGGCAATCCCAGAACAGGATGTGGATTATACAACCAATTTCGCCGAAAGGGTATGAGTCTGGGACCCAGATCAGGTAAATTTCGATTGGAATGAACATCGCAGTCGTCAGGTCTGTAATAGCAAGGTTGAAGAGGTAGCAGTTGGTAGGTGTCCTCATTGTTCGATCTCGCACTATTACGGCACAGGTACACACATTTCCCACTACACTCACAGTTAGGCACATAGCCAAAATAATAGAAACTGGGATTTTAACTATAATTGAGTCGTTTGATCCGTCGTCATACACTACATCATCATCGGTTATGATTGGTCCATAAATTGGAAATGAGGTGTTCTCGTAGTCGATTTCACCTATTTCTGTCATTTTAAAGTTACGCGTGACTTAATTTGTTTGACCACTCTTATACTTTTCGGAAAATGATATTATTTTTATGGCACATCTTTCACTGACTGCCGCGAGGTAAAGACTGATTGATCTACGAGGAACTTCGCGAATATCTTCAAACAAGCTTTACAGGGTGCTCCTGGTTGATCGCTTAAATAGTTTTTTTTTCAATCTTAGTTAAATATCTAAGGATTGTTTTCTTACGAATTTTCATAGTCATCTAAGTACCTACCTACAAAACATGTACAACAACTTAGTTACGCACAAATTACCTGATGATGGAGAGAAAATAAAAATGTACATATTTTTTATTCAAATAAGTGAATACTGATTTACTATAAGTATTTAAACATAACAAGACGTTTGTTTAGATATTCCACATTTATTACTTGAGCGAAGGGTTTTCATCAAAGCTGAAGGTAAGTATAATTAATTAACAGAGATTTAATTATTTCTTTGTTCTAAACGTAATAATATACCCCTGGTTAGCACTGGCTTTGTAAATTAAGATTCAAAGATGCACGTTTACTTTGCCTGTTTATTCGAGTGGCGTAAGGTTACTTTGTTCTCTTTTAGTAAAGTTACCTACGTTAATATTTTACGGAACTTAACAAATTTTACACTTTCTAATAGTAGGTACGTTAAGCCCATAGAGGCTTGAAAACACCACGGCAGTTTCTAGAAATCATTGAAAAAGGAAAAGACATAGGTAGAGAGTTAGGTTGCAAAAGACCAAATTGAACTCACAGAAATCTTTTAGAAGCTCGAAGCACAATTGAACGTGATTTTTCCATAGCAAACCGACATAGTCAGAGAAACCGAAATATTTACTTTCGCATTTAAAATGTGAATACTTATTGACTAGTATGGATAAAAAATTAATTGAATCAAAACGTGTTGATTTCATTGGTAAATCGAAATGTTTGTGGCTGTTCCATTTATAAAGGGTTGAAGAGAATTATTTCCATAAAATAAAATAAATTTTCTAATTTATTACTGATAGGTTCTATGAGTAGCATTTTCCATATCCATAAACTGAAACAACTTACCTAGCTTATCAAAAAGAGTAAACTGATTGGGTTTTCTTCAGATTTTTTTCTAAAATGAAAAAATCATTCACTAGAGCAGCAAGCACACCCTCGATGTGAAAGTAATTGCGTATCCAAACAAGTGATGAAATGACGGCAACCATAGAATGCACACAGTCGCCCTAATTGAAATTACTGGCTGACTGCCGTCGACAGCCATGGTTTGTGTAAGGCTTTCTCATTGACATAAATGACTACTGGTAGTACTTACCTGATTAAACAGAAAACAAATTATTTGCGAAAAACTATCTATCAACTAAGTATAAACGCAGTGCCTTCTATTTAATTAAAAACAATTATGACTCACTAAAGAGTTTTTGCTATTATTTTTCAATAATCGACTTTTGTTTTAACAAAATAAATCATCCTTTATTTTATGATATAATTACATTTATTAGCGGCATTAATTAAAAACTCAAGTATTTTTAACTGTTATGTAAATTTTGAGGTTAGTGCCGTTTATTATAATGACGTAAATATTGCCTTAATCCACGTATCCACTATGAAAGTAATTTGGCTAACAATGTTTACGAAGGGTTCTCATCATTCAGAAAGTTTGTATTACGTTTACGTCCATAGACGGCTCCGCTTCCTACTTGCACTTCCTAACTATAAATAACGAATAGTTTACTTACTACATTTTTCGCCCAACTGCTTCGCCCGTGCTATTGGAAGTATTTTATCATGGACAAGATCTTTGAAATTATAAAAAAATCCTATTGTAATAACCATTCAACTTTCAGTAGGTATCCGATTGGATTGGAATGTTTTTTTTTTACCTAATCTCTATTTTTCTACTACATACATAAATGGATTTCAAAATATCGGAACTGCGTCTATAATGAAATCATTGTAATTTTCCATCGCATGCTGTATAAAGATTTACTGACCGTTTGTCGTAAAATATATGCCAGTGTTTACCTATTGCAATAAAAATAGGTGGTCTGTATCGATAGCCCAGCGCTTTGGCAGTGTGGATATACCAGAGTCTACCAAAATAAACATACAGTCCCGTAGGGATATTAAAGTAAAATATAACTATCTTCAACCACATTTGTTATAGGTACATAAGCGCTGGCGTGTCGTGTTAAGATATTATTTCTCACTAGCTGTTGCCCGCGACTTAAATAATAAAACTTTGACACTCACAAATAATGCGGCTTTCTATTGGTAAAAGAATTTTAAAAATCAGTTCAGTAGATCCAGCGATTACCCCCGTACAACGTCACAACCTTTACCTCTTTATATTATAGAAGAAGATGATTCATCTACATCCGATAGATATATGTCCCACTGTTCAGTTTAGGTCTCATATCAGAATTTCATATAATGAAACGGGTAGGTAAATAATTAGCTATGTGGACTTTTAAAATTTTATATTCAACTCGTACCAGATCACTAAAATTATCACAAGAATCGAAGTAACGTGTCTTAAAGATATAGCTAATATATCAATTCAACAGTTGCAATTCTAAATAAATAAGCTAAATAGGTAGGTACTACTAACAATCGTTTCCATTATCACAAATCGTTATTATAAATTACAGCAACATTTAAAGCGCTAAGACTCTAAGGTCTACTTAACAATACAAAGTTTAAACGGTATCATTCAGTCTTCTCTGGGTTGATGATGGTCGCCGCCGCCTTCTGTTCGGCAGGAACGTCCTTGTCATCCCAGCCCCACACCTCGTGGCTGCCATCTCCCGTCCTCTTGACACGCTTTTCAACAATATCGGAAGACACAGACTTCAGATCATAAGCCCAGCCGATCTTTGCCATGGTGTCTATGAACAGCTTGGAAATGTTCAAGGAGTAGCCTCCCAATTCGGCTGTCTTGTAATCCCAGGGGAACGTATGGTGGTAATTGTGGAATCCTTCTCCGAACACGACCAGAGAGACTGGCTTTGTTTCGACAGGGTTAATGTTCTTGTCGTAGGGACGGTCTCCCCACTTGTGGGCCGCAGAGTTAACTAGCCACGTGACGTTGAGAACGTAGCAGTAGCGGAAGATGGCGGCAACGAAATACGCGTTCCAAAGGGATTCTCCCCACAGAGTGGGAATGTAGGTGGGCAGGACGAAGCAGCAGAGTGGCATTAGAGTCAGGTAGTATCTGAAAAAAAAAAAATATTATTAACTGATTGCAGGATTTATAATCGATTTGCGGCGTGGATATTAGCAGAGTCGCTCTTGTCATTACAATGGAACAATGAACAAATTAAAATAATAGATAAATTATTAATGATTCAATGATTTATTTAAAAAATAAATCAATTCAGAATATCAAATTAAATCAAGCTAAAGATAGACTAGGTATTTTAATTTGTTTTTATTTATATTTATAAAATATTAAAGATTTATGGAATAGAGGGAGTACCCTACGAAAGTAATCGGGCCGACTACAATTACAAGCGAGAGCCCAAACGCATGGGTCTGTATTCACAATTTCCATTAGACTAGACCACACAGGCAATTCTAAAAACGTTTTCATAATAGTCAATGGGCTAGCGAGAACAGCCCTAGAACGAATTATTGCTTTACCACGTCCGACTTACTTCTTTTGGAATCTGAGCACAGGGTCAGAGCAGAGGTCGCTCATATCAATAGTGTGTCCCTTGGCCTTGATCTGCGGGTGCTTGCGCACGAGTAGCCAGCCGACGTGGGAGAAGAAGAAGCCTCGCGTAGCGTTGTGCGGGTCTGCGTCAGTTTCAGAGTACTTGTGGTGCATTCTGTGGTCCCGAGCCCAGTCGAGAACGGAGTCCTGGAAAAAAAGCAATATTCAGTTATAACTGCCAAACCATTCGTAAAAAGCCGTGGTATATAAGCCTAATGGTATTAGCTATGACTTTTCAAATAGAGCAGAAGGATCATCTTTGTTAATTAAAATTAATTCTCGTTTACCATGACAACAACCACCGTTTTACTAGTTAATCCTGCCGCCAAGCACCAGTGCTTGCGCTGCTGTGTTCCGACGTAGAGAGTAAGGTAGCCAGTGAAATTACTGAGACGAGGTATTTTATCTTAGCCCTGTGGCAACGAAAAGTTTTCAAATACTACCTATGCAATTGGAAATAGCACGGACTGCATCGAACTAAAGTTTAAAAGTCTGTTATTCGAAAACGAATAAAAAATATAAAAAAAGTTGCCATGAGAAAAATCGGTCGGGGTCCATTGTGTCAATAATGTGTTTACTCGTACATTAACTTCTTGTTTGCCTTTCAAGTAATGTATCTACTGCAATATTCGTAATGATTTTATTCGAATTTAAAGAATTACGAGCAAATGGGTCACCTGATGGTTAGTGAGCACCACTACCCATGGACACCGCCGCACAAGAGGATTGCAGATGCGTTATCAGCCTAGAGGGCTAAGATAGAATATCTCATGTGCCAGCAACTTCACCGGCTGTTTTATTCTCCACGCCGGAACACAGCAGCGCAAGCACAGCTGCATGGCGGCAGGATTAGAGAGTAATTCAATGGTAGTGATCCGGGCGGACCTTGCACGAGGTCCTACCACCCGTAACTAATCTATTGAGCTAGTTTCCACACAGTTGCTATGTTTGAAAATTAATGCAAAGGTGTGTAGTGTAACACACACGTCCGTTTGTTTCACTCTCGACCGGTAGCATCGGGTTGCGAAATGCTTAACGTCATAGAGGAATCAACCAATAGAGTGCCAATCAATACGGCTGTCTGATAAAATAAAATAAAAAATATTATGGGACAATTTACGCCAAATTGTCCCAAAGCAAGCAAAGGTATATTATGGGTACTGGAAAACGAATAAGCATAATACTTATATACGTAATAGCTAAAATAGCTAAATACATATAACGTAAGTGTCAGCCCTTACCGAGATTCGACTCGGAACCCCTAGCTGCATAGTCTGGGTCAGCGTAAGGCTATCCGGTGGTCAAACTACCACTGTACAAGTACTTGTTATTCGCGAAAATTCTTCCTTTATCCCACAACATGGAATTATGAGAATAATGATTGAATAGGTTTTTTTCGTTGTCATAAAACTATTGAGTTTTATTCTTTATGTCACGGCAACGATTCATTTACTAGGTATCGATATCTAACCTAATATTTGCTCAATCAACTATAGTATCCTGCTTGTCTTCGTCGCGCATTGGATTAGTGATTTATTCAAAAGAATTCCACTCTATACATTAATTTCTCTACGATTACAATTAATGGTGTAATTATTAATTAATCACCTTCCTTGAATTACAAACTAGATCTACCGATTTATTATTACTAACAGATAGTTCTTGTACTTATAACATTTCATTGACATTTACTTCGTTGTTCCTAAATTAGTAGCGGCTTTTCGGAACTAATTATACTTGATGAGCAAAATTAATCACAATTTAATGCCTTAGTAGAAACAGCAGTGACATAAAATGGAGGTGAATAATTTATCATAAAGTTAAGGTCTTCGTTATTACCTATGGTGATAATTATGTGTTCATAACACACGTCTTTGTTTTTAAAATGAGTGATACCTTTAACTCAATGAAATTAAGATAAGGAGAATTTTCCCAATTTATTAATATTTAATTTGTTTTGATTAATGCCGTGACAAATGATGACAGGTCGAATGTAATTACAGATAACCGCATGAGAGGTCAGTATCGCCGCGTGGGGAGCACATGTGATGATAAGAGTTTAAAAACGTGTTGCATATTATCAATGTAAGTAAAGTTTTTTTTTGCGGACAATGTTAAACTTTGGAGCAAAGATAAAATGTAATGATATAATGTTAAATAACACCTGAGCAATGCGTGTCGTTTGAATCATCGGTTAATTAGTTGAACTGAGTTGAACTGAGCATGCGTTCTTAACGTTTCCATTACTATGGGCAAATTGGCACCGCCTCAGAAACTTTTGAGAACTTTGTATCTTTTGTATTGTACTTTTGATACCTATGATATGATACCCGTAATTAGTGAACGTGTGTAACATTTTCCTATCACCCGTTGGTACGAGTATACCTATTGCCGATATTTTATCTGGTGATGTGTTTACATATATCTTCAAAGGCTGTTTTTCGCTCTATCTATTTGATTTCGCTAATGGCTCTCCTGAAATAGGTTAGTTGATGTTTATCGTTTTATTTTACAAAAGAATTTGATTTATTCATAAAATGTGAAATGTACTTTAGAAATAACAATATGTGATATAACAATATATGAATAGCACACCATGCCAGAATGTTTTTCTTACATTTTTCCTGTCTTCGAGTTTTCCTATCTTCGATTAAGTATGATCATATTGGCAGGATGCGGGTTATAATGTGTTTTATAACAGTGTAAGATGGCTCCTATCTTGTTACGATAAGTCATATTTAATTTCAAGTGTTGAGCCTGGATGTGGCACAGATTTATGTCTGCCGCATGAATTCAGAGTGATGAGCTCACAAATCTCTACCCGTTGGGATCCCCAGGATGGCCATCGAAGAGTAGGCAAACCGAAAAGAAGGTGGTGGGAAGACTAGGACGCATATCAATTAGGGTAGCACGAGCATACCCTCGACCGTCGCAGCGAGTGGCAGAAAAAAGGGTCTTTGTCCAACAGTGGGATACTCCAGTAGGCTAACATAATAATTATCTATCATAATTACTGTGCGTGTTACTGAGTTTTGTGTAACAAGGACCGATTTGCAATGAATTTATTTTTTTATTTGGGCTAATGACGTACAAATCCGACTGCAGTATTTAGTTGAAGTTGAAAAAAGAAACGTCACTGTCAATTGAGATTATTATGATCAATCTCAAAAATATATTTTTGTTTTTACGTCTTTGTTCAGTTTACCAGTTTTTGGTAAATGCTTCACTTGTGGAGTGAGGTCTTTGCTTGAATAGTTCTTGACGTTCACGCCAATATTGTCCATCTTGTCCAAATTGTTATATGTAGTTATTTTTTGATACAGATAGTATTTAACTTTTTTATTCAGACTTATGGGAAGGAAGTTTTTCAAAACTAAAAACGTTTCCTCATTATGCTTTTAGATACATACAAACATAAATCACGTCTATATCCCTTACGGGGTAAACAGAGCCTGAGGTAATAAGACCTAAAGGCTACTTTAGTATGATTTTAGGCGCATAGGTGGAAAGGGGAATCAAAATAGTGATGGGTTGCTTAGTAGGTACTTTTGCTTTTACAAATGTATTTTTCGGAATAGCTACATAGATATGGATAGGTAGGTACAAACCTGGAATGCAAGAGTGTTGAACAACGTAAGCAGTATCCTCAGTGGAAGGCGTGCTTTGTACGACTTATGCGCCCACAGCCTGTGGGCACCGGCGGTGATTCCCAGTCCAGAGCACAGGTACAAGAAAACAGCTAGAAAAAAAAATTTAGTTGACACAACGTAAACAGATTGTAGGCAACGTGTTGCGTACTTATTTATTTACAAATAGCTGTTACCTGCCGAGTTCGTCTGTACAGGATTCGTTTATCGCTATCCCATGGGAATTAGGTACGCAATTTTCCGGGATATAAAGTAGTGTATGTGTTATTCTAGACTATTTCTCTGTGATTTCAAGTTCTTTTAAAAAATAGACAAAATGAACAAAACACTGTCGTCCACTAATTGGGACGGTCCCGATCTCAAAACAATGTAAAATAGGTAGGAAAATATCCCAACTTGCATCATACTACGGTTTTGACGGGATTCAAGACCCCGGAGAATTCTACCTTGAAAGGAAGTTGAGATTCCTGGATATGTTTTTCGAAGAGTGGCTTTACTGATTTACTCCATGAAACTAGTACGTGCCTTTTTACAAACTGCACAAGTATCAGAGGAACGTTTCCTAACTGAATTGTGGAAAATATCCTTGAAGTTTTGTTTGTCATTGATCGAAATTTGATTTCTATTGTAAAAACAGAACTCATTTTTTTTCTTTTTGTGAGTTCCGTCGCCAACAAGGAATTCTTAATAGTCGACGAACTAATGTATTGTAATGGGAAATTTTTCAATATAGAAATAAACTTAATAAGGCAGTAGGCAAGTAAATACCTATATTATTTACCCTGTCTTTGTAATTAGATTAATTTAATTAAACTTAGTATTCTACGCAGGAAACCCAGCAGTGATTGGCTTTATCGTTCAGAATTTGACTGTGATAAAATTTACATGAGGTAGATATGCCGCTTAGCTTGAAATACCCATACTGTACAGTTTCAGTTCGCGCGAGTAGCCGATTTCACATATACTCTTAGCTACGTAATCTTGAATAAATAGGGGGTCAGATAGGCCATATAATTTGTTTATAATAATTAATTATTTACTATAATGCTCTGTAACATAACTTACCGAAAAACTTAGTACCCCACATCGCTTTGGTGAAAAAGAGATAGCCTCCATATACTGCTCCAACATGAAGCGCTACGAAAAGTATGACGTTTCTCCATACTATGCTTAGCTTTCTTTTCTCTGCGGACGGGGGGACAGGGGCGGCTACATCTTTGTCGTCGGTCGCCGCGTCCGACTCTTCTAACACCCAGGCTGCTGGCGGCTGCCCTTGAGGAGGCATTGTTCTGAGGAAGGAGAAGAAATATTCATTTGTGGTATAAAACAAGAAACTTGCAGCGCCAGTATTTCGTACGACTTAGGATCTTCAACAGACGGGCCTACTCTTTTGTCAACGAGCCGGCAACTAGAAATACCTTTTGGGTTATGGGTGTCTATGGGTGGTACTGGTTGTTTTCCATCATGTGACCCACCTGATCATTTTCCCCGTATGACATTAAAAGCTAGACGGACCAAACGGTCGTAGAGCCAAATTATTAACAGATTAAATCAGGATAGTTCATCACGCAGCTGAATCTTATTTAAGTATTGAAGGTGAGTACATATCGATGTTGATAAGTAAAAATTAACTGGTTGTAAATTTTATTTATATTCATTGATTATGAACATTCAAATTACCCATCTTTAGTTTTAAACGGATTACAATGTGCAACGATAGTCTTATGATGATTATTTCTATTATATCCGCATCGCATTAACATTTATCGTGTAAGTATGTTTTACGTAATTTATTTACCGCTATTATTTAAAAATATTACAATGAGTGTCCAAGGCGAGAGACGAGCTGCTTGTTTTCTTGCGCACGCGTGAAGGCAGACTGAGCTCTGCAAATAATAGATGATATATAAGTATTGATTGCGGGATAACAATCTATGCTTTATCTCTCCTTTCGTAGACTTTTCATTGCCATCATTCAATTTCATGCCAGGTTACACTGATACCCGATTATTTTTTTACTAATCGACTTAAGATAAAGTTATTAATTCGACTGCCACGAGTAAAGTTAAGCTCTTTCTACGGTGGACAGATAATCAAACAGGGCTTATCGAATCGACTTTAATCGTTTCAACTGCATGGGTTCGGTTTCAGTTGGAGATCAAGAACTTTAAAATAAAGTTTTGTAACGTTATTGAAAATTTATGCGATCTTCAAAATACATGTTACCTACGGATAAATTAACTATTATCCTTGAATGTCATTAGAAATATGAAATCGAGAAGTAACGGATTTAATATTTTCGGCACAATTTGAATATTTTCGAACCTTTCCTATTTACATAGGTACCTATGCCCTGTTTTTACCTTAATATTGTGCAATCTTCACATGCTTTTTCTTAATTAGGCTTTTTATTATGCACCAGAGTATGAATTTAAAGGACCGCAGGTAATTACTACAGGGAATACATTGAATAATTTAAAAGTAACAAAAAACGCCGTACCTACCAAAAGAACTCTAATCAATATTTTTAATTATTTTGCACAGATTATAGTAAGTAGCATTAACACTTTCTCCGTTGATTACGATTATTTTAAGCCTTGATAGATAACAACACACGTGTAATATTACGTTCATGATTTGCCACTAAATTTGGATACTAGCACGTTTCATGCGTTGAATTTTTCTCATGTTGCGTGTAAACCGAGCCAACGAAGGCTTTCGTTGGTCCAGTGTGAACGGGTTGCCGACTGCTAAAGAACATTCGTGGGGATTTTCCGGCAATCCGGAAGTCTTATAAATGCAAATTACCTAGCTGTTACCCGCGACTTCGTCCGCGCTAAATTAAATAGAGCTTATGTTCATCAAGGATAATGTAGGATTATAATGGTTTTTATATTTCAAATCGGTCCAGTAGTTTCGGAGCCAATTCAATGTAAACAATCAAATCTTTCCTCTTTATTTATAATAATATTATTATATTAGCCTTTTGGAATTGGTAAACATGACCGTATGTACTAAGGTTCCTTAGCCTTTTGCAAACTATTTTGAGCGAACACGTGACTCATATGAAAACGTAAACAAATCAACATTTGGGTGCTTCTGGACGAATCTCCGACGGAAAATAACGTGTGCAGCCAATATCAGTTGGCTGTCTTTGGTTTTGCGCGGCTTTAAACAAACCGTTTCTTTGGCAAGTTTTATGTCACTTTTGATTTCTGTTCTTTGCAATTTAATGTATGTATGTAAGCTCTTTATTGTGCAAAATAAACAAGACAAATAAAACTGACAGACACTGAGATATATGCACAAAGGAGGACTTTTCCCTTTAAGGGATCTCTTCCAGTCAACCTTTGAGTGGATGAAAGAAGTATTATTAGGGATGGGTGAGTAATGTATAGCCTTCACTCAGTTAAATATCTCTGATTTATATTTCATCATCTATGCGGTGCAAAACATATGCCTTTGGATTAAGGACATCAATGTATATTAAACGGCAACCAAGATAAATGTCCGATTATCGGATAAACAATGGAATTACCGCAATTTAAGGTAAGTTAACGATATGATTGTACAGATTTACAGAAAGATTGCTTTCGTACTTTATATTATGACGTCCAAAGAAAATGATTGTTTTATTTATCGTTGTTTGGCTCAATGTTATTTGAAACAAAAGCAACGATTTCCTGTTGATGCCAATGTCTTTGGTAACTTGGTAATACGTATGAGTCCAAACAATAATAAAAAATAAGGGATACTTTACGGTAGGTAAGGGATACGTTACGTTACTTTATGTTCGTAGTAAGTAAACACTAAACAACATACATACTTAATTTTAACAGTTTTACTTTCGTGCTGGTCTGAAAGCAAAGAAAAAACTTAGAATGTACCAGTTGCTTCTCTTCCCGCGCTGATGGTAAAAGGGCATTTTCAAAAAATCGTGTACCCTTTTTCCAACAAGATTACCTTAATTTCCCATACAACTTTTTCGTGTCAGTTTTGTGACGCCCCATATAAATCGTATGAAAATAGTGCCACAAAACTGACAAAAAAACCAATGGACACTTTTTTCTTTACGAAAATAAATAGTGCTAATAATTCTGATTCAGAAAAACCCAAAATGTCGTCATTTTGGAAAAAAGTCAAGGGTACATGTTTTTTTGAAAATGCCCAGAAGCCCATCGAGGGAATGGGCAAAAATCATAGGAATCATGTTATAGGCGATGTGCTTCGCAACCCATCACTATTTTGATTCTATTTTCCACCTATACGCCCACAATAATGCTAAACGTGGCCCGTAAGGGATAAAAACGTGATTTGTGTTTGTGTTTGAACAGTTTTAAAAAGTATTACTTAATACTATCAAATGAATCAAGAAATTTCCCGGCCATAGCTTTACTTTTCGGATTTTTCTATGTGTTCTAATTTTCACAGACATTTAGAAATTAGTATACTTAATAGTTTTTGCGATGCCGGTAACATTTAATGCGATGATAATGCTATGCTACGCTTTGCTAATTTCAGAACAAGTAACTTAGGAAACCGGTTATCTATTCTTATAGATAATAAAGAGGCCAATACTGTTTGATTATGTTTGTATGTACAGAGTAGTCTTCGATAACAGAAAATATTATTCTTTTACTAGAGAAAGGAATTCCGGATTAACATAAGATACTCTTTTCTTGGGAGTTTACAAAGTTCTCGTTAAACGTAGACTAAGTACTCGAGTAACAGAGTAATCGAGTAACTGGACATACCACGATTAAAAATGTCTTCAAGACTGGTTTGACAAAACTATAACGAAGTTTCATTTTTGATTTGAAAACCTTGCAGTGCGTAACGTGATAATCCCAAATGAAAGATATCCCGATACGAGTATCAACTGTCAATAACTTCATTAAACGTCTGTTCTCTGACTGTTCAAACCGAACCGATCCGGTCGTTGCCGACGACTATAATGTAAACGATGTTAAAATGGAGCATTCCGCGAGTGCCGGACTGGCGTTACAATTCAGACCTGTTTGATGAGCTCATTGAGCGATAATATGAATTTAATTCATCATAGATTGCTATTACAGCAACTGTGAAGTGCGTTAGTTCATCATGTATATGTACATTATGCAATTTACGTTCGTATTTTTGTGTATCTGCTGCTGGGGGCCGATTTTTAAAAGCACATCACTCGAAACTCGAAATGAGCCGCCTGGACCTGGTAAACTGTGTATTGCTACAAAACTGCAGGTCATGAAATCGACGATTTTGACAGAATTAATAAGAGCTGTAATTTTCTTCTAGTCTGTTTCTACTTTTTACGATTTCAGCTCAGTATTTCATCACTTTCGATTGGTACAAATCTCATCTTACAATTTTAGAACTTCACACACTAGTTACCGATAGTAAAATTACTAATTATTCAATAGGCCAAATAGACTAAGTACCTAGGTACTTAGTTCTTTACCCAATTTTTAACAACCCTTTCCCTAACTCAACAGGTCGGTGTAGAGTTAGAAAGTACAGACCCTGCCTTTTTGACACAAATTAGGTAGCAAATCCGCTCGAGCAAACATGTCATTGCTATGTGCAAAATGACAGCGCCACTATCGGCACGTAGCGGCAACAGAATGCTCTCATAGTATTTGATACTTACATTGAGAATGCGTTCTACACGTATCACGTCTATATCCCTTACGGGGTAGAGAGAGCCTTTTTTATGGTTTGAAAAATGGCTCAGATCCCCCGCAACGAATTGCGGGTTCACCTTACCACTCCTCCCCCTCAGTCGGTTATTAGCCAACAGTTCACTAGCTTATTAAATAAATAAATTAACCGCTACTGCCCAGGGTGCACTGGCCTAAGGGTTGCAAAATCTTGCAAAAGGTCACTTTCTCTCCTTTGTCGGGTAATTTTATTATTCTACTATCTGTCATTTTACGTAAGTATATATGGCATAACCTGTCAGTTCCATTTCTAGTCTCATCACGGTATTTTGTTTAGCGCAACAAATGACGAATTTAAGACATGACAACACCCGCTATGGGCCTTAAATTTGACTGAACTGAACAGTCGTAATTTATAATACCTAAGTATATTAATACGTATACAAAATCATCGTTGATATTGATCGAAATAGAGTTCTTTCACCGCATAGATCAGCTCACAATCAAAATTGCATGATAATTAAATATATTTTTGATTATCTGTAGACAACGTATTATCAATTGGAAATTTTAGGCATGATTATTTTTTTTGTCAATGTGATGTAATGGATCATCATAACTATGACAAATAGATTTAACCTCAGAATATCGCTCTATCATCCTTAAATAGTTTAATATTTAGTAGATTTAACAGTTTATCTTTGCTAACTGAAGTTTAAATTGTGTGTATTAAATAGATTGGCTTCTACACGCTAAACTTACGTTTGGCACTAAATTTATTTGTGTACTTTATAGGTACTGACGATGTCGCGCATTATTCGTAGCACCTAATAATAAAGAGTTAATCCGCTCTCAGAGATGTCCTTTAACGTACTCATGAACTGTTAAAAGTAGCATATCTAAATGAGTGTTAATACAACTGTTAAATATAACCCGACTTGAACAACACGACACGACTTAGAACCAGTTGATCGATTTCGAGAGGGATTTGTTTTAATATTTTGGGATAAAAATCTTCAGTAGTACCTATGTCCGTTTTCTGATTATGTCCTCACTTCATAGTCTAGCCGACAAGTTCAAAATGGTATAAAATAGAGATACTGCTCTTAAAATTATGTGCGATAGCTCATTGGATGCGGAATGACGCCTAGAAAATTGTGCTAAAAGAGTGTATTAGCACATAAAAAAATGCAAAATTTATGAACAATTAAAGATGAAAAAAAAGGCATTTGGTTTTTCGCCAATATTTTATAGACTATTCATATTTAAGCAATTTCAATTTCAAAAATAGAGTCTTAAAGAGGAGGAAATTTTTAATGAAAAACTTCTAGCTTAAGGAACTCTTCTCCATTATTTATTATTTTAATTTAAAGCTGAAAATGGGTCTCCGCGCTTCATTTTTAGGTTGCGCGCGTGGTATCAAAAGCGAGTACGACACATTGATTAATTTTTTTAAGCTATTGAATATTATTATTGTTTTAAAAATTTGGAAAAATTATAGTGTATTTGGAATACTTCAAAGAACTTATCCCCGTTGGAAATTTTACTTAAAGTTAATTTTTCAGCAAGTTAAACGATTGTTAACTAACAGAATTTTCTCGAACTTCCGTCTTCATTGCAAATGAAAAAAAAATTAAATTACCGTCGAAATTTTTTTTTGCTTCGTGGAGCCTTTCTTATATTCATACTCAACATGATCACGCCATATAGTTTAAAAAATATTCATACTTTGTTCATAATAATTTTTGTACTTGAACAATAATTGAATAATCCAAGTAATTTTGTTAAAATAACTTTTTTTCTTAATGATCATAATTATCGCTTTTTTATCAATACAAGATTTTAATTGATTTATAAAAAAAAAATTTAGCCATTTGTTGATATTTTTTTTATAAACTGATTATTTAAATTTTTCTGTTGATTATTTAAATTAGTCTATGAAATATTGGCGAAAAACCAAATGCCTTTTTTTTCATCTTTAATTGTTTATAAATTTTGCAATTTTTTATGTGCTAATACACTCTTTTAACACAATTTTCTAGGCGTCATTCCGCATCCAATGAGCTATCGCACATAATTTTAAGAACAGTATCTCTATTTTAGACCATTTTGAACTTGTCGCCTAGACTATCATGCTAAATACAATAATTCCGTTTCAGTCGTTTATACGTCATGGAGAAGCCAAAAATCGTTTTTATTTACAACTTGATATTTTAACAGACCTAATTTCAAAAATCACCCCCATGGCAGGTTGTGAATGACAAAAGTACGGCGATATTATCTTTTAACCGAGAATGAACAAATCTGCATATTTCAGTTGAAAATATCTCCATTCTGTCGGCCGCCTTTATTTGAATTACTCAGATTCACACAATCCATCGCGTAGCAACAAGCGGCGCTGACTGTTTTAGAATGATTTAACTTTGACGAAAAGTTAGGACGTTACTATGATTATGCATGTCTCGGCAGTAAGGTTAAGGTTAATAACCTACGATTTGATCATTGAAGTGACACGCTGAGATGCGGCAAATATTCAATAAGTAATAATGTCTTGGCCTACCTACATAACTGTGATAGTTTTCCTTTGTATCATGTCAAATTCAAGCATAGAGATAGGAACTAGCGACCAGACAGCCACTTGTCATGTCAATGTCACAAGAATCATTTGGAGACACTTTTGACATTTTAAAAACTCAAAACACTATTTTAATATTTACAAATTGACATGTGGTTATGTTAAGCTAATTTTTTATTCGTTACTTATAAATACGATATAATATAATGCGTTATGATACGATTAGATATATTCTTCCATGCTGGTCTGGGAGTAAAGAAAAAACATAGAATTTACCAGTTTCTTCTCTTCCCGCGCACATGGTATAAGCCCATCTAGGGAATGGGCGAAAGTCTTAGGAATCATGTTATAGACGATACGGCTAGCAACCCATCACTATTTTGATTTCCCTTTCCACCTATACGCCCTTCATCATGCTAAACGTGGCCTTAAGGCTTTGTTACCTTAGGCTCTGTCTACCCCGTAAGAGATAAAGACGTGATATATATTATGTATATCTGTACCTAAGTCAAAACAGCTAGGTGGATTTGAATAAATGATGAAATGTATAGGTGTTGTTAGCTTTTAGTCTAAAAAACTTCAATTAATTAAAAATTCTACATGGCTGAAGTCGCGGGCAGAAGCTAGTATTACAATAATGGTAGCGATCAAATGTTTATACGGACAACACAACTTCCTAAAGATCCCCCTCTTTATGAAATTGCTTCTCAGTTTTTACATACACACTTGGGTAGTTGATGCAACACGTATCAATAAGTCAATGTGTGCGTGGCCAGTGGCGTGATCTCAAGATGATGCGATATGGACCGGGAGTAACAGTGGATTGACTGCTACATCGCGCTATTATCATCCACTCAGTACTAAAAGGACGTACTTTATTGAAAACGATACATAAACTTAACACTCAATAAGCCGACGCAATTGTTTTTATCAATACACCACAAAAATTATACAGTTCTTTTAATAATTGTACTAATTACATAGGCTGGTCTATCTAATGCGCAGTTTTTTTGAACACTGTCTTACTTACTGTGCTAAAAGATTAGCTCATTTCAAATGAAATGAGCCATTTCGGTCATTTGAGAGTCGAGCTCAATTTTAAATGTACTATATAAAGATAATATAAACTTTCTTTCAGTTCAATATCTAGAATGTCACACATCACACTTATTGCAGTAAGTACAGAAGTGTTTTTTTAAATTAATTTTTGGTACTAAAACTAAAGATCTTATGTACCTATGATATAAATGCTTGCACAAAACAAAAAAAAACAAACACTGTTTAAAATATTACCAATAAGTACACCTTGTTGATTCACGAGTAAAATATTAGTAAATCGCGAACGTGAAGCGCATTGAAGACTGAATTTTTTTTCATGAAATTCCAAAGAACTTATTACCACCAAAACACAATCATTTGAAACGTCAGTGCTATTTATGTTTGCTGTTTAAATATTGTTTCGTACTTGAATTGGAATTATGTACCTTTGTGGGTTTATTAACCATGAGGTATATGTATACACTTTGTATTTATAAATATCCAGTACGTAATTATTTTATTTTACTGAAAACGTAGGCAGTAAAAACGTAAATTAAAAATATTTTTTATAAATTAAATCTATTCAACTCATATTATCTTTAAAAATTAAACCAATGTAGTTTAACATTTGCATTACTACTAATTTAATTAATAAAGTTGAAAGTAATAAATAGGTACTCACAATTTAAATTAATGTCTAGAAGTTCAAGTCCAATACGCGTACAATTATCCACACTTTGTTCTTTAATGGATGTCGCGAAACTGCAACTAGAAATTTACTTACACCGATTATATATAGCTTGAGTTAGCAGTGGTCTGCCGCGGTCGCGAATGCCGCCTGCGCATACTAGCAGCACGTGGTTTGCGAAACGCGGTGCGCGTACGCGTTTCCCGAGTCCTAGTACTGTTTTGACAGTGGATTTATTTTTTCCACCGCTAGCGTTTCACGCGATAGGAAACAGGGTTAATAAAACAGTAGGTACAGTATGAAACGGTCTCTCACACACAAAGGTTTCTCTACCACCGTACAATGAGTAGAAATGGTATATAGTAATACTCGTAGATATGGGTCGGTATGGGTATGTGTATGTGTACGAGATCGATAGACGACACCATTTTTCTTACATGCAGTAAGCCTGAGGGAACCCAGTGACACTCTCAATTTGAAAGGAGTATTGCTGCTTTTTTTACTCGCGTCGACAGAGATGTCAACATATACATTATATACTATATCTAAGGTACGATACATATTTGACAATACACATAAACAAATCAAATCTGTATCCCTTACGGGGTTGACAAAGCGCGCCTAAGGTAACAAAACCTAAAGGCCACCTTTAGCATGATTGTGGGCATATAGGTGGAAAGGGGAATCAAAATAGTGATGGGTTGCTCGCCACATTGTCTATAATAGGATTCCTAAGATTTTCGCTCATTCCCTCGATGGATTTTTACCATCTGCGCGGGTAGAGAAGCAACTGGTACTTTCTATCTTATTTCTTTGATCCCAGACCAGCATGGAAATGATATTTGACGATAGATATTTATTTTTAGTGAGTAAGTAAATGCTTTATTGTACAAATATAGAGAAGTAGAGACAAATCACAAAAAAAGACCTTAAATATATGCACAAAGGCGAACTTATCCCTATAAGGGATCTCTATCTTTGAGTAACTGAGAGGAGCATTAAGCGAGAGACCGACAAAGAAGGTTCAGTTTTATCATTTGTTGGTTAGCGGCCAGCCACAATACACTCGGGAATATTTAAACTCTACCTACCTACGTAAGATAGAGCGACGAAGCGGAGGTATGCGATGATGCTGATGATCATGAAAAAAGGAGTCTTATTAAGTGAGCATCTTGCGTACGGAACATAAAATGATCGGTCGACATATTGTAGCCATATTATACGAATAATCGTAAACAAACCTTCAATTATCCGAACTTTGGCGCGAATTTAGTGTAGAGGTATTGACCGTGCCGAAACGCGTTTTGATTCTTCGGACGTTGTTAGGTGCTTTCAGGAATTCCACGAACATTTCTAATGTACCTACTTACCTATGTAATATATACTATATATTGTACTTTTTTATGTAAAAAGTTGTGGTTTTTGTTCAATCTAGTTCCAAAAAGCATACATTTCGATTATCTGAACTAGTCTCAGCCCTAATTATGTAGTTCCAATAATCGAGGTTCTACTGTATCTAATTAACAATTGCATAATTTTCAAACATTATAACAGTGAACTTATTACCTATGTTAAATTTAGATTTGTGTTAATAGTTTTTATAATTAGTTAGAAAATAATATTCCATTACCTAAACCTTCCTTTTACTTACTAAGTAAATCCTTCGTTGAACCTAACTATAACTATGTACTAACTAGATAATAAAAGTACCTAAGTAAGTACTTAAATGCTTTAGGTATTGTACAAAAACAAAGAAACAATACACACATGTCAAAAAAAGATAAGATAATGTTATATCCCCGATCAATGATATTGTCTCATACATAGGTAGGTACATTACATATATATAATGTATTTAGCAAGCTTAATCGAATTCGTTGGATCTATTTCTGAGAATCCCGATAAAGGTACCAGGTACCTAAATAAAAAATAAATTATAAACAGACAAAGTTAACTTAAAATATTGCATAAGCAGAATTTTAAACTACATACCTATAAACTACCTTACATTACCTACCTAACTAAATAACTCCGGGCGCAAAGGTGCCCGTCACGCCCGCCGCGTTGAACGGCGATGGACGATCTCTCCGCCAGGAATGATCCGGAGCGGGAGTCCTGCCACGGTCTTGTAAGCGGCGACCCATCTCTTTAAAAAAGATGTCGACAGCCAGCGGAACAAATAAAAAATAATAATAAATAAAAAACTATAATACAAAAATGAATCGAAGAATGTGTTGCTAAGCGCAAATCTCGAGAGCAGCTGAACCAATTTCGCTGATTCTTTTTTTAAAATATTCCTTGAAGTAACGGGATGGTTCTTACGGAGAGAAAAATAAAAAAAAAACAACTGTACGAAGTTCGCCGGGTCAGCTAGTATATAATAATTTCAAGAATTACCCATTCGAAGATGTGAGATAATCAAACATATTTTTAAGGGTGCTTGACGTTAATAGATAAGTACCTAAAACGTTTCAATATTAACATTCATCAAAGCAACACTGTTTTTAAAAACTATTTAAATCAATTTTTACCTAGTCCATCATGTGACCTACAGAACGTAAGTAGAAATAAATTATAATATTAACCGTAGTTAATTGGAATATAATAGGAAATTTACGTTACTTGCGGTGGCGTCTGTAGTGCGACCTGTTAGACAATGAACGAATAATTCTTACGACAGTGGATTAGGCATAATATCGTAGGTTAATGAATTAACATAATTCGCTAAATCGTTTTGGGAAAATTAGTGCCAAGGCAGAAAATACATGTTTTGGCATGCATAACAGAATCGTAGGTAGGTATCCCAAAGGCACATACATACATACACATACACAAATCACGTCTTTATCCTACAGGCCACGTTTAGCAAGACACTGAGGGCGTAGAGGTGGAAAGTGGAATCAAAATAGTGATGGGTTGCGAGCCGCATCGCCTATAACATGATTCCTATGATTTTCGCCCATTCCCTCAATGGGTTTTTACCATTTACGCGGGAAGAGAAGCAACTGGTACATTCTATGTTTTTTTTTGCTCCCAGACTAGCATGGAAGTAAGGCATAAGGCATATAGCTTTTGAAATATCCTGAAAAATAATGTCTGGGGACTAGCTATTTCCAATGTTAGGTAATGATAGTTGCCCTCAATGTGGTATGTCGTGCAGTATGAGTTTATAAACTTCTGTTGCTTTTTGATGAGTGATAGGCTGGCTGGAGTTCTTAAGGCACCGGTCCCACCGCCGACGATGAGGGAGAAACGGTTATAGCGAGTCTAACTAACAGGGAGAACCAAGTAGGGAGAATGTCCTCGCCAGCGGAGCGGACACCCAGCGATCAACTATAAATATATCTGTATCTTTTACCGACACAGGATCTTTACCTTTTGTTCGTTTCTTGAGTGAGAAAATAATCGACATCTTGTAGTCGACCAGTGCCTAACATGCCTTTTTTGACGGCACCTAATTTACTAAAGCATTGCTGGCCGTCCTTCCGTGTGTCAGGGCGGTATCTTTTGAACTGCAATAGGCGCTTGAAATTATCGCAGGGTGTGTATCTTATCATACCATAAAAAATACACTTTAATATAAAAGGTTTTTATTAATACCACCTTTTTTGTTAACAACGCGTTAACCTATAATATAGATATACCTCTTTAAAATATACTCGTAGGTCTATTCTTAATCTCAAAAGAATCTAAAATCTGAAAATTTTCCACGTGCACATTATTCGGCCGTCATGCAAATTCAAAAGGTATGTGTAAAGGATACAGACTGTTATGCAATTGGCTTGACTGTACAATAACAAGCAATCGCGCGGCAACCAATTTATCAATTTGCTAACAATATTCCGTTTTATCGAATCCTTTTGTAGCGTAAGTCGTGTTTGAGAAATGGTAAAAGATGTCGTAGCTTATTGAACGGCAGAGTAGAAGTGAGAACTTTATTCATCCTACAATCTACATGATGTATAATGAGCATCCGAGCAGTGTGATCTCAAGGGTGTGATTCTTCAAAAAACTCTTTCGTGAAGTAAGCGCTGCATTTAGCAGACAATCATAACTTGGCCCGTTCTCTCGAAGACATTACACGGAGTCAGGCATCTTCCGTGTCGAGCCATCGGTCGTACGGATTACGGAATGCCAAATGGCAAGACATCCGAGTCTGTGTAATGTCTGCCAGTGAATGGGGTCTATGATGATGATCCATTGTGTGATCACAACTGGGAATATGGCCATTCAATATGGGAATATTGAATGGCAACTTGTGTTAGGTGAAGGAACCCTTTAACTTTCAATACGGGTCTTGTCCAGGGTACGAAAAATAATAGTCGAGGCATTTAATTGGAAAGAAAATACTGAATCTCCGGCGCTGAAAATTTCATTTCAATTAAGATTGTGCAAGACTGCACAACCTTTTAGATAGTTTTTTATCTTTTTAATTGTTTATGGCTTTCAAGATGACTCTGATTATACAGCGGTCATGCTGGTCTGGAAGTAAAGAAAAAACATAGAATGTACCAGTTGCTTCTCTTTCCGCGCAGATGGTAAAAGCCCACACGGGAATGGACGAAATTCTTAGGAATCATGTTATAGGCGATGCGGCTAGCAACCCGTCACTATTTTGATTTCCCCTTTCCACCTATACGCCCTTAATCATGCTTAACGTGGCCTTAAGGTTTTGTTACATTTTGTCATCCCTTACGCGGTAGACACCCCGTGTCTGATTGAATACACTTTTGTTTCCACCGAAAACCAGTGCTTATTTACTTAGTTCCTAAATAAAGATTGAATTAATTAATTAAAATTGTAGCTGGCGGGGACAAATCAACATTACCCAACTACCCGACCGAAAGCCAAGGTGGAAGTCCCAGGTTTGATTTCCACCCTAGTCGAGGTATATCGGATAGAACTAGGTAATTGGCATTGTTCTTTTTTTTTAAATTGTGCTTTTAACACCTTATTCTGATTAAATAGACTAGGTATTTCAAGCAACTAATTTGAATAATATGCTTTTACGTAGTTTCGTTTATTAATACCTAATAGATATTTTTGCGCTGTTTGATAATTTGATAAGTTTGGCACGATCTCAATCGCCTTCGTTCAGCAATAAAAAAAAAACAGTTTTGTCTGTACGTCAACGTCATAGATCTGTGAATGTGTGTGTGATGTCAACGTCAGCCAAAACGTTCAATGTGTTCGAATCGTTCCGTCCGTTGGTGTCATTATTGTTTTCATTATTGTTTTTGGGTTTTCTCGTTTGACCACAGAACAAAGCATTTGATCCCTGTACATCTTTCTCGACTCCTACTTACATTAAAGTGGTCTTTGCAACAATACATCATGTAAACTTTGAAATATTCCACATTAGCTTGCGTACACCATTCCTTCTGCAAATCTTCTCTTTTCTCTTCTTCTTCTCTTCGCCTTTGTGGGGGCTATTGTTCAAATCACTGTTGCACCCCGGCACAAAACATTTTTCATAAATTATAGCAATTGTGTGCTTCCCAGTTTTATACTTTGAATTTGCTTTTATTTCTAACGGTTGTAGATTATGTAGGAATGTACCTAATGTTTTGATGGAGATGTGACAGTGACCGCCTGACAGTTACCGTAGCTTAACTTTTTTTCATTTTTGTGGCAAACATTTAATGCCTGGTTCTGACAAGAAACCGAGTCGTTAGGTTAGACAAAGTTCAAAAGTACTTTTACAAAAATATCTGCATTATGTGAAGTATTTTTAAAATCGGACAAGATAAATCGGATAATTGATGGTTTTCCTCCAAATGGTTTTCGAATTGGAGCAAGCATACAAAAAAAAAACAGTGCCAATTTAGTAAGTATATTATGAGTACTGTCGAGTACTTACGTATGAAAAGTACGAGTAATTTTTGTCGTGTATGTCGTATATAGTAAAACTCTATTTAGTTTGGGACTTGCGCCAATTACTTATTTTACAAAGAAAGAATTGCCCCTCCTATTGTTTCATTTCATTAATTTTATTTTGATTGCAACTAAATTCTATTGCAGGAGTTTCAAGACTTGTTGTTCTTCTTTTCAGTTAATTTTTGCAGTTTTTTGTTTTTATTCAGACAATGTTAGTCACAGAAACGTCTGGTACGGGCGCAGGTCAAAGTATAATGATAAGCCTAAGTGTCGTAGATAGTAGCGACATTGAGCGACCTTGTCTTCCCGCCACGTTCACGAGACTCGCCACGTTCTTCTGTACACGCTACAGTCAAAATGTTTCATGGCTATACTTCATTTAATTTAGGATGAGAAACCACAACAACATTATATTGCGGCTCGTGAAGTGTGCCCTCTTTGCAATTTGTACTAGAGTAATTGTAAACGACACGAAAATAAAGTGGCATTAAAACAATTTTATTTTGCGGCTCCCAGACTATTGCACTGTACTATTTGCTAGGTAAGAAATAGTTGACCAGACGCAATATAATGTTGTCGTGGTTTCTCATCCTAAAATAAATGAAGTATACACGAAAATAACGTCCAACTGATCCTTACGACTTCACCGAATTCATACCTTATATACAATTAGAAAAGGCGTAATATTGAAAGACAATGATGATTACAACAGTTAAACAAAGTATTTGTGCTCTTAATTCTTCATTTTTCATTATTGTTATTGACGTTATTGTACAATGTCAATGTCCAGTTATTCGTATCAATAGATTCAAAGTTTACTGCATATCCGTCGGATATTAATAGGCATGGAAACTTTTAGGCGGCTGTTTCAAACATTTTGCAGCCACTTGAGTGTCATCGAAAGTATAAAAATAAAATGTTAGGTTTAATGTATTTTCTTGAACGCATTAAATGCAATAAGTGCAATAACGAATATTTGTATTCTCCATTGTATTTTCATGCTGCTATTTGGCTGCTATTTAGTAACGTAAAAGTTTTGCTTTAGGTGTAAAAGTAGTTACAATTACTAGAGTATTAAATACTAGCCTTCCGTCCGCAGCTTCGCCCGCGATAAATTAATTTTCCCGTAGGAAAAGGTATTTTCCCGCGGTAAAAAGTAGCCTATGTCACTCAGTGATAATGTAGCTTTCTAACGGCAAAAGAATTTTTGAAATCGGTCCAGTAGTTTCGGAACCTATTCAATGCAAACAAACAAACAATCAATTTTTTCCTCTTTATAATATTAGTATAGACAATTGGACTAGCATCAAAATGGTTGGATCAGTTTCAATAATAAAAAATAGAAATAATGGAAACGCACATATTTATTTATGTTTTAACTTGATAACCTCAAGTTATTACAAGTAGGTGGTGTAGCTAGGGATTGTGCCTAGGGGGGCGGTCGTCCAACACAAGCTGAACAATTAAACTGTAATAGGTAATTCTTTCATATCTACTTTCGATTTCGATTTTCTAGATTGGTCGAAAATCTTAGGGATCAGTTATATACGCGATGTGGCTAGCAACCCATCACTGTTTTGATTCCCCTTTGTCTTTAGGACTAGTTACCTTAGGCTCTGTCTACCCCGTAAGGGATAAAGTCGTGATTTATGTATGTATGTATGTATGTGTTTTCTAGAGGGAACAAAGAAGTTTCGATGGTTAACATTGCACGTTTTATTGTAAGTGTGATTTTCCTTTTTGTTTATGGTTCAGTCTTGCCCCCCTCACCTCCCCTTAAGGACACATATGAAAGGCCTAGAATTCGTTTATAGCTGTACCTGTAATGAAAACTTTATTGCAAAATAACTCACTTTTCGACTGAATAAAAAAAGAAGAGTTTTATGTCTGAATGTACTACATAGGTACCTACCTAAGTGTTCTTTTAATCATTTTCAGTTCCTTTTTCAAAAAAATGTGAAACGGAACGCAGCCGCATAACATCTTTCACGTCGCAAAAATCTTGTATTTTTGTGTTTTTCGAAGTAAATTACGAACAAAAGTGTTACTATCGTTTCAAAGTCTCAAAATACCTAGCGATACAGTGTTTTTTGATTAAAAAACCGTGGTATAACAGAGAAAAAAGTGCAACATCATTGACAATATAACCTACAAATTTCAAACCTTAACAGCAAAACTGCAGTTTTATTTCATGATGCTTAGTGCAAATACTTTTGAAAACGGGTAAACAACTACGCAAAAATGAGCAATAACAACAGCAACCCTGGAAAAATACCTACTATGATTCAACAAACATTCCATAAAAGTATGTTTGTACACAATAGAAGTAACTCCGATAGTTCCTTGCCAAAAGAAGTATTGTTCACAGCAAATACAACCGCCGAGAACTCCAATTCCACTGAATCATGGCAAAAAGATTGTTGATGATGCGACCTTAGCAAGGTCTAGTTCAGGGTCGATGTGCACGGCGGTGGCAGGGCGAAGAAATAACAATATATATATATCGGAACACGGAGATTTATTCAGAGAGCGGAATTATTTTCATATACACTGATTCAATATTATAAACAATGTTAATTATGGATTAGGTTTACACAGACCGGACATTGAACGATCCAGATACCAGAGAGAGGCAGTAAGACAGATCTAAAACAACTGGTGTTGCAATATACTTAAAAAGCTTTGACAGTGATGCCATATCTTCAATTTCCACAATGTAAAGAATGACATACACTAACACTTCCCCTCAAGCTTTACATTATAATATAGAGGCATAGAGAAAACCACAGTACAACAATTTCACAAACTCTATGACTCTACATTTTACAGCTCTACCAAGTTTACATTATTGCTCTACCAAGTTTACATTATTGCTCTACCATAGACCTCAAACACAGTCCTTTAACAAATTTAACATGACTACAGTTGGGCAGAGCCTTGGTCATTATATCTGCTAACATATCAGATGTAGAGAGATATTTCACATCAACATGGTCCACTCTAACAATATCTTTTACAAAATGAAATCTTATGTCTATGTGTTTTGTCCTTTTGTGGCAATATTCCTTCAATTCAAGCAACTTTAGGGCACTCTGATTATCATTAAAGATAGTAAGCTTACAATGTTTATTGAAAATTTCGAACATGAAATTCCTAATAAAGCAAAGCTCTTTACAGGCGTCACCTATCGCTAAATATTCAGCTTCGGTGCTCGACAAAGCAACACAGCGTTGCTTACGGGACTCCCAGTTCACAACAGAGTCTCCAACCTTAATGACAAAACCACTATAATATTTTCTGTCAGTGGGATCATTAGCCCAAATGGCGCATCAAAGCTAATCAAGATAAAGTTAGTGCATGTAACTTTCACACTCAAAAGAAAGACCTGTCCAGCGATTAAACTCTACGGCAAGGAAATACCTCAGTCAGAATCTGCCAAATACTCGGGTATGCACCTAGATCGGCGATTAACCTGGCAGAAAGACATTTGGACCAAACGCAAACAGCTCGACACAAGGCTTTGAGAAATGTACTGGCTGATAGGCGGCAAGTCTAGATTGTTGGACTTGAAAATCAGTACAGTGAAGCAAGAATTGTCAAACACGGTAAATCATATCAGGCCAGGTTGCTGAACCATGTAAATCAATTGGCAATGAAACTACAGGGCTCAGGAAGTGTGCAACACTCTAGAATTAAAAGACACAGTGTCCCTGCCTTAGCAGGCAGATTCAGTGACAGCTCTTGAAGGGATGCTCGATGGAGTGTTCCTCGGTCGATGACGAGCATAAGTAATGGACAAAGGGGTGGCTCATTGTGATCACTTACAGATTGCCACATTACAGAAAAATTAGCATGGAAAAATTTTTTTTTTCAGTTTCTCGCTATCTAAACCGCTTTGGAAAATATTTGTTGCCTAAACCTAAATAACTATCCAAAAAATCCATCCATAACTATCCGATTAAACTTTTTAGCTGTCATGATGTTACTAGCGGTTGCCCGCGACTCCGTTTACGCAGAATTCGCTTATCGCTATCTCGCAGGAACTATGGGATATTTCGGAATAAAAACTATCCTAATGTCCTGGAATTGAATCTAACTATATACCAATTTCCAAATAAATCGGTTCACCAGTATAAGCGTCAAAAGGTAACAGACAGACACATTTTCACATTTATAATATTAGTAGGTACGGATATTTTTGAAATTACTTTTTTTTAACTAACTCATAAGTACCAGGATTTTTTTGTGAGTGTACCAAGAAGAGCCTTGGGGGAGGCCATGCCCAGCAGCGAACGTCTTTCGGCTGACATTATGATGATACCAAGCGAATTTCTTAGTTATTGGTAATATATAATTCACAAGAAAATAGAAACGAAACAGTTTGAGTAGGCAGTAACTACCTATAGCACGCCGTTTAAAATTTAAATTATGGCTGACAAACAGACAGAGCCTCCAAAAAAATATATTTACATGACGAGGGAAAAAAATCTTGAGTGATTTCAGAAATATGATAATAGCCACGAGGCAAAGATTAAATAGTTAACGTGTACCTAAAAAACAAAAGCTGTTCGAAAACAAAACAATTCAATGAAAAAATTGTGTTCTTTTTTTTATATGTTAACGTAAAATAGTATAGTAAAATCTTTACCTACGTTTATTATAAGGTATCACTAGCTTATTTATATCTATACTGTGACAGTGAGGAAATGCTGCCAGCATCCTTGGGTCTATGCCGCGGGGGACCTCTTTTTATACTCGGGCCTACGTATTTATTTTAGTTGTACACTAGTTATAGCTATATGAGGAGTGCGAATGGATGCGTTGGGAGGGGAAGGCCTTTTTTTAACGGAGGAAATCTTTATGGATGCCCTAGGAACGGGGATGCCTACTCCCCCCCGAAGGAGTATATACCCGAACTAAAAACTCTCTGGCGTTGCCTCAATCCGGTGTGATGGGGACGCTATGGGATGCCACTAGCTTTCACCAGGACCGCGCCAAGAAGGGGAGGGCCCGTACGCTGGGCCCGTCTTCCCTTCGACAATGAGACCGTGCAATGCGGGTAGGTAATGCCCCGTTACCGTTCCCGCCAGCCTCAAGGGATCGGGCGAGCGTTGCAAGCACTGCGTTCGCCTTTTCCCCCCTCGTCTGCGCAAGGAGCGGTTGCACGTTGAAACGAGGTCAACGTGAGTCCGCCCCCAGAACCCAGAACCTCTTACGAAGTCCTCCCGAGGAATAGTGCCCAACTAAGGCCTCGGGATCCTTGGGGCTTAGAGCGCATCAGGGTATGCCTCCCATCAGCTTCCCCTCACCCCGAACGACATTCCTCCAGGGTGCCACCCCCTTCGGAATCTCGTACCCCTTCCCCTCTCTCAGGGCGTGGGGCGCATCCGGGATAGGCGCAATGCTGCCGCACTTTTCGCCACCTCCAGGCCGTGTCCCCACACGGCGGGAGGGGTTACTTAGTGGGCAGCTGCAGAGCTAACCCCATCAGCTTCCCCGCACCCTGACCCTCAAGTGCCCGAAGGCCCCTCAAAGCGCCCGAAGGCCCCGCCGAAGCGCTGCCACATCCCAAGCAAGTACCCTCTGCTATGCCCCTAGAGGCCAGAGGGATACTGGGAGCAGCACTCAGGGTACCTAAGCACGCGTCGCAAGTCGGGCACATGACTTGCGACAGGTGGGCCTCATCCCTCAAGCCCTTTGAAAAAAAGTCAGGTCAGGAGTACCCGAAACCGACGAGCATGTATGAAAAGATTGATGGATGTGGGTGAAGCGAAAGAGGTATCTCAGGGTCGTAGCAAGTGCAGCAAAGTGTTCTCTGCCCATCCTTATGTATTTATATGTGTGTAGAATATGTAGGTGTAGAATATGATCAAAATTGCAGCTAACCTCATTTCCGCAAGAAACTACAAGAAACCAAAAATATAAATGACGACTACAGAAATTTGCAACACACTGAATATTTATTACACTTGTAACTAACAAAGTAATGTATCTTATGAAGTTTTGTGTCTACTAGAAATAAATATGTTAATCGTATTCTGTTTTACTACATAAACTTAAGACTGTCGTTGAATATGCATGATATTACACAGACCGATGACGATATTAAACTTTAAAATAAGTATACTTTTTTATAGTTTTGCGCTCTCTTGTTGTATTCAGCCAAGCCAAAGTACACCTTTTTGTTAGTATTAAGTGCCCCCCCTTCTTTCTTGGCCGTTTTGTTCCTGGTCGTTGTTACTATATCATAGGGTTCTTTAAGAAATGAGTGTTAAGATTTTTAAACGGACGGCATCAAGCATGCAAGTTCCCTGGACTTGCAAGCGTCCGTAGGTTACGTAGCTGCTTACCTTCAGGCGGGCCGTACCTACGCTCGTTTGCCACCAATGTGGTATAAAAAAAAAACAAAACGCTAACGCTTAGCATGTATGATAAGTACACGGATAAAGAGATACATTTAAAGTACCTAGCTGTTGCCCGCGACTCCGTCCGCGCAGAATTTGCTTATCGCTATCCCGCGGGAACTATGCAATTTCCCGGAATAAAAACAACTTATCCTATATCCTGTCCCGGGACTGAAACTATCTATGTACCAAATTCCAACTAAATTGATCCAGCGGTTTAAGCGTGAAAAGGTAACAGACATACATAAACAGACAGACAGACAGACAGTTACTTTCTCATTTACAATATTAGTAGGAATTTAATTGTAATAAATTATTTTTTAATTAATAAGTAAGTACATACAATATAAGTATTTAATTTAGGTACATCATAAGCAACGAATGTTCACGCCCACATTATTTAAAGAGAGGCATAAAATAATCACATTCCTACCTACAGGGTTCAACAATCATTGAAAAAAAAATGGAATCAATTACCTATTAACAAATTTTACGCAAAGTCGCGGGCAGAAGCTAGGTAAGTGACTAATAAAGAGCATTTGAACAATAAAGGGATTATCCCATAATCAGTACAAAAGTTATCGAAACAAAAACTAGATGTCAAAAAAGCGCTTCCGTGTTCTTTAGTGGGCCTAAATTACTTTAATGGTTTTAACGTGACATTGCCTCACTACTATTGTTCATGTGGTTGCCGACCTATCAACGAGATGCGGCACAAAAAGTGACAAGCAGGAGTGCACTTGGTATAAATACGAATACCTAAGACTCTGTTGGCATTGGCACCGAAGAGCAGATCAAAATGACGGTAAGTCACTTTAGGAGTGTGTAGTTTAATTTAATATTATTCGAATTTTATTACTTTACAAGTTGACACGTTGATTCGTAAGGCTAAAATACAATTAGCTAAATTGTATGTTGAATCAATTTGAAGCTTTTTGATTCAACTTTCGTAATTAATGGATGTAGGTGAAAAATTTAAGTAAATGGCCTGTTGCATGTAGTAGTGTACAGAACTGATATGGGACTTAAGTCATTTATCTAATTTGGAACGTCAATTTGTCTATTCGCACACATTACTCACACATACAATAGGGTCATTTACGTACTTAAGTTTCTCACCTGTCTATATGTATGTCAATTGTAATGACATCTATATTATGTAAAGGTTTTTATTTTAGTGTTGTAAAAAATGAGCTAAAATACCTACCAAGTAAATAGTATTTAAGTAGGTAGATAAAAATACTGTCTAGTATACCTTTTTTCTTAGATTTTGAAACTTTTAGATTATTTCTCCCGCATTGAAATCGCTCGTAGGTCCTTCAATGTCATGAAAAAGGTTCTCTGCAGTCGCCTCAAGATGTCTTTACGCACTCGTCTACTACAGTGTTATATATGGCCTATACTTCTGTACGGATGTGAAGCCTGGACTGTCAAAGAGCAAATTCGGAAACGTATAGAAGCCTTTGAAATGTGGGCCTATAGACGCATGTGGGGCATTAGCTGGATACATCGAGTGACAAACGTTGAAGTACTACGCCGAGCTGGGAAGAAACACCAACTTATGCCGACCATCAAAAAGCGTAAAGTTGCCTACCTGGGCCACGTGCTTAGGCACGCCAGATACGAACTCCTGCAACTAATAATGATGGGCAAAGTAGCAGGCAGAAGAGCCGTCGGCCGTAGGAAGAAGTCGTGGTTGCGCAATATCCGGGAGTGGACCGGAGTCGCAAGTGCTGCCGAACTTTTCAACCTCGCGAAGGATCGGAGGAAATATGCGGAGCTGACTGCCAACCTCCACTAGTTGGAGAGGCACTATAAGAGAGAGAGCTTATTTCTAATACAAAAAACAATAAAAATGCGTAAATATGTCAGTTACCATCCGCTGCACGTTCATTTTATTTATTTAGTAAAAAAGCTGACAGCGAAAATGACTGTACTTACAAAATTAGGGATAATTTTTTCTCGAACAAAAATCGGTAGAATTTTTGATTAGGTGACAAAATATTTTAAAATATAAGAAAATTAATTGAGTAATTTTTACCTTGCTACCTGTCTTAACCATACTCGGTTAAAAAGCTGCTGTAGGAAGTATTAAAAGTTCTCTTTCTAGAACGAACAGTGAGAAATAGACTGGTAGTCTACATGTATACATATACTTGTGCTAACTGTGCAGAAGGCGAAAGTAAAAACCTAACTTACTTTTCAGCAGATCCGAACGCTCGTAGTTTTCGCTGTCGTTATTGCGGCCGTCGCAAACGCAGCTCATCGAGAGGCCAGATCTCCAGGTAAAATTCTTAATTTTATCCTTTGACTGTATTTAAGATTCGACCACTGTGCTGGTTACTTTAATGCTTAATATAGATATGTATCTGCTGATACTGATGATAAGATCGATTGTGAGAACTGTGAGGGACTTTCACCACGGATACGAGACCTTCAGGATGATAAGAACGACCAAGAAGAATATACTGTCGAAGTTTTATTGTCATAGAATATCAAAATTACATATTTTATGCAGGCGGCTCTCTGAAAACTTTCAGATAATTATATTTTCTAATAGTACTTATACGACACACAGTCACAGAAATGATCATGTTTGTATTTACATTCAGTTTTTATGTTTTTTTTATTTTTTTCAGGAGGTAGTGGCTGGCAGAGTGGTGGTAGCGGCTACAGTGGTGGCGGTGGCTACGGCGGCGGTGGTTTCGGTGGGCTACCGTCAGTCGGCGTGGCTCGCTCGTCCTTTGGAGGCAGCAGCGGTAGCTGGGGCGGCTCTGGAGGTACTGGGAACTTTAAAGAGTGAATACTAACTCAAGAGCTGTATCAAAAAGAAGCCATAAATCGTCGAGGGACGGGCCTTTGCAACGCACTAATACAAAAAGATGCTCTGAATGCTGCATCCTGCTGTGGTGCTTTATTGTGAGCACTTAACTCCGTAATTTGTCGCTATACGTGAGTCTCGTGACCATTGGTGGTTCACAGAATAGCTGCTGTAACATGGAGCATCATATTGAATCGATAGCTAAACTTATGAGTCAAAAAATTAAAGTTCACATTATTTGGTCTTAGCTTATAAAAAAATTGAACTCAATCGGTTAGTACCTAACTCTTTTAAACTCTTAAACTAAAAAATGTATAGTATATGTTTGTATTTAACTCGCTAAATAATTTTTTTAACATTGTATTTTAAGCACCATTATATAAATAGGTAGTACGCGTTAACATGATTATAAAATGACGCGTTATTATTATTAAGAATCTCTCATTCAACGTTTTAATTAAAACTGAGTATATTTCACGTTATACACGTCGTTTCTTTCAGGACTGGGCCGGTCAAGCGGTGGATACAGCTCTGGTGGTTGGGGCGGGGCAAGCGGGCGGTCTGGCGGTGACTACAGTTCCGGTGGCTGGGGGGGATCCAGCGGTTTCGGAGGATCAAGCGGTTTTGGTAGGAGCGGTGGAGGCGGATGGGGGAGCAGCGGGGGATCCAATGGCTTTGGCAGGAGTGGCGGCAGTGGATGGGGCAGCAGCGGGGGATCTAGCGGCTTCGGAGGCAGCGCATACAGCGGCGGAAATGGATGGGACTCGGGTTTAGGAAGATCTAGCGGTGGCTGGCAGTCTTCAGGATGGTAGAACCAGGATGGTAAAACCATTTTGATAGTTCATCTGTGGTATGAAACGATTTAATGTGGATACGGATAATGTTGTACTTGCTCGCGTCTAGTTTTTAATATGCAATTAAATCAATTATTGAATTTAATCGTTTTTTCATTGATCAGTCTGTTGGAAAACTTTTTAATGTTAAATTATGCCCATAGAGATTGACATAGATTACCTATTCTTACCAATGGAAATCAACCAACTTGTTCAAGACAAGAAAAGAGTACCTACTACTTAATGAAAGTCATTCTGATTGAACGCTGATTACAGTTCTGTAGAACCTACTTCATGAGAGACTAACATATGTGTTGAACGTACAACATGGAAAGGGCGGGATATTTTGCAACACCAGTTACGTTACATAGATGTAGAAATGGTTGGTGATTGGTGTATACTGTAGATGGTGTAGCTTGTTTAGATTTTTGCCCTAGCTTAGAGCACAAAAAGATTTTGATTAGGAACCTTTCCTGTTTTGTGTGTAGATAATTATATAAGTTGATAAATGTTTTTTTTTTTAAATTAAAACGTCGAATGGTAAAGTCACCCATCACATTCATTATTAGCCAACTTATTTTTATCCAACCACGTGACCAATAGAATGGAATGAATAATATAATGTTCGAAAAAAAACGAAACCATGCTGTAGTTATTTCCATTGGCCGGCCTAAATAAATTCAAGCACGTAGGTAGGGCTTGGAATATTCGTACAAATTTTCTATTCGAATATTAAGAATAGTTTCATAGTTATTATTCGAATCACTCGAATATTACGAAGTTTTCGAATACTTTCTGTTTAAATAATAAATAATGTAAAATAGCTCATAATTTGCATACACATAAATAAATAAAGTCTTTATCCCTTTCTAGGTAGACAGAGCGTTACGTAACAAGACGTAAAAGCCACGTTTAGTTTTAGCATGATTGGTGGGCGTATGTATGGGTGGAAAGGATTCCTACGATTTTCGATCCTCAATGGATCGTTAAGATCTGCGCTTGAAGAGACAACTGATACATTCTATATTTTTGCTTTGCTGCCAGACCAACATGGAAGTTAGCTCATACATACATAGGTACCTACATACATACATACATAATCACGTCTTTATCCCTTACGGGTTAGACAGAGCCTAAGGTAAGAAAACCTTAAGGCCACGTTTAGCATGATTAAGGGCGTATAGCTGCAAAGGGAAATAGCTCATACATCATTTTTGTAGATTTCATAAGGCTAACTGTTATCAAAGTTATAAAGGTTTGTTCCCAATTCTACAGATTCCCAACTCTACAGATTCTCATATCTACGGATTCCCAATTCGTGATCAGAGGCACCAAATTACTCAAAAACGATACCCATCAACATTTTTATGTCAAATGTGTCCAAATGTCATCCGCCATTTTGAATCCAAAAAATTAAGCCAAATTTGAGCTCAGAGCCAACAAATTACCCGAAAACGACACCGATTTTCGTTTCAAGTGTCAAATTATGTCCGACCTAGCTTGGATCCTAAAAATTAGGTAACTGTCAAATTGAAATTAACTGAAATATTGAATAAATTGAAATATTTTATCTTTTTTGCTTTTTAAAGAATACTTACTAACGTATTTGGTCCAGATTGACTGGATGGTTTTTGACCATAGCCTGTCTGAATGGAGAAATTAAAAAAACTCATGGATAGTAAAAGTTTTACCTACGTAATGACGGAGCACTTTTAAAGCGACATAAGCCAACAAGTACTTTTAGAGGGAATAGACAATATAGACTAATCCCAAGTATTATTATTATTATTATGCGTGTTCTTATAGTGGAGCTCGTGAATACGTAAATCACAGTACATGAGTAGAATATATTTACTTCTATATTTGGGTGGTAGTATATACAGTATAGGTGACAAATTATTAAGATTAGAGGTATAGGTACTTACGTTGTAGAATTTTATTGGATAGCCCGTATTTAGGTACCCAACCACCACTGGGGTCTTATACACAAATTAACAGGTTTAAGACCATATCACTAATTTCAAACACGCCGTATTTTGGCGTGACGTGTTCAATAATCTAGTACCTAAGTCAATCATTCGTAATTATGGAGAACCCCGCTTCATACTAGTTAGGTACATAATTAGGTAGTCATTTGAAATAAATGCGCCACCGTTATATCAATGTTTTGTAATTTTACTTACTGTTCGTGTTTGATTTTCACACTTGACACTTGACTTTAGAAGTTTTTTTGAAAATAAAGGTAACTAATACTCTGCTGTAAGTTATTCATACAAAAACGGCTCAAAATAAGTACTATGAAAAAATTGAGAGGGCTAAGCTACTAGCGGTACGTAACGGCAGCAATAGTTATTTGAGCAACAAGATTTTATATATTGTGATATTCACTAAAACTCATAATCTCTTAATCTTTCGTTTATTATTGTTTCCTTCAATTCCTTATACATGGGTTCACCAGAAATGGCGCTAAAATCTACCTGTCACATTGACATCCAACCAACACTACACGGAGAGAAATGAATTAGCCGTGATAGCTAAGCTCCCTTTGCTGAAATTTTCTTTGCTGTGGCATACAATTTGTTTGCAACTGTAACAAGGCCATGTCTATAGCAACTAAAACCAGTTAGCTACCACTGATAACGATATTTAGCTAAACGAATTTCAAATAATTTGCTAACAGTACTAATTGATTAGCAACTATAGCTAATTTATCAACAAAATAATTTAGTAATTGCTGTTAGTTGTAACCGTTAATAATTCTTAGTTATAGTGGATAAAAATTTCGTTACTATTACTAATTTTACATGTGTTAGACAGCAGATAATATCTTTGATACGTTTGATAAATACATTTTGCAATCACTAATAACATTTTTGCAACGGCTGCTAATTTTTTTCTGATTCATCTACTAATATATCCTTCGCTAATGTTGCTAAGAATCTTAGTCGCACCAACAAATTTACTTTGCAATGAACAGCAATATTATATTAGCAGTCGTAGCAAATCAGACTTATGTGTGGCAGCCAAGAACTTTTTGCAGCTTTGACTAACTTATTCACAAACTGTAGCTAATATTATTTGCTGCAACTGCTAAATATTTTTTTGCTAATGTTGCTAAGAATCTTAGTCGCACCAACAAATTTACTTTGCAATGAGCAGCAATATTATATTAGCAGTCGTAGCAAATCAGACTTAAGTGTGGCAGCCAAGAACTTTTTGCAGCTTTGACTAACTTATTCACAAACTGTAGCTAATATTCTTTGCTGCATCTGCTAAATAATTTTTTGCTAATGTTGCTAAGAATCTTAGCCGCACCAACAAATTTACTTTGCAATGAACAGCAATATTATATTAGCAGTCGTAGCAAATCAGACTTAAGTGTTGCAGCCAAGAACTTTTTGCAGCTTTGACTAACTTATTCACAAACTGTAGCTAATATTATTTGCTGCAACTGCTAAATATTTTTTTGCTAATGTTGCTAAGAATCTTAGTCGCACCAACAAATTTACTTTGCAATGAACAGCAATATTATATTAGCAGTCGTAGCAAATCAGACTTAAGTGTGGCAGCCAAGAACTTTTTGCAGCTTTGACTAACTTATTCACAAACGGTAGCTAATATTCTTTGCTGCATCTGCTAAATAATTTTTTGCTAATGTTGCTAAGAATCTTAGCCGCACCAACAAATTCACTTTGCAATGAACAGCAATATTATATTAGCAGTCGTAGCAAATCAGACTTAAGTGTTGCAGCCAAGAACTTTTTGCAGCTTTGACTAACTTATTCACAAACTGTAGCTAATATTATTTGCTGCAACTGCTAAATATTTTTTTGCTAATGTTGCTAAGAATCTTAGTCGCACCAACAAATTTACTTTGCAATGAACAGCAATATTATATTAGCCGTCGTAGCAAATCAGACTTAAGTGTGGCAGTCAAGAACTTTTTGCAGCTTTGACTAACTTATTCACAAACTGTAGCTAATATTACTTGCTGCAACTGCTAAATATTTTTTTGCTAATGTTGCTAAGAATCTTAGTCGCACCAACAAATTTACTTTGCAATGAACAGCAATATCATATTAGCAGTCGTAGCAAATCAGACTTAAGTGTGGCAGCCAAGAACTTTTTGCAGCTTTGACTATAAGTAACGATAAGTATTAAGGCCAACAGCAACTGAGCTTACGAAATACGCCAACAGATGGCGCTGCGCGCAAGTTACATCGCGCTATCGTTTGGTTGACCGAGCGTCCATATATACCCGAGATGATTTTGAATGATTATCTTGTAACAGACACAGGAAGCGAGTCTGAGTAGCCTAGTGTGCACGTTACTGCTTCTAATTCGTTAGGACGTTAACGGGCCCGGTCTATCAGACTTTGCAGGTGTGTGCACGGGTTGCCGTATCGCAGTGGCGGTCGCTTCCTCGGGCCACAAATTGATTACATCCCACAACTAAGACTCTTGGTAACTGTAACAAACTTAATTAGCAGCTCCAGCTAACCTGATTACATCTCACAACTAAGACTCTTAGTTACAGTAACAAACCCAATTAGCACTTATAGCTAAACAGATTACATCCCACAACTAAGACTCTTAGTTAAAGTAACAAACCCAATTAGAGGCTACAGCTAAATTGATTACATCCCACAACTATGACTCTTGGTTACAGTAACAAACCCAATTAGTACTTACAGCCAAACTGATTACATCCCACAACTAAGACTCTTAGTAACTGTAACAAACTTAATTAGCAGCTACAACTAACTTGATTACATCTCACAACTAAGTATCAAACTAACTTAGTTGCTACAGCCAACACTTTCGCCGATGCAACGAATTATTTTGATTGTCACATCTAAAGTAATTAGCAGCTACGGCAAATTTGTTTGCAGCTACCGCTAAATATTGCTAATTAAATTAGCTGTCACTGCTAAATATAGCTAATATACTTAGCAGCCACAACTAATTTTAGCTAATATGATTAGCAGTCACTGCTAAGTTTCCCAAACTTCAAAGTGATCACAACTAAGAATATTTGCTATCACAGCCAAGTTTCGGTAGCGAAAAACTCTTTGCAACGATAGCTAAATACTTCGATGTCCCTATAGTTTCGAAGGAATTTAGCTGCGCCAACTAATTCCTAGTTACCACAGCTAAGTTTTTTTTTCCGTGTATTCTAGTTGTATTAATACACGTCATTCGTCCCCTTTTTAAAAGGCCTGCGACTATACTAATAACATAAAAACTAAATCTAATAATGCCTAACCTATGTAGATTTATTATAAGTCTAATCGTTGAGGAGCTCTCCTGATTCTTATAGACCTTCTAGGTTCTATGCTCGTCACCGGCGTTGCCGATGTGTAATTAGGAATCTCAGGAGCCTCCTCTAATGTTGGTGGTTGTGGTCTATCCTCAGTGCCCTCGCCGCTCTCCACATTTTCCTCATTAAAACCCACTTCTATTGGTTGATCCTGAGTGACAACGACAGGAGCAGGAGGTGTGATCACAACCGGCGGACATGGTTTATTTACAATTGGGATCTGAGATAAGTATGGTCTCAGATCCGAAACATGATAATATTTTTGTATCCCATTTGTCTGAATTAAATATCTAAGTGGACTCAAAACTTTTACTATAGTGGCCTTGGACCATCTTTTTCCAATTTTTAGGTTTTTACACCACACTGTTTCTCCTTCTTTAAAAATTAAAATGTTCTTTTCTATACTACTATTATCTTTTAATACTTTTTTAGACAAAGCATTGGATGGCTTCAATAGTTCAAAACGAGTTCTCGGTTTGTATTTAAACAACATTTCATTTGGAGACATACCAGTAGCGTTTGGACTGTTTCTATATGTAAACAAAAAATTCTGTAACAAAAGTTCCTTAGAATTTCCAGGCTCATGATCAATCAGCAATCTGGTTAATGCATGTTTAACCGTCTGTACACTTCTTTCGGCCATTCCATTTGACTCGGGATGATATGGAGGACTCTTTAAAGGCACACATCCATTCTTTTTTAAAAACTGTATGAAATTTTCAGAGGAAAAAGGTGGTCCATTGTCACTTACTAAATATACAGGAATACCAATAATAGCAAATGTTTTACACAATTTTTCAATCACCTGTGAGGCTGAAGTACCACCTTGCATTATGTGTATATCAAGCCATTTGGATGTCGAATCAACTATTAACAAATAGGTCACTGAGTCTTTCATAAAAAAATCTACATGAACTCGCTCAAAAACATTAACACATCGTTTCCAATTTACTGGCTGGCTTGTTTTAGTAAAATTTCTAGATGACTGACATATATCACAACTACTAACTGCTCTCTCAATATCTTCATTCAAGTTTGGCCACCAGCAAAATCCCCGCATTAACATTTTTGATTGTACAATTCCCTGGTGGGACTCATGAAATAAGTTTAACACTTTTACTCTTAACAAGCTAGGGATAATAACCCTGTTACCCCACAATACACATTTTTGCTCCGTACTCAGTTCAGCTCTTTTATTAAAATATGGTTTTATAGTTTCATCATTAATTGAGTTTGGCCAACCTGACAACACATACTCATACACTTTACTCAATATTTTATCTTTTTGTGTATATCTAGCCACCTCCTCAAAATCCATGGGCACATCATCTTTAAGATTAAAATAATTTATGCAACCAGCCACCTCCACTTTTTCTGTTAATGGCAATCGTGACAGAGCATCCGCATTCCCCAATAATGTCCCTTTTCTATAACTTATTTTGTAGGTATAACCTGACAATATTAAAGCCCATCTCTGAAACCTTGAATTTGCTGTAACTGGAATTTTTTTTAATGGATCCAATACAAACTGTAAGGGCTGATGGTCTGTCACAATAACAAATTTTCTACCATACAAAAATTTATGAAACTTTTGAACAGCAAATATAATAGCTAATGCCTCTTTTTCCACTTGAGAATAGTTTTTTTGAGCATCATTTAAGGTGGCTGATGCAAAACAAATTGGTTCACTATCTATTTGATGGCTCAAAACCGCCCCCAGGCCATAATTGCTTGCATCAGTGGTGACAAATATGTCCTTACTACAATCATAATGCACTAGTAGCCCATATTCAGCAACTAATTTCTTACTTTTAAGAAAAGCTTCATTACACTCTTTACTCCAGTCAAAACTCACTTCTTTTCTTAACAAGTTATGCAGCGGTGCCAAATTTTCTGAAAGTCTAGGTAGAAATTTCCCATAATAATTTAAAAGCCCTAAATATGCTTGTAACTGTGTGACTGAAGACGGTGCTGGAGCCTTTGTTATTGCATCTACTTTGTCTGGCAGTGGCTTTATTCCTTTTTCACACACTATATGCCCTAAAAATTTAATTTCACTGTGAAAAAACTGACATTTGTCCAAATTTACTTTAACTTTATACTGTGATAGTTTATCTAATACATTTTCTAAGTTTTTATAACAATCTTCTAAATTTGCACCTGTTACAATCAAGTCGTCTATGTATGCCTTTACATTTTTTACACCCTGTAATATGCGATCCATAACACTTTGAAACACAGACGGACCTGAAGACACACCAAACTGCAAACGAGTTGGTCTAAATAATCCCAAATGGGTATTTATTGTCATATATTCTTGAGACTTTTCATCTAATAATAGCTGTTGGTATGCACCAGTCAGATCAAGAACACAAAATATTTTAGCCCCAGCCAACTCTGCAAATATATCTTCCGACAATGGTAAAGGATAATGTTCTGTATCTAACATTTTATTTAATGTAACTTTATAGTCTACACATACCCTAATTTTTTTATCATTTTTGTGCACCACAAAAGCTAGCCCAATCACTATGTGTAACTCTTTTAATAATACCTGCCTTTTCTAAGCTAAGTAATTCCTTCTCAACTTCCATCTTTTTTGCATAAGGAATGGAATATGCCTTATGAAAAATAGGTGTTGCTCCATCCTTGAGCTGCAAAGTAGCCTGCATGTTTACAATATGGGAGGACCTATCTTTACAAAACACTGCTTTATATTTATTTTTTACACATTCAATCAACTTATTTTTTTCGAGTGATATCCCTTGTCCTTGCATATAACATACCTTATCATTATCAATCTTAAACTTTTTTTGCCACCTTGGAAATAACAAGTTTAACCAATTTCTACCAATTAAAGGATTAAAATGATGGTCACTTTCAATAACTATAAGATACAAGTCTTTTTTTAAATTCTTTGGCTGTACTTTTATGGCTCCCATCACTGATAACACATCTCCTGAAACAGATTTTAATTTTACATAACATTTTCTTAATTCATAATTTGCAAAATAAGTTTCATAGTCTTTTTTGTGAATTACTGACTTACAAGCTCCGGTATCAATTTGCATATGAATTACTCTATTGCCTAGTCACAATGGAATTTCCGCTTTATCTGATTCTGACACATTCTGAATGCTGCCAAGTATTATGTCCTCCTCTGGCTGGTAATCATTCACCTGCTGGTGTTTAGTTTCCACCGTATTCCGCTCCATATTTTTGATATTTCCAAAGCGACATTTGTGTGCCAAATGTCCTTGTTTTTTGCAAATGAAGCATACACAATCCTTCTTGTAACACCTGTCTGTGAAGTGCGACCCACCGCAGCATCTGCATTCCAATTTTCCTGCATTGTTGTTAAATAATCTTCCTGCATTGTTGTTATATCCTTGATTTATTCCAGCCTGATTTCTATTCTGTCCTCTTCCTTTCTGATTTACCACTTGTATGTTGTTCTCCGGCTCTGGTTGCATAGTTTTAGTGTCTTTTGCTGCACTCTCCAAGGATGTAGCTAGTCTGATGGCTTTTTCCAACGGTAACTTTTCCTCCGTTAAAAGTCTGCTAATAATACCTTGGTCTTTTAGGCCACACACTAGTTTGTCTCTCAATGCCTCATTTAGAAATAACTGAAAATCGCACAGAGCGGCTTTTCTTTTGATTTCGACTATGAATTCATTTATTGTTTGGTCCGATTTTTGCTGACATTTGTAGAATTCATATCTCGCCGCAATTATAGATTGTTTTTCTACATAATGATTACTGAGCGTTTTCACGAGCTCCTCGTACTTTTTTTCTTTTGGTATTTCTGGAGACAATATATTCTTCAGTACTCCATAGCATTCTGGTCCTATTAAGGTGATAAACAATGCCACTTGTTTGGTATCGTCTTTTATATCGTTAACGATGAAAAATTGTTCCATGCGTTCTATGTACGCCATAAAGTCTTGTCCCGGACGATAATTCTCAATCACCCCAATCATGGTTAACTAGTTTGTTTACCTCGTCGCCACTTTTATATATTGTGATATTCACTAAAACTCATAATCTCTTAATCTTTCGTTTATTATTGTTTCCTTCAATTCCTTATACATGGGTTCACCAGAAATGGCGCTAAAATCTACCTGTCACATTGACATCCAACCAACACTATTCTAGTTGTATTAATACACGTCACAAGAGAGCTAGGTCGATTTTCGGCGCGAGTGTTGATTTTGAATCCCGAGTGCAGCAAGGGATTCAAAGATGTGAGATTCAAAAAACTTTGGTCTCGTGTGACAGATACAAATTTTCACCTTAGCAGCGAGAACATTTTGTCTTAAGTGAAAAAAATACAAGGCAAATTTAACCAAATTGTTTGTTTTACAAAATGCATAATATACTAGAAGTAAGTATGCTGTTTATTTTGAAAACAAACTATTTAAAAAATGGCGCATTATAAATGCAGAAACGGCATTGCGAACTAAATTCCGGGAACGTACAAAGATCGCATTGTCGCATTAGAAAAAAATGTAATACCGCTACTTTTTAAAAATACATATTAAAATTTAGTACATATTTATAATTGTATCAGCATTTTTATAATTGTATCTTTTTTCATAGTAAAAATATAATTCCATTATTTGAAAGAAAACAGAACACATTTAAAACCTTAACTGACGAATTACAATTTTATGGCTAAATGTGTAGGAAATGTGTTTTTTTTTGCTTACTAACTTATTCGTAGTTACTAACTATAACTAGGCATAGAATTTGAAAATCAAACATCAAATTGACTTGTTTATATCTCTCTCTTTATTTGTATCGAAATTAAAGTGACTGATTGAAGGGAAATTCAAACCTTTCGAATTTTGTGAATAGACCCAACACTGACCTCGGAATAAAAAAAAGGTTACTTTGTCTCACGCTCGAAGCAAAATCTAGTTTTGCTCACTCTCTGGAATGAGCAAAACCCTCCTGTTTGAGCTGCTGTGGTGAAAACCTAATTTCGTAGGATTTGATCTCTAACTTTAGTTGCAATTTGCAATGAAAAACTGACAGTAAGAGGTCTTTTGAAACTCAAATCAATAACGGCAAACAAAGTAACAAACAACCTTAAAAAAAACAAATTAAGTACCTAGTGTTCTTTTCTAAATGTTTTTTAAAATAATATTGTAGCTAGAAACCCTAGGAGTAAATAACCTTACTATAAAATTACTTCTTCTACAAAGAAAATACAATTTTATTTGTAACCATTAATTTTAGACAATTACTCTATTTCTTACTTAATTACCTTGAATACCTAAGAGAGATAGTGGAATTAAAGAGGCGTAATTATGAACTTAATTACAAGAATAAAATACAACACACTGAAACATTGTTCACACCTTCCAAGACACTGAAATACGAGTATATTGCAAGTGTTGATTTATGCTCTCATGAATCTACAAAATATTCGTTGTAAAATTGTAAAACAGGACTTAAAAAAGGTTTTTGATTTGAATTACAGAACCTTTATTCAAATGTTAAATATTAAATTGTCTATTGCGCCGTAAAAGTCAATTCACTAATTCAGCTCTATAGGTACTTACTTACCTGATTTCAGATGAAAAAAACGGCTAGACTTCAGTTATTCCGACTATACCTACCGGTATTCAAATCTCCGAAATTCGAAATTCGAAATTCGAGTCCGAAATTGGTGACCACCATCCAACGCCTGATTTGGAACACAGGCATTTGGTCCTATCAAAATAAGGGCGTGCATTGGCTAGCTAAGATTGCGATTATTTGTTTTTTATTCACCAACTTAACGCAGATTGCCGCCATGGTAATAGAGCGAGACGACACCGAAAAAGTCTTTGAATGCTTCAGCGTACTTTCTTTCTGCGGCATGGGCGCCCTGAAACTATTCAACCTCTACTATAACAGAGAACGGTGGCTCTTCATGTTCTATCAAGTTACATCCTTGGAAAAGAAGCAGCTGGAAGGCGCAAGCGATAAACAATGTGATTACGATACTGATAATGAAGAAGAATATCTGTCCCCGTGTATTGAACGTTACACAAAAAGGCATTCTAATATAGCAAATCTTCTGTTAATGCTATATAGTGTCACTGCTGTCATATTCATCGTGACACCTTTCATTGAATACGCACTGCAGCAGGAGTCTGATACATACCCACACATTTTACCTGGTTGGGCGCCTTTGGATGCAGTAGGTTTTTCGGGATACTTTGTTGGTATTATGTTCGAAGTTATCGGTTCCATTTACTGTGTGTTCGTCCACGTCGCGTTTGACTGCACTTCTGTTGGTGTTATGATCTTCATTTGCGGCCAGTTCTCGATGCTTAATGATAGCACTAAGAATATCGGAGGCAGGGGCCGGGATTGCAGAACCAGTGCGACTAGGGATGCTCGGGCCCATCTGAGAATCGCAAAGACTCATGCTACTCATATCATACTATGCAAGTAAGCTCCTAACAAAATAATTATGCAAACATCATCACAGCAAAGTCACAATAACTAATGGAATAACATTTTATTTCAGTGTAATTGATGAGCTGGAAACATTGCTTAGAACTATTTTGGGTGTATATTTCTTGGTATAACAGCAAAGTCACAATAACTAATGGAATAACATTTTATTTCAGTGTAATTGATGAGCTGGAAACATCGCTTAGAACTATTTTGGGTGTATATTTCTTGGTAGCTACCTTGACGGTTTGTTCGGTTGCATTAAGACTCAATTCGGTAAGTTAATTTTCCATGCGTTTACGTGGTATTTAATAAAGATCATCGTATTGTATTGTACCGAATTGTATCGGTATAAACGAACAAAACTATTGTTTTCAGGAAACACTCAGCATGATGCAACTGATGTCTCTGCTTCAGTACATGTGCGGGACTCTTACGCAGTTGTTCCTGTTCTGTCGATATGGAGACGCAGTGTTTCACAAGGTTACATGAACATGACCTATATTATTGCTTTCTAGATATGAATGGTGACGTAAACGACATCTTCATCTTAGGGCAGCAGTCACGTGCAACACTACGTGCTGTCACTGTTTTGTAAATAAAGGAAAATATCTTATCTTCTTTACCGAATACTTAATTTTCGTAGTTAATAGGTATACACTTAAGCTTGTGACGTATAAAATGTACTTCGCAACACGTAGACCAGTTGACACTTAGCACCTTTTGCAACTTAAACCTAAAAATTACATAAACAGATAATTGTTTTCTAGAAATTGATCTATTTGTAAGACGCATCATTTTAATGCCACGTTATTAATATCATCACGAAATTCATTCGTTGCAACGAATTGTATAAGGATACGTGGAGTTTACGAAGATCCGTAACTAAGAGTCATTTTCAGTTGATCAAAGTCTACAACTCGCAAGTCAGACAGTCATACCATTTGCGTTATGGATTGAATCTTCTGTGTCTGCCGATCACGCCACAAGCAGACAGTGAATATTTGACACTTTATTGGACACTTTCAAATTGTAGTTACAGCCACATTCGTAATCTAGTGTTTGCACGTCATGTAACGTGTCTAGGTAGGTAGGTACGCACCATGTCAGTTTCTATCTATAATCGCAGCCTAGGCATAAAATTCGAGATGAGTATTTAGCATACCCTCATAATAAGTTTTTGCTAAAAATCTGTTTTTTACACAAGCTTTTTTGCTGATTGTACTTTTTGCTGACTGTACACGCAAGGGCATAAATCGCACCCTTCGTGGAAGAAAGACGTAAGTCCTATTGACTTACAATGGGACTTACGTCTTTCTTCCACGAAGGGTGCGAAATATTTGTACGTTACCGAGACGTCAAACATCTATACCCACTAGACGTGTGCGCCGCTGCCAAAATCTACGGCGGCGGGCGCCGGTCAAAAATCGGCGGCGGCGGCGTGTTTTCGGCGTGATTTCGGCGCGGAGAATTTAAATAAAACTTGCTATATTTTTTATTAAAAATTAGATAAAATATTGAAAATCACAAAACATAAATCAACTGTAGTGACCTCCGCTTATTTTTTATAACAAAGTGATTTAAAATGTAAAAAATAATAATAAAAATCAACTGTAGCGACCTCTGTCCTATGAAGACATAAACAATGAAGCTTTAACTGACGGCTGCCTTGCAGCGGCTGTAATTGTCATGGACAAATATGATTTTGTCCACCCGTTTCGGACTTAAACGGGATCTTTTTACCAACATAACATTAATATACATATAGGTATGCATAATAATACTATTATGTAATTAATGTAAGTCAGAAATTCAGTATAAAAAACATTTAGAACTCGCGCCGATTTTACGCCGATACGCAGATCGGCGGCGGCGGCGTCAAAAAAAGGGCGGCGGCGGCGGCGGGTCGGCGCGGCGCACACGTCTAATACCCACACCTTAATGCCACAAATAATAGGGTCGGTGATAAATTTATATACTTTCATCATGAAACTACCGTGAGACTCGATCATAGTTACACAAACACCACTCGAATTTTATACGCGAGTTATCCGTTTGTGTAACTTAATTTGACACGATGGCTGTATCGATATTTACGCCATCGACTGTACTTGCGCTGTCGTCCATATCCTACATGCGGTACCAAACTGAAAGTCATTCTTAGAAGTAGGCGCAAGTTTAAATAAAAAACCTGGTTAAAAACAGAAATCACGCAGAATTTAGCTATCGCGGGAACTATGCAATTTTCCGAGATAAAAGGTATGTGTAATCTGCGTGTAAAACTATATTACTGTTAAGTTTCATCAACATCCGTTCAGTTTTAGAAATAATTCATCCTTAAATCCATCGATTATGATGATGAACATTCGCACAGTCATTCGTCTTTATTGCATTGTCTAGTTATAAAATTCAGATTCTTTAAATAATTTTGACTTTATGCCTTTTTGCCTTTATGGCTACATGAAGCAATAATAGTGGTTGTATGGACATTAATTGGCATTGTTCATTTTTTTTAGTATGCTCCAATTCGAAAACCATTTCGAGGAAAACCATCAATTATCCGATTTATCTTGTCCGATTTCAAAAATACTTTATGATTGCAGATATGTTTGTAAAAGTACCTACTTTGAACCTTTGTTTGACCGAACGACCGGGTTTTTAGACAGAATCCAGCATCGAATGTTTGCCACCAAAATGAAAAAAAAAAAGTTTGGCTACGGCAACTGTCACGTGTCACTGTCAAATCTACAAAACCATAGACAAAGCCGTTTTTTTTTATAGCCAGCCGAACGAAGGCGATTGGGATTCTGTCTAAATTCACGAATTATCAAACAGCGAAAAAATATTTATTATTAATTAACAAAGCTACGTAAAAGCATAATATTCAAATGAGTTGCTTGAAATAGTCCATTTTATCAAATAAAGGTGTTAAAAGCACAGCTTAAAAAAAATGAACAATGCCAATTCTATGACTATTCTATTATATTATATATTCTATTCTATTATTGACTTTTCTAGATGATTACCTACTTCATTGAAAATCAATTGAAAAAATCTTAGCACTTTGTTGCTAACGGTGCTTTTTGTTGTAAAATTTCGATATAATTTATTTCCAAATATCTAGGCAAATTGTTTTTATTTTAAAAGAATATTTGCATATTCGGAGATACCATAAAATGCGCTTCTTTTGATACCATTTTCTGTTATGTACCTACCTATCTGTTACGGATAAAAACGTCCCCGTTCCGCTTTATTGTCCAATATCTTGGGTTTTATCGAGTGTACCTTATTTTTAACGTGTGATTCGAAATGTACATTGAAAGGGTTTTCATGTGGTACCACTTTTAAGTCTCTAGGCCTTAGAACAACAGCGGGGTCCGCTTGCGCCATAATAACTTTAAATATGCTGTTTTACCGTTATGGTGAAGGTACATTGAAAGAAAATATGCATTTCGCGAGGTAAATTGAAATCCTTATCCACTGGCATTAGCTTCATCCTTATAGCACAGGGGGGCCCGCTAGGTATAAACACAGTGATTAGTGACCCTAACTATACCTAGAGTTAGAGGTCCCAGGTTCAAATCCTGGCATACCTACGAGCCAGTCATGGACGTTGTATGTATTAAATTATTAAATAATGTTTATCCTTTTTTTGTAGTACCCTTTTTTTAGCTCTGTGTCCCATGATAATTATTTATTTAGTTGTTAGGTCGGACAGTTTGTCAGTTGGTTTGTTGTTGTTGGCTTGACGTTTCCTTGAGCGGTTATAAGGCATCCAATTTTTTTTAAGCAAGTGAGTAACGAATACCCACGTAAAAAAACATTAAACATAACTATGCTATTAAAAATAGTACAGCTGAATTATAGGTAACTCACCTACATAGAACCAATAGTTAGGGAGCTGGCGAGCAAAATTTCTATATGATCAGCACACAAGGCAGACGTTATTAATAGTGATATTTATGCCCTAAGAAACACCAAGGACCTAGTCTGCCACCATGGTGGTGCTGCGTTGTAAATTTACAGCGTTTCAAAAATGTAAAAAAAAAAGGTGTGCTATATTATGCGCACCCGTCTGGCCTCTGTGGCTGATGATCACAGTCATCCTGGAAACACAAAAAATCCAAAAGGCAGACATCCAGGGCTCTGACTTTTGTAGTATTTAATTTTTTAATTTATTTTTATGATTTAAAAAATTGTATGTGAAGTGCACACTTGGCAGATTTGAATCGTTCGATCAAAAACAATGAGAAGAACCACGGAAAAATAGTCTGCCATCATGGTGGCGCTGCGTTGTAAATTTACAGCGTTTCAAAAATGTAAAAAAAAGAAAGAAAGAAAGAAAGAAAAAAAGTTTATTTATGACAATCACAAAACATCAAATAAAATAACTTAAATAAAATAAATTATCACAAAAAAATAAATTGTCACAAAATGGTCCCAACTCAGCATTTGCTGGCCTTACAGCCAGCGCTGGTCTTCCGTTGGGACCATAGGGTGATTAGATTAAATAAATAAACTGTGAGAAATAGACACTAAACATTAAACATAATAAAATATAATAGGATGTGGTTGCCCGGGCACAAAGCCCTTTGCCTTTACAAAGAAAAAAAATAAAATAAACAATAAGCATAGACAACCACACCACAGACAATAGAAAAATAGAATAGAAGGAAAGGAAGTGAAGTGAAATGACAACATGTAAGCATGTAACTTTAGGTTAGAAGAAAACACAATTAAAATGAAATTAACCAATTTACAAAACAAAAAGATGAAAGCTTCACTACAGGCAAAGAAAAAAAACTTTAAACATTGCACGCAACATAAAAGTGTGAGTGACAAAGCAATAGCTCTAAAAGGTGTGCTATATTATGCGCACACGTCTGCCTCTTGGACTGATGTTTGAATTCCTTATGAAAACCAAGAAAATCGATGAGGCAGACGTTCAGGCCTCTGATATTCCAAAGGCAGACCGTTAGATTTTTTTTTCTGAATTTAATTGAATTTTTTTTTTGAATAAAGATAAATCGATTTATTAAAAATAGATTTTTCTTTATTCAATATTAATCGATTTTAATGAAAATAAATAATCGATTTTTGCGAAAAAAAAACGATTTTTCTATTATTTAAAACAACAACAAGCTTTTCATATTCCTTTATGACCACAACAATATAAACAAACAAGATTAAAATAAAATTATAAGAATAAAACTCTAAACATGCAATACCCGCTGTCCCTTGATTCCGTGAATTTCAAACAGTTATACAGCTGAAAATCAGTGAGCAAAGTGTCTGCCACATTTTTTTTCGAATCCACGGAGTCATGGTGAATCGAATGGGCGCAATGAGAACCGTGTGCAAATGACTTAGTAGTTTTTTTTTTACATTTTTACAACTCCGTCCCATGATAATCCAGAGTCCTGAATGTCTGCCTCTTCGATTTTCTTCGTTTTCAAGATGATTGTGACCAATGAACTCCAGAAGCAGACATGTGCAAATGACTTAATACCCCCATTTTTTTAAGCAACTTCAATCCGCTGTAACGCGTAAACGCAGCGACATAGGACCTTAATTGATTGAACCAAATCGATTCGTAATGATTTAAACTGCACTCCACCTCGACGTGAAACGTATGCAAATCATATACCAAAATGCTCGCCAGCTCCCTAACTACAAGGCAAGTTTCTTGGGCGGGCACAGCAGTGGCTCGCATTATGTTTTGGTTAAAAATGCAATCATGACAAACCAACCCAACAAAACATTTTAACTAACGAACAAGGAACATCGAACCATTTTGGTTTAGTTGAAACTAATGACAGTGATAAGGGGTTACCCTTTGAGGCAGTTTAGAAATGTAATCCTTTCGATACTGACCCTTAATTAAGGAGCATCGAAAAGGGAAGATCAATAATTAATTAATAGTTCGGTTGCGTGGCTCACACGTGTCATGAGATGACTATATAAGAACACTACTTACCAGCAGGTAGGTACTTGACAATAAACAGGACGTTCCAACTGGGATGTATGTTATAGTGTTAAATAGTATATCTACCGACTTATACATAAGTAATGCATGTACCTACATGATCGTATTCCCAATAACAGTTAGTTAGAATAATAGGGCTGGCAAAATGCCACGGGCCCCCGACCCAGGAGGGCCCCGGCCCAAGACGCCGCGAGCTCAAAAATATTAAAATTAACCTGAGCACAACGTGACGGTCCGATTTTTACTGATAGGGCCCCATCAAAAGAATTTGCCACGGACCCCAGATGGTACAGTTACGCCACTGACTGTGTCGTTTCAATCATTCCTCCCGTACAATAGTGGCGCAGTCGGTAGGATATACAAACATCGCGCCTCGTCGAACACAGAAGGTATGGCTTTTAACACACACGGAATCTTCCGGTATGGTAGATTAGTAGTAGCAGTTAGCTACCCTACGTAAAATCACTTCAGATAAGCAATTATTCTGAATTTTAAGAGATACCCATCCCTACTATCGGGATTTTTTTTGAAAAATAAACATATAAAACGAGTGATACCAATAACACGGAAAAAAGTTATTTTATGTAAAAATAAGAGTCAAGATAAAACTTAAATTTCTAAACTACACTGAATATTAGAACACAGAAAAATTCGAAAAGTAGGTAAAGTTATGGCCGGGAATATAAAAGATCAAGAAGTAAAATTCTTGATTCATTTGATAGTTTGAGAAAATTTGTTAAGTAGGTATAAATATTTTACTACATTTATTTTTTGTTTTATTTATTGAAAAAATGGATTTCTGCTAAATTTCTCACGCCGCATTCTTAGCCAAGACGGTCTTTCCGAAAGCGCTGGTAGGATAAAAGAGACGTGTAACAATGATCCTTGTGCGCGTACTTAAGTAAATAAACATTGTGATTTATGTTGAAGTTAATGAATTTTTCAGAGTTCCTTTGGCATTGCCGAGGGTCCTTTCGGCGCGGCGTGGTGGGGGCTGCGCCCGAGCGTGCGTCGCGAGCTCGCAATGCTGGGCGCTACCATGGCTCGGCCGCGTGCGCTGCGAGCCGGCCCCTTCAACACTTTAGACCTACCCTCGTTTGTGCAGGCAAGTTAATCTCACTTATATAATAATAATAATAATAATAATGATTTATTTCAGACTGAGTCCATAAAATGGTTAGTAGTACATTAAATCTTATAAAACTAAGAGGTTAGTAGTAAATTGACAAAACAAACAAATGAATACATAAACAAGTAAGCAAGTATGCCGCCCGCTGCTACTTGACTTTATGCAGTCTTATCCAACGGGCGAGAATAGGGGAGTCCCAGCGGTCTGTCATGACGTTCATGATGCGGTTGGGGCTGCCGCGGAGTCGGTGTAGCAGGTATATTATGAACGCGAAAGTTTATAAGTTTGGATGTTTGTTGCTCTTTAATGGCAAAACGGCTGAAGCGATTTCATTGTAATTTAGTACAGTGATAGTTACTGTCCCGGGAAAGGACATAGAACAGTTTTTATCCCTGAACAACGCATAGTTCCCGCGGGATATCGATAAGCAAATTTATCGCAGACGGAGTCACGGGCAACAGCTAGTTTATTTCATATAGTCCATTAAACCATTTTTGATAAAATAGGTAACCAAATTTTAAAGCGTGCGCTCGCGTCAAGCCCGACTCGCACTGGGCATGAACATGAAGCAGCGTGCGTGCGGGCGCGGCGCACACCGTCCGCTTCCCCTAAATAGTCTCCGATGCCGTGGAGCTCGCACGCCCACAGTATTTTTGAGTTAAATTTTATAAGCACATTTATGCAGCTGCCAAGTTACCACTTAACTTAATGCGTGCATTCCATTTGTTAATTTTAGATCGTGCGAGCTGCCTACAGTTACTACGCTGTGCTGGGACAGACATCAAAATAAAAATAGACCCTTGGAACTTGTTTTAACGAACCTAATAAGTAATTATTGAATGCACAACACGACAACTATTTTATCCTCTCACATCTATGTGTACGAGTAAATGCCGATGATACGATAATGGCATAGGCCTCCTTTCAGAATGTGAGGGCATTGGCGGTACCTAGTTCTAACGCAAGTAATTATAGTGCTTCGCACATAAATTCCTTAAAATTCAGCGCTGCGGACCGGGTTCGAACCTGCTGTCTTCTGCTTGATGCCATCCACAGGTGAAACCGAACAAGTGTTTATTAAAATAAATTTCACAGTTTTGTCTCTTAAATTTCTTTTAACTATGACTAAATAAGTAAGTACTTAAAATAAAGAACACCGAGCCAACGGAATGTTGAAGTGCTAGAGTGTGGATACCGAACAGTTTTCGCTACTATGAAATAACCATTTTTATTAGTGCACCGGTTATGTATGGAATTGAAATTTAATAATATTGTTACTTACTTAAATTTGGTAAAATACTATTTTGCACCTGAATCGATTAAACAAAGAAATATGCAACCTACTACCAAATACCAACTTACTTATTATTGAATGTAATGAAACATCGAATAAGTAGGTACTTCTTGGGGATTCGTATTTAAATGGAACCAGTATAGGATCATTATTAACTGTATTGTCTATCTATCTATTAAGACTCTTTCTCGGGACCGAATGTTGGTTCAAATGAAATATCAAATTGGTGCTACCTACTTATAGGACAGGGTTCAGGGAGCTATAAAAAATCAAGGTTTAGATTATGTAACTTAATATATTTTTAATAATAATAATTAAACCACCTTCAATTACACAATTAAGTTTGGCTTTACGTCCCAAGTTTATTTTCGCCAGTTAGAGCAAAAAAAGAACCTTTGGTGGCGCTTGGACTCACATCGCCCTTAACCTGTTAAAACCAATGAGTTATTATTAGTTAGGTAGTACAAGTCAGTAGGAGAAAATTACAGTTTTTATTTATCTTTTACACGAGTACACAATGTAATAGTTTTGGTACAATTGCAACACTCGAGGGTGAACCTCTGGTCTCACCATGAAGCCTCTATATCCCCTTCTAACCAGTGAGTGTGTGCAACAAGCGTACACACTGACCGAGAATGGCGTCTGATTGATTGCTAGACGAGCAGATGCGCGGCGTTGAGCCAGGCGGCGAGCTGCGGCGCGCGCGTCGCGGTCCACGCGATGTTGTTGCGCACGGTCTCCAGCGCACGCGCGCGCGCCCCCGCGCCCGCGTCCGCCTCCGCGTCCTGCTGGAAGAACGACTCCATCTGCACAACAAACAAAATATATATAACTATCTTCGTATTTTTATCATAAATATCAGAGCAATAGACCCGAACAAGCTGAAGTAACTTTACCTCCTTTAGCCTGTCTTCGGTGTGAAAATGTCTAGTAATCGTCCCGACAGCCACCCACACAAAGAAATCGTGAAGAGTAAATCGTGCGACGATCTGTGTCCAGTGTTCGCGCAGATAATCCCAGGCGATCGCCGAGCCCCATGGGTTTACGCTAATGTCTTGTAACAATCTCAGGAAGTGCTGCCTATGGATGTTACGCTCGTCCCACGCGAGTGTTAAGAATCTAAAAGGGATGAGAAAAATTCAATATTGGTTCCTAAAAATTATAGTCTCGAAGTGGAGAGAACAATATGTTATTATTTTACCGGCATCATCCAAAATGCCAAATATTTATAACAAAAGAAAACTTAGCAAAGTATCGTTACTTATTTCAAAATTCACATAATTTATATATATCACACAATGCAGGCAAGGTCACCAACATATACAGGGTGGTCCAAACACTGACGTCTAAAAAAAAATTTTGATGGCTCACATCCGGGGCTATCCGAATATATACCCCATGTATGTTGGCCGATTTTTTGTAGTTTTCGAGTAATAAATTTTTAAAGATTTTTTTAAGAATTTTCGGGCCGAGCAGTTTATCATCATGTAACTTTTTTTGGTTACGTTTTTTTGAGTGTTTTTTTTAATGACATTATCCTCACAAACTGTACTTTCACACGTAAAATAATCAGCTTCCCAACCTTGAGCCAAGTTACAACAAAATTGACCGAAAGTGAAAGTTTTACCTTTGAGCAATTCGAAGTTTGATTTAGTAATTAAAAAAAAAACTAAAAATCTCAGAATGTAAAGACCATAAGTAATTTTAAAAACTTCGCCAATCTCTAAACTTGCAGAATAATACAAAAAAAGTGACACTTAATAGGTCATAATTTGCTGAATTCGACTTTCAAACGTACTAAGATTTCTTGAGAATAACTTTAAAATAAATTAATAAACGATAACGGATCGCGTTTCTGAACTTGACATTATGTTTCTGTTAATCGAATGAAAAAGTTAGGGGGTCTGGATAAGAAGTTCATATCATATCATAGTACATTTGAAGTACGTATTATTCCGTCCCTCTCACTCACCTGATTAAGTACTATTCGTGTAAGCGGGGTGGCAACATACGAAGTTCAAATTTCTAATTTCTGAGTAGGTATATGTGTAGGGTGGTCATGGTGGTCACGTTCGAATTTCCACCCAAGGGAAGAAAAAACACTTTTCCACGCAAATTTTGAAGGAGAAAAAGATAGCCTTTTAAAGCAAGTGTAGTGATATGTTTTTTTGTAGCTTAGTTTAAGGTTGGATGTAGGGATATTTTTTGCAATTCTATGCGAATCCATATTTTCATCCTAACTGTAACGTCAAGCTCAGTAGAGACTAAAAGGAACTATTTTTTTAGGTTGCATAATATTTACTTTTTGAGTATTTCTGTACTCTGCGGTGCCGTTAATGCTCTTAAGAGATGCGTTTGTTCTAGAACATCGTCTTCGTTCTTGTATATATGCCACAACTCATACCACTGCGACTGAGTCGCGTATTTCATGCCTGAAAAATTACACGACTTCTTCGAAAAAAGCTAAATTAATATAGGTACTGTACTAAGTAGTACTTACCTATAGGTAGATAACCATACATTATGTAGGATGCCTGCACGCAGGCTAACATTAGGCAAAAAGACTGAAGCATTCTAGCAAGTAAACATTTCTGATTCTGATTCTCAAAAGGAGAGACGCCCAATCCCACGTGTAAAGTCCAAATCTTACCATAAAAATAGACCGTATTGCGAAGATCTGTTTCGATCGTCTGGACCTGTGTAGTGCCGTGACTGTTGAGCCAGCTTCGGAATTTGCTACGGACTTTTTCTTCAGCTGCTGGCAGTTCCGCGCGGCATGCTAGCTCTATTATCGTTTTGCGTAGAATTCTGCAAGAAATAAATAAAGTTTTAATTGTGGGGTGCTAATGTGTAAAGAAAGGCTAAATTGGTTTACCCATCAATAGCAGTCAGGTTGCTTTTCTCCCAGTTTTGCTTTGCATAAATATTGGACACAAGACTCTGTATGTAAATCTGAAAAAAATTAAAAGGTAAAAACTCAGCGAGTTATCGTGGTTTCTAAAAAATACATATAAAATATTATAAAATAAATACGTTCTAAAAGAATGACATTGAAAATGATTGCAAATTACGTGAAAAAATAAAATTTACATTTTTATCATAAAATTGAAATTTAGCTTTACTCAATTAATTATGGAAAAGTTTTGGGTAATCTGCTCGCAACGTATAATCATTTTGCTGAGAAGAAACTATCTCATGTCTGTCATACTCATAAAATGCAGTAAAATTATCTACACGGCTATAACCCCGTAGAATAACAACGAACGATGTGTTTTCACATTCCGATCGCGTACGATAAAGTTTTTACAGTGAAATTTCTAAATGTCTGTGAAAATTAGAACACATAGAAAAATCGGAAAAGTAAAGCTATGGCCGGGAATTTTACAGTGACTTACCGCCGCGGATGCATAGGTACCTAATAATAACAATTGTAGCTTACTTGCAGCTTCTCCTTTGTTGAGTCGGACAGCCTATCGGACAGATTGTTGAGTATGTCGGCCGCGGTGGTCCACGGCACGTAGTGGTCCTCGAGCGCCAGGTACGTGGTGAGGTTCATTGCCAGCTCGTACGGCGCCACGCCCGCCTCCGCGAGCGCGAACACGTCGTTCAGCAAGTGAGCCCGGTCCGATATCGTGAGCTGTAATGAGTAGCATAAACAACAACTAAACAAAACTGTTTCTACCTCAGCAAGAAAAACTTTAACTAGATAATATTTATGTACTGAATGTAATAATAATAATATAAATATTAGCCTGTGAGCAAAAATAACGTGTCACTTTTCAAACAACTTTCTTTGGGAAGTGACCCGCTTTGCTCTGTGGATCCATACTTGTTTTGACTTCTGCTTCAGCTGCTCTATCAAGCTCTGCCACATTTCCAGCGGGTAGTTGACTCGATAAAAACCTACTTGGTCGTTGTTTATCTTGAGCCATTTTATGTCTTTTTCTGTTATAGTAACTGCAATGAAATTCAAGTAGGTAAGTAATAAAACGATACCTCTACCTCCGACGCAAAACGTCGTAACACGTTTTTTATGCAAAATGAGATTTTTCAGTCGTTATAAAGACATTAATCCAAGCTATAACTTCATTATAATTGGCATTGTTCATTTTGTTTAGTATGCTCCAATTCGAAAACCATTTCGAGGAAAACCATCATTTATCCGATTTATCTTGTCCAATTTCAAAAATACTTTATGATTGCAGATATTTTTGTAAAAGTACTTTGAACCTTTGTTTGACCGAACGACCCGGTTTTTAGGCAGAATCCAGCATCGAATGTTTGCCACAAAAATGAAAAAAAAAGTTTAGCTATGGCAACTGTCACGTGTCACTGTCAAATCGACAAAACCATAGACAAAGCCGTTTTTTTTATAGCCAGCCGAACGAAGGCGATTGGGATTCTGTCTAAATTCACGAATTATCAAACAGCGAAAAAATATTTATTATTAATTAACAAAGCTACGTAAAAGCATAATATTCAAATGAGTTGCTTGAAATAGTCCATTTTATCAAATAAAGGTGTTAAAAGCACAGCTTAAAAAAATGAACAATGCCAATTAAGGAGTTTTGTAATTGCTAATAGTCGTATCATTGCAACTTCCCCACGCAAATAGTCGCATCACAACATTCGATGATTTGCGCCACTCTATTGGTCTTCATCACATCCCACGCAACAATTGTCTTAACTTCTAAGTTATTTATTAGGTACTTTATGCGTAAACAATAGTTGTAGTTGGGTGAAGACCAAAAAGTTACACACCGTTAACGTTGTGTTAGTAGGTAGTTAAAGTTACCACTAAATTTTTCCATTGTGACACGAAAGTTACTAATGTATGACTAATTTTCGTGTCACAATGGAAGGAGTTAGTTGTAATTTTAACTACCTACTAATGCAACTTTAAAGGTCTGTAACTATTTGGTCTTCACCCAGTTACGTCTTTTTGCTGCATTTTTTTACAATTAGGGGTCATAACTCGTACTTACGACTTCATGCGTTGCTTTAATGAGAAAGTATATCCGTTCATATAGTACCTAGTATTTACGACATACGACTTTATGTAATGGACTTGATCAATCGCAAAAGGTCGTAACTTTCTTATAGGTACGACCTTTGGAAAACGAGCACAAAGTCGTAACTAGGTTTTTCGGCCATACCTAATTTTCAAATTATTTGAATTATAAACATATTTGTTTCATGTTAATTAACCCGCTGCGGACAGGTAGGTTAGGTATATCCATAGTTTAAAGCAGTAATCATTTATTTATATATAATATATATATATATTTATATATAAGACATTATTCTTCCATGCTGGTCTGGGAGTAAAGAAAACCCATAGAATTTACCGATTGCTTTTCTTCCCGCGCAGATGGTAAAAGCCCATCGAGGAAATGGGCGAAAGTCTTAGAAATTATGATATAGGCGATGCGGCTAGCAACCCATCACTATTATTGTTTTTTTTTTATGTTTGATAGGCCAGCCAAACGAACTAGTGGGTCACCTGATGCTAAATGATCACCACTGTCCATAGACACCCGCAAATTATAAATTATTATGAATTCCCTTTCCAGCTATACGCCCTTAATCATGCTAAACGTGGCCTTAAGGTTTTGTTACCTTAGAGCCTAAGCTCTGTCTACCCCGTAAGGGATATAGACGTGATATATGTATGTATGTGTATGTACATTATGCATAGGTGTCGAAATATAGGTAGTCTAAACTTCGATTGAACTAATAATGTTCTAAAGTTAGATTCAACGAAATATTAGAACGTGCTAAAACAATTTAGACATTGTTTCTCGATATTGGTATTGATATTGTGAAGTGCCTAACCTAATTATTTCATGGCATGGTCATGGTACGGTCGAAGAAACTGAATCACGTACCTCTGTGGAACCTTTTCTCGTATGATTTCACTATCATTTATTTGGCAGGTGTATTGGTAAGCAATGATATTTGCAGTGAAATGGTTCCAAAATGGTAGGAGATTCAGTTTCCTTGACTGTACCTACTTACCCCTACGGTTAATAATTTACTTACTACTTTCGGTTGTGTCGTCGAACCACACGACTTTTCTATTTACGCCTTTATTTGTTTTGTACGTGATAGGTACGACCCAGCGATATCTGAAAAGATAAATATCCATAAAAATTCGGAGAAATCCAGCAGAATTATCACGAGAAACTAGTATGTATGTATGTAAACTCTTTATTGTGCAAAATAAACATAAGATAAATACACTGAGATGCATGCACACTACTATTATTACCATTAAGCACTACTAGTGCTAGTAGTGTTAGTGTAGGCAGTGACACATCACAAATTATTTTCGGAAGCACTATTCGTTTAAACATGAATACATGAAAATATTCTTTAATTTCCTACTAGGTACGACAGGACAAAGTTCGCGATGCTAAACGCGATGAATTAAACTCTCGCCAGCCTGTTGCTTGCGCTAACATTTTGTCAACGATGTGCTCACGTGCCTTCATTGCGCGAGGTTTCACCTCGAAGATCGGCTACATAAGCCATCTTCGGGCGCACGAGCGTCAACCCGGCTACGAGTTGGAGAGATCATTAATTTTCTGCGGCATTTAATCCGTTTGTTGGTTCTTAAGCTAAACATTACCCGAATTCGGAGTTTACATGTGAAACAGCTCGAGGGTCCAAGACGAAACGCGACTGCGTAAGGAGATAAGTATTCGCTTCTTTCAAGACAGTGACCAAGGGATACCCCATCTGGTGTGTCCACGTAACTATTATATATCTGCAAAAAGTTGTGGCGTTGTTAAATATGCAAAAAAAAAAATGTGTAAAAAGGACTATAAAGATTTTCTCATAGTTCTTAATAAAATGAATTCTTACGTAAGATTCTGTTCAGGGTTATCTATTTTAAAATAGGGCTCTAAAGAGTCAAGCAAGTCCTGCGTGATAGTGGTACCAAACTTGTGCTTCTTGAGATAGTCTGACACTCCTCTTCTGAAATTCTCTTCGCCTATGAAACCTTCCAACATTCTTAATATTGATGCACCCTGCAAAAGTAAATATGTGCAGTCTACTCCATACTGTACATTTTTTGTTCTAAACTTCCATATTTAATGTTACAGATCACCTCAGACATTGTAAAATTGTAATGGTTTTAGTTTTAGGTTTATGCATCAAGCTTGTAAACAATCTGGCTCGCCAATCAGAGTGCAGTCATCGCAGCAGTGGTTTGGCGGATTTTATTTTAAGTAAACAGGGATTTCAAAAAAATTTAAGCATTTACTGAATGAAAAATGAAAATTTCAATCGTGTTCGTTGGGCTCCAGTTATTACAGCACAGTGTGTTGGCTGGCATGCTGGTTACTCCCGTAGGAAACTCATACTTATTGTAAATCTACCTCCGCCGGTAGAATTTTGATTTTTGGTCTAGTTTTAACTTTATTTTTCTCAATAGCTGTACATTGCTAATTGTAGTCCAACTCTCGCTAGTCCAACAACCTCGTTTTACCGTGTTTGCCAGAAAATTACTTATTAAATACATACATACATATATCACGTCTCTATCCCTTACGGGGTAGCCAGAGACTAAAGTATCAAAACCTTAAGGCCACGTTTAGCATGATTAAGGGCATATAAGTGGAAAGGGAAATCAAAATAGTAATGGGTTGCTAGTCGCATCGCCTATAACATGTTTCCTAAGACTTTCGCCCATTCCCTCGATGGGCTTTTACCATCAGCGCGGGAAGGGAAGCAACTGGTACATTCTATGTTTTTTCGTTACTCCCAAACCAGCATGGAAGATTTATTAAAATGATTCGAATATTATAAAGTAACTGTTGCCCCCAACTTTGTCTGCATAGAATTCGTTTATGGCTATCCCGCCGGAATCACGCAATTTTCCGGGATAAAAAGTAGCCTATGTGTTATTCCAGACTATAATCTATCTATTTTCCAAATTTCATCCAAATCTGTCCAGCCGTTCTGGCGTGAAAGAGTAGCAAACATCCATCCATACTTACAAACTTTTGCGTTTATAATATAAATAAGTAGGATGTTTCTTAATAATGTTTACCTTTTTGTAAGAAATTATGTCATATGCTTCTTCTATTTGGCCCGGTGAATCCACAGTTTTCACGATGGGATGGCTCGACAGTCGTGTATCACTTTCCAGAGAAGGGTGGAGTGTGCTGACCAAGACATGTTCTAACTAAATCAATGAAATACAAGTAGGTAGTTATGTATATTTAAAAATGTATCACATAATGTGTACAATTACTTGACATTTAACTCTGTTACCGAGTTTTCTGTTTGAATTGAACTGAACTCACCGCAATCATAGACGGTTCGATAGCATGAATACATTTTTGGCTCATGTAAGAAGCAAATCCTTCTTTCAGCCAAATATCGTTCCACCATTTCATTGTAACTGGAATAAAATCAAATGTAAGAAGGTATGTAAATAATTACCAAAACCTTATGGGAGAAAATAATTATTACTTGGCAGTTCATGCCGAACCGACCTTGAGTATCCACTATAGACTCGCAGGGCATTCGAACCTTAAGCGCAGTATCAAACCTGACGGCAAATACGCTAAGATAGTCTAGACAGGATCAGACTCCCCGTTGGTAGATAGGTACCTAAGTAGTATAATAAAACACACTCACCTGTTTACATTAGTATATTCCTTCTCTAGGGCAACCATACAATACCATAATCTAGTACTCTTAATCCTAATATTCGTTTTCTTATTCCTAAAGTAAACCTTTTATCATCATCCCCATGCCGAATTCCCCCAAGCTAGCGACTGTCAAACGTATATCGGCTTTGCCGCCAAAACCCAATTAGAAAGTGTTGCAAGCAGGCATAACGATTATTTGAGGTAATGTTATTCCTGCTTGCACATGAATGGAACCTAACACTCGACCATCCTGACCTCGTGTATGTCCTCATACACACACATACAAATATGTTAAACCTAATATTGGGCTAACTTTATCATGATTCGAGATACAGTAACACTTCAAGTTATGCACTGTGGGGTTGGGCCTACGAAAATGTTGAACACTGTAATACTTTGTCACAATACAACTTAACGTTGAATATATATCTTATCCAAAGCGACAAGGTTCCAAGTATGCTCACCATTCCCATGGGCCTGCACATATACATCAACATGAGAACAGAAAGTTGATTCTGTATTTTGTAAAAAATTTAACAATCTAGTGCATTCTTCATGCTTTCAAACATAAAATTATTTTAACAACGCACCTTTCCTTGCTACAATTGAACCTAACACTAGGCCAACCAATTAAAGTTACAATAATAGCAAAAGTATAACAACATTAAACATAACAAAGTACAATTCACTGTACTCACACAAAAGCAAAAATAATGCACTTCACAAACGTAAAATATAAATAAACAATCCTAACTGTGCTATCTATTCATTTGGCAATGAGATCACTATTAAAATTAATTGAGCTTCTTAACAACTTAGCTTCACACAGAATATCGAACAATGAGATCTAAATTGGTACCGTCCAGTAAAGTGTAATAATATGTATACGGTCAAAATTTCAAGAATAAGTATCATACGCTCTTACACCGGCGTAATAAGGTCGTGGGACATATTTTTGAGAAGTTCATATCGATACTTATTTTTGCACTTGACCGTATGCGTAACAATTGTCTAAGTTGGATACTACTAACTTAAGCATCTGTTCAAGTGGCTTCACATCTTTCCACAAGAACATAAACAATCTTTAGCTACCTCAGAACAGTCGCGTGCACTTTATACAGATATTTTAGTAGTTAGGTTATTGATAATTCGTATATGAGAACTAGCCAAGTGAGACCTTTGGCTTCAATATAATTACTCTAAGCTAAAGAAAAAAAATGTTTTAAGTTGCTAATATAAAATTTTATATTATTAAGAATAAATTTCAGGGCTGACCATTGAATTTAGCACCCTTTTAACTCTCACTTCTTTTCTCGTTGAAGTTAACATCCGAGGCATATTATTATAATTGCGATCTGTTTTTCAATATTTGAGGTATCACTTACGTCATAATTAACAGACTCGACAGCAAAATTAACAATCAGTATTTTTGGAAAGTTGTTTTTTTTTTTTTTTGACCGGTCTCAAAACTCTGTGCACGCTACTGCTCCGATGTTTAAGTGGCTTCATGTCTCTCCACGAAAACATAATCAATCTGTAGCTCTCTCAGATGTTCAAGTGGCTTCACATCTTTCCACAAGAACATCACCAATCTGTAGGTAGCTACCTCAGATTTCAAGTGGGTTCACATCTCTCCACAAGAACATAAACAGTCTGTAGCTACCTCAGACGTTCAAGTGGCATCACATCTGTCCAAAAGAACAATCAATCTGTAGGTACTTCAGATGTTCAAGTGGCATCTCATCTCTCCACAAGAACATAAACAATCTGTAGCAACCTCAGATGTTCAAATGGCTCCACATATCCACAAGAACATAAACAATCTGTAGCTATCTCAGATGTTCAAGTGGGTTCACATCTCTCCACAAGAACACCATATTACATAAATATTTATCTTATTTTTTTCTTATTTATATTATCTTATTTTTAAAGAGGCTTTAGTACACAGAGGTGACTATGTCAGCCTCATGGGAGTACTCCAGAAGATCGGAAATTACAATTCATGCAGCATCCCTTCCCCCAGAACCAGATGCTCTGGTTATGAAGGAATGCTGCACAAATTTATATGCAGAGCTTTGTCCGACGAAGGCAAGCCAGCAAAACATTTACTTCACCATTATGCATGTTTCGGTTCTCCATGTACTTCCCTCTAACCTGCTTATATCGGTCGCATTCCACCAGAATATGGTATAAATCATCAGTTTTATTACAAACCTCGCATATTTTAGATTGAGACACAAAACCATATTACATCGCTACTCTTTCTAATACGACCATCGTAGGATGAGGCCGCACAAGGACTTCCGCTGTGTCAGACCAGGCTACATTAGTATTAGGCTACAAGGCAACATTCAGAAAACAGGGTAATCCTGGTGAGGCCTCATCTTCGAAGGCCGTCGTTGCAATCGTTATTCGGCTGTAAGTTACCATTATCAAAAATACCGCAACGCGCATCGTTGTCATCATTATCAATTTAATTTAATTATTTGCAAGCAGACTGTTGCCAGATAATATGGCTTCATTTATGGAAAACCACAAACTTTAAATGTTTCTTTCTAAACAATGAATGATGAAACACCCTGAATATACCCTAATTATGTGGCACATTCCCACCAGCATTTTGCAACTAACATAATTATTATCATATGAAAGGCCACATCCTCTTGGTTGAATTTCAAATTACTAAATCACTCATGAAAATCATCATCTTTAAGAATAATTCTGTTATCTAACAACTTTTGTCAATCTCGAATCAAGTGAACAACAATTCAATTCAGTCCTTATATACTACCTGAAGTACATATTAATATAGCAATATCAAGAATAACGGCCGAATGTACTATATGAAGTACAAATTATTAAATGAAATATGATAAAATTAAATCTAAAAAATCGAATAACTGGGACTAAGTGGCTCGGTATTAAGCGATATGCGATTTATAAAAAGGTTTTATACATGCTTCGTGAAAATACTCCTCCTCACGCGAGCCACGGATCAACAGCACTGCACCGCTCTGGCGGGCGGAATCATCAGACTTCGCTATTAACGCCCGGCAGCACGCGAGTCAGAGATCAAACAGCACTGCACCGCTCTGGCGGGCAGAATCATCAGACTTCGCTATTAACGCCCGGCAGCACACGAGTCAGAGATCAAACAGCACTGCACCGCTCTGGCGGGCAGAATCATCAGACTTCGCTATTAACGCCCGGCAGCACGCGAGTCAGAGATCAAACAGCACTGCACCGCTCTGGCGGGCAGAATCATCAGACTTCGCTATTAACGCCCGGCAGCACACGAGTCAGAGATCAAACAGCACTGCACCGCTCTGGCGGGCAGAATCATCAGACTTCGCTATTAACGCCCGGCAGCACACGAGTCAGAGATCAAACAGCACTGCACCGCTCTGGCGGGCAGAATCATCAGACTTCGCTATTAACGCCCGGCAGCACACGAGTCAGAGATCAAACAGCACTGCACCGCTCTGGCGGGCAGAATCATCAGACTTCGCTATTAACGCCCGGCAGCACACGAGTCAGAGATCAAACAGCACTGCACCGCTCTGGCGGGCAGAATCATCAGACTTCGCTATTAACGCCCGGCAGCACACGAGTCAGAGATCAAACAGCACTGCACCGCTCTGGCGGGCAGAATCATCAGACTTCGCTATTAACGCCCGGCAGCACACGAGTCAGAGATCAAACAGCACTGCACCGCTCTGGCGGGCAGAATCATCAGACTTCGCTATTAACGCCCGGCAGCACACGAGTCAGAGATCAAACAGCACTGCACCGCTCTGGCGGGCAGAATCATCAGACTTCGCTATTAACGCCCGGCAGCACACGAGTCAGAGATCAAACAGCACTGCACCGCTCTGGCGGGCAGAATCATCAGACTTCACTATTAACGCCCGGCAGCACGCGAGTCAGAGATCAAACAGCACTGCACCGCTCGGTCCGCTGCCCTGGCACGAAGACTCGTCTGGCTCAGCTTGGTTCGATTTCTCCTTGTGCTTCGATAGCCTTGTAGTTGTAGCGACCCTAGCGCTACCTAGTCGTCGACCACGTAAACTGCTACTACGCATGAATAGCTAGCGCCGATGACATCATAATATGTTCTACATCGCACCAAAGAGGCCCCTCAGCGGAGATGCATAAATAAAACTTTCAACTCTTTGGACCTCGGTCCCCAGGCAATAACTTCAGCCTGGAGAGAGATCTATCTATTTATCTAAAAGCTGACTGTAAATAAGACTTCACTGAGCTGAAACGTTGGTCAGCCCTTTACAGCCACCAATTTTATGGTCTCGCCGTGCGCTCTGCTTCGCGCACAGTGCCAGCGTTGCACGCCCTCAGCTCCATGCACCGTGCAAGCGTCGCACGCCCTCAGCCCCGCGCATCGAGCCAGCGTTACAAGCTCTGCCTCGCGAAGCAGCAACTCGCATACATCTGCAACCATTGAGCAGGAGAAATATCCGTGTTCATGACCATAAATCTTCAGTTTATAATGTACGCTTAATTTCGCATGATTCACAAGTGAAATGTCAACATTTATATTCCATAGAGTACAAACACAACTGAACACACCACCTGAACATCAATTGTCAATTGAATAGTCGTGACCAAATCTCTTTACTCGTGGGCTAACTGACAGCCCCCTTTCTTTATTCCATACTAATTTCCATTAATTGTCATGAGCCAATAATATTCCCTTAAACATTTTACATAAAACGACCCGCCCGCATTCGCACGGGTGCAATCAGTTTTTCTCTACTATATTATGCATGTACTATGCAATATGCATACAAGCCTTCCTCTTGAATCAATCTAAGTATTAAAAACACCGCATCACCATCCGTTGCGCAGTGTTAAAGATCTAAGCATACATAGGGACAGACAGGCAGACAGCGGAAACGACTTTGTTTTATAGTATGTAGTGATATAGGTGCTAATTCCCATCAGCCTTATTTGTCAAGGTCACTTTGCTACTGTTTCAGACAAGTCAATACAGCGTATACTTAACTTTGATCACACAGCTTTCCCTTGCTCAACCACTGTACCGTCAAACTTGTATTAATACTGTACGGATCTCGGAGTATCACTGTCGGCGCACGCGACATAGGCTTCTGCTGATGCTCGTGCGATCATTTGACGCTCAGTTCTCCCCTAAGTCATGCGCAAGACTCATTATTTTCACTCTGATAACACAAATAATAAACAATATGATTACAGAAACATGATTGTATCAACTACTGGCGCCATCTAGTTTCGAATAGTAGAACCGACATGGATAAATTCGGAATTGAATTTCCAATACAAATTGGCATCTACCTCTGCAAGTCACATTAACCAATTTATTTTGCTACACTCAATAGAATTATGCATAATATAACATCTTTTATCACAATAAAGAAATTAATTAATTTATATCTTGGGACAAATTACACCAATTGTTCCAGCCCCAAACTAAGCAAAGCTTGTACTATGGGATCATTATACTTGTAGTATGCATTAATACTTAATATTATATGTTTATAATCTTAGTTACAATATTACCAATATTCCTGCAATGAGTGAATTTTAGTGTTACCTGTGGACGCTCGCAATACCAGGTGAAGCATGCATACCAATGTTGCCAACCAATCTTCCCATACAATGCAAGAGGATGCAAGAAGAAATAAAATAAACTCACAATTGGTCCATTTGTATTTACCATAATTAGCTCTTGTTTATTGGCCACCTCCTTACTTGACACCAACAATATTCCACCAAACTTGTATTTTATAAGCATAAACATTCAGTATTTAGCTGTAACAACTTATAAGTATCCCAAACAAGTAAAGAAGGCCCATGTTAATAAAATCATGATATGCTCAGGTCCATTATTGAGCCATCAACTCTTTAATCATAAATTGTAAATCAAACAAACGAAATCATTCTTGTTATGTTGAATAATGTTTTTGATTTTGCCATGCCACGCATATGTGCAGCTATCTTTTAATAATATTAATGTGATTCAACAACTTGCTCAGATTTGTATGAAAGTACTTCCACAACAACTTACAGTAACTTGTCATATCCAATGCATAAGTCAAAGTAATAGTACTAACCACGGTACCTGAATCTGTATATGAATCTTTTGATAGCTGAAATTAAAAACAGGCATTATTTGCTTCCAACATTCCGTTACCATTCACCGAATAATTCATGCTGCAGCTTGCTTTCCCATATTGTGTCCATGTTTCTGCACTCTTGACACAACAATAAACTTCATAATAATCAGCTGTCCTAAAATTCGGTTATGGTCACACAAAAGTCTAGATAATCTGAAATCAGAGCCCATATTCAACTTGGTTGGTCACTTCAAGTCAAGTCAAACAAATTCTGACTTAGTTATTTATCTCAACTTCACTTTAATAACTATTACTGTATATTTTACACTTCAGAGAGTTTACTACACTTGTAACTTAAAGCATTTAGTCTCAATCAATGCAAATTATTTCTAATTTCCACAATAGGGCAAACTGTTATATCTAATATCAACAATAAAGCAATATTGTATATCATTTTATTATTCTGTTGTAGTCATCCGTTATTTTATTTTACAGCAATAGATTAATATCACCCAGCACAAACTTATGATGAAACATAATTTTGTTTTAAGATAGCTTCAACTTTGTTTTCAAAATAAATATAAAATTAATCTAAGGTTTAAACTACCAGTAATGTTTAGGAATTGATTACAACTTGTAGCACTCACAATTAAAATAGATAGAAATAATTCCAGATCAGCCATGAGTTGGTCGTTCAACTTTTACTTAGATTGGAAAATTCTTCTTAACTATGAAATTAATAGGTCTTCACTTTGGGGTAAAAATTAAAAACTCATACCCACTATTCCCACAACACAGGTGTTTATACTAAAATATGATGTAAACTCAACTCAGCAAGTGAGCAGAATACTCGACCCAAAATTGCTTGAACAACTTGGGCTTTATGCCTAGAGTACTATAGGTTAGCTGTATATTTCAAACTCATACAACATCACTAGGTCCTAGGACCTTCTTAGTCAGATAGAATTGCACCAAAAGTTGCATTTTGAGTAGGTATAATCAATGGTTCACCGTGAGGAAGTCCTTACCTTCTTATCAAAGAAACATGGATGTTGGGCTTACCCCATCGTTTAGGTAATACTAATAATTGGCTCAGGTCAAACACCGTTTTGTGTCAAAGGCCTATTTTCCTCACGTTCAGCGAATTTTTGAGTGACTTTATTACGATCTCACTTTACTATGTAAATCATACTTCATTTTAGTGTATAAAGTACTTTAGCTTTTACGAGAAAACACTCCCAACTATTTTACACAACACAACAGAGATTTTATTGACAGCATCAATTTCACTAAGTATTAACTTTAGTAGGCTTAGTTCGCACTTCTGAAATATAATAAAACACACTCACCTGTTTACATTAGTATATTCCTTCTCTAGGGCAACCATACAATACCATAATCTAGTACTCTTAATCCTAATATTCGTTTTCTTATTCCTAAAGTAAACCTTTTATCATCATCCCCATGCCGAATTCCCCCAAGCTAGCGACTGTCAAACGTATATCGGCTTTGCCGCCAAAACCCAATTAGAAAGTGTTGCAAGCAGGCATAACGATTATTTGAGGTAATGTTATTCCTGCTTGCACATGAATGGAACCTAACAGTAGGTACCACAGTGGTAGGTGGAGAGTCAGTTTCTTGAGGGTATCAATGATAAATATAATCACTACAAGTAGGTACACTATGTTTTATTGCGGAAGGAGCAAAAGCACAGTATAGTGAGATACAACAAGAGAAGGAAAGAAATTACTTTTGTATCGTAAGCGCGAAAGGAGGCGGAGGCGAGATAACGGCGTGCGTCCTGTGCACGGGTTAGCGGGCGACTGAGACAGAGAGAGACTGAGACGAGACTGGCGACCGGCGTCTGCGCGGGGTGCGCAGGGGCCGCGGCCGAGCGGCGGAGTGGGATATTTCTACGGTACGATTTCCGCGACGACCGCCTTCCGACACACAGAGTACATATTTTGTATATTGTTCCGACATGACGATCGGCTATTATACGAGGTAAGTGCTATTTGATGTTATTTTGCATTATTTGTTCTTTAATACGTATTATCTTTTCCTGCAGGTGCTACGCCAACGCCACACCAGCCCCCTCCAGAGACCATCAAGGACGATAGTGTTTTGGAAGGTGTTCTTCTCTTCCGGATCGTGTTGCTTTCACGACACTTTCTTCGGTCATCGGGCTGTTCTCGTCGGTAAGTAGGTATGAATGCTGGTTTGAGTCTGTGGCGCTGTGTTACGGCAGCGCACAACACTAGAAGCTACGCCCCGCACTATGGCCTGCGGGGGAGGAGCGGAGCGGGGCCGGCGCGGACGCCGCCCGCACCGCCAGTTGCAGAGTCTATGCCTACGCGCATCACACTCGCACGTTAATCGAAACTAACCATCTCGCAACGCTACGCTTAACTAACCAATTATCCTAATTAAATTCATTTAACTTAAACCGTAATATCTGTAACGTAAATTCACAATTAAACCTGTTTAAACCTAATCTCATCTTTAACTCATAACCTATAGGTAACTAACCCTATAAGTCTATCGATCGTTACAGTTGTTGGTTTACCCTTTATTAGTAGCGTATAGACTTTTTCGTTTCTTTCCAGCACTTCATATGGGCCTTTGTAAGCTGGTTGCAGGGCTCCTTTGACGGAGTCTTCTCTGAGGTAAACATGAGTGGTGGTAAGCAGCTGTTTGAAAACAAATATCCCTTTTTTGCAGTACCGTGAAGCCGGTTTCGGTTGCATTGTTTGTTTGCTTTAATACGTATTATCTTTTCTTGCAGGTGCTACGCCAACGCCACAGGTACACTCTAACCAAACTTTTATCATAGACAAGACATAGTTAAGCCAGGATAGTCGAATCATAAGCCGAGAGTCAGGCCCGCCCTTAATTTGACATACTTAATAAAAAAAACATGGTTCAAGCCTCCGTCATTTTAGAGTCTTACAAATTCCATGTTCAGTAAAAATACAAAAAAATATTCATAGACCATTTTCACTGTAGTGCACATTGTCGAATTAAGGGTTAAACTAAAGCACGGATGTTTTTCAGTGCGCTCTAACTAATGATGAATGATCATCTAGATCTATTTTTAGATGTCAAATAAACGTACGTTAACTCATGAAACTCTTAACAAACACCTGTACCTACCTAAATTTCCAAACCACATATGAAGAATCTCGTGCGCAACCACTTCAGCTATACCGTACTTCAGATCAGCAGCCGCAGTGGCCTCATCATCTATCAGAAAGTAAGCTTCGTTGGCGGTGATCAAACCCCAATGTTCGGTAGCTAATTCTAACTCGTATAATGGGAGACCTATCATATCTGGAATGTTAAAGAAACTTCAGTATCAATTCATGAGAATTATTATTACCTTAATGTAGCAGCTAGTTATGTAAACAAAATAAGAACCGATTAATCGGCAAACGAAAGAGGAAAAATCATAATTCATTTTCAAGCAAGTTCATTACCCGTGGCGTCATCTGTCGCACTTAAGGGGAAAGTAAAGTTTCGTTTTATTAAAACAAGTGATTAATATGAATGAAAGACGAATGGTCAATTCATATTTGCCTACATTCATGTGTTCCGTAGAAAACAAAATTATTCCTTATTCGAAATGACGGAAATGGCTGCCCCACTGTGAGATTAAATTTCATAATTGCATTGAAATAAATCTGTCTTATGTTTCATAAATAGGCGAAAATATGCATTTACGTATTTACTTAATAATATTTGCATTGTGAGAAATACTTATTTTAAGCCTAAAAGTTGTAATCTAGGTAATCTAGTTTTTTAAAAATTGGTTCGGAATTGGCCGAACCGGAAGTTACGCCATTAGCAATGAAAATGAAATTTGAAATAAACTATCCAAAATTGCTATTTTTAATAGCAAGAAAACAATTGATACACAAATAGGTCGTGGTTTGTTTTTAGAAAATATATTAGTTACAATATAATTAAGTGCACACTGAGTTATATCGTGTGTATTTCGTGGTTTAATAAATCACGAGTTATTTCGCAAGTACGCCATTACGCCATATTTGTTTTTTCTCCTGTGTTGTGAATTTAAAGTGCGCAAACTAAAATACGGGTAGGTACGTATTTACAAAACAAACCTAACCTAAACTAATGTATAGATAACACTGTCAAAAAAGTTCATTTAGCTAACAGTTTCACAGAAAATACCATTATATATTTTGAACAATTATGTATTTTAAGCCGTTATACATTTTAAACTTTGTATATTCTGATCCGCACCCGTAAAATACATTCGGTAAGTAATATTGTCTTTTGGTTTCATAATATGCATTTAATCGGTGTAAAAGTGGATGATGAATAACATTAAGTATGTAGATTTTACGCAGTTCATGGTATTTACACAGAAATAATAAGTTTTAAATGAGGCACATGAAGTCGTAAGAAAGTTAGTCCAAAACATGTTTGAAACTTTTGTTTTTTACTAAGATTTTAGTGATATTTCCTTAAAATACGCTAACCTTGGCCTTATAAATGCTGAATAAAGTGTCAATACTCGCATAGTTTTGTTTTTTAAGTGAAGAATTGGGTATGTATTACAATGCCTAAAATTAAAAAACCTAACGTAAAATAACCTACGTCCCTAAAATCTAAATACCTTACATTTAAATACCTAAACATCTTTTATTGAATCAGGCGTTACTTTGCGGAGGCCCATTTCAATGAACAAAAAATTACTTTGCTAGGTACTCCGCTACTCACGTGCAAGATAACTAAGCCTGTGTGAAATATATATGTTTTTCATGCAATCCTTCCCTCCACTGCTGTCAATAAAACACATATAAATCCCACAAACTTAATTATCTTTCAACATGAAACTACCGTGAGACTTAATCATCATTACACATAAACGGATAACTCACGTATAAAAAGTCGAGTGATGCTCACGTTTATACTTGATTTATCTGTTTATGTGTAATGATGAACTTAATTATCCCTTACACCACACAAACACTGACGCGTTTCGATCCCTCTACGGGATCATTTTAACAAACACAACTGTTACACATGCAAACCAACGTCGTACTGATGCGAAACCGTATAAATAAGCATAATGTACCTACATTCATATATTTTCCCAAACTACCCTGTTATTTATGATTTTTATTGTACACAAAGAACTACCTTCAAAAACTTTTCCGACTACAGTATAAACAAAAAAGGGTTATGTATTTAACAAAAACAATTTTTCTATTCATCAAAACGGACACGCAATAAAGGCGATGAAACCAAGTTCACCTGATCATTAATTATTGAACCAATATTATTGTACCAAATTATTTCCAACTGCTCCAATATATCTAACCGTAAACCCTTATCACAAAAGTGTAAAATATACTACATTTACTAGAAGCAAATCATTCATTACCGGATTCAGCATCGTTCGATATTTTGCTTAAATTGCGCTCTCTTTAATTCGCTCCGAAACATGACAACGCAGTGACAGCTGTCATAGATTATCTTATATAAGGTGCATTCACAAACATCCCCTGTTCTTTATAAAATACTAGCGACCCGCCCCGGCTTCGCACGGTATATTGTACATGTACTATACATATAAACCTTCCTCTTGAATCACTCTATCTATTAAAAAAAACCGCATCAAAATCCGTTGTGTAGTTTTGAAGATGTTTTATAATATGTAGTGATGATAGTGATTATTTAGATAAATAAAAGATATTTTGCTTAAATTGGGCTCTCTTTAATTCGCTCCGAAACATGACAACGCAGTGACAGCTGTCATAGATTATCTTATAAAATAAAACCATTTAAGGTGCATTCACAAACATCCCCTGTTCTTTATAAAATACTAGCGATCCGCCCCGGCTTCGCACGGTATATTGTACATGTACCTACTATACATATAAACCTTTCTCTTGAACCACTCTATCTATTAAAAAAAACCGCATCAAAATCCGTTGTGTAGTTTTGAAGATATAAGCATACATCGGGACATGGGGTTCAGACCTAAACTATCCACTGAAAGTGCAATACTGAGCCTCAAGCACACCGTCGAATACTACACACGTAGGAAGACTCCTATATGCGTGTTTCCTGGGCCTTTCGAAAGCTTTCGACTTGGTAAACTACGAACTACTATTGGCCAAACTAGAAAAAGAGGTGGTTCCCGAGGAACATATTTAGGAGCTGGTACGTGTGTCAAGTCAACACTGTCAGATGGGGTAATAATTGGTCTGATGAGTACAGGTTGGAGTGCGGGGTGCGGCAGGGGGGCAGAACGTCACCGATGCTCTTCAACCTGTACATCAATGCACTTATCGAGGAGCTGAGCGGTATACATGTCAGTTGTCATATAAGTGGTGTCTGCCTCAATAATATTAGCTACGCGGACGACATGGTGCTGCTGGGCCCCTCGCCTGGTGCAATTGAAATACTATTAAAAACCTATGAAGTTTATACTCGTAAACATGGTCTTAAATATAAAGCTCTTAAAAGTGAACTTATGGCATTTAAGGCGGGTACGAAGTGCCCGTCGTATGTGCCCCCCCCCCCCCCCTGTATCTGAACGGTACCGTCCTTAAGAGGGTATCGTGTGTTAAATATCTGGGACACTTAGCGAGATGACGCTGATATTGAACGGGAGCGTAGGGCGTTGGCGATCAGGGCTAATATGATAGCACACAGATTTAGAAGCAGAGATGTACAAAATACTTTTCGAAAAGTATTTAAATACAAAATGCAAATACTTTTTTAATATAGTATTTCAAATGCAAGATACAAAATACTTTTGCCTTTTGTATTTAAATACTAAATACAAAAATGTATTTTCAAAATACTTTATGGTAAAATTACTGCAAAACGTAACAGTGACTTTGAGGATTGTCAAGAGGGGTCGCTCATATATTATTGGTCAGGTTTTATATGCGTTTTGTTTCATCTGTCATTTTGCGCATAGACTTTCAAAGCTGCTGCGCCACTAGTGGCCATTTTTTGTTTTTACTGAATCGCGGAATGCTTTAGAAAAATGAAGCTTAGAATAAAAAAGTATTTTGTATTTTACAAACCATTTTACAAATACAAAATACGTCTCGAATAGTATTTCAAATAAAATACAAAATACTTTTTTAAAAAAGTACCTAAGTACAAAATCCAAAATACGTATTTTGTATTTGTATTTTAAATACAAGTATTTCAAATATGTCACAACTCTGTTTAGAAGATGCACTGCGTCAACTAAAATTACATTATTATTTATTGTTCAATATATAAAAATAAAAAATCTGTTTAATTTATTAGTTAATCCCTAAAAAACGCGAAGTTTTTACTAAGTTGACTATGGTATATCGTATTATTTTGGTTTACTATACTGCAAAAACAGTTCAGCCAAAACTCAAAAACAGGCTAGACTGGCACAAGTCTAAAATTATGTTTATTGGATTGGCAATATAGTCATTACTCTAAGTGGTATTAAAAAACCTCTCATAAATCTACGAAAATAGTCTACTAGCAATCATGTTTATAATTAAAATAATGCTGAATACTTTTGCAACATAATTATATAAAATTTTGCTAGTATGAGTTTAAATATTAGGAGATATTAATTTTTTTAAACGCAAGTTTTAAGTTTAAAACGCAATATCTCGAAGCGGTATTTTTTGAGTTAATACTATGTTAAATGTCATGTGCGAAATATCTATTCTACAGGAGGTGAATGGAGTTTGGTGCTCCGGGGGTTGCCAATTAGCGAAGCAGACTTATATTCCTGACTAATTACCTACTATAAAGAGATGACTGCGCGGGATTGATAAACCTCCGGTGTGAACTTGCTCTCTAGTTGCTCTAATTACACTTGTTATAATTATGGATTGTTCCTCGTACAAACATTGCATTAGCCGGTAAGAATAAATTACGTTATGTGGTCATGTGAAGTTGGCCACGTATACTTAATATATTTGTTGATGTTTTAATTAACTGAAGGAAACAATGAGACCAGTATCCAAGTAGGTACTAAACAAGTCTGTACAAACCCAGCTTTGGTAGGGGAAATGGCACTTGAAAGTAGTTTATGAAAAATTCTGCGCTTTTTTTGCCAATGCGTAGCACAAAGTCAACTTGGTCAATTTTATCTTTTAAGGCGAAGGCTCTCAGTTTAAAGTTGCCTCCTATGCCGTTAGCATTAATTTCTGTTTCCTTGAAATCGAAGTCGCCAATCACAAAACAGACCAAATAAGTTGACATTGGGACGCTTGTTGCAAATTGAACTGCTTCGAATGCTGTATCATTGTCAACATATTTTGCAATTTCCTGAAAATAAAAATTACCTTAGGTAAGTTTTTATGGTTAGACTGAGGTAATAATTTTTTATGACAAGTATAATTATTCAGAAAACAATTTTTTTAGATAGATATTTGTGGGTATTGCACCGGGGAGCGGATCAGAATACATAAAGTTTAAAATGTATAATGGGTTAAAATACATAATGGTTCAAAATATGTAACGCAATTTTCTGTAAAACTATTAGCTAAATGAACTTTTTTGCTATCGTAATCTATAGATTGGTTTAGGTTAGGTTAGGTTTGTAACTTTCTGAGAAAATCGCATTATAAATATTATAAACCATTATGTATTTTAACTTATTACACATTTTATAACTTTATGTATTTTAATACGTACCCATTGCATCGTTATTAATATTTTGTAACTACAAAGGTAGTGTAGGTAACTAACTAGTAGCTAGTTATGTTTCAAGAGAAGACGAGCATTTGATACAACGCGTGAGAACGTGAGATATAATTAAGTAGGTAGTAGGTACGAGCTCCATGCCAACAACGCACAAGCACCTAACAGTGGCTATTATGTTTAGCAACGTTACTGTTAGGTTCAATGATAGACATGACAGTCAATGTTGAGTACTTAAATCTGCTTTTTCATGACCACGGTACAATACCTAAAGTGAGAAGTTACTAATCTTACATTCATATTGGAGAGAGCCACGTAGTTCTGCGGTTTGATAAGAGTTACGTCAAATGTCGCCTTAAAAGCTGGTTCATCAAAGCATGGAAATGCTTCACGTGCATGTGTTGGTTCGAACAGACTGGCGACCATTGTTCTGAAAATAATAAAAACAGAAGTTGAATGAATTGGTTGTCACTATTTTAACCGACTTCAAAAAAGGAGGAGGTTCTATGTTCGACTGCATGTATTTTTTTGTGTATGTTCATTATTTACGCTATGACGAAGGCAAGCGAGCGAGTGGGTCACCTGGTGGTAGGTAAATAAACATTGCTGGCATAGGCTGGCCTTGACCTCATCGGTGACGAATTGTCTCACAAATAAAAATCTACCTTGCCAACATAGTGTTCCATTTTTTTTTTACTGACCCGCAAATACGTAAATGACTGTTTTCCTATGTAGTAGCCCTAAGCATCAGTAGCTTGGTACCTAGGGACCGATTTTTGAAACCACATCCGTAAATAACCGCTCAAAACCGGTAAAAAATTATGCTAAATTAATTGTAGAAACAAGTAGAAAATTATAGGTACCGTAAAACACTCCAACTTTGCCAGCAGGGTATATTTTGGCCAAAACCTAATTTCTAAGGAAATCTACTAATGTTAAGAAAGTTAACGGAATTATGGCAACATTCATGACATTGGTAGATAATAAACTATACCTGTGGCAACACAGAGTAGCGCGTGCACTCCTGACTTCATCCAGTAACCTGTCGGCGCTTGTCGAGGACGGAGTATATTTTTGCGGGCCAATTAACAACATTTTATCGATTGTTTGTAATGTAAAACGATGTGCTGAGTATTTTGATGATTGTTCCGTTACTATAACTCGTAAATAACAAAAGTTATCATGATGGGCAAAATTACCCAGTGAAGTTTAGCTGTATGTTTGTCAGCATTGCCCGCCAGCAAAAACGCTTAGGGTTGGCACCTTTTCTTTTTTTTTAAGTTTCAAGTAGGTAGATTGGTAAGTAGAAAAAAAAAATTATCCCGAGAAAAATGTGACGTTTCATAGCAAAAGGGTCCTTATGCCTGGTTCACATTATTCCAGTAAAATTGTTCCAGTAGCATTACATCGCGAAGCTAACGATGTCAACTGATCCACCGCACGCCGCAATGTTATAAACAAATTTGCGTCTTAGAAACTGTTTTAATACTTACACTTACCGACTTTGTGCATTTTTTTTTTAAATCCTAATTTGACAACCCTAACACTTTTAAATCGTTACATGCCGTTTGTATGGAGAAGAGGAAAAATGACAGACTAGCATTGCCCACACATTTTATTAGGAAAGTATGAATGATATCGAATTATTTTTTAGGTCGATCGCCTTCATTTGCCAAAACAGTTTCATTGGTGTTTATGTCATCTGTATAAGGTATAAATCAATGTGGCAACTCGCTAAAAATCAACGTGGGCAATGTTGGCTAAAAGTCCAGATTATTTTGCCCGCCCTCTTGATTGGTGATATGATAAAGAAAACTTCTACTAATTTTAGCTTTTGATAAATCAATGCATGCACATGATCTCCAGAGTTGCCACAGATACACAAATGTGTCCGGGGTTTCATACACAAAACTTGAAAAAATACAGTTTTCTCAAAAAAGTGGGCAAACTTGGCGTGTTTGACGTCTCTACCTAAATATTTTTGTTACCAAAAGCATTTTGTCAAATAAGTAGTCAAAAATTTTACTCGAGCGGTAATTTTGAAGCAGTCCACAGAATTTTTCGCCACTTCCGATTGACATTTTCACAAATGTGCCCCTTTGACGTAGGTCAGATTTCTTTTCTAATATAACTCCTTCCATTTGACCGCATTCAACGAAGAGCCGCTCGAATTGTCAATGACCAGATACTCTCTAGCCGGCTGGACCCACCTGGACGGGCCTTTGTAACGGTGGCGCATACGGCGACAAGTGTCCTCGCCAACACACCGCCCTGGGAGCCGGACTACCCGGTACTGGCGGAGACGCATCAGATGCGGGAGGATGCCCGAGCGAGGGACCAGGACCCGGCCCCAGGAGGTAGCGCAGGCTCGCCGAATGGCTGAGCAGCGAATGAGGCATCGCTGGAAAGAAGACCTGGGGGACTGCCACTATGGAGTGTGGACCATAGGGGCGCTCCTCCCGTCTTTAGAGCAGTGGTTGGAGAGGACACATGGTGCACGGGTGCTTCGGTCATTATCTGCACCGTATCGGAAGAGGGACGTGTACCTACGCGGTCCCATTAGTGCGCGATGCGAACAACACGGCCCAGCATACCGGCCCGAGTAATCGCACCCACAAGAGGGCAACGCCAGATATTCCACTCCGATAAAAAAGTACATCTTACCCGCCATTTTTAAGTGTGCCCGCATACAACCCTAATAAGCCATCAAGCGTTCCGCTGAAGTGTATTTTCAGAACGTAGCGTCCATCAGGTATTATTTCCTGTGATCTGACAATCAAGAGTTGTCTCTCGTCAGTAATAGTTTCCACACTGACCGATATTTTCTCCAGAAAGAAGTTCTCCATACTAACGGACTGTATTGTAAGTTTGTTACTATGTAACGTCACATTGTTCGTTGGGTTGTAGACGCTGAGCTCTATTTCGACCGCGCCTCGGAAGGTCATGCTGGTTGCATTCGGCCACAGTCGCAATTTATAATTTACAGGTGCTACATGCTTCGGTAATCTGAAGCCAATCACGGGTCTTTTCTGCAATGAAGCACGATTTTTGAACAGAAGTAATAAATACACTGTAACCTACTAAATAACATTAACGGAGAGTCTGATCTGAAGTCAAGACGGAGTCCTACAAACGGTGAAGTGTGCGGACAGTTGCACTCAAAACAAGCGTACCTACTGAGCCTCTAGTGTAAGTTTTCGCATATAAAAACGTCTCTAACGCATTCACGTAAATGTCTCAATTACTATTACATTACAGTGCCACTTGCGGATCGCAACGGCAACAAACTGTTCTCATAGTATTTGACATACATACAGTTTTCGGTCACACACAAAATACGCCTCGAACGCGTTTGCGTTAAAATGTCAAATACTATGAGAACACTTATCCAAATAGGAACAATTCCGAGATAATTATGGTGGGAAAGGATTTATCACAACATTTGTAACTAAACTTTGCAAGCAGACTGTTTGAGACACGCACACGCGTACTTACGCAGCAAGGCATAGTCTAAACCAGCCTCAGATTGCCGTTTGCTGAACTCCGTCGTGACTTTTTATTTAGGGTTTTGAGGCCAAAGAAAGCAATCAAGGGAATGGGCGAAAATCTTAGGAATTATGTTATGGACGATGCGGCTAGCAACCAATCACTATTTGGATTCCCCTTTCCACATATTCGACCACAATCATGCTAAACGTGGCTTTTAGGTATTGTTACCTTGGGCTCTGTCTACTCCGTAAGAGATAAAGCCGTGATTTATGTATGTATGAATGTATATTAAAAGCAAAAACCACTACTACTGCGAGTGTGCAAGTGTGATGTTAAGTATACCTAGTAGGTACTTTATTCGAACAGCCGACCTTTGCTTTATTATGGACAGAAGCGAAACATTTGTAGATTCTGCAGAACTAAGGGAATATATTAAATAATATTTGATAGGAAAAGGTTTAATAAATTCGATATGTACCTACCTACTAGCGACGAGAGTTACTTTTCGTTGTCTGTCTGTAAGTATCATACGAACAAAACTTACCTCTTCTTGTTGCCGTAATATTATTTTATGCGCTTGATGGAAACTAAACAATCCAAATGTTAGTAGTAAATTTAACAATTTGTGACTCCTGTTCAAATGAAAAAGCGGTATGTTCATCTGAAAATAAATGTTTAGAATTACTATCAAAACAAGAATTTATCTGAAATCAACAATATTTTAGTTCAACTGTATACATACATTCAAATTTTCTTCTTTTCGATAGGGTAAAAATATGTTAGTTTAAAATAACAAGTCTTTGATCACATACTCATTGGTTCAAAACACGATGCATTAAACTTCACTCTATGAAGAAATAATAGAAAAGCCCTGAAATTTTGGATGATTTTCTTGGTTTATATACCTATGTTTAAATGCTTATATCGAAAAATAGATAACAAGATTTAATAGAATATTGATTCGTTGGTTTATAATATAAAAAAAAACTTTTGAAATTCAATTTTTTTTTGCGAAACTTCTACTTACTTTTACGACTTAGCGCGATTTCAGTAATAAAGAAGAAAAAATATTAGGTACTATTAGCAAGCGTAGTTGAGTAAGACTGCTTCAGGTCAGGTTTACTGCCTTCTGGTTCCCCCTGGGCAACGTAATTTAAATTTAAAGCGCGTTTAAAGTCACACTGCGAATGTGGACACCCGATGGGTATCGCAACTATGAAATTGCTTACGCACTTTTATTACTGCAGCGGCTATTTATTACGATATCGTATTGAAATTTTATGTTTTGTGGTGTGATTTTATGTATAATTGGTTATTGTAACGGTTACCTATGTAAAAATAATTTCGTGCAAGCCGTAATCGGTGAACAATATTCTGTATTTTTCAAAATAAGACATAACAATGCTTTTGTATAAGTACTTATCTCGATTATCAATTACCAAGTTACACTATAACTAGGTAGGTGCCTATGTGTAAATGTAAATAATTTTCTTAACCTTATAATTATTGTTTTTACCTAGAGATAGAGATTGGTACAATGTACATCTCTAAGTATTTCATTTAAATTAGTCTAATAATCCCAGTCAAGTTCTACTCGTACTTTACAAGGGCCTGTGTTCGACACCGGTAGACCAGTAGGTACAAAGAAATGGAAAAAATATTTTTTTAACAAAATCCGTAAAGTATCCGTTCTTGCAGAGATCAGAAAAAACAATGACCTATGGCCAGGAGAGTTGGTTTGAAGGCACCGAGCCTCAGGTAAATACTTCAAGGCGCTGCCAATAGTAATTTCCGCGAAGGCAAAAGTTACAGTTTACATTTAGTACCTGTCTGAAATACTGCACGTAAATAACCGTTGTTACTCAAGTTAAGTTACGAACTTACTCGTCGTCAACCTCGGGTTGGGCTGACCGACGGCCGACGTTAAAACACCCTAATAAAATTCAATTAACTCTGGCTCCGTCTTTCTGCTTGTTACCTACACAGCAAAACTATTGCACCAATCTTAATGAAATTTGGTAAAGTTATAGATTGAACATAGAGGACACAAATAGGCTACTTTCCACTTGGAAAACTGGCAGTTCACACATGATAGCGATAGCAACAGGTAACGCTCATAGAAGCAAAGCATGGGCCCCGCAGGGTCACGTCAAACGAATTCGCTGCAGAAAAGTGACAAACGGGGTTAACTAGACAAGTTTAGTACAGTGTTAACTTTTTATTTTCAGGACCAGCATTTCACACCAGATTTTGTACCGATCTCAACTGAAAAAATAAAGTAGTATCTAATTATAACGCTCAAGTCAAAGTCAAGATTTCATTCAAGTATTTATTTTTTTCCAAAAGAACATAATTAAACAAACCATCAACACCCCAATATGCGCAAGAGCCCTAGCACGCTAGGTTTGACCGCGAACATAAAGCCTCTATCCCCTTCTAACCAGTAAGTGTGTGCGTAAGGGACGGACGCATTATTTCCGCGATACACGCTAGAGTGCCAGGATCTCAGACAACACGGTCACAAGACAAGCGTACACACTGAGCGAGAATGGCGTCTGATTGATTGCTAGACGAGCAGATGCGCGGCGTTGAGCCAGGCGGCGAGCTGCGGCGCGCGCGTCGCGGTCCACGCGATGTTGTTGCGCACGGTCTCCAGCGCACGCGCGCGCGCCCCCGCGCCCGCGTCCGCCTCCACGTCCTTCTGGAAGAACGACTCCATCTGCACAACAAACAAAAAATATATAACTATCTTCGTATTTTTATCATAAATATCAGAGCAATAGACCCGAACAAGCTGAAGTAACTTTACCTCCTTTAGCCTGTCTTCGGTGTGAAAATGGCTAGTAATCGTCCCGACAGCCAACCACACAAAGAAATCGTGGAGATTAAATCGTGCGACGATCTGTGTCCAGTGTTCGCGCAGATAATCCCAGGCGATCGCCGAGCCCCATGGGTTTACGCTAATGTGTTTTAACACTTCCAGGAAGTACTGCCTATGAATGTTACGCTCGTCCCACGCGAGTGTTAAGAATCTAAAAGGGATGAGAAAAATTCAATATTGGTTCCTAAAAATTATAGTCTCGAAGTGGAGAGAACAATATGTTATTATTTTACCGGCATCATCCAAAATGCCAAATATTTATAACAAAAGAAAACTTAGCAAAGTATCGTTACTTATTTCAAAATTCACATAATTTATATATATCACACAATGCAGGCAAGGTCAGCAACATATACAGGGTGGTCCAAACACTGACGTCTAAAAAAAAAATTTTGATGGCTCACATCCGGGGCTATCCGAATATACCCCATGTATGTTGGCCGATTTTTTGTAGTTTTCGAGTAATTAATTTTTAAAGATTTTTTTAAGAATTTTCGGGCCGAGCAGTTTATCATCATGTAACTTTTTTTGGTTACGTTTTTTTGAGTGTTTTTTTTAATGACATTATCCTCACAAACTGTACTTTCACACGTAAAATAATCAGCTTCCCAACCTTGAGCCAAGTTACAACAAAATTGACCGAAAGTGAAAGTTTTACCTTTGAGCAATTCGAAGTTTGATTTTGTAATTAAAAAAAAAACTAAAAATCTCAGAATGTAAAGACCATAAGTAATTTTAAAAACTTCGCCAATCTCTAAACTTGCAGAATAATACAAAAAAAGTGACACTTAATAGGTCATAATTTGCTGAATTCGACTTTCAAACGTACTAAAGTAGAATGTGTAATAAAGAGTCAGTGTTAGTAACATAAAAACTGTTTTATTTTGGCCGAACCTAATTTGGTACTGGCCATCAATAAAGCCATGTAATACTTTTTATGAACAAATATTTGTTCTTCTTTTGTTTTATGTTTAAGTTTATGTTTATTTTTATTTAATCATTCAATATAAAATTACATCATCACTTAAAATTAAATGTCAAGGAATTTATATTAAAATCGTCAGTTTAAAATAAAAAATGTCAACAATTAAAAATAAAATACAATTCAATTTAAATACAAATTAAAAATATCTCATAAAATGGAAATTATCATTAAAAGTAACAAAAAATAATAGTAAAAAATATGGATAAATTAGATAAGTGTCAAAGGAATTGCGTCTTTTATTGTGAAATAACTAATAGTTACTTCTGCTCTCGTTACGATTAATTTCTGAATTCTTCTCGCTTAAAATTAGAAGAAAGCAAAAGGACAATACAATAAAATAGAGATGCATTCCGGAGACTAGGAGCGATTTTTTTAAGGAGATGTAGGCTATGTACCGAAGTTGACGGTAGAACATTTGAAAATCTTTTATAAATAACGTGTTTAAATTAAATTGTATTGTTTTATTTGATCCACAAACATTCTACCTTCGTACGTTTGAAAGTCGAATCAAGCAAATTATGACCTATTAAGTGTCACTTTTTTTGTATTATTCTGCAAGTTTAGAGACTGGCAAAGTTTTTAAAATTACTTATGGTCTTTGAATTCTGAGATTTTTAGTTTTTTTTTTAATTACAAAATCAAACTTGGAATTGCTCAAAGGTAAAATTTTCACTTTCGGTCAATTTTGTTGTAACTTGGCTCAAGGTTGGGAAGCTGATTATTTTACGTGTGAAAGTGCAGTTTGTGGGGATAATGTCATAAAAAAAAAACACTCAAAAAAACGTAACCAAAAAAAGTTACATAATGATAAACTGCTCGGCCCGAAAATTCTTGAAAAAATCTTTAAAAATTAATTACTCGAAAACTACAAAAAATCGGCCAACATACATGGGGTATATTCGGATAGCCCCGGATGTGAGGAATCTAAATTTTTTTTTAGACGTCAGTGTTTGGACCACCCTGTATACACCGCAAAGTGACAATAGTTATTTAAAGTTAAAGTAACAAATAACTTATTTGTTATGGAAGGCTTCAAAGTTTTTGTTTGGCGCGGGTCTGTATTAAAATCCGAGCATGCGAAGGATGGTATGATTGAACCACGAGCGAAGCGAGTGCTACAAAATAATCATCGTGAGCGTCGCGAGGGTTTCAAGGCACGATACGGTAGACAACTTTGCTGCCGCGCGAAATACACAATTTTTCACCTCACTACAGCGAGAAAAATGGTGGATGGAAGAAATACAGTTGAACTAACAGTAAATTAGTTTCTTATTTAGCAATGAACGTTAGCAAATCTTGAGAATAACTTTAAAATAAATTAATAAACGATAACGGATCGCGTTTCTGAACTTGACATTATGTTTCTGTTAATCGAATGAAAAAGTTAGGGGGTCTGGATAAGAAGTTCATATCATATCATAGTACATTTGAAGTACGTATTATTCCGTCCCTCTCACTCACCTGATTAAGTACTATTCGTGTAAGCGGGGTGGCAACATACGAAGTTCAAATTTCTAATTTCTGAGTAGGTATATGTGTAGGTGGTCATGGTGGTCACGTTCGAATTTCCACCCAAGGGAAGAAAAAACACTTTTCTACGCAAATTTTGAAGGAGAAAAAGATAGCCTTTTAAAGCAAGTGTAGTGATATGTTTTTTGTAGCTTAGTTTAAGGTTGGATGTAGGGATATTTTTTGCAATTCTATGCGAATCCATATTTTCATCCTAACTGTAACGTCAAGCTCAGTAGAGACTAAAAGGAACTATTTTTTTAGGTTGCATAATATTTACTTTTTGAGTATTTCTGTATTCTGCGGTGCCGTTAATGCTCTTAAGAGATGCGTTTGTTCTAGAACATCGTCTTCGTTCTTGTATATATGCCACAACTCATACCACTGCGACTGAGTCGCGTATTTCATGCCTGAAAAATTACACGACTTCTTCGAAAAAAGCTAAATTAATATAGGTACTGTACTAAGTAGTACTTACCTATAGGTAGATAACCATACATTATGTAGGATGCCTGCACGCAGGCTAACATTAGGCAAAAAGACTGAAGCATTCTAGCAAGTAAACATTTCTGATTCTGATTCTCAAAAGGAGAGACGCCCAATCCCACGTGTAAAGTCCAAATCTTACCATAAAAATAGACCGTATTGCGAAGATCTCTTTCGATCGTCTGGACCTGTGTAGTGCCGTGACTGTTGAGCCAGCTTCGGAATTTGCTACGGACTTTTTCTTCAGCTGCTGGCAGTTCCGCGCGGCATGCTAGCTCTATTATCGTTTTGCGTAGCATTCTGCAAGAAATAAATAAAGTTTTAATTGTGGGGTGCTAATGTGTAAAGAAAGGCTAAATTGGTTTACCCATCAATAGCAGTCAGGTTGCTTTTCTCCCAGTTTTGCTTTGCATAAATATTGGACACAAGACTCTGTATGTAAATCTGAAAAAAATTAAAAGGTAAAAACTCAGCGAGTTATCGTGGTTTCTAAAAAATACATATAAAATATTATAAAATAAATACGTTCTAAAAGAATGACATTGAAAATGATTGCAAATTACGTGAAAAAATAAAATTTACATTTTTATCATAAAATTGAAATTTAGCTTTACTCAATTAATTATGGAAAAGTTTTGGGTAATCTGCTCGCAACGTATAATCATTTTGCTGAGAAGAAACTATCTCATGTCTGTCATACTCATAAAATGCAGTAAAATTATCTACACGGCTATAACCCCGTAGAATAACAACGAACGATGTGTTTTCACATTCCGATCGCGTACGATAAAGTTTTTACAGTGAAATTTCTAAATGTCTGTGAAAATTAGAACACATAGAAAAATCGGAAAAGTAAAGCTATGGCCGGGAATTTTACAGTGACTTACCGCCGCGGATGCATAGGTACCTAATATGTAATAACAATTGTAGCTTACTTGCAGCTTCTCCTTTGTTGAGTCGGACAGCCTATCGGACAGATTGTTGAGTATGCCGGCCGCGGTGGTCCACGGCACGTAGTGGTCCTCGAGCGCCAGGTACGTGGTGAGGTTCATTGCCAGCTCGTACGGCGCCACGCCCGCCTCCGCGAGCGCGAACACGTCGTTCAGCAAGTGAGCCCGGTCCGATATCGTGAGCTGTAATAAGTAGCATAAACAACAACTAAACAAAACTGTTTCTACCTCAGCAAGAAAAACTTTAACTAGATAATATTTATGTACTGAATGTAATAATAATAATATAAATATTAGCCTGTGAGCAAAAATAACGTGTCACTTTTCAAACAACTTTCTTTGGGAAGTGACCCGCTTTGCTCTGTGGATCCATACTTGTTTTGACTTCTGCTTCAGCTGCTCTATCAAGCTCTGCCACATTTCCAGCGGGTAGTTGACTCGATAAAAACCTACTTGGTCGTTGTTTATCTTGAGCCATTTTATGTCTTTTTCTGTTATAGTAACTGCAATGAAATTCAAGTAGGTAAGTAATAAAACGATACCTCTACCTCCGACGCAAAACGTCGTAACACGTTTTTTATGCAAAATGAGATTTTTCAGTCGTTATAAAGACATTAATCCAAGCTATAACTTCATTATAATTGGCATTGTTCATTTTTTTTAGTATGCTCCAATTCGAAAACCATTTCGAGGAAAACCATCATTTATCCGATTTATCTTGTCCGATTTCAAAAATACTTTATGATTGCAGATATTTTTGTAAAAGTACTTTGAACCTTTGTTTGACCGAACGACCCGGTTTTTAGGCAGAATCCAGCATCGAATGTTTGCCACAAAAATGAAAAAAAAAAGTTTAGCTATGGCAACTGTCACGTGTCACTGTCAAATCGACAAAACCATAGACAAAGCCGTTTTTTTTATAGCCAGCCGAACGAAGGCGATTGGGATTCTGTCTAAATTCACGAATTATCAAACAGCGAAAAAATATTTATTATTAATTAACAAAGCTACGTAAAAGCATAATATTCAAATTAGTTGCTTGAAATAGTCCATTTTATCAAATAAAGGTGTTAAAAGCACAGCTTAAAAAAAATGAACAATGCCAATTAAGGAGTTTTGTAATTGCTAATTATACTCTTCTCCTTGTCCGAGACGATTTACATGTAGTAACGCTGATTGTACAGCGCTTCAGGTCACTATCTTTAAAGCTAAAAAAAAAAACAAAAGAACCTGTCTTTTTGACAGATGTGACAATGTCATTACGCTTTGAGTGCGCGCCAAGGTCACTTTATAATCTCTCATTAATAATAAAAATACAGCAGTTTTATTGATAGTTCACTATATTAACTATATTCAACATAATTACGGGTTTACAGTGATGTTTGGTGTTAAATCAGCGGAATTGAGGATGGTTGAAAACTTCATACATTCCTGTAGATTTTTTCGAATACCTACCTAAGGTTTGTTTGGATAATTCGTAAGGTATGTATGCGGCAATATTATTCAAATAGAATAAGTACAAGTGCCTAGAGAATTCACATTGAACAGGTATTGAGGTAATGTGCTTTCGCTAATAGGCGGTACGAAATTGCGTCGCAATTTACTATTTTATTATTATCTTATCACTGACTACAGAAAGGTAGGTTCAAATTCAACGTCTACGTTCTGTAGTTTACATATATGCGGTTAAAATATACAATCTGGTGCGGAAAACTTGTTTATTTTATTCGTTCCGTGACCGACGTTCTGAGTTCGCGGTTGTAGATCAACTCGTGTTAAATCAAGAATAAAGACATTCAACTCAGCCCTCATTGTGGGCACTTGGATGAAGATTCAGAAAAGATGCAATAACACAGGATGAAGACATACTGCGGAGCTGACTGCCAACCTCCACTAGTTGGAGAGGCACTATGAGAGAGAGAGAAGACATACTGGAGAAGTTAGATATGTTCCTAAGTATAACCAGTTGAACTAAAATAAGTAAATATAATATTCAATCCTTAAAAGATGTCATCAATGCTACGGTACTCCTAATGAATCCGGAGATACATACAGAGCACTGTTTCAGACAGTAATGTGTAACATTTTATTGATAAATAAAGAAATAAATAATCAGAACTGTAAGTGAATTTCTAGAGATCAATAAGTAAAAAATTAACTTGAACAGTAAGTAAAACAAACTCTTTACTGTGCAAAATAAACTCCTACATAATTATTATTTACCCACAGGTATGAAATAATTGAATAAATAATAAAATTAATATCAGGGCACAATACAGGTCAATAAAATTGACCTCATGCCCCAAATTTAGCAAAGCTTGTACTGAGCCACATACACATACATAATACCCTCGATTTGGGTATACACATCCATATTCTTTGGAAGTGGTTAACCTGTTCAGATTACTGGCATCTTAGCCGGGTACCTTAAAATGGGTCTACCTGGACATCAAGTCATAGTGAAACTTGTATCCGACTAAACTTTTTTTTTTCAGATCTGTGCTTTCTTATGAATGTTATTTCCTTGTCTTTTACAAGAACATATACAATATTTGGGTAGTAACTTTCCGAGAGAACAGGAGGCTATATCATTGGTGTCTCGTAGTTACCATTATAAAAAAGAAAATAAGATCACCATACTACTAAGAAAATTTTATCACAAGTCACCGGGAAGAGAAAAATATTTAGCATTATTGTAAGATAATACCAATTTTGATGTAAAATGATCCTGCCACAAAAAATACATTTGATATTGTTTGGTGGTGCAAAACAATTGACAAGTACATTTTGACAGGTTTTAGACAAATCCAGAGTATTTTGTTAAGGAATACATTTCTAGGCAGCAGAAAATATAACATATAAACATAGAGAGTCCTTCTTAATTTGCAGTGTAGGATTGTATGGCTGGATTCTTGCAACTCAATTTTGAGCACATGTCTTCAACCATTTGAGCTGAATTTTTGAATGGTTGTGTAAGACAGTAACAAGAAAGTTGATACAGTCAACAAAAAGGTTATAAGTATCAAAGAGGTAATTTTTGATAGAAACCTTAAGATGGAACACTATTGGGCATATATTTATAACATTTGAAAGCTGCTAGTATATACTTGTTCTATACATGTTGAAGGAGGTGTAGACTGATATTAAGAATAGATTAGCCAAAGTGGAATTTTGACAATGGTGTCAACTGAAAACATTAATTGCTAGTATCTTACAAAAATACTCTGCTTATTTAAATATTATTGATTTTAATGGACTTCAAGGGAACTCACTAAATATGCATATTTTTTCTATACTTCCATGCTGGTCTGGGAGCAAAGAAAATACATAGAATGTACCAGTTGCTTCTCTTCCCGCGCAGATGGTAAAAGCCCATCAGGGAATGGGCGAAAATAGGAATAATGTTATAGGCGATGCGGCTAGCAACCCATCACTATTTTGATTCCATTTTCCACCTATACAATCACAATCTCGATAAACGGGGCCGGTAGGTCTTGGTACCTTAGGCTCTGTCTACCCCGTTGGGGATAAAGACGTGAATTGTGTGTGTGTGTGATATTAATGGACCTCAAGGAAAGTCATTCGAGTAATCGATATCAGCAATATCAAAAAGGGAACAAATAAGGCCATTCAAAGACAGGCAGGAGTGGCATAGATATTCGTTTTTAAGCTGAGATTTGATTAGTTATATAAATCAGAATCGATTAAGAGCTATTACTCTGAGAATAGACAAAGAATTATGAACCAACACTTGGTTGATATACATATACAGGGTTTAGAGCTATCACACTGAGGATAGACAGTGGCCTGTTATTGATACAAGAGTTGAGCTATGACAGCAAATAGACCATGATTCAAAAGTTATCAATAATCTATTTTCGAGTGCACATGCCTTAGCCTGTCTTTTTTATTAACATTAGCAATAAGCAATTATGTTACTTACAAATTTTGGGTCCCAGTTATCCGAATAAAGAAATTTATTATTATTATTATTATTAGCGCCATCACATAGTGGATGGACAGGCATACATAAACATACCTTAGAGCCAGCACCGAGAGGCTGGACAGGTAACGTTATATATGACCCATCACTGCAGGTCCGAAAAATTATCATAAAGAAATTTATTATTATTATTATTATTAGCGCCATCACATAGTGGATGGACAGACATACATAAACATACCTTAGAGCGAGCACAGAGAGGCTGGACAGGTAACGTTATATATGACCCATTACTGCAGGTCCGAAAAATTAACAATCAACCATTTTTGGGTAATACAGGCCTTAGCCCATCACATAGCGATTGGACAGGTAATTTATAAAATATGACCCACAGATCAAAAGGACCAAGAAAATAACACTCAAGAATTTATTTGTAGACAAGGCTTAGAGCTACCACAAGTTGCGGGTAGACGGCCGTTTCGTACATAGTTGAGCTAAATATAGTTGCGCTTGCGCATGACACATTGTCCAGGCCCTCCCGTACTGAAGGGAGGCCTGTGCACCACTGTTGAACATAATTATTCATCCCGGAGAAGTGGAGATTGAAGAGCTATGATTTAGCTAAGGATAGGACACAAAAAATAATCATTTAACAATTGCTTCATATAATAAAATATTAATATAATACATTACATACTGGTCCATTTCTGTTATAGCGTCTGCTAACAATTGAACGAAGGCTTCGATTGAACGTCCTTTCATGTGATCCTAATTAACCCAATCGTTTCCCCAGAAATATTATTTCATTATTGGAGAACATAGAACATATATAAAGACGCAAACTATACTAAACATAGCTCAGTTGTACAAAATTGAAGATCAACTTCAATACAGAAAACCATTATGATATGAAACAACCATCATTGAATGGGAGCACTCATTAGGCTCGTATAAAAATTTTGAACGGTGTTCTCACTCGGGAGCTGTTTGCTTCTAAATCTAATTGAAATTAAGGATTGGGCCTGAAGATTAATGCCTTCATAATTCACTGGGCTAACTTGTTTTTTATTTTTACGGATACCTATCATTCTCTGTGGCAGTAAATATAAATAATAATAAATAATAATAATAAATATTAGGGAACAATTCACACAAATTGACCTAGTCCCAAAGTAAGCGCTATAAATATAACCTTAAGGAATCTGGTTTCATGGTTATTACTTTATTTTTTTTCTCTTACCGTTCTGAGTTTCTGGTCGTTATCACTAACATTTGTTGAAATATTCCTATTAGTATTCCCCAGGCAGGGAAAGTGAATATCCCACCAGCTTAAACTGGGCTGCAGCAAGGCTTTTGTCAGCATGACTTATTTGGGGCGAGATAGCCTATTATCAGCAGTCGATGTAATGTTACCACAAACTCAGTTACCAGAGTAGTCTACCGGGAACTGGTTGATTATTAACATTATTTAAGATTTTCTGTATGCCCTTACGTTGACCTATAGCAGGAATCAATAAGTATTCTAAAAGTAAAGACTAAAGGGTTGTTACTCGGTTTTATCAAGGAAGTGGACGTCAGCAAAGTAACGTCTGTCGATAACGAATTCTAAAGAAGTTTCTAATCAATATTTTTTGAGTAGAGTTCAATTATATGACTCTTAAGGGATTTATATTCAGGTGATAAACCTCTATTGCTGTACTTAACAGATATTTGCCCTTTACTTTATAAAAAAAAAAAAATATGATGTAAACAAGATAAAATTATCATCTTTTATAATATCTTGATCGAACATTTAAAATCTTAAAGTGGAAGTGGTTGATGATGATATAATGAGAAATAAAGAGGATTAGGTATAGCATTTATACCTAACATACCATAGTAATCAAGAAGGAGTCGACGGAGCCCCGTTTCACGGGGCCCCTATTTTCGAGTTAGGATTACAAGATAACCTAACCTAACCTATAACCTAAGAATCCAGTTCTTTTAATGTCTGTGTGGTGTTTTGTTATGGCGGGGGCTGCGCCCCCGAGCCCCCCATGTGGGGGGCTCTGCCCCCCACGCCCCCCTTTTCTCCTTCGTGGTTTACGACATTTGCTCGACAAGATAAAAAGCTGTTATCAGAGATACATCAACTTCTGTGATGGCACATCACATGCCTTAGTGCAGTAATTTATCATCACTTAAGTAACGATAGTTTATGGTAATCTAGTATACTATGATGTTTAGTACATCACTATTATTGTTTTTATTAATATTGTTGGAAGGAGGGCTAAGCTGTAAAAAGAGATATTTTCCATTTCTATCGATAAGGTTACTTTCTGTCTAACCTGAGGTTGTAATAAATCATGTTTATTTGAAACCCATATTATTATTATTCACAACCCTGCCTTTAAACATCTACATGTAAATCGTCTCGGACAAGGAGAAGAGTATAATTTTATGATTAAACGAACTTACCTGAAGTGAAGTTCTATCATAATTATACGTAGCTCCTTGTCCGAGACGACGGTCCCAACCCTTCCCACTAATACTAAAGCATTATCCCAATTATAGGGTTGTTCATACCATACATCTTCAAACGTAATGACATTGTCACATCTGTCAAAAAGACAGGTTCTTTTGTTTTTTTTTTAGCTTTAAAGATAGTGACCTGAAGCGCTGTACAATCAGCGTTAGATACTACATGTAAATCGTCTCGGACAAGGAGCTACGTATAATTATGATAGAACTTCACTTCAGGTAAGTTCGTTTAATCATACAATAGTCGTATCATTGCAACTTCCCCACGCAAATAGTCGCATCACAACATTCGATGATTTGCGCCACTCTATTGGTCTTCATCACATCCCACGCAACAATTGTCTTAACTTCTAAGTTATTTATTAGGTACTTTATGCGTAAACAATAGTTGTAGTTGGGTGAAGACCAAAAAGTTACACACCGTTAACGTTGTGTTAGTAGGTAGTTAAAGTTACCACTCAATTTTTCCACTGTGACACGAAAGTTACTAATGTATGACTAATTTTCGTGTCACAATGGAAGGAGTTAGTTGTAATTTTAACTACCTACTAATGCAACTTTAAAGGTCTGTAACTATTTGGTCTTCACCCAGTTACGTCTTTTTGCTGCATTTTTTTACAATTAGGGGTCATAACTCGTACTTACGACTTCATGCGTTGCTTTAATGAGAAAGTATATCCGTTCATATAGTACCTAGTATTTACGACATACGACTTTATGTAATGGACTTGATCAATCGCAAAAGGTCGTAACTTTCTTATAGGTACGACCTTTGGAAAACGAGCACAAAGTCGTAACTAGGTTTTTCGGCCATACCTAATTTTCAAATTATTTGAATTATAAACATATTTGTTTCATGTTAATTAACCCGCTGCGGACAGGTAGGTTAGGTATATCCATAGTTTAAAGCAGTAATCATATTCCTGCTTGAAAAAATAAACGAAAAATTGTTATAATCGCTCTCTTCATAAATCGTAGATTTATATATAAGACATTATTCTTCCATGCTGGTCTGGGAGTAAAGAAAACCCATAGAATTTACAGATTGCTTTTCTTCCCGCGCAGATGGTAAAAGCCCATCGAGGAAATGGGCGAAAGTCTTAGAAATTATGATATAGGCGATGCGGCTAGCAACCCATCACTATTATTGTTTTTTTTTTATGTTAGATAGGCCAGCCAAACGAACTAGTGGGTCACCTGATGCTAAATGATCACCACTGTCCATAGACACCCGCAAATTATAAATTATTATGAATTCCCTTTCCAGCTATACGCCCTTAATCATGCTAAACGTGGCCTTAAGGTTTTGTTACCTTAGAGCCTAAGCTCTGTCTACCCCGTAAGGGATATAGACGTGATATATGTATGTATGTGTATGTACATTATGCATAGGTGTCGAAATATAGGTAGTCTAAACTTCGATTGAACTAATAATGTTCTAAAGTTAGATTCAACGAAATATTAGAACGTGCTAAAACAATTTAGACATTGTTTCTCGATATTGGTATTGATATTGTGAAGTGCCTAACCTAATTATTTCATGGCATGGTCATGGTACGGTCGAAGAAACTGAATCACGTACCTCTGTGGAACCTTTTCTCGTATGATTTCACTATCATTTATTTGGCAGGTGTATTGGTAAGCAATGATATTTGCAGTGAAATGGTTCCAAAATGGTAGGAGATTCAGTTTCCTTGACTGTACCTACTTACCCCTACGGTTAATAATTTACTTACTACTTTCGGTTGTGTCGTCGAACCACACGACTTTTCTATTTACGCCTTTATTTGTTTTGTACGTGATAGGTACGACCCAGCGATATCTGAAAAGATAAATATCCATAAAAATTCGGAGAAATCCTGCAGAATTATCACGAGAAACTAGTATGTATGTATGTAAACTCTTTATTGTGCAAAATAAACATAAGATAAATACAACTGACAAACACTGAGATGCATGCACACTACTATTATTACCATTAAGCACTACTAGTGCTAGTAGTGTTAGTGTAGGCAGTGACACATCACAAATTATTTTCGGAAGCACTATTCGTTTAAACATGAATACATGAAAATATTCTTTAATTTCCTACTAGGTACGACAGGACAAAGTTCGCGATGCTAAACGCGATGAATTAAACTCTCGCCAGCCTGTTGCTTGCGCTAACATTTTGTCAACGATGTGCTCCCGTGCCTTCATTGCGCGAGGTTTCACCTCGAAGATCGGCTACATAAGCCATCTTCGGGCGCACGATCGTCAACCCGGCTACGAGTCGGAAAGATCATTAATTTTCTGCGGCATTTAATCCGTTTGTTGATTCTTAAGCTAAACATTACCCGAATTCGGAGTTTACATGTGAAACAGCTCGAGGGTCCAAGACGAAACGCGACTGCGTAAGGAGATAAGTATTCGCTTCTTTCAAGACAGTGACCAAGGGATACCCCATCTGGTGTGTCCACGTAACTATTATATATCTGCAAAAAGTTGTGGCGTTGTTAAATATGCAAAAAAAAAAATGTGTAAAAAGGACTATAAAGATTTTCTCATAGTTCTTAATAAAATGAATTCTTACGTAAGATTCTGTTCAGGGTTATCTATTTTAAAATAGGGCTCTAAAGAGTCAAGCAAGTCCTGCGTGATAGTGGTACCAAACTTGTGCTTCTTGAGATAGTCTGACACTCCTCTTCTGAAATTCTCTTCGCCTATGAAACCTTCCAACATTCTTAATATTGATGCACCCTGCAAAAGTAAATATGTGCAGTCTACTCCATACTGTACATTTTTTGTTCTAAACTTCCATATTTAATGTTACAGATCACCTCAGACATTGTAAAATTGTAATGGTTTTAGTTTTAGGTTTATGCATCAAGCTTGTAAACAATCTGGCTCGCCAATCAGAGTGCAGTCATCGCAGCAGTGGTTTGGCGGATTTTATTTTAAGTAAACAGGGATTTCAAAAAAATTTAAGCATTTACTGAATGAAAAATGAAAATTTCAATCGTGTTCGTTGGGCTCCAGTTATTACAGCACAGTGTGTTGGCTGGCATGCTGGTTACTCCCGTAGGAAACTCATACTTATTGTAAATCTACCTCCGCCGGTAGAATTTTGATTTTTGGTCTAGTTTTAACTTTATTTTTCTCAATAGCTGTACATTGCTAATTGTAGTCCAACTCTCGCTAGTCCAACAACCTCGTTTTACCGTGTTTGCCAGAAAATTACTTATTAAATACATACATACATATATCACGTCTCTATCCCTTACGGGGTAGCCAGAGACTAAAGTATCAAAACCTTAAGGCCACGTTTAGCATGATTAAGGGCATATAAGTGGAAAGGGAAATCAAAATAGTAATGGGTTGCTAGTCGCATCGCCTATAACATGTTTCCTAAGACTTTCGCCCATTCCCTCGATGGGCTTTTACCATCAGCGCGGGAAGGGAAGCAACTGGTACATTCTATGTTTTTTCGTTACTCCCAGACCAGCATGGAAGATTTATTAAAATGATTCAAATATTATAAAGTAACTGTTGCCCCCAACTTTGTCTGCATAGAATTCGTTTATGGCTATCCCGCCGGAATCACGCAATTTTCCGGGATAAAAAGTAGCCTATGTGTTATTCCAGACTATAATCTATCTATTTTCCAAATTTCATCCAAATCTGTCCAGCCGTTCTGGCGTGAAAGAGTAGCAAACATCCATCCATACTTACAAACTTTTGCGTTTATAATATAAATAAGTAGGATGTTTCTTAATAATGTTTACCTTTTTGTAAGAAATTGTGTCATATGCTTCGTCTATTTGGCCCGGTGAATCCACAGTTTTCACGATGGGATGGCTCGACAGTCGTGTATCACTTTCCAGAGAAGGGTGGAGTGTGCTGACCAAGACATTTTCTAACTAAATCAATGAAATACAAGTAGGTAGTTATGTATATTTAAAAATGTATCACATAATGTGTACAATTACTTGACATTTAACTCTGTTACCGAGTTTTCTGTTTGAATTGAACTGAACTCACCGCAATCATAGACGGTTCGATAGCATGAATACATTTTTGGCTCATGTAAGAAGCAAATCCTTCTTTCAGCCAAATATCGTTCCACCATTTCATTGTAACTGGAATAAAATCAAATGTAAGAAGGTATGTAAATAATTACCAAAACGTTATGGGAGAAAATAATTATTACTTGGCAGTTCATGCCGAACCGACCTTGAGTATCGAACCTTAAGCGCAGTATCAAACCTGACGGCAAATACGCTAAGATAGTCTAGACAGGATCAGACTCCCCGTTGGTAGATAGGTACCTAAGTAGGTACCACAGTGGTAGGTGGAGAGTCAGTTTCTTGAGGGTATCAATGATAAATATAATCACTACAAGTAGGTACACTATGTTTTATTGCGGAAGGAGCAAAAGCACAGTATAGTGAGATACAACAAGAGAAGGAAAGAAATTACTTGTGTTGTGTATCGTAAGCGCGAAAGGAGGCGGAGGCGAGATAACGGCGTGCGTCCTATGGACGGGTTAGCGGGCGACTGAGACAGAGAGAGACTGAGACTGGCAACCGGCGTCTGCGCGGGGAGCGCAGGGGCCGCGGCCGAGCGGCGGAGTGGGATATTTCTACGATACGATTTCCGCGACGACCGCCTTCCGACACACAGAATATAACATACATTTGTATATTGTTCCGACATGACGATCGGCTATATACGAGGTAAGTGCTATTCAGGGTTGCCACCTTTAGGGGAAAAAAAATCGGGACAAATCGAGCATCCACCAGAGACGTTCGGAGTCTAAGCAAAAAGAAACTTTATTTTGTGTTTTTATTATTTTTTATTGCATAACTAATACAAAAGTGAATGAATTGATTGAGCCTATCGCATATTGTCAAAAATCGGGACAAAATCGGGGATTGTTTTCGTGTAATTGTGTTATGTACATATATTGTTGTTGTTTTTTTTTTCTAAATTATTATTGTGTGCATCTTTTGGATAATTATGTATCATGTCTTTTTTGTGTTGTGGCAATAAATATCTTTATTATTATTATTATTATTATTATTAAAATCGATAGGTAGCCGGGACGCGGGACAATGTCTTCGAAATCGGGACGGGTGGCAACTCTGGTGCTATTTGATGTTAGTTTGCATTATTTGTTCTTTAATACGTATTATCTTTTCCTGCAGGTGCTACGCCAACGCCACACCAGCCCCCTCCAGAGACCATCAAGGACGATAGTGTTTTGGAAGGTGTTCTTCTCTTCCGGATAGTGTTGCTTTCACGACACTTTTTTCGGTCATCGGGCTGTTCTCGTCGGTAAGTAGGTATGAATGCTGGTTTGAGTCTATCGATCGGTACAGTTGTTGGTTTACCCTTTATTAGTAGCGTATAGACTTTTTCGTTTCTTTCCAGCACTTCATATGGGCCTTTGTAAGCTGGTTGCAGGGCTCCTTTGACGGAATCTTCTCTGAGGTAAACATGAGTGGTGGTAAGCAGCTGTTTGAAAACAAATATCCCTTTTTTGCAGTACCGTGAAGCCGGTTTCGGTTGCATTGTTTGTTTGCTTTAATACGTATTATCTTTTCTTGCAGGTGCTACGCCAACGCCACAGGTACACTCTAACCAAACTTTTATCATAGACAAGACATAGTTAAGCCAGGATAGTCGAATCATAAGCCGAGAGTCAGGCCCGCCCATAATTTGACATACTTAATAAAAAAAACATGGTTCAAGCCTCATCGTCATTTTAGAGTCTTACAAATTCCATGTTCAGTAAAAATACAAAAAAATATTCATAGACCATTTTCACTGTAGTGCACATTGTCGAATTAAGGGTTAAACTAAAGCACGGATGTTTTTCAGTGCGCTCTAACTAATGATTAATGATCATCTAGATCTATTTTTAGATGTCAAATAAAAGTACGTTAACTCATGAAACTTCTAACAAACACCTGTACCTACCTAAATTTCCAAACCACATATGAAGAATCTCGTGCGCAAACACTTCAGCTATACTGTTCTTGACATCAGCAGCCGCAGTGGCCTCATCATCTATCAGAAATGAAACTTCGTTGGTGGTGATCAAACCCCAATGTTCGATAGCGTTTAACTGGTGGAATGGGAGACCTATCATGTCTGGAATGTTAAAGAAACTTCTATATCAATTTATGAGAATTATTATTAATTCATTAATTAATGTTTTTTTCACACCACCTGCTCGACAATGGCTAATTACATATCATGTAAACCTTACTCAAAGTAAGTCATTATAGCCCTTGGCTTTCGCCGGGTAGTAATATTGTACTGAAATTCATTATAACCCGTAGGTTAGTAATATGATTCTCAATTTCATAGTTCTTATTTCTATACTCTTAAAGTCCAATTTCGTAAAAATCGTACAGCTCCGAAAATCGAGACGGCCACGCCATGGCAAGCGGCGTTCGAATTTCGAACGAATGAAACAAATTTCAAATACAACAAAAGCTGCCAGTGTTTGCCGACGCTGTAATATTACACGCATAGAACTGCTAAGATTCCAAATAAAAATATTGCTGTTATATCATTAGGTACACAACTGGACTAATTTCTCAAACTTAAATTTTTACTTTTAATTTTGTTTTACTGTTGTTTTTAATTAAATTATTTTTCTAGTTTTTAATTCCATTTTCCACCTATACGCTCACAATCTTGCTAAGTGTGGCCTGTAGGTACCTGTTACCTTAGGCTCTGTCTACCCCGTAAGGGATAAAGACGTGATTTGTGTATGTGTATGTATGTATTTTTCTAGTCACCTTGGTTTTTATTGTCTCGCAAAAGGTGAGAAAAGTAGAGTATACTCCTCGGAGATAAAACTGTATATGTCTTGGGCGCGCTTAAATGCTTCGCTCCACTCAGGACTCAATCTTAATTCCCTCGCTACGCTCAGGAATTAACTCATAACACCCTCGCTACGCTCGGGAGTTAAATCTAGAGTCCTTTGCTGCGCTCAGGATTCAATATCGCGCCCGTGACATAATACAGTGTTTTATCCCCTCGGTGTACAATCTACTATAATTCACAGGCGCAATCTCTCGAGAGCTAAGTATCATGCGTTAGCTAAAGTATCTTGTGTCTTGAAATTCGTTCTTATCTATCCTCATCGATAGCGGTATAAATGTTAAGTAAATTTCGCAATCAAATTTTGTACGTTCAGCTTACGTAAGCCAAGCACGTCCAAGAAGAACCCTAAAGCGTTCTTCCTGACCGAGGGGTCAGGAATCTCTGCTCTGGAATTCCAGGTAAATCCCTACCTATGTGTCAACATCACTGGGAGCTGCTCAGTAACGTATCTCTGGGTGCTAGCTCCCGATAGTGACGCCAGGAGACAAATCAGGAGACTTGTTATAATAATTGATTGTTCCTCATACAAACATTGCATTTAGCCGATAAGAATAAATTACGTTATGTGGTCATGTGAAGTTGGCCACAGATACTTAATATATTTGTTGATGTTTTTAATTAACTGCAGGAAACAATGAGACCAGTATCCAGGTACTAAACAAGTCTGTACAAACCCAGCTTTGGTAGGGGAAATGGCACTTGAAAGTAGTTTATGAAAAATTCTGCGCTTTTTTTGCCAATGCGTAGAACAAAGTCAACTTGGTCAATTTTATCTTTTAAGGCGAAAGCTCTCAGTTTAAAGTTGCCTCCTATGCCGTTAGCATTAATTTCTGTTTCCTTGAAATCGAAGTCGCCAATCACAAAACAGACCAAATAAGTTGACATTGGGACGCTTGTTGCAAATTGAACTGCTTCGAATGCTGTATCATTGTCAACATATTTTGCAATTTCCTGAAAATAAAAATTACCTTAGGTAAGTTTTTATAGTCAGACTGAGGTACTAAATTTTTATGACAAGTGTAATTATTCTGAAAACAATTTTTTTAGATAGATATTTGTGGGTATTGCATCGTTATTAATATTTTTCTACTCGTTGATTTTAATCTGTCAATTATGTGTTTATAGACAAAATTGCAACCACATACTTTTAAATCTTGGATAGTCTATGGCACTTCGGACTCAACTATAATGATTATTATACAACTCTCCAGACGACTATAATAATTTCAAAATTAGAACTTAGTTACTTCGATCGAGCGTCGTGAGCGCTTAGTGGAACGCACCCAATGTAAAGTTGGAAATATCTGGCAAATTTGCTTCCATTTGAACACACTAACTTTTTTCTTCTGTTACGTGATTGGTTAGTAATTGAAGTAATTGGCCAATCAGAAACAGTCTTATAACGACGTCTCATTAGTTTTTTTTTGTGCTACGAAAATTTAAAAGTTTTGTTTGTTATTTGACGCGAACTCGATGGTGTTAAATAAATAATCCCTAATTCGAATTAAACATGAGTGACAGTGACGAGATTAGTTTCGCCGCTACTCCAGAGGAGATAACTACTATTAATTCATAAGTGCATGGAAGGTACAATTTTCAAACTTAACCCAATGTAATTTACAAAAGGTTATGTATGTACCTCGATAGACGAGGATGACGATGACTCGTAGAAAAAGTATTGTATACAATAGTTACATAATTAGCTTTTAAAATCTCGTACCTTACTTAGGCCACTCGGCAAGCCTCGTGGCCTAAACACGGTACTCGACTTTAAGAGCCTTCATTATACAACGATTGTATAAAATACTATTTGTGGTTACCTAGTAGCTAGTTATGTTTCAAGAGAAGACGAGCATTTGATACAACGCGTGAGAACGTGTGATATAATTAAGTAGTAGGTACGAGCTCCATGCCAACAACGCACAAGCACCTAACAGTGGCTATTATGTTTAGCAACGTTACTCTTAGGTTCAATGATAGACATGACAGTCAATGTTGAGTACTTAAATCTGCTTTTTCATGACCACAATACCTAAAGTGAGAAGTTACTAATCTTACATTCATATTGGAGAGAGCCACGTAGTTCTGCGGTTTGATAAGAGTTACGTCAAATGTCGCCTTAAAAGCTGGTTCATCAAAGCATGGAAATGCTTCACGTGCATGTGTTGGTTCGAACTGACTGGCGACCATTGTTCTGAAAATAATAAAAACAGAAGTTGAATGAATTGGTTGTCACTATTTTAACCGACTTCAAAAAAGGAGGAGGTTCTATGTTCGACTGCATGTATTTTTTTGTGTATGTTCATTATTTACGCTATGACGAAGGCAAGCGAGCGAGTGGGTCACCTGGTGGTAGGTAAATAAACATTGCTGGCATAGGCTGGCCTTGACCTCATCGGTGACGAATTGTCTCACAAATAAAAATCTACCTTGCCAACATAGTGTTCCATTTCTTTTTTACTGACCCGCAAATACGTAAATGACTGTTTTCCTATGTAGTAGCCCTAAGCATCAGTAGCTTGGTACCTAGGGACCGATTTTTGAAACCACATCCGTAAATAACCGCTCAAAACCGGTAAAAAATTATGCTAAATTAATTGTAGAAACAAGTAGAAAATTATAGGTACCGTAAAACACTCCAACTTTGCCACCAGGGTATATTTTGGCCAAAACCTAATTTCTAAGGAAATCTACTAATGTTAAGAAAGTTAACGGAATTATGGCAACATTCATGACATTGGTAGATAATAAACTATACCTGTGGCAACACAGAGTAGCGCGTGCGCTCCTGACTTCATCCAGTAACCTGTCGGCGCTTGTCGAGGACGGAGTATATTTTTGCGGGCCAATTAACAACATTTTATCGATTGTTTGTAATGTAAAACGATGTGCTGAGTATTTTGATGATTGTTCCGTTACTATAACTCGTAAATAACAAAAGTTATCATGATGGGCAAAATTACCCAGTGAAGTTTAGCTGCCATAAGCAGTGTTCTTTCCTGCACCATGTGGCCACTGCCCACCGGCCGGTGAGCTGTTGCTTTGTCACTCACACTTTTATGTTGCGTGCAATGTTTAAAGTTTTTTTTCTTTGCCTGTAGTGAAGCTTTCATCTTTTTGTTTTGTAAATTGGTTAATTTCATTTTAATTGTGTTTTCTTCTAACCTAAAGTTACATGCTTACATGTTGTCATTTCACTTCACTTCCTTTCCCTCTATTCTATTTTTCTATTGTCTGTGATGTGGTTGTCTATGCTTATTGTTTATTTTTTTTTCCTTTGTAAAGGCAAAGGGCTTTGTGCCCGGGCAACCACATCCTATTATATTTTATTGTTTAATGTTTAGTGTCTATTTCTCGCCGTTTATTTATTTAATCTAATCACCCTATGGTCCCAACGGAAGACCAGCGCTGGCTGTAAGGCCAGCAAATGCTGAGTTGGGACCATTTTGTGACAATTTATTTTTTTGTGATAATTTATTTTATTTAAGTTATTTTATTTGATGTTTTGTGATTGTCATAAATAAACTTTTTTTCTTTCTTTCTTTCTTTTTTCTTCTGTATGTTTGTCAGCATTGCCCGCCAGCAAAAAACGCTTAGGGTTGGCACCTTTTCTTTTTTTTTAAGTTTCAAGTAGGTAGATTGGTAAGTAGAAAAAAAAATTGATCCCGAGAAAAATGTGACGTTTCATAGCAAAAGGGTCCTTATGCCTGGTTCACATTATTCCAGTAAAATTGTTCCAGTAGCATTACATCGCGAGGCTAACGATGTCAACTGATCCACCGCACGCCGCAATGTTATAAACAAATTTGCGTCTTAGAAACTGTTTTAATACTTACACTTACCGACTTTGTGCATTTTTTTTTTAAATCCTAATTTGACAACCCTAACACTTTTAAATCGTTACATGCCGTTTGTATGGAGAAGAGGAAAAATGACAGACTAACATTGCCCACACATTTTATTAGGAAAGTATGAATGATATCGAATTATTTTTTAGGTCGATCGCCTTCATTTGCCAAAACACTTTCATTGGTGTTTATGTCATCTGTATAAGGTATAAATCAATGTGGCAACTCGCTAAAAATCAACGTGGGCAATGTTGGCTAAAAGTCCAGATTATTTTGCCCGCCCTCTTGATTGGTGATATGATAAAGAAAACTTCTACTAATTTTAGATTTTGATAAATCAATGCATGCACATGATCTCAGAGTTGCCACAGATACACAAATGTGTCCGGGGTTTCATACACAAAACTTGAAAAAATACAGTTTTCTCAAAAAAGTGGGCAAACTTGGCGTGTTTGACGTCTCTACCTAAATATTTTTGTTACCAAAAGCATTTTGTCAAATAAGTAGTCAAAAATTTTACTCGAGCGGTAATTTTGAAGCAGTCCACAGAATTTTTCGCCACTTCCGATTGACATTTTCACAAATGTACCCCTTTGACGTAGGTCAGATTTCTTTTCTAATATAACTCCTTCCATTTGACCGCATTCAACGAAGAGCCGCTCGAATTGTCAATGACCAGATACCAGCCAGATACTCTCTAGCCGGCTGGACCCACCTGGACGGGCCTATGTAACGGTGGCGCATACGGCGACAAGTTTAGTGTCCTCGCCAACACACCGCCCTGGGAGCCGGACTAACCGGTACTGGCGGAGGCGCATCAGATGCGGGAGGATGCCCGAGCGAGGGACCAGGACCCGGCCCCAGGAGGTAGCGCAGGCTCGCCGAATGGCTGAGCAGCGAATGAGGCATCGCTGGAAAGAAGACCTGGGGGACTGCCACTATGGAGTGTGGACCATAGGGGCGCTCCTCCCGTCTTTAGAGCAGTGGTTGGAGAGGACACATGGTGCACGGGTGCTTCGGTCATTATCTGCACCGTATCGGAAGAGGGACGTGTACGCGATCCCACCAGTGCGGCGATGCAAACGACACGGCCCAGCATACCGGCCCGGCGCTAGTATTTTTCCACGAAAAACTTTATCACGAACGACTTTACCACGAAAACTTTATCACGAAAAACTTTACCACGAATAGACTTTACCACGAAAAACTTTTTCACGAAAACTTTACCACTAAAGACTTTACTGAGATTTTTATCTTTACTTTATCTTTACTTTTTGTTTTTATATTAAAATGTCAGTCTGATTATAATGTACAGCAAAGATGGCTGTTTTCTTTTAACATTATTTTAGATTCAGTAAAGCCCTCAGCTTTAGCTAGGCTACCCCTAGCGTTTGCGACCTTTCTGGGATTTTTCTGAACAAAATCCGAATAGGACCTTGTGATCGAAAATTGCGCCGAAAGGTGTTAAATCGTCTTTAAAAAAAAAATCGTATCTCAAAATGGGGTGGAGATACTCCCCCGCACTTCAGAGACGAAAATGGGCGAAAGACTAGCCCTACCTCCTGACACCAAAACCAGGATTTTAGCGTTAAAACTGAGCAAGATGAGACACTTCCTGAGGCGCTGTTATGATATAAATTGCAGGCGCAAAGCGTTTTTTGACAATTTATATCTCAGCAACCGCTTATTGCTAACGATCCTTATTAACAGGGTAATTACTTCTGCCTCAACTCTACCCACCACAGAAATTTGGTGGGGGTAGGTTAACGGGTATAGAAGTTATTAGCCGGTAAAGTCTATTCGTGGTAAAGTCTGTTCGTGATAAAGTTTTCGTGGTAAAGTCTGTTCGTGATAAAGTTTTCGTGGTAAAGTCTATTCGTGGTAAAGTCTATTCGTGATAAAGTTTTCGTGATAAAGTCTTTAGTGGTAAAGTTTTCGTGATAAAGTTTTCGTGGTAAAGTTTATTCGTGGTAAAGTTTATTCGTGGTAAAGTTTTTCGTGGTAAAGTCGTTCGTGAAAAAGTTTTCGTGGAAAAGTTTTTCGTGGTTAAGTACTGACACCTACCGGCCCGAGTACTCGCACCGACAAGAGGGCAACGCCAGATATTCCACTCCGATAAAAAAAAGTACATCTTACCCGCCATTTTTAAGTGTGCCCGCATACAACCCATATAAGCCATCAAGCGTTCCGCTGAAGTGTATTTTCAGAACGTAGCGTCCATCAGGAATTATTTCCTGTGATCTGACAATCAAGAGTTGTCTCTCGTCAGTAATAGTTTCCACACTGACCGATATTTTCTCCAGAAAGAAGTTCTCCATACTAACGGACTGTATTGTAAGTTTGTTACTATGTAACGTCACATTGTTCGTTGGGTTGTAGACGCTGAGCTCTATTTCGACCGCGCCTCGGAAGGTCATGCTGGTTGCATTCGGCCACAGTCGCAATTTATAATTTACAGGTGCTACATGCTTCGGTAATCTGAAGCCAATCACGGGTCTTTTCTGCAATAAAGCACGATTTTTGAACAGAAGTAATAAATACACTGTAACCTACTAAATAACATTAACGGAGAGTCTGAGCTGAAGTCAAGACGGAGTCCTACGAACGGTGAAGTGTGCGGACAGTTGCACGCAAAACAAGCGTACCTACTGAGTCTCCAGTGTAAGTTTTCGCATATAAAAACGTCTCGAACGCATTCACGTAAATGTCTCAATTACTATTACATTAGGTACAGTGCCACTTGCGGATCGCAACGGCAACAAACTGTTCTCATAGTATTTGACATACATACGGTTTTCGGTCACACACAAAATACGCCTCGAACGCGTTTGCGTTAAAATGTCAAATACTATGAGAATACTTATCCAAATAGGAACAATTCCGAGATAATTATGGTGGGAAAGGATTTATCACTACATTTGTAACTAAACTTTGCAAGCAGACTGTTTGAGATACGCACACGCGTACTTACGCAGCAAGGCATAGTCTAAACCAGCCTCAGATTGCCGTTTGCTGAACTCCGTCGTGACTTTTTATTTAGGGTTTTGAGGCCAAAAAAAGCAATCAAGGGAATGGGCGAAAATCTTAGGAATTATGTTATAGACGATGCGGCTAGCAACCAATCACTATTTGGATTCCCCTTTCCACATATTCGACCACAATCATGCTAAACGTGGCTTTTAGGTATTGTTACCTTGGGCTCTGTCTACCCCGTAAGAGATAAAGCCGCGATTTACGTATGTATGTATGTATATTAAAAGCAAAAACCACTACTACTGCGAGTGTGCAAGTGTGATGTTAAGTATACCTAGTAGGCACTTTATTCGAACAGCCGACCTTTGCTTTATTATGGACAGAAGCGAAACATTTGTAGATTCTGCAGAACTAAGGGAATATAATTAAACAATATTTGATAGGAAAAGGTTTAATAAATTCTATATGTACCTACTAGCGACGAGAGTTACTTTTCGTTGTCTGTCTGTAAGTATCATACGAACAAAACTTACCTCTTCTTGTTGCCGTAATATAATTTTATGCGCTTGATGGAAACTAAACAATCCTAATGTTAGTAGTAAATTTAACAATTTGTGACTCCTGTTCAAATGAAAAAGCGGTATGTTCATCTGAAAATAAATGTTTAGAATTACCATCAAAACAAGAATTTATCTGAAATCAACAATATTTTAGTTCAACAGTATACATACATTCAAATTTTCTTCTTTTCGATAGGGTAAAACAAGGTAGTTTAAAATAACAAAAGTCTTTGATCACATAGGTACTTATTGGTTCAAAACACGATGCATTAAACTTCACTCTATGAAGAAATAATACTTATAGAAAAGCACTGAAATTTTGGATGATTTTCTTGGTTTATATACCTATATTTAAATGCTTATATCGAAAAATAGATAACAACATTTAATAGGATATTGATTCGTTGGTTTATAATATATAAAATAAACTTTTGAAATCAATTTTTGTGCGAAACTTCAATCAATTACTTTCATGATTTAGCGCGATTCAGTAATAAAGAAGAAAAAAGATTAGGTACTATTAGCAAGCGTAGTTGAGTAAGACTGCTTCAGGTCAGGTTTACTGCCTTCTGGTTCCCCCTGGGCAACGTAATTTAAATTTAAAGCGCGTTTAAAGTCACACTGCGAATGTGGACACCCGATGGGTATCGCAACTATGAAATTGCTTACACACTTTTATTACTGCAGTGGCTATTACGATATCGTATTGAAATTTTATGTTTTGTGGTGTGATTTTATGTATAATTGGTTATTGTAACGGTTATGTAAAAATAATTTCGTGCAAGCTGTAATCGCTGAACAATATTCTGTATTTTTCAAAATAAGACATAACAATGCTTTTGTATAAGTAGCTACTTACCTCGATTATCAATTATGTACCAAGTAAAACTATAACTAGGTAGGTACCTATGTGTAAATATAAATAATTTTCTTAACCTTATAATTATTGTTTTTACCTAGAGATAGAGTTTGGTACAATGTACATCTCTAAGCATTTCATTTAAATTAGTCTAATAATCTAAGTCAAGTTTTACTTTACAAGGGCCTGTGTTCGACACCGGTAGACCAGTACAAAGAAATGGACTAAATATTTTTTTAACAAAGTCCGTAAAGTATCCGTTCTTGCAGAGATCAGAAAAAACAATGACCTATGGCCAGGAGAGTTGGTTTGAAGGCACCGAGCCTCAGGTAAACACTTCAAGGCGCTGCCAATGCCAATAGTTTACATTTAGTACCTGTCTGAAATACTGCACGTAAATAACCGTTGTTAGGTACTCAAGTTACGAACTTACTCGTCGTCAACCTCGGGTTGGGCTGACCGACGGGCGACGTTAAAACATACTAATAAAATTTTAGGAAGTTCCTAAATGCACTGGACTACAGAATGGGCAGGGGTTACAATTCATATCTCAAAGCTTTAAATCGCCATAATTTCTTGTTTTTAGAAAAGCGACGCACTCAATTTGATATTATGTTCCTCTTTAAAATAATTCATTGTCATGTTGACTCCCCCTCACTGCTTGGTAATATTTCATTCAAAGTTCCTCGACGCAATGCACGACATGAAAAATTGTTTTCAGTTCCTTTCTCTCGCACTAAGTACTATGCTAACTCTTATTTCAGCCGTTGTCTAAAATATTATAACACAGAATTATCTCACATTGATATTCTTGCTCACAGAAACTGTCTTAATTTTAAGAACCGTGTTATTTGTCACTTAAATTCTTAGAAATTGCACGCACTTCTTTTCAATCTTCCATTTTTTAGTATTTAACCATGTTTAAGTATAATTATTAATTGGGTATTGTATCTGTTTCTGGTTCAAGTACAATGCCATCTACTGCATCTACCGTTCCAGTTTACCGATGTTCACGTTATTATTGTTATGGCACCTCAGGTCGACACCTTATTATGTATCAATACTATGTTCAACTATGTGACTGTTTGTTGCCTAAATAAATTAAAAAAAAAAAAAAAAATTAACTCCGGCTCTGTCTTTCTGCTTGTTACCTCGTCACAGCAAAACTATTGCACCCATCTTGATGAAATTTGGCAAAATTATAGATTGAACATAAAGGACACAAATAGGCTACTTTCCACTTGGAAAACTGGCAGTTCACACAGGATAGCAACAGGTAACGCTCATAGAAGCAAAGCATGGGTCCCGCAGGGTCACGTCAAACGAATTCGCTGCAGAAAAGTGACAAACGGGGTTAACTAGACAAGTTTAGTACAGTGTTAACTTTTTATTTTTAGGACCAGCATTTCACACCAGATTTCGTACCGATCTCAACTGAAAAAATAAAGAAGTATCTAATTATGATGCTCAAGTCAAAGTCAAGATTTCATTGAAATATTTATTTTTTCCAAAAGAACATAATTAAACAAAGTTTAACCATCAACACCCCAATATGCGCAAAGGGCCTAGCACGCTAGGTTTGACCGCGAACATAAAGCCTCTATCCCCTTCTAACCAGTGTGTGCGTAAGGGACGGGCGCATTATTTCCGCGATACACGCTAGAGTGCCAGGATCTCAGACAACACGGTCACAAGACAAGCGTACACACTGAGCGAGAATGGCGTCTGATTGATTGCTAGACGTTACGTAGAAGCAAAGCATGGGTCCCGCAGGGTCACGACAAATGAATTCGCTGCAGAAAAGTGACAAACGGGGTTAACTAGACAAGTTTAGTACAGTGTTAACTTTTTATTTTCAGGACCCGCATTTCACACCAGATTTCGTACCGATCTCAACTGAAAAAATAAAGAAGTATCTAATTATAATGCTCATCAAGTCAAAGTCAAGATTTCATTCAAATATTATTTTTTTCCAAAAGAACATAATTAAACAAACCATCAACACCCCAATATGCGCAAGGGGCCTAGCACGTAAGGTTTGACCGCGAACATAAAGCCCCTATCCCCTTGTAACCATTAAGTGTGTGCTTAAGGGACGGACGCATTATTTCCGCGATACACGCTAGAGTGCCAGGATCTCAGACAACACGGTCACAAGACAAGCGTACACACTGAGCGAGAATGTCGTCTGATTGATTGCTAGACGAGCAGATGCGCGGCGTTGAGCCAGGCGGCGAGCTGCGGCGCGTGCGTCGCGGTCCACGCGATGTTGTTGCGCACGGTCTCCAGCACACGCGCGCGCGCCCCCACGACCGCGCCCGCCTCCGAGTGCTGTTGGAAGAATGACTCTATCTGCACAACAAACAAAAAATATATAACAATTTTCGTATTTTTATCATAAATATCAGAGCAATAGACCCGAACAAGCTGAAGTAACTTTACCTCCTTTAGCCTGTCTTCGGTGTGAAAATGGCTAGTAATCGTCCCGACCGCAAACCACAGAAAGAAATCGTGGAGAGTAAATCGTGCGACGATCTGTGTCCAGTGTTCGCGCAGATAATCCCAGGCGATCGCCGAGCCGCATGGGTTTTCGCTAATGCTTTGTAACAATCCCAGGAAGTCCTGTCTACGAATGTTACGCTCGTCCCACGCGAGTGTTAAGAATCTAAAAGGGATGAGAAAACTTAAATATTGGTTACTAAAAATTATAGTCTCGAAGTGGAGAGAACAATAATAATGTTATTATTTTACCGGCACCATCCAAAATGCCAAATATTTATAACCAAAGAAAATTTAATTTAAAAGAAACTTATTTGTTACACAAGGCTGCAAAGTTTTTGTTTGGCGCCAGTCTGTATTGAAACCAGAGCATGCGAAGGATGGTATGATTGAACCACGAGTGAAGCGAGTGGTACAAAATAATAATCGTGAGCGTCGTGAGGGTTTCAAGGCACAATACGCTAGACAACTTTGCTGCCGCGCGAAATGCACAATTTTTCACCTCACTACAGCGAGAAAAATGGTGGATGGAAGAAATACAGTTGAACTAACAGTAAATTAGTTTCTTATTTAGCAACGAACGTTAGCAAATCTTGAGAATAACTTATAGACCAGGGTCGATAATTTTTGAGACCAAACAAAATTATAGTAGGATGAAACCAATTAGAAAAGGTAGAGAATATTACAAAACCGGTCAAGTGCGAGTCGGACTCGCGCACCGAGGGTTCCGTATCATTATCTATAAATATCTAAAACCAGTGTAAGCAGAGCCCTGTTCCAAAGCAAAATGTACGCAGTGTGGGGTTACTTTATATTGGTCACTGCTATATACAGACATACATACACATTTACGGTTTTCGCAATTATTCTTTAATCTGTGCTATAAGACCTACCTTCATACCAAATTTCAAGATTCTGCGTTCACGGGAACTACCTTGTAGGTTTTGATTCCCTTGAGAGTTGAAAATTTGCGGAAATTTGCGGCATAAACGGCTGTATCTTTTGATTGCGTTGGCTTAGAAGTTTGATTTTTTCACAGCTTCAAGGGACAGTAGACCTGAGTAATTGATATAAATTTCAGCTTCATACCTCCACGCGTTACTGAGAAAAAGGGTCTTGACAGACGGACGGACAGACGGACAACAAAGTGATCCTATAAGGGTTCCGTTTTTTCCTTTTGAGGTACGGAACCCTAAAAATGAAAGGAAAAATAAATTACGGGCGATCGGAGGTCGGGAAGGGGAAGGGGGTGAGTTTTTAAGGGTGAAAAACGGTTTATCTCGATTTCCGGCAAAACTATGTCTTATGAAAAAAAGTTAAATGGCAAAGTTGTAGGTAGTTAATAAAAAGATCTACAACTTTTATACTTTCACTTTTTTCACATAACCTCAAAATTTGTGTGAAAAATTCAAATAACCAAGCTTTTGGTTTTTTATTTTTCTTTCGCAAAAAAAAAAGTATTACGAAATTTGGTGAAAACTTACCTTTTTATGTCCCGAACATACAGTATTTTTTTTAAAACATTCATTTTTTCACCTTATTTTGACTTAATATCGAAAAAGCTTCCTAATTTTCAAGCGACAATTCTCACGTCAAAATATCTGTTTTTTTTTTAAAAGTCGGTGGCCTTTTTGTTCGTTGAAGTCTCTACTTTCTGATGGTATAAAAAAAGATGTACATTACTATGGTAAAATGTTCTCAGAAAATGCCAATAACCGAAAAAAACATAATGTTCAATTATCAGCTATTTATTAAAATTTACACGTTAATTACTCGTTAAACGTAAGATTTCATGTTATATTGATAAACAAAAAAAAATACGAATCCATAAAAAAAGTAAAGATTGCAAAAATCATGCGAAAATAGTTGTTCTAAATATTTAAAAAATTGGATTTAAATCCTATTTTTATTGTATTTGAGAAAATTATAATGAATAACGTAATCAGTATAAAGTATCGAAATTCAATAGTACGATTTACATGTACATTTATACATAATATTTACTAGCTGTTGCCCGCAACTTCGTCTGCATAGAATTCGTTTATCGCTATCCCGCGGGAATTGTGCAATTTTCCGGGATAAAAAGTAGCCTATGTGTTATTCCAGACTATAATCTATATATGTTCCAAATTTCATCCCGATCTGTCCAGCCGTTCTGGCGTGAAAGAGTAATAAACATCCAAACATCCATACTCACAAACTTTCACATTTATAATATTAGTAGGATGAGATTTTCTATGACATAAATGTAATTAGAATATAATAAATCAACTTTATTAGTGAAAAAAATTGTAGCAGTCACATTTTTTAGATGAGATCTCCTTTAAATCCTACTTTTTTAATATTAAGAACAATTATTTTCGCATGTTTTTTCCAATCTTTACGTTTTATGGATTCGTAATTTTTTTGTTTATCAATGTAACTAACATGAAATCTTACGTTTAACGAGTAATGAAGGTGTAAATTTTAATAAATAGCTCAAAATTTAACAATGTTTTTTTCGTTTATTTGCATTTTCTGAGAAAATTTACCATAGTAATGTATATATTTTTTATACCATCAGAAAGTAGAGATTTCAACTAACAAAAAGGCCACCGACTTTAAAAAAAAAAAACAGATATTTTGACGTGAGAATTTTCGATTGAAAATTAGGGTGCTTTTTCGTTATTAAGTCAAATAAGGTGAAAAAATGAATCTTATAAACCAAAAAATTACAATACAACAATACAAATACTCTTTATTGAACACCACACATCAGTACAAAACATAGGTACAGAAACAAAGAACAAAGTAAAATTACTGTATGTTTGGGACATAAAAAGGTAAAAAAATATTTATTAGGAATTAACAGATTTTAAAATAAATTAATCCCACCAAAAACATTCTGTAAAAAACTAGCCAAGTCTCGATTGAGCGAGCTGCTTGTTTATCTCTAAAAAGTAATGAAATCTAGACAAAGTCGTTCCAAGTCTAAGTTTGCTTACTGCGATTTCTTTATTATTATAGTTAATGTTGTGTTGACTTGGACGTTGAAGGGTACACAAGTGTACAAAACCAGGTTCATTTTCCATCGTCAATGGGTAGCGGTTCTGGCGACAGATTGGTGCAATGGTGTAATGGAGCACCTGGTTTTGTACCCTTGTTTACCCTTCGACGGCCAAGTCAACACAACATTAACTATAATAATAAAGAAATCGCAGTAAGCAACCTTAGAGTTGGAACGACTTTGGCTAGATTTCATTACTTTTTAGAGATAAACAAGCAGCTTCATCGAGACTTGGCTAGTTTTTTACAGAATATTTTTGGTGGGATTTCACTTCTTTTTGTAGAAACGTGGGCATATTGATTTATTTTGGGTGCGTAACGATGTATATAAAAATGTTTGGTATAATATTAGTAGCAATAACGCTCATTTGATATAATTATTAAATCATATAACAACACTTAATATATTTACATATGACATAATTATCATTTCTTATAATGATCATTTGATATAATATCATTTAATATAACATTCTTTAAGTATAATGCTTATTTCCTATAATGACCTTATGGTATAACGTTATTTTTATATAAAATACAATTGGCATAACCATTATTGATATAATGTATTAGAGACATAATCACAAAACTGCTATCAAAAAGTAGGTTAGGTTAGGTTTGAACTGCGTCCCCCAACAAAAACGAACTGCTATAAAAAGTTCACATTTAATTTCCGACATTTTAACACTCAATTACATAGGAAACATGAACGTAGACAGATAATAATGAGTTCTCACAAGAAATCTACCCAACCAACAATCAATAATCATTTTAACACATTGTGGGTGTTTTAGTATTAACGCGCTTGCTATGAACAAATTTTAAGTTACTATTTTGCCTTTGCTATGAAAAAACTCACAGGCGTTACAATTTCAAATATACAGGCTGTCCCAGAAAGTAGAGTCAAGCGAAAGTCCTGACGTAGAGCAACTCAAGGGGCATCCGAATCACCCCCATGTATGTTCCGCGATTTTTCGTAGTTTAGGAGTTATGGCCTTTTTTCACATTTTCTATTAATCTACGACCACGGAGACAGTTTTGCTCACTCTGACTGCAATAATTGAGATAATTGGCTGTTTGTTTTTTTAACGAGTAGCTGAATAGTACGTGCATGTATTTCATTTAAAAACAAAACAACATCGTTGACCGTTTGGGCAAAAAAAATATCGAATCACAAAAAGTGACTAAATTTTGACTGTAGTTCAGACTTTGAAGGCCGATTACAAAAAAAACTAGCATAACTTTTTTTTTTCAAACCATGTTTAAAAACTGCCTTATTTTATTGACTTTTTACCCTATTCATTGTATTGATCTATCATTAATGCCAAAAAAAAATATCAAAACGTACTTCATCCGTAATTTTCACTTTTTCTAGTAAGGCCAAGTACAAATCTGAAATATTTTTTAATTTTCATTTAATAGCCTCAGAAAATCAGTGGCCAGTATTATTGTTATGCACCAAGAAGTTTTTCATGCTAAATCCGGAGCACAAACCTAATTTCAGATTTGTACTTGGCCTTACTAGAAAAAGTGAAAATTACGGATGAAGTATGTTTTGATATTTTTTTTTGGCATGATCCCTTAATGATAGATCAATACAATTAATAGGGTAAAAAGTCAATAAAATAAGGCAGTTTTTAAACATGGTTTGAAAAAAAAAAAGTTATGCTAGTTTTTTTTGTAATCGGCCTTCAAAGTCTGAACTACAGTCAAAATTTAGTCACTTTTTGTGATTCGATATTTTTTTTGCCCAAACGGTCAACGATGTTGTTTTGTTTTTAAATGAAATACATGCACGTACTATTCAGCTACTCGTTAAAAAAACAAACAGCCAATTATCTCAATTATTGCAGTCAGAGTGAGCAAAACTGTCTCCGTGGTCGTAGATTAATAGAAAATGTGAAAAAAGGCCATAACTCCTAAACTACGAAAAATCGCGGAACATACATGGGGGTGATTCGGATGCCCCTTGAGTTGCTCTATGTCAGGACTTTCGCTTGACTCTACTTTCTGGGACACCCTGTATAAATGGTAATAAAGATTTATATACCTATTATACCTCTTGATTGTTATATATTATGATTTGTATATAAAATGAGCGTTATACCATATAATCGTTATAAGAAATAAGCGTTATACCGAACGATAAATATACGAAATAAATTTATATATTTTAAAATTATACCAAACGTTTATTATACACAATGAGTGATTATATCCTTTGAAATTATATCAAATGTTGATATATCGATAGAAAATATATTAAATATTTTTATATCAAACATTACACACCCATTTATTTTATTAGATTTTCTTATTTGACACCTTTTTTTTTCTTCGATTATCCTAGTTTTTATAGTTTGCCCTTTATGTGGCAATTAAACCCTAACTCTGTACCAAATTTCAGCTCTCTGAGTTTATGGGAAGTACTAGTTCTATTTTGATGATCATGAGTGAGTGAGTGTCATAAATGCGAAACTTTGCTTTCGCTTAACTTTGGAACTAAATGACCTACAGACTTGAAATTTTGGATTTTAAGTGTGTGATTATAGCTTACTGGATGACGAAAATTTCTGCGTTCTGGTCTTATCCAGAAGTTCTCAAATAGGGGCCTGAAAATGCGGCGAAATGGTTCCAGTAAAGGATGGTACGGCAGTGTTTGCTTCGCGCTCGACTTGGCGGGGGCACTGCCGTGCCCCCAGATAAACGATAACGGATCGCGTTTCTGAACTTGACATTATGTTTTTGTTAATCGAATGAAAAAGTTAGGGGGTCTGATAAGAAGTTCATATCATATCATAGTACATTTGAAGTACGTATTATTCCGTCCCTCTCACTCACCTGATTAAGTACTATTCGTGTAAGCGGGGTGGCAACATACGAAGTTCTAATTTCTAATTTCTGAGTATATGTGTAGGTGGTCATGGTGGTCACGTTCGAATGTCCACCCAAGGGAAGAAAAAGCACTTTTCCACGCAGATTTTGAAGGAGAAAGATAGCCTTTTCAAGCAAGTGTATCTAGTGATATGTTTTTTGTGGGTGCGTAACGATGGCTATAAAAATTTTTGGTATAATATTAGTAGCAATAACGCTCATTTGATATAATTATTAAATCATATAACAACACTTAATATATTTACATGTGACATAATTATCATTTCTTATAATGATCATTTGATATAATATCATTTAATATAACATTCTTTAAGTATAATGCTTATTTCCTATAATGAACTTATGGTATAACGGTATAACTATGGTATGGTATGGTATAACTATCAAAAAGTAGGTTAGGTTAGGTTTGAACTGCGTCCCCCAACAAAAACGAACTGCAATAAAAAAGTTGGTTAGGTTATAAAATACAATTGATTTGTATATAACATGAGCGTTATACCATATAATCGTTATAAGAAATAAGCATTATACCGAACGATAAATATACGAAATAAATGTATATATTTTAAAATTATACCAAACGTTTATTATACACAATGAGTGATTATACCCTTTGAAATTATATCAAATGTTGATATATCGATAGAAAATATATTAAACATTCTTATATCGATCATTACACACCCGTTTTTTGTAGTGTAGTTTAAGGTTGGATGTAGGGATATTTTTTGCAAATTTTATGCGAATCCATATTTTTATCCTAACTACAACGTCAAACTCAGTAGAGACTAAAAGGAACTATTTGTTTAGGTTGCATAATATTTACTTTTTGAGTATTTCTGTGTTCTGCGGTGCCGTTAATGCTGTCAAGAGATTCGCTTGTTCTTGAACATCGTCTTCGTTCTTGTATATATGCCACAACTCATACCACTGCGACTGAGTCGCGTATTTCATGCCTGAAAAATTACACGACTTCTTCGAAAAAAGCTAAAAGAATAGGTACTGTACTAAGTAGTACTTACCTATAGGTAGGTAACCATACATAATAGGTACAAACTCCAAATAAAACACCAAAACACGTAGACTAAATATTTTATGATGGTAATAGGGAATCCTTTGTGAGAAAACTATTTTTTAGTTTTTCTGCAATTTCCTATGATTTTTAAATTTTCATTAAAAAGTTTGCAGTGGAATGTAAACTTGTGGTAGTGGATCAAATTAAATTATGAAACCAGACTACTCTATGAATTATTCATAACGAAGGATGCCTGCACGCAGGCTAACAGTAGGCAAAAAGACTGAAGCATTCTAGCAAATAAACATTTCTGATTCTGATTCTCAAAAGGAGAAGAGACACCCAATCCCACGTGTAAAGTTATAAATCTTACCATAAAAATAGACCGTTTTGTGAAGATCTCTTTCGATCGTCTGGACCTGTGTAGTGCCGTGACTGTTGAGCCAGCTTCGGAATTTGCTACGGACTTTTTCTTCAGCTGCTGGCAGTTCCGCGCGGCATGCTAGCTCTATTATCGTTTTGCGTAGCATTCTGCAAGAAATAAATATAGTTTTAATTGTGGGGTGCTAATGTTATCAGCATTAAAGAAAGGCTAAATTGGTTTACCCATCAATAGCAGCCAGGTTGCTTTTCTCCCAGTTTTGCTTTGCATAAATATTGGACACAAGACTCTGTATGTAAATCTGAAAAAATTTAAAAGGCAAAAACTCAGCGAGTTATCGTGGTTTCTAAAAAATACATGCAAAATATTATAAAATAAATACGTTCTAAAAGAATGACATTGAAAATGATTGCAAATTACGTGAAAAAATGAAATTTACATTTTTTTTTCATTAAATTGAAATTTAGTTCTTCTCAATTAATTATAGAAAAATGTTTTGGGTAATCTGCTCGCAACGTATAATCATTTTGGTGAGAAGAAACTATCTCATGTCTGTCATACTCATAAAATGCAGTAAAATTATCTACACGGCTACAACCCCGTAGAATAACAACGAACGATGTGTTTTCACATTCCGATCGCGTACGATAAAGTTTTTACAGTGACTTACCGCCGCGGATGCATACCTAATAATAGCAATTGTAGCTTACTTGCAGCTTCTCCTTTGTTGGTGAGTCGGACAGCCTATCGGACAGATTGTTGAGTATGCCGGCCGCGGTGGTCCACGGCACGTAGTGGTCCTCGACCGCCATGTACGTGGTGAGGTTCAACGCCAGCTCGTACGGCGCCACGCCCGCCTCCGCGAGCGCGAACACGTCGTTCAGCAAGTGAGCCCGGTCCGATATCGTCAGCTGTAATGAGTAGCATGAACAACAACTAAACAAAACTGTTTCTACCTTAGCAAGAAAACTTTAACTAGATATATTTATGTACTTAATATAATAATATTAGTTAGCCTGTGTGAGCAAAAATAACGTGTCACTTTTCAAACAACTTTCTTTGGGAAGTGACCCGCTTTGCTCTGTAGATCCATACTTGTTTTGACTTCAGCTTCAGCTGCTCTATCAAGCTCTGCCACATTTCCAGCGGGTAGTTGACTCGATAAAAACCTACTTGGTCGTTGTTTATCTTGAGCCATTTTATGTCTTTTTCTGTTATAGTAACTGCAATGAAATTCAAGTAGGTAAGTAATAAAACGATAGCTACCTCCGACGCAAAAGGTCGTAACACGTTTTTTATGCAAAATGAGATTTTTCAGTCGTTATAAAGACATTAGTCCAAGCTATAACTTCCTTATAATTAAGGAGTTTTGTAATTGCTAATAGTCGTATCATTGCAACTTCCCCACGCAAATAGTCGCATCACAACATTCGATGATTTGCGCCACTCTATTGGTCTTCATCACATCCCACGCAAAAATTGTCTTAACTTCTAAGTTATTTACTACTTTATGCGTAAACAATAGTCGTAGTTGGGTGAAGACCAAAAAATTACACACCGTTAAAGTTGTGTTAGTAGGTAGTTAAAGTTGCGACAATTTTTTTCCATTGTGACACGAAAGTTATCCATACAAATGTATGACTAATTTTCGTGTCACAATGGAAGGAGTTAGTGGTAATTTTAACTACCTACTAACGCAACTTTAAAGGTGTGTAACTATTTGGTCTTCACCCAGTTACGTCTTTTTGCTGTATTTTTTTTACAATTAGGGGTCATAACTCGTACTAACGACTTCATGCGTTGCTTTAATGAGAAAGTATATCCGTTCATACATATAGTACCTAGTATTCACGACATACGACTTTATGTAATGGACTTGATCAATCGCAAAAGGTCGTAACTTTCTTATAGGTACGACCTTTTGAAAACGAGCACAAAGTCGTAACTAGGTTTTTCGGCCATACTTAATTTTCAAATTATTTGAGTTATTAACATATTTGTTTCATGTTAATTAACCCGCTGCGGACAGGTATATCCAAAGTTTAAAGCAGTAATCATATTCCAGCTTGAAAAATACACGAAAAATTGTTATAATCGCTCTCTTCATAAATCGTAGATTTAGATACAAGACATTATTCTTCCATGCTGGTCTGGGAGTAAAGAAAACCCATAGAATTTACCGATTGCTTTTCTTCCCGCGCAGATGGTAATAGCCCATCGAGGGAATGGGCGAAAGTCTTAGGAATCATGATATAGGCGATGCGGCTAGCAACCCATCACTATTATGAATTCCCTTTCCAGCTATACGCCCTTAATCATGCAAAGCGTGGCCTTAAGGTTTTGTTACCTTAGAGCCCAAGCTCTGTCTACCCCGTAATGGATGTAGACGTGATATTATGTATGTATGTGTATGTACATTATGCATAGGAGGTGTCGAAATATAGTCTAAACTTCGATTGAACTAATGTGTTCTAAAGTTAGATTCAACGAAATATTAGAAAGAAAGAAAGAAAGAAAGAAAGAAAGAAAATGTTTATTTGCTCAGAATACGTACATAATGATCTTAATAATTATAATATTGTGAACCAGTATTCAGTCGACGAATCAACATGCAAATTTATCACATATTTTTAAAACTAAAGCATACACAAAAAATACTAACAAATATAAATAATGCAGACAGTAACAGTAGGAATGTCAAAGAAATCAAATTAGGTGTAATACGTTAATTAGGTTAAATCATTGAAAGAAACAAAAAAAATAGTTATATAAAATTATAAATTGATTAATTACAGCTTTATGAAATAATTACAAGTTTAATTATTATACCTTGACAAATCTAAATATTCCTTAACACTATAAAAACAATTTTCATTCAACCAAAATGTCAATTTTTTCTTAAAATCCAATCCCTGCAAAATCTTTAATTCATCCGGAAGATTATTAAAAAGTAGAATTGACATATTGAACGCATTTCTCCTGTACATATCCGCGTGGCATGGTGGCTGGCGAAGAAGATTCTTATATTGCGCTCTCTGGTGTCTTACAGAAACATCTGCTCGCTTTTCAAAATATCGTGAGTGTGATTTAGTTATCAAACAAGCCTTTTTTTATGTACACACGGCAATATAATCAGGTAAGCACCTACGCACGCTCGCGCCGTATCTATCCTGCTTACCGAATAGCTTTGCAGTGTGTACATGCAGGCCAAAGGTAAAATTTTTCGGTTCTTGAAAATTGGTCTGCAGCTATCAGTGAACCCAACATTCGCAATTGCCCGTAAACATTTTTTTTGTAAAATAAATGCTCTCTCCACATCAACGGAATTTCCCCATAAGAGGAGTCCATAATCAAGTGTCGACGACACGTAACCATGATATGCAGTAATCGCCGCATCGATAGAGGCTGTGTTCCTGAGTTTCCTTAACGCGAATATAAACCTATCCAATTTAGAACACACATAATCAATATGGCATTTCCAATTTAGATGTCTATCAATAACTAAGCCTAAAAACGTCCCACTATTAGATTCCTTCACAGAATTGTTACTATAATTAATGTCTAATTGAATTGGATGACTTTGATAAGAATGAAATTGCATATATGTCGTTTTAGTTAAATTGATATTTAGATTATTATTAGTTGTCCAGTTATCTATGTCAGTAAGCGCTGTATTTATACTAGATTCATATGTATTTTTATCATCACCTTTTATTATCAAAGTTGTGTCATCAGCAAATAAGATGCATTTATGTGAAGTGGCTAGTGGTAGATCGTTTATGTACATCAGGAACAGCACTGGTCCCAAGTTACTTCCCTGGGGAACACCTGAGCCATTGGTACGAAACTGCGATCTGTATACATTTCTTGTGAGTGTTACCAGTTATATCCATTTTAGCAATTTCCGTGCATTGTTGCCTATTCTGCAAATAGCTTTCGAACCAGTTTAAAGCTATACCTCTTATTCCATAGCATTGTAACTTGGAAAGAAGTATTTTGTGGTCGACAAAGTCAAATGCTTTGCTTAAATCCAAGAAAATTGACATTACGGGCACTTTGTTATTTAAGGCTTTAGTTACGTATTTGATGAATTCAAAACATGCTAGTTCCGTCGAAAGTCCTTTACGAAAGCCATATTGGTCTACATGTAGTATGCTTCCCTTTTCCAAGAAGTCCGTCAACCTAATACACATGGCCTTTTCAAAAATTTTAGAGAAATTTGGAACAATAGTGATAGGCCGGTAGTCATTTGGATTGTCGCGCCTCCCCTTCTTAAAGAGGGGTTTAACTATTGATAACTTTAACTGATCAGGGAAAACTCCCTGGCTAAAAGAAAGATTGATTAAGTGTGCAAGGGGGCGACTCAGATAAACAGCAACATGTTTGATCAAACCTGTTGATATGTTATCACAACCACAAGTTTTGCTGTTTTTTAATGACATAATAATTTTTACGACTTCATCTTCTGTAACTGGCCTCAAAATATCGAAAAAGGATGATTAAATGTCACATTTTGGTTTGATTTCGTGCCATTATTATTAATACGTGTGCTTGTAGTGTCAATGAAAAAAAAATTAAAATGTTGCAAATGTCTTGTGGATTTTGATATGTCACATTATTGAAATTTATTGATTTTATGTCGTTATCATGAGCATTATTAGAGGCGGATGAAGATATGACATTCCACGTAGCCTTGCATTTATTTATATTGGATGAAATATATTTGTTATTACTTAATCTTTGCGATTTCAATATACACTTTTTAAGAATGTTATTATATTTTTAAGAAAAGTTTTACTTAAGTTTTTATTTACATGTTTTTATCTAGTTTTAATGCATAAGTTGCGTTTGACGTGGCAAGACTTTCTTATTCCTTTCGTTAACCATTTAACCTTCATCAGTCTGTTGTTAACCTTCACCTTAATTAGCGGAAAACACAAATTGTAAAATAAGCATATTCAATCATAAAAAAATTTAAAAGCATCCCTTAAATTGTCCTCTTCTAATACATCCGAGAAAGACAAGGACCCTAAGCACATGCGAAACTTTCCCACATTTTCGCTGCAATAGTCTCTTTTCCATTCAAACCAGGTCACATAAGACTTACTCTTTTTTACTTTAAAGGCCAAAGTTTGCGCGTAGTCATGATCTGATAGACACAAATGATGAGTTTTGGCCTCAGCATCTCTTATATTGCTAGCGATTTGATCTATGCTTGCGTTAACTCTAAAGAACATCTAAAGAACATGATAAAACAATTTAGACATTGTTTCTCGATATTGGTACTGATATTGTGAAGTGCCTAACCTAATTACCTATTTCATGGCATGGTCATGGTACGGTCGAAGAAACTGAATCACGTACCTCTGTGGAACCTTTTCTCGTATGATTTCACAATCGTTTATTTGGCAGGTGTATTGGTAAGCAATGATATTTGCAGTGAAATGGTTCCAAAATGATACGCGATTCAGTTTCCTTGACTGTTTGTACCTACTTACCCCTACGGTTAATAATCTACTTACTACTTTCGGTTGTGTCGTCGAACCACACTACCTTTCTATTTACGCCTTTATTTGTTTTGTACGTGATAGGTACGATCCAGCGATATCTAAAAAGATAAATATCCATAAAAATTCGGAGAAATCCAGCATAAATTAATATGAGAATTTAATAAGTTTAATTTGTCGGAAACTTAATCATAATTCTAATACCAAAGTTACTAAATGATTTTGTCCCATGGAGGTAGGAATAAAGGAAAATTTATCACGAGAAACTAGTATGTATGTAGATACCTATATAAACTCTTTATTGTGCAAAATAAACGTAAGACAAATACAATTGACAAACACTTAGATACATGCACACTACTTTTATTACTATTAAGCACTACTAGTGAGTAAGTAAGTAAGTAAATGCTTTATTGTCCAAATATAAAGAAGCAGAGACAAATCACAAAAAAAGAACTTAAATATATGCACAAAGGCGAACTTATCCCTATAAGGGATCTCTAAGGGATACTAGTGCTAGTAGTGTTAGTGTAGTGACACATCACAAATTATTTTTGGAAGCACTTGGACTAAACATGAATATAAGAAAATATTCTTTAATTTCCTACTAGGTACGACAGGACAAAGTTCGCGATGCTAAACGCGATGAATTAAACTCTCGCTAGCCTGTTGCTTGCGCTAACATTTTGTCAACGATGTGCTCACGTGCCTTCATTGCGCGAGATTTCACCTCGAAGATCGGCTACATAAGCCATCTTCGGACGCACGAGCGTCAACCCGGCTACGAATCGGAAAGATCATTAATTTTCTGCGGCATTTAATCCGTTTGTTGGTTCTTAAGCTAAACATTACCCGAATTCGGAGTTTACATGTGAAACAGCTCGATGGTCCAAGACGAAACGCGACTGCGTAAGGAGATAAGTATTCGCTTCTTTCAAGACAGTGACCAAGGGATACCCCATCTGGTGTGTCCACGTAACCATGATATATCTGCAAAAAGTTGTGGGGTTGTTAAATATGCAAAAAAATATTTGTAAGAAGGACTATAAAGATCTTCTCATAGTTCTTAATAAAATGAATTCTTACGTAAGATTCTGTTCAGGGTTATCTATTTTAAAATAGGGCTCTAAAGAGTCAAGCAAGTCCTGCGTGATAGTGGTACCAAACTTGTGCTTCTTGAGATAGTCTGACACTCCTCTTCTGAAATTGTCTTCGCCTATGAAACCTTCCAACATTCTTAATATTGATGCACCCTGCAAAAGTAAATATGAGCAGTCTACCAGTCCATACTGTACCTACATTTTGTAAAATTGTAATGGTTTTAGTTTTAAGTTTATGCATCAAGCTTGTAAACAATCTGGCTCGCCAATCAGAGTGCAGTCATCGCAGCAGTGGTTTGGCGGATTTTATTTTAAGTAAACAGGGATTTCAATCTATTTTAAGCATTTACTGAATGAAAAATGAAAATTTCAATCGTGTTCGTTGGGCTCCAGTTATTACAGCACAAAGTGTGTTGGCTGGCATGCTGGTTACTCCCGTAGGAAACTCATACTTTTTGTAAATCTACCTCCGCCGGTAGATTTTAGATTTTTGGTCTAGTTTTAACTTTATTTTTCTCAATAGCTATAAATTGTTAATTGTAGTCCAACTCTCGCTAGTCCAACAACCTCGATTTAACGTGTTTTGCCAGAAAATGACTTATTAAAATGATTCAAATATTATAAACTAGCTGTTGCCCGCAAATTTGTCTGCATAGAATTCGTTTATCGCTATCCCGCCGGAACTACGCAATTTTCCGGGATAAAAAATAGCCTATGTGTTATTCCAGACTATAATCGATCTATGTTCCTAATTTCATCCAGATCTGTCTAGCCGTTTTGGCGTGAAAGAGTAACAAACATCCATCCATCCATACTTACAAACTTTCGCGTTTATAATATAAGTAAGTAGGATATTTCTTAATAATGTTTACCTTTCTGTAAGAAATGAAGTCATATGCTTCTTCTATTTGGCCCGGTGAGTCCACAGTTTGCACAATGGGATGGCCCGACAGTTGTGTATCACTTTCCAGAGAAGGGTGGAGTGTGCGGAGCAAGAAATTTTCTAACTAAATCAATGAAATACAAGTAGGTAAGGTATATTTAAATATGTATCACATAATGTGTACAATTACTCGACATTTAACTCTGTTACCGAGTTTTCTGTTTGAACTCACCGCAATTATAGACGGTTCGATAGCATAAATACATTTTTGCATCATGTAAAAAGCAAATCCTTCTTTCAGCCAAACATCGTTCCACCATTCCATTGTAACTGGAATAAAATCAAATGTAAGTAGGTATGTAAATAATTACCAAAAAGTTATGGGAGAAAATAATTATTACTTGGCAGTTCATGCCGAACCGACCTTTTTTTTTTAACGTGTGGAGAATGCGCCTTATGCATTCCCGCGCTCGGGACAGCAACGGGGGTATGACGGGCTCTCCAGCTCGCCGCTGCGTTCCCTATGGAAGGAGGGGAGAGGCCTACCGTCTAAAATCACACACGTTCCCTCCTGGCCATGGACTGTGGGCGTTACGGGAGCACTATGGTGTCACCGCGACGCCCACTGGCCGCCCCGGGATGGGGCAGATGGCAACGGCACCGTTGAGTGCGGGTTCCGGATTCCCCGCCCTCCCCCGCCGGTGACCGTTTGATTTTTTATAGAGGTTGACTCCTCGCAGCCCCCGCAGCGGCCCACGTTCCCAGCACCTACGGGCCGGGGTTACGTGACGACCGACATGACCGAAGTCACACCGCTCCGCTGTTTTTTATAGAGGTTTACTCCTCGCGGCTCCCCTATATTGGAAAAGACGAGGCGGCCCACGGTCCCGGCCCTACGGACCAGGTTACGTGCCGACCGGAAACGACCGAGGTCATTCCGCTCCGCGATCGCATCCCTTGCGGGACGCACCGCTTCGACGGCAAGCTTTCGCCTGCCGCCAGTATGAGGCTCGCCCTTGCCGTTCCCTGCCCGGGGCAAACAGCAGGTACAAGGTTGGGCTCACCCCCGTCCCTCCCCGTACGAGGCGTCTGGCGCCTCCAGGTTTGTCGCAGAGCTGCGATCTATTCAGCCGCAGATGCAAAGCTACCTTTCGCCAGCTCCAGGCCGTGAGTAGTGAGCAGCTCGGCGAGAGGGGCTACCTGCTATCTGGCACCGACCCGCACCAGTGGCTACTCGGCCACAGATGCAGAACAGCTTCCCGTCAGCTACCGCCCGCCTTTCCCCACCTAAACGTTATCCCTCCCCTAATATAAAAGGGCTTTCTTCGCCTTCCCTCACCAAAAAGATATATACATATACGTTCCCTCATCCACCACCTAGGGACGCGCCACGTTGGAGTACACCTCTCCACCCACTTGGACACCTAAGCAGGTCCGTGGATGCCGAACCGACCTAGAGTACCTATCCACTATAGACTCGCAGGGCATTCGAACCTTAAGCGCAGTATCAAACCTGACGGAAAATACGCTAAGATAGTCTAGACAGGATCAGACTCCCCGTTGGTAGATAGGTATATAGGTACCTAAGTACCACAGTGCTAGGTGGAGTCCGTTTCTTGAGGGTATCAATGATAAATATAATCACTACACGTAGGTACCTACACTATGTTTTATTGCGGAAGGAGCAAAAGCACGGTATAGAGATACAACAAGAGAAGGAAAGAAATGACTTGTGTATCGTAAGCGCAAAAGGAGGCGGAGGCGAGAGACCGGCATGCGTCCTGTGCACGGCTTAGCGGGCGATTGAGACAGAGACAGGCGACCGGCGTCTGCGCGGGGTGGGATATTTCTACGGTACGATTTCCACGACGACCGCCTTCCGACATGACGATCGGCTACATACGAGGTGAGTGCTATTTTATGTTAGTTTGTATTATTTGTTTGCTTTAATACGTATTATCTTTTCTTGCAGGTGCTACGTCAACGCGACACCAGCCCCCTCCAGAGACCATCAAGGGCGATAGTGTTTTGGAAGGTGTTCTTCTCTTCCGGATAGTGTTGTTTCACGACACTTTCTTCGGTCATCGGGCTGTTCTCGTCGGTAAGTAGGTATGAATGCTGGTTTGAGTCTATCGATCGTGACAGTTGTTGGTTTACCCTTTATTAGTAGCGTACCTGTAGACTTTTTCGTTTCTTTCCAGCACTTCATATGGGCCTTTGTAAGCTGGTTGCAGGGCTCCTTTGACGGAGTCTTCTCTGAGGTAAACATGAGTGGTGGTAAGCAGCTGTTTGAAAACAAATATCCCTTTTTTGCAGTACCTACCGTGAAGCCGGTTTCGGTTGCATTGTTTGTTTGCTTTAATACGTATTATCTTTTCTTGCAGGTGCTACGCCAACGCCACAGGTACACTCTAACCAAACTTTTATCATAGACAAGACATAGTTAAGCCAGGATAGTCGAATCATAAGCCGAGAGTCAGGCCCGCCCTTAATTTGACATAATAAAAAAAACATGGTTCAAGCCTCATCGTCATTTTAGAGTTACAAATTCTATGTACTTACGCCAGGTTGAAACAGCCATTTCCATAAACGGAGAGAAGCTGAACCTGGTTGATGACACTGTTTTTCTTGGTCTCACCCTGGATCGAAACTTACAGTGGAGCCCACATATTTCTGCTCTTGCTGGTAGATTGAGTTCTGCCGCCTATGCTGTACGAAGAATTAGACAATTCACCAACGTGGAAACTGCTCGACTGGTTTATTTCAGTTACTTTCATAGTATTTTGTCTTACGGCATTCTGATTTGGGGAAGAGCAGCTGACATTCAGAGTATCTTCATTTTACAGAAGAGGGCAGTTCGGTCCATCTACAATCTGAACTCCCGAGAGTCATTAAGAGAGCGCTTTAAAGACATATAAATTCTCACAGTAGCTTCGCAATACATACACGATGTGATTATGTACACAGACAAGAATTTCAATTCCTTTAAGAAAGTGTCAGACATCCATGATATCAACACTCGTAATAAACACAAGCTTTTCATTGCTAAATTTCGTCTACGGAAAGTAAGTAAATCTTTCCTGGGAAACTGTGTCAGGTTCTACAACAAAGTGCCTGTAGATGCGTGGAAATTGTCATATGTATTATTCAAGAAATACATAAAGAACACGCTCTTAAAGAAAGCATATTACACAGTCGACGAGTACATGTGTGATGAAAACATTACATGGCCGTCTTTGGCAAAAGTACCGTAAGAACCCAGTATTTTTGTGAGTAATCCTGTAGTGTGTGTGTGTTTGTGTGTATGTTTGTGTGTGTGTGTGTGTGTGTGTGTGTGTGTGTGTGTGTGTGTGTGTGTGTGTGTGTGTGTGTGTGTGTGTGTGTGTGTGTGTGTGTGTGTGTGTTTGTGTATACGTGTAGTCTAGATACGGTCTCTGGCCCTGTTGCTACCGTCTGCTGTTTAGGTTAGTTCTACGTAGTCATCTTTTAACTCTATACACTTGTTCCATCTATACTCAAGCTTCAATAAACCATCCAAAAAGTATGATTTTGGAAAGTCATTAAAATAGGCCTCTGTGGCGGCAATGACTTCGTCATTTGATCCAAATCGCTTACCACCGAGCCATTTTTTTAGGTTGGGAAACAAAAAGAAATCGCATGGGGCCCAATCTGGAGAATACGGGGGGTGAGGCAATAGTTCGTAGCGTAACTGTGCTAATTTAGCCGTCACAACTCTGGACGAATGAGCCGGGGCGTTGTCGTGATGAAACAGTACTTTTTTCTTTTTTAAATGGGGTCGTTTGTCCTTCAACACGGCGTCAAATTCATCCTATAAATTGGCATAGTACTGCCCTGTTATCGTTTTCCCCTTCTCTAAGTAGTCAATATGTATAATACCCTGCGAATCCCAAAAAACAGTCGCCATGAACTTTCCAGCCGATGGGACGGTTTTTGCTTTCTTTGGAGCAGGTTCACCCGGTAAAATCCACTGGTTCGACTGCTCTTTCATTTCCGGGTGTAGTAATGAACCCACGTTTCGTCCACGGTCACGAAACGCCGCAGAAACTCTTTCGGGTTACATTTGAACACGGCCAAACACTGCTCCGAAGTAGTCAGTCGGTTCCGTTTTTGCTCATCCGTGAGTAAACGCGGCACCCACCTTGCCGATACTTTCTTCATACCCAATTTTTCTTCTAATATGTGTTGTACCCTCTCGATTGAAACGTTTACACCATCAACGATTTCTCGAAGTTTAATTCGGCGGTCGGCTAAAACGATATTTTCAATTTTCTTAACTATATCGTCTGTAGTCACCTCAATTGGCCGGCCTGGGCGATCCTCATCAAAGACGGTTGTTCTCCCCCGCTTAAACTCGTTATACCAATATCTGACGGTTGTCATAGAAGGAGCACATTCATGGTAAACCGCTTGCATTCTTACTTTTATTTCATCGCATGTTTTTCCTTCCAAAAACAAGAATCTAATTACAGACCGATACAGTTCTTTCTCCATTTTAACAATTTTTAGTTCACGCTTTCACTAAATCGCTGTCAAATGAGAAAAAAACAAAAGAATGCCATTTTTTTTTAAATTTTCCCGCCTCTGAAAAATGGCTTAAAAAGGTGGTGTACTTTCGGCCAGCGATATTAATATATTTAGAAAACGGGTACTTATCAAACAGCCTAGGTAGGTATTATCAATATAAATATCGTACCTATTTTAATTAGCTTTGAAATTGTTTATATAAATAATATTTTTATTTTTCATAATTATTATTGTTAATAATGACATAAATATTGCTATATCGTATGTGTATTAAACTAGGTATTAGGTAGGTATATTGTTAAGCTTATGGATTTCCGGTTTCATAATATATAGATATATATATTTTTTTCATTTACTGTTTAGTTGCAGGCTAGCGACGTCGAAGTTCCTAAAACGTTCCCATAGTGTGCCTGTGGGGACGGTAGCGATACATGCCGTCGGTACCGCTCTGCTTTGAGCAGGACATGAGTGCGTGAGAGCCAACATTGGGGGGGAAGACATAAGCTTGCCTTTGGAATCCAAAAGCTTATTGGTTACTTACTTGACATGAAATGTATATTAATTCATTATTTTTTATTTTATTTTTTATTTCTTTTCTCTTCGACTTTGGAGACATCTCCAATTAATTTGTTTGACGGTGGAGGCGTTTTACACCTCCACTGAACTTATTTTTTTTTATTTTGTTGTTTTGACTAGTAGAGACTATACATCTCTACTATAGATTAATTATAATTTAAGGCTCGGGGACCTTATACATCCCTTTTGGGTCATTCCATTATCGCGGGTGCAACATTTAGACGCCTGTTTTAGTTCAGCCTAATTAAATAAAAAACATTTTTAATTAAATTAGTCTTTAAAGGACTACATTTTAATATGTTTACTTTATATTGATTAACAAAAATATTAATATGATATTTTAAAACCCAGGAGAAAGGTTCAAAGTGCCATCGCGGGTGTAACAAATTTGGCCCAACCTTTCCAGATCACAAACAGAAAACACAAAAATCTGTTAATTCTAATACATTTAATAGGTTATGCCTTAATATTTTGAAATGTATTAAAGTAACAAAGAACATAAAATAAAAATTCTAAACAAAACTTAAATAAACAATAAATTATTAATGTTTTTAGTAATCGCGGGTGCAACACTAAATTATCGCGGGTGCAACGAGTCTAATTTAAGTGAACATAAACATCAATTTTACTTATATAGGAACAAAATGAGATATCAAACCATATTTATAACTAACAATTATACTTTTGTTGTCGCTTATATTAATTATTTCTTTTGAAATACGTCAATAATTGTCGAAAATTCTATGAACATTACTTTCATCAGTATTTTTCTTTGGCGCTTCCAACTTCGCGATAATATCATCATATTGCACGTCTGCTATGCCATTACGAATGTCTGTGAATACTCTGCCATCAACCGTCGTCATAAATTGTTAATAATATTTCTGAAAAAAAAAATACATAATATAATATAGACACACATATTAAATATATATCATCAATCGTCTTCAGCATATGTTATTAGTCAAGGTATATCAAAACAACGAAATGTGTAATTAATCACACAAAAAGGTTAGGTGAAAAAAAGTTGCACCCGCGATCTCACGTCGAGATCGCGGGTGCAACCAATTTAAGTTATCATTTATTTTTACCTCACAATCATTACAGTCTTAAAAACAAATAATTTAAGTTCGGCTTTGATTTCTTCTTACTTTTGGAAAGTTTCAGAACGTTAGGTCTTTATTTCTGTTAAAAAAGTAAACTTTTATGCCTTTTGCATCGCGGGTGCAACAAGTTAACAGTGTATTCTAGCAATCAATAATTCTTAATAAATAACAATGTTTATACTTACATTTTTGAATCACGAAGATAAATGAATATTGTCACTACACGTTTAGCCGGTAAAACATAGCCTCAAACTGTCAACAACAACTGTTTTTTGCCAATGTATCTAGTTATGATTTTACAGTATATACCAATTCTTCGGATGGTAGTATTTTCAAACGCGCCAAAAAAAAAGATATGGTATAAAATCAAATAACAATATATTTAATATTATATTTAGACTTTCTTCTTTGGACTAAGAACAAAAAAAACAGCTAATAGCGTGATGGAAAAAGTCATGTCAGAAATCGTCTATAGCGGAATCGCCCTTTTATAAATGTATTTAATTTAAGTAACTAGAATTTAAGTATTCTTACTGTATTTTATTTTGAAAAAATGACTTTCTGTCAAGTTTCTTGCGGCGCATTCTTCTTGGCAATGATGGTCTTTCCGAATGCGCTGGTAGTTTCAAAAAGACGTGTAAAAAAGCCCTTGGCGGCCAATTAGCAAAAATAAATTTTCATTTTTCATTTTCATAATATGTTAAGTAAAAATACAAAAATATATTCATAGACCATTTGCACTGTAGTGCACATTGTCGAATTAAGGGTTAAACTAAAGCACGGACATTTTTCAATGCGCTCTAACTAATGATTAATGATCATCTAGATCTATTTTTAGATGTCAAATAAACGTACCTTAACCCATGAAACTTTTAACAAACACCTGTACCTACCTAAATTTCCAAACCACGCATGAACAGTCTCGTGCGTAACCATTTCAGCTATACCGTACTTCAGTTCAGCATGTGCAGTGGCCTCATCATCTATCAGGAAGTGAACTTCGTTGGCGGTGATCAAACCCCAATGTTCGGAAGCTGACATCGGGTATAATGGGAGACCTATCATATCTGCAATGTTAAAGAAACTTCAATATCAATTCATGAGCATTATTATTACCTTAATGTAGCAGCTAGTTATGTCAATTGCTTATACTAGGCTCTGTAGGTAATCTGTACCTAGATCTCGCGAACTTTATCGGACGAAATACTTGTTGCGCGAAGAACATGCGTTTGAACAAAGGTCGTTTTGAGTAATTTTTGATAATGTTTTGAAATCGCTGAAATACCTATGGTATTTCTCACCTCTTCCACACCCTTAGTTTCGCCATTTTGAACAATTCCCAATTAAAAACTGAATCGGCAAACCGTATAATTACAAAACCGGGGCCTTACGATTACGTCTTAATGCTGTTCAATTCCGACTCAGTTCAGGTTTTAGCTGGCATTTTTAGTATGGATCTGATAGCGAGCCAACCCAAACTGAATCAGAATTGAATCGCATCAAAGCGTCATGGTAACCTCCGTGCTAACAAAATTTCACAAGAATCGGTTAACAAATTTGACAGCCGGGCATAAAAAAAGCATTTTTGTACCTACAAGCTAGGCTGCTGAAATGGAGACGGTTCGCTCTTCGCACAATCAAGGATTGACCTATTTAAATATAAAATGTTCATTAACAAAATTAATGAGAGTGAAATAAATTGTTTAATTGACGTTTTAAATTAAGCATTATATTTCCTTAACCCAGGAGTCCAACAGGAGTGATCAGAAATAGCTGGCTGATACCTAATATATTTGTTGATGTTTTTATTTAACTGAAGTAAACAATGAGACCAGTATCCAGGTACTGAGTCTGTACAAACCCAGCTTTGGTAGGGGAAATGGCACTTGAAAGTAGTTTATGAAAAATTCTGCGCATTTTTTGCCAATGCGTAGCACAAAGTCAACTTGGTCAACTTTATCTTTTAAGGCGAAAGCTCTCAGTTTAAAGTTGCCTCCTATGCCGTTAGCATCAATTTCTGTTTCCTTGAAATCGAAGTCGCCAATCACAAAACAGACCAAATAAGTTGACATTGGGACGCTTGTTGCAAATTGAACTGCTTCGAATGCTGTATCATTGTCAACATATTTTGCAATTTCCTGAAAATAAAAATTACCTTAGACAGGTAAGTTTTTATGGTCAGACTGGGGTAATAAAATTATTATGACAAGTATAAATATTCTGAAATAGTACATTTCGATGCTAGTGCGGAAAGTAGGTCATTACTTCACGAGTCCCGAGATATCTTGAAACGAGCCCAAGGCGAAAGACTTTGGGACGAGTGAATAATGACATTTCCGCGCGTGTATCGAACGACGTTTTTTAATACAGTTGCGAAAAAAAAATACAACACAGAATAAATTTGCGACTTTTTTATTTGTTGTAATATTATAGTAATACAGTTAAATAATTATGTATGTTAAACCTTTGAGTGAATAAAAGGAGTATTATATTAGTTATTAGTGTTATCATTTTACATTATAATTAACCTGATAACCTTCAGACTGTCTCTTTAAAAATGCAGTCAATTTTGAGTAATTCTTGAAGTCAATATCATTTTTTGTTTTCATCATAGCTTTTAGCATTGAATACTTTGACCACAAGGTAGAATCCTGATATTTTTTAGACAGTTCAAGAAGAAAGGATATAAAAACGTTTTCTGAGAACGACTTCGCTTTATGTTCCGTTTTCTATTTCACAAAATGTTATAAAACTGCAATATATTTTTGTTTCGATTTTTCCGGTAAAGCACTATTACTCGCAATTGCGGCCTTCTCATATATGTCTGGCGGTGTTAAATCCATTCTAAAGTCTGATCCACTCTTTTTACACGAAACTTTTCTTAAATTTTAACTTTACTGAAGCTCTTAATAATCTCGTAAAGTAAGCTCAAACTTTAGCGGTGAAAATTTTTGACAAGTTAAAGGCGTTTTGTTAGCTTAGCAATGGCTTTTGCTATTCAGCCAACTCAATTATATGTGGGACTAAATTAATAAAGGAAACCAATTTAGTCACCGTTTAACTATATATTTCGTTCTTTTGATATTTACATGGTGAAATCGTACCGCAGACTCGTTACAACTCAATCCTAATCATCTTCCATACATCATCTCATTCTTCAAATCGAATATTCATCGTCTCGCTCATAATATCGTTCATCACCTTCACACTCTTACGTTCCATTCCACATTCGGCCATCCTGCTCTAACACCTGTCCTCAGGCTAACATCCGTCCTTACACTCTGAAGCTATACACATCTTTAATCTAACATCTTCATTTACAATATTATACAATAAGAAAAACAACTTTAAATAAACATCGTAACATCATTAAACATTAAACTAAACATCTTACTTCGGATTAAAACTCGTATAAAATAAAATACCTACAAAACTTATCTCAGCAAGTCTTCATCTTTACCTTCTTCTTGTATTGCATATCATTATCAAACCGGCCTTTCGCGTCGTCAGGATCTCCCGTTGTCCTCGTCTGATAATGTATCCGTGTGATGTCATCAGACTTTTCCTGCCGCTCTACTCGCTGCTGGGTCCTTCGCCGCGGTATATTTGCCACCAGCACGTCGTCTTCGCTTCGTCGTCGCTTCGTTCGTTTGGGTTTGTGGCGTCGTCGTACGTCTTTATTCACATCGCAGCCCGTGTGTATCACAACATTAACAGCATTCTTGCAAATTGTTACGCTCTCCGTGGGCTTTGTACATAAAGATTCGTTCGCAGATCTTTCGATGCAAATTTCAATGATGTTTATTTTCTTGTAGCTGTCAGTGTCAATTTCAGACTTTGCGGTTTCAGCAGATTCCGCCATCTTTAAATCACCGTCGTACGCATGTGCACAGTCATTTACAGCGTCGTTCATATTGGCTGCCCTCGAAGTGATGTTGCTCACGAACTTCGGGTTGGAATTCTGTTGCAATTCCGCATCGTCCATTCTACTTCTCGCTGCTACATTCATGTCAGTCTCGCAACGTGAAGTTACCGCGTGCATCTGCGCCTGCGTGTTCGTGCTCTTCGTAGAAATATGGCCAAAGTCGTTATGTTCAAAGCACTTGGCGCTTTTTTCCTTTTGTGGACATTCCACCGATGAATGGTTAACTTCTCCACAGCATCGAGTAGCCATCGGGTTGCCGCGTCGTTCGTTGTCCTTTCTATTTCGTAATGAATTTGCTGCGCTTATCATTTCGTAAGCCGTCGTGGAGTTTATGGAATCCTCGAATTCGTTGATGAGAGCCGCCTTCAAGTCAGCCCACGTCCTGTGCAGTCGCTCCGTGCTTACCCATAACGCTGCCGTACCTGTCAGCGCACGTCGCGCCACCAAAAGCTGCTGCAGCGGGGTCCAGCCGTAGATCTCTGCGTGGTGGTCTAATTCCTCGACCCATCTCGTTACCGACTGTGTTTTGTCGCGCCCGCTGAACGCTTGTATTAAGTCCGCCGTCATTTGGAACATTTTCTTGTAGATTTCGTTGTCCTTTATAAAATTGTCTTCTTTTTGCGTCGTCGTCTTTTATAATTTTATCGTTTTATCGTATTTCGTCTTCTGTCATCCGTCATTCGTCTTTTCTTCTTAACTGTCTTGTTTTTTCGTCGTCGTCGTGTCAAATTTTAATATTTTTCTTTATTCTTCACTTCTTCATAATATCTCGTTTAAATTTCGGTCGAGCCCCCATTTGTGGGACTAAATTAATAAAGGAAACCAATTTAGTCACCGTTTAACTATATATTTCGTTCTTTTGATATTTACATGGTGAAATCGTACCGCAGACTCGTTACAACTCAATCCTAATCATCTTCCATACATCATCTCATTCTTCAAATCGAATATTCATCGTCTCGCTCATAATATCGTTCATCACCTTCACACTCTTACGTTCCATTCCACATATATATATTTTTTCAAATACATTTTTTTATAAAATAAAAAAGTTTTATAATATACAGGGTGTCCCAGAAAGTAGAGTCAAGCGAAAGTCCTGACGTAGAGCAACTCAAGGGGCATCCGAATCACCCCCATGTATGTTCCGCGATTTTTCGTAGTTTAGGAGTTATGGCCTTTTTTCACATTTTCTATTAATACGGCCACGACCACGGAGACAGTTTTGCTCACTCTGACTGCAATAATTGAGATAATTGGCTGTTTGTTTTTTTAACGAGTAGCTGAATAGTACGTGCATATATTTCATATAAAAACAAAACAACATCGTTGACCGTTTGGGCAAAAAAAAATATCGAATCACAAAAAGTGACTAAATTTTGACTGCAGTTCAGACTTTGAAGGCCGATTACAAAAAAACTAACATAACTTTTTTTTTTCAAACCATGTTTAAAAACTGCCTTATTTAATTGACTTTCTACCCTATTAATTTTATTGATCTATCATTAAGGGATCATGCCAAAAAAAAATATCAAAACTTACTTCATCCTTAATTTTCACTTTTTCTAGTAAGGCCAAGTGTTCGGGCATTGTAATCTATACATATAATAAAATCGTTGAGACCAAAAAATCTGTACATTGAAGATTTAAAAAAAAAAACCGACCAGGGTGACTTAAAATCGGTAACTGAACATATTAAAACCATTTTTAAAATTTTTGTTTGTTTGTTTGTTTGTTTGACTGAGCATCACGTAAAAACTACTGAACGGATATTGTTGAAATGTTCACAAATCTATTTCAATAAATTTAGAATAGGATATAGGCTACAGAAATTTTGGAATTTTTTGGAAAAAGGGGGTGAAAAGGGGGGTTAAAGTTTGTATGAAAAAATAAAATTAGATTGTTCTAGAATCATGAAACTCAGAATAAATACTAAGTAATCAAAATAAAGAAATACCTGTTTTAGCTTTTTTTTTAAATCTCATCCAGAGGCGCAAAAAAGAGGGTTTTGTGTTTAAAATTAATTAACTTCATACACCTATATAATAAAAACCAATGAATTGTAACCTTTTAAAATTGCTAAATAATACTTCCAAGTTAATACAGGTAAATATAATTTTCTATACATATAATAAAATCGTTGAGACCAAAAAATCTGTACATTGAAGATTTAAAAAAAAAAACCGACCAGGGTGACTTAAAATCGGTAACTGAACATATTAAAACCATTTTTAAAATTTTTGTTTGTTTGTTTGTTTGTTTGACTGAGCATCACGTAAAAACTACTGAACGGATATTGTTGAAATGTTCACAAATCTATTTCAATAAATTTAGAATAGGATATAGGCTACAGAAATTTTGGAATTTTTTGGAAAAAGGGGGTGAAAAGGGGGGTTAAAGTTTGTATGAAAAAATAAAATTAGATTGTTCTAGAATCATGAAACTCAGAATAAATACTAAGTAATCAAAATAAAGAAATACCTGTTTTAGCATTTTTTTTAAATCTCACCCAGAGGCGCAAAAAAGAGGGTTTTGTGTTTAAAATTAATTAACTTCATACACCTATATAATAAAAACCAATGAATTGTAACCTTTTAAAATTGCTAAATAATACTTCCAAGTTAATACAGGTAAATATAATTTCTCAGTTTTCTTGAAATTTAATTTTTGAGGTGATTACGCACAAAATAGCGCAACTCAAGAAAATCAGCTTTCCTCGGTATAAGTAGTTGGTAATAATTACAAACAAAATAATACTACAAAGAAAATAGATAGATACAAATGTACATAAGACATATAGCCGGAAAAGCGTGTCAATTGTGAAAAAACATTAATATAATAATTACATGCTGTACAGGCATTTTTTCAACGAAGAGATTTTTGTCAAACCTAAATCAACCTAAATTGGCGTCCTAAATTGTGTTCTTTACCTAACACCTAAAGTTCAATATGCAATACCGTTACTATTGTTTTTATTTATTGCGCCATTATTCACAACGCGTTCGGTTTTTGAACGCACTCTTATTTGAAAACCTGATATTATTATGAGGGCGGCGTGAAACGCTTGGCTGTATGCTCTTAATATCTTTGCCTAAAAAAATCAAAATCAAAAGGCGCGTTTACGTCTGCGCTACGAACATGTCAGAATTTTATTGTGAAAAAAGTTTGTGCTTTTAGTATGAATCTGACAGCGAGCGAACCTTAACTGAATCGCATTACGACGTCATGGTATAAGGCCTCTGTAGGTAATTAATTTGTAGATAAAGATAATAAGTGTTAATAATCTGTAGCTACCTACTTAAACCAAGAAAATAAATAAAAAAACTTCTGCTAGAAAAAATTTAGTCGCAATATATTAATTAAAAACGGATTAGTAAATAAATTGTTAGTCGTAAGGTAAAAACAGGTAAACATTTATGTACCTATTATTTGATTAGAATATATTTTGTAAACAAACCGGCGGGTCTTAGGACAAGAATACTTAATCCTTTATTAGAATCTACGCGAGCGTTAAACAATTTGGGGTTCCCTACCACTGAATGGAGCTACATATTGTTACATATTAGCCTCACTAAATTGCCGATTGATACTAAAACGCGGTTTGAGCAAAAATACGGTGGTAACAATATTGAATTACCTACATTTCAGCAGCTACTTGATTTTTTACAGAACGAGTGTTCTTTGTTAGACACGGCAACGGCGCCGACGGTAGACCCGAGTCATGGTCATAGTCATAGTCATAATTACACGGAACGTATAGGTATAGGTAAGCGCGGCCGTTCCGATAAGAATGTTCATGTTGCGGAATTTAACAATAACAAACCGGGCCGGTTCACGCGGCAATGTTTATATTGTCAATTATCGGGTCACATTATTGACGACTGTTTCAAGTTCGAAAAATTGACAAGTGCTGATCGCAAAGAGTGGGTTAAAACTACAATGTTATGTTTTAAATGTTTTGGTAAACATGCCGCGGCGGCATGCAATCGGTTAATACCTTGTAATAATTGTGGAAATAGCGGTCACAATAGTTTATTATGTACGATGTATGTTTCTCGTTCGGCATCAACGGCAGCTATGTGAACTTAGCACCCAACATTGAGAAATATTTTTTTTATATTTTATTCTCATAGATTTGGGTATGTAGTTGATTGTAGTAACATTTTTTTTGTTTGTAGTAGCTTTAAAAAAAAATTAGAGGACTTTGAAAAAAACTCATCCCCCCGTTTCGTTGTCACTCAAGTTTAGTAATTGATTCTTAAACAGAGTCGTTAGTAGTTGATTGTAGTGGAAAACATTTTGTTTGTAGTTCAAAAAAAAAATTTTTTTTTTTCAATTTTATCGTAGCACCCGAACTTGGCACCCGACATTGAAAAATCCACTTTTTTCTTCCTGATTCTCATAGCTTTTGGTATGTAGTTGATTGTAGTAATAGTTTTTTTCGATTGCGTTAGCTGTAAAAGAAATTAGAGGGCTTTGAAAAAAAAAAAAAAGTTTTTTTTTTTCTTCTTGATTCTCATAAGTTTCGGTATGTAGTTGTTTGTAGTAACTTCATTTCGTTTATGGTGTCTTTATTTCGTTTGTAGCAGCGTACATTTCGTTTGTAGTAGGCTTAATTTCGTTTGTACTAACTTCATTTCGTTTGTAGTGACTTTATTTCCTTTGTAGTGACTTTATTTCGTTTGTAGTCGCGTTTATTTCGTTTGTAGTGACTTAATTTCGTTTGTAGTAGGCTTAATTTCGTTTGTAGTAACTTCATTTCGTTTGTAGTAGCGTTAATTTCGTTTGTAGTGAGTTCATTTTGTTTGTAGTGACTTTACCTCGTTTGTAGCAGCGTACATTTCGTTTGTAGTAACTTTGATTCGTTTGTAGTAGCGTTTATTTCGTTTGTAGTAACTTCATTTCGTTTGTAGTGAATTTATTTCGTTCGTAGTCGCGTTTATTTTGTTTGTAGTAACTTTATTTCGTTTGTAGTAGCCTTAATTTCGTTTGTAAAGACTTTATTTCGTTTGTATCAGGCTTAATTTCGTTTGTAGTAACTTTGTTTCGTTTGTAGTAGCGTTTATTTCGTTTGTAGTAACTTCATTTCGTTTGTAGTGAATTTATTTCGTTCGTAGTCGCGTTTATTTTGTTTGTAGTAACTTTATTTCGTTTGTAGTAGGCTTAATTTCGTTTGTAAAGACTTTATTTCGTTTGTATCAGGCTTAATTTCGTTTGTAGTAACTTTGTTTCGTTTGTAGTAGCGTTTATTTCGTTTGTAGTAACTTCATTTCGTTTGTAGTGACTTTATTTCGTTCGTAGTCGCGTTTTTTTCGTTTGTAGTAACTTAATTTCGTTTGTAGTGACTTTATTTCAATCGTAGTCGCGTTTTTTTCGTTTGTAGTAACTTCATTTCGTTTGTAGTAGGTTTAATTTCGTTTGTAGTAACTTTGTTTCGTTTGTAGTAGCGTTTATTTCGTTTGTAGTAACTTCATTTCGTTTGTAGTAACTTCATTTCGTTTGTAGCGACTTTATTTCGTTTGTAGTGACTTTACCTCGTTTGTAGCAGCGTACATTTCGTTTGTAGTAACTTGGTTTAGTTCGTAGTAGCGTTTATTTCGTTTGTAGTGACTTTATTTCGTTTGTAGTAGGCTTAATTGCGTTTGTAGTAACTTCATTTCGTTTGTAGTATGCTTAATTTCGTTTGTAGTAACTTCATTTCGTTTGTAGTGACTTAATTTCGTATGTAGTAGCGTTTATTTCGTTTGTAGTAACTTCATTTCGTTTGTAGTGACTTAATTTCGTTTGTAGTAGCGTTTATTTCGTTTGTAGTAACTTCATTTCGTTTGTAGTGACTTTTTTGCGTTCGTAGTAGCATTTATTTCGTTTGTAGTGACTGTATTTCGTTCGTAGTCGCATTTTTTTCGTTTGTAGTAACTTCATTTCGTTTGTAGTGACTTTATTTCGTTTGTAGTAGCGTTTTTTTCGTTTGTAGTGACTTTGTTGCGTTCGTAGTAGCATTTATTTCGTTTGTAGTAACTTCATTTCGTTTGTAGTGACTTCATTTCGTTCGTAGTCGCGTTTTTTTCGTTTGTAGTAACTTCATTTCGTTTGTAGTGACTTTACTTCGTTTGTAGTAGGCTTAATTTCGTTTGTAGTAACTTCATTTCGTTTGTAGTGACTTAATTTCGTTTGTAGTAGCGTTTTTTTCGTTTGTAGTGACTTTGTTGCGTTCGTAGTAGCATTTATTTCGTTTGTAGTAACTTCATTTCGTTTGTAGTGACTTCATTTCATTCGTAGTCGCGTTTTTTTCGTTTGTAGTAACTTAATTTCGTTTGTAGCGACTTTATTTCGTTTGTAGTGACTTTACCTCGTTTGTAGCAGCGTACATTTCGTTTGTAGTAACTTGGTTTAGTTCATAGTAGCGTTTATTTCGTTTGTAGTGACTTTATTTCGTTTGTAGTAGGCTTAATTGCGTTTGTAGTAACTTCATTTCGTTTGTAGTATGCTTAATTTCGTTTGTAGTAACTTCATTTCGTTTGTAGTGACTTAATTTCGTGTGTAGTAGCGTTTATTTCGTTTGTAGTGACTTAATTTCGTTTGTAGTAGGCTTAATTTCGTTTGTAGTAACTTCATTTCGTTTGTAGTGACTTAATTTCGTTTGTAGTAGGCTTAATTTCGTTTGTAGTAGCTTCATTTCGTTTGTAGTAACTTCATTTCGTTTGTAGTGACTTAATTTCGTTTGTAGTAGGCTTAATTTCGTTTGTAGTAGCCTCATTTTGTTTGTAGTAACTTCATTTCGTTTGTAGTGACTTAATTTCGTTTGTAGTAGCGTTTATTTCGTTTGTAGTAACTTCATTTCGTTTGTAGTGACTTTATTTCGTTCGTAGTGACTTTATTTCGTTCGTAGTTGCGTTTTTTTCGTTTGTAGTAACTTCATTTCGTTTGTAGTGACTTTATTTCGTTTGTAGTGACTTTATTTCGTTTGTAGTAGGCTTAAATTCGTTTGTAGTAACTTCATTTCGTTTGTAGTATGCTTAATTTCGTTTGTAGTAACTTCATTTCGTTTGTAGTGACTTAATTTCGTGTGTAGTAGCGTTTATTTCGTTTGTAGTGACTTAATTTCGTTTGTAGTAGGCTTAATTTCGTTTGTAGTAACTTCATTTCGTTTGTAGTGACTTAATTTCGTTTGTAGTAGGCTGATTTCGTTTGTAGTAGCTTCATTTCGTTTGTAGTAACTTCATTTCGTTTGTAGTGACTTAATTTCGTTTGTAGTAGGCTTAATTTCGTTTGTAGTAGCTTCATTTTGTTTGTAGTAACTTCATTTCGTTTGTAGTGACTTAATTTCGTTTGTAGTAGCGTTTATTTCGTTTGTAGTAACTTCATTTCGTTTGTAGTGACTTTATTTCGTTCGTAGTTGCGTTTTTTTCGTTTGTAGTAACTTCATTTCGTTTGTAGTGACTTTATTTCGTTTGTAGTAGGCTTAAATTCGTTTGTAGTAACTTTTTTCGTCCGTAGTCGCGTTTATTCTGTTTGTAGTGACTTCATTTCGTTTGTAGTGACTTTATTTCGTTTTTAGTAGGCTAAATTTTGTTTGTAGTAACTTCATTTCGTTTGTGGTGTCTTTATTTCGTTTGTAGTAGGCTTAATTTCGTTTGTAGTAAGTTTATTTCGTTCGTAGTCGCGTTTTTTTCGTTTGTAGTTAGTTTATTTCATCGCAGTAGGCTTAATTTCGTTCGTAGTAACTTGATTTCGTTTGTAGCGACTTTATTTCCTTTGTAGTGGGCTTAATTTCGTTTGTAGTAATTTCATTTCGTTTGTAATGAATCCATTTTGTTTGTAGTGACTTTACCTCGTTTGTAGCAGTGTACATTTTGTTTGTAGTAACTTTGTTTCGTTTGTAGAAGCGTTTATGTCGTTTATAGCGACTTAAAATGAGATGCAAACTTCTCACTAGTCACTACGCAATTCAGCATCTCAAGAGTTCTCAGTTTCTAGACGTTTAAAATGTATAAAAATGCATAATCGTTCTATCGTTTACAGGCAACACGCAAAAACACGAAAAAAAACTCAAATATGTCGAAATACTATGTTATTTGAACAGTCCTACCCAGCATCTCAGCTGATTTTGATAGGAACAGGTCAAGTAAGCATAAAACAACAAAGAACTATCGTTTTAACGCGACCTAGCAATAGTTCTGGCTAAAAACTAAAAAAAAACTCATATATGTCGAAATACTATGTTATTTGAACAGTTCCCCAGCATCTCAGCTGATTTCGATAGGAACAGGTCAAGTAAGCATAAATCAACAAAGATCTATCTCCGACTCCTCTGGGAGGTAATCCTGCTCCCCTGCGTACGGGAGCGCAGCGCTGGAAATTCCAGGCGATAAGACTTGTCCTTATTCGCCTGGTACTCATAGTCATCATCATCATTGTAGGCCCTCAATTTTGCCTTTGTTGCGGCCAACCCAGCGTGTGCGCCTATGCCCATGGGCTTACGCCCTCTGCACGATGTATTAACTTTTGGGGAAGTAGCGCCTTCCCCAGAGATCAATCCCTCCAAATGGCCCCTCTCCAAAGGATCGGACACCATCTCCATGGCGTCCGCAAAGTTTTCTCCTCCTCCTTCGGCCATTTCCCGTTCTTCCCCCCCCCCCCCCCCCCCCCGTGGGAGAACGGAAAACGCTCAGAGATGATTGCCCCGTGGTGGGGCAGACTCTCTTAAGCCGATCAATTCCTGAACTTACCAAGTTTCAGAAATTGGGGCCAATACAGACCCGAAAATTTGGTCCACAACGGTTCGGCAGGCCCCCCCCCCCCCCCCTCCTCCCTCCCGACCGTTTGGGACCTTTGGGAAAAATTTCAGGCAAAATCCGAATTTTCCACCTTTTTCACCAACCAAAGGTAAACAAATTTATGTATGCGAGCTCCCATACACCACCCTTAAAATACGCCTTTTTTTAGAAAATTCGTATTTTTGCTAGGTCGCGTTAAAATGATAGCTCTTTGTTGCTCTATGCTTACTCTTCCTGTTCCTATCGAAATCAGCTGAGATGCTGGGTAGAACTGTTCCAATAACATAGCATTTGGACATATGTGAGTTTTTTTGTCGTGTTTTAGCTAGAACTATTGCAAGGTCGCGTTAAAAAGGTTGCGTTTGGTTCTTAATGTTAACTCTTCCTGTTCCTATCGAAATCAGCTGAGATGCTGGGTAGAACTGTTCAAATAACATAGCATTTCGACATATATGAGTTTTTTTTTAGTTATTTAGCCAGAACTATTGCTAGGTCGCGTTAAAATGATAGTTCTTTGTTGCTTTATGCTTACTTGACCTGTCCCTATCGAAATCAGCTGAGATGCTGGGTAGAACTGTTCAAATAACATAGCATTTCGACATATATGAGTTTTTTTTTAGTTATTTAGCCAGAACTATTGCTAGGTCGCGTTAAAATGATAGTTCTTAGTTGCTTTATGCTAACTTGACCTGTTCCTATCGAAATCAGCTGAGATGCTGGGTAGAACTGTTCAAATAACATAGCATTTCGACATATATGAGTTTTTTTTTAGTTTTTTAGCCAGAACTATTGCTAGGTCGCGTTAAAATGATAGTTCTTTGTTGCTTTATGCTAACTTGACCTGTTCCTATCGAAATCAGCTGAGATGCTGGGTATAGTCCGGGAGGCTTTTTAAACAAGTCATTTTAAGCCTGCTGATGTTAATATAGAAAAGAAATTGCATGTGGCTCATGACGAAATCGATCGTCAGCTGGTCCAGTTGCGGTGGATGCGAGAGTGGGAAGCTGCGGAATACGTTAAAAAAAAAACCGAAAAATATTCATTACACATAAACGGATAACTCACGTATAAAAAGTCGAGTGATGCTCGACATGTTTCGGACTATTTCCTAGTCCTTTTTCACCAGCGCTCTGCTCGCGCGGCTGTTCGACGCAACTGACAGCGGCGCACAACTACCCTCGTTTTCATCCTCATTTTTATTATTGTCGAATGTCGGGCAGCACACAACACTGAACACGTCACTCCGTAAAGGTTCGCTCACACTCACCGTTTGGTCAATATTTAAAACAGTTTTCCAACTCTTGGAAAAAGGACTACGAAATAGTCCGAAACATGTCGAGCATCACTCGACTTTTTATACGTGAGTTATCCGTTTATGTGTAATGATGATTAAGTCTCACGGTAGTTTCATGTTGAAAGCCGAAAAATATTTTATACCACATGAAATTTTTTTCATGTGTAATTGACATTGATTAGAATTAAAAAAAAATAGTGAGCTGCGCGACAGACGGGGGATTGTGCGTCAGCTGAGCGTGCGAACTTGCAAAAAAAATTAGGAAATAAAGTTATTTTATGCCGATTGAAATTTTTTTACATGATTTTAGACATACAGGGTGAAATTTTGAACGTGATACAAAGTCGATGTTTTCGATACATCTCTGAAGGACTTAAAGGCTCTGCTAAGTCTTGAGTTACCAAAGTAATTAATTAGAACTTAATTAACGATTTTATTTATCCCATTTTTAATTGGCATGTGTGGTTACCCCACCCTTTAAATGATAGAGCAAAAAGTTTAAATTTGTTTTATAATAGGCACTCGCCTCTTTGGTTCACTTTGACATAAAAATAAAATAATACTGCTAATTCGTGACGTGAGTTGTCATAACAAATATCTCTCGGCTTATTAAAATTTTTCTGAAAAATGCCGCCTGCTTATCCTTTTACGCATGTTGAGCGTTTAGATATGGTTATTTTTTATCACACATCAAGTAGTACGGTGCGGACACAGACATTGTTTCACGAAAAGTATCCACTCTCCAATTTCGTCTCGTCGTTTAATAAACCACACTGTCCAAAACTTGAGGGATTATGGACAATTGTCCGTTCCATCACATGCACAAGGTAGAGGATCTCGAGCACGCTACTCGGATGCGTTTCGTACTCGAGTACTTCGTTATTTCAACCGCCACCCTCAAGCAAGCACAAAGGGATGCAGCCGCACGTTTTGGAACAACACAATTTTTTATGTGGAAGCTATTGAATGCTGAAGGTCTCGGCATGTCTCAGTGCAAGCCGTATTAAGGCGATACCCACCCACCCTGAAGTGCCCTAAATGAAAGTTATGCTTAAGTCTCTGAAGAGAATGAGGTGACTATCATGGCGGCAAGCTAGGAAAGGGTAAACCGGAAATTGTTTTGACGTCATTAGTCAGAAAGTGTCTTTTAAAGTGTGCGATGGTTGCCTGTAGGTTTAAGGGACTACCTGGTTATTAATTATATCTTCGAATGAAGCGACTCATATAATAATGATCGAATTTCACTTGTGAAGTTCGTTTGATCACTTATATTACTCGTATTATTTGACATTATCCACTAGATGTTAATTACAGTGATAAAACTTTTCAACTGTCAAATGTAGGGTAGCAATACTTTCAGTTTCTGAATTATTTTTTTGTTAGGAAATTATCAATATTTAATTAAGACAAATTTTAACAAATGAGTTCATGCATCTAATTATACAGCATCTGCTGAGCAGGAAACATGTAATTTGTATCACGTTCAAAATTTCACCCTGTATACAGAAATGTGATATTGATAATCAGCTGCATATATAGTGGGGGAAAGACCGTCAGCTGGAGCAGGAATGTATCACTGCGCGCATACATCTCTACGACGCGCGGAATTTTCAATGCTCCGACTGACGACTTTCCCCCCAACGTTCAATCAGCTGACGAATATTTTCTTTTTTATATATATTAACACTATAATATTTATAAATTTCATATGGTCTTTCAACAATTTACCCAAGGTATAACTTATACTTCCATGCTGGTCTGGGAGCAAAGGAAAAACATAGAATGTACCAGTTGCTTCTCTTCCCGCGTAGATGGTATAAGCCCATCGAGGGATTGGGTGAAAATCTTAGGGATCATGTTATAATAGGCGATGTGGCTAGCAACCAATCAATCACTGTTTTGATTCCCCTTTCCATCCATACGCCCACAATCATGCTAAACGTGGTCTTTAGGTCTTGTCACCCTAGGCTCTGTCTACCCCGTAAGGGATAAAGACGTCATTTATGTATGTATGTATACCTTATATAGTACACATTATATACATGCATCTTCAGTACAGTGGTATTTTATATTTCAATGGCTCGACTGATGACTTTTCCACCAACGGGCAATTAGCTGACGAATATATTCTCGTTTCTATATATATATATATATTAACACTACAATACTGTCAGAGATCGCAGGAATATCCATGTTCTGTCATTTCTTTTACTTTTCAACATTATTTTTAATCCTTCTGCTCCTATGTATCTTTTCGAGCGATTCAGCTATTTGGCTGCCGGTAGCCAGCATCGGCTGTTTTATTATTTTTATTATTTTTATTACAATTAACATAAAAATCTTAATATACATCGAACAAATATTTTTTATGAATCATCTTCATTTGCATCACTGTCGTCATCACAGTTATCGATGCTTATGTCGCACACTCCATCGTTTTCGGTTTCGTCGTCTTCCGTAAAAATATCAATCAATTAATTAACAAAAACATGTAGGTAAATATTATTTGTCAAAAATCAAGAGAAGATAATTTTTTTCATACCATGTCGAGATTAGTGATGCTAGTGATGGATGGCGGCAATTGATCACCCATAAACCATTTAAAACAATATTTTTCACCAGATTCTTCCCATTCATACTCAGTTGGCAACAGGTCAGTTCAGTTGGCATGGAGTCGCAATCCTTACTAATCCTTACTAATATTATAAATGCGAAAGTAACTCTGTCTGTCTGTCTGTCTGTTTGTTACCTTTTCACGCTTAAACCGCTGGGCCGATTTAGTTGAAATTTGGTATACAGATAGTTTGAGTCCCGGGAAAGGACATAGGATAGTTTTTATCCCGGAAAATTGCATAGTTCCGCGGGATAGCACAGCCCAAACCACTGGAATTTTTCAAATTTAAGGCGGAACAAAGTTCGCCGGGTCAGGTAGTATTATAAATGCGAAAGTAACTCTGTCTGTCTGTCTGTTACCTTTTCACGCTTAAACCGCTGGGCCGATTTAGTTGAAATTTGGTATACAGATAGTTTGAGTCCCGGGAAAGGACATAGGATAGTTTTTATCCCGGAAAATGGCATAGTTCCCGCGGGATAGCACAGCCCAAACCACTGGAATTTTTCAAATTTAAGGCGAAACAAAAATCGCCGGGTCAGCTAGTTAAGTATAAAACTCAGTTTTTTTTTTAATTGACAGATATTTACAAATACAAATATTAAAATGATTTTTAATAATTAAGCCCATCTGCGTTCCACTGCTGGGCACAGGCTTGCTTTAATAACGAGAGGGATTGGGCCATAGTCCCACGCAGGCCCAGCCAGGCAACAGCCGTAGTAGCGTAGTTGTTCGACCTTACCGCCTCTCAAGCAGAAAGTCGTGGTTTCAAACCAGGCCTCGCATCTCCTGAGTTTTTCGGAATTTATGTGCAAAATTTAATTTGAAATTTACTATAAGCTAATGGTGAAGGAAAACATCGTGAGGAAACCAGCACAGATCGGCGAAGAACTTAAATGACGGCTATGAAATTATCCGTTTATTAATTACCCTTAAATAAATTTAGTTAGTTTGTTATATAGCTGTCTTTTAGGAGCAGTTTTTTGCCTGAGAGGATTCTTTTTTACATAGGTACATAATGCAAACGTATATCAATATACTTTTCTATTATTAATGTAAGCAAATTTATTTTGTGATTATGTTCCCTTTCTCTCGCGACATAGTTATCCATTCCGCACAGCAAAAAGGATCACTAGGAAATCTACAAAAAATCCTACTAATATTATAAATGTGAAAGTTTGTGAGAATGTTTGGATGTTTGTTACTCTTTCACACCAGAACGGCTGGACAGATCTGGATGAAATTTGGAACATAGATAGATTTATAGTCTGGAATAACACATAGGCTACTTTTTATTCCGGAAAATTGCGTAATTCCTGCGGGATAGCGATAAACGAATTCTATGCAGACGAAGTTGCGGGCAACTGCTAGTACAATATATGTTTTATTTTAAAACGAGAACTACTACTCTATGAATTTCTTGTTCTAAAACCACCGATTATTGTCAAGATGGTGGGCCAACATTGAAAATTTTTACGTACTTAATGAAATACTGACTTGTACTTACTTAAAGAAAGATATTCCTTCCGAAACCTTAGTGTTTCGGTGGCTGTTTTCGCAATTTTTGAACGCACATTGTGTGATTTTGACACGTCTTCACGTTGACCGAGGTTGGCGCATACTGTCAAAAATAAGGCCACAAATTTATTTTGGGGCCTTATTTCTCGAGCCGTTTTCAGATCTATCACGGTGAATCTAGTTGTATTGTTGATCGAAGTGAATAACAAACAAAGCCGAAAAGCAGCTGTCCCTTCCGGGGAGAGGGGCGCAGGGATGCAGGTATAATGTACGGAAGACTATGTATCTATATAGAATATAATAATGTATACTGTATAAGGTATAAACTATGAGCGTATAAGCTGTAAGGTAAATCTTGGGTAACTTGTTGAATGATCATTTGAAATTTATAAATATTGTAGTGTTAATATATATATATATATATATATATATATATTCGTCAGTTAATTCCCCGTTGGTGGAAAAGTCATTAGTCGAGCCATTGAAATATAAAATACCACTGTACTGAAGATGCTTGTATATAATGTGTAGGTACTATATAAGGTATACCTTGGGTAAATTGTTGAAAGACCATATGAAATTTATAAATTTTATAGTGTTAATATATAGAAAAAACCGGTCAAGTGCGAGTCGGACTCGCGCACCGAGGGTTCCGTATCATTATCTATAAATATCTAAAACCAGTGTAAGCAGAGCCCTGTTCCAAAGCAAAATGTACGCAGTGTGGGGTTACTTTATATTGGTCACTGCTATATACAGACATACATACACATTTACGGTTTTCGCAATTATTCTTTAATCTGTGCTATAAGACCTACCTTCATACCAAATTTCAAGATTCTGCGTTCACGGGAACTACCTTGTAGGTTTTGATTCCCTTGAGAGTTGAAAATTTGCGGAAATTTGCGGCATAAACGGCTGTATCTTTTGATTGCGTTGGCTTAGAAGTTTGATTTTTTCACAGCTTCAAGGGACAGTAGACCTGAGTAATTGATATAAATTTCAGCTTCATACCTCCACGCGTTCCTGAGAAAAAGGGTCTTGACAGACGGACGGACGGACGGACAACAAAGTGATCCTATAAGGGTTCCGTTTTTTCCTTTTGAGGTACGGAACCCTAAAAAGAAAATATGCATAATTACACATAAACGGATCACTCACGTATAAAAAGTCGAGTGATGCTCGACATGTTTCGGACTATTTCGTAGTCCTTTTTTTGTTTATGTGTAATTATGATTGAGTCTCACGGTAGTTTCATGTTGAAAGAAAATATTCGTCAGCTGATTGAACGTTGGGGGGAAAGTCGTCAGTCGGAGCATTGAAAATTCCGCGCGTCGTAGAGATGTATGCGCGCAGTGATACATTCTTGCTCCAGCTGACGGTCTTTCCCCCACTATATATGCAGCTGATTATCAATATCACATTTATTTTGTGTATATATCTAAAATCATGTAAAAAAAAATTCAATCGGAATAAAATAATTTTATTTTCTTATTTTTTTTGCAAGTTCGCACGCTCAGCTGACGCATAATCCCCCGTCTGTCGCGCAGCTGACTACTTTTTTTAAATTCTAATCAATGTCAATTACACATGAAAAAAATTTCATGCGGTATGAAATATTTTTCGGATTATTTTTTTTTGACGTGTTCTATGGGGTCTCATAGCAAGCGCCCCTGCGGGTGCGTCAGCTGACCTTCACTTTCATTATTAGGGACAGCTTCTTTACTTAAATTGTGAAGTAACGATCGGTATAAAAACACTAATCAAAATAGCCTCTGCCTCCCGGACAGTAGAACTGTTCAAATAACATAGCATTTGGACATATATGACTTTTTTTTCGTTTTTTAGCTAGAATTTTTGCTAGGTCGCGTTAAAAAGGTTGCTTTTATAGTTCTTAATGCTTACTGGTCCTGTTCCTATCGAAATCAGCTGAGATGATGGGTAGAACTGTTCAAATAACATAGCATTTCGACATATATCCTCCTCATATATATCCTCAGCGTAATGCTGAGCCAGCGACCGTTTCACTTTTGCGAAGACACACACAACGGTGATGATCTATTTTACGTCTCTATGTTTTTTATTGTTATACCTTGTTTATTTTCTATAAAATTGTGTATATTGTCTTATATTTGTGTGTCTTGCAAAAAGGAATAAATGTCTTCTTTCTTTCTTTCTTTCTTTCTTATATATGAGTTTTTTTTTGTGTTTTAGCTAGAACTTTTGCTAGGTCTACAAACGAAAAAAACGCGCCTACGAACGAAATAAAGTCACTACAAACGAAATGAAGTTACTACAAACAAAAAAAACGCTACTACAAACGAAACAAAGTTACTACAAACGAAATTAAGCCTGATACAAACGAAATAAAGTCACTACAAACGAAATGAAGTTACTACAAACAAAAAAAACGCGACTACGAACGAAATAAATTCACTACAAACGAAATGAAGTTACTACAAACGAAATAAACGCTACTACAAACGAAACAAAGTTACTACAAACGAAATGTACGCTGCTACAAACGAGGTAAAGTCACTACAAACAAAATGAACTCACTACAAACGAAATGAAGTCGCTACAAACGAAATGAAGTTACTACAAACGAAAAAAACGCGACTACAAACGAAATAAAGTCACTACAAACGAAATGAAGTTACTACAAACGAAATAAACGCTACTACAAACGAAACAAAGTTACTACAAACGAAATTAAGCCAACTACAAACGAAATAAAGTCACTACAAACGAAATTAAGTCACTACAAACGAAATGAAGTTACTACAAACGAAATTAAGCCTACTACAAACGAAATAAAGTCACTACAAACGAAATGAAGTTACTACAAACGAAAAAAACGCGACTACGAACGAAATAAAGTCACTACAAACGAAATCAAGTTACTACAAACGAAATAAATGCTACTACGAACGCAACAAAGTCACTACAAACGAAATGAAGTTACTACAAACGAAAAAAACGCTACTACAAACGAAACAAAGTTACTACAAACGAAATTAAGCCTGATACAAACGAAATAAAGTCACTACAAACGAAATGAAGTTACTACAAACAAAATAAACGCGACTACGAACGAAATAAATTCACTACAAACGAAATGAAGTTACTACAAACGAAATAAACGCTACTACAAACGAAACAAAGTTACTACAAACGAAATGTACGCTGCTACAAACGAGGTAAAGTCACTACAAATAAAATGAACTCACTACAAACGAAATAAAGTTACTACAAACGAAATTAAACCTACTACAAACGAAATTAAGTCACTACAAACGAAATGAAGTTACTACAAACGAAATTTAGCCTACTACAAACGAAATTAAGCCTACTACAAACGAAATAAAGTCACTTCAAACGAAATTAAATTACTACAAACGAAATAAAGTCACTACAAACGAAATAAACGCTACTACGAACTAAACCAAGTTACTACAAACGAAATGTACGCTGCTACAAACGAGGTAAAGTCACTACAAACAAAATGAACACACTACAAACGAAATAAAGTCGCTACAAACGAAATGAAGTTACTACAAACGAAAAAAACGCGACTACAAACGAAATAAAGTCACTACAAACGAAATGAAGTTACTACAAACGAAATAAACGCTACTACAAACGAAACAAAGTTACTACAAACGAAATTAAGCCAACTACAAACGAAATAAAGTCACTACAAACGAAGTTAAGTTACTACAAACGAAAAAAACGCGCCTACGAACGAAATAAAGTCACTACAAACGAAATGAAGTTACTACAAACAAAAAAAAACGCTACTACAAACGAAACAAAGTTACTACAAACGAAATTAAGCCTGATACAAACGAAATAAAGTCACTACAAACGAAATGAAGTTACTACAAACGAAATAAACGCTACTACAAACGAAACAAAGTTACTACAAACGAAATGTACGCTGCTACAAACGAGGTAAAGTCACTACAAACAAAATGAACTCACTACAAACGAAATGAAGTCGCTACAAACGAAATGAAGTTACTACAAACGAAAAAAACGCGACTACAAACGAAATAAAGTCACTACAAACGAAATGAAGTTACTACAAACGAAATAAACGCTACTACAAACGAAACAAAGTTACTACAAACGAAATTAAGCCAACTACAAACGAAATAAAGTCACTACAAACGAAATTAAGTTACTACAAACGAAAAAAACGCGCCTACGAACGAAATAAAGTCACTACAAACGAAATCAAGTTACTACAAACGAAATGTACGCTGCTACAAACGAGTTAAAGATACTACATACAAAATGAACTCACTACAAACGAAATTAAGTCACTACAAACGAAATGAAGTTACTACAAACGAAATTTTGCCTACTACAAACGAAATTAAATCACTACAAACGAAATGAAGTTACTACAAACGAAATTAAGCCTACTACAAACGAAATAAAGTCACTACAAATAAAATGAACTCACTACAAACGAAATAAAGTTACTACAAACGAAATTAAACCTACTACAAACGAAATTAAGTCACTACAAACGAAATAAAGTTACTACAAACGAAATTTAGCCTACTACAAACGAAATTAAGCCTACTACAAACGAAATAAAGTCACTTCAAACGAAATTAAATTACTACAAACGAAATAAAGTCACTACAAACGAAATAAACGCTACTACGAACTAAACCAAGTTACTACAAACGAAATGTACGCTGCTACAAACGAGGTAAAGTCACTACAAACAAAATGAACACACTACAAACGAAATAAAGTCGCTACAAACGAAATGAAGTTACTACAAACGAAAAAAATGCGACTACAAACGAAATAAAGTCACTACAAACGAAATGAAGTTACTACAAACGAAATAAACGCTACTACAAACGAAACAAAGTTACTACAAACGAAATTAAGCCAACTACAAACGAAATAAAGTCACTACAAACGAAGTTAAGTTACTACAAACGAAAAAAACGCGCCTACGAACGAAATAAAGTCACTACAAACGAAATGAAGTTACTACAAACAAAAAAAACGCTACTACAAACGAAACAAAGTTACTACAAACGAAATTAAGCCTGATACAAACGAAATAAAGTCACTACAAACGAAATGAAGTTACTACAAACAAAAAAAAACGCGACTACGAACGAAATAAATTCACTACAAACGAAATGAAGTTACTACAAACGAAATAAACGCTACTACAAACGAAACAAAGTTACTACAAACGAAATGTACGCTGCTACAAACGAGGTAAAGTCACTACAAACAAAATGAACTCACTACAAACGAAATGAAGTCGCTACAAACGAAATGAAGTTACTACAAACGAAAAAAACGCGACTACAAACGAAATAAAGTCACTACAAACGAAATGAAGTTACTACAAACGAAATAAACGCTACTACAAACGAAACAAAGTTACTACAAACGAAATTAAGCCAACTACAAACGAAATAAAGTCACTACAAACGAAATTAAGTCACTACAAACGAAATGAAGTTACTACAAACGAAATTAAGCCTACTACAAACGAAATAAAGTCACTACAAACGAAATGAAGTTACTACAAACGAAAAAAACGCGACTACGAACGAAATAAAGTCACTACAAACGAAATCAAGTTACTACAAACGAAATAAATGCTACTACGAACGCAACAAAGTCACTACAAACGAAATGAAGTTACTACAAACGAAAAAAACGCTACTACAAACGAAACAAAGTTACTACAAACGAAATTAAGCCTGATACAAACGAAATAAAGTCACTACAAACGAAATGAAGTTACTACAAACAAAATAAACGCGACTACGAACGAAATAAATTCACTACAAACGAAATGAAGTTACTACAAACGAAATAAACGCTACTACAAACGAAACAAAGTTACTACAAACGAAATGTACGCTGCTACAAACGAGGTAAAGTCACTACAAATAAAATGAACTCACTACAAACGAAATAAAGTTACTACAAACGAAATTAAACCTACTACAAACGAAATTAAGTCACTACAAACGAAATGAAGTTACTACAAACGAAATTTAGCCTACTACAAACGAAATTAAGCCTACTACAAACGAAATAAAGTCACTTCAAACGAAATTAAATTACTACAAACGAAATAAAGTCACTACAAACGAAATAAACGCTACTACGAACTAAACCAAGTTACTACAAACGAAATGTACGCTGCTACAAACGAGGTAAAGTCACTACAAACAAAATGAACACACTACAAACGAAATGTACGCTGCTACAAACGAGGTAAAGTCACTACAAACAAAATGAACTCACTACAAACGAAATGAAGTCGCTACAAACGAAATGAAGTTACTACAAACGAAAAAAACGCGACTACAAACGAAATAAAGTCACTACAAACGAAATGAAGTTACTACAAACGAAATAAACGCTACTACAAACGAAACAAAGTTACTACAAACGAAATTAAGCCAACTACAAACGAAATAAAGTCACTACAAACGAAATTAAGTTACTACAAACGAAAAAAACGCGCCTACGAACGAAATAAAGTCACTACAAACGAAATCAAGTTACTACAAACGAAATGTACGCTGCTACAAACGAGTTAAAGATACTACATACAAAATGAACTCACTACAAACGAAATTAAGTCACTACAAACGAAATGAAGTTACTACAAACGAAATTTTGCCTACTACAAACGAAATTAAATCACTACAAACGAAATGAAGTTACTACAAACGAAATTAAGCCTACTACAAACGAAATAAAGTCACTACAAACAAAATAAACGCTACTACGAACGAAATAAAGTCGCTACAAACGAAATGAAGTTACTACAAACGAAATAAACGCTACTATAACCGAAACGAAGTTACTACAAACGAAATTAAGCCTGATACAAACGAAATAAAGTCACTACAAACGAAATGAACTCACTACAAACGAAATGAAATTACTACAAACGAAATTAAGCCTACTACAAACGAAATAAAGTCGCTACAAACGAAATGAAGTTACTACAAACGAAATTAAGCCTGATACAAACGAAATAAAGTCACTACAAACGAAATTAAGCCTACTACAAACGAAATGTACGCTGCTACAAACGAAATAACGACACCATAAACGAAATGAAGTTACTACAAACAACTACATACCGAAACTTATGAGAATCAAGAAAAAAAAAAACTGTGATTTTTTTTTTCAAAGCCCTCTAATTTCTTTTAGAGCTAACGCAAACGAAAAAAACTATTACTACAATCAACTACATACCAAAATCTATGAGAATCAGGAAGAAAAAATTGGATTTTTCGATGTCGGGTGCCAAGTTCGGGTGCTATGATAAAATTGAAAAAAAAAAATTTTTTTTTTGAACTACAAACAAAATGTTTTCCACTACAATCAACTACTAACGACTCTGTTTAAGAATCAATTACTAAACTTGAGTGACAACGAAACGGGGGGATGAGTTTTTTTCAAAGTCCTCTAATTTTTTTTTAAAGCTACTACAAACAAAAAAAATGTTACTACAATCAACTACATACCCAAATCTATGAGAATAAAATATAAAAAAAATATTTTTCAATGTTGGGTGCTAAGTTCACACAGCTATCAACGGCGGAGCACGATGGTCACCCTCGGCAGACCATGGTTGCGTCAACGTCTTTCCGTCGTAATACTAATGCCTCGCACGGTGGCGGCCGAGCGAGATTCAGTCTCCCAGCGGCAGCGTACAGACCACACGAATTTTAATCAATCCGTGCAGATGCATGGCGGAACCGGTTATAATTGGCATAATCCTGCTATTGTTGATGACAAATGCTTATCGAATCCTCCGGGAGGGTCTCGTCAGCAAAATACCTACACGCAATAGCAATTACAGTCGTGTAATGTCGCACCTTTGCCTAAGTTAGCGGATAATATAATGTTGCCTACGGTTGTTGTTTACGTTCAAACGGCGCGTAAGGATTTTATTAAGGCGCGTGCACTTTTAGATCTTGGTTCACAAATTAGTATTATTAAAAGCGATTTGGTAACTTCTTTAGGCTTGAAGCGACATTACTCGAAAATTCCTTTGGTAGGCATTGGCGGAATGCGTACCTACTAACGGTAATCAAATTGTTTTATTCTATTTTCGGCCTGTAAATTCAGATCATCCCTTATTATCGGTAACGGCGGCAGTTTTGAAGAAACCAACTTCATATTTATCTAATACACTTATAAACAATAACGGTTATTGTACTATTTCGGACGGCGACGTTTCTTTTCGGATGTCAGAAGTTGACATTATTTTCGGCTGTGACATTTTAGTTAACACTAGCATCGAAATGTACTATTTTTTAGATAGATTATTTTGTGGGTATTGCATCGTTATTAATATTTTGTAGTTACCTACCTAGTAGCTAGTTATGTTTCAAGAGAAGACGAGCATTTGATACAACGCGTGAGAACGTGAGATATAAGTACCAGCTCCATGCCAACAACGCACAAGCGCCTTACTTTTAGCAACGTTACTGTTAGGTTCAATGATAGACATGACAGTAAATTTTGAGTACTTAAATCTGCTTTTTCATGACCACAATACCTAAAGTGAGAATTAACTAATCTTACATTCATATTGGAGAGAGCCACGTAGTTCTGCGGTTTGATAAGAGTTACGTCAAATGTCGCCTTAAAAGCTGGTTCATCAAAGCATGGAAATGCTTCACGTGCATATGTTGATTCGAACTTACTGGCGACCATTGTTCTGAAAATAATAATAGCAGAAGTTGAATAAATTAGTTGCCACTATTTTAACCGACTTCAAAAAAGGGAGAGGTTCTATGTTCGGCTGCATGTGTTTTTTTTGTGTATGTTCATTATTTACGCTATGACGAAGGCAAGCGAGCGAGTGGGTCACCCAGTGATAGGTAAATAAACATCGCTGGCATAGGCTGGCCTTGACCTCAGCTAAATTAATTGTAGAAACAAGTAGAAAATTATAGGTATCTACCTAAATCTAAAGCATTTTGTGAAATAAGTAGTAAAAAATTTTTTTCGAGCGGTAATTTTGAAGCAGTCCACAGAATTTTTGGCCACTTCCGATTGTCATTTTCACAAATATGCCCCTTTGAAGTAGGTCAGATTTCTTTTCAAATATAAACTCCTTCCATTTGACCGCATTCAACGAAGAGCCGCTCGAATTGTCAATGACCAGATACTCTCTAGCCGGCTGGACCCACCTGGACGGGCCTTTGTAACGGTGGCGCATACGGCGACAAGTGTCCTCGCCAACACACCGCCCTGGGAGCTGCACTAACCGGTACTGGCGGAGGCGCATCAGGTGCGGGAGGATGCCCGAGCGAGGGACCAGGACCCGGCCCCAGGAGGTAGCGCAGGCTCGCCGAATGGCTGAGCAGCGAATGAGGCATCGCTGGAAAGAAGACCTGGGGGACTGCCACTATGGAGTGTGGACCATTGGGGCGCTCCTCCCGTCTTTAGAGCAGTGGTTGGAGAGGACACGGTGCACGGGTGCTTCGGTCATTATCTGCACCGTATCGGAAGAGGGACGTGTACGCGGTCCCACCAGTGCGGCGATGCGAACGACACGGCCCAGCATACCAGCCCGAGTAACCGCACCCACAAGAGGGCAACGCCAGATATTCCACTCCGATAAAAAAAAGTACATCTTACCCGCCATATTTAAGTGTGCCCGCAAACAACCCAAATAAGCCATCAAGCGTTCCGCTGAAGTGTATTTTCAGAACGTAGCGTCCATCAGGAATTATTTCCTGTGATCTGACAATCAAGAGTTGTCTCTCGTCAGTAATAGTTTCCACACTGACCGCTATTTTCTCCAGAAAGAAGTTCTCCATACTAACGGACTGTATTGTAAGTTTGTTACTATGTAACGTCACATTGTTCGTTGGGTTGTAGACGCTGAGCTCTATTTCGACCGCGCCTCGGAAGGTCATGCTGGTTGCATTCGGCCACAGTCGCAATTTATAATTTACAGGTGCTACATGCTTCGGTAATCTGAAGCCAATCACGGGTCTTTTCTGCAATGAAGCACGATTTTTGAACAGAAGTAATAAATACACTGTAACCTACTAAATAACATTAACGGAGAGTCTGATCTGAAGTCAAGACGGAGTCCTACAAACGGTGAAGTGTGCGGACAGTTGCACTCAAAACAAGCGTACCTACTGAGCCTCTAGTGTAAGTTTTCGCATATAAAAACGTCTCTAACGCATTCACGTAAATGTCTCAATTACTATTACATTACAGTGCCACTTGCGGATCGCAACGGCAACAAACTGTTCTCATAGTATTTGACATACATACAGTTTTCGGTCACACACAAAATACGCCTCGAACGCGTTTGCGTTAAAATGTCAAATACTATGAGAACACTTATCCAAATAGGAACAATTCCGAGATAATTATGGTGGGAAAGGATTTATCACAACATTTGTAACTAAACTTTGCAAGCAGACTGTTTGAGACACGCACACGCGTACTTACGCAGCAAGGCATAGTCTAAACCAGCCTCAGATTGCCGTTTGCTGAACTCCGTCGTGACTTTTTATTTAGGGTTTTGAGGCCAAAGAAAGCAATCAAGGGAATGGGCGAAAATCTTAGGAATTATGTTATGGACGATGCGGCTAGCAACCAATCACTATTTGGATTCCCCTTTCCACATATTCGACCACAATCATGCTAAACGTGGCTTTTAGGTATTGTTACCTTGGGCTCTGTCTACTCCGTAAGAGATAAAGCCGTGATTTATGTATGTATGAATGTATATTAAAAGCAAAAACCACTACTACTGCGAGTGTGCAAGTGTGATGTTAAGTATACCTAGTAGGTACTTTATTCGAACAGCCGACCTTTGCTTTATTATGGACAGAAGCGAAACATTTGTAGATTCTGCAGAACTAAGGGAATATATTAAATAATATTTGATAGGAAAAGGTTTAATAAATTCGATATGTACCTACCTACTAGCGACGAGAGTTACTTTTCGTTGTCTGTCTGTAAGTATCATACGAACAAAACTTACCTCTTCTTGTTGCCGTAATATTATTTTATGCGCTTGATGGAAACTAAACAATCCAAATGTTAGTAGTAAATTTAACAATTTGTGACTCCTGTTCAAATGAAAAAGCGGTATGTTCATCTGAAAATAAATGTTTAGAATTACTATCAAAACAAGAATTTATCTGAAATCAACAATATTTTAGTTCAACTGTATACATACATTCAAATTTTCTTCTTTTCGATAGGGTAAAAATATGTTAGTTTAAAATAACAAGTCTTTGATCACATACTCATTGGTTCAAAACACGATGCATTAAACTTCACTCTATGAAGAAATAATAGAAAAGCCCTGAAATTTTGGATGATTTTCTTGGTTTATATACCTATGTTTAAATGCTTATATCGAAAAATAGATAACAAGATTTAATAGAATATTGATTCGTTGGTTTATAATATAAAAAAAAACTTTTGAAATTCAATTTTTTTTTGCGAAACTTCTACTTACTTTTACGACTTAGCGCGATTTCAGTAATAAAGAAGAAAAAATATTAGGTACTATTAGCAAGCGTAGTTGAGTAAGACTGCTTCAGGTCAGGTTTACTGCCTTCTGGTTCCCCCTGGGCAACGTAATTTAAATTTAAAGCGCGTTTAAAGTCACACTGCGAATGTGGACACCCGATGGGTATCGCAACTATGAAATTGCTTACGCACTTTTATTACTGCAGCGGCTATTTATTACGATATCGTATTGAAATTTTATGTTTTGTGGTGTGATTTTATGTATAATTGGTTATTGTAACGGTTACCTATGTAAAAATAATTTCGTGCAAGCCGTAATCGGTGAACAATATTCTGTATTTTTCAAAATAAGACATAACAATGCTTTTGTATAAGTACTTATCTCGATTATCAATTACCAAGTTACACTATAACTAGGTAGGTGCCTATGTGTAAATGTAAATAATTTTCTTAACCTTATAATTATTGTTTTTACCTAGAGATAGAGATTGGTACAATGTACATCTCTAAGTATTTCATTTAAATTAGTCTAATAATCTCAGTCAAGTTCTACTCGTACTTTACAAGGGCCTGTGTTCGACACCGGTAGACCAGTAGGTACAAAGAAATGGAAAAAATATTTTTTTAACAAAATCCGTAAAGTATCCGTTCTTGCAGAGATCAGAAAAAACAATGACCTATGGCCAGGAGAGTTGGTTTGAAGGCACCGAGCCTCAGGTAAATACTTCAAGGCGCTGCCAATAGTAATTTCCGCGAAGGCAAAAGTTACAGTTTACATTTAGTACCTGTCTGAAATACTGCACGTAAATAACCGTTGTTACTCAAGTTAAGTTACGAACTTACTCGTCGTCAACCTCGGGTTGGGCTGACCGACGGCCGACGTTAAAACACCCTAATAAAATTCAATTAACTCTGGCTCCGTCTTTCTGCTTGTTACCTACACAGCAAAACTATTGCACCAATCTTAATGAAATTTGGTAAAGTTATAGATTGAACATAGAGGACACAAATAGGCTACTTTCCACTTGGAAAACTGGCAGTTCACACATGATAGCGATAGCAACAGGTAACGCTCATAGAAGCAAAGCATGGGCCCCGCAGGGTCACGTCAAACGAATTCGCTGCAGAAAAGTGACAAACGGGGTTAACTAGACAAGTTTAGTACAGTGTTAACTTTTTATTTTCAGGACCAGCATTTCACACCAGATTTTGTACCGATCTCAACTGAAAAAATAAAGTAGTATCTAATTATAACGCTCAAGTCAAAGTCAAGATTTCATTCAAGTATTTATTTTTTTCCAAAAGAACATAATTAAACAAACCATCAACACCCCAATATGCGCAAGAGCCCTAGCACGCTAGGTTTGACCGCGAACATAAAGCCTCTATCCCCTTCTAACCAGTAAGTGTGTGCGTAAGGGACGGACGCATTATTTCCGCGATACACGCTAGAGTGCCAGGATCTCAGACAACACGGTCACAAGACAAGCGTACACACTGAGCGAGAATGGCGTCTGATTGATTGCTAGACGAGCAGATGCGCGGCGTTGAGCCAGGCGACGAGCTGCGGCGCGCGCGTCGCGGTCCACGCGATGTTGTTGCGCACGGTCTCCAGCGCACGCGCGCGCGCCCCCGCGCCCGCGCCCGCCTCCGCGTGCTGCTGGAAGAACGACTCCATCTGCACAATAAACAACATCAATTATAATCTGAATTACATTGAGAATGTGCGTATTGTGTTATTAAGCATATCCCTGTCTACCATGACAAAAAAGAGTTAACATCTCAGAGTCAGCTCTAGAATCCTTTGAAAATAAAAATAAAATAGTTTTATCACGGCCAAAAAGACGCTTAGTGTAAATAAATTCATAAGCACTATTAAAAAAGGAAAACTAGTACTTGTAGATGTAGCTGTAAATACTCCTGTCTACTCGTATAGTCTTTTAACCCGACAGTTTCGCAAATTTTTTCATTTTTTTTAACCTGTTTACCGCCAAACAGCTATAGTGTCACTTGCAATTGTCAACTTTATATTGTCAAACGAAGGTGCATTTTATACTACGTGTACTGACTTCATATATCAAGTCAATGACAGCGAAAAGGTACTGTAACCTGATGGTAAGCGAACATCACCACCCATGGACGGACACCCGCAAAACTAGGGTATTGCAGATGCGTTGCCAGCCTAGACAACTAGGATGGAATAAGTACCTTAATTACCATTACTTCCACCGGCTGTCTTACTCTCCAATCACTGCTGCTTGGCGGTAAGTTAGAAGTGAGATAGCGGTAGGCGATCCCGACGGACCTTGTCCAAGGTTTTTATCACCTACAAAATAATAAGTATGAATGAAATGACAACCCTAAATTTACCTCTTTGAGCCTTTCTTCGGTGTCAAACATGCTGGTGATGGTCTGCACAGTTGCCCCCAGAATCCGGCTGTTGAGGGTGAATCGGCCGACCAGTTGAGGCCAGCTCGCGCGCAGGTGGTCCCACACGAGAGCCGAGCCCGACGGGTTGTTACTTATCGCCGCTAACACTGTCAAATAGTCCTGGCTACGAATGTTGTTCTCATCCCACGCGAGGCTCAAGTATCTGAAAGTGATTTTACACCATTGGAAAACCTTCATGTATATGTCGCAGGCGTATGTTACAAAATGCCTAGCCGTTTTGGTCGTTTTGCTTCGCTTCGCTCCTATTTCCGCTCAGTTCAGGCCTTCGGCCCTGACGCAATTCTAACCTAACCTAATCTATCCACTAAAAAATCCATCTTTATTTCTTATTTGGTGATAGTAGTACGATGCGGCAAAACGTAGGTCGCCTTATTGAAGAATGCCTTTTTGGCTAATCGTTGAACCACCGCATTGCAAAACGGCCCTACCATTCAAAATGGTTAGCCGAAGTGTAATACGGCGGCTCACTACAATCCGCCTGCGATGTGAATTGTGCGTTTAGATTGTTGTGTTGAAGTTTTTCTAGTTTAATACTGCTTCGAACATAATACACACCGATAGAATATGCCCAAATGCATTATTGCTTATTGGCAACTGGACGGTAGTGTATTTTTTTTCATCATGGGAGCTGAAAATTTGATCAATGTACGATTGAAAAAGCAAAAATTACGTTTGCGATTTTTTTTAAATAATCCAATGTAGTCTCACAAAAATGGTAATGCCTATCTGAAAACACAAGTGCTCAAGAATATTGAACAAAAATAAAAAATTGAAAAAGTTAGCTTAAAATGGTGGCATGATCAAAACTAAACAAGGGTGTTCATTTTCGAAAAAAACCTAAAAGTCCGAATATCTCGGAAACCGTGCAACTTTTACAAAACCTATTATAGCTTTATTACGTCCTAAGTGCCCTCTATCCACAGTTTAGCATGTCCACTCATTTGACCTAACACCCTGTATATATAATAAATATGGGCATTTGCGTTTATTATAGACAATTAATCTATAGACTGTTAGTGGAATGGTCTTAGTAGTGAGATGGTGGTACAGCCAGGACAGTCTCCGTAAGAGGGAACTCTTGAGCGGTTGGTTCGATTGACTTGAAATTTGGCATAGGTACCTACATGTGGATGGCAATGTAAATAAATACAGTAAAAAAGCTTGTATTATACCTACTAAAAACGATTTTTTTATTTATCCTTACTTTCGGAGTATTTCCGTGTTTCGCGGTGCCGCCAGGGCGTTCCTTAGTTTCGCTTGCTCTTGCACATCGCCTTCGTTCTTGTATATCTGCCACAGTTTATCCCACTCTGACTGCGTCGCGTATTTCATACCTGGCGAATACGTTGTACAAAAATTTGAAAAGCAAAAAAACACGTAATATACTAGCTGTTGCTCGCGACTCCGTCCGTGCAGAATCACCTATCCGTGCTAATATTATGAATGCGAAAATGTATCTGTTACCATTTCACGCTTAAACCGTGGAACCGTTCTAGTTGGAATTTGTTAGAGTTTCAGTTCCCGCGGAATACCGATAAACGAATTCTACGCGGAGGGAGTCGCGCGCGGGCAACAACCTAAGTTACTACATCATAGATTTAAAATATACAAAAATTGCTCGTTTAAAGATATTAGATGAGATAGATAGAGAGATTAGATGCATAGATAGATAGATATAATGTCGATAAGACGTGGCTGTCAACTGGAAAATTCGAGTTTATCGACATTTTCATTTGATAGGAAGTTGGAAGAAAAGTGATAGACTATTTATTTGGCCGACGGTGCCGTAATGACAGTTCCTATTCCAATGTAATAGACAATCGTAAGCGAGCGTATATTTTAAACTTACCGTAGAAATAGACTATATCTCGTAGATCCGTGTCGACAGGTTTGACCTGGCCAGTGCCGTGGCTGTTAAGCCATCCCATAAAAATGCTACGGACTCTTTCTTCCGCTGCTGGTAGCCCCGCACGGGTTCCTAGCGATAGAACCCTTGTGCGAAGAAGACTGTAACACGCGAAGGGGCTAGTTTGTATTTATTTAAAAATATATATATCATGGGACAGTTAAGACTTGACCTAGTCCCAAAGTAAGCAAAGCTTGTACTATTGGCATTAGACAACGGATAAGCATATATACTTTTATAGTTAAATACATACTTAAATATAAATAAAATCCATGACTGAGGAAAAATATTAATATTTATCATGCAAGAGTATACCGGGATTAGAATTAGAACCCGGGACCTTTAGCTTCGTAGTTAAGGTCACTAACCACTAGGCCTACCTATCGTCGTATAATTATTTTAACGTACGAATACCTAGCTTAAAGCGACCTCACCATAAAAAGAAACTTCGCTTGCGTTGGTGAAAAATGTATAAACTAGTTTGCTGTCGCGGGAACTTCGGGAAATCTCTTCTTAATGCATCTCTATCGTACAAGGTATAGGTAGGTTTAGGTAGTATAGGTATAGGTTTGCTGAGGAACTTTTTAAACGTAGGTAGGTATATGATAATGCAACTAGCGTATTAAAGAGATGTGGCCAAATTAAAGCGGTTTACCGGTCAATCACACCCAAATTGGTCATCTCCCAGTCTTGCTTTGCATAAATACTTGACACGAGACGCTGGATGTATTTCTAAAACATAATCAAAACATTCATTTTACACAAATTCTATTAAAGTAGAAATCATGCCCTTTTAGTAATTGCTGTTTTGTAGCATGTCGTCACGCATTTCTAGAAAAGAGCTAATTCAGAGTTTAAAAAAAACAACAGTAGTCGTTGGATTTTTGAACGTATTATCTAGAGTGATGACTTACTTGCATCTTTTCATTTGTTGAGTCGGACAGCCTATCGGAAAGCCCGTTGAGTATGGAGGCGGCGGTGGTCCACGGCACGTAGTGGTCCTCGAGCGCCAGGTACGTGGTGAGGTTGAGCGCCAGGTCGTACGGCGCCACGCCCGCCTCCGCGAGCGCGAACACGTCGTTCAGCAAGTGAGCCCGGTCCGATATTGTCAGCTGTAATGATGTCTTAGATTGTTTGTGTATTCTACTGGAGAGAGACAAATTTACCGTCGGCAAAAAGTCGACTGGCAGTGTCTCATCCCATCTCGATAGAGGCGGAATTATTGATCCTCGATGAGGCCATCATTAGGTGCGAGGTGAGAGATCACAATAGAGAAATGGCCTAAATTCCGAAAAAAAGATATTTGGAAGCCATAGATCATTGTGAGGTCGCTGGGGCAAGCTAGATACTAGAGCGTATGACTAGATGGCGCTAGGGTCGCAGCAGGTGGTCCAAAAATAATATTGAATTGAATACCTGATCCGATTTTGACTTCAGCTGTTCTATTAAGCTCTCCCACATCTCCTGCGGATAGTTCACACGGTAATAACCAACTTGATTGTTATTTATCTTGAGCCATCTGACGTCTTCTTCTGATATTGTTACTGTAATAAAAAGTTGGTTTTTATATTACTTCGTCTTGCTTGGGGGTTGGTTACATTTATCAGATTCTAGTGAGAAATTGTGTCAGACTTCCAATTAGATATGGCGAGTGGTTTATATCGAGTGGTCGAATTTTCTGTTGTCCTAATGTAATATAATTTGACCGACCAAATTATAATTTTGTCTAATTGAATCATAGCTGGAAAAGTCAGTAAAATATGATGTTCTATCCCAAGGACGTTGCATTAAAACTGCGTTCTCTGGTTAATGTATGTATGTATGTATGTATGTAATTAATTGTACTTAACTTTGTAAATAAGCCCCTGTTCCTTCTTGATACTTAATTTAACAAAGTTGTGTCAAATATAAAAATGCGAACTACTGATGATACCCTTTTGTAGTCCGCCAAGTGAATAACTGAGACTATTTCCTTAAAGTAGTCCGCAGTGCGGCTACTGGGGTCTTGCTCAATCTGTCTACCGATTCGAAAATAATACTTTTAGTTCCCATTAATAATCATGATGATTTAAAATTAACCATTTACTTACCACTATCTACTTTATCATCAAACCAAATGACCTTTTCATTTACGCCTTTGCTTGTTTTGTACGTGATAGGCACGAACCAGCGATAGCTAGAAGAATAAACAGTAAATTAGTATTCAGATCTGAATCCTAAACGTTACTAAGTACTACGGAAGTCTGTTCAGTTCTATCATGCAGTGGTTTAATTTTAAACGAATAAGAACATTATCTCGCTAGTGAAATTATTATTTTACTCGTAATCAGAGTCTTTAGCTGAAACAGCGTTTGGGTCCAAGAGAAACCGCGCCTGCGTAATTTTATATGTGCTCCCTTCCTTTGTCACAGTCAGTAGAGGATATCCCATCTGCTTCGTCCATGTATCCATAATGTATCTGTAAAAACACAACATTTTCAATCCTTTTCAAACAAACTACCTACCCGTCCTGGCTTCGCACAGGTCATTGACCTTGACATATAAACTTTTCTCTCGCATCATTCTATCCACTGGTAAAAACCGCATTGAAATACGTTGCGTAGTTTAAAATATATATGTGTACGTATTAACATACGATGTGGAGCTACATTGTTTTATAATAATGAACATAATAAAAAGATATACATATTTATGCTATACTATACTTACGTAAGATTCAACTGTGGATTTTCCACTTTAAAATGCGGCTCCAGAGAGGCGAGCAGGTCCTGTGTAATGGTGTTGCCAAACTTATGTTTTTTCAAGTAATCTGAAACTCCTTTTCTGAAATTCTCCTCGCCAGTGAAACCTTCCAACATTCTCAATATTGAAGCACCCTGTAACAGTAATATGGTAATTTACAAGTCTTCATTTGCTCAACGAATTCTGCATCTGTGATTATGTTTACCTTATTGTATGAAATAGCGTCAAATATGGCTGTGATTTGGTCAGGTGTGTTGACAGTTTGCACGATGGGGTGGCTGGATAGTTTCGCATCCGTCAACAGAACCGAATGTAGTGTTTTCACCAGAAACTGATCTAGCTAAAATAGTGAAAATAATTATTAGACAACACTCTCAGTGAGTAAGGGCTCTAACCCTTTGGGATGCTATAGCGACTCGCACGCTTGCTATCTACGTATCCTATACAAAGTTAACGTCAAAAAACCGTAGCCAAGGGTGTTAGTTTACGTAATGATTGGATGCGGTAGCTTGCCACATCGCCAGGGCGTCTCAGTGGTTAGATTCTTAAATCTGAAAGTATCATATAAATAAATGTGCAAAAATTACATAAAATCCTTGTACAAATCTGGTTTATTTTTTCAAATATTCAAACTTACCATAGTCCAAGATGGTTCAATGGCATTTAGAGACTTTACTTGCATGTATGAAGCAAAACCTTCATTCAGCCAAACTTCATCCCACCATTTCATTGTTACTAGAATAATAAATCACTACATAGTATAAAATAAAGTCGCTTTCTCTATTCCTATGTCCCTATGTATGCTTATATCTTCAAAACTACACAACGGATTTTGAGTCGCGGGCAGAAGCTAAATATAATGGAACAATTTACACCAATTGATCTAGTCCCAGACTGAGATATATGTCGGTAATAGGCTATTACATGTTAACGTATACATAATATACTTAGATAAATATCATACCTACTTAAATACACAGTACCCATGATAGGATGAATATTCGAGCATTTCAACCACTTGGAACAAACATAAATAACCTCCCACGATTATTACTACAACAGAAGGACAATGTGCAACAACTTTGAATAAACCCAGTATGGGTACTGTCTCTCTGTCTCCAAAAGAAATGCTGTAAAAACTGTTCATTCACATCAGGAATCACAACAGGATCCTCTAGCTTCATAGTCAGGGTCACTAACAGCTAAGATAACATCCAGCCAATCATCATAAAAAGCTATATACTATACACCTACTACTAGCAAAGCAATCGATCATGCAGCTGAAGCACTCTTAGTTATTGTCTATTGTATTAAATGATTTAACTCAAGTGTACATATTGTGTGAAATAATTAAAGTACAAAGTACATACCTAAATTTCCAAACCACATGTGAGCCAGCTCATGTGCAATTGTGTTAGCAACACTGATCTTGTTTTGAGCAGACGCAGTGGCCTCATCAACCAGAAAAGAGGTTTCTCTGTATGTGATCAGGCCCCAATGTTCAGTTGCCCCAGACACGTAATCTGGGATTGCTATCATATCTAAAAAAAAATGTTTTTTTTAATACAATGTTTGATTTTTTTAATTCATGTGCAAAATTTGTTTTTATTAGTACCTACATAAATAATCATCATTTTAGTCCACATGGACGGTACTTATGTACAATTTAAGCAAAGTAATAAAATTTGTCATCAGCTGATATTTCTCCATGTATTATAAGTGCTATAACTCTTCAAACACTTCTAAATAAATAAGACAATTTTATATGTGTGTGTAGACTTGAGGTTTAAAGGAGAGGCCAACTTACTGATAAGGCTTCAACGCACTCAATACATCTGATGGAGACTGTTCCAACTATTTTATTAGATATCACTACATAGTATAAAATAAAGTCGCTTTCTCTGTCCCTATGTACCTATGTATGCTTATATCTTCAAAACTTCACAACGGATTTTGATGCGGTTTTTTTTAATAGATAGAGTGATTCAAGAGGAAGGTCTTTGTCTATAATTATACGCAGACGAAGTCGCGGGCAGAAGCTAGTTCAATATAAAAAACAACAACTATTAATAAAGTTACTAAACTTACCCAGTTTTGGAAGAGGAAATGGCACTTCATAATAGTTTATATAAAATTCAGTGGCTCTTTTGCCAATGTCTTGAGCAAAATCAATTTTGTGAGTTTCATCTTTCTGGGCAAATGACCTCAGTTTAAAGTTGTTTCCTATGCCATTGGTGTTTATTTCAGTTTCTTTGAAATCAAAATCGCATATCACGAAACAGGCTAAATAAGTAGACATTGGCACACTTGTTGCGAATGTAACTGCTTCGGTTGCCGTCTCATTGTCCAGAGTTTTGGATATTTCCTGGAAAACACAAAAATATACTGCATCACCCGTTTTCTTCTCCTTTCAAAGAGAGTAAGATAGTCAATGAAATTACTGGCATACGAGGTATTCTATCTTAGCATTCAAGCTGGCAACACATCTCCCATCCTCTGGTGTTGCAAGCCTTTGTGGGTGGTGATACTATTTACCAGTTTGCATGTTGTAAAACTTTAAATTTGTATGGAGGTCTTAGTCTGCAATCCAGTTATAAATAAAATAAATATCTTTGGACAAATTACACCAATTGACCCAGCCCCAAACTAAGCAAAGCTTGTACTATGGGTACCAGGCAACAGATAAACATACTTATATAATGTAGATAAATACATACTTAAAATACATACAACATCCATGACTTGGGCACAAACATTCGTATTTGTAGTTGTTTGTATTATTGATCATAGATATGGCAATTTTGTTAACAGACTATGCTTTACAATGTATTTGAGCAGGCTATGACGCAGGATTGGATGGCCCCAGTACAAAATAAAATTGGTTGATTAGTAATTTATAGTTTTTAAAGAGTGACAATAAATAGACATTAATACAATAACACTATAGACATGAAATCATCATCTCCAGCTTATATACGTCCCACTGCTGGGCACAGGCCTCCTCTCAGAATGAGAGGGCTTAGGCTATAGTTCCCACGCGGGCCCAGTGCGGATTGGGAGCTTCACATACACCATTGAATAGCTTCACAGATGTGTGCAAGTTTCCTCACAATTTTTCTTTCACCGAATGACATGAAAAAAGTCAAAAATGTTTTTCATATATTACTCACACTGCATTCAATAGCAAGAGCTGAATAAATAAAGCTATACTAACAGATTTTAACCTGATAATAATCTTACATTCATGTTGGAAAGTGCCACATAGTTCTGCGGTTTGACAAGAGTTATATCATATGTTGCCTTAAAATCTGGTTCATCAAAACACGGGAATGCTTGCCGAGCATATGTTGGTTGGAATTTACTGGCGACCATTGTTCTGGAATAAAAGATAAGAATATTTCATTATTTTTAAGGAATCATTATTGTAGGTACCTATTGATCTTATTTTTCATCTGACAAGTTAAAATAATACAGTGTGATACATACTTATTGTTCTTCAAGTTTGATGAATATAAGCCAACTATTTTCTTCGTTAAATTCCCACTAAAATCTATATCAATTTGATAACTGCCAGGGCTCAGAGGTTCATTGAATTCGATCAGAATTTGCTCAAGTTGCTTAACTTCCATGTACTTGTATACCGGTATCTCTCTATCACCTCTAAATACCTGTACTTTACTTATGTCTAAAAGTTTCGAGTGTAGATTGACGAAGTTTTTTTCTTGCTTTAACACAATATTTATCTTAACATTACCGGAGAAAACACCAGTGTCTAAATTCGGTCGTAATATTAGTTTGTAGTTCACCGGGCGAACTAACGACGATAGCCTTTCAAAAAGCGTCACGTTTAAAGGCGGACCCATTATTAAACAGTACTTGACTAGGCAGAAGACTGTAGAAATAATTTTTATTACTTGTTACTGAGAATTTTGAGAAAATAAACACTGAGTTTTGGTTTAATTACAATAACAGTGACATTTCAGTTTTTGACCTCAACTGTCAGTGTCAACTGTCATTATTTAATATGAATTGACATTGACAGTAAGGAGTTGTATTTTTTAATAAAATAATACACAAATACTTTACCAACTTCAAAGCATTTATTTAAAAGCCTCGAACAGGTTTTGGTTGAAAAAGGCCGGTGAATAATCTCTCTTAAAAATGTTGACTCAACTTTTGCTTCGCTGCAAACCCTGACGCAAATTTTGGGGTGAACTTCTAACTAAATAAAACACTGAAGAAAATTCAACACTTCACGCCTCGAACTATAAATGACCCATTTAGGTGACCCAGTTATTAATTACTTACATAAGAAAGTACTTAAGTACTTATTGTTCTTAAGGTTTTCTTTACGATTTGTTCCATTATTGTATGCCTACTTTTATTGAATAAATGTTAAATAATTGACGATTTTTCTTATAGGTACATAATTGACAGGGAACAAACGAGCGTGCGGGTCACCTGATGGAAAGCACCGCCGCTCATAGACAGTCGGTTGAGTGTGTTGCCGGCCCTTTACGAAAAGAATAGGCTCTTTTTTGAAGATCCCTAAGTTGTTACCGGTCCAGAAAAAATTGTGATAACTTACCTTCCGTTTTTTAAGGAGCTTGCATAAAGCCCGACTATTCCATCAAGCGATCCCGAGAAGTCTAATTTCAAAGAGTAAAGTCCACTAGGAATTTCATTGTGTGTTTTAACAATTAAAAGTTCTCTCTTGTCAGTAAAAATTTCCGATGAAACCTTTATTTTCCTTGAAACATAGTCCTGCAGGCTGATTGCATGTATTGCAAGTTTATTAATGTGTAAAGTCACGTTGCGAGCTGATTCTAAGATGTCAAGGCGAATCTCAGCGGTGCCATGGAAGGTTTTATTTGTGACATTTGGCCACAACTGCAATTTATAATTAGTTGGTACTACGTGCCTAGGTAATCTGTAGTTGACATTCTGAAAGAAATTTGGGTAAAATCTTTTACTGAAAGTGTTACATGCTTACAACATACCACCATAACTTACCTGCATACCTAACTAGAATTAAATAAATTGAAAATCAAATTGTTCGGTTTAATAAAGTAGTCATAGTCACGTGTAGGTTAGGTAGGCACTCGACTTGTAGAAGTTGGCATTGGACTATTTTCTATATTGGCCGCTTAACTCTGCTTTTGATAATTTTACAAATCCCGAAATTTTGCAAGGGAATTAATTAGTCTTTGGGGAAGACTCATTTGTCACATCGTCTTCTCGTGACCACGAGACCAGTGATGCACTTTTACGTAGAACCATATCCGTGAAGTTTACTGATCGCTGCACTTGGGAGGCAATCATACCGTCAAACACTCCAACTTTGCCACCAGGGTATACTTTGCCCAAAACACAATTTCTAAGGAAATCTACTAATAATAAAAAAAGTTACAGAATTATGACAACATTCATAACATTGGTAGATAATAAACTATACCTGTGGCAACACAGAGTAGCGCGTGCGCTCCTGACTTCATCCAGTAACCTGTTGGTGCTTGTCGAGTACGGAGTATATTTATGCGGGCCAATTACTGACGAAATTTAGTAGTCAATTGTGCGTCATGGCGAAAACACAAGTAAATTTTATCGATTGTTTGTAATGCAAAACGATGTGCTGAGTATTTTGATGATTGTTTCGTTACTGTAACTCGTATATAACAAAAGTTATCATGATGGGCAAAATTACCCAGTGAAGTTTAGCTGTATGTTTGTCAACATTGCCCGCCAGCAAAAAACGCTTAGGGTTGGCACCTTTTCTTTTTTTTTAACCGACTTCAAAAAAAGGAGGAGGTTCTCAATTCGTCTGTATGTTTTTTTTAAAGTTTCAAGTAGGTAGATTGGTAAGTAGAAAAAAATATTTTATCCTGAGAAAAATGTGAAGTTTCCTAGCAAAAGGGTCCTTATGCCTTGTTCACATTATTCCAGTAAAATTGTTCCAGTAGCATTACATCGCGAGGCTAACGATGTCAACTGATCCACCGCACGCCGCAATGTAATAAGCAAATTTGCGTCTTCGAAACTGTTTTAATACTTACCTACTTACCGACTTTGTGCAAATTAAATTATTGATTTTTTAAATCCAAATTTGACAACCCTAACACTTTTAAATCGTTACATGCCGTTTGTATAGAGAAGAGGAAAAATTACAGCCTAACATTGCCCACACATTTTATTAGGAAAGTATGAATGATATTGAATTATTTTTTAGGTCGATCGCCTTCATTGCCAAAATACTTTCATTGGTGTTGATGTCATCTGTATAAGGTCCATAATTCGCTAAAAATCTACGTGGGCAATGTTGGCTAAAAGTCCAGATTATTTTGCCCGCCCTCTTGATTGGTGATATGATAAAGAAAACTTCTACTAATTTTAGATTTTGATAAATCAGTGCATGCACACGATCTCAGAGTTGCCACAGATACAGAAATGTGTCCGGGGTTTCATACAAAAAACTTGAAAAAATTCAGTTTTTGTCTAAAAAGTGGGCAAAGTTGGAGTGTTTGACGGTAACTTTAGCCTGTTCGCTAGCAGTTCGCGGGACGGTGTCAGGTATTTTTTTTTTTTTTTTATATGAATAGGAAGGCAAACGAGCAAGTGGGTCACCTGATGGTAAGTGATCACCACTGCCCATAGACACCCGCAACCCCGGAGGGATTGCAGATGCGTTGGCAACCTAGAGGACTAAGATGCAATGCCCCCTGTGCCCGTAATTTCCCCGGCTGTCTTACTCTCTACACCGGAACACAGCAGTGCAAGCACTGCTACTTAGCGGCAGGATTAGCAAGCAAGATGGTGGTAGCGATCCGGACGGACCTTGCACAAGGCCCTACCACCCGCCGGTGTCTTCGATAACAAGACACTTGAGACAACTAAGCTCTAGTTCAGTACACTATAATATGAAGACTAAATACCTACCTTATATTAATAAGTAATCAGTAAGTAGTATGTGAATTGGTAGGTACAATACCATACAATATAAAGATGCATTATTGAACACCACAAATTAGTACAATAAAAATGACAGAAACAAAAAGACAAGGTAGACGTAGGCACTTATCTTTTGTCGTACTTACCTACTATTTATCAACTTGTTAATTATTCTGTCCTATCATGATGGAGAGAACATTCGCATAATAGGTACGATATTTTATGTTAATGTAGTCTGATGTTATTAAGTGTGAATTTTCTCATCCAAGTACCGTAACTTAGTAGCTAGTACCTATTTGTGACTAGTTCACGATACCTATATTTATTTTAATACATATAACATTTACTAGTAGTTAATTTTACGATATAGGTACGACTGGCTGGGATGATTACCTACGCTTTTGTTTAGTTAAGCTCACCAATGAATTCCCTTTCATCAACAGAATACAGTACGCAGGTAATTAGTGGATTGTACCTCTACCTATTTACAGACTGCTGTTAGCCGTGTTCTATATACAAAGCTTTCAGGAAAGTAGATAGCTGGTAGGTCTATACCTCCACATTCATCTCTATGCTAACAAGAAATTCCAAGTTTTAACTAGGTACACTAGGAGCTCCATAAATTATAAATATAGGAACTTACCTCAAAAACTTGTTTCGGCATATTCCCGTGTACTTCTATAAAGGCTAAACATCCAAGTACAATAAGGATTTTTACTATTTTATAATAGTCGGACCAGTGACAAATAGGTGAAATCATCTGGAAGTAAAAGTTGTTAGCTATGATTTTTAGGTTCAGTTATGGCAGCGCACCACCGACGCCGAGCTGCGGGCAGCCGGGCTGAGTTGGAGGGACGCGGAGCGAGAGGCGCAAGATAGGAGCGGATGGAGACGTCTCACGAAGGCCCTCTGTACCACTGGGGTACCATAGGAGAGCAACAACAACAACAACTGCACCATCACGGCGTCATCGTCTTCAAATTTCTGTCAAGTGTCACACTTGTGTGGCGATGGCTAAAATCAAAGGTCTTGGCTTTGAATTGATAGAACACACTTTGTGTTCATCAGACCTCGCTCCTAGACATTTCATTCTATTTCCACGATTAAAAGAGCATCTCAGAGGCCAGAAATTTGAAGATGACGACGCCGTGATCGCTGCAGTACGGGGTTTTTATGGGGTCAAGAAAAATATTTTAATAGACTACGAATTTTATATTTAGAAAAAAGATATAAGAAGTACAGTGAATACTCCTAAAAGATGACTTTCGAAAAATAAAATGAAAATAGTTAAAATGTATCTGCATCCTTGTCATTCTCATAAGTTATTGAACAGCCCTCGTATATTTTAAAACTTAATATTAAGTCTTGTTCCAAAAACACAAAAAAGAGCATCTAATAATCAGTTGAAAACATTCAGGCTTGACCGTTCAACTTGAATTTTCCGGTAATTTAGTATTGAAATGAGGCAATTATTTCTATTTATTGTTTTCGCGTGTTTTTGTTTTCGTTTTTATTCTTATTGTAGTGTCATTACAAAAATTCGATACCTCGAAAAACCCATCGAGGGAATGTGCGAAAATTTTAGGAATCACGTTATAGGCGATGTAGCTAGCAACCTATCAGTGTTTTGATTCCCCTTTCCACCTATACGCTCATAATCATGCTAAACGTGGCCTTTAAGCCTTGTTACTTTAAACTCTGTCTACCCCGTAAGGGATAAAGACGTGATTTATGTATGTTCCCACATAAGATTTCGTAAATTGATTTGTTAGGCACCTACTCAATCTGGATAAAATTCATATTTCTATTTATAAACTTGTGCCCAACGTTAACGCATTAGATTACACAATACTTAGATATAATCTAAGGCTCTTTTTAGAAAATAGACTATACATATTGTTGTTGTTGAATAATAATTGTTTCTTTTTTTTATTAACTAGCCATCATACATAATCATCATCATAATTTCTAACGCACGTCGCTCTGCTGGGCACAAGCCATAAAATATTGTGGCCAGCCATGGGTACCTCGCAGTTCTCAACCAACTTAAACTATAGTGAAAATTAAGCAATAATAAAATTAAACCAACCTTTGCGGTTACCTCTTTTGCACTGCTGTCACTTTTCTGCAATAACACTTTCAATTGTTTTCACAACAAACATGCTTAGCGCGCGCACACTTAAGAATCATATGTTGGACTGAGATATAGCAAAGATTATACGGATTTTTATCACATTAATTCTCTCCATGAATGCGTAGGTACTTACTTAGAATCAAAAACGTTCGATAAGGAACGCTGAGTCGCAGAAGTCTAATACCCGCATAGTCGGGCGCGACTGTTAGCAGTCGGGTGTTCGTACTTTCTGGCAGATTTTATGCAACCACTATGCAATAATGTTACGTGATTGTAAGGAAAATTAGAGTCAGTTTATATCGCAATGAGATGCCAATGCCAATGCGCTCGAAGTTAGACTATGAATATTCCGTTTGGACCATTTTCGCAATCAAAAGTTGTTGGTATATTGTTAGAGACGTTTGAATATATGAATATTAGGGCAGTCAATGGTGTTATTTCGCCTGCTGAATGCAAAAAGGGCCGAAATCAAAATTTTCGGTTTTTGAGTTTATCCCGGAATCGTGTTCTAATTTGATCGTTTTACCGTATACATTAAAGACTATTTTCAAAAGTTAACTCTAACGGAATATAGAGGGCATAAATGCCCTTTTTACATGTGACGAAATGGCCTACCCTGTTTATGCGATAAAGGCATTTCTTAGTTGTGCCCTTATTGCACAATCATTTGAGTTGAATTTTAAGTTGTGTCTTGTGATATTATATCTAAATGACACTTATGAACATTGATTGTGCATAATGAATTCACGAAAATATACAAGAAAAACAATGAGCCAGATATTATATGTCACACAGAAACTTTAATTAAATCTGGAAATGAAACAAATATAAAAGTTCACAATAATTACGCATTGGCCAGCAGATATTCCCGAGACCAAAATAGAGGCGGAGTCTGTATCTTAGCAAAGCCAGAGGTAACTTTTAAGGAACTCCATTTTTTGCAGAAATGTATCGAGGATCTTTGAGTGCTGTGGTATTGAGGTACCCAAACATAATGCTGTAGTCATTTGTTTGTACAGAATTCCAAATTCATCCGCTAACTTATTTCATGACAAGCTAGATATTTTACTACACGAATTGAACACTAAAATATAAATTAAAAAAAATAATCGTATGTGGTGACTTCAATATTAATACACTAGCAATTAGTAACGACTGTAACAGACTAATAGGCATTTCATCTTAGTCCTCTAGGTTGGCAACGCATCTGCAATCCCTCCGGGGTTGCAGGTGTCCATGGGCAGTGTTGATCACTTACCATCAAGTGACCCACTTGCTCGTTTGCCTTCCTATTTATATAAAAAAAATATATTAAAAAAAAATATATAATTTAACAAATCATTTAAAAGAACCAACAAGGGATAAAACCTGCATATACAATATATTGAGCAATGTAAAAATAAAAATGGCCTATGCTGCCATTTTACTTCTCGGCATTTCTGATCATGACACAGCACAAAATATAAATAAATTTCAGAAATGTTTGTCAAGTCTATCTTTTTCAGATATATGTTTAGAAAGTGATTTTAATGTCGCATTCAATCAGTTTCACGACTTGATCGTATTGTTTTAGGTATAAGCTATGTTTTCTAGTTATGCGGAAAAAATAAACAATACAAATAATAATTCTCCAAAATGGATGACAACAGGAGTAAAAATTAGCTGCAAAAGAAAAGATTACTTCGTTTTCGATATTATAAAAAACAAAGAACCGAACAAAATAAACATGAATATTACAGATACACTAAATTATTAAAAAAATGCATAGATACTGCGCAAAGATTAAATAATAGCAAATATTTGATCAACATTAAAAATAAATGCAGAGCCTCGTGGCAAATAATAAAAATTTAAACTAATAGTACTATAAACACACCGCAATATACATAATTAATAAACTGGTAATAAAAAATAAAATGATAACGGACCCCTTTGAAATAGCATCAAATTTTAATACTTACTACACAGAACTAGCAGGTTCAGTTAAACAACCTCAAACACCCCAAATGCACATACAGTCATGGTAATGCACGAAATAATAGCATCTTCATAACACCAGTGTCAGAAAAATAAATTAATAGGATGTCATTAAAATAATACGAAATCTGTAGGGTACGACGAAATTAATACTGATATTAATAAAAACATGTGTAGAAAACAATTGATACCAATCCTAACCTATTTGATTAGGAACCGGTCTTTTGAAAGTGGGATTTTGATTTTATTTTATATTATTAGCATTTTCTTTAATTTGACATTAATTAATTGCATTTGTATTATTGATTATGCATATGATAATTAGCATGACTTCAGGCACATCACGAAATTGCATAAAATACTTTCTGCAACAAAGGCACAACACTAAGTACCCATGTTTAGGCCCTTACAATTTCAAATGTATATTATTATAAATGAAATTAACGGATTCATCCGAAGCTATCTATGATAGAGAAAAAGAAAATCTCATGAACAGATACGTTTTTCTAAAATAAAAAAAAATATGGCCAATTTGGTGATCATACACCTGTTTCTCAAAACTTTAACTGCCCGTTTCTCGAATTATTGGTTTTTTGACTTGTGCCCTTATTGCATTCGGCAGGCGATTTATCCGATTAATTTCTTGGTAGCCGTGTTTATTTTCCCAGATTGACTTAATCAAAACATTGCGTTTTGATTAAGTCAATCTGTAGGTCATGCTTACCTAAATCGAGTGTGTAGGTACTTGCAATTATGGTCGCTCACAATAAATGTTTCAACTTGCTTGTAAATTAACTCTTATAGCACCGGATTGAGGTCCATATTCTAAACTATGTGCATCTGGTAAACACGTGTCATGCTATTAGACATTTGGGCACCAGCATTTCGTTTATGTTTGAAAACAATGAATTATTTTTGCGAAAATCGAAACTATTTCAGGTTAAAAACTAAAGGTAGTTGAACGTTAATTTCAACGTATTATTCACTTTTATGAACAAAGTAACGTTAATTGTTTAATTATAACACTGTACGCCAAAGGGTAGGTAAACAAAACCTTACCTACTAAAAATTATGATAAAATATTTTCACATGAAAAAAAAAACAAAAGTGAGTTAAATAACTTCACTAGCTACCAGGTATCATTGTTATTTTAAAGAAAAAGTATTTCGATTCATGACTTTAATTTTACCCAGTAAGTTTTATTATTAAGAATTGCCTTTGCCAGTACCTGGGCGAACAAAACTTAATGCCCGCAATGCGCGAAGAAATAAACATGGCGGGTAATTCCATATAGATAAAATAAAAATAAAAACCAGTAAACACACTAATATTCATGAAATTAGTGGCACTTAAGACTAACTCCAAATAAATAAAAAATACTCTTTACAACGCTTTAATCTGTGTCTGCAATAGCTTTAGGTGTTTTGGTTAGAAAAATACACCATGTTTCAATGTCATTAGTAAAAAAGGCGGCAAGTCAAATAATTTTATCAATTTTCACTTTTACGTTTCGTTGTTTCGCGTAAAGCTTTATAATTTGTGTAAAATCGAGTATTTATAAGTGTCCAGAATATTTAATTTATGATTCTCGATTTTAATGATGAACTTTGTTCGGAAAAGAAATCGAAGGTTAAATACGTAAAATATGATAGTTTTATAAAACGAAGAAAGGAGAAAACTTAGACTCCATACTTACGAAAGTAACTTTACGTCACCCTTGGTCGTAATTGGGATATTACGCCCGCTTCGCGGACAGAAAATCTCGCTTCCTGGCCAAGGAAAGACGTGAAACTTTATTAAAACCACGGACGGTAACTTTGGTTCTAACTTCGGTACTAACGTAATAATATAAACTATCAGCACAAGTTCTTAAATCTAATTCCACGCAGATGAAGTCGCGGGCAGAAGCTAGTTGAGGAATAAAATAGGCTACTTTTTATTCTGGGAAATTGCAGTAGGGACCTGAGAGATAAACGAATTTATCGCTGATGAAGACGCAGACAACAGCTAGTTGACGATGGTAATCAAGTGTTACCGTGGAATTCATCAAAATAGCAAAATTTACATGCTTCATAATTGTTTACGTCGCATGTTTTACAATGTGCAATAATATCCGTATTTATACCTAATGTAATTACTTACGTAAACCATAATTCAAGAGGATCTTTAATCGAAACCGAAACTGAATTTTGGTTTCTGTTTCAGCCGAAACCGAAACTTATTTTGAGTACAGTCGAGGGCATAAATATCGATACAGCCATCATGTCAAATATGTGTCCCCGCGGCCTTATTGTTTATGGCATAAAGTTGTATACATATTTTTGACGTCTTGGTAACGTCGTACATATATATATTTATGCCCTTGACTGTACCTATAATATTTTTTTAACTTTCGTTCAATTTCTGATGTAATTACGTGTTAGTGGTCTAAGAACTGAATATTAGATAAAATGTCCATTTGCTGCCGAAAGTTTCAGAAATATTTCTGCCGGAGCTGAAACTAAACCGATACTTATTCCAATTTAACGCCGTGACTCGTCCAAACCGAAAAAGAAAGTTCGGTGGCACACCAGTTGTTTCAAGAGTTTTGTTGCGACTTTTAAAGGTATAAGTTCTTAAGTGATTTTATAGACTCACCTAACTTTGATTTATTTTATTATCTTAGGTGGGCAGATACACACGGCAAAACTTTGCTGTGTGTACCTACATCAAAGGGCAAAAATTTTACCTAACTGTAGCAATTATCAATCTACATTATATTATTCGCTCACGGCTATTTTGAGGTTCATTTTCCTTAAACGGGAAACATTCACCTTTTTTGTCGTATTTTTAGGGTTTCTGTCTCTGTGTCTGTCTGACAATTTCACAGAAACGTGTGGTGTAATGAAAATGATATAGGTACCTACTCATTTATTTAGGGTTATGGTTACTTGCAAAAGTAAAATAGAGAAATTCCTAAGTTCATGCGATTATTAAAAGGGGTACGTATCATATCATATTGCATAAAATTAAAATCTATACGTTTACAATGTATACGTTCAAAATATATAAAATCATAAAAAATAAAAGTTAAAAGAGACAACAATCAAAATTTATAAAGTACGTTTTACATAATGATCGAAATACATAATAATTAAAATACCTAAGTTCACAATGTATAAAAAAATACAATCATAAGGGGTATGTATTTAATTACATACATTTGGAAATGCATAATGGGCTCAAAACATAATGGTTCAAAGTATATAATGCGATTTTCTCAGTTATAAAATATACCTAACCTAACCTAAACCAATCTATAGCTATCTAACACTCAAAAAAGTTCATTTAGCTAACAGTTTCACAGAAAATACCATTATATATTTTGAACAATTATGTATTTTAACCCAATATACATTATAAACTTTGTATATTCTGTTCCGCACCCATAAAATCTATATTTGGATTAATTTAGGTTTAATTTGGTCTAGCAGAAATTGCTTTGCTTCTGATTGAATGCTATGAATAATTAATCTAAATTTTCCTGGCTTTTAAAGTTGCGCGGAACCTCCGAAAGTCCGATTCACACTTAGCAAGATTTTTTGAATAGGTATACATATCTATTATATTAGTCTAAGACAGTGTAAAATGAAACCCAATGCGCAATTTGTGTCTCACGCCTTTATTGTCTTTTGACAAATTAATTCAATAAATAGCAATAAATTAAACTTACTCTAGTTATTTACAATGGTTTTTTTAATAGCAAAATGACTATCGTGAATTTTTCTTGTGGTCACATTGAAGAATGGACTTTCCCTTAAGATAATGAGTCGCAGCCACCGTCCAGTTTTTTCAATAGGTATTATCTAAGGCTGCTATAGGTACTATTAAACGAACAACATTTTGTGTACATGTCATATAAATTAAATATGTTGCCTGTAGGTTTTGAGATCTCACAAACGACTAACGATTTCGATAAAATTAGTTTTATAGGAAAACAGAGAGACAATTCAAACTTAATGTATACCTAGCGTTACCTCTTGACCAATGGCTAAACTAAAAAAAAAAACTTTAAGCACGCCTAATGCGACAGTTCTCCGTGAACTGACCCACATTTTCAAATGTTGTCTAAGTCTTTAATACGAGTACTTAGTATACCTAAGTTTAATTAACTAGGTGAAACTATTGAGCCTGGTGGTAGGTAGGCTTGGACCCATTACCGATTTCCAAACAAACACGCACATAAATAAATTACGTACCTAAGTACTAAAATTGCAACAAAGCTTTATTACTACGACAAGTAGAGCAAGTCGCAATGATCGAAATCCACGACCATTTTGAAAAAACACAAAGTATGCCGCCGTCACGACTGCTTCCGTTTTTTGTTATCGATTTTACAATGAGCGTACAAAAAGACTAAAAACTTTCGTGGCCTTGGTCGACAAGAAGAAAGTGGAAACTTTTGGCTTTGACCTTGCTTAGTTCTGCAGGCCAGAGGCAAAAATGAAATAAATAAATTTCAACTAAATATGTTAAGAATATTTTGCCTCTGAACCTCACAAGTTCCCGAATAAATTAAGAAGTAGTTAAAATTACTATCACTTTCATCAGTAGACAATTCTTATTAGAAAGTCGTGTCGCGATAGACCAAGCAATTTAAAATTATACGATCATAAGAGCCGCACATTGCCTTGTAAAAGAACCTAAGTACAGTTGTAGCTACTTTTAACTATCCATTTGTAAACATTAATTACGACGTGACAATGTGCATAATTGTTAACAAATACTGTTGCTGACTTTGAGGGATTAAATCGCAATACTTCTACAACATAAAGTGAACCGTCCATACTCTGTTTATGTAAAATACTTAACAAAAGTGCTCTATGAAGTTAAACAGTTAGTTAAATATTTTATAGAGTAGTTACTTAAAACATAATTAGTGACATAGATTTTTAAAGCTTCTCACTTAGCTCCTTTACATAACAATGTACGATAAATATTGTAATTGTAAGAATTATGCATCAGGTCACCGCAATTAAGCAGCAAGGTTTATGCTTTTATTATATTAAGTATGTATTTTAATACAGTCAAATGACACATTTTCTCTAAGATGTTATGCGGGACTACATGTCGTAAAATCTTAGTAATTATATTTCTTATATGTAGGTGTGTGTATGTCTTAACTAGATACTTATTTCATAAGAAATGCATTAGACTTTTAAAGTGGGCTAAGTTCGAGCTTGTAACAGTCTTATTCAGAATACAATAATAGATACTCGTTGACGATTGCAACAGCATTATCTTATCTACGTCGTTAAACTAGTATGTACTTATTAAAATTTTGACCTAAATCGTGAACAATAGTATAAACATCAAATTTCGCTCGCTAAGACTATGAAAATGGAACACAATACATAGTTAAATTAAATGTTTGCCAATTTACGATCTAACCATTTCGTTTATCTACAACCCCTTACAAAATTTATCTAACGACTTAATATCCGTATGAAAATGTTTGTTAAGTACCTGTCCCGTTTTTAATAGATACATAAAATCTGAGCATAAAACAGTATAAATAGTACTAGAAAACCTTAGGTAAGTATATAGTTAGTTTGGGTTGAAGATCCGTATATAAGCAATTAAATAATTTTGACAAGACTGCCGAGCTATGACAATAATACATTGTATCTTGAAAACAGTTAATTTCCAGAAATCGCAATAAAGGTGAGGACCAAAAAGTTACACACCGTTAAAGTTGGTTTAAATTTTCCACTAACTTTTTGACACGATAATTAGTCATACATTTGTATGGATAACTTTCGTGTCATAATGGAAAAAGTTAGTGGAAAATTTAATGCTACTTTAATGGTCGGTGTACCTATAACTTTTTGGTCCTCATCCATAAACTGTTTTGATTTCTATGAAATCTGGACAAATTAAAGATTATTCCAAGTTTTCATGTCTCAAGTAGGTACAAAAAAGCAAGTACTTTCATACAAAATTGCAAGGACCCTAAAACTACCTAAATTCTTAATCCTAAGCAGACTGCAAGTGTTTTTAAACACTAAACTTGTTTGAATCATCGCAATCGCTTTACGTTTCGTGTTACATTATTACGACAAAATACTGTAAGTTTCCTTGTGCTGCGAGTTGGGTTTGGCATTACACTGTATCTATTAGAGTTGCAGTGTTTATTCAAAACACTAAGCTAAGCTAAGCTTTTGTAGTTACAGTCCAAATTGCTATAATGTTTTTCAATATTTTTGATACAAAATGAGTCGACTGTCAATGTAGACCACTAAACACTGTAACTCGAGATACAGTGTTTTGTCGTAGCACGGCAGAAGGGCTCTGAAGCTATTCATAAGAAGTATGCTTGAGGGTCGGGCGTAGTAACAGAGTTATTGCTTTGCCATTCCGTTAATTAACGTAAGCGCCGTACTCCTCCATGTTGCCATGGTAGCCGTAGTGAACATCCGCTACTTGCCGATCCCTACCCTTAAACGTATTATGATTTCTAAACGCATTGAACAGAATTAAGGACAGCGCTAATTTGCCGACCATCATTGACTTGAACAACATGAATTTGAGCATGCTCAGGAACATCGGGACGATTGTCGACTGGATCAGGAAGGGCATTATGAACATTGGCAAGATGCGCTCCATTAGTTTCTTTTGTTTACCGCGACCTGCAAAAAACAAATGGACATGTTAGGCTACACTACGAAGTCTCCATCGCGTGTTTTTCGTAACTGTGGACAAAAACATCCAAACAAGCTTGCGAAGTCATACACATTTTGTGTATTGTTAACACAACATTTTTATTTTTGAGGCGAATACAAAACATTCCCACGCGGCCGTGAAGCTTCTTGTTGTTTTGTTACAATTTTACTCATCGTAATGGGTAGTGTTGTGTATGAAAGCAGATGATGGCGGATATCATTTGTGAGACATCCCGGAAAACACGCTACATACATACTACAATAAGAGTCACAAAATGATGAAAGCAATAATAATATTCGTTTTGAAATGATCGCAAAAACATCAGCGTTCTGCGTTTCTGTGAGGCCATGGACGTACGTGTGTCGTCATGTATTTAAATGTTAATTTTTATGTGTTTTTATTTTCTATACCTGTTTATTTTTTATAATGTTTGTCTTACTCCGTGCCTTAGTGTTAACACTGTAATATTGTGTAAGATATTTTATAAACTAATCAGAACTTCATATCAATCATCAGATTATTTAGACTAATCAGACTTCTATTTCGTTTTTTAAACCTGACGCAAACATGAAGATGGGCGGGGGATGTAGAGTGTCTACGTCTACGAATAATAGACTTATTATTATTCGTAGATCTACGTAGTAAATTATGTAACGACAAAGGATGCCCTTTAACCTTTCCCTATATTCCAATGACCTCATTATCTTGTTTACCAAATTTAACAATTTTTTGCGGCTTACCTACGTTTGAGCTTCAAAGACTTCCAGGGAGCACCAGTTACGTATTTGGAATAAATATGAACAATGATTTGCAAGTTGTTCAAAAATAACAAGCTCCGTATATTGTATTTCGTATAAGACTCCCACTTGTAACAGTAGAAAATACAAATTAAATGAAAGTGCCCCTTTCTACGAAATTGGTAACATTTTTGAACTAAATTATTCGAATATGGCAACAATTTTATGTGGAAATATTTAGTTCCTCCTTCATCCGATTTTTGCTCATTATAAGTTCCTGTTCCACAACAGAGCCGTGAAATTGAAACAAATCATCTTCTTACTCCTCGAACGCGGAAAAGTTGACCAACAGCTGCGACTCTGTCTCACTCAGTCGATTATTTTATGAATTGGAAAGACTAACCAACTAACTAATTGCCTACAAAGTGAGTGATACTGGAATTTTTATATTTTTTAACACAGTAATTTTTTTCACTTTTCCGTAAGCGTTCACGTTAGCGTTAATGTGCGTTACGCGTTTTATTGCTCAGTAAAATAAAAAAGTGGTTTAAATTGCATATTATCGCGATAATTAAGGAATGGTTGGCATGTTGCATTCACTTTCCTCGCTCTAGATGGTCGGTCGATTTAATGAGTGTTCATCATGCTTATCGGCTGGCGTGGCGACAGAAGCAGTGCCTCGCTGCTCTGATTGTTAGTGCCTACGTGCTCACACGTTCGGAAATTTCTCTACTTTCACATGGCCAAAATCGTGGTTTGTTTTTAAAGGAGCAAATTCAACATAATTGCGTTGTCTTTAATACCTACTACATACTTTCAACAACACGCAGAAGCGCAAACCATAGACATATTACATTTGTGGATCCCTTGATATAAGCTGTAACCGGCGCCGATCGGTCTTTGTAACATCATCAACAGTATAAATCAGTTGCCATGTTGTCAATTGGACACGTTACACTATTTTACAAGGTTATCATGTTTAACTTGCAATGTACCTATCTACCTATGTAATTTATTGATTCAGGCATTACTTTACGGGTCCATATTAATTATCCATATTAATCCATGAGCCACAAAACTGTTTTGAATATTGACCAAACGGTGAGTGTGAGCGAACCTTTACGGAGTGACGTGATCAGTGTTGTGTGCTGCCCGACATTTGACAATAATAAAAATGACGATGAAAACGAGGGTAGTTGTGCGCCGCTGTCAGTTGCGTCGAACAGCCGCGCGAGCAGAGCGCTGGCGCGCAGTGTTCGTGTCGCTGCCGCCGGGGCGAGCGCTCTTGGAAAAAGGACTTCGAAATAGTCCGAAACATGTCGAGCATCACTCGACTTTTATACGTGAGTTATCCGTTTATGTGTAATTATGATTGAGTCTCACGGGAGTTTCATGTTGAAAGTGACAAAAAACTTGTTCATTGCAATGTTACCTACCTACCTGAGTATATTTGTTTAGGCCAATTTTGTCAAATTTGACCAAATTATACTTTGGGATTGATTTAAAATTTGGTATACCTACATACGAGTATGTAGGAAAGATGGCAATGAAAGTACATTCGATAAAATGTAGGATCAGCCAAAGACAGATTAATACCTTTAAAATGGTTTTATATTAATTTATTCATTGAATTTCAAAACAATTTGCTTATACATTATTTTTAAAGGGGACCCCAGAGCTGGCGCTTAGCTCTCCCAGCGAATTTCTCTTGCTGTACAGAGAGGTAATGCCGCCAGTGTGTTGGGGTCTATGCCGCAGGAGGGCCTGGTGTTTTCTTTTTATAGTTAGGTATATTTATTTAGTTTTAAGTTTTGTATATTTAGTTAACTTTTAGTTTTTATCATAGTTTAATTTTTTTTGTAATTCCCCTATTATATCAACTAATAATAATACTTATAATATTATTGATTAAAATGGTTACTATTATTTTACGTTTTAAAAATACCTATTTGAAATCAAATATTTGGGTTTGTAATGCCCCAAACGTTAGGTTACATGTCTTTGTTTGTTTTAATCAATATTTACCTACAATAAAAATAATAAAAAAGAGTGAATGTTTAATGAACTAGGTATTTAACAGGTAGACAAATTTGTAGAATTTAAAGGTAAAAAAAACTGGAAACTTTGTATTTGAGAGCAGAGTAAACTGAAAACTAAAAACAAAAAATATTGGGAGACTACCACACACATCTTAATTAATTAACTGGCAAATGCTTATTTTCAGCTATAGGATAACGTAGTATACCCAAGTACTAGTAGCAGTAGGTACCGTATTCAGAACAACCTCAATAAAATTATTAAATGCCTGATTTCGTTAAGTGTGATTGTATGATTCAATATCAAGGCTACCAATCGATGCACTCAACAGGGATGAGTGGTGGAAGGGAGAGCCTTTAATAGTGTTTCAAGATCAGGCTAACTGTGATTTAAATATAATTTAAAAGTAAACCAGGTACAAAAATATAAAAAATCTATTACTAAAAACACTGTAACCTGTATAGGTGAAAAAATTAACTAAATGACCTGTTGTATGTGTGAGTAATGTGTGCGAATTGGTGAATTGACGTTCCAAATTAGAAAAATGACTTAAGTCGCATACCAGTTCCGAACACTACTACACACAACAGGTACTTAAGTTTTCACCTATACTGTATACTTCTGGCTACGTTATGTTACAAAATGTAGGTTCATCATTTTTCTGTCCACATTCTCTGTAGGTACTTAAACCATGCATTGATTTAATTTCATACTGGAAACTTTAAACAAAACTCAGAGGATTAAATTGAGAAATCAAAACTATGTGCAAGCCTCATCAAACTCAACCCGTCGAACTTTGAGAACTACGCAAACGTAATAGATAGAATATTCAACATTAAATTAATTAAGATGACTAGTCTATTTATATGTAGAGTTTAATTACATTATTTGTACTAGACGATACGAAGCTTCCTTTGTTTAAATGCATTTATTCTGAGAAAAACAATTGAATTTTTACGCACCTTCGTCCGTCCTTTTTGTTGTATCGATTTCAAAGGAGATCAACTTATTTTCGGTCTGGTTCGAGCCTTCGGCAATCGGCACATGCATGGTGACTCCATCGAAAAGTTCAACTTTTTTTTCGCCACTTTTGTAAGAGATATATTTTGATGAGCCAGCGTGGGTCCACGCCGTGAGTAAAAACAACACGAGGCAAAGAAACGTGCGCTGTGCGCCCATTCTGCCGGTCACTTTGGCTGTGCACAAGCGAGAAGGCTCCCCCCTTATCGCCAGCAGCAGAACTGGATTAACAGTGTGCCGAATCGGCCCCGTATGGAAATTTTGGTCCAAGTTTAAACACGCATTTTAGAAATTAATATGACTTCACTGTTATATAACTATATCGTAACAAATGGATCGATCTATGCGTGTATCATAGAGAGTTTGGAATATTACGCAAGATCAAATTAATTCATTTTTAATCGCTTACTTTCTCTTTGTGAGAATAATCTAGAATACTCAGGCCTTGTTATAATTCTTAATATTGGCGGTAAGTATTTTGTATATATACCTATGTATATAGTGTATTTGACCGTAGGTCGGTAGGTTGGTTGTCTGGTAGAGATAAGACCGCCTATTGTCTACTTTGTTCTTTGATTCAGTATTGTTTTGTACTGATTTGTGTATTTGTATTGTATCGTATTGTATAGGTAGCGTTACTAGGTAGGTAATGGTAAAAATATCCAAATATTTATTATTAATGATAACCGTATGTTATGTATATTTCTCGAATATGTATATATATATACGGAAATATTGAGGATCAAATGCTCACAGCTTTTACAGATTAAGTACTTAAAGGCCTTAAGCATCGGACCAACTTTCTCAATCTTAAGGATTACCGGTATCGCTTGCCTTGTACTTGTCTATACAGGGGTCTCAAAGGGTGCCCTGAACCTGCACGAAACCTGTTAGAAATGGCGAATACGCTTTTTATCAAGTCCACCGACCTCAATTCATCTCGCCAAGATTTCACCTGCTTGCCTGTCTCAGTATTACATACGAAAGGAAAATAAATTTAACTTTATTACGTGTATTAAAAGCAATGTGAGAATGATCATACTTAAATCGACTTTAAATCGTTATAGATGAGACGTTAAGGGTCACAAAAAATAAAAACAAATCCGCGGGAGCAACGACTCATTCACACAGTATAATACGAGAAAGACTTCTTACGATCAGCCAACAAACCAGAATATATATATTTAAAAAAAATGTCTGGAGATACTTAGAAACGATAACAGAACACGTTCCAACAGTTTATATATTTTTGTCTGTTTAGCTGTTTATCCGTATATATGTGCGAGCGCATCACTTGAAAACGGCTGAACAGATATTGATGCAAACTTTACTTACCTGTTGAGAAAATCACCGGCCAGGTTATAGGCTATTTTTCCGTTTTTTTTTATAAAGATATCTCGGAAAATTGCATAGTTCCCGCGGGATAGCGCTAAACATGTCAATTGCTAGAATTCTACGCGGACGAAGTTATAGTTTATATTATTTTCCTATTGGGCTTTTCTCGTTTTGACTTGCCAGGATGGATCTTCAGTTGCCTTTCCTGTTTATGGGGGTCGTTTCAAGTCGCGGTGTACGGAAGATACGACAGAGCTCTACGGGTTTTTAGCTTTGCCAGGTTGTTTTAGTATACATCAGGTTTCTATTCTTTACCTAAATATAATTTAATTAATTAAAACTTATTATGCTTTTATTGCTTGCTTTATTATTATATTAGTACCTGGGTCTTACGCCCACAATCACGCTTACCGTGGCCTTTGGATCTTTTTAATCTGTGATATGTACCCCGTAAGTGATAAAGACGTAATTTAAGTATGTATGTATGTATTCCACCGAGCTTATAACTAGGTTGGTGTGTTAAATAGTAGTTAATTACTTATAGGATTAAAGAAACATATTTCAGTTTAGTTTTCGGTATTTTTAATAAGTAACTATTACCTAATAAAGTTTATCTCATAATGATTTCCAGAACAAAATCTTAATATAGTAGGTAATCGTTTTGTTAATAAGTAAAATTGAATAATGAAACAAAAAAATGTGGACAAGCCTCAAAGTGGCCGGTGAAAGGTCTATGCTGACGAGCAAAAAGAACGGGTCACTTTTCATATAACTTTGTATGGGAAGTGACTCGTTATTTTTGCTTATCAGTGTATTAAGAGTTCCGCTTCAACGTATACACCTATTGATTAAAATACGTGAAAGCTTATTGGAGGCGTAAACCCCCGGGAAGGTTGGCCGCTGTCCTTTTCAGACGGGGCCCACGAGGAGAGCCTTGTGTAAAAATCCAAAACGGCATCAGCGGTGACGATGTCGCTTTATGCGCTCGTGATGTACCAGTTCAATAACATTTGACCGACGAAATTTAGACAAATGTATCGTTTGACAACTCTTTGTTAATTTTTGTCAACATGTTACCTTTTTAAAAAAGTTACTAAAACAAACCTTACCTAACCTAAAAGAATTTTAGACTTTAAAAAGCTTACAGTTCAAATGAAACCACTTTAACTATTTACTTATCAATTTAATTTTGTATTGCGTTATATGTTTGTATAGACTACACACTCCGCAAAATGCCTAGCTAAATGTCTCCCGACCTAAAAAAACAAAATAATATACATATAGCCCAGTAAATTGTTTTTTCATTAATACCTACCGTGTGTTCCTCGTTAACACCAAATGTTTTGTTCAGAGATTAAAATTAAATTAAATTACTTATAGATAGTATATTTTTGGTACAGATAAGTACACTGTCGTAGTAACGAGGCTTGTACCTATATTGTTCCAATAAGAATATAGAAAATGGTCAGTGAAAATCATTAGTAAGAAAATATATGAGCCTCGGAAAAAGTGAAATTGGGCGATGAATGGAATGCTCAAAGTATGTGATTAAGGATGGGATGAGTGGCCAGCAGTCGGAATATAACTATTCACGCATAATGCTCTTGAATTGTATGATTTATCACAATTTCGTTTGACCAATCACCACCCAGGCGATTAAAACTTGTTGGGTCTCTCGTTTGTCCCTCAATATTGAAAAGTGGAAGTTAGGGAGCGAGCGTTTATAATAGTGACGATTTTCAAGTCAAAACCATTTTCTATTTCCCATTAAACTTTTGCCGTATTGCCATAAAAACTTTGCAACCAAACGGTTTAAGTTGAGTTTGTTTAATACGTGTGAATTCATAAATGAACTGTAATTTGGATATATCTAAGTAACTCGTGTTTACGTTTCATTGTTGCGAAAGTATTTGGACGATTTAAACCACGTCGGTGGCAAACAAGCGTAGGTACGGCCAATATTTGATATAATAATATATGAATTTGCCAGTTGTTGACCTTTTATTGGATGAAGATTGTACTTTTGTATGACCACACTGTGGAAATGCTAGTGGATTAGAAGTGCTTTTATTTTAGTTGATCGAGTTTTGCATGTGATTTACGTTGTTAGTAGGTACTGTGGAGCAGCTCTTAGAGCACTACCTAAATCGAATTGTGTATTAAATACGGATCACGATGCCACCAAAAAAAATACCGGTCATCCAGGTACTGATATTTCATTTGACTGAATGCTTCTAACTCTGAGTTATGAAATGTCAAACGTATGGAAATGTCAACCTTAACCTAAGTTTAACTTTTTTGAACTCGAGATCCAGCGGCCCTACAGTTGACATAAAATCAAGCACAGGTGTAGTGAATAAAGTTTTCCCATGACATTTTGTTGAATTCTATCAGGTTTTCAACTTTATAACATACTAGCTGACTCGGCGAACTTTGTTCCGCCTTAAATTTGAAAAATTCCTTTGTAAGTGCATCTTTATACTAATCAAGGAATAATGTGTAGGCATGCTAAATTTAATGTATGTAGCTTTATTAGTACAACATTTCCGAATTTTCCAATCCCGTGGGAAAATCGGGATGAAAAGTCCTATCCTATGTACGTCTCCCGGTTCTAATCTACCTCCCTACGAATTTTGAGCCAAATCGGTTCAGCCGTTCTCGAGTTATAAATAGTGTAACTAACACGACTTTCTTTTATATATATAGATATAGAAGATTATTAAAACTGTGTATACAATCCAGTTGTCAGATTACATTGTTTTATATATAAGAACCTAATTCAAAATATTGTTAAAGTTGAAAACCGCATGGGATTCAACGAAATGTCATGGGTAAATTTTATTCGCTACTCCTGTATCATTATTTTATTACCATCATAATAGCATCACGGTAATGTTTTCTGTAAATCTCCAAAGCATTTGCATTGCTGTACGATGGCTAATACATAAAATATCCGTATAAAAAACAAGAAAGCGCCGAGTTCTTCTTTAGATACGTCCATTGCAATAAAAAAACACGCACATGCGGCATTCTGCCCGTGAAAGTTATTATTACACTGTGCCACGTGAGGATATACAAACTGATCGTGCATCGATGCTTTTAATCACTTTCTGACTCAGTCTGATTGTAGGTACTATATAAATTTCGCAATAACTTGTGTTATTTACGCTACTGCAAATATCTTTCGGTGAGCGTTACCTACTTACCATCTGTTTTAATTCGGCGCCTTAACCCGCGCCACTACCCACGCACCCAATAACATCAGTGAAATGCGTAGCAGAAGTGGACCTGATATCTATAGGCGTAAATAGGCTACATTTATTTTGAAGACAGTTATCTTTTTATGTATTTTTTTTTCACGCTTTTTAGTGAATCGTTTTATTATTTATTCAACTTATAACGCCTAGTTAATGCCCGCTGCTGGCTCGTGGTCCCGCTATTATAAAAATGTCGAATTACACCCCACCATAAAGTCGAAGGAACCCCGCTTTCGCGGGATTTCTATTTCTATTCTGTTTGCCCTTCGGGCTTTTGAAGATACCTAAGGAACCTAACCTAAGTTTACTATCTCTGCGATCGCAATCCCAGAATTACTTATTGAATAGTTCCGATGATCATCTGTGGTGTTCATTATCAGTTCCGATTCACCAAATAGTGCTTTCCGAAGGCAAATGCACAAGCTACATAAAATATATCTAAATCGCTATCGCTCTGCCTATAACTGAAGAGTTCCTTCAGTTTCTCCAAGATCTTGTCATCAGATCCTGATTTGGTGTTAATGGGATCAAACGGAAAGTAGATATTCTCTAGCCAACAAAAATATAATTCTCCAAATGGGTCTACAAAAAATGACGGAGTTCTAACGTAACAAAATGTATGTTTGCTTCGCGCTCGACTTGGCGGGGGCCCTACCGTGCCCCCAGATAAAAAATATAACCGAATTGAGAACCTCTTCCTTTTTTGGAAGTCGTTTAAAAATGTAAGATAAAATATTGGACGATTTCTATTTTATTAGATTAGTACCTACTATTTTAAAGATCACGCCAAGCAGCGACCTTTGGCAGAACGATTGTGTACTTTACATTATTATGAATAAGGGCATGTGTGAAATTAAACAAATTCAAATTATGGTAAATTATTTTATTACAGTACAGAATTATTGCATTTTCTCGTCATCTATCTGTCGCAAAATATTGTTTGTGAGAGACAGACGAAGCTCATTCAATGCTGTAAATAAGTCAATCAAATAAGTTAAATTATATTTCTAATAAATGCATAATTGCTACAGGCTCCTGAGCCTTTGAGGTAGTGGTTAAAAATAAATACTTATCAAATATTTTTTTAGGTTAGAATAATTACTATTATTAAAGTAATTATGGAGTAATGTAACATTAACATAGTGCGGTTAAAATACTGTTCGAGTTCGTCTTATAAGCATCGTCTACACCGCGAACATTCTCATTTTGTAAATATACAAAATAATAAAGTTGGTAACAATAAAAACTATAGCAACGGTTTATGCGAGCATTGTTCGTTTTCTAAACCAATAATTTCAGTCGTCGTAAACAATAATTGACCGACGGAAACGGTTCTCTAAAGAAGAAATCGATTTACGGTAAATTTATTCTAAACAAAGCGTTTCGATCAAAATCATTGTTGACTCTACTTGGTTCCCTACGAAGCGAATTCATTAATATTTCGGACCTGATATTTTTATTTTTGTTTATAAATGGCTAATCCGTTTCATAACAAATTAAAAAATATCCAGATGACGAGTTACGTACCATCGAATCTATTTAAATGTATAAATAAAAATGAATAGTTTGAATATACGATTGATCGTTAAATGGAGAACGGCTTGGCCAAGCTAATCTTTTTAGACAAAGTTTGCGTGATAGGAAATTTTGAGAACCAAGAAATTGTACAAGAACAGGTACAAGAGAGCAAAGCGAAGAGCTACTTAACTACTTAAGTATTAATAAAAATACCGTATCGTAACGATTGAAACTACGACTTGATTCATTGAGTTTATGTGCTTTGCCTCCGCAACTTAAAATGTGTCACCAGAGTTATTCAAGCAGCGTAAAAAAGGTAATGTTCTCCACTTCTCAAATCTCCAATCCTTCGTCAGCGAACCTTTCTACAAATGTTGAATGTCCTAGAGCTACCGTAAATGTACGGTATATATAGAGCTCAAGAATGTTGAAAGAATATGACCTTAGGGGTACATTTATTATTCAGAGATAGTGGCTTCGCTGTCGGACCTAGCCCAAGGGGAGAGAAGGGGACCAGGGGCGGGCCAGGGCGCGGCAACTGGCGCTGGAAGTAGCTCAGCACGCGGATGCAGATGCACCAGCGACGATGGTGCCGTTGCCAGGAACAAACGGGATACCGCCTGCAAAAATGAATAATATTGGGCGTGAGATGTGAGGTATCCTTCCAACTCAACTACTAACTAAACCTGCTAACCTAACCTAACTACTTTGTGCACAAAGTATGACTAAATTTTTATCTCACGCGATGGTGCCATATTTCTCGTAAAATTAGAAGGAATTTCTCTACGTGTTTATCTCAAACAGGCAGTGGCGTCAAATTTCCTTCTCTGTGTTACAGGTAAGCTTCATAGAAAGGAGTGCTGACTAAGGCCCTTTAGAATTTAGACATATTACATTTCAGTATCTGCCTAGGTATATGCTACGGACTCTCCGTCAGTGAATATCTCTAAATGTAAAATTTAAATTTATGGAAAGGAAAGTCCCGGCTACTCAACTGAGCGATTTATCAACCCTTGATAATCTAGAAACGAAAAAAGAATAAAATCTGCCGGGGAAGCTATTCTCAAAAAAAACTACTCGATTTGCCAGAACCTCATAGTAGAATAGGCAGAACATTATTTTTGTATAATAAATTTGAAAGTCAGAGAAACGTGCGTTATTTTAAAAACATAACCTTGTTTGTTTAGAACGACACCCATAGACTGTGAACAATCTGTGTCAATCTATAAATAGGTGCTGAATTCTCGTCTTTATGCACTCACCGGTGACGTGAAGGAAGTTTTTCCAACCCATGATGATTATAAATTATGGAGTGTAACGTAGGTGTAACGTACCTGACTAACTGACACGATGAGCAGCAAGACTCCGATCGCGAGGTTCTTGACAGAAATGACAGCGAGTGCCATGAGAAGTGTGGAGATGACACCCAGCGTGAACATTACCGGCAGGAAAATAAATGACAGCCGCTTAAGTGCATTGTGACCAAATGTGCGACCTGCAGTCAAATCTGGAAGTGAAATATATCAGGGTTTTAAAATCTTTACTATGTCACCTGCTCCTTTAACACAACATTGTCTTCAATCTATGAGTGACAGTTTCATTCGACATCTTTCGAGTTTATTTACATGGTACAGAGTTAGTGTCTTCTAATTGCGTAGCTATGACTAATGTACCTAATACACATACTGGGTGTCATAAGATCAGAACTGTCCTAAAATATGTACCTACCTACGAGGAATTTTCCTTAAACTAAGTCCTTAATGAGTCGATTTACAGAACCCAAAGTTATTAAGAAATAAGTATCAATAGTATATATTATTTTGCAAGGGTCAATTTTGAAAAGGTGGTGACATTTAAAACATTGTTTTTATACTAAGTGTTTATACCCAGCCATATTGAAGCTCTTTCACTTTTGTTATAAGTACAATGTAAAATCATGCAAGAAATAAACGTTCACATGCAGAACAGTTGTAGTAAAAGTATGGGAACCCGCCATTTCCCGGCTAATGGTAGTCTTAGAAGCATTACGGACTTCATGAGAACATATTATTGTGAGCCAACATTACCGTTCTGCCTACTAATTTTCTAAAATTAAGTTCGGTTTGTGCTTACCTCGTGTTGCGAGGTTTATCTAGCAAATGTAAACGTATTAACATTAACCGTCTCAATTATATCGCGGCGACGCGATTCGACTCAACTCGGCACGGAGTGACGGATAAAATATGTGCTGAGCAAGTTTGCTACGTATTGCCATTTGATAAACCAATCTCATTTTACTAACAAATAATTAACTAGAATAGAATAACATTAATGAATTTGATAATATCAATGTAGGTATAGCTTTAATGTACTTAATTAATTTGAAGGCATGTTTTGACGTTATATTGAAATCCTGGATCTAGATATAATTTACTATTGTGTGCCCTTGCAGGGCGTCATGAACTGACTAAAACAAAGTTAACATCTTCATATGTATGTACATGACTATACAAATGAATAAATAAATAAATAAATTTATTTTTCATTGAAATACCACTAAGTAAACTATGGTAATAATCTTGTATATGCTTGGCAGAAGATAATTATAGCCAGTTTCTTTTGAATGTTTGCCTTTGCTTGTTTTACTTTTCGCCAAATTTCATAATTCCATATAAAATTTCATAATAACGGTATTGGATTATAATACCTACTCATGGTTTTATATAGAAGTACTCGTATCATCCCAAAAACACTTTAATACGGCACCAAGAAGCTAAAGTCGCAAGTATTTAATTTCAATTTATTTCTATACCTTTACCGGTTCCTAAGAAAATATTACCTACCTAGTGATTAGGTACGCTCAGACGGATAAAGAAGCGATCATATTCGGTTATGTTTATTGCCCTTTTGACCCTTATTGGTTAATAAACCTTAACAAAATCATTATTATTATTAGATACATATCTTTCACATGAAAATTCAACTTGAGTAAGTTCGTACCTGGTCTATCTAAAAATTGCTTCCATTCTAATAAGTCTTAAAAGCAGTTAAAAGTTCTGCTTCATGCTGTTTGTGCATTAAAATAAAATGTTACTTAATTAATATTTTTTCCTCGATCGCGCATTCATCATACATTTTAACTTAACGTCTTTGCTTTTGTCAATGAATCTGCTTTATTAAATAATGCGCTATTATAATACCTGCTATATAAAAATCTAGATTTTAATGTAACGACGAATTACTTCTTAGCAATTTGCAATATTTTAAGTCACACAGTTTGTCAAAAATGTATCACATTACCATTGTTTAACATTTTATTGAAACCCGAAGAGTCTTCTTCACATTGCACTACTGCTACGAATACAACTACGTAAGCTAGGGACAGGACGGTGAATTTGTTACACATTTTGGCCACAGCACTTTTTCACTCTAATCAACTGATCGATGAGACGATCACTTGTCGATCGCTAAAGTATGACTGATCGTTAATTTGCCAGGCAGCCAGGATATAAGTGTCCTGCGAACACAATAGTCGGCGAGACCAAAGTCACGATGGCGAAAGAAAGTTCAGGACAACGTATGCGTGACTGCCGTTCTGGCCCCAATACACAGACCCTGAACGACTAATGTTGAATCATTAACGGACTCCTTACTCCCCATGGACATGGAGTACGAATTCTGATCCTTATCGGTGCAATTGAAAGTGAGAACACGGGTTGGTACTAGGTAATAGATATCTAGTGTCATTATCGTTGCCTCTATTTACATATTTAATGAGTTTGACCGCTTTTTTACAACCCATTTGGATTAACTTGTATTTTACGCATGATCTGTGATGGACTCGCATGGACTCGCGAGGGACTATATAAACATTCGTCAATTCTAGAAAGAAAAATATTTTCACATTTATATTACATTCTCGGAAAGTGAGGCAATTGAGTATTTGAATAGAACAAAATAAAAAAATAATTCTTCCATTCTGGTCTGGAGTAAAGAAAAAACACAGAATTTACCAGTTGCTTCTCTTCCCGCGTAGATGGTAAAATCCCATCGGCTGCAATACGTAAATTGACTAAAAATATCTGAAATTTACTTGTCATCTTTCGGAGTCGCGGGTGTCCATGGGTGGTGGTGATCACTTACCAAATCTCTTGGTACCTAAGTACACATTCAGGGCAAATTCAGGGATTTCTATTAAAAAAATCCCGTGGGAAAAAAATCATAATTTTATAAATTACACGTCGTGAACGTATCATAAGAAAATTTCATGTTTCTTTATACTTTACGATTGAAGTTCCGGGATTTCTTAAAAAAATCTTATGGGAAAAATAATGAATTTCTAAATTACACGTCGTGGTCTTCATGCTATAAGCAAATATCAAGGTTCTGCGTACCTGCTTTGTGGTCATAATTCTGGGATTTGTTACGAAAATCCAGTGGGAAAAATTTAAAACTTCTAAATTAACATACACGACTTAACGTACGCGAGGAAAGGATAGACTCTGTAGAAAAATTAAGCACTATATATACATTTTTAATTCGATACTCGGTATCTTAATCGGTAATGCATTTCCATTCTCATATATAGGTACATACGAGTAAGAATAGTATATACCTATCGTAGATAGAATGTTGACTAAAAATCACGATTTATTGCTTCATTATTAAAGATGGCAGCGGTAGCTTAAATGTTACAAACTAACGTGGTCGCGCTATAATTATGAAGCCCCACTTATAGGTAGCAGGTAACATAACACTCGCTCAAGTTATAATAATATTCTATTTATATACCAAGAGGAGTTTTGTCTTTACCCGATTACACTAGACTAAGAACACGACAGGACTAGGGTTTTTGAAATTACTGCGATTAAAGAATAATAATTTACTTCATCGGCAGAATGACGTTTACTGTTAAACAAAAGCCTCCGCTTATTTACTTTCATACATACATACAAAAATCACGTCGTTATCCCTTACAGGGTAGATAGAGCCTTAGGTAATAAATACCTAAAAGCCACGTTTAGCATGGTTGTGGGCGTAATAGATGGAAAGGGGAATCAAAATATTGATGGGTTGCTAGCCGCATCGCCTATAACATGATTCCTAAGATTTTCGCCCATTCGATGGGCTTTTGCCAACCGAAGAGAAGCAGCTGGTATAGTCCCTGTTTTTCCTTTGCTTCCAGAGTCGCGTGGAGGTAATTGATTTATTTAACTTGCTCCATTGAGATGTGGTTCTATTTCCGCCAAAAGAGTATTATCTACAGTGCACACAGTACACAGTACAGTACCTACAGTACAGTGTTTGAATTCTATTTTCCAAAAATGCTTAAAATTAATAAATATTTTGGTTGCATCATTGCTATTTTTTCGGTCACCACTCACCAGGTAAAGAATATTGCGTTTACACTCTCTCTTCTGCTCTCATATTAGGCTTAATAATATAACTGACTACAGAATATTTCCCCATTTGCTTTAATCTCCATAATAATATTACTGTAATCTACATACATACATACATATACAAACCGTCACGCCTCTTTCCCACGGGGAGACTACATTGTTCCACTTGCTACTATCCTGACTTGGCACTACCACTATGCCCAATCACCCAATTCATGAATGAGGTGGTAAAAGCGATGGAATAGTGCGAAGGAGGGGTAATTATACAAAAGATCCACGAATGGGTCGAAGTGTATCCGTAGGGACCCCTAGACTAAGATAAGATAAGATACTGACATACTTCTTTCGCTTCATCCACATTCATCAATCTCTTCATACATGCTCGTCGGTTTCGGGTACTCCTGACCTGACCTTTTTCCAAAACGTCTCCTATTTGGTCTCGGAACGACGGTCTAGGCCTTCCCCTCCCAACGCAACCATTCGCACTCCCCATATAGATCTGTTTACGGTATCTGTATCTGTTCACGGTAACCTGCTTACGTTAATTGTGTAAGTAACGCTAGGTACTTCTTGCCAACAATCTTGTTTACTATCTTGCAAATACGAGTAGCGTGGCGTTTTTCTACAAAATTACTCGCACCATTTACGGTAACTAAGCAGATTACTTGCTCGGTGCTTCTTTATTTTATACCACATGGAAGGCAAACGAGCAGACCTGATCGTTAGTGAAGACCACCACGCAACACTAGAGGATTGCATATAGTTGCCAGCCTAAAGAGCTAGGATAGAATAGATACATACATACATACAAACTTTATTCATAACAAACACATGCAAAGCTCAAATTAAAAGGAAAGAAAAATCACAAAAAAACTTAAACATATATATTTTGTTTCCTAAAGCAAGAGCCATGCGATAGCCATGCGTGGATACCTCATGTGCAAATTTCACCGGCTATCTTACTCTCCACGCCGGAACACAGCAGTGCAAGCTCTGCTGTTTGGCGGTAGGATTAGCGAGTAAGACGGTGGTAGCGATCCGGTAGGACCTTGCACGAGTCGCTGCTTCTTGGCGTCTAACTTTTAACTAAGTTACGCTTTAATTTTGGTGTCTAGGAAAATGAGAATAATCGAAATGTTCACAACTCTGACTACTCAAAAAGCAATTAAGATATGGCCGTGTTTAATGGGCGTACAATTAAGCCGGAACTTTGACAAAAGTTTGAAAAATAAAATTATACGTTTAGCTTTGATAAACAATGTACTAGATATACCAACTTACACTTGTATGTTTACACTAAATGCACCAGCTCCCAATCACAACCTAATCTAGTTCATCAACAAAAATATACAATACATATTTTATGTTTCAAAATAAAGTTAGGTACGTATAAATTGGAGATATCAACACTTTTAAGGAAGTTCAGGAGTTCTGCTATATATATATATATTTATATGAATAGGAAGGCAAACCAGCAAGTGGGTCACCTGATGGTAAGTGATCACCACTGCCCATAGACACCCGCAACCCCGGAGGGATTGCAGATGCAATATCGCTGTTCGTGAGTTAGGTATTGTGAGGGGAAAACAAAAGGGCGACATACCGTAGTGGAATACACGAACATACATGTTCGAGAGGGTTTGTACGGTGTCCATGCAGTGTTCCAATATTTTTAGGTCTTTCTTACATACCAAAATACTGCATTAAATATACAGACTTCTATAGGTAACATCAGTTTTAATGGTTTCATACTTTATTCTTCAGGTTGACACGTAATTCGTTCAAATTTCCACTATTTTTCGGCGAGATCGTCAACCTTTCACGTGTATATGTACGTAAAGGCCCTTTTGTTAGCATTCATTTTATTGTGCGCTAATTAATCGCCGAAATATGGAGGCGTGACTTCCAAACGACGACAACTAATTGAGTAGGTACCTAGCTAGCTATTTACTCGTAATGTTTTTTATTTTTATAATTCACAGATCGAAAGCCATTCTTCAGCTTACTTAAATGTTCGTATTCGCGGTTCTCTGAACACCGGAAAAACGTTGAATTGATTAAATTTCTTTACTTCGGCAATTAGACGTGAGGATTCCAAAGTCCCAGCACGTACCGGTTGTAGAGAAATCCGATCGGCGCGGGCGCACCGGCGCGGCGCGACACCTCGTCCGTGACCACCGTATGCTAATGCGTGTGCTCGCTTTTGGCAATACAGGCCACTTCCTGCTATGCAAACTATTTAGGATGTGACTTACTAAATTAAATTACAAATTGATTGAAGAAAGAAAGTAAAAATATGTGTCGGATTTAAACTTATTTCAATGACTCCAAAAAGGATGTAATCTTAAAGAGAGATACACAACCCATATTTAGTGTCAGGGGTGCGAAATAAAAGGTAACTTCATAATTCGTAACTCTACCAATTCGTTGTCTCGTTTCAGAATGGCTGTGGCCGCTAAATCGTCCCTTCCAAGTGGTGCGAGTAGTGCGGGCGACCGACTTATCTTGCCGCTCAGTCTACAGCGATGCGCGCTTTCGTTGCCATTCTCACACTCGCCGTGTGGCCATGTTGCGCTTACGCACTCAGTGCGGCTCCGCTCGATTATTTACCGCGGTCTCTGCTCGCTGCACTGCACATCGAAGGCACTCCGGTTGAAAACCTAGTGACATGCAGTCAAACCCTCGGTCCTACGAAATGCCTACAAGCACTAAGCGCCTGGCGCGCCACCAACGCCGCAGATATCCTCCCTAAACAACAAGAAACCCGCTTCAATCTAACTGAAGATATTGAACGATTTCCATGGAAGAAGTATAGCAACAGTTCCAGTGAACAAATTTATTCACAACTTTGCTTTGGAGCAGAAAAACTTTTACAATATCGCTCGATGAAATTTAATCTCATTCCTGGATATACGTTTGAGCTTAAGTCGAAAAAAAATGGCACCCTCAATGTTGATGTTTATTCAGGTAAGTTAGATATAAGATTCTTATTTGTTTAGGCATTTCAACATGGGCTTTTCGATCGAATTCCATTTAACCGGGATGAATAAATTAATTACAGCTGGATTGTTTACAGAGGGCATTCCTTGACTTAAAATATTCAAACTTTTCTGTTTTAATTTACCGTTCAAAATATCTGAAGGAGTACTATCTTATAGTACTTAACTTTTCATGGGGCACCCCTTTTGTTAAAGTTTAAAAAAAGTAATGTTCGGGACCTACCTTAAATAATATTGAATTACTGAAGGAATTTAAAACATCAAAGTAAAAATTTGGACTTAGATCATCCACCCCATCATTAAGGCACATAAATAAATAGATAGGTACTTTGGTATTTAAATAAATACACTGACGAGCAAAAATAAAATTAGTACGAAAAGCGACCTGTTATTTTTTCTATAGTTCTGAAAGTTAGTATCACTGAAAGATAGAATAAGGAATAGTGTGATAATGGAACGTGCTGGTGTGAAAGACGATATAGTGACCAGGATAGAAAAAAGTATGCTTAGTTGGTTTGGTCACGTAGAGCTGATGGATGAAAGTAGACTAACTAAACAGATTTATATGGGGAGTGTTGATGGTTACGTTGGGAGGGGAAGGCCTTGACAATTAGGAGACGTTTTGGAAAAAGGTCAGGTCAGGAGTACCCGAAACCGACGAGCATGTATGAAGAGATTGATGAATGTGGATGAAGCGAAAGAAGTATGTCAGGATAGTAGCAAGTGGAACAAAGTAGTCTCTGCCTACCCCTGTGGGAAAGAGGCGTGACGGTATGTATGCATGTATGTAAACTTTTGGGATATTTCAGTAGGTGGTCAGTTAAACGGAACATAAAAGTGTTTAGCATTTCTTCGTAATTTGTTATTCAAAATGAAGTCGCCTCTTTGACATCGTCCGAATCCCTTCCAACCACAATTATAAAAATTCTTGAGAACATAATACATACAGGGGTTTAAAATGTATGACAGTTGAAGTATTCTAGATCAATTTTAAGACAGTGTTTACAAAGCCGTTGACTTAAAATCGTTCGGGGGATACCTAATATCAATGGAAAGCTAGCGTGTTGGTAGGCGAAGCCTGGAAATTGAAACTTTCCCATAACTCGTTCTACCCAATGCATTACGTGAAATTAAACGAGGTGTTTATGTTAAATTGGAAACAGAAATCTTTCCACGTTAAAATCCTTAATCGGATCGGCTTTTTCCATAATCGGACACTTATGAATTACATATTTGGAAGACGCGCTGCGCCAAACTTATTCTTATGTTAATAAATTACTAAAAATAGAAGTACCTATCAAATTAATCAAGAATTTTACTCCTTGATTTTTTTATATATTAGTTTTTACGGTTTTAACCGTTAGAAATTACATTAAATTCTGTTTGTCACATCATTTAAGCAGATGGCGCTTGGCGACAAAAATCGCTTAGTAAAAAAGCCACGTGACAGATGGTACAGATAGAAAAAATCGAAGGCTTACTCACCTGCTACGGGTGGTGTAGGGGTAATAATAATAACACGCATCACGGAATGATAAGAATCTGAGTTCGATTCCCGGCCATAGCTTTACTTTTCGGATTTTTCTATGTGTTCTAGTTTTCAGTGTCGTATAGAAATTTTAAAAGTAGACGCTTAAGATTTTACACAGTTATTTCATTATTTACAGTATTTACAGTAGAAATCTCACGATGTCGCTACTTAATTTAATCAGTTTGTTTCATACGCCGCAAACGCTTCTAATTAGAGATTAATTATGGCATTGTTTTTGTCTTCCAATTTACTTATTATTTGTTCAAAGCTTTGTTTAAATTAATTTATCATTTTGCCTAGGTACTTTTATAAGATAAAGAAAGGTTCTCATAAAATACCCAAAAAAGGTGAAAGGGAATTAAATGATACCTTGTAAAGAGTTCATCGGCAATTAATAGTACCTATAACTATGATTTACAGAAAAAAAAAAAACAATAAAAATATTATTGAAGCTCAACAATATTTTATTAAAAGTTAAGATTAAACAGCATAGAAAGGGTATTTTCAATTTACATTCTTACCTAATAATTCTCCGCTTTGAAATTGAAAAAAAACCTACATACAGTCGAACATAGAACCTCCTCCTTTTTTTGAAGTCGGTTAAATAGGTACTACTCTTTTGTTAAAATATTCTACCTTTGCCAAATTAAGAGGATTATGTGACATGATAGCATGATGGCTGACACTATTTTTGGGTTTGATGAATAGTATTTTTGTAACACGTTGTACGAGTAATTACGCAGAATTGACTTGGATTTTTATTTCATGAAACCATTTTTTTTTTTTTCTTTATGTTAGAGAGGCCAGACAAACGAACTAGTATTACGAGACGAAATAATAATAGATCTGCCAACATTAGATTTTATAAAACTTTTATTATGTTTATTGGATATATAAAATGAAGAAAAAACTCTGTCTTGTGGACTAAAATAACTCAACCCAATCTTTTTATTTTTACAGATAACGAAACAAAATACGGCCGCAGCTCGTCGAAGAAATTGCGAAAATCATTTTACAGGATTGTTCCATTTCTTCTTATACCGGGGCTCATCATGTCAGCCATCTTGCCATTTGTCTTACCAGCCCTGAAGATGATGGTGGTTGCTGTAGGCATGCTCAATAACATGGCACTGTCGGGAGCAATTTTTACACTTTTAAGGAACAATGCTTTTAGTGAGACATACGAGAAGAAAGTGGTATATGTCAATGCAGGATGGAGAAATAAGAAACCACAGCTTCATGAGCAAGAGACACAGTTACACGACATATATGAGTCGAACTTTGATGATAATGACAATAATTTTAATCAAGCATTTGAAAACGATCACCAAGAAGTTTTTGGTGAAGATTTTGACAATGTAGAAGATATACCAAGCAACACCGCTTTAATGAAAGACTATTTTGGTGGCAAAACTAAATTTGTTAATATTCTTGGTTACAAGAACGGAAGAAACGGGATGAGGACACGTAGAAAGAATCGATAGAATAGGAATATGTAAAAATATGTTTTACGCAACATTTCAAGTCTTATGTATTAAGAGTACTTTAAATTGAACTAACTTTTGCTCGCGACTTCATCTGCCGCCTGCGAAGAATTTGTTTAAACTAAAACTTTGCAAGAGAAAAAATTTTCTTCTTAATATTAAGTAAATGATATGGTTCTAAAGTAAAGCGAAAATACGAATCTTTCCTTTCCTCTTATATAGATGGAGAGCTAGCTACGGAAATAGATATACAATTTATAGAGCAACGAAATCCCTCTAGTTAGTATGCCATACTATTATTATTAACTAGCTGTTGCCCGCAACTTCGTCTGCATAGAATTTGTTTATCGCTATCCCGCAGGAATTACGAATTTTTTCGGGATAAAAAGTAGCCTATGTGTTATTCCAGACTATAATTTATCTATGTTCCAAATTTCATCCAGATCTGTCCACCCGTTCTGGCGTGAAAGAGTAACAAACATCCAAACATACTCACAAACTTTCACATCACTATCACTACATAGTATAAAACAAAGTCGCTTTTTCTGTCCCCAAGTCCGTATGTATGCTTATATCTTCAAAACCACACAACGGATTTTGATGCAGGTTTTTTTAATAGATAGAGTGATTCAAGAGGAAGGTTTATAATGTATAATACATGCATAATTTACCGAGCGAAGCCGGGGCGGGTCGCTAGTTTATAATATTAGTAGGATTAATTCGAGCGCCTGGCAGCTTTTCAGCGGTGGGTGGGAGAGTGGATGAGCAACAAATTGTGCAGGGGCAATTGAAGGTGTGCAATTTATGATAGAGCTCTGAGTTTGGTATGATATAATAGCTGACTAATTGTATATTTAATTCGAATATAATATTGTCAGGCGTTTTAATTGTGGCAAAAGTAGTGCCAGGTGACATCCAAGGTGCGGGAAAAAGTGCCAAAGTCACCACCGCTGAAAAGATGCCAAGCGCTCGAATTAATTAATAATTATAGTATGGCATAGGCATACTAACTAGAGGGATTTCGTTGCTCTATAAATTGTGTACCTGTTTCTGTAGCTAGTTCTTACACTAATAGTCACCCACCGCTGAAAAGCTGCCAGGCGCTCGAATGAATTAATAATGATAGTAGGCATAATAACTAGAGGGATTTCGTTGCTCTACAAATTGTATACCTATTCCCGTAGCTAGGTCTTAGACTATTATTATTTAGTATTCCTACGTAGATTAGTGGGAGATATTTCGTTAAAATTTCAATGCTCAAAAACAACAAATCTGTAGTGCTTGCGACTGATTGCTAAGCAGTCACAGGAAGGTACTGATTTTATCATCGTACACAGAAGTGATCTTTAAATATAAAGAATACTTACTTAGGTAGGTACCTATTTACTAGAAAATTTAAATTAAAAATATCAATTGGTTCACGATTAGGTAAACATTTTGTCATTTCTAGATACGGTGATTAGTTACGAAAATGATTATGATAATTTATGTTAGCATAGCTAGTCATAATATTTATTTTTTGTTGTAAGTAAACTCTTTATTATGCAAAATAAACATATTTATCCATAATAAAAATAATAATTAAGTAATCAGATATTTTAAATAATTTATATCCACCGATATTTGAAGTGATGCTAAAACTTGCCACATTTACGTTTTTATACGCTCATTCCCTAAACATTAAAATTGCAAAATACTAGATTGCCGATTTACCCGATTTCTAAAAACCACACAAACTCCCACACCACACTTTCTTGTTTCTGTGTTTTTTACATATCGGATTGCCAAAGCAACTTGTTCTCAATACACCATGTTCCATTTCAAACTGAATTCCGACAATACCATAGTGAAAACACAATGTACTCTAATATCTATTTCCTTTACCTACCAGAGTTTATTTAATTTCCAACACACAAGATGCTGTTTATGATGATTTCCGAATGTCTAAATTCCTAAAAGACTACATTTTTAGCTTAGTAGATTACATAAGCACTGATAGACAATAAAACCAATTTTACACATCGAAATTTTATTGCAAGTTTGCAAATACTACTAGAGTCTGTCATCACTTATGCCGTCGACTGGGTGGTAAAATATAGGGATGGCAAGAAATTTTAGAAGCAGGCAAGATTTGGTGTTCTGAAATCTGTTTTAACGGAAATCTGTTGTTTGAAAAATCAAGTGTTACATGATAACGCCTAGGTGAAATCAAATTGTTTCGAGAAGATTGTGTTTTGCGAATCTGGTTTGTCACTTGTTTCAGTGTTTAGAGATTCTTATGATTTTGAAATTTGATATATTGGGTATATGGTTTGCTGGTCTGGGAGTAAAGAAGAAACATCGAATGTACCAGTTGCTTCTCTACACGCGCAGATGGTAAAAACCCATCGAGGGAATGGGCGAAAATCATGGGAATTATGTAATAGGCGATGAGGCTAGCAACCCATCACTATTTTGATTCCATTTTCCACCTATACGCCCACAGTCTTGCTAAATGTCGCCTGTAGGTACCTGCTACCTTAGGCTCTGTCTACCCCGTAAGGGATAAAGACGTGATTTGTGTATGTGTGTGTGTTATGTATGTATGGTTTTATATGGAACATGGTGTCTTGAAAACATTAACAGTGTTATATAAAACTGATACAAAAACGAACACAGGACAAAGAAAGTAGAGTCGTTTTCAAAACACATGTACCTACATAGGTTAAGGGCCTCAATTAAAATAAAAGTTAATTGATTCCTTTGTGTTATGACATTTTCACATTTATTGCAATGGAATAAAGGGTGAAACGGTCGTAACACAAAGGAATCAATTAATTTTTGTTGTGATTAACTATGTACATTTTTTTTGAAACGACTCAGTATATGGTATACTGGGAATCTTATATTTTGATGAGCGGGTGTGTCGACAATTTGGTATTTTGCAATTTTGATTTTAAGTGATCTTTAACGTAGAACATTGAAAGAGTTGACGCAGAAATGTAATTTTAGGGGTTCAATAAATGTAACACTTGGTATCACACCATTTTTCTTTTAATAATAGATAATCATCTAAAAGCTACTAGGGATTGTGTTACATGACTACAAAATAATTAAATAATGAGCAAACAATTGAAATAAATTAACTAGGTAAGTATGTAAACATTTTTAAATATTTGGGCCCAGAATTCCATTTTGGTTAACTATTCAACTCGATAAAAATTATGTTATAAAAGTCTCAATCGCTTTCTGCGAATTGCAAATCTATTCCTGCATTTACGTTACCCGCTTTTTTTGTATTGTTACTTATCAATAACAATTAACAATGTCACTTAAAAATTTACAAAATTACTGGAAAAACAGTCTTTCACCTAAATCGTAATTATGACAGACATTAATCCAAGCCTTACAGCCGCCACAGAGAGGAATAATAATAATTACTAAAAGGTAAAGCTAATAAACGAAAATAAATAAAAATCGCATATATTAGGTACATATTCGTAATTTCCCCCCACTTTCTTCCCTATTTCACGACTTCCGCAATATGAATATCAAACAAACATTATCACATTACAATAGTTTAAACTAAATTATTTTTGTACACACACACTTTAATAATAAAAATAATATTTTTTTAATAGTATGATACGAAGGGGTAGACTACCGAGCACTGGAAAGCACCTTAATTTATAACTGGATATTTTAACAAACTTATACGTCACTAAATTATCAGCACATATCCTTACACTGCGAGGTAAAAAACCTCTTCATTTCTTCATGATTTACGTACCTACATTATAAATTCACCATTTAAAAGAATTGTTCAATAAATTTCTAAAACATCGAAATATAAGAAATACGTCTAGAAATGCGCACGCAATTTTCTATAACATGTGTAGATATATTATCTAATCATCTTTTTCGTCTATTTTGTGCGTTATTTCAACGAGTTTTCGATCTTCGTCGGAAATGTCTGTATCGGTCCAGCCCCACACAGGGTTCTCCGGATGGTGGTGGTCGTCATCAGAGTTCTCTCGCTGCTGGCCGGCGTCACGCACAGATGGATGAGACCCGTCGCCAGTTCTTGCTACTCTGTTCAAGATCATCTGAGTCGAGACTGTCTTTAAGTCATACGCCCACCCTTAAAACACAAACAAAACTATCTCAACAAAAGAAGCATGAAATTTAATAACAAACAAAGAGCTTGTCTGACGAAGTATTCAACATTTCCAAGCATTGTTATCTTTATTCTGGGAAAGTTAAATCACAACGACCTTTTGCAAATAGGTAGGTAAACGATTTGAATAATGATTATGCGCAAACTAATTGTCTCACTCACAAATTAATTGTAGAAGTTTTTAAAAGAATTGGGTCACACTAAAGTTAACACTATACTAGTACAATTGGTTAGAGTTTGCCATTCGATATCCTCAAATGAGTTTTTTGAGAGTTATTTGGAAACATTTAAAGAAACTGTTTGAAAAAATTATACAAGCAGTTATCTGCTCTCAGTGGTCAAACCTAGACCACGAACACCAATAGCCAGCGAAGACCTTCAATTAGGTAGGTAGGTACATGAAGCAAACGGTGCTCGGTGAATGCAACAAAGCAGTGGCGTTAATTGGCACAGAATTTTACTACGGCTAGCTGGGTCCCGAGGCTTCGCTCTCGCTGAACAATTCTATTATCCCTGTTATCTTTTTTATGTTAAAAATAACTCTATTGTCCCAAAATCAGTTCTTATGCTTTTATGCTACATAAAGAACAATCAGCCCTAATTTACATAAGCTTTCTAGACTTACATCCTTATTCATAAGCGTATGTGAAACTTTTTGTCATTTACCTATCGTTTGCTTTTCTCTGTCACTTTGCTTTGCCATGTGTTTTTGCCAGACACAAACAAAATGAAAATGTTGCTATAGAATGTTAGCAACTTTTTATAAACAAGAAGGGGCTCAGTAGTTTCGGTCAGTTTTGATGGTCAATCGGTAATGAGTAATAACCTACCGTATTTGGCGGCCAAATCGATGAAACCTGTAGAAAGGTTGGTTCTGTAATTGCCCAGCTCAGCCGCTTTGTAGTCCCAAGGGAAAATGTGATGGTAGTTATGCCATCCCTCACCGATGGCACAGATCGCTACCGTGATGTTGTCCGTAGCGCCTATGTTTCTGAAATAGAAACAAAAGTCTTAAAACATACACTTATCAAATTTTGTTATACAATCACCACGAATATTTAAAAAATAAATAATAAATGTCTTATGACTACTTGACATCTACTTGACAAAATTGCAAGAGGGTTTTAGCTAGAGAATAGTTCAAACGATCTCATCATCAGCTAACTATGCATCTCATCTTTGGATAGTCTCGTACCTAATGCGTTTATTATATTTTACACGTTGGTAGTCTGATGGTATAGGTAAATACTAATATTTTTTTAAATATTATTTTAATTACATGGTTGGAATGTACCTATGCTAAAATTAGACCTGTGAAAAAATACCAATTCCTTCCCGCAACAAACCACAAACAAGGAACTGTGTGAATATAAAATTCTGCTATTACTGTAAAAAGGCGATTGGAAATTTTTATATAGGAAACTATAAAATATCGGAAATCCCATCTTACAAAATTACACTAATACCTACGTGTTAAAAAGAATTAAACACCTATACAATTATCTGACGACGGAGGTTTAAGGTAAAAGAACATTATCCAATGGTTTACTTTCCAAGTAGTTCGTACTACTCCAAGCCTGTTGTACCGAGTACAGTTAATAATCTTCATAAAAAGGGTTACGCCTTTCACTCGCCGTTGAGAAAGCGAATGGGTCCGATCACCATGCTCGATCATAATCTGTAGGCTGCTGAGAGATAACCTCGCACAAGCTGACCCATTTAAAAAAACCACAGAAATAACAATTATGGGGACCCCCTTTAATTACCTTTATTTTATTTTTGTCATGTGTTTAATTTTAAGCGGCCAACGTATACACTCTGTAAAATGTTTTGACCGTAAATAAACACCAAAAGCTTACTTTTCGTACTGCTTATTGACAAAAAAGGGTCTTACTTGTCGAAAGGCTTGTTCCCCCAGATGTGGGCGGCGGAGTTGACGAGCCACGTGAAGTTGAGAGACATCGTGTAGCGCCAGATGGAAGCCACGTACCACGACGTCCACGGGTCCTCACCCCACAGATACACGGGTATCCAGGACGGCAACAGGAAGCAAAGGATTGGCATCACCACCAGGTACGTCCTGAAAAGTGTAGTGTAGTCTTAGAGCCATGCCTCACCAGGACGCCATGGCAACGCCAGCCACAGCCATGAAAATTAGATGTCGCCAAAGCGCACACCAAGTGAGTGACAACCGATACATTTACTGATTGTGTTCATATTGTTTGTACTTTTGAAACTGTAAACAAACTATTGAATAAATATTTTTATTTGTATGTCTATTTGAATTGTTTGGCTACGGTATCTGACGACGTCGCCATGGCGTCCCAGTGAGGCAGTGCTTTTAAGTGGCTTACTCAAAGCAATGTTAGCTAGAGTAACCAGGTAACTGGAGTTTTGGACATTCACTTGAGAGGCGGCCGAAATACAAAATGTCAGGAAAACGTCGTGTTTTTTTTAATACTTTATGAAATGAAAGGGCTTATGGCGACAGTGTCAAATACATTTGTTGTGTAAGCTTCTATTTTTAACGGACGGAGACAGAGAAGTGACCTGAAAGGCGTTCCGTTTTTCCCTTAGCGGCTTAAGGAAACTCAAATGAATTCGACATTTACTCGTAATGCTAAGTCTGTACACTTATATCATAACGGTTACCCGCAAAGATTGTTTCCATTTCAGTTACAATGTTCAGTCAGCGTTAAATAAGCAAAATTGTATCTTATAATTAATAGTACATTACTGTCTAGGCCAGGAAGTAGGCAATTGCTCGCTGAGTATTGGTTTGAACGGACGAGCTTGCGTGTCCGTTTCATAATACGAAGCCAGCAATGCTATTCTGGCCGAGGCAAGTAGGTATACTACTTTTCTCAAAAATCGAAAAAGAAAACAACAACAAAAATAAATGAAAATGTAATTGACATAAATTATTAATTATTTTTACTTTGCCGCCTTTTTCTATCAATGACATTTGAAGAGAGTATTTTTCTACCCAGAACATCTAAAGCTATTTCAGACACAGATAAACACGTTGTCGTACTAGTTTTTTTTTATTTGGTGTTTTAAGTCTTGTGCCTTTATTTTTTATAATGGTGATTTGCATTTTTAAAAAGTTAATAACTAGACAGTAATGGAATTTGTATACAACAATTACTGGAGAGTTTAGCGCCACAGTAATGTTTTTTTTTTAATTTTGGACTGACCGGCAACAATTAACTTCCTGTTCTGATATGTAGTTAACAATGACGACTTAAACGGACATTTTTGAGAAAATATATTATTATTTCAACTCTTTCAAGTTCGCTGACATTGCTGAAAATTGTCTATATGTATCTAATCTGATCTAATACCTTTAAACGAGCAAATTATTGAATATGTATAATTAATCTGAATCTCGGAAAACGGCTTTGACGATTTTCATGTAACTTAGTATGCGTAGTTTCGGGGGGGATAAATCGATCTAGCTAGGTTTCATTTTTAGAAAACGTGCCAAAAATACAAAACTCGGTCATTCAGGTTACTCTAAGCTAAAATTGTAGTGGTAAAACTATATAAATACCTGGTCAATAACTCTCTATACCTACCCACGCCAAAATTGTAATGCTCTTCCTCAGTCAACATTCTAAACTAAAAGTGGGAATAGACAAAACGAGCGAATGCTCATTCTATCTCCATTTTATCAAATTCTTTTATTGTAAACATAGGTAAAGCATTTCGTTGTTCTGTGTGCGTTCCCAAAAATTCTAGGAATATACTAAGAATGCTCACTCGCTTGATGTAAGCTCGGCACTAAAGCGTGCGAACAGTTGCTTATTGCGTTTTGTGTGTTCGGATGTGCTCGCTTCCCGGAGAGCTCTCTTCAAAGCGTTCTTCATGAGCATTCTTACGGCTGATCTAAACATTCTGAATTCTAGTTCTTAGTTCTTATTTTGGTGTAAACAGGTTTCGTTTACACAAAAAGATCTGGAAACAATGCTCTTGTTTCTAGCTTTAGCTCTATTTTTTTGGTCTAAATCCACCGCAGAAATCTCGAGATCAAAGCTCTATATAGTTTCAATTAAGATGGACTGATGACGCAAGTCAGCCTATCTTGTTTGTTCTATAAAAGTCCGAACTTAGATTTGCTTGATCAAAGTAGAGTTTGCCTGAATCTAATACGCAATGTTGGCACGCGGCGGTAACGTTTAACGTTTAACAGAAGCGAAATGGTGAATGTCCGATTCCGATTTGGGCAATTTAAAGATCGTCCAACTGAATGTAGATATGTTCGGCTAAAATGTGCCTATGACGTATTCAAAAATTGACACGTACTTAAATAGTTTGGTTATTCACTTTAATCTAGGTCCGTGGATCAAAGTATGTGAATTTATAGTAGTATTTCTAATTGATTGAATCAGACGCCGCTTACGGGGGTCTAAATTAATAAACAAAAATTTGCCTAGCTACTCCGCTACCACCGGTAATATGAATAATAGTATCGCAATTGCAAGTTAAGTAAATGTTTTTTCAGTAGTACCTCTTCTTAATCGAGTACCAACATATGCTTACTTTTTCTGGAACATGACAATAGGGTCCGATTCAAGGTCCGACATGTCGATACCGGCGCCTTTCTCGAACACTTCTTTGTGTTTCCTGACCATCAGCCACCCGATGTGGGAGAAGAAGAAGCCGCGCTTTGCGTTATGGGGATCCGCATCGGTCTCTGTGAACTTGTGATGTACCCTGGAAAGTTACAATATAAGAATTACATTAAACGGATTGAACAAATTACTTACATCAAGAATTCTCACAAAAGGAGCCTGATTTTTGAAAACACGTAACTCAACAAAAATCCAAGCTGAATGAAACAAGATTTTCAGGACACTGAAATAAACAAAGTTACTGAAGAAGCATCATTCGAAAATGTTAAAAATCTGTGTCCCGCATTAAAACCACAAATAAAATTTTAGGCTCGATTACAACATTAATTAGAGCTATAAATTCTCCCCAGCACGAATTTTCACCACTTTCGAATAGGTAGTACCTACTTTCGAGTGATGTTCTTTCGAAAATCAGACTCCTATCCACAAGACGTCTGTTAATGTACCATCAGAAAGCGAAAGTCTATCACCATAAATGATTTCACTTTTATTATGAATAAGGCAACTGGTTAGGCAGAACTGGTTTTATATTTGTATTTTCCATAATATTTGCATACTCTGAGATAGAATATACCTAATGATATATTATAGAAGAATGGTGACTTTGAATTAGTATACAAGTACCATTTTTTCTTATTGAGTATCGACGGTACCTAATTACATTTTAATTTGAAGTCCGTAAAATAAACATGATGTTAAGAATCCTTCTTTTTAAGGATTTAATTTTAACCGTCAAGAAATGTAGGGTGACCATACAATTACTCTACATAATGTTTTATAACTTTATTATTAATTAAATAGTAAAAGAAATTAATTAATTACTTTAATTTACACACATATCTTAAACCCTATATAATGCGTTCAAAAACCGACGACCAGCATAAAAGAACAATCTTCATAATAACATCGCCAACCCTCATATATTACGACATTCAAATTTCAAATTGTCTGAGAAAACAAACAATTCTTATACTCGTCTAGTAAAATAGTTGTAATTAATAATTATAATCGTTAAGTATTTTTTCAATAATTTTATTGTTTACATACATACCTACTTGATTTTATTACATATTATTCTTATTTTTATTGTGATGATTCATGATGTCAATTTGCAAACAATTTTGATAAATCTCTCGATACATGATATGGGACGTTATTACCATAACATAGTGACCGACTATAGTTTGTCTCTAAAAAAAAACTACAGTTTTTGTTATAGCAAAAGGTTGTAGAGGTTGCGTAACATTCGTCGAAAAAGTTTTCATTTACCGCCATTTGTCGTTCAGTTTGTTGTATCAAGAAAATTACTTTGTTTTGTTATTTACAAAATAAATATCACGTCGCTTTTGTGAAAAAAGAGCGATAGATCAGCGAATTGAGCACAGAGATCAAAGCCGCAATGCCGGTCGTAACATGCGGTGTCCTGAACACACCATGGAGAACTAATGATATGTGTGTAGATAAAGCAATGTATATAACTATACATAATAAGGCACTAAAACACTCGTGTGATCATATTATAGAAATTACTTCGTTCATTCGTAGCATAAACTACTATAATACACGCATAGTTAGATTTATGTTTGCCCAGACTGTAATAAAATTTGATTCCTGTATACTAATTCAAAGTTACGGTGTATTTATGATGGTATAAAGTGTAATACTCATACCCCAATGACTGCTGGACTTGAATGGTTTCTTAAAATATATATTATAAGTTATTATCGTAGATCTACACACAATTTGAAACATGAACATTTGAATGAGACAAGAAATCATTTTAACTGCTAACTTCAAATATATAACAGTGACAGTAATTTGGTATATGGATGTATACTAGTTGGATTTGTGAAATATATAAATTAACCGAACGTTCAAGTCTAAATATATACATGAAATTTAGCACGAATGTTCTTCATGCAACATTAATGAAGGCTAAGATTTTTGGGAATTTCCACGGAATTTTGTGATCACCCGTGTGTATTCAGTAAAAACACACAATTTGATGGTTCAGCGAAGCCAGTAATAAAAGATAGTAAGTATGACATAATCATATCAAAATAATTAGATGGCTCCGTTTTTCAAACAGGTTATTCACGGACCTGTATTTGCGTAGAAGACGCTAGTCAACATAATTGCCTGTTGCGTGTCATAATTCGGTCTTAATTTGTCCTATTATCAAAGATGTCTTTGGCCAAATAAATACCCGATTTGGTAAAGTGGTAGGTACCATAATAAATCGAGTGTCGCATGTAGCCAAACGACATTTAAAGCAAAAATGTTGAAGTTTCTTTAGTTTCTAAAATCGATGGCATGGCTCCCAAAAATAGATCTTTTTGTATCTTATAGTTATAGACTTGCCCGTTGCCTTCCCGATCTAAATGGGTCAGCCTGAATAGAAAAGTTGGCATATACGGGGTCGCAATCGTCGCAAAGGCATGCAATGAAAGCTCTCCACTTTTCCAGCAAAGAGCAGCAAACGGCACTCTTAAAGTATCGTCGAGTCCGAGAAATCAGAAAAACATTTAGGATACGAGCTTCGCCGCACATACTGGGGCCTCACTTGTCAAGCAAAACCGATGAAATAATCCATTTTACATCTTGTTTAAAATTTTATTCCAATAACTACCGGTTAGCCAAGTGTTTTTATTAGAGAACCTGACAATGAAGCTAAAGAAAGGCCCTGAGTTCGATCTCCGGTCCTCTTATTTTTGCACTGTAAGTAATTGTACTAAATTAAATACCTATGATCCCGAACCCATTCGTAGATGTGGTTCTGGAAGGCCATAGTTTGCAGCAGTGCGAGGATGAGTCGTAGTGGCCAGCGCGCCTTGTATGCGCGGTGCGCCCACAGCCGATGCGCGCCCGCAGTCACTCCCATGGCTGACAGCAGCGTGAATGTCACCGCTGCACAAAACCAAATAACACATTACACACCAAGATGGAAATAGACACGTTACAATAAGGTCGGGTACTCATCTGCGAGCTGTAAAATGTCAGCACTTACCAAACACAGGCGTCCAAAACTTGGCTTTTCCCGTAAATATAAGGTAAAAGCCATACAGCAGTCCGGCGTGCAAGTAAACAAACGCTAAGACGTTTCTCCACACGATCTGCCATCTGTAACGAAACGACACTTTCTTTAAAGCCATATTTACTCGACAAACATCGCGCGGTGGTGTTACATTGCTGGATTATAGACTAAAGATCTGAAATGTATAGATAAAGCACCGTAATGTAATGCTACATGCTCAAATGTTCTTGCTTGCAAAAACTGCGAAACCTGAGCGTTGGAAGTGGAATGGAAACTGTGACAGGCATTAACTGACTTGGCGAGCGCATTCATAGAAGCCACAATATTATACGGCATTACTAAGTTAATGGCCTAAAATTGAATGTCTATGACTAAACTTGGCCGACGAAAGCACCGCTTTCTAGTCTGCTCTTCGTTTTAAAATAATATATGGGCAGGCTGTTAATAGGTAAGCGTGTTTTATCGTCATTATATTTAATTTTCAGCATTTCGTACTTCAAAAGGAAAAGGAACCTTCATATGATCACTTTGTTGCCCGTCTGTCTGTCAAGACCCTTTTTCGAGCGCGTATTTTTTTGGAGTGCGGGAAGTATTTAGTTGACATTATTGTGAAGCAATGTTTTCAATCGTAAAATAATTGCCTATATACCTATCTGAGTTTACAAGCGAACAAAAGTTAGGTAGGTAAGTAGGTAAGTATAACTTTTTGAAGGTGTGTTCTAAAACAAAAACCTTGGGAATAAAATCCTAAAAAGTATTTACCGTTGATATCGTATTAAGAAATTACGCAACATTAGTAGGTACAAGCAGGAAGGAATATCAAATTTAAAGCTATACTTTTGTATTTTTATTGTGATCACTAAGATTGGTATTATTTGAGACAAACGAGACTAGACGTTTTTCCCATACGATGGGTTAAGGTTTGAAATTAATCATGAGTTTTTCGGTGAACGAACACCTACACAAACCTGCGAAGCTATTCAATGGTGTGTGTAAATTTCCGAATCCGCACTAGGCAGGACTGCGTGGGAACTAAAACCCAAGCCCTAGTGCCGAGCAGTGGACCATAATATAGGCTACGTTAAGAGAAAACGTTTACCTATCATGTCATGACTTTACTTACCTATTTGCCAGTGCATTTGGAAACCTAACTTAAGCCAACGTTAATATTGACTGCATTACGGACTATGAACATGGGAATGGAAATTTACCCAAGCAACTATATGTAAACAAGTAGGTACACATTTGAGCTAGCTTTGCATTTACGTTCACGTCAATTTCTAATTGTTTGTTTAATGCTAGGACATTTAAATACATACATACAAACATAAATCTCGTCTCTATCCCTTACGGGATAGACAAAGCCTGGTGACAGACGGACGGACGGACTTGTGACTTAAAAGAGTAGAACACGGATGTGAAACCAACTAAATTAAAATTATTGACATTCACATTCACATTCAAGCATATTACATCAAAAATGTGCCTGTTACGTAGATTGTGGCGCACTCATTTATTTTTTTCTGTTTTATGTGAGGAGCCCATCAATGTTGGTCACTCACAGTTTTGTTTTTAAAAATCAATCAAAATTAATACAGGCTTTCGTAAAAAAATGCAATCTTATTTGCTAACCGTATTGCATTGTTTCCCATCCTTCATGTATACCAAACCATGGCAATTCGACCCGTGGGCGATGTCGAAACAAACAAAAAAAGTTAAAATAAAAGCTAGTAATAATTAGAACAAGAAACTTACTCGTAGTCTCTTCTCTTGCCAGTTATCCTTGTGACGGGGGCTGTCATGTTATCGTCTACACCCTTATTCTTAGCGACGAAGTAAGACCCGGCGAGTGCCAGGGAACTGCCAGTCGTCATTGTGGAGAATATCTGAAAGTAAACAATATGAAACCTTATTTTTGGTATATAGTGTTGTGGTGTTGTAGTATTTAATTTTGGTTCAGTATGTGCCCAAAATTATCTAGGTATCGAGGCGAAATTAAAATATCAAAATAGTAACGGGCTGGTTGTCTCCTGCGATAGTAAAAATAAAACCTAAATACTCTAAACCGTGGTAATTTTGAATAATCCTTTTCATTGCACTGCTATACTACGAGTAGTGCGTCTTAAAATTTATCCGGAATACTAGCATGTTATATATTATAAGGTCAGGTTAACTGAACACCCTTGTCAATGTTTTACAAGATTTTTTTTGTGGTTGACAAAATGTTTCCGTATAGGTACCGTACCTACATTGGTCGATGTTCAAATTATACAGTGCCAATGCGAGCACTTAATTTTTAATCAAAACTTCCGATTACAAACCTTTACGATAGTGTTCAATCAAACTGACCTAGGTACTTAAATATTCCAGTACAATTGAATAATATGAGACAAGTTGTAGACCTCTAATATTCGCGGTACATACTTGCCAATTTTCAAGTAAATAGGTCTCATCATTATCATGCTGTCATGGTTTATTCTGTGGGTTATCTATCAATCGGTCAGTGACGGTACAGTTTTATGTGTAATTCTACTAATATTATAAACGCGAAAGTTTGTAAGTATGCATGGATGGATGGATGCTTGTTACTCTTTCACGCCAGAACGGCTGGACAGATCTGGATGAAATTTGGAACATAGATAGATTATAGACTGGAATAACACTTTTTATCCCGAAAAATTGCGTAATTCCTGCGGGATTGCGATAAACGAATTCTAAGCAGACGAAGTTGCGGGCAACAGCTAGTTTATTATAAAACAGTTACTTATTTCCCAATGAATAACACAGCATTTCATCTCAGTTTTTCAATTAATTAATCTAATTTTAAATCTCTCAACGTAAACAAAGAAAACGTGACAAGAAATTTACCAAGATCCGCGAAACTGGCACACTTTAAAGACAAGTGACTACTTTCAGTCAGTACCCGTGACCAATTTGTTTAATTATGCATCTTGTGAGAATCGAAACCGCGGCCTAAAAACTCTAGCACCATGTCTAGTTCCACTCTACTATCAAGTGCATTTTGTTACATTAGAATAGATGCCAAATATCAAGCGTCCACTAACAATAAAATTTTAAATCACTTTGGTCACATGCACAGCAGCCAAACAAAGGGACTGTATATACACAGTTTAGCCATACATTTCACTCGGAGCAGGGTCACTAAGTGACTAGCAAAAGACAACTTTACTGCAGGAGTTTTAAAAATGAAGTTGAACAATTTTAATTACTCTTATGGAAAAAAACTAACATAGAAGCATTTAATTACTTACTTATAAGGCATCTTGCCTTTTTCTTTTGCCTCTGACGTTTCTAGCTAACAATAGTTATTTGTTATGCAAGGCTGCAAAGTTTTTGTTTGGCGCGAGTGCCCGTATTGAAACCCGAGCAAGCGAAGGACTTTATGAAGAATCCTGAGCGTCGCGAGGGTTTCAAGGCACGAGACACTAAACGACTTTGCTCCCGAGCAAAACACTATTTTTAACCTCACTTGAACTAATTGTAAATCGGTTTTTTATTTAGCAACGAACGTTAGCAAATCTTGAAAATAATATAGGAATGAACGGATTTTAAAATTAATTAGTACCTAATGGATAAGGGATCGCGTTTCTGAATGTAAACTTATGTTTTATTTAATCGAATGAAAAAGTTAGGGGGTCTGGTAACAACATTTGAAGTTCGTGTTATTTCGTACCTCTCACACACCTAATTAAGTACTATTCGTGTAAGCGGGACGGCAACGTACGAAGCTCAAGTTTCTAATTTCTGAGTTTATAAGTAGGTGAACAATAGTGGTCATCCTCACGTTTTTATTTCAAAAACCTTTTCCACCCAAGGGCGGGAAAAGCAGTTTTCCACCAAGATTTTGACAAATTCTTTAGCGGTGAAAGTTTTTGACAAAATAAAGGCGTTTTTGTTAGCTTTCATATTTCATAAGGCAATGGCTTTTGTTATTAAGAGAACTCAATGAAAGATTTTTTTTTCAAATACGTTTTTTATAAGAAAGAAATAATTTTATAATATATAAGACTTTACTATTATTATTACCTTAGTATCATTATGCTCGATTATTTGTGTATAGAAATATTTAAATTGTATAAACACAAAACTATTGTTGCCTATTCCGTTCCATTCAGACACCTTGATAAGAACTGTTTTTAGGAATTCAATATTAAAAAAGTAATGCTGAATAGGCTAGTAATAAAATATAAAATATCAACATTTTGTCATTTTTACACTAACAATAGGTTTTTAGTTTTATTACGTCTTGGTACAAACTAACATTACACCTAGTAACTCTTCGGTAAGTAGTCGTGAATTGGAACAAGTACAAATTTAAAAAAATAGAAAAGTAAATCGCACTAGTGCGCAAAAACGAACTTTGCCCACGCAAAACAGCCAAAAAAAAGGGCAGGGAAAATTTATATTCACTTCAGTACCTACTAGGTACGTTCGTTCTCTTATATTACTATAAATTGCATTAAGAGCGTTTATTCCTACCGAGCTGGCAACGTCGCATTTTTGGTGGTTTCTCTTGATTTTTTTCGCAGTAATTGAATGAAAGTAATGACTGTGGTATAATTCTTCGTTTTTAGTGTATCAATGTCCTCAATGTAATAAATAATAAATCGAGATGGACTTTTATTTTCTTATTAAACGAGATATATTCTTATAAGCAGTCAAAAAACATTTGATTTTGTGAAAAACATAAATTATCCCGAAAGTATTTTCAGATTTCTACTCAAAATGCAAAATGTTATCAAAAGTAAGTATTTTACTTATACCTACCGATATTCGAGCGTTGTTATGAAATGTTAGTGAACTCGTAAAACAGCTGAGAATTATATTAGAAAGCTCTAACTATTACAACCATGCAGAAAAGAGACGGTGACTACACTTTCACATGTCGATATCACTGGAGAGAGACCCCGTAGCAAGTACCGTCTGACATTTGGCATAAATTATATAAAAAACTCGCCAGACGGGTCCCAATGCTTTGTTGATACCTTTAACAATAAACTTTAAATGCATTGTATTCAATGCATAGCCCAATGCGACCCAGTTACCAATTTATTGAAATAAAATGTACAGTCACAGCTCTAGTTCTTTATCACAGACACTCTTCCCTTAAAGTAAATTTTGGCGTCAAGTTTGATACAGAAAGCTTACCCACCTGCTATGGGTGGTGTAGTGGTATAGCACGCGTCACGGAATGACGAGGATCCGGGTTCGATTCCCGGCCATAGCTTTACTATTCGGATTTTTCTGTGTTCTAATTTTCAGTGTCGTTTAGATTTTTTTACAGTGTTTCACTTCAATTTAGAGTTGGTTTTTGTATATTTCTAGTAAGGGTTTATGCATTGCCTACATACATACCGTTATGCTTCTTTCCCACAAGGGAGGCAGAGACTATTTTGTTCCACTTGCTACGATCCTGAAATACCTCTTTCGTTTCATCCACATTCAAAAATCTCTCCATACATGCTCGTCAGTTTCTGGTACTGTTGACCTGATCTTTTGTCAAACTAAGCTTTATTTGTTGCTTGTCACCTTAGGCTCTGTCTACCCCGCAAGGGATAAAGACGTGATTTGTGTATTGTATTGTAAGCTTTATTTTGATTAAATCATTAACCATTTGTACAGTCAAAGAACCCATGATTCAGTATACAACAAATAAAGTATGTTTCGTCAGTCTTCGAAAAAGCCGTTAGAAGTTTTTGTATTATATAACCACTTAAGATGGATCCATATTCATTTAATATAAACATCGTTTATATTAAATGAATATGGTTTGGTTATGGTAACAGTGTTTAACGATATGTGCCTTTGAACTTCTAAAATATTTTGCCAACTTTTACTTCCGTCAAAAGAAAAGTAAATTCTAAGAACGAAACCTGTTCTGCGCTTGACCTCGACATGGCTTTTGTTAATAAACCGGCACTTTCACTGAAAGACGCGCCAACGCGGTTGGCCGACCGGTTGCCCGATCTGTGCCAAGTGCACAACGAAAATTGTACACCGTCACACCCCACAGCAGATAGAGCAGTTCATTCACTCCCCGGGTAGCACCACGGTGAATGTTACCTCGCATACCTACTCTCGAAGAAACAGTGAGAGTAATTATTTTTACAACCTCAACTTTTTGCTGCAAGCACTGTAATACTAGCATAATTTCCTGCAGCTGATGTGCTTTAGAGTTGATAAAAAAATATAACTAACGCCATATTTCTTTTCTTAAATTTGTATTAAATTTTGTTTAAATAAATATCTCCGGGAAGAAGTTCACACTTGTCTTGGGCGTATCGTAACTACATTTAAAGGCAAACAGTGTATATTTCAACCGACTTCAAAAAAAAAGGAGGCGGTTCGCAATTCGGTTGTATTTTAATTGTTTTGTGATTATTGAGAGGTTATTTGTTTTTTTTTTTTGAGTTTCTTAAATATAATGATTAACAATTGGCGGTGGGTAAACGTACATCATTATAAAATTCTCGTGTTAATTTCTATTGATGCAGGAAACGATCTTGAGTGACAACTTTCTATAACTCTAGTCATGTAAATACTTCAAATATTTCGAACTCCTAAATCGGACCTCGATTCAAAAAGAGCTGTTCAAATTTTGCGGCTAATCTGTCCCTTATGCGGGGGATTACGATGCTTACAAACTTGACGGCCGGATAGCCTAGTGGTGTTGTATGTATTTATCAACATTACATAGTATAAGTATGTTATCCATTGCCTGGTACCCATACTAAAAGCTTTGCTTAGTTTGGGACTATAAGGTCAATTGGTGTAAATGGTCCCATGATAATTTGTATTATGTTAATAAAAACATTCTTAAAATCCGTTATAGTATAAAAATTTTAAGCGTACATTCTTTCAGATCTGTTTCTCGTGATTGAGTAATAAAGGTCTATTCAATCTTTTCCGTAATAGTAAAAATAAAGTGTGTAAACTTCGCTCTCTCCTAGCTATCTTTTAAATAGCTGTGCTATCTTCCTTCACACATGTTTTTATGCTGCTAGCCCAAGCTGAAACGTTAAATATTTATCATTTATAATCCTACCGAAAGCAAGTTGGAGATTTCACTCTCATAAATTCATGAAGCTGAAAGGCTAGTTAGGCAGTAGAGATGAAGTCATTTTTTTATGCTTGTGTAGCAAATTTTACTAAGTTGTATTACATCCCGTTACGAAGTTACTGCTCGCTATGTGGTCGCCACTCGACCGCGAGTAAGAAAGCACAGTCAGCTCTCATCTGATGTAGATACCACGTCCGTTACACGTTAAATTACCAAACTGTACTGTGGTCACGCTTAAAATCACAGTTGCTCTAAAATTTGTTATTTCTCAATTCGATTCTCATAATCTTGGACAAAAGCATGATATTGCTTTAGAGCGTTTTCCAAAAAAACCACATGTACATTTTTTTCGGAATTAAATATTTTGGGTTTTTCTTACTCAGAACCGTTTACCCTATCGATTCTCATACAAGAAGAAATGTGTCCCAGAATTTACTATGGATTTTTTTCCTGTACATTCCATACATACCTATACCTATGGAAAAAAGTGACGAACTGGAATGGAAATTTTGGGACGCATTTTTTCTTGTTTAAGGATCGATAGGGTAAACGATTCTGAGTAAGAAAACCCAAAATAGTTAAATTCTGGAAAAAATATCATGTGGACTTTTTTTGGAAAACGCTCTTTAATTGTGTTTAATGAATAAACTCTACTTCAATATTTAATACGTATTTAGGCGGTAACCAAAGAACGTTGTATGCCTAAAGCTAAACAAGAGTTAGGAGTATTAAGCGTATCTTATTAAGTTTAATGGAAGTTAAGCCTGATTCTATTTACATGTCTATTTAGTAACAAACTTTAGTCCTTGAGGCGAGAAGATAATTATATTGGTATTATTATAAGTATTTACAGAGCTCACCTTTAATGAATGAAGAAAACGAGGGATAACTGTCTGAGCGCCTAATGCTATTGTAACGTAAAAACACTGTCTACTTCAAACACAGATTTTCTAAATAGCATTAAAAGCAATTCTTCGAACGAAGTTACAGGGTCCAAAAAGATGAGCCGGTGGTCGCTTCAATCTTCGAAATTCAAGGTCGCGTGGAGAGAACGTTTGTGCTCAACTTGGGTAAGTAGGTTAAATCCACGAAGACCTAAGTAGGCTTAATAAATCCACGCTGAGTTGTAACCAACTTATTATCTTAGAAACCACAGCGTCTACAGGCTAAGCTAAAGACACCGGTAGCTTCCAAGTGTGAATCTCGAGTATTATAAAACTGTGATGTGGACCATCAAATCCATTTGAGTTTAGTACAATACTTGGCCCATTTTTTGCTGAATGCCAGATTACATTTTACAGTTACAAGTGTTATAACGTCAATTATAAAGTCATCAGGTCAGAAAATAAATGTCTTCTCATCTCATCATCATTCGACACCGCTAACCAATTTCGAGTAGGTAGGTACTCAAAAAACTTTTTGTGCTTAGAGAAGAGGCCAGTGGTTTTAGTTCTTGGTATAGATACTGGTATTAGTATATTTAGTAAGTAACCAACAACCATTCGCGTATGGTCTGTGTGCACAATTAAACGGAACACACTAGAATCTTTATCAGTTATCTGTACAAGGTCTTAACATACAACCCAACACTAACATCGTTATTTTCGTATATACTACGTGCAAAGTCAAGCATATTGAATAAAAGTTACAATACGAAGATTGTGTAGGAGAAACACATTCTTTTGAATATTCAGTACAATAGGTTTAAAAACGATTTTAGCGTAATCACTGTTTTGGTTCCCCTATCCACCAATACGCCCACAATCATGTTTAACGTGGTCTTTAGGTCTTATTACTTTAAGCTCTATATACCCCGACTTGATTTTCTGAATCCAAAAATTCCTAACTATACTCCAAATGTATCTTTGCTGCAGGCTGTATCTGTAGAGTTAAATGTTTCAAAGCGAAATTTGCTAGGTATAGGAATATTCGTTTCATAATTCATAGGTATTGTATGGATTAGGTGTAATACTCGTACTCGTGTACTGGATCATAGTTGTAGTAGTATACCAATTAGTTGCTAAGTGCATGCCTGTTTTTATATCGGCAATAGCGTCCCTGACTGGTGTGAGTAGGTACATGAATCCAACATTATGTTTTAAAATATTTTACAACATGTTCGTGGTCGTAAAACGTATTCAACTTACAAAAGAGGTCAGTTCGAGCATTTAGCAAGGTTTGCTAGGCATTGCAGCCTAGAGTTCATCACCCAGGTAATATTATTGCCAGCTGTGTTAGACAATTTGCAGTGTAAGCTGATCGAAAGTAGGTATTTGGTGATTTTACCTCTGAAATCACTGTTTTATTAAAAATAGATGTTGCATTTTGGAATTTAATTATTAATATTATGTGGAAATTCCGCTCGAAACTCGTTAATATGGGTGAATTGCTATTTTTGAGCGGCGAATAGTAGAAAGTAATCACTCGAATCAAAAACGACTGGTCCGCGACCCAGTTTTCAAATTTTAATTTCCTAGTCTTCTCTTGTATAAATACTAAGTAAATTAAATGCATAGGTATATCCTACTAATAATAAACAGTAAATAAAATTGTATGTATATGTATTACCTACCTACCTAAATTAATTTCAGATGATAATTCATGGTAGCGAAGTGACATAAAAGTTGGCTTGTTTTATGTTTAAAACTTCAAACTTTGCAGCTCTCTAAGCAGGCAGAGTATAATTTTACCCACCCATCCCAGAAGCAAGTTTAGTGTGAAATGTTCCTTATTGATAATTCTTTCCATATTTTAATGTTGTTTTGTGATTGGAATACCTACTCATGTCAGATGTATGTATGTCATGTCAAGTTGTCATAATAAAAATATACTAAAAAGTTTTGTTTACTCATTATTTAATTTTTAGGGTTCCGTACCTACCCAAAGTGTAGGTATAAATGGAACCCTATTACTAAGACTTCGCTGTCCGTCCGCCCGTCCGTCCGTCTGTCACCAGGGTGTACATATCTCATGAGCCATGCCATGATAGCTATTAGACAGTTGAATTTCTCACAGATGATATATATCTGTTGCCACTATAACAACAAATACTAAAAACCAGAATAATGTATGTATGTCTGTATATATCAGTGACCCCACATTGCGTACATTTATTTCATTCAGTCTGACTAGTATATATTATTATACAGTGCAATAGTGAAAAACCTTTGGGTCTGTCTTGCTGTCTCACTTACTCTCATGGGTTTGATACTGGGTTCGGCCAATGGTATCCGAAACCTGAATGATCTTCTATGAGCTCACGGACTATACTTAAATAAACCATACTGTTGATAATAATCATAGTTATAAAATTACAGTAAAACCAAATAAGAGTTGTAGTAAGCATTTTATTTAATCACACAGCAAGGCTAAGGCTAAAACTTTCGGTCCGTTATGTTTTAATGATGTAACTTAACCATCCATCATTAATTGATATCCCTGATACGATAGAACGCCTCCTGCTTTCAATAATACGCCCGTGACCGCCAACAGTCAGTCTTGTATCAACCCAACGTCGTGGATCTTCATTCATTAAAAAGCTGTATTGTCCAGTCTTGCTTGCTGCTTTGTTGGCTTACACCCTGAGGCTTACACTTTACAGTCACAAAGATTTTGATGTTAGGTACTTCGGATTACACAGAAGGCTAAGTTTAAAACTTTAAGCTACAACTGTAAAACTCTTTCATACATAAAACAGAATTACACTTTACAGTCACATATATTTTGAAGTTAGGTACTTCGGATTGCACACAAGGCTATGTTTAAAACTTTGAGCTACAACTGTAAAACTCTTCTAATTAAAGTACCTACAAACAAAACATTTGTTTGTTTTGGTCTCCACTCTCGACAGATCAGGTTGACATTGATTTAATTAATGAATGAAAGAGTGGCTTTCCCTTTTCACGTTGGGTATGTCATAACGCAATCGAAGCTCGTATAATCTTGCTTTAAAGTTATTCCAAAAGTAAAATAAGTACAATTTATTTATTTAAAATTCTCCTTATCTATCAATATCAATATAGTTTTTATACCAAAATAATATATTTTTTAAACACTCAACAAAAAAACGGTAACTATAGACTTTCTGCGTGTAACGAATCGTGAGTGTTTCTTGAACATCGACTTGGTCTCTCACTAAATATCGATTATATCGAACGCGGATTACAAAAATAAAGAGTTTCGGGGCCACTCGTAAATGAATGTGACTTATTTTTACGGTCGAATTGAATTCTACTAGTCTCCGTACTTTCGAATGATGTGCTTTCAAAAATCGGGTCCCAGTTAAATCAATTAGACTATTCTGGAATGCCAGAATTTGACTTCAGGACGATCGAAAACCGACCGAGTCTGTGTCGGACTAAAATCACACTAATATTTCGCAAACTAATCCCTAAATGGAAAAATGGTGTTCGCGGATTTGGCATGTCTAAAAGACCTATCCTTCCCATCTATCTTCCCATGAGGTAGACCGGGAAAAAGGGGGCTCTGAACTAAGCCAGAGCTCTGCAGCTACATAGAGAGACAGATATATAGACGGACATGGTAAAACTATAAGAGTTCCATTTCCGTTTTGAATTTGGAACCCTACAAATACAATTCCGTTCACTTTATTCGTAATATTTTCAGTCTTTAGCAATAAAAAAGAGAAATTACACAATTTAATGGCTAGCCGTTTTTAAAATTCTGGAATTAATTAGTTCTCATCCAAATGTAGATTAATTTAAAATAACATGGTAGAGCATAAATATTTATATCATACTTTTTAAAACTTTCGCTTTACTTCTTTAAAACGTCGGGAGAAGGTTAATGAAACAACATTAAAAAAAAACGGTGGTGAAGATGCGGGGTAACATCTGGTTTAAAAAAAAATCTAATGGAATATATTAAAATCAACTCGTAGGTAACCTACGCGGCAAAATTGAGAATTAGTCATCCAACTTAACATTTTTCTTTCCGTGATTGTAGTTCAAAATTCACCTTCTTGTTTCAAATAGATTAGGTAGGTACCTGAAGCTTAAATCTCGTCCGTTGTCTTATGTTCTGTTTGAAGTAATTTACAACAAAATATATTCAGTACTCAACATTTTCGTAACTACATGACGTTAAACTGATGAGTTTTGACAAGAAACATTTACAACACATCAAAGGGTCTTCAAGTTCTAGTCTAGTTCCTATGAAATAGATGTTGTAAAGACGTAGGTATCCTCATTCTGGAGGTTAGAGGTTTCAAGATAACTGCGGTTAGCGTTATTTGTAAAAATGTCTCGGATACTGCGGCGCGACTTCAACTTGGTCACGACGGCTGCAAAATTAAAGCAGGATAGATAAATCTTGATACTTCACATTAAAAAAAACCATAGCTTTCAAACGTTACTTCGAAAAATGGATATGATTTTTTTAAGCAATCGCTACTACGGTTTCAAAAACATGAAGAATCGTAATGATTTTTGTGATTTTAGAAGTTTTTTGTTAGAGTAATTTCAACAGGGACGTACTTTCTAAAACGAAGCAGGAAAATGAGTAATAAAGACTTCCAATTTCATGTACTTATTTCAATTTGATCACTGAATCATCGAAAAGCATGCCACCAATAAGCTACTTATTTTGTTAATTTTATTCACATTAAACATAGAATGATTTCCTTGAAGATAGAACAGTGATTTTTTTAGCGCCTTATAACTCATCTTTCAAAAAGATTTGTATTGTTAAATACATAATGTATCATATTTTTCTTCTTATCTTTTGTACCCTAATGTGACTTTTTTATACTACAAGGAAGGCAAACGAGCAAAAGGGATCTACTCTTTGAATACAATATTTAGAGAAAATAACAACAAAATGATCAAGAGTAACAGGTCGCTCTTCTCCGACATCGGGGCTAGCACGCCTGCGGTTGCTCCTTCATTCATCACACAAGCTATTATCAACTAAACCTTACACTTCTTAAGAACAGGTGAACCAAGATACTATTATGTATAAAAAACATTACTGACTGACTGACTCATCAACACCCAGCCAAGACACTTATTCGTGCTTAAAAGGCTAAAATTTTAAACAAGACCCCCCATTTTATAATTCAGAGAACAAATAAAATTGGTAAGAGATTCTCACCCCGGACAGATTCGCATTACGCAGGTGTAAGCCGAAGTCTGACAGATGTTAGAATATCTAAGGAAGTAAGATTTAGACTCTTACCTGAAAGCAGATTGAAATCTTTAAAAGATAATACTCAATTTATAACGGTGCTATACTTACTCGTTATTGAATTACTTAAATTATTTTTTTGATTGTACCTACCTATTATTTATTTACTGCACTAGAATATGTGTAAGTCGTAACATATTTAATGTTTATTGTTTTTAAATAACGTATCAATTACTTAATGATTCAAACCACCGACTTTAGGTATCCGTAGCTCGAATTCTAAAAAAAAACCTTTTAATATACATTTCTTAGTTTCGTTATTACCGTTAGTTAGGCTTCATGACTGAACAGACGGACACAAAGGCATTACTTCCAATTAAGGTAACTAGGATCCACCATCGATCGATTTCGGTTGCATCCTACCGTTATGCATCGATCTAAGCTTATGTCAATTATTAGTCGAAACAAACGTCTGGAACGCTTTCGCCATAGATAATGACAAATAGTAAGAGAACATTAATTTCTAAATGTCTGTGAAAATTAGAACACATAGAAAAATCCGAAAAGTAAAGCTATGGCCGGGGTAAAACCGTAAAAGTAAACATAAAAATCAAGAAATAAAAATTTCTTGATTCATTTGATAGTAGTAAGAGAACAGTTTGTTGCCGTTACGTGCCGCTAGTGGCGCTGACAATTTGGCCATAGTAATTGAAACGTTTATGCGACAACGTTAACTGCGACGGAAAATTTGCACTGAGCGAAAATTGGAAGGAAGAAAAAATGGAAGTGATAATAGCCGTGGAGCGGAAACTTTAGTATTGGTCAGTTTGATCACGTTGGTACCCCTGGGGTACTAAACCCAATTTTTTCCGGTGGGAAAATGCTTGGTCCATACACCCAAGCTGTGGGGACGGCATGGGAGTAATGTGGTATTCTTCCCCAATAGGTACTTAGTTTAGTTTATTATTCGTTCAATACATAAAAAAATATATCAGCTTACATAAAATGACAAGTTAAGATAATTTATATTGAAGTCATCAGAAAATGAATAACAATAAAAAAATATTTAATGTCACAAAAATAAAGAATAACAATACAATAAAAACAGAACACCAAAAGTCACAAAAATAATAAATACCGGTACCGCTGCGCCTCAATTTTCAAAGGATTTGATAAAACTGAAGCAAAATTGTCTTATACCTAGTGTTCGCCGTCGCATTAACCATTATTTTCTACCCACGGCCTATGTCGTTTGACAGAAAGAAAATGGTGAATGTGATTGTGATTGCGATTGTAACAATACTGGCTCTTCCTTTGTTCAATGTTTAAATTATCTACAAATATTTTCTATCTATCTTCTTCTATTTTATAAATTGTAAGTCTTAGTTGGGTTCAGTAAAAACTACTAATTCTCGAAAGCTGAAATTTGCAACGAATATAATTTTTGCTGCTTGAACACGCTATAAGAATTAATTTTGTTAAATTCCCACGGGATAACGTATTTGCAACGGGACCGAATCCAGAAACAATCTACTTTTAAAAAACTTTAATTATCTCCTTTAATATTTAAAAAAATATATATATTATATATTCATAATAATGTAAAACACGTAACAATACTCACCAACTTTCACAACCTCGATGACGGCTCTAAATCCAAAAGATACGTTCAACACTCACTAACATAACATGCACATTTATTTCAAAGCTATTTATTATATTAGTATGCAATTTGAATCTAACGGCGCCCGTGACTTTGGTTCGAGAGAGCGGCGAGCTTTGCGGCGCGTGCGACTCTGCCCTGTACTTATAGTTTCAGAGTCGTAACACTTTCCCCACCTATTGGATTTTCTTCTCACAAGTTGATGCGCGGACGCTGTCAAAACATCTGCGAGAAATTCGTGTTGTTTTAACGAGAAAGGCATAAGAGTGCTTGATAGCAATAATAGACTGTATGATAAAAAATCAAGACATTTTAAATGAGTTCATTGGATATTTCGAACAGTCTTGCTTACTCTGAAAACTAAATAGGTACTCTAGCTGTTACCATAGTTTGTTCAAAATAATAATTAAGATATTTCATCGAAACTTGTCTTTATTTACTTATTAACTCAGTTTTATGACGCCCCCGCACTCGGTAACCGTAAAAAGTAAATTTTACAGGAAAAAATGATTTACTATTTTTACCCGACTACGGCAAAGCCAAAAAAGGGTTATGATTTTGACAGTGTATGTATGTATGTATGTTCATCAGTTCCCTCATAGCTCTTAAAGTACTTATCAAAACAGGATAAATGAGATATCGTTAGAAGAGTCTTGATCGTCCGCTGGTTATAGGCTATATGGCGTGTCACTAAATCTAATATAGCGCCCTCTAGCGGGCATAAAGTACTCCGTTAATAAAAAATGAGATAATACCCTGTTTGGTATCATTGGAAAGGTCGTTATTTGAGCGTTTCAAAAATATATACATTACTACCATTTGCTTGTGACTTTGACCGTATTCATTTGCATTTCATCCGTATTTCATGCGCAGTGCCTACATTGAAACACCAAAATAGTTGAAATAATAAAAAAAGTTGAAAACTAAACCACAACTAAGACATAAAACGATGCTGAAAAAGTATGAAACAAGATTTGAGAGAGATGTAGAGACACATATATAATAATATGTACCCACTGTCCCGCTCCCGCTGATCGAACATTCTGAACAACGTTTGTTCAATATTACGGCAGGTATCTATATAAATATGACTGAAAGAGATGTAAACAACTAGACTTTGGGGTGCGAGTCGGGTTACCTCCACGTGTGATCAAGAGCTGCGGTTCGTTTTTGGATTCGTCCGGGGGGAAGAGCAGTGCTTGGTCCGGTGCGCCCTGGGCAATGGCTAATGATTTCCTGGCAGTTTCTGAGGGATATCATTGACCGTTGGCTAAGAGCCCGACAGGGGGGAGGTTCTTTGACCATTACCGTACAACGTTGCCGACATTTTGTCACAATATTTTTTAATAATACTTTTTTTACATTGACATTGGCGAAGTTGTCGTCGCTATAACGACTTGATACGCCACAAATAAAAAGAAGAAGAACAACTAGACTTTCATAAACGAATTAATACAAATTTCAAAGTTAAATAAAACCTTTGATACATAGATAGTGTAGTTTATTTTGTTCCCTGTGCAGTTAAATACATCTAACAATTTAAAAACCACAAACCGCAAAAAAGCCAGCTTCGAAGTACAACGCTGCGTAGAGTCCGTTGAGTCCGTGTTGAGTCTGTGAGAGCCACCGCCACTGTAACATAATGTCCAGACACCCGCGAAGAACGTGCGTGATACATATAATAATAATATAGCCTTTTTACTCCGAATTCGCTACAATTTCAGTATGTTGTTGTTGTTGTTTTTTATTATTATCTTTATATTTATTTTTATCTTAAGTTAGGTTTTTACAATATTAATATAAAAAGTAATAAAACAATATTAATACAAAACATAAAAACATTATAAAAACCTAACCTAGGGTGCCGCCGGCAGCGAGGCAAGGCCTAAGCTACCGGTGGTCAGGGCGACAGAGAAAGGAACCTCCTGACTATCCGAGCCGTGTCCAGGAGTACCGCCTTCTGTATCTGGCCCTTGACCCAACCACCTAGCGAGAGCCTTTTAAGGTGATGGTCAAGGCTCTTCGCTATTAAACCGTTTGCCGAAACGACTATCGGGACAGTGATCGTGGAATCAACAGGCCACATGGCGGTAACCTCGTGAGCCAAGTCAAGGTACTTGCTGACTTTGTCCTTCTCGGCCTTCACGAGGTTCACGTCATGGGGGATCGTGATGTCCACGAGCACTGCCTGGCGCTTCAATCGATCTATCAGCACGATATCAGGTTTATTGGCGACAATAGTCCTGTCCGTGATGATTATTATTATTATTATTAAATTGTCGCGTAATTCGGCGTGCCTCATGACATAGGCCTCCTCCGTGTATTAGAGGGTTTGGGCTATAGTTCCACATATATGTAACACTAATTAATTTTCACCAAACATTAACATTCAATTAATTTAACAATAGTTAACAAAACATTGATCCGAGTAAAAACCGACCCGTGATCCGAAAATAGTAATAACAAATGTCCACCACCTTTTTCTTCTTTCGTTGAATGTTAAAAAAAAATATATTTTACAAAATTCTTGATCTTGCACATAGATTTTGCCTACAATAATGTGTTAAGGTTATGTAGGGAGAATATCCCTAATAACGAATTTAATAGGAAGAGAGGAAGACTGTCGCTGCTAAGTCGACCAAAACTTAATAATGAAAATTTACCACATAACTATTACGGAAACAGTTTACGGGTACTGATATAGCCTTGAATATGAAGTGATTTATTTGGATAAGGATTAGTACACAATAAAGCATTTGCATATTTTAACATTAAAAAGTAGTTATTTGTAAAATAACTGTAATAGTTTGACATAATGGTATTGCGAATTTTTTATGGATATTGATGTCCTCTATAAAACTGTATCTACTATATAATTTTGCTCTATTGTCAACAGTTTCCGCAGCGTACTCGATAAGAATTTTTTTGATATTTTTTTCACACCTTGGTTTATATTATCGAGGTCAGAGATCGGTTGAGTAGTTTTCGCGTGAAACCGTAACAAACAAACTTACATTCGCATTTATAATATTAGTAGGATTACACAAAAATGGATAACTCGCGTATAAAATTCGAGTGATGGATGGCCCCGGCGGCAGGGAAAAGAACACTGTCGCCAGCGCTCTGCTCGCGAGGCTACTCGACGCAACTGACAGCGGCGCATAACTACCCTCGTTTTCATCGTCAGTTTTATTATTGTCAAAAGTAGGGCAGCACACAAGACTGATCACGTCACTTCGTAAACATTCACTCACACTCACCGTTTGGTCAATATTTAAAATAGATTTCCAGCCCGAGGCCACCGACCATCCGCTTCACGGTTAAAATTGGTATACCGACTTATTTCAATGGCTTCACGTACTTTCCGCGGAATAAAAAATTCGAATTCGCATTAAGACGTCATGGTAAGGCCCCAATTTGTGATAAGTGAGATGACAGCTATCAAAATGTAACTACATATCGTGCACTACAGTATGGAGTTTCCATCCATTTGCCTCTATGGTAAGAGTACACCCACCGTGACTTCACGGCCCGTAGAAAATAGTACCTAAGTGGTACTTTCAAATGATGACACAAACCAATGTAAGGCATTCCGGTGTATTGTTACGCATTGCGATACAAGTTGACGCAGTGCCACTGTAATTGTTAGCAAATACAGTCTTATTTGCTTTTAATCACCCGACCGATTACCTGACCATAGCGTAAATCTAGTATGACATCTACATACAACGCGCCGAATTTCCACTCTCGTGTTCTTACGTAGCTAACCGACTTCAAAAAAAGGAGGAGGTTCTATGTCCGACTGTATGTCTTTTTTTATGTATGTTCACCTATCATTTTATTAGTGTGCTTGTGCGAATTCAATTCACTTCATCACTTTATTGGGGTTTTGTACCCAAAGGGTGCCCCCGGACCTATTACTAAGATTCCGCTGTCTATCTGTACAGACGTTCGTCTAGCACAGGGTAAACACTTGATTTTTTTAGTAGGTATGTAATATCCTGGCCTCTTAAATAAAAACAAATAATTAAAATTATTAAATGTTATATGATAGATATTATTTTATTTTGACAAAATGTGGATTAAAGTCAATACATAATAAGTACCTATAGGTATACTTATGTACTTAACTAGGTATTTATATACTTACCAAGAAATATTAGCAATTAAATCGAGTTAAAGCGAGTTACCATAATATATTAGGTATGCACTTTGATATTAAATCTGGGCCTTTACTCGATGTTGTACAATAGACAAGATTTCATATTTTTCATTTGCCCTAAATCGAAAACCATTTCAAGAAATTTAATATGCCTACAGAAACAAAAAAAATATATTTTGGGATTTTTTCTGCCAGTATTTTTCGAAAAAATCGCCTGAAATGGTCAAACCGGAAATGACGTGATTTATCAGGTTATAACTGAGTGGAAAACGTGCACTAATAATAAGTAATTTAAAAAAAATCGGTTGTTAAGTACATATTCATGTCAGTTGGACAGCTTAGACGAAATTTCGTTGTTCCCGCTCGTACATTTCTTTCCTGTTAATAGTTGTTTGCCATCCTTTTTATGACTTTACATTCTCACGAACATTGGTTCGGATTATTTTTACGTGGATAACGCAGTTGGGTACGTTGAGATAAACCGTCAGGCTGGCAAATGCTTTGTGCAATGTCGTGTGACTCCAGAGGAACGAGTCAGAATTAAGCTTTATATGGTGACTGCAGAAATAGATGAAGCCCAAGAACGAATATAGCAGTGTGTTGCCACGATTGTGCCGCATCCGAAGGTGGTTGTAAGCATGCCTTGTGTCTTTTAGCATGGGTTATCCAAAAAACAGTAGAACCAAGCACAACTTCCATCTTGGCCTATTGGAACAGAATAGGCCAAATCTAAGCATAGCAGTCACTAAAGACAAATTTGTTTCAGCACCAGCAATTGAGAAACGAAATCTAGTTGGCTGTGGTGAATGTACATGTTCCAAATGGACAAGATTTCCTTAATGAGTCAAAACGACATAGAATCGAGGACTCTTTGAAAGAGACATAATAATAATCACAAACCAAGTGAGTATGATTGAAAGTGAAAGTGACAAAAGCTTTGAAAAAATTAAGTCATTTGCAATGTATTTATTGTAAAGTATATGAATCTTGTACCGAATAAACTTTATGTGTAAATAACATTGAAATGTTTTGTTTATCTTTATCATTATATATTGATCTATGTATGGTAAAATGTAGACACTTTATTGTACAAAATAGATAACAGATAGAGTCAAAACACATAATAAATACTAAGTGCAAAGGCATACTATGTGTGAACTTTACACACGTAGTAGCTGAGATGATTTTCAGAAGAATAGAATAAAATGTCATGTTTTTAAACTTCCTTACGATTTTATTACAATATTTACAATGTAACTCTAGGCACTCCCATCACAAAACACTTCAAGCCGTATTGTTACACCAGGCACTACTTAGTACACATCCGGTAATTTTCTATGTTTTCCTCCATCAGTAAGATAATAAATGCACTGTTAAAAGGCCATGGCAGGGTAAGGGAACATCTTGTGCCTTAATAGCTTTTCCGCTTGATTTTTTTTCTGATATTAGGTCACGACGTTAGTAAGTGCTATACTAAATTTCAGCATTCTCCTCTTCTTATTTTTGAAGAAGAAAAAAAAATAAGATAAATGAATTTTCATGAATATCTCCGCTTTAATAGAACGAATAATTTCGTGCTTAGCTTAGACACATAATATGTCACTATAAGCTGCATGAAATTCCATATAAAAAAATAAAAATAGATCTTTTGACATTTAAAAAAATATATATTACTTATAAGATAGAGACACCTCAAATTTTTTTACTTATCATAGCAATTTTAATTAACTATAACAAATATTTAATTCATGCTTCTAGCATTTGTGCATCGTGCTCATTAAACTTTGATAATGATCCCGTAGAGGGATCGAAACGCGTCAGTGTTTGTGTCGTGTAAGGGATAATTAAGTTTGTGGGATTTATGTGTTTTATTGGCAGTAGTGGAGGGAGGGATTGCATGAAAAACATATATATTTCAGACAGGCTTGGTTATCTTGCACGTGAGTAGCGGAGTAGCAAAGCAAATTTTTTGTTCATTGAAATGGACCTCCGCAAAATAACGCCTGATTCAATAAAAATTAATGTATTTTAAAAATTTTGTTTTATCGGCCTTAAGTTTTTTTTAATTTGCAGCTCAGTATAAACTAAATGACGTCACTTTTCACATACGCCCTTTTAGAATGAGCCACTCGAAATGAAGATTTACAGTAAAATTAAAATATACGTGAAGCTTAAAATGTTATTGTCTTTCTAGCTGTAACAAAAAATGTCTAGTTAAAAATTTGAAATGTTGTCAATTGTTACGGAAGCAGGAGTATGACACAAGCTTTATTAAATAACGTTTAACAACATATTATTTTTATGAAATTTGGGGTAGGTATTCGGTTCTACTAAATTGTATTATTTTTTTCACAATACCTAGTTTTAGTACCTACTCTTTATAATATTGAATTTATCTTTAAAAATTGCTGTTTTGTAAAATACCCTATACACTTGTCACTTGCTTAAAACTTTTGAAAGTCAGTGTCAATAAAGCCGGTACCTATAACAATAGTGACAAAGAAACTAAACATTGGAGGATGACTTCATACGAGAAATTTGTTTTACCTAAGTCTGCCAAGGAAATTATATTCGTTTGTAAAAAATAACAGAATTAAGTAGAAACCTACCGTTGCTAATACTTGGACGGTGAGTGACAGTCATGAATATTTAAAGTTGGACTACCACTTTGGCCTTAAGGTCTTGTTACCTTAGGCTCTGTCTACCCCGTAAGGGATAAAAACGTGATTTATGTATGTATGGACTACCACGAATCTGACATTCTGTAGGTTATGTACATGATGTATCTACATCCTCTTTAAATACTTCCTTTCGCACGACAATCTAATCTTACATACTGTTATGTTAGTATTTTTAAGAAGTTGCATTGCTTTTTGTTGCTACGCTTTAGTAGATACAATTAAATCAAGAAATTAACATTTTAAAAATAGCTTATCTGTTATGTATATTTTTCAACGTCTATTGAATCGAAAACACGAAAAAAAAGAGAAACATAAAGCAGGAGCTGGAAATCCAATCATATTATTCACATAAGAGTCAGATACAAACACACTTTAAATATCGATATATCATTAACGTTAACAGCTGCAACTGTACTGGGTAAACGACTTGAAAAGTCAAGAGTTAAAAAATCCCTTGCCTACGAAAGCTAGTAAATAAAATTGTCCCAAAACTAGTTTACTCGTAGGTAAGTAGGTAATGTCAGGATACTTAATACTTAGACTAAATTGAGGTGTATGAAAAAATTACAAACATCGTAAAAATCAAAACGTAGGTATATCACAAACTGGTGACATGCTATAAAAGAGTTTACCGTCGATATTGCTGCAATGATTCATGGAAGGTAATTAATTCTCATATATTATTGACGCCCTTCGGCATGCACACGTGAAATGCACTTATGGCGTGAGCGCTATGATGATATATACTCCTACCTACTATATTGCTTTACATTTTACAGTCTGTTTACTGAATCGTGACCCACAGTGGAACTTTTTAATAGTAAATGATATAGCAATATCGCATTGCCTGACAAGGAAATACGTTATGAAACGTAGTGTGAGAAAGTTCTGCAGTGGGTCAAGATACAGATACCTCATTCGACTGTTACCCACTAAGCATCCCACTTGACCCACTTTTACGCGGGTTATCAAACTATATGTACCTACGCCCAGAAAACTTCTTCTTGACTCCAATTCCTCTTCACTCTACTAGTGATGAAAACCGAATATCTAAGTATACATAGACGGCAGATAGCGACTTTGTAATGGAAAGATATTAGGTACACAATGGAGAGTCCCATCATCATTTGTTTGGTCCCAAATTCCAAAAAAAAAAACAATTAATTAAGGTTTTCGGGTGGAATATGCAGTGTTTCGTGTCTTTTTAAACTTAAATGACAAGTACCTTGAACTCTGTAGGTACATAAAATAAGTCAAACAACGAAATATGACCGGAACAAACAGGCTTGAAGCACCCTCTCAAATAATAATATATTCTTGTGACAGGTAGGTACTGGATTGCTAAACGACAATGCATTGTAAATTATAAGTACTTGTTAGGTAGTTTATTTGCTGAAATTCAAAATAAGTAGCAGACCAAAAGTTATTTCGGTGTCGGTTTCGGCGAGTTGTGACAGTAAATTATAGTTTTGGTTTAATTTCCGGGGTCTACTCCCAAATTCGAAATCAGAAGTTCATATCATACCGTCCCACTCACTATCATATTAATGGCCATTAGTGCAAGCGGCAGAGCACGATATAAACTTCAAATTTATAACTTATGTCTTATATCAAATAATAGACAGTCGGGGTGCGTATCACTGCTGCAAAACTATCTGTACGCGCTTCCGCAAACATGCACTGCAAAAACGGGGCAGCCGCAGCAGCATCCTAAAAGTATTCTTGTACTGGACTTTCAGAGCATAGACTTCTGCGTAAAGCGAACCCACAGGCTGCCGGTGTAGAGTCTGGCAGTAGGCTTTAAAAAGAGTTATTTTGACCTCACTCGCCAATGCTCGTTTCAAAAACCACACTCGTGTTTTAAAGGCCCTCATTATGTAACGGTTACATAAAATACTATCACTCCAGGATGAAATGGATATGAAATTTTTGATCCGGACTTAAAATGATATATGAACAATATTATACTGATTTCGGTTACAGTTACGGATATGAAATTATATCCAATTATCTGATGCTTTCGGATAACTTCGGTACCTAACGGGTGTTAGACTTTTAAGGAATAAGGAATAATTTTAAGGTTTTTTGGCCGGGTTCGAGTCCCGGCCATAGCATTACTTTTCGGATTTTTCTGTGTTCTAATTTTCACAGACATTTAGATTTTTTTTTTAAGGAATAGTAAAATGAAAATACAACAGTAAATAATATGCCCGGGTGAAACGCTGACATGAAGTCATTTTATACTCCGTTAATATCTCTTGTCATTGACTATGCACTAAAATCTATGACAACATGATCATAGCCGCCCTTAGTGGCCTTTACCCCTCGTGAGGATTGCGATTCGTAATCTTTATTTTGAATGAAATACGAAATTATTCGAAACTTTTACATAAACTTCGATTACGTACGACTTCGGATATGCGACAGTTTCCGTCAGCGGTCACTTCTAATAATACCTACGTTATAGAGCCCATTTACCACAACAACCTTAAATTTCAACATACCATATCATTTATTACTGCAATGATAATGCTGCGACATAAATAGCAAATAAACTCCGATGGCAGTTATGTTGGAGCCGACACGTTGTCATATTGTGAGAGATTCTCGACCACTGCGACGATTGATACACTAATTAAGCTACCCAAGAAGACAAGAGTGATCAGTATTATGAATTATGACCGTTATCAAAGGTCAAATTAAATTTTATTTCACTGCGTCACACAAATACATAATATATTTATAGAGGTACTTAAATAAACCACAAATCACTGATTTGTGGCAGAGTGGAAAAGTCCATCTTATTACTCTATTACTTAATTACTCTACAATTTTACATTGTTATTCAGGTAAATTAAAATGAAGCTGATAAATTGAAACAACGTTTTCTTTGAATTTTAATTAAAAAACCGAACGGGCCTTGGAGTCAAACAAAGTCCATTGTTTTATGACAGTTAACAAAAAAGAGATTGAAAAAATCTTCAATAGGTAGCTACCTATGTTTTTGACGTATGTTATTGTAATTGATTCTGCTAATATATGTATAAATGAAAAATGGAATTTCCATAAGACCATCGAATATGCTCCTAGATTCATCATCATGACAGATTGACCAGTGGTCGATGAACCGGTCCACAAAGCTGGAGGCAGTAGATTTGAATTTCTCAGCTGAAAAAAAAGCTGTGCTTAGTGTGAGACATATTAATCAGGATTTTGAAGAAATTTGTCAAAACTTTCAAAATCAAAATTGAATTCATAGATCTTCTTTCTTACCTTGGGCTGACAACGACAACGCATCTGCAATCCTCTGGTGTTGCAAAGTCCTTGGATAGTTGTGCTCATTCGTGAAAATTCCATTCGCAAATGGTGAGCACTCGTACGTTGTCACCAAATTATCATTTAACTATTTTTTACAACATACTTGAGAAAAAGCCATAATTCTAATCGTATTTAAAGTTCAATATAAGTTTACCGCTTCCACAAACACTACTTTGTGCTTTTATTGAGACGGCAGCGACGCTGTGTGGAATCACCAATCGCATTATTATAATAGGTAGAGTCGGGCTGACTTTTCAATATCGGTTTCGGCAGTCAATCATGGAGTGGAATTAAATGGACTGCTACTTGGCGGCAGGAGTAGAGAGTAGGTAAGACGGCGGTACTCATACTCATACTCATACTCGTTAATTCATAATACTTATAGTTATTACATGTCATTTTTTTACAATTTTTAATAGAACTAGAGCACCAATAGAATAATAAAACATTTTTTTTTAATCATAAAGCTGTAGGCTTTGATTGCCAGGAAAAGAGTTCGTCGAATGTATAGAATGTGTGCTCAAGAAGCCAATTCCTGAGTTTACCGGTAGCGTACCGGACGGGCCTTGCTCGAGGTCCTACCATCCGCAAGAAAATAATTACCGAATATTCGCTTCTGTGAACACAAACATAGTCATACATGGTAGTTTTATTAAGACGCTAATTATCACAAAACAAGGCGAATGTACACAATTTCCTGGAAATCTGTTGCTAAGGCAGGGTGGCCAAATCGATACGCGCTTGGCATTAGTCATCGTCGTCTCTAGAATTGTTCTGTTTAATACGTAATATCCCTGAAGTCGGTTATCCACACGAAACATTGCATGTTTGCCTGAAACTGAAACCAATAGCTAATTGATTCTATGCATTTTTCTCTAAGTGTGTACGGTTTGTACTACCTTTTAAATGATAGTTCTGATGCTAAGATAATTACTTTATTTGTAGGTAATCAACGAGTACACAAAAGCTGATATTAGTGAACTGCCGTATGTTGACCTACATCATAGGTAACTCGGCGTAAATTGATGATTATGCGAAATGTACGGTGCTGTTCAGAACATATTCCGGGAGGGGAAAAGGAAGCATTTAACCTTACTGAAAATTATTGAAAATCTTAAATAAGTTACATATCAACTTAAAATATCGAAAATGTCTTAAATATTTTTACAAGTCAACTTAAGATATCTCATTTGCTAACGAAATCTATTCATTAAAATGTTTTGTGAATATAGGCGATGTCGCCTTATCGCGAAATGCTGGCCGGTGGTTCCGACGTTGCTTCTATCTGATGTTAGTGAGTCGCGTCTTGATTCTGGAGAGTGAAAGAAAGAAAGAAAGAAAGAAAACATTTATTCATGACATAATAGTTACAAAAAACAAAAAAAGAGGTAAAAATATAAAGACATATATCACGAAATGGTCCCATCTCAGCATAATGCTGGCCTTGCAGCCAGCGCTGGTCTTCCGATGGGACCATCAAGTGCTACTGTAAGCACATATTAAAAACTATATCAATTAAAAACAGTGTAAAAGTGAGCCAGCATTACAACCATTACCATGGCTGTATGGACAACAGTTCCTTTAACTACAAGGGATGAATTTTATAAAAATAAAAAAAAAATAAAAAATCCTTGGCTTTGGTTGGCCTGTTTCAGTGAATACCCGGTGCTGGAGCATCTGGTGACGCTTCTAGTAAACAAATAGGTGGTAATAGATTCAGGTCGTATTTATATCGGGAAATTGAATGAACCTACTAAATCAACTATTCATTCTTAACATTGTACATTGCGTATATTTTTAATTTTGACCCTGGATGAACATAATTTTATATAAGTTGACTAGTTTACACCCTCGGTTTCATCCCCGTTGCTGGTTTCCGTGGGAATTCCCAAAAATCCGTTCGTATTACTCTTTACGCTACGAGAACTATAGGAACCTTCAGTCCAAACTTCAGCTATCTAGATTATTAGTTTTAGCTTTGCGTTGATGATCACTGATCGGTCACGACAAACGACTTTATAATTGTACTAGGAGATAGATGGTAATGTTTCTTTGCGTACTTTACGTTAATCCCTACTTATTTAATATTATAAATGCAAAAGTAACTCTGTATCTGTCTAGAGTCAAACAGAGGTTTGGCTGTCCGTTTGCTACCTCTTCACCGCAATTTTTTGTACTAATCTTGATTATATTCGACAAGATAATAGTTTATGTATTAGAAATTAAATAAGCTACTTTTGCTCCGGAAAATTATAGAATAGAATAGAATAGAATATATTTATTTGCAAAGAATAAGTAGATATAACAATGTCATTGGGTGTCACAGACACAATAGGTTCCTTATTCTGCTATTTGTACAATTCTATTATACTAGCATGCAAATTAATTTTATGGGTTGCTTACATTATACAAAGTTATCTTGCAAGAGGAAATCATTTACACTATAGTAGTTTTTTTCTATCAGTATCTGCATTAACCTATTTTTAAATATATTTTCAGGAGCTACCCGTATGTAATTTGGTAGCTTGCTTACATAGTTACGTGATAACGTTAAAAAATCTACCAATCTTTTATTCTGAAAGCATTAAGTGTCATGATAGATGGGCCAATACCCTGACACAGGAACAGGCTGCACTCAGTGTTTGTATAGCGAATTGAGTGAAATGAATTTTTAAATATATTTTTGAACTTCTATGCTGGTATGGGAGCAAAGAAAAACATAGGTATCGGAAGAATGGGCATAGGGACCGTGTTATAACCATCACTATTTTGATTTCCCTTTCCACCTGTGCGCCCACAATTATGCTAAACGTGGCCTTTGGGTCTTGTTACCTTAGGCTCTGTCTACCCCGTAAGGGATAAAGACGTGATTTATGTGTATGTGTGTGTGTATTTTAATGATTAGGTACAGTAAAAAAAAATCAAACGAAACTGAAAATTAGAACACGTAGAGAAATTTGAAAAGTAAAGTTATGGCCGGGAATCGAACCCGGATCCTCGTCATTCCGTGACGCATATAGACGGTATAGCCCCTACACAACCCATAGCAGGTAACATAGCAGGTGGGGCTTCAGCGGACCGACTCGGCCACCACGGCCTTTCCTGCTCCTCGGGCGCCGGCCGCCTGTCCCGCCACGCCGGTCTCAACGACATTCTTCGAAGGGCGCTCGTCAGTGCCAACGTGCCCGCTGCTCTGGAGCCCCCGATTGTGCGGAGCGACGGCAAGCGCCCATCAGACGGAATGTCTTTAATACCCTGGAAGACGGGCCGTGCGCTAGTGTGGGACGCCACTTGTACAGACACCGTGGCGGCGTCTTACCTACCCGCAACTACCAAACGTGTGGGGGCGGCGGCGGACGCCCGGGAACGCCTCAAGTTCACAAAATCTCATTCGCGCCATCGGCGCCCAATATCATTTTTTTGCTTTCGGTGTCGAGACTCTAGGTCCTTGGGGTAAGTGTGCGCTGGAGCTTCACAGAGAGCTCAGTAAAAGATTGAGAGAGGCAACAGGCGACCCTCGCGCCGGCAGCCATCTCGCGCCAAGAATCGCAATCGCAGTTCAGCGCGGGAATGCTGCCTGCGTGATGGGCACCCTGCCAAGAGGTCCACCTCTCTTTCACAATTAATTTTAAAGTTTATTTAGTTATTTTAATTTAATATTAGTTTTAGTTTTGTATTTACATTTTAACTATCTGTTTTTTCATACTTACCTACATGAAATGAAGATCCAGCAGGTAGGTATTAGGTACATTCTAAAATGACGCTAGTCTTAAAAACAATGCACTGACCTATAGGTCACTTAAGCTAAATGACCTGTTGTATGTACCTAGTAGTGCACCGAACTGATATGAGACTTGAGTCGTTTTTCTTATTTGGAACGTTAATTTGTCTATTCGCACACATTACTCACACATACAAAAAGGTCATTAACTTAAGTTTTTCACCTATACTAAACTTGTAAACATGAAGTCAAAATACTTAAGGAGAAAAATCATTTGTCTATTTTTGTAAACAAACCCGACCATAAACTGTAACTGTACTATGTCCTTTTGCCATTGTGTACAACTTTTTTTGTTAACAAAACAACCTAATGTTAATTCTTAAGTTAAGTCTGTATTTCTTAACACCCTTTATTATTTTTCTTCCATGCTGGTCTGGGAGCAAAGGAAAAACATAGAATGTACCAGTTGCTTCTATACCCGCGCAGATGGTAAAAGCCCATCGAGGGAATGGGCGGAAATAATAGGAATCATGTTATAGGCGATGATGCTAGCAACCCATCACTATTTTGATTCCATTTTCCACCTATACGCCCACAATCTTGCTAAATGTGGCCTGTAGGTACCTGTTACCATAGGCTCTGTCTACCCCGTAAGGGATAAAGACGTGATTTGTGTGTGTATGTGTGTGTCTTTATTATTAGGTATGCGAGTTTAGTAAGTTCTACAGTAGTGCTAAACCCTACTCTTTCAATTTTTATGAATGAGGTGTCAATCAACTTGTTTTTTTTTAAGTCAAGTTTTTTTAATTTTTTGTCTGTGTTTTAATTTTTTATTTGTTTATCTGTTTGTAAGTATGTTTAATTGACCGTACATCACGTGAAAACGGCCTAACGGATTTTGATGCAAACTTTACTATTTGTCGAGAAAATCCCCGGCCAAGTTATAGGCTACTTTTTATCCCGGAATATTGCGTCTATCGGTAGGTCAAACAGTATGGCGGCACTTGAATGTCAACATTGACAAAAAATAAAGGTATTTTTTTCAATTCGATGCTGCTAAACTTTGCCCTAGTGCATGTTTCAAATACTTAATTGTAAAATTATGTATGTTAGGTACTTGTATGTATGTATGTATGTATAACTCTTTATTGTACATAAAACACAAGAAAAAGATGAATACAGGGCAACACACATATATACCTACTTGTGAGTATATCTGATGAAAATGAAATAGACGCCTGTGAAATTCTTCTAGCAAAGCAGCGTAACTGCATATTGTCAATAACTTTTTACCTTTTGAAGGTATTTAAGGTATTTACTCAGATTCAAAGTTGAAAGTCCTATAAGTAAGTAGCTTCACTATGTTGTTCGCCAAATTCTGGCTTTATTATTATTTCGTTTGAGCCTGCAGGCACCCGTTCGTTCGGAAAAAAAGGAAGCGTACCTACTACGTTAATTAAGGGTAGGTAATCAAAAAGGGAAGAAAAATAATTTAATCAAAACAAAATTAAATGTAGGTAAATAATATTTATAGGTACTCGTTCATTCATAAGGAAACAAGTAAAAATAAAACATTTTATTCGAGGCGGTATTAATTCATGATGTTTGTATAACATTGTAACAATTTTACTCATTGCAATTCAATATTCTTCATGTTTCAATTAAGCATTCAGTCATGCTGAGCGTGGCCATGAGCACGACTTGAGCATGAGCGTGACTTTTAGGTCTTGTTAGCTTAGGCTCTGTCTACCCCATTAGGGATAAAGACGTGATTTGTGTATGTATGTATGTATGTAATTATGCATTTTAGCCATATGACACTAGTTTACACCCATTAAAAAAAAACACACACAAGTGTAAGCGTCGCCTACATTCCCCAGCCCGGTGCTCTTCAGCACTCATTTCTCAGTTGTAGGAATATTATATACATACGTGCAACGCGCGCCGCATATCGGCAGAGCACCTCAGACTTGGTCTTTACGTGCACCACTCTAATTCATCCGTTCTGCCTGGGACTGTCTGTTGTATTAAACCTCTTGACCAGATATTTTGAGGTGAGCCATGATCTACAATCAAAACCAGGTCTTCCGCTTACAAGGGTCTGGGGTCCCGCTTCCATTTCTGTCTGGGAAACATTTGTGGCAACACCTCTCTAATCCAACGATTCCAAAATAGATCAGCCAGCCTTTGTGAAGTTCGCCATTGTTTTCGTAAAAACATTATCTGAGTTGTCATAGGCACCAAGTTTGGGTAAATTTGAAGAGATCCCAAGCAATAAATTATTAGGAGTTAGTACTCATCGCTGAATGGTTCCACACTACCATGAGTAAGCGGTCGGCTATTGAGTATATGTTCCACTTCTGCGATCAGCGTGCTCAAAACTTTGTCTCTCGAAGCGTGCTCTTTTAGAATGACTTTTAGTGATGCCTTAATGCTCTTAATAAGGCGCTCCCAAGCCCCAGCCCAGTGGGGCGTTGTTGGGGAGATAAAAATCCAGTTAGTCCCATAACCCATGGCTTCACTTTTAAGGATATCCTCATTTAGTTCGCTGATGGACGTTCTTAGTTCATTGTCAGCACCCCTTACATTTATGCCGTTGTCTGAGTACATCCGTTGAGGCCAACCACAACGCGCAGCCATTCGACGCAGAGCCATTATCAAGGCATCAATGGTAAGCCTGGTGACTATTTCGATATGAATAGTCCGAATAGTGAGACACGTAAAAAGTACCTACTCCATATCGTTTACGGCGTCTCAAAACAGTCACTTCTCTATAGAAGCCCTATGGCCAAATATTAAGTCAAAACAAATATTTAAAAAATCACTAGTGTTTGCGACAATAACATTAGAGACCAGTAGGTATGGCACTTAATGGTTAAAGCTGGTAAAGTGTTTTTCTCAAAACTAATACTAAAAACAAAATTTTCCCGCTCTTTTATTAATGTAGTATGCAACCTCTTTCTTTCTTTTGTGCTCTGGTTTTTTTTAAAGTGCGTTCCATACACTGCTACCTCTTAGAGTTAGAATAAATGGGCCATTTCATTAAAAGTTGTACACCGTCGACTTTTTTCTGGGATTTTCGTTTTATTTTCGGTTTCCTGCTCAGAATCACGAGTACTAGGTATAGATCCTGATAGGAAAAAAAATCGTCTCAAAATTGCCTTTTCCATTCCCTTACTTCATTCATTCGAAATTTTTGGCCAGAAAATGTATGGAATTTTCAGGACATTTTTTTTCTCCTGTCAGGATCGATAGTGCTCGTTATTCTGAGTATAAAACACACAACACTTTTAATGAAATGGCCCAAATATTTGTTAAATATAATGAATTTGTAACTAATATATTTATTCCGAAACAACAGAAGTCCTTATAAAATCGTATTTAAAGGTGTAGTAACATTTATAATAAATAAATACATTTATTGTTCAACCTTTTTAATGACCAAACACGCGGCTTTTTGCAGTATTAAGAAAATATGACATAAAAGGAATTTTAAGTTCAAATTACAACGCATTTAATGAGCTTTTTGTATCGTACAGCTACTTACTGAAAACTTTTTCGTTCCGTATTCAATTCAAAACTTCTCTACTTACCGGATACTTTGATCATCCGGTATTCTTAAGTTACTAGTAATTTTTATTAATGTAATGGCGACTTTACGTAAACATCATGTTTGAAAAAAAAAATCTTTTGCAGCCAGTTAAATTTTAGAAGTCCTCGTGTTTTTTTTTATTGTTGGCGTCCGTGTCGAGTTGATGCTAGTATTTTTTTTTATATCTACATCCTTTGTAGGTATAAAGTTTTTAATTTTTGAACATCTGTATAAGTAAAGTCTTCTTATTATTGATTTGATAATTATAAAGTAGGTATACTAGGTAACAAAAACTCTAAGACATGGCATTATACGGCGGGCGATAGAATCTTGTGAAAGGTCCATCCAGATCGCTTCCACTATCTTAGTCGCTACTCTTTTTGCTAAGCAGAAAAGCTTAGCAGCCGATGAAATTATATCTTAGCGCTCTGGGCTTGCAGTGCTTCTGCAATGTCCCGGTGTTGCGGAGGTCGGATGTTGAAGAATGCAGTATAGTGATTACTTACCAGGTGACTCACTTACTTGCTGGTCTTCCTCGAGTCATGCTCACGCCTCCCTACGCCCGAAGTGAAATAGACAAAGGGTTTAGTGGCGGTCGGCAGTGATAAATTAGATATTAGGACATTTACTCCCTTGACCTTTGAGTTCACGAAAAATCAATAGCCAATGTGCCACCACCTCCCATTACAATTGAATATCCACTTATCTATCTAGGTAGCGAAATATTACCCTGTATGGCTGTCAAACCTATCATCGGAACCTAGTTATCTACAAGTATGTATACGTTCTATACACTGACGAGAAAATATAAGGGATGATTTTTCTAACCAAGTAAGAAGAGCGACCCGTTTTATTTTTATTCTTCTATTCAAGAGGCTCTCCATAACTGAAGATTGGCAGTCAGTTTCCTAAATCTCTGGCTATCCAGAGCTAGCCTGAACAGTTGTTCCACGGTCTTCGATCCACTCTCTAATACTCCGAAGCCATTTCCTGCCACTTTGCCCATCATTAAGGTCTGTAATAAATTATACCTTTCATGACACAGTATAGGTATAACCTAGATAGGCAACCTTCCGCTGCTAGTTCTACCTTCTTCGACATGCACAAAAAACATTAATCTTGCTACTCTGTTACTCACGTGTAAGATAACCAAGCCTGTGCGAAATTACATATGTTTTACTTGCAATCCCTCTCTCCTCTGCTGCCTCATAAAACATACATAAATTCCACAAACTAAACTATCCCTTACACCCCACAAAACACTGACGCGTTTCGATCCCTCTACAGATTCATGCTCATAGTACAGGTACGAGCACGACTGGTAAACATGCATACCAACGACGTTACGTGACGTACGTTATGTAGGTATGCTTTGTGTTTTATATTTCGCACAGGCTTGGCTAGCTTGCATGTGTATTTTGTTCATTGAAATGGACTTCCGCAAAGTAACGCCTGATTCAATAAAATATATCGAAAATGTGTTTTTCTTATCACTCCGATAATTTTCAGCAGGCGTTTATTTTTTTAATTTGGGTATAGGTCGTTGACTAAGAAAGTCCATTACCACCTTAAGGTTCAATGTCATTTGTACAGCTGAAAACGTCAAAGCCTATTTTCACTCACAAGTCAATGTGACAATCAGCTTAATTGTTTTTTTTTTCTAATGGAACTGTCATAAAAATTATAAAGCACTTTCTTGGTCGATTATACCTACTTGTTTAATTGTTAAAGTGCCTCATAAATTATTCTGGAATATTTCTGCAGGTGGTCGAATTAGTTTTATTTAACACTCCTGTCAAAGATTTTTATCGCAATTTTAAAGTCACCTCTTCGACGCTGTACCCTTTGAATATCTACCAATGTATGGACACGTTTATATACCAACAAAAAAAAATTATAAAACATGATACAGGGGTGATCAGTTTTGAGACACCTTGTATAAGAACGTATATATATAGTTACATACAAACATACAAACATATATCACGTCTTTATCCCTTACGGGGTAGACAGAGCCTAAGGTAACGGTAAAGGTAAGGCCTAGAGGCCAGGTTTAGCATGACTGATGGCGTATAGGTGGAATGGGGAATCAAAATAGTAATGGGTTGCTAGCCACATCACCTATAAAACGATTCCTAAGATTTTCGCCCATTCCCTCGCTGGGCTTTTACCATCTGCGCGGGAAGAGAAGTAACGGTACATTCTATGTTTTTTCTTTACTCCCAGACCAGCATGAAAGAAATAGTTAGGTACATACAACATTATATAGATGATAGCCAAGTATCAAATTCATCTACTGAAGTGGCGCCTTGTGTCGCATATCTATACGCGTATCTATGTATCTACCGGTATTGTAATACGTTACTTTTACCGCCTGGGTGCCGAGCCCCAATATATTAACTAGGTCAGGTAAATGTCGCTTAACTTAATGAATTTCCTGTCATCTCTTACTTATACTTGGAAGGTTAGGGAAATCAAACAACACATGATGAAAATTATGTACGCCTAAGGGCGGGAATGGAAAAAAAGCCGTGGTAGCCTAGTGGTTTCACCTGAGGCCACAGGTCAAACCACTAGGCTAGCAGAGCGTCGTGGGTTCAAATCCCGGGCGCGCACCTCTGAGTTTTTCGGAATTTATGTGCGCAAATTACATTTGCAATTTGCCATGAGCTTTTCGGTGAAGGAAAACATCGTGAGGAAACCTGCATATAGGTACATCTGCGAAGAAATTCAATGGTGTGTGTTAAGTTCCCAATCCGCACTGGGCGCGCGTGGGAACTATAGCCCAAACCCTCCAATACACGGAGGCGGCCTATGCCATGAGGCACGCCGAATTACGCGAGAATTTAATAATAATAATAATAATAAAAACAACAACATACTTACTGAAATTGTAGCGAATTCGGAATAAAAAGGCTATAATAATAAGGGCGCGAATGAGTTAAAAAATGGCATTGGGTGATATTCAATTTATTTGTGTTAACTTTAAAGGGCAGGTATTTTCCGAGCACTGGAACATCGATGAATAGGTTCACACTCGCGAAACATGTTCACATTTATAACTACCGACCCGCACCGGCTGTACTGACGAATAATCTATATTGAATCAGGCGTTACTTTGCGGAGGGTCATTTCAATTTAAAAAAAAAAATTACCTTGCTACTCCGCTACTCACGTGCAAGACAATTAAGCCTGTGTAAAATATATATGTTTTTCATCCAATCCCTCCATCTACTACTGCTACATAAAACACATATAAATCCCACGAACTTAATTATCCCTTACGCCACACAAACACTGACGCGTTTCGATCCCTCTACGGGATCATTATCAACGACGACGTTGGTTTGCATGGGTAACAGTTGTGCTCATCAAACTTTGATAATGATCCCGTAAACTTAAACCACACGTATCCTTTCAATAGGCAGGTAGGTACTATTAATAAAGTTTAGTTTAATACGTCCATCGATTGTTTAAAAAAATGGTCCTACTACAAATTTAATTTGTAATAAAACAATAATCGAATTAAAATATTTTACTGAAGCGGTGTTACTTTGCGTAGGTCCATCTCAATGAACAAAAAACATTTACCTGACCACGCCGCTACTCACGTGCAAGATAGCCAAGCCTGTGTGAAATATGTATATTTTTACATGCAATCCCTTCCTCCTCTACTGCCACATAAAACATACATAAATTCCAGAAACTTAATGTAAAACATAGATTACAATAGATTGGAGAGATGATGACGATGATGTGACAAAAGTGAGACTGCTCTGAAAATAGCTCTCAAAGCATTGAGATTTGTTTTGCGGGCACACTTTCGAGTGGTTGATATTATACATTAAGTACCTATTAAATTATCTAAGCTCATAACCCAGGGGGTCGATCTTTAAAAACACATCACTCGAAAGTACCATTTTCGTACAACACGTAGATAAAAACAGTACTGATTTTTAAATAACATTAGACTAGAAGATCATTAAATCTGTATGATCTTGTCAAAAACTTAATTAGAACTGTAGCTTTGTGGCAATATGCGTCGATTTTTACCATTTTCGAATAGTATTTTCCGTCACTCGATAAATCGGTCCCCACCTCGCACTGCACGAAGAAATCCAAGCCAAACGGAGCAAGATAAATACCTACATACTTAAATAAATACACAGAGTATTAAACATCCAAAATTTGAGATACTTGGATTTACTTCTGTGCCCCGACCGGCGATCGAACCTGGAACCTCAAGCTTCATAGTCAGTTTCCCCAACAGGCTTATTCCTCGTCACGCGCTCTATTTTATCGAGCCTTTACTCGATTCTAACAATGAAAAAAACTACCTTGTACATCGTAAACCTGATGCAATCATTGGAGCGACAAAGGTAAAAAGTGAAGGCCTGTGTCTTAATATTATCGACTATCAATGCGAAACAGCGTTGCGGCTTACCAGCCTATGTTCAGTTATTTTCCTTAAAGCCGAAGAAGTTAACTACTAACGGAAACAGAAATCTGAGAAATGAAGCCATTTAGGTATGTATTGTGTTTACAACGACACAATACAAACTACGCTATTTTCATGGACTTCTAAAAATGCTCATAATAATTCAGCAATGTTTATTGTTTCTGTAAGCTTACAACTTCAAGATTTTGTTACTTTACTTTGACAATATACGTACACTTCCGAAAAACCTATTTGAATTGTATTTACTCGTAGACCTGGTGATACAAAGAGACTCCAAAACCCCCCGAAGGCATTTGGTGATGTCAATAATTTAATTGAAAGAGCAGGGGTTTGTGGCTTCACATTTCGTTATTCGCCTCAATATTTACTTGTCATGTCATCTATTCTACGCAACAAGAACCACCAACAAAAAAAATCAGCGTTTATTTCTGCCAAAATTTTGCGTAGGCTCTTATCTTTAAGCGGTCCCAAGAATTATGTCACACACGTGCCGGATTATGCGGTCATTGCTATAGTGACGCGATACCCAGTGATACCTAACTTCAAGCCACATCCACATCAAACAGAATCTTTCAATTTAAATGTTTTCTCAATAGATTCTTCGAGGTGACTCTGATTTTTATAACTTCCCAAAAAATACGTGAGACTCGAGCAGGATTACTTAAATTCTAACTAAAATAGATAATTAAAACGTAATCGAATTAGGTATTCCATGGAGCGTCTTTCATTATTATAATAAAATATTAAAATACAAAATACAAATAATTTATTAATATTATCAAAATACAATTCTAATGAAAAAATATCTGCGATAAAATTTGCTATGAATTATATGAAGCGGTTTTAATTCTTTCTTATTCCTAGAAAACATGTCAGAAAGTTGCAAGGCGTTAAACTTTAACTCACTCTACTTCTCGTAAAATAAAATAAGTTATGAATAGATATGAATTTCTTCTCCGCAGCTCCAGTTTAGTTATAGGCCCAGTAGCTATAACAGAACCGTACATAATTACTCCGTAGTCAGTACTGAAGTTCTGTGGTGCTTATGAAGATAGGTTTGACGAGTAAACTTACTAAAAAAAAACTGTAGGCGGTCGACCAATGCACAAGTAAGTGCTTCAAATTTTTATGTAGTCCCAGCAAATACGACACGTGAATGATTATGTGGTCACAGTTGGGACGATACGACGCTATAAGAAAGTTCATCAACTTGAACTCAAAATTATGAATGAAAAATTTTGGCGGTCGACCTTTTCTTGATCTACAAGTAGTTTTAATTCTTGTGCAGTCCCAGTAAATATGTCAGACACGTGGATGATTATGAGATCAGAGGGACAATACTACGCTGTGAAAAAGGTTCGAAGCACCAACTTAAACTGACATAAAAGTTACAAATATATTATTTTAGCCGGTTGACGTTATCTTGATCTATAACTAGTTCTAACTTTTATGCAATTTCAGTAAATTTGTCAGAAACATGCACGATTATGAGGTCAGAGCTAGCACGATACAAAGCAGTAAAAGTAACGGCTCGAGGCATCAACTTTAATTCAGTTCATAAAAAGTAATGAATGAAAGTTTTTAGCCGGTCGACCTTCTCTTGATCTACAAGTAGTTTTAATTCTTGTGCAGTCCCAGTAAATATGTCAGACACGTGCAGGATTACGTGGTCAGTGCTAGAGTGATGCTATTATAGAGATGTTCGAGGCGTTGTAGCGTGGGCCGGCGCGCCCCGCTGCCGCCGAGGTGACGCACCGCCGGCTCGCAGCACTGCTTCTATTTTCCACGGATATGTCCCGAGACACACTCAAGGTCGCCTATTCCTAGAATGTTCGATAATCTAGATCTATAGATACTCAATACTACATGTTACGTGGGTATTTGCCGGATGTGAAGCAGTGATTTCATACAGTTTCTTTATTACTTCAGGTACTATTAAGCTGAAAGAAGCGAGCGGTGGACATTGTATATAGATTTAACGAGCTATCATTATTTAAGCTCTTATTCATTTTCAATGTAGGTAGGTATGTTTATTTATTAGTCTGAACTCTCACATTTCTACTGATGAGATTATAATTTGAAATCAGTATCAACAGACATGGGAATAAAAACGAACTTAAAAAAAATATTTTTCATAAGCAAAGGTTTGATCGTTAAACTTTACTTTAAAGTAAATCAATGTCGGTTATACCAACTGCTGAGCGTGAAAGCAAAAATTTAAATACAAGCAAAACTATCTAACCCATTTAAAACCATTATCAGGCTCCAATTCAAGTACAAATATAATACAAGAGCAGTTTGAAATCATTCACCGTTATACATACCTACATCAACAGTTAACCTATAATGAGTATTAATATCCAGCAGTATGTATGAAGAGATTGATGAGTGTGGATGAAGCGAAAGAGGTATGTCAGGATCGTAGCAAGTGGAACAAAGTACTATCTGCCTACCCCAGTGGGAAAGAGGCGTAGCTGTATGTGTGTATTAATATACAGCAATTCCTTAAATCAACATGCATAGTTCATGGATCATGAGAGTACCATGCATGCAATGTATCGAAATATTTGGAGCTCATCAAAAGGCAATCGTGGTCTATATTATTCTGTAGAAAAAAAATCGGAAATACACGAATTAGAAAAAAACAAGTCATACCGCAACCAACTTAACAGATATCCGGGGACATATCTCCAGTGTACAAGCTCGTGGCAAACTATAGCTAGAATAGGTAAGTTTATCGCACAGTGTTGTTTGTACGGCTCCGACCCCATCCCATCAGTTTGGCTGTGCACGGGGCAAGCTGCCAGTCGCAATACTCGCAGTCCACCAAAGCGCGTCGCCCGCGCCGGTAACTCCGCGCGCACGCTAACGCGAAGGTCACGCCTCTGTCACCGCATAGAAACAGAAACAGTAAACGGTACAACTAGACGCGCAGCCGCACTCCATGCAACCGACTCAACGAGGCCCCTTGTGAACCTCATTTCGTAAGTAAGCTACCCGCTCTATTAATATTAACCATAGTTTTTGTCGACTGTTTATGTTGCAACTGTCAGGTTAGTAACGGCAATTCTAAAGTTTGTTTATGCCTTAGTCAAGGCTAGGTAAACATGGAATGGTGTCATACTTATATCGGCACATAAAAAGTTATTTCAAATTTATTGAGTCAATAATGGAACCTGTCTCAGTATGTCGGTATATCTTATGGAGGCCTTTAGTTAGGTGTGCTATTAAATGTATCGATTACCAATAAAATTCATCTGATTTGAAGTAGGTAGGTTTCTCTTGATTCATAGAATGTGTTTACAATAATTAGTAACATAGGTATGTTACTAATTATTGTGCATGCATAGGTATGCATAGTGAAGAAATAACAGTGTTTCTATGACATCATCTGTTCATTAAGAACTGTGCATTTGCCACCTAATAATTCGAGTTGACGGAGGCGTCAAAGCGAGAGCGTGTTGTCATCCAAACAGATCTATGGTTCCATTGGATGAATGTTTTATATACCTACTGTTAATTAGTCTTCGTATAGGGAAACACTTGGTTTAAACAGGTCTCAATTAAAATAAATTGATTTGTTTCGGCATAATTTGTTCGTAGACTTGTATTTACGTTGGTGAGGACGTCATGGGCCGGTGGCCGCATTTTGCCGTGCTGCTTCCACAAGGCCACCGATTCGAGTCCGATGACAAACCTGCAAAATATTACTTAGTATAAAAAACAGTACTACTTAAACGATTTAGGTTATCATGTCAAAGTAAAACTAAATGATGTGTATATGCGCAATATAAAATGCTTAAGTCTTACTGTAGGTATTAAATAACTTGGGAAATGGAAAGCTAAGCGCTACATAGCTAGTGTAGTCAGTAGACTTAAACGAGTTTGCAGCGCTGGACACGTTTATGTGTCAAGCAAACAACAAACAGCCAACCCTAAATCGTCATTATAGTGAAGCAAAACCCTTGAAAATTTGATGATGTTTACATGGCGTGCTCGCCCGACTGACATTAACTTACTCACAATAATATATAACACAAGCAATACTTTTAGTTTAAAAATAATTACAGTTCCTGACGTCGTTAAAGTGGCCATTAGAATAGGTTTATTTTATTTATTTATTTATTAATTCAGTAACAATACACATTGTGTTTGAAAAAGAACAGGATGGGAATCAACTCAAATATTCACATTGACAATACAAATGTCACAGACAAGACAACAATTACACACTTAAACAATGTCAATCAAATTATTATTATTATTCCATTATTATTAATCCATTTCTCAACCAATCATTCGGACTCGGGGACTTACCTGACTCATAAGAAGTAGGTAAATGCAAAAATTCTACAGGAAAGAATGTAACAAATTATGAAACATAAATTTTCCTCGTTGGTAATATATTATTTTCTTCTATTGAACAGAAGTCATATTTAACCTAACACGTACGGATTACGGTTTCATTCATGGTTTTTATTACTGTCCAATAGAATAGCATGAGGGTAGAAAGAGATGGTGATTGCCCGCGCCTTTGTCAATATGGCCTCTGGGCTCAAGATCCATGGTATACCGATTCAAAGTGCTTTAGATAACATGGTCTCTGGCGTTAGAAAGAAGCAGGAGTGAATGAGGAAAACGTGAGGATTGTAGTCCATCAATGGACTTCGGTTGAGGATAGGTACCTCTAGGATTAATAAAAATATATGATATATCCAAAAAGTGTGGCACTTCTTGGACTTATTTCTCACCCAATCTCATATTACTTCATATGAAAATTGTTCGTTGAGGATCTGAAGTTCGATGAAGTAGTCTACATCGACCTAGGGCGTGCACTAGCTTGTCGCCGGGGTAGGCAGCGCATACAAACTTGGTGCGTCTCCCTCCCGCTGCCTACCGCTGCCTATCCCGGCGGCCCATGACTAGGTACATTATCATCTACACTGATATTATCAAGAGGAAAGATTTCATTATTTGCTTGTTTGTTTCATTGGATAGGCGCCAAAATTACTGGATTTATATGAAAAACTCTTTCACCATTACAATACTTTCTTCATTATCCCTGAGAACATAACTATACCTATTTAATTCAACGGGGATGAAGGCGCTGGCAATAGCTTGTAGTAACTTAAACAGTGTGGTGGTATGATGATGGTTTCCGCTGGCCATTCACACCCCAGTGCTGGGCTTCGGGATTCGGTGCTCACTCTGACGTCAGATCTCTTAGTTGCCTTTCATGATACCCATGGGATGATGATGATGATGATGTATGGGGACGCCTGGCTGGATCAGGCGGGCTGTCGATCCGCTGTGGCGATCGTTCAGCCCAGTTCCCCTTGGCAGGAGCCGCCGGTTACTGTCCCAGCATCGCTCCCACACAGCTGATACCCATGGGAGTACACGAGCTAATTCTATTCTAAAAAAATACGGCAAGATTGCCGAAAGTTGTACACAAATGACATGTTATTTTACATGAATCTGTTGTTTGAAGCGTACCTATTGAACACGTCACGGAATGACGAGAAACTAGATCAGGTCCTCGGGGATCTCCAAGGATTGGACACAGTTTTCTCCCATTAAGATTCACTAACAATATAACGTCAAAACTTTATCTTTTATCGGAATTTGGAATGGAACTTTCATACATATATAAGTTGTTTAGACGACATTACATAAATATGTGTAGTATAGATAAATACTTGAAAATTCCTTAGAACTGTACCTACATGAATCAAGTAAGTTAGAATTTACGACTGTAACAGTAACAGTGGATTAAGTGTGCGGAGGAAAATTTATAAGAGGCGTAAATTAGCAGGCCTTGGCCACTTTACTATTGTCGTATTGTTTGAGAATGATGTCATAAGCATAAGCGTAGTTAGTTGCGGTGTCAGCGCCAAGTCTGCATTTTAATTACGACTTACAAATTACAAATGATACAGTTTTTAGTAACGGCTCACAATAAACTTCTATTGTAACTAATTGAACTCAGGTCAGAGACGTTATTGTCTAATGCGATGCGTGGACGCTCGCGATCGTATTCTCTCTCTCTCTCTCTCGCTCTGTGTGTGTGTGTGTGTGCGTGTGTGTGCGTCTTTCTCTTTGTAATCTCTCACTCTCTTATTTCCCATCTCTTTTAATCTCATCTTTTGGCGTTTCACAACAAGGGATGGTGAATCTGATACTGTTTTTGAGTGTGTGTTCAGTGTATCCATTGTCCATTGTATTTGATGACACGATACTTAAATTATTAATCAGTGACGATCTAGAGGATACCCGGGCGATATACCGCCCCCCCCCCCCCCCGTGAATTCTACTCACTCGTTTTATAAACCGCTCATTGAAAATTTACGGAAACTCCTGACCGTGACCCTTTCCCCGTATGAATGTAACCTCCCCCCGTCCCTCTTACTAACCATACCCCTTCCCCCAATACTGAGCTGCGATGCGACCGTCCTAGCCGTATTTCGGTGAACCGGCGTTTCGAGGAAATACATTGAGGTGTGTCACACAACAAATTCCTCATAATCAGTTATCACGATGACCTCTAGACCGACGCTTAAGTTTAGTTTGGCGCGAGTGCCTGTATTGAAACTCGTGAAAGCGAAGGATTCTATGATTGAACCATGAGCGAAGCGAGTGGATCAAAAGAAGAAACTTGAGCGTCGCAAGAGTTCAAAGCACAAGACACTAAAAAACTTTGCTGGCGAGCGAAACACACAAATTTTCACCTCACTACAGCGAGAAAAATTGTGGGAAAAAAAACAGTTGTACTAATAGTAAATCCTTTTTTATTTAGCAACGAACGTTAGTAAATCTAGAAAATAGCTTTCAAAATAAATTAATAATAGATAACGGATCGCGTTTCTGACCGTGACATTATGTTTATGAAAAAGTTAGGGGGTCTGGTAACGAGTTCTACATTATTTGTAGTTCGTATTATTCCGTCCCTCTCACTCACCTGATTATTATTATTCGTGTAAGCGGGATGGCAACATACGAAGTTCAAATTTCTAATCTCTGAGTAGGTGGACGATGGTGGTCATCGTCACGTTTGATTTTTAAAAATGTTTTCCATTCAAGGGTGGGAAAAAAGCACTTTTCCACGCAGATTTTGTAGGAGAAAGACAGCCTTTTCTAGCAAGTGAGATGAAAATATATTTTAGTTGATACCTTACCTATATAGCTAAAACTAATTAAAATCTGCTTACGATATCTACATATGAACAAAACAAGCCTTTATTTACATATATTATCATCTTAGCATGAAGTTTTGTGTTGGTGGCGGTGGTTATTTGAGTCATCTTGGTGTTTTTCGACATTTTGTTTCACGAACGTCTCACTAGCACATACAAGACAGGTGTCAATAATAAAACTCAAGAATTATCTATTGTGTTGTCGTGGAGGAAATCCCTCCCTAAAACGTGGGTGTACATAATCTTGTCGGTTTCTAAATCCTGACACAATATTTCCGCTAAATGAAGCGAATAAATTGTCAGCAACGAACTCCGAATTCGAGCACTTTGGTGTGGAAGGGAAGGGGAAATCACCACATTATTTTGCCAAGAAAGTCGACGTAAAGGTTACTGGAGAAATAGGTACTAACTAATATAGTTATTCTCGATTTATTTATAAGAATGTTAAATAACAAGTCATAGTTATTTACACTTCCCGTCCAATTACTTTACGAAATTTAATTATTTAGGTAGGAAAGTAAAGTGCTAAAATGAATAAATAATAATAAACAACGAATTAATGGAAAACAGGCGTTCCTTCATCAAGTGTTTTATTTATGTTATGATCCATAGATACGAACGATAATAAAATGTTAAAACGAATACTGAATGACAAATCGGCTATAGCTTCAAATGGTCAGTGGTGATGTAAGAATATTACGTAACCGGCCTTTTTTTTGCTCATAATTAGGGTTGCCAACTCCAACTTACAATCCCATAAATGTATGTATGTATGTATAACTCTTTATTGTACATAAAACACAAGAAAAAGATGAACACAGAACAACACAAATGCATAAAAGCGAACTTATCCCTAAAAGCGATAAATAATTACGGTAAGGACCTATTTTAAGTCCATTACACATGTTTTACTAGCATTCCCTCGTGACTTCGTCCTCGAAGAATTTGCTTACTGCTATCCCGCGGCTACTATGCTGTATCACTGGATAAAAAGCGTCTTATGTACCTATTAATCTAGGTTATTATAAACCAATAAGTGTGCTTCTTCCATGCTGGTCTGGGAGCAAAGAAAAAACATAGAATGTACCAGTTGCTTCTCTACCCGCGCAGATGGTAAAAGCCCATCGAGGGAATGGGCGATTATAGTAGGAATCATGTTATAGGCGATGAGGCTAGCAACCCATCACTATTTTGATTCCACTTTCCACCTATACGCCCACAATCTTGCTAAATGTGGCCTGTAGGTACCGGTTACCTTAGGCTCTGTCTACCCCGTAAGGGATAAAGACGTGATTTGTGTGTGTGTGTGTGTGTGTGTGTGTAATAAGTGTGCTAAATATCACTCAAATCAACCCAGCCGTTTTAGCGTCAAAGAGTGAGAAACGTACAACACAGACACACCCTTAGAAACTTTCACATTTCTAGTCGGAAGATTCGTTTTTAGATAATATAAAGACTCTCTTGACGCTATTAAAACATAAAAATGAATCGAAGGTGCTCTGGACTCAACCTCGTGTATGAAATTTTATGAAATTGGAATAACCACGTAGACCGCACCTGAGGTGGTTAATCCAATGTCGTCAAATTTTATATACGAGGTTGATTCAAAGTACCGTCGATTTCACGTTGATTTCCTATAACTTTCTTTTAAATCCGGGGGAGTGTTCCCAAGATGCCAGCCCTGCCACTTGCGTACATAAAACTGGTACCTACAGCGGGCGTTCCCAACTGTAGAAATATAAAAGTAGTTTATTGAGTAGGTATGATTATGTTTAAATAGAAACTTTATTCATAAAACAATAACAGACCTTCTTCCATGCTGGTCTGGGAGTAAAGAGAAAACATAGAGTATACCAGTTGCTTCTCTTCCCGCGCAGATGGCAAAAGCCCATCGAGGGAATGGGCGAAAATCTTAGCAATCATGTTATAGGCGATGCGGCTAGCAATCAATCACTATTTTGATTTCCCTTTCCTCCTAAACACCCATAATCATGCTAAACGTAGCCTTTAGGTCTTGTCACCTTAGGCTCTGTCTAGTTTGTAACGGATAAAGACGTGATTTATGTATGTACGTATGTTTAGTTTGAAACCGAATGCAACCGCCATGATTCAATTTAAAAATTAAAAAAATACGCCGTGGTTACCTTCTGCGATAAGATAATGCCATTACTACAAATACATGAAGATCACCGATGACTAATTGATATGATCGAGGTACTTAAACCAGGCATTTAACACTTCCTTTGGTCGGGTGTTGACGTTGACATTACCTAACGTTAGTACACCTATGGCAAATTTTCATGAAACTTGAGAGTAACAATATAAGGATAAATGTCTAAGTTAACCATTGTTTATAACCCATGACTCTCTGCTTGATGGCAAACGATAAGCGATTAACACAAGAAAAACCATTTATTATTTGAATGCGTGCATACCTAAGCAAATCATGTAACGGTCTCATGATAAGAAATCAACAGGCAAATTCATGCTCCATAATTCCATTAGCAAACTGATAACATAGGTACTTATTGTAAGTTCAGGTTACATAAAAAGTGAAGACAGAGTTCTGTGTATGCCAAAGAAAGGCAAAGTATATACAGTCAAGGTCAAAAATATGGCTGGGCGCAAAGTAGCAAAAATATGTAAACATCAACCTTAACGCCACTATCATAGGGTATGTATTACATATTTTTGTCATTTTGGGATGTATACATATTGGTGAACTACACAGTGTTCTTCTTCTTTTTTCATACGGCTCCATCGATCGATGCGATGATTTCGCCTATGTCAAAGTAATAAATACAGTATTCAAAAATCTTGTGGCAAAAATGTGGGCAACGTTGTACGGTAGAACACGCTCAAAAGGCCCTTCCCCCCCTGTCGGGCTCTTAGCCAACGGATGACGATATCCCTCAAAATCTGCCAGGAAATCATTAACCGATGCCCAGAGTGCACCGGACCAAGCACTGCTCTTTCCCTCGGACGGATCCAAAAACAAACCGCAGCTCTTGACCACACGCGGAGGTAACCCGACTCACACCCCAAAAATACACACAAACTACACAGAGTAAACCAAACGATTGGTATGGGGAACGTCACATTGACAGAGTACACACTAAGTTTTTTAAATTTTTGAATGTTTATTTACGCTTATCTTGGAAGTAGAGTGTAGATTTCACAGGTAGATTGAGGGAAAATGAAAACCCTGATGCAATTTAAACTTTCATTTTATAATGTTCCGTCAAAGTTTGATGTCGACAAAAGGTCTGTACGCGAACAAATTTGCGGCTACCAGAGGTAGCCCATTAATCCGAGTATAAAACTTTGTCTACTCCTGCTGTATATGGATTAAGAGTTGTGCTAATGATTTTGAAGTTTAAATCACCCAGAATGGTAAAAAGCCTTGTACTGCAATAAGCTGCTGATGTTAATGAATCTATATAAATAAAAATGAATCAACGAAATGTACGCGCATAACTTCAATCCAAATTTGACAATTCTTTTTTTGTTATGTTCTTTATTGCCAGGACAAGGTTTGTAAAAAAACAAAAGTTAATAAAAGAAAATAACTAAAACAGCAACTAGTAGAATATATTTTAGCCTAAGTTTGGTAAATCCCAAGTTGTTGACCATGACTGTATTAACGAACGTCTAACCGGTTATATTATGACTACTGCTATAGAAGCCTTCTTTACTTATGAAATGAAACATTTTGCGGCGGAACACGTTCGAGAATACTCCATAAAGCTATAAGGAACATGCATTTGTTATTGTCTACCGACTCTAAGTATTATTTGTCAACCAATTGATTTCAATGAATACACGTGTTTCAATTTGGAATATGATTCATACAGTTTAGACTTTGGATACATAACAACTCAACTGACTACTTGACTAGGAACTACGGATACGCAATTGTTCAGTTCATACCTTACGAGTATTATCTGTAAGTCTGTAACAGATACTAAACGCCGACAATAATAATATGCAGATAAGGAAACTGTTCGAGTGAGATAACAGAGACACCTGTTTCAATAATGAGTCATAAGTGATAGTTTGGAATTGAGAATAAAATGTGCCACGAGCCACGCATCGCGCGTACTAGGTAATCATGTGCATGTATCAATAATCAATTAGTATCAATGCTATATAGAATATGATTAGCCAGTTAGGCGAAAGTAAATGTACAGTACATTATGATGCAAGTGAACTTCAATGTAGGTCGGTACACCCGAGGCGCTGTGTAATGAGCAATGCACACGCGGTTTTTGCGACGTTTTTCAGCGCACTTGAAAAGAAATTTAATGAATTTTTGTCTTACTTTATAGAATCGCCAGATTTAAGCAGGTACACTTAGTTTTACGAGTACATGTTGTATTGTTATGAATAATACAATTATTTGCTCGGGCTTTAAGGGTTTATTTGTGTTGTAATATTGTTACAAATAATGTTTTAATATTGTTGAGATCGCTTATAGCTAGGGAGCTGGCGAGCAAAATTTCTATATGATTAGCACACAAGGCAGACGTTATTAATAGTAATATTTATGCCCTAAGGAACATCAAGGACCCGGTCTGCCACCATGGTGGCGCTGCGTTGTAAATTTACAGCGTTTCAAAAATGTAAAAAAAAAAGGTGTGCTATATTATGTGCACACGTCTGCCTCTGGGCCTGATGATTACAGTCATCCTAGAAACACAAAAAATCGAAAAGGCAGACATCCAGGGCTCTGACTTTTGTAGTATTAAATTTTTTAATTTATTTTTATGATTTAAAAAAATGTATATGAAATGCACACTTGGCAGACTTGAATTGTTCGATCAAAAACAATGAGAAGAACCACGGAAAAATAGTCTGCCATCATGGTGGTGCTGCGTTGTAAATTTACAGCGTTTCAAAAATGTTAAAAAAAAAAGGTGTGCTATATTATGCGCACACGTCTGCCTCTTGGACTGATGTTTGAATTCCTTATGAAAACAAAGAAAATCGATGAGGCAGACGTTTAGGGCTCTGATATTCCAAAGGCAGACCATTTGATTTTTTTTTCTGAATTGAATTGATTTTTTCTGGTTGGCATTGAGAAAAAATATGATTGCATAGATTTGAGCTCCAGAAGTTTAGTCGTTACTGTGCTTTTAGAGAATAATAATTAAACAAAATTGTATAAATAAAACTAAAAAATAACAATAATCCCATGCAATAGGTACACAAGGCAATATTATCTGGTAAGCACCTACGCACGCTCGCGCCGTATCTATCCTGCTTACCGAATAGCTTTGCTGTATGCCTGCTGTCCCTTAATTCCGTGAATTTCAAACAGTTACACAGGTGAAAATCAGCGAGCAAAGTGTCTGCCACATTTTTTTTCGAATCCACGGAGTCATAGTGAATCGAATGGGCGCAATGAGAACCGTGTGCAAATGACTTAGTAGAGCTTTTTTTTTTACACTTTTAAGACTCCGTCCCATGATAATGCAGAGTCCTGAATGTCTGCCTCTTCGATTTTCTTCGTTTTCAAGATGATTGTGACCAATGAACTCCAGAGGCAGACATGTGCAAATGACTTAATACCCCCATTTTTTTAAGCAACTTCAATCCGCTGTAACGCGAAAACGCAGCGACATAGGACCTTAATTGATTGAGCCAAATCGATTCGTAATGATTTAAACTGCACTCCACCTCAACGTGAAACGTGTGCAAATCATATACCGAAATGCTCGCCAGCTCCCTAACTATTAGATGTGTCACCCTTGTTTCCGTATCAAAGAGAGGGCGAGAGGAGCTGTTAGAGGGAGAGGGATTACAAGGCTGCGTTCCGTTATATTACATCTTCCCCTTTTCCATAAAAAATACAATATTTATATTAATCCAGATTTTAAGCTAAGTGACATTATACCTAGGTAACAGTATGACACATCTTAATAGAAATAAAAAGTTATACACTCTAACCTTACAGTGTGACACATCTAGAACCACAAATTGTAAATAAATCCGAGTTCTGAGAGTGGGCCAAAATTTCCTTTAAAGATTTTATTCACACATTATTAAACATTCAAGTAGCGATACAGAGATAATAAAAGAGCATCTCGAATACATTTTTGGTGGTGAAAAACTATGGTAAATTTCAAATATGAGGCAAGTAAAAGAAAATTTACTAAACAGCTTTACTTTATTTTCACAACTATTCAATAGTCTTATTTTCATTGAGCAATTTCAGCTAGTCAGGTAAGAAGTACACATTATTTATTCTCATGTGAAGTATGGTCTATTATACACATATTTATTTTTATGTGATAACTCATAAAATTTTGACTACATTGCTCAGCCCTTTGAGATATTAGATGTAATGTACGGATTTATTTTTAGTTACGGTTTTCATCATATTAAATATCGAATAAAATTGCGTTGGCACATCTACAGTGTACGGGCGTAAGTACGGGCTTAGAAAATCGAGAGTATCTTTCTAAGTTGTGAGTTGCTTACAATCAGTCACGTAATGCGGCGTATACTCGTAAAGCGGTAGCTGATTTACCTCCCACGGGAATATTAGATATTTTACTCCGGAGTTATTTTGGTATGGATTTTCAGAATTCCCCCGGAAGGAAAAGTTTAGTTTTAAAATTAAGAACTCGTAAGACGTCATTTCAGACTAAGGTGGTTTCAAATCAGCCAGGTTTATTTACAATTTACAATTAGACATTTACCTACCGTTTAGGATCCAAGATGGCGGACATATTTCGAAACTATGTATTGACACAAAAATGTTGATGGTGTCGTCTTCGAGTGATTTGGTGGTTTTGAGCACGATTTTGGCATATTTTTGGATCTAAGGTAGCAGATGATATTTTAACACTATTGACACTAAAAATGTTGACGTTTGTCGTTTTCGGGTAATTTGATGCGTCTGAGCTTGTTTTTTTTTTTTACTTTTTTTTATTTTCCAGCAAATGTGATGAAGAACATTGTTTGTATCACGGGCAGTAAGGAGATAACAAACTCTCGTTAGCAATCCCCTTCTTACCGCCATCAGTGCACAATGTAGCTACTTTTCCATCGAATGAATAAAACAGGGATTTTTTAGGTTAAGGGTTTAGGTTAAGATTTGGTTTTCTTCCATGCTGGTCTGAAAGAAAAAACATAGGATGTATCAGTTGCTTCTCTGCCCGCGCAGATGGTAAAAGCCCATCGAGGGAATGTGTGAGAGTCTTAGGAATCATTGTTATAGGCGATGCGGCTAGCAACCCATCACTATTTTGATTCCCCTTTCCACCTCCACGCCCACAATCGTGCTAAGCGTGGCCTTTGTCTTGTTACCTTAGGTTCTGTCTACCCCGTAAGGGATAAAGACGTTATTTATGTATGTATGTTTATGTTTAGTTTGAAATCAAAAGCAACCGCCATGATTCAATTTACAAAATAAAAAATTACGCCGTGGTTACCTTCTGCGATAAGATAATGCCATTACTACAAAATGAAGATCACCGATGACTAATTGATACGATCGAGGTACTTAAACCAGGCATTTAACACTTCCTTTTTCATTACAGAATGGCGCCCGCGCAGAAGAACATCGAGACGTGCAACGGCATGCCTTCCCAACTTAAAATGAGGCTGATGCCTCTGAACAACAAAGTGGACAGTGCACAGTGCGATAACAACAATTCAGTGAACAGTGTTAGTGAGAAAGTAAATATTGATACAGAGTTTGACCTTGACAAATATGAAGCCATGGACTTCAGGGCGAAGATCAGATGGCCTGATCTAACAGTACAAGTGCTGCTGCATTTAGTGTCATTATACGGATTGTACCTGGTATTAACGTTTAAGGTGAAATTATTAACAATACTATTCGGTAAGTACCTATTTATATAATAACTAGCTGTTGCCCGCAACTTCGTCTGCATAGAATTCGTTTATCGCTATCCCGCAGGAATTACGCAATTTTCCGGACTATTATCTATCTATGTTCCAAATTTCATCCAGATCTGTCCAGCCGTTCTGGCGTGAAAGAGTAACAAGCATCCATGCATACTTACAAACTTTTGCGTTTATAATATTAACAGGATAAGAGCAAAAAAAACTGTGTTTGGTTCTTTAGACAGTTTTATAGATTCCGGTCATTTATTGTTTAAAAGTTTAATTTAATTAAATTAGTAAGTATTTCTATTAGTATTACTTCCATGCTACCAATGTACCAGTTGCTTCTCGTCCCGCGCAGATGGTAAAAGCCCATCGAGGGAATGGGCGGAATTATGTTATAGGCGATGCGGCTAGCAACCCATCACTAATTTGATTCCTTTTTCCACCTATACCCCTACAATCATGCTAAACGTGGCCTTTAGGTTTTGTTACCTCAGGCTCTGTCTACCCCTTAAGGGATATAGACGTGATTTGTGTATGTGTATGTAGTATTTCTAGGAATTTTGCAAGTTACCAGCTCATCGCCGCAATGGTCTGACATACTTCACTCGTCCACTCCTAAGTATTAACGGAAACTGATAAGATAATATTAGCTTAGCCCTTATTGCAGTTTGTAATAAATAATATCAGTCTCGCGTGCCGATTGCCGAACCAGAAAAAATAACTTCAAACTTATTGTGTTCATAACGAAACAAAACATGATCCTTTAACGGTTGCTTACCGGGTGCCGAAGAAATCGTGTTATGAACTCTGCCATATTGGTAGTTCTAATACTGTAGCTCCGCTGTCTGCCTATCATATTCTGTTATACCTGATAGTCGTTAATTTAAAAGCGGTGCTGATTAATACTCTATAAAAACAAAAATTGCCAGCATAAAATGTGTAGCTCTACCACGAGCTCGTCGTTTTATCTTTTAAAAATAGGTTTAATAAAATTTACGCAAAAAAAAATACGTCGCGATTAATTAACGCCACTAACAATTTATTTTCAAGATTAATTAATATAAAGGTTTTTTTTCGTTTTGTAAACATTTTAAAACGACAAATGGGTAAATTATGTTAGATTTTCACGATTCTAATAGTAGGAAATATAGATAACAGATTTTTAAATTGAATTAACACGATCGCGTTTCATTGCTGTTCGAAAATCCTTTAATGAATCCCATTGAACGCCATGAACAAGGTTGTCTGATACCTATCAGATTAAGTACCTACGCAAGTACCTACTTGCGAGGTAATCCATGTTGATCCACCTTAAACTGAAATTCGGTGTACTAGTCATATTTTTTTTGGTATGAGAGCAAAAAAAAAAAACAGAATATATGTATGTATGTATTATATGAAAGTATTTGAGCAAACGATGAGCAATAAAACAATTCTTTCAAATGACTTGCTTGGCTCTTGTTAGAGGGGAACAAATTAAACAAAACGTATCTTCTAAGCGATTTACGAGCAGTTAATAAAGATCCCGACCGTTTCTACAAACTTTAGCATTTACTCGATCTTCCTTTTGATGCGGTTAGAACTTAGGCTTGCTCCCTAAATTAGGTAAATTAATTTTGAGAATATTACTTTTGTAATTTTTAAACTCACTCGTCCGTCGTTAATACAATACTCTGACACGATACGTTGTCTGGAAGAGATCTCTTAAAGGGTTAAATCTGCCTTTGTGCATGTATCTCAGTGATTGTGAATTGTATTTGTTTTATGCTTATTTTGCACAATAAAGAGTTTACATTACATTACATTTACAGTGAGTTCCTAGAACGGCATTCGGACTTTGGGTACCATCGGCCGATGCAAGTATCAAGCCCATAATAGTGAGTGAGAATGCAAGACGGACCCGAAGGTCTGCCGCCAAGCAGCAGTGCTTGCGCTGCTGTGTTCCGCCGTGGAGAGTATAATAACCGGTGAAATGACCGACACATAGGAATTTCATCTTAGTCTTATAGGCTGGCTGCGCATCTGAAATCCTCTTGCGGGTGTGTCCAATAGGTGGTTGTGCTCACTAACTATCAGGTGACCCACGTTCTTATTTGCCATCCTATCTCATAAAAGAAACATTATGTGCAAGCGACGGCCGTAGAATATATTATAAACATTGCATACATGGGAGTGTGAACCAAGTGTTCTTATCTAATAACACGCAATATTTTTGGGATCATCTTTTTTATCGAAGAATCGGTTTTTTCTTCTGACGGAAACACACTTCAAAAACCCTGGAGAAACGTGTTCATCAGCCCTCAAATAAGTGTTAAATATGTAAACTTACAAGTTTATTTTTTAAATGCATTGTCCCAAAATTCTTCCAGCTTTCAGAATCTAGTCATCTTAGCAACAATTATAGGAAAATTTGGGATCAGATAATCAACATGATGAATTCCATACAATATTGATCATCATTTTATAAAACAAAACGAAACATTTTTTGTCACGCCGGTGAGCGTTATTCAAAGACAAGTAAGTTAAAAATTGAAACATCTAAATAGTTCTCCTTTTTATTACTGAAGCACAAATCTAAAGACTGTTTGAAAGTAAAATCTGTGTTTGAGATAAGCAGTGCTCCCTCTTTATGAATTAATTGTTCGTTAAATTGCTATCAGCCAGCCGTAATTTGTTAGCGTTTACTCGACCGAATCCAATTCTATGAATCAATTTAAATGACTTTATACGAATAGCGACATCGTCTATACTTTATAAACTCTTAGCCCGACGATAGCCAGTGCTTATCACTTTTGTCAATTTATTAATTGAATGTGACAGTATACGTCAAGGATTTTATTAAGTGTTTTCATTTTGCAGCGAAAATTGTTTTGTTTCTCTTACAATTCAATATTTGTAGAAAATTATTCATTTTTGTTTGTTTCCGAGTCCCTGGCACCTATTATGTAGTTTATTTTTCGTACTCCAGTCGATTATAATGTCAAAAACTCTGGGTCTAAAATTATATAATAGCAGGTACGTCTGTTCCAACTTCTATGCTTTATGATGATTAAAATTCCGTAACATAATAACTCCCACTATTTCATTATGTAGCAGTACTTATTGAGTAATTTAATAACGTTCAAATAATAATACGGAATTCGAGTATCATTAAATATGCTTGTGCCTCGTGATTGGTCTCTTAAACATGAGTAAGAACAGCTGTAACTCTATCACAATAAAAGTTTGTTTTGTGAAGCAGAATTTTGGCACTTAAAACACTCTGATTATAGATTACGTCAAAAGTTACGGTAGTGTCGCGAATGAAAGATAATCGGTCGAATGCTAGTTAGACTCTGGGATTAAGGTTTCCGTATGTAATAGCGTGTAGCAAATCAACAGAACCGATAAGGTTAAAATTAAAGACACTTTTGCAGTTTTGCGACCCAAATATGTACAGTAACGAAAAAAGAATATAAGACTGAATTTAGCAAACTGCACTGTGGGACATGTCGAAAGAAAAGTCGGTATCAAAGCAAGATTTATTTATATTCAAAATTAATTAATGTAGGCACGTTAAACGTTCGTGTTGCACGACCCTGTTATAACTTAATCGGTTCAGTAGGTCCAGAGCCTATTGACATTACAAGTTCTAACTCGAGTTCTCCTATAAGGGGATCCGTTTTTATTTTTGAAGTCGGGAATACTAAAAACAACACGAGTGAAATTTAATTAAAACTGTTAACGCTAAACCATTAAAACAAATTAATAATTGGCGTTGAAAGTTCCTGGCTACTTCCGAAGAACAGGTAATAATGAACAAGCAGTGATGGAAAGTTAGTTACGAGATAAGTTCAACCAAATTTTAACAAGTTTTAGAACAACTTTATGCAACGTAGTTACGACAAACTACCTAGTTTACTGAATTATGTTTAGGAAATAAAGTAGTTCAAAAATCGGAACACGCAACGATGCGTAATAGATCTTTGAGCACATGTTTCATACCACGTACAGACTCGTCTTTAATGAACTTTGTTATGTTACAGGTCCGTAAATTTAACAGCTATTACAATTATGTGTATGGAAAGTTCTGATTCTCATATTATTTTCTGACTGAATGAAACGACGTTTTATCTGCCGTGGCCAATGGAGCTACGAAATTTTAGTAAACACGCTCGTAATAGAAAGAATTCGAAGTAAGTAAATCTATAATGGGTGTAGCAAGCAAAATTTGCGACACGATGCTAATTTTATCATGCGCTTTCGTAAAGGAACCGGGTTCTACACTGACGAGCAAAAATAACAGGTCACTTTCCATACAAAGTTGTATGGAAAGCGGCCCGTTATTTTTGACTGTCAGTATAGTTCGTGACGAATTACAGAAGTTTCGCTTGTAATAATTTTACGCTGTTACCAAAACAACAATAAAGCACCCATTTTCCAGGCATATGTAAAACAATGCAGAGTAATGCGAAGCGATGAAAGCGACTGTCACTCGCAGCAGCTTGAGAAACGTGCTCGTCTTTGATTAAAGCAGAACGTCAAGGACAATTTTACATAAATACCTAGACAAAGTACTCGAAACATTCGAACACGCCATTTTCGATAAACGATAAGTCAAATTAGATCCTGTTGATAATAACGAGTGAGTTGACGCCTAATGGGTTCGATATCAATGGATACTAGGATCTATTGCTAGTCTAGACTGCAGAAGAATAAACTGTGTCTTGAAATTAATCCGGAATATCTTCCTACTTCATTCAGCTGGTGGTTCTGAAGGTTGGAGGGAATACACCTTTCAATGTTTCTTCAGATGGTGTAACAAATGATTTCACACACATTCCAGAAAAAATCGGTTTTACAATTTTGGTTTGCAATGATAGTTGACGATGACGCGGACTTTGGGCAAAGTATTTAACTTTAGAATAGTAGGTACGTAAGTATAGATAAATTATCTAATTATAGATAGATAAGTAGTATAGACGAATTTCATAATAATATGTAATGGTATTGTATGTTTATAGGCATTGTTTTGAGTAGTATATAAGTATTTGAAATTTCCCTTTTCCCGTACTATCAGGATAAACAGAGGTTTATAATAATTATATTGAAGAATAAAACTCCTAAATAATGTTAGTGTCAAGTTTTAAATATTATTTACTTCAGCAGCAGCATCACGCTGAATGTAGCCCATTTGGGAATATTCGGCACTTATTTATCGTTTGTTAATGTTTAAGATTTTTATTTTACTTTTTGTGTTGTGTCGATTTTTTGTCAATAAATGTATTTCTTCTTCTTCGAGCTGATTACATTGTATTCTCACCATTTTAAAAATAATTCTCTCCATAAGACTGTAAATTACACAGTTTTTAGAGACTATAATAGAAGAAAAAAATTTTGGTCCGATTGAAAGTCGCAAATTATTTTGAACTGTCTTCAATATTTTTAAATTTCAACTGATGAAAAAACTAAATTCACCTTTTACCGCTGTCTAGTTACTTAAAAAAGCTAGAGGTTTTTATCTCTTATCTTTTAATAATATTTTGTCTGAAAGGAAGAGTGACAAATTCAAGAAGAGAAGGGTAGGTATGTAATTTCATTAAATTAAAAGAAATACTTAAGTTATTGTCCTTTTCATGCGAACCGTACAACAATACAAATGCAATTCCAATCTCTCTAATTTAAATATACATAAAGTTTAGCTAAGGATTGGAGTTCTTACCTACGTCTGTGTGTTTGAAAACTTGTTCGTCAGGTTATCTCATTTACTTATTGTTTCTATAGGGCTGTATCTGCATGTTTCGTAATTAGTGGCCGGTTGAACTGTTTCTACAATATTATATTCATTTTGCGGATAGCCCGTGAATTTTCTAAAGCAAATACTCTCTTCATATTATATTTTTTTTTTTTTTTTTTTTTTTTATTTATTGAAATGGGAAACAAACAGCATCAAATTACACTTATAGTTAAATGAATGTAGTAAATACATAAGCCAAAACAGTTTCCACTTATAACTTATACAACTATTTGCTCGAAAAGTAACACATGCCAAATAAATTTTAAATTTTAACTTTAAATTAGAATATTAAAAAAAAAGAAAACAAAATACAATTTAGGAAAATAAAAAGACAATAATATTGGAACAGTACCTATCGGATTACAAGCACCTGAGCTCAACCAAAAACAACCACAGAGACATCGGTTTTCTAATCCAACATAACTCTCCTGATTGCAGAAGCAAATTTACGATGTTCGAGTTGAAACAAATCAATATTGGAATATTTTTCATTATAAATTTTGCACGCTCTTGCCAAACATTTGTTACCTACATATTTAGTGCGACTGAAAGGCACTAAGAATAGACGAGTGGACCGAGTTCGAAAACTCGGGCATCTAAATGAAACTTTGCTCAGAAGATCTTGAGAGTCAATTAAATTATTTAGTAATTTATACAAAAACGCGATATCTTTTTTCTCCCTTCGCAGTTCAAGAGACTCGACATTTTTGAACTCGAAGTCCTTAAATTTGTACTTCATTCTTTTAATAAATTTATTTTGTATTCGTTCTATTGAATCGATATGCACTGAAAAGTGTGGACTCCAAACCGTAGATGCATATTCTAAATGCGATCTTACAAAGGCATTATATAAAAGCATTAAAGTACTAGGGTCTTTAAAATCCTTACTCTGGCGAAATATGAAACCGAGCATTTTGTATGCTTTAGATGTAATTTTTGCAACATGAGACGTCAGCTGAACCTCGCTATCAATAAATATGCCTAAATCTTTAACCTCATTAACCCTTTTAAGTATTTGGTTCCCAATCGAATAACTAAATTGTATAGGATATTTTTTGCGAGTGAAAGTTATTACAGAACACTTCGCAACATTCAAGTGTAGTTTATTCTTTACACAATAATCACTGAGTCTATCTAGATCGCTCTGCAAATTTACACAGTCGTCTTCGGATCTTACCATTGTAAAAACTTTTGTATCATCGGCATACAACAACATCTTGGAGTGCAAAAAACAGTTTATAACATCATTAATATATACATTAAATAGTAGTGGGCCCAAATGTGACCCTTGTGGGACGCCAGAGGTTATTGGAACAAAACTAGAGGTATAACCTTTAACAGTTACAGCTTGTGTCCTATCCCTTAAGTAAGATGTGAGCCATCGCAGTAAATCTCCATGAATACCCAAATATTCCATTTTCTTTAATAATATCGAATGAGAAATCTTATCAAAGGCCTTAGAATAATCCGTGTAAACAGCATCAACCTGACAGTTCTGTCCCATTGCACTTAAAACATAATCCAATAATTCACACAAGTTTGACTCCGAAGAGCGGTTATTGATGAAACCATGTTGTTGAGTTATAAGCATGGGCCTCATGGTTGGGTATAATGTATCATACACCATTTTTTCCAATAATTTAGGCAAAACAGATAATTTAGATATACCACGGTAGTTTTCAACATCATGTCTATCTCCGCATTTATAAATAGGTACAACTATGGACCTTTTCCAAATTTTGGGTAATATTCCGGACGATATTGAGCAGTTAAACAATAAACACACGGGTAACGCAAGGCTTCCACTACATCGCTTTAAAAAAACAGGATGGATACCGTCCGGACCACTCCCCTTAGATTCGTCCAACGTTCTAAGATATTTTTCCACCTCTGGTAAAGTAACTTGGATATTGTTGATGGCACAGCTTACCGAACTATTACCAGGCTCAAATGCATCGGCAGTATTATCAATGGGTTCAAAAACCGACCGAAAGAAGGTATTAAACAAGTCAGCCATATGTTGGCCCTTAGTGGCCGTGACATCACCAAAATACAAGGTATCAGGAATACTATTATTGTTAGTTTTCGATTTAATATATGACCAAAAACTTTTTGAGTTAAATTTAATGTTGCTTTCAGTCCTGGAAATGAATAAATTATAACATGAGGTTGACATGACTTTAATTTTAGATCGAAAATAAGAGAACGCGTCATAGTCGGATGGCCTTGCATATATTTTCCATCTTTTATGCATTTTATTTTTTTTCTTTATTAAGGCAATAAGAGCATGGGAGTACCAAATGGGAAACCTGCTACTACTAGTTTTCATAATTTTAGTAGGAACAGAACTATCAACTATTTCATTAACAATAGTATAAAAATTATCGACAGCCGTCTCAACGTCCTTAGAAGCTAACTGTGACTCCCAATCAATTTTAGCTAACTTTGAATTAATTAAGTCGTAATCGGCCACAAAAAAGCGTCTAACTACACGGGACGCTGGTAATAAGTGACGTTCCGCGGAGACAGAATCAAAAGTCACTGTAAACACGGGGTGATGCGCATCAATTGGCACCAATGGGTCCGCAATATCCACCTTACATATAAAATTAGCCAAAACCAAGTCTAATTGTCTACCATTTTTGTTAGAAATATGATTGAATTGATGCCAACAGGTAAAATGCATGAATGCCGATAATTGCAAAGTGAGGTGGTTAAAATTTGAATTTTCCAACTTAAGACTCTGAGATCCACAGTCCACCGGGGTCCAAATGGCTTCCCCAATATTAAAGTCACCCAAGACAATAAATTCATCCTCGGGAAAGTCGGTATGTAAATTAGACAAAAATTCAAAAAATAACAACTGGGAATCCTTTTGATATTTACTTTGGGGAAAGTAGCACGTAAATAACCTCAGCTTTTTCTTGATGGGGCCCTGCGCAATGTGAACATCAAGACACGTGACGTCGGCGTCGGGCAGCGCCACCACGGGGCGAGCGCCGCGCGAGTCGGCGCGCAGCTCGCGGCGCATCGCTATCAGCGTGCCGCCTCCTCTGCTCATCCCTAATCTCTCGCAATCACGATCCGTCCTATAAACATTATAGCGCGCATCGAACAGTTCGGAATCAAAAATACCAGGAACCAACCAAGTTTCAGTAATACATATAAAATCATAATTCGAATTTAAAACATTTAGTTGAAACTCTGACGTCTTAGTTCGGAGTCCACGTGCATTCTGATAATAAATACTAATAGACATCGAAGATTCTTACAAAAAATTTCTTATAAATTGTGCTTTTGGTAGCCGAATGATTATTGTGACATAATTTTAGACCAAGATTTGACCTGATTGTCGCAAAAAATATGCAAGAACAGAGCCAGTTACAAGTTATACAAAAAGAAGTGCCCAGTGTATGGATAAGATAATTTAAGTCAAACATAAATATACGTAATTTGCTTCTGCAATCGAAAACAACAATAAATTCAACATGAAGAAAACAGGTACAATGCAATAACCAACAGCAAAGTGACAGCGACATAAGCAGGTCGACTCTTATGTTATCCTGTTTAAAGCATCTTCCGAAGTAATGTATAAAATAGGGGACTTGTCAGCCTTCCGAACCATCACAGTACAATTCCGGACCCAGCAATGCTCGTACTGCTTCTGCTTTCTTCTGAGTTGAGCTTCTTTAAGCAAGTACTTATTATAGCCGGAGAGGTGGTCATTTATGTAAACTCGATTCTCGTTGCCGGAATAACCCAAATCAGACGCTTTAAGAAACTTTAATTTACGCAAGGATGAGATGAAATCGTCTTTCTTGTAACGAGCTTGCAACTTGACAATGATAGGCTTCGGTCTCGTGTTGTCCTGATCGTTCCTAACAGCGATGCGAGTCACGAAGTCGATATCGGTCGCCACGTTCAGAGAGTAACCACTCAATCCTGCCAGAGAATTCACTATTGTGTATAAATTCTCGCCGCTAGTTTCAGGAACCCCATTTATTTGAATGTTGGATCTCCTAACCCACTGCTCATTACTACGCATGTCAGCCACAATACCAGTCACGGTTTTTTTTAGGTCTTCAATCTCGGCCCTACACAGTTCAAAACTGGACACTTGGGTCTCAATAGCCTCAATCCGTCCAGACATCTCATCTAGTCTCGAATCGAGGCCACTCCTCAATTCAGCCACATCCAATTTAACCTGGTTCATGTCGTCCTTAATTATATGGATAGCCGAAAACTGTGTCTGTAATTCGCTCACCCTATGCAGGATATTGCTCAACAATTCGGCATGCTGCGCACTCACTGAGGCCATATCGCCCATTGGCTGGTACGTGTTAGGCGGGGTAAATAATCCTCCACCGCCGTCCGTCCCAGCGCTACAGCGTGTGACGTCATCTACTCTAGACTCGTCAAAAGTGCCGTCACATGACATAACCGAAACGTCCATCAAGGTCCGGGACGCTGCGTTCAGGACCGGTGTGTGGTCATTTCTTCGACGACGAGTATTTACAGACGTACAAAACGAGCAACGCCACGAACCTGCTGTTATTGTAGAATCTTCATTTAATTGTTGAGGTGATAATCCTGAACAGTGCGGGTGATAGATTGCGCTACACTCAATGCATTTCAGCAAAGAGTCCGCCTCAATGGCTTGGTTACAAGCTACGCACACCATCTTCAAAACTCAACCCTATCTTCCAAGCAATAAGGGTTAAGGTTCAGATGCAAGCACCGCCGTGCAATGCGTTCGGTAATTTCGGCCGCAAGCGATCAACCACAGTAGCCCTGCGGTAATGCAGGCGCCTCCGACGCAGCGAACACACGATCGATCCCAGCAAGGCACACAAAAAATGCAAAAAGTCGCTCTTCTCCACTTAGTTATTTTCAAGCTATAGGTACTCAAACACCGTCACAATCACACCGAAACACCGTCACTAGAGCGAAAGGTCCGACACAATCCAATATGGCCGACGAGAGATATGGAAGAGCTCCCAAGACAAACAAGGAGGTACCGATAATCCGACTGTCCCAGAAATAAGTTAAAAATAATTCTCAATTTAATAAAATCCAACTTTAAAACCAACCAAACACACGTCCACTTCGAGCAAAGTCACGACGCAGAAAAAAAGTATATAATATTCAGTTTAACGGAAGGTTGAGATTACCTTCGTTATTGTTCTCCATTTCTTTTAGTAACGTGGGCGGACGTGGGGTTGTGTCGGCTTAATTAAATAACAATACCCAGGATACACAATTACGATTTATTCACGGTTTATTCTAATTCTTCAGTTCACGCAAAATTATTATTAGAATTAAGAATTACACTTTATGTATGTATGTATGTAAACTCTTTATTGCACATAAAAATTAAAAAATACAAAAATACACAGAAAATAGTACAAAGGCGAACTTATCCCTAAGAAGGGATTTCTTCCAGTTAACCTGATTATCACACACTTTATCACACACTTTATCACTACGGAACGGAAGACACAAAGGCTCTTTCGATCTTGTCATCCGTACGGCAGCTCGCAATCACAATCAACTGAACTGGCCGCCCGCCTACCGACTACGACGTAGGCTCGCTCCGGCAACTGGGCTGCGTAGATTCTGTAAAGCGTGCCGCTAGGTGGCCTTGACGTTCCATATTCAAATCTACCCGAACGAATCAGAAAAAACGAAAGTCGAAACGCCCTTCATACTTCTACCTAGAAGGAGTCGCGCCACAGTAAAGGCCCGACACAACATTTCTCAAACTCATTTTGTTCTTGCGTTAAGTTTCTGGCGCGTCTCTATCTGGTTTTTTTGTCATAATGTATAATAATTTGGTCGAATTATCATCTTCGAATGTCATCTTATTGAAATTATTTATGTTGAAAACACTTCTTTTTCAGCCTTGATTATGTACAGTAACAGTCGGTTTCATTTGAACTATTTATTTTCAGTTTTCTTCACAATCTACACTTCGGGTTTCGGCATCACGGCCGGCGTGCACAGGTTGTGGTCGCACCGGGCGTACCAGGCGCGGACGCCGCTCAGAGTGATACTAGCTCTGCTTTTCACCATCACAGGGCAGGTATGAGGCATTAACATTTTCCACGTCTACGATTATCACGTGCAAAGTTTCTAATCCACACTGGGTCGACATGAGGATTTCAGTAGATCTCTTTGTGAACAGTGCCCAGCGCTGTCACATACATAGGCTGGAAATGGATTGGAAATCATTAGATTCTCGCATACTCATGAATTAAATAAGGTCGCCACTTTCTACGTAACGGATAATTTAGTAATTTACTAAGAGTAGTGGGAGAGTACTGCTATGCCGATGGATTTTTTTCGAGGAATAGGGCATGTAGGAAAATTTCAAAAATCAGTTTTTAATATGGAAATTAAAACTTTCCGTTTCCAATACGAGGATTTCCTAATTCTTTTGGAATTTTCACAGAAATTTCCGAAAGTTATTCCACCTTTGTGGAAACTTTCCACCTTTGTGGAAACTTTCCACAGCTTGCATATCTAACTATCATACATGTGGATGTGTTTCATAACCTGGCTACGACCAGTTCGAATAGCACGAGTGACCGCGACTTGCTTAATCGATCAGTGCTCATCACTGGGTCAGACAAAATGAGGTTCTCTAAGGAGAAACTGTCGTGCATTAAGACGAAGACATGTAGGTACTAGACTTTTACCTATTTTAAATGGCATTTAACTGAAATATTCCGTAAGAACTTTTAGACACCTAGTATTAAAATCGACGACGTCGTGATTTATGAGAACGGAGAGTGTACATTTTTAAACACGATCGGCACATCTACGCATTTCTTAAAATGTCTATGTTCTGTCGGCCGCGTACATTTTATGATTGCTCGGGTTTCCGCAACTCACCATTTTCGCTTCCGTGAAACGTAACTGTCGATTGGCAACATGCGAGACTGGCATGTTAATATAGGATCGTGAATTTCAAACAACCGGATTAGTGATATGGATCGCGATATGCGTGGATCACACGATAATATTGACCGTCTACTGCATGCCTATGACCATCTTGCGTGTTATGGAAATGTCATATATAACTGATTTTATATCAAAATTGAATTTGCCTAAACCACGTCTAGCACGAGAGCGCACAAGAGTCGCGTCGCGCGCGAGATAGATTGCCCGTCTTTTTCTTACTGTTCGTTTTAGAAAGAGACGGGTAGTTTTTCTCGCGCGCGACGCGACTCTTGTGCGCTCTCGTGCTAGCCGGGCAGTATCGCGATTATATTAACAGTCCAATTCATGCCAACCACTTAAATACAGACGCCTTTTTGTCTAACGCACTCGGAATCACAATCGCATTCACCATTTCTTTTTGTCAAGGATGAGGGTGAAAATGTGTGATCCCTACTAATCCTTACTAATATTATAAATGCGAATATGCGAATAATATTATAAATGTGAAAGTAACTCTGTCTGTCTGTCTGTTACCTTGTCACGCTTAAACCGTTCGACCGATTTAGTTGAAATTTAGGATAGTTTCTGTCCCGGAAAATTTCATAGTTCCCGCGGGATAGCGATAAGCGAATTCTGCGCAGACGAAGTCGCGGGCAACAGCTAGTAGAAAATAATAGGTACTCTAATGTGTGTATGTTCCAAATTGAAACGGTGAATTATTTTGGATTGAGACTCTTTTGCTAAAATGTTCGGTATTAAACCTGATAAATAAAATTGGCGTAAAATTGACGTCATTCCTTCATCAATTACCGTAATTTGAAGATTTCACGACGGGTAACGACGTTGTTTTTCGTATATAGGTTAGGTTACTGACCTTTTGTTAGTTATTACATTAGCTAGAAGTCATTACCCACATGCCGGTCGCATGTCCCCGAGCTATCAAGCTACAGTCCAGCTGACTTCGAATAGCTTGCTGCATTTTATAGCCAGAGCTATATTAAACACTTACATTTAATTAAAAACGCAAGAACAATCTACGAATGTATCGAAGTGTTTCAATGATTTTACACTAATTAATTAAAACAGTGCGCTAGTTTGCTTCTGACCTCTCAAGTCGTGAGTAGAACCAGGACAACCTTTAGAATCTCTCTTAGTCTCTCATATTCTTGTTCCATACGTAATTATGTTTATAGGTGTGATGAGCATATTTCAAATTGCAGGAATAAGCACCCAAAAAGTTCAAAGCGCCAAAACATTTGTAATTGGTAAGATTGGGATTATGAATATCTTATAGCTTCGTCGAGTAATTGTTTTGTATTGTAGTAGTTCAAAGATAAATATTTTACAATCTATAATGTTAAAGCAATTAGAAATAAATATAGTAACTGTAACTGCGACAATGACGCAGCGGTCGGAAATTCCTTCGTACATTTTCATACTGCATAATATTATTATTTTCTTCCATGCTGGTCTGGGAGTAAAGAAAAAACATAGAATTTACCAGTTGCTTCTCTTCCCGAGCAGGTGGTAAAACCCCATCGAGGGAATGGGCAAAAGTCTTAGGTATCATGTTATAGGCGATGCGGCTAGCAACCCATCACTATTTTGATTTCCCTTTCCAGCTATACGCCCTTAGTCATGCTAAACGTGGCCTTGGCTCTGTCTACCCTGTAAGGGATAAAGACGTGTATGTATGTATGTATGTATGCATTATCGCCAGAGCCGCTTTGCTCAGAAGTCTAGCTTTACTTTAACTGCAGTCGGTTAAAAGATTCCTTGAGAAAAATAAAGCGGGTAGGTAGTTTGGTGTCTTAATGTTTACTAGTTAACACGCCATTGGTTTTATTAAAGAGCGGTCGTGCTCGTCGAAGCTATGGAAATGAACGTTCGTGGTCTTAGATCTGTGTGAAACACATGTGTCACACTATGTAACATGTTGTGATTTATGTGGAAGTGGAGGCATGACGAATTGATATTCGGCGCCACATTTATATGTGGCAGATACGTTGCTGTCTTGCACGCGTTTCTGTCATTGTTAATAAGATAAATAAAAATGACACGCGACTTGAAAAAAACCAGGGCACCTATAATGGGAAAAAGCGATCTCTTTATTTATTAGGCTCTGTCTACCTGTCTCTGTTGTATTGTATTGTATGTATCAACCTGTAACGAAGTTAATTTAAAAAAAATCGGTAAGTAAATGCAAAACTGGTGATTCAAATGGATTAACACTGATTTTTATTACACTGATTTTAGTAAAACCCATGAGAAAATAACGTGTAGGTAAACACAACGTGTGCTTAATCTAATAGGAAATGGAATAGAATGGAAGGAAACGGTGACATTTCTAATTATCTTATTATTATTTTCTGTGCCTCAATCCAATTGGTTCAACTTCTTAGGATTCAGACAGTTTATCTCCTCAGAGTCATGTAGACGGCTACATGGACATGCGGCTTTGTAAACAGACGAATCTTGCTGTGGTCTATACGACGTCTGCCGTTTAAGCCGTAAAATACCTTATCTTCTGGATTAGGTACATCGACAGCTCCCTCGTTACTCATGCTTAGTGAAAATAAAGTAACAAAATGTAGCCCAGAGCCAGACGGGGAACCGGTTTTTCGGGATTCCGTAGTCAAAATGGTAAAAATCTAACCTTTGTAGTTTCACGGTGTCCTTTTGTTCGCGACTCAACTAAGAGATTTTTGGTACTAGTAAACTAATTATAGGCATATTCATCGTGCCGGGGGTACCTGAAAAGGAATCCTTATAAAATCACTTCGCTATTCGTTTGTCTGTCAAGACCCTTTTTCTCAGGAATTCGTCGGGTACCAAGATGAAATTATTATTATGACTTCTAACAGAAGATACGTTTTGAATACTTCTAGAGTACTTTCCATTTGATTGAGAAAGATTAATAAAGTAGCTCCACCTAGTTAAAATGGGCCAATTTTAACCCTAGTAATGTGCACTTACTTATCTGTCATACATTTATTCGTTGAAAAACAGGCCATATAAGTCTTGCCAAAATATTGCAGGTTTCCGAAAAGATTTTCGAATATTATTTGAGGAAATTTTAAGCTTCGAAATGCTAACAACACTGGCTTCCCGGCTAAATGGTTCTTTTGGATTAGTAATTAATATTTCAAAAAATCACAAGGAAAAATATCACAGCTTTATAAGCGTTGCAAGTTAACGAGTAATAATATACCAAATATTTGCCGCATTTCTGTACTTACATTAGTACGAAACCCTTCTCGGCGCGTGGCACAACGCGCATTTAGCCAGGTTTTTAAGCTTTACTGAGTTTGATTGCTTTAATGAGTTTATTTCAGACATTAGTAGTCCATATTTTGTTAGCTAAAGCACTCATCCAGACTTTTTTACCAAAACAACGAAAGTTATGAGGCTAGCGCCGTTCGGATACATTATTAGGTACGTAGTAAAGTCTCTCGAAGGTAACATATCAAAGGTCGTTGCCCCCGGCCCTTCCACCCAGTTCGTAACTTTCTAAAATTTGTCTCCGATCGTAGCCACGAGCGTAGAAAAAATGTGATGTGATTCTACGTTACAAAATAACGTTGTTAAGGTTAAAATCGCTTAAGCTTTCATCGTAAATTGTATGAAATTTAACAGCCATTAAATCATGAGTGCGAATTAGATTGATGGCTTTGCCTTCCTTTAAAATCAATAGAGTTACCATTGTAAGATTTACTTATTTATAATTTTATTTTTATTTATTTATTTTATTTTATTTATTATTCAATTTGTTTACACGGCATTACAGCGAACCAATACGCCAAGAAACCAAATTCCTTGATCAATAACATTACAATTAAATAAAAGATAATAATAAAATAAATTCTCTATTTGTTAAAAAACTACATACAGACAGCAAAATACAAACTAATACAAGTTTAAATCTTATGCTGCTCCTTCACAATAGAACTCATACCGGAGAACGAAATAAAACCCTCCTTTTTTGCTGTTGCTTTTTTATTGTTAGCTATTCTATACTAATACTAATAATATTATAAAGAGGAAAGATTTGTACCTATTTTTGTATGTTTGTATGTTTGTAATGAATAGGCTCAAAAAGTACTGGGCCGATCTGGATGAAATTTGGAACATAGATAGATTATAGTCTGGAATAACACATAGGCTACTTTTTATCCCGGAAAATTGCGTGATTCCCGCGGGATAGCGATAAACGAATTCTACGCAGACGAAGTTGCGGGCAACTGCTAGTATTTTATAAAGGTATTAGCTATTATTTTATATTGCCCGGCGGCTAGCGCCCGGCCGGCCGCGCCTGGTCGGCCGGGGTAAGACAAACAAATCAACTCGTCGTCAACAATAGGTACAGGTTGATCAACAAAAGTTTAGTTACATTTTTAATTTAGTTACACTTTCTATTAGTGGATTAATGTATCCAAAAAGTTTTGGTTAAGTATTTGTTTAAAGTCTTCTTCCTTCAGAATGATTAACCGTCAATGCCAACTGATTGTACTGAGGAAGTTCTGTTCACCCCGACGCGTATTTTTATCAGTATGGTACCTTCGCTGTCTTTACAATTTTTTATTGTATAAGTTTTCAACTAAAATAGCATACTTACCATGTACGGGTTTTTCTTAATCTCATAAATCCTGTCTATCTCTGTCTGACTATGTATGTGAGACCGTAACTGCTAAGCCCATAAATTATTATTGAATCCCCTAGCTCTTTGTACAATGATAACAGTATTGGATGGAACTCTATATTTCACTACGTAGATTTTCGACAGAATCGCTCGTAGCTTATTACATACACCCTCGATGTGCTCAGACCACTTCATGCATAATTTCGTCTATAACTAGTCCCAGGTATTCATGTTTTTCAAGGTATATATTATTGTGTATATTTTGTCTAAAAAATTACAATAAAGGGGTAAACTGAGTCTGTTCGTGTGTTCGTATGTATGCGGAGGAATAAGCAATCTCTACAATTTCTCAATTGATTAAAAAGTCTTTCACCAATAAAGAACCCACACTAAATCATATTAACATGATTTGGTTACCCGTTGACCCGGGATAGTATAACGTTCCCAGTCTCCGCGAGGCGCAGACGAAGTTGCGAACGCTTGTTAACTTGGTTGTTAACAAGTTAAGCATTCAAAATGGGAGACAGTATCATGGTGCTGTAGGAAGGCTTGGCAAGACTGTATGCTAGAATTTAAAAAATACAGCGGCAATTTATTATCACGATGCAATTAGGCTTGGGCTATCGAGCCATTAGCATGTATCTAAAATAAATAAACAGTAGGTATTTTATGTAAACTGCGATCCATATCAGTGTTCCATTCCGTTTAAGCCCCCACAGTAGCTACTTACGAGTACCTACACTGCGTTAATGAACAAAAAATATTTACCTTGCTACTCCGCTACTCACGTGCAAGTAAACCAAGCCTGTGCGTTATGCGTATTTTTGTCGCCAAGCGTCATCTGTTTGAATGATGTAACAGTAACAAGGTCACGTGACAGCTGGTAACATATAGAAAAATTTGAAGGCGTACCACCTGATATGGTTCATGTAAGGGTAAGCACGCGTCACGGAATGACGAGGATCCGGGCTCGATTCCCGGCCATAGCTTACTTTTCAGATTTTTCTGTGTTCTAATTTTCAGTGTCGTTTAGAAATTTAAGTATACTTTTAAAATTTTCTTAGTTTACTTATTACTGAAATTTTCCTAAACGGTCGGTTATTAAATACTTTTTGATTTATCTCGTTCTTAATTTCTTTTGCCATGTAATGCATAATACTATAAGCCTACCTACTTTAGATAGTAGGTATTTAATCTTTCAACTGCTCATCGTAATTTGTCAAATGAGACGATTTGGTATGATAAAAAGGCTGCCTTTATTGTTATTGCTCTCTATATAGTTAATTTCCACATTAAACTTTATTATAATCTGTATCTGTTAGCTTTTTGTAAATATTTTTTTATTAAATCTTTGTTTTAATTACATAAAAATTAACTCTTGAAAGGCACTCACTAACGTTATACAGACGATTTTTATTGTTTTCTTTAATTCGGTACTCGCATTTTCGGTTTCAACTATGATGAATCATTGTTACCGAGTCTTCTGGTTACCTAACTCAAGGACGACATTTAATTGTTTCATTTCAATATTAATTATATTAATTGTAATTATTTGACACCGAAGTTAAGAACACAGGTTAAATCTGTTATTTCTGATGTGAGAAATTAATTGAAACAAAACACGCGAGCAGTCCTAATTAATACACGGAAATGATTTATGGGTAAACCGTCCTAATGGTTGAGCCATTACCATCTTACGTGTTTTATATAATTGACTAGCTTCTGCCCGCGACTTCGTCTGCGTAGAATTATACACATATATGTATGTATGTAAACTCTTTATTGCACATAAAAAATATAAAAATACAGTAATACAGAGAAAATAGTACAAAGGCACACATATAAACCTTCCTCTTGAATCACTTTATCTATTAAAAACCGTATCAAATCCATTGCGTACTTTTAATACTAACTTTTTAATTCTTGCCTCTGCAACATCATAGTCTCATCTCAATACAGCATTTAACTTAAAACAATTAGGTGACGCAAACAAACAGGCCTCAGCAGCAAATGGAGTCAATTGTTCCTTTTAACCCCTCGTCAGTCAGCCTTGGCGATTGACCAGACTTGTATAACCAGTACCTATCACATGGTGATAAAATGTAGGTAATGTAATGTAATTATGTCCATGAAAATAGTTACAAGGTACGTTTAGGATAAAATAAAATAATTAACGTTCGAAACTACATCACCCTGTTTACATTATTTGCTTTTGATAAACCGTGCGCCATGTTCTATTTTTAAAATATTTTAAACTAACTTAGTCTTGGTTCCATGAAAACTATGCACTTTCCTGGCATAAAAAGTAGTATAGGTAGATCAAAGCGAATGCAGCAGTTTTCTATTAGTGATATAATTTTTTGGAACGGTTGTATGTAATTCAAAGATCACCTCCTACATACAAACAAACAAGGTTTCCTTCTTTAATAGTTAGTTTAAACAGAGTACATAATACATAATAATATTTTAAAATTATCCTCAATAAGGTAACTTAAGAATTCAAACGAGCCGGTTTTTGTAGAATCCTGTAACTACAAACAACTTTCAATGTTTTTACTGTAAAAACAATGCGAAACTCCATTGGACCGAACTTTACATTAGAACTAGGTAATTTTATGCGAGACCAAAGTGGCAAACCACTTAACTTAACTTAAACTTAAACAACGCAATTCATGCGTTGTAGAGACAACGCATGAATTGCAGCCCGTTGCTTTTATCCATACACATACACATACACAAATCACGTCTTTATCCCTTACGGGGTAGACAGAGCCTAAGGTAACAAGACCTACAGGCCACGTTTAGCAAGACACTGAGGGCGTAGAGGTGGAAAGTGGAATCAAAATAGTGATGGGTTGGTAGCCGCATCGCCTATAACATGATTCCTATGATTTTCGCCCATCGAGGCATTCGATTATCCAATATTTAGGGAACTAATAAGGCCATTTCGCTTGTCTTCAGCGTGACATCTACACATGGGCGTTGGATCACCGCGTGCACCACAAGTACACGGAGACGGCAGCTGATCCCCACGACATCAGACGGGGGTTCTGGTTCGCCCACGTCGGTTGGTTGGTGCTGACCCCCCACCCAGCCGTGGAAGACCGCCGCGCGGCGCTGCGCAAGACCTCGCTGGACTTGGACGCGGATCCTGTAGTCAAGTGGCAGAAGAAGTGAGGCTTAAGGACTTTTTTTATGAACTACTTAAACACTTCAGAAAAAGATGATCGTACGCCATTGTAGAATTAGTATCCAATAATGCAGAACATGTTGTTTGTCCACCTAATAGTGTCGTCCACTTCCGTTTACTAGTCTTCAGTCTCATGCCGCATTGGCCACGAGTTTATTTAGTTACTTAGGTATAACTATGTTCTGGGATAGGTAATCCTTACTAATATTATAAATGCGAAAGTAACTCTGTCTGTCTGTCTGTTACCTTTTCACGCTTAAACCGCTGGGCCGATTTAGTTGAAATTTGGTATATTTGGTTAGTTTGAGTCCCGGGAAAGGACATAGGATAATTTTTATCCTGGAAAATTGCATAGTTCCCGCGGGATAGCACAGCCCAAACCACTGGAATTTTTCAAATTTAAGGCGGAACAAAGTTCGCCGGGTCAGCTAGTAGGTACCTAATAAAAACTTAAAGCAAGGTTACATCCTGGTTGAACTAATATGTTTTGTTTTAGCTAATTCTGGTATCCACCTTCTCATTTTTAATAAAAAAAATGATTTATACATATACTATAACAAGTTCTTTTATATTTTTCTCCAGATACTTCATTCCGATGTTCGCTCTGCTGAATGTGATGCTGCCAGTGTGGGTGCCTTGGTACTGCTGGAACGAGACTTTGGCGAACAGCTTCGTGATCAGCTTCGTCACCAGGTTTACCATCACGCTGAACATCGCCTTCTGTGTGAACAGCTTCGCTCATCTGTGCGGCAACAAACCTTATGACAGGTAGGGATTCTTACACGTATTAAATTGCTTTAATTATCTCGACCACCAAGTAAGTTCTGAATCCGAAAACGGCAAGGGACTTAGCTACGCCTACCTTAATTGCAAGATTTTACATAAATTACGTCTTAATAACAGTTCTGTTGCGTCTCGAGGATTCCACGGGGGACCCAGGGCGGCATGTCCGGACTTAGACAAATTGTAACAGTCCACAGCTATAACTCTGAAAACTCGAATAGTTTTAATATATATAATCACTGCCTACCACGCACAAATATTGTTTAAATTACTTCGTCCGTATAATATAATAGACCGTAGAGGAGTGATTCTGGTTAATGTTTTAGTATTTTTCATATTTTCAAAGGAAGATTAAGCATTTAGAACAAGTTTGTATTATTCCTTGCAGGTTTATAAAGTCTACAGAGAACGTTCTAGTCAGCCTAGCAGCGCTGGGCGAGGGCTGGCACAACTACCATCACGTCTTCCCGTGGGACTACCGCACCTCGGAACTGGGGAGGATCAACATATCCACGGGGTTCATCGACGCCTTCGCTAAAATCGGATGGGCTTATAATTGTAAGTATCACCTAAACTTAAACAAGGGAGATACACTTAATATGTAGTCGACCAAGGAATCTCTTTACCATCCTAATATTCAATCTATTGTTGTCTTTTTCTAAGGCATAGAAAGTGATATACAAATTATACTTGGTCAACTGTTCTTTATTAAAATTAAAAAAAACTAAATTAAGGCCCCTGTTACAGTTGAACCCCGTTACTTGTCATTTTGTTTTAGCACAAGGTTTGTTTTCGCTATCAGGTGCCATAATAACGTAGCGATAAGGCCGCCTATTGTTACCTTGTAATATTTTGTATACCTTTTTCTGTTTTGGTTGTTATATATGTGGTGTTTAATAAAGAGTTATTGTATTGTATTGTCTAACGAGCTTGAAATCAAAATCACATTTTCGTCGAACGGCACACTACGCGGTTAGAAAGATATGGCAAATGCGATTTCAAACGCCCCTTATATTACACTAGCTTTTGCCCGCGACTTCGTCCGCGCCGCGCAGAATCAAAATTTGCGCTAAAACTACTTCCTCTCTCCCATCGAAAATGTTCAAAAACTAATCAAAGGCGCGTCGTACTAAGGATCTCGTACTACCTACTTACCTCAACAAAATAAGCCCGTTTCTGACATGGACATTCATTTCCATTATTTATTATTCCATCCTTTTGTTCTGCGGGAAATTCGAAGAATCCCTGCTTATGACGCCTACGTGATCTACAAAGAACATGTCTACTAAATACAAAGGCTGTATTTTCTATACCGTCCTTAAAATAAAATAGTTATTTACCAATATCAGTGTTTAAATTACCTTGCGAAATGTTTCAAATAAATTGAAACAATAAACTATGTTTAATTTTGGCGCGTTTTAAATTAAAGAGGCGGACACAATACGTAATTAAATTCTTGTGGCAAAGACTATGTTCTAAAATCAATTACAAATAAATGGGCCTTTTACTAAAATTTTCATTCGTTTTCAGTGAAAATGGCCACTTCTGCGATGATTATAAGCAGAGCCAAAAGAAGCGGGGACGGGACTTTGGGAGAAATTGAAGAACCTGACCCCACAGTGAAGGACGAAGCCATTGAATGAACCCCATAGATACAGTACCTTTTATATACTTTATTTAAAAGAACGTTTACCTACTCGGCGCATTCTTGAAACTGAGCAATGTACAGCGGTAAACCTACTATTTACTCCAGCATGCATTTTGAACTGTTGTTTGTGAAAAGGCATTTTCATTTGTGTAAGATTAAATTGGTGAATTATACACCGACCTAATATTAATTATCTCTAATGTTTATCGGAATTTCACAATTTATCGGCAGTTCGTAGCTGTATGGCCCGAGTGTAAGGCGTATTTAATGATACTTATATTAAACCAAAATCAACGAACTAATCAGTAGTGTCTTTTTGAGGATACCTACGTAAAATCCTCGAGATCAAATGTTGCGGGTACTACGACTTAGATAATCGACAATGAACAAAGTTTGAGATGATTTACACAATGTTTGCGTAAGAGCACTAAAATAACTACATTTAAGGACTTGGTTTGTAGATAAGTTGGAAAAAACTTGTAGGGAACAGGAAATTAAGTACATCCAGAGATCCAGACCTAAAAACTAAGTACATTAGAAGGCATAATGCTTGTTAATTAATCACGACGGGAATCACAAAACATAGTAAAGTACCACAAGTCAGCGTTTGTTGAAATAAATTCACATGGTTTCGTATTAAGTGTACTTATATGTATTCAATATCCATGGGACTAGGTACCTACATACATTGTTATTTTTGATAAACTTGTCTTAATAAAATAATGCAGCAGCGCTACTCCTAAGACTTATATTTTTTTATTAAAACAAACCATTCCATAGAAGAAGAAGATAGAAGTGGCTGCGTTTTTGATAAAGCTTTAGGTTTAGAAACTAAATTGGTGTATTTGACGAATATGTGTGATGTCAAAGCCTTACTTATAAAAGGGTATAGTGTTAAGAAGGTTACAATGCATTTTCTATGAATAAAATATATATATTTTAAATACCTACTTTCACTTAAAATAACTGAATAAACATGTCATAGTGTTAACTCATTTATTCGACTGCTTATGTTCATGTACGGTCGAGAGCATAAATATCGATGCAGTGCAGCCATCATGTCAAATATAAGTCACCGACCTTATCGTTTGTGACGTGTCGGTGCATAGATGTTTTTGACGTCTTGGTAACGTACATTTATATTTATACCATTGACTGTAGATATTATCATATTTGAATTATGAATTTAAAAATCGTTTTCTTTGTTTAAATTACCTACAATGTTTTAATTGCTTATTGCAAAATTAAAAATAATTCAATTTTGTGCTAAAAATGCCTAACATTATTTTGGAAAACAGCTGATACTCTTCAAACAGCAATTTTTAACAAACATGGCTAATAACCACCGCTAGGAAACTGGCTTTCGGGTGAAAAAAACCGCATCGAAATCAGTCCATCCGTTTGAGAGCTACGACGCCACAGACACACACACACACATCTACGTCGACTCAAACATATTATATTGTATTTCTTTTGTTTATTTTGCACAATAAAGAGTTTACATACATACATACATATAACACACGTTTTTTGCGTCGGGGGTTAAAAACAAAGGTTATTGGAAGAACTCTTTTTGATATTACATTGACGAAATCCGGTAAAAAATGCCTATTGTTATTAAAATATCTTCTTATTAACGCGCAACGCAAAAATAGAGGTGTTATAAGTTAAAGCTATGTGGCATCGTAGCTCTTAAATGGAAGTTTGGATGAGGATATTTCTATTTGAAATTAGCATATTTCTATTAGAATCTATATTTTATCGGTGGTTCTTTAAATCTTTATTAAATCGGTTCAGCCGTTTCTCGGTCATCAGCTGCAATAAGAAATTTTAGCGTTGGAGTTCTTTAGTTTTTCAGCGTGTGGTTTGAGTGTTAGAAATGGTTTCACTGACATTAGTATTCCAGAGGAAAGTGGAAATTGCATACATGAATACCTACGAGTACAATCAATTGTTTTATTTTGTAAGATCGATAACACTCAAATCTCCTGTCCGATAATGAAAATGCTTAGTAATTAAGTTTAAAAAATCTGATATAAAGAAACTACATAACATTATAATGAGCTTGCAAAGGACCAGGTCACAATCCACCTAACTGTAGAGCTAATTTAAATATTTTAATAAAGTCTCACTATACGCCCAACTGATAATGATAATGCAAGTATATAGTTATAGTTGTAACAGAAGTTTAGTACAGACGGAAAAAGCTTTTATTAACAGTGAAATTTGTAACAAAACTTTGTAATATTCTGTATACCTTTTTTCTGTTTTGGTTGTTATAATATATGTGGTGTTGAATAAAGAGTTATTGTATTGTATTGTATTGTATAAGCGATCCGGTCTGGTTGGGCGTATTGTGGACTACAGTTTTGTTGTAATAGTTGTTGAATTGTTAGAATCTTAAATAATTTATTACGGTTACTGTAAATCAGCCACATGTTTTATCAATAAAATAAAATAAAAATATATTGACGTTGTTATTTTTATCACATGGGAAGTTTGATTTAATAATATCCTTCGGTTCTCCTGATATTAAGACCGGCAATTCAAAGCTCCATGAAAAAACATAGATGTTGGTATACAATAGGTACTTGTATGAGAAATTAAAAGATCGTTCGCTATTGCTAAACAGTCGCTTATTATAATAAGCGACCCGCCCCGGCTTTACAAGGATGCAATCAGTGTTCTCCACAATATTATGCATGTATTATACATATAAACCTTCCTCTTGAATCACTTTATCTATTAAAAAAACCGCATCAAAATCCGTTATGTATTAAAACAAGGTAAACATATTATCCTGGTACTTACAACGGTACTCCTTTTAATACTTGTTAAATAACTTTTTGTCATAATCATAATAGTATTTTTTCTACTCTTGTGTACTATCTGTGATTTATGTAATCACGAGCACCACTATAAGAACACTCATAATAAGAGTTTGGATAAGTCTATTCTATATTGTATATTCCCTCTAAAACCGGGTTTCTTAAAGTGTGGTCCACGGACCCCTTAGTGGTCCGTGGCATGTCTATCAGGGGTCCGCAGTAGGTCAGTTAAATGTAATCATATTTATTAGGAAATTGTGTCGTAAACTTGACGAATAAGGTTTTTTATTATTTCCCTAAAATATTTTTTGAGAGGGGTCCGTGAAGTTGTTTAAATTTTGAAAGTGGTCCGTGACTGCAAAAAGTTTAAGAAACCCTGCTCTAAAAGCACTTGTTGGCTTATGTCTGTAAAAGTGTTCCGTCGTTACTCTGCCAGCCATAGACAGCCAGACCTAGGTAAAACTTTTATACGATCAACATTAAATTTACGATGAAAATGTATGACTACCAACTTAACAAATTATTTCATTAATATGGTTTTTTATGGCACTAAAACTATCTGAACTAAATGAATAGGTAGTTGCCAACATAACAAACAAGCTTTTTTAGGAACGTCACTGGCAAGTTGGTATAGGTACGTTTTGGCTAAATGCGCCAAGAAGCAAGGCTGTAAAAAGGTAAACACACACACACACACACACACAGAGACACACAAATCACGTCTTCCCTTACGGGGTAGACAGAGCCTAAGGTAACAGTACCTACAGGCCACATTTAGCAAGATTGTGGGCGTATCTATAGGTGGAAAATGGAATCGAAATAGTGATGGGTTGCTAGCCTCATCGCCTATAACATGATTCCTAAGATTTGAGCCCAAATACCCTCGATGGGCTTTTACCATCTGCGCGAAACGAGACGCAACTGGTACATTCTATGTTTTTCCTTTGCTCCCAGACCAGCATGGAAGTAGTAAAAAAGTAAACGTTAATTAAAAACAAAGTTTACGATAAGCATATTTCCAATTTTGTTGTTTGTCGTTTTTTGTTTCCCGCTCGTGTCTTGTTTGACTTCTTTGTCGTTTGATTGCAATAGTTTTAACAAAGTTTTGTAACGTATCATAAAAAAGCATGGACGAGAACGTAATTAAATCAACACCGGAAAAAATATCCGAGGCGGCCCAGGAACTGTTGGACAATTTGTTGTGGAATATCGGCAATGCTAAAGCCTACGAGAATTTCATGGCGCGGAGACTGGGACACCGGGCTTCTTCATTTTCGGAGAACGTAGGTATTACATTCATTTATTAAGTACCTACTTAGTCGTAGAAAAAGTATTGTATGCAACGTTGTATAAGTAAGTCAAAAAAAGCTCGTGGCGTATTTCTTACGATGTTTACTGCAACCCACACCACTCGCCTTTTTTGACCCCTCTAATACAACTGTGGCATAAAATACTATTAATAACGTCACTGGCAAGTTGGTAAACGTTTTGGCTAAATGCGCCAAGAACGCAAGGCTATAAAAAAAGTACATACATACATATATCACGTCTTTATCCTTTACGGGGTAGACAGAGCCTAATAAATAGAGCAGTATGGAAACTAGGCTTATTTTTTGAAATAAATACCTACTCTCCAACAGAGCGTTAGTTTTGTCGTTTTTTTTTTTAAATTGAAACGCTATTTAAGTAAGGCTATTTTAAAGTAACTAGCTACACATAATTAAGAGTATTAGGGTTGACACCCTTAATTTCCGTAAAAAGGAAACAAACGTTTATTTGGGTTCTATAACGTATTTTTTATTTTTGTGTAATAAAAACACAATATGGTTTAAAAGTTATATCTAACGGTAATAGCGTAATATCTGTAACGAGTCAACTGAGTTTCAGATGAGTTTAAGTTTACGTAATACCTACCTACGTTTATATGTATAAATAAAAATTTAGCAGTGACAGCAGAAAATCTCACGCACACATTGATAACCTTATTTGAACCTGTTTCCCGTACATAACCGGCACTGGTAAAACCAATGTAGGATGATTAAATTGGATTAATCTATCTTGGGCCACCCCCAAGGCGCGAACATGTTTGTTTTCATTTAGAAATTGTCTTTATTTTACCTTAGAATGTCCTAGTAACGTAAAATAGTTATGTACGGGGAACAAGCGCTTATTTGTTTACGAAACTGATTACTAATTTCGCCATATTAAACGAATATTGAATAGTTGATTGTTAGATGAGGGCTTGGGTGCAAAAGAATTACTTTTGAATAGGTACTAGGTTTTAAATCTCGCTGTTTTGAAAGATTATTTTGTTTATTATATTTTTAGACTAATAATTGTTTTTTTTTTATTTCTTAGATAACCACTAGCTTTTCCCTACGACTTTGTACGCGTAGACTGTTTTTGATTGACATACTTTTATCCCGAGAAAGTGTAAAGTTCCCGCAGGATAGAAAAACTGTTTTGACCTACCTATTTTAAAAAAATCTTAAATGTCAATCAGAATCAATGTAGCTTTCTAATAGTGAAATAAATTTTAAAAAAGGGATTCACGCGTTTCAGGTAAAAGACAATCAAACCGTGTTAATTAGGGTACTGTCCTGTTTTTTTTTTTCTTCAAATGCATGTTGGTACAATACAACACAGTATTGTTTACTTGATTGCTTGAGCTGCGAACACCGCGCCGCGCACTGCACCGCGAAACCAGTCGTGGCTATAGTCACGATTGATAATAAGTAATTAGTTACTCTGTACTGTATAGTGCAGTGAAATGTTGAGATAGGTATAATTTCATATATGTATCATCATAACCCTACCTACTTTCTACCTACCTCCTATTACTGGGCATAGGGCTCCTCTTAGAATGAGTGGGCTTAGGGTACAGGTTTTACGCGGGCCCCGTGCGGATTGTGAACTTCACGCACACCATTGAATTGCTTCGCAAATGTGTTTTCCGCATGGTAAATTTCAAATGTGATATCGCACATAAATTCAGAGGGGCGAGCCCCGGCTCGAACACACGACCGACTGCTTGAGAGGCCACAGGTCAAACCACTAGGCTGCCACGGCTTTTTTCATATAATTATAGAGATACCAAAATTAAGTCCAAAAATGTTGTATCCATTTTTAGTCTTCAAATAAAGAGCCGACATTTAAATTCTGCACATGCGCGGACACGTACAAAAAATAACACAAATTAAATTAGAACTGCTTATATATGATTGTAAAGAAATATTAATGAAGTAAGTACATTTTTTGCCAAGCAACAACACAGAAAACAACTCGGCCGCAGTTCCGCGGCGTGCTGGTGTTGCTACCTATTTTATTGTTTTTGTGCAACATTTTTGCCGGCGTCTCCATACATTTTAGAATCAGTGTTTGTAGCTGTTTTCATTGCATTTATAGATTTTTAATTATCTTTTTTCAAATGCTAGTGAGGTTTTCAGTATGGCTATAAGTGTTGTACGGCACGGCAACATTAGATGTTGGCTAAATTTGAGGCGGAGCGGAGCGGCTCAGTTCGCGCCGTGACACGGCTCGACGCGCGCGTGGCGCCGCCCGCTTGCCAACTACATTACCAAGTTTGTGACGAACTTAAGGAAACGCACTAGGATCTTGAAGTGATGTTTTTAATTTGATCATGATAATGTTTTCAATTTGTGAAGTTGAATGTTGTTCGAGATTCTTCAATATTCACCGAATGTGGGAAAGCCGAATTACAAGTAAAGATTGTTTAGTTTACCTTTCAATAAATATGTCTCTTAAGCATTTTGCTATTATCAAAAATTCAATATAATTAACCGCTTTTATTTACTTTTGTTTGCTACAGTTGATTTGTATAATTGTATGCATGAGAAATAGGTATCTATATTATTTAAAAATACGAAGTTAAGCATAAATTAAAACCAATCACAATCGAAACCACTACTTGCTTTGTTTGTACAACTACAATTTATATCTATGTTCATTACAAAATATAATAAAAAATCGATCAATTGCAAGGTGGACTTGCGTAGGTACTAAAGATTCCGTATAAATTTATAACCAGAAAAAAATGCAATAAGTATACAAAATTATACTTAGAATTTCTATAAAAGAAAAAAAAACTGTTTTTTATAGAAAAACTAACGAAAAGTACCTATCTCTTTCTGAGAGGAGGCCTGTGCCCAGCAGTGAGACGTATATCAACATATACTTACTATATCAATATCAAAATCTTAATAGATTTAAACAATTGACAAATTAGTGAAATTTGATACCTAACACGTCAAACCTTAACACAAGTAGGTACTAAACCTAAAGGAAAAAGTCCGTAAACAACTAATTTCGTTATTATAATGAGAATAATAATGTAAGTTTATTTTAAATAAGAAATACCGTTTGAATTTTGCTTTCCGTGAAATAACTCCCACAATTATTCTAAATGTGGCCTTTTTGGAATATGGCTTTACTTTTCGTATTTTTCTCTGTTCTAATTTTCAGTGTCGTTTAGAAATTTAATTACTAACGGTAAAACCGTAAAAGTAGGCATAAAAAATCAAGAAGTAAAAATTCTTGATTCATTTGATAGTACCTCGTTAAAATTTCCTCACAGTATTCGGACCTCACCTAAATCTAGTTGCCGACCCCTGGCCTATAACATACATACCTACCCACCAGCTGAAGTATCCCAAATTAATTTTAAGACGCAAACGTATGAAGCAGACGGACTAGGTACATAGATGGATGACTTTATCATCACTACATAGTATAAAACAAAGTCGCTTTCTCTGTCCCTATGTCCCTATATCCCTATGTCCCTATGTCCCTGTATGCTTATATCTTCAAAACTACACAACGGATTTTGATGCGGTTTTTTTAATAGATAGAGTGATTTAAGAGGAAGGTTTTTATGTATAATTCTACGCAGACGAAGTCGCGGGCAGAAGCTAGTAAAATATAATTTATTAAGTAACCAATTAAGCGAATCATAATTTTTGTATAGGTGAAAAACTTAAGTACCTAAATGACCTGTTGTATGTGTGAGTAATGTGTGCGAATAGACAAAGAGACGTTCCAAATTTGCTTGGTTTTTATTTAATAGGATACAAAATGGAATTAAAACTAATTAAATTATTAAATTAAAAACGAATTAAAAACTAAACTAAAACTAATCTTAAATTAGAAAAATGACTTAGTCCCATATCAGTTCTGTACACTACTACATACAACAGGTCATTTACTAAGGTTTTTCACCCATACTCTAGGTATTTGAAATTTACTCATTTTTTTAAAGCCTACATTATCGATGATTCCGCCAGCATTATAGAAAGGTTAAATGTGAAGTTTGTGTTATTTTAAGATTCGTTTGACTTTATCTGTCTATGTGACGTATTGTCTTTGCCAAAAACACAACTTAAAAATGAACTTGCTTGGTTACTGTTTGCTTTGAATAATTTTTATTTACGTTGGCCTTTGTCCCGAGGCAAAAATTCTGCTTTCCATTTCCACTATGTGGTAAAAGAGCGTTTTTAGAAAAAAGACATGAATACTTTTTCCAGGATTTTACTATTTTGGGGTTTTCTTACTCAGAATCAAAAAACGCTTAAAAACAAACACAAGAATCATTGTAAATTGCCATCCAAAACTTTTTTAATTTATTCCCACCCTAGAGTGGGCATGTACTTTTCTCCCCACGTATGTCGGATATAATTAACTTCAATCTCCAAGTATCAGAAATGATAAACAATCCTCTTATACGTATTACTGTAATGTAATGGATATTAATGGAATTTCTTTTTGGTATACCTAAATAGTTTACTAATCATGAAAAGCTATCGCTCTTCGAATCATTTCATTTACTATAAGGAAAACATTCAAAAGAAATTACGGCACTGAAAAGACCCTAATTTCTTAATTTAATATCGTTGGCTTAATACCTATAAAACGAGGATTCCGATTTTTAAAAGTACCACTCAAGTGGTCAAAAATAGCGCTAGGAACACGATTAGATTTGTAGAAAATTCTTGCTCTGGTTAATCTTGTAAATTAGTCAAAATTATTTTGAGCTGTTCTTTTGTAGCTATCTAAACAGAGATTCTTACTGCTTTCGAGTGAAACACACTTTCGACCGATGTGCTTTCAAAAACCGGTAAGTAGGTACTAAGTAGCAGTGGCGTGGCGTCAAGTATATCAGAAGGCAAGCCGAAGGGCATTTAACTAGCCTTTTCCTCTAATTCTGCACAGTAAAAGTGCCCAATTGCCTTAAAATAGGCAAGCCGGTGGGAATCGAGTTCTATGGTCGCCACGCCAGTGCTAAAGTAGGTACCGAGGCCGATTTTTTAAATCACATCTGTGGAAATAGCTGGTGTAGATTAGATAGTAGGTAGTTCGAGATAATTAGAACATTTGTGTAGTCCATTACACATTTAATTTATGTGGCATCAGTATTCGAGACTGATGTCAGATGTGACATTCTTGTTGTGTAGAGCTGGGTTATTCAGTATGTGTGTCAATTAAAAATTTTGACCCTTAAATTCAGAAACTCAAGTAGGTCTTTGAATTTAGGAATGATTGTTTTGCATGCAGCCCGCAAAGAATATTCTAGCTTTTGTGTCATTAAAGACTAATAACACGTCCCTGGAGTCCACTGGCAAATCCAGGGATCGCGAGGAGTCCAGATGTTGTTGTAAAGCTACTCAGAATTCCTTGAAGTTATATTAGTTGTAGTTGAATAATTTATTAATGTATTTAGGTCTTGTTATCTTAGGGTTTGTAAGGGATAAAGGGCATGATTTACTCGTATATGTATGTATTTATACAATAGTTTACAATTATTTTTTTATTTTAAAGAAACACAGTACCTACATGAACGTGAACGAGACGTACCTATCGACCAGAAGTTTTATCACTCAAGGCTGAAGCTGGGTGAAAAGGTATCTCTTAACGAGTATATCCTAGGCCTTTTGATAGTTGGCTTCTGAAATAAGAGAGCTGACTAGTCATGCGGCTTAAGCCTTGAGTGATAAAGCTTCTGATCGATACGTCTCGTTCACGTTCGTGTAGGTACTGTGTTTCTTTCGAAATCTGTGTCCAGAGCTTAAATCTGATTCTGTACATTCTCAATCTTGTCGAGAAGCGAAATTAAATCGTCGTAACTCGTAACGAACCTTAAAGTCAGCAGTGTTATTAAATGCTTAAATTACGTTAGTACTGTTACCTTATACTGTGCTTAAACGTCGTTGCTAATCAGAGCTAGTTTACCTTTGAGACTTCCTCTTTGTGTAATTAAAACTTTGTAAATCCATTGTGATGACCAAAATTAAGGGATCTGTTTGAATTCTCGGTTCATATCTTACATTATAAGCCTGAAATAAACGCTGTTGCACGTAGTTTTCAATCTTATTGCAATGGAATAAAAGTGAAATGGACGCTACAACAGGGAATCAATTAGTTTTTGTTGTACCTAATTAAGTTAAGCCCTTAAGTATCATTTTTTTAAACTACTGCTAAGCGTACAGTCAACGTCAAAAGTAAGTAATCAAAATCAACGTTTCAAAACATCTTCTAGCATGACATGTCAGACATAACAAGTCATACCAATGTGGCAGTTTTAAATGAAGTTTTAATTAGTCAAATGAAAGTGATCATAAATAACAACACCGAGACAGAAATGAAGTGACAAATCAATATTTCAAAATAAAATATGAATACACCATGTCATTTTTATGAATGTGCCAAGTAAATAACAAAAGAAAAAGAACATTTCAAATTGTCGGAAATGTCTTAATGAAAGCTCGATAAAAAAAGGTTTTATTTAAAATATAACCAAAAATCGAGCAGATGTGACCTTATTTCAAACTTTGGCGGACATGAGAGGTGTTAAAGTTGCTTCGCATGTTTGTATCACGAATATAACCGATATAAACCGAACATCTGACTTGTACTCCGAGGTAACACATAAAACCGTATTTTATAGATAATCACGTTAATTTGAAACATTCTAAAATGACTTTAACTGTTTGAATGGCATGTCACTTAGTTTTCAAGGATCGAAATAAATGTGATCACTTACTTATGACACATTATGTGTTCATTTACTTCTAATAAACTACAATAGTCAGTAGGTTTGACTTAATTTAACGTGTATATTATTTTGGAAGCTTAATTCATCAGTTTCTTTTGCTGTTGACTGTACCTACATACGAACATACGGCATGGAGATACTTTTTTTACATACCCTACTTCTTTTTTTCATATTAGAAAGATGAAAACAATCTTGAACTGTCTTTTACGAGTTTACATATTGATTTTAGTACATAAATAAATAAATTAGACCAGAATTTTCTTTAATATTATTATTAATTGGTTCTGCACAATAATTATACATAATTTTATATTTTTGATACGAAACAAGATTACACAACGCATTAAATAGATCAAAGTGTAAAATCTTGTCGCCTTAGGCTCTGTCTACCCCGTAAGGGATAAAGACGTAATTTATGTATGTATGTATGTATGTACCTATGTGTAAAATATTAATTATTAAGCCCCAAATCACGAAATAACAATAGTTTATTCGATGAATTGTTGTTACTAAAGCATTTTAGCCTTCCATGACATCTTTAAAATGTTACTAAATTAATTATTGAAATATGCGTAACTGCGTGACTTGCGGCGGCGTCTGCGCCGCCGCGACCTGTAAATCGTGAACAAATAGGTACCGTCCAGTTGCGTATCTTCGCCTGGATTTTGACACTTTTTCCAAAATATCTTTCATATTTGAAAGAATTTTAGTCCATTGTCGCAAAAAAAACCTTTTTTAGTACTCCTGGCTATCAGTATAAATCACTAAAGCTTTGAATTTCACTCGTTAACTTGGTAATAAATGGCCCCAAAGGCAATAGGCGAAGTATGGGTACTTTTCCCTATCTTCGCCTATGGCATGCCTTACCGCTAATACTAAACTTTTCCATGACTTACACATGTTAAGTCTTATCTACTTGGACTGTGTTAATACAATATGAAGCTTAAGTACACCGGACTAGGCATATTTTAAAGAAAATGTGTGGTAGGCGAAGATTGGCTGCAGTTTGAAGTTGTTTCATACATTTTCTAAAACGATGCTAGGGCTGCCAAAAATTACCCAACATGCCAAACAAAGGGGAGTAATGGTTTACAATAAAAAAAATATTTTCAAACTTTTTTTTATTACTTAAACAAAACGTATGTTTTTCTGCTATAATATGTTTTTAATTGAAATCCAATCAACCTATGCCTATAAAATATTTATATAATTTAATCTACTTATTAACTTTCCTCCAAATCGTTAAAGCCATTTCCGTAAAACAAAACAAAAGAAAATATTTAAATTGGCAAACAAGTAATATCATCCACTAATTAATGTGCTACAATAAATTTGACAACCCTAGGGGCAGGCGAAATTTGGCAACAAGTTGAACGATAAATACCCTCCCCAACGTTTTATCCAATTGTGATTTCTAGACGTAAGTTAGCCATTAAATACTAGTGTCACATGAAAAAGAAATAGTTATACGATATAATCATGTAAAAAGTTTAACATTATCTGGTCTATATCACTGTTTAAAACCAAAGTTAAAACGCTGGTAAAAAAAAAACACGTGGTCGGCGTCGCGAAAAAATCTCACTGAACATCAATTGTGAGAAGTTAGTCGCAGATCGTTCGAAGAATGTTGACCGCCATGAAAAATACTTTGTATTTAGCAGTTTTATGTAAGGCTAGCACTAAAAACATTTCGGTAGTGTTAACTTATGTCAAATTGGGCGAAGATAGGTAGCACAGGCGAAGATACGCAACTGGACGGTACTCATACGACGATAAGTAAGGTATTGTTTTGTAGGTAAATACATTGATTTGATCCTTGATTATTTTATCATAACGTGGACCGTGTGTCGATAAATTGAGCAGAAATGCAAAAAAAAATACATTACAAACATTAAAAAACCTATTGCCTATTGTTACCTTGTAATATTCTGTATACCTTTTTTCTGTTTTGGTTGTTATATGTGGTGTTCAATAAACAGTTATTGTATTGTATTGTAAAAAAAACTATTGCTAGGCAAAATATTTATCACTAGGTGGAAAATGGATAGGTACCTACAACAACACAACAGCTACGGAGGCATTAATAAAAATGAAAGAAAATACCATGTTGAAACTAGTAATGGATTCCGTATTCTTTTAGGGTTCTGTAGTAAGTATGTGCACGGTCAGAGAGCGATATACCTATGTTGGATAAGCACGGGTGGTTGAATTAACTGGTATATTATATACCAGTCCATTGAGGCCGAGGGTAGACGTGCAGAGATGACCAATCACATTAATTGAACCCACATCTCGCCTGGTCCCTTTGTGATGTGATGAACTGACGATGCGATTGGTCGATTCTGTAAGTCGTTGCTCCGGTCTACCTCTAAGTTAACGCATTCTTGTAATCTATTCAATTCAATTAATTTAATAATTCAAGTCACGTTCATTACATAAATACCAAGATGTTACTGTGCTAAATACATGTACATGACACCCTGTCAGGGTGTAAAATGTCAACAACGCTTAATCTAAAGGTATCCCATTCTAACAATAATGTAAATAGTCATCCTCAATTACACGGTTTAGGTAAACACAATTACGTTGTCATGTCAATACTCGTAAAATGATAAAATATAACAGTCTCAAGTTCCTAAACCTAGTTTAAAAATTAAGTATGTCAATTATTCAATAATAATAAAATAGTATAAATTAAGTAGGTATATTCAAAGAGCAGGTGGGTATACATTTAAAATATGTTTCATTATAATCCTTTAATCCGTTAATTAATAAATACAACGGCTATGTTGACGTCCGAATAGGCTAGCGATTAGAAAAATTGACTGTGCCGCTTGAGGTCCCGGGTTCGATTCCCGGTCGGGATACACATTATGTACGAAAAATGCAAATGTGTGTTCGAGGTAGGTAGGTATTTAAGTATTTACATATAAGTATGTTAACCCATTGTAGGTTATAGGTAGGTTTACTTAGTTTGGCACTAGGTCAGTTACCCCATATATTTATTTATTTTTATAAAATATTGAAAATATCGTAACAACTATTTTATGTCTTTCTTCCATGCTATGCTACGGGAGCAAAGAAAAAACATAGAACGTACCAGTTGCTTTTCTTCCCGCGCAGGTGGTAAAAGCTCATTGAGGGAATGGGCGAAAATCTTAGGAATCATGTTATAGGCGATGCGGCTAATAACCCATCACTATCTTATTCCCCTTTCCACCACTGCGCTCACAACCATGCTAAACGTGGCCTTTAGGTCTTGATACATTAGGCTCTGTCTACCCGTCAGTTTGCCGCCCTCCCCGCCTAGTGGTGTCTACTGGCGGGGGGTAGGATCATCTGCTAGCAATAAGAGGAGTCTAGAGGGGGGACCAAGTATCCCCCCCCCCCCCTTGGCGCAGGAGTTACATAGGCTGGGGCGGTCGGTTGGAATACGCGGTGACACCCGCATACTCCCGCGGCGCCCCCCAATGGCAGTGAGGGAATACCGGTGGGTTTTTGTTGGGGCATATCCGCCTCCTTCGACTCAGGAGGGGGGCCGGGGAGGAGAGTCTACAAAAAAAAGGCTCTGTCTACCCATCAGGGATAAAGATGTGATTTGTGTATGTAATGTATGTATATATATATATATATATGTTTAGGCGAACTCTTATATCGAATCATTTTATGAAATACTGTGCAAGTAATTATAACATAGTAACTAATTATCTTAGTATATAGTAACCAGTTTGTCAAAGGCTAACAAGATATAACTCGAGGAAGACTGCATACCGCACGTTGCTAATGACTACAAGTGAGGCACCAAACATCATACCGTCTTCCTGCTCAGATCTTTGTTAGCGACTTAACTATAATGGCGTCTAATGAGTATAGATTTAAAAAAAAAGCACGAAGCATCATACTTAGCTGACAGTTCGATATAAAAAAGTTATGTATCAATTGAGTACGAATTGGGAGTGTAGTTCAATATGACCTATCATATAGGTACTTATTTGACACGTATAAAAAGGATTTCTATTACGAACAGCGGTGTATTATAATTTATATATTTTCTGTTTGATCAGCCATCATCAAAAATAACCGAGGAAACAAGAAGCTCTCAAATACATATTTATTCACAATATAATCTATACCTAAACAGTATAGAACATTGACAATATTACAAACTGCTACTTTTTAAATTTTAGTTAGTTTGCGGAGGTCAATTTCAATGAGCAAAAAAATGGGATTGCATGTTAAAACATATATTTCGCACAGGCTTGGCTATCTTGCACGTGAGTAGCGGAGCACTTACATGTAAATGTTTTTGTTCATTACTCTATTAAATAAATAAATCGCCCAGGCCAGATATTTAGCCGCTTAAACGTTTTATATTAGACTAGCGACCCGCCCCGGCTTCGCACGGTATATTATGCATGTATCGCTGTCTATCTGTCTGTCCCTATGTATGCTTATATCTTTAGAACTAAGCTACTGATTTTGGTGCGGTTTCTTTAGTAGATAAAACGATTCAAGAGAAAGGTTTATTATGTATAGTTCTACGCAGACGAAGTCGCGGTCAAAAGCTAATCTCATAATATAAATCTGCTACTCTGCCTTCCTTTGCGGTGTATTATACTTTGTGCAGGGCGTGTTCAGAACGCAAACACCATTTCCTGTGCTAACTCTGACGGTAAGCTACTTCAACGTGGATCGAATGTTTTAATGGTCTGTCACAAACAGTATATCTACTCAATTTGTGACCTGTGTAAATGCACCTTTTATCCTGAAAAAACAGACGTAAAGGAATCAACGATTTCGATTGAAGTTCCATTTTTTTTCGAACATCCCTGACATATTTTGAAGGAATATAGATGCCACAGAAATCAACTCGTATCGATTAAAATTTCGTAAAATACAGCTTCGTATATTGAAGTAGCCTTTAATCATGAAAGTTAAGCACAAGTTGTAGCAAACTTTTTGTTTTGTTTGAGTCTGAAAAGGGCAGATGAGAAAGTAATGGATAAAATAAAATTAAAATCGTTTATATCAGACAACAGCGTCGAATATTAAGTATGTGTATGTTAGAATGTCATATTACAATAAGGGCAATTGTCGCCCCTTTCAGCATAAAACATATCACCTAGGTTCCGCAAACAGAATCTACGCGACAAAGTTATAGGAATGTATCTGCCTAGAAGGATGAGTCGATAGACTTTATTGCATATTACTATAAAGCTCAAAGTAATTGTGATTATATCACTAGCAAGCTTAATCAGGCATATTTCGGATCACTGTCATACGACGCAAGTAGTCCAGATCCTTGTCATAGGACGCAAATATTTCGAATCATTGTCATACGACGCAAATAGTATATACTATAGTTTGGCATTGCTAAGCCAAGCATTTGCAATTTCTCATATAATAATTCAACAGCTGTTTTATCTCATATTGAGGCTAATAATCGCGTCATAGTGCTATGCATTGCTAAATTTAGGTTACGTTTGACTAGCTCCGGTCTGAGTACATTTTGTACCCCGGTGACCGCATGCAATAATTAATTAGATGGTCACCAGCCGGACGCGGGAACTTATGTCCCACGAGGACCTCCACCATCCCCATAGTCCTGCCTCGGTTGCTCCAACAATAGTCAAACGTACCAGTGTGCTGCCGGATCACACCTCTTGTGAGCTTCGGGCTCCATGTCCAATATTCCTGCTCATTGCAATATCTATGTACTGCAGGAATGGACTGCTTAATACCAAAGATTTACTATCCAATCTCATCATCCTTCTACGGCATATACTGCATAAGTCGACAAGGGTAAAAATGAATAGAGTTAACACTCACCTGATACATCTTCTACTTCCCTTGCCTTGTTCACTTGCATAAAATATATATCCTCACTCATAACGGCTTTTTTGCACACACGTCCCTCGCGCCATGTTTCTGCCATAATACCAACATACAAATTATTTCCATTCAAAGCAGTGTTACCATACCTCAAGATATGTAGATTAACCAGAATAGTAATGAGACTTACCAATTGTTTTATGGCAACTCGCGCTGTGCGCGACAGCAATCATAAAGATAAATAAATTATGTTTTTAACACAAGCGTTCTTGAATGAATGGATTTAATTTCACTTTATCTTTACCTCACTTTTTTCACGGCAATGTGTCAGCCAAGTAATTATTTTTCTTTAATTTATAAGCTTTAAAATGATTAAAATGAATTTGTGACCTTCAAAGGCCTATTTAAAAAAAAACAATATCAAAAATCTGTATACAAATTTAGCTGGTTCAGACGCAGGTTTTGCCAATATTGATTGGAAAACACCCCCAAACCAAAAGAGTAAAACCCCAAACTCTGCACAGCTCGTCCCTCTTGGCTCGTGTCTTAACACATTCTATCAAAAAGTGATGCACATCCTCGACTATTCCGCACTCGTCACAACTAGGCGACTCTACCGTCTTCATCAAATGTGCAAATCTATTTAGTGGAACGTATCCAGACCGAAGCCTATGCGCTCTAACCGTTTGAGCCCTAGAAACCTTAATACAATCAAACCAGGGAATGCGGGGAGGTTCAGCCAAGTTCGTAAAGTAAAAAAGGGACACACTTGCGGTTCTGCAAGTCTTGTGAGATCATCTTCCGATTACTGAATCCTGAATTTCAATAAAAAACTTCTTACACCTTAATTTCAGCAGGTAGGTAGTTACTATTTTGAGTGAGTTTATAATATGTTTCTGATTTTTAAAAGTTCTGGGTAAATAAATAGACTACGAAAGACAAGCAATCCGTCCCGAGCTTCCCCAGACGCAAAGGTGCCCATATCACTCACCGCATTACCGCGCTGGACAGCGACGGACAAACGATACCTATTTTATTTTCGTCCAAATAATTGACAGCTTCATTCAATATTTGTATCTACATCAAAGAAAAAAGTAATTGTTTTTTTTTATTTTCTTTCACGCCAGCCAAAGGCTTCGACATGCGTAAAAATAAAGTTCTGCAAATAAGCGGTTTTGAACCAAATTCCACACTATTTATTTGGGCAATGTCAATATGACCGACTATGCGCGGTTTGATCTTTGCAATTCAATTAGCATCACACCTGGCTGGTTTAGATGTGACATAAAAGACAGTCAAGTGTTTTTGGACGCTGTCAGTGTCACTTCAATATTTGACTACTGAGTAATAAGTATTTCCAGCCGCACTTTACAAGACCTTTTTGCTACTCTGCATGACCATTTTGCGTTTTTTCGTTTTAGTTGTTATTTCCATAAATTAGCAACGTAACACTTATCTTTGAGTATCTATGTAATTTAGCAAAGTTTTTGTTTTGATGTGACTTAGCAGTAGATTGTTGGGCGTTTAGGAGCAAATATTTTCTACTCAACTGTTGCTTTGTCTGTATTCTTTGGGAACTTTGCAATTCACCAGGATGAAAAGCATATATGTTAATAGCAATGTAGTTCTAAAAATCAGTTGATTGGTTGCAGATATTACCCCTAAGTACAGACAATTATAAAATTTGTGCTAATAAAACAAGTGTAGCACCTAACGCGCTAACCTATTTTTATGAAGTTAATACTGGCCGTTTAAAACGGCGCCAGCCGCAGTGGCGGCCGAAGAGAAAAAAGCCACCGGCATTTGTTTTTTTATTTCCTAGCGCCCTGTGAAAACTTTACCTACCCATTTAATTTATGAATGCATTCATTAAAAAATATAGATTGCCCACTTGTAAATGAAGAATGTAATGCAAGAAGGGTGAGTCAGGGTGAGTGTTGTACATTATCCTAGCCTAATCGTAAGAATTAACTGCTACTTTTAAGATTGCCTATGAAGATGCTGCGAATGTTTTTATCGTTCTATTTCATTTATTATGTGTCTCAATGTATGTTTACGTGTTTAATATGTGTATTTATCGGGTCATGCTAGCGCGAACAGCATTCTATTTAATGCTATTTGTCTCTCCACTCCGCCAATGCATGACTAGCACTACATAGTCAAATTGACAGGCAAATGATGACTATGAGGCAGTAGGAATAAGGTACTCTTTAAACTTAGTCCTCTGTCCCATCGAAAATTTGCAAAAACCAGCAAAACACTGAGACACAGACGTTACATTTAAGCTAGTTGTGTGATGTACTTATGTATTTACATGTCAAGTCAAGTAGGTAAGTCAATATTAATTAATAGCAGACTGGACTATTTCCTTCGAGATTAGGTTGGTGTCGTTTCACACCCAACACATAAAGATCTGTTTTGTAACGCTATTGGTTCTGGAAGGATCCACAAGGATCCACCTCCAGGATATAGGACAAGATTGATTTTTCACGTCCTTTTCGCATTTTGCTGGTTTTTGCAAATTTTCGATGGGAGAGAGGAAGAAGTTTTAGTGCAAATTTTGATTCTGCGCGGACGAAGTCGCGAGCAAAAGCTAGTGTATCTATGCGGGGGGATTTTTGAGAAATACCGGTCAGAATTAATCTTTGGACCTAAAGTATCTATGTGACAAACGGCAATCCTGTACATCGCTTTGCGTTTTTTTTGCGTAGGGCTCTTACACCACCGTAATAAGGTCGTGGGACGTATTTTTGAGAAGTTCGTGTCAATACTTGTTTTTGCACTTGACCGTACTTACATGCTCGTAATTTCCTTAGCGTAAATTACTTTTCTTTAAAGAATGATCAATTAAATCTACTATTACTGCTTAAATAAGTGCACAAACCATTTCAGACAGTCCAATCCAAAGAATAACTAGGTAGTAATTAAGATGAATTTATAGCTTTATTACCGTAGAAATACTGGTAGTATTTTATTGAATCAGGCGTTACTTTGCGGAGGTCCATTTCAAAAACAAAAAATATCTACCTTGCTTCTCCGCTACTCACGTGCAAGATAACCAAGCCTGTGTGAAATATATTTTGTTCATACTGGTAGTAATAAAATACATAAGCCGTGGTGTGCTTTTATCCAGAAGAATTTTATAGTCCTGAAGTTTCTTATTGTTTTAATGTGTTTGTGAATGCAGTTGACGATTCTGTTAGTGCTGTTTCGGTTTGCGATTTCTTGCAGGGCTGAAATCGAGTCTGAGAAGATTGCAAAGTTAGAGGAAAGGTTTGTTACACGATGAGGACAGGCTCTTTCAATAGCTAAGCATTTTGCCTGAGAGACAGAGCAGCAATTGTGTAATTTCAGCTGATGTATCGTCTTCGTGCCGTCGGGATGACAGGTTTCAACCGCACCAACTTCTCCATCAGCCTTCCTGCCGTCGGTATAGGTTTGGGTATCAGCCGGATCACAATGTAATTCGATATCTGCATTCAACTAAGTTTTATCTATTGTAATGTTGATTCTATCGCTTGTATGAAGAAGCTGAGACAAGGGTAAACGTGAATCGAGAGTTATGGAGTCACGAAGAAAATTAGAGATGGTTATTATGTGATGGGAGTGTTTTATGAACTTGAAATGTTTATCGATAATGACACCAAGAAGTTTGTGTTTCATTGCTAAATTGCAGTTTCATTGAATTCATTTCTATGCTTGATGTTTTTGCTTTAGAGGTACAGGTCATCATCTGAGTCTTTTCTGGACCAAATGTAATTCATTCCGTGATCATTTTAAGGGCTGTCTGAGCGGAAATTTCGCATTCTCTAATAGTTTTTGCAGAAGAAATAAGGAGGACAACATCGGCGTAGTTGAAGGTTTTTTTTAGTTATTATATTGTACTACCGTGAGAACTATGTTTGAACTATGTTTCGGACTAATTCGTAGTCCTTCTTCCTGGAGCGCACGCCCCGGCGGCAGCGAAACGAACACGGAGTGAGTTATCCGTTTATGTGTAATTATATTTTATTGTTATTATGTTTATATGTGTTTGTCTGAGAAAAAGAAAAGGGATATCTACAACATCCGACCGAATAATATATTACTGTCATAACTATAATATTATAGGTGCGTAACATTGTAACCAACCTTTGACAATTTGAAAACGCGCTGACAGACGCGTGTTGGAGTAGGTATTACTTCAAAGGTCGCGAAACAAAATTTTACAATTTTAATTAAGTTTACAAATACATGAAAATGCTATACAATACAACTGACGCTTAAATTTGAATACAATGAGTTTAAATTTAATAATTTATTCCAGTAAACAAATTGCTTCGAGCACGGTTGTACATGAGAGTAAATGACTTTAATTTACTCTAAGAGGAATACTAAACTCCAACTACTTGATCGTTACGTGTCTATACCTAGCAGAGTGGGCTGTGCTATAAGGATGAAACTAATGCTAATAAATAGTATAAGATTAATGTAACTCGCGAAAAGCGTTTTTTTTTTTTCAATGTACTTTTTTTAACGGTAAAATCACGGTGTTTAACGGTAAAAACAGCCTTTGAAGTTAATATGGAGCAAGCGATCCCCACTCTTATTTTAAGGCCTAAGGACTTAAAAGCTGTATCAAATGAAAGCCCTTTCAATGTACATTTCTAATCACACGTTATAATAAGATACATTCGATGAAACCTGAGATGTTAGACAATAAAGCCTAGTGGGCACCATTTTATCCGTAACAGATACAGACGTAAAAATGGTACCTATCAAAGGAATAAGCGTATGTACCACTCGAATAAGCAAAATTATATAACTACAATTTGTTGAGTTACTTATTTGGAATCAAATAAGATCGAAATCTTACAACAAAAAGTACCATCAGCAACAAATAACTAGGATTTTAATATTTTTTCAATTTAAGTTCATCCAGAATAGGCAAAGGAATTAATGTTCATACTATCACTCTGTTACCCATTCATCGCAGTGTGTACGTGCAATCCGGGTCGAAGATACGTGTAAAAAAAATAGGACCTGCACGAAAATGCACGACACAATTGATGTGGTAGGTAGTATTGCAAGCAGAGCCTCTAACACAACACAGTATTTTGATTTAAAAAAACGTCTCGAACTCATTCACTAAGTTACAATTACGATGGGATTTATTCTTTACATAAAAAATAACCTACATTTAAATTTTCATTTTACAAGCTTTATATACTGACTGTACTTTTTGTTGACCTATGTTGTCAACTGTCTCGCACATGTATATGCCTACCAAATTTCAAGTCAATTGGACAAACCGTTGAAGAATTCCCTTCTGCGGAGACGGGGCTGGGTCACCAGAATTTTACTACCAGATTATTGTATTGTCACCGAACTTCCATCTCTCTTATGGTGCCTCTCCAATTAGTGAAGGATGGCAGTAAGCTCCGCACATTTCTCTCGGTCTCTGGCCACTTGAAACCAGGGGTCGGAAACCAATATTTCTGCATACAAAAACACCCGCATTTATTGCGTTCTCCTTCGTTTTTTGGTAGTAGTTTGTTGCCAGCATTGTGCCGCAAATTTTTCCATATTAATTTAGACTTGAACGCGAACGAGACGTTTTTTGTGTTTTAAAAGTCACACTAGCGGGTCCGTAACTATTTAGTTTTCATTAGAAGGTTCATTCTAATCATTATCTCTATTTGCTTACTATCAATACCTGCTGAGACGATAATGATGAAAACAAAACGCTAAATACTGTCCTGCTTAATGGGCTTTGAGTACTTTATTTAACTTATTAGAAAGTGGCCGAATTTTATTGCCTTCGACTTTGGCGCCGTGAATCCGTTGCTCCCATCAAACAGAAGCTATTTACGAAAACAAAAACAATCCGCACTTTTATAATCAATGTCTTGCTGAAGTCGGCTCTGAAGTTGAACCAGAGGCTTTATTGTCTAATGCACTCGGAATTAAATAGCCACGCATGAGGGTACGATTACGAGCGAAGTTTGAGTCTGGCTTTATTGGAAAAAACTTCTAAAAACTTCTGACTGTGTGACATTTCTGACGTGACCTATCTTCAATGTTGCACGCCTGCATGGGTGAACCGTTAACCATATTCCATACTCATTCGAGGTATAGGAACTGTCGAGGGCATAAGTATCGATACAGCCCTCATCTCATGTCCAATATGTGTGTCATCGACCTTATTGTTTGTGGCATAAATAAAGGTGCATAGATATTTTTGACGTCTTGATAACGTACATTGATTGATTGATTTTTGGTGTTCAATAAAGAGTATTTGTATTGTATTGTACATAATATTATTGCCCTTGACTGTACTCTCTGAGTATCCCGCTGTTCAAAGCCTATATATTGTGATCTTTAGCAAAAGGTATCGCCTGTGGTTCATAATATTTATATTAAATTGTTTCCAAGTAAGTAAATTATAGTGGGCAAACCGTTAACAATTGTGTTGGATTTTGTATCCGAATTGGATTTCGAACCGGAATAAACAGTACTAGACAAGGTTTTAATGTCAAGGCGTTAATGTTAAACTACGAATATATTGACTGACGTACACGCCAAATCAGTAGTACATTATTGTTGAATTGTTATCTTTACCGGCAGTTTTGTAACTTATTGTGCTGAAATGACGCTGTATGTAGTACTAATTTTTAAGTGTGCTTTCAACTATCAGGAACCAAAAGTACTCGATTATTGTATTGTATTCGTTGCGTAGCTCCCTATAAGTAATTAAAAGTATTTTTTTAATCAAATATGATGTCAAACTGATGGTAAGTGAACACCACTACCCATGGACACCCCCAACACCAAAGGATTAGGCACAGATGCGTTTCCAGCATAATGGGTTAAGATGTTTTACATCATGTTGTCTTACTCTAAACCAGCACTTATGCTTGGCGACAGGAATAACGAATAAGGAAATGTTCTAAAATACCCACTAGCAGCAATAGAAGCAAAAATTTAACTTCTTTTATAATAATAATAATAATATCTTGGGACAATTGACACCAATTGACCTAGCCCCAAACTAAGCAAAGCTTGTAATATGGGTACTAGACAACGGATAAACATACTTATATAGATAAATACATATTATTAAACATCCAAGACTCGAGAACAAACATTCGTATTTTTCATACAAATATCTGCCCCGAGCGGGGATCGAACCCGGGACCTCAAGCTTCATAGTCAGATTCTCTAACCACTGGGCCATCCAGTCGTTATAAAGCGGCTGTTGTGTTCAATGAGCCATTAAAATCGCATTTACTATTCTGTTTTACAAATGCCAACATAATCTAGAATGCCAATTTACTTGTACCTAATTCCTAATAGTGTAGTTGCCATCTTTGATACATTAAAGCGTTATGCTGTAGACCAAATATAAGGATCTAAGTATATTTTTTGGTCTGTAGTTTAGGGAGTGTGAATGGTTACGTTGGGAGGGGAAGGCCTAGACGGACGTTCCGAGACCAAATAGGAAACGTTTTGGAAAAAGGTCAGGTCGGGAGTACCCGAAACCGACGAGCATGTATGAAGAGATTGATGACTGTGGATGAAGCGAAAGAAATATGTCAGGATCGTAGCAAGTGAAACAAAGTAGTTTCTGCCTACCCCTGTAGGAAAGAGGCGTGACGGTATGTTACTCATGTTATAGGCAATGCGGCTAGCAAGCCATCACTATTTTGATTCCACTTTCCACCTATACGCCTACAATCACCCTAAACTTGGCCTAAAGGTGTTGTTACCTTTGGCTCTGTCTACCCCGTAAGAGATAAAGACGTGATATATGTATGTATGTACCACCTCCCATGAACATGATATACTTATCCGCAATACGACAAGATTGCAAGTGCTTTGCCAGCCCACAGGGTCAAGATGGAACACCTCATGCGCCAGCAATTTCACCTGTTGTCTTACCATCCACGCCGGAACACAGTAGCTCAAGCACTGCTGCTTGGCGGCAGGATTAACAATTAAGACTGTGATACCTTGCACAAGGTCCTACCACCCGCTAACCTGTGACATTAACTGCGCATAAACTATTCGTATATATATATAATATGTATATATGTATCGGTACAAATGAATATTCTTTAGTCCGAGTTGCCGCCCACTTGGTCTGATGTTAGAGAAAATTGTTTTGTTCTGTTAAAGTTACGGTTTAAACCTACTATTCACTGTGGATTCAAAAGCAAGCTAAGCAGGTGTCCTGTATGTAACAGGACAGGGACATACAGCAAAACTATTGTATTATTTGACAAAAGTAAGAATTTAATGGTAACAAATGGAATGAAAATGCTATAATAATATCTGAAACACGCAACTAACTTCGACCAAAAGAAACGAAAAAAGGGGGAAAGTATTATATTGGCCCGACTTTGAACTTTGTACCTACACCAAGGGGTGTTCCAGAAAGCCACGTGGAGTTTTGACCACGATCAGATGAAAAAAAATCTTTGGAAATTATAAAATAAATATTTGAAAAGCGTGCATTATTTTTAAGCGCATTATTGTATTTAAAAGGTTAAATATAAAACTTACATCAGCTTATTTCAAAACATGAATTAATTTAAAAGCAAAACCAGCACTAATATCTATATTCTGCTTAGAATTCTACTCACACGTATAAATACACTTGCGCTGCGCCGCTATATTTGGCTTTATTAATCACATGTCATCAAAGCTCCGTACCTATCCACTTCATTTTATTTAATATTAAAATTAAGTAAGTAATTTAAGATTATTTATGGGACCTTGTCACTGATTATTAACTAGTGCAAAAAATATACAAATAATTCAAAACATAATTTAATGTCACGTTGCAACCTGTGTTTAAATAATGTGTGGAATGTGATGGAAACGTAGGTGCGCGTTTACAAAAAAAGTTGTTCAATCACTCGATCTTGTAGAATTTAAAAATTTTATGCTAATAGGGATAAAAAAATTGTCCCAAAACTTTGTATAGACAAAATATTTCCATTATGCTACCATCCATACAAATTAATTGCGAGTGGTTGCGTAAGTGAATTGAAAAAAAAACGGGACACTTTTTTTCTTTTTCAAAGTGTGAAAGATCGAGTGATTGAAAAACTTTTTCTGAAAACGCCCAGGTATATAATCATTATTTAGGTACCAGTCGACTCATTTGGTTGGTAGGTATGTCATGTTTTTATATTTATGTTGTAAATTATTTAAAAGTATTTATTTCTTTACAAAATATGGTGATAGGTAGATGCGAAAAACTTGTACTTACTCGTACCTTGGAAAATCTAACACCACTTATTGTGTTACAGACACTTCATCAACAAACATAAATTTCTGCCTATAGTTTAGTGTTAGTTAGTACCGGTTGTAGCACATCACTATTTATAAAACTTAAAAACAGGCAACTCATGTCATGTCTTTTTAGTCTAAAAATAATAATAAAATAACAAATAGCGGAATAAAAGAAATAGACTATACGCATGACAACTTCCTCGTGTGCAGCACTTCCAAGTTGAGTGAACAATGAAGAAAATCATCTTATACATAATAGTATCATTCCTAAGATTTTCCGCCCATCTTTTAAGTTATGAATTCATGTGTTTCTGGTGAGATTGTAGAGGCTTCCTAAGAATCATCTAAAGTAATAAGCGATGAGTTGGACGTTTGAGTACCTACAATGTCAGATCAAATAATTAAGGCCAAGCGCGCACTACGATTGTTTATCGTGCGATAATTTGGTCGCAAAAATGCAGTCAGTCACCATTTTGTTTTCCAAGCGACATCACAACACGATGGGTATGCTATATTTTGACAATTCTGTAATTTATTAATTAGCCTAAGATTTTTTTAGGATGTAGGCAAATTCTTTATATGTATTTCAGTTGTAAAAGGATAAGTCCAATATTTATAATTTCTTTTTTTCTTTTATCTACTCTGAAGGAGCAAGAAGGCAAGACAAGCGACTGGTATGAAATCCATGTTGAGAATGAACAAATCATGGACTTTTAAATCGCAGTGCGCGCAGTGAATTTTCCGCGATATATTACAGCGAACGTCAATCGATGTGTTTACTAGTCCCGGTAGTCTTCTATGAGTTTGAAGACCAGAAAGTCAAATTAACAAGTGCGAGTGGTCTTCGCTTCGATAAGTTTGAAGATGTACAAACTATTCGCTCAATAACTTACTCATGCAGTGCCGCATTTGCATAAGTATATTAAAATAGCACTTTATCGCACAAATTGCCAATTACGGCGTGATATGCAACACTCGCGGCACTGGTGATATATTTTATACCAAACTTAAAAAAATAATAACGTCATAATTACACATAAACGGATAACTCACGTATAAAAAGTCGAGTGATGCTCGACCTGTTTCGGACTATTTCGTAGTCCTCTTCCTCTCGGAGCATCACTCGACTTTTTATACGTGAGTTATCCGTTTATGTGTAATTATGATTGCATCTCACGATGGTTTCATGTTGAAAGAATAACGTCCTTCGTAGCTTTTTCGTAGCTTCGTAGCGACGTTAATTCGGTTGTATTTTTATGAATAAAAATGACGATACAAAAAAAAATATGTTGGTGATGCGCAGTGGTGGTAGAGAGGGTTCTGTATTATTCGGTAACTTGAGCAATCTCCATAGCTTTTTTTTAATGATTAGGTAACATGAATTGAATATTTTTATCACATTTCTTTACAATATAAAAATAATGTTAAAAGAGCTGAAAAAAAGTGAAATTAAAAGTAGGTAGGGGTAATATTGGTCAAGAAATACAGAAAATATAAGAGTTTTAAACAGCCAGCGACAACAATAGCGATTAGAAAGATAGATCCAACAGAACAGGATTTCACAAAGGAATCCGTGAATTATACGTAATTTGTGCAAACTTTAATAATTATTTAAAGAGTTTTTCTACCCCACAACTTGGGCTTATTTTACTAGGTGGTACTTCGTCGGCGTGTTTCATCACTACATAGCATAAAACAAAGTCGGCTTCCACTGTCTGTCTGTCTGTCCATATGTTTGCTTAGATCTTTAAAACTACGCTACGGATTTTGATGTGTTTAAATAGTAGATAGAGTGATTCAAGAGAAAGGTTTATATGTATAATTCTACGAAAACGAAGTCTTGGACAGAAGCTAGTATTACTCAGAGTTAACATGCCAAATGACAACTCTCTCTGAGATAAGCCGCAGACAGACTAACGAACATAGCATAACTCTTTTTTAGCTAAGGAGTCCTAGTAAAAAGTGACATCACCGGTCTGTTTAGGTAAATACTTGTAAAGACAAACACGTAAGTTAGTAAGTATTGTAAATGAACTTTGAAAATTGACCTTGGCTCTGTCTGGCCCAGGTGCAAATGTAAAAAAACTAAACAATAAGAGGTGAAAACAACAACTTGTTTATAAATAAAAATGTTAAAAGCAGTGTTGCCAGTCGGGTCTTGTCAGAAGTTTTTTTTTTTTTTTTACCTCATACGAATTTTAGGAATAATATTTTTGTTTACAGTGTTAATAACAGGAAAAAATTATCTTTTGCCGGGACCTAAAAATTCCGAAAAGTAACCTTTTTATTAATGTAAGTAACCAATGCAGTTAAAAAATCACCTAAAAGGTTACAAAAGTAACCTTCTGGCAACACTGGTTAAAAGATCCATTAGTAGGTAGTCAACCATTAATATATTGCTTTGTGTAAGTGGAACTCACTTTTATTACTGCAGAGGCCGGGAAGAATGGGCTTGCTGGCCGAGCATAGCGAAGCCGAATAGGGATATAAGACTAGCAAGCCCTCCTCATGCCTAAGCATGTATAGTATTTTTCCCAAACACACGCAATTAAATTAAAACAAGATATAAAAGTTTGTATTTAAAGTTTCTAGAGAAACGAAAAGTGACATAGACACTAAGATGCTGTGTCACAAATATACTATGGAATGGAAATTGAAAAATATAATTCCCAGGCAATGCCTGCAATTTTGTATGAACTACTATTGAAGAGCTTTTTTCTAGAAAGGTAATTCTTCGTAGCCTATTTTAAGGAACATACTTAATCAATATATAATTGCTTATTTTGAAAACTTATATTTTTATGGTTGCAGAGACCACCTATGTCCTTTGTATTGCATAAATTAATTTTGATAGCTTAACGCATTCCTGAGAAAAAGAGTCTTGGACAGACAGATGGACGACGAAGTTATCTAAGGGTTCCTTTTTCTTTTTGAGGCGAGGAAACCGAAAAAGTTAAGGTAGGTAACTCAGCGGTGTAACCTGGCTTTTATAACCACGATAAGCCGCGAAATAACTAGTTAATTTATAAAAAGCGTCGACATATTTAATTCCAGTTTCCTCGATATTATCTCGCACTGTTTTTATCTGTGCACATCATTAAATTTATTTTATACAAATTTAATGAGCTACTGAATGTTTAATTTACTGTAAGCGTCAGCATAAACACTGAAAGGGGCGCTTGCTGAATCAAAACGATTTCCGACATTACGTTTCCGATCCGAGCAAAATAATTGAATACATTAAATTGGTTTAAATACGAGCGTTCCTATATTATAATTAAATAAAATGAGTGATTTCCTGAAATTGCCTGGCACGTTAACTACTATTCCAAATGTCATTAAATTTTATTGTCCATAAAGTGAATGTTGCTGAAAGACAAAGTCCCCTCCCACCATGACGCAATGTCACGTTTTTCGTGCACCATAAAGAAGACCTTTGGTATCTTAATGATTTTTAGAGTTCCTCGCCTGGAAACTACGCAATTCGATGTATTAATTTATGCATCAAAATTCTTGTAACTAGGTAGATGGAAAGCGCGAAAGGATTTTACATTAACGAGCTAAAATAGTGGACCACTTCCCATTCCACACAAAACTATGAAAAGTGACCCGTTATTTTTGCCCGTCAGTATAGCAACGTATTTTTTATAGATCGCATTTTATCAGGAATTCTTAAATAAAATCTTAAGAAAACTACTTTTCTTTTTTAGGCAGCTTTTTTATTTTGTTATTTATTAAGACGGGGTATTCGCCTGCGAGTTTGCCGCGAGCGAAACGCCACGTCGACACTATGGGGTTTTTGGTTACTGTAACGCTTTACAGTTACGGTTACGGCTTGCAAATGAGTATCCGCTTTAAGTATTAAACGTTTTTATTTTCCGCATTTTTTTCGGGGCCGTGTGATGAGAACGTGACATTTGACGACGTTAATGTTTTAAGTAAAATGTAATTTATTATACCTGTTACAGTATTAATGTGAAAAACTCTCCTCTCATCTTTTTAAGCATAAAAATATTTGTTATTGCGTTACTGAAAGGTCTAAAAAAAAACCAATTTAAACTTAATTGTTTACCTGAACTTCTTATTTCTTTGATCTGTTTACGTATATACTACTAGCTTCTGCCCGCGACTACGTCTGCGTATAATCTATACCTAATATAAAAATGAATCGCAGAATGTGTTGCTAAGCTCAAATCTCGAGAACACCTTAACCGATTTTGCTAATTCTTTTTTTAGAATACTCCTTGAAGTATAGTGATGGTTCTTACGGAGAGAAAAATTAAAAAAAATTAAAGAATCGACTGTTAGGCGTACGAAGTTCGCCGGGTCAGCTAGTTAAACATAAATATAAACCTTCCTCTTGAATCATTCTATGCATTAAAAAAAAACCGCACTAAAATCCTTTGCGTAGTTCTAGAGATCTAAGCACACAATAGGGCCAGACAGCTTAAAGCTTTGTTTTATACTATGTAGTGAATATGTTGGGTCATAACCATGGCCCTCTGTGTTTTGCTGTATTGGAAAAACTTGACAGATGGTAATTCTTTGTGTAGGAACATCCATTTTTCGTTAATAAACGGGATATTGCAGAACCGATGAAGCGATGATAAATTGAGACTTAGAATCTGTCTAAGTGCGCGTTGGACCACGCATAAGGTTCCGTAGATGTAGAAGAGTTGAAATGGTACAATGATCGCTAAGCTACTCACACAAAGCGTATTTTCATGCTAAAATTGTAGCATCGTTGTAACGACTTTCTGTGCGGAGAACCGTTTTTTGGCGATATCTCCGAAACTATCATTAAATGTGTATGTCAGTGATGCAGGCTGAGAACTTTTACGAATCGCGCTACGAAAATTAGCAAAAATATGACGGTCAAAAATGTATCCAAGGTATTATTTTTATTCAATGAATCGTCTTAATTCTATTTTAATTGGATAGGTAAGCCTTGTTTCATATTTATAATAAAACAAAGCTACTTCTAAAACAAAGTAACTCGATCTTAAATTACTTCTCACCGCCAGCCCCTCACCAGACCGTTTTGTTTGTTAACAGGTATTTTAAAGTACTTAGTTACAACCCCAGACCATATAAAAATAAAAACGGAGTTCTGCGTACTGCAAAGTGAGAACTGTATACTTTGCAGTGCTGTGCGTGTGTGTGTTGCAGTTGTACAAGAACGAGCACACAAGTGCAAAAAATTTCGCCGAACTACGGTAGTAGGCGAAATTTTTTGCACATGCATACAAACCAACCGGTTTAATTAAACTACTGAGGTCACTTTGCCGTTTACAAAACTCCGCCTTTATTTTTTATTAAGTCTTTGATTATGGCAAATTACTTCGTTATCTGTATATTATTATGTACTAGTGGTAAGGTCGATTGTCCTGAACTGCTGTCTAGTATACAATACTCCTAATGGGTCTAAAAAAATATCAACCGCTGCACTTAAGCATGGTGCAACTAGATATCGCAAAAATAGTTTTTGAGGCGAGCTTGTCATAGTGTCAATGAGGTGGCTGAGGATCTTGATATCGATATATTCAACTGTAACATTTTCATAGTGCGACGGCGTTTGGTGGAGAGATGATTTGATTGAGTGTGCTTTGTACTAAATATATATATATGTGTACCTAGTGACTGCAGCTTCGGTAATTGGATATTTGTTTACCTACATAAAATTTTTCGGTGTGTAGTGAATAAGTTTTGAAACCTATTGTATTTTCTTTTATCTTTAGTTAGTTGCGTGGTGTGTGTTTGCGAATACGCGCGTACTTTGTTTTGTTTTGATTGTTTAAATTTGTGTCAATGTTACTATTACCTATAATTAACTCACTCTGTAATATCTGTAGATATTAGTATAATCAAACGTTCAAAAACATCTACAAAATGAAGATCTTCATCTTCAATATTTAATTGAGTAACATTACATTAATATACCTAATATGAATAAACTCTAAGACAAGTCCATTCTTCTTAGCCCTTTAATTAACAATGTGGACTAGGTATACTAGGTAGGTATACATGGTTTAAGACTACTTCTTGTATTTTTTATAAATAGAATTTTTAGGACTCCAAATTTTCGATGGGGTTAACACACAATCATGTCTTTTTAGGGTTCCGTGCCGCTAAAGGAAAAAAGGAACCCCTATAAGATCACTTCGTTGTCTACCTGTCTGTCTGTCCATCAAGACCCTTTTTCTCGGGAACGCGTAGAGATATAAAATTGAAATTGATACCAAATACTGAAATCTGCGGTCCCTTGGGGCTGTGAAAAATGGACCCTCTGAGTCAACTTAATCAAAAGAAACAGTCATTAGAAAAGAGTTTCCGTACAAATTGCCGAGCTGCCAAAATATATGGGGTACTTCCAGTTGTCCTAGAAATTTGAAATTTGGTATGAAGGTAGCTAAATAAGCCTACAAATCTGATTTTTTAATGTCTGTCTATTATAAAACCGACGAGCATGTATTGCGGCACATATATGAGATTGATGAATGTGGATGAAGCTAAAGAAGCATGTCAGGATCGTAGCAAGTGGAACAAAGTAGTATCTGCCTACCCCTGTGGGAAAGAGGCGTGACGGTATGTATGTATGTATGTATGTCTGTCTATGTAAGTATCCAATATAAAATGACCTCACACTACCTACAGTTTGCTTAGAGGCAGGGATCTGCTACTAACGCTGGATTCTATAATAACTTGGCGAATTTGTACGGAACCCTCGGTGCGCGAATCCGACTCTCACTTGGCCGGTTTTTTTTTAAATTTTATTACTTATTCTAACTAATACAATACAAACAAAGTCTATTTTTCATATAGGTAGCTTCATTTGTAGAGTGCTTTTGTTTCGATCTCGAAGTCGGTAGACGATCATAAATGATAATATATTATTATCAGTTTGATTGCTATTGTATAAATAATCTCATAGTAATATTCTCGTAATATGAGTACTAAGTATTATTAAGTAAGTATTAGTAAGTACCGAGATAGTTATTGAAGGATGATTGATGATGCCTTAATTACAGCGTTGCCATCAATGTGTTGAACTAACAATACTTTAGTAGCTAATAGCTATGCTAGTTTAATAAACACAAAGAATGAATAATTAATCATTATGTAAAAGGGGCATAACATAACACCGATTTCATTTTGGCTTACAAATTTAAACGTCTATTTTCATCTTGTAATGATGTTTTCAAAATGTAGGTATAGGTATAACCACAAGAATATGCATAATTCTACACCGCGGCCTGACCTATGCATTTTCGAAATCATATGAATTCGCGAAAATATAATTCAACATTGGTGATCTGAGTTAATTCAATTTATTATATTTTATTATATTACCAGTCTAGTAAATATTCATTTTAAAACGCGTATTACTCAACTCAAGCGGTTATTTTGTAGGTACCAACCCACTGAGTATGAGTGAATATTTACTTGCAAAATTTGTCCCAATCATTCCAAATATATTTTAACTAGCTGTTACCCGCGACTCCGTCTGCGTAGAATCGGTATTCCGCGGGAACTGTGCATTTTTCCAGGATAAAAACTATCCTATGTCCTTCGCCGGGACTCAAGCTATCTGTATGCCAAATTTTAACTAAATCGGTGCAGCGGTTTAAGCGTGAAAAGGTAACAGACAGACAGAGTTACTTTCGCATTTATAATATTAGTAGGGATTAGTAGAGATTAGACTGATACCTAGACTAAATAAAAATTGTATGTATGTATGTATGTATAACTCTTTATTGTACAAACACAAGAAAAAGAAGACTTCAGGACAACACACATGCACAAAGGCGAACTTATATACAAAGACCAAATATTCCAATCACGAATTTCCATATATTTTGAATGAATAAATCGCAATTTGCCCTAACTGGGCGCTTCCACGGTTTCGCATAGAATTCTTTGAAATGAAAGTTAATGCCGATGTTGAGTTTAGAAAATAAATGCTTTATCGTACAAAAGTTAAGAAACAAACACAATTGACAAGAAAAAAGATACAATATATACAAAGGCGAATTTATCCCTAAATAAGGGACCTCTACCTGTTAATCTGTGAGTAGATCTAGGACCTTACAAAGAGTACAATGTGATCAAAACCGTGAGAGGATAAAATAATAAACCGAGCGCTTGAATAGTTCAAATATTCAGTACAGCGGTTCGTAAAGTTTCTAAACGGTCATGCGAATTGCATCGGTAATTGGGGGACAAAATCCACTTTAACTGCATTCAGCAAATTCACGTTATCATATTTTGTTTAACTAACTTCGTACTGGATGTATGAGGGATTGTTCATAACATGCTAAGCGTTATCGGATTTTATAACCAAAATTTATATGTGTGTCGTGATGTGTATGTTGATATGTGTATATTTAGTGGTTGGCGTGTACTAACAGTTAACCAAAGTTACTGACATAGCTCAAAGAATTAGCAAGCTGAAGTGGCAGTGGGCCGGCCATATCTCGCGAAGAACCGACAACCGCTGGGGTAAACGTGTTCTTGAGTGGAGACCGCGACTTGGCAAACGTAGTGTAGGACGCCCTCCGGCCAGGTGGAATGACGATCTGCGAAAGACTGCAGGCAGATATTGGATGCGTCAAGCTAAAGACAGGGCGCTATGGCACTCATTAGGGGAGGCCTATGTCCAGCAGTGGACTAACATAGGCTGATGATGGTGATGATGATGATGTCTACTAACAAACCAGTAAACATCAAACAACGTTGTCAAATCTTGCAACATAATTTTTACCCCCTTCCGAAGGCCCAAGTGACTTGAAATTTGGTACATATGGATTAAGCTCCAGTGACAATGTAGTAGGTAATGATTTATTACTAATGAAATACAGTTTACATAAGGATATATAAAAATGTTTTTGTTATGATTGATACCTACTGTTCCCTGAGAGAGTAAATAGTGCCTGTTCCTGATACGTACTTCAATCGAAAAGTTAATTTGGTTACACTTAGCACGAGCTTAACCGATATTAAATATTGGTTACCTAGTTAGGCTTCAGATAAATTCCAAACTTTCAACTAAGCCTAATCAAATCCAATGAGGGCTATCGTATTTGTGCTCACCAGGCGCTCTGTAGAGTAAGCATAATATCAATTTTGCTAACGCGGAATCAGATTTATCAGGGTTTGTTTTAGTTAACCTTTAGTAGCAAATTATTTACTATCCTTATGATGTTATCTCATCTTTGTCTGTTTCGCAGTAAGAAATAGAGAGGGACTCATAGATAATGATAATTGACACTTAGATGTCAGAAAGTTTACAGAGTGTGGTGTGACATGCCTTTATTGTTGCACAGTCCCGTTTATCTTTTGAATTACCTGTCTTTCATCATCCGTTTATTTTGGCACCTATTACCCTTAGCTCTTCTTTTAATAATTTTATCACACGTGTCATAAACCCTATTAATTAATTCAAAAACCGCAAATTACTGCAGTATAAAAGAAGAAGCACTTTGCCCGCGTGATAATATTTTATTGAGAGAGCCCTGTCATTCCAGTGAGACAAAACGTAATCCATTTAGTTGAGTTCAACCCCACGAAAACTCGGGCTTTTTTAGTGAATTCCAACTGACTCCGACTTTCCGGAATGTAGACGAGTCGCCTGCCTCTCGGTTTTTTATCGGTTACATATCAGTGAGTGTGCAGAGGTTTTGCATAACTGATACCCCCTTCCCCTTTCCGTCACCTAACGACTAGGCATGGCGAGCAATTTCACCCCTATGTTGTAGACATTCCTCCATTACGCACGAAGCGGTTGGCCTCTTCTTTCATTATGCTAGTGGAGCTCTCGGTCGAGATCAGTTTTTCCGAAACGCTATAATCTGGACATCTTTAAGGCCAAAGTGAACAGACACCTTCTAGGCAAACGTGTACCATCTTAGGCCTCATCTTCGCCTTCCATCAAGCTAGATTGAAGTCTAACGTAAGCCTATTGTAATTGTGTATATTATCTTATATTTGTGTGTCTTGCAAAAAGGAATAAATGTCTTCTTTCTTTCTTTCTTTCTTTCTATTATATGTATAAAAAACCAAATGTTCTGTCATTAAATTATTTTACTCTTCTACTTTATTCAAACAACTAACTCTGATATTTTCTGAGACAATTATTATAATATGTGGATGATATAAACTGGAACTGATAATATCTCAAATTGGGGGAAATTGCACATTGTAACCACTTATATCCATTCGTTCATCAAAATTTGTGAATGACGGGTGATAGTGATGACGAATGAGTGGTCCTTGTTTAATTTGACCAGCACTGACAGAGTCTGTAGCTGCAAAATAGCCTACAAAATGTACCTACATTTCTGCATGTATACACGGAGAGAAATGAATTAGCCGTGATAGCTAAGCTCCCTTTGCTGAAATTTTCTTTGCTGTGGCATACAATTTGTTTGCAACTGTAACAAGGCCATGTCTATAGCAACTAAAACCAGTTAGCTACCACTGATAACGATATTTAGCTAAACGAATTTCAAATAATTTGCTAACAGTACTAATTGATTAGCAACTATAGCTAATTTATCAACAAAATAATTTAGTAATTGCTGTTAGTTGTAACCGTTAATAATTCTTAGTTATAGTGGATAAAAATTTCGTTACTATTACTAATTTTACATGTGTTAGACAGCAGATAATATCTTTGATACGTTTGATAAATACATTTTGCAATCACTAATAACATTTTTGCAACAGCTGCTAATTTTTTTCTGATTCATCTACTAATATATCCTTCGCTAATGTTGCTAAGAATCTTAGTCGCACCAACAAATTTACTTTGCAATGAACAGCAATATTATATTAGCAGTCGTAGCAAATCAGACTTATGTGTGGCAGCCAAGAACTTTTTGCAGCTTTGACTAACTTATTCACAAACTGTAGCTAATATTATTTGCTGCAACTGCTAAATATTTTTTTGCTAATGTTGCTAAGAATCTTAGTCGCACCAACAAATTTACTTTGCAATGAGCAGCAATATTATATTAGCAGTCGTAGCAAATCAGACTTAAGTGTGGCAGCCAAGAACTTTTTGCAGCTTTGACTAACTTATTCACAAACTGTAGCTAATATTCTTTGCTGCATCTGCTAAATAATTTTTTGCTAACGTTGCTAAGAATCTTAGCCGCACCAACAAATTTACTTTGCAATGAACAGCAATATTATATTAGCAGACGTAGCAAATCAGACTTAAGTGTTGCAGCCAAGAACTTTTGGCAGCTTTGACTAACTTATTCACAAACTGTAGCTAATATTATTTGCTGCAACTGCTAAATATTTTTTTGCTAATGTTGCTAAGAATCTTAGTCGCACCAACAAATTTACTTTGCAATGAGCAGCAATATTGTATTAGCAGTCGTAGCAAATCAGACTTAAGTGTGGCAGTCAAGAACTTTTTGCAGCTTTGACTAACTTATTCACAAACTGTAGCTAATATTATTTGCTGCAACTGCTAAATATTTTTTTGCTAATGTTGCTAAGAATCTTAGTCGCACCAACAAATTTACTTTGCAATGAACAGCAATATTATATTAGCAGTCGTAGCAAATCAGACTTAAGTGTGGCAGCCAAGAACTTTTTGCAGCTTTGACTATAAGTAACGATAAGTATTAAGGCCAACAGCAACTGAGCTTACGAAATACGCCAACAGATGGCGCTGCGCGCAAGTTACATCGCGCTATCGTTTGGTTGACCGAGCGTCCATATATACCCGAGATGATTTTGAATGATTATCTTGTAACAGATACAGGAAGCGAGTCTGAGTAGCCTAGTGTGCACGTTACTGCTTCTAATTCGTTAGGACGTTAACGGGCCCGGTCTATCAGACTTTGCAGGTGTGTGCACGGGTTGCCGTATCGCAGTGGCGGTCGCTTCCTCGGGCCACAAATTGATTACATCCCACAACTAAGACTCTTGGTAACTGTAACAAACTTAATTAGCAGCTCCAGCTAACCTGATTACATCTCACAACTAAGACTCTTAGTTACAGTAACAAACCCAATTAGCACTTATAGCTAAACAGATTACATCCCACAACTAAGACTCTTAGTTAAAGTAACAAACCCAATTAGAGGCTACAGCTAAATTGATTACATCCCACAACTATGACTCTTGGTTACAGTAACAAACCCAATTAGTACTTACAGCCAAACTGATTACATCCCACAACTAAGACTCTTAGTAACTGTAACAAACTTAATTAGCAGCTACAACTAACTTGATTACATCTCACAACTAAGTCTTTCTTATAGTAACAAACCCTTTTAGCAGCTGCAGCTAAACTCGTTGTCGAATACCGCTAAAGAAATGCGATAGAGTATCAAACTAACTTAGTTGCTACAGCCAACACTTTCGCCGATGCAACGAATTATTTTGATTGTCACATCTAAAGTAATTAGCAGCTACGGCAAATTTGTTTGCAGCTACCGCTAAATATTGCTAATTAAATTAGCTGTCACTGCTAAATATAGCTAATATACTTAGCAGCCACAACTAATTTTAGCTAATATGATTAGCAGTCACTGCTAAGTTTCCCAAACTTCAAAGTGATCACAACTAAGAATATTTGCTATCACAGCCAAGTTTCGGTAGCGAAAAACTCTTTGCAACGATAGCTAAATACTTCGATGTCCCTATAGTTTCGAAGGAATTTAGCTGCGCCAACTAATTCCTAGTTACCACAGCTAAGTTTTTTTTTCCGTGTATACAACATACATTTTAATCAAAAGTAATTGATAGGTTTTGAACATCTTTAAGGAAAGTTTGCAAGCAGCACGCTGTGTAGGTTATGTAAGCACGTAATATAAACAAAATCAGTAAACATTCACACCAAGAAGTGACGCCTATAAGTTCGAATATGATATAAATATTTTCATTGATTTACGGTTTGGTGCCGGTTCTACTTTTACAACCGAGATATACATAGTATAAAACAAAGTCGCTTTCCGCTGTTTGTCTGTCTGTCCCTATGTATGCTTAGATCTTTAAAACTACGCAACGAATTTTGATGCGGTTTTTTTTAATAGATAGAGTGATTCAAGAGGAAGGTTTATAATGTATAATACAATCATAATATACCATGCGAAGCCTGGGAGATTCGTATTATATAAATGAGGTGGATGATTATAATCATAGAAACGGTGAGGGTTCGGTTTTAATTTTAAAAAACTAGTCTGCCAAATAATACTCGTACAAAATTTGTTTGTAGGTAAATAGGTACAATAAAGTGTTTTATAACTATAAATACAAACATATGATTACATAAGTGGTTTAAAATCGTAGTTCAATGACTGCTTAATAATCACTGTGCGTGTCGAATAATGATAGTTTACAAAAAGGTAAATTGATAATGATTTGCAAAGTCATATCGACTACTTATTGTTTTTTAGAAATAATGTTACCATTATAATGTATTGGTTGGTACAATACTTTTTGTCATGAGTTCATAATTTAATGTGCACTTTTTTAGCAATTTGCTTAATCAAGTTCATTGCCCTTTAAAGTAAGGTAGGGTGACTGCGCAAAGTCGGTCACGAACGATCTCAATTATTTTCATTAATAATTAGGAATAGAATCTTGTGCCAAATTAGATATAAGCAGGTGGAAAAAAGAACTCCGCAAGAAAAGTACTCCCTAACTGGTAAAAAAAATAGGAACTCAAGGAAAACTTTATTAACGAAACTTACACGAAACACTGCCCGAGCCCGAGGCTAACTCAGTAATAGTTACTAGTATGCTTAGTGTAAGTTTTCGGTCACAACGTCTCGAACGCGTTTGCGTTAAAATGTCAAATACTATGAGTACAGTTTCTTGCCGTTTCGATCCGCAAATGGCAATGCCTATTTTTCTATAGTGATTAAGACATTTATGTGAACGCGTTCGAGACTCTTAGCTCTCTTTTTTCTTTTGAGACTCTTTTAGCATCTTAGGGGTAGAATTTCGGAAAATCCTTTCTTATCGGATACCTACATTATACAAAAAACTCATCCCCAAGTTTTAGGTCTCTACAATCAGTGGTTTAGGCTGTGCGTTGATCCTTCAGTCAGTCAGTCAGTCAGTCAGTCAGTCATTCATTCATTCAGGACAAAACATTTTATACATGTATATATAGTATAGATTTTACTGTTAGAAAATATTAAAAGGGGCAACATTCTCACGTTAATTGCCGTTTTATGCTTGTCCAGAAAATGTAGGTACTGAAAGAAATGTAAGTAAACAGTAATCTTTAATATTGCTGCTAAATAGCAGAGCTTGAATGGGTATGTTTTGGCGACGAAAAATAAACAGACAACATGACACGATGGATGACGGAATACCTTTTATTGGCACAAGAGGTTATTCTATCTCAGCCTTCTAGGTTGGCAATGCGGTAACCAGCATTAAAAATTGGTTTAAAATATATTTTATTATTAGTAGTTACGTGAAATTTTGCAAATATAAAATGTTAAACATAACACATAAAAATTACTTCTAATTGTGTATTTTCCTTATAATATATTTTTACCCAAAATACTTTACAGTAGAAGGTTATTTCTTAGAAGGATTTATGTGAGCTAACACTTAAACCAGGCGAATGGGAAAAGAACTTGGCAAGCAATGAATTATTTGTGCAATATACCTATACGTAGAATAAAAGTTACTACACATCAACCTGCAATAATAAAGCTAATAATAAAATATTAATAGTATAAATTATCCCAATTTTGCTTTTTCATCTCAAAAGCTTCTTATCGTGAAACTAAACTAAACATCGCAAATTACCGATGACTGTAAATTACAAAAATAATCCGTGCCTTGATATACAAAGTTGTACAACCTGTGATACAGAAATAATAAATCTAAAATTGCATTATTAAGTGCGGTCGCAGACGACAGACGCTAGCGCAATGTAACTAGCGGGGGTTTTCCTATAATAAATTATATCTTCCACTTCCCGACCGATGCAACTCATATATTGCGTTATACTACTTTTAATAACAAAATATTTCTAACTAGCTGTTGCCCGCGGCCTCGCCTCCGTTCCAGTTTTTTATTTTTCCCAAAATATTGTATCGTAAAAATAAGGAACATTGTGAAAAATTTGCTGAACTAGGCCAACCGTTGTCGAGTTTTGCGCTCAGCAACATTCATTTATTAATATAGATAGATTCATTTCCAGTTTGGAACGTGGAATGCATCTATATAATACAGCTTTCTATAATATTGTAAACGGTATTCTGTTAGTCGGTTTATAGTAGGTACACTTAACCAAGATGTTTTACTAAATTGACGATAACATCTACATTATAACATTAAATTTTCAGTAAAAAACAATAATTTAATGATGAAACGACTAATGATGATGAGGTGTTGAATTGATGACAAATGATTATGTTATTTGACTTACCCAACAACTTCAGTACTTACCTAAACTAAATGAAAAGTAGCCTAAGTAACTTTTTCGGGTCAAAAGTCAAAAGATTTAGTTAATCTGTTAAGTTAAATAGTTACAAACAAAAAGATACCACTTTCACTATTTTGATAAAATATGGACACTCGTACATTACACAAAAGGAGTGCAGGTAGACGCGTTGCCTAGAGGAAAAAATGGAATACCTCAAGTGCCTGTAATTTCACCGGTTGTCTTATTCTCGTCGCCAGAACTGAGCAGCACAAGTACTGCTGCTTGGCGGCAGGATTAGTGAGTAGAATGGTGATATCGATCCGGAAGGACCTTGCACAAAGTCCTACGACCCGTTAAATTCATAATATTAGCAAGGATTGTTTCAATGTAATGGATAAAAAATATCTGTATAATTTTGAGTTGTTTTACGAGTATAACTTTAAACCAATTTGTTATAAATTTATTCGTTCTCGCTGCTGAATCTCTCACTGAATACCTGTATTCTGTACCCTTAGTTAAGCCGTGAGAACTTAATTAATTGCTTTATTTATGAACCAAATTGAAGCATTCTTTATATTGAATTGGGATTGTCTATTTTTTTACAATGTATAGTAAATCGAAAACCATTTCGAGATAAATGCTTTTTAAATCGTTTTCTGTATTTACTTTATTTTATTTTGCTATAATGAATTTATTACATGAAAAATAAGCAATGACCTTCATTTGATATTCCCAGACATGACGTAGACGGTCCAAAATGTACTTTATTTGCAAAGGTTACAAATTCTATGCTATTTACGCGTGTATTATACTACGGAGTTCAATTTGGACCCGCAATCTGACATTTCATTCATCTTATGACAGATGACAAGCAAATGGGCAATCTTGTTACTGTCATTCTTGTTTTTTCCACTGTTCACTTTCATAATTGTTGTATTATAGTTTAGATTTAGAAGCACTTTCGGTAGATAATTAGGCAACAGTGTAACCGCACAGCGATGTGCTTCGCTCACATGAAAGATTTTCCGCTAAATATTTTAATGGAGAGCGAAAATATTACGTTTTTCGGTTTACTTTCGCCTACTGAGTTTGCTGTCTTATCTCCGGGTCCTGTTTTGTCTCGATAATACCTGGTATGTGTTTATGGACCTTTCTGCTTCGCGCAGAATGTTATGGTATGTGTAACGATTGTGAAAATATAAAATTCATAGGAGAAGATCGCGTGAATCTTCCTGTGTTATTGTTGAATCATGTTGACATTGATACTAATGACAGTTTGCCAACTTCACCACAGATAGAAAAGACGTTAATGGCGGCGCTTCACATACGTTTTATGATCAATTTATCCAATAAGCAGATGTGTGGCACCGGCAATGGAAACTCTGACGTCACAATGGAAACTCTGACGTCATCAACCAAAATACTTTCAATAATTAATAGTGAAAAAAATACCGAGTTATATGAGAAAATATTGAAATTGGTTTCTTATAATTGACTATTCTGCACAAAAAAAATATAAAAAGGATAGGTATTTTTTTTTAGACAATCCCAATTACGAAATTGTAAAATTATTCTGTAGAAATTTTACTAAATTCCTAGTAATTGCGATCTACATGATAATGTTTACGATACCGAGGCTGAGGTAAAGATATTATTTACCCTTAGTACGAAATTTTCATAAATTACATACACATATCCACATACGCAAATCACGTCTTTATCCCTTATAGGGTAGACAGAGCCTAAAGTAACAAGACCTTCAGGCCATGCAAGACTGTGGGCGTGTAGGTGGTAAGTGGAATCAAAGTAGTGATAGGTTGCTTTTACTTATTACTTACGAGCTTTATATTAACTCGCAAATTTTTTCTTGCAATTCAATTTGGCATACCTGTGTAAATCAGATGACAATACAATAATCTGGTAGTAAAATTCAGGTGGTCCGGCCAGGATCGTCTCCGCAGGAGGGAACTCTTAAACGGTTGGTCCGATTGACTTAAAAATTTGGTACACATATGTAGGACGGATGACAATGCAAGTACAGTCAACAAAAAGTACAGTCAGCAAAAAACCTTGTATTCAAAATTGAATTTTTAGGTTAGGGTATTATTTTTATTTGGTCTGAGTCTGTGGATATTTAAGTTCTAAGAAGTACGTAAATATAATATAGAATTAAAATACAGGCATGCCTACTTTTGTCCGATGCGCCTAATGAATGATATACGAAGTAGGTCACCTATGATAATCATGAAGAATTATTACGGTGTATATACGACACAGGACATTATTCTCCCTTGCTCCCCCGTGTCGCATTAAAGAAAGGTATTTATTGTTTGCCATAAATTTAACGTCCGTTGTTCGTTAATACTTGCTTGCAATATTTTTTTAGGAAAAATTAAAAGTGCACTAAACTTGTATGTGTTTTTATAATACGAGTACGAGAGTTTTTAACATTGATATAATCGGTTATAGTTTTAGTTTGCAAATGATTTCAACTAACACGATCAGTCCGGCCCACGTCTCGCCTTACATACTATAAAGTTTTACAGACTCATAGCAAAAAGGCCATTGTGAAATAAATAAACTGTTTGTTTTAGTAAAATCACAAGAACGCCCCTCGCCTTCATGTGCGGATAGTTTTACGGAAGCGACGTATATATTTTTGGATCACAGCTGGGCTGAGGAAACGGCGGTGCATTTATTTGTATTGATTCGCAACAAAACACAATACTTGACGTTGATCTCTATCGTTTCTACAGTTCCTCATATAATTAGATATAATATTAGCGCACATTTCGTGTAGTATCTATTTATACTAGCTTTTTTATTTTTCTTATTTCTAAATTTCTAAAAATCGCATGACCTCTCTAAAGTTTAGAAACCTTCAAAATGTGATACAAATATGGTATCATATTTTGAAGGGGTGACTTTCGAGACATTCCAACCTGAAAGAATTCTTGCCTTGTAGGTACCAAGCTTTTAGGTGAGTTTAACCTTTTTCAAACATGACTATGTCAAAATAAAATGTAATTTAAATCAAAAGGAGTAAGGAGTCCTATTTAAATATCAACTTCCAAGCAAATCACCCACAAAACAATTTGCTGCCCCTTTTTAATCCCATTAGGGAATGAATTTTAAGAAAATACGAAACACGTGTTCCATCAATTCTGTCAAAGAATATTTATGCAAAATTTGAAGCAAGTCAGACCAAGGAATCACGTCGCCCACAAACTAAGCCCCCCCTTTTTCACGCCCTTAAAGGTAGAATTTCGAAAAACCCTTTCTTATCGGATGCTTACGTTATACAAAGAACACACCCTCCAAGTTTCAGGTCTCTACGATCAGTGGTTTAGGCTGTGGATTGTTCCGTCAGTCAGTCAGCCAGTCATTCAGGACAAAGTATTTATATGTATATATGGATTAGATAGATAACTTTTGCACTGGACCACCGGTGGCTAGGAGCTCCCAAACACTCAAAATCGCTACATTGCCTTTGCGCGCCACAAGCAATTATACGCCACCATGCGCTATTGTCTCTCGTACACGATGGCGATGGGCCATTGTAGGCTGTAGTGGGCCATTCTAGGCTGTTGTGTACTGGGGCCTTCATGTCACGCGTGGGAACGACCAGTGGTCTTCTTTGGTCAGCTTTGATTACTCCTGCCGTTTGCACCCTAGGTTATATTTTTGTTAATCTATGGAAGACTAGCACCACTTGTGAGACCGGTGTTAAGTTTAGAAGTACGTCGGTAAAGTGAACAAGGTGACAAAGTATTTCATGTAACTAGTAAACTGGAAACATTGTCTTTGATTAATCGATACGGCTGCACAACACAATAGAAAGGTCGAAATACAGTAACCAAAACATTTTGAGATATCAATCCTTTATCCGTTTTATCGAATGACACGATAATTCCATTTAATAAATGGTTTTATGTGTCTGATAAAAATAGCAATTGAACGCAAAACAGTTAAAGAGTATACCTAAGTGATAATGTTAGCATTCCAAAGCTGCAAAAAAAATATTTTGAATAAGAAAATAAAATAAAAGGCCGAAGGATTTTATAACATTCCAACCCGCGAATTCCCAACAAACAATGTTTTGAAATTGGTCTTTGACATGAGGGTAATGAGCGGTAGTTACATTTTATACTATTTTTATATACATGTCGAGGAGTTGAAGTGGTCGCCATTCGCCATGGCCGAAATCGGTCGGAAGGATCATCATCATCATCATGTACATTATTATCATTAGCTATATGTAAACTGTTCGTAGCGACACCATCGCAGAGGCAAATAGAAACTTTTAGGCTATCGGGAATCGGTGATAATCTATTAGGAACTATGCTATAGGCGATGCGGCTAGCAACCCATCACTATTTTGATTCCCCTTTCCACCTATACGCCCACAATCATGCTAAACGTGGCCTTTAGATCTTGGTTTAGATGTATATAAGGTGGTTTAAAGCTCTCGCAAGTTTGCATGAAAGTCCTTGGTTTTTAGAACTAGAGACCTATAATTTTAACAAGAGGTTGTTTATAAGTAGAACACGTCATTTGAAAAGAAATTTTGCCACAGTGCCTGATTAAAGTGGCTTCAGGGCTTTTGCAACTTTGTATGCAAGTCCTTGGTCTTTTGAACTAGAGACTTAAAATTTTGAAGAAAGGTAGTTTATAAGTAGTAGGTATACATCAGTCAAGAAATATTTTATCCCCAGAGCCAGATTTAAATGATTTAAGGGCTTTCGTTTTGTATTAAGATTCTTGGTTTTTTTGCACTAGAGATATGAACTTTGGAAAAGAGATAGTTACACGTCTGTTCGAAAAAAGGATTTTCCACAAGCCTGGATTAAGATGGTTTGAGGAGATATACATACATACATACATACATACATAAATCACGTCTTTATCCCTTACAGCGCTTACGGTACGGAGGCTACTGAAACTTTCTTAAAGAAGTCAATCATGTTGTGTGATTACTTAGTATCCATTTCTTGCGCTATATTTTAGAACCCAGTATGGTCACCTACTTAAAGATCTTGAAATGTATGTGTTTTTTACGCTTATCTATAAAGTAAATAAGTAAGTAAGTAAATGCTTTATTGTACAAATACAAATATAAAGAAACAGATAAAATTCACAACAAAATAAAAATAACATTAAAGTGGTAAGTAGAGAAAGAAGAAAGAAAGAAGACATTTATTCATTTTTGCAAGACACACGAATATAAGAGATTATACAAAAATAAACAAGAAAAATAAAACACAGACATGAAAAATAGATCATCAGCGTCGTGTGTCTTCGCAAAAGTGAAACGGAGTAGGTACCTATAGAGTGAGTTTAAATGATGACTATGTTAAACTGCGCCGTCCTTTCATCACATCACATCATAACAAATCTTATAATATGCAACTACAAGGCGACACCGGTTAATGATCAACAATATAATAATGACTAAGTACTCGGGAGCAGCCTTCATCGCAAACTAGACCTTGCTTGTAATTTTCTACCACTGAGACAATCAATGTCAAAGTCATGATGTTTAGTCATGGTCATGTATGAGTTATCATTCACATTTAATTTTGCAAATTGGGTACGTAGGTACCTGAGACTTCACAGCATCAATCAGTTGACAAAGTTCGCGATTCCCATTTTAGATTTTGTACGGAAATAGCAAGCTGTGACGTCTCTTATTTGCGACTCAATTACACTCATTGTTTAATCAACTAAGATACTATTTTATACAATTATTGCATTTGCATATCAGGAAACGAGATTAAAATAATACAAGATCGTATCGAATCCAGTAACAAAAAATCATGATTTCTAATTTTTTCCAAAAAGTGATTCCAATATTACGTAACACGACCGCGTTAAGGTCACAGAAATATATATGTGCGTACTAAATTTCATCTTTACCACACATTCGAAGTAAATTGTAAGAGGTCCGATTTTCCTATTGAAATCTGGAATACAATATTTTATGACAATAATCTTCGGATATCAACTTTTCGTCTTAATCAGGTAATTTTAAAACGAGAAATTAGAATTCACATTTGATGGATTTTTATTTTACTGATACTTCTTTGTTATAATGTTTTTCGTTTATTCTATTCTACATTCCATCGAAGGAAATTCTGGCAAATTTTCCGTTCAGCCATGATTCGTTTTCGGGCCGAGATTTGGTAAATACCTCTCTGGAAATTCTTTCTTTCGGAATGTTAATTGAAAGCGAAACAAACACTTACCTTTTCTTTTGGTTTATTTTTAAAGACCTTATTTTGTACCATTATGTAACGTTAAAGCGTAACTTAAAAACATAGTGTTACGAGCCCTTTACATTTTTATTATTGTTTGTGCTTTTTATACCTACTCTTATTTATGAGACTTTTTACACTTCATAATTGCCTTGAGTGTGTCATGTCAATAATAAAATCATCACACGAAATTCTTGTCTAGTTACGTTCATCTTGCAATCGAAACAATGCTTGACACATATTTTTCAAAACAACTTTTTTTTCGTAACGTCTTGTCTATTATTTTCGGCCAGTATTTGAAACTCAATTAAAAAAGGTTGCAATCGGTAGTAAAAAATGTATAATTTTGCATGTAGTTTTATACAGCTAGAAACTTTCAGAACAACCTAGGTATTGTATTATTACCGCACTTAACTTATAAAGTACCTACCTATGCCAAATTTCAAGTTAGACACTCGGATGTTTGTTTACAGACACCGCGGGACAAGTGAAACTAAAAAAGGCTTGTAAAAACAGGCACTTTTCTACTCTTGTATTGTAATCCGCTAGTTGTTATTGTACAATCATTTTCTAATGCCGTTTTTCTTCATAAATTTTACTTAGTCGCTTCATCGATGTTTCCCATGCCAAGCCACGGAAGGATATGTTTTTTTTTTCATTTTGATTACAGTTACAAGTACTTCTATGCTGGTCTGGGAGCAAAGAAAAAACATAGAATGTACCAGCTGCTTTTTTTCCCGCGCTGATTGTAAAAGCCCATCGAGGGAATAGGCGAAAATCTTAGGAATCATGTTATAGGCGATGCGGCTAGCAATCCATCACCATTTTGATTCCACTTTCCACTCCACATATGCGCCCACAATCATGTTAAGCGTGGCCCTTGGGTCTTATTACCCTAGGCTCTGTCTACCCCGTAAAGGATAAAGACGTTGATTTATGTGCAGTAACAATCATTGTAATTAGGTAGGTAATTAAAAAATAATTAAAGTCATTAAATCTTATTTAGACTAGGTACTCTGCAAGTCTCGTGCCACAATCCACTTTAAGAACCCTTTTTATGAAAGTGACGATTGCATAAAAATAAATACGCAAAGCCAGCGCAAATGGTCGCCTGGTGGAATTTGAGCATCACCACCCAACAACACCCGCATCACTAGAGGAACGCAGCCGCTGTCTTACTCTCCATACCGGAACACAGCAATAAAATGCCTGCACGAGGCCCTACCAACTGTATAAATATTTGCCGTTGAATTAATAGTGGACTGAATGAATAATGCACTGGGACGAGAATATTCCCAAAACATATTTATACATATACACATACTGCTTCTCGTTTGTAGCTCAGCCTACCGGAATTAATTTTGTTTACATTTAGCATATCTGAATTATCTGATTTTTCCTTACACATTACGAATTCCAATCTCACGTTTATAACGAGATTCGCAATGATTGAACATGAAATTGAAATATAAAGTAGAACCAATCTGTAAACAAATAAGCTCAAACACAATTCATAGCAAAATGCAAATATGCGAGATACGATATCATTGATTTAATTATATTAGGCGAAACGGTTGGAGAAAAGGTAGGTTTTCGTATTGGCGGGGTCACTACGGTGCCCCCAGATTCACAAGACCTGACGCATTACATCGACTATGGAGAGTGGTGATCATTTAACATCAGGTGACCCACTAGTTCGTTTGTCTGGCCACCCTAACATAAAAAAAAATCACATTCCTTCGTATTTTTTTATAATACATTAAAAACGTTTGTACGGTAGAAAGACACCGAGCAGCTGTCTTGTATTCATACGAGACAATAATATGACGGCTGTCGCCAGTATTTTCTTTGACATGTAATTTGTTCATTCCTTAAAACGGATATCACATCACGTGCTTGGAATTTGCTCTTACATCTTCTTACATAATATCTTTTTCATACTACACGCTATTTATAAAACAACTCATTTTTTTATAAAAAACCGACCAAGTGCAAGTCGGACTCGCGCACCGAGGATTCCGCACAGATTCGGCAAGTGAAAATAAAATCCAGCGTTAGCAGAGCCCTGCCTCCTAAGCAAAATTTAGGCAGTTTAAGGCCATTTTATATTGGTTTTTTACATAGACAAACAGACAAAAATGTTCTTTTTTTACTTTTAGTAAGTATCTATTGTTCGTGAAATCGACATCATCTGCTATTTAGCTATCACGGTTCCTAAGGTACAACCTGGTGACAGACAGGTAGACCGGCAGACAGACGCACAGTGTAGTCTTTGTAATAGGGTCCCGTTTTGACCGTTTGGGTACGAAATCCTTAAAACCGACCTATCAAACACCGATTATAATGATGAAATGTATATGTGACCCGCTAGAAGTATTTATTTGTAAACTTTCAATGATAATAATAAAATAATCTTGATGAGGGATTAGAGGTAAAAAAACACTTTTTTTTAAATTAGTACATCGGTAAATCGCTAGTAGGTAATTAAATTAATTTAAATTTTTAACGTATTTACGTATAATTAGAACCAAGCTAAAATTTATAAATCTTCATAACATTGTGAAAATATTGCATTTGTGTTTTTTTTTAATGTTTACCAGTTCGTGCCGTGTTACATCACTTACATCGACTTAATTCATATTTTTTTTCGCCCCTAATTAAAAAGCATTTTCTTCTAGTATTTATAAGGTTTTTAAGAGCCCCGCAAACAAATCATTATTTTCGTGTGTTTCATGTTCAATAATAGATAATTATATTTTTAGAGTACCAAATATTCTCTTATGAATACTTAAACATGCAAATATTTTGTTACAGGTTTGGGATCGCTGATTTGTGAAGAAGTGAATTCACCGCGTTAAACCTACGAGACAAGACTCGAGGCGGTTGCGTGTGACAATGTGCGATGTTTCAGTGAAGTGGCAATAGACAAAAATAACTATGGCCTCATTGGACTTCAATGTAACAAACGTTACCAACACATCACCGGGTCCGGTGGACCCAGTGCATATATTCGGGCCTCAAAGAGACCCTATGTACATAGTACTCCCCATCACAATTATGTACACATTCATATTTCTGACAGGACTATTTGGAAATATATTTACTTGTCTAGTGATAATACGAAACAAAAGTATGCATACTGCAACGAATTACTATTTATTTAGTTTAGCTATATCTGATCTCTTACTTCTTATAAGTGGTATGCCTCAAGAGATGTATTCTATATGGTCAAAGTGGCCTTACGTGTTCGGACAGGCCTTTTGTTTGATCAGGGGGTTGGCGGCGGAAACTTCGACGAACGCGAGCGTGTTGACGATAACGCTGTTCACGGTAGAGCGGTACCTGGCTATCTGCCACCCATTTGTCTCTCACAAGATGTCGAAGCTGTCTCGAGCGACCAAGCATGTCATAATGCTGTGGGTGGCTGCGCTGGCCTTGGCACTACCGCAAGCACTACAATTCGGCGTCCTCAGCCACCAAGGCGTAGCCATGTGCTTACAGACCAGAGTCATCATTGAACACTCCTTTGAAATCTCGACATTCTTCTTCTTCTTAACGCCTATGGCGTTAATAACGATCCTTTACTCCATGATTGGATTGAGATTGAGGAAATCAGACATAGGCAAAGAAGTGACAGGTCAGACAGAGATAAATCGAAATATGAGATTTACGCCCAAAGTTCAAAGGAAACAAAGCCAGTCAACCAAAAGAGTTGTAAAAATGTTAGGTGAGTAACCAGTTTTTAATTAAAATTACAACATATCTTACGTGTGTAAAACTACATGCCGTTATAATCGGTTGGTAAAAAGTTCTTAAGTTCCGGGTTTATCACATAACTTTATTTGCGGCACAAAGGTATAGGTACAGATTTCAATAAGAGAATTGAACACGAACGAAATTCAAAGACAGCACATCTGTAAGCATCCTCGGCTAGCGTCACGTCTCGATGTGACCTGACCCTCAAGGTTTGTTTCACCCATGAAATTAGACGTCGATATAAATTTAATATAAATTTAAATACATGAATTAATCACGTTCACAAAATTATTTCAATGCCTGCCTCTGTTTTCTTCCTCTCGTCGTGATAGAAGTTTAAATTAATCAGACACGAAGTTCGTGATTGAGCTGTAGATGATATTGATCCGGCAGACCATCACCTTTGTAAAAAAAACTTCCAAGCATAATAACTGAGGGTCTACACAACGAATTAATGAACCAGACATTTTTTTTGTTATTTGATATACTTTAAAAATAAACTAACTGTGCATGGTTTACATTTTACGGATTAATTCTCACAATTAAATATCCGTCGTCAGCTTTAATGTTTGAAAAAATGCCAAATACGTTAACTTGTGCTTCTAATAAAAAATAATGGACGAAATGTTGTGACCAGTTGCCGTGGTGGTGGCTTTCTTCATCTGCTGGGCGCCGTTCCACGCCCAGCGTCTGGTGGCGATCTACGGCACCAACGAGCATCACCTGCCGAAGTCCCGTCTGCTTCTACAAGCCTACACTATCCTGACATACATCTCCGGGGTCTTCTACTACTTCTCAACGACCATCAACCCTATTCTGTACCACATCATGTCCAACAAGTTCAGAGACGCGTTCAAGGTTGGTAATTTTATGGAACTACTATAATTGCCGAAAATAACATGTCAATTTTTATTGATTCTTGTAGTTATGTATAATTTAAATTTTACTATCTCTGACCATTCTCATGAAAGGTTTCCCGACTAATACCATAACCAAAACACTAGGTTAGATTAATTTGTTTACGGAATATTAGACATTGCTTTTAACAAAAGTCTTCTGTGGTTTAGAACAATACGAAATAATAAATTAAGTATGAAATGTACTGATAATTCCACAATAATAATATGCTATCCACGACCTCATCAACAACCGATCATATGCTAAAAGATTATTTGTTAGTAAGAGCTCTAGTTTTACGCCCTTAGAAAGCCTTTTCAAATAAAAGTATAGCGTAACGTAGCATTTAAGTTTCGTTACTGTATTGTGAGCATTTGAAAAATGTCCAAAGCAACTTGCCAATGCATCTGCTGTACCTATTTCATTTAAACTCATCAAAAAAATCAAATTACACAATAGTTAATAATGGATATCATGTGATAGTTTTTTATTAGTTTTTGTTAAGGCCTGCTTATTGGAGTACACACCAAAACTGTTCTAGGGAGAGATAATCCCCACTATATATTTTCGTACGCTTTGCTTTCTGTGATAGTTTTGTATATTGTGCACCGTTACATTCGCGGTTTTCTTACATACCTATGCGATGAGTGTGGCCATTTAATAATTGTTATTCTTAAAACAGGTTTTGCTTATTCATACGATAAAAACGATTCTACTCAACGCAATGCCAGTTTTAAATAGCAACTACGTACTCAATTAATATTGTATTCAATTGCCCATTATAATAGCTAGATGAGTAAAAAAACTGCTAAGTTACCATTCAAGTAAACTGACGCTGTTATTGTAAATTAATTGGATGCTTTTGTAAAAACCCGTCTCATACCAAATCAACAAGTATAGGTACTTACAATGTATAGGATTCAGTTTTTTTTTTAATTAAATAGATGAAACGGAACATTCATGGCGCCTAAGCATTGAATGGTACTAGAAAACTGCAACAGGTACGATACTGCTACTTTATTTGTTCAATATAATTTATTCAACTATCGTCTACTTCAGAAGTATTTATGTATGTATGTATGTATGTAAACTCTTTATTGCACATAAAAATTAAAAAAATACAGAAATACACAGAAAATATAGTGTATTTAATGGTTGTACAAAACGATGGCCCAGACGAATAAACGTGCAAATGTCATTACTTGCACATTACATTTGCACGTTTATTCGTCTGGGCCATCGAAAAGTTTTTAGGAAGCAAACAAGTTGGGTCGCTTATATTACATTCTCTTTCTCATTCTATCTTTGTCTCGATATTTGTTATTCCATATTTTGACAATATTTTTAACTGCCTTCGGAAAAAGAGGAGTTGTTAGTTCGATTATATTGTTTTTATATTAGGTATCGTTTATTATTATTTTTAGCAGTTACTTGTATGCCAAATTTAAATCAAGTAATTTAGTGATTACAACTACGGAAAAACGGCTCCTTTGCAGCGAAAATATTAATACCATTTATTAAATATCCAGAGGATATTGGCTCCCCTATGATACTCAAAGAATATGTTGTATGTCTAACAAATCACAAGTCTCTAGCTTAAGTGGTTTAGGTTGTGCTTTGTCCGTCAATTAAGTTGCCTACTCTTTTATAGGTATAGTTAGATATTATTTCTTTTGCTGTGGCATTTTGCATCAGTTAGGTATATTTCAATGTTTTAAATGCAATTTAATACATACTTTTGCAAATACCGTTGGATCCTACACGGGATTTTGGAAAAAGAAACGTTGAATTTTAATTTAAAAAATGTATCTGTCACCTGTCGTTGAAAGTTTGTCGGGGTTCTACCATTGCACCCTATAAAAATTAACAAATTATATTTGTAGGTAGTCTAACAATTTATGTACCTATGTGTTGTCTATTTTAGATTCTCATCAGAGTACCGCACGCTGAAGCTACCGAACAACGGCTGATTAAAAACAAGTAGTGTCTTCTTCAACCTCGACATTGGCAGAATCATCGACAGTATCGATGGAGCCAGATTTTTAAAAATTGAATTGAATTGAATACCATTGCCAGTCCATCGTGCGTGAATCACTAAATCTTTGTCACAAGATTTTTGAATTCTATTTTTGTTACTTTGACATTGGCGAAGTTGTCGTCGCTATAACGATTTGATACGCCACAAACAAAAAGAAGATTTTTTTTGAAAAATTTGGAACGGGTAACTTAACTTACCTACTTACATTCGATAACTACTTACAAGAATACTTGTATTATCTACTTTATGTCCAAGTTAAATGAAAGTTTACTCAAAATAAGATAGCGGGTGGTAGGGCCTTGTGCAAGGTCCGTCCGGATCGCTACCACCATCTTACTCGCTAATCCTGCCGCTAAGTAGCAGTGCTTGCACTGCTGTGTTCCGGTGTGGAGAGTAAGACAGCCGGGGAAATTACGGGCACAAGAGGCATTTCATCTTAATCCTCTAGGTTGGCAACGCATCTGCAATCCCTCCGGGGTGCAGGTGTCTATGGGCAGTGGTGATCACTTACCATCAGGTGACCTACTTGCTCGTTTGCCTTCCTATCATATATAAAAAAAAAATTGTCTTTACATATGGTTTAATCAAAAATCTAGTTTACATAAGTTTCTATTTACTGATAAGGATCTTTAAGAGAGCCTCTTTTTACTGATACTATGTGTTTCCAAAAATATTGTAATAACTATCTACCTCTAATACTAATATCAATTACCGTAAAACCGGGTGAAAAGAGTTTGCGAGGGCAGAAGGGATTCACTTAACTAATATTTCGTGTTTTCACTTGCTACTTCAAATTTCAGGCTCAGCTTGCTCTAAAAGTCGTTTAGTTATACTTATAGACATATTATATCTCCTTTTTCTGGTAATTTGATATCGTATTTTTTTTTATTAATCCTATCCCTTCTGATGCCCTTACTGGGTGAGCTGCGATTTGCCTACATTTTATTGTTTATTGCTTAAACTATGATACTAAACGACAAGTAATCATTATTATACTAAAATTCATACCGCCAGAACATTTTTTATCTATAAAAATCAACTTACCACCTATTAAAATATTTTTTCATCACTTAGTAAGCTCTGAAAGTAAGTTGCATTTAACTTGAAATCCGAGTTGTAAATTCTTAGAGATGTAAGTAAATTTAAAAATCTAATGGTGCTCCTTTGTATTCACGAACTGGTAAACAAGGAGATTGTAATGCGTAATACTTACCTCCAAACCTCCATGCTGGCATAATGCTGCTGCCCAGTGCTGGCTGAATGTGCCAAAGCCAAATAGCGCGAGGCCATTAAAAAAAAACAAAAGACGGTTTGGCGCGATAAATTTTCTTCCGCTCTATTACAAATTGCGTATTTTTTTTAACAATAATGACGAGTTCAAGTGACGATTTGGATTTTCCTCGCATTTGTGATGAAAAGTAGTGTTCAACTCGAGTGTAAATGATTAATTACACCCGCGAACTATAAGCACCCTCACTCGCTTTGCTCGCTCGTGCGCCTAAATGTCTTGGGTGTAATTGATCACTTACAACCCCAGTTTATCAATCTACTATTTATCGAGATTTGAACTTCAATGTTGTCCCTACTCACCCTGTTTTACGGTATTACATGCATTATTTTAGAACTAGCTAACATTAGGCGGCTTTTATAGGTTTACCCTTACTCTTATTCAGACAAGTAATGATAGCATTATTATTTCGTAGTCGAAAATTTGGCCACCTCAGAGGCAAAGCAACCCCGCCAGTGCCTTGTCCAAGTAGAGATGGACTCTTATTTGGGTAAGCGTGCTTGCTCCTCTTAAGCAACATGATCAGTTAGGGTTGGTGTACATTTTGACGAGGCAAATCGACAATACGTCGACAGTCAAAAATGCCCCATGTTAACCCTCGTCAAACGCACATTGGCCATTACGTTGGGGTGGGGGTACACCCGCCTCCCTGTAATATAGCAAAAGCCACAATCAGAATAAATCTCGCAGGTGATCATTTTCAGAACACGCTGGTGCGGTGTTGCCGACTGGGCAACCGCTCCGCACAGCGCTGCTCCTACACGACCCTCGCCCTTGGCAGAAACCCCACCTCTAGTGGCACAGACAACTCAGGTGTAGCATTTTTGCCATAACTTACCATTTTTTATCCAACTGTCCAAAGTTTCTTTTTTTAAATGAGAAGAACAGACGAGCAACCGTGTCACCTAATGATGAATGATACGTGATGACCGCTTCCTATAGTCATTCAGGTAGCATGAACATCTGGCGCGCTGATCCTGCCGCTTTTATCTCTTATTTCAACCCTTTCAAGACTTTTTTTACATTAAAAAGTACCCTATGTCCTTTGTCAAGTTTACTCTATCTCTAACCAAAATACTTACACATCTCTACCTATTCCTATTCCTACCAAATTTCATTAAAATCGATTTAGTAGACAGACTAACAGAGATTTACTTTCGCATTTATAATATTAGTAGGGTAGTAAGAATTTCAGTCTTGTGTGTATTTTAATCACATTAAATTGTTCAAACGATAAAGAAAACAAATCAATTATTGTATTGAATTTAAATATTTGCATTTTTTGACAGGTAATAATCCTAAAGATGGAATCCCAAAGGACAGCGGAAGTAAAAGAGGTCCTAAGACCTCTACACCCGACAAAAAGATCCAGTTCGACCCTGATTGTGACGTGAACTATTATCTGCGAAAAAAATCGGAGAGCAGACGTTCAATCAACGGAGAACTCGAGCAAGGCATTCCACGCAGGGAAGGCTTTTCCTTGCCACTTGAGAGAGAAAGGAATTGTGATTATATGCCTTATACACCGCAAAAAACAGTATACGTATTGTCTTCCGGTGATAAAATGAATAATGACACGCCAGAAGAAAACAAAGTGGTGTTATCTGATGAACCAGAAGTGTACATTAGGGAGATTGAAGAAAGAATGATACGGTGCCAAAAGGGGTATGGCTAAACCCCAATAGATTTCCGATGTACAGAGTTGATTATTATAAAAATACATAGATGTCTTTATCAATGTTGATGTTCTACAATATACAAGTGTATTCTACAAATATTTAAGTAGTTAATACCCCACATTAGAAATGTGTGCCTAAACATTCCCCCTCTATTCAGTGTTCCTACTACGGTTTCCGTGTGGCTGAATTTGACGCTACTTCATCGGTTGAAATCAATGTCTACGCGAAAAAAATCATATAATGTTGAAAAGTTACTTAATATAACATTAAACTATTTAAATGAAATAAAATTATCTTTGTCATTCTCTTATTTTACGAATGCAAAGTCCATCAGGGTCGCGAAGAAAAGTTTTTCATCGACAAATCTCGAATATGTTACAGATAAATGCAACAAACTTTATGTACGGTCAAGTGCAAAAATAAGTATCGACACGAACTTCTCAAAAATATTTACCACAACCTTATAACGCCGGTGTTTGGTACTTATTTTTGAAACGTTGAATAGATACATAATAAAGTTAAAAGTGTTAGTTACACTAGAATATTGCACTCACTTTTTCAATAGTTGTATGCTATTTTAATTCAGGTACTTGAATTTAAAAATTTAACTAAATGTTCAATTCAGTTCGATTCAAGACTGAGCTTTGTTTCATACACCCTGTTCCATTGCAAAAAAGTGGAACCGGGCATACTTATATACTTATATTATATGAACCCGGAGCCGCGTATGTAAAGTAATATTTAGACGTCCAATTACGTTCTACGTTTTACACTTTTTATTATTTTAGACAAGAAAAAATGTAAACGTAGCGCTACTTTCATCGTAAAAGGCACTTGTTTTGAAGTCAAATGCTTGAATTTGGCAAGACTTTTGAATATATTAAGTTTCTCCTAACATTCGTTTTTTACTTTTTATGTGGTACTGTAATACACAAAAACAACGAAAAGTTAAACTAATACAAATAGAAATTACCTAACGGTAACTAAATGTTTTCAATTAACAATAAATATTTACCTTGCTACTCCGCTACTCGCGTGCAAGATAACCAAGCCTGTGCGAAATAATATGTTTCTCAAGCAATCCACTCCACTAATGCCACATAAAACAAATATAAATCCCACATACTTAAATCCCTTACACCATACAAACACAAACAGGTGTTCGTTCGTGTGACTGGATTCCGTAAATCAGTACTTGCAATCACATTGCGTGTACAGGTTTTAATAAGTAACCACATACTAATTTAACAAAAAGTTCCATCTTATTAGAAGTGTAGCCGCTAACTTGATGTTGATAAAGGTTGCAGCATTACTTACGTTGTAGTTGTAACCACCAGATCTGATTAGTTTGTGGTACTGTACAACTTCACACGGCAGTACTGTACCCAGTGACTTCACTAAAATAGCCAAAATCAAATTGCTTATTGGCTTATAAATAACCATTTATTTTATTTCTTACGCCATTGTCTTGGGCAAAAGTGTACAACATGATCATGTATAATAAATCTTGATGGAAACTTTAAAAGCAATGGACAATGAGATGTGTAAGTATTACGTTTTTAATTCAGATACAAATACATATTGTGTCATAGTATTGTCTCAGTGAAGTAACAAAGTATAATGTAAAATTGTTCTTAATCTATTCAAATTCCTCGAGACCGAGTTAATGAAAATGATTTTTTGAAATATTTACAAAATTACTGTTTCTGAGTTACCAAGGATAGAACTAGATTTTGTATCTAATCTATAAATCTTTTAATGACAATGTAACATTTAAAGCGGTGAGCGGTGGTTTTCCAACCTAAACATGTTCTTAGTGTTTTGCATGTAATATCTATGTATTTTTGGCATCTACTTTTTATCTCGGTAACTAATACAATTTGCGTTCCTTTACTCGAGCACGTAAGTGACAATGCTCGATATGTTTTACTAATAATAAATCAAAGCGACCAAATTTGTCGTAAGACTGACAATATTATTTTAATTACTCTTAAGAAAAAATATCTTAAGAAATTTGCTAGCATGAATATTTTCACATAACCCTGAATCTCGGAAACAAAATTTAATCCTACCTACGTAATAAATAATTGAACTTTAAGTACTGTAACTGCTCTGTTGGTATCTGTACATACAAAGTATTTAAGAAAACTTGTTAATGTTACGATTCTTATAATTAATTATCTTATCTACATGTGGATACAGTTTTCACTGATGTTTTGTGATTTAAGTTCTTCTAACATTTAGCTTTTATTTTATTTCAATAAGCACACGAACAAAGACTATATACATCCATAAAAAAATCAATAAGTAAACAAATTTTGGAAAAATCGCTTTTCAGTTGGTTTGGTCTAACTTTGATTAGTCTGTAAAATTACGATAGGAAGAAGTTTAAATTCAAATACAAAGTTAAAGCGAACGATTTGCGGACATACATGCATTTTTGAAGGGATAAGTTCGCCTTTGTTACATGGGTCTTAATGTATGTCAATTGTATTTGTTTTTTTTTGTATACCTAATAAAGTGTTTACACATAACATCGTTCTCCTTAATAATACTGAAGTTCCCAGCGTGGCCCAGCTTGTCTAATAATATAATTGTAACGAAAGTAATGGTACCTACTCAACTGTTTTAGGCAAAGTGCGAACAAGTGTTTTTGTGAATGAAAGTTTTTGCATAGATTTTCACGTGTTTGTGTAGCGACTGATTAGTTCAACTATCTATAAATGTGTGATCAAATTATAATGTGTCAAATTTTAAAATACGTATCTTATTATTAGAATGACTTTACCCTCTAAGAATGACTGTCAAAGGTGGATATTGTTAATACCTACAATTAAAATAAAGTGTAACTGTTGTTAAAGTAAGTAAAATACATTGTAATTAATAAAGTGGTTCTTGACGTTACTTTTAGTTTTCATTATACTTATCCGTACAGTCGACGTCAAAGATATCTTTACACTTTAGAGATTTGTCGCTCCAAGCACTTTGACGACTTCATAGGAAACTTCAAACATGAAGTTACAAGGCACAAAAGAGTAAAGAACTCTGACGTCTACTGTACAGCACGTGCAATATATGTAAAAGCTTCGTCATTTTTTGGGTTTCGTAGTTAACACGTCTATATCCCTTACGGGGTAGACAGAGCCTAAGGTAGCAAGACCTAAAGGCCACGTTTAGCATTATTGGGGGCATATAGGTGGAAAGCGGCAGCAAAATAGTGATTGGTTGCTTTGCGTATGACATGATTCCTATGCCCATTCCCTCGATGGGTCTTTACCATGTGCGCGGGAAGAAAAGCTACTGGTACATTCTATGTTTTTTCTTTATCCCAGACCAGTATGGAAGCCATATTAATATACAAAATAAAATATTTAATATAATAATAATAATGGTAGGTACTTAAAACAACTTGAATAAAAAATCGACTAGTTGAGATCAAAATTAAAGCTGTATTTATGTACTCGAATTTGAAATTTTATTACATTTTTACACAGTTTTTGAGCGGTACTTTTAGGGTTTTAGACCTTGGTCGGCAAAATGAAACCCCTGTTGGATCACTTTGCTATCCGTCCGTCCGTCTGTCAAGACCCTTTTCTCAAGAACACGTATCTTATCGTATTAATATCGAATACTTAGGTCTTGGAGCAGTGAAAATAATCAAACATCAAAGGTGTTTGCATACAGACTGCCGCGGTATCAAAACAACGGGGTAGGTATTAAGTATTAGTTGTCCAATAAATTTGAAATTTTTGAATTAAGTTAGCGGCACAACTAATTAAAAAAGTTAAAAACCTTTTTTTATGTGTGTTTGTCTATGTAAAAAACCCAGTGAAAAAACCTATATACTCGTACACTCCTAATTATTTTGGTAAACAGCAGGGCTCTAACACTGGACTTTTACTGGTTTTTTTTTTACTGGTTTTTTAAATTTTATTGCCGAACTATTTACACAGGTACTTCCAAAATACGGAACCCTCAGTACACGAGTCCTACTCGCACTTCACCGGTTTTGTTAGTAGGTAATGTGTTTTCAATGATTGAGCTCCCGGGGCATAGAGCAACTGGCTTGGAAATTTGATTTGGGGATCATGCGGCAAACGTGCATCCGAACGGCTAGCAACCCATCACTATTTTGATTCCCCTTTCCATACGCCCACAATCATGCTAAACGTGGCCTTTAGGTCTTGTTACCATGGGCTCTGTCTACCCCGAAAGGGATTGTTGAGCACCCAGCTCAGCCCACGCGCGGGACGACGCGCGCAGGAGGACGACACGGTTGCGACGCAGCTGGCTGCCCGGGCGCGGCACCGGACTCGCCTATCGAACACCACCGGCGTCGGACAGCCTCCGAATATAACATTAAGATTTGTTAGACGGCTTATTAAACCAGCCTATACATTTACAGTCCACGATTCTTACTTAACGTCCCGTAGGACCCTAACAGGATAAAGACGTAATTTATGTGTGTATATATGTTTTGAAAGCAACGTTTTTGATTGGAAACATTGCTCTTTAAAAGATTGTAGGAGCAAGTAATTTGGCTCAAATCAAACCCAAAGCAAATAGGAGCCCTGGCCCGAAGCGAAATTGGGCAGGCGTTTAGGTATTCCATCCTTTATCACCAAATTATCTCTTAAAGGGATAAAGACGTGATTTGTGTTTGTATGTATGTAGCTCTCTGAGTTATGAATTGCTCTAGACTGTATCTCTGCGAATTATACTATGCTACCGAGTGGAAACTGACATTGCGACGTCACATGCGGCTGGCTTTGTTCAGGAACTGACGGTGCGTTTTCGGTGCGGTATTCGATGATAAATTTTATATTCGGTATAACTTTTTAATTCACACAATAAGAAGGTCAACTGCGTGGAAACAAGCGTAGTGATGAATTTTGTGAATATATAATTACCAGGGATCGTAAAATGCGAGCAAAATCCATTGAAATGACGTATGACAACCAGTTAGGGTTGGCGATGGTTCTAATTTGATGAACTAAAAAATATTCGGTACTAAAATAATACAAATAAATATTATTTTACTGATGAAATTGAATAGATTCCGAAACTCAGTACCTACCCTAGTACCTACTTCAATGAATTCTGCTCGCATTTTACGATTCCTGCTAATTACAATTTATTCTTCAGTAGTCGGTACAATCCGAAAGTGATGAATTCGAATTCCAAATGCATGCCCGTTACAGGGGCCCGATTTTTGAAAGCACATCACTCGAAAGCGGTATAAATCAGCTTTTATCTCCAAAACTACAGCTCTAATCAAAGTTTTGTCTAGTTCACAAGATTAATGAGAGCTGTGATTGTCTTCTATACTACTCGTATTTCAAATTCACCACTTTCGAGTGGTATTTTCACACATGTGCTTTCAAAAATCAAGCCCCAGTTTTGAGAGTCAAGTGAAGGGCGTTGCTTATTTTTATTATTAGAATATGATTTAACTAGCTTTTTCCTGCGACTTCGTACGCGTATATAATACGTAAGCAATCTATACCTATCTACTGGGATAATGCAAAGTTTCTGCGGGATAAGAATAAAGGAATTGTATGTATTTATGTAGGTATGCTTCTTTTCCGGACAAGCGCTAAATTGCCGCAGTATGGAAATAACTCTTTTTTTATAAGATAACGAAGGCGAACGAGCAAGTGGGTCACCTGATGGTAAGTGGTCTCCACTGTCACAGATAACCGCGACCCCGGAGTGATTGCAGTTGCGTTGCCTATCTAGAGGGCTAAGATGAAATGCTTCTTGTGCCAGTAGTTTCTCGGCTGTCTTATTCTCCACACCGGACACAACAGTGCAAGCACTGCTGCTCAGCGGTAGGATTAGCGAGTAAGATGGTGGTAGCTATCCGGACGCGATCGCTCTTTAAATCAATTAAACAAATCACTAATAGAAAGCTACATTGTTTCTGATTTTATCTCGAGAAAGGATAAAGTTCCCGCGGGATAGAAATAACTGTTTTAACATATATTCAAAAAAAGACGTGATCGCCTAGTGGTTTGACCAAGGAGCCCAAGCAGAGGATCGTGGGTTCAAATCCGAGCTCGCACCTCTGTTTTCCACCAACTTACGGTAAATTTCCCTAGCCCGTGAAAATTTCGAAAAATCCTTTCTTAGTGCACTTTTATGATACTCTAGGTACGTGTGAGCCCAATTTCAAATCTAGCTCCAATGGTTCAGGTTGTGCGTAGTCTGCCAGTCAATCATTCAGTCACGGTACTGTTTTATAGGTATAGGTTTTCCGTCACCTTATTCTGGTATATTTCTATTATTTGTTTCATTACCTAGCTCATTTGGGTAGCGTCACAATACTATAATGTACACAAGAAATCTAGCAGTAGGTAGCTTGCGCATTATCATACAATGGACACTTTTCGACCTTCGTCTACTTTAAAATTTAAGAAGTTTAACACATCCTTAGTGTTTTTATTTTAAACAATGCTTTCATTTTGAACCTGCTCATTAAATATACCTACTTAATTTATAGAAATAGACATATTTATTGCATAAACTGTGTGTGTAGGTACATAGTTGACAAGAAGTACATGGTATCAACAGTTACCCGTTTCGGGCATACAATATGTATCAAACAAACTACTCATAAATAATTATGAAAATAACTGATTGGGACAGTATTAATCATCAAATACATTAAAAGTATCACAAATTATGATCCCTGATCAGCCAGTTTTTAAGTTTGTTTTTGATTTTTTTTCCCTCAAGCATTTTAATATCTAAGGGAAGGTTAATAAATACCTTTATAGCAGTAATGTAAGAGCTTTTTTGTACTTCGAGTTAATAAACTTTGGGCAAACAGAGGTTACACTTATACTGAGAGCGTAAGTTGCTTCGATGAGCAGATTTAGATACAAAAAATTCGGCATGTCTTTTAACAAACAAATATAGCTCCAAAATGAATATGCTAGTCAGCGTAAGAAAACGTTACTCCTAGAAAGTTGATACTGCTTAGGTATATTATTTTATTATTATTGAATAATTGACAGGCTTAATCTTTAATCTAGGTTTACGAGCTTGACATGAGACTGTTATATTTTAATCATTTTACATGACAACAAGTTTATTTACCGAAACCGTGTAATTAAGGATGACTAATTTACAATATTATTAGAATGGGATACCCTTAGATTAAGCATTGTTGACATTTTACCTACCGCCATTTAACACAGTTAAATCTTGGTACTTATGTAATGAACATGACTTGAATGATTAAATGAATTGAATTGAATAATAAATAACCACTTAAATTATGCATGCAGAGGTCGAAATTACGTAAGTCGAAAATGAAAAATACAAAATTATTAAAAATCATTAAACGACTGCAAAAACATTTCACTTTAATGTTTTAGTAGACGGGTTTATGTTCTATATTAACTTTCTTATATTTTCTCATTTTCCACAATTTTCACTTTAATTCTCTTAAATAATAAAATCAGGCGTTACTTTGCGGAGGTCCATTTCAATGAACAAAAAATTTTACCTTGCTACTCCGCTACTCACGTGCAAGATAACCAAGCCTGTGTGAAATATATATGTTTTTCATGCAACCCTCCCTCCACTGCTGCCAATAAAACACATATAAATCCCACAAACTTAATTATCCCTTACACCACACAAACACTGACGCGTTTCGATCCCTCTACGGGATCATTATCAAAGTTTAATGAGCACAACTGTTACACATGCAAACCAACGTCGTACTGATTCGAAACCGTATAAATAAGAATAATGTACCTACCTACATTCATATATTTTCCCAAAAGGGTGGTGTAAGGGATAATTAAGTTTGTGGGATTTATATGTGTTTTATTGGCAGGAGTGGATGGAGGGATTGCATGAAAAACATATATATTTCACAAAGGCTTGGTTATCTTCCACGTGAGTAGCGGAGTAGCAAGGTAAAATTTTTTGTTCATTGTCTTTTTTGTGATTTGTCTCTATTTCTTTATATTTGTACAATAAAGTATTTACTTACTTAGTTCAACTGTTTTTTTTCCATCCACCATTTTTCTCGCTGCAGTGAAGTGGAAAAGTGTGTTTCGCTCGGCAGCAAATTTGTTTAGTGTCTCGTGCCTTAACCCCTCGCGACGCTCAGGATTCTTAAATTATAGGTAGGTATATAAACGTAAATGTTTGCCTAAACCTTGCACTTTTGTCTCGGAAGACACCACTTCGCTCGATTGTTCCTTTAGGTCATTCTGAGCTAATCTGAGGCAGTCCTGGAGGCCCAAAGTTACCCCCTGCTAGTAGACAGGGGGGGGGGGAGTGTGCATCTCCCGCGTTGGAGTTGGACCTCGTTTACTGTGCACTTATAGCTACTAGGGTAAGTTTGGTATCGTTTTCATTTAAACAAAGGATGGATAATCCATTTCTGGAACAAACATATTATTATTACCTAACCATAGAAGAAAAACAAGAATGGTCAAAAATTTAAAATCACAAAGTCAATTTTCGGAATTGGTCTCTTACAGGCATACTACAGCGATTTTTGATCATTAAAAAACATTATGTTGTAACTTATTTAATCCTGAATCTAAAAAGTATTAAATTTCTAAATGTCATTGAAAATTAGAACACATATAAAAATCCGAAAAGTAAAGCTATGGCCGGGGACTCGAACCCGGATCCTCGTCATTCCGTGACGCGTGCTATACCCCTACAGCACCCATAGCAGGTGGGTAGACTTCCAATTTTTCTACCTGTTACTAGCTGTCACGTGACCTTGTTACTATGTGATTTTTTGTCGCTACGCGTCATCTGTTTGAATGATGTGTAAGTATTACTTAAATAACCATTTCTGAATAAAAAGTTCGTAAAAAAATGTAGGCTACCTCGTTTTCACCTGTTTGTTAGTGATTTAATATGGGGTGCTAAAGTGCTTATCGACCAAGTTTTATCGCCAACTCCCGCAAATATCAGTACATTGTAACTGTCTTTTGGTACAGCTGCACCTATTATTTGCACATGTTAATGTGCACTTCATCGTCATCATCACCATCATCATATCAGCCTTAGGACATCCACTGTTGGACATAGGCCTCCCTCATAGACTTTAATTATCAAAAATCGAGGTGACATACCTGTAAGAGACCAATTTCGTAATATTATTTTCGTAATGTTTTTTACAATTTTTGGGTTTTTTCTAGGGTAGCGTGAAAAGTTTTTTCCTAAAATGAATTCCCCATCCTTAAATTACACGAAAACCATACGAAACTTGCACTGGTAGCCATAAGTGGACGGTAAACGAGGTCCAACTGAAACGCGGGAGATGCACACTTCCCCTACGTCCCCTGGCTACCAGAAGGTGGTAACTTTGGGCTTCCAGGGCTAAATCAGCTCAAAATGATCTAAGAAACAATCCAGCCAAGTGGCGTCTTCCGAGACAAAAGTGTAAGGTTTTATCGCTCACTGCCCCAGCTATAATACGCGTCTCGAATGTCCTTCCACATCCTAAATCCAATAAATCAAAGGTAAGATAATGATCGGCCCACCAGCCGTTTTTGAGTTATAAATGACACCGTTTAATTTCACAATTAACCCGAGTTTGCCTTATAAACATTGATGTCGTCGGTAATCGATTTGTTCTCACGATGGCATCCTATCAATTATCATCTTTAATTACTTCACGTGCCACGTAACTCGCACGTTAATGCAACTGCTACCTGGCCGAAACACGAAAGACGTGCGATGCGCTTCGAACGAATTCTCTATACATTGCACGATTGATATGCACACCGTGCTCACTTTTAGTACGCAACACTCGCAATGTACCTATTAGAAATTTGATCAATGCTGCTGCCGGCAGCGCGAGGTCCTAGCGACTGCCTAGTGACGTGTTAGCGCGGCATCATCATTGTGATTTTGCTGCACACGACAATTGTCACATCGCTATTACTGCCAGTAAGCACGCGGCGTGCGACGAAGCGACCGTGCAAGCAAAGAAAAAATTATAGTGCGTCAATTATTCGAAAACCATTGAATAAATAAAGTTTTTTTGCGATCTTACATCTAAGGTAAGTGCGATGCATTGTATTTTTGGTGTATAACATTCATAAGAGGTCCGTCGTTTTAATAAATTGAAAATTTAGAACTCTTAGGCTTGTATAACGCCGCTTTTTTGACGCTTAAAAATACGTTATAGGTTTTATTAATCAGTTTAGTACCTATTATGGTTAAGTTTTACTGTAAGATCGATGGTATAAAGTCCGCGCTGATAGAGACTATAAACTAAATAAATCTATTTTTGGTAAAACATCCAAATTTCTTTATTTAAACGTATTTTAAACGAATAAATTAATAAAGAGGGTAAGTGTACCAGTGCATGAACAGTACTAGTAAATGAACAAAACGATGATTTTTACTCGGAATAAGAATTCTGTTCAATTTTACTAGCTACATTACCCTACTTCTATTTATAAACGATTTCAAGTGTATTTCTTTCAAATTGCAGTTTTAAACTAGTGTTTTATAACTGGAAGTCAGAAACCACTAAAACCAATGAATGAACGACGGTGTTAATTCACTGGAATGATACGAATTACTTATAATGCAATATTGTGCAGTTTGCTTGCTCTATTGAAGTTTATTTTCCAGAAACATAGAGGTGATTTGATTGTTGGTTTTATGGCCAGTATTCAAACAAAAAAATAAAGGTAGAAATTGTAGGTTCGTTCACTGGCTTAGAAGTGTCAGTGAATGAACTACCTTCAATATGACTAGTTTATTCAGCGGTTTTATTTACAATTTCTGAGCTAGTGACTGAACAATTAATTTATAAAGTTATAGTAAATTAGACGCAGTGTATAAATCTGTAGGCTGACAATTCGATATTCCAATATTTGTTGAATATAAAAGAATTCTAATTGTGAATTTACTAGAAAATCGTGTTCATTTACTAGTCTTCTGTGGTGTTTTCCGGTTAAAATTATATATAAAACTTATTTTTTTGCAATATAATCATAAAACAAATGATAGAAAACCAAACTAGAATAATTGCTTCATTCATGGCGACAATAATATTTAACGGTAATCATTCCCATCATAGCGAAATGTTTATCATGAAAACCAAAATTGTCTGAAGGGTTCATTCACTGGCACACTTATCCTATTTCTTGTATTGCGCAGTGTTAGCTTCACTTGTAACTAACTAAGCAGTGTTTGAAGAGTTAGTGTTATTCATGAAGGTTAATTAGGGTTTGTCCAAAATAGTTCTCAATTTACCTAACGTAACCTGACTTTAGATTACCTTTTCTGTTCGCAAAATACCTTACTGCTAAAAGTAATGCTGGCCGTTAATGTGGAATGACATAACTATGCTCTGCCTAACTAAGTCTAGCTAGACAAAGACTTCTGTCTCCCTGTGACATCCATTCCCTAGCATCGAGCACAAACCCTCCAGCCAGCGGAGCAAAACACATCTAAATCGTCCCGAATAAATTCATTGCCTCAATACCTATAATAGAGAAGTTGAGAAAGTGTGGAAATATAATTTATAAATACGACTATGAATTGCAATCTGAAACTATGTACTCAATACAAAAAAGACAAAGGAAGCACTACCAAAAGCAATAGAGACATTTTTGTAGAAAATGAGATTTCTCAACTCTCGTTAAATATTATTAAATTTCGTTCTTGTTGTTTCGGGAAGTTTACAAGAAATTTAATACATGTCTCATCCAATTAGGGTATACGTACTTATAGTCTTTGCTTTTGCGAATAGAATAATGAAATTGAGAACGTTTATTCGTATATAACTATATGTAAATAAAAAACGAAAAAGATATTTACAAGCTTAATTTTTTACGAATAGTATATTTTATTTTTGAAAATATGTATCTCTGATATTAATTTGATTCGTTGTAGAGCCAAAAAACCAAATATCATGCAAAGTCTACTAGCGCTTCAGAGATTATTTATTATTAGGTATATCTTTCCGGTGAATTTATATTTCAAACATTAAATTTTCAACTACACTCCACCACCACCACTTTGTTACTTCTTTTCATTCAGTGAAGATGGTTTTATCTCATTTTAAAGCGACGCGTGAAAATATTTAGCACTTTTATTCCAAAATTTGCAACTACAATCTAGTACTTACGTTTTCCAATAAAATTAGCTTAATTATCTACGTTTATTTCTTGTGTAACTGATGATAATACTCGGTATTACCATTACGTTAATCCATTTCATTAGCAGTCACACCTATGACCTCTAGCTTTACATAAAAACAGTCGACTAGTTCATTACAATGCTGTGAACCTATTGGCGCGATGACATTGTATTATTGAAGTTGTTCGGTTAGGGTTTGATCACACTTACCAACGATTTGTATTTAACGTGATAGTCAATGGATTTGAAATCCAATACAATTAAACATAGGAGTTTTAGCCATGTTGTTTATTTTACTTTGTGCTCCTAAACATTAAATTAAAAAAAAACTACTCCTGTACTTTACTTATCTGTGATTCATATAATCACGAGCACCACTCATAATAAGACTTTGGATAAGTCTATATTGTCTATTCCCTCTAAAAGCTCTTGTTGGCTTATGTCGCTCTAAAAGTGCGCCATAGTTACTCTGCCAGCCATAGACTGCCATACTTAGGTAAAACTTTTACACGATCAACATTAAATTTACGATGAAAATGCATGACTACCAACTTAAAAAAATATTTCATTCATATGGTTTTGTATAGAACTAAAACTTTACGATCTAATGCATAGCTGCCAACATAACAAACAAGATTTTTTAATAATGTCACTGGCAGGTTGGTAAACGTTTTGGCTAAATGCGCCAATAACGCAAGGCTATAAAAAAAGTAAACGTTAATTAAAAACAAAGTTTACTTACACAAACTTCAAATTTTGTCTTGTCTTAAAAAACATGGATGAAAACGACATTAAATCAAAACCGGAAGAAATATCCGCGGCGGCCCAGGAAGTGATGGAAAATTTGTTGCCTAGAAAATCTCGGCAATGCTAAAGCCTCCGAGAATTTCATGGCGTGGAGACCGGAACACCGGCCTTCTTCATTTTCGGAGAACGTATTACTTTCATTTATTAAGTAATAAATAAGCAAGTCAAAAAAAGTTCGTGGCGTATTTCTTACGATGTTCGCTACGCTCACATTGTAACTCACACCACTCGCCTTTCTTGACCCCTCTAATACAACTGATGCATAAAATACTATTAAAAACCCTCCACGCATTAATCGAGTAATCATTATACGTATACGTACTTATATATAAAACATTATTTATAAAAAAATGTTTAAACCTGAATTTGGGAAAGAGCTGATACTCTTCAAATTACTGGACCGATTTTTACCAAACATAGCTAAGAACCATCGTAAGGAAACTGGCTTTCGAATGAAAATAATCGTTCCATCCGCTGGAGAGCTACGATACCTCAAACAGATACACACACACACGCACACACACACACGCGCACACACACACACACACACACACACACGTACACACACACACACACACACACACACACACACACACACACACACACACACACACACACACACACACACACACACACACACACACATACACATACATCGACGTCAAACTCATAATAATAACACCCTAGTTTTATTGACGTGTTCGAAACATGCTAAGGAAATGTGGATAAACTTATAAGAAATATGGGAATCCTTGCAGTTACAACAACAATTATCCAGGTGGCTGAAATGAAATCCAGTACAACCTGCTAACAGGACAAGGCCAAGGGCAATAATAAGTCAAACAGTTGATGTAATAGTACATTGGGCACCGAAGGCGGTGAGAAGGGGATAGCTAACAAAAGTCTGTTAGAAAACCGACGTCGAAGGCAGAGGGTCTTGGATAACTCGATTTTGTAATCCACTTACTGCTATGATAGACACAATGTTTTTCACCACATTTTCCAGGAAATACGTTATTGTGTATCTAAAGTCAAAACTTGAAAATAGGAAATAAAACTTGGCTTTCAAAACCTCCTTAGTCTGAAATTACGTGAGAGTGGGTTCTATAATTAAAAATAAACTTTTACTTCCTAGGATTGTTTTCCGTGTTCCGGAAAAAGAAGAACCTTTTGATGATTCAGTTATCTATCTGTCTGTTCGTCTGTCACAGCCAGTTGGCTCAGAATCCAATTAGAGGGAAAATTATAAAATTACTTACAATCTTGAGAGATTCATTTACTTACCAAGTAATTTTGAGGCTATGGACTTTTTCTAGATTTCCCTGGAATCTACAAGTAACGAAACTATTTCCCGTATTTTTTCATTGTTTTAGGCTCAATAACTGTTACTCTAAAACGGGTAATTGACGGGTTTTAGTAATCGAATAGCTCGCGTGGGCGGCCGTCACGAAATATTAGAGCCGGCTTGTTCCAGTGCTGATGTTTGAAAAAAGACGGTTCTAATTTTGTGACTGCCGCCTGTGAAAACTGAGCCGACAAGGCAATCGCAAGGCGGTAGAAGTTGAGAAACTAATTTTTATTCAGACTTTAACGATGTCAGTATAAATTCTTCTGTGTTGGTATTTAGGTAATTTATAATATGATGTAATTTTATGATCAAAATAAACAAAACTTTAATAACATAATCCAGGAACATTACACGGAGTCAGTGTGTACAGGCCTTTACCTATAAATTGTGCAATATCATGAGAGGGCAATGTCCGTGGTAACAAGCAAAACAAAGACGTTTTGTATCGGCATGGGAAAACAATAAATTTTCACGCAGTATTTTCATTTAATTTTATGTAAGTATTTATTTAAGTTAGTAGGTACTTGTGCTGAATACTGTACGCGAGGTGTAGACCTTAGACATTAGACATTCGAGTGAAATCGAAATAGTGGTTGAGGGTTGATTTTTAAATAATCTAAATACAAAGTGCTACAGGCGTGGGAGGTTAAATTGTTGAATTTAAAACGGGTGCTACATTACTTTACAAATTGTTTTTCGTCGAATTTTAAGGTTTACAACGCAACTGTATTCGATTCGAGGGCTATCTCAACAATATATTTTTTATTTTTATTTTAGTATACATTTTTTTATTTTAGCATACGTGAAATGATTATTAATCAAAATGTCCAAAATATCAATCAAAATAGCAGAGTAAATTAGAAAATAAGGCAATGATGAAAAATATGATATTGATAGTTCAGAAGGCTGATGACAACTCACCAACACTCTCAAATTCAATATATTTCTCCATAAAAATGCATAATATAAATTGGTATAAATACTGAAAATACGCCCATTCGTATAATTTTGTCACGTTATTATGAATAGGACAGACTCGAACGGACTCTTCGAAGGAATCCTTGGTTCAACCGAAACCGAATTGTTGTAAGTTGGTACAATATAAAATGCCTATCTAAAACGACGTATTTATACTCATTAGAAATGAAAATAAGTGATTTTCGGAATTTCCACTTTACTTTTTTTGTGCCCGGCACAAACAGAAATGTTATACCGGTATATAGTATAGTCGAATTACGGAAAAGTATGGAAGTAATTCGTGTAGTCGTGTTTTTTTGTGGAATCGTTAGAGGGCACGACTAGATGGTTTCCCTCGGTTTGCACCTTTCTATCATGTACGGAACACTTTAAAATATTAGGTATAAACTTCAAATGCCGTTATTTTGGAGTATGATAAAAGGTATTAGGCGCAAGTTTAGCCACGTGAAGGGTCCCCTTTGGTACATAATGTATGTTAATTAAAAAGGTGTACGATGTATAGAATCTTGGTAAAATATTTTTTTCTGATTGCGGCTCGAGGATAATTCAGACGGTTGGTGCAAACTTAGATTAAGCTTTTCAAAGTATTATAAACACCCAGGTAACTTTGCACCCCCGTGCAAAGTATGGAACATGTTTTTTTTCACTCTTTTGTAGATTGTACTTCGGGGGAAATTAAGATAGTCGTGAAAATTTATAAATAACACATATTTAAAAGATACTACATTCGCACTCAATAAAAAAAAGAAAATTTTAACCGGAAGTTTGGTAAACATAGTTCTATCTAAACGCAAGGAATAGCAGCGAACGCTAGGTAGCGGGTAGTATTACAGAACCGCATGTTCCGTGTAGAAATGTCAATTTTTTATGGGGTGCTAATGTAAATCAAACCAAGTTAAGACGATTGTGACAATTTTTATTAATTCCAAAATTTCCCCCGAAGTACAAAGACAGTAAAACATAGAAAACTACTTTCCGGGTGTCGCACCCTGGTGCAAATTTGGTATTGTGTTTTGATATATATTCTCATCATTTCCTCAATTTGCACAGCGTTCTGTATTTTTCCCGGGGCCGCAATGCCAAAAAGTATATTTTTAGGTATATGATTTTTTTTTTGAATGTTCCGTAGCTTGAATTGAGCTAAATAACGGGTGCAAATATAGATTAAGATGTAATAAAACGTATGGCAAATTGCACAGACTACACCTATTTTTTCTTCTTAGTTATTACTATTACACCATTTTCAAACAATTCCACCCCTTTCCGGGGGGGTGAATATATTAAGTGATGTATTAAATTCCATTTCTAACCCATACAAATCAAAAACAATTGTTTTTATCAGTTCTTAGAATTATTTCCTGACTTAAGGGAAATTTCACGTATTTTGCCTCCACTAATATTTGTGTGTCGGCAGCATAGCTCTTAAACGGGTGAACCAATTCAGATGCGTATTTTTTTATTTGAAAGCTGGTTAACTTGCGGTGATTTTTGGCAAGTTTTAACAAATTGGTTCAGCAGTGCATACGTGGGTTTTTTTTCAAAGACTATTATTTATTTCATTTCCAGTATAAGGTATGGCGGAGATCAGCCGCACAGCAAATGAGCCTGCGCCCGCGGCCGCGCTGAGCAAGGCCCGCGAAGCAAACTGGCCTGCAGTGCTTTTCTTCATCCACATACATCTGTTGTCAATTTATGGACTATATCTGCTCTTCTTCGATGCCAGCCTGCTGACGATATTGTTCTGTAAGTTATTTTGTCTAAAACTGAGACAAAGAACTACGCACAAAATTCTCCCCGATAGAAGAAGTGGGAGGATGTGACACAGATTCTACATGGTATCCCCTTATTTGCTATAAAATCAATGGCTATAAAATCACATTCTATAAAACCATTTGCTATAATGATTCACTTTCTATAAATTCAGATGCTATAATCATTGCTTGCTATAATGCTCACTTGCTATAACACTTAAATTCTCTAAAGTTACTTTCTATAAATTCAAAATCTATAACATTCATTTGCTATAACATTCATTTGCTATAACATTCATTTGCTATAATATTCATTTGCTATAACACTCATTTGCTATAAGGATTAGATAGTATAACATTTGTTTTCTATAACTATTGAAATCTCTAAACTTTACTTAGGCAGCGGTACTACAACTGAAAAGTCGCGGAAAAGGGGGGTGTGGGTGGCAGGGCCCCCCACATGGGGGGCTCGGGGGCGCAGCCCCCGCCATTAGAAAAACACGTTACCAACATCCAATTTAAGACAGATAGGTTTGTTAGTTACCTTGTGTCCCTCAGAGCAGAAAATAGGAGCCCCGCCCAGCGGGGCTCCGTCGACTTTACATTTGAACACCTGGCTCTGTTTTATAGATTTTGATGCTTATAGAATGTGAATGTTATAGATTTTGAATGTTATAGATTATGAATGTTATAGAAAATAATCATTATAGAAAACAATTTTATAGATTTTGAATGTTATAGATTATGAAATTATAGATTTTGAATGTTATAGATTATGAATGTTATAGATTTTGAAATTATAGATTTTGAATGTTATAGCATGTGACTTTTATAGCAAATGAATGTTTATAGCAAGTGATTTTATAGCATATGAACTTATAGATTTTAAATTTATAGCTTTTGATTTTATAGCAAATAAGGTAGACCCATTCTACATAGTATGTGCTAATCAGTAATGTGCTATCAAAACGGAGTCCTCCATAGATTTGATTTGGTTTGGCATTGGCGTTGCTTATTTGCCAAATTATTTGATTATAAAATTTTGTTTAGTTTCCAAATAAAATAAAAAGTCCGACTGCACAAAATTAGAAACGGTAGGTAATTTATCTACTAAGGTAAGGACCCATCTATATTGCATGAAAATCAAGATAAGTATAAGTAGTATCATACTGATTAGATCAATAGGTATTAACACGCTTCCAGTGCTTTCATAGTTTCGCCAAGGTTGGCTTCCACCAACTTTGCGGCTAGGCATTGCCGTAATTGCAATGTTTGTGGTAGAGAATTAGGATTGCAATACTTGCAACCCAATTTAGCGATTATGTGCTGCTAAGAGATTTCTGTTTTACGTGTATTGTGCGTCTCTACTAATACATAATATTCACACAATTCTTCATATATTATTCACGCCGTCTAGTAATGTAATCACTGCGCTATAGGAAATATTCCAGGTTTGCTACAATAGCCCATTTCAACGCTCCACGTTGCTCATTTTTATTCAATTTGCTCTATTGTACGTTGCGGAGAATAATTTACTCCTTATTTACAACGTAATTTATTTGAGTAGGTTTCCTTGTAAGTAAATACAATTATTGGTCCGATAATATCATACCTCCTATGCTTTCTACTTAAGAGCTAATATGATGGACTTCCAATCATTTAACGGGCCGCTGGTAACCTAAAAAAATACTCTTATAATGCATATTTGTTGATCAGACGGAATCGTCAGCGTTTTACTGAAAAGAAAAACAAATTAAGAAGAATTATGGTCACAAAATATTGTAAAGCTGATGTGGGACTGCTTATATTCTGTTAAAGTGTACTACTTATGAAGTTATGACAGAGTAAAGTGGAGTAGAGCTAGCTCTTTTTTCCATATTATACTTTTTCATCAGTTCTCCATTGTTGAATATAGTTGAAGGCTTTATAAATTTATATATCGACGACCGGATAGCCTAGTGATTAGTGACCCTGACTATGAAGCTAGAGGTCCCGGGTTCGAATCCTGGTAGGGGCAGACAGTTGTATGATGAATACGAATGTGTGTGCCCGAGTCATGGATGTTGTATGTATTTATCTTCATTATATAAGTATGTTTAGCCGTTGCCTGGCAGCCATAGTACAAGCTTTGCTTCGTTTGGGGCTGGGTCAGTTGGTGTAATTTGTCCCAAGATATTTATTTATTTATTTATATTCAATGACATTTTGTGTTGTCAGTGATTGTCTTGACTTCTGTTGGCATCCTGGGGGTCACGACGGGCGCGCACAGGCTGTGGGCGCACCGCACGTATCAGGCCAGCACTGGCCTGCGGATCACGCTTATGCTGTTCCAAACTATGGCCGGACAGGTACAACAACAAAATCAAAGCGATTAATATATAATTTGTACTGTATTCTTATAATAAACTGTATCACCAATTTAAACCTGTACGTTACAACAAGCTCTTTTTATTCGGTTTCATGCAAAACTTCTGTTTCGTTCACACGGCGACGCAAAATGAGTTGGGTTACCAAAAATTAGTATACACCTGTCACCCAGATTTGAATTGTAGAAATGTATTTTCGTACTTGTTCTCAACATTTATTTGATTCGGAACACGAGCTAACCCCTTAAACTTCCTGGTGTGAATGAGGTGTTCAGTAGAGAGTCTTCGTATTTATTGTACTTTATTTTATTTTTCAGGGCTCAATATACGACTGGGTGCAATATCACAGACTACACCACGCTACATTTGAGACTGAAGATGACCCTTACGATTATAGAAAGGGCTTCTTGTATGCTCATGTTCTGAGTCGATTGCGTAAGCTTAGTCCTCAGCAAGAGAAAATAAAGGAATCTATTGACATGGCAGACTTGAACAACGATGCCATAGTCATGTTCCAGAAAAAGTAAATATTAGTTACAGATTATAATAACATCGGCTAACCAACTGTTTATAAATATAGTATTTGTTACACGCTATAGAAGAATCGATTGAGCATCTGAGAAAAGTGGTGAATGCTCTACAAAACGCTGATATTTTCGTTAGACTGGCTTATGTGTACCCCGTATAATACTGTCCCGCTAAAACATATATGTAAAAAATAAGCCAAATTCTCTTACAACACAGAAATAAATACACACACACACACACACACACACACACACACAAATACACAAAATCACATATTTATCCCTTACGGGGTAGACAGAGCCAAAGGTAACAAGACCAAGTTTAGCAAGATTGTGGGCGTAGTAGTATTAGTAAAAAGTGGAATCAAAATAGTGATGGGTTGCTAGCCGCATCGCCTATAACATGATTCCAATGATTTTCGCCCAAATCCAAATAAATAAATGGTATCCGAAAACATATTTTCAGATACCACAGTACTTGGTCAAATGAATCCCACCAAAATATTTCATGTAAATTCTGTGCAAACAAAATGTGTAGTCTCGTATTTCCCCTCAATAGCTGATACAGTCAAGTGAAGATTTCGGGAGCATAATCATCGTTGTTTGCAGTTATTTTAAAGTGGGATTAACAGCAACCAATCCCTCCTTTTTTCCCTGCAGCCTGTTGTTTCGCTACTTATATATTATCCAGAAGTATGTAGTATTCTTTACATACGCATATTTTAAACCTTGCTGCCCATCGTAGTTGAGTACTTCTTACCCACCAGACTGCATCACGTTATTTTTCTTCGTCGCCAACATTAAATAGATAGACCGAACAAATATAGAATACGTTTATGCCGGAAATTTGCATAATACCCGCGGGATAACGACAACCGAATTCTACGAACATGTTCTCCTTCTGTTAGACCGTCTAATGTTTGAACGTTGCCGAATAGAATCAGAAAATAAAAATGGCAGACACGGAAATGAAAAAGTTACAAGTTATCATCGCTGTCGCGTATGTTTCAGTAAATACATATCCTGGTATACTGGTCTCCTTATATTATTGGACACTTAAATACTTTATAGTATCCAAAGGCTGTAGATACTACCGATATTTTAAGCATCTACATTTAGATACCACTACATATAAAACCGATTTCTATCAACTTCTCGCCTCTAATACAATCTATAAACTAGTTACCTATCTAAGGCTCTAGGAAGAAAGATTCCCGAGGGCAACAATCTGAACTTTACTTTGTTGCAATCGTGCTGACTGTACCCTTACTTGTTGATTTTACTCTTACTGTTTACGTTTGCAGGTTTTACTGGGCGCTGTACGGCGTGTTGTTTCTTCTGCTCCCTCTGAACGCACCGCTAGAGTACTGGGGTGACTCGGTTTTAAGTTCGTTGTTTGTCATTGGCTTCGTGCGCTATGGAATCGTATTGCACGCGGCGTGGCTCGTCGAGAGTGCCATCTGTGTGTGGGGACTCAGACCGGGCGAAAAGTAAGCCATTACTGCACGACAACACATTTTAACTATTTTTATCAATTTATAATTATAATCGACGTTAGCTAAAGATAGTTTAGAGCCTACTGAACTAACCAGAGTACCTACCAGTAAATAGTGATCAACTTAAAAATCAATCGGATATTCTTTTGCTGTATGAAGTAGTTTTCAAATTATGTTAAGTATTTTATTTTAATTATCAATTTAAAAATACATACATACATAAAACACGTATACGGAATAGACAGAGCCTAGGGTAACAAGACCTAAAGGCCACGTTTAGCATGATTGTGGGCGTATATGTGGAAAAGGCAATCAAAATAGTGATGGGTCGCTAGCCGCATCGCCTATAACAGGGGTGGCCAACGGATCGATCGCGATCGACCGGTCAATCGCGACTATTAGTCCAGTCGATCGTGGCAAGGCAAAAAATATAAATACGTAGACCAGACTGCGCAACGTAATCACTAACTGCTGATTTAAGGTTTCATCATAAAGTATGTAATTGGTAGATCGCACAGTGTTTAGTTAGTGAACAGGAGATCTTGGATCTATCAAGTTGGCCACCCCTGGCCTATAACATGATTCGTAAGATTTTCGCCCAGTTTAAAAACTTTTGAAAATACTACGTTGCCGTTGTAAACGAGCAATGACAAAAAAATACATAAATGTAGCACTTAGAAATTCCCTACCGTCTCTCAGTTTTATGTCATCCAACATTTCTTTTGTTAGCATATGTAACTTATTTATAATGTTCCTTCCAGGTACCCGTGGGACTCCAATTCAGTGTTCGTGTTAACGAAAACCTTCTGGCCTCACTACCACTACCTCGTTCCAAACGATTACAAGTCCGGGGAATATGGAACATACGGTAGTTATAATTATTATAATAGTTATGGTATGATTTAGTCACAATAAGTTTTTGTTAAAATTGCATTATCATCCGTCCTACATGTGTGCCAAATTTCAAGTCAATCGGACCAACCGTTGAAAGTTCCCTCCTGCGGAAACGATCCTGCCTGGGTCATCAGAACTCCACTACTTACCAGATTATTGTATTGTCATCCGATTTACTTAAGTATGCAAAATTACAGCTCAATCGGTTGAAGATTATTTGCTTCAAAATTGAGTTCCAAGATTCCACTCGGGCAAACATAGGTATCTACTTACATTACATACATACATGTTTTGTAATTGGTCTTTGACATGAGCTGTACCAACATTTGATACTTTTTCTACTCCTGTATCTACTATTATCTGTGATTTAAACATTCACGAACACTGTTATAAGAACATACATAATAAGACTTTGGATAAGTCTACATGTCTGTTTCCTCGAATAGCACTTGTTGCTTTATGTTGCTGTTACTCGCAAAGCGCTCCATTGCATTGTTACTCTGCCAACCATAGACTGCAAGACTTAGGTAAAACTTTTATGCGATCAACATAAAATTTACGATGAAAATGCATGGCTACCAACTTAAAAAATATTTCATTCAAGTGGTTTTTTATAGAACTAAAACTTTCTGAAATAAATGCATAGCTGCTGCCAACATTCTATGTATCAAGGGGGGAATGCCACGGTCGTAAACTATTACCAATACAAAAATATTATTGTTTGTTATTCTTTTTCCAGATTGCGGTTGTTCATCCGCTTTCATCCGCTTATGGGCCAGTTTGGGGCTCGCCACACAATTGCATACCGTGGACAAATCGACCATCCAGAAGGCGCTCGCGGACGCGGCTACATCTCAGCAACCCCTGAAGGACTGCATATTAGAAGCAGCAGACAAACAAGTGCTAGCGGAAGACCATTTCCTCAAAAGAGAGTAGATGTCGATACTAGCTATAAATGTTTGGAAATAACGGAACGCATACATACAATACGTTTATTTGACATCAGCTGTTGCTCTCAAGTTCTTGTGTACATGTTTGTTAAAAGAAAATAGTTTAGTTTACTTTTTATCATCATCTACATCATCATAAAGAGACGTCCACTGCTGGGCATAGGCCTTGGAGTATCTCAATTTTGTGTTACTAGTAGCCATGGCACCCTCTGCATCGCCAATACCATGGCCGCTACCATTACTAGGAATAGCAGAGCTGATAAAGACTAAGGGTTGAATTTTGAATGTGTGGTCCATGATTGGCGAGAATTTGCCGTCATCGCCGTACTTGTTGGGCGGGTTGGCGATCGCAATTGGATGGCATACTTAGAACTCAGGAGCGTAGCGGTCCATTCTCTGGAATTAATATCTTAGTCCCCTTTTACGATTCATGGGAAAAAAGTATGTTGCTACAATTCTTAATTTGCACCATGCAGCAGCAACTTTCTCTCAGTGTGATAATTTAAGAATTGGTTCAGTAGTTCCTGAGATTACCTCCTAGATTCAAACAAAGAAACAAACAAAGTTTACCTCTTTATCATAATTTATTACTACAGATTAGCTTACTGCTAATTTAGTTAATTTACGTACCTGAGTGAGGCAGTAAGCAATAAGTTTAAGAATTTCGAATTGGCTCAGAATTTGTCTTGAAATTTAAGGTACTATGCGTTTCGATATGTCGAAAATTGACTTGTATACTTATTTACTTACTTTTTTAAGGATTTGTAACAAATACATTATGTTCTATGGTAGTATTATTTATTATTGAAAGCTTCAACATTTTCCCTGTTTCAAAAATGATACACCTACCTATAATTTAGTATTTATTTTCTAGTTTATGCTTTTACGGCCTTAGTGAACGAATAAAAAATAGGTCGGGTCTTATGATGATTTCACAAAATCCCTTTGCAATCCACCTGTGATCCTTAAGGAATATGCCTGGTGAATTTGCAGTTAGGCAGCTAGTATAGTGAAGCGAAAATACATAACCCTTTACTCCGTATCCTCAAGGAATTTTGAAAAAGGCCTTCTTAGTGCACCTGAACCTCGAAGAATACATAATTATGTCAGAAAATTTACAATTATCTAGTTCCAGTGGTTTAAGCAGTCCGTTGTGTGTCAGTCAGTCACCTGGCCTGTCTATTACATACTTACACTTAATTATATACTTTTTAACATAATTCATAAATGGAAGGAGGCTCAGTGCGTCGCAGTCTTTTTTTAAAACCTAATAGTAATTTATGTGATTGTATCATAATGCCTCATTATGTACAATTACATACATTGCTTTATCTACACACATATAAGCTCTCTATGACGTATTGACGTACTATCAAATTAATCAAGAATTTTTATTTCTTGATTTTTATGTTTTACTTTTACGATTTTACCAATAGAAATTAAATTCATTTCTAATGAAATTTAATTAATTTCTAACGGTAGAACCGTAAAACTAAAACATAAAAATCAAGAAATAAAAATTCTTGATTCATTTGATAGTAACTACCTCTCATTTGAAAAACAGCGCCTTCTCTCGTCCCTGGTGAGCAGTAGATGTTCCACGGGAGTTTGTAATTGTGTCGTACAGACACATCATTCAAACAGATGACGCTTAGCGACAAAAAATCGCATAGTAGCAAAGGTCACATGACAGCTAGTAACAGGTAGAAAAATTCGAAGACTACCCACCTGCTGTGGGTGGTTTACCGATCACGCAACTTATACGTCTTTATTCCTTACGGTGTGGACAGGGATTAGGTTATCAAAACCTAAAGGCCACATAAACCGTGATTGACAACGTATAAGAGATATTGTGTAAATTTCATATAAACCGGGTATTTGAAAAAAACTGAATAATGTAGTAAATTATTGCCCTAAACTAACCCTAAAATCGCATTTTCGCACAAACACTCACTCACTTAAATAAAATAGTATTATCAGGCGCGGCGGCCACCATAACCTTCAATAGGGTCGTCTTAAATTTTTCTTCTGAATTCAAATTTTTCTCTTCGCGCATTGCTACTTTGAAAGCAACCGTACTGCGTATTTGGAAAGTCCGTATGCTTCGCCCAATCCCCTTAAGAGCGATACATTGAAATAATTCCAGAGAAATAATGAGAAACACACACACACACACACACTACTGGATCACTCACAAAAACGCTGGATTCTCCGGTTTACTGTAATTTTTCCAAAGATGGCCATGTCATATTATCATCGCACATAATTATATTCATCAACTGTGTAATATGCTTTCTTTAAGAGCGTGTTCTTTATGCATTACTTGAATGACACATGTGGCAATTTCCACGCATCTACAGGCGTTTTGTTGTAGAACCTGACACAGTTTCTCAGGAACGATTTACTTACTTTTTACACTCTTTAGTGAACAGCACACTATGACAAATACAGAATACAGGTACAATAAGCTGCCTTATCCCTTCAGAGCGATCTCTACCAGACGTAATTTTTTTGCGGACGCAACTAATGTCACTTAACTTGTGAAAGGTTAACTGGTAGAGATCCCTTATAGGGATAAGTTCGCATTTGTGCATATATTAATGTTATTTTTATTTTTTTTGTGTGTCTGTTTCTTTATATTTGTACAATAAAGAAATACTATGATTTGTAAAAGTTACTTATATTTGTAACACTGTAGTATAATTAAAGTATTATGTATGTTCTATGTATTATAATAGTCCATACTTACACTTTAGATACGAATTACTGTTAGAAAAGTGTAGTTTAGAACTACGACCTCAACAGAGTCGAACAGTGAAAAATACCATGAGTACAGTGGCGTAGCTAGGTAACCAAGGGCCCTTGTGCAAATAAAAAAATGGGGCCCCACTACTGTCTAATAGTGGATGTTGCCGACTTTATTTCTATATGATTCAAATTTTCGACAGTTCGACACCCTCTTTGGTTATTAAACTATCTGTGTATAAAGTGGTTCCTACTATGGCTTCCGCTCTTTATAGTCAAAAGCATCTAACATAATAATTTCCTTCGGTAAATAATACCTGCATGGAGTTGACGTGAGATTAAACTTGGCTCAGAATCACCTTATATGTGCCCTCTCAGAAAACGATCAATTTCACTAAGTCTTTTTGCAACATTACATGGTTGGAATCTCGTCGCATCTACCGTTTAATGTAATCTTATTAAGTCCAATATGCGGCGTGTGCTCCGCATCAGAAATCCTTGAAATTGTTTGCGATTTTTCCACAAGTACTCGCCTATGCCTGCAAATAACACATATTCACTCTGAATCGTCATACGATAGGCGAGATTTGCTTTCATGTCATATAATAAATATCCCGGGTAGGAATTTAATATTCTCGACGCAACAGTGCTTAACTGAATAATAGACCCGGAAATTGTCTGCAAAGTACATTATGAAAAATTACTCCCGATGAAAATAAGTTAAGTTTTGTTACTAAAATCGCACCAGTCCCAAAAAAGCAACTTTATCAAGCAAATCTGTAGCATCGAAAACATTGGTACGCACTTACCCATAAAGAGAGCCATGAGAAGTCCAATGACAAGTAAGATGAGAGCGGAGCGTACATCAGCGGCACGAGCAGAGGCAAAGCCAGGCGGCGGAGCACAGCGTGGCATTCCGGGCACCAGCGCTGCCTGCAGCCGCGCCATAGCGCCACCACTGCGCAGCAGCAGCGAGCTGCTCATGAACAACGAGGGGTGAGCATAGGGGGGCAGGGAAGCCAAGTGGCAGGGGCAGTGCGCCATGTAGGCATCAGCGCTGTCTACAGCCGCGCTATAGCGCCACCACTGCGCAGCAGCAGCGAGCTGCTCATGAACAACGAGGGGGGTGAGCATAGGGAGGCAGGGAAGCCAAGTGGCAGGGGCAGTGCACCATGTAGGCATCAGCGCTGTCTACAGCCGCGCTATAGCGCCACCACTGCGCAGCAGCAGCGAGCTGATCATGAACAACCAGCGAGGTGAACGATGATGGCGGTTCCAGCACGGCATACCTCATCACTGTTCGCAGTTCATATCAATTTATACTGTCTTTTACATGAAGTAGGTTAAACATAAAAATCTTCGACCCTCAATTTTTACGATCCGCTAGTCGATCGACCGGTTTATTAACCAATTTATTTTGTGGCTCATAAAAATACCATTTTAAATACTTCGGAGGTATTCCAATACTTTTTCCGCTTATTGCAGCGTACATGCAATGCGCTACACTTGCTCACGTCAAAAAGTCAGATCTGAGAGAATATCGAAAAGAAATAGGTACATACTCTTTGTGTAGCTTTAAATGATAATACTAACTTGAATTTCGTCCTATTTGATATTATTAGTGGTGATTGCCATCGAAATTGATAGCTACTTGTGACGAGTGGCCTTCACAACAGAAAAAATATTGTTGCTCCAGTTAGTCACCGGTGTTATGTATTGTGTCCTAAAATTAATCCGGAAAACTGCAGCAGGCGTTTGAGTTAGCTTGTAATGAAGCCTATTACAATCTTCGACCTGTTTTCAGTTTTACTTCTTCAGATCAAAGCCATCCAATTCAAAATTTTAAATCTATATTGATCGTCTTGTTCCGTCCTTTATAACTACGTTATTGCCAAACGAGATGTGGTAGAATCAATATGTACTCATATATAAAATTATACCGCAAGATTTTCACAAAGCCATCTTAATGTGCTATATTATAAACCCTATATTACAAATATGTGTGTTAATATTATAAACCCAGTAGGTACTTATCTTACTATCTACCCAGTCACTATATTTTACGAATAAATGTTTTCTTTCTTTCTTTTTTTCTTTCTTTCTTTCTTTCTTATCTGGTATCTTATGCTGTGATGTGATTGACCACTAACTATTAATATCTCCAAAGGACACTGTGACCGTCGTATTGTGATAACTTCATTATTTTCAAAGGCCATTTCGTAAGTTAGCTATTTACCTTCCAGTTATCCTCTAATCCTTTTAATAACAGTGTATTAACTACGTACCATTGTTGTAGATGCTTTTTATTTTAAACTAGCTTCTGCCTGCGACTTCGTCTGCGTAGAATTATACATACAAACCTTCCTCTTGAATCACTCTATCTATTAAAAAAACCGCATCAGAATCCGTTGTGTAGTTTTAAAGATATAAGAACACATAGGGACATAGGTACAGAGAAAGCGACTTTACTTTATACTATGTAGTGATAGTGATAGTGATAGTGAAGTGATAGTGATAGTGAAACAACAACCTCCATCCACCATCTCCTGAGTTTCCTTCCTTCTCCCATCGCATCGTGACAAGCTATAGACTAAACACATTATTTAATTGTGGTTGACAATATTAAAGGTCCAATCACTTGCTCAGAGTGACCAATGATAAATAAGAGCCTACTTGAGGCTGCTACGATATGGCAGCCCATGAAACGGTCCATGTTGTAAACGTTTTACCTGACTAGTGTCGACCTGGCGTAGGGCGAGCGCCGTGGCAGCGGGAAGGCGAGGTGAGCTCGAGTGGACGGCACAGCCAGCTCTCGAAGGGCGCAGCGACCTCGCGCCTGGCTCAGGGACCTTCCACCAAATGTGATTGTTATAATTACTGTTACAGTATATAGCTGCTTCCCACAAATTCGTGTGTAAAGAATTCATTTATCGTTGTCCCGCGGGAACTACACAATTTTCCAGGATAAAAGTAGCCGATGTGCTATTCCAGCCAGATATATTCAGTGGTTTCGGCGTGAAAGAGTAACCAACATCCATACACCCTCACTTAATTTCGCATTTATACTCGTAATATACAACTCAAAAGAAAATAGGGGAAGCCACTTGAGTTTTATCGATAGACTTTAAGTAAAAAATAAGTTTCTGTTTTCATCTGACTATACATTTAGAATGCAATGCGTACCTAGTATTTGTAAATAATACGTGAGTGTTTACTTATTTATATTAGAAGTTTAGCAATTTAATTCGAGTGGCCATTATTTTCTTTTAAGGACTTAGTGTATTATTAGTTGCTTTGACGGCCAGAAAACTTTTAAAAGTAGGTACCTATAAGTTATACATATACCTGTCATCGTAGGTATTGACTCTTATTGATTGCTAGCCGTTGCCTACGAGTACGAGTCAGTTTGCCAAGAATTCGCTTATTTTCCATGCGATGCAGGTTATGATTATTAACTGCCGTGTGCTAATTCTCATTAAAATTTAGTTCAGTAGTAGTAAAACATTCAGGGATAAAGTGATTCACGTTTACACGTTCACTGCGGGAAAAGGCACAAAAAGCCCCATCCGTTGCCGAAAGCCTGTGCGGCAGCGAAATTGGCGTACTTTCGTACGGTGCGGGAAGCTTATCTAAGGCAATCGTTGGAGTAGGACAGAGACAAATATTGTTTTATGTATATCTATTAAATTTTGATAATTTGGCATACTTAGTTTACGTGAGAGGCACATTGGACCCCTCGCGCACCGAATGACTTATTTTTCATTTCAGTGCGGGAAGGGGTCTAATAGACCTTCGACCCCTCGCACGCCCCATCCGCACTGAGTGTCAACCAATATCAACAGGTAGTGATGTGCCGCACGCGAACAACGATAGCCGATTGTTTTCAACTTAGGTATTGTCTGTGTTTTTTTCGAAAAAATTGTGTAGCCTGAAAATGAGTGCACCATCAAAAAGAACTAGAAGAAAGTTGGATTATTTATTCGACTCGGATGAAGAAAACAATGATGAGGGCTTAAAATATCAAAAAGTGTACTAAGAAAGTGAAAATATAAATAACGAAAATGTGACCAGCGTGGACATAAATACATTTTACGATGGTTTTTATTTATCTGATGTCGTCCGGAGAGATTACGTTTGTGCGATGTCCATACAACCTTCTTCGGACACACGGCTTAATCTCACCCAACAATATAGTAATCGTTTCCCATCCCTAATATTGCTTAAAACGGTCAATTCAGTGCGGCAAAAGGTCTAAAAGACCCCACAATTTTGCATTTTTTTTTTAAATAGTTCCAAATCTCCGAGACCGGGGCGAAGCCAGAACCATGTTGCTGAATAGATGTAGATTGCTTAGGTATTAATCTATATGCAGTACAGTAAACCTCCACGGAAAAATATCCAGTTTTTTTTTTCTTGCGTGGTGGGGCACAATGGACCTAATGCCGCACTGAAGTTTAAGTGGGGTAGGGGCTCTTTGGACCTATCAACGCACCAAAATAACAAACATGAAAAACAGTCTCGCAGCCAACGTGTTAACCAATTCTGAAACTCATTTAAAACTGCATTTACTTTTTATTGAGGTCTGCGATGTTAGCTTCTTTCTCGTAATTAGTAAGATCGTGAATTAAACCATCAATAATTATGTTCTAATAATTGTTGTAATATAAAAATATTATACAAATTCTTGACACAAACTTGAGGGTAGACCGTGCTGCCCGTTGGCCAGCAAAGAAGGCGTAGTCTTGCCGCGCGGCACGCGCCAGCCCCTCCTCCGCCGAAGACACCAAGTTTTCTGCATCAGAGTAGCCTCGAATGTAGAAAGCGTTCAGCTGCGCATCCTTCGTCGACTGCGTGACAAAGAACAAAGATTATAAGAAAACGTACATTTTAAAATATTGAACCTGAAAGTGGATATCTACGTTTATCTGCAAGCAACCCGTTGGGCGGGCTGTTTTGAACCATTCATGCTATGCTATGGTTCAGTCAGAATGTAGACCTTGACTCACTGACTAAAAAGGTCACGTGCGCCGTCGTACACCTACTTGATACGACTTCGTCGTGTAAATAGAGGTGTTGAATTTAAGGCTCACTTTTATTTATGGAGCAAATTAGAGAACGTACTTAATTAAAATGTTTTACACACTGTATCGCGTAACAGAGCGAGTGAAAGAACTTGTATATTTGTTATAATTTTGAAATCAATGGTTTGAAAGTTACATGGTGGAATAGTTCTAAGCCCTTCTATGGACAGGCATAATGAGATATAGGTACGTATTATATACTTTCGCAAAATAAATTCCCTGTACTAGTAATTGAAGATGGTCGGTCATATTGGTCATATCACCATAAGATACGCCTGGTCCGCTCCATTCTTGATGTAGCCGATCTTGAAGTTAGGGGAATGCAGGACGGCGGCGACGGTGTCGACGCTAGCGACTCGCACGGACAGGACCGAGGTGATGAATGCCGCGTACGCGTTGTACGTCACCACGGCGAACAGCAGGCACACTATGAGGAGCACGCTGGCGGCCGGAGTCGGAGGAGTCCAAGTGCCACCTGTATTACACACAGGCAGGATTACGATGTACTGTCAATCGTTCGAAGGTTAGCTGGAAGAGATCCCTTTAATGGATATGTTCGCCTTTGTCCACCTGTTCTCATTACCTGTAAAATTGAATGTGTTTTATGTACAATAAAGAGTTATACATACATACTTACCCATGTATTCCGTCTATTAGTAATTACCTTATTACATACGACTATTGGTGCAATGTCTGGGAGATGACGCTTTCAGTGGCTAAGTAGGTATGTAAGATTTACAAACCCCTTCCATGATTCGATATTGCAGAGCACATTAAGCTCTGTCAACTCAATGTTGGCATTTCTTAATCCCCAATTAATTTGCTCAATAGGGTTCTCGTGGTTACAAACAGCTAATTCCTACTAATATTATAAATGTGAAAGTAAGTCTGTCCTGTCAGTCTGTCTGTCAGTTACCTTTTCACGCTTAAACCCCTGGACCAATTTAATTGAAATTTGGTATATAGATAGTTTGAATTCCGAAGACAGTTTTTATCCCGGAAAATTGCATGGTTACCGCGGGACAGCGATAAGGGAATTCTGCGCAGACGGAGTCGCGGGCAACAGCTAGTAAGAACGTAACGATCAGAATATTAAACAGATCATCTGCCTTCAATGTTATCTCGTAATTTGTCTTACGTACAGTTGAGTAAAATAATACTCCCTCCAATTCATGTCCTCTATTATGTTATTTCTATATGTATAAAGTTTTCATTTCCTTTCCCATTCTTTTAAAATTTGAAAAATCCTGAATCATTACCTACTATTTATCTAATTTATCTTAAATTTGTGGACGTGGGCCCATAATTGCGTTACTAGTTTCAGACTTGAGAAGGCATTACATTTCAACCTCCTTCCAATTACCTCCTTAAAGTACCGAAAACGCTGTTATGTTTGCGCCTTTGGCAATTCATGTACCTAAGTTTTGATTAGCTACTTGATACAAGTAATAGAAGGAAATGATTTTATTCATAACAAGCAAACAATAATAAAACATTACTATAGTCTTAAATAAAACAATGAACTAATAATAAATAAGACTAATCTAAATTAAAATAAAATTATAAATAAAATAATACGGAGCTGTTGTATGAAAACGTCAACTATAACAATGTGGTGTTCGCTCTCACGTGCCTTAATGCCAATTTTTTTCGGGTTTATTTAAAAAAAAAAGCTTTAATTTGTATGCGAATCAGACTGTTCTTTTTCTTATATACATTTCTTAAATAATTGATAATTAGAAACATTGTTATTTAGTTATTAATAGTTTGTATAATATTAAGAATTTGTAATTGTAAAGATAAAATTAATTTCTATGAATAAAATGTGTTGCATGAGACAAAAAAATTAGAAACTTTAATCCATACAATGTGTTTTACTGGATACAAGCCCATTAGCCTAATCTGCGCTTTCCATTAGGTGGGATAGGGGTCAATCCCTGATTTAATGTAATATGAAACAATTCAACCAAATAGGTTCTTGTAGGAGCTTTCACAAATGTTTAGTTTGAACAATTCAAAAGATAAAGCATATTGTTTGTTCTAGTTTTACATAACTGTCTGTCTCTGATCAGAGCTCAGACAAGTTTCTGAGACGCCCTTTGGAATAATTTTGCCAACTAGGTGATGTTTGAACTACGCACAGTAAAGTTACCTATTCATCTGCCTGGATAGAGATGTCTACTTTTGAAACTCCCCACAAACGAATAACTTCACTTTGCTATCTCCGCGATATATTGAAGTTAAGACATTAATTTATTACTTGTAGGGCTTGTAGGTAAATATATTTTAATAAAGCGTCATAATAACTTGGACTTGTGAAGGATTCTTGTAAATAAATACATACACACATGCACAAGTGACACATTACACCTTATGGGGTAGACGGAGCCTAAGGTAACAATACCTAAAGGCCACGATCAGCATGATTGTAGACGTATAAGTAGGAAAGGGGAATCAAAATATTGACGGGTTGCTAGCCGCATCGCCTATAACATTATTCCTAAGAATTTCAACCATTCCCGCGAAATAAATACTGATAAATACTGAGAAATTTCGTTTCCAGAGCTGAGAAGAATCTAGTACCTAGTTAATCTTACTTTCGCAATTCGATAGTCAAATTAGTGATGCTACCAAAAATGCCAGGGTCGTCGATACAAAAACATACCTCCATAAAATTAAACACACTACATCACCAGCAAAATCCAGGCTGGCCTCGTCTTTCAAAATTCGCATACTGCGCATACACATCGATATGCTGACTCAACTGGATAGTCCCCTGTACTGTACTGTAAATGACAGCTCAGTAAAATAAAACTTAGCATGCTTCTAATCACGGACCTTGCTGACAAAGTATGCCAGTAGTCCACACAAACGCTTCAGTGTACTCCAAAGGCCGGGAGCCCTGAAGGCAAGGCGTTACTTTGCTGATCAGTACCACCGCAATCGAAGCCACCACGGCCACGGCGAGCACACAGGCAAGCAGACGGGCACTGAAGGGAGCCAGGAATATGTCCCGAACAGTCGAAGTCTCTTGGTGCCTTATGTAGATATTGCACCTGGAAAAATTATAATTCTCGAGCAAGTTTTTAGGTTAGATGGAAACTTTTGGATCTCCCTTCTTTTTTTCAGTGTCACTGTATAAAATCATGGCATTTATATGGATGCAATGTAAGATTATAATAATATAACTTATGTTATTGCGTCGCAGATGAGGTGCTAGTGTGGCTTTCTTACTAGAACTCTCTTGAATTACCAAACGTCTAAACATCATCCAATAGTTACATTGTTTCAGCTATGGGGAAGATAAAGTCCATGTCCTGGTATCGCGGGGCCAAGACCGTGACTGGTTCCAGCGCTATATCCACGGACTGGTCAGTCAGAGCCCCTAGTAGCCCTGTCCAGGCCCCCTCGTAGCTCCGGAAGCCAAGTTTACTGTAGTATCGAGTCGATAACCTAAAGAAAACATTGAACTGATCGATAATAAACAAATTTTGACAATGGGAGACAGGTGCATGTTCTTAATAAAAATTTAAAGCATAAGAGTTATTGGGAGTTATTGAACATCTATTTCTGATTGTTCTACAGATACAACAAAGAAAACCGACCAAGTGCGAGTCAGAGTGGCCCACCGTTGCGTAGTTTTTATAAATGTAAGTAAGTAGCTCAGAAAGTTTCGAATATAGAATTTCGAAAATTTCGAGTACGCTATCGCTATATTACAAATGGACGTTTCTATAAATAATAATAAATCCAATAACCTCAAAATGACAACTGTGCAAAAATATACTATATACCGAAATAAAACTAATTTTAAATTTCAATGACGAATGCGAAACCAGATTTTAACTTACGTAGAATTTATCTTAAAGATTAGAAAGTGTAAGACATCATCCAACAGTGCCGGGGCAGAAGGGCCGTCGTCATCGGAAACAGCAGTCCCATCACCGGTGGAGTTACATCTGCCAACCACTAACTCCTCCCCCAGGAAGTTGCGCGCTTCCACGGGGTAAGACGGCTCCACACGTGACATAGAATGCTCTCTATTCCAGTTACCTGGACAAGAACATACATTAAAGTAGGTACTTAAGCGTATTGAATATTACATCGAAACTTTTAGTTCCCGATAAAAAAATACGGTTAATCCTTTGGAAATTACATTATTTTTAAACGATACGTACTGTAAATTATAACCCCTGTTACCCCCACACCACCCATAGCATGTCACGGATTGTTGAGCATCCGGGTTCGATCCCAGGCTTTACTTTTTTTGTGTTTTATCTTAACTTGTGTTTTGCCATATGTTTTATTTTTAGTAGGGTTTGGAAATGTAAGTGCATGATACTGTCACGTACGTTATTAAATTCATTAATAGCTGTAATTTGGCAGCGGCGCAGCATAGAGTCCTGCCGGCCTGATTGAGAATTATAAGCTAAATGCTTCCCGGAAATATGCTGCCCGGGATAGTGCCTCTTTAATCACCACAGATTACGCTATTAGGCTTGGATGGAGAGATGTTTTGGCACGAATACTTAAATGAGTAGTTGATTTTCTTTACGCATATTAAATATGGGATAAATTTTAAGCATGGGATAGGTATTCCTGTTTTAGGCGAGATTATTTAACTAATAACACAACCTCGTTTTGTTTAATTTTTTAGCATTTAAGCAAACATATAGTTTAAGCAGTTTCAAAACATGTATAGGAATTGATAATAATAAGTATACTCGTAGTACTCGTGTTTTAGCGGATAGTGGTAACCATTTTTACACGATTTAGACGTCGGCACCCTTTGATCCGTGGTCCAAAACGCTCCTAGGTGGGTTTTATGTGACATTCTTGTAGTCATCATTTTAAGAATAGTCCTTACTCGCAATGTTCCCTACAAATAAATTAACAAATTTCTACATATCCTACATAGAATATATAGAATAAGCTTCTTCTCCATTTTCACATTTCGTAAAAAAGCACAAAAGTAAAATGTTTTAGGTATTAATTTCAAATAACATAGGTAAGTATAGTATACTGAAAGTTAGGGTTTCATGGAACAAAATTATTTATGAGCCAATTTACCTAACCAAGGAGTGGTTAAACCATTTTGAACGACTCTCTAAGGAAAACTGTTGTGCTTACGTGTCTACTTACCCAAAAAATAAGCGTACAAAGTTGAATTTGTACGGACTTTAAAATACTGAATGAGAATCATTCCATCGATTCCACGATTCACATTGTTTACTTTTGTCCACTTATTAAACTCTCTTGTTAATAAAAACTTGCTTACATTCACCATATCAAAGCTTCTGGAAAAATTATAGGTTAGTAGACCTGACTGAAATAGCGGCCAGACGGTACCTGATCTTTTATAAGTCTGATATCTCGTTAAATTTCTGAATCTTTCTGATGTCCTGTAATAATTCCTCTCGTATTCCGTCTTGTTGCAATTCCGATCGTAGCGATTCCCGTACCGGCAGTTGTTGTAATAATACTGCTTCCTGTTGAAAAAATTCCGCTTCTGAGCTGTTGATTTAGTCGGAGTTTTGTATAGAAAGTTGCCGTCGCAAAGGTGAAGTGTTCGAGAGTTGGGACGATGGTTCACATTAGGAAAGGATACGACTATATTTTCGTCGAAACGAATAGAAGTTGCATTCAATATCTCGTTGATTTGGTTGAAGTCTTCGCCTGATCTAGCCGTGATGAGCCAGTCGAAAGATGCCGTATTCATGTCCAATGCGTGAAGCTGAAATAGAGATTTAATAATATTTTTTGTGGTTCAGCTGAAACTTCTGATTAACCTGATAGAGGGCTATTATAGAAAAATACTCGTATGAAATTGTAAATACGTATGGGTAATCTCTGAAACTACCGCACCGATTATAAAAATTGTCTCACTGATAGAAAATTACACCATGCCTGCGATTATCAAGGGTAACTTTTTATCCCAGGAAATTACAAAGTGCCCGTGGACGCAGAGGAGGTTGGGGTACACGCTAGGTGTTTTTAAATAGGTAAATGAACACGACTCTATTATTATAACATTCACTAGTTTTAGCCCGCAACTTTCTTCTCTTAGAAGTCAGTTCTGTTAACGATATTCCTCAACACTATGCTATCAATAGAGTTCTTCTCCAGGGTCCCATTTCTATCATGAAAAATCGTCAAAACCAACACACAAACTTATTTTTGCATAGATAAAGCTTTGAATTGTCATAAAAATACGCCTGCTTAAATATGTAGGTTAGACGCGGTGTCAGATAATAACTTATCATTGAACTGTGAAGTCGCAAAAATTATAAACTATTTATTCACTACAGGTAATTTTATGTTATATACGTCTACCTGTGTTATTAATTTAGCAAGTGATTTTGTGGCGTTTTGTCGGAGTCGTGGAGACAATATTACAATTCCGAGTCCTATTTGTAGGTGAGGTTGGTTGACGACGTCCACCACTGATGCTATTCCGTTGACGCCCAGACATTTCACCAGACGCACCGTAGCCCACTGACAATCTGAGGATAGTCAGAGTTAGATCTTGAAAGTTGTCCTGACGTCTATTGTACATAAATACGTAGACGTAGAGAGAAATAATGAATCGCCTAAAAAAGCAGAGATTATATTTTGTACATTTCAAACATTTGAGAATAACTAGGATAAAGATTGACAGAAAACATGAAATAGTTATTAGATTTTTGTCGGTCTGTCTGTTTTTTTCGCGCTATTTTTTGATAAATACTAAACGTATTTTCAAGGCGTCAGGTTGACCTAACCTGAACCTGGAGCGATGTATTTATAACGAGAGAGCGGAATTTTCATGGCAAAAATCAAACGTCAATAGAGTTAAAACGTTGAATTTTATTTACTATCGATAAGTTTTACAAAGCGGTTCTTCATTTCTTTACTTACAAAGAGACCTCAAATCCAAACATAAGAACAAAATTTTAAAAAAAGAAACAAATAAAATTAACTTCATATAAACCTATCGTTGTATATTAATGCCATGCAACTCACTAAACTTATCAAAGAAGTCAAATATGTTTATAGTCCTAGAACATAAAAAATGCATTGAATTAGGAGGGGAATATATTGAAAATTTATATAATAGATTTTTGCCATGAAAATTCCGCCCTCTGTTTATGAATCGCGTGAATTCCAAGCGAACGAAGTCGCGGGCGCCAGCTATTACCCCTGAATAAAGAAAATAACAACTATGGCTTAATAGGTTTATTTACTATTTACGCTATAAAAGCCAATCTTCATATCTTGATAAATTCAGTAACGAAACTAAATACACAGCACCGAAATCGGTCAGTTTAGCGCTAAGATTGCCTAAAACAGATTAGATACATACCAAACCAACAACTTTGCATGGAGAGCGACCCGTTATTATTTGCACTTCAGTGTAAGTAATTGTATAACAGTTGGGTTGGAGTCAATCAGGGATTAAAAACATCTTTTAATAAAACGTAGCTAGTGCGGACTTTAAAATGTAAATTCTGCACTTTCAGCGATAAATGAGACTGTCTTACATTCTTACGGATTGTGTTCCCTTTCCCTCGAACAAAATTATTTGTATTGGTCCCAAGTATCACTGGGCTAAGACGCTTGCTTTCTGCATAATATTATGTAGATTCATTTTGCTAAGTCTCCAGACTAATAATGTTGCCGGAAAACAAACATTCTTTGGAAGATGCCCACAGATCCACAATAAAAAAACGCTAAGTAAATAATAAGAAACGCCTTTTGAAGCTGACATAAATAACAAATTGTTTCGGTGAATAGGGTAAATGTTTCCTACAAGTGGTGAGCGAATTTGCTTTTTGGTATTTTTTGTTCGCTTTATTAGGTTCTTCTTTCGCATATTCCACGATTAGAATTTCTTTTGGAGGGCCAATTACCCAAACTCCTACAAGTAATTGGTTCCACAAACTTCGGTAATATTCAATAGTACTGTAGTTATGAGCTTGAGTTTGTATATACAAATCAACTCGCTGGCAGGTAATGCAAATATTTATAATATTTTTTTTTTTTTATTTATTTATTGAAATGGGAAACAAACAGCACCAAATTACACGTATAGTTAAATGAATATAGTAAATGTTAGATTATTCTATCCATAGACTTATGTTTGTTTGTGGTTCTTTCTGTTACTTCAAGTTTATTAAAAAAAAAAAATCATGTCAAGATGGTGCTGATTTCATTTCGTAGATATTATTTATAATATTAAAAGGTTATGGGATTCATTTAATAGTAAACGTACTACGAAATAATATACTAAAACCAGTCAGCGAGATGGTACAGGAAAATAGTTGGAACATTTTATAACTTTCTGGTAAAAAATTGTAACGATATAAAACAAACGAATATGGCTTCCATGGTGATGCCTCAACTCGACGAAAAGCAAAATTTTTCGAATTGGAAGTTCAGGATTAGAGTTTTACTAGAGGAAAAAGGTGTTGCAAAAGTTTTATTAGAAAATCCACCACAAGAAAAAGAAAAAGTTGAATCATTTGCAATTAAAGATGCGAAAGCAAGATCCACGATCGTCCAGTATGTATCAGACAAATATCTCGATATTATTAAGAAGGCCAACACGAGCAAAGAAATGATTTCTAAACTCGAAGAAATATTTGAAAGAAAAAGCGTATTTAATAAATTACATCTAAAAAAGAAACTACTGTCACTGAAATGTACAGGTAACTTACAAGATCATTTCTTGAAATTTGACTCGATCCTTAATGAGATGGAAGCCGCGGGCTGTAAATTAGATGAAAGCGACAAGGTAGCTCATTTACTACTGACTTTACCCGATTCATATGAAACTGTTATTACTACTCTCGAGACTATGAGTGTAGAAAGAGAATTAAGTGAAGACTTTGTAAAGGCCCGACTATTAGATGCAGAACTTAAAAATAGTGGCAAAGAAACAATGCCTGAGGTGACATTCATGGCCTGCTTTAAGTGTGGCAAAAGAGGCCACAAAGCAACTGATTGCTTTAGTAACAACTACAACAATTATAACCCACTAAGAGGACGAACTATGTATAGAGGTCAAAACTCGAATAGAGGCCGAAGCTCATACCGAGGAAGAGCATATAGGGGTACCTTTAGAGGTCAAAGTCAGAGCCCACACACTTCGAAAGACAAAGTATCGTTTATAGCAATGGCCTCAATTGAAAATACAGATAAATTCATATTAGATTCTGGAGCAACAAACCATATGGTAAAGAAAGAATGCGAAAAATATGTTACAAATATAACAGATCTATCAACACCAATAAAAATCCAAATAGCAAATGGACAGGTTTTAATTGCTCGAAGAAAAGGCATCTTAATGGTTGATTATCAATGTTCACGACCATTACAAATTGAAATTGAAGTATTATTGGTAGAAGGATTGCGACATAATTTATTATCCATTAATAAGTTAACAGAAAAAGGCTTCAACGTCACATTTACTGACAATAATGTTATGATACGGAAAGACAACACATGTATTATGGGTAATAAATGTAACAACTTGTACATACTGAAACTGGACTTGAATATTGAGGAAGCTCATGTTGCAAACAACAACAGTGACATATGGCACAAAAGACTTGGTCATATAAACTACAATGATTTAAAACTATTAAACTTACCTGTACCAGACATGATCTGTGACACTTGTATTGAAGGAAAAAGCACGAGGAGAAGCTTCTATTATCAGAAAAGTAATAGTAAACAAATTGGAGATTTAATACATTCAGACTTATGTGGACCAGTAGAGCCCACTAGCATCTATGGCTTTAAATACTTTCAAGTACTTATTGATGATTATTCACACTACCTTGTAGTACGATTATTAAAAACAAAAGATGAAGCTGAAAGCAATATAATAAACTTCATAAAGCATATAAAAACACAATTTGGTTTGAAAACAAAACGTTTAAGACTAGATAATGGTGGCGAATTCAGTTCAAACAACTTTAAAAATTTCTGTACAAATAAGGGAATACTAATAGAATATACAACACCATATACGCCACAACAAAATGGAACTTCAGAGAGAATGAACCGTACAATATTAAATAAAGTGAGAACAAAATTTATAGAGACCAAATTACCGAAAGAACTATGGAGTGAAGCAGTGATGACATCTGCATATGAGATAAATAGAAGTCCGACTGCAGCACTAAATGGTAAAACACCATTAATGTTATGGTATGGTCATAATAACTTGTCAAAACTGAGAGTTTTCGGCAGCCAAGCATGGGCTGTAACATTACCTAAACCAAGAAAATTAGAGCCAAGAGCCAAAAAATTAATAATGGTTGGCTACTCTGGCTCTGGATACAGACTTTTTGACCCAACGGCGAATAAAGTCATAATATCTACAGATGTGAAATTTAATGAAAACGAGATTGTATACAAATATGAAAAAACAGAAGAAAAACATACTAAGTTCTTACCTTATGTGAATAATGATGAAGAAGAAGAAATACAATTAGATAGTGAAAACACAACAGTACATAAGAAAGAAAATGAAAAAGTTGAAACCGAGACTAACAATGAAAATATAAGTAGACACAACGAGGAAGAAAATGATGAAAATGATGCAAATGATGCAACAGAGAATGACACATTTCATTTCTGTTCAAATGATCTTAGTGAAAATACAAGATCAGGAAGACAAATAAATAAACCAAAATTTCTAAATGACTATGAATTATATATGGCGTACTGTTTAATGAGCTCAGAAGACCCTGTAGATTACGAAGAAGCTATTAAAGATAAAGAATGGGAAAAAGCAATTGAAAAGGAAATTAACTCACTAGAAAAATTACAAACCTGGGAAGTTGTAGAAGCTAAAGGTAAAAAGCCAATTGATACAAAATGGGTCTTTAATACCAAAGAGAACGGTTTAAAGAAGGCTAGATTGGTAGCAAAAGGGTTTCAGCAAAAAGAGAGTTATTTTGGAAACAATTACTCACCGGTAGCAAGGATGAATACGATAAGGATGCTGTTTGCACATGCAGTAAGAAAGAATTATGGTATATATCAATTAGATATACCCACAGCCTTTTTGAACGGAATATTGGAAAATGAAATATATATAAAAGTACCAAAAGGAGTCAAAGTTGAGAAAAACAAAGTACTAAAGTTGAAAAGAAGCTTATATGGATTGAAAGAAAGTCCTAAATGCTGGAATGAAAGGCTTAATGAATTTTTAATAAATAAAGTGGAACTAAAACGATCTCAACATGATTTTTGCTTGTATTACAACAGCAAAGTTTGGTTTTTGGTGTTTGTCGATGATATATTGCTGACAGGAGAAGAGGAAGAGATAAAGAAAGTAAAGATGATGTTATTTAAAGAATTTAATGCCAAGGATTTGGGGACAATTAACAAATTTCTTGGAATGGAAATCACAAGAAGTGAAAATGGCATGAAAATAAATCAAAAGACACAGATCGAAAAAATGTTGGAGAAATTTAAGATGACAGAGTGCAATGGAGTGAAAACACCAATGGAAAAGGATACACAAAAAAGAGGAACTAATGATGTAATAGATGTACCGTACAGAGAAATAATTGGGAGCCTAATGTTCCTGGCAACAGTGACAAGGCCAGATATTAGTTATGCAGTTTCCTACTTAAGTCAATTTTTAGATAAACCAGATATTCAATGCTGGAAGCAAGCGAAAAGGATTGTGAGATATATGAAACAAACCAAAGAATATGGACTGAACTACAAGAAGGCGAATGATGATAGTTGCACTATAGAGGCCTACTCGGATGCCGATTGGGCAGGTCAGAAGATAGACAGGAAAAGCATGAGTGGAAGTGTGTTAATGTATTGTGGAAATGTCATCGGATGGTTTTCAAGGAAGCAGAATTGCGTCGCGCTTTCTACAGCCGAGGCAGAATACATAGCCCTGGCTACTACGTGCAGTGAGGTAATAAATATCAAAGGACTAGCGAGAGACTTTGGTGAATGTTTGATTCCTATAGTTTATGTAGATAACATGGGAGCTATTGCCATGTCAAATAGCTATGAAAATAGCAAACGTGCAAAGCACATTGATATAAAATTTCATTTCGTGAAAGATTTGACTAGAAGTAAAACCATTGCTTTGTATCATGTCGACTCATACAATAATGCTGCTGATATGTTTACTAAGATACTGTCTGTAGATAAATTTACTCATAATAGAAATTTGTTGTCAGTATACTAATGTAACGTTATTTCTAATACTTTTATAAGAATGTGTTACAAAATTCAGGAGGAGCTAGTATGATTAATGTGTTAATGATAGACACTATTTCTTTTATTGTTTTATTGCTTAAGCTAGCGCTATTCAGTTATTGTTTATATTTTGCATACATTATAGTGCGATTGTAAATGTTCTGATTACAATCATCACATTTATAATCGAGGAGGAGTGTTAGATTATTCTATCCATAGACTTATGTTTGTTTGTGGTTCTTTCTGTTACTTCAAGTTTATTAAAAAAAAAAAAAACATGTCAAGATGGTGCTGATTTCATTTCGTAGATATTATTTATAATATTAAAAGTAAATACATAAGCCAAAACAGTTTCCACTTATAACTTATACAACTATTTGCTCGAAAAGTAACACGTCTGCCAAATAAATTTTAAATTTTAACTATAAATTAGAATAGTAAAAAAAGAAAACAAAATACAATTTAGGAAAACAAAAAGACAATAATATTGGAACAGTACCTATCGGATTACAAGCACCTGAGCTCAACCAAAAACAACCACAGTGACACCGTTATCTAATCCAAAATAACTCTCCTGATTGCAGAAGCAAATTTACGATGGTTGAGTTGAAACAAATCAATATTAGAATATTTTTCATTATAAATTTTGCACGCTCTTGCCAAACATTTGTTACCTACATATTTAGTGCGACTGAAAGGCACTGAGAATAGACGAGTGGACCGAGTTCGAAAACTCGGGCATCTAAATGAAACTTTGCTCAGAAGATCTTGAGAGTCAATTAAATTATTTAGTAATTTATACAAAAACGCGATATCTTTTTTCTCCCTTCGCAGTTCAAGAGACTCGACATTTTTGAACTCGAAGTCCTCAAATTTGTACTTCATTCTTTTAATAAATTTATTTTGTATTCGTTCTATTGAATCGATATGCACTGAAAAGTGTGGACTCCAAACCGTAGATGCATATTCTAAATGCGATCTTACAAAGGCATTATATAAAAGCATTAAAGTACTAGGGTCTTTAAAATCCTTACTCTGGCGAAATATGAAACCGAGCATTTTGTATGCTTTAGATGTAATTTTTGCAACATGAGACGTCAGCTGAACCTCGCTATCAATAAATATGCCTAAATCTTTAACCTCATTAACTCTTTCAAGTATTTGGTTCCCAATCGAATAACTAAATTGTATAGGATACTTCTTGCGAGTGAAAGTTATTACAGAACACTTCGCAACATTCAAGTGTAGATCAATATTATAGAGTGTTGACTTTTCCATGCTGGTCTGGGAGCAAAGAAAAAACATATAATGTACCAGTTGCTTCTCTACCCGCGCAGATGGTAAAAGCCCATCGAGGGAATGGGCGATTATAATAGGAATCATGTTATAGGCGATGAGGCTAGCAACCCATCACTATTTTGATTCGATTTTCCACCTAAACGCCCACAATCTTGCTAAATGTGGCCTGTAGGTACCTGTTACCTTAGGCTCTGTCTACCCCGTAAGGGATAAAGACGTGATTTGTGTGTGTGTGTGTGTGTGTGTGTGTATAAAGTTCAAGAGTTTAAAGTAAAATACGGTTAAAAGTTAAAAGCTTGGTGATATTTTATTTATAAATATTAAAATCTTGGCTCAGAGCGTCAAGACCCCGTATACTTTCCGCATAAACCCAGGAGTACTCGTATCTTAAGTAATTCAATGTAGACTACAACCCTCGGAGCCTTACAGTACCTATCTTGGAATTCAGACACACATTAACAAAATAATCCCAGTCTTCATAGTGAACCGTGTGACAAGGGGGGGAGGGGGGGGGGGAGATCTAAAAATGAAGAAATTGGTGTGACGTACTTTATAGACGGCCCCTTACAATAAACACAAAAGTTGATATTGAAGGTGTAAATTGAGGTCCTCGAGTATGGGTTAACTCTTTATTGTGACTACGAACTCCGTGCAAGCGAAATCGGGGGTAAAACCTTGTTAAAATATAACATTATTTAAATCTACTGATTTTTATCTGCATCTAGTGCTTTTTTATGAAATTGTCTACTGCTACTGTCAGATTCCATCCGGCAACACTGCTGGGACTACAAATTACTATGGATTACAGAAACCTCTGCGCTATTTTGATGTTGTTAATGACACCGTTAGCTGAAATCCGAACACAATGCGTTGATTCAGCATTTACTCATCAAGGCATTAAATGCCTATCAAGCTGTATTCTAGCTAAATCGTTTTAAATTCTTCCGTAGTACACATACTATTTACTTAACGACGGTTAATGGTTTTCGCAGAACTGCAATCTAGTCTAATTGTTGCACCATAGATATTGCAATAAAAAGGTCATATCGAAATATCGTAATTATCAAAATCAGTTGTATTATCGTGAATGAGTCGTCCGGAACGTGCTTCTGTCGCTCGTGGGATACATTCCCGAGGTATCGCGTTCACGTAGCACAAACAAACGTGACCGCAAATCGCGCAGCGCTGCAATACGCATCCCGTCCGAATAGTTAGTATAATAATAATTTACAAGTGATATGGATGTTTGAATAAAACTCAATGTGCCGGGGACTGCGAAAATTACAGCAAAGCAAAGGTAAGATATTTTTTACATTAATTTAGTTGTACGGGTTTTACATGTTTTGGTCAATTAGTATTGTAATAACTGTTAGTGGTGTTCGGTTCTATAAGCTACGACCGTATTGTAGGCTCTTTTCAAATGAAGATTCAAGTGCATCAATTATTAATTTTAAGTACCTATTCAAACTATGCTTTGTGAGCCAAACTTTAACTAACTGTAACAATAAACTGTATTTTCGTTCTTTAATTCAATATAGTTATTTTAATTGTAAAAAAATATTTCACTATCAAATGAATCAAGAATTTTAATTCTTGAATTTTTATTTATTTTATTCGTTAGAAATTAAATTTCTTACTGCACGCACACAAATCACAATATTCAAACTTTCGTAACTAATAGGTACTTCTATAACGCTGGTTACATGAGTGTATCGACTTCTGATAGATACATAATTAAGTATACTGATCGTCACAACACAATACAGATAAGAAGACAAATTTCAAAATAAGATCACACGCTGAGGTATTAAACAGATGGCCTCATCCTAAAAGAGCAATTTTACCCTGTACGCAACGCACCCACCACTATTAGGTACCTGCCTAATCTGTGCCATTGGTTAGTATTTTAATTAAGTATATCTTTGTTAATATAATTTGCATATGCTACATATTTTACACTAAAGCGTTGATAAGAGAACTAAGTAAATCTAATGAATTTAATGATCAAATACGAACCACTCTCGAACTCTGGCGCGTAGATGATGGCTTGATGCCACCCCCGCCACAGCGCATAGTCCAACACGAGTGGCAGCGGCGCGAGCGCAGAGGCCGGGCAGCTCGCGTACACTCCCGCGCCCATTGCAGTACATAGCGCCAACACGCAAACGATTAGACGCATCTTTAAAAAATGTATTATATTTGACCAGAGCTAGGAATTTATAATTCAGTTAATAAGTTGGTGTCAAAATGGTTCATACGCAAAAAACTCCGTCGGTCTGTCTGTTTGCGATAAACTCAAAAACTTCTAAACATAAATATCCGGAAAACCAGTGGATTTCTAATTTGATTGAAAAAGAAAATTTGATTGATTGATGCTAAGAGCTAGAGGGCTAAGATACCTCGAGTGTCAGTAATTTCACCGGCTGTCTTACTCCCCACGCCGGCAATCACTAATTCAAGCACTACTGCTCGGCGGTAGTATAAGCAAGTTTAGTAAATACGTGAAAGGTTTTTGGGAAAATATCATTTTTAGATATTCTACTCTACGGGGTCAGTCCGGGTCATTGAATCTACCTATCTTAATAATTCATATCTGACACGTGTTTGCGGATAAATAGACGTTATTTACCTAAGTTGACCCAAAAATCAATTTCCTTTCAGAGGAACACAATAAAGGTGTCTTTTCCATGGAAAATAGACTGCGATTGTATCCGGCTGGATAGACACAATCCGGTATTTAACCTGTATTATGCTATATAGTTGAAAAATTGTTAGGGGGGCCTCACTAATCTTAGGTGTCATTAGGTGAACACAACTCAAGTAAATTAAAAAAACACTTCCTCGTCGGTATTAACTATAGGTACATGTGTTTAAATTAAAAACCGAATCATAATCATTCGTTTACGACCCACTGCTGGTCACAGGCCTCCTCTCAGGTTTGCCAGCAGATTTGGCTGTAATTCCCAAGAGTCAATCTAAACTAATATCTTAAAGAGAAGATAAAGAAGTCTCTCATTAACATGGGCTACTTCTAATCTCAGAAAGGTATAAAGATCCTGCGTGAAAAAAACGAATTTATTTGAGGCACGACAACATTACGTTTATAACAATATCTGACACTGTCTCCTTCTTATAAATTAAACTAGCGACCCGCCCCGGCTTCGCACGGTATATTACGCATGTATTATACATATAAACCTTCCTGTTGAATCACTCTATCTATTAAAAATAACCGCATCATAACCCGTTGTGTGGTTTTGAAGATATAAGCATACATCGGGACACGGGGACAGAAAAAGCGACTTTATTTTATACTATGTAGTGATAGTACCCAAGTATGTAAAAGCGTAAATTGTAAGCATGGCCATGGCGGTAATCTCCTTCGAAGAAGCAAAAAGTGACTAAAAATATATCAAAATATCAAAAATCACCTTTTCAACAACACCCAGCTGCTCTGCTGCTTCGGTTTGTACCTAACAAATGAACGCTACTAAGTAATTGTTATGTAGGTATTCAAAATCTATCAATTCTCAAATCGTATGAACTCATAAATCAGATTAGGTATACATTAATACCAAAGTAGAGACAGTTACAAATGATATAAACAAAAGCCATGTGTCAAAGCAGTATTCGGAGCGAGTTAATTCAACATCGCGTCCTCTTGTCAGAGCCGGTCAAAGCGTGGGCGCCTTTTGTCCGTAGGTATTCAAGCTTATTTTATCCATTCTGAATGCACCAAAGGAAAGAGCGCCGAAGCCTAAGGGTGTCCTTTCATTGAGTCGAAGACTTGCGGAATCGACCAATCGCATTAGTTAAAATCCACTTCCCTTGTTTTTTGATTAATTGATTCACTTGTCTTCGATCCGCATAAATGGAATTTGTTATTTTAAATTAATAGCTTTTCACTAAATGCATATAGAAGTACATACGGTACTAACATCAAAAATATATTTTATTTAATTTTTCCTGTCTGTCCATCTGTTTCGGCTAATCTCTGAAACGCCTGGACTGCTTTTGACGGGATTTTCACTGGCTGATTATAAGGAGTAACTTAGGCTACCTACTTTTACTTTAGAAAAAAATAAGGATATGCGAAAACAAAATTAAAACGAAATCGCGGGCAACACCTAGTTACAAATAAAAGCAGAAGCAACAATAATGTTCTCTCGTTGGAATCCATTATTGCAATGAAGTGCGGCATCTGCTGCTGTATTTGTATTATTTTAATATTATAAGGCGGAAAGCGCCGGGACCGTGAGTCCAGCTGTCATTCGGGCTGCATATTACGCTCGGCACCTCAACATAGCACAATTCAGTGGCGTGGAGGAGGCAGGTGCGAACTCTGAATCCTCACTTTTAGCCCACGGTATTTAGAGTTCAACTTTGAATTAATCAGAATAATTTCACACTACATTATACGTTATATCTCTGTTCCAAAATTTGTGCACGTTTTCCTTTTCCCGATTTTGCAAAATATTGCAATTTTTTTAAGAGGTGAACAACACATTTCCATCACATAGGTAGGGACCTACGTTATATGATTGAATTGAATTGAATTGAAATTGAAATTGAATTGAATTGAAATTGAATTGAATTGAATTGAATTGAATTGAAAATTTATTTGCAAATTGGCCGCCAAGGGCTCTTTTACATGTCTTTTTGAAACTACCAGCACATTCGGAAAGACCATCATTGCCAAGAAGAATGCGCCGCAAGAAACTTGGCAGAAAGTCATTTTTTCAAATAAAAAACAATATATTCGTAATACATTTTGATTAGGATTATTTCTACGTAGTTTACGTATGTAGAGCTGCTGCTGAAAGTGGTTGGAGTTGACGGTGTTCTATAGTTCGACCACGGATCTATTTCTTTTCTCTTAATTTCTGAACAACAAACGTCTTCAATTTGCAGAATTGTTTTTTTCAATTCTTCCTTTGAGGCAAATAGACGAGAGGCAAGCAACCATTGCCATTTTTTCTTTATAGATTTAATAAAATGATTGATGAAGCAGGCGTCATTAATAGCTTTTGATTTAGAAGCCAGAGCTTCCAAGGCATAAAAGAATTCAACAAGCGATTCATCTGCCAGTTGTGTTCTATAATAAAACAGTCTAACATAATCAATCCGGCATGGGAACTCTTCTGCAAGCTTATTTTTAATTAATTCGTAAGTGGTCAACGACGCTATATTGGCCTTATACCAATTCAGAGCAGGACCGTGTAAAAACATTCCCAAGGCATGTTTTTTTTTCTCATCCGACCAATCTCGGATGACGGCAAGGGAATCAAATTGTAATAGAAATTCCTGGACATCCGTAGAACCATCGAACTTTACATGCTCCATTCTATTACCACGGTTAAAAATCAAAATACATACAATATCACCCTGGTTGTGATACTTCTCTCAAAAATCTGTAGTTCCAATGAACATTTCTTCTTCTTCATGCATTAACGCAGTATAATGAGCCTTTCACAAATTTCCTTAACCCACTTCTCTGGGAACGAATATGGGGTCCTCGTCTTGTCTTAGTCTTGATCGCCTCCCTAAAACAAATCACAGCGCGCCGCGACCTCCACCAAAATGTAGAGCTGCCCTGAAGAGGCACTTCAGTCTGTACGGGAATCGGGTTATAATGTATCTAACCAAACTGTTGTTGCAGAAGGCCAAGTACTCAATTAAAAACACATACTCATTATATCTTGATTTTATTTCAAGTTTAAAGTTAACTCATTACAAAATATTTAGGATCCCGCCTATGCGGCTTTCGGTTCGAGCTGTTCTGAGAGCCGTCCCAAGTTCCAAAAACAAAAACCTTCAAAATATCAAACGAGTGTTCGATATTCGGAACTTGAACTATCTCAAAGCAGCCAGCACCCAAAACCTGCCAGCATAAACTAGCCGAACCTATTCCTACAGTACCTATGGAACCTACTAACGACCCGTACTGCCGGTACACCGTAGATTACTAAGTATCCGCAGCCGTAGTGTAAGTTTTTCGTCACAACAAACGTCTATAACTAAACTAAGTATGAGATTAGTTGGTGCCGATACATGCCGAAAGTGGCGATGCCAATTTTAAAGACGTTTGTTACGACTAAACTACCTAAGTTTATGTTTGACTCGGGTTTGATTGCACACTTTTATCGTTTTATTCATCGGAATATTTACTTAATTGACCTTCGTCCTCATATTTTGTCCACAGCGCACTTCAATGGCTCCCTCTACGGCCACGGAAACCATCTTAAGGGAAGTTGATTGTGAAACAACAAGCACAGACAACCTTAAGAATGGACCAAAAATCTACAACAAAACCGTAGACTGCTTGAGTGAGAAGGCGAATAAACGTGGTGATAAAAAGAGCAGCTCAAGCAACAACAAAGTGACCTTTTTACAAGCATGGGAGAAGAAAATGGGATTCCAAACTGATCTGAAATGGGGCCACGTTATATCCATATCTTTAATACATGTCATTACCATTGTATGGTTTGGTTACAATTCAGTGGCCGGTCAGAAGCCGAAATGGTTCAGTATTGCATATGGTGAGAATAAATTAAAGTAGGTAAGCATACTGAATCAAACACGTGTAGTTCAATAAATTAACTCAATTTTTCAGGTTTTATCACGGGAATCATAGCTGGGTTCGGGGTGACGGCTGGCGCGCACCGCTACTGGTGCCACCGCTCGTATAAGGCCACGCTGCCTCTTCAGTGGATCCTGATTATTTGCTTCTCGGTGTCAGGACAGGTAGATAAGAATAATTTTATACAAGTGTCAATTCTTTAAACAGGTAAGCTGAGGTGAGTATGGTGTTTGCAACCACAGATCACAGATGTTAGGTAGTCCTTTGTGTAAGGCCTGAGTGGACGTTCGAAGCAGTTCGGTGGGGCGTGCAGCGTGGTGGTCAGCGGCAAAGGGCTCTGGGCAGCGTCGACTCGGGACACCTGTATGAGTTTCATTTATTTAACACTAGGTGACCCGGCGAACTTTGTTCCGCCTTAAATTTGAAAAATTCCAGTGGTTTGGGCTGTGCTATCCCGCGGGAACTATGCAATTTTCCGGGATAAAAACTATCCTATGTCCTTTCCCGGGACTCAAACTATCTGTATACCAAATTTCAACTAAATCGGCCCAGCGGTTTAAGCGTGAAAAGTTAACAGACAGACAGACAGACAGAGTTACTTTCGCATTTATAATATTAGTAAGGATAGTAAGGATACACGCCGCCCGCCCCGCGTCCACTCAGGCCTTACTTACCCTCAGGCACGTCTAATAAATGGGCAATGGACAGTTGTGCAATCTCCAATGATTGAGAGAAAGAAAAAAATTACGTTGACTGTTGTGTTCCATCATAGAGGCTTAGACAATAGACAGCCGGAAATATTTATTGGCTCATCGTTTTAGTAGCCGTCTAGCATATTGCAACCTCTATGAGCAGCGATGATCTTAAAGAGTATAACTATGAAAAGACATAGTTTATTTGATAAAAACTGGCCGAATGTGAGTTAGACTCGCGTACCGTGAGTTTTGTACCTAACATAATGTAGGTACCAAAATTATTTACCTCACAAAAATATTTTTTGGTAATGATACCCATTAGCCAAAACATTTTTTTAAGTATATTTATGTATAAGTGTTTTGCGCTCTTATGTTGTGCCTTACTCCTTGACAAATTTATTAATTCTGTATCAACGCGATCCGCGATGATTACCCCGTGAGGAATAAAGACGTGACTTATGTACCTATGTGACTGTATGTAGGTATGAATTGTATTCAGAAATATTCATTTCAACTTGATTCCTCCGTTGCTGAGAAAATAATGTCAGACTGACGCATGCACACACACACGGCCTAAGTATAACTAACCTAAACAAACGTATTTCATTTATCCATCAGAACACGATTTACGACTGGGTACGGGACCACCGCGTGCACCACAAGTATTCGGAGACGCCCGCGGACCCCCACGACGCCAATCGAGGCTTCTTCTTCTCCCACGTCGGCTGGCTTATGATGAAGAAGCACCCGGACGTCATCAGTCGAGGACGGCAGATCAACATGAGTGACATCACGAACGACCCTCTCGTTCAATACCACACCAAGTGAGAACCCATGCCGGTGGTAACTGGTTAATTTCTAGATTTTTTTTTAAATTAAATTCGCCCTCTTGGCTAACATAATAATAATACATATACCGCGAGAATATCTTTGTTAAAAATTTCATCCAGATCTGTTCATCCATTTTGATGTGAAAGAGTAAAAAAACATTTACACATCCATACATCCTCACAAACTTTTGTCGGTAGTAGGAGTAGGTAGGATTGCTCTTACATATTGCTTAGTCGGCTACTCGAGATGCGAGACCACTCAGCTACGAAACGAACGTTCTTTATTTTAATTTTGTTTCAGATATTTCACCGTATTCAAAATAGCGTTCTGCTTCGTGTTGCCGACGATAGTGCCGCCGCTGGCGTGGGGTGAGAGCTGGAACTACGCGATTCTTTCCCAAGTCTTCTTGCGCTATGTCCTCAGCCTCAACTTTACGTGGGCAGTTAACAGTTTCGCGCACCTATTTGGCAACAAACCTTACGACCCGTGAGTACCTTAGCTACAGAACACCAGCCGTCCTCAGTGATTCTCTAAACAAAATAAACCTCTTTGGTGATGTGCTCGCTGCGGTCGGGAGACAATCATAACTGTCACTTTCGCTCGTAGGCAGGATACGGAATCAGGTGTCTTGTTGTGTAGATACTGCAATGAGCCTTTAATGTAAGTTTTGACACAAAAACGTCTTGAACGCGTAGGTCTTGAATGGGTAACGTCTTCAACTCCTATGGGCAAATCGACAGCGCCTATTACAGGTAGGTATACTAATACTAAGACTAATAGTTTTATGTCATTTAACGACGATCATGTTTATGTGACGAAAACATAAACACCGGATTTTCCCGTAGAGCGACTATAATAACATAACGAACGACGCATCTAAACTCTAGTCGCAGCCGCTTGCCTCCGCCACCGATGGCCTAATATTGCACAGCACTAAACCACTGGCAAGGGCTTAAAATCTCTATTATTAATTACAGAAACATAATGCCCGCGGAGAACTGGGGTGTGTCTGTGGTAGCGATGGGCGAAGGCTGGCACAACTACCACCACACATTCCCGTGGGACTACAAGGCCGCTGAACTGCCGTACGCGCTCAACCTCACCACGCTGCTGCTGGACGGATTCGCGAAGCTGGGCTGGGCGTACGACCTCAAACAGGCCTCTCCTCAGCTGGTGCAAGCCGTCACTAACAACAGAAATAAACAAAATCTCAATAACCACTACTCCTAATCTAAGAAAACGGTATCCGATCATTTGACCGACAAACGTTCGACAAATATTTCGTTTGACAAACATTTCAAAAAATCGAAAACCTTTAGACGTGGCTCATATTAGGTTAGGTTAGGTTTGTTTTATAAGTTTTCCAAACATCAATATTTTAGTAGAAAATAAAAGGTAGTCAAATGAAGTGTTTGTCAAACGATGCATTTGAGAAATGTTGTTTAGCAAATGATAGTAGGTAAGAAAACACTTGTGCTGAACGAAAATAGGTAGGTACTTATTTATTTCTGTTTTAAATAATTATAAAATAAATATATTGTAACCACTCACTAACTAATGTACCTAATATACTGTTTGGTAGATAAATAAACTTTATTATTACTGTTGTTACGAGTCATGGGCCCATGGAGACCCGGTCTATTACTACGCGAAAATTAAACAACCAACAATTGTACCTATAGGTATATAGATAGGCTCCAATGTTTCCGGTTGCTATTAAATTTATTCATTAAATTCATAGCTTAGTAAAATGTTTAACAAAAAAGCATCTTTTAGGTAATTAATCATAGTTGGGCCAGGAATTTTTATCCAACTCATTCGCAATATACTTTTTAACATAGGTACCTACTACATTTGGCACTAAACACTTTTCATCTAGCTACTTATTAAACAGATTCTATTTGGATTTTAGACTACACAGATTTTTACGTCATTCGAATGGTAAGTACCTAAATTCATTTGATAGAAATCTATTCAACCGTGAACGTAAAGCTGTCATGTTGGTAAACCCTAATTGGTTTCATTGTTCAACGTTCGTGAACGTTTCACAGTAAAACGTGTGGGTAAGTTAGGTGCATTGAAAAATGTGGATGTCCCACACGTTTAAATGATGATACGATACCTTAGGTATAGTACCTACCTATATCCCCGGTCAACATTTTGGATACCTTTAATTCCGGAAAATAATAAAGAGTTCCCGTGGGATACTTAAATAACTTATGCATTTAATTAAGTAAAATTGGCGTGCTGACACCTTATATCGCCGATTAAATTACTAGGTAGATACATACACATACCTACACAAGTCACGTCTTTGTCCCTTTACGGGGTAGACAGAGCCTAAGGTAACAGGTACCTACAGGCCACAATTAGCAAGATTGAGGGTGTATAGGTGGAAAAAGTACTATTACATATTGCTATTAAATTACTATATTGCGGTTAAAGCACAAGAAAAAAAAGCCTATCGTTAAAAAAATCACAAGGTATAAGTAAATATGTTAAAGGTCAACTGTGTTGCTGCGGATCACAGGCACACATCTTACCAAGGGCGGATCCAGGGGGGGGGTCATGACCCCCCCCCCCCCCCCTGAGCTGGTTCCAGGACTTGTTATCTAGTTCCAGGACTATTGTTATCAAAATTAAATTATAAGTTCTTGACCTGACCACGACTATGTGACCCCTCCTGGCGCTCCTGGTTGTAAAGCTGGATCCGCCCTTGCATCTTACGGATCCCTAAGAAACCCTGTCCTAGAAATTTGAAATTTAGTATGAAGGTTAACACAACTACAACACATCATACCTAATGTCATTTTGTCAGCTAAGAGAAAAGTTATTTCTACCAGTTATTTTGTAGCAATATCAAAAATATTATCACTTGTAATTGGTATTTTATTCCAAAATCGGCCCCTGAACTAACTTTAATAAATTAAAACCAAATTAGTAGGTATAATTTATATTATGTATTACATATACATACTGTACATTAAGATAAAACTAGATGACTTGTTATTACAATATTAATAATCTACAAACTTTATCCATTGCCAGTTCAGTCTTCAATCAAAGTAAAAAGATCTTTTTTAGGCTTTATATTATTTCCTGTCAGATCTTTATTGTTGTCTGCATTAATTTTTGGTTCCTTAACTGGCCTGGTGTTCTCATCTTTAGAAGGTTTTCGCTTTAAACTTATCACTTTGTTAGAATATTCTCCTTCACCAGCATGGTGTTCGCTGGTAGATGTTTTTCTTTTCTTTGTCTTAGTTATAACAAAATCTAAATCTGATGAATCATCATCAAAACCAGCATACATGGGAGCACAGCGGCCACTTCTAGTTGACCTTATGGGTTGAATTCGTGTTGTTTCCTCTACAATCTGTATCGGTGGAGGCCATACGGTAAAATTAGCAGACAATCTTGCTTGACGATAGTTGTTAATAGACATCATTTTGATGTAGACAGCAAGAGCTCTTGCTTTTTCGGCTGGTGTTATGTTACTTGGTAGCACACTCCAAGGCATTCTTCTATCCTTTACATTTACATATCTCCTTTTCATTTGTTTCCTGGGCAATGCTTCACATTCAGCAACCTCCTCCTTATGAACAGAAAGAAGGTATTTTATTTTACTAATAATAATAATATATATGTTTTCATAATACACAGCACTTTAATACTTATAGGAGCAGGCAATGCATGCTTTTGTCTCTGCACAGAGTACATTACTACCCTAGCCATGAGAACCGTCATGTCTCACATTTGGGTACCTAACTCCACACATTTCATGATGATAAGTTTTTCGATTTTAACAACTTACTTTACTCAAGAAATGCTCAGCAAGATACAAAAAGTAATTTGTTGAGACATGCATTATCATTAATACCTTTGTGCGTGAGAGTTCATCTTCTTTGGCAGTTGACTTAGAATTATTCAAAGCCTTTAATAAATCACTCATCTCTTCTTTACTCAGATTCTCATCTTCTAATCCAAATTCTGAAATAAAAGATAACAAATAAAGTTACTTACTAGTAATAACTTTACTTACAATATTACAATCAGTAGTGATTAAAAACATGAAGAATATAGTTCAAAACACTAGTGTTTTAGTAAGTAAAGATACAATCCTATGGCCCATTTCTTGAATCTATAAGTTACAATTTCACAAGTCTTAACTAGCAAAATGGGTCAAAAACTGAAACATTGATTGGTTGATTGGACTAACATTGGTAGTTAAACTACTTGTCAAATTGCAACTTGTAGCTTAGAGAAACAGGCCACAGGTCATTTAAATCCACAATATTAATTGTACTTTGATTACAGAAGCACATAACATTGCTTAATGACTGCAATATATTTTCAACTGCTCTCTAAATAATAGTATAATCAAATGTGAACAAATTCATTTTGTTTCTTCTAATCTTTCCTGTAAGTATCAAGCATGATATACAAAATAATTATGCACACACAGCTATTTTTAAGCAGACTTTATCCCCTAAACAGAGTTGCAGACGTGCTAACTACATGCATTAAGAAAACATTTTTGCTTGCTCTACTGAAATAACTATGTCTTATAAAACACCTGTATGAAAAAATAATACACTCATTTCTATGAGCAGCAGAGTAATAACATGCACATAAATCAATAATTCAGACCCTTAAATTTGTACTTAATAGTTAGGTAATGTCTACAGGTAAGGCAGCTATTAAATATATCAATTAAATACTAATCAATCAATCAGTATCGATACAATTACCGGTAAGTTGACTTTTCATATTTTTTATTTCTGAATCGCAGCTATCGTCTGATAATGGCGCTTCCATCTTATATGGCTCTAAATCGTTGAAATTCAATAAATAGTATAAATCTCAGATTCAATATACGTATGAACGAAATAAACAATGGTGTTTATATCGAAAACAAACATTTAAGACATTTAGCCACAGAAAAAATGCTACACAAAAATTTGCTAACTGTCACTATCAAACTTGTCAATGTCAATTAAAAACCATAAACAACTGTGGTTCTTTTTAATCTGGATAATGGCTTTTTGGCCAAAGAACTGTATTTTCTCCACTTGCCATCTGTGGACCTTTGGAAATCTATTCGGTCTTAACCAGTGTGTGTAAAGCACTATTCGAGGAGGCAATGATAGCGTGCTTAACGATGCACAAATCAAACGCGTTGTGCTATAAGCTCTTCGGTCGATAATGTGGCAGAAGTTTTATGATATCTATGGTACTCTTTACTTTTTAGTATGATCTCTCTACATAGCCATGTTGTTGTAAGTGATATCTTATCTGTTTTCAGCTTTAATCTTTTTACTGTTTTTTTTTAATTTTGTCCCATTCAATTCAACCAATCCTAATCCATTCATTCATTCATTCAGTAACAGTAAGTCAGTCAGTTGCACATTTTGGTGGTGATGGAGGTTTTGTTTATTTTTATATTATTTACCTTAAGCTAAGCATAACATTGAAACAGCGTATATAACTCAGTGTAGACTAAATAAAACGTCGACTGTAACTTACAGTACTTAATAAATCTCATTGTTTAAATAAGTGTAACACAAAACAGAACGGAAAGTTGTGAGCAACATGATCACATCCATGAGTGGAACGGCGATTACTAGTGACCCTGGTTTTTATTGCTGCTATTTTGTAACACTAGAAACAGTAATAGGTAGTTAGTTATCGAACCAATAATTTAACTCCTGATGGGCTCATAGTAGCATACGCTTGTGAATACCTGATTTAACAATGGAAGAGGAATTACGATGCTTCGTCTGTAAAGAATTTTACAGAGAGCCAGTGCTATTGCCATGCGGACATGCCCTTTGTCGTATGTGCGCGGTTGGCCTGCAAAGCCCGGTGCACGAGGCAGATGGCGCCGCGGCCACGGATTACCAGGAGGCGGACAAGGCGTCGGTGTCCAGCGAGACGGACAGCGGTGTTGTTTGCGGCTCGCGACCCAACAGCTACGCGGGCACGCCCGCTGCCACCACATGCCACAGCGTAGCATTCAGTTTGTCGTGCCCTGTATGCAGCAAACAATTGTACTTAGACGACAATGGAGCAGAAGGGCTACCGCCTTTTCGCGTCATGCGAACAATTGTTGAACGCTTTGGTGGCGTCACTGGTGCACCACCTGCCGAAGAGGCTTGTCAGATGTGTGAAGGCGAGAGGCGAGCTGCCGTAGTGCGATGTGAGCAGTGCTCAGTGCGTTACTGCTCCGGTTGCAGGGATGCATGGCATCCTACACGCGGGCCTCTCGCGCAGCATGAGCTGCGAACCCTTGGCACGACATGCACAGACCATGGATCCCCACCTGTACTCTACTGTAATACTTGCCTAGTCCCTATTTGCCAACGGTGCATAAATGAAAGGCATTCTTCACATGTTACACAACCCTTATCTAGTGCTGCCCGTGCACATAAGGTATGTAAAGTTTCATGTACAATGATTTTACAGTGAGTCAAAGAATGCGATAAGCATTAGAGATAGGTATTTAAACATCAGTTATTTGTACAAATCAATTTTGTTTCAGACTGAATTATCACAATCACTACAGCAGCTTTCTGAACAAGCCAAAGCCATGACAGAATATATTCAAGTAGTTAAAGGAACTGGTGAACAAATGAATGTAAGTATAATTAGTCCAATATTACATCATTAAAATTCCAAGTGGTGCACACTACAAATGGGAGTGTCTCATTTAGTGTTACACTACCTTAATAAAATGTCTGCTTGCATAATCCTTAACAAATATTTTGTTTCTTTGTAGGGGCAAAGTTGTAGCATGTTTTTATGCAGTTAGTTGTCTACATGAAATTGTTTTAAAATTAAATTTGTTACTTCTATGACTATCAAACTGAAAAGCAGGCAAGGTTGAAAAGATCTAGAAGTATATCACTGCCATTTAGATTTATTTAGCGACTTCTGATATAAATAACAAATGAAATTAAATTGGCGCAAATCAAGTATATATTAAGGATTTCCTCTACATATTTATTACATTTTCCACAACACTGACCTTGGTTTGTACTAATAAGTTAACAACTACTAACAAGTTAGTTTATCTATACACCCACAATCATGCTAAACTGGCCTTTAGCTCTTGTTACCTTAGGCTCGGTCTACCCCGTAAGGGATACAAGAGCATTTATGTATGTATGTAATAAAAGTTTTGCTGTCCAGGACTCGTGCGAGGAACTGGAGCGTCAGATAGATCAGGTGTGCAGCGAGGTAAGGCAAGCGGTGGAAGCCCGACGCGACGAGCTGGTCCGCGCGGCGCGGGCGTCGCGCGCGCAGGCCGCCGCCGACACGCGCGCCGTCACCTCGCACGCCGCACAGAGGCTGAGAGAGGCTACCGCCCTTCTGCACTTCTCTATAGAAGCACTCAAGGAGTCTGATCCTGCTGCATTCCTACAGGTAAACCATGATATTATAATTTGTTACAGGATGTGTTGGTGGTGTTGTTATGATTTAGCACAAAAGAATTTTACAGACTTAAACTTAAACAGCTATCTACATAGCTGAACTACTAGATTTTGAGTGCTTTTTGATTCCTTATTTATTTATTTATTTTATTTATTTGCCTTACAATTCTGATGTATATTGATACTTCTTTATTATTTATTAATTCAACAGCGGTCAAATTAAAATGAAACTTAGACACCTGTGTGCCTGTTGGCAAATGCCTCCCCCAGTAGTGTCCACTCTCTGTCCTCTGTCCTCAACATGTGGCCACTCACGTCCATATTCTACCAACAATTTCGTCCTCCCACCGACGAAATTGCCTTCTTTTCTTCCTTATCTCGATTCCTTATTTATCTTGCAACAAATACAACCAGTTGTGTTCGTAAATAAGTATAATACGGTATTATTAATATGTTGTATTGTAAATATAAGTACAAACCCATTCTGCTCTATATCTAAAATTACTTAGCTGGTGAGGTGATATCTTTATCAATGTGTGTCACAGATATCCAAACATAAATCGGGCTAATCAATGGAATTGACATTCTCGATGAGTACGCAATCTATTCGGAATATTACTACATTAGATTAGGTAGTAGGTTTTATCAGTATCAGAGTGATCTCATTGGCTGGTACTTTTTGTTTTTGTTTACAACCTGCTTATACACATTAGATTCGTATCATAACATAATTTTGTAGACACACCCCATTTTACTCATGTTAATCATGCTAAACGTGGCCTTAAGGTTTTGTTATCTTAGTCTATGATAGCCTATAGCAGGGGTGGCCAACGGGTCGATCGCGATCGACCGGTCGATCGCGCCTGTTAGTCCAGTCGATCGCGGCAAGGCAAAAAATATATATATGTGGACCAGACTGCGCAACGTAATCACCAACTGCAGATTTAAGGTTTCATGAAGTATGTAATTGGTAGATCGCACAAGGTTTCGTTAGTAAACAGGAGATCTTGGGTCTAATCAAGTTGGCCACCCCTGGCCTATAGTCTATAACAGAAGCAAACCGAGGACTCGAGTACAAAACCTGTTTTCTCTTGTTACTAATCGTTCCTCTATTCATCGCCATTGTCAATAATTTGAGAGTGACAGCGAAAATCGTATTTCGGAGTGCCCCCCTGTCCCACGTCAGATTGAACTGTCGGTCCGCGCAGGTGGGCAGCACGCTGGGCGCGCGCGCGCAGGACGCGGCGGCCGCGCTGGCCGAGCGCGCGCCGCCGCCCGCGCCGCCCGCGCTCACGCTCGACGCCGAGCCCGTGCTGCGCGCCGTACGCGCCATGAACTTCGTCGAGTGCATCCGTGAGTCTTACTGCTGTACCTACTGATAAAATGAAATGAAATTTATTTAGCAATAACATACAGGTGTTACAGAAATTATGATACATCTGTATTGTATTGATTTGGATTTGTACGTAATGGCGATGCCGATGGCATGAAATGGCCATTACGAGCCATTTCGACCCAATATGTACTAGTGCCTTAATAGTTGGTAATGCAATCCGCTTTTACAACTAAGTATATTTTGCCAGCACTAAGTATTTAACATGAAATCAAAATAATACCTATAGCAATAAAAATAAACAATCCGATTTCGTATATCAGAAGTCACAATAGCCAGGTTATTTAATTATAGTACCACAAACGGCTGTCTATTCTAAATCTGTTTATAAATAAGCTGTTCCACTAACACTGTTTATAAATCGTCTGCCGATTGTAAAGATGTGCTAAACAGTGCTCTCTGTGTCTATTTCGATGCTCCATTCGGGATGCAGCGGCGGAACAGGAAATGAGATGTCCAGGTACGCTGAATTAAACATTTTGACCTCGTCGATACCAGTTTACTGGTAACAATCGATTTATATTTATTAGAAAATGCTTTAGTTGTTTTGTTTCGTGGATGGATTTGACAATTCTAGCTAGTGTAGACGCTGACAAATGTCAATGACCCCGAGCAGCGTAATTCTTAACACACACCTACTTCTGATGCGCCTGTGAGAGATGAAACGATGCCGGTGGAGACACCCTCGTCTAAACGCGAAGAGAAAAAAAACTGCTTCAAAATTAAAAACGACAAACTTTTTTATTACGTTTCGTGTCTAAACTTGACATAAAGAGATCTTAGCAATGATCGGTCGGTTCGGTGTGCATCGCAGCCCCGGGCGCGCCGGCGATGGCGGTGGAGCTGTGCGCGGCGCGCGGCTGCTCGTGCACGCTGGCGTGGCGCGCGCCGCCCGCGCCGCGAGCCGTGCGCGGCTACGTGCTCGAGCTGGACGACGGCCTGGGGGGACCCTTCCGGGTTAGTATACCGCATACTATGTACTATACCGTGCCAATACGCCACTAGGACAAAACCAGTCACGTGCACAACGCGAACCTTTCGTCATCGCTTCTGTATTGCCAGTGGTTTGTAATCAAACCCTCCAACCTGCGGTAATACCATAAAATAGTGTTTTTTTTTTATTTTATGAGATAATTATTTTTATTCATGTTTTACGTGTTATATTTTTTGCATGGCATGACTGACGGCAGAAAATAAAGTGGCAACTTGTCAGTGACATCAAGCATGACTGTGTTATACTGGAGTGTCAAATTCTGATTTCTTAGATTGTATACAAACGTAGTGATTATATTCTCTTTGATTGTATACTGCTAGGCGATAGAAATGTAACCTAACCTGAAAAGGTTTATACTCACCTACAAGCTTATGTATTCAATCAACTTTGCGCCAGAGTGCCCTCGTCACAGCCGCAAGTTGTACCTAAGTCTAATCTGCGGTTGTGCGGTTACTAGATGTATTCTGGCGAACTGTATTCTACCGGTTCCTCTTTTTAAATCGCCGCTTTTGACTTTACAGGAAGTGTATTGCGGCCGGGAAACAATATGCACGGTGGATGGACTCCATTACGCTTCCCTGTATAGCGCTCGGGTGAAGGCGTTCAACGGAGCCGGCGAGGGCCCTTACAGTGAAGTCATCGGCCTACAAACTTCTCCACGTAAGTCTATTTCCACTATCTTTTGACTCCTTCTGCCATAGCGTCCAAAGTCCAAAATCAATTCAACAGGGGCACCATTTGGCATGCTAAGTTAGAATCCCCTTGCCGAGTATTTCGTCTGGCAGCTCGCTCTCTCTTCGATCGTCTTTGTGTTATACTTACGGCTGAAACACACGTGGTCTCGTTATTACAAGTTCTAAGAATTTTATTAAATTTCAATGTCTGCTTTTGCTTGAATGTTCGGGTCAGGGTCATGTCTTAGAATTTGACCTACTTCCAGTGATCGGATTGAGCTGCAATTCGGTATGAATACGCGTTTAAGGACTATGAATTTTCCTTGGTCTAGAAAGAAAGATAGAAAAGAAATACATGTCCAATAATGTTTCATAATCTACCCGACAGACCAAATAGAATTTCGTTTTCCTTACCCACTTATCATCTCTATTAAAGTAAATGAGGTGTGCATACGAATCTGGAGTATGTCTGAAGAGATTCTTTGAGGTGATCGCGATCTCCATCCCGTCTAAATATGTGCAACGTTACATTTGGTAGCGGTGACGTTAACTTTAGGGTGGCAGGACTTACAAAATGCCATGGGCCCCTAGCGCAGAGCTAGCCTCGAACTGGTTGGGCCTAAAGCACAGAAGGGACGATGATGCACTTCTGTTTATTGAGGAAGGAATTCCCATGTGATGAATTTGGTACGGGCCGAAAACGCTATAGTTTTAAATAAATAAATATTTCGTGACAATTTACACCAAGGTCAAAGAAGGCGAGTGCTGTGGGCCCCACGATGTGAGCGTACCGAACATCGTAATAAAATAAATACGCCACGAGCTGTTTTTGACTTGCTTATACAACGTTGCATACAATATTTTTTCTACGACTGAGTAGGTACTTAATAAATGAAAGTAATACGTTCTCCGAAAATGAAGAAGACCAGTGTTCCAGTCTCCACGCCATGAAATTCTCGTAGGCTTTATCATTGCCGAGATTTTCTAGACAACAAATTTTCCATCACTTCCAGGGCCGCCGCGGATTTTTCTTCCGGTGTTGATTTAATTTCGTTTTCATCCATGCTTTTTTTATCATACGTTACAAAACGTTGTTAAAACTATTGCAATCAAACAACAAACAAGACACGAGCGGGAAACAAGAAAACGACAAAATTGGAAGTTTGTTTATAGTAAACTTTGTTTTTTATTAATGTTTAACTTTTTTATAGCCTTGCGTTCTTAGCGCATTTGGCCAAAACGTTTACCAACTTGCTACTGACGTTATGAAAAAATCTTGTTTGTTATGTTGGCAGCTATGCATTTAGTTCAGAAAGTTTTAGTTCTATAAAAAACCATATGAATGAAATAATTTGTTAAGTTGGTATTCATGCATTTTCATCGTAAATTTAATGTTGATCGTGTAAAAGTTTTTCCTAGGTCTGGCACTCTATGGCTGGCAGAGTAACAGTGGAGCACTTTTAGAGCGACATAAGCCAACAAGAGCTTTTAGAGGGAATAGACAATATTGACTTATCCAAAGTATCATTATGAGTGTTGTTATAGTGGTGCTCGCGATTACATAAATCACAGATAATAGTACAGGAGTAGAAAAAATATATAAATACATACTTAAATACAACACACAACATCCACAACTCGGACACGGACATTCGTATTCATCATAAGAATGCTATTAGTATATTGATAGCCAGCGTCACTAACCGCTGTCGGCTGACGGTACTGTTGGGTTGTACAGTGGCGTGGTTCACGTGGGACGCGCGCTGCGGGCTCGGCGCGGGCGCGCTGGCGCTGTCTGCGGACGGGCTGGCGGCGCGCGCGGCGGGCTGGCAGCCGCGCGTGGCGCTCGCCGACCAGCCGCTGGCGCGCGGCACGCACTACTGGCGGCTCGTGCTGGACGAGTACGACGGCGACGCCGACCCCGCCTTCGGCATCGCGCGCGCCGACGTCGCCAAGGACAAGATGCTAGGTAACCTGTTTCAAAGTCTACTAGTCGATTCATATGGCTATTCGGAAGTTTTTTGGGTGAACTCGGAGCTTCTTTGAAAATGTCAAAATGTTATCCACCGTTTTGGATACAAGAAATACCGCCAAATTCAGGTTCCGGGCCGATAAGTTACCCGAAAACGGCCCCATCTCTATTTTTGTGCCGAAAGTGTCAAGCGCCAACAAATTACCCCAAAACGTCACCCGTCACCATTTTTATATCAAAAGTGTCGAAATCGCATCCGTCATCTCGAATACAAAAATATATGCCAAATTAAGGCTAGACTCTCAGAGACACCGAATTATCTGAAAATTACACCCAACACACCCAATTTGAGTCAAAAGTGTCAAATCACGTCCGCCATCTTGGATCCTACAAAATTGAAATATAGTATTAAGCAGTGTAACGTGTGGTGTAGGCAGCGACGCGCTGGGCTGGGCGATGTACATCGACGCGCGGCGCTCGTGGTTCGTGCACGGCGGCGCGCACGCCGGCCGCGCGGCGCGGGGCGTGCGGCGCGGCGCCGCCGTCGGCGTGCTGCTCGACCTGGCGCGCGGCACGCTGCGCTTCTGCGTCGACGACGCGCCGCAGGTACTGCACGCCGAGCTGCCCCGGCGCAGCCCGGGTGGACGGTGACTTTCCACGAAATATAGATCGTGTTTATTATTGACATTGCACATTGCACATTAAATATAGACCAGTGGTCGTCAAAGTGCAGCCCTCGGTGTAGCAAACGATTTGAATAGTCAATAACTGAGTGAAAACCAAAAAGGAAGTCTAGTGTTAGTTATAATCTCAAGTTCATCAGCGTGGGGCCCACAGGGATATTTCGCATTGTCCTATGTGGACTTTGACCAGAAAACTGTGACGAACACTGATATAAACCCTCAGGCATGACAACGCACCAATCCCTCTGTTTTGTGTATAGACACCTACCTTTCCCTAACTCTCCTCCTTGCTCGTTTAGTACGTTAAACAAAAGTAATAACTGCAAAATTTATGTCTGAAATACTTGATTTAGCCCTTATATAATTGTCAGGGCGAGATCGCCTTCACGGGTCTGCGCGGCGCGTTCTACCCCGCCGTGTCGCTGAACCGCGGCGTGGCCGTCACGCTGCAGCCGGGGCTGCCGCCGCCGCCCGAGCTGCTCATGGACCAGCTCAGCATCGAGTGAACGGTATCGTTTCGTCGCATCTCATCAGGCTAAACACGTGACACTTCCTAGTGACAGGTCACCACTCACGAGTCTTTGGTTTAGCATAGAAGAACTAAGGGCCCGTTTAAGTGTTGATCATCAGCGTCCGCCGAAAAACGTCCACTGTTAAACAAAGGTCTCCCTCATAGACCGCCATAGTGGACGACTGGACACCTTATCCACCGATTCCCCACGACTCTCACGATGTCGTCGGTCGACTCGTAGTTGCCACTCGACCCGTTCGCGCGGTCGTTTATCCCCCCAACGGTCAAATGTTCTGCCTGTTTCCACTTCAACTAACATATTCTTCGAGCCATGTCAGTAATCTAGTAGGCCTAATCCTTCAGAGTATTCCGTATTCTATCGCCCAAAGAAAGTTGGAGTTCTCACCTAACAAATTTCTCATACGTAAGCAGAATTTTAATCATTTTTGACGCTCTTCCACCAGCAAGTAAGCAAAACGCTCCTTCACGGCTTTCTATGCTTATGTAAGCAATGTAAGCGTCGGCACATTTTTTTCAATTTTCAATCCGTCCCGTCTTCAGAGTCGATCGAAAGTAAGTAAAAATTGCTGATAAAATCACCGCTCAAACTCTATCATCAAAAATATTCAAACGGTAGATTCGTAATACTTAAACGGTCCCTTAGTGCAGTTCTTGAAAGAGCGATCGTTTTTTAGAATAACCAACCTATTCGCCGTAAAATGGAGCGACATATTTTAGTATGAGAGTCCATGACGGAACATTTTTGATACCTACAACCTAATAGCGATATTATTGGTAAATGTTCATTAAAAAGTCTTTGAACGCTCTATTATTTTACATTAAAATTATTGGACGCTAACAATATGGCACGGTACGCTCAAAAGCTTATGAAGCTTCGTACATACTTACTTAGTAGTGTTATCTATATACATAAACAGACAAACTGGTACATATACGATGGCCGCAATTATTGGTTTCATCAAGCTAGTAACCGCCGAGATAGTTTGTGTTCTTACAATAATTACTATTTAGCAATTAATTAATAAGCATCGAATTTGTATTTCTTTTTTTAACTGAATATTTGTACCCGCCCAATAGAATAGGAAATTTACTAGTATGTCATTAAAGTTTGATAATATATTATATTCTTACCTACACAGGTAGCCCTATTAGTAAGTGTTAAAGTACACGAAATTATCGTATTAGATTAAAAGTCAAATGATTGTGTGTGAGCTCATTATATCAAGGGTGGCGATACTATGACACGCGGTATACAATGAATGTTGGGAACTGCCTTCTATTAGAGGAGTTTCACATTTAGTCCTGGCTCGTATCATCACGGTGATGAAATTTAAAATGGGACCACATTGAAATCATCTTCCAACCTAAACAATCATTTTAGAACCATGCGTTGAACGGATATGATCGAAAAATAATTAAATCAATATCAATGCTTTCGCTTGAGAGCTACAATGTCAAAGTCAGACGCACAGATACACACCTTAAACGGGTTCATATTAAAATACATGAAGTTTGAAATGCATGGTTCGATATACATCATGATTCAAAATATAATTAAAACGCAATTTCCTCAGAAAATGGCAACTTAATAGGATTATTGTAAAATAAACGTAACGTAACCTAAACCACTTTGTAGATTACGCGAGCGTCGAAGTTCGTCTACCATTAGTTTCCCCGAAAATTGCATTATATTGACACATTACATTATGTATATCAGACTTTACGCATTTCGACCCCCACCCACTTTGAACTTATAAAATCTATTTTTTTGCAAATCGCTAAAAACCGTTCGCCATCCTTGTTGTCATGTCATGAGCATGACAATTACATCACGTGAGAGATTTATAATGACTTTTTCTATTTCCTTGTTTGTATAATAATAAGCTCACTGAAACTATATTTGATTTGTATGTATATTTATTAAATTAAATAAGTTATCATTATTTATTGCCGTTCGTTTGAAAAATGTATGCGTGTGTATTCTTTCCGCATGGTATATAATATGGCACTACAATACGAGCAATTAAACAAGTGTATTGATTGACCAATGTCAGGTAATGTGAAATCTTAGTACGACTTTACTGTAACTTGCATTCCGTTGAAACTAGACCTCCGATGTTGCCCGCGCTTATTTTTTACGCAATATTTTTATTCCGTGAATTTTACTGGAGTATATTTATAGTTCCCGTATTTTATTTCAAGAAAGGCCAATCCCCACTTAATTTTATATTCCACATTCTATAAATTCATAAAAAGTTTTTGTACAAGATTATTTGTATGATGTTCCAGTACAGAAAATCATCCTGATCATAATTAAATATATACGGTATTTTTAACGCATTTTTTTTGTCTTCGGACTGTTAGTTATTATATCGGCCTGACTCGCCATGAATTTAATAACGTCGCTGCGCCTGCCAAAACCAAATACAAGATTAGTAAGCATTATTTTTATCGTAAAACCAAATATCAAAAATGCTCAGATGGAATGTGGCAAGTGCAGCAACGTTAAGTTGTACATATTTATGACGTTTACTATTTCTTGACAGCTATAATTTAAGCTAATGAAATCTATCTGACCGAAACTATAGGACGGCAAATATTAAACGCAATAACCTATATTTAATAGAAGTTAATAGTGGTATATGTTGACCCGATTCCAGGCTAGGTAGACTTGTTCTTTTTTTGTATGGTTCTTTTTTTGTATGATGGGCCAGTACAATACTTAGCTTACTACTTACGACGACTTCCATACAAAGATTACGGTCATGTTATGCGATAGCTAAACTAATTATCCGCCTTTATTTTTATCTTTAAGTTGATATTAATTCCGGTTTAGTCTTCTATTATTGTAAAAAGATGTGCCATTGAAAAAATACTTACTACTTTTCTTACGTTAGTCAGCAACAGATTGATTACGCAACTAGTCTTATGATTGTGTGTCTCAAAATTGAAATATTTTTTGTTTAACTCATGTATTTGAAGATGACTGTCGATGCCACCTACTATTTTTGTTTAAAATGTTTTCATCTTTGTGCTAAGTTATTTAATTATTTTAGATATGCCACGAGTGTGCTATTTCGATAACTTAGTAATGTACTTAATTATTATTATGACTGATTTACAATAAACTTAAATACTGTATTTACATTGTTTTATTTTCCCGTAGGTAACAAAAATTATAACGCTTATACAGTTCGGTAGACCCAACTTCGTCTGCATAGAATTACCAGTATTTCGCGGAAACTATTCAAATCTCGGGTAACATAATTTATATCTCGAAGTTCAATCAAACTATTATTCTTGCCAATTTACTCCAGATCGGTACAGCGTTTTTGATGAGAGGAAGCCTTCCAGAACCATCATATCCCTGGCAGTACCCCTGGGGGTAGGGTGGGACTGAATCAACACGATTAGTTCCCGATTCGGCAGATTCCTGTTTCGCCGGATTTTTTGACTAAGGAAATCTAGAAATATCGCGGTTTGACCTATCTATTTAATAAAAGACAAACTTCGGTACATTATTAAAACTATTTATTTACTTTTAGCTAACTAATTAGGTAACATAATTTGGCAAGATAGCAACAAAATACATAGCAATTCTTTCAATAATAAAATATAACATGGTTTTTTATGTAACTGATTTTATTGTATATTAATACTCCCGACGAAACAAGAATTCGACTAAACAGGAATCCGATGAAACAGGAACCCGGCGAAATGGGAATCCGGCGAATCGGAAACTAATCAACCATACCACCATAGCAGTGCTGGGATTTGAGAAATTAAAAACGATCGACGCAGTTTGCACTTCGGGCATAAGAAACTACCTAACTAACCTAACCTATAGATAGACCGAGCTCTTAAACGAGCTTCGCGCCTCTTCTGGTTAGCAAAAATAAAATACGAAGACGGTATAGTTTGCACCAGTTAGGTAGGTATAGACCGACCGCTTAAACGAGTCCTCACTCACGACTCATTTAAGTGGTCGGTCTAGTTTTAATTTATCTTTTTCAATCTGACAGTTCCAGGGCCCACGGGTCATTCCTTATTCAATCTTGTTTCCCCATCAACCCACTCCACTAGATATCAGAAATTAAATTAGGGTATCAATCACCCGTGGTCCACCTAATTTGCCCACACGGAAAAAATGCTGCGATTATTTTTAATCACTCAATTATAATACAAAAACCTGTAATAGGTTAGGTTAGTTAGGTATCTTCAATTGCCCGGAAGGCAAAATACCCAGAAAAAGGAAATCCACCGAAAATCAGGTGGAACCACTGTGGGCCAATAGCTGTGGGGCCATGGTTAAAATCCATACAAGCCAGTAACTATCAAAACAACCTCGCGACCCGATCTGACTCCATTGCAGTATTATTGCGGTATCAAAATCAGTAGGTGTACCTATAAGGGTACCAGAGGCCATTTTTGTCTAGTGCCAGCACTCGCGATTTTATTCACCATATTATATCCATCTACCCTCATCCTATTACCGTTTGTCAAAGGAGTGGCGAATGCTATTGAAATTCAGGGTACTTTATTGTTTTTCATAGGAGCATACAATTATTTTCAGTTAAAATATTGTGGAATTCTGGTGTATAATCGCCACCACATATTTTTTCACAGAATAATTCGTATGTCGGTGACCGTATTCCTCACAAGCCTCCATTGGCATTTCCTTTGTCAAGCAGCCATATTGTTCCGGGGGGTATGATATGAACATGCTATCACATCTTGCTTGCATGCTATCACTCGCGGTCAATTGCAGCATTTGCAGCTATCGTATACTATAAATACATAGTGAATTAAAGTAATTCTGAACCTTATTATAAAAAAGTTCAAGACTCAGTTTCTAAGTAATTGTAAGAGGTCGCTAAATCGCCTGTCTTTATAAGTATAAAATTTACATCATTTTCCATTATACTAATAGACTACAGGCCCACGTACAAAAAATGTGGGTCATATGAACCACCAGGTGACGTATATAGGACGATATAAGAGCATAAAATAATAAGATTCAACACTATGCCGTCACTTGTAAGCTGTCCAACTGGGTGCTGGTGAGAATTCAAAAGTGCAGGTAGAGTGAGTACATTTTGGTCATATGATCATGTACGGCATTTTTACCATCGATAGATCCATGAAAAATAATAAGAAAGCGCGCAGTGCCGTAAAAAAATGGTGAGCCACAAAGTCGATATTTTCTTTTGATTTTCTGACAATTTCGAGGGTAAATTTGGTCATTTGATTCTGTACGGCATCAGTTTCATACTGTTTCAATACAGCTTCTAATCCATTATTCCGCAACGCCGTACAAAAATTGTGCGACAAGGGGACAAAATCGAGGGTTGCAACCCCCTCTTTTTCCGTGGTCCGGGGGGTGATTTGAAACAGTACGGCTTCGGTTCCAAAACATTATCTAGCACTCAAAAGTACTATTACAAATAATGCCGTCAAAAAATTATTGTTCATTTGAATGATTATCTTAATTTCATGGTATACTTGATTTATAAGCCTGGCCGCAGACGCACGGAATCCTGATTCGGTTTCCTAATCAGGAATTCAGATTCGTAAAACCCGAATGCAAACCTTTCATACAAAATGTTTTACAAAGCGCACACGTTTCGTAAATTTTCCGTTTGGAAACTTAACGAAACGTGTGCGCTTTGTTAAACATTTTGTATGAAAGGTTTGCATTCGGGTTTTACGAATCTGAATTCCTGATTAGGAAACCGAATCAGGATTCCGTGCGTCTGCGGCCAGGCTTAAGCTGTAAAATCATTTGACTCTGTACGGCAACTTTTTTTTTAACATGATATTGTAAAATACAACTGTTATATAGTAGTGCCGTTCAAAAGAAACTGTTCTAAAGAAAATTATAGAGAAATACAAAAACTGAATTTGCAAAAGTTTAAATATTCATAGATTAATAGAACATAGCAATTTTCTAAATTTTTCCCTTGTGTTATATAGTATTAAGATAAATAAATTAGGAAAAAATTATGCCGTACATTTTAATGCAGACCATTTTTTTCATACATTTCCTTCTATGGGTTCGTTCCTTTAGTGTTTTTTCCCTACAAACCTTTGGACCAACGAAAATGTACGGCATGTAAAAAAATATTATCTATGCATAAAATACTTCCAAAATAAATAAATTTTATGTTGTGTCAAATCACCCCCCGGACCACGGAAAAAGAGGGGGTTGCAACCCTCGATTTTGTCCCCTTGTCGCACAATTTTTGTACGGCGTTGCGGAATAATGGATTAGAAGCTGTATTGAAACAGTATAAAACTGATGCCGTACAGAATCAAATGACCAAATTTACCCTCGAAATTGTCAGAAAATCAAAAGAAAATATCGACTTTGTGGCTCACCATTTTTTTACGGCACTGCGCGCTTTCTTATTATTTTTCATGGATCTATCGATGGTAAAAATGCCGTACATGATCATATGACCAAAATGTACTCACTCTAACTGCACTTTTGAATTCTCACCAGCACCCAGTTGGACAGCTTACAAGTGACGGCATAGTGTTGAATCTTATTATTTTATGCTCTTATATCGTCCTATATACGTCACCTGGTGGTTCATATGACCTACATTTTTTGTACGTGGGCCTGTAGTCTATAACGATAGCTTATTTCCCTTGAAGGGCATAGTGCATAGGTTGACCACATACTTCGATTAATTAAAAGATAAAATTGTAAAATCTACGGAGGCTCCTATTCCTGGGCGGTTTGCCCTTCGGGCATAAGAAGCTAACTAACCTAACCTACCTAATACCGCGAGCTTACTATGGTGGTATGGTCATGTTAAGGGTAAGGTGGATATGGAGCCCCTATTAGTAGATAACAAGTAGGTCTACTGGGAAAAACTGGAAATCTTACAATATTCAAATTAAAAAACAGTTTGGCGTGAAGAGTTTATTTTGGCCAATTTTCAACAATAATATATATATTTTTTTAATATCAAAAACAAAATCACAGAAATTTGTGATGACACTGCCACTGGAAAGACAACTTCGCAATAATGCATTCTGCAGTACATAATATATACTAATAAACGCATGATTTCAAAGGTAAAATAATTTATTTGTTATAAAAATCTATATGATATGCCGGTCAATTGTCAAATCGTTACTGGGTCAAGCTCAACACGTGTAAAAAACTTGATTTAGCGTAAGAAGTACGTATGCGTATCCACATGATCACTCCGGTCGGCGACGGTCTGTATCAACCGACAAACATACATCTCTTTCACGACAGATTATTACTAGCTAATCGGAAGACCAAAATCAAACCAAGAAGTCAACAAGACCTGATAGAATACCAGCATGAAAATTATCACAGAAAATTACGGCGTCATCACCAGCCCCACCGGGATCCACCCAGGGACGCGTTTCTTGTTATGGTTAAACCGTTAGAAGTACAACTTCAGTAATACAGACCAGACATACATCAAAATGTAGAGATTATAACAGAGCTGATCTACTACATTAGCTACTATTTTCTTATACCAAATGACTGTCATTCTGACAGATTACGAGTTATGTATGAAGTGCTACAATCTGCATTGAACTAGGAGTACACAAGAAATTTACCTGACCTCATGTAGATAACAGTACACAATTCAGACTTTCGTTCATATCAAATCCTGAAGTTAAGAAAGATTGTATGCTCTTTTTTAACACAATAAGTTATAGACATCAAGAATCACAGTGACAGTTTCAAATTACTTACGAGAACACCAAACCTACTAAATTTCTATGCAGAATTCTGCAACAATATTGACAATTAGATCAGGTACTAGCTGATTGGTCAACTGTTCTTGGGCACAAGTCGTTGAAAGGCAGTGCCAAGCTACAGGAAATAAGTTATTTCAAGTAATACTGAACACAGTGCTTTTCGAATTTTATACAAAGCTACAGACTGAAAATACAGACCAAATTATTCAACTCTTCACTTGACATTCCCCCATCCCCAGAGAGCAAAAACATAACCCTCCTTCTGGCGCAGTCGGGTTAAAATACATGTTGCTTTAAGAATCAAAACTCAACACTCTCTAAATTAATATTCCCCTAGACCAAGCAATGTACCATAGCTGCAAGCCGCGACAGCATAGTTCATTCCCCAGCCTCGTTGAAGTCACAGTTTTTACTTTAAAAAAAACTTCCGTTAGGTAAGGTAGGGCAGGGCATATCTTGAGTGTAGCAATTATGTACCCAGTAGTACAAATTTACTAGTTATTCGAAACAGACTTGAAAATAAGAAAATCAATTATGAAATATCTTTTGATTTTTCTATTCCCCTTTGCCTACCTTACACCTCTGCGACAAAATTCTAACTGTGACTTAAACCGCTTTCCACAAAACAAAATTCAAAATGACATCAATAAATCTGAACAAATACGGCTTGTTGTAATTAGACATTGTCCTAAGCGGTCAAGAACAATGTCGCTTTGACACTGGTTTTACTCACAATCAATATCACATCAATATTTCCACAGATCGTAAGAGCTAGACTTTGGACCTACCCATATTACAGAATTCAGATGTTTTATGTATTTGTTCAAAAAAAATACTGGTGCTAGCTCCACTTTACAAAATATGGGTAGGCGTCTCACGAATATCTGTCAAGTCTACCACAATTTATGTTAAGATCACTGACAAATCTAGGTAGACTCTCACAGTTTCAGATAAATATTTTACGTTTTAACAATATAGGAATTCACGCACAGTATCCAATATGGACAAAGAGCGCAAGATGCCTTTCGCAAGTCCCGATGTTTGTTTTATATACACTTTAAAAAAGTAACCCTTTTCAGGTTTAAAGTCTTATTTCACGATAAACTATTTACACGCACATTTTGTTACAATAAATTCATTACACTTTTTACAAATAAGTTTTTTGTTTTTATATTTTTATACTAATCCATTCACCAGTCAGTCAGCGAGTTCAGTTTAAAGATAGTCGCGCACAAGGCGCCGGGTGCCGCCGCGGGCGCGTTACTTGTCGGCGGAGTCATCGTCGTCGCCGCCCACGCGGGCCACGTACAGGGCGGGGTCGATGACCTTGGGGATGGGCTTTATCTCCGTCCCCAGCTCCTGCTCGATGCGGTGCAGGGCGAAGCGGTCCTCGTACGTGATGAGGTTGATGGCGATACCGAGGTGGCCGAAGCGGCCCGAGCGGCCGATGCGATGCAGGTACGTCTCGGCCATGCGCGGGAAGTCAAAGTTGATGACCACGTTGACGGCCTGCACGTCGATACCGCGCGTGAACAAGTCCGAGCACACCAGGTTGCGGCACAGCCCTGCGCGGAAGTCGTGGAACACGCGGTTGCGGTGCGCCTGCGCCATGCGCGCGTGTATGTAGTAACAGCAGTACCCCAGCTCCGTTATCTTCTTCGCCAGCAACTCGACTCGTTGAGTGGAATTGCAGAAAATGATAGACTGGTTTATTTGTAACTGCAATGAAAAGTGTTTCAACTATAACTTTGTTCTATTTCTGACGAAAAATTTAATCCTAATATTTCATTTACATTCATTTACCTTTGAAAATAAGGTATTTAAACAATGCACCTTCTGCCTCTCTTGTACAAATGCATAATATTGTGTGACTCCCTTCAGTGTGAGTTCTTCCATTAGGTTAATTTCATAGGGTTCTCTTAAGTGCTTCTCCATAAATTGCTTTACACTTAGCGGGAAAGTGGCAGAGAACAGCAAGATTTGGCGTTCTTTGGGTAATCTGAAAAAGAAAAAACAAAAAATTAGGTTTTTCTTTACACAAGTCTTCACATCAAATACAGCAGTTATCTCCTTAATTGTACATCAAATTTTTATTCTCACCGACAAATAACCATATCCAGCATGCCCTTGAAGTCTTGAGAAAGAAGTTTATCTGCTTCATCTAATACCAGCATTCGGCACTGGTCCATCTTAGCGACCTGCTTGTCCATGAGATCAATCATTCGGCCAGGCGTGGCAATTATCACTTGAACTGAAACAAATACACAAAATCAATACTAGGCCAAAAAACACAGCTAGTACAAAAAATAAGAGTTGCAATGTCAGAACTGTTTTTTCTCATTTATAGAAAATGAAGGGGAATCCAATGATTTCATCATTTATACATATCAAAATTTGCCACCAATATTAAGATATCACATATATGTATACATCCATAAATCACGTCTTTATCCCTTAAGGGGTAGACAGAGCCTAAGGCAACAAGACCTAAAGACCATGTTTAACATGATTGTGGGAGTGTGGATGGAAAGGGGAATCAAAACAGTGATGGGTTGCTAGCCACATCGCCTATATAACATGATCCCAATGATTTAATAGATAGATAAGATTTAGATAGATTTTTTAAGATACCAGTATAAATAAAATAAAATAAACGATTTACTCCAAATTGTCTTTGCTTGGCATTTTACCGAGTATTTATTTATACCAGTGTTGTAGCTAGATAAAAATAAAAATAAGGCACAGTGCATTTCACTTGATATTTTAAGTCTAAAATCAGCAGTGTGGAATAAACAACACCCCAGTTTAAAAATCAACGTTCAAGCACTTACCATTTTGATAAATACGCATAATGTCATCTCTGAGGTTGGTGCCTCCTGTGGTAACCATTACGCGTATGTCTGTGTGCTTTGCCAGCTCAATGCAAATTTGTGATGTCTGAAGCGCAAGTTCCCTAGTTGGTACCACAATTAAAGCTTGAATAGCGTCTTTTTTTGGATCAACCTAAAAAAAACAAAGCTGTATAAATCTGCCTTGGGAATACAAAGTACACATAAAACTATTAAAAAAATATATAACTCAGAATTGTTTTTTCTCACTTATAGTAAGTGAAGGGGAATCCAATGGTCTCATCATACAATTTTTTTTAGCTCAAGCTTTAAAATAAGAATGAATTTGCTATAACCTTGATGGAAGAGTTGAAAAGCTGATATTGTTTTTTTTTTAGTATAATTTATAAGCAGACAGTGGTAATCATTTAATGATTTTAATATCATAAGAATTAACCTTCCAAGGCCCAGAACGCAATGCAGCTCAGGGACTTACGCGTCGGTGGTCCACCCAATTTGTCCAAAAAATGCCATTTCACTCAATATTTGAATAAAAAAAAGGTTAGGTTCGTTAGTTATCTCCAATTGCCTGAAGGGCAAACTAACAAGAAAAAGGAGCTTCACCCTTGGGCGAAACTCTGTCAAAACCAGGTGGACCATAGGTAAGGATCGTGAAGGACTGTAACTACTACTCATGGTCTATGGCTATGGTATCATATTATTTCATCTCATTTGTTTTTCATTAAATTCCTTTTTCATCTCATTCTGTATTCATCACTTATGCTTAATTTGTCTATTTATCTGACCAATTGACAATATTTCAGAAATTTTACACATACATACATACACAAATCACCTCTTTATCCCTTACGGGGTAGACAGAGCCTAAGGTAACAAGACCTACAGGCCACGTTTAGCAAGACACTGAGGGTGTAGAGGTGGAAAGTGGAATCAAAATAGTGATGGGTTGCAAGCCGCATCGCCTATAACATGATTCTTACTATGATATTTCATGGTTTTTACTATTTGCGCGGGAAGAGAAGCAACTGGTACATTCTGTTTTTTCTTTGCTCCCAGACCAGCATGGAAGATCAGAAATTTTAATTTCCATAAATCAACCATTTTGAGAGAAATACATGTAGAAAACGAAAATTATTTTTTGGATTTTTTTATACGGTTTACAAAATATGTGAAACGGGAAATGACTTCTGGGTTTCCGAACCAAAATCTCCTATCTTACGAATTTTAATTATTGTAGTTTGAATTCTATTGAGAGAACCAATGGCTCCTATCTTACATTAATCCGAAATTATAGTTCTTCCAATCATTAAGTTTCTCGATGACAGCTCCCGTAGAATGTAACTGCGCTTTTTACGCAAAAAATAACTTTTAAATGCGAGGTATAAAAAATATGACAACTGCCTAATTTTGTTCCTTGATCTCATATAATATTCATCTAAGACAAATTGAGTCCATATATGCATTGATATTTTTTTAAAGTGCGATAAACAATAAACGTTTTCATAAAGTTACATTCTATGGGATTACAATTACAATGATTAATCCCATAGAATGTAACTTTATGAAAATGTTTATTGTTTATCGCACTTTAAAAAAATATCACTGCATATATGGACTCAATTTGTCTTAGATGAATATTATATGAGATCAAGGAACAAAATTAGGCAGTTGTCATATTTTTTATACCTCGCATTTAAAAGTTAATTTTTGCGTAAAAAGCGCAGTTACATTCTACGGGAGCTGTCATCGAGAAACTTAATGATTGGAAGAACTATACAAGATAGGAGATCTTGGTTCTACACCATCGATTTACAACTTTCACAACACAACACTACTGAAAGCTGACAGTTAATACATTTCTCACACCACTCGGCTTTGTTGCGATTGGGAACTGTAGATAACTGTTTGCCGGGCAATAATGATGTGTTTTTGCAAGTTTTCATTTAAAACCATATTTTTTGTGAGCTATTCTGTTTGAGTTTGTCAACTGGTTTTGACGTACGTCTACATTGACAACTGCATTTACTGTCAAACTATTTATGCACAAGATTAGTCAGTCAAATTATATAATTATGCAGCAGTGATGTTGTTTCACTAAAACTGGAAGTTTGTTAACAAACACCCTTTCTGCTCGAGCAACGATTTAAATGGATTTTCCATGTAAATACAAGATTTTCACAAATATAAAATATATGGGCGTCTTAAAATTGTCCACTTTTTCAAACCAGACAATAAAAAGTAGGACTAAAAAAATGTAAATATTGTCAATTCCATAACTTGTCTCACTTTTAACTTAAAGATTGGGACATAAAGCTGAGTGACAAATACAAAATGATGTAGAAGAATTGAACGAAAAACAAATGTGACAAATTAATATGATACCAATCCTACCACTAGTAGGTACCAAATGTAAATTTTATTAGCACCACAGGTTGGTGATCCTTGGGACTCGGGAGATTAAGAGGTAGTGTATGAGATGTAAGAATAAATTTAAAAACCTACAGATTCATTCTGTTACTCCTATAACACAGGCCTTTTTATGGCAATGTTAGTAATACAATACAACCTTCCATATTAAAATCTTAGTTATAAAATAACCCCAAACAACCAAATTTAAAAACAGCTTCTGTTAAATAATTATGAACTCAAAAGCTAATAAGAAACTAACTGAAAGAGAAATCTAGCTGCCGAAAATGTTAATAAGCACAATCAGTATGAATTTTAATAGTAAAATAATTACCTGTTCTAAGACTGGAATACAATAAGCCCCAGTTTTGCCAGTTCCGTTTTTGGCTCTAGCGAGCACATCTTTACCACTTAGTGCAATAGGAATTGAAGCCTCTTGAATGGGTGATGGCTTTTCCCATCCTTTCTCAAAAATGCCCATCAGCAGCTCTCGTTTCAAGCAGAACTCTTCAAACTCATTACCTCTTGTGTCAGTGACATCCTATGACAAATTACAAGATTAACCGCACACATCAAACCATGAACACTATAAAGAAACATTTTATAATACTTTCTTCAAGTTTGTTAAATAAGATTGATGAAACTTGCATACATATTTTTTAAATGTGGGTATGTCAATTACTTACACTGGTTCTTATTCTTCTGTCTTTTGGGGGTATTTTTAATTTTGATTTCCAACCGATGTCGTCGACAGTTTTATCGACATCTCTGTAATCAGAAGAATAGGTAAATACTGGCATAGACAATGTCGGTTACTTTTCATCTTTTCAGTGAATACAACAAAGGAAAGTGTACCAACCCCTTATTCTGATTGCTCATACTGTTACCGACGTGATTACTTGAACTAATTCTATTTTCGGTCATCATTTTGCCAAACGATCCCACTTAGGGGCAATTAAAATTAGAAACGATTCACAATTTTTGTCCAAGTCCGACACTAAACAAAATTTATTACAAGTCACTTTTAGATACATAAGCTATTTGAGAAGTTTATCACGTTCACCAAGTTAAGTTCAGGAATATCTGCAACAAAAATAACCATTATCAACTACACAACGGGACTTCAAATTAGATTAAGTCCGAACAAGACGCGTCAACAATCAAGATACCTATAAATATTATCTAAATGTTATTGACGAAAGATATCAATACAAATACATAAGAACTATTAGATTACAGCGATAGCGTAAAATAAGTAGAACAAATGTACAATATATTACTAAGGACGTGAGGAACGATGCAGTCGATTACAATAGATTCAATAGACCGACTTATAAATTTCGTCTCAAAATTTAATATGGCCGCCAATGCTATCGACATACAAAAATTTATAGCAAAGTAATTTCACATAGCAAAAGTACGTAAATATCTATTTCGTATTGTTAAATGAAAAGTAATACAATAGTTGAGATATTGAAGAAACAAATTTTACCTTGATAAAACTTTACAAAAGACGACGACACTCGATACTCGACGACGACATCACAGTAACAAATCACCAAAGACAAGATTTTCTTTCTTCCTTCACGCACTTGACGTAGGTACTCACAACACAAACCATAAACAATTTGCAAGTGTTGCCAGCATAAATGTTTTATTGGGCTTAAGCTGGCTCAAGACTGTGGTGCCTTTTTGCACAAAACATCAAAGAGAACGGCGGTTGAAAAGGTAGTGAGTTATATTTTTATTGTGATCATCAAATTATTAGAGGCAAACTAAAGCATAACGTTGATTTTCGAATTCGATTGTCATAAAGTCTCTTTCACATTCCTATAGATGACCATAACTGAGAACGGAACAGCAAGAAACGATCCGGAACCTTAGACTTGGCACGACTTTGTCTAGATTTCATTACTTTTTAAAGATAAACAAGTAGCTCCATCGAGACTTGGCTAGTTTTTTACAGAATGTTTTTGGTGGGATTTCACTTCTTTTTGTAGAAACGTGGGCATGTCGATTTATTTTATTAGATTTTTCTTATTTGACACATTTTTTTTTTCTTCGGTTATCCTAGTTTTTATAGTTTTCCTTTTATGTGGCCATTAAACCCTAACTCTGTACCAAATTTCAGCTCTCTGAGTTTATGGGAAGTACTAGTTCTATTTTGATGATCATGAGTGAGTGAGTGTCATAAATGCGAAACTTTGCTTTCGCTTAACGTTGGAACTAAATGACCTACAGACTTGAAATTTTGGATTTTAAGTATGTGATTATAGCTTACTGGGTGACGAAAAATTCTGCGTTCTGGTCTTATCCAGAAGTTCTCAAATAGGGGCCTGAAAATGCGGCGAAATGGTTCCAGTAAAGGATGGTACAGCAGTGTTTGCTTCGCGCTCGACTTGGCGGGGGCACTACCGTGCCCCCAGATTTCAGTGTTTAATGCCAAACAAACGGTACGATATGAGGTTATTTTTTTTTGCATTTACGGTTTAGAAAAAAAAGACAAAAAGTGCCAATTTGGCAACGTAATTAAGACAACAGAGACACAAATCAGCCTCTATGATAGCGCCATCTATTATTTTATTTATGCTCGTCAATTTCAGTGAATTAAAATTTTAACAAAGAGGCCCAACATCCCTACTAATATTATAAATGTGAATCTGTCTGTCTGTCTATTACCTTTTCACGCTTAAACCGTTCGACCTATTTAGTTGACATTTGGTATATAGATAGATAGTTTGAGTCCCGAGGAAGGACATAGGATAGTTTCTGTCCCGGAAAATTGCATAGTTCCCGCGGGATAGCGATAAGCGAATTCTGCGCAGACGAAGTCGCGGGCAACAGCTAGTAAAAAATAATTCAACACTAGGTTTCACTTCGTATGCGTAGACAATAACGTAAGCAATCTATACCTACTGGAATAATGCAAAGTTCCTGCGGGATAAGAGTAAATGATTGTATAATATAATGTATGTATATAGGAATGCTTCTTTACTGGTAAGGCGCAAAATAAATGTCAAGATAAAGTTCTTCTTCTTCTCTCATTAATGGCGGGCGTAAGGCTTGGGCCAGTGTCAGTGTGGTAAAAATATAAAAGTGAATTATGAAGTAAAATATGATAAAGTTCCAGCAGGATAGAAATAACTGTTTTGACATATTAAAAAAAAAATCTATTCATATTTTAAAAAGACGTGATCGCCTAGTGGTTTGACATAGGAACCTCTCAAGCAGAGGATCGTGGGTTCAAATCCGGGCTCCTCTATTTACAACGAACTTTACGGTGAAAGAAAACATCGCGAGGAAACCTGCACAAACCTGCACAAAGTAGTTTATGTCAATCAGGGATGCTGCAGCCTTCCCTTAGTGAAATAATTTTAAAATCGGCAAGTTGAATTCACTTACTTCTATCCCGCGGGAAATTTGCATGTACCGGAGAAAAATCAGGAATTGTGTAGCTTTCTATTGTGGATTTTTTTTTAATCAGTCCAGTGATTGAATTCACTTATGTCTATTCTAAGGGAATTTTATTTTTTCCCAGATAAAAGTAACCTTTGTCAATCAAATATTTTGTAGCATTCTATTTGTGAAAGATTTTTTAAAAACAGAGCAAATGTTGAATTCACTTACTTTTATCCCGCGGGAAGTTAGCATTTTCCCGGATAACAGTAGCCTATGTCAATCAGAAATAGAAATAGTGTAGCTATACTATACCTATTCCGCTACGGCACCGAAATACTTGCACAACGTCTTATGAACCGATTTTTTTTGTAAGAATCAGATGGTGATCAAATAAATATTTCTTTTCAAATTTAAAATAAATAATTATGGTTAGAAAATTAAAATTCTTCGATTCACTATTATAAAGTAGACTTAGACTAGGTAGGTGATAAAAAAACATTATTAATTAAAACGGCAAAGCGAAACACATCTAATAGATGGCGTATCTAAATACTTCAACTGTCAACGTCAAATCTGAGTTTTCTACTCTTGGAGTATAATATTAAAGTAAATAAAGCACTAAAGAAAGCGTTGCTGGCAGTCAAGTCAATTTCAGCTATGTTTATGTAAAGTGGATGAAGTGGTAAAAAGAGACTAAACAAGCAGAAGTTGGCATCGTAAAATCAAATTTAAAATGTGTGGTATTTATTATAAGTATTCTATTATTTTGCTCATCAATGTTCAAACCCGTGACTAACCTGATTCCTTATTACAGGACTGAATACTGGAAATCACAAGCCCGAAAATACTGCGAATTCTGTAAATGTTGGTTTGCTGATAACAAAGTGGTGCGTAATATATTTCAAATAAGTAAATTCATTTCTTCTTTATGGGATCTTGACAGACTAGTCGTGGTCACGTAGTACGTTTGATTATTCTACGCCAGTTCTTCCCCACCGCTCCATTTCTGGCGCATTTGTTGAGGGAAGTATTTGGCTAGGCCAGCGCAAAGGGGAACTATAATATTCATTTAATTACGCAATAATGCGTTACTTTAAATGAATCAATTGTTTTTTCAGTCAATTTCGTTTCACGAGGGTGGAAAACGTCACAAGGAAAATGTTCAGAAACATATATCAACAATTACAAAGAAGAGCACAAAGGAGTTTAAGCAGAAGGAGAAAATAGATGATGACCTCAAGAAGATGGAGGCAGCAGCCATGGCTGCTTATTTGAAGGATGTACAGAACAATGCCGACCTCACCTCGCAGGTATACTTTAATTTGGTAAATGTATTGTTCTGAAACAGCAGGGATACTTGCAGTCCTGAAATTCTTTATTTCTGTTGTTATATTTCACATACACAAATAAATCACGTCTTTATCCCTTATGGGGTGGACAGCCTAAAGTAACAAGACTAAAGGCCATGCTTAGCATGATGTTTTGATGAGGTGGAACAGGGAAGGGAAGGGATATTTCATTTCAACTTTGGGTTTGTCTGTTTTGTATGGTTCCCATTGTGGACTGTGGTGTTGATGGGCTTTCTGTTGATTGAGACTTTGTTGAAAGTGGGACTACACCATGCATGTCAACATCTCTCCCATACAAATTATAGCCACATGCCACAATCAAGTGGATCATACAGTAAAATTAAAATCTAATACAAATTTCAAGTGAAGAATATTTCTTCAACAGAGTATAAACAACATGCTTGGAGGAAGCAGTACCACAGAGAATGACGCAAATTCTATCACTGCAGCCAAAGAAGCGCAGTCTAGAGCGCCTCCAGTGTGGCATGAGGTCAAAGCTGACGATGGCTGCTATTTCTGGAACACAGAAACCAATGGTAGGTCATATTCAAGTTTATTTGGCATATTTTTATAAAATTATAGAACCACAATGATTTGGTGTCAGCGGGCAACAGAAACATTGTTATTTCTGAGGTAGTATGTATGTAGATACACAAATCACGTCTATATCCATTACGGGGAAGACCTTTATGATTGTGGGTGTATAGGTGGTATTGTATGTATAAATAAGTTTACTAAGGTTGATAGGTTTAGTTTTTTAACCCTTCGTCTGTGGCGCGGAGCGAAATTTACAAACCGTCGTCTGTGGCGATTTTGACAGTTCCGCAAGTTACGTGATACGGATCCTTATCATACGCATACGATGGTAAAAACAGGATCCTGAACCAACACAGACGACGGGTTAAGGAGCCAGTTAACATGCATGTATTAACCTGTTAGTTTCCATCAGATGTGCATATGGACAAAAAAAACAAATACATGTTTACTGCTAGCTGTCCTAGGCGAGTTGTCTTTATATGCCGCAAACGCCTAAATTGTGACAGCGGCGATGGACGAAAGTCACGAAAATGCATATACATGTTGCAGGCAGTGAATGTGTCAGCCAACTTGAGATGTCAATGACAAATTAAAATGACTGAATTCTTTTTAAATTGGTTTAAAACTAGGTAGTTATAATGACTAAAGGCTTGTTTTTTTTTTATTTAAGAGTGGTTTTAAAAAAAAATTACATAGTTAAGGACTTTATCACAACAAAAATTAATTGATTGCTTTGTGTTACGACCGTTTCACCTTTATTCCAGTGCAATAAGGGTGAAAAAATCGTAACACAGAGGAATCAATTAACAATTGTTTTAATTAAGGCCCTTAACTATGTACATGTGTTTTGAAAACGACTCTTAAACATTTGGTGTTTTAATTTAGAGACTACATGGGACCCACCAGACAATTATCTGTCACTTGCTCAACAAGAAGAAGAAAAACTAAAAAAAGAGGAAGCAAAAAAGAAAAAGCTGCAAGTCAAGAAACAAATGGAGTAAGTGACCAACCAATTGATTCCTAGGCGACCTCAGAACCTTGAAATACATACATGCATACACAAATCACGTCTATACCTCTTACGGGTTAGACAGAGCCTTAAGTAACAAGACCTTAAGGCCATGTTTAGCATGATTGTAGGCGTATAGGTGGAAAGGGTAATCAGAATAGTGAAGGGTTGCTAGCTGCATCGCCTATAACATGAATCCCAAGATCCCATTCCCTCAATGGGCTTTTGCCATCTGCGGGGGAATAGGAGCAACTGGTACATTCTTTGTTTCTCTTTACTCCCAGACCAGCATGGAAGAATGATTTTTATATCATTCTATAAAAATTGCCACTGGCACATGAAATTATTTATTATGATAAAGTTATGTGCTGGCCTAAGAACCAAAATAGTGACAAGTACATAAAAACTCCAACTTAAAATAAAACTGACCTAAGACAAGTTACAAGACAAGTTTTACACTTTGCGTTGGTACAAACTGTATTTTAAAATAATATACCCATTGCTGGTCAATACAATTTCTAGAATTCCTCAATTTAATGTTATGATAGCTCTTATAATGTTAATAATTTTCAGAGAACAGAAGAAGAAAGAAGCAATATCAGAAGTAAAGGCGCACATGGCCCGTGAGAGAATGCGGGAGTTGGCCGTGAAGCAAGACAAGCCACCCGACGCCAGCATACACTTCGGGCCGGCGCCTCGCGCCGCGAAGCCCTACGGCACCTGGAAGACGGTGGAGAGCAAGTTTGTATTATTTATGTTTAATACCATTTTAATGGTAGATGTGGGTATTGTCGGTAATAATAAGTAAGTAAATGCTTTATTTATTGGACAAAAGTAAAGACAAAGATGCAGTGGCGTAACTATAGGGTGCCACGGGCCCCTAACTTTGGCCTAAATCACAGAAGGGACGATGATCCACTTTTTTAGTAAGGTCGGACCCCCATCTGATGAATTTGCCACGGGCCCCAGACATTACAGTTACGCCACTGCAGACATGATTGACAAAAAATAAGATACATATGGACAAAGGCGAAATTGTCCCATTAAGGAACCTACCCGTTAATCTGTGAGTGGATTCTTGCTTGTGTTGGCATAAATTTAGAAAGACAGTTGATGTTGATGTTGTTGATGTTGATGTGGGGACGCCTGGCTGGATCAGGCGGGCTGTCGATTCTCTATGGCGATCATTCAGCCCAGTTCCCCTTAGAAAGACAGTAGAAATGTCACAAAATACTACTAACGCGTTGCTGTCACTGATTCAGATCATTTATTCACAAGTTTAGTAACAGACCTTTTCAAAATGCAAAACTCTTGAAAGTAAGTGATTGTTGTTGTTTATTTCGTCATTCATCACTATCACTACATATTATAAAACAAAGTCGCATTTTCTGTCCCCAAGTCCGTATGTATGCTTATATTTTCAAAACTACACAACGGATTTTGATGCGGTTTTTTTTAATAGATAGAGTGATTCAAGAGGAAGGTTTATAATGTATAATACATGCATGATATACCGTGCGAAGCCGGGGCGGGTCGCTAGTTTTATATAAGATTACATCATCATTTACTTAAAATTAAATATCAAAAAAAATATTAGGAGGCTTTCTACAGGGTGGACTGACTGGTGTTTATTGTGACGCTTTTTTGTCTGATGATAGTAAAATCTTGGTTCTTGATGAATGATTGTCATATCATAAATATTATTTTCAGACCTGTGGAGAAAATCGACCTTCAGTTACCCAAGCCCGAGAAAGAGGTGGCGCCGCCGCCTGTCATAATGGAGCCAGAGAGAGTTAAGTTTGGGGAGAGGCGCGTCGAGTCCCTCGGCGAAGGCCCGGTCGAGTTCAAGAAGAGAAAATTCAACAACCCTAAACGAAATATGCGTCAAAAGCTAGATGATGACTAATGTAAATAAATATTTATTTTTAGTACTTCTTTTATTTTATTTTACTTTCAATTTGCATGTGATTAAATCTCTTAAGGTCCTACTTGAATACTAATTTTTATACTCTCATCTAAATAGACTCAATTACGAGTAGGTACTTAAGACACTATTTGTTAACTCTGCTGTTGAAGAGCCTGAGTCTGAATAATAAAGCATTTTATTCGTATCCCTTTCTACCGAGTTTGCGTGTACATACGATGAGATTGATGTACAGAATGTAATTAAATTTAGTTCCTCTATTTAACACTTGAGGGCGTTGGCTGGTGTTAACTACGGAGTTAAAATGCCAAATTGTAGTCTTCCTCTCGATACTAGATGTCGCTACTTAGCGCTAAGGTTTTAACTTGCATACCGTGAGAAGATTGATAAAATCCTGACTTATCATAAACTAGTTAATCGCATAATTTTGAAAGTTAGTAGAGATGTTCTTTGGGATGTCGTGATAATCCTTGAAGAATACACAACATTTTCATACCAACAATATTTACATATCCGTCATATCTGTGTAAGCTGTGTCATATAGTGATCTGGCTGTATAAGTTCTAGAGAAATAAATTAATAGTATATCAGAAACATTACAATAATTACGCATACTTAATTCCCTCTTGAGTTTTTTTTATTTTATATATCTGCGTATTCTGCGTGCGACGCGGTGTGTTAGAATATTTTAATGTTTGCACGTACATATATAGTGATTACGACCTTGCAATAAGAGATCTCATGTCACATATATTTTAGGATTCCGTATCCAAAATGGCAAAAACTGAACTGTTATAACTTTGTGATGTCCGTCTGTCTTTCTGTCTGTCCGTATGTCACAAGCATTTTACTCAAAAACTGTAAGGGCTATTTCAATAAAAAAACGTACCTACGTTGAAAGGACTTCAAAAACATTACGAGGTAACGTTTTTTGGTAAAGCGAATATTTAAAATGGCATCAAAAATATGTGAAATAAGAATTGAAACCTACAACGAAAAATATTTTGAATTTTATACTAGTAGGTTTGGATCGATAAAAATGTTTGGTGGCGCCATCTCTTAACGAGTCGCTGAGCTACTTGATGGTAATCCTTTACCGAATAGTATGTATACGTTTTTTTAAACCGTATTTTTAGTGCCTATTATAAACGTAAGCCGTGATAGCCCATGTAGTGGTCTGACAAAGGCATAGATTCGAGCAGGAAAGACGGGGTTCGAGCTCGTGCGCTCACTTTTGAATTTGGAACTTCTGAGCTCGTGTTACGGTTTACTTCAAACGAAATTTAATTAGCTACCTACCGTGAGCTTTTCGGTACAGAAATACTTTGTGTAGAAACCTGCGCGCTGTTACATTGCCCAAGTAATTTAGAATGTATGAATATAGGATGTTCGAAGCCGATGGTCGTGGTAGCGATGCGGGAACATGCATTAATCACATCATCAAATTGGCTGAAATCCTCATCTTGCTCCTATCTCTATAATAGGGCATCCTTAATGATATGTGGAATGGAACGTAAGAGTGTGAAGGTAACGGACGATATTATGAGCGAGACGATGAATATTCGATTTGAAGAATGAGATGACGTATGTAAGATGTTTAGGATTCAGTTGTAATGAGTGCGGTACGATTTCGCTATGTAAAGACGGAATAAATATACTTCAACGGTGACTAAATTGGCATTTTTTATGAATTTAGTCCCACAGATATTTGCGAAATTCCTACTCCTAACTGCATTGGTACCTATTACAACTTAAGCCCTTTCACTGTGAGGCGAGGCGTGTGCCTAACCATGGAATGTAGTTATGCAGGCTGCAAAAGAAAATCGTTTTGCGATTTACTTTAGGCAAGTTCTATGTGTACGTAAAATGGTCACTTATCAACTGACTGTTTTTTTTGCAAGCCAAGATCCGCATACTTATGGTAAATACTTAAAGATTTTGATTTAAAGTTTAAACGATCCACAGAATATGAAGTAGCTACTGAGAACGTTTGAAGCAGACACAGAGTGAGTGTTCTGAATGCGATTCGCATGCTTGATTAGGTTTACATTATACACACTCGACGCGGTAGTAGGGTTGTATGTTTATACCTACATACATTTTTTTGGCAATTATGGGAGGCTGGTTACATCTATATCTAGACAATTTTGAGCTCTCCATCTGATTAGCTGCTTCTGCTAATTACATAAAATTAAACGTAAGTACCCTATAAGCAACCAACCTGTATTCAGCTACCAAATTCATTTAGAAACAGTTTGAATCTAGAAATATAATGAAGGCTGGTAAGCACATCGGTGTCATGTAATAAACACCATTATAAAACAAAATTCCTCCGTCCGTTAAGAACACCTTAAGCATTGGCTCATGGTGGTTTTGAACCTGGGCTATCACTTCTGGGTGAAATTACTTTTACCGTAAGATTTCCGGCTGCACACAAATCACACACTCATACGTACACAGTTCTATGTTGTGTGTGTATTTTCAAATCGCACCCAGCCCGCGTAGGTAAGGAAATATACAGCATAAGACCCTCTCATTCTGAGAGGGGGTCCGTGTCTAGCAATAGGCTTTATATATAGGCAGGAAATGATAATGATAGAGATGGAGATCACCCGTCGAAAAATCTACACGAAGTGAGAATAATATGTCAAATAATCTAATTTGATTTGATTTGAACTATAACTCATCATCATCATCATTTCAACCATTACAAGTCCACTGCTGGACATAGGCCTCTACTTTAGATCTCCAATAAGACCGGTTGGAAGCGGCTTGCATCCAGCGCGATCCTCCGATCTTAATGAGGTCATCGGTCCACCTTGTGGGTGGACGGCCCACGCTGCGCTTGCCGGTGCGTGGTCTCCACTCGAGGACCTTTCGACCCCATCGGCCATCCGTCCTCCGTGCTATGTGTGTGTACGTGAACTATAACTACAATGTAAATAAGACAGAATAACCAACAACAGCACCAGCCTTATAAACATCGATATCAATCCAACGTCTCGATAACAAAGGAAGCCTCAATCTCAATGCTCATGATAGACCAATTGAATGGACACTATAATTTTTTGCGGCGATTAGTGCGTGTCTAAAGCACGGGCTATTGTCACGTGTGATCCGGGTTCGATATGGAGATGACGCTGTTTACGCTTAATGCGACATTGTCCTCGCTTAAGGGGACGTTACTAATTCCAACTTCCAACATTGCGGAACATAGTCGCAAGCCAGGACTATAAAGTTGGTTAGTTTTGTTTGTTTTGTATTTAGTTTGTTTTTAAAAATTTTCAGCTATTATGGTCTTCGAAAGGGTTAAGTAGACCGGTCAAGTGCTAGTCGGACTACCGATTAAGTTGAAACTTGGCATGTCATCAGCCAATTATGTGGGCTACCACCCTAAGGTTGAAAATCCTTTGCACGTCATACAATATAATGTCGATAAGACGTGACTGTCGACTTGAAAAATCGACTTTAGCGACATTTTTCATTTCTTTGATAGGAAGTTGGATGACAAGTGATAAACCACTTTTTTTGGTAGACTGTACCTATTTACGTGCATTTCTGCGACCTCAATTATTGTTTGGACGTGTTATGTAAATGAATGGGGTTTCAATATTTAGGGGTCACTTTCGAGGGCCGATCGGAAAATGAAGGTAAAAAATTTAAAAATCAATTGTTTTAAAGTTACCACTAAATATACGTATATAACTTTTTTTTTTAATTATTTATCAGGGGCTCCGTTGCCTTTTAGCATTTTATTTATTTATTAACCTTGTCAGTTTTTTACATACTTGTCAACTGCTGGCGCTGTTCGCTCGTTAGTCCATACTCACCTTCTCGCCCGCTCACCTTCTCTGATATAATACCGAGCCTTAAGTCCTTAAGTCCGGTACCATTGATCGGAGGACAGGATCATTAGTGGTCGGATCACGAAGGGACGACGGCCGTATATAAGGACGCCGCGGGAGGAGCCGACACCATAACACGACGTGTTGCCATCGCAGCAATCCCGTCTAGTTACACGCTAGATCAGGCTTTGGTGTTTTCTTTTGGATAACATCTTCCAACCACAATGTTTAAATTGGTAAGTTATCTAAACATAATATAATCTTTTAAAAAAATTAAAATTGAAATTCGTATTTATTTTATGAAGTTATGTGGCGTAAATTTTATTGATGAATCATTTTGGAATTCATTATGATTATGAGCTTTCCGGGCAAAGAAAAGTTTATCAAAAAAATTGAACCTACACCTATGCCACAGAAACCGAAATCTGTGCAAACACGGAAAGACAAACCGTGTCTTTTTTTGCAAAAACTTTCTTTTTAGGATTATGTAGTCAACAAGGAACCCTTATAGTTCCCTATGTCCGTCCGTCTGTCTGTCTGTCTGTCTGTCTGTCTGTCTGTCCACAGCATAGCTCAGTGATTCTTAGTACTAGAAAGCTGTAATTTGGCATGGGTGTACCTACATATTAACTACGCCGACAAAGTGGTAAAAATGAAATCTTGAATATATTTCTTTAGGGTTCCTCCCCTACACGTAAAGTGGCGATGACTTTATTTTTCTTGTTTTTTTCCCCATAGTGGGGGTTGTCATTGGATAGGTCGTTCAAAAATATTGTGGGTGTGGGAAAACTATGCGAAATGTTAAGCTTTAAAGCTCTAATTATCTTTAGAATCAAGTGATTGTATTTGTATAGGTGAAAAAAAATATTTTATAGATTTTATGTCACACGTAGTGGTAGTTTAAACTCAAAATCGTCGGTTGAAGATGCCCAACCCACACTTAGGTCACTTTTAAAAAATTAACTGTTCTCTTAATTTACCAGACTTGCTTATTATTTTTTTTGTTTTTGCAGGTGTCGCTCCTGTCGTTCGTAGCCGTGCTAGCACTGGTGCTGGGCCCAGCAGTGGCCAAGCCGCAAGTGTTAGTCGACTACGGCTATTCCGGCTACTACGCCTCCCCTGCTTACGTCGGCTCCTACAGCGCACCCCTAGCTTACTCCTACCCCTACGCCTACACTTATTCCTACCCCTATGCGTATTTGTAAGCTATGGGGCGACTTAACCTAAAATGTTAACAACGCTTTACAGAACTTAAAGATGTTTTTGTTCTAATGTTTAACGGTAAAGCACTTTTTTGAGATTGTCTAAGTCAAAATAAATACTCATTGTTTTGTTTTTATGACTGTCTGAGTCAAATTCAAAATACTCCAGCTAAAGAGTACATAGATTCTGAAGATGGGCTCTTACAAAGGTATTTCTGAAGGTTTCTCGTTCAATATTTGCACCAAGTAAGGTGTAAGCTCTACAAATAGAGCAACAATTTAATACCTATTCTGTGATTTTCTAGGTTTTGAATATTTGTGATATGTAAAATGATATTTTGTATATACGCACACTGTTAACTCATGTCCATGTATAAATAAATGGTAATCAAAATGTACAATTGTATTTTATTGTTCTTAAGAGAGAGAATAAATGAGGCCGGTCTACCCCGATTAAATATTCTCCTACAATAAAGGAGTAGGAAGTTACTATTTTTTTCTAGGCCACTGAAGAACAAAAGGTCAACAGCATCATTTTGAAAAATGACATTATGCATGGCATTTTTTGCAATAACTTTGTTTAAAAAAGTAATCATTTTATAAACAAGTTTTTAAGTTTAAGTTTTTTTACTGACTGGTAATGTAGGTACCTAACCTACAGCTGCTATAAGTTTCAAATCAATCCGACTTACGACTGGAAAAACGAAAAACTTTATCTGTTTTATCAATTAATGCATAGGGACGTAATATTTATTGCAAATCAGTTTAATAATGAATGACAACACACAAATCCTTTCTATTTACTATTGCTATAGAAAAAACAATACAGAAACCAATAATAATCTGTTTTGACTATCGAAAATCAATTTATTATTTTATCGTAGTTAAATCTCAATTAATCAAGTTTAGACATCCTCATCTTGATTAATTAAGATTAAGAGAAGAAGGCGAGTAGGACGGCGAGAAATAGAAGGGTTTACGATACTTAAAATAAAAACAATTAATACGCATGATGTTGTAATATGGATGTCCCGTGGAAACGAACTAAAAGTGCTTTATACAAAAAAAAAACAAAATATCTAAGCTACTTCACATAAAAAAAAACTTTATTTAGATTGGTGACATACTTTACCTATCCAGTTATAAGTATCATGATGTCATCTGATATATTATAGTGTATATATGTAGTACTTGCCGTCACTACTTGCTTATTAACGGATTATTGCGTAACTGCTTAGCATGCATACATGTTCGTAGGTATGTATGATTAGGATGACAGCTCCCATGACCGCGTGGACGCACATGGCACGGAACCTTGAGGTTTTCCTGCTCATCAGTATTCCGATATTGCAGCGTTTTGATATACTGACGCACGTGATAGTTTCTTAGAAGATAAGACCAAGAGTTCAAGTACCAGTTTTTACTTTCGCTGTTACCATCGTAATTTTAAGTCCACTGAAATTCCACAAATATCTTATTAACGGGTTTTGTATTTCTCTTATGTCCAGCAATAACACACACGCATAGTTTTTATGTCGCATTCCACTGTGAAACATCCTCGCAACAAATGACATTTATGTTTATGACTAAATGTGAAGAAAGAAAGGTTAAAGAAGTTTTTCGGTGATTTATTGGGAAAAGGTTCCATAATGTCTGAATTTGTGTATTCGTATTTACAGTTAAGTCTATTTAGTATCACTGCAATACAATTGAAATTATATCCGTCTTGAATCAGATAAACATAAAATAAACATAAAAAAAAATAAGTTGTCGAAGAGACACTGAAAGTGAACTGAGACAACGTCAACTTTGATGCCTTGAAGGATATTGAAATAATAAATGCATTGATTAAATATCAGAGAAAGTTTATTACAGATAAATACTTCATATGTTTTTTTTACTCATAATCCTGCTTTATTCTATAGTATAAAAGGAAGTCGACTAAGTAGCTATTCAAAAACGTAATATCAACATGTAACTGCAGTGTGTAAAAAAATACAGCGGTGTATTCACGGGATGTTAATTTTAATAATGATATGATATGATGAAATTGTAATATGATAATGCAATTTTAGGTTGTAGGTTTTTTTATTTATTTTATATAATAAAAAATAATATACAGAATTGGAGTTATTTTATTATTCCATTATTGAAAAACTTTCTGGGGATTTATGTAATAGTAGGCGAGTTACAGCGGTTCAGTGCGTCGCTAACTAAACTAAGTGTAACTAGGTACTTTGTTGTCACCCTCTAGGTAAGTAGTGATTTTTAAGTATTTTTTTGCGGGTTTTGGGAGTGATGACAGTGTTTATCACTTCGGTTAGTAATTCCTTTGGGAGGGTATTCAATGTCGGGGGTATTAGGTAAGAGTTAGTTCTCCTTCCATAGGAATGACTTGGTAGGTATATAACTACCTAGTAATGTTAGTCGGTGGGTAAGAGGGAAGGTAAGAAGAGATACGCTCAGCATGCACGAATGATTTATCGATCTCACTCTAACACATAATGATTGCATATTACAGAATCGAGATACATTCCTATTCGTACTGTCATGATTTAGTTCAAGCTCAATAGAGGTAAAACCTTCTTCCATTGCCGGATTTAAGGGAGGGCAACCGGGGCCACAGCCCCGGGGCCTCCACAAAAGAGGGGCCCCCACAATATACTTCGAAAAAATAAAACAAATTTAGACTAGTGTAAAGATTAGTAAACAACTTGGGAAGTAAAATAATTTGGGGCCGAAGGCCTCCACTCCTTTGTTGTCCAGAGGCCTCCAGACCTCTAAATCCGCACTGCTCTTCTATACTAAGCAAGTTCTATACAGTCAACATTAGATACGCAAATCTGAGAAATTTCAATTTGGACATGTTCATTATATAAGTATGTGTTTAGATACAATATTGTCTGATATTAGGTAATTGGATGCTGAATTGAAATTTCCTCGTAATGTATTTACATTCAACAATACCAAGAATTAACAATATTTTAATGGTTTGAAATAATTCAAACCATTAAAATATTGTTAAACATAAGTTTGAAGTACCTACTTAAGTAAAAGTAATTAGGCAATACCTACACACCACAGGCTTCAAGGAAAGTCTCAAGTAATTTAAGCAGACGATACATTTCTAAATCGAGTGACAACTTTGCAACAAAAATCTACAGATCAGATTCGTCTAGCTCGTACCTACGCAAGAATGCTTACAGTTTTAACGATGCTATTATTCATTAAATTATCTGAAATGTATTTATTGTTCCTTCTGCTTGGGAACATTTAAAGTAGGTAACTATGTACATATTTTCTGCAAATTACGCTTTAGGTAGAACATTATAAGGTTGCATGAAAACATATACATTTCACACCGGCTTGGTTATCTTGCACGTGAGTGGCGGAGTAGCAAGGTAAATATTTTTTGTTCATTGATAGGACATTGCTTGCTAAAAACACGGGTAAGAAAAAATAAAATTCAGCTTATAATGTTGCTGTTAGACATGTTTTTACGTTAGTTAGTGTGTATAATTATCAGTTGTTAAAATACATGCCCGTATGAAATTAACACACATTGTCTTAAATCATAATAATATTAGGTTTCACTAAACTGAAAAAAATAGTACGCATACGCATCTGTTGACAGCCCAAAATTACTAACATCCAATAATATCCCACAGAAAGCAGATTTAGGGTTAGCAGTTTACTTATATTGATTGTATTGGTTATTTGACAAAACAAACTCACTAGACAGATTTTTATACATAAAGTTCTTTTGTGCGCAACTGACAATGTGATGTCTTGTTTCCGAATAATGATTATCTAATGATATAACTTGTCTCTAGATTACTTACTTACACTTTTAAACCCGCGTCTTGCACTTATTCTGGTTGCCTTCATTTTTAAATACATATAATATATCTTATATCTACGTAAGTCGATTATTTAATGCATAACATTTGTATTTAAGTATGTGTTATTAGGTACCTTAAATATATAATATGTATACATTAATGCTATACTATATTCGATTTCAAATAATAAATATCGGTACTCCAGTGATGAGTTCACGAACTATTATACAGTTTCTACGCAATTTATCTGCTCCATTATGTTTATTAAGTAATATGTATTTTAATTAGTTAGGTACCTACTCATATTATTCCTGAACTCACGGATTACTCACCCATGTAAGTGGTCAATAGAGGAAACTTACACATCGTTGTTCATAATTTTTGCATTAATTATTTTCATAAATAGTTGTAAACGCGCGCGGCGGTCGGTAGACAGTGCTACAGCTTTTTTTTCAACTAGTACATGCCTTACATACATGAGTAATCCGTTTTGTACAGTAATAACAAATTCACAATAATTTTCTAATTAAATTTAGTTCTTATGAAAGCGGATTGACGAGAAACTGTACAAATTGCGACGAGCAGTCTGTGTCGACACCGTCGCGACTGGCCGCTTTTGCATCAAGTCCACTATTACGCCGTTTGTTTCGATTGCACTAGTGTTTGACGAAACTGCACTGTTTTTTACAAAATTAATTCACCATTCACTTACACCCTTCATTATTTATAATTGTCAGTTTAGCCAACCACGATTTTTTAAATAGAGTTGTTTAGAAATATACTTTATAAGTGTCTTATTGAAACTCTTATGTAGATTCAACACACTGCACGGTAAGAGTCATTGTGTACACTGTCTCTAATTTTTATGCTAAGCATTTGACACTGTCCAAATTTTCTACGGGAAAGTGACCGCGCCCCTCTTCACTGTCAAGTATTGGTTACATCGTTCTCAATTTTACTGATGTAGGGAAATGATACCTATCTACGTATGTCACGTGTGGAAAATCGGCGAGATGCGCATGACTCTATTGCCAAGAAATGAAAAAGTCCTCGTGTAGGGCTTGTTGACCTCGTTGTCTGGCCAGGCTAGCTACTTTTTCTATGGATTAAGTGATACTACTTAATATCCCGCACTGCCGAATAGACAGTTATCTCTTTACTGTTCACATTATATGTACTTAAAAATCCGACTGGTAGTATCTTATCCCAAAAATAGTTATTATTAGTGTAACTATCAAATCCGTACCTTTTAAGATTTAGGATTAGTCATTAAAAAAACATATACTAGCATAAGTAGGGATATCACAAAAAGAAGAACTAAAGTAAAATTCATATTTTTTTCTAAACCGCAGTCACTATTCCGTAGCAAAAAGCTCAATGCAAAAATTTAACTCTGAGTTTTATCACTTGAGGCTAAGTATTTGTTGGGGTGACTGTTTCAAGCGACCTCTAGATCGGAGTCGGAGTCGTCGGAGCAGCGCGGCGGCGGCGGCGCGCGCGGCGGCGAGTGCGCCGGCGCCGGCCGCAGCCGCCCGCACGCTCGCTCCTCCTGCAGCTTGCGCAAGCGCTCCTGCTCCTCGCGCTTCTGTTTCCGCCATTTCGCGCGACGGTTCTTGAACCACACCTGAAAAAGAAGGACTTTGTAGACTTTTACTGTTATTCGGAGGGATTTTCATTCAGATTTGGTTAAAAGTATCGAAGAACTTATTAATAAGTGGCTTAAAATGTATGTTTATAACGGTTTTGATGTTGACTTTTTCAGCAAATTTTGTGTTAATACTCTAGTAATTATTTACTAAACAAACAGACTGAGCTTAATGATAATTTCGTACCTAGAATAAAATTAATTTCTAAATCCTCAAATATTGAACTCACTGGCTGCCTACAAAATACATTATAATTCTTCGCCTCAAAGAAAAATCAATTTAAATATTTCTATAGCTACCGTACTGCATCTCAGTAGATTTAAGTTCCGATTCGAATTCAGGAGCCGATATCGGTATTGTGTTATTTGTAAGCAGTCGATCAATACATTATAATGTGGCGTGTTATTTTCGGACAATTGGTACGGTCCAATTTTTGGCAACAACGGCAACAACTGACCGGGTTGTTGAGGTTTGAAAAAACGTGTTCGCGTATTATGGCGATCTTTGATGGTTCTCGGTAGGCTTAGTGCCGCGCGGCTGCCTCTTCCAGCCGAGTGCGCCCCTGCCTCCGGGTGGTCGTCATTGTGCCACCAGACCAATCACAACACCAGTCGGCAACCTTTCACACACTTAATACTCATTCATAAATAATATGACATGAGTTTTTGACGTTTTTCAGACACATACATTTCTATTTAGCATCGGGATTAAATTGGAAGTTGCAGAATTTGAAACTAAATTTTCATGTGATCGGGTTGAAGTGAAATGGATTAATATGTTTATATTTAACATGAGGAACTACTTAATTAAATCTCGACTTTGCTGTTTCAAAGACATATAGGTATTTCGATATGAAATTAATTAACTAGCTTTTTTTCAGTAGGTTTCAGAAAAAAACAGAAGATTTTACACTGAACAACACGTAGATACGTTACGTGTGCATGATTAATGGATAATATGGAATACCAAACTAAGTCGGTATTGTGTTGTGTACCTACCTAACCTACAGCACCATGGCCTGCATCCATCATACCTACATGGTATAAAGCTATGTACAACTTGAAGAAAGTATTGTCTGCAAACTTTAAAAGTACAAATCAAATATGCACATTTAAATCGGTATTATAATTCTACAATTATTATGGAAATGGTGTAAGCCGCACCCTGTGCAATACAATCGCTCCGTGATCTCCGTTTCGCTGTAGAAGCTTTAAAAATTAATTCGTCAGCGATAGCACCATTGTGGGAGTTAATTGCATTACAAGGGCCGGTCGGTAGCTCGACAAAAGCCCCATTAACTTGGGCTGTGGAGTGGCGGGCTTAGCACTTGTGCGGCATTCGGCGGCACTCGAGCGCGGAATATGCCGCTGCCAGCGCCAGACGAGCGGGCGCGGGCACCTCCACACTGCCATTGTCCTCCTGCTAAGATAAGCCGACGACGCTCTTTTGTGTTCACATGATTATGCCTTGGTTTAACTGGTTTGCCGCTATTGCTGGTGTGAAGTCTTTCGCAAAAAGTTTTGACGCTTTCGCCAATCTAATTCACTAAAAGTCAGATATAATTAAAACTATCGCATGCGGTACGATTAAACAATTGAAAGAATTGAAAGTTCTTCACGAAGAACCTACAAAATAGGCTTTGATATAGTTGAGTTTGTTTTTGGTTTATCCGCTAGCGGAGTTAGGGTGCCTGCTCGAAGCTGCCGCGAGCTCGAGCTGGCTCCAGCCCCTCGCTTGCATTCCCTATTGTTTTAACCCGGAGCGTGGAGAATTCCTAAATTCCATTGTGGCCGTACCCACTGCACCGCTCCTCGTATCATGCATACATAATTGTTCGGTTCGCAGTCTACCAAAGATAAACATGGCGTTTTATTGAAAGCTAAACCGTATTGTAAATCCGTTGAAATTATATGTTCCATGTTAGCGAGCAAGCTAAAGACATGAATTAACTACCTACACCACTCGTAAAGATTGCGGTGAAACCTAGTCTATTGTAAATCAGTTCACAAGAATCCGACTAATTTTCTTTGCTTTAAATTAACTCTCTACTTTAATTTCACACTCTAACTCCAACACTGACTTCAAACAGTCACAAAATTACAGTCCGCATTACTCAGCCTTAGTTTAGGGTTTCCTACATTCCTAAAATCCAGTTGAATGATAGTGTAAAGGTCGTGTGGGAAGATAAGCAGATGAGTGTCTGGGCGGGGCGCCCCCGGCCGCCACGCCTCGACGCCGCGCCGACACCCTCCGACGCGGCGGCACAAACAACTCATTAGTTGCCACGATGATTGGAGTAAACGTTCGTGTAGATATCACTGTGGCTAATCATACAAGTATTTTTTTTTGTTAATAGGTGTGCTGTTGTTGCCAGCGCAAATTCGGATTTTGTTCGGATTCGGATTTTGGAGTCGAGATCATTTTTAAGATAATTAATTATGTACAAGATCAGATTATGTTGACATTGAATGTTATCGTATTTAATTGTCTTTGCAGAGCTAGAGAAAGACAATACGAATCCGACGGGGTAATTGCAGAATCCACCATCTAGATTTCAACTGCTCGGTTTTTAGCAGTTTCTTTCTTGTCATGGGGTCAGGTGCAGTGCAGGCGTCAGTCCTGTAAGACTTCCTTCACGACCCCGATCCTCCAGCTAAGAAATAAATGTAATGTAAACACGCGGGCAGCGCAGCGCGGCGCGGCGTGTGAACGGCCCGCTGCGCGGCGGCGAACCGAACCCAAACTTATTGTAATAATGTTTTTAGAACAAACACGCGCCCTCCTCTTGTTTGAGATTACAATTACGGTTTTAGCGAACTGATTTATTAATGGACCGCCTGATCCGCCCTTGATACTTTAATGTCGATTTAATTTGCATTCACTGATGTTTTTAGCTTTTACGTTTTGAAAGTTAATTGAATTAACCGTGCCTTTGCGAAGTACTAGTGTTTTTGTTCGTTTTGAGTTAATAAGAAAAACAGAATCATATGTTCAGTGCTAATAATTCCATTAGTTTTTGAGTTAAAGAATTTCCGTTTTTACGTTTAATTATGTTTACCTTATGCTAGAATTGCTAGAAAGAGTTGAACAAACGGAAATAATACCTATTACGACGAAGTATGTATTTGTACCACACGTGCAAGAGAGTCTATGTCTGTGCAACGAAAACACTTAGGTAAGTAGGTAACTACCTACTTCATGTTAATCATCAGACATTCTAGTTATAGAATGATTAGATATATAGCACAGTATATGCACAATGGAGCATGGAAAATGAACTCTTAAACAATTTGAAATAGGTAGGTAATAGCGTCTTGTGAGATGTTGGATGTTGGTGCAGTGGGGTCGATCTTAAAAAAATGGCACCGCTGAATTAATTTTGAATTATTTTAGAAAATACTCAATTTCGAATATATTTTTGTAACAGTCGGTAGAAATATAGTCAAATAATCGGTATCACGTAAAGGGAAGTTTTTATATTATTATTTTAAAAGATACAGGTATTTGGAAAATAAGTGGTAAACATATGAATGACATTTGATGTCAGGTGAACGACTATTTACATCAAGTTATCGACAATAGGTGCAGGTTGGTGACAAATGAATATAGAATTAAACTGGAACTACTAACAGGTAAACGACAATGGGTGCAGGTAAGTAAATTGTTGAATAAAAACTACATGGAACTGATATCGAGATTTAATTTTTGATTCATTAGAATCGTTGAGATCAGTATCATAATCACAAATTTAAAAATTTAGTTTTTTCTTTTCCTTTCTTCTCTCCACGTTTTTCTCTGCATTCGTTGCTGATGAGCAGTCATTCATTCCTTAATGGCTATTTTTTGGGCTATTCTTTTTTCATACTTTAATCAATTTTTTCGTTGATATTCTGCATACAATTGCGGATTATCCTTAATTTGAGGTAGGTACATTTGCTTCTACATAAGTAAGGCACTTGTCCCACCAAGAGCGAGTAAGCGATTAGCTATCGGCGATTTTCTCGCCCAAGAAACGAACAAAAGAGACACGTATACTAATCGTTCATCGCTGGCTGTTCACACTGCCGGCGAGAACACTCGCTCTACTAGTTTGTCGCCGCGATAAGAGCGATAAGATAAAACTAGCTCAGCGATACTCGCTCGGCGATACTTGCTTGGTAGTTAGAACTCAAGCTGACGCGAGCAATAGCCCGTCGCACTCGAACACTCGCCTATAGCCGAGCGACAAAACTATTGGAGCTAACACTCGCTTCTCGCCGCTCGCCCACTCGTTTCTAGTTTATCGTTCTACTCGTTTATCGCTCATCGTCGGCGGTGGGACAAGTGCCTTAGGAATAATTGTCGTTCACCTTCCGCATGCGTCGTTTACCTGACTTCTTTGTAGGTAGGTACAGGTGAACGACATACCTACAGGTGATTGGCAAAATTGGGGTTATATTATCAATACCTACAAATTAAATATTTGGTTAATGAAATACATATTTATGACGTTAAAGTAAACCACGTTCCACGTGCTATAAAATACAATTAAAACCAAACTATCACTCAATCAGCAAAATATATAAGACAAAATAACGACTACTTACCCATTACAAACTCCCGCTTGCGTGAGAAGTTGGTTTGTAACTTTTGACAACGGCTCAATGACGACTTGCTACTTCTAACAGCGATAGTTGATTCGAAATAGTACCTATTACCACAGCGGTACCATCCCCTCATGACAGGTAAGCGACAAAAACTGCAGTGGACAAACTTGAATTGCTAATAAATCTTTTTATGAGTATACTATGTATGTATACTATGACTTTTCATCACTGTGGTTTTAAATCATGACCATTGAAAGTAAAAACGATTATTCAGACTAAGTTATGTTAATAATTTATATGTTTTTACTAACTCGAAACATGAGTGAGTCGAACACTGCAGGTGAGCGACAACTTACCAGCAGTTTTTCTGGCTAAAATATATACTTATCATTTATTTTAAAGCATTTGGCCCCTATTTAAAAAGTGTATTTTAATATGTATTGATAAAATTTAATGATAAGAATGACGCTATGTAAAAAAAAACTTCTAAGAGAAACTGTCTGACAACAAACATTATGGCTGCAAATAGACCTTACTTTAGAACCTAAAGTGTTGTGAAGGTAGAGTAGTGGCGACAATTATAGTTTGTGACGACATAAGAGTGTTAGTAATAAAATATAACCGTTATAGTGACAAAGCAAGTTCATAAGAGCAATGTATGGAGGTTAAACGCGTAGAGAAGCGATTATTATCTCTATAATACAGACCAAAGCTTCTGTGTTATAGCTTTGAGCGAATCTTATTACTATAAGATCCATATAAGAAATTAACATATACTATTAACTTCTAAAGTTCTAAGCAAGCGACCACAAACTCTTTCTGAGCACTGATAGTTGCACAAAAGGAGCAATTAACGCTACTAGCTCTAAAATGGTGTTCATTAAATCTTTTACAGCACCGAATTCCTAAAGGGTTACAAAACTCCCTTGTATAACTTAGGGCGGAATAGAAGGGATATTTCTCCCTATTAATACAACTTATGGTGTCAAATATAGCCTCCATGTTATTTAAGGTTGAATTATTGAGTTCGTTACCACTTTAAGTAACTCTGCGGTCACGTAAGCATAAAATGGCGTCGCAACTCGCAAGTCGCGTCATGAAGATGAGGGTTCCGTATGAAATAGAAGTGATATCGCAACTGCAAGTTATGATATTTCCGAAAAGGACCGATGTTATTACTCTGTTTTTTCTGTGTATTTTTGTATTTTTTAATTTTTATGTGCAATAAAGAGTTTACATACATACATACATACATTACTCATTGAGTAGTGATGATAAGGATCATCCGAGTGAATATATTCTTTTAAATCTTCATTTAAATGAAAAATTGAGGGCATGGGCGATTGAGAAAAATTTCAGCATTTTACAGTATTTAAGTATTTGTAGACAGACAGTAACGTGTAGGTATTCAAGTTACAAATCTTTTCAATTTGGCAAATCAAACAATAAAAAAAAATTTGCACTCGTTCAGCTAGGAGATACGTGTAGCTATTAGTTGTGCGGGCTAGGTAGTGGTTTTGATAAATGACTACGGATCTCCAAATTCACGCGCCCGCCATTTTTAGGTTATGAAGTTTATTAAAAACAGTAAAACATACGAAACGAAAACTTAATACAGCGAAGGTATTTATTTTCTAGCGCTCTAATACCAAAGTCACGTCACTTTTAAGTCAAAAGGCAAAATTTAATTACATATTTAGTAAAAAAAATATTTGCTCCATGTGAAGTAATACATTTTTTTTGATAAATACATAACAAAGAGTGGGCGCTTCAATTATTTGCTACTAATATATACACATATTCACAGTTTACTTTCCTTCGCAATGAAAATTACGCTTTAGCTTCCACTTATAATGCATTACAATTGTAGCATTTCACCTCCGCCATTTATTTTCGTAAACACAATGTGGTTTTGACAGGGGAAATATCATTCATGATTCATGAAACAACGTTATAAAAAACTAACCGCATAGCCGATTATGCACAAAAAAAGGAAAAAATTATATCATTAGGCGCTAAAATTTGCTATTGTAGATTTATTCTGCAACTCAAGGTGTTACAATTTACCTTACTGCCACCCTCTAACCGCTCAAACAGTAAGTAAGGCGCATCATAGATCTACTATACCCCTTACGGAGTTTATATTCATACATTTACTCCCTTTATAGCGCTCAAAGTGTCAGTAACCAGCATGTGGCTCTACCATACCACTTGAGGAGTTACTAGTCGCTTAAATACTACTCATACAGCGCTTTAAGTCTCAGTTTGCGCTACTGTACCTCCACAATTGCTCTCCTATATCTCTTAAATTCACTCTGTAACTCCACTACATCGCCATAGTGGAACCTAAGAGCATAAGAGCTTGTGCCCAATCCAGGGGTATAGCAGAGTTATAGCGTGCTATAACTCCTATGTTATAGCACTATCTAATGACCTAAGGATCTTTTGAGCTCTTTTATATTTCTATTATAACTCTTATATTAGCGCCTAATGTTAGTTGGGGGTGACGGTGCCACTTTTTTGACAACGACCCAGTGGTGGATTTACCAGAACGTTTAGTAGGCTGGAGTCTAGGGCGCTATATTTCGAGGGGCGGCAAATTAAGCCCAAAAATGTTTTAAGTCTATCAGAAATAAAAAATATATGTAATGTCGACAGCAAAATTTGTATAGCCTACTTGGCGCCAAATGTGTACCTAAATCCACCACTGTCTTGGTGATACTCGGGTTTGTGTGGTATACCTTATGTTCGGGTTCATATAGAAACATAGGAAGGCTGTGCGGATATTTCACGAGGACATTTGTGTCACAGACGAGGCTATTGTATCTTGTATTGGTTTCAGAGTGGCAAGGTTGGAAATCATCTGTTTAGTAGGTAACACTAAAACGAATCAATGATTTAAGCAACCGCGTAAATTCATATTTGGATGTTAATTTTTAATTAAGGACAGTCATCGGCACCAGCAGCCATGTCATCTCTAAGTAATATATTTAGAGCTCTATAATTTTTTGTAATTTCATTAGTACGACGTTAATTGTAAGTTGACACATTAAAATTTATTCTATATTTGACAACCAAATATAACCCCCCTTATCCCTCCTCTCCCCGGTGGGCGTAGCCGCAGATACCCGTGTCACCAACTTTCTTGTCTTTGATGCACCAAACTTCCACACTGAACTTCAAGTCATTTCTCTACGACATTATTATTTTTATCACCTTCCCAAAAATTACTGCTAAGAACTTGTACCCACCTACTAGTAAATATAGTATGTACCTACTCCTATATGTATGTATGCGTAATATAGATGTTCATGATCGGATTCTGCTTGGACAGTAGCAGCAGTAGCAGTATATTAAGGGCCATATGAAGAAGTGTCTTTGTTTCGTTTTTGGTGGATAATTAACTTAGTCTCTTATGTTTTCGATTCGACCCGATTGATCGATGCGGATCCAATTCAACTTTAAAATTATTTTAGGTGGTTCTTGCAATTCTCTACGAGGTTTATATAAACATTAATGACCGAGGACTTAACCGTTACTTTTTTATAACCCAAAGGCCAGTAAGTAATTAGTGTCTAAACCCAGCCTCACAGAGCACGCACCTGTCGTATTAAACCACCCCATCGCGTGAAATGCATTAGTCAATATTAAAGACGCCGCGCGCGAGTATAATTCCACAAAGGGCACTTCAAATCACACCCATCTCTTTCCGCGGGATGTCAAAACACTCCCTCCACCCCGGAGGCTGAAAAAGTATCCCCCAGTATCTGTCACTTCGTATCAATTACCGCACGCAAACACCCGTGGCCTGTCTCTGCGACGTAAAGGCCTATCAGCGCACAAAGCGACAGTGGAATCGAAATTCAATTGTTAAAGATTGCTACCCCTAGCAACTTCAAATCAAAAAAGCATTTTATCACGACTATTCCCAATGAAAATATCGCTTTGAAACTTATAAAATAAGAGTCTTATTCGATTGTCCTGGGTCGGTGAGACCCCAGAGGGTCGCACGGCAAACAACGCGCTCCCCTAAACGTTATACTTTGAAAACAATAATTTGTATTGCGTATCGAACGCCTCCATAAATAATAGAGTGATATTCCACTCTCGACGTGGCCGTCCGGGATGTTGGTTTGGCTGGATTAAAATAATAATGACTCCATAGGTGGTCGTAGTAATGCACCCTTAAGTAATTCACTTAGTAAGTAAGTAAACACACAGTAATGGAGACCTTCTACTAAGTGTTTCAATTCAAATACTTTTGGCAAAACGTATTAATTTATAATACTCAATAGAACTAGCCTTCATTTCGTTGCGGTTAGCCATCGCAAAACACTCATACGTAGGTCAGGCAATGAGCAGGCTGTGTTAGAATACATACAAACTGACCTGACTGATCTACATAATGAGAGCTCCATACAATGTTTCAGTTTTATATTTTTTGTGTGCGGAACCCAAGGAACGGGTAAAAATCGAATTACTTAAGAATTTTTTTACGGCTTAATTACACGTTTCAAAGGCTAATGAATAATTATTTCAATTACTTTAGGGAATCAGGATATTTCTCACAAAGGAAAAGGTCTGCTAGCCCTCTGAGCCTCTTTATAGGGATCCGGCATCAAGGTAGGACAGGGATTGAAAACAAATAGGGGCCTCTATTTGACACACCGCTGAACTGATACTATAGTAGAGCTACAGTGCTTTGGAGGTGGTCTGCCGAGCAGACGCTCGCTAGTGGCCTCCAGCATCGGTCGCGATTGCGAGCCGGTTTGACTGTTCCTACCGTACGAGTATTGTGTATTTTATTGAGTTATAAAAATTGTTTATTGAGATTTTCAGTTATTACAAACAATATGTAATTAAACAAAAATAAAACTGCCTTCAAAAAATAACCGCTAAGAAGTGAAAAATAACCTCGGCGAGCGCTACCTACTGATTTGATTGAAAACAGTGCCTTTTGGGTTTGGGTACTATTAGATCTGAGTCACCGACCGGTGTTGGGTCCAATTGAAAAAGTCTGAATGCTAAATCATGGGTGATTCCCTGTTTCTATCAACAATACTGAGAAAACATTCGACCAAAAAACGCTGTCGGGACGGGATATCGTATCGAACATGTTATCAAGAAAAAGTAAAACCCGGAGGATAAAAGCGCGAGTTTCCTTGTTTATGTTTTCTTGATGTACCCTTTCGTTTTTTTTTTACTATACTCTCAAGTAATATACCTATCATTGCATAAGAATAAGAGTTGCAAAGTTTTACTCAAATGTAGAACAACTAAGAACAAACATAGACACCATCAGGCAGCGACGCTGAAGCAACAAACAACGATGTAACAACTGACAATAATATTTTTTGTGACGTAGAACAGTAGAATGATTGTATTATACGCGTTTAGTTTCATAATCAAAGGAGAGTAACAAGCGTAAAACGGGAGGGGGCGCTTTGATCGCGGCACCGGGTCGCTTTTCCGCGCTCATAAAGCCAGTTATTACATCGTTTGTCATGGAGGCAGAAGACAAAATGGCGCCGCTTTATTACTTAGTAACACATTGCGAGCATATCTGTTTTATAGCTAGCTCACGAGATAAGTCCCGGGGAGGCTGGCGGTGACAAGGAAGCGGGCTGGGCGGGACGCCACGCCCACATTTTCTTGTTCAACTCTATCTGTCTGACGTGCTTTATCATTCTATGCGGGAGTGAAGTCGAATCTTTCTGAATGGAGGTTTGATGGACCATCAATATTTTAGTACTTAAGGCACTCTTCGGGTGAAATTCTTGTAATTGGATTGTATTTTTGTATTTTATATAGCTGCATCATTTTTATTTATAAAATATGTATTCCCGTAAAGACAATCCCATAGAGCCAACAACCTAATAGAGAGGAAGTTCCATGTGATTCATATGAAAAAAAAATACGCCAAGCCGAAATTGGCGATTACCGCATTCTGATTGGCCAGCCGAAGGTCAAGCAGGTCACTAAAGTTGAGCAAGCAGCTATTATGATCGATATGGATGGTAACATAATGAATTAAACTCAATTAATTTTAATAAAAACCAAAAAGTAGATAAAATATATTATCAAAATTTTACTTCCTTAAGTGGCCTTGTTCCATGTAGAAGGTCAAAGAAAAACAATCGCCAAAAATAAGTGTTAAAATGGTATAAGTTGAAAAAGACTGACGTGTTGCCATAATCACTGTAATTGGTTATTTTCCCCTATGCTTTATACACAGCCTTTTTTTTTCTTTTAGTGAAAATGCATACGAGTCCCTACGAGTGAGCTACGAGCTACGAGCTACGAGCGTAGCGGGTGCTGCGGCTACGTATCTTTCATGCAAAAGAAAAAAATAGGTTTTCCTGCAAACGAAGCTGATGCTCTCTGAAATTTTACTCGATTATTAGGTATTTTTTATTGTCCGTTAATGCACAATTTGTAAATAGAAACTTCGTTTAAACACAACAAAAATATTTTGCCTGTAGTAGGTATCTTCTTCTATTCGATAGTCGTAGAAAGTAAAAAATCGTAAAACGTGTTCCATAAGTTATAGAAGTGTAGCTATAATAACTTAATATCCAAAAGCACTCAATACGGAAACAAAACAGTACCTACAAAGAGAAAACTTTTAAATTTACAGTTGAGATACAATTGTTTTGCATAAGAGCGTAAAGTCCTTTGGCATTTTGCACAACGAAACAAACGAGATGTGACATTACCGTCCAATTAGTGCGGCGCGGCGGGCGTGAGCGCTCTGGCCCTGTTCTGCCCAGCCCGGCACTAGTTTGATCGATGTGAGAGCAATAGTGTCCGACCGAAACATGCTATCGACAAAGCTGGAAACGAGCCTTGGCTTTGATATAGTTAGGTCTGTTAAAATTGCTCCAGAATGCTTCAGCAGATGGTTGGGTTAGTTTGGCTAAATAGTCCTGTAATTTTTTTTCAGGACTTTTGAGTTATGATTATGATTGACAAATGTTTCCATACATTGACGATGTTCTAAGTGAACCGATTAAGTGAAAAACTTAAATGAAAAATCTTTGTAGGGGTTTTCAGTCGACCTTTTAGCCAACCACCTGCTGAAATACACACATACACACACAAATCACGTCTTTATCCCTTACGGGATAGACCAGAGCCCAAGGTAACAAGACCTATAGGTCTCGTAGGCGGAAAGGGGAATCAAAATAGTGATGGGTTGCTAGCCTCATCGCGTATAAGTCATGATTCCTATGCCCGCATGGGCTTTTACCATCTGCGAGGGAAGAGAAGCAACTGGTAAATTCTATGTTTTTTCTTTACTCCCAGATCAGCATGGAAGCAATGCCTGCTGAAATACTCCGGAAAAAAGTGAGACCTCGTAGTTACGGCCGCAAGCGAAACCGAAACGGAACCTTTTGTAAATGTGATCAAAACGTTGAATAAAATGGACCGGTCTTTCCAGATATATGAATAGTGAAACATCTTACTGGTCCAATATTTCAGGGTCTACGGTTTCCCTTTTCTCGGATTTAAAATTTCACATTGTCATAGTGACATTGGGTCTAAATTAAACTACCCTAAAAAGTGAAAATGTAACATTAGCTGTAATACTGAGGCAGTGAAAGTATAATGATGTTGTAGGTAAGTTTCGGTGCACCTGAAAATGGTGGAAGCAAAATTTCTGCTGTCTCGATACGTTTAAGCAAATAAGGACAAGCAAATGAGGTCTGATACGCGGATCAATTACAGCGTGCGCGATTATAAACATACGTTAGCATCGTATCGCTTTTTGCGCCGATCTAAACGTCAATATGTTCTGACACTTCACTCTCTCGTGTTGTATCCCGCTCATAGTGCTGTGCCATGGTGCGGTGATGACGATTCCGTAACAGTAGTTGTCTACCACAACAATATGCGGGCTTACGGACATGTAGGTAATTCCAAACGTGCACGTGCATGCTAATTGTAAAATAAATTAAGGGTAATTTATCTATCAATATTTATTTTTTTCTTTTTAAGTAACATTATAACGAAGTTGCTTCTCTACCCGCGCAGATGGTAAAAGCCCATCGAGGGAAGGGGCGAAAATATTAGGAATCATGTTATAGGCGATGAGGCTAGCAACAGTAGCAACCCATCACTATTTTGATTCCATTTTCCACCTATACGCCCACAATCTCTTGCTAAATGTGGCCTGTAGGTACCTATTACCTTAGGCTCTGTCTACCCCGTAAGGGATAAAGACGTGATTTGTGTATGTATGTATGTATGTATGATAACGAAGAAATTTCTGTATAATTAAAATGCATACTGGCCACAATTTTTTCAATTTTTTTTATTATTAATACAAGCTTTATTTGTACCTATTAACTTGCAACGTGTGTATGTAAGTATGTTTGTCCGGGTGGTATCATGCGACTCAATTCTGAAGCAGATAGTATCTTCATCCGATTGAGCTGAAATTTTGCATACTCGTGTTAAGTCAGATGACAATACTATAATCTTTTACTAAAATTCTGGGGTTGCAGCCAGGACCATCTCCGCCGGAGGGAACTCTTCAGCGGTTGGTCCGGTTGATTTGAAATTTGGTTCACATAATAATATTATGTAGGACAGATGACAATGCAAGTACAGTTAGCAAAAAAGCTAGTATCTAAAATGGTTTTTTTAGGTTAGGTTAGGTATTATTAATAGGTACCTAATGTAAGCTTAGTTTTGTTTTCTTAACGCCAACTAATAAAATATACACAAAAACTAGAATAATGAGTCTAAATCGACTGTAGGTACCTACAACATTATTAATACTAATAAGAAAAAATCTTCATGAAATGATTCACTGTCAAACAACATTAAAAACTAACAAAGAAAATGCAAAATACCCCTTCGCAATGCTAATAATTTATTCCTGTCGTTCCCGCGAACTACAAATTATGGTTTTAAAAATATTACATATGGAGGCGCAAATAAATACAACGATTTACCAAAAAGATTTAATATATCTTTAAGATTTAATAAATGTTTTTAAACAGTTTTTTTTTTATTAATTGAGTCTTTATCTATGAAATTGCGGTTGCATCAACCTGACAACCATCTTCCGCAAGACGGAATATTTGAAACAGTTAGCCGTAGTTAGCCAAAACAACTGTCTGAAAGTTGAAAACATTGAGGAATTTCATTTGACACACACACATTTTTTTTAATAATGAATGTCATGGGTATTAGCCACAAGAGCCAAAGAGTTTCCTCTCGATTGCGAATTATCGAATGTTATTACAATAACCATCCCTGGTTCTTGCCCTTCGTCTTCTGTCAACGCTATGGGATTGTTCTGGATAATGGTGAATAAAAAATGAAAACATACAACAGACATCATCTGGCATTTTCTGTGGATCGTGAAACCTGTGCGAGCCCCGGGCGGCCGAGTCAAGATTACACGTCCCTTGAATAATTAATTTGTGTAAAGAGTTACCCGCCCGCGTTACAATACGATTCACATTCCACAACCCTCCACTGTCTTTTTAGTTTGTTCAGCAGCCATTTTCAATGGGAAATATTGACACAATTTTCTTAAATATACATTAAGACGCCTGCGGCTCGTGTTAACTTGTTAAAAGTTGCATTTTAGAAGTGAATCCTTACTAAAAACGTGTGACGTCTGGATAATCTAAATAAAATATCATGAAAATACAAAATGAGTTTCCTACCTAAGCTAAAGTTGGACAATATCATATGATACATTAACTAAATTTTTTGAATCAGTGTCATTTAATTATTCATATTTTCTAGCATAGAATTTAATTAACTTTCACATAATACTTGTCACGGTAGTACTTCCTTATGTAGTACAGAGGCGAGTGTTTATTGTGAAAACAAACCTTTTTTCGATCACTGAAATGGTAGTATTATTAAATTCATTTCCTAAGACAAGACAAATGTGAAGTTATTAAAATCTTGAAGATAGAATAGTATATAGCTAGAAGATAGAATTCGCTACTCATAATGCGTTATTAGTGATATACATATAAATATAGGTATATCTTCGCTGCCTGCGAGAATTGATTGAGTCAGGCGATATTTTTCGTTTTACTTTTCGCCGCCGTAGCGTGCTGGCGGCGGAGTAGCAAGGGCTTAATGTTTTTTGTTCACCTACAAGAATATTATCAAATTGTATTGATCATACTCATACTATGCAAATGTAAAGGGTGACCGACTTAAAATGTGTATGAAATTATATGTATCTATGTACTTATACTTATACAAATGCAGAACAAACTTTATTTGTATGAAACAATCTCGAGACTACCCTTCCAAATAAAAAAAAAACAAATCGAACCACAATCATCGAAGCTATACTTTAAAAACTACATAGGTACGGAAGAATCTCCTTCATTTTTAATGTCTGTTAAAAAAATAATGATGATTTGCTTGCATTCGTTACGTGTAACAACATGGTGATTGGGCACAGTCGTAGTTAACTTATTTTATTTACTTCAACTTGCCTACTGAGATGGAAACAGCAAATACACATTTTATAATTCATAAAAAAAACACGGCTGGTTAGCAGTAACTCGATTCGGGCAAGTGTTGCGGCGCCTAAACAAAAGCGTTTTAATAATGCAGTTTCCAATTGCCGCTGCGCAAATACAGGGGCAGAGCGATACCGCCTCTGCTGCCGCCACACGCTTTTTCCGCCTCGCAAACCCAAAATACGTATATACACGTATTTTGCAAAATACACGTGACTTTTTATCAACGTTATAAACAAAAACTCAACCTGCGATACTATTTATAAAACAGAAACAGAATCACTAAAAGGATTTAAAAAATGGCCTCGCTACGCTAAAACAAAGTAACTTTGGAAGAAAGTTTCGTAAATCGGAAAAACTCCGTTATCCGACGAAAGCCGTAAAAGTGACCCTCATTAGGCGTATTGTTGTACTTTTACCGCTCAACCCTCGTCTCGGGCAGCATAAATAAATCAAATTTAATTAACCCAGATTAATTTTCTCGCCGCCTCCCAGCGTCCCTTTTTATTGCCCTCGCGCTCCGCCGCTCCCGCCGACTTGCTATGGGTTCCTTAATAAAAAGTTTACACTTAGCGAATCAACATATCGTCCTTTACTTTTTCTATTAGAAAAGCCGTACAACTACATTTAAATTAGTTTCATTATATTGATCGCGTAACACGTACTACACTTGCATCTTATACGAGGTACCTATATTTATTTCTTGATATTGTTCAGTAAGTATATGGCAATTAGTATGCGACTCACTTAATAAAGCGTACATCGAGGAAATAAATAAGGCTAGCACTGAGTCTTTGTAGAGAAAAAATAATTTTAGTTTTTTCGAATATGGTAAAATGAAACTGATGTAACAGACGTTGTAGTGTTGCTAAAATACCTATTAAAATAATAACGATAAAAAAACTACATAAAATTTGTAAAGTAAGTATCTCAACGCTCAGAAGTTTATCTCTCATTTCTTAGTTACGACGCATATGAGAGGTACTTGACCGATTTTTTATCTAGAACGTACCTACCTACCGAATTGGCAATGTGAAGCCGTGTAAGACGGATAGAGGTAGACAAACATTGGTCAGTCGGGGCTCGCGGCCTGGGTGGCGCGTGGAGTGGTCGGCACACACTCGGCGAACACCGGTAGCCCAAACATCCCCGACTCACTTTCAACATCACAAATTCTATCATCGAGAGCACTCGTGCGCACTGAACTCTTCGGCAGCGACTAAGCGCAAACACTGGCTAGTATTGTAAGTTTTTCGGTTTGGTAGCCGTTCGACGAAGCGTTGTAGTGTAGAGCACATAGATAAACACGAAAATAATCAAGAAGAGGACATGAAATGCGAAATAATTATTTTAAAACGTTTTTTCTACTCCTGTACTATTATCTGTAATTTAAATAATCACGTACACTATTCAAAGCAGCAGAATATCTTAAGAATTGATAATTCAAGCTATGATATAAGTGTAATTTGTAAGCCATACGATAAACAAATAATAAGAACCTACATAATAAGACTTTGGAAAATGTATATATTGTCTATTCCCTCGAAAAACATTTGTTGCGATAAGTTACTGTTAAAGTGCTCCATCTTTATTCTGCCAGCCATAGACTGCCAGACCTAGGTAAAACTTTTACCCAATCAACATTAAATTTACGATGAAAACGCACTTAACAAATTAATTTATTCATAATATGGTTTTATAGAACTAAAACTTTCTGAACTAAATGCTTAATAACGTCACTGGCAAGTTGGTAAACATTTTGGCTAAATGTGCCAAGAACGCAAGGCTATTAAAAAAGTAATCGTGATTTAAATACAAAGTTAACCATAAAAAACTTTCAATTTTGTCGTTTGTAGTTTTCATGTTCCCGCTCGAGTCTTGTTTGACTTGTTTGTTGTTTGATTGCAATAGCTTTAACAAAGTTTTGTAATGTATCATAAAAAAGCATGGATGCAAATGTAATTAAATCCACACCGGAATTCGGCTAATTTATGATAAAGCCTACGAGAATTTCATGGCGAACATATTACTTTCATTTCATTATTAAGTAAGTACCTACTTAGTCGTAGAAAAAGGATTGTATGCAATGTTGTATAAGCAAGTCAAAAAAGGCTGGCGGCCCCATGCCCACAGTACCTTTTATGAGTTCCCGATACTCCAACGGAACAAACGAAGTCAATGTTTTCTAGACGGTAAACGAGATTATATCATATCACTTATCTAGTGATAATTTTTTAGCTGTGTTTGTTATTTTCAGGACAAGGTTAGAAGTAGCTCTACAATAGGCAAAACACGAGAACATTGATAGGCCAGCTATCAGTAAATTAGGAATACTGCATATCGATGTGTTATTATAAAATGCCGTTAAGCTGCTGTTTACAGCTTCCCAGGCGGGCCACCCACGGACTCGGAGGCACTCAGAAAGTGTCCCGTCAGCGTTGTTGACCTGTGCCTTTGCTACTCTAAACGTTACGCGCTGTTAATCTTGTCACACACAACTAAACAAACAAAACTACGTTATGCACGAATGTTAATCTACTAATGCACTGCGTTTTATGACGACCTACCTAAGTTCGTTGTCAAAAAAGTTGAAACAAAACACGGCATGGTCGGCATGCAATGATTAAATCCTTTTCATATTGCAAATGGGCACTATAATTTTCAATCTTTTTTTTCGGTGCTCCTTTTTGTTATCTGGCTCGAAAGACCGCACAATTTTTAGACACCCTTATTTTTTTTACTTGTCTGTTTCCAATTAAATCATTACTTGAGCTGAAGGGGTGTATCTATGTAAGAAACGCCAAGTATCAGCGGTATGAGGTTACATGTTTTGTTTTGTATGCTTAAAAAAACTTTGAAATAATTACAATAAATTGACATTTAGGTACTTAAAAATACTTGGTGTGCTGGTGGTTTGGTGCTTGGTGATGGAAGCAATTTTCAATCTCGACAAACGTCAAAACAAAGCTGCTTAAAATCAAACAGTTTTTAAATTTTCATGATATGTTATTAGGTACTTATTTATACTTATTTAGGCCTAGGTTCTAAGTAGTATAATTATTTAAGGGATCTAGCCCAGTGTTAGATAATCCAGAAATTTAACGGCCGCTTATTTCAATGCCTACCTAATCCTTTTCAGACGTGAAATTTAGCATACTTATGTAAGTACGGTGGCAATATACAGCGTGTAAATCCAATACGAGCAAATATTTCAATGGTGGTTAGTACAGGACCTGAGAAGTAAGTTTAGATAACTTTTATTTGCCATACAAAATAATTCAGCCCGCAATGTAAAGTTAATATTAATGTTAAGCAGTTACTTGCCAGCTGTTTGAATATCCTGTTTTGATAGTTACGTCATGTTTAAGTTACATTGCTGCTCGGTAATTTTTCAAAAATTAATTACAGGCTTTCAATTAATTTAAAATATGCCGTTAATTAATGATTACGCACACTAAACCCTAAGTTTGGTTTAATTCTTTGCTCGTATTGGATACCCACGCTATACCTACACATATAATCCTGAAGTAAAATTCTGGTGGCCCGGCCATCTTCAATCATTGATCTGATTGACTTGAAATGTGTGTATAGGTAAATACATATATTTCAGATAGATGACCATGGACAAATGTGTGTTACAATGTTAGGCAGGAAGGTATTTGAAACAAGTTTATTGTTATTGCTCTAACGAGTCAGTAAGTTACTTTCTACGACTTCATGATTACAGAAACAATAAGTACCTACTTGTATCAAAAATATCGCAGCTTATGGAATTTATTTCTTTCCATTCCTCCCCTTTTGTTGAGAAACAATCTGAAACCCCGCGCTGCAAACACAAACGTTTCGTTTTTCTGAATTATACTATTACAACCGACAAGCCCTTTCAATCAGAAAACTTTTATTTCAAACAGTTACAGTCCACGTAACCATTTCAGGTAGGCAAGTATAGGTATATGTTTTAATAACTACCTATGTACAGTGGCTTTAGTTCAAGGCTAAATCGTTTATAAGTAAACGGCATTTAACAGTAAACAGTTTTTAAAAGTTATCAGAAAAAACTTCGAGTCTAACTTTTAGCTAATAACGCTGATGAACCGTGTGTTCAAAATTATTTTACAAGTTACGTATTTAGACAAATACATTAGCTGTATAGCACTCTACTTTATGAGTGAATAGCATAGAGCTGATGATCATACAGACAAAGAAAATGATGAAGAATTTTGACTTTTTTATGCACTAGCTGATGCCCGCGACTTCGTTTGGAAAGGATTCGTTTACCGCTACCCCGGAGTACCACGCAATTTTCCGGTATAAAAAGTAGCCTATGTGTTACTCCAGACTATAATCTACCTATGTTCCAATTTCATCCAGATCTGTTCCGTCGTACTGGCGTGCAAGAGTAACAAACATCCATACTCAACAAACTTTTTCATTTATAATATTAGTATACATTCAATTTCTATAACTGTATCTACAAAATGAAGTAAAAGCCAAAAAAGTAAACACAGTTCATTTTCCCAAAAAAAAATCCAACTCACCTCAACCCGCTCCTCCTTCAAATCAACCCTTAAAGCGAGCTGCTCCCTCAACACCACATCGGGATAATGTGTCTTATCGAAGGTACTTTCCAGTTGTTCTAGCTGTTCCTCCGTGAAGATGGTCCGGTGTCGGCGCTTGCGCTTGGGCGGGGGGCCCGCGAGCCCGGCCAGCGCCGCCGCCGCGTAGCCCCCGTATAGCCCCGCATAGCCGCTGGACCCGGACACGCCACCGCCCATGCTGCCCACTCCTGCAGGTAAAAATAAAGTTAAGACTAAAACTAAGAGCCTTAAATCTTACATTGACATTGTTACTCTAAGTGATCGGTTCGGCAAAACGGTAATTTCTTCACCGAGTGACGCGTGATTATTCTGATGCGGCAAATACATACGTATATATCGTTGTCTAGTACCCATAACACAAGCCTACTAGCGCTTAATTTGGGACTAGGTCAATTTGTGTGAATTGTTCCCTAATATTTATTTATTTATTTATTTATTTATATAGACACGCGGTATTTACTTGCTAAAAGGCACGTTATCAAAGTGATAGAGTTACAAATTTTTCATTAAATTAGTTTAGATTTATCGTTCTCTAGAGATATTACTAGCTCTTGGAGTAAGTACCTTGTTATGTCATATTATTGCCTAAAAATACAAATACAAACATAATTCTGATGCGTTATAAAATTACCATGTCATTACGTGTTTGTTTTTGACGTAAATTCGATGAATACTCGTACCTAGCGACTAGGTATATGTGACAATTTTTTTCGTATTATGTATGTGTATTAAACTAGGTATTGGGTATTGTTAAGCTTATTTATGGATTTCCGTTTTCATTTGTTTTTTTTTTCTTTTACTGTTTAGGGCTAGCGACGTCGAAGTTCCTAAAACGTTCCCATAGTGTGCCTGTGGAGACGGAAGCGATACATGCCCTAGGTACCGCTCTGCTTTCAGAGCAGGACATGAATGCGTGAGAGCCAACATTGGGGGCAGCAGACGTAAGCTTGCCTTCGCAATCCAAAAGCTTATTGGTTACTTACTTGACATGAGATGTATATTTCATAATTTTGATTTTTTTTCTCTTCTACATTGGAGAAATCTCCAATTAATTTATTTGACGGTGGAGACGTTTTACACCTCCACTGAACTTAAATTATTTTTAATGTATTTTTGTTTTGCTTTGACTAGTAGAGACCTAGAGACTTTCATACATCTTTACTATAGACTAATATAATTTAAGGCTCGGGGACCTTATACATCCCTTTTATAAATGTATTTCATTTAAGTAGACTAAGTATTCTTACTGTATTTTATTTTGACAAAATGGCTTTCTGCCAAGTTTTTTGCGGCGCATTCCTCTTGGCAATGATGGTCTTTCCGAATGCGCTGGTAGTTTCAAAAATAAGCCCTTGGCGGCCAATTTGCAAAATTAAATTTTGATTTTTGATTTTTTAATAATTATTTTTCATATTGCGAATGAGAAATTGTTGCAAATGATGTGTTAACCTATAAATTGGTACTACAGTGGTACTAAAAAAATGTAAAATGTTACGTATTTATGTACCTACTTACTCTCTTGGTGTCCCGAATGAACAAATAATAATAACACATGCCGTATAGTACGAATATTCTTGGTCATGCTAGATTAATTCTTGATGATGATAGATTGACCTAAAATTAAATCACTTGGCTTAGGCCCGTGCAATATTTTTACCTTCTAGGAGAAATAAAGTTATCAACAAGAAAATAATAATAATTTTGTACTATCATTATGAACGATAGGGCTGTTTGTGTACCTACTTAGCTAAGAATTTTCGCTTATGTACATGGTTTTGGCAATGAGGAAACGTTTACATATTAACCTACTCTCGAAAGTTAATTCATCAATTACGTACTTCGAGTTCCCAGCCAAATTAAAATATACCAGATTGGCGCCAGCCCCCTTCCCGCCACTCCTTGCCGTTCTTTTTAATCAATAAAGATTTACGGTACATTTTTAAAATCCGCCCGCGTCATGTTCCATCAGCTTTAATATGTAGCAGAAACAGTCGATGCGTGAATATCCCAGTTTTGGGCCCAGGGCGCTCCCCGGGCGCTCCTTACCGCTAAAAATACCGCAACAAATAAAAATGGAATATTTTTGCATAAGTATCCGGTAGGTAGTAGTATTACCAGCATTTCCCTGGGTGATGAAAGCTTTTTAGGCCGCCGGCGTGTTACTAAGGCGATGTCGACGTTTCTCTGCCGTGCGTTAAGTCGTATCGATCGAAAAGCATTGTGGGTTTAGAGGGGCTTAAAATATTGTTAGCAGAGGTATTTATTTAAATTAATGTATTGGTATGGATCCATTGTGTATGGTTGTAGTAGTTTTTACGTGACAGCCACAGCAACAGTGTCGCACACTGGATTGTCGCTGTAGACGTCATGTAAGGGCCCTGATCATGAGGCGTCCAATTACTTAAAAAAATAGGTAGCTTATCAAAAGCATCCGCGGTCTACCAGTCCCGTAGAAAACATGTCCCATGCATTGTGTCTTTAAATTAATCCGGAATACTCTAGCATTTTTATACGCCAAGGAGGGCAAACGTGCAAGTGGGACACCTTATGGTAAGCGAGCCCCACCAGCATGGTAGTTCTTGTTAGGTTAGCTTAACTGAACATCCCAAAAAATGCTTTTCGGGATTTTTTAAACGTGGTTGACAAAAGTTTTCGTGTAACAATTTGGTCGATGTTTTAAGTGTGCGCCGTCCATACGACGTCAAAGGAGTGACTTAATTTTGGATCAGGGGACCGATTTTTGAAAGCACATGTGTGAAAATACTACTCGAAAGTGGTGAAAAATTGTGCTGAATTTGAAATACGAGTAGCTTAGAAGATACCTGGGGCTCTCATTAATCTTGTGAACTAGTCAAAAATCTGATTAGAGCTGTAGTTTTGAAGATATAAACCGATTTATACCACTTTCGAGTGGTATTTTCGCACATGTGCTTTCAAAAATCGGGCCCCAGAAATCACAAATTAAACCCTTAACAGGAGTTTATTTTATGTTAACCCACCCACGTCCTTAAATACTCCATAATAATTTCAAGACACGATATTTGAGACAAATAAAAAACAGACATATGTACATACTAGGTAGGTACGTAACTTCAAATTACTTATCTTAATTTTTTGTGAATTTGTTTTCATAATAGAAAGCGACCGGTGCCCTTGGGATGTTTTGAAATTTAAAAAAGCTCTTCGCGGTAAGTGGAGATAGAGTTTAATTGAGATAAGCCGTCTCGGTCCCTTCGAGAGAACCCGCGGGCGCCGCATTATCTTTAGGGTCTCACTCTAACAAATAGCCGCGTCCCTCAGTTGGCGAAGATATTGGCCAGCAAACAAAGACGCCTTAGTGGTTCAACCCAACTTTGGTTATTAAAAGTTGCGTTGATGGTCTATTTCACAATCATACCTATAACCTACCTACTAATTACGGGGTAAACTGATGTTATTAGTACGATAGAGCATTAATTTTCTAAATGACACTGAAAATTAGAACACATAGAAAAATCCAAAAAGTAAAACTATGGCGGGGAATCGAACCCGGATCCTCGTCATTCTCGTAAAACTGTAAAAGTAAACATAAAATATCAAGAAGTAAAAATTCTTGATTCATTTGATAGTACCGATAGAGGATTGTTGCATCTCTTAGCACGAGTATCTCGTATACTCAACAAGAGGCGCCAGCACAGATACTGCTGTTCGAATTTAAGTTACTGAATAAAATATTTTTCATTTTTTTATTTTTCAATTTATGTATTTACTAAGTTGTGTTGTTCCCGGCCATAGCTTTACTTTTCGGATTTTTCTATGTGTTCTAATTTTCAGTGACATTTAGAAATTTAAGTTGTGCTTAGCTATTATTCGCATCCGAAAGTTATGGCACTTTATGAGATTAATTTTAGATACAGACATATTTATTCATCAATCATGATCAGGATCACTTCGTTGTCCGTCTGTCTGTCAAATCAAGACCGACTTTCTCAGGAACGCGTGGCGATAAGTATCAAGTTGAAATTAAAATGAATTAAAGTTAAAATAAAAATAAAAATATTTACCTTGCTACTCCGCTACTCACCTGCGAGATAACCAAGCCTGTGCGAAATATATATGTTTTTCATACAATCCCTCCCTCCACTACTGCCACATAAAACATATATAAATCCCACAAACTTAATTATCCCTTACACCACATATATACTGACGCGTTTCGATCCCTCTAAGGGATCATTATTATATTATATACTAGCTTCTGCCCGCGATTTCATCATCATCATCATCGTCAGCCTATGTTAGTCCACTGCTGGACATAGGCCTCCCCTAATGAGCGCCATAGCGCCCTGTCTTTAGCCGCGAGTTCATCTGCTTAGAATTATACATATAAACCTTTCTCTTGAATCACTCTATCTATTAAAAAAAACCGCATCAAAATCCGTTGTGTAGTTTTGAAGATATAAGCATACATAGGGACAGAGAAAGCGACTTTATTTTATACTACTTAGTGATGATTATTCAATAGAATTAAGTTACTTCAATAATAACATTAACCATAATACCCTGCGATTTTGATAAAAAACGATATTTAATAGTTTTCCGGGCAAAATCGTCAGTCATGTTTAATGATATTGTTAAAATAACTGCAGGTGTGATTCAGACTGAGGACAGTATCTGTAACCGTAAAAAAATACGTTTGAAAGCGTATTTTCATAAATAGGTACTGAAACCGTGAGAATCAAAACTTGTAAATAAGGCACTTTACATTAAATTTGGCAAGAAGTAAAAATCATCAAACCTACATACATAAATCACGTCTTTATCCCTTACGAGGCAGACAGAGCCTAAGGTAACAAGACCGCAAAGGTCGCACATTTAGCATGATTTTGGGCGTATAGGTGGAAAGGGGAATCAAAATAGTGATAAGTGGCCACATCGCCTATGCCTATAAAATAATTCCTAAGATTTTCGCCCAATCTCTCGGGCCTTTTTTTACCATCTGCGCGGGAAAAGAAGCAACTGGTACATTAGTCTATGTTTTTTCTTTGCTCCCAGACTAGCTTGAAAGGAAAAAAGCATCATAAGATAGTATGGCAAAGATTCTAAAATCACTGACATTCATAACAGCAACCTTGGTTTTTCAAGGAAATATAGAGCGATATCTATGAAGAACAAAGTCACATGTGCTTGTAATTTATACCATTTGGGTTGTTTTCGTTCATATAATAGTAAACTGATCTCTCTGTGCCCAACTGTGTTTATCATATCTACACACAGGCTGACCTGACTTGTGCACACTCTAGTGAATGATAATAATTATCAATGTGGATCTCAACCTAAGGTGGACTCTTGGCGTATATGTATACGCATTCATTCGTGTATTCAGATAAAACGTAGTAGGTATCCCTAACTCGAATTTTCTTAATTATTTATGGCCTAGTAGTTTCGGAAATGATACGTAATAACTAAACTCTAACCCACTTATTCATTAACGCTCTGTAGACATCTGCTAACTTAGCAATCGTTTGTCCTTCTCTGTCACTTTGACATTTACCTTTCACAGATAAGGACAAACGATTGCTAAGTTAGCAGAAGCATATAGAGCGTTTATGAATACAGAGGTAACTTAAATATAGATATTCTAGGTCCTTTCATTTGATATGTCACAGGATACAGTTCGTAAATTCATCTTTTTTCATTTTCTCATTAGCCCCTAAAAGAGTCCCATATTATTAAAATCCATTTATTTTCTTTGCATTTCCATGAATGTCTGTCGCCGAATATAACTTTGTCCCTTTCGATGGTGAAACCCTTGGTCCGTGGGGCACTAGGTACCGCTAACTATTTGCCTCTTCGAACGGGTGCGGGCTGACGCCAGAGCTGGCAGCTTCCTTGGGCAACGTACCTATATAGCTGCCCAAAGGGGAAATGCTGCCAGTAAGCATCTGCGGGGGCGTCATCTTTTTCAATTATTTAATTTTAAGTAGTTTTACCTTAATTAATTGACTTTTTAACCGACTTTTATTTGTAATGTCATGTTTATTGACAACTAGCTTCTGCCCGCGACTTCGTCTGCATAGAATTGTACACATAAACCTTCCTCTTGGATCACTCTATCTATTAAAAAAACTGCATCAAAATCCGTAGCGTAGTTTTAAAGAGCATAGGTAGTAGGTACATTACGACAAACAGACAGCGGAAAGCGAATTTGTTTTATACTATGTAGTGATACATTTCGATCATCGTTATCGGCTTAGATAAATGCGATTGATTTATTTTATTCTAATAAAATAAAAACCGGCCAAGCGAAGCCAAGTGAATATAAATGTAGTGTTAGCAGAGCCTTGCTCTTGAGCAATATATAGACAGTGTGTGCGAAGTAATTTTATATTGTTTACTTAGCAGACAGTCATAAAAATTTAGTTTTTTTTATTTATTTCATCAGTTGTGCTCTTGTGCCATAACAATAACTTATGAAAAAGCTGCCTTCATACCAAGTTTCAAGTTTCTAAGGCAACTTGCAGTACCCCATAGGTTGCCATTTGACGGCAATTTGTCTGGAAACACCTTTTATAATGACTTATATGCCCTTATTCATAAACGCTCTGTAGGCTTCTGCTAACTTAGCAATCGTTTGTCCTTATCTGTCAATTTGACATATACCTTTCACAGACAAGGACAAACGATTGCTAAGTTAGCAGAAGCCTATAGAGCGTTTATGAATAAGGGTGTTAGAGGGTTGATTTTTTCACAGCTCTAAGGGACCGCAGATCTCAGTATTTACTTTAATAAGCATTCTTCAGAATGTTAAACGGGTTGCTACACTTATACTCTTTTTAATTAGTGCTTAAGCTGAATCGATGCTGGAGGGTCAATTGATGCGTAGGTACGCATGTTCATATAAAATGCGATTCGATGCTAATAGATGTGATTCCACCCTAAATTGCACAATTTCAAGTTTAAGTAAAACAGGAGCTCAATTTTTGAAAACAAAATAAATAAATAAATAAATAAATAAATAAATATCTTGGGACAAATTACACCAATTAACCCAGCCCCAAACTAAGCAAAGCTTGTACTATGGGCACCAGGCAACGGATAAACATAGTTATATAATGTAGATAAATACATACTTAAATACATATAACATCCATGACTCGAGCACAAACATTCGTATTCATCATACAAAATGCCTGCCCCTACCGGGATTCGAACCCAGGACCTCTAGCTTCATAGTCAGGGACACTAACCACTAGGCTATCCGGTCGCTAAACAGATCACTCCAACTACAGTCTGTTTCAATAAGGAAGGTACCTATATGGCTGACACATTCACTTTGACAACTCTAGAGGTGAGGCTTCATTGTGACACCCTGCATATTCAAGGATTATCGATTATATTTCAGTACTAACAACAATCGGTTCCATAAAAATTTCGACTCCATATCACTACACAGTATAAAACAAAGTAGCTTTCCGCTGTCTGTCCCTTATATCCTTAGATCTTTAAAACTACGAAACGGATTTTGATGCGGCTTTTTTTAATATATATTAAAAAAAAGAGTAATTCAATAGAAAGGTTTATATGTATAATTCTACGCAGACGAAGTCGCGGGCAGAAGCTAGTTAATTTATAAATAAATGCTATTTCGATATAATACTCGAGTTAATTTCCCAAGATGTCAATAAATAGATACCTGTTAAATTATTATCGTTGGGAAGTCCCTCGGACTATTTTATATGTGCCACATAAACTTCTATGTCTGCTCCAAACCAAAGAACCATTCGAACATGGTGAGAAAATGTTCTAAATTTTAATAGGTACGAGTAGAGGTCGAATCGGGCTCAAATCGGGGTTCATTTAAAAGCTAAGGTGAATAAACTGCCAAAATTAAAACAATATAGGTACGTGTTTAACACCGACGCTTGATTTAATAGTTGTCTTGTTAACACTCAGCTTTTTATATTTAATGCTCTCTTAACCCCTTAATTACAAACGTTTGTTAAGCTTTCGTTAACTTGACATTCTTTTGTTTCTCTATCTGCCACTACATCACTTTGCCTATACCTACCGGACGCAGCCAAAATAGGTAGGCAGGTACGTACTGATTTTCTAATAACAGATCTCTAACTTTTCATGAAAAACTTATTAAGTATATCAGTCAAAATGATGCTCGATTTGGCGGGGGCTCTATCGTGCCCCCAGATTTGATTGATTTATCGTTTTCATAACTCTTCTATATAATAATTAGAGTGTAATGAAATTGAAAGAAAAAATTGAAGTTAGCTAATGGAATTATTTTGGGTGAAACATTTTAAAAAATACAATATAATAATACTACCTAGTTGTTCTTAGGGCTGTTCTGTAAAGTTGAGTAGAGTTTCCTACTAAAATAAATGTGTGACCTACCTGAGTAGGTTCGTCGTCCGTCGGATCAGATTAAATCTAACTCTATCTAACTAGATGTTATTGTCTTACTCTTAGGTCAACAAGCTAATGAATCCGGCAGGCTCACCATTCATGAACAACATCTTTGCAGACGTACCAAAGAGATCGTGGGCTCTATGAAAGGTGGTGTGCGCTAGGTGGTGGAGCTGGAGCGGCGGGATGGCGGGCTGCGGCCGCGGCGCCAGGATGCTGTCGATGGTGAAGAGCGGCGCCGGCGGCCGCTCGGGCAGCGAGCCCCCCAGCAGCAGCGCCGTGCTCAGCAGCGCCGGCGCCTCGCGCGCCCAGCCCGCGCTCGCTCCGCCCGGCCCGCCCATGCCGCCGTGCGTCGCCAGCGTCGCTCACCTCGCCGCCGCCACACGACAAACACCCGCACCGTACACACATTCACACGACATCACACGACCGATCGATCAGTATACATCGTCCCCGATAAATAATAAACTTCACAATGTCAGCAACACTAATTCGATTTCGTTCATTGGTTTATCCGCGTTAATTTTAAAGATTTCCTTTTTTCGTCATTCAGGAGATGTGAGGATGCGCAGCGAGATGCGATTGCGAGTAAATCGTTTTAGTAAGTTGTCGCGTGGCGTCGCGCCCCGAGTGCGGCGCGCGGGGCGGGGCGGGGGGCGTGGCGAGGCCCCGCCCTGCGCCCGGCTTAATGGATGTGACAATACGACGCTCCCGAAACGTTATTTCAAATAACAACATGGAATCTATAACCCTCCTTATACCTAACTCCGAAATGTATGCGTAATTAAATCTGTATTTATTAACGCTTGTCTCGCAAGTGCCTTATTATCATGGCGGATAATTGAGAAGGATGTCGATGTTTAGCTTCGGTGTAAATGTTTAAAGCGTTTATGATTAGGTTTGTGTAAGTCTTTAAGGTCATTAGATACATTAATTAAGTTAGGACAGTCGAGCCTGCCACCAGGCAGGTGAGCAGGCGCGCTGGACGGGTGGCCGGCTAGCTGCGACTTGCTGCTTGCTGCGACATGCTGTGTCCCTCAGTGCGTCCTCTTCGCACTGGCCCAGTATGCACCCCTGTGCATACCTTTTATACACTATGGTGCCTTATATTATGCCAGTATGTGTACAAGTGAATGCCATATCATTTTGTTCTATTTATACGGCTAATGAACCAGGAAAAAAACAGGTCAATTATTAAATTGGTCGATTATTACTAGTTAAATTGTAAACCCAATCTAGCTGTGATAGTTTTCCTTCAGACTTTCCTTTATACTGCTACTACAATTTTTTTCACCTATCCAAATACAAGCATTTAGCTGGCAAGGGTGTCAGGATTCTTGACTCTAACGATAATTAGAACTTGAAAGCTTAAATTATATTTACATTTCTAAACGACACTGAAAATTTTAATACAGAAAAATCCCGAAAAGTAAAGCTATGACCGGGAAACGAACCCGGATCGTCATCATTCCGTGATGCGTGCTGCTGTACCTCTACACGAACACCACCCCTAGCAGGTGAGTATACCTTAGATATGTTCTATCTGAACCAGCTGTCACGTGACCTTGTTACTATGCCACAGAATAAGTGATAGTAATGACTATGCCAATTTTTGTCACCAGGCGTCATCTGTTTGAATGATGTGTCTGTGTAAGACACAATTATAGATACAGCTCCCGTGGAACATCTACTCCTCACCAGGGACGAGAGAAGGCACTGGTTTTCAAATGATACCGTAGGTAGGTACTATCAATGAATCAAGAATTTTCCTTCTTGATTTTTGTAAAAATCAGGGATCTATTTGCGAAACCTTAATGTTTCACAAATTAATCCCTGAATAGAAAAATGCTGTCTCATACTAACAATATTTTGGAACGACCTTTTCAACGACACTCCACACCACACTATGGGATACCTAAACAAGAAAAAAATCATCCCAACTTTACGTGTAAGGGAGGTCCAAAAAAAATGTACAAGATTTTATTTTACCCTTTGTCGGCATAGGTAATATATGTAGGTACACACACACACCTATACCAAATTACAGCTTTCTAGTACTAATAATCTCTGAGCTACTAAGCAGTGAACAGGTAGACAGACGAACGTACATGGGCGAAACTATAAGGGTTTCTTGTTGACTACGAAACTCTGATAAATACGAATAATTATTTGTATTGAGGTCTTCCCATCGAGTTACGACCTGGGTGCCTTTAAGAGGCGAGTGTAGGTACAATTTTCTGCAGGGCCGACAACGCACTGGCATCGCGTAAAGCGCTGCGGGTGTCTATGGACAGTGGTGATCATTTACCATCAGGTGACCCACTAGTTCGTTTGTCTGGCCTCTCTAACATAAAAAAAAAAAAAAAATTGCTTAGAAGGTCCCATAATGCTCGATGCATTTAGCAGTGATAACTTAAAAAAAACTGCACATAACACCTTACCTACAAAGAATGAAGTTCATTAATAAAAGAAAAGAAGTATTAGGTACGTTAATCTAACAGGGTCTTCGATCTTCGTCCGTATTTTCCTACTATGAAGTCGATGTATTTGATGTAATTTTCTCTTTATATTATGTAATTAACACAATCAAAATCAAATGACTGCCGAAAGTTTAGGCCTACCTACCTAAATGCGTTATCGTATCCCTCGCGACACCACTTCGCGCCGCCCCCGCCGCCACCGCCCGCGTCGCGAGTCATCAGATGTGTTTGCAGCAATCACTACCTACGCCTTTTTGCTGCGATTGTCAGAGGGATTACCTAAGGTTGCTAACGGCGATCAAATGAACGCGCCTGCTGCGCCCGCGGCGGCTACAGCCTCTTCCAGCTTACAGGATCTAACAATACTTAATACACGTATACTTACGCGCGAACACAGAGAAATAAAAGACAAGGATCAGTGACAAAAAACGGATTTCTCCTTTGTGGGTTTTTCATTATCTTTTCTATGTTGAATTTTGACATTCTTGTTATTCGTATGTGTTTATTTGTAAGATATCTTAACAGCAATTTAATAAAAAAGACAGACATTTTTTGAGTGTATACCTACCTAACTATTTATTTATAAGTAATTACAGTTTACTAGGTTCTTGACATTTGAAACACTAAGCTACTTTAGCTGTGAGTGTATTCGTTTGTTCGTAATTTAGTTCAAGTAAAGTTATGCAACTGATTCGGTGACCAAATTGAATAGGTACCTAGTTTTATCAACTCTCGTATATTGGTCAAGGTTAATTAGTACTCCGCAACTATTTCACAGGGGGTGGAGCAACATAGATAATACGATGATAGTTATAACCAGTTCGGAAACTTATTTAAAGTGAAAGCCAAATCATGAAAATTAATTTATAATTTTCATGATTTGGCTTTCAGTGCTGCGGCTCGTAGTGGCATCACACCTAAGCGAACGTATTAGGTACATCAGATCTACTTTCTCTACGTTCGCTTAACTTTTATGTCTGTGTCGAATGTGTGTTAATAAATCGTTATTAGTGTGTAATTTTTAGTTTTACTTATTATAAATAAATCAATATCAATAATCTTAAAGAAATATTTATAAATGGAAGACGCTTGTCCGTGGGCAACTAGCCAGTGGCGGAGCGCGGCGCAACTCGGCAAATATTGACAAAGGTGGGAGCCCGAAACCCAAGCGCAGCCCTGTTTGCCTGTAATTGATGTAATTAGTCGTGTCGGCCAGCTGCCGCGGAGCCTCCGCCACTGTTTGGACAGTTAATATGATACTTTCGTGCGCCGGAAACATCTCGACGGTGTCGCGTTCCGGCAAATATTGGTTACACTCGACGATGCGTGACACTAGGCCAGATTACTTACCGGAGAGTTGCAACTTTAACGCTACTTAACTTTGTATTCAAGAAACCAAGTATTGTACGCATTGTTTATATCCAGCTAAGTTTTTGACACAGCAACTGGCCACAGTGGCGACGCAGCAGCAGTGTGTATATTTGCACGAACCATTTCGAGCAAATTTTGACCTCTTAATAGCACATACGTACCATGATTATATTAATAAATGGCAATTGAGTAGGTACATTTATTTAAGCTCGTCTAGAATCCAAAATTGCACAAATGTAGCTCAAACAGTTACGGATATATTAATTTGTTTATGTTTATTTTCTAAAATTTAGTTTGTTGGTAAAAATTATCCAAGTTAAACCTTGAAGTTGAATTATATTCCGATTGAAATAAATGCATGTTTTTCTACTCAGAACATGGCAGACATAGTGGTATTTTTTTTTGCCAGAGAAATCAACAACGATGCGTACCTACCTATCCTTTTATTGAAATTGTCTCACATTTCAAATTTAATACTGTTTTTGATGAGATATACTTACACAGGGAATGGAACTTTCACATGCATTACAACAAAGGATAACTAATTAGTTATTAAACATAGCTAGCATTTTAATGGATTAAGTAATTCATATTAGGTACTAAGGCATCTATCTGATCATTGTGTTCTAGATTTCCACCTCAGTGTCTACAGCCAATCGCTTTGACCAATTACACGGCTTCATAAATGGGGAAATTGGTTGAGCAAAGCAGTCCCAGTTAATCTAACTGCCGTATGCGTTCCAATATCGATTAAAAGTGCAACCCGCTTCATTGTTGACAGTCGAGCTCAATGTAGAGTCGGAAAACATTCGCAGATTTGTCTCGCCGTGGTAACCAGCTGCCAATCCCTTAGTCCCCGTGTAGGTACCTACAAGCTAATGGAAAATTAACTCTGTATAATACGGCGATTATCCGCGTATGACTTAATACAGGACGGTCGCACAAAGGGCATAAGCATTAAAATAGCTAACAATGGACGGGATTATCCGGGTCTAACCTCCCGATTGCCAACAATATGCCGACCGCGTCCCCCTGCACATAACCTATCCAGTATTCCTCGGCCGAGCCAAAAGATCGTAAGCGTTTACTGGTTCCGTATGTTCATACGACGAATTGATTCATTGACAAAAGAGTAGGGGGGACGCCAACGACATTTTATTGTACTTACATATAGAAAACGATATCCATACCTACCTACTTAACACGACATGTGATTATTTAAAACGATTTGTTACTTTGCAAATTATAATGAATAAATCTAAAAAGTGTTAGAAGTATGTTTCACAGTAATGTGACCCGAGGAATCGCATCGCTAGTACCGTTAATAGTATTAAGGTAGGTTTAATGCTGTCTAACAAGATTGTGCGAAGATTCCGCGGCTGTAGTCCTTTAAAGTAGCTCCTTAGCGAGTAATACGCGTAAGTGTGACGCCGGGCTCTAAGTAAGACCTAAGAGCATTAGTCTGGTGGTTAGTGTATTACTGTAACTGGGACACGGTATTAAATGGGCACTCACGGAAATTAAATACTCGTACCTATTTCAGTCTATCCGTAAACCTATCAATCAATCTTGGTAACATTTAAAGAGTTACTTTGGCGGAGATTCATTTAGGTAGGTTCATCAAAGTAAAATTTACCGGATTTTAAAATTGAATCGATTTTTACATGCTTGGAATACTTCGTGCATCACACAATAGATGTAGTAGGAGGATGGACACTCTAAGTCTACATAAAAATGCACTGAAAGAACTGACGTTATCGGCAGTTCAGACACTCACTGACCGATAAACTAACGGATTGGGTGCTCCAGCTCCAGCATCAGCAAACCGTATTGTGCAAGCGAAAGCACTTTATAAGGTCACTGTGGCCTTGAAAATGTGCCCGATTGAAAGTGCACCTTTAGAAAAGTGGCCAGCAGACCGTGGCGGTCGTGAACTTATTGTGGGCAGTCATCGCAGCAGTAACGTGTTATAGCGGCGATGGCTTTTTATGCTCGTGTTGTCACCATTAGCGCCTAAGAGAAAAACGCCGCTGCTTTTTGTACCTGCCATCGTGTTACCACATCGGACAATTGAAGGCAGAAGGTTGACGTAGGAAGTAGGGATGTACCTAGTTAAGATGGTGTGTGCTTTGAGAATATGGAAATATTTTTTAAGTTACTACGGCATCATTAAAATTTAAACCACTGACAATAATGTTTACCTGCAACTATTATTTCATTAGAAGTGGAATAAATGGATAGAACATAAAACAAAAACAAGCAACAATAGCAAACAGAATAAAGATATTAGTACCTATTATTTATTGTCGTTTTAAATAATTTTGCCCTTATATTGAACTTATCTTATCAGTCCCTATTGTACCTACAGAGGTCTACTGAAATTATGTAAGTAGTAAAAAGTCAAAAACTTTGCGAAATCGCTTACCAACACGGAACATATAAAATTTCTAAAAGTCACTGAAAATTAGAACACAGAAACTCCGAAAAGTAAAGCTATAGTAAGCTATGGCCGATTTTTCTGTATTCTAATTTTCAGTAACATTTAGTAATTTAATTTCTAACGGTAAAACCGTAAAAGTAAACATAAAAATCAAGAAATAAAAATTCTTGATTCATTTGATAGTACCTATCATTTGACAAACAGCGCCTTCTCTAGTCCCTGGTGAGCAGTAGATGTCCCACGGGAGTTTGTAATTGTGTCATACAGACACATCATTCAAACAGATGACGCTTAGCGACAAAAAATTCGCATAATAACAAGGTCACGTGATAGTTAGTAACAGGTAGAAAAATTCGAAGACTACCCACCTGCTATGGGTGGTGTAGCCCAGGGGTACAGCACTCGTCACGGAATGACGAGGATCCGGGTTCGATTCCCATCCATAGCTTTACTTTTCGGATTTTTCTGTGTTCTAATTTTGAGTGACATTTAGAAATTTAATTTCTAACGGTAAAGCCGTAAAAATAAATATAAACATCGAGAAATAAAAAATCTTGATTCATTTGATAGGGCATAGATTTTAGGGAACAAAGTTACCTACTTTATTTCAGCGACTTTATACACAACGAATCGTTAAGGAAAGAAAAAGGGTTTGTGAAAGTGGATACCTTAAGTATCTGCCTGAGTACAAAATATTCGGGATGAAGCAGTTATATCCTAACGATCAATTACGTAAGAGAATTGGAAAAACTATACCATCACACCAATTAATAACATCTTTTCAAAAATTTTGGGGTGCACTTATAAAATAGTAATCCTTCATATAATCAAAATCGGTTGTACAAGCTATAAGTATTGTAGACAATATTTTTATAGAATTTTGTTCCACAGATATTGTTTCTCATATTCTCACTTCATAGAATGATCAATTCATGAAAAAGTTATTTCAGATAATTTCAATTCTTGATTTTTAAAACCAATACTATTTTAATTTAAATACTTACATGGTAGAATGACAAATTAAATCTTGTATCGAATCTTTCAAATTGAAATTCAGATTACAAATATTAATGTAAGTATATACCGTATGGTATATTTTCCACAAATGTTCAGATATTTATGAACAGCCTGACTGTGTCGATACCTTTAAAAATCTGTGCTTCCTGATAGTTTTACCTCACCTCATTGAACGATCCGACTTTATTGAAAAGTCGCTGCTCTTATAAGTAGGTATGGCCAGTTCTGATGTTATTTGCGTGTTTTGATGATGTTTGCGTGTGTTGTGTTTTTGTTATGTGTGTTGTTAGTGTAACGAAATTATTGAAGTCTAATGCTGCTCCGAAATATTTGAGACCCTTGCCCGTTACGGTACCTGATGGCGAAGTCCATTTACATTTAAATTCAATTCATTCATTCATTAAAAGAGTTGATGCAAGTTTGTTTTTTTTTTGGCAATGTGATTGTCTAATTTATGTTTTTTAATAAGTGGCAAGTAGTCATGAAATATGGACACTTACATATAAGCTAGGTAAAAAAATCGATTTTGAAAAGGCACTATGCCTACACTACAAGTAGATACTACGAATGTCTTTATTTTAAGTAAGTAATTTGAATATTTCAAGTTTTGAATTCTATTACAGATATTGTACACGATACGGTAATAAATATACTCTCTGCCTACACACCAATAGCTATGAATGGTCGCTTTTTACTGCAAACAACATCAATGGGTAGGTAGACCCACATTCAGCTGTTTACAAAGACCGTGATGAACTCATAAGCGTGCATAATCAAGCTGAATACCAACCCAAATAGGAATACATAATACAGAAAAGATTCCGGACATAACCAACAAGGGTACGGATTACTACGCGCAGTCACTCGGAAGAATTGTTTAGCACTATCCAAATAGCGGTGTTCCAAACGAGAAAGGACCCACTAAGCAGATAATTTTCGATCGATACGAGCTCATAAGCTGTCAATCAAGTGTGTTAATGTAATGCTGGCAGGATTTTGTGAGGTTCTCGAGCGTGGAGAGTGATAACAAAACGTGCCGCGGTGAGAACATCGTAACTGCACTACGGAAGGAGCCGTAAACAACTTCATTTATGCGTATGCGGATTGATTAGTCAGGTCATGTGATTAAAATTATCGCAATGATTAAGAATTATAACTCAGCATTGTTAAGTAGGTAGGTATAGTCTATCAGCATACATATTGTTATGATTTAGTTTTTGCATTGTCCCTGAACTAGTGGCGCGGGAGGCTTGCGGAACTATTTCTCCACCGCTGCCGTGCAGTGCTACTACTTGCAATTTATATAAATAGCCAATCAACGAAGCAGAGGTCAGTTACCGGCAGACTTCCTCTCCCGAGCCACCTATCCATACAAACACCGACCGGATATCAGCAACCATGAGGGCTTTGTTAGTGCTAGGAGTGCTTTGCCTGGCGGCGGCCTGCACGGCTGACTACTCGGAGGATCTCGCCGTGGCCGAGAGCAAGGGTCACCACCACGAACACGGCGGTGGCCACGAGCACCACGCTCACCACCATCACGACCATGGTGGCAAGGGACACAAAGGACACAAGGGACACCATCACCATCACAAGGGCGACCACGGCGACCACGGCAAACACCACCACGAGGACCACCACCACGAGCATGGCGGCGGACACAAGAAACACTGGGATGAACACGACCACCACGGTGAACACCACGAGCATGGCCACCATCACAAGGGCGGCAAACACGGCCACCATGAGCACCACGACAAGGGAGAGCATGTCGACGGATACCACAAGAAGCACCACAAGGATCACTTCCACAAGGATCACCACTTCCACGACGGACACCACCACGAGGGCAAGCACCACAAGCACGAACACCACCACGGACACCATGGGCATCACGGAGGCGGCCACAAGAAGGGCGGTCACCATCACTCTGGGCATCACGAAGGCCACCACGGCAAACACGGTCACCACGACAAGCACCATTACGACGAGGGCCACCACGGGCACAAGGGACACCACGGACACGAGGGCCACCATCATCACCATCACGATCATGGCAAGAAGGGCGGACACCACGACCACAAGGACTGGGGCTTCCACCACGGCAAACACTAATAATTATATGTTGGAGCTTGCTTGTTTACCAAAAATGAAATTGTTATCGTTGTTGTTTTTATTTTTATACTTACAAAATAAATAATTTTCTATTACAATTGTGATTTATTCGATTTCCAGCAACCTGAACCCAACAGCATAATCCCGATGCCAAAGTTGTGTAGGTACTGTAGAGCTGCCCTGAAGAGGCACTTCAGACTGTACGGGAATCGGGTTATAATGTATCTAACCAAACTGTTGTTGCAGAAGGCCAAGGAAATTAGTTAAAACACAAACTCATTATATCTTGATTTTATTTCAAGTTTAAAATTATCTCATTACAAAATATTTAGGATCCCGCCTATGCGGCTTTCGGTTCGAGCTGTTCTGAGAGCCGTCCCAAGTTCCAAAAACAAAAACCTTCAAAATATCAAACGAGTGTTCGATATTCGGAACTTGAACTATCTCAAAGCAGCCAGCACCCAAAACCTGCCAGCATAAACTAGCCGAACCTATTCCTACAGTACCTAGACCTATATCTTATCTATTTCGAATTAACGAAAGCATTATTTTTCTTTTTAACCGACTTCATAAAAAGACACTTGCAATGAATTTATTTTTGGTCAAATCCTGCAAGTCAAAGTTTTACATATATAATTATGAACTATGGATAACAACGCTAGTACAGTTAGCAAAAATTCTTAAATATATTTTTTAACAAGAACTTAAGTGTTTGAAACGAAGTTAAATGACAGCGGAAATGCAACTTAACTAAAGTAAGTGACGTATAACAGCCCGGTCATGACTAAAGGCACAACGGCAGCGATACGTAGAGCGAGTTCCCTATTCATTACGCGGTCCAGACGCCTGCAGCGTTAACTGGCATTTAAATTAACAAGCAATGTACGGTCAAGTGCAAAAATAAGTATCGATATGAACTTCTCAAAAATATGTCCCACGACCTTATTACGCCGGTTTAAGAGCGTATGATACTTATTTTTGAAACTTTGTCTAGATACATATTATTACACTTGATTGTACCTACAGCAAATTGCTTGCCGTACCGCCGGTCGCGCATTGTTGTGGCTAGGCCGGAGCATTAGATATGCGTTAATGTTGCGGTGTTATAAGCATTCTGCACTTCACGCATATTGAGTTAATTCGCAGATTTATGTAAGTGTCCTTAAAATCCCCCTTAAGCTTCCCTTCGCTAAAAAACCTCGGGTAGACATACTTCCGGATATTCGCAGAATTCGCGGAATTGGGATTGTCTATTTTTTTACAATGTATAGTAAATCGAAAACCATTTCGAGATAAATGCTTTTTAAATCGTTTTCTGTATTTACTTTATTTTATTTTGCTATAATGAATTTATTACATGAAAAATAAGCAATGACCTTCATTTGATATTCCCAGACATGACGTAGACGGTCCAAAATGTACTTTATTTGCAAAGGTTACAAATTCTATGCTATTTACGCGTGTATTATACTACGGAGTTCAATTTGGACCCGCAATCTGACATTTCATTCATCTTATGACAGATGACAAGCAAATGGGCAAAAGCTTTGGCTATTTTTGCAGCTCTGCAGCATATTTGTGAGCATAATGCACAGGAGAATAACAAGAAATGGCTTATTATCTCTGACAGCTTAAGTGTCTTAAAAGCATTAGAAAACAATAGATTTAGTGTAAATACAAACTATATCTTACACAATATCAAAAGAATGTGGTCTCAATTACAAGAAGATGATGTTGTGGTACAGTTTATGTGGTCTCCTGCCCATGTTGGAGTCGCTGGTAATGAAGCAGCTGATTATTTAGCTAGAACTATTGTAAATACTGCCGGTGGAAGTGTGCTTAATGTTGCTATACCATATTCTGATTTACATGTTCGAATTTCTCTACTAATTAATAGATTATGGAATCAAAACTGGACTGCATCATTGGAAAATAAAGGTAAATGGTATGCCGCTATAAACAAAACAATATCCAAGCCCTGGTTTACTAAGAGCTCTTACTTCAAAAGCAGAAGATTTTATGTCACCATTTGCCGTTTACGTTTTGGTCATGGGAAATTTAACGCACATTTGCATCGTATGAATATGGTCCCCTCCCCGCGATGCAATGATTGCAATACTGAAAACGATCAAACTTTAGATCATATTATATTCGATTGCCCAGCCCATAATCTGCAACGTATTACTCTTATAAATTCGCTTCTATCAGAATACGCTACCCCTGAGTTAATCCCGCGCAATACTGAAGATTTACTTATTAACACTGCAATACATGACATACACAATATATGACATAATTTATGACTATTTTAATAGCATTAGTTTTAAATTATAACCTGTGTCGAGTGAGAAATAATTGTGATTGTGACAATATAATGTGAAAAATGTGAATGAACTATTGACATTGACAATTTGACAGAACTGGAATAAGAAATTGAACGATGATGAACCAAACAGATAATGATTAAATTTATGACTTGATAAGAGATATACCAGAATTGGCTTATTTAGCCTTGTTTTAACGGATAAGACAAAAATTTTACACTAAAGAATTGGCCTAGGCCTTGATGAATCTGGAATTGGAAAAATACAAAAGAAGACTTGGCTGTATGGTCTTTGACCTTTGCCTATCCCAAATGGGATGAATCCAAAAAACAACAACAAGCAAATGGGCAATCTTGTTACTGTCATTCTTGTTTTTTCCACTGTTCACTTTCATATTGTTGTATTATAGTTTAGATTTAGAAGCACTTTCGGTAGATAATTAGGCAACAGTGTAACCGCACAGCGATGTGCTTCGCTCACATGAAAGATTTTCCGCTAAATATTTTAATGGAGAGCGAAAATATTACGTTTTTCGGTTTACTTTCGCCTACTGAGTTTGCTGTCTTATCTCCGGGTCCTGTTTTGTCTCGATAATACCTGGTATGTGTTTATGGACCTTTCTGCTTCGCGCAGAATGTTATGGTATGTGTAACGATTGTGAAAATATAAAATTCATAGGAGAAGATCGCGTAAATCTTCCTGTGTTATTGTTGAATCATGTTGACATTGATACTAATGACAGTTTGCCAACTTCACCACAGATAGAAAAGACGTTAATGGCGGCGCTTCACATACGTTTTATGATCAATTTATCCAATAAGCAGATGTGTGGCACCGGCAATGGAAACTCTGACGTCACAATGGAAACTCTGACGTCATCAACCAAAATACTTTCAATAATTAATAGTGAAAAAAATACCGAGTTATATGAGAAAACATTGAAATTGGTTTCTTGTAATTGACTATTCTGCACAAAAAAAATATAAAAAGGATAGGTATTTTTTTTAGACAATCCCAATTCGAGTAGCGGTGTTAACTATAAGTGGCAGTATTAGTATTATTAATATTAGGTACATAAAAGACACCGGGAAACTACCAGCACCCAAACTTAGCAAACTAGGATAGAACTAAACACAAGCGCAACATCCACTTACATCATACTCGTATGTTTCGTTACCCTACTTAACCTAAATACTTTATTTAATTGTAAAGCTAAATGTCGCTTCGTTATAAAAGAAACCAAACTATAGACGCGCTTAATGTACTTAACAGAACTCCGATAGTAAAAGCTCAGACCAAATAAAAGTAAAGACGAAGTACGAACAGCAAAGCGACACCTCACACATGCACACACACATACAAGCAAAATGGATGAGCTATGCACAACGCGCGTTAGGGTAGGCGTGATTTTACCCGATCTAACTACCCATGTTGTTTTGTTTGTGTATGTGTGTAGTAGGTAGTTAATTTACCTTAAATATAAAACGTTGCAAAGCGTTTTCCAAAAAAAAGTCCACATGAACATTTTTTCTAGAATTTAACTATTTTAGGTTTTTCTTACTCAGAATCGTTTACCCTATCGATCCTCATTCAAGAAAAAATGTGTCCCAAAATCCATTCCAGTTCGTCATTTTTTTGAATATGTATGGAACGTGAAAAAGAGGAAAAAAATCCATAGTAAAATCTGGGACGCATTTTTAACTTTTAATTTCAGGGGCCCGATTTTTGAAAGCACATATGTGAAAATACCACTGGCTCTCATTAATCTTAAGAACTAGTCAAAAATTTGATTAGAGCTGTACTTTTGGAGATTTAAGCTGATTTATACCACTTTCGAGTGATGTGCTTTCAAAAATCGGGCCCATGGAAAAAAAATCATGTGGACTTTTTTTGGGAAAACGCTCTGCACGTTCAGTCTTCTCACAGTTCTCACGCACCCCTGCTGGAAGGTATATGTATGTATACCTAACACAGCCAGTTCCGTATAACTTAGCGGACTACATGTTTATGTTTATGATTATGGTTATTTGATGATCTATATATCAAATGCTTTGTCCTGAATGACCCACTGACGGAACAATGCACAGGCTAAAGAAGTACATTACACAAATATATGCCCTTTCCAGGATTCGAACCCGGGACGCTTGCTTCGCAGGCAGGGTCACTAGTATAGTCGAATTACGGAAAAGTATGGAAGTAATTCGTGTAGTCGTGTTTTTTTGTGGAATCGTTAAAGGGCACGACTAGATGGTTTCCCTCGGTTTGCACCTTTCTATCATGTACGGAACACTTTAAAATATTAGGTATAAACTTCAAATGCCTTTATTTTGGAGTATGATAAAAGGTATTAGGCGCAAGTTTAGCCACGTGAAGGGTCCCGTTTGGTACATAATGTATATTAATTAAAAAGGTGTACGATGTATAGAATCTTGGTAAAATATTTTTTTCTGATTGCGGCTCGAGGATAATTCAGACGGTTGGTGCAAACTTACATTAAGCTTTTTAAAGTATTATAAACACCCAGGTAACTTTGCACCCCCGTGCAAAGTACGGAACATGTTTTTTTCACTCTTTTTTAGATTGTACTTCGGGGGAAATTAAGATAGTCGTGAAAATTTATAAATAACATATATTTAAAAGATACTACATTCGCACTCAATAAAAAAAAGAAAATTTTAACTGGAAGTTCGGTAAACATAGTTCTATCTAAACGCAAGGAATAGCAGCGAACGCTAGGTAGCGGGTAGTATTACAGAACCGCATGTTCCGTGTAGAAATGTCAATTTTTTATGGGGTGCGAATGTAAATCAAACCAAGTTAAGACGATTGTGACGATTTTTATTAATTTCAAAATTTCCCCCGAAGTACAAAGACAGTAAAACATAGAAAACTACTTTCCGGGTGTCGCACCCTGGTGCAAATTTGGTATTGTGTTTTGATATATTTTCTCATCATTTCCTCAATTTGCACCGCGTTCTGTATTTTCCCCGGGGCCGCAATGCCAAGAAGTATATTTTTAGTTCCGTGGCTTGAATTGAGCTAAATAACGGGTGCAAATATAGATTAAGATGTAATAAAACGTATGGAAAATTGCACAGACTACACCTATTTTTTCTTCTTAGTTATTACTATTACACCATTTTCAACCAATTCCACCCCTTTCCGGGGGGGTGAATATATCAAATGCTGTATTAGGTTCCATTTCTAACCCATACAAATCAAAAACAATCGTTTTTATCAGTTCTTAGAATTATTTCCTGACTTAAGTGAAATTTCACGTATTTTGCCTCCACTAGGTACACTACCAACTAGTGAACTAGGCCTAACGCGAGCGCAACAATGAATGGGCATGACCGGCGGCGCAACATGAGGTGCGTTTTCTGGCAGCTCAGGCAATCAATAGATAAGTACATTATAAAGATTCGAGTGAAATTTTCGTAAAGCTTCGAAAACAGAGCCTCTCGGAAGTGAACGCCAACCAACAAAATTTAGCAGTACCATTTATTTACGCTAGTGGCATGGCACTGTACATTTTTCCATAGTAGGTCATTGATACATTTACGCGAACGTGTTCAACACGTTTTTCGTGTCAAAAATAAGCTGCTAACACTGTGCGTAGAAACAGTTAGCAAGACTTGTAGATTTATCAAAATTAACCCTCGTAAGTCCTCGCTTACTTCCTGAACTACAAATTAATAGTAAGAATAAATGCCGAATGTACTATATGAAGTACAAATTGGTAAATAAAAAAATAACTTTTAATATGACGAAATTAAATCTAAAATCAAATAAGGACTCGGTGGCTCGGTCTTAAGCGCTACGCGATTTATAAAATATCGGGACTTACGAGGACCAACATTGTAATAAACCCCGGTGGGCGTCAACGTAATTGGCACCTACTTATAGCCTATTGCATTAGTTAACCGAACTGAAAATAAAACGTGTATATTATACTAGCTTTTGCCCGCGACTTTGTCCGCGCAGGTAACGTCAAACTAGCCTACCACCTTCATCCACTCATTTCTACCAATATTAAGTACCTAATTATTTATTATTCCGTCCTTTTATCCCGCGGTAAATTTGCAAAATCCCATCTTAGTCCTCTCTTTGATTCTCAAGGAATATATCTGTCAAATACCTACCAAAGATCTTTATTAGCAAATCATAGAATAATCCTTTTTATTTATTATCCCACGGGAATTTTGCAAAATCCAGAAGTCAGTATTCAGATATCATAATTACCTACCGATTTGCCAAATTTAAAGATTCTAATAATAATAAGTACTAGTAATAATAGTTACCGAGATAGAATCATTTCAAAGTAAGATTATAAATCCTTATACTCCTTATCCCGTGGGAATTCCAGCAAGTTCTGAAATGAATTTTTAGCAGTTATGATTCCCTACTTGTGTGCCAAATTCCAAGACTCTTGCAGCGGACTTTAAAGCCCCTTTTGTTCCCTATCCCGGGGGACTTTCAAAAAATCCCTTCTTAATGCAAATCTATGTTGCTCGAGGAATACGTCTGCTAAATCTCAAGTCTGTGGCTTTAGTGGTTTAGGATGTGCGATGTTTGTATGTAAGTCAGTCAGTCAAGTTACTCTTTTATAGGTAGTAGGTATAGATTATGCAAGTTCAACCTGTTTTGAATAAAATCGGATTGAGTTTTCAAAAATGTGTCAAAGTGTCAAAATAAGATTTAATTTAAATCAAAAGCACTAAGGAGTATTGAAACCAATTTCGAAGCAAATCATCCACAAAATAACTTCCTACCCCTTTTAACCCCGTTAGGGGATGAATTTCAATAAAATACGAAAAACGTCTTCCATCAGTTCTGTTAAAAAATATTTATGCAACATTTGAAGTAGATTGGACCAAGGAACGCCGTCGTCCCATACAAACTTTGCCCCTCCTTTTTCACCCCCTTAGAAGTTGAATTTCGGAAAGTTCTTTCTTATCGGATGCCTTCGTCATATAAAAAAACAACACCCTCCAAGTTTCAGGTCTCTACGATCAGCGGTTTACGCTGTGCGTTGATCTGTCAGTCAGTCAATCATTCCGGACAAAGCATTTTATCTGTATAGATATATACATAAGCATACGCACTTTAACGCGAAACGTATCTATCTACCTAAATACGAGTAGGTACAGTCAACCAATTGATTCCTATGCCACCGTAGCACCTTGTCATAATGACATCTACGTTTTTGAATTAACATAGACAAACTATTTATCTCATTACCTGTAAAATTAAAAAGGGCGGGGTCGAAAATGGCCTGAACTGCTTCGAGAAAAGGATGGTACGGCCGTGCCGCTTTTTTTGCTCGACTTGGCGGGGGCACTGCCGTGCCCCCAGATGAGTTACATGTACAATAAAGAGTTATACATACATACAAACAAAATTATATATTTTAATATGATATGGTGGCTGGTGGCCCAGGATAAAAATTCTTTGACTTGTACAAATATTTTTTTAAGATAGGCAAGGTCAAGAAATTACGTTACCAAGACGTTTTTTTACACATATGAGAGGGGGAACACGAGCAGACAGGTCACCTGGTGGAAAAGTGATCACCATCGCCCAACAACAACTAACCTTTATGCCACAAACTAAGGTCGGTGACGCATATATTTAACACGATGGCTATATTGATACTTATGCCCTCGCCTGTACCTAATATCATAGTATAACAACTATATTTATTACTTCCACTGTGCTACAATAATAGAGTACTTCAGGTGGAAAAGTAAGCTCAATAGGTATTTTTGTAGTATCTACTTACCTAGCTAAATAGCTCGCCGAGAGCAGAAATGTTACGCTGTCTAAAGAAGCAAACGGAGCATTCGAGCTGCCCACGTTTCCGTGAAGGCTATGCAACCGAACTGAGCAGAAGGTTCGAGATTCGCCCAAGTTCTTTGTGGGTTACGGTTTACGCTAGGTTTTAGGTGTAGCGATACAACATCATAGTATCCTTTTATGCGTGCTGTGCTTGTTTTTCCATAGAATTCACTTATACCTGAAACTGTGTACCTACTATAACTGTAACATTGAAAGAATAAGAACAGAGTAAAATGGAATGTGTAAGAAAATTTATACGTGATTGATTTCTAAACACATTTAAATTCGTATCCAGATATCACTTCTAAATAGATAGGCAGTAAGTATAGAAACCTATTATAGGATATCTGGATAATCACAAAGGAATAAGAAAAATATAAAACATACCTAAGTATTTAACGATAACGGAGTCCTTACTGAGTAAGTGACTCCATTATTCAGAGGCAGGTGAAGCTGTAGCCACACCTATCCATGACAATCTGTGTCACCCAGTTCGGCTTCGTCCTCCACAAAACATTTTAGGCCTATGTCGCAACCGCAATCACCAGAAACCGTAATTAGGCGTAGCGCGTGCGGCGCGCGACGTCCTTGCTCGATGGTTTCACCGACTGCAACCAGCAACTTTATCTTATGATATAAATGCCTGTCGGTCAATCCAACAATCAGTACAGTCCTAGGTTCCAATCATTCAACAAGAGGACCAAAATGAGGACGCTTGCCGCCCTTGTCGCATTAGGATGCGTGCTGGTCGCGTGCTCCGGCCGCGAGCTCGGCCAGAAGGAAGCCGACCTAGAAGTCGCAGCTAGCCACCACAAGGGGCACCACCACGAGGAAGGCGGAGGCAAGGAACACCACGCTCACCACCACCACGAGCACGGCGAGAAGGGCCACAAGGGACATAAGGGACACCACCACCACCACAAGGGCGAGCACGGCCACCACGGCAAGCACCACCACGAGGGCCACCACGAGGAGCACGGCGGCGGGCACAAGAAGCACTGGGACGAGCACGACCACCATGGCAAGCACCACGAGCACGGCCACCACCACAAGGGCGGCAAACACCACCACAAGAAACACCACGACAAGGGCGAGGAAACCGAGGGATACCACAAGAAGTACCACAAGGACGAGTACCACAAGGACCATCACTTCTACGATGACCACCACAAGGAAGGAAAGCACCACAAGCATGGTCACCACCACGGACACCACGAAAAGAAGGGCGGCGGCCACAAGAAGGGCGGTCACCACCACTCCGGCCACCACGAGGAACACCATGGCAAGAAGGGACACCACGACAAGCACCACTACGACGAGGATCACAAGGGACACAAGGGACACCACGGACACGAGGAGCACCACCACGGTCACCACGATCATGGCAAGAAGGGCGGTCACGAGGACCACAAGCACTGGGGCTTCCACCACGGCAAGCACTGAGACTGTTAAGATATTTGTTATGTTTATGTTGTTATTTTGTACCATACCTCAATGTAAATAAAGTTGAATTTATAATAAAACATGCCTCTATTTAATCCAGAAAGTACCTAACACGATGATAATAAAGGGGATTTGTACTTTGTCCCCAAAAAGCGTACTAACCAATGTTTGAATTTCGCGCTAAAGGGATAATATTTTGTAACAGAACCCTAAATAAATCATAATAAGAGCGACGGAATGACGAGGATCCGGGTTCGATTCCCGGCCATAGCTTTACTTTTCGGATTTTTCTATGTGTTCTAATTTTCACAGACATTTAGAAATTTCATAATAAGAGCAGTTAGTGACGCATGGTACGGCCGGTATATTTCTGTAACGAAACCAATCGAGCTCGAGCGGAGACTGACCGATGTCGTCACCGGCCGGAGTCAGTCGTCCAGAAACCCACAGCAATAGGTATGATTGCCAAAGATCAATCTGTAATCGACAACAGATGAAAGTGCTTTTATCTATAAATTCAAAGTACGGAAACTCTTGTGACACTCGGCGGTAGAATTTGTCGTCCCGAACACGCCTGACGCCTCCGGTAAGACAATTTATTTTTAAATAGTTTTTGGAATGCTTACATAACTGCGGCTTCAACGGCGCTTCAACGTTTCGTTTTCTTACAGAGGATGAGAATAACGTTACTAGCGGGGCTGTTAGCCTTGGCATTCGTTTCGTCACGGGCACGGAACGTGAGTGAATTGAAAGGGGACCAGAATGTGAGCGCCGAGACGGGTGCGATCATAGCAGGCGACCTTGCGGGCGCCGGCAGCGTGCCTCGCGACCAGGCGGTCGCAGGCACTGAGCACAAAAAGGCAAAGGACAGCCACCAGGAGTCCGGCGGCGGGCACGAACACAAGGAACACCATCACAAGGAACACGACGAAAAGGGTGACAAAGGCTACAAGTCGCACCACCATCACGACAAGGGCGAGCACGGCCACCACGAGAAACACCACCACGAAGGCCACCACGGCGAGCACGGTGGACACAAGAAGAAGCACCACGACGAACACGACCACCACGGCGAACACCACGAGGCAGCCCACGGACACAAAGGTGGCAAATTCGGACATAAGAAAGGCCACAAGAAAGGCTCCAAGACAACCGGCTTCCACCACAAATCCCACAAAGACGAATACCACAAAGAACACAAGTTCTACGACGACTTCCATAAGGGCGGCCATCACCACAAGCACGGAGACTTCCACGGCCACCACGATAAGAAGGACGGACACCACAAGAAGGGTGGACACCACGAGAAGGGTCACCACGAGAAGCATCACGGCAAGAAAGGGAAACACGACAAAGGACACTATGACGAAGACCACAAAGGTCACAAAGGGCACCACGGACACGAGGAACACCACGCACACCACCACGACCACGGCAAGAAGGGTGGCCACGCCGGCGGTAAGGAGCATGGGTACAGCCACGGGAAAAAGGGTTAACCTTTTGTTTTACTTGTTCATTGTTATTTCTTTTGAAGTCATAATTTTTCATAATTCTAAGTCTGTACATATTTTTAGGTGTAATTGTTAGACTTGGTTCCAAAATTAATTTATATGTACTTTGCCATTAACTGAATGCTAATCTAATTTTTTATGTTTTGTTTTATAAAGGGTTGGCCTTCACGTTTGTGGAATGACCAGTGAGATTATTTTATTAAATGTTGTGTTTTCAATAAACAAAGATGTTTAGATTTGCATCCTACCAAAGTATAAATTGGGTGACACAAGACGCCAGGAGTCTATGCTACGCAGGTAAGTAATTAACAAAAGGAAGATAGCAAAAACACCAAAAAGGCAAAAACTTGCAATACTTAGCCAGTAAACATTACTTTATTATGAAACTGTTAAACTTCATTGTATTACAAAAGAGCCATGAGCGGAGCTAGGTGATCAAACTCAATTTTCTCAGTAATGTTTTTAGTCTTGATGTTCTCATCTTGATTTGCAATGAAGATTAGGTTGCCATCATCCCGCCAGCCATATTTCTTGACCCAGTGTTTTAAAGTTACATCTGGAATAAATTAATGGAAAAATTATAAATGGCTATTGGTAAGGATGCTAAATAGTTCAACCTCCGAGTCTTTACAAGATTGAAATCAACAAATATATCCATGAAAAAAGTTGCAGATAAGCAACAACTGTACATTGAGTTTTATAACAAGTCTTCAGTCTGGTAGACACTAATTGCTGAGGCATTATGACATGTCAGCACCAGATGCATCACAGAAACCAAACTGGCCAAATATATTGGAACATTCACTTAATCCGTAGACATAAAGCCTTGTTACAATATATTTGAACACTTCCATCATCTGACGCTAAGTGCTATGGGAACTTTAACACCAATCCTTCTATATTAAACTATACTATGACTATGTTCTATGTTGGTTCACAAAATAAAGCCCATGTTGTCCAACTTACCATCTATGCCACCTAACAAGTTTGCCAAGTTGACCTTCTCAATGGTTTGGAAAGTGATGCCCACAACGTGGCAGACAAACTTCCGAATGGAATCGTGGAAGCCACTGATGCGGTTACACAGTTCTGGCATCTGGTGGACTCGGTTCCAGAACTGAGCAAAGTCACATTGCTCCAAAATATCGGCCAGGTACTTGATTTGAGATATTGTCTCATTTTCAGTCTGAAATATACAATTTCAAATTCTAATCTGCTGCCCAGATATGGACTTCATTCAAACCCAAAATTCAGTTATGAAAAACAATTTAAACATTTTTGTGTTCATAATTAACGAATAATTTTAGGAAAGTGGGAATAAAAATGATTAAGTTTTTTATTTATAAAATAAGTTTTAGAAAGTATATAGAAATCTTATTCTCTACAACCAAAATCTTGTACTATAAATAAAAAAATTGCGATGTTTTTTTTTTAAGACTCGATGGAGTTCATCTAGTTCAAGATAAATTTAGTGAACAAAAAAATTCTAACACTTACAACTGATTCGAGCAGCAAGCACTTGCATAGCGTGAAATCCGTGTGTGGGAAATTAGTCAATGCCTTTAAGAGTATCTGACAAGTAATATCGGCATTGAACTTCTCTGGGTTGAACTGGTACAGTTTCAACACCGCCAGGTTAGCCTCTAAGTCGTATGTATTATCCCGAGACTGCATGTCAACATAACGCTCCAAAGTCTGTAGATTAGCCGGATTATACCTAGAATACAAGGAAATGAATGAACGTACATACCATAACCAAAACTCAACCCCTCATAGCACATTGTAAATGAAGAGTAGGTCTTACCTCTCTATACTTTTAAGTATACCGGCAACAGTTTGTTTCATTGTTTCAGCCATTATGGCAAATTAACTGATTTCAAACAAATGAAACAAATATAATTCACAGAATTACGCGTGGCTTGGTTCTAAAAGAACTGACAGATGACAGCTGTCATCGAAGAATAGAATAGTACCACAGGTAAGGCGATATGGATGAACACGCATGCTACAAAAGATTTAAAACATTGGACCCCCAAAAGCTAACTTGCTTATAACGCTCCTACACTTTGTATTTGAAGTAAAAAAACTTGGTACGAGACACTTTGAAACATGGCACACGCGACTTTTTGATACTTCAAACACGTAGTGTAGGAACGCATTATGCAGTTAATTTCTTTTCCCCTCCGAGACACAAGAATCTCAGTCCATACAAACTCGTCTTCTAACTGTGTAAAAGGTGTAAAAACTACTTAACAATTTACCTGGATAAGCCGATACTCCGCCGAAAAGATTAATACCGAACATGCCATCAGTGTCAAAAAATAAATGTATTGCCCGTGGTCCTAAGTTGTCGTACTCGAAAAAAAATGCTGCCATTATTTTGAATCATCTATACTAATTATTATTATAAAGAGGAAAGATATGATTGATTGTTTGTTTGTTTGTTTGAATTGAATAGGCTCCGAAACTACTGGACCGATTTCAAAAATTCTTTTGCCGTTAGAAAGCTACATAGGCTACTTTTTACCGCGGGAAAATACCTTTTCCTACGGGAAAATTAATTTATCGCGGGCGAAGCTGCGGACGGAAGGCTAGTTCAATAATATTTTAACACAAAAATAGGTAGCTTAGGTTAGTTAGGTATCTTCAGTTGCCCGAAGGGCAAAATACCCAGAAAAAGGAGCTCCGCTGTCAGACGGAGCTCCGTCGAAAACCAGTAGGACAAAGTATAGTAGGACCACGGGCAGCAAAGGGAAAAATAATACGACATAGGTATTGTCTTATTTATAAGACTACAGCGAAATGAAAAATATAACTAGGATACCGCTCTTTTAATCAAACACTGAATGTAACATACATATACCTACTAACTAGGTAAAGTAGTGGGCACATTCGGTTGACTGAAGCGAGTATCCACAGCCAATACCGAAATCGCCGAAGCTTGTTCTGTATCTTTGTTTTTCTTAGTAATCAGCATTATTCCGTGTGTTTTCATATGCAGCCTGAGATTGCTATTCCCAGTGAAACGCTTGCCACACTTTTCACATGCGTAAGGTCTTTCACCTGTGAATTTAAAAAATGTTTAGACAAGTAAATAGTAAGGTTAAATAGGGCATTCCAAATTTTACTATTACGTTACTAGAGATAGAGAATGGTGAACATTTTTGCTACTTTGAAATGTTGAGTACCAATATTTTGGTGTTCAAGAAATGCAATTTATTTACGTTTTTCTTTTGTTAACTGTACTTGCTTTGTTGTCCATCGTGGATGTGAATTTGTAGTCAATTTGATTACTAGAAGTACAAACGTACAACATAATATATTGCAACTAACTTTGAAAAAATACACAAATGCAAATGAACATTTAAGTAACTTAGCCATGTTTGTGTTAGATTAGATATATTTTACGCCCATCATGACTGTTTGGGGGACTTGTAAAGCTTCACTGGGCATTTGCACACATTTGCGCGGCAACGTCCATCAACTTAAAGCCGGATCCTGGCCGAGCGACCCGACTCGCGAAGCAGCTATTTTTGGTTCAATTATAAGCCTTGTGACAGCCATGGTTCATGAAGTTGCCACGCCGGGGCGTCTTGCTCAGTCAGGACCCGGATTATTATCACTATTTCGGCAAAACACAATATATCAAAACGTTGCACCTGTGTGTACCCGGCGATGTTTCACAAGCGTCGACTTGGCGTAGAACTTGCGGCCGCAGTAGTCGCAAGGGTGTGTCGGGTTGTTGTCGTGTCGGTCCATGTGAGTCTTGAGAGATAATCGGTTCTTGTAGGACGCCGGGCATCGCTCGCATTTGAATGTTTTAGCGTCTTCGTGGGAGTTCAGATGGCGCGAAAACTGCGAGATAAATAATTCTGTTTAAAGTTTAATTTAAGTTTTTTTTACAACTGTCGATTTTCATCAAGTTCATTCTTCAAGACTTATGTTTATTGATATTTTGAGATGTTAAACAAAATAGCTTCTGGAAGCAGGTATAAATAGCTTGCGAGAAACCTTTAATAATCATAAACACATAGTTCTATTTCAGTTAAAAAATAGTACAGAATAAACTATTATTCTGTAATCTGTGTTTAGTTAAGTACTCACTGAATCGAATATACGTTGGCCACATATAGGACACAGTTTACTTTTATCCTTACATACGTGATTCTTAAGTCTTTCAGCATCTGCAAATCTCCTGTCGCATATTTTACAAGTAAATTTTTTGTGTCTCCTTTTCTTATGATTCTGAAAAGGAAATAAAAGTTACCTTGTTTTTCAATTTTAACATTATCAAAAAAATAAATTTGAACATGTATTACAGCCAGGACGTTGGCGTAGATGGCGGTATATTCGCACATGTCGCAGGCATAACGCTTCTCTGGCTCATGGCTTCTAAGGTGTTCGTTCAACTGATGCCTGTTCGGGAGCCTGAAATCAACATAGATTTATATCTTCACTAGCTGATGCCCGCGACTTCGTCGGCCAAAAATTTGTTTCTCGCTAACCCCCGGGAACTATGCAATTTTCGGGTATAAAAAGTAGCCCATTTTTCAATCTAGAGTACCAGCTATCTCTGTTCCAAATTTGATCCAAATACGTCCAGTCGTTTCAGCGTAGAGAAAGAACAAACATACACACTCACTCACTCATTCACATAATCACAAACTTTCGCATTTATAATATAAGTAGGATAGGATCAGTGTAACTAGCTAGCCTCACCAAATCTGCTTTTATCTATTTTTCTGTACTACTGTCTATTATTAAGGTTGCCTGGAAGATATCGCTCTGTAGCGATATGCGATCCTATTTACCTAATGCATGTATGTGCCTAATGCTTTGATAATGTACATATTTTTTGTGTATTGGTAAATAAAAAATCTTTTATTATTATTATAAGGGCGCCTATTGCTTACCTAGTAATTTTCTCTATGTACCTGTCTTCTATGTTGTTCATTATGTGGTGTTCAATAAAGAATCATAGTATTGTATTGTATTGTAGCTTGTTATTAATGTAATCGTGTAAACGACACGTACGTAAGTTTTGATTTACCTACCCGAAAAAAATAATCTAAACGATCGACAACACCAAAGCAATGACTGACGATGCCTTCGAGTTGCGTCAAGCTGCGTCAAAATCGTAGAACGTAATGGCGCTCACTAGAGCCTACTAAAGGTCCGGCCACACCAGTGCGTAAAAAACTTTACTCACCGCTTTTTCATACATTTTGTTGCCTAAACGAACCGTCAAACGTCTTTTACGTACTGGTGTGGCCGGACCTTTATACGGAATGATCGGAGAATGCGACGTTGCCAGCTCAATAGGAATAAACGGTTTTAAGCAACAGAAATTTTAATAGTTTTGTAGTTTTATAGGGAAATGTTCCTATGCGAGCTATTCCTAGCTAGGTCGTTGACACGACAGAAGGCTGCAGGCGAATTAAGAAAACACGAACACAGAAGAATTTAGACTACTTGTATTGAAGAAAGAAATTACAGAAGATAAATAGTGGAAATGGAAACTATAGTTGTAAACAATGCAAAAGGCGAGTGCGCGTATCGCTTAAGGCGGCGGTGCTGAGACAATGTGACGCGGGTGTGCGCTAGCACGGTCTGAGTCGCTCTGGCGGCGGCGCGGCCCTCGCTGCTCCATCGCTTGCGCAACTTGCCGGGCCGGTCGGCGCGCGGCCGGCGCGCACTGCATGTGTCGTGTGCGTACACCGCACACGAATTAATTATTTCGTATGCGCCCATACTACTCCCCCGCCGAGACCGGTGCTACGGTCGACAGTGATAGTAGTCCGGGAAGCGGACTCTGCGGCCGCTGCGTGTTGTCTTCGGTTGGCTGGATGGTGCGGTTGGCGCAGTTGGGACTTGTGAGGGCACCACGGGTGACGGCGCCTCCTTGCTGACGGAGAAGGCCGGCTTGAGCCGGTCGATGGACACGGTAATGACCTTGCCGTGGACTTCGATGTTGAAGGTCTTGTCAGCCCTGGCGATGACCTTGTACGGGCCAGAGTATGGTGGCTCCAGGGACCTGCAAGTCTGTCCCTTGCGCAGGAACACATGGGAAGCGGTGGAGAGTTTCCTGGGAACAAAAAAGGTTTGGGTAATGTGCCACTTCGGTGAACGTGGCGATAGCTTGGTAATCTGGGCGCGCAGTCTCGAGGCAAAGTCTGTGACTACAGCTGTCGATGAGTCGTCTCTGGGACTTAGGAACTCGCCTGGCAAATGTAGTGATTCGCCATATACCAGCTCAGCTGCCGTTGCCTGGATATCCTCTTTCCATGCCGTGCGTATGCCAAGCAGCACCATTGGTAGGGTCTCCGACCAACTGCTGTTGTTGTGGCACATGATGGCTGCCTTGAGCTGGCGGTGTAACCTCTCAATCATACCGTTAGCTGCTGGATGGTATGCAGTGGTTGAGTGGTGTTTGGTGCCCATGATGTTTGCGATAGCCTTGAAGAGGTGTGACTCGAATTGTCTTCCACGATCCGTTGTCACATGCTCTGGACATCCAAATCTGGCGATCCAACCGGATACGAAAACCATTGCACAGGTTTCAGCGGTGATGTCTGCTAAGGGGTATGCCTCAGGCCAACGAGTGAACCTATCGATTGCTGTGAGACAGTACCTGTATCCGTGCGAGTGAGGCAGTGGACCGACCAGGTCAATGTGAACGTGCTGGAACCTTGATGATGGTGTAGGGATTGCAGTCAGTGGGGCCGATGTGTGTCGTGTGACTTTGCTGCTCTGACACTGATTGCACCCTTTCGCCCACTGGCGGCAGTCTCTGCGTATTCCAGCCCAGACGAAGCGCTGCGTGATCAACCTAACCGTTGCTGATGCTCCTGGGTGGCTGAGATTGTGGAGTGCATCAAATACCTGACGACGGAACTTGTTAGTGACGTATGGCCTTTGGATTCCAGCTGATGTGTCACAGTAGAGCTGCTGGTTACTACCTGGGATCCTGATTCTTTCTAGTTTCAGACTAGTGCCCTTCTGTAGCAGTTCCTGCAGCTCGTTGTCAGCTTCTTGGTCCTGTGCAAGAGCTGAGTAGTCGACAGGAGATACTATCTCGTCCACACGAGACATGGTGTCAGCCACGACGTTCTCCTGCCCTGGAACATATTTGATGTCTGTTGTGAATTGCGCTATGAAGTCAAGGTATCTGTATTGGCGTGGGGAGCACTTGTCTCGTGGGGTGCTGAAGGCGTGTGTCAGTGGCTTGTGGTCGGTGTGTACTGAGAAGTGTCTGGCTTCAATCATGTAGCGAAAGTGCTTGATGGCTTCATATACAGCTAATAGCTCTCGATCGTAGGGGCTATATTTGGCTTGTGATTTGCTGAGCCTACGAGAGAAGAATGCCAATGGCTGCCATGAGTCGCCTTTACGCTGTTGTAGTACAGCACCGATGCCAGTATCCGAAGCGTCTGTGTAAATCGACATCTCGGTGTCCATGTCTGGGTGACCAAGTAAGGTGGCCTGTGAGAGACTTGCCTTGCATTCCTTGAAGTCCTGGAGTTGTTCTGCAGTAAGGGTCACAGGTCGAGAACCTGCCATCTTAGGTCCAGATAGTAGGGCGTTGAGGGAAGCCTGGATCTGTGCGGCACCTGGTAAGAAGCGGCGGTAAAAGTTTGACATACCCAGAAATCGGCGAAGTTCTTTTACAGTCTTTGGCACAGGGAAGTCCTGTATTGCTTGTACCTTCTCTTTTAGTGGCTCGATTCCATCTGACGAGACCTTGTAGCCTAGAAATGTGACTTCTTTCTGCCCGAATAGACACTTAGATGAGTTTATTAATACTCCAAATTCGCTCAGGCGCCTGAATAAGGTTTCCAGGTGTTCCAGGTGTTCGCGTTCAGTGCGTGAAAATACGAGGATATCGTCCACGTAACCGAAACAGAAGTCAAGGCCCTTTAGCACCTCGTCTATGAACCTCTGGAACGTCTGTCCAGCATTCCTTAGTCCGAACGTCATACACGGGAACTCGAAGAGCCCGAAAGGGGTCGTGATTGCCGTTTTGGGGATGTCAGCCTCGAATACAGGAATCTGGTTGTAGGCCTTTACGAGATCTACTTTGGAATAGACCTGGGTACCTGCGAGCTGATAGGTAAAATCCTGGATGTGGCGCAGTGGATAGCAATCCGGAATCGTCCTCGCGTTTAACGCCCTGTAGTCGCCGCAGGGCCTCCAGCCGTTGTCCTTCTTGGGAGCCAGGTGAAGAGCTGAAGACCATGGGCTCTCTGACCTACGAGCTGTACCGGACTGAAGCATGGCCTCGAACTCCTTTTTGGCTATCTGCAGTCGATCGGGTGCCAGGCGTCGAGGGCGGCTGTTGACAGGTGGTCCAGGTGTGGTCCTAATGTGATGAACCGTCGAGTGCTTGGGCTGATCTGGCTTGCCTGCAGGTCTTGTAATATCAGGATAATGCTTTAGGACGTTGTGATACCTTGTATCGCCTGACACGGCCTTGACTGACAATATGGCCTCAGTTGACTTCACTTGTGGCACCTGGATGGAGAGGGAGGTGACGCCATCAATAAGCCGTTGGTGCCGGCAATCTACCAGGAGGTTGTAGAAGCTCAGGAAGTCTACGCCTACTATGGGCTTGGTGACGTCAGCGATGACGAAGTTCCAGGAGTAAGCGCGACGTAGTCCTAGGTTCAGTTCCAGGTGTATGGTTCCGTAAGTAAGAATTGGCGAGCCATTGGCTGCACATAACATGTAGTCAGATTTCTTGCGGCGTTCTCGTATGGCTGCCCTTGGGTAAACGCACAGGTCTGATCCCGTATCTATCAAAAACTGTACCTTCGTATCCAAATCGGTGATGAAGAGGCGGCCAGATGATTTGGGGCAGTCGTTCACCGCCATTAGTGACTGCCGTTGGTGTTTTCCGACTTGTAAGTACATGAGCCTTCACATTTCCTTGCATTCGCGCCGAAATTATTGTGATACCAGCAATAACTCGAGTTTTGCTTGCCTGCGCGAGAGTGGGAGCGAGAGTGACTGCGGTACCTTCCTCGGTGTGTGCTGCGGGAGCGGCTGTGCTGCCAGGAACGCTTTTCTGCCATCAGTGATGCTACCTGCTTGGTCAGTTCTGCTACTTGCCTTTCCAGCTCGTGGCTAGCGTGCGCTCTGCTTGCGCCCTGTGACGTCATCCGGCTGCTAGTACTGCTGGTTGCTGCGACGTGCTGTGATGGAGTTAGCGGGGTCACGACCTCGTGCACCCTGTCTGCTAGTGTTGCTAACACGTCCAAGGGCGAGTCCTCCTGACAAGCAAGCACCGTTTGTATATTAGTGGGTAGCCTACCAATCCACATAGTGCGAACAAAATCGTTAGGGTCGCTTGTAGTTCCTGCTAGCGATTGCATATGCCGTAATAATTGTGAAGGCTTCCTATCACCAAGCTCTTCGTGCATTAATAATTGCTTAAGTCGTTGGTCACGTGATTGTGACAAGCGATTAATCAGTGTAGTTTTCAGCTTGAGATATTTCTCAGTAGCTGGCGGTGATATAATAATATCCTTTACTTCGGCTGCAATATTGTAATCCAACTGAGAAACGACGTGGTGGAATTTAGTAGCATCGGCAGTAATATTAGATATGCAGAACTGACCTTCAAGCTGTGCAAACCATAACGCAGCGTCCTCCGGCCAAAATGGCGGTATCTTCACACCGACGCGATAAACCGTTTTTGCATCGTCCCCCGCGGCCGTTGTGCGCGGTTCTCCTTGCTCGTCGTTATTCGGCATCTTATTCAAACGCGCGGGTCACCAGTATAGGGAAATGTTCCTATGCGAGCTATTCCTAGCTAGGTCGTTGACACGACAGAAGGCTGCAGGCGAATTAAGAAAACACGAACACAGAAGAATTTAGACTACTTGTATTGAAGAAAGAAATTACAGAAGATAAATAGTGGAAATGGAAACTATAGTTGTAAACAATGCAAAAGGCGAGTGCGCGTATCGCTTAAGGCGGCGGTGCTGAGACAATGTGACGCGGGTGTGCGCTAGCACGGTCTGAGTCGCTCTGGCGGCGGCGCGGCCCTCGCTGCTCCATCGCTTGCGCAACTTGCCGGGCCGGTCGGCGCGCGGCCGGCGCGCACTGCATGTGTCGTGTGCGTACACCGCACACGAATTAATTATTTCGTATGCGCCCATAGTTTTATATTTTTAATTCAGTCTTATTCAATGACTAACCATTAAATCACAACTTTCTCTTAGATGTTATTACTATGTAATCAAACTATGGTGATAATACGCTCTTTAGCGCTAGTTTTATATGTATCTAATTTAAAACATATTACGACTAATGCAAGCGGTATATTCATGCTCTAAATACTTACACTTCTGAACACAAATGGCATCCTATATTGTGGGTTTCTGCATGTATACTAAACTTCTCAGGAGAAGTAAACTTTTTCGGACAGTGCTCGCAGCACAATTCGGCAATCTAAAAAAAAACATTCATTCATTCTTACGTTAAATGCACTTTTATCCATTTCACGTTATAGTGGAAAACAAGGCGGGTCACGGATGGAGAGCAAATACCGCCATTGACTGCTACTTGTAACAAAAGAGGAATCACAGCTGCACCGCTGGTCTCTGGTTTATTGATAAAACAGATGGCTTCTTTTTAGAAGATCTTCAAACAAAATGTTTGATGAGAACATCAAAACGAAAACATATATACCTTTTCCTCATAATGTACAGTGAGGTAATGTTGTTCCATTTTATTTAGAGATGAGAATCTCCTTGGGCAAAGGTGACAGTATTTTTTAGCTGAATGAAAAACTCTGTGAGTCAGCAATTTTGGCCAGTTTTCAAACTCTTTGAAACAAATACCACAAGTATTTTCTGTTTGGTGGCCTTCAAGGTGTTCGCTCAAGGCATCAAGAACAATAAAGCTTTCATCACATAATCCTGCAAAAATAAAATATTAACTGAGTAATATACATATATTTTACGATAACCTAATTGGCCATGGCTAGGGATTATTCATTTCAATTTGTAAATTTGTTTGATGTTGACACTGCAACTTTTTATGGATTCAAACTATGAAAAAGAATACAAACCACAAAAGTATTCATCAGAACTCTTGTCTATTTTACATTTTGTTTTTGTTGTATTTGACAAAGATTTCCGTTTTGGCCTGCTACCTATACATTTCCGTTTCTTTCTTCCTATTTTCACCTTCAATGAATCTCCTTGTGATTTTGCCATTTGTGCAGCCTGATTTTCGAATACAACTGAAGAAGAAACAAAGTATTATTTAACAAGTAAAGCAGACATTTTAAAACATTAATTTGATGATTGTTAAAAGACTTACCAACAGCTTCTTCTTTCTTAACCTCATCTTTAACTTCAAAGTCAACAAGCTCATATGGGCATGTTTCATCAAAGTTACCACCTGCATCTTCTTCTTTTATTAATACATTAACTCCTAATTCATCCTCTAGAGGCTGAGATGATTTGACAGTCTGTTAAAGAAATGTGTTATTTTATTAGCTCCTGCGTCTTCAAATATTAAGAACAATAACAGGATATTTCATAGTGTGTTCATAAAGTATAGTCTCTCTCGATCCATTTTATACATGTTTGTATTGTTTGTAAACAAAAAACCTCAAGTTCAAATAAATACAAACATGATAATCATAGTATAATTATTATAAAATGTAATGAGATATTAAGCATGATCCTTAAACATTTCAATGCTAATTGTATACAATGAGTGATTGTGTGGGAATTTAGATGAAATTGGTTTATTTACAAATGCATATAAAATGGATCGAGACACTACAGTAAGACACCTGATCAGCCCCCATCCTCCATATGTAAAGTGATGTATGTCTATAATAATACTCACCAGATCAACCTCCCGCAAAGTTGTTTCAGAAGAAATGCATTTTTCCCTGAATTTAATAAATGAAAGCACGGCTTCTACGCATTCATGACAAAAACATTCGGGAAATCCATCAGATGACCTGACCTATAAAGTATTTTCTTAATAATTATCGAGCACTTTTCATCTAAGTATATTTATACATTCAATAAAATAAATTCGTTCTGTAATGTATACTTACTTTTAAATTCGTAAGTAAATTATAATCAAATAGAAAAGTTTCATTTACTTGGGATAAGTCCTTATTGGTGCTGAGACATGCTCTGCATGTCTCCATACTTATTATTTTATTAAGTTACCTTTGAAAATAAGATTTAATTTTACATTTTTGTAATAACTATAAATCTAAAATAGTGTGGCTACAATATTCAGAATGACAAGAACAAGATTGACAATATTGACTTGACATTGACATGACATGACAACCACAGACTAAGCAGAACTAGAAAAATGATGAAATTGAAATCGCACCTTCAAGGAGTCTTGTGAGTGTGAGGTCGCCTTAAATGGATGTATATTTTCTAGCACCTTTACTAAAAAAAAAAGGTGGTTGTCAATGTCAAGATTGTCAAGCGTAACGTCAAACTTATCGTATATTATTTTCGTTTGGCTAAGCGTGTACCCGTGCCAGTTTTAATTTAAGTTGTATTTTTAGTTTATATTGTCAATAAGTACTGTAAAAAGTTAAATAAGATACCACTACTTTTTAAATTCCTATTTTTAATCCACGTTATAGTTCTTTAAAGTCAGTAACAAGCCCCAAAATGGATCAGATGCTACCGAGTCCCTACAATATACCAGGGATAGGTACCCCACTTCATCAGCCGGAGGAAGACCAGCAGATTCTTCCGAATGCGCTACAGCAGCAGCAGCAGCAGCCTTCGCAGCAGCAAATGAATTCGCTAGCAACTATGAGCTCGCCCCTGGTGGGCTTCACTGGCCTTATCGGGACTCCGCAGCGCTCTATGCACACATACGCGCCGACAGCCAGCTACGCCACTCCACAGCAGATGATGCAGCCCCAAACACCGGTACAAGTTTATTTACTGAAGTATCAGTTTATTGCAAACTTTTAGCTACTTACTTTTTGATGGATCACATTATTTTAAAAGACCATGACATAGTTGATTTCAGGCTCTGCCACTTTTATTACTATAATGTTTCTCATAAATAGTCTTTATTTAGTATAATTCTTGGAGTTGTTTATCTAATTCTTACTGTGGCCTATGTTGTGAAGCATATTAAATTTATAATCCTTACTAAGAAAAGTAAAAAAGACTGCATTCTATTCTAAATATATTGGTTTCAATGAGTTTGCTTATTGCACTTTATGCTACTTAAATACAACTTGAGAAATAATTGCCATCTACTTTCAGAAACTTACTATTAACAATGATGATTAATAATTACATTGCATTGATTTTCAATTACAGCAAAACATGATGTCGCCGTTGATAACAAGTGCAAGCTTAGCAAGCCAACAGATGATAGGACAGGCCAGTCCAGCCCCCATGACTCCCATGACTCCTCACTCTGCTGACCCTGGAATCCTGCCTCAGCTACAGTGAGAATTAAATATTAAATTTTTTGTAAATTGTAACATGACTAAAGTGACCATACATCCTGCTTTCAGGCACTCTGTCCTGGTGTCCCCTTTTGCAGACCAAACATTAATTCAAAATGTACTTTTCCCATTCAAAACATGTGATTCAGCACTAGGGTTGATGAGGACTTTTTTAAATTCCTCTACCACTTCCTCATAAATGAAATTAAAAAATCATCTTCTTCTTCCGCTTCCTCTTAAATTGAGAGGAATATTAGAGGAATTTTAATTTCACTGTGCATAACGCGTATTCACTCCTGCGCTCATACATTTTTATTAATTTAAAATAAACCTCTCAGTGACCTATTTTAATAAATGAACTTTATGTGCATAATTATGTTTTCTATCATTTTCTTAGTAATTATAAACTACTGCGTTTTTTGATCTATTTGAATTTTTAACTTTTTAACTAGTGATATGTCACTTTCACACAATGCTACACTCTTTCTCTTCCTCATGCGCTTCCTTATCCGCATCCTCATCTTCATAAAAATCTCCTCTTCCTCATCCGCTTCCACAAACTATGTGCTTAATATTTCCTCTTCCGCCTCCTCTTCCTCATGACCACTTCCTCATCAACCCTGTTCAGCACCGAAATTTTGAAACAAATTTGTTCGGGCGTCAAGTACAAAATTACGACGAAGTCACTCACTACTAGGGCTTAGTAAGCCATGCCCACTTATCTATTTTGAGTTTAGTGCTTTGATTTTTTGTTATTCTATTTTCTATAAGAAAAAGCTTGTAAAAAACACTACATTTATTTTTAGGGTTCCGTACCTCAAAAGGAAAAAACGGAACCCTTATAGGATCACTTTGTTGTCCGTCTGTCCGTCCGTCCGTCCGTCTGTCAAGACCCTTTTTCTCAGTAACGCGTGGAGGTATGAAGCTGAAATTTATATCAATTACTCAGGTCTACTGTCCCTTGAAGCTGTGAAAAAATCAAACTTCTAAGCCAACGCAATCAAAAGATACAGCCGTTTATGCCGCAAATTTCCGCAAATTTTCAACTCTCAAGGGAATCAAAACCTACAAGGTAGTTCCCGTGAACGCAGAATCTTGAAATTTGGTATGAAGGTAGGATTTATAGCACAGATTAAAGAATAATTGCGAAAACCGTAAATGTGTATGTATGTCTGTATATAGCAGTGACCAATATAAAGTAACCCCACACTGCGTACATTTTGCTTTGGAACAGGGCTCTGCTTACACTGGTTTTAGATATTTATAGATAATGATACGGAACCCTCGGTGCGCGAGTCCGACTCGCACTTGACCGGTTTTTTTTATTATATAATTCCGCAGATGTCCCGCTGTGGGAAAGAAAAAATAGTCATGTTAAACATAACTATTATTTTATTCAAACATCAACTGATCAGTAATAAATTAAAATATTCTTGATTTCAGAAACATAGTCTCCACAGTTAATCTCAATTGCAAATTAGATTTGAAAAAGATTGCTCTTCATGCCCGAAATGCTGAATATAACCCAAAGCGGTTTGCAGCTGTCATAATGAGAATTCGTGAGCCTCGAACCACGGCCCTAATCTTCTCCTCGGGCAAGATGGTTTGCACAGGTGCTAAAAGCGAAGAAGACTCACGATTAGCAGCCAGAAAATATGCGCGAATTATTCAGAAGCTTGGATTTACTGTAAGTAATCTAATTATAATATTATAACAACAAATTTGTTTTATAATTTCAGCAAATATCCTACTAATAGTATAAATGCGAAAGTTTGTGACGTTGTGAGTGTGTATGTTTGTTCCTTCTTCACACTGAAACAAAGATTGATTTCTATATCGATATCTGACGATCTAGAAAAGCGAACGCCTTTACACTTGACGGTTTTATTAGAATCATATTTGGCATACACACAACAGCTTACAATTTTTTTTGTCAAAATTTTTCTCAGCATACATATAACTAGCTCACAAAAATGAAGTAAGTAAATGTAATGTTATTCACGATACATTACTAACTTACGTTAAAAATTTTAGTTGAGTTGAAAACGGTTAATTGTCGCGTAGCTCACGTAACAGAACGGATAAGTAAATTGAAAAAAATTGCTGTCTACGCGGAAGAAGTCGCGGGCAGAAGCTAGTAATAAATATGTCTAAACAAAGCATAAGGTTTAAATGAGTGTGAAAGTGATGAATTCGTGAAATATCTACTTACTTACATTTGATGGTATATACCTCTTTACTATACATTACAGGGTTATTATATTAACCCTTCCTTTCTATTTTTTATCTGATTATAGAATACGGATATTCTTTATGCTGGAAAATTTATTTTATTTTAAACTTCAAAAATGTTTTCTTCTATTTCAGGCAAAATTCCTTGACTTCAAAATACAGAATATGGTGGGGAGTTGTGATGTGAAATTCCCTATTCGCCTCGAGGGGCTTGTGCTTACTCACGGACAGTTCAGCTCCTATGAGCCAGAACTCTTCCCCGGACTGATTTACCGTATGGTGAAACCTAGAATAGTTTTGTTAATTTTCGTTTCTGGCAAAGTGGTATTAACAGGTGCCAAAGTTAGACAAGAGATTTATGAAGCCTTTGATAATATTTATCCAATCTTAAAAAGTTTCAAAAAACAGTAGGTTATTGGTTTAATTTATTTACTGATATGTTGTACGCTGAGTAAGTACAATGAGTAGGAAATAGAAAAAAATATTAATTTCCTACTCATTCTTGAACTATTGTTTTTTTTAGTTGTATAATTAGGATTAAGATTAGAAAAGATAAGATTCAAAATAAAGATAATTTTTGTTAAAACCTTGTTTTTTCGTTGTTGTGTTGGTAATTCAGTAAAAGCTGTCCAGAATCCGAAAGAGTTTAGGAAATACTGAGTAGTGAGATAGGTACTAGGCACCCAACTTATTTGCGACTATGCAGGACTACGATAGATTAATAGTAAATTTTACTGGTGTATCCATAGCAGTATAGCTCCCAATCCCGTTTTTGTACACGGAGTCCCGTAAGTAGTACGACAAACTTAAAGAGGGAGATATTATAGGAGATATATTATATACCTACCTATTAGCTACTATTATAGCTGATGCCAGCGACCCCGTCTGCGCATAAATCGCTTATCGCTATCCCGCGGGAACTATGCGAAGAACTATCCTATGTCCTTTCCTGTAACTGAAACTATCTGTACCAAATTCCAACTAAGTCGGTACAGCGGTTTAGACGTGAAAAGGTAACAGACAGACAGACAGACAGAGTTATGGTTAAGTACTTTCGCATTTATAATATTAGTTTTAGGTAGGTATTAGGATTACAACTCGCGATACGGCTTTTACCCTTAATACCCTTTGAATGTGTGGCTTTATTCAAACAAATCTAATGTACCACCTAAAGTCTAATAGCCTTGTGTTACAAATAAACCCCTACACAGTTAGCTCATTAGAATTATTTGCCTTAATTAGCATTTGTATTTTGAAATGTGATAATGTATTTAGGATTGGGATTTCAAGGTAGGCCCAGTTTTATTATTTTAAGAGATTTGCAAAAAGTCTTTTTTCAAAGTAATCTTTGTTTTTTATTAAGAACGGAAAACTTGGCCTTAGGCTTGTGGAAGAAGAACTTGACATTGACATACTTGATTGTATGGTTACTATCATCTTCGTACGGATAAACGGAATTAAAAAAAAACACTAATAGCTAACTGACAGTGACAGCAGAGGGAACCATACTATACCCAAGTTACAAATTCGAACTTCGTATAGTGCCGTTTCGCTCATACTAATAGTGTTCATCTTTAGAGTCAGAGGGATGGTATGGTACGAACATCAAATTTCAGATTCAGAGTAACCCCTTGTTCATACTGTCGGTGTAGTGTCGGTCGTTGTAATCATTGGGAGTGCAGTGTAAAAAGCGTATTGTTTATTATGTTTTTTTTTGGATTTGAAGAATTAATCTAGCTAGCATCACCCACGCTTTATTTATTTGAGTGCAGTTAGATTAATCTACATATATGTATACATTAAATATCTGAAAAGAACTTTATTTATACACCGGAACTAGTTATCAGTTGTGCAGAGGGCGTATGATTTTAGTTTCCATTATCGAAATATCTTCGATCAAAGCTTCAATCAAAAATGACACATTATTAAAAATAAGATTTGCACGCACACAATGCGGACCGATTTAGAGAAGGAAGCAGGATCTATACTCCTCAAGAAATATGGCCAGTTCTTCAAACAACAATATCAAGATTGTATATCATTGTCCAACAATGAGAGTTGGGAGGAAAATAAAACGTTCTTGCCTGTGCAAGTGGCGATGGAGTCTTGTGAGCTGATCCCAATAACTGAATTGGTTGCCTCAGACAACACCTTGATGACAAAAGTACTGAGTGTGCTGTCTTCACTTTGTATTGAAGTAATGGCTCTTAAAAAGGAAGCATACGACAGGTATTTCTTTTTAATACACTTAACTGCAGTCAGTTGCCACACTTTTATTAGCCATATTAAAATGTACCTAGGTGCCAGGTTTTTAAAAGAAATGGTTTTTGTAACATTAGTTTATTATAACCTCTTGTAGCCATAGTGAAGTGAGTATGTACAGTAGCTATACAATATAAAAGAGCAATGAAGTTACACAGTAATGGTCCTACTTTAATCCCTTTGCTAATAGGATTGTGTTCAGATTAATAGCTATTAACTTAGGACAACTAAAGCTGTAATGACTTGGGGGGGATATTATTATTAATTATTCATATAGTTGTGTTTGTTTTTACTCAGGCACTTTGTGTTCCTGGCTGTTCATGATGAATATAGTAAAAGCGATATTAGTTTGCAAATGGAAGCAATCTGCCAGCTGAGCGCATTTACCAACCGGTGCGAGGAAACCCTGAAGAATCTCTGCACACAAATGTTTGCCATTTTTTCTGAGAGCATCAACCTGAGTAAGCCATCTGTTTCTACATTTTTATTTCTTTATTTTATGATATTGGGTGGTCTTTGAGATAGCGAGTCACCTGAAGATTATTTTATTACCTTCTTAATACCATTAATTATTTGTTGATTTCAGCAAGAATCCAGTTGCACTACATAATCAATCACATTGGTGAGCTGTTCACGGTTCTGGTCCTTTTGGAGCTATTGATATCTAATTCAGCACTAACTAGAAACTGGATGAAGTACTGCAAATATCTAAAATCATTGAAACAAAATACAGAAACTGTTGAACTTACTGATGATAAGTTCAGTGCAGTTATGGGAGCTATTGACAACATAACAGCTAAAGTAATGAATGATGACATAGTTCAAAATTCCCTCAATAGTCTCCTTAGTTTGAGAAAAAGCTTAATTGACAGGAATTCTACTGTGATAGCTGAACAGTTTGGTCATTACCTGAAGCACGCCATAGCCAGCCTTGAAAAGCTAGTCCAGGACAAACCCAATGTCAATAACATGAATAAATGCATTAAAATTAATGCTCTATTTGTGCTGAACTCACACTTGTTTGGAAATAATGACAAGAAAATCTTCAAGGCCCTGATTGAATTGAATACTAAGGTGAGATTATAATTGTATTGTTAATTTAATTTGCTATGTACTCATATGATTATAAAAAGCTGCAAGAGATTCGAAAATTATGTTCAATACAAAACTGAAATATAGCTTGTAGTAGAACTTTCATTTAATGTTTGGAACATAATTTTAATCAATTCTGTCAGTTTATGACAGTAACATTTTGTATTTTTCAAATTTCAGGCTCACAGCATTCATGTAATGGGTACCACAGTTTGGTTTCCTGAACAGTTTCTTCAGAGGTATTTGTCATCACTCTGTGCAGGCTACGGAAAGCTGTCCCAAACTATGCTAAAAGCCAGGCAGGCTTACATGAGCAACAAGAAATCATCGATTGCTCGAGATTTAATTACTTTGGAGGCAATATGCACACAGTGGGTTCTGAGCATTGAGGATATGTATTCCTCTAGCCATCGGGAATTAGGATCTACAGAAATGAATGTGCACTCCAAAACATTTCTTGATGGTCTAGATCTTGCTTCAAATATAAATTACTCTATTCTGACTTTGATCAACTTGCATCTTTGTTTGGGTGTGCCACTATCGAAAAGCATGTTAAAGTCATTATTTGCAGTGACCGAAATACTAAAAAGCTTAAAAAACGCAGTTTCCAGAAATTACAACCAGATCATAAACTCTGTGAACATGATCATTCAGCATTTGACTTTTCAGTCGTCTTGCTCTGTATTAGAAGTCAAGAAAACCCTAATGAGTGATAAAAATTTTGCTAATAAGAGATTAGATGACTTGACTTGCCTTGTGATTGCGGAAAGAGCCTTGAAGGGAACAGTGACTCAGGAGCGCAATATTGCTGCTAACATAGCCCTTAGTTTCATCCCAGAAAACATTTACCTTGAAGACAGTTATGAGAAACTTGGACTGCTACTTGAGAAAATACAAACCTTGGCCAATTTCATTAAATCTATAGAAGATCTCTGTAACTGCTCATGGGTGCTATGGCACCAAAATATAATACCAATTTATTTTGAACAAAACTTCACCACCCAATTGAATGTATTGAAATTAAAATATTTTTTATTGGTGTTGGAAGACTGTGTAGTGCTGTTGCACAAGACTGATAAACTATATGGCGAAAGTAAAGCCAGTGCCTTGCTTGATGTGATGAAAACGCTTATATCTGACAATGTCTTGAGGACCACTAATCAAAATATAGAAACGAATTTAAGATTACACATTCACTCACACTTGCAGCTGGATGTTGTCAATCCCTTCACTACAGACATGACCAAGAAGTTACTGCTTGTGATCGACACTTTCAGGGTCCAATGTGTCTACATGGCAGTCATACCCTCGACAGAACATTATTTATCTACAATGTACTACAACCTAACAACTGTTGTATTATCAGATTGGAAAACCTACGGAGAAATGCGACAAATGGCTAAATTTAAGTTTAATTTGAAAACAGTTGAAGACAACCTCCCCACTCAAACTCTAGAACAAGGTTTAGATGTGCTTGAAATCATGCGCAACATACATATATTCGTATCCAAATACCTTTATAATTTAAACAACCAAATTTTTATTGAAAAGAGCAGCAATAACAAACATTTGAATTCAATAAATATCAAGCACATTGCCAACTCCATAAGAACCCATGGCACTGGAATAATGAACACAACAGTCAATTTCACATACCAGTTCTTGAAAAAGAAATTCTTTACTTTCTCTCAATTCATGTATGATGAACATATAAAATCTCGCTTAATCAAAGACTTGAGGCACTTTAAAGAAATCGCAGATACAAATGGAAACATGTATCCATATAAAAGTGCGGAAAAGTTTAACAAAGGTATAAAAGTGCTTGGTCTAGCTGAGGATGGACAAAGCTATTTGGATTTATTTCGCGATCTTATTAGCCAGATAGGTAACGCTATGGGTTATGTTCGGATGATTCGTTCAGGAGGAAGACATTGCTGTTCAGATGCCACAGCGTTTTTACCTTCTCTAGAGCCTACAAAATCGTTCAAAGAGTTGACAGAGGAAAGCAATCTTGACTCCAAAGCTATTCAGGCATCAGAAGTCTTGGATAATAACATAAATTGCCTGATTACAAACTTCATTCAAGGAACAGAATATTTCAAATTGCTTGTCGATGTCTTCACGCCAGTGTTCAGAAACCCTAAGAATGTACATCTAAAGAATTTCTACATTATTGTGCCACCACTGACTCTGAATTTTGTAGAGCACATGATATTATCAAAAGATAAGATGTCAAAAAGGAATAAGGTTGGAGCTGCATTTACTGATGATGGTTTTGCCATGGGCATAGCTTATATTCTTAAATTACTAGACCAGGTAAGAAATCTGATCACTATGATGTTTAGTTAGGCAATGATGGGGGTCAGATGGCAAAGTTATACCAGTATATTATGGTACTATACTTAATTTCAAGTCAATTGGCTCATTGAAAGTGGGAAAATTTTTGGTGCCTGATTCGATTAGTGTTCTAGTCCATTCCAATCCATTTTAACGCTTTTGTAAACAAATTAGTCTCCTCCAAGTTCATATAAAATTTAACATACACAAATCACGTTTTCATGCCTTACGGGACAGACAGAGCCTGGGTGGCAAGACCTACAGGCCACGTTTAGCAAGACAGTGGTGAGTGTGTGGTGTGTTGTTGGTATAAAATTTAAATATAGTAATAATAATATAATTGTTATAAAATGTCATGAGATATCAAGTATGATCCTTCAACATTCTAGTGGATGTGAACAATGAGTGATTGTGTGGGAATAAAAATGGAATTGGTTTGATAATAATGGTGTTAAATTGAATTGGAATGGGGAATAGTTGGATACAAGTGAAGCGAAGGTAATTAAAAGGTCATTAAGCTATCTTGATGATGTCATCTGATTTAAGTACTTTTTTAAAATGAAAGTATAACAAACTGTATCATATCAACATAGTTAATTGGTGAAAAATAAAGTTTAACACAGTTGTTAAAGATTATCATTTCATTTTCTCAGGATTCGAACTTTGAAGCACTCCATTGGTTTGATTCTGTTTGGAAACACATCAAGGAAGAAAGAAAAAGCCTGGAAGAACAGAAAGCAAAAGGATCATTACAGTTACAGCAAGCATTGGCACTCACAGAAAAAAAGATCAAAACTTTGGAAGAAGAATTTAAACTCCTTTATTACAGTCTAACTAGTGCTAGGATATTTTTCAGATAGCCTGCTAAATAAATACAGCTATTATTAAGGTGGTATTAGGCTAACAAATATTGTATATAATACAATAATATTGAACTTAATTTCATTTGTAAGGTTACCTATGTATTACAGAACAGATAACAAATGTTTGTATAATGATATGATAATAATTTTACATTTGTATTAATTAGTGTTATATGAGCTAAATATTAATATATTTATCTGCCATGAAAGTTTTATTCCAAACTATTATTAATATCTATGATTTTGTGCATTTCCAAGAGGGCTCCACATTCAAGATGATCTTCCAAATGCTTGGCTGATTTTAAAACATGTTCTGAAGCACTCTCACCTTGTACATAAGAAAGCAGCCTTTTCATTGCTTGGTAAGCTTCCATGCCTGATGAAGGCAGTGAGTCTGTATGAGGCTCATATGCATCTGTCTCGTCATTGATATCAAAACTGGGTAAATCTTTATCACACCAGATAAACTGGTCTAAGCAATGTGAATACAATTTCAAATTTAATGGTATGTTGTACATTTGACACCAGTACATCAAGCTGTGGTTACCATCACAGGTATCATTTGGTTTTATATACAGGCTCCCTTCACTTGGCGGAAAGAAAATAAGTTTAACATGTGAATTTGATACTTCAAACCAAGCCAAACTTATCATATTGATATAGTCCAAAAGACCTAAGTATACATCATTGCCTTGTTCGATTTTCCTGTAAATCTGGAGTTTTCTGTAATGGTATTTCAAGCATTCTCCAATTTTGTCCAATGTTTTTGTCAGAAATTCCATATTTGTTTTAATTATTCTGATATGGCTAAATTTTAAATTAGTCAGATAATTAGTTTCAGGCATGTTAATGACTAAGAAGACAGGTTTCCCTTCAGATGCCAGTTCAATGTCCCACTCGTTCAAATAGTTTATGATGGCTTGGCAGTTGACTTGACCATTATTGCAGTAATAACTCACAGGGAGACTTCCAATGCCAGAATCTGCCATGAATTGTTCTCTTCCAACAACTGCAATTTTTCTTTTCTTCTGTCCTTTAGCATGAACTATGTAGAACATTGACATGTAATCATTGGGCAGTTGTCCAGATGCAAAATAATCAATGGTAAATGAGTGAGAAATAGAACAAGTGCCACATACATATAATTCATCTGTTGCATTGATGTCATTTACAAATTTATCCCACTCCTCCAAAGATTCCACAGTGTGCTGAATCTCAGGTGAGTATTTTATAATGTTGTGCCTCAGTCTGAAATCCAGTAACCAATCATCAATATAAACAAATTCTTCAGTTAATTGTTGTGTTATCTCTTGAGCTTTACTGAGTAAACTCCCTTCAGTTACAGGAGTCTGGTTGGATATTTGAACTTTAAACCAATTTAACAATGATTGGTCGAGATTTATGCAGCCAACTTCCTTTAATTGGTGATACTTAAGAGAGCAATTTTGTAGAATCATTTCCTTTTGTCTGTATATGCAAGTTATAGTGTGTGGGTGCACACCATACTCCCTTGCAATATCTGTTCTCGATCGACCATTTTCCAAAGAGTAAATCATGTGGACTTTATCAATTTCATCTATTTTTGCTCTAGGTTTCTTCATCAAATGAAATCTTTCTTCGGTTTTCGTTTGAACATTGTTGTCCTTATCCATTTGTTTACAAATTTTCTGATTCAGTTACTACTTAAGCTAACTTAAGTTTATATATCTTGTGTATAATAACTGATTCTATACCAAACACCCTCAGCAGAAAGGAGCAGAAATATAATTAACAATAAAATTATTGATTATTACAAACGCAAAACTGAGAAGACGCTGGAGACGCTACATTCGATGCGAACCATATATAGTAAAAAAAAAGTTACTTCATGTCATGACGCGAACGAATCAATATTTGACACTTTTGACAGTGACAGTTTGTTTTTTTTAAATTTTGTCGAAAAAAAACAAACGCGTCTATACCCATACTGTCATGTCTTTAGGTATCATGTCTGAGTCTGAGCCGAGAGTCCAATGGACAGTAGTCTAGCCGACAAGTTCAAAATGGTCTAAAATAGAGATACTGCTCTTAAAATTAAGTCGCGGGCAGAAGTAGCTTTTTTTATAAAGAAAAGTTTTAATGTCAGTCTGTACATTTATGGCGTAACTGTAAAGTCAGAGTGTAATGTGTACTTAGTATGAAACGTCCAGAATGACCAAAAATTTGGCACGCCACGCTATACTGTATCTGTGTATATCGAGCTCTTGGATGTTTTAAACTATATGCGGCACAAAAGTTCGTTCGGCAACAAGACCGGCCTTCATACCACAAGTCTCACACGTTTCGTAATGCATTTGCATATTTGCTTCACATCACAGCATACGGGCTCTACCCAAGTTATGGTCGTAACTGTTACGTCAAATTAGTTATTTTAACAAAAACCCGTGTCTTATCCAACCTCAACATTGGCAGAATCATCAAAAAGTTGATGGAGCCACTTTTTCCTAAGTTTGAATTGAATTGAAATATGAACACAAAATGAACGATTCAAAAAGCCCTATGAAAAGTAAATAAAACATAATAAATCATGGCGGATGTGTAGGTGAGTGAGAAAGGGATGCCACTGTTAGAGCAAGATAGATATATCCGCCATAGTAGCTAGGGCACAAGGGGACTTGCGCCAGACTGCAACTGCAGTCTCCATTCAAAATTACCTATGTTATGTTGCATATATACACAAGAGGGTAACATTTTTTGCTGAGATGAGATGATGCTCACAGTACAGTGCGATAGTGTTTAGTGTGGTCCATCTAGCAGTCTTCATTCTTATGGGTTTGATATTTAAATTGGCCAATGCGAATGCCACCCGAAACCGGAATGTTGTTCTAGGACCCCACGCTCAGGTGTAGTTTGATTATGATGAAGGACCGGGGGGCGTCGTCGGCTCGAATCTTCGGGATCCCACGGCGCCTTCTTAAACTCGGCAAGAGGGCAACGCAGTTTTATTTTTAGTGAGCATGCTCCCCCAACGCCTTTCCGCAGGGAAAGAGGTCGGGGGAGAGAGCCCCACATAACAGTCGGGCCCCCTTGGTAAAAAGGGTACGTAACGTACTACGTAAAAAAAAGGATAATGAAGGTACATTTACAAAATAAAACAATTTTGGCTATTAATTAATGTATATTACTTATAATATCTAATAAACAGCCTAGAGCGCAAATTAGCACTCTAAAGCGCGCAAGTCTTAGACTCCGATACTCAAAAGTAGAAAATGGATGAGAGGTAACTACTTAAAAATTACATTCACAATTAAGTGTTATCTCATTAAATTTCTACTCTTTACTGTCGCACTCCAGCTGTTAATGTAATTAGTACCTCGATGGTAGCAGCTATAATTACAATTTGAACTTCAAATAAATCGTTACTGACGATTATCCAAATCAAGAAAAAAAATGCGTCATAATTTGGTATTCCATAGTAAAATAAATGTAATTTATTTATTTACAGAACTGCGCGCTGTGAATCTATCATAATCATTAAGCACAAAAGTCAAAGGTGTATAGTAGTTTATACTACTAAGCACGCACTAGGAAAAATTAGTTCATCGGTACGTCGGACTTAGGGTAAAGCGGTTTCCACAGAAAATCGTAGCTGGTGCCTATTAACAAGTTAACATTCCCCATCAGTACTCGGTAGCGACTTCGGCCACTGTACTTCCGGCGAGCGCGGCGAGATCAGCGACTTCGGGGATTCGGGGGACGTCGGGGAGTCAGGCGAGTGCGGCATCGGGGACACGGGCGGGGAGGGCCTCGTGCGCGGCCGGCGCGGCGGGTAGGCGTTGTATATGCGGACGTGGGTGACGCTGCGTCAGTCCGCCTCGTGCTCGTGCAGCTGCGCCAGCAACGCCGCGCGCCGCGACTCCAGCTCGGCGTCGCTCCATGCGACAGAACTCGCCGCCGCTGACCTGACGACAAAACCGACACGTTATTATCTGAGCGAATACCTATTTTTAATTGTCCTGATTGAATCATCAACGCCCAAGCCCCTATTTCATAAACGACACGACATACACCCCCTTGCAAAAAAATCGGGCACCTATGGTTTTTCAGATTTTTAGGCATTAAAGCTTGGAAAGTAAGCTTTTCCGCACATAAAATACAAAAACCACGGGTGCCCGTTTTTTTTGCAAGGGGGTGTATTATGCGACCAAATAAATGACTATTAAAATTAAAAAGTACTTATTAAAAGTACTTATATGAGGATGTATGGATCAATGTTTGTTACTCTTTCACACCAGAACGGCTGAACAGAACTGGATGAAAATTGGCAACGAGATAGATTATAGTCTAGAATAGCACATAGGCTGACGAAGTCGGGGCAACAGCTAGCTTTAAATATTGCTGACTGGAGAAGTCACATCACGGATTCACTAATGCACTTTTCTGAACCATTTTGTGTTAAATCCGCACCTCGAAACCGGACTTGATATTCGCTACTAAATGTAGTCCGTAATGTCATTGCCTAGCTGGACTGACCTCTCTTTCTTGTCTCGTTTGTCCTTCTTCTTCTTGGGCTTGAAGGCGGGCTCCTCCACGGCCGCGGGCTCGGGGCTGGGCGGCGCGCTGCGCTTGCCGCGCCGCTTGTGTCGCGGCGGCGACGCCTCCGATATACCGCCTTCTTCCGGCGTCGGAGAACGCTACAGGTATACGACAAAATTAACGGTATTAAATTAGACTCAAAAGACGAGGCGGTTTGCTTCATCCTTCTTAATGCGAACTGATAGGGAATGGAATTCGCTCCCATCGTCTGTATTTCCGGACAGATACAATCTAGGGCTCTTCAAGGCTAGAGTGAATAAGCTATTACTGAACCAGTGAGTTACACCTTTGGCCTCATCTGCACCTTCCACCAAGTGAGATAGAGGTCAATCACTGGTCAGTTCATAGTAAAAAAAAAAAAAAAAAAAAGACAATTGTGGTCGGTCATATAAGTGGTCTATCACTTTCATCCAACTTTCTATCAAATGAAAATGTTGCTAAAGTCGAACTTTTAAGTTGACAGCCACATCTTTATGGCTATTATAATTAATGACGTGCAATAGATTTTTAATCTTAGGGTGGCACACTGGCCACATATTTGGCCAATGGTGCCAATAATCTATGGAATAGTATTGTTAAATTTTCGCTGGCAAGATTATGTAATTATACTTTGTCCATACAAAAACTACATGCACTACTTAGAATAAAAGTGCAAACATTTCGCCGAGTGGTGAGCCGAGCTTGAACCAAACTCTACCTACTAGGCCGAGCACTGTCTCGCCCGTTCGATCGGTACATGTGATCAAGGCTTTACTTAAAGCAAGTGTGTGCAAGCGCGCGCACATATAGTTTGTTTACCGATCGCTTACTCTGTTATAGTCAGACAACAGTCCCAATAATACTAACGGGCACGGGATCGTGCTTGCGATGCTTCTTCTTGGACTTTTTGTGCTTGCGCGCCTCGTCGGAGCTCCAGGTGGCGTGGCTGAGCGCGGGCGACGGCGAGCGCGCCGGGGCCGGCGTGCCAGAGCGCGAACGCGACCGCGACTTTGACTACAACAAACACATTGATTGACAGGAGGACTAGTCCATAAGTTCAAAGTCGCCAAGCGTGCTATGGAGAGGGCTATGCTCGGTATCTCGTTGAGAGATAGGGTCCGCAACGAACATATCAGACAAAAGACGAAAGTCGTCGACATAGCCCGAAGGATTAGTACGTTGAAATGGCAATGGGCTTGCCACGTTTGCCGTAGAACTGACAACCGTTGGAGCAAAAGTATCCTAGAGTGGAGACCACGTTTGGGAAAGCATAGTGTGGGACGCCCTGCGACGCGTTGGACGGATGACCTTAGGAGGACAGCTGGCAGTGGCTGGATGAGGGAAGCCCAGGATCGAGAAAGTTGGCGCAATATGAAGGAGGCCTACGTCCAGCAGTGGACGGACAATGGCTGTAGATAGATAGATAGAAACACATTGATTATAAATAGGCTTTACTTTGTAGAGTTCCGATGCCAACGCGAGTTGGCTGATGCCAACAAAAAGTTACCTTGATACTTCGTAAACACACGTGCACGAAAACGTTGCCTGTGTGACGTATACATAGTTAAGCCAGATTCATGCCATTAAGCCATTTGTCTGTCGTGTTGTGTTGTGATGCTCTCGGTCGTGATGGCTACTGTTCATTTACATGACGTGTTATGACGCATTGTGACAGAGAGCATCACAACACAAGACGGCAGACAAATGTGAATGCGGCAGCTCTGACGCGTCACAACACTACACTGGCCGTGCACACTAGTCCGATGCTGTGTCCCCACCTCACCTGTTCTGACGCGAACCGGGATCGCTTGTGATGCGACAACATAAGCCGTCACAACACACGGTATTAGAGAAATGTGGACACAACCTATATGAAACCGATACCGTTCTGATGCGTCACGACACAACACGTCAGACAAATGTGAATCTGGCTTTACATTAACACGCAATACCCGCCACCCTCCGGTTAAACAGAGACACGACTATCACCAACGCCAAGCAAGACGCCGTCGCGTTTCCTACGGCTGTCTTACGCGTGTGGTTGGGGAGCATCACAGAAACAGCTTTTTGTTCGTTAACACTGACCAAAGCTGGCAAATAATGAGATCATACATAAATGTATAACTTTAGTCTTGATTTATGAAAGTAATGTAAATATTACCAAGTATGTTAAAAAAATAACATACCGGTGAGGCGGAATGTGAACGCTTCTTTTTCTTGGAACGTTTCGCCTTTCTGGGCTTGGGATGGTGGTAGTGCATACAGCTTTCCTCTTGCTCGTGTTGGAAGTCCTGGAAAATATTAATTATTAGAAATACTTTTATTTTATTTTTTATACTTTTTCGTTCCTCAGAGTTCTTAAGTTCACTTATAAAAGTATCAATCAGTTTTAACATCTGTACCTACCAATTTATCTCTTTTACACACGCTTACTGGATGGACAAAAACTAATTTTAAATTTAAAAAAACTTGTAAAAAAAAATCTAAATATAGCAATATACTCTCGTTTGCGGTAATTTAGCAGAAAATAATAATAATTAAGACTGTATTTTACTTACCTTGTATATCCTGACCCTGTCCTCTTCCTCAGGCACGGCCACAAACTCCGGCGCCTCCAGGTCCAGTTTTTCCTTGGCTTCAGACCAAGGCAGTTGGTGGTCCACGTTGGCTTCGCTAAGCGCCCATTTGAACGCGCTCTCAATTTTTTTCAGAGCTTTCGACTCCTCCTTCATCTTTTCTTTGTTTCTCGCTTCAGCCTGTATTAAAAATCGGTTTAAGTTCGAGGTTTGCAATGGGCTGTTACGTTATTCCCATTTGGCCATCGATCGTTTATAATCAAGATGTAACATCAGATACTCAAACAGTTTCTTAAACTAGCTTTGAGAGTTATTTTCAGCGCAGTCGCGCGAGAACCGCCGATGCAAAACAAAATGACAAATATTTAAAAATAATATAGGAATGTAAGCAATGGTGTATGTCGACTACATATGATCAAAGCATTTTACTCCATGAAGTACATAGATAGGTACTTATACCTACAAAGGAAAACACTAAAGTTTCTTGGAAATGTATTTTGTTTGGGTTATGACCAGAGATCGGACAGATTTGCGTCATCGTTCGCAATAAAGTGGACATGACTCAAAAATTAATCAAATAATTAATCATTTAATTAATTTCTCGAAATAAAATTTGAACTCCCGGAGATAAAAATTTACACATGCATAAAATTATTAGCAAAATGTTAATTAAAGTGGCAGTTGTCGTTCTCGTAAATATTTTTATATAATAAAGAAGAAATCACAATCCTGCTAGATATGATTATTATTTCTGACAAAAAAAGTTTTCTAGTTCTATAGGTATACAACCTCCGTGGATATACTTATTCTTAATATATGTATTTTGACATATTTGATTAATTTTGGAGTCATGTCCATATTATTGCGAGCAATGACGCATATTTGTCCGATCTTTGGTTATGACGCCCGTGACGCCTGCCGCTCACTGACTTAAGAACCGCGTGTGACTGACACGTGAGATGACACATTTAAAACAAAAATTAAAATTTTTAGATTTATCAAATGTTTTCAGGACGGGGACCGGGGAGTTTGCATGATCACGCCCTGATATCATGGGCATAGAATCCTACGAGGTTGTACATAAAAAGTGGGAGCAAGAGACCTACATATGAAGTATCAAGTTGATCTCTACCACATTTATATTTTAGGATGATCACCTTTTCCAGCAGCGCGTTGTAAGTAAGCTTGACGTTCCCGGCATCCAGCGCTGCCGACTTGCTGTCCTCGCACACAATAGTGGCAAACTCTTCAAACGTAGTATCCGGCTTCACTTCAAAGTTTTTCTCTTTCAGGATTTCCTTTATCACCTTCTTCTCATCATGGAACCGCGCTTTCAGGTTCTCCACATAGAATTTGAACAGGTCCAAAGGCGTTGATCCTTGTTGGCCTGGAATATTTGATTTCTCATTAGTAATTTTTGATTAAAATTTTCTTTGATTTTTTTCATAGTAGATGAATGCGTCAGAGCGGCAGATAATATGCTCGATAGATAGGCGTTACACACTACATTTTATTTACGGCAGCGTCTCTAAAGCGGCAAACTATAAGGATAACATTATTTTCCTTCTACTGTAATACAAACCTCTGTAAAGTAATAACTGAATCTATATATTCTCTAAATATGTCGTCGATGTTGATTCTTAGGGAAAGAAACGTGGTTCTATTTCGGGTCATGGAACATGCCTGATAATGGTTATCTTAGAGTGGTCTTCAAACAGACCTTGTACACATCGCAGACTCGACGAATCAGTGAAGCATAATCAATTTACTAGTTACATTAGTAATTTTTACCTAGCATGGCAGAAAAACGCATATCAGCTGAGATAACCGGGTAAAGCTCCACCCACAAAGACATCGACGTCAACTTGCCTTCCTCGTGCAAACCGTCTAATAAAGCCTGCAAATAGAGAACATTATGATAGAGATAATGAGAAAAAATATATCAAAGCAAACAAAGTGTCCAAATATATCGAAACAAATCTTTATACCAAGGGCTTATCCCGATAGTTTGGTCCACTTGGGTCGTTCCGATATATGTGACGCTAAATGTCCACTTACGTAGTTTTATGATGTTATTATGATTATACATACATACATACACAAGTCACGTCTTTATCCCTTACGGGGTAGACAGAGCCCAAGGCAACAAGACCTAAAGGCCACGTTTCGCTTGATTGTGGGAGTATAGGTGGAAAGGGGAATCAAAATAGTGATGGGTTGTTAGCCGCATCGCCTATAACATGATTCCTAAGATTTTCGCCCATTCCGTTGATGGGATTTACTATCTGCGCGGGAAGAGAAGCTAGCATGGAAGCGATTGAGATATGATTGACATACCAAAAAGTTGTCCCTGTTCTTTCTCTGTTGCCGCTTATTCCTCTTTTTGAGCTGCTCCTTCTCTTGAGCGTATTCACTCTCCAAATTCTTTATGTGCTGTTCAAATACTGCAAGACAAGATAGCAAATTCTGTATTGAATCAGGCGTTACTTTGCGGTGATCCACATTATTCCACATTAATAAATTACCAGATAACCAGGAAGACATACTTAACTTTAACGTGTAATATGACTTGTAATAAACGAGTCTATTCTATTCTTTATAAAAGCATAAAAAGTACAGTACACACTCGAGTGTATAAAAATGTAAGGTCACAATACATATATTGCTTAACACATTCTCTGAATCGTAATAGCATTTATTTCTATCAAATCTACACAATAAGTGTAGAAAGAAAGAATGCGTTGCTTGCACTCATGCGTGGGACCATAACTATGGGCTCAGAATTCTATCCTGTAAAATGTGTTACGAGTTTTTGAAGCGTGATTAGTAGTTATATATTTTTTTACTTAATTATAACACTTACCTATGAGTGCATCCTCTTTATCCATGCCAAGCAAACTGACGTCGTTTTTGAATGCCGAGTTTTCGAGAAGCAAGACCTGCGCTTCACTCCATGTACTGCTATAAGTGATCTCATTCATATTTTCCAAAACCTGATGGTAAAAGAAAAACAAAATTCTATAAGATGGTAACCAAATCAAGCAATATTTTACTGATCTTGTTTCTTATAACATTTTGAACTCCCAATTGTTTTGATATTTTACCTGTGCTAACATTTTCATGTTCCTTTTTTTCAATGCCTTAGCCTCTTCCTTTTCACGTTTGGTAATTGTAAATATGCAATCTTTGAAGATATCCCTGCGATCCGTTTCCGGCACGCAACGCCATATCTAAAAAGAAAGTACAAGTATATACATGCTAGTAACTATACATATAAAAGGTTTATTCAGTAAGCCATGTAATAACAAACCTCCAGATTGCTGAACATGTCGTCACATTTGTAATATTTAGTCATAGATGTTACGCGGTCGCAAGTCATTATGAATTCTTCCAAATTTTCCCGGTTCTTTTTCGTTTTTAACCTAAAAAAAAGGAGTGACATCTTAATTATTATTGATTGAAATTAACATACTTAAGTTCTTGGCACAACATAGTATCAATAATTTCGTCAAACTGAGTAGGTATATTTTTTAAAACTTACTGTTCAATTTAATTATCTACACAGATAACATGGTATAATAGATACCTGACAGTTATGATATTAGGAACATAACATGAAGTGATGAAGCAGGCCCTAAAGCTATTACATTAGATAGTTAAATACTCCACCTTAATTCCTCTCTCTCATCTTTGACCTTTTGCATCTTGTAGGCATTAAAAGCTTGTTTTTTGTCACTGAGTTTCTTAAAAGCAGTATATCGAGCATCTTTTGAGATGACTTTCACACACTGTTCCCAAGTTGCGTTTGATGAAATGTTCTGTAAATGGAAACAAAGTTAAGAAATTATGCAAATCATTTAAAGTTTAAATTTGAAACCTTTCCTAAAACTGCGCACAGTACAATTTTTTTTTCCAGTAGGTACTGTAGACAATCTTCATATTTATACAAGAAAGATGTACCTTATCCTTAAGAAGTTCCTTAAAAGCCTCAATAGCCTCTTTCTTGTCTTTATATTGGGGTTCTGCGACGGGTTCGGCCACATCCAGAGCTTGTGCTGGAGATGCCACATCTTCTGGTTCAACTAGAATTAATATAAATTTAAGAACAATACCTAAATGTATTTATGACTGATTGTATCAGGGATTAGTACCTTAATGTAGAAATTCATTAAATCATTTTATAAAGCAGTTCTATTCAACACGCAAATATTCAGAAAACAGTAAACAGTAAACACAACAATTTTTCACACTTTCGTTTCACTAGCTGTGATAGATATCATTTTACATACTTGAAATAAAGTCTACTATAAAACTTACTATCTTCTGGTATTGGGATTGAGCTGACAAGAGACGGGTCGATGGATGCTAGAGTTTTGGCCATGGCTTCGTCGAGCGCCGAGGAGCCGCCGGCGGGTGCGGCCGGCGAGCCCGGCAGCGGGACTTCGCCCGGGGGCAGGTCGCCATTCAGAGCCATACTGGAACACAGCCATAACAGAGTCAAAAATTTATTTCTTGCAACAGAATTCAGGAATGGATCAGGAATAATGATAATTATTAAATTTGCCCATAAATACATAAACACAAATTGAAAGCATCTATTTTTACTGTTGTATATTACCCTCGACTTCTCCAATATCTATAATATCTACACATATATACCTTTTCAATTACATAAAAAGCATGTTAAGATATTTTTTATACAGTTGGCTGCATAGATATTGTAGAACTCGATTATACCTACTATAATAATAGTCATATAATTGTATGTATGTATGTATAACTCTTTATTATACATAAAACACAAGAAAAAGATGAATACAGGACAACACACATGCACAAAGGCGAACTTATCCCTAAAAGGGATCTCTGCCAGTTAACCAGATCCAGATTAATTAAATCAGGTGACACATTTCTTTTTCTATGTAGCCATGTGAGCCATTAGGAAATACCATTATTGTGTCAAAATTTTCTTCATCAGCACAGTAAGTAAAGTAAGTAAGTCGAGAGCATCTTGCAATAAGAGTGACTGCTTGTCTGCAAAGTTGTGGAGGACATTTCGAGCAAATGTGAATTTGTTAACATCTGTTGTAATTTTTTTCTGAAACCTTCATGTCAAATATCACATACCTACACATACAGACATACACATATCACGTCTTTATCCCTTACGGGGTAGACAGAGCCCTGGTAACAAAACCTTCAGGCCATGTTTAGCAAACATATGTCAAATAAATCAATCGTAAATTGTACCTCCTTTGAATTTTTTAAACTACGTTAAAAAACGTTATTAAAGGTTACGAAAAAGCGTTATTAAAGGTTACAAAGACGTGATTTGTGTGTATGTGTATGTATGTTAAAAGAGGTTGTTAGAGCTTTTGTAACTCTCGACTTAGTTTAGGTAGAGCTATGATTTTTAGACTAAAATGTAGCTTATGTTGCCTGTTTCCTACGAAAAATAAAAAATTGCAGGTTCACAACCTAGATTTCTCAGAAAATAAGAAATACTAATAATTAATCGTTTTTTTCACATTTCTCGTTTTGATGAGTTTTTTTTACCAAGTAATTCCCTATTTCCCTGAGTTGGGACGCGGAGCGAGAGGCGCAAGATAGGAGCGGATGGAGACGTCTCACGAAGTCCCTCTGTACCACTGGGGTACCATAGGAGAGCAACAACAACAATTCCCTATTTTTGTACATTTATTAACGCAGAATTATTGCTCATAACTCTATCTATCAAACAACAAGTCAGAGTTTCCTGGTCAGATATGACATAATTTCTATGAGTGCCTTTATTTAGCTAAATTAAAATTAAAATGACTGCCATTTGATGCTGGTTCGAAAAATATACGGTTATTTTGACGATAACACTTATTGTACTACACACCCCTAAAATCTCCGACACCAATGACCGGACACACTAGAAATATGAAGAAAAAAGAAGAAAAGTAGCTTACTGTGCTGCTTCTTCTGCAGCAATTTTGTCCTTGATATCCTGTAGCTCGGGTGGCACCACCCAGCTTGACTCTTTAGTCTCGATGTTGTGGTAGTACAGCCGCCCAGCATCAGTTGTGTACTCCTTCCACACACAGGCCGATAGAAGCTTCTGTAACAGATATTATATTTGGACGACCGGATGGCCCAGTGGTTAGAGAACCTGACTATGAAGCTTGAGGTCCCGGGTTCGATCCCCGGTCGGGGCAGATATTTGTATGAAAAATATGAATGTTTGTTCTCGAGTCTTGGATGTTTAATATGTATTTAAGTATGTATTTATCTATATAAGTATGTTTATTTTATCCGTTGTCTAGTGCCCATATTACAAGCTTTGCTTAGTTTGGGGCTAGGTCAATTGGTGTCAATTGTCCCAAGATATTATTATTATTATTATGTTTAATACATTCAGTTCTAGGGGAGTTCTTTGTTCACAGGCAGTTTTTGCTACAAAGTGGAAAAACACTGCTACCAGCTACAAATGTAGGGCATACATAGCATAGTATAGGGTAGACATTCATTTAAAAAGTCAGAGAACACAAGTGCAGTGATATACATGTATCAGCTCAAAGAGGTGCTAGTGTATTATTTTAAATAATAATAATAATAATAGCAATGTGTGGCAGCAAATGTGATACATATACAGGGTGTTAGGTAATGAGTGGATAATCCTTGAACTATGGATAGAAGGCACTTAGGACGTTATAATAAAGCTAAAATAGGTTTAGTAAAAGTGGCACGGTTTCCGAGATATTCGGACTTTTAGGTTTTTTTCGAAAATGAACACCCTTGTTCAATGTTTTGATCATAGCACCATTTTAAGCTAATTTTTTCAATTTTTTATTTTTGCTCAATATTCTTGAGTACTTGTATTTTTAGATAGGCATTATTATTTTTATGAGACTACATGGGATTTTTTTAAAAAAAATCGCTAACTTAATTTTTGCCTGTTCAATCGTACATTGATCGAATTTTCAGCTCTCACAGTGAAAAAAAAATACACTACCGCCTAGTTGCCAATAAGCTTAAAAACATGCCGGTTTATTGACAAGTTAAAAATGGTAATTACTTTTTGAATTTAAATTCAAAATGGCAAAATAATAAAAAAAATACACGCTCACCCACATTTTTCCCGATTTACTTTTTGTATCACGGGCGTAGAACAAATTTTTTTTTATTGCAAAAATAACATTATTGGCCACTTATTTAAATGCAAATGACATTTAAATAATTCCAAATTTAAAAAACATGCTGACTGCCTTTTGTTTTTTTTTCTACTTCGATTTTGAATTTCGCTATTATTGCATAATGAATGGTGAAATTGTGCCTTGGTACCTACTCACCATAAATGTAATGTATTGGGGCATATTCTATCAGTGTGTATTATGTTCGAAGCAGTATTAAAGTAAAAAACTTCAACACAACGATCTAAACGCAAAATTAACCATTCATTACGCAATAATAATTAGCGAAATTCAAAATCGAAGTAGAAAAAAAAATAAAAGGTAGTCGGCATGTTTTTTAATTTTGGAACTATTTAAATGCCATTTGCATTTAAATAAGTGGCCAATAATGTTATTTTTGCAACAAAAAAATTTGAGTTCTACGCCCGTGATACAAAAAGTAAATCGGGAAAAATGTGGGCGAGCGTGTATTTTTTTTAATTATTTTATCATTTTGAATTTAAATTCAAAAAGTAATTACCATTTTTAAATTGTCAATAAACCGGCATGTTTTTAAGCTTATTGGCAACTAGGCGGTAGTGTATTTTTTTTTCACCGTGAGAGCTGAAAATTCGATCAATGTACGATTGAAAAGGCAAAAATTAAGTTTGCAATTTTTTTTTAAAAAATCCCATGTAGTCTCAGAAAAATAGTAATGCTTATCTGAAAATACAAGTACTCAAGAATATTTAGCAAAAATAAAAAAATGAAAAAGTTAGCTTAAAATGGTGCTATGATCAAAACATTGAACAAGGGTGTTCATTTTCGAAAAAAACCTAAAAGTCCGAATATCTCGGAAACCGTGCCAGTTTTACTAAACCTATTTTAGCTTTATTATAACGTCCTAAGTGCCCTCTATCCATAGTTCAAGGATTATCCACTCATTACCTAACACCCTGTATAGTTTTACTCTGTATTAACACATTTGGTACCATTCTACTAAGCTCTTGCTTTATGCTGGACAATATTATTGTAAACATGCAACGGAAGTAATGTGTGTGCTATCTGGCATTATTTAATGATTAAAAAACCGGAACTTACTTCAGCAGGTGTTTTCAAATCATCAGGTTTCTCCCAAAGGCTCTGTTTGGACACGGAGTTGTAATAATAGGTGCGGCCATCAGGGGCTTTGTGTTCCGACCAGGGGCTGGTTTGATTGGACATGGGTGTAATTTCTGGGGCTGGAGCACCTAAATCCTGAAAATATATTTCATTAATTTATTTCATAGATACATACACATATAAATCACGTCTTTATCCCTAATGGGGTAGACAGAGGCTAAGGTAACAAGACCTGCATGACTGTGGACATACAAGTGGAAATAACATGATTCTAAAGAATTTCGTCCATTCCCTCAATGGGATTTTACCATCAGTGAGGGAAGAGAAGCAATTGGTACATTCTGTTTTTTCTTTGCTCCCAGACCAGAATGTAAGGGATGAAATGATCTGTACCTGTAGATCTGAATGTAATAACTTACAGGTTTAAAGGGCGGAAATCCTGGCGGTGGCATCGAGAATGGCGGTATCAAGGGTGGGAATCCCATAGGTGGAGGCAAAGCAGACATGGTAGGCGCAATACCCGGTACGGGGGGCATGGCCACTTGAGGCGGCATTGGTGGCGGCAACCCACCCATCATCGGTGGGGGCAGCAGCGGCGCAGCCATCAGCCCCGGCGAGCTTGTGCCAGTGCCCGCTGTATCCTAAATCAATGCAATAACAGTGAACACCTGCTATTAAATAAGATGAAAAGAGAACACATTTCTCAGGTGAAGCATTAGCATACCATGATAGTAGCAGATGCTACAATATGTTCCTGAATTGCAACTTTCGCGGCATATATTGTTATTTAGTAACTACTATACTATATATATATACTAAAAAGAAAACGCCGCAAGAAATTAGCAAGCCTTCGTGGTTTGGTTTCAGATTCAGACGTCACTACAAAATTTACAAACCACAGACTACAGTCACAGATGTCATAAAAAATGGATAAAGTTATCGAAATAATATATTTCAATAAGTTCTTTTGGACCCCTTGATTTAATATGGAACCCTATTAAGCCGCTTCTACACTGCGTTCTGTCCGCATTAAGAATGAGAAATACGCCTTATAAACTTGAAGCCACGCTTAAAAAAAAATTTGCGTTTTTTTTTTTAAATTCTGACATTTTGTAACGTATAGCAGCACAAAGTTAATTTTACCGTTGGGCTAAGCGCTAGTGTATCACGGCGCCTGAAAATTTGTATGCAACGTTATTAGTTTCTAGGGTTGACCACGTATCGGATAATCTTGTCATTTGTATACCACCAATTGATTTGACTGAGCAAATATGTACATGACGTAAAGTGGCATTTGGCGTGCTTTGCTTGCTATTGTGCTTTCGAGTCTTTTTTGTTGTGTGATTATTATTGCGCGGCGGTTTTAACCAATTCTGTATTTACAGCTTAGTCCACGAGTTGGACTTTGTTTTATATAATTGAATTATTCAACAAGAAACATGTCGAGCACATCGCAAAAGCATAGAAATTTTGTGGCCGAGCCCATGGGAGAAAAGCCTGTAACAGATTTGGCCGGCGTGGGAGAGGTCTTAGGCCGAAGACTTGAAACTGCTGGCTTCGACAAGGTGTGACTATTATCTAAGTTGTTAAATACTTATTACTGAAAATGAAGAAATTGGTTTAGGTTTTTCATATTCCTATGTTTACGTTTACAGGCCTATGTTGTACTGGGGCAGTTTCTGGTACTGAAGAAAGATCGTGAGCTTTTTCAAGAATGGATGAAGGAGACCTGCAGTGCCAACTCCAAGCAGTCTGCTGACTGTTACCAGTGCTTGCAAGAGTGGTGCGACGAATTTTTGTAAATTTTATGACTGGATCAATGTTATTTAAAGTGTAACAGCAATGGAGTCCAAATCAGCAATACCAACTAACATTCCTGTCACTCTTGGTTATAGTCCAACAAAGAAAGTTAAAATCATGCATAGTGTTCAAGGCTCATGATGAACATGGGTGACATTTTAGGCAAAAGTGTGTGGTTTCAGTTTAATTGATTTGGATATGAAGAAAGTTGTCACCAACACACAGATGATGCATAGTTCTTAAAACCACATATTTTACTCAAGAGCCTGCCACTATCCATGAATTTTATGATGAAACTAGTTCCATTGTTCAACTTTAACTTTTTCTTGTTGGATGGTATTTGTGCCTGTGGCAACAAAGGAATAAATGGAATGTGGTAAGAACTTAATTATTGAAGATGAAACTAGCCAAAATTGAGTTTAAATGACAGTAAGAGCTTTAATTTAGCTTTAATATTATTATAACAAAACTCTTTTGGACAAATTTTATTTATTGATGTATGTAATTGTGTTATCAGTTTTACATACATACCATCACATGCAAGTAAGAAACAGTAAAAACATTTGTGTTTGGACTCTCAAGCTGTCAAGATTTTTACTAAAGTAACTTTTTACATATATGTAAGTGTAAATAATTTGTAAGTAAGCAGATTTTACTAAAAATATGCATTTAATATTGTTTAAATTCATAATAATTTCATCACAGCCGGCAATTGAACTGATTTGAAGAATTCAAATATTGACCTCATGTTAACATTATTTCACCAATTTTTATTATAATTGACATAACATGGTTTTGTACTATTCATATTTATAATTAAACATTTCTTGTATATAATTGTTTGGTATTTTTACCCACAGCAGAATGCAGGCATTGAAAGGTATTTTCAATTTATTTTATTTTGAATTGTCCAGTCATGTGCCGACTAAAATTGTTAGGATAGGTTGGCGTGTTTTCAAGAGTATTCTTCTCATTAGTTTATTTATTGTGTAATGAACCAATATTATAATAAAATTATAACAAGTAACAAAGTAGTACATTGTTAACCCCTTGTATGCGGGAGTTAAAAAAAGTACTGCATTGTAGTCTCATTTGATTTCTGCTGATTTAAATAAAAATACAAAAAGATAGCCTTAAATTTGGCACAGATCCTGTCTTAAGCATACAAAGGGTTAAAAATTCAGTTTGGGTAAATTAAAGATTAACTTACTTCTTGTTTGTATTTACATAAATTTACAAGAAAGTAAGAAACAAGGTAATGATTTGTTATAGTATGTATACATACAGTAATAATATTATATCTCCATTATCTCCCTCTACACTATTATTTGCTAATTACATAGGATAATAACCACAATAATTGTGATGCCCTGTCTCAGTGGCGGACTAACAGGGGTCGGAAGGGGCGGCCCGCCCTGGGACCCCGGTCTTTGGGGGGCCCCAAATGCCACCACGTTCTCCTGATATTCCTCACCCATATCCATTCCATATTGTAGGTATGTATGTTTATTTAGCCTAAATAATTTAAGTATCACTTGCCAGATTTTAACGAAATAAACATAAACACTTATTAATACATACAAATGTGAACGGAATGAAAAGCTTGTAAAACTACATATTTTTTTAAGCTGGGGGGGCCTCATTTAGTTTTGTCGCCCCAGGCCTCTGACGGGCTTAGTCCGCCACTGCCCTGTCTCAAATAGAATAAAGAGCTGATGGAAATTCTTGAATGCATACTGCAATGTAGCCCATGAGCCATGAGTCATAGCCCTGAGAATGTATAATGTTTATACTGGGTTTCTCCCAGTCAACTGATGTCATCTGTTTTGGTAATTGGTTATATACCTATATAAACAGGGCATACTAACAATTCAAGCCATTACAACTACAAAGAATATAAAGAAGAATATGAGAACCCCAAAAACTTTGAACATTAGCGCCCGGTTCCCTGTGACACTCTGGAAGTATCTCATTATTTCTCTGTGACCTGCTTCAACATTCATCTCAGCCTCTTGGACATTAGCATCAATCCTGCCAATAGCTTCATCTTGTTCCTTCACCATATGGGCCAGCTGTTGAAAAATCCCTCCCAGCTCCACAATAGTGCTCTCAATGTTATGCATTGTCTCGGCTCTCTGCTGCACATATGTGTCAGTGTCATCTCTTAAAGCTAGCTGCTGGGTTTGAGTCTGGAGACCCATTGTGTCGCCCAAGTCTATACTAACTTCGTCTTGCTGTTGTAGAATAGAAGGAACTTCTTTTACAACAGGGCCTACCCTTGAGAACTGTTCTCTTCTGTTATTCTGATGTTTCAAGTTTTCTGACCTCACTTCAAGAACCTGAAAAGATTACTACTTGTTACACACTTTTGCCTAAAAAAGTTACTAAATGTATAAAAGATGTGGAATCTTTTGAAATCACCTGTTTGAACTGGTTGCTCATAGATGCTAGTCTTGACTGGAGTGCCAGAACTACACTAGAGGAGTGGCTGTGCATGCTGCGACGCCCGCGAGGCATCTCGCCCAGCCGGGCTATCTGTTGGTTGAGCGAACTTAGGTCTCCTTTGATTATATATGTTAGTTCTTGTATTTCTGTAGGACGGTCATCAAACAGAGATTTCTTTTTTGCCACTGAAATAAAATTAATGATAAGTTTATGCAAGCATAGAGTATACTTTTGAAATAGATTGATAAAAGGCAGTCTTACTTACATAAGGCAAGTTTTTCCAGCTTGGCATATGTTCCTGTTATGTTTTTACTTATTACTTTGGCCATTGACATGAACTGAGAATAGGTTTCAAGCACTGCAGCTTTGCGTTCGTCCCGCACTATGGGCCTGGCCAATGTGCGGCCTTGAAGGCTACGTACTGTCGACGCGAATTCATTAGTCCTGTCCCTAGCAGCCATGACCACTTCAAATACAGGCTCTTCAAGAAAGTCAAATACTATATCGGATTCCTCAAAACCAGGTCCTTTTGTAGGAATTAAAGGAATGGACGATCCCTGTCTTTCTGGTTGGTAATATTTCGATCCTTTCTTGTCAAATTTACTGTAAGAATTTAATTCATTTTCCAGTAGTGGTGTCTCATCGGACGTAGTCACTGACACACCTCCTATATTCCGGCGCCGAGGAAGCATCGCATTCTATTTTGCCTTCGCTAAAACCCTACAATTTTGTATGTATACTAGCTAACGAAATCACAAGATTTGATAGTTAACAAATTTACAATGTTGAAATGAATTCACAAAACATGACATATCCACGACTGCACTGTACGTCATAGTAAGAGTACGTCATTCATGGATGACATTTGAAAGAAACCGGTGTTGCCATTGCCTCGGTATGATACAATTAAAGTTTGAGTAGAACCAATTGAAATTTTACACGAAAAAGCTGAAGCGCTTAGCTTTCCTGTTTTCAGCGGATTGCGGATGAGCAATCTCCTTAAACACAAGATTAATTTTCTTCAGTCAGTTATGTTACGCTAGGCGAGCGCCGTTGATTGATGCGGATAAAAACGTAAAACGTAAAAAACGCGTAAATGAGTAGGTACAGAATGTCAAGTTTGTATTGTATATTGATTGTCTAATAAAAATGTATTTCAAATTGTTTACAATATAATAGTGATCTAGTCAGACATGTGTTAATTAATTGTAAAGCGAATGGGACGTGGACAATGAATCGAGTGCGCGCTCATTAGTGGATCAGCAGTGTTGCGTAGTTTTCTCTTGGCTCACCATAATATTAGCAATTATAATTATGGTCGAGAACGGTGGGTCCAGCGGGGGCAGCGACAGCCCCAATGCGACGTGCGGGCGCTCAGGGCTGTTGGAGACGCTGGTGCGCGGGGTGTGGTACCGCGTCCACTGTTCGCTTGAGGACGACTATTTCAGCGTGTGCCTGGACGACGGCTATGATGCCACAACAACGCTCAACGGCACCCTCAACAACAACAATGTTGAAACACCGAACAGCGACTTCACGGAAGTTCCAGAGGCGATCGCGAATCAAAAACGGCTAGTGCAAGTTGTTAAATCGGACAACAACGGCCTGGGAATATCAATTAAAGGTGGAATAGAAAACAACATGCCAATTTTAATATCGAAAATATTCAAGGGCATGGCGGCAGATCTCACTGAGCAATTGTATGTTGGTGATGCCATTCTGTCAGTGAATGGGGAGGACTTGAAGGATGCAACACATGAGGAAGCTGTTAAGGCATTAAAACGAGCGGGAAAACTGGTTCAGTTAGAAGGTGAGTTATAAAACAATATTTCTGTGAATAAGTAGTATTATGGGATGTTTTTTAATCAATCAACCAGATATTTAGATATTTAAGTATAAAAATTAGAAACAACATAACTACAAAAATATTGTGAAAACCAATCACCCAGGTAACAATCATTTATATTCATCCCAACACACCCTCTTGCTTTTGTACTAGTGTTAACCAGCACAATAGTTCCCGCATCCGGCACAGAGGGAAGTAACCATGGGTGCTACATGATACTTCAGTTTACTAGCTACCTAGCATCATTGTATCCTATCTATTTCATCTAAATACAAAACCTAGCAATGAGCAATAAATGTAATAACTCCTGATTATAGAGTTGAGCTGTTATGCCACAGATTGATGTCATCATAACATAAAATAATGACTTGTGTGATAATGCAATAGTAAAAGAGGTCTCTGAGTGTGCCATTAAGTCAGTCAATCTCTAATTGATTCCAGCTGGAGAGGATGTGGTAATTTCAATGAGCCCAGTTTATTCTCATAGACTCATCAATTAACTCCAATAAAAGGCCTTAATATGAATGCCAATTTTACTGTTGTATGATGTCATGAGGTCATTCGAAACACTTGTGGTATTTTCCTTACTTGTGCTTTTTGAACAATGTATCCTATATTTGATCAAGTGTTTATTTAGCTCTGACATTTATAACCAAAGAGGATTTGTTAGATGTATTTTCCGATATATTTACTTTCTTGTATAATAATTTCTGATTGCCTCCTTTCTCTATAGACAAATTTCCAAAACCTTCTTGCCCTATAGACATATTTTCTGATGTATAAAAACGAATATATCAGTGTTATATCGCGAAATATCTAGGAAAAACGGGAGCACACATGTTCGTACGTACCTGACATAACCAGACTGACAATATGTGAGGGTACCCTCATTTTTCAATACACTACAATCAGAAAATATGTCTATAGGGAAGGAAGGCCTTCGGAAATAATTATACAAGAATTTAAATCTAACAGAAAATTTGTTTGTAGGGAAAGAAGGTGATCAGGATTTTTTGTACAAGTAAACAAATATATCAGAAAATGCATCTAACAAAGCACAAAAGAGTTGTATATTTAACTGATGATGCAATACTATGTTGTGTGGGATCCAACAGCCTAGCAAACAGGTACAGCAGGCAGGGACAATTTTTTTGTGTGATTTGTAATTAATTTCATTTCTCCTCACCTGCTGTCTAAGATTTAACGGAAATTCTATATACTTAGTTTTCTGGCTTCATTGTGAATAAACTCTTAATTTCCAGTAAAATACCTCCGCGAGGTGACCCCTTACTTCCGCAAGGCGTCGATCATCAGCGAAGTGGGGTGGGAGCTGCAGCGCGGCTACATGGCCGAGGCGCCGCCCTCGCCGCCCTCGCCGCGCCGCCGCCGCGCCGACACGCGCTATGTGCCGCTGCTCATGGCCTGCGTTGCCAAGGATCTGCGTCACCACGATCCGGGTAACTGTCACCAGTACGACAGTTCTGAGGCCTTACGCCGACTAGGGCCGGTGCACGCCTGCGGGGGTAATGGATATCGTAAATAATATGGAAAAATCCGTCGCACGCCAATCGGTGCTGCCCTATTATTTCTCAACAGGCATGCATCTGCTCAAGTTGGCAGAGGGCCTGAAAGCTGCTAGGGTTCTGTTGACCATTGACACCTGGCCGCGACGTCACAGTCCCGACTTGATGCGCTATCAGCCTCTGCTAACGGCTTGCGTCTCTAAAAGTATTCAAAAAATTAGGAACACTCACTAGTATCTATAATAGTCATTAGTGGCAAGATTTATTTGATTTTACTCGAAGTTGAATGCTTTAGGAATAAGAACCGCTGTAAGGCTCGGAAATCTTTGAATGCAGATCAATACGACCGATACTAAATCGCTGTTAGGGGCGGCAATACTCCTTCTGCAGTCACGTGAATGACAGCACTGGTTTTTCAACTCACAATGGAAACACCTACATGGCACGCCATGAGTGGTTCGGTATCGTTTTCATGATAAGAGAACGGTGTCGGCGTCCATGGCATGCATTTACACGGTCAATGTTATCGCGTGATCCACGCATATCGCGATCCATATCACGAAATATACATGCGTTTTTTTTTTTTTTTTTTTTTTTTTTTTTTTATATGAATAGGACGGCAAACGAGCAAGTGGGTCACCTGATGGTAAGTGAAGTGAGTGAGTGGTATAGCAGCGAATCCGTCGTTTTGAAATCCACGCTCCTGTATCGACATAGCAGTGTAATGGATGGGCACGTACCGGTCGGTCCACAGAGGAGCGCACGATCGAGGTGTACTCGCCGGACGGCGTGCACGCGCTGGCGCTGCGCGCGGGCGACGCGGGCGGCGCGGCGGCGTGGCACCGCGCGCTGCACGCGGCGGCGCGCCGGGCCGCCCGCGCCGCGCTGGCCCGCGCGCGCCCGCGCCTGCGCGCGCTGCTCGGCGACGTGCGCTACGCCGGCTGGCTGGCGCGCCGACCCGCGAGGGACCACGTCAGTGCTCTGCTTTTTATTCGTTTATAAAATATTGGTTCCGTCCGTCAGGGGGACGATTTGGCCAATGTAGAATTAAAGACGGTAACATCCCACCGTTCAGCGCTTCCCTTGACCTTTGTTGCCCGGGGTGCACCGGCACAGACGCTACTCTTCCCCTCATCGAGTCCGTCTGCCGGTACCGTATCTGTACTGACTCGCACCCCTCGGCACCTACTCTACGCTGAAATTGCTAGTATACCTATGTGGCTCTATTTCTATAAACTGATGTAAAACATTCGATGCTCGCAGGGCAATAAACGATGCCACTATTGCCATTATTGAAATAAAAAAAATGAAAATGTCACTGAAAATTAGAATACCTACATAGAAAATTCCGAAAAGTAAAGCTATGGCCGGGAATCGAACCCGGATCCTCGTCATTCCGTGACGCGTGCTGCCCCTACACCACCCATAACAGGTGGGTAGTCTTCGATTTTTTCTACCTATTACTAGTTGTCACGTGACCTTGTTACTTATGCGAATTTTTGTCGCTAAGCGTCATCTGTTTGAATGATGTGTCTACGACACAATTACAAACTCCCGTGGAACATCTGCTGCTCACCAGGGACGGGAGAAGGCGCTGTTTTTTCAAATGATAGGTACTATCAAATGAATCAAGAATTTTTATTTCTTGATTTTTTATGTTTAATTTTACGGTTTTATTGTTGGAACTACCTCACAAATGTATCTACTCTATTATAAAAAGGAAATATTTGTTTGTTTGTTTGCATTGAAGTAGCAGCTAGTTAGTAAATAAATGATCATGCGTCAGCGCACATTATTAATTCTTTGAAATAGTGAAACTCAGATGATTTACGGCACCGCAGACAGCGAGCGTTTGACATCAGTCTACGACGCGGTCTCGTAACCGGCTCCAGGTACACATCGACAAACAAACGATTATTAATTTATATTTTTCGTTCTCTCTTTAAACAGATCAGCGCATCGGGCGGCTCGGACGATTCTGACGAATCGGAAGGCTGGCAACCGACTTTCGTCGCTATAACGGATCGAGAGCTGAGGTAGGGCTGAGTTCGCGTTTTATTTCGTCTCTCACGTCTACCGAGACGAGACGCTTCTATAGTATCCGTATGCCATCGCGGCTCACTCCCGTAGCACGGTTATTGATGGAGGTTCGCGTGTCGGTGTCGGCAGAATATACGAGGCGGCGCCGTGGTCGGCGGAGGCGTGGTGCGCGGCGACGGAGAGCTTCGGGCTGGCGGCCACGCGCCTGGCCTGGTGGCGGCGCGGCGCGGGCGCGGCCGCGGCGCTGGGCGTGCGCGCGGGCACGCCGGCCGGCCTGGCCGTGCGCGCGCTGCGGGCCGACACGCCGCACGACCTGGCCGCCGTCGCCGGCGCGCTCGTGGACGGCGCGCACCACGCCGTGCGCGCGCTGCCCGAGTTCACCTTCCGTGAGTACTAGCCGCACATGGGCGGCATCGCTCTAGGGGCGCGCCGGAACAAAAGTGCCGATGATTTTTCTGCTTGTGGTTTTTTGTGTTAATGCGCTTTTAATGAGGAAATGTTGCCCAGGTTGCCGCTTCCGCGGCGCATGCGCGCGTCTGTCGCTGGGCGCGGGCGGAGTGTGCGTGTGGGAGGCGGCGGGCTCGCTGGGCCGCGGCGGCGCGCGCGCGCTGTACCGCCGCCCGCTGCACGCGCTGCGCGCCTCCGCCGACGACGACCGCTCCGCGCTCTGGCTGCACTTTACTGACGACGACACTGTGGTAAGCGCGCCCCCTGTGCTGCTGCACTGTGCGGCGGGAGGCGGCGGGCTCGCTGGAAGTCTCAGCTTAATAGCTGATTAAGCAAAAACACTACACGGCCCTCCGCTATCTTGGATCCAAAAGTGGTGTCAAATTTGGTCTCACCGTGGCCAAATTAGACGAAATCGACACCCATGACATTTTATTGCATCAAAATCGACAAAATATCATTCGCCATTTTGGATTCAAAAACAATGTCAAATTCGGGCTCATTGTGGTCGAATTACCCGAACGCGTTACGGTGTTTCAAAAACGCTATTCGCTATTAACATTTGAAGTTGAATAAAGCTGTCTGCCCCATGAAGTTGTCTGTCGCGGACGTATAGTTAGAAAGAAATTATACATTTTGGTCACGGAATTACCAATTAATTTTGTGACAGGAACTGGACATGGAAGGCAGCCCGAAGCCAGCAGTGTTCATCCTCCACAACCTGCTGTCGGCGCGCGTGCACTCGCTGCCCGGCGAGCCCGCGCCGCCGCTATAACCCGCGCCCGTCGTCCAACCGATGCACGGGGCAAACACGATCGCTACTGAATGTGTTCCACTTGACTAGCTCATACGGTATGCCTACCATCGCCAGGTTAGGTGTACACCACAAGTTTTGCTACAAGCCCGTTAAAATTTACACACGAAATATTAGGCGAGATATTTCATCGGACCCGCGCATATACTGAGGTGAACTCTTTCGTCTACTGTCTCGATAGGCTAAAACTCGCGTCACGTCATTTGCATTTACGCAGGTCATAATTGAATTGTTTAGTGCAGAGATGTGACTCGATGTGGTCGCCTGCGGCAGATTGCAGTTCTTTGCCAACGTAATATAGCAGAGCTGCAAAGCAATAATAAGATTGATTCGTTAGCAGAATTGAGGAAGCTTGACGTGGAGATTAGTTAAATTTTAGGCCAGATATGAACTTTTTACGCAGACAATTTCAAGAGTGAAAATAACTAGGGGAGGTATGTTTTCCTGCTCACGTGTATTAAGAATCTCGAATAAGTAATACTCTTCTGTTTGATCATTTGTTGTGGGTTTTCTTAAATAATAATCAACCCAACTTTATGATGATATGTTGTAAAAATATCAATTCGCAGATAAAAGTTGTACCTACGACCATATTGTCTGACGCCCTCGGAATCGCATTCACAATTTATTTCAACGGTGTATGATGAGCGTAGAAAACAAAGAGATGTGATGGTGAATGCGATTGCGAGCGCCTGTTCGTTAGACAGTATAGCCTTCGGCATGGATTCCTCTGATTTAGTAACCAAAAGAGACATTTCCGCTTTAGCGAAATTATGGATATTACTAACGTGAAACGTTGGAAGTTGTAAAATGATCAGCTCTTACATGAATACAGTCGGTTTTACTGTTATTCTGGGTAACTAAATAATTCGAGATATTACCATAATTTTACCCTGAAAAACTTTTATACAACCTTTGTAAGCTTCGACTGTTTACTAGCTTTCGACTTGCAAATTTTAGTTACCAAGTTCGCAGTTTGGCATTGAGCCGATATGACTTGTAGTTAAGTTATTGTGCCAGGATCATATGCATTTTATTTTATTAGTATGATGTATTAATATTTAATGAATGGTTTCTGTATATCTAAGATTCTATGGGACATATCTGTGTAATGCAAATCTCAATGCAAATCCCTTGCGACAACTTATCATCAAGGACCGTTTTTGATATTAATAAAGTATTTTCTATACATTTTATTATTATAACTTTACCATATAAATCCAATACACCATATCAAATGCTGAATTAAATTAGACTACGTTAAGCAGTGAATGCTAGGGTAGAATAACTTTCATGAAACAACTTTGAGTTCCATTCAATTTGATACATTTTTTTTAAACATGGATGGTTTAAGAAAGATACTAAAGCTTGTGACGCACTGCGCAGATACGATTATATTATATCTGCGTACAAAAACAAAATTATCTGAAAGTATCACACAGTCGTGCAGATACAAATATCTTACCACATCTGTGCAGTGTGTGACACGCTTAACTGTAACTATCCCATATTTGTATTCCGAGGATCAATTATAACTTTATTTATAACATAATATGCCTAGATGGTAAATCATATGACACTGACTGTAAGTTTTTACTCGCTGAAAAAATGATTTTTGATGTATAAATCCACCACTGGTATGTCAAACAGACCCTTTGCATGGCTTCTCGGTATTTCTGAAGACCCAGACGCTTAATTGCGACAGTGAAAAGAACAAACCTGACTTCATGGCAAGCTATCTAAAATAAACCTATCAAGCCTTCATTGTTATGTGGTTTTATAATCTTTGAACTTTTTATGTACAATGTCTAAGCTGTAAATAGCTACTATTATACTTAATTAATCTTTACATTCCCAGAATGAACATTTTGGTTTGCTTTAATAATAGTGGTATGCAATCTCATATAATAAAATAAGCTAGGCTAATTTCTATCATAATTAAGTACATGATGTGTAGTATAGTAACGTAGCAAAGTCGTTTGACTAACAACGGGCAATATTTAAAGTGATAACAAAATGTTAGAAATATTTATTTTATTACCTCAATTACAATATTTTGTAAGCGTACAATGTGTTACTGAATCGATAGAATGGCTTTATTTTAAATTGTGCAGTTCAGATTTCACTTGTGACATTAATTTACAAAGTTAGCCGAATGTTGTTAAACCTTGCCTTTCAAAAAATGCTTTACTCGATTGATTTCCATTTTTGTGGTATTGATTGAAATTTAGAAAAATATAGATTATGATATGATCGTTGATAGTTTCCGCATTTTTTTCGTATATATTTTGCGTTTCGGGTGTCGCTTTACTTGTTGCTTGCCTGTGTAGGCGATATATCGATATTTGTTATTAAATGTATAGTATACAATTATCCTGATTTATTAATATTACTCGAATATGCTATGGTTTTATACAGTTATACTCAGACAGGACCGTAAAAGCTGTACAGCGCTTTTGTCGATAATATTTATTTATTTTAGTGAGGGCTCTCTTGTATTGTTTATTTAGTGTTTGTATTGGAAAGTCCTCATTGGATGATAACTAGTCACTGCGCATTATTTCATCATTACATCACAATCGTAAAGTCTAGTCTTTTCAACACGAACGAAAACAGAATTTAGCCTACGGGCACAGTTTATACACTTACTACGTGTTTGTAAACGGAAACTAGTAGTAGCATCAACTGTAACACCTTGACATGACCTTGTGGAAGCAGAACGACAAAGTCGTGGAATCTAATAATGCCAGACAGTTAGCGTCGTGCAGCTTTTGCAGCGTGCGTGTTGTTAAATTTGTGTTGTTAGTGTTTTAGTTTTGTATTAATGTATCTGATGTTTCAGAATCATTTACTCTATGTATCTACACGAAAATAGGTTCTAAGACCATACTAATGTTAAAGGTATTCTCTAAGTTATCATACATTAAATTCCATTTTGATTAAATTAGAGAAGTCTTCAAACATTCCAGGGACTCTGATTATGTAATGAAGTGGACCTTTGAGATTAATTGGTGAGGTAAATCGCTAAATACTATAACCCAATTTATTACATTTCGGAGTTATAACGCTGAGTCCCTAAGTTTCAAGACAGACTGATATAATATTTTTGTTTAGGTTACCACTAGTGACTGTGCGAAAAGTTGCCATATCAATATTTCAAATTAAGACTAAGGCATAATCTTCTTGTAATCTTATAGAATTTCTACTGATGACATTCCTTCGTAATAAGTTAAATAAATAGTTTTTTATTAACTTGAAAAGTAACCTAAACCACATTGAATTTTACACGGCTATATTATTGTGAACGGATAAAATTTTCTTGTATTTTGCTTCGTGTGACGTCTATTAGATCTGACTAGAGCATTGGTCTAATAATCCTTAGGTCTGAATAATTCACTAATTTCACTTCTCCAATTTAAGCTCACAAGATAATAAAAGCATAATATTCAAAGCATTTTGATTACAACGTCGCGTTACTACGACAATATACCGGTATTACCGGTAAGGAAACACATGTCAATTTATCCCTGCTTGCGTTAAAGCTGTACACGAAAAGTACGTTTATGGTGCCACCAACCATCCAGTTCTATCTTTCTATTGTGTTCCGCATTGTTCTCGAATAATTTGTGATATTAAAGTTTGTGTTACCAGTTATTTATAAATTCTGATACACATTTATTCTTCAGCTGTGCTTAGCAGACTTTAGCTCTGTTAACTGACTAGTAGTGTTAAAAATAAGTTGCTGAGTTTACCTCATACCTACTTAATAAGTAGGGGAAGAAACAAGATCTCTTATCTTACAAATTTTCATTATTGTAATTTGAATCCTATTGAAAGTACCAATAGCTCCTATCTTACATTAATCCGAAATTATAAGATCTTGGTTCTTCACCGTCTATTTTGTTATCAGAATGTTTTAGTACTAAACTGGCTTTAGTTTAATGCAACAGTGCGAAATCTTGCGATTATTAGACCATGTTTTCTACAATGACGAGTTTCATTCAAAGAGATCTTAAATCATTCCGTGTACCTACTAGTTCTATATAGATGTTCTTTTCAGCTCAATCATCTAGAATCTTCAAAAAGACGTTGATTATTAGTTATTAGTTGACGACATTATTTAGTGTGACTCATACGTAGTTAATGATTATATTTTGTAGCCAAAACTGTCATTACGATGCATTAAAACAACGAAGAAAACTACTTTGGATTTTATCTTTCAAACCTCACACTACACCTTGATGTTGACCTTAAGTAAACCCTACATCCACGTTCCGAAAAATAAATCTGACAGCAAAACTCCTGCAGTAACTTAACTTAGGTACAGAATAATCCACACACGTCTAAACATACTCTTACTTACTACGTAAATACCAACAACGTTCAAAAATAATATGCAGTCATTACTTCAATGTGAAAACATTATAATACTTCCTGACACCATACAATTAGATAATCTGCTTCACTAAGTACGTCGGTTACTTTTTTGGCTTTTGGAATCTAGGTATTTATAGGTATATACCTACATATTTGTGAAACCAACCTACTCTTACGAAATGTTAATCACTTAGGTCTTTGTCGTGCTTACTAAAACATTGGACGTAACCAACTTTCGTAATTTCCTCTTTTTTCCGAGTTTCTGATACAAAAAGTTCGCGTCCCCTTTTATACTGGAATAGGTAAAGGGTTTTTTCAAGTTCAGTTTAGTATAAATAAGTCAATCAAAGGAATTATTGATAGCATCTTGATTTTTTACCGATTGACTTTACTTATTCTGTTAGTGACTGCTGTTCGAACTGAAAATGACGACTTAACTCACAAGCTTAGAAACTGATAAACAACGTTACATAATTAGCCTTGCTAGTGGCAGTTTCGATGCCTATTGGGTCGAGAGGCGTCCGGCGAGCAACCGAATAGGGCACCGTCCGACCGAGGGCTCTTGCCTGCCTCCTCGATCCTACAAATCCATTGCATTACCAGCTTTATAACGAAGCTTCAGGACACATTATCAGTCGCCACCACACGTGGGTAGCATAAAGTATCAACTGACAACCCCCATGTCTGCCCTATTGTCTCGTCTTTCTATTGTTGGAACTGGAGTAGAGAACTAAATTTCCTGATTAGGCAAGTTTTGTCTCAATGACGCGTGATCTGGAAAAAGGGAAACATTAATTAATCTTTCTGAGTTTAAGCACATAATAATTATCTAGTACTTAGGTACCTACGGCATTTAGGTAGGCACTCGGTTAAATCGGGAATCCCGATTTTGAATTATGAACTAAATGTATACTAATACTTTGCTTGGGGGAGTTACAACTTACAAGTGGTAGGTACCTACAGTCATCAAATTCCGATTTTTGGATACAATTGGCATAAAATAGTACCTACCTAGTGGTAGAAACATAATGTAATATCGCATTGAGACAGAGTTACTAGCACATTTATTGGGAACGAGTACTAAAATCAAGCTCAAATTGGTTTTGTTTTATGCTCATGGATCTACCTAATGAGGATTTCACGTGCAAATTATTTACTTCTAAAGTAGATAGGTACCTACGTCGTGGATACCTAGGTACCGAAAAGTCTGGCTGTCATAAAATGTCTGGTCTGAATAATCCAGTGTTAATCTTATTATTATGCCGCGGTCCGTCGGTTAGCGCAACATAAGATGTTATTTACTGTGCGCATATTAAATTGCTTGTACAAAGCGAATAAGTTAGATATGCTGCATCTTGGCGCCGCAGTGCATCACAAATTATGATTTATGCCGCTGCGCTCGTGGAACTTTCATTTAGCGTACGATATATCCGTTGAGGCTCCATTACGATACGGGCTCATTAGTTCTACACTCGGATGACATTATTATGCGAAAATGGAACTTAATTTTAAGTTAAGATGTGGAATCGCATAGATTAACATCTAAGCACGTCTGGTTTCTTTCTTTCGCACAGCGCAAATAAAATGTTTTGAGTTCCAACCAAACATAGACATGGTGATCATGCTGATGGTGGCCTTGGTAGTCAAGCCGCGGCCCGCGGTCGTCATTGGTGCGGTTCTGGGTAAGTATAGCAAACAATTTTAATAGTCAAAAACTACACTGACAAGCAAAAATAACGGGTCGCTTTCCATATTTTTTTTTAATAAAAGCGATCCGTCATTTTTGCACGTCAGTACCTATATTAAAACTGATTTTGCTTAAGAAAAACTAATTACGCGTTCTTCCTTAGGGAGCGCGATAACCGAAATCCACGCGGGCGGAAGTCTAGTATGTTTTAGTCTCGAGTTCATCAGCGCACGGCCCACAGTGATATTTCACATTGTCCTATGTGGCCCTTGATCAGAAAAGTGTGAGGACCACTGATCTAGAGAGAGTTCTATTGGTCGCTGATCCTACTTACTAGGCATCCCTAGGCTAATGGCTACCGCCTGGAATGAATATTTGATCTTACTTAGATTAGGGGTTTGAATGTCCCGTTAGCGCTGAGCACTCGGGTGCAGGGCTGCCACTCCTGATGCTCCATCCAAATCCATTCAAATTACAGAATTTTGTGCCCAGTATTGAGGTGTTGAATTAAATTCTAACAGTCATTATTGACCGAGAGAGAGTGTAGACTGGTGATATCTTAGGTATTAGTATATTCTAATCAGCAGTAGGTACGGTCAAGTGCAAAAATAAGTATCGATAGGAACTTTTCAAAAATATGTCCCAAGACCTTATTACGCTGGCGTAAGAACGTATGGTACTTATTTCGAAACTTTGTCTAGATACATATTATTACACTTGACTGTACATACACACGGTCTTGTAAAATTCAACAGTTGGCAGATCATAGTAAAACACGTTTAGTCGGCAAAGAATTTACTGTAACAAACTAGATTTTTTTTTACTTCCCTGCTGTCATGAAATATACTCGGCAATTGAATAACTAAAGCTATCGGCTCGATACTACACATGATATATAAATTCGTAACTATTGCATAGAAACTAAAACTAAATGACATTCATTTTTCGTTCCCTTTGGTCCCACTTATAAATTAATCTGGTCAACATCGGCCAGACGGAGGGGTATGCAATTTTAGCATCCGCATGTAGAGGTAGGCAGTAGTAGATAGGGTAGTAGGCATAATGCATAGAGGGAGTTTCAGCGTAAAACAATGCATTTTCCATTTCTTATCATAAAGCACATTAGCGGAAAAATGTTTCAGCATCATGCAGGAAACATGACATAAATCATCCCCTAGGTCGTAGAGTTCGGTCTAAAGTCAGGGCAGCCGGGCGGAAAATTGCGAACTATACCACATCTTCATACCACGGAATGCATGCACATGCTCTCGGGGAATATTTCAACACGATACGCGATGTTGGCGTTCTATTCAAAGTTAGCCCTATACCCGATTTCAATTCTTCTCAGTTTGTAATATTTGGAGTTCGAGTATCGTTGCACGGACTCTATTCAGTTAACAATCGTGACGAGGCAAGGTAGTTTACTTTGAAGTTTGTTGGAACTGGAAGTAATTAAATTCAGAATAGCTTTTACTTTAACCTACTCCTACTGTATCACTATTTCAGCATTAATTATGTATGAGGAAAACTTAATGATGTGCGTTTATGATGGATATACAGACATTTCTTGTAGACCGCCAATTTTTATTCCTGTCCTTTGTCCGTTTGGCAAACGAACGATGTATTTAACCTTCAACATCAACTATAGTTCAACTCAACTTTGCCCTTCCGAAGCAAAGGGTTTGAGATGACGCGTTTTGTATACCTATTTGACGTGGCATTGGAAATACTTGAACCATAACTCTACTCTAAAATACTGACGACTAAAGTCTACACTAAAATTAGGAACTACCTATGTTAACAATGAAATAATATGTAGGTAGGTACTACTAGTCTTTTATAGAAATAGTTGATGCAAAATTATCGACTAATGGCTGAAAGGTGTGCTTCCATCGACTAAAGTTAGGTAGAGTTAGTAAGTCTTGACTTGAGTTTTATTCATGTTCAAGTTAAAACTATAAACTATAATAACTACCTACTACCTATGCCTATATAACATTGTGTAATATTATCTTATATTTGTGTCTTGCAAAAAGGAATACCTAAATGTCTTCTTTCTTTCTTTCTTTCTTTCTATCATATTTATGAAAATTCTAAAGCATGATCTTGATATAAGTAAGAGTACTTATATGTATATAACCTACATAAGTATTTACTTAGTGTTGTGTTAGTTTTCGTTACGAGCCTTTGTCAGAATCACAATGTCGAGCCACAAGATGAGCCGTTTCAACTGTCCTAGAAGCCGGCTTGGCAATTTGTCGGACGCTATTCACTTAACTAGCAAGTAGGTAACGGTTGTTGTTTCTTTGTTGTTGTTGCTCTTAAGTGTTTATTAAATACAAGAACTTATAGTTTCTCCATCTAGCAGATGCAATTCGGTCTCTTTGAAGACTACTACTAAAATTTTGGTCAAAAACAATATATGCGCCTTGGCAAATCAATTTAACGATATGAGTAAAATCCTAAGGTTGCTTTCAGCTGGCCTGCGTGAATGGCACGCGTTATTTCTTAATGAATGAGAATGCTTCTTTTTAGGTTTAAGCATACCTAGGTATTTATAAAATGAGCAGGTAACCTAGTTAAACATTCCCAACATTTCTCGGAAGAACCCCGTTTCCAGACTTAGCCAGGCAGTAAGTAAGTACCTACTTAGTATTTAACTCGGTACAAGTTCCCGACGGTGATGGTTATGACAGGTCTGACTAAACGCAGCGGACTACCAAAAGGGGCCATTGATTCGCTGAAGCGGCTGTCACTTGAGCCTTGGCGTTCAATTAATAAAACGTATTCACGGCGCTCGGTTCTTCCCTAACTCGTCGATTTATCCGAAGCCATAATGCTATAAATTCAGCTAAAATGTCGTGTACCTCACCATTCAGATGATTAGCGGATGTCTGCGGTGGGCACTTCCAATTGATTTCAAATTGTATGAATATTTGGTAGCCGGCAGTGAACTAACTCTATAGTAGAATTTCTGCTCTGCGAAAAGTGCTAATTTAATTACGTATAGGTAATTTAACATAACCTAATAATAAATATTTAATTACTTAATGAAAGTACCTACAGACAAAAAGCTGGCCAGGTTCCGCACGTAATATTATAAAATTAGTGTAAACAAATAAAGTAAGGTCCCAAACATTACCCTAACTAACGACCAGCTCGGCTAGCACGAGAGCGCGCGAGAGTCGCATCGCGCGAAGGATAGACTACCCGTCTCTTTCTAGAACGAACAGTAAGAATAAGACGGGCAAACTATTTCGCACGCGACGCGACTCTCACGCGCTATCGTGCTAGAATTGCAGATAAGCCAGACTCAAAGATAAATTGAATTTTGCAGGTGATGAATTTGATAAAAAAACTTTCATTGGTCATTTCCGAAGAAAGCTAAACTGTCTTTAAATTCAGGATAATGTAAATCCACTCGGAGCAACAGTGGCTTTGCGGAGTAACGGGGTTTGCTACACTTACATTGTTTAAGCAGAGAAACCAAAATGTTATTTTATGTTACTCTTGGTGATTTAAGGCTGCTAATTGAAGGCATGTAGGTACACATGGCCGGCTTCCGGCAAACGACGACAAAGCAACTTTAATACGCCAACCTAAACACAGCCTTTACGCTAACATCGTTCATTAACACATCAAACCAACGGCAATGGATTGCCACTGCCTCTCATATATTATGTAACAGTCACAAATAACGGGAGTGTCGGGTAACAACAACAAATTGGTAAATTATCCCTTAAAGGGTTCGTTGTAAAAACTAGTCAATTATTCAATGCTAGCTCAACCTACGACCTTGCGACGGTGATGAGGCGAACGCTACGAGACGGTTAATTGATTAATTAATAAATTATCCTTGTTTATTTGTAAAAAAACTGTATAGATTCCGGTGTTTATTTTCATGGTCCATAATGGATAACTTTACTTAGCTACTTTGAGATATAAGGTATTTTTCTTAAATTAACAATATGAAAGTAAAGAGGGTGATCTGCGCCTAGTTGCTTCAAATTCATCAGCGATCATTGTAATTCAAAATCGGGAGGTTCCTTTCAAGTTCCGCGAAATGAGAGTCGGTTTAATTGGGTCACGAACGAAACGCTGTCGAACATGGCCGGCCATTTACTGAACGACTTTTTCCTTTATTTCACCGCGAATCCTGTTTGAACTTATAGCTCCGGAAATAATCACTTGCGTTAAACTTGACAACGATTTAAAACGGACATTGCTTTCATTTCATGCTAATTTCTCGATGGAGAGTGTGGTAACTTATTTTATGTTGGGCTTACAATGTAATGGACACGAAATTGGAACTCCTTTTAGGGATAAGTTCGCCTTTGTGCATTTGTTTTGTCCTGTATTCACTGTTTTCATGTGTTTTATGTTTCGGAGGAAGTTTTATACACAATCGATACATTAATAAAGCATGAAGATACTTAGAATTGTTAACAGAATGCGTTCCATCCGTTTTTAGAATTTTTGTCTGTTTGTCTTTAAATTTGCGTGCTCATCACGTGAATACGGCTGAACGGATTTTTATGCAAACTCAGTAGAGTTTGCATAAAAATCTGGGTCCAGGAAACTATGGGATACTTTCAGTAGTTCTAGAAATTCAAAATTTGGTATGAATGTAGCTCTTATATAGCACAAGCACATTAAGTGGAATAAATCTAAAAATCCAATTTTTTATGTCTGTCTAAATAAAAAACCAATAAAAGATGAACTCACACTGCCTACATTTTGCTTGGGAGCAGGGCTCTTCTGACTCTGGATTTTACGTTTACTTGCCGAATTTGTACGTAGCCCTCGGGGCGCGAGTGCATACGACACGCACTTAGCCGCTTTTTTTTTAAATTGGTTTTATATGGGATCTCTGGAAATATTGAACGGTTTCTAAAAATTATTTTTTAACAGAAAATTACGCTATGCTCTGATTATAACATAGACTACTTTTTATCCTGGGAAACTGAAACTTCTCGATTTACACAGATGAAGTTGCGGGCGACAGATAGTTAATATGACAAGTAAAAAGCCAACAGCCTTTTTTACTACTTGTTTTCAATTTTGGTACCTACCTACCCATTAGTTAGGAATATGTATTGCCAAAGATGTTCTTTATAGGTTATACCTATTTACCAGTTTTATATCAGTCCTATTTGTCTTCCTGCTGCAACTTCTGTCGCATCTAACTTGCGCTGCAGCGATTGGGTTTTTTGTTCTTTTTAAATAAATAAAAAAAACAAACTTGGATGGCGTAACTTTTGCCGTAACAGGGTTCGAGATTTTGTGTAAAAGAATAAAAAGATCTTTCTTTTGTTTTTCATAGTTCATCCTGAGAGTCAGCTAAACGCCAGTGATACTTTTGTTATTACTGTTCCTACGAGCTGCAGTTGTTATCATTGGACAATTCGCACGTTTGTTGATCATCAAGTTTCATAAAAACCATTTACATGCATTTTTCATAAGCCATAACCTGCAAAAAATCTTATGGTTAAAATAAAAGCACTGTAAACGTAACAACCTCTAATGAACGGAGGAAAGCGGTGAGACAAACTTAATTTTATTTCAAAAGACATTAAAACTCGCTGCCAGGAGTGAAAAATAATCTGGGTAAAATTATTGCCTACAAGATGCACGGCGGAGATAGGCTGCTCCTCGGATTACACCATTGTTAGGGTTGAGCCTGGGTTTTATTGCAAAATATAATAAATATCCTTCTTATTACGAATACTTATAATCATTACGTGTGTAAGGGCTCCTTCTAAGCTTTTTTATTTGAAAACATACATCACCATATATTATTAAATCTTGAACCTCCGTACTTAGAGTAGGCCTCCAAATAATCCTATTCTATTCCGTCTTACCAGTATTTTACTCCACGCTTCATGTTCTCGGAAGTTTTAATAATATAGAACGAATGTCACATAACTGCGACCAATTGCGATGAGAGAGGTTTCCTTCAAGGTTGATATACTATGGCAGGCATTCAAAACAATACGAAGCCTTACTCTGTGCTTGGCCAGACACGTTCTTGGCAGGGTTCATTCAGTAATCAATCTAACTAATACCTTTAAACGAGCAATTATATTCATATAATCTGAATCTCGGAAACGGCTATTTAAACTTTTTTCATGAAATTTTGCATGCTGGGGGTTTCGGAGGCAATAAATCGATTTAGCTAGGATTCATTTTTAGAAAACTTATTAAAAAAAATACTGAGCAAAGCACAGTCAACCAGGTAGGTACTTAATATTACCTAAGAACCTAAAATTGAATAGACACTGAATAAAATTTAATTATTCTCTCAGTGACAATCCTTGCGATACTCGAAGTTGTAATTAGTTGAAAACCGACTAAAGAGTAAAACAATTTCTGCCTATCCATTGTCTTCACAGGGATCAGAAATTAATTCACTTAAGTGTTGGAAAGGGTTTAAAAGCTCTACTAAAGTTTGTGAAAAATCACTTTGTTAGGGTTTCGAAATAAAATGGATGATGATGAATTAAGGTTCTGATCTATCGAACAATAATCACTTAGCATTCATGCAATGGTTTCAATCTCTATAAGCATTAATTTGCAATTGTAAATGAATAAGTTCCGTTCAAATCTTGCAAGTCAAATTTCATATATAAATGTATCCAATGTAGCTTACAGTTCAAACAAGAAGCTTTTCTGACAGGAATTGAGCCACTCAGCACTTGCAGTGAGTGAGCGTCTCTATCGAACAGTGAACTGAGAATTCACTCGCCGCGCCTCCGATCGCGCATAGTCGTGGCCGGGCTCTTGCAGCTTGGCCAAACATTGGTGGGCTGCGGATAGAGACAGGTGACAAGGTAGGTACATCATTGTATGACTGCCACGCTAACTGTCCTCATGTTTGTGATTGACCGATGGTTTTATTCTGAAATACGGTGCAAAACGAGAACGCAAGTCATAATTATGATGCCCGTAACATCCTAGCCAAGGGCCTAGTGCAAGGACCGTCCGGAGTGCTACCACCGTCGTACTTGCTAATCCTGCCGCCAAGCAGCAGTGTTTTCACTGTTGTGTACCTACCGGCGTGGAGAGTTAAGACAGCCGGTGAAATTACTGGCACAAGAGGTATTCTATCCTAGCACTCTGGGCTGGCAACGCATCTGCAATCCTGTAGTGTAGCGGATGTCGATGGGTGGTGGTGGTCGTTTACCCTCAGGTGACCCACTTGCTCGTTTGCCTTCCTTGTCGTATAAAAAAAAGAAAAACAAAAGCTATTTGGCGGCCCGAGTAGTAAGTAAGATGGTGGTAGCGACCTGAACGAACCTTGCACAAAATCTTACCACCCGCCCTGTTATCTTTGTAATATTTTTCCAGAAATACCACCGTCAATAATTCATTCTCGGAAAGCAAAAGTGAAATTTCTACTGCCGTTAACTAAACCTGGCAAATTATGGTGGTTTTCAACCCTTAGCCTATTTTTTTTAAGTTCCGTGTTGTAACAATAAATTACTCAATAGGTGCGTAATTTTAATAAGCATATTTTTAACTGATTGCAAATAAAAAGACTCCGCAAACCGCAAAGGGTCGCAGTTGAAAAACACTGCGCTAAAATTATAACGTAATCAAGTCAAACACTACACGTGAAGTGTTACACAAAATACCCAATAGCAACAAATTCCTTAATTAGAAATGTTGTCGGAACCTACGCAAACTGGCTTGCTTGTTCACGTTACCTGGGGTCTTATTCATGTCAAATCGATACTGTTTGAAAATTATAATTATCAACCATGACATACCCTCACTTTAAATTAAATTGAAACTTAAGAAAATTTTAACTGGCGCACTTAGTGTTTACGTAAAGTTACCTGAAGCTGGAGGAAGTTTGTGTAGAATTTAAATTTGGAACACCACCAAAATGTACAAATAAGACGTCGCAGTTGGAACAGTGATTTCCTGCTACATTGCACTAATTATTTAGATTGGTATCTCGAGAAACGGACCTAAATGTGGCACTAGAGTTTTTTCCTGCGAATACCAACTTAAGTCATGGCCTTTCTCAAGAGAAGTCCTTCGACGACGGGTAACTTATCCTAGTGAACTATGAATTATATCATAAAGCAAAAAATTAGGTATATGTAAGTATAATATACTCGTTTTAAACAACGCAGCACACAGTTTCCTCGTTGCAAAACTCGTCAGAATTTCCAAAATCCGTAAAAAAACTTTTCATACGCGTGTAAACAATTTTCTTTGTAAAAAAAATTCATTTTGGGCAGTTGTAAGGCAAATTATGATGTGTTATTGTTATGATTACATAATTTGCTCGTTGACGGTTCGCCGCTCGGAATACGTCCGCCGAAGAAACTTATCGCTGAAGCGTGCCCCTTTATCCCTTCCATTTGGAAAATATTTATTTAGCATCCTTTCCTTAAGCCCCGCTCTCAGGTGCGAGATGGCCCCAACTCAAATAAAGGGTAGGCATTTAAATAAGGCACTTTCTCATTACACTCGGTTGTATTTGCTTCCAGGGAAACATATTTTTACAAAATAATTAGCTACTAACTATTAATTAGCCACATCTGTTGTCTAAACACTATTAAATCTATGTACTGTGTAGAAAAATTACGGTCGTTCTCTAGCAGGGTGACCTGAGTTGGTCGCAATTTATAATTATGTGAAATTACATTTGTAATTTACTTCTACCACGAGTTTTTCGGTGAAAGAACATGTACCTAGCTGACTAATGGTGTGTCTGAAGTTACCAATCCGCACTGAGCACGCATGGGAGCTAAGTACAGCCCAATCCCTCTCATTCTATGAGACCTGTGCTAAGCAGTGCCCGGTATATTATACGCTGGAGATGACGTGTGGTAGCGGGCTGGTGGACAAATATGTTGAAGTTACGACGTATAAATTTGTCACTTGATGAACCCACTCGACGGCGTTGATCGTTCACACCTTGATACACCTTACGCACTACACATAACAAAAGGTACCGTGTTATGATGCAATGGTGAACTTTTACAATACGAAGCCTCAGCTAAGTACCGCCTACTTAGGTAGCGCCATGCAGTTGGCCGACCTAGTTAGGTTCATGTATTCTACCAAAATAACAAGAACGGTATCACTGATATCTGTCATATGTATAATACCGGGAACTTAATAAACGGAAACGGGAAAGTGAACCAGGCCCTTAGGAAGCAATCCTAAATACAACATAAAGTGAGACTAACATCTAATGAAAAAAAATCATTTTCTCAGTTGCCACGATTGCCAAATTAAGTAATAATTTATGTACTTGTATGTACCTATGCACATAAAAAAATAACACAGTAACTAACAGAAAAAAATCTCTTTCAGCTACGCTGATTGTGAAAGGACAATCTACAAAATAATATTTATATAGGTAGTTTTTACGACGGCGCTGTCCAGAAGTTGAATTAGTTACTGTTACTTTAAATCCCAAATGAGGGTGTTTTGTGGGTTTCTCAATGACGAGAGACATAGCACTTAAGAAGAAGCCACTTTAGAAGTTATGTAACTAGGTACATAAGTAAACGCAAAAATCATAGCGCACTATCTGGATTGTATACTTAAGCGATTCTAATGGTGCGCCCGTCCACTGCCAATTTGCATTTCAAGCTTTTTGCTATTTACATTTCTTTGAACTTTCTGTTTAATCTTGAGCGCAACACAAGTTTATTGTGCTTTAATTTAAAAGAAAAGGCTACAGTTTAAAGCTAAAGGCTTTAATTTAAAGTAATTATTGATTTATATTAACGGACCAGTCAAAAGCGTAAAGCGTTCTCGCCGTTAATAATGAATGCTGTACTTACTGAAGGCGAGTATGTAAGCGTACTATTAAATTAAGTAATTATCACAGAAATGTGAGTTCTTTAGCTTAATTACTAAACAACCACGTTTAATTAAAAGGCAAATCATTGCTTTTAATTACATTTAGTAATATTCGTAGGGTATAGGACATTTTCAAATTAAATAAAGTACTTATAAGCGCTTACCCCATGATGTTAGCGAAACCAGATATATTTATTTAGAAAAAGTATTATTCGAGAAATCTCATCCAAATATTTTACGAAAGAAGTGAGATGACCACCCTATTCATTTAGCGTTCGAAAATTAATATGAAATTAATTTCTTCCTTCACTTATAATTAGGAGACGCAAAAGTATTTTCTTTATTAAAAACTAAATTGTAAATCCACTAAATGTTCATTTTATCTAGAGTCTAGACGTGCCGTCTGTTTGTTTGTGCTATACGTGATTCATCTTGTTTAACTTCGTTTAGAAGCCGAGCGAAGGACGACGCAAAAAAGGTGCCAAAAGTTATACGTAGTTTGTATTTTTTACAGTGTAATTTAAAATGTATAGTTATAGCAACGCGAGAGTTAGTTCGCAGCTACTTAATGACTAACATTCTAACAAAGCTACTAACTAAAATACCGAACAATCTTTCAAGACGAGTCGACGTGCAAGAAGAAGCTATTTACCAGTTTTCTTCTAAATTTAAGTACTTACCTATGTTAATAGATCATTTAATCTTATTGTAATTTATTTTTTAATAAAAATAATATATATCAGGGTTTATATATCCGCCATTAATATGTTAAATCCAACGAGCTTGTCGAAAACCATCAAGTCAACATTGTTCCAATTTATCCACACTCGAGTACAAAGGTTCGATCCGAAGTGAGGAGAAGAGAGCAACGAATGGAAAGCCATTTTTGTCTGCTTTAATTAAGTCACGAACACACTGCTGGCTGGTCCGTTTTCTTAGCTCAGGTAATCGCGATTGGGAGCGCATTAATTCAAAACTCACTTATTGAGTACTCGTGCAGGATTGTTAACAACCTTACTTGAGCACGTCGCATTAACGAAGATGCTTAAATTCGACGTAAAAAATTCTTTATCAATAGACTCTACCTGCGGGTAAGAGGTCTTTTATTCGCTGTAATTCATAGGACTTTTTGAAATAAGAATTATGTGTTGGTTTCTGGTTTATGTTCAGTTTAGGTACTCCACCTGGTCATTAGCTGACTGATCGATTCGATTACTCATTTGGTAGAGTTACGGCGCCGGTAGTGGACAAGGATCCAATAATGCACAATATGTCTTATTTAAAAGAAACGAAGGGAAGTGATTTTTACAGCAATCATATAACCAGTTTACAACCTTTAGTTTAAGAATTAAGTATCCATTACTGGTGCCTGTCAGATTAAAGTGTCCAACACTGGTGTCATCACCCTAGTGAGTAGTGACCCCAGTTAATGAGCTATTTGTTTCGTACCGACCCGATTTTCGTTTCGTTGTTGATGCCTGTTTTTATAATCAAATTACTTCTAATTGTAGTATTAGGTAGGTAACGATTTTTAAATATTTTTCTACTCCTGTTTGCATCTGTCATTTAGTAATCACTAGCATCACTATAAGAACACTCATAATAAGATTTTGGATAAGACTATATTGTCTATTCCCCTCTAAAAGCACTTGTTGGCGTATGTCGCTCTAAAAGTGCGCTCTATCGTTACGTAGCTGTGTAACTTTTACTGCCAATGAGTTTTATTTAATTTGACCATTCAGGCAGGCATTTCAGTATATTTCAATTTGACAATTAATGTTTGGAATCCAAGATGGCGGACATAATTTGACACTAGAAACGAATATGTTGATGGGTATCGTTTTCGGGTAATTTGGTGGCTCGGAGCACGAATTTGGGATAATTTTAGGAATCCAAGATGGTGGATGACATTTTGACACTTTGACACAGTAATGTTGATGGGTATCGTTTTCGGATAATTTGCTGGCTCTGAGCACGAATTTGGCATACTTTTTTGGATCCAAGATGGCGGATGACATTTTGACACTTTTTACACAAATATGTTGATGGGTATCGTTTTCGGGTAATTTGGTGGCTCGGAGCACGAATTTGGCATAATTTTAGGAATCCAAGATGGTGGATGACATCTTGACACTTTGACACAGAAATGTTGATGGGTATCGTTTTCGGGTAATTTGCTGGCTCTGAGCACGAATTTGGCATATTTTTTTGGATCCAAGATGGCGGATGACATTTTGACATTTTGACACAGAAATGTTGATGGGTATCGTTTTCGGGTAATTTGCTGGCTCTGAGCACGAATTTGGCATAATTTTTTGGATCCAAGATGGCGGATGACATTTTGACACTTTTTACACAAATATGTTGATGGGTATCGTTTTCGGGTAATTTGGTGGCTCGGAGCACGAATTTGGCATAATTTTAGGAATCCAAGATGGTGAATGACATTTTGACACTTTGACACAAAAATGTTGATGGGTATAGTTTTCGGGTAATTTGCTGGCTCTGAGCACGAATTTGGCATAATTTTTGGGATCCAAGATGGCGGATGACATTTTGACACTTTTTACACAAATATGTTAATGGGTATCGTTTTCGGGTAATTTGGTGGCTCGGAGCACGAATTTGGCATAATTTTAGGAATCCAAGATGGTGGATGACATTTTGACACTTTGACACAGAAATGTTGATGGGTATCGTTTTAGGGTAATTTGGTGGCTCGGAGCACGAATTTGGCATAATTTTTTAGATCCAAGATGGCAGATGACATTTTGACACTTTGACAAAAAAATGGTGACTGGGTGTCATTTTTGGCTAATTTGGTGGCTCTGAGCCCGAATTTGGCATAATTTTATGAATCCAAGATGGTGGATGACATTTTGACACTTTGACACAGAAATGTTGATGGGTATCGTTTTCGGGTAATTTGGTGGCTCGGAGCACGAATTTGGCATAATTTTTTAGATCCAAGATGGCAGATGACATTTTGACACTTTGACAAAAAAATGGTGACTGGGTGTCATTTTTGGCTAATTTGGTGGCTCTGAGCCCGAATTTGGCATAATTTTATGAATCCAAGATGGTGGATGACATTTTGACACTTTGACACAGAAATGTTGATGGGTATCGTTTTCGGGTAATTTGGTGGCTCGGAGCACGAATTTGGCATAATTTTTTAGATCCAAGATGGCAGATGACATTTTGACACTTTGACAAAAAAATGGTGACTGGGTGTCATTTTTGGCTAATTTGGTGGCTCTGAGCCCGAATTTGGCATTTAAAAAAATGCTCGTGGCGTCTTTTCCACCACTCGCCTTGTTTGACCCCTCTTATGCAACTGTTGCATAAAATACTATTGTACGAGGGCTGTTTGATAAGTACCCGTTTATGGAAAAAAAAAAGTTTTTTTATATGCATTTATTTTTCTACGTAGTCACCTTTTAACTCTATACACTTGTTCCACCTATACTCAAGCTTCAATAAACCATCCAAAAAATATGATTTTGGAAAGTCATTAAAATAGGCCTCTGTGGCGGCAATGACTTCGTCATTTGATCCAAATCGCTTACCACCGAGCCATTTTTTTAGGTTGGGAAACAAAAAGAAATTGCATGGGGCCAAATCTGGAGAATACGGGGGGTGAGGCAATAGTTCGTAGCGTAACTGTGCTAATTTAGCCGTCACAACTCTGGACGAATGAGCCGGGGCGTTGTCGTGATGAAACAGTATTTTTTTCTTTTTTAAATGGGGTCGTTTGTCGTTCAACACGGCGTCAAATTCATCCAATAAATTGGCATAGTACTGCCCTGTTACCGTTTTCCCCTTTTATAAGTAGTCAATATGTATAATACCCTGCGAATCCCAAAAAACAGTTGCCATGACCTTTCCAGCCGATGGGACGGTTTATGCTTTCTTTCGAGCAGGTTCACCCGATAAAATCCACTTCTCCGACTGCTCTTTCATTTCTGGGGTGTAGTGGTGAACCCACGTTTCGTCCACGGTCACGAAACGACGCAGAAACTCCTTCGGGTTACATTTGGACACGGCCAAACACTGCTTCGAAGTAGTCAGTCGGTTCCGTTTTTGCTCCTCCGTGAGTAAACGCGGCACCCACCTCGCCGGTACTTTCTTCATACCCAATTTTTATTCTAATATACGTTGTACCCTCTCGATTGAAACGTTTACACCATCAACGATTTCTCAAAGTTTAATTCGGCGGTCGGCTAAAACGATATTTTCAATTTTCTTAACCATATCGTCTGTAGTCACCTCAATTGGCCGGCCTGGGCGATCCTCATCAAAGACGGTTGTCCTCCCCCGCTTAAACTCGTTATACCATATCCGACGGTTGTCATAGAAGGAGCACATTCATGGTAAACTGCTTGCATTCTTACTTTTATTTCATCACATGTTTTTCCTTCCAAAAACAAGAATCTAATTACAGACTGATACTGTTCTTTCTCCATTTGAACAATTTTAAGTTCACGCTTTCACTAAATCGGTCAAAGGAGAAAAAAAAAACAAAAGAATGCCATTTTTTTTTTAATTTTCCCGCCTCTAAAAAATGGCTTAAAAATGTGGTATACTTATTTTCGGCCAGTGATATTAATATATTTAGAAAACGGGTACTTATCAAACAGCCTAGGTAAAATAAAATATTAATAACTCAGATTAATAATTTGAACGGAATTTGATTGATTTGAGGTATACCAAACTATCAAAATCGTTTCCAAGGTACCTAGTTACAATTACAACACAACATGTAATTCATTTTACAGTGCATGTAGCTCTACATACGAGAAGTAAAGGAAATTCACCTCGTTTAGTATTCTAGACGCTGTCAAACTCTTTCGCCTGATTGGTGGGAGTATGTTTACGTAAATAAAATGGTATAAGCACAGTTTCCTGGTCTTTTAACATAACATCGTGTATTTAAATAATTAAAGTATGTTTCAACTGGAAACCAGTTATGATACCTTAGTGTAAGTTAACCCATGAAGTAAGGAACGTAATCCATGACAGTTGTATCCTAGCGTTGTATTTCAGGCGAGCGAGTTCGCTTGAGATAATATCTTACGTATTCCTTGTTTTTCGGTGACAGGAGGTTTTATGGTACAAATCTCAGCGGTTTTCCTCATCTCACGCAGACGCGGCGCCGTCTCTAAGGCAAAGGGAAACGATCCGACAGCCCGGATTATTTATTAGGCTCTATGTTTCAACGTGCCTCCATTCGAAAAGCTTGCTACGAAATCTTCTCTATTACGTTTACATAAAAGAATTGCTCGCTACTCTTTATTGTGTGAAGACCTCGTAAATCTGATATTTTTGGACGCATAATGAGCACAAGCCGCTCGCCCGCCGGAGGGTTTCTATGCGAGGCATTCGAGATCGGATTTTGTTTTAAGTAATTATTTTAATAATAATTTAAAAATAAACCGTTACACTTACACTGGAATAAATGTAACTACAGAAAGTTAATATAGAAATACTTCAGTCAGCACATTATCTCTCTAGACATTTTTCTCTAAAAAACATGAATCTTATTCCAAATCGTTAAGTTGTTTGGATAACGTAAAAATATAATTTATCAAGTTAGTAGGTAGTTTGGGTGGCCGGGTCTCCAAATGGAGTAGATATTTCACTTAAAAGTACGCAAGTCTGAATAGTACATTGAAATTTATGAGTGACCCCGGCGGACAATGTAGGTACGGCAGAGGGTTTTCCTTGAGTAGTACATTTTAAATTGAAACACATTGGAAATACAAAAAAAAAACATAGTTTTTATAACATGTCTCCAATGTACACATTTGCAAAAGAAAATTGATTGAGCATCTGTGTTTTACAACAACGATTTTCTAAATTTATTATGTTAAAAACGAAAATTTAACAAATTACAAAATGAATTACAAAACTCTTTCCTTAGGTTTTTAAATAAATCGTTTTCCGAAGTATACATGCATATAGTGTCTATTCTCGATACTGACGTTTTATTTTATTAATAGCCTTTTTCATGCAATCTTTAATTTGTTAATTTAGGCTTTGTCTACCCCGTAAGGGATATAGACGTGATTTGTTATGTGTGTGTATTTGATCTTAAATAATAGGTACTTAAACTGACTTTTGAAGAGATATGACGCCTCATGTTTAGTAGAATGTAAATATATTTTATATTCCTCGTAAATATTTGGGTAATTATGTTTTTATTTGTGAGCTTAACGAGCATCAAATTAAAGTAAACAGATAGATACTAAGTGATCTATGCTCCTAGTAAAAAGGCACATATCTGTAAAAAATAGTCCCCTAGCGTAAACTTGACGCGCTCGACTTTGTTAGCACACTCGTATGAAGAAAAATGTCCCCGCGTAAGCCTTTGCTCTCCACTCGCCGAGAATGGTAAATAGAGATTTATTAAAGGGGGAAGCTCCTAACACAGTGACAACTTTTTAAGGAATTAAAGTTACAAAATTGGAGGCGTACCTAATCGTGTAAGAAAACAAAATACAATTACAAAATAAAGTTATCGACGCTGACTAAAAATCTATGGATCTAAGACATCCGAAAATAAATTTATGTTTATATTCCACTATAAGATGGATAAATATCTATTAGAAATGCTATGTTGATCTAAATATACTAAAGAATCTGTCTCTAATTGAGATTAATAATCTCAAGGAATACTTGAGAGAGCTCGGCTCGTTCAAGTTAAAATTAAATAACCCTCGAATTAAATCGACGCGATTTAGTGCTTGGGTACCCATGTGCCTATGTCATCTACTTAATATGATATTTTAAGTAACGAGATGTTGTTAAAATTAAAATCAGTATCACTACATAGTACATATAAAACAAAGTCGCTTTCTCTGTCCCTATATCCCTATGTATGCTTAAATCTTTAAAACTACGCAACGGATTTTGATGCGGTTTTTTTAACAGATAGAGTAATTCAAGAGGAAGGTTTATATGTATAATACATGCATAATATACCGTGCGAAGCCGGGGCGGGTCGCTAGTATAGTATAAAACAAAGTCTCTTTCCGCTGTCTGTCTGTCTGTCCCTATGTATGCTTATATTTTTAAAACTACGCAACGGATTTTGATGCGGTGTTTTTAAATAGATAGAGTGATGCAAGAGAAAGGTTTATATGTATAATACTACGCAGACGACGTCGCGGCCAGAAGCTAGTAAATTATGAAATAACTTAGCTCGGAAGACTAGTGAACGAAAAAAGTCCTCTAAAAAAGTCCTTCACAACAGTCCCGTGATGATTTTATCTACATGCTCGACTGAGATAATTTTTTTTAGAGAAAATGAAATAAATTTGATGACCCGATAGTGTATTGTTTAGACTGGTTAGTGACCCTGACAATGAAGCTAGAGGTCCTGGGTTTGAATCCCGATAGGGGCAGGTACTTGTATGATGAATGTTTGTACCCGAGTTACGGATGTTATATTCATATGTATTTATCTATTTAATTTTTTTTTTTTTTTTTTTTTTATGTTTATCCGTTCCTTAGTAGGTAACTACCCATAGTACAAGCTTTGCTTAGTTTGGGACTGGATCGATTGGGGGAAAGTGTCCCTTGATATTATAAAATCAATCTCCGAAACGATGTTCCGGTTGTTCTGAAGGTCCCACCAAGTCAAGATTTAAAGATCCCGAGGATATCTACGTGTCAATACCTAGCGATCATTTTGAAACCGGTAGCAAGCCTAATAGGCAGGTGTAGGTAGGTAATGCCAGGTGCTCGGTAGATACCTGTAGCCTAATTGTTCGTGCAGATATCAAACTGGTCTGTAACTAAGTAGGTAAAGGTAACACACTCAGGATAATAAATAAAGTGTCTCATACAATTAGAACTGTTTTTTGTGCGCATGTACAATTTTTTTTTCTTGGTTTAGGTTTTACTCGCATTTTCCATTTCAAGATTTTATTTAACTTGCTACTTGGTGTGTAATTGCAAGACCAATTTCACTCACTTCCGGTGACTGAACTAATTGTAAAATGTTTTTTGTTAGCAAAAGAGCAGACCGCAAAAAGAAGGCATGAAACCCTTTTCCTAGTTACATTTATTTTTTCTATAAATTGTGCGAATTTTTTCAGAGTTATTCCGGATGTTGGCATGGGAATACCCGCGATATGTTAATTTACGACAGCGTAACGCAAATAGGCGCGGGCAATTTATGTCACTAAAACACTCCCTGGGAACACTTGGGCCGGCGCCCCGCAGACTAGTTGGCTCCGGCAGACGGTTCAATTTGGCGCCACCAAAACATATTATGCAAAGGCAAATTAAATTAAATGATCGATGCATAAAACTACATAGCTAACGGACTGCCATATCAACGTCACCAAAGTAATGGAATTATAATGAGGTCGTTATTTTGCTTTTTTCATCTAGGTGAAAACCATGGAAGGGTTTTGTGACATTCCTGTCGGATATAGCGTACTGTACCGGGTCCGAAACCTCGGGCGCAAGTTAGCCACTGATAGTGTCAGGATCACAACAACGTAACCACCCATAAAAGCTAGTAAGTAAGATTTGCATCACACACACACACACACACACACAAATCACGTCTATATCCCGTACGGATTAGACAGAGCCTATGGTAACAAGACCTAAAGGCCACGTTTAGCATAGTAAAATTGTGAGCGTACAGGTGGAAAGGGGAATCAAAATAGTAATGGGTTGCTAATAGCATAGCATAGCATAGGACATGAAGGTTTTCGGCTATTCCCTCGGTGGGCTTTTACCATCTGCGCGACCAGAGAAGTAGCTGGTACATTCTATGTTATTCCTTTGCTTCCAGACCAGTATGGAAGTAACATCAAGTTAAACAATATCAATACCTAACCGATGATTTTGTCAAAATCTATGGTTTTGGTTATTCTCACTTGGTGCAACTCAAGTAACTTATACTACAAGTAACCTATAAACTGTGTAACATCTGTATTCGTTAGTCTGTTGGCGGCGGCCGACCTCAGCTAGCCACGCCGCCAATGCTTACCAATCGAGAAGGGATTGTTCTCCAAAAACCTTACGTATTATTTGAAGTAAATTTATATTAGGTATTCTGTGCAAACATAAAAGCACATCTGGTATGTGAATAAACAGTAATGCTTGAGGAAGTTCGGACTACCGGGCGGTAGAGAAATCAGTAGGTACGGCCTCCTTGCTTAAGAATAAAACGTGGCCCATCACATCATCACGTCATATAGCTTGGGTGCCAAATTATAGGGAATCAATTCAAACTATGCCTTAGGCTTTTTATATACGGGCGGCATATTGCCAACGGCAGAGGCAAGTCCCTGTTTACTGGGTACCTAACAAACTTCCATGTTTACTTAATATCCAAAATAAATAACAAGGTTTCAAAGCAAGAGTAGAATAAAATAACTTAGCATGTTCATATAAAACTGTTGCCATATATTTAAGCATTTTAAGTCAAAACTACTACGACTACGTGGCTCTACCAATTTAATTATTGGACTGTCGATAACGTACGCTAGCGCTACAATTTTAAGCGTCGGTCGCTTTTAGACCACGACTACCTTCAACATCAATAGCCAGCTTCAACTGCAGGTACAGGCCATATATAGGTATTCCCAAATTCAAACTTCGTATCATTCCGTCCCTATCACTCTAACAGCAAACATTTATAGTTTCAGTTTCAGATTTGAGACTAGACCCCCTGTTGCTTCTGCCATTGGGAAAATGTCGCTCATGTATACTTAGTGCTGTTAATTTACAACATGTATATACTATAAATGTATATACTATAAATGTTGCCAGCTGGAAGTACTATGTTTACTGTATTCCTACAGCGACACAGTCATGTTACCCAAGTTATTTCAGTTTTGCTAAAAGTCAAACATCCGTCGCACTCATACGCCCTCCTGCGGATAAAATTCTGCAATACGGATAAAATTAAATGAAACAGAGACGTGAAAAAATACATGTTATATTAATCCCTGCTCTTTTGTCTGTTTTACACTAAACCTGGGCGGCGTCTTTGTAATGCTTTAGCGAACTGCTGAAGCCGCAAATTGTATTGTGCCGGTGTGCGAAACGTTGTTAAACATTCAGCGGGAGCACCTATGAGCTATTTGCGAGAGTTAAAATAAATGCAACCTTAGTGTATGTTTTGAGGCGTGGTTTAGGGGACAAGCGCTTGTTCAGTTATAGCATTAACGTTCATAGGGATTTCTCCATCCCTACTTACTAATTTTGTAAATTCCAAAATAGCCTTGTCTGTCTATTACCTTTTCATTTTTAAACCGCTGCTGAGATTAAATTTGATGTAGAAATAGTTTAAATTCTGATTTAAGGAAATAGGATAGTTTTATATTCCGGAAAGTTGCTTATTTAGTTCTTGCAGGATAGTGATAAACGAATATTTAGCAGACGAAATCGCGAGCGACTGCCAGTCTAATTTAATGAGCATGTCGCACCATTTAAAAAATTAAAAGAGCTATTTTTTGAAATGGTAATCAATAGTATATATATATATATATATTATATTTAATACGCCAGTCACTCACGTATTTTGAGTCGAAATATGCTCTAGTGTTTCGAACCAATCCGTGATCCTCTTTAAATTGTACTTGAACGGAGAAAGAAAGTGAACCCCAGATATTCTATTGGAGCGTCGTTCACTGTCGCACAATTTAAATTTTAGAATAAAAATCTAGATTGTTCAAAAAGTTCAATGACGAATTCAGCTGCCGCCTACAGCTTACGCCTACTCTAACCCCACCATTACGAAATATAAAACAAAAGATTTTAATTAGCAAAGGATCATGCCCTTGTGTTGTAGGTATACCTACATACTACTGCCTATTCATAAAATGGTACATATAAAGTTGGTGAATTAATATTCGTGATTACGGTAGAGTAATAATATACTGCAACTAGCTGTTGCCCGCGACTCCGTCTGCGCAGAAATCGCTTATCGGTATCCTGGGAGAACTATGCCATTTTCCAGAGTAAAAACTATCCTTTGTTCTTTCCTAGGACTGAAATTATTTCTACACCAAATTACTACTAAATTGGGTCAGCGGTATAAGAGTATTTTCCCATGCATATCGAATATTTGTGAATAATCATGGCCAGTATCGTGAGGTACCTACAGTAAGTATTTTGACTAACGTAGAACGTTCAAAGGTTTTAAGTTCACTATGACGGTTAACTTTTAAAATATTTCTTTATGTTTCGCAAAGTTAAAGTCACTATGTGGGCGGCTCTTAAAGCTCTTAAGTAAAACTGTAATTTTATTTTGTGGAGAGTTGCAAGTTGGTAACTGAATAATTTCAAGTCGAAAACTTAGGGTAGCGGAACGTTTCAAATTAAAATATAATAACTTTATTTCATAAGTAATTAAGTTCGGTGATTGTTATTCTAGACCCGTGCCCAGAAGTGGAACGTATACCGTATACCTATAGGCTGGAGATGATGATGATTGACATTCTAAAAGTACATCCGCAGTCAGTACTTATTGTAATAAGCTTGAAGAAAACTGTAAAGCGAAGGTAGACGTGGTAAGAAAAAGTTAAGATCTGTTGTTAATATCTGCGCTTGACGTGGCAAGACGGCGCGCGGAAGATTTTCATGTCATCGGCTCGTTTAAATGTGTTTATCCCGATGTTTCCACAGGCTCATCTGATTATCTACGAACGCCTGTTCGGGATTTAAACGTTGCTCCGCTGGCGTCTATTATTATTCATGACATAAATTTTGCTCTGCAAGGAAGGCATTAGACGAAAACTCATTAAAAGCGAGACGCGGACTGACTTTTCAAACTAGACACGTTAAGTCCACGCGTGACGCAAGATGGGAGTAATTGCCATTCGCGACAAGTAAAACCCGCTGCTTATTAAAACCCGCTGCCGTTGACACTAATTTGTAAACTTTCACTATTTGCATTAACTTCATTACGCGCTTTCTTACTTCAAATTGACTTTTGACACAAAAAAAATAACTGACCATCGGAGCCTGTTTCCGGCTCCAGTCAGGTCTTTTTTCGATGCAGTAAGAGTTCTGTATCTATCTCAATTCTGGGTTTTGGTAGGTGTATTTAGAAGGATTTAAGATAGTAGGACCTTTCCCAAAAATATGTTAAGTGGATGAATAGTATGCCATACAAAAACGGATTAGCACACTTTTTTACGAATAAATATATTATCCTAGTAAAAATGAAGCAGGGCGAAGTAAATAAGCAAAAGCGATTGTGGCGTCATAAACAAAACAATTGCTTAGAATCTTATAATATGGTAAATAGGTGAATTGAACAAAAAACATTTACAACACCAGTGGTCTTATCTTAATCTAGGGGTCCTTACGGATACACTTCGACCCATTCGTGGATCTTTTGTGTAAACAACACCAGTGGTAAAGAAGTAGCAAGCTAAATGTATTTTTTCATTAATATGGATCTCCGGAAAATAAAGCCTATTTAATAAATATGTATGGTAGATACCTATTTAATTTATACCAATCGCAAGGCTACACGTGTTTTTTTATGACAAGCATCCATTTACTTCAGCAAAAACGTCGATTTTGCGTAAGTCAAGTAACCAATTTAATTTAGTATTTGATAGGCTAGTCAATTCGGGCAGCTCGTTTGTGCGGTAGATTAGTACCGTACGTAATGTTGACCCCCGATGTCCCTCCGATAAGCCGAGGGTCGCTGCTTCGAGACCCAATATGCGAGCCCGTTACATTGACGACTGTATTGCTGCATGCTTATCTTGCGACCGATATGATAATATAATGAAAACTGTTCAAATAAAGCGGCCAATAATGAAATTTGATGGCGAAATATCAATTAACTTTATTAACAATTTTATACTCATAAATCGAGACCGCTAATTATGTATGCCTGAATGTTTTTCAGTTCTACCCTCAAAACCTTACGTAGGTAATATTTAACAATGATATGCGATGCGATATACTTTGTTTACTTGTTTGAATTACTGTAGAGGCAATCTTTGAAACTCGTACCGATCCCTCAAAATTCTCTCGCTTTAGCTCAGGGGCTGCCAAGCTTTTATTGGTCGAGGACCACTGTTATAGGTATAATTCTTGTTAGCAGGTACCACTGTAGATATATTAAAAATAAACTGTAATAATCAAAATTAAACTTTAATTTCCACCTATACACCCACAACCATGCTAAACGTGGCCTTTAGGTCTGGTTACCTTACGCTCTGTCTACCCCGTTGGGGATAAAGACGTGATTTATGTGTGTGTGTAAACTTTAATTAAAAACTCAATAGGAAACCATTCGTGGACTATATTTTGGCTTCTGCGGACCACTGGCTTTAGCTAGTAAATATTAATAACATCCATTGCGCTTTAGCTAGTAAATATTGATAACATTCATAGGCTCCTTTATGTCCCCGGAACGTGCAGCGAAATATTTTAAATAAGGATAGATAAGGCTATAGCAATAATATTAAGCTCTACAACGAGACATCGCAGAGTAATACTTATGTACTTACATGTCTTAACTTTTTGATAGAAGAATTCAATAGATGAAGGTACGCAAATTGCCCCGAGAGTGGCTCGAAAACCATGGAGCTATTTTATTTAAAAACATAGTTTTGTTCAGTCCTCCAAAGTTCGCGTTTATGGAGTGAAAATTATTTAGTCAACGGGGCTTCCAACCCCGCGTGCATTAATAAACACAATCTCGCAGCGATTCATCGCAGATTGAACGGAGTGAGGAGTGCTGCGTCACCATGTTTTCCTGTAATTTAGATTGACTTGTTTCGAGCCTATTCGAATTGTTTTTCGGGTCGGACGTGTACAGAACAACACTCTGGCACATTGCTGAAGTGCGCAATTTATTATTCACAAATAGACTACAGAAATTGAGTTTTAACGAAGACAAATTGAACTAAAGCGGAATCAATTACGGGAGATTTATTTTCACCGAGAGAAAGAATTAAGTAACTGGGAGGCAGAAAGCGCAATGTAAATTGAATTTTTGTCGTAGCCAAAAGAAAAAGATGGGGACGGCCGCCTCGGTTGTGGAGCGTACCGCTGTTACATAAATGTAAAGACTAACTTAATGACGCCGTGCTATCTTAAACCAATTTGAATATAATGAATTATCTAGTGCCTTAATGATATAATGACAGACATATTATTACACTAATTTTGTTTATATTTAATACTTACGTAGGTAGTCACTTCACCGTGGTTTAAATATACCTTATACCTACTTAACGAAACGAGTAAAGATTTTATGAACAAGTTTGTGGAAGGTATCTTGGAATATTGTGATTGTTCCTCTCTTGACTAATCATTAAGTGGGTACCTTATAATATTTAAGTTGATACTTATTTCTATTTAAGTTTTTACCCAATAATCCGTGGTGTAAATTATGTAAATACTTTGGTAGTAGGTATGTCACATTACGTTATCAAAGATATTTGATATCATACGTTGAACATTTTCTCAGATACAGATTAACTGGATGAGGCCCAAAGGCAACAATTATTTTGTTTTGATAAAGGCTTTTGATAGAAAGGGAAAGGAAAACTGGGAATAGGTTGGGTTACAAATATTCAACCAAGCATGCAATAGTCATTGAAGAGGAAGAGATACGTTTGTAGTGTGCTGCGTGAAAGGAATTCGGTGATCTGAATGATGGGCGTTGGTTGTCTGCTCTTGCAAGATATTCTAATCTGAGCAACACAGATTCTATATGCACACATAGGCAGTCCGCAGCAGGAACAGCTCAATAGACTCGACACTGATAAAATCTTAACGCGTCTATATTGTTTTATGATTTTTTATGCCTATGTCAAGTCAATTGACTTTCGACCGTTGGCGATTATTAGGGTTTTGTAGTCAACAGGATACCCGTATTATACGTAAGATTAACTTACGCTTATCTATCTAGACCGGCTTCAAATTCTAGTAGGTAAGACTTCTTACCGTAAATCAACATAAGCATACTTGCCGAAAAATGGGAGTATCTTTTTAAGTTTGAAGTTTGTGGACGTCTGAACAGCCAGTGGTCCAGGGTTTGATTCCCGGTCCAGGGAGATATTATGTATGCATAAAGGTTTACGAATGTTTGTCCTCGAGTCTTGGATGTTTATATGTATTTATCGCTATTAGTAGGTATGTATATCCGTTGTCTAGTACCCGTAATACAAGCATTGCTTAGTTTCTACATTCAGTGTCAGTTCGTCCAAGATTAATTATCCTAGCTGTTACCCGTGACTTTGTCTGTAAAGAATTCATTAATCGCTAGCCCTTAGGAAGTACGCAGTTTTTCAGAATAAAAAATAGCCCATATATGCTATTCCAGATTACCTATATCTCAGCCGTTCTGGCGTGAAAGAGTAACTAACATCCATACATTCCCACAAAGTTTGATATTTATAATATTATAGTACTACCTATTGGATTGTAGATGTTGCGCTTCCAGTGGTTTAGTGCGCACGCCGTCCAGCAGATGTTGCGCTCTCACCTGGCCAGCCGGCCGGCGCGCGCGCACGCGACGGCTGTGCTTCGCTTATTATTACACCACACACCCTCGCTAAACCGTATTCAATATCCTTACCATGACTGTATATTCACACGCAAAATCCACCACCCTGGATCATCTTTGGTATTGGTAAATTATCGTTTATGTCGAACATTTTGAAGAATTACATCTTCCATCCTTTATTTATTTTACAAAGATGTTTGATACATTGGCTGTTTTAACACAAGCCACTGCGATTTGTATTATAACAACTACATAGCACACGGGAAATACAACAATGCTAAAATGCGACACAAAGGCAAGGAATTAAGTTGACTGATACTTTAGACTTTTAGCTCTAACTTATCAGATATTATTAGGACATTTCATGTTTTGATTCCTACCAGGCACGAAAACCACGATGTTCTAAATGGTTGACTTTGACATTAATGCATATCCATTAAAAGTTTATCGCAGAGTACATTTAATTAGTTTGCTTGCCCATATCAAAGGGGAAAACTTTTTAACTAACTGAGTTGCGACTATGCGTATATTGGATTGGAATTACTGTGTTAGACATTTTCGAGGATTAGACTACTTAATGATAAAAGTAGCCAGAACTTTGCTGATAGGTTCCAATGGCGTTAGGTCAGTACATTGTTCCTTATGTCTGGTGAGAGATAAGAAAAGCGAGCTTGTTAAAACATGACAGTTTTGATGATCGATGCGATGATCGATGTTAACTTTAGTTGTTGTGATGTGTACCTACATTCAAAAACTTGGCATAAGGTACATGTATGGGTTTTTTATCAGCTATTAGCTGTTCTTGCATCCACACGTTCTGGAGTTAAAACGTGAGATCATTATGCGTAAGTTCTTTAGGACTAACCTTCTCCAACTACTATTGCATTTCTTGCATTTCTATTAAAATCTTGGCGGTTTTTCAGAATTTCCATGCCGTCGATAGATATATTGTTAATGCAATTAGGAAAGTAGCGTGTAGTGTATGCATGAGCGTAGGCGGTGTTTGTGCATGAGCCGGCGCAGCTTCACGCTCCAGGCCCCAAATTCGTGCATTTTGATGGGTGTTGCCTTTGTCATGATAAAAACTTGATCGAACGAGGGCGGACCGCCTGCCTCGGAAATGAGTTCATACATTTTATTTCACATTGTAATCTGTTTGATTAAATTTTATTGCCCGATCGCTTTGTGCTTTAATAGCACTGCTAATGTATCTACTGATTGCTTTTCGAAACAATCGACGTTGAGTTTTAATAAACTTATTAAATATTTTATTGAATCAGGCGTTACTTTGCGGAGGTCCATTTCAATGAACAAAAAATTTTACCTTGCTACTCCGCTACTCACGTGCAAAATAACCAAGCCTGTGTGAAATATATATGTTTTTCATGCAATCCCTCCCTCCACTGCTGCCAATAAAACACACATAAATCCCACAAACTTAATTATCCCTTACACCACACAAACACTGACGCGTTTCAATCCCTCTACGGGATCATTATCAAAGTTTACACACAACCGTTACACATGCAAACCAACGTCGTACAAACTTATTAAGGCTTTTTGAATCAAATGAAAATTTTAATTAATTTGTATGTGTTGCCGATGACTACTGGTTCACTGATGCTTGCTTTTAAAAAGTTTTATCAGCCTGCTTTCAACTCTGTTCTAAGTTTTTTTTTAACATTTGTTGAACCATAACAACATGAATTTCGAAACGACACTGAAAATTAGAATACAGAAAAATCCGAAAAGTAAAGCTATGGCCGGGAGTCGAACCCGGATCCTCGTCAATCTGTGACGCGTACTATACCTACCCCTACACCACCCATAGCAGGTAACAACATAATTTAATTTAGATATACTCGGAGCATACTAAATAACGGTCAAGCAAATTGACTTTCTGGGGTTTGACACTAAAATGAGCTCGCATTTTTTTACAATACGGTAAAATTTACGTAAAGAGTTAGTATACAAAATTTGACGCTATTCAATAAACACGTGTAACTTGGCGAGCTGAGCGGATACATCGTTTCGTTTGTGTAATTTGCTAGCTGTTGGATTGCTCGCGGTTCAATTTTAAAATATTATACTTTTAAATTCAATACATTGTTCACGCCCTGAACAAAACAAACAAAAAAAGACTAGTTTACACTACTATTATTTGTCGACTTTTCCAGACATCGATAGTTTTATTCTCTTAAATTAATGACTTTTATATAATTGCGAGGGGCGGCTGAAAAGTTTCAGGAGAAAAAAAAACTTAACAAATTATAAGTATACCTACATTTATTTTTCAACTCTATTGCCGTTTGATGAAAATTCCGCTCTCTGATAATTAAAGAAGTTAAACAATAAAATTAAGCAGTAAAAAATCTGATCTCGCTGACACTTAATCTAGCTAGTAGCAGGTGGTAAGCTCCAGCCTTGTCTTAGCAGTAAATTCCTTTTTATATGACTAATCTAAATCGTTATGTGTTATTTCATAGGAAAATCCATCGTAAACTAATGGTACCATCGATACTGATACCAAAATAATATTCGAGCACATGCTACAAACGGTTAGCTAATAGCAAAGCGAACTGATTACATTATTAACATATTGTAAATACTTAGAAATTTCAATTTTCCGGCCGGCGAGCATGCAGCCGCGCGCCGGGCACTGCGCGGGGCGCGGGGGCGCGGGGGCGCGGAGCCGACTCTTGCCGGTATCATTCAGCTTACGAATTCAACTTTTGTGATTAAACACGTCACAGGTAAATTAAGAGACGAGATATGACGTCTTTCAAGTTACGCCTGTTCTGAGAATACCTACGTGTAGATATAACAAATATCAAACCACACCCTTGCTAGCAGGGACCGATTATAAATTGTAACAATCAAAGTAAAGATTAAGGCCAATCAAGGCGTCTACGTATTTAAGTCCACCTAAATACTGAAAGAAATAGGTACCACATATAATCTACAATGTTACACCATATATTATACTCTTATTTCTATGTTATGCACAGACACGCCTAAACCCAACGGTCGCAAAATGACACGTAACATAATATAAATAACTTAAAATATCGTCCCCCTAAAGTATTATGACACAAATTGTCGATTCAATTATAGTAATGGGCTCAATAGTTCCGCACTCTGCCCGTGGCGTTATCGCGCCGTAGGTTGTTCGTCCATTTAGCTTGCAATGCGACGTTCTGCATATAAATAAGCTCTCAATTACGCTTCTGCCCTTTGGAAAGCTACTACAAATGCGCTGGAAAATAATCTCAAATCAAGTCTAAACAAAGTTGCAATACATGACGAGGTGCACATTATTCAAGAGGGATAAACGGTGTTTCGATTTGGTCCCAATTCAAACTGCACACTGTATCAGCTTAAGCGTCTTCCTTTGTTCTGTTCGCAGGGTAGGTGATACCTACCTCATATGGTACACACCCGTTATTAGCTTTTTTTCAGATCAGATGAGAGATATACTACTACTAGAAGTTGCGGGTGGATGTTAATGTTGCGTATACCATCGACGTCCACTTAACCAAATAAAAAACACAATAATTGACAGAAAGCGAACTTCCCTAGAAAAGATCTCTACCAGCTAAACCTGAACTGAATTAGTACTTTTGATGTTGGTAACAACAATAGTAACGACAAAAAATTACCTCAATTCTGCAACGATGTTAACTTTTTTGCCAATATTAATCATTGATTCAATGGTACTTACAGAGTTGGTTGTGTAGGTACGGCTTTGCAAGCGTTTGAGGGATTACGTGCTGTGCATGGTGGCCCGCGCACAAAGCTGGGGGGAGTCAACATGTACGGATGGCAATTGTGCTAGTTCAACATTTTTTTTCAGACGCTGCACTGTTTTAATAACGGAGCCACACCGTAAAACGGCTGTGTCAGGCGGTACTACGCAGAGAACAGCAATTTTCAATTCACGTTTATCAAACCATGTAGATAGCCCAGTTTTTATTGGTAGGTAGAATTAACAAATGAGATGAAAAAAATTAAATAATTGAAACTTGAAGCAACAAAACAGTGTCAAAACCGATTTATAAAAGACGTGTTCTTGTAAAAGCATACTTTTCATAATGCCTGTTGTGGTCCAATATATTAAATCGAGCACGATAACACGTCCCGATAGCAGCGGAGACTTTTTGTGGGCATAAGTTTTTATTAGCGTCTAAAGTTCCGTAGTCGAAGGGTAGAAGGCAACAGGAGGGAGGGCCGGTGTCGGTGGGCGTGCGCCACAGCCAGAGGCCACGGCGCCAGTCGGCAGCCTGCCTGCGAGCCGCTGGCCGCGTCTCCACGACCCACGCGTACTCCACTCGCGGAACTTTCACGAACTTTTTCAGCAGAAAAAGTGCGAAGTGCTTTGAATGAAATTGGATGCAAATTAGTTACCAGTGCTGGTGTGAGTTTGTTGTCGGAAACGCAGTTTATTTGGAATGATGGAGCTTAATTTGCCCTAATGGGTAAGTTTTACAGAGTTGTCAGAGTTTCTCTTTTAGACGCGCCAGTTTTTGATGGTGCCGTAAATTGTTTAGCCAATATTACGAACGCACTTTTAAAAATTTGTTGCTGAAAGAAATGTTTTATTTATCACTACATAATATAAAACAAAGTCGCTTTCCGCTGTCTGTGTCCCTAGGTATGCTTTGATCTTTAAAACTAAGCAACGGATTTTGATGCGATTTTTTTAATAGGTAGAGTGATTCAAGAAAAATGTTTATATGTATAATACATGCATAATATACTGTGTGAAGCCGAAGCGTGTCGCTAGTTTATTATAATAATAATAAAATTATAATTTGGAGACGTGCCTTTCGCTTTTCGGCGGGTACCTTTTCTTCTAGCGATTCAAAAATATGTATTTGCTCAGCTAGTAAAGAATACAAGCTGGGACGGATGTGTTAATAGTTAGCAGGTTGGTAGACCGCGGGTTTACTATGTTGACATTGCTGATTGGACCACCGCCCCCATGCAGTGCGGGTTTAAAGGAATTTGCCTGTTGCCGGTGAATTACCGGCGTGCGTATTGCACGGGTGGCAGCTCCGCTCCAGGGCTACCTATTTAATAATAATAATAAATTTCTTTATTTGGGTAACGGGGACCCACAATTTGTTAGTTACATAATTGCTTATTTCTATTGTTAGTAAGTATAAAAGACATACACAAATCACTACTGCACTATTTAGTTCTATGTACTGGGTACCTACTAGTTATATCAGCATCGTTTTTTCAGATCAGAAATGTTATGATTGCTATCGTGCTCGTTTTTTAAATAAGTATAAAAATAATAATAAAAAAGTAATATTAAATTAGGTTTAATAGCACACTCTTAAGCTTATTACAGTTAGGTACAGAATATTATGTTTTAAATTTAGAATTTATACATTTCCCAACATTATTTCCGTTTTACTTAAAAAAGAGAGAAAAATCGATTGTTACATTACTAATAAGTATGAAAAAAACCAAGCATACAATAGGCAGTTTTGAAGTCGCAAAATTTGCTAAGAATCAGACGAACTTCGTGTTTGTTTTCTGCTGACGATGCTTATTAAAGAAGGTTGTCAATTTCAATTCCATTTTTTAAAATCCTTATTTCTAACCTCCGATGAGGGTACTTAGACGGATAGATACGTAGACAAAACCTGACTTTCAAAAGCAAATCAGTAAAAAGTACCTCTACCATTCGAAAGTAACTAGTAAAAATCTGTGTATTGCTTTAAAAGCACAGCTCAAATTAATTTTGTAATTAAAATAATTGTTGTGGTAAGGCTGCGTATCCACTAGCGATGTGGGAGGTTGTGGAACTATGATCCCATGCAGTCTGTGTAGCTCAGCGCTGTTTTCCTACGGTTTAAGTTTTTTCTCGCACCTCTCTGGTGGACAATGGTCAGATGAAACTCAGATATACTAAAATAGAGTAAATGCGTCACGCGTATTAACAATACAGGTATTCTCTAGGTGTTTCTAACAATTCATCGTCCTAAGTAAAGTCGTGCTCGAACGGATGACCAAACGAGAACTATGACCTTGACAAAGGGCCTCGAATTATTATGAAGGATGTCGGTCATACTGCGACTGCGACTCAAATACGCGAGTAAATATTTAACTTAAAAATTTTTCACTGACTGAAACACGAGACACCAATTAAACTGACGAGACCTATGTACTTTGATCTTTACTTTGTAACAACGCAAAGTAGGGTGAATAGAAATGATTCATGAACTTTGTAGGTTCTTTGTATTCGATAGATCTTTATTGGTTGCCTGTCTTGTATGTTGGCATCTGTATGAATGCTTGCAAGCTTTTATTGCATTATTTGTCTGCTAGTTTGTTGAGGTAAAATTTTGTAAGTCGAATTTCACACGTACCTACTTCACTTTCAGCTGGTTTTGTCAAGGTGATAAAATTTTGTTACAATCAAAAATGGGTTTAGCAACACCAGTTGCTCCGCGCAACTTTAAAAAAAAGTACGGACCCAGCTGTGCAACGTTATTCGTGTATGGACACAAATTATAACTCGCATTGCATCCTCGTCCTTTTTCAAAGGCGGGTAAAAATATTGAACATGAAGTCTTTATATGATTTAAGACTTCATAAATGCAATATTTTAAGCTTACAATTTATGATCTCTTTCGTAACACATGATGTGTATTGATTGTAAATTTACACTTAAAACAGCTAACTTATGATCATAAGTCCGAAACGAGTCGACTAGTTTCAGTTTGTTTCCTAAGACATTCCTCGGGCTGATTGCGTTCACGACGAAGGGGAAGATTTCGAAGACTCCATCAGCGCCTTTAGCTTTACTTCTGCGCTTACAGGGGGCCGCAAGTTACGGGCTAGTTCGATGACCGCCTCCGTCTTATCACATTCACCCCTGAAGAAGGTCTTCGGAAATAATCCAAAATTGATCTGGTTGTTCGTCATTTAAGACGTTCGTTGCGGCGAAAAACGTATAGAATAGTGCTCAATTTCTATGGGCATATTGGCAGCGCCACTAGCGACATGTGTTGACAGCAAACTGTTCTCATAGTATTTGGTTTATGCGAACGCGTTCGAGACGGTGTTTGGTGACCGAAAACTTACACTAAGCATACTGATATTTTAACGCGAACGCGTTCGAGACGTTCCTTGCGACAGAAAACTTACAATAAGATGTCTGTTTGCCTGGTAGAGCGTGGTTGCACGTGTGTGCGTGCGACTGTTAAAATACGGCGAGACCGTAACTCTACCATCTCCGTCTCTATTTACTTTTGATTTGGTAGCTACCATTATTAGGATAATTCCTGTGAACAAAGATTGATGAACCTGTGATATCAAAATTGCAATTCAGAACACTGAAAGTGAAATTCCAGTGTTGTTTTAAACCTTATTTTAGACTTTACTTTCCCGAAACCTCCCTTCCTCAACGGTACTTGAATATGAAATTAATGTGAAGCATTTTGATAGCCTAAGTAGGCAAGATCGTTTTGAATACTACGAGTAGGTAGGTCTGAATTGACGGAATGGATAATGACTCCTGGAATAGATGGCCGTATTCAGTCCAGACCACTGCGTCTATTCGAGAATCGAGACACTTCAGTAATCTGTCGTCCTATTGTGTATTATCTTATACTCGCACTAATCAAAGACTCACGTAAAATAATAGGAATTACTTAAATGAAGGAGCCACTTTCCATTTAACTTTTTGCCGTAAAATTCTTGAACATCAAAATTAATGAGAATATGCTTTCTCATTATCCGATTTCTACTCTTTAATATCTGAGTCGACTAATATTATTAATAATGAATGTTTGTTACACAATAAACATTTTAAGGCTTGACGGGTTAAAGGGGAGTAAAGGGGGGTTAAGTTAACTAAAATTTGTCAATTTGTCGTATGTAGTAAATTAGGAATTTTTTTAATCCAAAACTTACTTAGATTTAGTACAGGCCTTTCTCATAATACGTTCCTGAGATAAAATCTTCGCATCACATTATAATACCGATTGAGATATAAACGACAGAATAATTGTCACCATCCGCAGCAGACCAGGACGGCGGCGAAGTACACGAACCCCTTACAAGGTTCGCGCTGTACTAAGTGCCGCGGCCGCATGCGCAAATCACGTGACATCAGGAGGATTTTTGCCAGCCACAACTTGGCTTGCCCACCTCCTTGGACACGGCAGCGCGGCGCAACCAATGGGGACACTAATATGCTTTACTTCCGCAAAACTATTATGTCGCAATTTGACATTCATTAAATATATGAATGTCATAAGCATGAAGCTTCAAATAATGGTTAGAAGTTAAATCGGAGAATAAAGCATTGCGTCAAAATGTATGAAACTATAACTCAGGAGCAAAAAAACTGTTTTTTTTGCTCCCGAGTATATCTCTAATCCAGGTTTAATGATTTAAATTTTAACACATTAGGAGTCAAGGGCGTAGCCAATTAACATCGGTAGTCAAAAATAGTTTCAGAGTTCTAATGACAATTAACCAAACATTTGTGTAGTTAATTTCTATGGTACCACGAAACTAAAAAGAGTTGAAGTTTTGTACGATTTCAACTGGGTTACATACCACTCTTAAGTGTACAAGACTTTTGACAATAAAAATTGACGCCGCCTTTAAAACTACATAATATGGGGGTAGGATAAACGTAAAAGTCCGCTAACTAGGATTTACTGCGCGTTAGGTATAGCCATAACCGTGCCTGCATGAACTGAGCGGCGTGCTTCTCAAGCGGTCAATTGATTAAACGAAGCAATTAACCAATCAGCTTTCAGTGAGCGATTGTCGCAAATGAGTGCGGGTTCGGCGTCTGCGCAGCCGAGCTCGTTAGCTTTGTATCCCTCGGTCACAGTAACCTAATGCCGGGCAGATGCCGCAATCAAGTGCATCGTATTTGATTCAATGTTTAATTAATCAAATATGCTAAAACACAGTGGGGTTAGATCTGCCAAGTTCTAGTAGCTAGGTATAATTATTATTTTTTATTATTTTCAACCCAGAGTCTCCTGAACATGAGGTCTCTTCCAACGCTTCCATGACGATCTGTTGGGCGTCTGAGACAAAAACTTGAACAAAAAATATTTAAATTTCTAAATGTCAGTGAAAATTAGAACACATAGAAAAATCCGAAAAGTAAAGCTATGGCCGGGAATCGAACCCGGGTCCTCGTCATTCCGTGACGCGTGCTATACCCCTACACCACCCATAGCAGGTAAAAATATTTACTTTGCTACTCCGCTACTTACGTGCAATATCTTGCAAGCCAAGCCAAGACGCGTTTCGATTCTTATACGGGATCATTCCCAAAGTGAGAGTACGAGCATAACTGTTAACCATGGAAACAAATCAATCTTGCACTTAAGTAGCGGAGTAGCAAGGTAAATATTTTTTGTTCATTGAAATGGATTCAATAAAATATGTCAAAAACTATTTAGTTCGTACCTCTTGTTAATAACACTGGCAGTAAAAATGACATTTTCACTTCTCATGCTCTAAAAGTAGGTCAATATAGCCTTACGAGGCGGGACTAAAGTGAGTAATTTAGTCCCTAGGGAGTAAAAGTAATATTTTTTTTAATTTCTTTTAGTGACTTAGATAAACTCAAACAGCCAGTACCTACTTGCTTAGTTTTTGGCATATAGTAAATCTTCAATAAGTGAAGGAATTTCATTACCACTCTTTAAACTACATTTAAAAATTATCACTCGAAACGATGATAAAAATAATTTAACAATCACAATAAATAAACTTACAGTTTCACAGAGATCGTTGTAATGCGGAAACAAAATAAAAAAGTATGCTGGTGTGTGGACCATTTTCATGACGGAAATGTTACGTTCTTAGTCTACGTGGACTTAGTTCTATGCTTTTTCCGCATAGAAGGTGGCGCCATTCCTTTTTTTTCAGTTTGTGTCCATACCATTTCGCCGATGCGATTTTGTTATATCTGTGTCTGTCTGGTTGGAAAAAAAAAAATTACCGCGAAATCTTTGGAATTGTTGTAGAGCGTAAATCGTAAACGATTAAAATAAATTGATTATTCTCACAATGTCGTCAAGTGATAGTGAAAATCATGATGTCGAGCAAAGAGCAAAAGACATCCCATCAAAAACAAAACTTGTGAAAAAAAACCAAGTCTCGCAACTAAGTTCTTCTACCGTAAAAAGTTGTGAGATCCATGTAATACCAAGTCGGTTAATTTATTCAGTCCCTACTAAAGAGACCTCCTGTCTTAAGTTATTACGTAATTAGCTAACCTAACAACATATATAACGCACATATCAAAATTAAAAATCGTCTATGTTATAAATAAATAAATTGACTTGGCATTCGCATTAACCCATCAATTTAGTATAATCTGTATTACTTGTGAGAAAAATTGTGTTTTATACATATTATATTAAATTGATGGCTTAATGTGCGTGATATGTCACATGAATTCCAGCAGTCGAATAGGTACTCGAAATGAGATCTGTGACGAAAAGTCTGCAATTCTGCCGACATCTCCCGACTTTTACATTACACAACAGCTGACATCAGACTTCTCACAAAATTCCCAAATACAAGCTACGAGTACGCGTGTCAATATTCCCGGAACGACCATAATGTACATTATTAAAAATAATTCAAATTGTACATTTAACTTTAAGTAAACTTTTTATTGTTTGATTAAATCTTTTTGTACTAAACTGACTATTTTTTTCTCGCAATTGAAGTGAAAAATAGAGTTTTCACCTCGAGACTAAAAGCCAATATAAACCCTCGGATAAATAGACACCCTCGCTGACGCTCGGGTGGCTAACCACCTCGGGTATATATTGGCTTAGTTTAGTCCCTTGATAAAAAATATACTATTTATTATTTTTATACATAAAAGTTAGGTTAACCTAAGAAATAGTCTTTTCGCTGCGCAATAATAAAAAGTAGGCTAGTTCCCCTTCACACACGCACACGCGTCCACAAAATTCAAAAATCAAATTGTAATTCTCAAGGTTCCCAAGGTATTGTAATGCACTGGCTGCTGGCTGTTTTTCAAATGACATTGTCGATATTGGAAAAATATGGAGAGATACCGAAGATCTTTGATGTTATGAACTCATACTGAAGAATTGGACCAAATAACCATTCGAGTTTATGAGTTTGAATTAATGCGGACTAGATTTTGCCCGCGACTTCGTCTGTGTAGAATTATACAAATAAACCTTCCTCTGGATTCACTCTGCCTATAAAAAAAACCGCATCAAAATCCGTTGCTTAATTTAAAAATATAAGCATATATAGGGAGAGACAGCCAGACAGAAAGCGACTTTGTTTTATACTATGTAGTGACGAAGGCTTCAGAAGGCGAGTTGTGTCAGTCAGTTAGTAAGTATAATGTAATTTAATTTAATGTACCTATCGGTATATTCTAATTTAATGACTGGTGTTATAAATACTACCAGTACTTATATGTATCACCTTGAGTTAACTAGGCCTGTAGTGTAGGTTGACCTACGCTTGACCTGTTGGCTGTACATGTTTCTAATTTTTGTTTTGGCTAAATTGTATCAGTACAGTTAACAACACTATGTTCTTATAAATACTAGTTTACGCCCGTGGCTTTACTCCTGCGGGAATATTAATAATTACGTCTTTATAATCCTTGTCTATAATTTTCAGCTTTCAATGTCCGTGTGTCAGCTGTAAGTCAGTCAGTCTGTTAAGACTTTTAATTTTAAATAATACTCGTAAAGATAAGGCTCATTGATGGTTAGTTTAACATATTACTGCGTAATAAGACGGTACAAAGTATCCAAACAAATACAGTTTTTCGTTTCATAACAAGTACTACTCACAAAGATAAGTCAATAGAAATAGCCAAAATATGGAGGTATCAATAAAAGGATTTGTGCGCTTTACGTGCCGTTTATGGACATTTCAGCATGAACGATTTTGTCTTTGAGCGTATTTTGAGCAAGCCTAACTTGCACTGCAACACATTTGTATCAACGCCCAATGAATGCCTATTTGCGAACTGGCTGCAATATGGCTATCCAATAAACAAGACTGTTAACTTTATAGAGGCATGAAAACGTCTCGACAGGAGCCGTTGCGAATTACGTTCGTATTCTAAAATTAAAGTGTGTATATTGAGGGAAATGTTCGCAAAACAGTTAGTAACGACTGCGACATCCGGGGAGATGGGCGATCAAAGCACCTAATCGGGAGCGAGTGCGTACGTTTTATGTATCGGGCATGTACCGAGCTCAGCCTACCACCCGCCTGTGAAAGGACACAGGGCTAATTTTAAATGAGAATTATCTTGGAATTCACTTTGTATACATAATAGGGGTTCATACCAAAAACAATTTTCTTTAATTTTAAGTAAACGTAAACCATAATTTCATCCGGGACAGGAAAATAACCATTACCAATTTTGGCTCTACATAACTGACTGAGTATTAAAAAGACACGGTTTCTACGGAAACAAGTTGATACGAGCTGTGTAATTAAATTGAATAAAATGGTGTCAGTCAAATGCTTGAACAGACATTTAACAGCAAGCGTATTGTTCTCGGTCCTACTTATGTGTGCCCAGTGGATTTTTAACACTTTCTCCAATACATGTAATGGGTGTCTGGAATAATTTACCATCGTCACACTAGCATACGTTGCACATTCAACCCTGATGACTGGACCATAGTCATGTGGATAACATTTACCCAACAATACGCGAAGAATCGGTCGTGACATTGTTACCATATGGCCGGCCGGCTGCCGGCAGCCCCGCCGCGGCCACATGTCCGCAGCCCATTAAACTGAACACCCTAACAAAAATTAATTACTTCACCAAATACTCCATGCTCCGAATTCGTTCAATTTATGTTTAAGCTTCTTAACATTGCCCATGTATCGTGATGAAATTAAAAGTCATGGGATCGGATGTTATTCCCATAGACATTAGAGGGGAAATAATTTGTGTGCAATAACTAACATTTAGCTTATTTATTTATTTGTTTATCAGCCTTGGATATACTTATGAAGTAAAGTTAAATCAATGAGTGAGCCCCGATTGATTCTTTTGATCCTTTAAATAATAAATAAAAATGCTTTTTCTGACTAGTTTTATCTATGAACCTCAAGATCATTTATCAATTTCACATCTTTCAGAATACAGTACGTAGGTACGTATAACCCCTTTAAGTAAATATTTTCCAAACGCCAATAACCCTCAAGCTATAAACTTCAATCATTATAAAATTCTGGGAGATAAGTTACAAAGTCCAACAATTAAAGAGGATGATTGGTTACAAAAAGGATATTGAATTTGCGCATTGAAATGTATAAATTGATCTTTAATTTGCGATCGTTCGCTTCGATGCTAATGGGCTGACCTTTTTTATTCTCGCGTATCCTGATGTAAGTTGAAAAATAGAATCACTTGGCCCGAATGCTACAAATTCACATTAAATACTTGATGGTCAATCTATTGGGTTTAAAAGTATGCAGAGAATCTACTCTTTAAATTAAAAAAGAATTTCTATGGAATTGACTTAACTCAATTCATAACCACGTAACGTAGTTTCCATTAGGGATGTTACGAACGTTCGATTTCGATTCCGAAAAGTCGAAACTTCCGATGGAGATATATGTATACCTCCGATTCCGACAATTTTATATCCGAAGTTGAAGTGCAACGGCGGCGGTGGCACTTGTTATGTTCTCAGTTTCAATTATAAAAAATTTAATTATACATTTTTATTGCACATTCTCTCTTTTGCCTCTGCCTCCAACATCGATTCCGGTTACGGATAAGATGCCGAAAAAACATTAGATAATTCGATTCAGAATTACAGTTACAAATAATCGACCTTCGTTACATCCCTAGTCTCCATCCTCAGATGTGGCCTAATTGATTATCCACAATAGGAACGCGTTATCTCATCCAGTACCCAGCCCCAACACCCCAGCCGCATTCTCGCGAAACGCAATCTAGACAAAAGCATATTGATGTTTTAGTTCATTACGTTCAGCAGTCGGTTTTACTGAATATTAGTTAAGTTTATGTGCAGAAACATTTGCTATGCTGCTTCATAAGAACATGGTCGCATGAATATAAATTTGAGATGCACTATATTTAGTTGTGCTATAAAATGTTAACTTAGAAATACTGCGAACGCTGCACCAACGTTACAGACAAAGTGATGAAAAAGTGAATAAATTGTATTGTCTCTAATTCCATCAAAACGACGTGATATTAAATTTGCCACATGTTTCGCCTGTCGTCCCGGGCACGCCTCATTAAAATGAGAAACACGTGCCGATTTGTGCTGACGCGCATTAGCAGGAACAAACTTGATGAAATATACTCCGTAGCTCAGATACATTAAATGTAAGCTTTTGCGTGTATTTGTGCATTAAATTCCGATTTCAGTCCAATTAAGGTGCTGATTATTTCACCCTTACAGGAGGTAGTTTGACTCAAACTTTGCCATCGATATCCCGAGAATAAACACTAGATAAACGCAGGTGTAACGTCTTAGGATGTCTTAGGACTTAAGCCATATGCAAGTAAAAAATACACGTGTTCGTTAATTGACCTTTGTTTATTTATACTTTAGCGAGTAGGTATGGCAGTGCGAAAAATAGATGAAAGTCATAAGTTTTAGTGGGGGCCGCATGAATGCAGGTATTTTATATCGGCCCCTATTTCTCAGGGTAACCTCATGAGTTCTGCTTAAAACTTGTGTAGGTACATATAGGTAATACTGATGCTTACCATTTGTATTTTATCTATATTATTTTACTATCTTATATCCATGTAAATGTTATTTCTTCTTTTAAATAAAAATAAAAATCCAGATCGGAAATAAGAACAACAGACTTTGTCGCTTTTTTACACGTGTATTTATAAGCAATTAACGTAGTAAATATAATATTTACATATTATAGTCGTTATAGCGACGACAACTTCGCCAATGTCAAAGTAACAAAAATATACTTAAAAATCATGTGACAAAATTTCGGCAACGTTGTATCGTAATGGTCAAAGACCCCCTCCCCCCTGTCAGGGTCTTAGCCAGCGGTCAATGATATCCCTCAGAAACTGCCAGGAATTCATTAGCCGATGCCCAAGGTGCACCGGAGTAAGCACTGCTCTTCCCCCCGGACGAATCCAAAAAGGCACCGCAGCTCTTGATCACACGCGGCGGTAACCCGACAAGCACCCCTACTTAAAAATTAAGCTTGTTTGAAAATTTGCCTAAAGGGGTAGTTTCTCTACTTCTGTTATCTGACAGGAACTTTAACTGATAATAATTAGAACAGGAACAGGTGAATGGTAAGGTTTTGTTTAAAATCGGAACATGATAGCGTGGTTGTGCGCAGGCAAGCTTGACAGCTAATTAATAAAGTTCGAGTTTATGTTTGTTTCTCACCTATATACAGGGTGTCCCAGAAAGTAGAGTCAAGCGAAAGTCCTGACGTAGAGCAACTCAAGGGGCATCCGAATCACCCCCATGTATGTTCCGCGATTTTTCGTAGTTTAGGAGTTATGGCCTTTTTTCACATTTTCTATTAATCTACGACCACGGAGACAATTTTGCTCACTCTGACTGCAATAATTGAGATAATTGGGTGTTTGTTTTTTTAACGAGTAGCTGAATAGTACGTGCATGTATTTCATTTAAAAACAAAACACCATCGTTGACCGTTTGGGCAAGAAAAAATATCGAATCACAAAAAGTGTCAAAATTTTTACTGTAGTTCAGACTTTGAAGGCCGATTACAAAAAAAACTAGCATAACTTTTTTTTTTCAAACCATGTTTAAAAACTGCCTTATTTTATTGACTTTCTACCCTATTGATTTTATTGATCTATCATTAAGGGATCATGCCAAAAAAAAATATCGAAACGTACTTCATCCGTAATTTTCACTTTTTCTAGTAAGGCCAAGTGCAAATCTGAAATATTTTTTAATTTTCATTTAATAGCCTCAGAAAATCAGTGGCCAGTATTATTGTTTTGCACCAAGAAGGTTTTCATGCTAAATCCGGAGCACAAACCTAATTTCAGATTTGTACTTGGCCTTACTAGAAAAAGTGAAAATTATGGATGAAGTACGTTTTGATATGTTTTTTTTGGCATGATCCCTTAATGATAGATCAATAAAATCAATAGGGTAGAAAGTCAATAAAATAAGGCAGTTTTTAAACATGGTTTGAAAAAAAAAAGTTATGCTAGTTTTTTTTGTAATCGGCCTTCAAAATCTGAACTACAGTAATAATTTTGTCACTTTTCGTGATTCGATATTTTTTTTTGCCCAAACGGTCAACGATGTTGTTTTGTTTTTAAATGAAATACATGAACGTACTATTCAGCTACTCGTTAAAAAAAAAAACACCCAATTATCTCAATTATTGCAGTCAGAGTGAGCAAAATGGTCTCCGTGGTCGTAGATTAATAGAAAATGTGAAAAAAAGGCCATAACTCCTAAACTACGAAAAATTGCGGAACATACATGGGGGTGATTCGGATGCCCCTTGAGTTGCTCTACGTCAGGACTTTCGCTTGACTCTACTTTCTGGGACACCCTGTATTTATTGCTGGATTCTTGCGCTCTTCCCTTTTAACATTTGGTTCGGCTCAAATTTACAACTATAACATCTGGTCAGTTGTTCTTAGAAGTTTCTAAAGCGATCAGAGTTGAAGAGGCGGGCACCGGGCACTGCCTTGGGTGCGGGTGTTTCACTGTTTCTAGTACATTGAAGTGAACTTCCAACCCTAACCGTTAGTAGGTAGAGATTGTAGGTATAGTTAATTCGGACACACCAACTTGGCCCATAAATTTCAAAGTAGGGACTATCCAAAGATGCGGATAGTTAAGGTAGTGGCATCCCTTTTGTGGGAATTAAAGCCTTTTCCGCTTGATAGCACACTTTGCGAAGTAACATGCATTGGGATTGCTTAAGACAGCGACTGGGTTCGGGGAGACAACTTTGGTAAAGAAGGATGATACTCGTAATGTTCAATTATTTACATAAAATTTTAGGGACAAGTAAAAATATGTAAGTAAGGGATTGATGACAACGAGACAATGGAACAAGACCTATGGAACAAAAAATGACAAAGTCGGTCCTGAAACGGTGTTTTCGATGGACCTAAAGAGATTACAAAAAAATAAAAGAATGGAGAACCTTCTCCTTCATGGATAAAAATTGGAAATCCACCTTCCAAACACAGTTTTCGACATAAAAGCAGTTCGCTAACCAAGATCAGGCTAAATATGTAGTTAGATTAATTGATTATTATGAAGTGTGTTGACGGCGTGCGGGGTAAGCGCGGTGGCCAGGCCGGGTGTCGGGCGTCGGGCGCCGGGCGTCGGGCGCGGCGGCGCGCTTGCTGCGGCGTCCCCCGCCCGGCTGTTTGCCTTGTATCCCGACTCAGGGAACGAACAAAAATAACATAACGAGTCGAGCTTGTAATAACATTTGTCCTAATATATTACTATTGTGACGTCTCGCAGCGTGCGGGATTTATGAACTACCGTGCGAACCGTCACCTTATTATTTATTTATATTAATGCTGGCTGTCTACACCTAAATTATTTTTCATTAGTCGCCGCCGAGAGATTTCTTCTGTACCCCAGTTAATGCCACGAATGAGCAAAATTCGTCTTAAATCTTTCGCCCGTTCGCTTCATTAGGTTATTACTTTTCATGTTCCATTGTTTCGTTTCACTTGTCACAAATGTTTTTGTTTGTTTCAATGACAAATGCGTTTCTTGCGAATACGTTTTTCGTTACCCATATTTTCTTATTTTTGTGACGTATGACATTACATCCTTCTGCGTCGGGGCCTTATTGCCGAGTGCCGTGACGTCACAGTCGCGAATCACAACAATCTCGGAAGACACGCAACTTTGAGTGATGTTCGCCTTTAACGAAATACTCGTGGCTCGGCAAATATCAGCGCAGCCAACTCTCTGTTACTCTTGCAGGTCAATGTCATTGTAGACATAAATTCTTATTAGTTTTTATTATCAAAATGGTCGCCATTATTAAAATAAATAGGGTATTGTTTACATTGGTAACGTTTAGTAGGCTCTTTGCCGAGGCGGCGGGATAAATAAGCTGCTAGCCGGGTAAGATTAACACTGAAAAAGTACGATTGCTCAGTTCATTTTCTAAATGAGAACATTTGTAACTGTACTACGGTCAAAATAACAATGTAAGGAAGGTAAGGTGGCGCAAGGCTGGCGCTGGCGAGACAAGACAAATGGACGACTGAATAAACCTTACAAAATCTAAAATAAACACAAAATGTTGAATTTACAGAAACCCAAATTATGCAAATACTCGTAGCAAAATACAACATCATGCAGTTAAGATAAAATGTTATTTCTACTCCTGTACTACTACTATCTGTGATTTATGTAATCACGAGCACCACTACAAGAACACTTATAACACGACCTTGGATAAGTCTATATTGTCTATTTCCTCTGAAAGCTCTTGTTGGCTTCTAAAAGTGATCCATAGTTATTCTGCCAGCCATGGACTGCTAGACCTAGGTAAAACTTTTACACGATCAATATTAAATTTACGATGACAATGCATGACTACCAACTTAATAAATTATTTCATTCATATGGTTTTTTATATAAATAAAACTTTCTAAATGAAATGCATAGCTGCCAACATAACAAACAAGATTTTTTAATAACGTCAATGGCAAGTTGGTAAACGTTTTGGCTAAATTTGACGCAAAGAACGCAAGACTATTAAAAAAAGTAACTAAACGTTTATTTAAAAACAAAGTTTACTAAAAACAAACTTCCAATTTTGTCGTTTGTCGTTTTCATGTTTCCCGCTCGTGTCTTGTTTGTTGTTTGATCGCAATAGTTTTAACAAAGTTTTGTAATCTAAAAAAAGTATCATAAAAAACATGGATGAAAACGAAATTAAATCAACACCGGAAGAAACATCCGCGGCGGCCCAGGAAGTGATGGAAAATTTGTTGCCTAGAAAATCTCGGCAATGATAAAGCCTACGAGAATTTCATGGCGTGGAGACTGGAACACCGGACTTCATAATTTTCGGAGAACTATTACTTTCATTTATTAAGTACCTAAGAGTCGTAGAAAAAGTATTGTATGCAACGTTGTATAGGCAAGCAAGTCACAAAAAGCTCGTGGCGTATTTTTTACGATGTTCGCTACGCTCACATCGCAACCCACGCCACTCGCCATTTTTTTACACCTCTAATACAACTGTTGCATAATAGTATATTTTTTATCGAGGGACTAAACTAAGCCAATATATACCCGAGGTGGTTAGCCACCCGAGCGCCAGCGAGGGTGTCTATTTATCCGAGGGTTTATATTGGCTTTTAGTTTCGAGGTGAAAACTCTATTTTTCACTTCAATTGCGAGAAAAAATAGTCAGTTTAGTACAAAAAGATTTAATCAAAAAATAAAAAATAAAAAGTTTAATGTACAATTTGAATAATTTTTAATATTGTAAATTATGGTCGTTCCGGGAATATTGACACGCGTAATCGTAGCTTGTATTTGGGAATTTTGTGAGAAGTCTGATATCAGCTGTTGTGTTAAAAGTCGGAGATGTCGGCAGAATTTCAGACTTTTCACTATGTAAGTAATGTTCACCAGTTCCATCCCTCTGCATGCGCCACTTATGCCGAAAATCAAGGCGACCTGTAAATAAGTTTTTGTTAAAAATATACATAACGTACTTGTTGCCTTTAATTGAATAATAAAAGTGTTAAAATTGTACATAAACATACCTTGGTTGCTAAATATTTTTCATTAGGAGCGTTATTTAAAAACGTTTCTACGTCCTCAGACGTAAAAACTTTCGACTTTTTTCCTTTATGTCCACTAGACAATCGTTTTAGCAATGCAATCAAATTTGCGTATGTTTTCATTTTGTACTTCGTGCTTAATTTTTACCGTCATTTTTAACATGGAATAAATACTCCACAATGTTGACGATTGATACTTTTTTGAGATCTCGTCAAAATATGCTAAAAAACGCTTTCTGTGAAAGAATGAATGCGTTTTTTATTCCTCCAGTCCATAAAACTTTCATAGGTTTTTAAATAAATCTTTCTAGATTTCGGCGGCAAAAGATTTATGAAATATTGATATCAAATTTGTCTTTTGCTCTTTGCTCGACATCATAATTTTCACTATCACTTGACGACATTGTGAGAATAATCAATTTATTTTAATCGTTTACGATTTACGCTCTACAACAATTCCAAAGATTTCGCGGTATTTTTTTTTCCAACCAGACACAGATATAACAAAATCGCATCGGCGAAATGGTCCATACACAAACTGAAAAAAATAGAATGGCGCCACCTTCTATGCGGAAAAAGCATAGAACTAAGTCCACGTAGACTAAGAACGTAACATTTCCGTCATGAAAATGGTCCACACACAAGCATACTTTTTTATTTTGTTTCCGCATTACAACGATCTGTGTGAAACTGTAAGTTTATTTATTGTGATTGTTAAATTATTTTTATCATCGTTTCGTGTGATAATTTTTAAATGTGGTTTAATTAAAGAGTGGTAATGAAATTCCTTCACTTATCGAAAATTTACTTTATGCCAAAAACTAAGCAAGTACTGGCTGTTTGAGTTTATCTAAGTCACTCAAAGTAAATTAAAAAAATTATTACTTTTACTCCCTAGGGACTAAGTACTCACTTTAGCCCCGCCTCGTAAGGCTATATTGACCTACTTTTAGAGCATGAGAAGTGAAAAATACTATTAAATTGCATCCAACAATTTTTATTCGGCACTGCATCAGATTTTCAGCGCACTCCGAACGTGACGGTGAATTATAAAATTAGGTTTATTGCGCTTATAAATGTTTATTAGCCGTAATGTTCGCGTTTCGCAAACACGTAATCAGTTTTATGGTAACCCCTTTCTAATTGCAAAGGTTATATTCACTGGATTATTATTAGAACGGAAGCGGGGATGTATTTGTTTTATCAGCCCTGTCTCTATTCTCTATTTCCTTTGCAATATGTTTATTTGATGTATGTTATTACCGCAACGTAGCTAACGAGGTCAAATTCAATGTGGGTTTTAGTTCATCTTCATAGTTCACTTATTTATAATAATTCGTATTACATGTTATAATTAGTGTAACTCATTAACAATAAAAAAAAATTAACCCACTAGGTAGGTACTAAAAACCTCACGTAGTACCATTACATATTATAAAATAAAGTCCTCCACCGCGTCTAATCTGTCTGTCTGTTTGTAGAGTTTATTCACGATAAACTCAAAAACTCAGGCTTTCAAAAATAGATAGTGATTGACGAGGAAGGTTTAGTAAATTTGTCAAGGTTTTGTGTAAATTGGTTGAATATAACGATAATTGTTGGACGAGTCAGGAAAAGTCAAGCTCCTAGTGGTACAAATTTTAATTTTGCGTGTATGAAGGTGCGGGCAACAGCTAGTGTCAATTTAAATAATCCTGAAAAAGACATAATGTAGCAGAGGATTAATAAAAGCAGCTAAGAAAATGTATTACATACAATTAATGATTTTTGTATTTTATTTTTGAAATGTGTTGTGTAATAACTACATTAATTCTATCTACCTATGGTGTACTGTACATTCTAAGACTCGTTGAAAGTACCCATAGATCGTGCGCTCAACAAGCCAGTGTTGATGATGATTATTCTAATAGCTGTTCGATTTGTTGAAAATATTTAAATACCTTAAAAAAAGTATGATTACAGCTAAAATTACAATCACACATGATTACTTCCTTATTTAATTCTTCCATGCTGGTCTGGGAGCAAAGAAAAAACATAGAATGTACCAGTTGCTTCTCTACCCGCGCAGATGGTAAAAGCCCATCGAGGGAATGGGCGATTATAATAGGAATCATGTTATAGGCGATGAGGCTAGCAACCCATCACTATTTTGATTCCACTTTCCACCTATACGCCCACAATCTTGCTAGATGTGGCCTGTAGGTACCTGTTACCTTAGGCTCTGTCTACCCCGTAAGGGATAAAGACGTGATTTGTGTGTATGTGTGTGTGTGTGTGTGTGTGTTTATTAGAATATTTCAGTGCTAAATTGCAAATGATGACACAGACGTTTATTTTTAACACTAAAAATGCGGATACATGGAAGGTATAGAGAAAATTGGTTGCTCGCGTTCGCGTGCCTAAATTGGGTATGCGGTTCCTATCGATAGAAAGCAATTTCATAATCAACCATCTATTAAGTACCTACGTATTTTTTTGTGTAAAGTATAATTTCTTACATCTTTTTATACATACAGCACATTTTTTTAGTCTGTAGAGTCTTATGAGGTATATCTTCAGTGTAGCAACCGCTCCAATAAGTGAAAACGTTAAGTCAAGTCGTAAAAACCAGTTGCACCTGAGACGTTTAATTCCATAAAATGGAACCTACGCTACGCCTACTATAGACAGGAAAATGTATTAAGGTATAGGATAATAAAAGTGTTAAGTTTGTAGGCACAGCCTAGTACAAAATACATATATGCATTCGACTTTACTACTACGAATTGATATAAAAGACATAAATACAATAACTTCAGTATGTACTTATGTTATGTCCATTTAGATTATGCATTACAGTGCTGACATTTTCAAGTTTTGAACTGATACATAACTATGAAGCCAACTACTGCAAAGGTTACAGTCCCTAGCGGAAAAGCCGCCCACAGAAAACCGATAATGGCTGTTAGAGTGGCCCGCTCTAATCAATTATTCAAATTAATTTAAAATTATGTCCATTGAAATCGATATAAAATGCACATCGCTGTAAATAAGTTACTGCTCGCAAAGGATGCGGGTTTTGGTATTCGTGTTTAAATTTTACCGTTTAATTTTACCATAGAGAAACTAGTGTAGGCAGACTAGGGAAATATTTGATTATGAACGTATCAACGCACTGGGCATTTAATTAATAGGAAGTTCCAGCACGGATGCCATGTTTACTCGGCAAACCGCAACGTTAACTGCTTGCGCATGCCCCTGTTATTATTATTTATTTTTACACGCGCCCGCGCCGCGCGCAGGTCTTTTTATTTCGTGATAGACCACCCGAACTCAAAGTATTGTGGTAAGAATTATTTTTAGCTCTTTTAAGTAGACTATTCCGAATGAGTAGGAACAAGGGTTCGTTTCCAAATGTTGAGATGGATACATTAAGGTGTTTGTACTAACGAGACGGGGAAATATCTAGATCTTTACGCCCCGGCAGAATACTACGATCTCGCTGCTGCTGACTTCGCTGAAAACAAAACATGTTAATTAAAATATAAAGTTTTATTCCATTATGTTATCTGGCTCCAGGAAGACCTTACGGTAAAAGCGTTCGCCTTAGCCACCCTGTTAAGTTAAGCCATTAACTTAGTTTGGCCTAAATGTTCAAGTTACATAAAGATTTGAGGATGTCAATGTCAAGAAAAGTATGCGCTATTAACACGCTTAAAAGTTACTATAGCTGCTTACTTTATTTCAATGCACACAATAACATATCCTAAGAACAACGTAAGTCATGATTCTTATATCATACGGCTCTCCCCACACCCACCGAGTTCCTGAAGGATCCCGGTCTTAGTATAAATCTCCGGCTGACGAATGCACCTCGCCCGCGACCCGGAGCCACTCGTCATTCGTCATTCGGCTATCGGCCCTTACCGACCGACATAAAAATACTCCGACGTAACACTTGATTAATGTTCGTAAAAAGCCCAATTAAGCGCGATGCCGTTTTATTTCACTTTACCCTCATAGGGGATTGATTTTTTTGAAATTTGTTAAATGTCAGAATAGAGGGTACTTAATTGCCCAATTTTAAGACAAATTTACATGAAATTTCCTTTTTTACTCTGTGAGTATAGTTATTTCAATATTTATTTAACATCTCAATCGATCGCCAAACGGGCACAGAAATTGGTTTGGAATGACAAGAAAACACACAATGTATTATCACAATTTATTCTCAGTGGTCCAAAATAATTCCTGTACTCGTATACTTCGAGCGAAAGCTCGCTCGACTAATGAGTTTTTACCTTTACTTTAGTCAGAAATTCTAGTTCTTGTTATTTGTGAATATTTTGTTTCCGTCCGTCCGTACGTCCGTCTGTCAAGTATTAAACTGAAAGTAACCTCAAATATTTAGGTCTGCTACGATCAAAAGATATAGTCAATAGAAATGGTGTATCCATACAAATCGCCGTGATGTAAAAACCTATGGGGTATTTGCAGTTGCCCTAGAAATTTGAGATTTTGATATGTAGGGAGATCTTATACCTAGCACAGCTAATGAAATAAACTAAAAACGTTAATTTTTTATGACGTCAAACTTTCTACATTTTGATTTACAAGGCTCTGCTAACACTAGATATCCGACTCGCACTTGGCCGGCTTTTTAATTATATGTTTTTGTTGCAGTTCCCAAACGATGAGGGTCGCTTACAGCGTTCGGTGGCCGGTTCGGAGTTGCGCGCTCTCTAAGCTGCAGTAGATAATATGGCGTCTGCCCACCGATTCCGTGCCCTGCTGATCGCACTTATCTTGCTGTACCGAGGTAAGATACATTCAGAAAGACAAAATAATATTCAGACCAGAAAAGGACCCGGGAAATTAAAAGGGGAGGAACGTTGACCTTTCCCACTCCGCCCGCGGTCTTTAGTACAGTCGCCATCGGGTACATTGGAGTTGTATTAGTAAAGAACAGCATTACCTATTATCAATCGTGCAAGCGACATCCGACACCAAGCGAATAAATAGTCAAAACGGAGTTCAATGGACGGCAAATTGAGATTGGTTTAAACTACGCATATTTTCCGTTTGCAGGACTCAGTCTTGACTTTTTATTTGGCTTGAGGACGACATATAGGAGGAAAAGTAGTATTTGAACACATTGGAACAAGTAATACATATTATTATCAGCATATCGCACACTAACACACTGGGAACTTGGAAAGGAAAATAATACAGAAAATAATGATTTGAGGAACGACATTATGTCACGTCATCGTAAATTTGTTACCTATTTGTGTTTTTTATTAGAAACAAATTAGGCATAGACGGTGCTAATAACAAACCAGACAAAATGTAGTAAATAACAAAATCGTCGTTGAATCGCGGTTCGGAAACATGGCTTGGCTCGACGATGCATGGTACAAATGGCAGACATCACGACAGTTGACGTGTCGCGTCGTGTTTTATCGACAAGTGGAAATGAAATAGAATTTCGACTGCAATTTCATCGAACATTGTCTTTGAATGAATTGTAGGTTTATAACTGTTTTATTACTTATATGTACCTACCAACTATAACGCGGTTGCCCGTAAAACCGAGCTTTTAGATAATTCATTTTCGAACTGGCTGGATCTCTGAATTATTGCGGAATTAAGAAGATATTCAATATTTGATGGTTTGAACATAAGCATGTGCCGACTTGTATTTCTTATTAATTTGATCAGTCTACCAGTGTTTTATTAAACGTAATTTGTCCTGGGTAATATACCGATTGAATGGATCAGGCGTGACTCTGAAGATTTCTTATTGACAGTGTCGGAAAAGTTAGATAATTGAGCCATATACATAGAAGCAAAGGCAGCAACATCTACATTTTTAAATAGTAAGTAAGTAAATGCTTTATTGTATAAATATAAATAAACAGACAAAATTGACAAAATAAATAAATAGATGTAGCTAATGAGGCCAGGGATTTAGAATGTAACAGATATATCATTAGCCATACAGTTGGGCAACGCTGCTGGCGTCATGGGCACGTTTGGGCCGAGTACGATGGGGATGAGGGAATCTTTAGAATAATAATTATAGGTAGCTACGTTTAAGTTTTGACATTTTTTTTTGGATTAATAATTAATGTCGAAATTATAAAAAGAGTAACGCTTATATTTGTCACAAATAAATGTATTACAGCTAATAATGCTAAGGAGATGCTGCATCACGTGTAAATAAAAAAGTATCTGCTGTACGCTTTTCAGTTGAAGTACACGTTGCTGAATTCGCTTGTAACCGTCCGGGTGCTCGACAGTGCAAAGAAAAATATTTATATGTTTCGTGATATTACTTTAATTAACACTTCTATACAAAACATATTCATGTCTAATGGGAGATATGACTTTTACCTTTGTTAAATGCTATTTGTTTTATATATTGACAACTAGCTGTTGCCCGCAACTCCGTCTGCATAGAATTCGTTTATCGCTATCCCGCAGGAATTACGCAATTTTCCTGGATAAAAAGTAGCCTATGTATTGTGTTATTCCAGACTATAATCTATCTATTTTCCAAATTTTATCCAGATCTGTCCAGCCGTTCTGGCGTAAAAGAGTAACAAACATCCAAACATCCATACTCACAAACTCTCACATTTATAATATTAGTAGGATATAAAAAAAAAACTTAAAATGAAATAAAATGTAAGTCAATAGGATTGTCCGAGTAAATGTCATGTGCTTTTGCTAGCAACATGTCATCCGAGTATGATTCAGGAAAAACAGCGAAAAACATGTGAATTGTGTGAAAGCAGACTAGAAAATTAAATAATGGAAAAAACGTATTTCTTTGATAATATTTACTTTTTATGTTTTTACATTCCTGTAATAAAATAAAATAAATCGGCTCTACATTTTGAGCAAAATAAATTATAGAATGAACCAAAATAAAGATTCCCCCAAAACTTAAACCTTAGAGGTTGATTGCTTATGACGACGATAAATTGAGAATAGGTTGTGTATTTTATAATTTGGCGTGTGAAATGCGAAAGCCACAAATATTTCTCAACTATTAAATCTAGTTGCGACGAAAGTGTCGGTAATCTTATCTTACTTTTTGCAATTGGGAGTATGGATGACGAGTACTAGTACCACGTCGAGCACTAGTACTTCTACTGACATAATGAGACACAATTATGTGTGAACATAAAAAAATTGCTTGTCTATTTAACATAATATACTCCTAATGGATATTTGACCACCCACAAGCTCTATCGGCTGGTAACTGGAGCGGAAATCTCACATAATAGTCACCGTTTTCAGTTTTAATTTATTTAAATGTCTTAGATACTAACTAATAACATAAATGTTAGCATCTGTTGCATAATCACCGTTGTAGTTAGTGCTTATATCATGTGGATTCCTTGTTAGCTTGCGAAGGTACCTGAATGCAAAGCACAAGAGTAAGTAACGAACGAAGTTCTGTGTAAACGCCTCCTCTAACATTATGCAATTTGTGCAGAGAGTAGTACAAGTATTGGTTATTGTTTGCAAGTGGGAAGTTTGTGTGGTTTCATTTAATATGTCGCGGGTGATAATGTCTATAGGTATCTAGCAGTGGCGTGGCGTCCATAGAACTCTATTGCCACCGGATTGCCTATTTTAAGGCAGTTGGGCACTTTTATTGTGCAGACTTAGAGGAAAAGTACTTGAAAGCATACATCCCATGAGTTTATGTATACAATAATAAACCGTCAAATTGATAAATTAAAAGGTTACACGTGAAATGGCGAGGTTTTTTCTTTCACCCTATGAGTGACGTTTAAAATATTGTAGTTATGTGAATACCATTTTTCGTTTGCTTTAAACTTTTGTTTTTAAACTCAAGTTTTTCCTCTGTTTCAGCTAGAATTGGACGTTTTTGGACGTATAAAAATTCATGGTTGTAGTATATTTTACAAAGATTCAACCATACATACATAAATCACGTTGTTATTCCTTACGGGATAGACAGAGCCTAAGGTAACAAGACGTAAAGACCTCGCTTAGCATTATTATGGACATATGGTTGGAAAATGGATTCAAAAATAGTAATGGGTTGCTGATACCCTCGTTGCCTATAACATGATTATTAACATGATTCCTACGATTTTAACCCATTCCCTCGATGGGCTTTTACCATCTGCGCGGGAAGAGAAGCATCTGGTACATTCTATGTTTTTTATTCGCATGGAAGCAATTTACAGAGATAACTTAAAACTATCTATCTAACTAATTAGTTCTGATCATGCTTTATAAAATTAAAGTAAATTGAAATTGCATATATCTTAGAAAATATTGTCTGATTACCTTGCTGCATTTTATTGGAGAAGTGGGGTCTTCTGCTACAGGTATCTTGCATACCTACTAGGAGGTCCCTAACCTTCTCATTATGTACTCCTGAATGTTAAATAAATACATTTTCATTTTTCATTTTCATTTTCAACTATCACATACTATATTCACAGATGCATACGAGTAAACATATTACAGATTTCGGATTAGTTATAAAGCTTAACGTTTCTTATAAAAGCTTCAGCAATGGCCCCTTACGTATTGTGAACCTACAAGAATAGACGGCTATCATTGAGACTTGCCGCGCTGTGGTTTTGTCAAAAACAGACTCAGTTCATAAAAGATTTACGAGGTATCTGTGAAATCTTTGGCCCAAATTACTATATTTGGCATGTAGGACTTCGAGAAGCGTCTTTAAAAGCACGCTACTAGCGATCAAATACAAATAGATTACCGTCCCGAACTGAATAGTGCTATCGATCGTGTTATTAGGCTCCTTGGCTAGGCACATTTTCCGGACGGCCAGTTTGTTTGCAAACGTAATAATAGGTACAATCAATGTTAATGAAGGCTAAAATGTAAACTCGGGGCTGCATTCCTCACGGCACGCGGTGCAATGCTGTGAATAGAGTTTTCTGACCTCGGAATTTTCTTCACGGTTTGGAGTTTTTTACTGTAGAGTAAGTAGAGTTGTCAAAAAAACGAGTTTTTATTTATTTTATCCTTCAGGGGCATATTTATCCGAGGGTCAGAGAGTCCAGGTGTCATAATGTCCATTGTCAAAAAGTTCAAATGATGAAATGTCCTAGTGTCTGAAAGTCCACGGTCAAAAAGGTCGAATGGTAAAATGTCCTAGTGTCTGAAAGTCAAACCACTTTGCTTTGAGCGGGTCTATGCCGCAGGAGGGCCTTTTAGATGATGGTGTTTTCTTTTTATAGTTAGGTATATTTATTTAGTTTTAAGTTTTGTATATTTAGTTGTCTAAAATTAATAAATAATTACTGTATTTACAATACTAACATAAATATAAAACATACATACTTTGCTTTTAATCTCAAGTGGCATTTACGTCATGTCATTAGAATTATATACTGAATAGGTTTTATACTTGTTAATAGAATTAAATAAATGTACCTACACTAAGTAATTCCTGAAATTTGGACATTATGACATCGAGACATTGTTACATTAGGCCTTTTTAACAATTGAATATCCTCATATCAATTGAAGTCTATCCGATATTAAATCATTATAACACTGGACATTGTGACACCTGGATCTGACCCTTGGACAATATGCCCCTGAAAGATACATATAATTGCCGTTTACCAGCGACAGACGTTTCAGTGCTCTCGAGCTCTTTGTAAATTGCTCCATGTTTGATGTCCAATTAAAACTTAAATACATATAGATAAACCACAAACCGACATGAAAAGGCACTTTTGGACGATACTACGATACGATGCTACGCCGAATATCGAAGCCATTTATTTGTTACACTGATGAGCAAAAATAACAGGTCACTTTACATACAAGGTTCCACTCCACACCCTTTATTTTTGCTTTGTTGGTATATTTACATTTACTCACTTAGGAGATAAAACCGAATGCCTTCTATTGAAATTGTCTTCCTCGTCGAGTCGGAAAAAACGAATTAAAATCGCATTAGGCAATCCAGTTCCCGCCTAACTTTTCCAGTCCGTGCACCGCGTCCCGGTGTATCGGAATAAATGACCCAAACTTCGTTTATTTATATACAGTTCTTGCTGAATATTTATGTCTCCGTTCCTAATTTCACATTTTTAGTCATTCCGTATATAAGTTTCACAAAGTAGAGAATATCTTAATTTCAGTAAGAATTTTTAAGAAAACACAGGGAGGAACTTTTTACTCGAGAAATTTGAATTTTGATTGACTGACTAAATTGGCAGTTTCATTGTATAAGTGGATGTGTCTTAAAAAGCTTGTTTGTGAGATTTTACGAATCGTTTGAAACGTGTGAATTTTTACAATTAATGATTATTAAGCCCGGATGAACAAACTGTATATGTTTTTTTTTTATTAGTTAAATATAAACTGTGAACGTGCAGTCATTTTAATACGGATAAATCATAAAGAGTACGTATTTCACTAATTTAATAAAGGAAATAAATGCATGTGCAAAGTACATTTATACATAAAATATATTGTTAAATACAAAGACTATCTTGAGCCTTTAAGTTTCGAGCCATTTATAAATCGATATTGTTATTATCATAACACGAAGTGAATCCACGTCTCACCTGCATCCACACTATTATCAATCAGGTATAAGATGGGCTTGGCAAGCAAAACCAAAGTCCGATAGCGGTGCTATATCCTGTACAGCTATTCTCAATACAATAGGTATACAATTAAGGTCATAATGTCAATCCGTTTTGAATTACACGCCGTTATTGATTAGTGTCGAGAAAATATGAGGATCGCAAATTTGTATTTACCGACTCGAAGTTTAATCCTGTCGACTATGTTTTACAATCTAAATGTCAAGTCGAGTGGACAGAAATGAAACGCTAAGAAAATAATGGTGAGAAGTAACGCAGATAAAGATAAACTGTATAATTAATTCTTAACTTAATCTAAGGCCAATATCAAATGAGTATTTTTATCGGGAGCACGCGCGTGGCGTGCTCTGGATAGAAGGCTGTGGCTCTATTGGAGGAAAAGACACCTCGTTGGCAAGCCGAGCACGACGCGAATTACAGCTTTGCCTGCATCGGTGAAATTAAAACGATCCCATCCACCACCGCACGCCCCTGCTGGGACAAACCTTCATTTGCTTACACATTTACGTATATACTTAGTAAGTGCGATCATAATTTTCCCAAGGATGCTTATAAAAAATGTTGAACTGAGTCACGCCTGTTAGTTGTTGCGAGCTCAAATAGGATAATCGCATAGTTATTGCCCATGTTGGAATAGACACTAGCCACGCCAACCGCTCGTTTATTTACATGCTATGAGCCATAACTCGCTTATGTGGAAATGTCTTACTGCCGCCGTGCCGCCGCGCCGTCCATGCTGCCGGCGGCCGTACTGTGGCACGGTACATATAATAATAATATATTTTTTCGTCTTTTTGTACCATTATGGGGATATGAAGAGAGGATCTTATGAAAAACAATCTCTGCTATCCATAACCATCTATAGGCGCTAGAAATCGTCGGCGACTTGCCGGCCTTTCGGAAAAAGGTGAAACAAAATCCAGTGAGCAGATTTCCACATTTAATTGATATTTTCAAAATGAGTCGTCCTCTCCAATTGTACGAGACAATTAAGACAACTTATGTAGGTACGTTAAATGCAACTTAAGGAAAATAAACAAAATAAACGACGTTCTTGGGAATTCTTAAACTTGATAGTTACTGTATTTTCTTGTCCGTTTCAAGCCATAAAACCGCTAATGTTGTACTCTATAAACTTAATGTATATTTAAAATCACAACAGTGGCAGTTAAGCTAAAGCAACAAATGTAATTTAAAGAATACGTAAACGTATACAGGAATTTCCGTCCCGAGCGAGAATCTTGAGCACCAAATACGTCTACAAAGGCCATTTTGTTCTAAGAATAAGAACAAATAACCAAAGTCGTTTCCATAAAAATATTGAACAATATTTTAGAGTAGCGTGTGTGCCGCGCCGGAGCGGTATCTCCAATATCTCCATACTTTTCGCATTACTTATGCATAGAGTAGAGATTGAAACGAGTCGCGTAGTGTGCCGTCATGGGCATTCAAGCAAGATGCGCGCGGTTAGCGCCCGCCACTGCTGCAGCTACCGTTACTGCTACGACCACCGCCACAGCTGCCTCTAGCATTGCTGCTGCGACCATCGCTGCCGCTGCCGCCACCGTTACTGCTACGCTACTATCACCATCACGCCGTGAGTTTACCTGTAAGGTTGCTGTTTACGTTTTGATCAAAACAAGTCCTTTGTGTTAAAGAACACGTCTGTCGTAGAAACAGAAGTACAGCAAATAACATAGTTTCTGCTGTTTTATAGTTATGGACGTATAAACCTTAATGTGTCTTGTTTATCTAAAGCAATACATTTGAGCCAGATATTTGGATGCTATAAGTAGGCACTTGTTCATCATTGGTATTGATAGAAATCAGGTTACTCTGTAACATGATTAACACAACAATTACGTTATTGAAGTACGAGATGTGAACTGATTTTCACATTCAAACATTTAATTTAGCGTTTAAATTGTTTGAATGAGTGTCAATAAAACTCGATTCAGCATCGCATACTCTTAATACTTCGGGCATTTTCATTAACTATTTATTTTATTAAACTTTCAAAAATACTTACCTAAAACGGCGCTTAGCGCTTTCTTTAGAGAAAATGTATATTTTATTTACTTTTCTTAACATTTACGTAAATAATTATTTTATTTATTTAACAAAAAATGAAATATATCATTCCAGATCAACTCAGATGCTTCTTGTCAATTAACTATTTGTATGATATTCCTGTGCCAGTATTTACAATCGTAATCATGTCTCTTGAAATAAGTTAGTAAACAAAAAATAACAACACAAACACCATTGGCAAAAAAGTAAAATCAATCAACACGTCTAATACTTATAAAAACTTTCTTGATTAAACGTTTTCAAGACTATGTCTTTTTCTAAATTTGGAATTAACGCTCGACGAACGTACTACTTGTGTTCAAAATTAAAGTCGCTTTGCATACAGATTGAAGCCTATTCTGTCAGTCAGTGTCTGTGTTTTGTTTACATTACTCTAACATTAACATATCGTCTTTGTAACTTGTAGTTTCAATAAGGATTTATTCATGGAATTGAAGTAATGGTAACCACGTAATAATAAGAAGTAATCAAATCGTACGGTGTGTTAACATTAAATTGAAAATGCATAACAAAGTTTACAAGCTTACCGTTATAGATACCATCGCATTATGCATATTTTAGAAGATCCGGAAATCCTATTGAGTTTAAGCAATATTTTTCTGGGCTAGTATCCAAATTCATGTTTAATTTATTATTAAAGTTTTTTTTAAAGGGATTTATCGGGTTGTTGTTGGGAATATCTTAGGCTTATATAATTACTCGAAGACACTAGTTGTTATCACTGCCAGATTAACCATTTAGCCGCGTAGTAGGACAACTATTGGAGCTCCTGTCACCGACGGCCGGCCCTTTCTGCGTGGCAAAGGCCAAAGTGGGCGTTATTGGTACGCGGAGTGCGTGCGTCGCGGCGAGCTGCGGGCTCACGGAACCCGCGGCGGAAATTGTTCCGCGACCCTCTTGTTATCTCACCCCTGTTACCGGGGTAATCGCCGCTTCAAATAATTTATGAAATATGACATAATAACCTTTGTAATAAAGGCTAGAGTGTTGCCGCGCGGATAAAACACTTGACGTTATTGTTATTGGCGAAAATCCCGAACAAGAGAGTAGGGAGGGACAACAAGTGCTCTTCACGACGGCGTAAACGGAGACGATTTAGACGCAGTAACATAGGTGGATGTAGGACTTGTAATTTTTTAACAAACACAAAAATGAATTAAGCACGTTATGATCTTATGATGTAGGTAGAGCGCATGTATAGAGAGAGAGAGAGAGTTCACCACTAAGACTCATTATGTACATTTTAAATGCACACATTTAACTGGATTACCTGAGAAAAACGTAACAAAAGTGTTAAATGAAATAAATGTTATATATACATTGTTTTCTTGTAGGAGAAGAAATCATGAAGAAAACTAGATATTTTTTGTTTCCATTCAAAGTCAAGTGTCTTAGCTCGTTCAATGGATTATCTTTCTTTCAATATCTACCAATCAGGCGAACTGTATACGTTCTTTAAGCCCAGTGTGAACTTAGAAAATATATAGCTTTTGCCATTAAGGATGGCATGTGAGCTTTACTTGTGGTAGACACGTATCTGCATACGTATCGAAGTGTGCGTGTCTTACGGAGCGATTTACGAGTTACATTTTTCTGTATTTTTTATATGCTTACCTTACCCGCTTTCGTTCTCACACACTTTGACACGTATGCAGATATTGTGTTAACCACAAATAAAGCTCACTCGCCATTGTTAACTGCAAGAGCTAATACCGAGTTACATTAATACCTGTAGGTACGACACGTCTTGGACGTGCCCAAAATGACAGTTTTCTGTAATCTGACATTTGTAACACACATGCTCAGTCAGTCAAGGATATGTTTGATTTAAGTTCGTAATTAAATATTTAAATTTAGAAATAACGCCAAGAACTTCTTAAGTAAATTAGCTTGATTAACCAGCATTAATTCCTCAAGAAGGAAAATCGTTTCCTTCGCAAATTACAAAAACCGTCTTAATTTTTAGAAAGAAATAAAATTATAATTTTATTATATTGTGTTATATCGACGATACCATCAATTGTCTAAAAGAAGTATGGATGTAAAAAGTTAGTGATTTGTCATACTATCTCTACGCATGACGTAGGTACAAATCTTTGCATTTTTAGATTCGTTGTCTGGAGAGTTTATTTATAAAAGACTGCCTGTAGTTAGTTAGTGTTAATAATTTTGAAACAAATTACCTCCTTGAAGTGGCAATGTGCAGGCCATATAGCACGGTGAACAGATGGTCGTTGGGGCCGAAATATTCTCGAGTTGAGATCGCAGATCGGCAAGCGCAGCGTAGGATATCCACCAACGAGGTGGACGGATGACCTGGGTCGCGGGTTGCCGGTGGATGCAAGCCGCTTAGAACCGAGGCAACTAAAGATCTAAGGGGGAAGCCTATGTCCAGCAGTGGATGTTCTACGGCTGATATGATGATGATGATGAATTTTGAAACAATGTTATTGAGATCGTGCACGTACTCGTAAACATAGTTCGACTTTAATAATGTTAAAGTTAAAATGGACACAATCGCCTTTGCGTATGTAGACACAAACATTAACCAAATGTGGACAATAACGATTTTATAGCAATTTGAAAATGATCAAAGTCGCCACAAAATTATCAAAATCATCGCGGTTAACGGAGCCATTCGTACGCGGTAGGTAACTTACATACGGAAGCGAAATTCAGGAAACTAAAACAATCCCTAGAAATGCACGAAAAATAGCATAACCTGGGAGATTACTCTCCTAAGAGGCTTTCGAAAACGAAATGTTTCAGGATACTATTTCTAAATTCTCAAGTTGTGTTTGTTCCTCTATCTGAGGCTTTTAGTTTCATGCAGTAATACTAACGTCTGAAAATAGGTTTGGTTTTGGGCAGAAAACCTGGAACTAAAATGTTTTCATGAATGGAAGTACCTACCTCAGTCAAAATCAAATTACTAATACTTTCCTAAGTATCATTCATATTTGCGTATTCTAACTATAATACATCAAAATATAAAAATAGTGAGTAGCTTGCTAGTCGTGAATTTTTCATTCAGAAGTATATCGTTATGTTGAATCTAACATAGCAATTAAGCGTTTTCTTGGTGGAAATCAATAAGGACTTTTTGGTCCACGATTTATTCGTTAAAAGGATTTGGCAAGACAAAGACTGCCGAATAAATAACCAGATTAATGAAAACAGTGATTCTTAGATTTAACGCATAAACCGTCGCCGTGTCTTCGGGCAGAAGCATAAAGGCTAATACAGGTGTTAACCTGTCGAGCCGAAGCAAGCCCACGTGCGATTCCTTTTTGTACCGAAGATTAATAAGATGAAAGCCGAAGCCTCGGCATTTATAGCTTTCACGCTTAATTTATAAATAAATAATAATCTTGGACTCTTTTGGTGTGATTTTAAGGGGACCAGAATGAAAACATTTGTTTGTTGTTTAAGAAATTACACGCCTGTGTGCCTGAATACATATAAGTTAGCTTCTACATATCTGTAGAATAGCCACTTAGTTAAATATTTAATTTACCTGTCTATGTGGTGCTAAAAATGTGTTTTGTAGAGTAACGTGGACACGGAATAACATGTCCGCACTACAATAATTTTAGTCGGCAGCCAGGAAAAAGATAAAGCTAGCTTTTCATATGAAAGATATCTATTTCGTAAAACTTGTTCGAGTCCCTCGAGTATAAAACGCGTCTTTTGTGGGGACAAATACGGCTCTATTCCAGACTCGGGTAATTTTTCCTGACTGTGACTTTGTGCCTGAAACTAACCATATTTTTTAGTTATCCAGGATCTCTTCGGAAAATTTTCATCAAAAACAGTTTTTAATAACAATCTCATTTCCCTAACATCTAATAAACCTAAGCTCCTGTATACGGATCTAATGGTTATATTGGTTCCTTGCCCCACGGGAACCTGCTAAATGCAGGGATATTTTTTATTCTTGGTAAAAAAGAATCTGGGGATAAAATGATAAGAAAACATCTAATAGCTGTTATGTTTTTACCTATACGTCCTCATGACAATGAGTACATAGGTAAAAATCTAAATTTGAAAGTGCTGCGTAGTTAGTTACATTTTAAATCAGTATGATAGTAAACAACGAACAAGCAACAAACAACGACCGTAGTTCGGAAACATGGTATCATATTGTCTAAGTCTAATCGTATCTCAAACAGCCGGTGGTAATTATGAAGCCGACTTCGGTGTCGTTAGGTGGAGCTGCATAATTGTACGTCAGGATTGCGGGAGTTCGATAAGCTAAAAGCTAATGTCCTTGTTACCCGCAAAGTAACGGCCCAAATTCCTAATGTACGGAAATAATTCGATTTTGTTACTTGAGTGCGTCTCCCGGCTACGCAGTGGCGCGACGGCGGCGTGAATGCGAAACAATTTTCTCCTTATGAATAAAATTTAAAGGTGCGTATGCAAATTTCCATTAGGGAGGCCTGTCTCGGAGCGGTGTCATATGGGCGCACATTTTCTTTTCATATAGACTACGTAAGAGCGTCATCTAATACGGTTCAGTCTTTGCGTACGGACCGTTTATATGGAAAACGAGGAAAACTCTAAGCTAATTAATGTCGCTATCCTCTATTGATACGATGAATATTTCGAAAATAACTTGTGGCTGTGATGAAAAAGTTCAAACTAGTTAACACTTTAATAGCATGCAAAATGCTCGGGGTATAAAAGCGTTAAAAATATTCGCTCTAGCATACGGGAAACAAGAACAATCTAGCAAAATCACAATATGCCTTCATAGGCATTATTAGATACATCATTTTTCGTACATAAAAATTAGTTCATGAACTTGTATTTTGACCATCTTCATAGATATAATTCTAGATGTTTCTTATGTACACTCATCGTAACGGTTAAAGCAAGAAAAATATTTAATCCCCAAAATGATGTTTACAGTGTTAGTGCGCACAACACATAGGATTTGTGGGCGCGGGCTCCAAAGGAAGCTCAGTGTCAATATTTATTGTGCGCTTGAATCTCCGTTCCATATTTTCCCCATTACTTATGCATAGAATACAAATTGGCTACAGTGGAGCTCTGTGTCATCAATATTCAGTCAGCGACTGCAACACAGCCACAATTTTAACTGTTCCTCTTGATTTATTCTTATCTCAAGTAACTTTAGACCGTGTTTACGCAATCGCTTAAAAGTTCGTTACCTACTTAGAGTGGTCTAATGCACCGGCGGCGCATGATTCATCATTCTGAAATGCAATTAAACCTCGTTTTAGTGTTGCTGAGTAAATAAGGCTATTATTTTTTACGGTACTTAGTGCAGGCATATACATGTTTCACATGACTTAAACGTGAGAATATGCATTACCGTAGAGTGTTACCTTACACTACACCATTTGTAAAACTTGTAGGTAGTGTAAGGTATATGCACTCACCAAATGAGCTAAATTATGTCATAATTAAGTCTTATGTCATCATCATCTTTTAAACTTGCGTTTGCCAGAACAGAAGAAACCTTTATTTTGTTAAGTATATTTAACGATATTTTACCCGACTGCGGAGAAAACAAAAAGGAGGTATGTATACGTATTGTCTATTCCTATGTACGCACGTAACTGCTCAAAGGCTCAACCGATTTTGTCAAATGATAGTTACGTAATTAGATTCATGAAATTCTTAAAGATTCATATGGCGGATTGTATGCGCTTAAATGTGCGTTCCTATTTCAAGACCAAAATTTTTGTCACGATCATCGTGTGAAGTATCATTCATATTAGGTTTTTAAAGTAATTTTTCATTGCTATTTTCGCGATATAGTGAAGTCAAGTCGTGGAGAACTGGTTTTAGAACTATAAAGATATAAAGTTGGGTTTGCAAACCACATAAAACTCTTTTAAATAAAAATTATAAAACAGACTAAATTGTTAAAAAAACCCTGACTGCAAATTTTTTAATAACTTTACATAAGTAAGGAGCTTTTGCTGCGCGCAGGGTATTTTGTTCTGTTTATTATTTTGTAGTATTGTAAAACGACTTTGTGCAAATCTCTTAGTACGTACCAATCTTGTTTCATAAGTTTCATAACAAAATACTCCTAGAAAAACTTGAATACCTACTTAAAATAAAAAGGAGACGGAAAAGTCGCGGTTTAAATTTTGAAGTCAGCTGTTTTTCATTTCGAACAGATAACATTGCGAGCTCGGATAAGACAGAAAGAATATAATGAACTTGTTCTACTTTCTTTCCTGGTGGCGCCGTGGCTATCTGTAATAAGATCACATCTAATAAGAAATTGTGACGCGGGTCCGATAGACAATCCTATTAGCATAATAATTTGTATTGCATTCGATGACATGATTCTAAATTACGGAATTACGTACAAAAACGTTTAAAGTGGCTAATTTGCTTCGGGCTGTGTTCGGGTCGGGGGATTAGCCGTTCACGATTAACAGCTACAGGCTTTTTACGGGTATATGCGATATTAACACGAACATTTCTTCTAAAATTGTTTTCTATGATACAGGAATTATGCATACTAAGGCACGTACCTACCAGGGTTGACTATCTAACAATGACTTAACTTAGTTAACTCATGGTTAAGTAGTATCTAAATGCATGGAACTGTCACCCCTAACCTAGGTCTACCGATTAATTTTTTTATAATTTAGAGAAGGAAAGCTAGCATCAATGATGATATTTTTGTCCTATGATTTATTCATACGTTTCCAAGTTTCAACAGTTCCTAATTCAATAGTTGGTACCCAATTTTATTAATAAGACTATCTCAGTAATTAATGGCAGCAATTTAAATGAAATTTCCAGAATCTGGAGACATTTATAATCACAAATATCTACTTTGTTTTTGAAAACAAAGGATCACTCTCGCTATAACGAGAGCAACGGATTATTATGATTCCCATAATGAAAATAATTAATTGCCAGATCGAATTTTCTACAAATTCTTTTATTCATTACTCATTCTATTTTAAATTACTTACTTCTGTTGTGTTTTCTACTTTTTTTAATCTGAAGACTGTGATAAACTGTGTGTAGCTGAAAACTTTTGTGGAAACACACAAGTTGTTGTGTATGGGTCGGGTTACTTCTTGCACTAATAGAATGCTCTTACAATGCATGAGCAATCCTACCGAACTGAATACGTGACTTTTGTGAGGTAACACGATTGTTGTGTTTACGGTGGTTATACCAAATGTACCTATTTAGTATGTCTACCACCAAGGTGATTAGTGGGTAAGAGTAGATCTACATGGACGTGGATAGGGGCTTACCGGCCTTCTATAATTTTTGCGAGTTTTAGAAATAAACTTAGAAATAAACAATAATGTCAGACGTTCCTAAGCAAATTTTAAGATAGAGCCTTTATTCCATTTTTGAGTTGCTCTTTTTCTTTACAATAAAAGTCAGCAAGTGCAAGGTTAAGGGGTCGCATAGTTTTAAATAAATAAAGTGGATAGGCCATATTTTGGCGGTAAACGGCTGCGGGCCGCGAGGTTTCCATAACTCGCGAGTAACGATATCCTCCAGGTATAATCTTGTTTACAAATGTGCGCGGGGAAGATACGTTGCGTAGACATGGCCATAATATGTTAATTTGGCCCGCGACTGCTGCGGCACCCGGCCTAATATTGAATATTTTGCTTATAGCTGCCGTATAATTTAACAAAATGAAAGTTGCCTTCAAATTAAATGTCCCCATTTTTTTAAAGATGAGCCCATCTCTAGTTATTAGTTCTGCTTGTGCTGGTACTTTCGTGTGGTATAATATCTTGTATAGCAGCCGAAGACGCTACATCTGCGCGGAATTCGCAGTAAACCTTTCAAGGAAAGCGCCGATCAAACCCGTGCTCGATCTGGGTTTTTCGCAGCAAAAGATACCTTCACGTATTGTAGCTGTTTTATTTGAAATTGACAGTGACGAAGGAAGCAAAAGTGTCTGACAAATTAAATACGCATTATCTGTCGATCGTCAATAAATTCTAGGTTAGGCACTTCTGTTATTTATTTCTGTAAGACGCTCGATAAGTTAGGATTTATTTGTCTTTCTTAATAATCGCTTAGACGATAAATCTCGAATGCTTTTGAAACAAAACAGTTAAAGGTGCCTTTTATTCGTAAACGCGATCGGTACGGGAAGAATATCAATTAAGGTAAGTAGATTTAAAAAAAAAGTTTTCTACTCGATTACAAATATTATGCTAAACATTTTATGCGTTTAAAATTCGTCTTGTATTATTAACCATTTAAAGACAAAAAAGCATCTGCGAAGCAATTTAAGGATGCGTGTAAAATCTCGAATTCGCACAAGGATCGCGTGGGATTTCGGCCTGTAGGTACCTATCATGATAAGAGGAGGCCGGCGTGACTAGCAATGGGACGTAGGTGGGTTGAAATGTGTAAAAATATATGGAAAGTTTTTAATTTTATGCTTCTTTTGAACTTGTATAATATGCGAAGTACCTACTTATGAGAAGTACTGAGTACGATTTATTTTTCTTTAAGTAGTCCTATTATAGGTATGCGTACTTATATACTTAATTAGATTATCTGAGAGCTGGCGCCTGCCGTTAATAGACATTTAAATACGAAAGTTTGAGAGTATGTCCGTCTGTTTGTCGGCCTTCGTGGTAAAACGGGGGACGAATTTGAGCACATTAGCTATTTCTCGAAATTTGCACGAGATCGAGATTTATCTGCGCACGTGAAATCCCCAAATCTCAACCACTCAGTCATAATATTTTGAAACGGGTTTATTATGCAACAACGTTATCGGTAGATTGATTGGTTCACGTGAGCGGTAGTTTAATTATAATTCTACAATTTTACACTGATACAAACATTTTAATGGCTTTTAGAATTATAATTTTTCGCCGTCGATCATTAAGTACCTTACCTTAATTGAATCTGCCCGTTATCACTGGCTTATAATATAAAGTTAAATACTTATTTTATATAGATAATATAATACTTGTACAGTTAAATATATCTTTAATTTTCCGATCAATGTGACCAAGGCTTCTTGACAGATATTAAGGATCAAACCAAAACTTTATGCTCGATATCTCAGTTGCACTCTCTAGTTTGTTGAGGTTGAATCCAATTTAGCAGCAAAACTAATCTATTAGCACAACACAATCTTACAAGTTTTGTGTTGTTCGCGAGAGACGGAGGAATATACTTCACGGGAATGTAGGCATAGAGACGACCCAGGGCAATTCGGCTCAACTTGACGTTACCTTTGCCGTGAATGTTTTGGAGGGCGTTATATTCTCCTAGTAACTAGGACCTAGTTGATATAATTTTAGAGTTTAATGTCCAGTAGTTCTTCATTATCATTCCTTCCATTTAGCTGCTCTTAACGCTGTGGATTGGAAAGCCTTTACCTACTCCTCTATAAGTAGTACCTACTAGGCTTTGCGAGATTTGACTCAGCTGAAGTAAGATAAAAAATACTAATTATTTATTTGCTACCGGCTGATGTAATAACATACATCAATATCTCTTAGTTAGCTTGTGCCTAATACCATTCGTTAGCAAGAATTCTCCTCCGTGATTTATGAATAGAGACTGTAATTACTCACCCAAGAAGCGATAAAGTGGCAAAGTTTTGTATCACCTTCAGTCGGACACTGGAGCGAAATGAAGCAAGATTATTAACAGTTTTTATTAAATTACGAACAAATGTTTACCTGCACTCCTTGGTACTATATATTCCTTGGTCCTTAGTGCTAAGGTGTTATTTAATCTTATACCAAAAGACTTAGTAAGCAAATTGTCACTAAGCCTGACGGGACTAAGAAACTACAGAGTTTTCTACTAGTGAGAAGAGCTGGCTTCTCATTAGATATGCGTTATGTCTTATAATGATGATTATTTTCTACTTTTTATAAGTAAAATAGGCATTCATCATTCAGGAATTGACTGTGGACTGTGAAATCAGTTTAGCAGAACACAATGTGTCAATTAGTGCACATAACAATACTTAGTTCACTGCATAAATTGAACTACCTATTGCCATGTCTCCGGAGTATTGAAAATGGGCTTTAATTGGTGTGAAAACGATGACTGTGTATAGCAAAATTGTAATTTTAGTGGACATGTTTTGTGCTGCAATGAGATATGTTGATAAAAAAATATAAATCGTTTGGTATGACTTGAGGATCTGGTTATTATGTTTGGTGATGAATCAGACATAATTAATAAGTGAAGCAAAAAAAGAATAACCTGAGTCAGTGTAGGTTTGAACGCATCCCTAAAATTTATATACATATTGCAACACCGCGAGTAGGTACACTTATTGCTAACAGAGTAGCAAAAGTTTATATAAGACTTAGTACGTTTTAAGGGTACAAAATAATTGATTTGCCAGTATCGCTCAAATTCGAACAAAGCGATTTTGTTCGTTCTTTAATATTTTTCTGATTAATAATTCTGTGAAGGCATTTGAATGTGGGAGTGTTGAATTGAAACGGTACACGAGTACATATATTGCAAACTCATTTAAACTAGAATATTTTTTCTCCAATATGCAATGAAGTATTTATTACGTTTCAGGTGCGACTCGCCGAGAGGTATTTGATGGGATTTCGTACAACATTTCAGGCCAAGGCCGTATACATTTTTTTCTTTTATTGGCTGTTTAAGTGTAAGTGGCCAGTTTTATCAATAATCAATAAGTGAAAAAAAGTAGGTTGGTACGTGTCAATTATAATTAAAACAGGGTGTAGTGTTAATTGCCTTACGACGAAAATATTATTTTTAATATGACTTCTTGAACTTTTCATTTATTTTATTTCCTATTTCATTGCCTATGTTTGAGAAAAGCACAAGCCTTGACCACGAACAGGGATTGTCGGCCTCGTATCTCTAGATGGCCTCGTTGACAGTCGGCCGTCTATAACTACTCGGCGGGCAATCCCCTACTTCGCGGCCGCTACAGTAATGTACTATTTCTCTAAGACGAGGGGTACCATAATATAATACATTATAGTATCGTACGTCGTATCGGAGTCGAAATTTTCGTACGTAGGCATCCCTACTGCAAAAGGCGTCGCGTCGCATGACTCGGTCGTCGCGACGCCGCAGACACAATGCGCGCAGTAATTGAAATGTGTCGCAACCGTGTCCGTGCCGCTGGCCCTTAAACAATAATCCCATTACAATTTTTATAATCCGACAGTAATTTGGGGACAATGGACAGGATGACGGGTCATTTCGAATAATGGCTTTGTTTTCAAGTACAATAACGACTGAACCCACAAGACGGTGATACTTTGTATGCACAATTCTTGGGTTTACATTACACACTCAATTCTGAGATATCACGGCACGCCATTTAGGGGTTCCTTGACACTGATGTTATAATTAAGATTTGTAATGTCAGTTCCTGTGGTCTTTATAAATCTTTTTCAATACTACTGTACTAATAATAACAAGCAATGTTCGTACATAATTCGACATCCTGACATAGAAGGTCAATACACTTACGTAATATATTATAGAAATACTCAAACAAAGAGGCATATTTTCTAAAATTGTTGCTTTTTCTTTTTAATTTAAACTATACAAAATGGACTAAGCTTTTTTGAAATGCAATCTAGACCACACAGTTGTATAATGTCTTGTTGTTGGTCATAACATGAGATGAGCACGGCTCTGTATACGGCTCGCTATTAATTAATCCGCGCTTGTAAAACGATATTCAGCATTCCTAGCCGTCATTGGTCAAATGCCGCCGGCGCCGGGTTAAGTTAGTTAACGGATCGGATATTTTTAACTTGGGGGTCCTCCCTGCCTTTAAAGTTGTATTACAAATATCTAATTCAATGTTTTCCATAAGGCAGATTTAATTAAGACATGACACAATTATAATTTAACCAATTATATTCAAGCAATATTTTACTACTTTTAAACTGAGCAATGTTAAATTTAATTTAAAAGATAACCATTCTCTGCTACTCCCCGAAATAGAGAATTTTCAAAGAGCTATGTCACTTTGAATAAATTTGACCAAACACAACTCTGATTGCTTAAAATTAGATCGCGTTACTTAAGGCTTTAGGTATACATAATAGGATAAAAACTGGACAACAACAGGTCAAATTAACTTTTCTAAAAGCCAGCGGCTATTAACATAAAGAGCTTTTGTTTTTATCCGTGAAAAGGCGAAACGTGCCGTTTCGAGCCGTGGTCAATTAAAGTCGATCCGATACATCGTGGAAGCTTCAATGTACTAAACGCGCGAATGAAACGCAGCAGACGGCACGGTGATGTTATAGTTGGACTAGCACGATGCCCGTGGGCACACCCGACCAAATACCGCTTGTATTCTTTCAACCTTTACAGTAAGCCGTATTCACACGAAACGAAAGTAAATTGAAGGGGTATTAAAGCGTGATTTTTTTCTAACCTTGTTGTTAGTTAGCTCTTAGTCAGTTAAACGGTTTATTCAACCAGGATTAAACTTGGTAAATGTTGATTTTTATTAGCGGAACTAACAAAAATAGCATATAACAATGAACAAATATAGGTACTAATCTTATCTACACGTTTAATGTTACATTACGAAAAACAGGTTTTACTTGTGGTTGGTGTGTTCATATTTATATATGCAGCTATTTAAAGGTAATTGTAGATAGGTTATTGTATTACAAATAGCGTTAAGGACTGACTGATCCGTAACAGACACTACTTACTGAATAGCCAGTTGTAAAGCAAATAGATATCATGATACTTGCAAGTAATCCGAACTACATGGTACTATACCTACTATAATATGTATACTTTTGTTCTGGTTTGGCACGGTAACTAGATCAGTGTATATGTGTTATAAGGAAAAGATATAACACGAAATGAGACCCATTCTACGTATTGTATTGAAAGTAAATCAAATCGAGTCGCCCAATTTTACAATGTCAAGCGAAAACGTCTGCCGTCCAGGGACCATAAAGCTGGCAGCAGTCCATAAAACTTGCAAAAAAACTAGAACAAATAAATGCCTGTCGTCTGTTTTGTCAAATCTGTGCGGTACGTGCGCGCTTTGCCGGGCACGGACGAACGGCGCGAGCTGATTTTATAGCGTCATAAAATCTTGTGAACGCGCCCTTAAATCACAACGCTACGTCGTATTTCATCGTTTTGGTTGTCAATGTTTATTTTATATCATATTTTACAGATCCCTCCTGTATAAATCATGCTCGGATTGATATACATTAAGGTCACGTACTTTTGGCAGAATCGCTTAGTTTCCTCGCTTTTCCCGTCCGCCGCGCCGTGTTGACATATGGCCGCACGGACCCCTGATATATTCGTGTAATTGTTTGCGTAAGTTCTGTATTACTTTCCGCTCGTGAAAGCGCCACAAGTATCGATTGAGCCACAATAAACATTTGAAACATTCTAAACTGTTATTCTGAACTTTAGTCATGTAATTAAAGTTGAATATTGTAATTTTGAAAGACCGTTTGGTTATTTAAAATAAATCCCTTAATCTTGTCCCAATGTATACCAAATATCTCACTCAGCTCATACTCTAACTAATGCCTTTAAAGTGGGCACGTCAGTGCGGTTTCCAGTTAATTTGTCACAGCGCGCGTGACGCGATCTTCCCGGAGATTGGCCACTTTACCGGATTGTGACGGTAACCGGGAAGCTATTCATTGATTTTCTCAGCCATTCATCGTTCTTTCAGAGCCAGTCAGATGTAATCTCAGCGCCATTTTTAATTTGTCAAGGATCCTTTGCTGATTTCAGTATTTTCGACTCGAATAACTGCCAAAGATTAACGCTTCTTTGAAAAATGTTAATAATTGGAGATTACGATTGGATTACCCCCGGATATATATTTCCAAGAAATAAACTAATTGGCGGAAGAAAGCGTAGGCGCCAAATAAAGAATAGGATTAATAAACGGCAGAAAAATATCCAAATAGAACTGGAAATATGATAAAATAAAGATAAAAGAAGCGTGTAATGGTAACGCGTGCGGCGTACGGGGACAGAAGGTGAGTGTTTTCTGCATCCGCGTTTCTCAGAATTAATTTGCGACGCAGACTGAATGTCTCTTGAGGATGTACCTGGAGCTACACAGTAGACACTCGTAATAAAGAGGCGACAACAACGGTGTAACTACTATTGGTTGCAATGTTGTTTAGAATTATCAGGAATTTATATCGCTATAAATTATTTGTTGTCAAGATCCTGTTTCTTTCCATAAAATTGCTCTGCAGCGCAATTTCATATGGATGCATCTACAAATAACCCAAGATGCGAATCTCTATGTCTCTCAGCAGTTGTCTAGTTATTGATGTCAATATAATACATACATACATACACATATAGATACACAAATCGCGTCTATATCCCTTACGGGTTAGACAGAGCCTTAGGTAACAAGACCTAAAGGCCATGTTTAGCATGATTGTGGGCGTATAGTCGGAAAGGGGAATAAAAATAGTGATGGGTTGCTAGCCGCATCGCCCATAACATGATTCCTAAGACTCGCCAATATAATACGTTTTCATAAATATATATTCGAAGCCATAATAACCAAAAACAAAAACAAAGGTTACTTATCCAGATACTTTGCAACACTTTTTCCTTATTCTCAGATTCGACTTCATATTATTATTTACCGTTTTGGAAATTGCTTGGTTATGCGAATATAATATTCCGTGAATCTAATTAAAAACTCATCTTTCAATTGATTCTCAAACACGGCCTCAGGTCTATCAAAAATCAGAAGTCATGATAATATCTCTGATCACAAACCATAACTCGGGTCTCCCCTAGTCATAGCTGTAAGTTATAGGCTAATATTTTATAAACTTTGTTATGGGTGGAGCTATTAGGGAGGAAGTGTCGCCTCTTCACTATTTAACACAGGGTAAGGTTTCTAATTCACTAAGCTATCAAAGAGATACTTGGAGCTGAGCGAAAAGTTGCTTGAAAATTAGTCAAGTATTCATTGGATGCTTACCTATTTACATTAATACAGTCTTCGCACACCGCACCGTGCGCTTTAATCGGTCTTTTTTGCCACGAACTTGCAAAATCTGGAACGAGCTTCCCGCTGAGGTCTTCCCATCGAGTTACGACCTGGGTGCCTTTAAGAGGCGAGTGTACAATTTTCTGCAGGCCCGACAACGCACTGGGATTGCGTAAAGCGCTGCGGGTGTCTATGGACAGTGGTGATCATTTACCATCAGGTGACCCACTAGTTCGTTTCTCTGGCCTCTCTAACATAAAAAAAAAGAAAAAAGATTAATAAGTATGTTCGTAGCGTTAACATGCCTGTAGCACACCTCCGCTATTTTTTACACACGCCGCGATTCAAGCAGCAAAACTAAAGCGGGAGGGGATTGTAAGCGCAGTGAATAAAATAGCAATTGAAGAAAAAGCGAGGAGGAAGCAATATTATTGTGGTAATTTACTGTAAAAAGACGTAGAATTTGGGTGCACGAGACTATTATTATTAATAATAATAATTAATGCATTTATTTGGCACTAGCTTCTGCCCGCGACTTCGTCTGCGAAGAAGTATACATAAAAACCTTCCTCTTGAATCACTCTATCTATTTAAAAAAACCGCTTCAAAATCCGTTGCGTAGTTTTAAAGATTTAAGCATACATAGAGACGGACAGACAGCGACAGCGACTTTGTTTTATACTATGTAGTGAAGATGCAAATCTCTGTGTATCTCAGCAGTTGTCCAGTTATTGATGCCAATATAATACATAACATACATACACACATAGATACGCAAATCACGTCTATATCTTAGACAAAGCCAAAGGTAACAAGACCTAAAGGCCACGTTTAGCATGATTGTGGGCGTAGGGATGGAAAGGGGAATCAAAACAGTGATGGGTTGCTAGCCACATCGCCTATATAACATGATCCCTAAGATTTTCGCCCAATCCCTCGATTTACCTTCTGCGCTGGAAGAGAAGCAACTGGTACATTCTATGTTTTTTCTTTACTCCCAGACCAGCATGGAAATATTTTATCTTGTTTGCTTTCTATATAAGTACCTACCACCGTATTTGGTCCTGAACGACTGAATTGTTTTTGACCATAGCCTGTGCATGGACAAATTAAAAAAAACTCATTGGCAGTACAAGTTTTACCTACGTAACGATGGAGCACTTTTAGAGATAGATAATATAGACCTTGTCCTAAGTCTTATTAGTGTTGTTATATTGGTGCTCGTGATTACATAAATCAGGAGTAGAAACAAGGACAAATGTAACGACTGCAAGCCGGGGACGATCCGATTAGTTTCGATCTTTCGCTTTTATAAAATACTAGCTTTTGCCCGCGACTTCGTCCGAGTGACCGATAACGTCAGAGTGACGATATAAAAAATATATTTTTTTAAATAAAAAGTAGTTACTTCTAATACCTCCAAAAACATGTGTACAAAATATCATGATGATCGGTTGAGTAGTTTTCGCGTGAAACCGTAACAAACAAACTTACATTCGCATTTATAATATTAGTAGGGATCATGTCTCACAGGAATTTAAATAATATTTTGAACACATTATTAACTATATACTCACTTTAGCAATAAAAATTTAAATCTACTATATTCTGTTCAAAATATTCATAAATTTAGTGAAGTAAATTGCATTTTCCCCAAATTGAAAACATTCCTTCAATATAAATTGAGTTCACCACGGCGACTTACATTTTAATTAAGAAGTGTAACAACAACAAGACATTATTTACTTATTAATTTATCTGATTTTCAACGAGCTTCGAATTTATTAATGTGAACCTTGCTAGATTATGATCTCCCACTTTATTTATATTTATTCGATCTAGCTTTAAATATTAGAATATTAAAAGAAATAGGTATACAAACGAAATTATCCGTTTATGTCGCAAATAAAACAAAAAAAAAATAGAATTCGAGCATCTATTAATTTAGATCTAATAATAATCTATTAATCTGACCTTCACTAGTTAGAGAGGTACTTGAAGTAGGTGAAGAAGAATAATAATTTGAAATCTTTAATCTTTAATCTGAAAAAGAACTATCAAACACATTGTTTTTAAGCTACATTACGATATTATTATAGTTAGTCTGTCTGTAGAAACGTTAATTCGAACAATCGTTAAAGAAAGATTTATCGACTATTTGGAAAATTAAATTTAAACACAATTAAAGAGAACCTTTAAATAATGGATTTCCGTAATACAACGCCGAGACAATACTGCAGACACGCGCATAAACGTAATAAACCGCTGATAACAATACGTTTTCAAGAATAATAAATTCATAGCGGTTGCATTCAGGGAGGCACGCGGCGCACGTACGCGGTAACGGACGGCCCAATTCTGGCGCACAATTTACCTGCAGATGCAACAAACACAAAGAGGCCATATTTTCCGTGAGGAGGTCCCGGCCGGGCCGCGGGCCGCGGGTCGGATTACGGCGGCCATCTGCCGCGCGGACAATCAGCCTAACGAGCGCCGCTCGCAAGACCGGATTAAAGCCTAATACCGCTGCGAACAATACCGTTGACGCCCTTTATCAGTTACACTTAGACGTTAACAGATAGCTCGCGTCGCGACAATGGCCGTTCTTGTTTACGGCTAATCCTAAGTGGATTACTTCTGGGCCTCGGCGGACGACGGACGACCGGCGCGTGACGCTCTTTGACGGGACGCGACGACGTAATCATGCACTTTGTTTATTTTAACGCCGCGGCTTGTGAACTGTGATTGAGAGGCGTGGTGAGCGTACCATTTTATAACTGCCCTAGAGCCATTACTTTCAATCAAGAAAAATGACAATTATAAACAATAGGGCTCATGTAGAATATATCCGAATAAGTTCATTTTAAGAATTTAAGCCAAATTATGAAATGCCCGGAAAGTTAATTGATAATTTAATATCCTTTAGCTTGCAAACTAAATACGAATCATTAATATAGGTATCTACTACATATTTCACTTTGGATTATCTGGGCTGGGTTTGAAATATGATATTGACGTAGGCAAAACAATTATAAACTTTACGAAACATTTTACTTCAGTTTTAATCACGTTTTGGCGAGTGGCCACCCTTTGCCGCTGTTTAGCCAAAACTAATAGACTTGTCTAATAACGTATGTACCCGCCGATCAGTCCAGCACAAAAGCCAGGTTGCATTAGTTCAGTTTAGTTCAAACGATGATTAATTACCTACGTAAATAAACTTAACACCAACCAGCGGTAGCGGCGCCCTAAAACGAACATGGAAAATTCGATATTTCCGCCCCAAACGTACGTATTTAAAATTCACGTTTACGGTTGAACTCGTACATATTTTATATTTAAATCTGAAGTAGAACAATAGAAGGTTAATTCAATATAAAAGGTTGAAACGTTTTCATCTACATTACGTTTGGATATATTAAAAGAAGGAAAAAACAGCATTGTTAACACGGCAGCCAAAGGGCTGTATTACCTAAACCGATATTTATTCATAATAATCTATTTTTTTAATGATTCTGTGTTTCTGTAAAGTTGTACGATTAATAAAAACAAAGTGTGAAAACCATGTTTAAGATTTCCATTCAGAGTCTATAGAAGAAATAAACTAACGGGTTCCTATTCATACGATTTCATATATATGGGAAGTGACCCTTTATATTTGTTCGTCATTGTACGTAGCTCCTCCGTAATGCAGCGCTGCCCTGTTATTCGGCAAGAATCTAGATGTTTAAGCCTAGGTAAATATGACGTAACTCAGCTAATTTAGGTCACCACTCACTTACTCAAACATACATGCGTTCAACAATCGGACAAGTAGACCGACTAACCGATATGAAGGTTTTCTCCCTCCAATCTGTTTGCAGAGATCTCCGAAGTTCACGTTACATTTGGTCGACGCCACGAGGGTCCCATTGTTTATTCACAGACGGCATGTTGGAACAGTGTCCACTTATAGATGCAGCTAGGTATTTCTTGGTGCAGTAAAGGGAACGGTAATTAAACCAGTTTGAACGATAATTCAGAAGGTCATAATTGCCACAGCGTAAGTCATGATTAGTACATGTTTATTACCTGTGTATGTTGACTATGGAGACAATCAAGAAAGCAAGGCTCGGTACTACGCGTAACAAAGCGAAATTGAGTTATCAACATCATCAAAGTTTTCGCTCATGGGTTAAGTTGACTGACTGTCTTTTATGTACTGAATTATACAGTTAATAAGTAAACCAAGTTGGACTATAAGTCAAGCCTTGACGTCGGTGGAGGGCAGCGTCTAGGCGCGGCGCGGGAGGCGGCCGCCGCTCGCCGACCGGTGGATGATCCAGTTACGGTGAACTGGCGCGTTCTCCGCCATTACCATCTCATTACCATACACAAACATTAGTTTCACATCGGAAGGGCTTAGCGGGACCGCTGTGCCAACAAGCTACGACTCTCCAGGGCACTCAATGCACAATTATTATTGTACTTAGCTATTGTCTGCGCAAACAGACCGGGTGTTTGTCGAGCAAACGTAACGGAGAACGGAACGAGATTAACCCTGTTTATATTCCGCTGGTGCGTGATTCATCATTGCTTCAAATAAAAATTGTGTTACATTCGTATAAGCCTATCTTGTATAAGCAGATCAAAAGTGGCTTACTTTATAGATGTTTTTTGCCTTGCATGTTTAGGTTTTTCATCATTCGAATACTTAGGTACCTATCGTTAGTAATTAATGTGAGTCACTTGTTCGACAAGTAAACGTTAACTAGAAGTTTGGCAAACCTCCACAGTCAGTCAATTCGTAGTTCCGCAGGAAACTCGACAGAGCAACGAACAAGTTGAAGGCAGGTAACCGAATTTCGGTTGATGTAATTAGGCAATAACACAATTTAATACAATACAGGTAGGTAAGGGTTATGCCTGGGAGGTAACACAGAACAACAAATAGGTACACGGTTGTTATTAACGGGCGGTGTTAATAATTCATGATATTGGAGTTAGAAAGTAAACAATACGAATTTGAGTTTTAATTGAAAACGGACCGAGTTGGGGTTATTCTTTGAATTTATCACTTGGGCCGAGGCAGAGGTGGCACAAGCACGACGACGCGTTGTTCAGATAAAGTTTATTTTATGACTTAAGAGAGAGCATTAATATTCATTACTGGAGCGGAATGAACTAACTTTATTATATAATAAAGATCAAAGAGTGGACGGGTTTCACGCAGCTTGGCGGGTGTTTCCTCGTTCCTCGTTCGCTATTTTTCGGGTCCAAACCCAACCGACCTATCCGGGCAGCTATCGAGCTGTCTTGTCTGCCAGACAAGAGAAAAAGTTTTAGCATTGTAGCTTGGTGTATTTAAAAATTTGTTACGCCCTGAACAAAACGTAAAAATGTCTTGAATACTTTGTCAAACAATGTTTTTTATTGTACACCTATTTGTAACACACAGCTATTTTATTTAACTAGAAGGGTTTACAATCTGAAATTTGACATCATTGTAGATTTTAATAGTACACAACCCCTGCAGCGAAAACGTTAAAAGAAGAATAAGCGGAGACACTGATCGAGTCTAATATAATATGAGGTATCCTTTCGTTTCATGATAATTTTCTTGGTATGGGGTTTCGTTAATTTAGCACGAGTGTGTATTTATTTTAATGTTATTACGTCTGTATTTCAACGGACTGTAATTTTGCGCTATCGTACCAAGTCAAAATGGAGTTTAGGTTTAGATTTTAGTCAACAATATTATTATTGCGTATTACTCGTAATCACAAGTTATTTATTACACTTTTACTTACTTATGTAATTTAACTTATGAAAATTGTGACGGATGTCACATGGTTGCGTGACATTAGTTTAATATGTATGTACGTGTCTCTCTGTTACAAGATTGGTCACGTCTATCTAGATGTGATAATCATCTGATTAGGTTAGCGATAAGTAGATTGTTCAAGTAGGGATATAGTTTAGTATATAAGCATGAAATTGTTACAATAAAATTAGATTTGAAATGGACTGCAAAAGTTGTTTCTGTCTCCACCACTATAATTACCAGCAACAACCCTGCTGGTAAAAAAATGGCTACGAAATTTCACAACATTCGTAGTTCATTCATTTGTGTTGAAAACAGTAGTTCGTTTTAAATAATGAAAATCTAGCGTCTAGATATGTTGTGTGGTTGCAAGAACGATCGTCATATCTCATTATAGAAGGGCAAAGAACATTTCATTTTTTCTCTACCGGGGTTTCTTTTAATTAGTTTAACAGATAACTAACCGGACAGCGCGTAATTCTTACTTTTAAATGTGTTATTATGATATTGTAATGACGGGATTGTTTGGCGGCGGTGAGCGAGATGACGCTCCCGCAAGTTTCTCTGCCGATTCTAGATCTGCAATTCTTCATGTGCCCTATCTAAACGAGCATCGTAACGACACACCGTAATCTCACAATGTTATAGCTAAGTCCTTCCTCTGAACAACCAAAAATAAACTTTAGAGCGACGTGTCAGGGCCCTATTTTGATTAAATGTCCAGATTAAGGCGTGGGATGAGTAATACTTTTTGAATAATAACCGTATAAAAGTTTATCGATTTTTTTGACGCCTTTAAAGGTACGTCCCCTGTATTTTAATCAAGCTCAATGGCTAAACGGCATTCGACATTATAGGAACATAGGGGTTGAACACGGACTGAAGTAATGTGGGTGAAGAAGAAGTACTCACTGAAAATATACCTACAGCTACTTTAAGCAAAGATTGTAATCAAGGGTGCATCATTCTTTTGTACTTAGTACCTATCGCTAAACAATTTATTGCAAATTTTGTGACTACTGGATATTTACAACAAAACAAATATGAAAGATAATGAGATACTTGACTTATTTTTAAATTATTTTACTTTAAATCACCTTTCCTAGTTTTAGCGTTCTTTATTGTTTTTTAGTTCTTAATAGTTTGTATTTTAATAAATAAAAAAATAACTACTTTGGTAAACATTTTTTCCCAAGTTTTATTTCAGTAGCTTTATTTTGTTGTACTTACATTAAGATATTTGTAGTTTTAGTATGTACCTACATTGAGTTTATGGCGTTTTATTGAAATTATGAATTACCTACTTATTTATTTTTTATACATATTTTCAACGTATTACCAAAACAACAACCCGAGGTGGGTAGTCGCGCAAGCGTTGGTGAAGGCGACCGAAATTCGAGGGTTTTATGGCTTTTAGTTTTGAGGTTCCTACCTCAAACAGCACTTTTAACTTCGACTGTGAGAAAATATTAACAAGCAATAACCTGCAACACTCTATTCTACAGTAACTATCTACTTGTGTATCTCCTTAAGAAAATTACCCTACCGTATTTTCAATAGCATTTTGAACTTCTTAATGATGTTGATGTATAAGTATTAATTTTCGCTGTTTGTTTTTCATTTTCGACAGGTGGATTAATTTGTTCCCTGTACAGTATTAACTCTAACGATCAATTTTATTTAAGAACCAGAAACCTTAAGGAAGTCGCTTCGATACAAAGCTGTGTTTGTCGTTAGTCTGTGATATATAGCGACCACTACAGCACAGCTATATAAATTTCCAGACACTCACGAAGAACGTGCATATTATGCATTTGGTGTAAAATAATTTGTGAACATAATATTACGGACGTATTATATATTATATAGAGCGAAAAAGTTTGAAAAATTAAAAAAATATATATTTATTATTCAAAATACTTGCACACAGACATCATTCAAAACACAAACACGGAGCCAACTCCACTAAACGTTTATTTTAAGGCTTAAAACAGGAAATGCAGTGGAGTTTGGCTAAGTCTTTCAAAGTAAATAAAATAAAAAATACTTTATTTAGTCCCTAAAGACTATACAAGCACTTTAGTCTCGCTACGTAAGGCTATGTTGACATACCTTTTAGAGCATGATAATGAAAAGTGAAAAATTTGAAGTATGATTATTATTGTGATACAAAAATAAATTAATTATTCCGTTTTCCGTATTTTGTGCTGAATCTCCTAAACGAGACTTGAACTTGTACTTGGCCGATGTTTTGTTGAGTGGCTACTTGAGTACGTATTTAAAATATGAGTAGTCCTTCATGATTGGTTCACCTTTTATTTATTTAAAAAAATATAGTCTGATTTCTCATAAACAACGTAGCAAAAGAAAAATGCAATATAATTATTTAAATAGCGGGACAGATTCCGCGACGCAGCAATCTCGCCTTACCGGGTAACCTTAGAGCGCACATTAATGCTGATGAGCTCGCGTGTATTAAGCTTAGTTTCAGCTCTAAGCTTAATTCGCTTAATCCTTCCGTCGCGTATGACACATAATTGTGGTGTAGAATTTTGCCATGCGGCAGGATTTGGCACGGAGGAGCCGAGGCGACCTCGAGGGGAACGGAATCGTGATCCCGCATCGAGTTGCGAATAATTGAGTGGCACCCTCGCTCAGCCATCACTTTAAGTGTAACGCTTAATTAGACCACGTGAGAACCGCTTAAAACCTCTTTGTACGAGCTTTGTTGCCATTGTTGCTGCGCATAAACATTGCGAACAGAACATTTTACTTTGTTCCCTAACGGCGAGAATTTATTGCTCGGGGCAATTAAGAACGCTTTAGCGACGAGCAAAGCAAACATTCTATCAATCTTGTGCCGCACAGCGCTGAAGGGTTAAATTTGTATCGTGCAGTGGCGCATGCACACTTGGGCATTTTGCGAGGCGGAAACGGTAATAAGCTTACATTGTCTCCGCAGTAAGCGGCGCGGGTAACTAAACAGTTTGTACAGCTAATACGGCTCGGCTTATTTAATTTCGGGAACGTTTTGTAACCTCACAGTAATAACGTTGTCTGCATCGAAACTTTACGATGATGACATAAAAGTACGCTGCAGTGTGCGCGACGTGAAACTAACAATTTGTGAAATTAATGATGTTTAAGTGAGTCCTGTTGCAACCCGATAGGAAGACCTTCATAGACGCGCCGTCCCGGCCACGGCTTCGCCTGCAGGATTAAGGAATCCGCTCATTAATTCACTTGAAACTATAGTCCCCACAGTCCTTTGAATTAGGTACTTACCTATTAACGAGTTCTCAACTACAATGGAATTTTATGTTAATTAAAAGAGATTAAAATTATCATTATTAATCAATTATTTAGAAATGAAACAAATCAAAAGACATAAGTACCTAAGGGAGTGAAAAGATGTTTAAATAAACAAATGGCATAAGCGAAGAAGTTATTTCGTTATGATTGCTTCAAGATAATGGAATGCTGATAACGCTTTATAACAATCACAAGTTCCGAGTACCTAGTTTGAAGGGTCAATTAAACTGATTAAGTTTTGCTGATACGTAATTCTTGTCTTCAAATATCTAACTTGTTGCAACTTTTTTACGAGCTTACTATTTTTATTCGACTGATTAACTTAGCACGTGTATAATAAAGTTATACATAAACATGTCAGAGAGACATAACAATTTTATTTTTGTTGGGCTATACTAGTGATACCTACTAGTACTTACTTATATATTAAAAACATAAGCGTGTGATCATAAAATCATTGCGTCTGCCGTAGGTACTAAAAATTTTAATTTCTGAAGTTACTGAAGAACATAGAATGCATCATTGCTTCCTTTTCCCCCCTATACGCCTACAATCATGCTAAACGTGGCCTTTAGGTTTTGTTACCTCAGGCTCTGTCTACCCCGCAAGGACGTGATTTATGAATGTATGTATAGAATGAACCAGTGGCTTGTCTTCCCGCGCAGATGGTAACAGCCCATCGAGGGAATGAGTGAAAATCGTAGGAACCATGTTATAAGAGATGCATGCGGCTGGCAACCAATCTCTATTTTCCCCCTTGTAATACACTATCGGAAGATATAAAACTTGAACTTAATTTTCTTATATTTACCTGCAATTGACTTACATAAACCTGTTTACCATTCTCTTTCTACGCTGTTAATACATTTATTAACAAAGGAAGTGTTGTTTATTCATAGTTGTTTATTTATACTCATTTATACATATGTATGTATGTAAACCATTGTCAAATACTAAAGCTCCTAAATTTAAGTTTCTTGGACAAAGTATTCTTTGTTTGAAAGGGGCTGAACAATATAAATCGTACCTACGTGTATAATAACAGACGTAAACTCAAGAACGTTTAAAATTGGTGTTCATCTCTTCCAAGAAGGTATCCTGGTCCTAAAATATGTTACAAATGACAATTTCCAAAACATTTAAATAAAACTTTTCCCGTTTTTCATCGCTTCTGAAACTCCAACAGTTTTGATATTTTTATGCGCTATCATATGAACCATAACAGAAATGTATATATCATAGTATATTAGAAACTTTAGCAATTGTATGTGAACCCCTTATGTTTCGCCGGAGCTATTTCAACACAAAGTTCCGACTTTTACGATAATGTCAGCCATTGCCATTCAAACGCGCTAAAACTTTATCAATGTGTGAAAGGATAAGCGTTTGGCTCGTAACTTCCACGTCCGTATAATTCCTATCTACCGGAGCCGATGCTGCCGTCGTTCGCGATAGCGGCAGGAAGCCAATCACACCTGAGCCTGACTTAACTAACCGTTTAAAAAAAATGTTGTACGTACCTATATGCATGCGACATCTTAAAGCAGTACCGATATCTTTTTACTTTCATGTATCTAACTGTAAATGTTTAAGACTGGATAGCACAGCAGAAAACTAAAATAAATGAGACAAGTGAGAGCACGCTCGTTTACTATTCTGCTACCTAAGATTGAGCTGCATTGAGGTTGAGTATATTTTGAGGCTTCAAAGAATCATTCGAGTGCAAAACTTTTTAAAATCCAACAAGACTTAAAATCACTTTAAATTCATTTTCCATTAAGTAACGATTAAGGACACCACTCAAGAATATAACCATTAAGCGTGATTTGCACCAAGTTACATTACATTAACTATATCTTTAACCAAATCCAACGATTTTTAACAGAAAAACAATGAAATATAGTGTCAAAATCGTCGGTAATGGTTTAAGTAACTTGGTGTGTCTCTCGTTATGTAATAGTACATTATGATACAAGTGTGCTATGTTGGTAATTACACACGAGGCGTATTGTACGCGCGAGCGCCAGCGAGCGCGGGTAAGAGAGCCGAGATGTGTAATTACCAAAGCACACGCGTCGCATACGACGTTTTTCAACACATTTGCGAGGAAAAATAAATAAAATTTAGTTAATAAAAGGACTTTAAGAACTTTAGTTTACCTTCGTTAACAGACATTGCTTACCTGGAGCTGCTTTAGAACTTTACTTTATTATTTGGTAATTAACACCTTGGATTTCTTACTAATATAACTATCCGAACATTGCCCGAACATATTTTAGTATTTCCAGCGACGGACACTACATTTCTTTATTACTTGAACTCGTAATTTTAAAGTAATAAAATAACAAAGTCTGAATCAACAATATCAGTGAAAAATGGCGGCAGATATTAATTCTCCGCGCCAATCCGCGCGCAGCACTCGCGCATGCGCGCTTTGCACTTAGCACGCGCGTGACGAAGACACTGACAACAGACTGCTAAACAGCCTAATATTAAAATTATAATAAAAAATAATTAATCAATGCCTGAAATATGCAAATTATTGTCACTTTTAGATAAAAATGAATAATTTGTCGAAACTAAATGTTTATTTATCATCTTTAACCTAAAATAGTTTAATATTCACGAAAATATTCCTTGTTCCTATAGATACTGAACCGTTTGCTCAGATTAAAAAAAAGTTTATATTATAGCACTCGTACGGTAATGTTATTACAGCACGAGTGTGGTAATATGCTGCATTATGAAATTAAAAACTGTGTAATAATAGTCAATTTACGAGCAACTGTGTTGAAAAATAAATTGCAACAAAGGTTGCCTACCTAAGAAATATGTCTCGCTGACATAACTCACCTTCTAACAAGAGCGAGCAACTCGCTCCGGGCCACAATCCGTCGTAATTTAATTACACATAAACTTGCGACTGTTTACTCCGCGGGGACACTTATCGGGCCATGAACGAGCTCTATTGACACATTACTTCATGGCGACTCTTTTTTTAACAGCTCGCCCACTTCATTTAACTACGACTATTTACGTACCCTACTAGCGTTCAAAGTAGCGTAATAGTAATAGAGAATATTCAACACAAGTGCAGTAGTTTCACATTACCTTAACGGCAGTCACCGCAACTGAGGGCATGGGAAAAGGGGCCTTTCTAGTAAGTTCTGTTCGTGTAGTGGCGAACAATTAGTAAGTCTACGTCAAACTATTACTTTCCACCTACCAGAGACGGATATACTTACCCGTCTACACTTTATGGTCAACTCAATACACGCTACATCTCATAATAAAGTTTTTACATACCTAACTATTTATTTATTGCCGCCACCACATTTCATAACATTCTGGTGCTCAGTCCTTTGAAAACCAAATATATGAACGCCCTAAGCCCAGTTGTGCTGAATGTCTAAATAATCCTTTTGTAACTGGTATTTTTTTTTGTTTCCTGGACACTTAATTGCTTAAGGTTGTGTTAAAAATTCAATCAATGCTTACTTTTATTGTGGAAGTCAATGAGCTGTGAAAACTGCTTGTTTATTTCATAGTTGCTTAGTTTCTTAACTGACCATCAATTTGTGAATCTTATAATTATAACAGCGAGACAAGGAGCACGCGTACTCGCATTATTATGCGCCAAATAACGCGGTACCAGTACAGCTACATACATACGATTAAATAAAAGGTGACTGTTCAAAACCAAATATCACATTGTTTTAAAATTAGTCTATGTTAATGAAAGTTTCATTTACTTATTTCTGGCAAGGTTTTCAAACCCCTAATACAAATTAATTATTCCAATTTTTTCGCCAGGCCGCCTAAACTTAATTAAGGCTTAACATGAATAAGCAACAAGATCGGAACGACCTAAAAATTTTACATCTTGGAGAGTGTATAATATTCCAATTTTAATTATTTTATTTCTGTTGGAAATATAAATTACACCCGTTTCCCAAGTACTTAGTAATTGTACTAATAGCTTGTGGAATTCTATCAAAAAGAGTTGAAAACAGGTCTGGAGAGTCCTTTTGCGCCCGTGTAGTGGCTTGAGCCCTTCATTTTTCACAAGTGTTTTAATTAAAACGTTTCAAGGCAAGCAAACACTACTGGCGAATAAAAGGGCACTTTGCAAACATAATTTTATATTATTACAAGAACGACCAGCTTTCTACGCCTCCGTTCCATTTCACGCTAAACCTTGTTTTGTCATAATATTCTGAACAGGAAAAAACACATTAAAAGTCTTTTAATGTGTTTAAATTAGCTTTTTACAAACTACACCGTTGTGTAAGGACATTTTGTGAATTAACCGTTGAAATTGTGGAAATTACTGTTCTTTACATGAAATATAAAGGTAGTTTCCTGTGCCTTTGAACATATTGCTTATGTTGGCAGATGAAGCATAACAGTGACTCTGTTGCACTCAAATAATTCACGTAGCATGAATTCATTCTCTTTTAGTAGTAGTTGCTTCAAATACATACCTAATCAATGTGAGTGGAGGCTGAAAGACACTTAATTCGAGGCCCATGTGCAAAGTGAATCGACAGCGGGCCTGTCACTTTTGTCCGACACAAACCAGATGCTCTGTTCATTTCGACATCGTCCTGAGTGAGATCGTTGTTTGCTTCTCAACTTGCAGAATATTTAGTAAAATGTTTCAAATTTAGTACGTCTAGAACATATTTTCCACCTCACTTGCTCGAAAAGGCTGTCTTTCTCCTTTAAAATCTGCGTGGAAAAGTGCTTGTTCACCCCTTGGGTGGAAAAGGTTTTGAAAGTCGAACGTGACGATGACCACCATTGTCCACCTACTCATATACTCAGAAATTTTAACTTCGTTATGTTGCCGTCTTCCTTACACGAATAGTAGTTAATTAGGTGAGTCAGAGGGGCGGAATAATACGAACTTCAAATGCAGAACTTGTTATCAGAACCCTAAATGTTTCATTCGATTAAAAAAAAACATAATGTCACATTCAGAAACGCGATCCGTTATCCATTATTAATTTAATTTAAAATCCGTTATTTCTAGGTTATTTTCATGATTTGCTAACATTCGTTGCTAAATAAAATACTGATTTACTATTAGTTCAACTGTTTTTTCCCTCCCTAGTGATGTGAGAAATTGTGTCTCTTGCCTTGAAACCCTTAGATTCTACGCAAAAATATTATTGCGATACGTTAGACAATGCATTATTTTCTAAGTCAAAGTAGTCAAAACATTTTAAATCGAAATGTAATTAAAAACAATATTATTTTAAACTCAAAGAATCCATATTTAAATTATGCCCATAGTTAAATTAGGGAATAGAGAGCGGGAAGAAAACTGGCTCGCAACAATAGGGAATATTCATGTTTTTTGTAATTGCTTTTTAAAAGGTCACTTATGTAACAAACAATGCTAACAAAATATTTTCCAAGTAGTTAAGTATAAAACAACCGAGAACTATCAAAGATTTGTCTCTATCTCTTTCTAGAAAAACTGAATTGAATATGGAATTTATTAAGGGCGTTGTGTTTTATGACGTCACATGTCATATCGGATCTATCTTTGTAATCGTTGTCTAATTAGTAGTTTAAAGCTCGTATATTTTCCGATGTCTTGATCGATATGACTTTTAATATCACTTTTTGTTCATCTATTTTATGATGTTTTCATATTTTACTAAGAAATTTGTTTTTTTTTAATTTCAGATTTCCTTGTGCAATTAAGTATCTTTCGTAGATTCGATATTTAATAAAATGGTAAATGCCGATATGGTTATGATAAATGCCGTGCGAAATTCACATATTCTATACGTTGCGTAGCTATTGTCACCCTATTTCCGCATTAAATCAACAAGGTGGCGCCACACATTTAAAATTATTCCACCAGTTATAATAATTTCATTACATCTATTGCTAGGAAACATGATTGCATTCGTCGCCTGTCAATTTCTGTAATTGGGCTTCAATGTGGCGTGACGCGTGTTGCGATCGCGTGAGCTGCCGGGCTTGCCATCATAACCCTGATGACAGCTGACTTCTCACTTTGATGTTGGCAGCATTGAGACTACAGGCGATCAATGCCAAGTTGATATCTTCATATCTTCGCATCAGGAAATTGTGGTTCACGGGTTACCGAATTTGATTTCGCAAACGGAAATCACGCGGAGTTATTCTTTAATAACCCGTTTTGCAGTAAGTTGTTATATTCAGAGGGATCTTGCAAGCACGGTTAAGTAGGTAGTCGTCCTTTGAGTGATGGTTATCTAGGCAGATGAGTATTATCTAGGTCTAGACCTATTAAAATATAAATAGAATTCAAAGAATTATGTCTGCAGAATTTGATTTGTCTTGGTAGAAAGTCATTCTAAATAACATTTCAATAAGTCTCTATATCCGTGGTTTAATGAATGTAAATAAGTCGTAGCGAGCCATATTCCTGTTTCCCATAACATAAACTGAATGTTACACCTATGAATAGCCTTAACGTAAGCACTTGCTGGACCCCGTCCGGCCATTTCGTATTCTGAGCGAAGATCGCATATGTTTACGTTTTTGCTATTTTCATATTTTCAGTATCTGATCGGGTTTTATTGGGAAGCCGTTCCATTTCATCTTTGACCTCTGATTTTTCTATTACGTTCTCATATGCATCCAGCAACGCAAAGCTTTTAAATTGGAGAAAACAAGTTCAGTATATCACTTTGGTTGAAAATCAGTATACAGTGCTGATGGTACTTAATTGCCGCCCCCTAAAATAATAGACGTTTGTAACACAAAAGTTATGACACCGGCGGTACCATGCTGCGACCTATAGAATAAGTTAGAAATTGTAAATAAGATAGTGCATGGCTATAAGCCACGTTGGTTAAGACGTGGTTTCCACTTTCACTAAGTTAGAAACCCACAAGTTACCTACGAGGTAAAGTATAAATGTACCTATACTCTGTATACCACCTATTCAGATTTGCGATGAAAGGAATGCCACTCAAACTTTGCTCTATATATCAAATTCTGTGGTTAAATACCTACTAATGTCTAGATCAAGGACCCGCTAACAAGCGGTTGCCTGGGTACCTAAGTACAGTCTCGATCACTAGCTTGAGATTGAGACGCTTAATGTATGTATGTATGTATGTATAACTCTTTATTGTACATAAAACACAAGAAAAAGATGAATACAGGATAACACACATGCACAAAGGCGAACTTATCCCTAAAAGGGATCTCTTCCAGTAATGTTGAATATTTCAGATCTTGTACGACAATCACAAAAAAAAATGCAAAATTGGCTCTAATTTAATGATGGCGCCCGTGCTAATTGCTAGGTAGGTACCTATTGAATAGAAATAGAGGTCGAGGAATAATGATTACGAGCACATGTTGTATTTCTAAATAGGTACCCTGCTTTAACAATTTGATGGCACTTGCTTTGATTGTGAATTCCGATCGGTAAATATGTCTTAGTAATTTACATTTTATCGGAATATCTTTTCGCAACACATTTCCAGTTGCATAAAAAATTTCGGCACATTGTAAACGAACACCTAGGAAAATATCTGTCTTTGACAATGCAGATGGGTTCGTTACCAGCGTTTGTAAATTGGATGGCAACAGCGGGTGTTGTTGGTCTGATATTTTTGTGGGGGGTGCTCGTACGTGCACTATCGAGCTAAGCGGCTCTCGAGCAGGCGCCGCGCTGACACCTCACTTAGCTCCGTTTCCGCCAGCACAAGTGGCAGTATACACAATCATCCTTTTAAATCGAGCTCCGTCAACCGAATTATAAATTCCACTTCTCCGAATGCCTGCTGAAGTGTCGTCAATGAAATAATATTCTCTATTATAGGCTTATTAAAAATTTACGTATTTCTTTATCTGAGGTGGTAAACTGTCATTAAGTGTATCAAATGTTAAATGAAATCGAATTAAATGTATATTCGCTGTGCGCCATATAACGCAAATCGTCTGCAATAATTTAAATAATCAATGGAAAACAGAGTCGTAACTGGAAATTTCATGAATATTTTTCATGGATGACGTAATATTCGCAATGACATATTAGCGTGCAGCCCGGCGGATGGCGCTGGCTTATTTACATTCTGTTACACTTTTGCCTTATATGCTCATCATAACCAAATGTGTTCGGCGATACAGAGGGAATGCCGCAAAATTCGGCCTTAGTATGCGTTTACACTACAAAAGATTTTTTCAGTCCAAATTTAAATTTTTTAGACTCAATAGTTTTGGCTGTGTCACCAGTCAGTCAGTCAGGACTAACGATTTTATAGGTGTAATTAGAACGCCGAACGAAATGTCCTCGTGAATGATTATTGAATTAATAGGTACGTTTATAACAACACAGATATTAGTTTGGTCAGAAACTTTCATTTCGTAAAGGAAACTTGGATCAGCATTTTTTCTCTGCGGGTAGTTCAATATTGTTACGACACTTTAAAGCGTGTCGCAAATAAGGCGGGAGCGGCCGTTGTCGCGGTCCGGGCTGGAGTGTACTTCTAATATTGGCATTTTGTGCGCTGTTTGTCTTTATTCACCAATTTACTTACATTTGTGCGGCCCCGTGGGTCGTAAAGTAATATTATCCACCGCTGGGCGCGGGTGGGGGCAATAGTGCCTCTTTTACGGGCCGCGAGCGCGCGTCACATGGGAAATTATTTGACGTGGCGTTTAATGGATTTTTGCCTTCATAACACGCTACCTACAGGCAAATAAAATTCAAGTACAAAGTTGATACCTATCTAGAACGCGCTGTAAATGCTGTAATGCAACTGGAGTGCTCACCTAATTTAAACTTTAGCACAAATTTGTATTTCATCGGCATTAAAAGCTACATCGTTGTATGCTGCAATATGTATGTATTTACTGTTTGATCATTCGATTGTTGTGATTATCAGGTGGGTTGTTATCACGTTGTTACGCAATAATCAGTACTTGATAGTTTTAATTTATCTAAAGTTACTGTGATTTATGAAATATTGAAGGCAATAAATGGGCCAAATAGTAGCTTAGACCACTTACGAAACTGCAAAATTTTTATGTTCTTACTATTGGTTGTGCACTATATTATAGACGATATTTTTATAGAATTATATTTCACAGTAATCGTTTCTCATGTTCTCATATAATGACCAATTAGTGAAAAACTCATTTCAAATACATACATAATATCATTTCATTGATTTTTTTTACCGTGAGACTTATTCGTTCGTTTCGCTGCCGCCGGGGCGAGCGCTCCAGGAAGAAGGACTACGAAATAGTCCGAAACATGTCGAGCATCACTCGACTTTTTATACGTGAGTTATCCGTTTATGTGTAACCTCAATTAAGATAAAATAAATATACAGATCATAATTATGTACCTACCTGGTTTTAAATGGAGTCGCTTTACTATTTAGCCCTATTGCGTTGTAGGTATAATCCTTCAAAGTCATTCTACGTTTTAGGTTTGCAAAGTATTTCAAAAGTCCCTGTTTAATCCTACTAATATTATAAATGTGAAAGTTTGTGAGTATGTTTGGATGTTTGTTACTCTTTCACGCCAGAACGGCTGGACAGATCTGGATGAAATTTGGAACATAGATAGATTATAGTCTGGAATAACACATAGGCTACTTTTTATCCCGGAAAATTGCGTCATTCCTGCGGGATAGCGATAAACGAATTCTATGCAGACGAAGTTGCGGGCAACAGCTAGTGTAGTATAAAATTTATTATCAGAACTGCGTAGAATCTCGCAATACAATGCCGCTAATTGGCATCACGTCGTGTCCGATTACATGATTATGAAACATCTCAGATTAAACTCGTGTTATACGTACACGTGAGTGATCCGCTCATTACATTATATCAGACTCTCGGTAGTTTTATAATTTAACAAGTTATTTTAAGACATCGTTCGTAAAAAATAATAATCATCTAGTTTTCCTCACCGCTATGTATTGGGAACGTGCGAAGTGTGTGGTGGGGATATAGAAAACGATCACAGCGCATGCCGAGGCAGGAATGTGTACCTATAGGGGAAACTTGTCAATGTTGCTTTGAAAATGGGTCATTATTAAACTTGTTTTATAGGGTGTAAAGGTCACTGATGTTTGGCGAACTATGTTGGCTCGTATCAAATAACTATTGCCGTTAGTTCTTTGTTTTTCTACATTCCTAATGAGTTTTGCTAAAATCAATTTATTTCCTTTTAATAGCATAGTGGGGGAAAACTTATTTTGTGTTTTACACTCTCAAAACTATTTTTTATAATGGCATCCATTGTTCCTATTACTGTTTGTAACAAATGCTTCAAAAAATTCAATTTATTGCCTTTATATATAAGTATATATTATTTATTGACTTAATTTTACGTTCGCCGATTTTGATACATGATACGCCATTAGATTCGTCTTGATAGAGATTAAACAATTCATAAAAAAATTGAGTTGCCAATTTCATGTCTTTTATTGTGCGGACAGAAAACAGTTTAAGGCCCATGACTGCGATGCGAAGCATAATTTAAAATAGGTTTAAAAAATCAAACTCCAAACTTAATTTCAAAGAGTTGGACAGTAAATTTAACACCGGTGGGCGACTAAAAATCAAAACATTCAGTTCTGCGATTAACAATTCACAATAAAACTATGTATGTATGTATGTATAACTCTCTACTCTATTGTAAAACTTTTTGCAGTCTCTAATTTTGTATGGTTCCACTTTTTGAACTCCATATTTAGAGGAATCTTATTGTTTTAGAAGGAGCGAGCTGTCTGGAACTCCTAGAACTGCGGGTGCCAGCGCACGTGCCGCTCGGCACGCGGGCGGCCCTGGCGTGCCGTTGGGCACTCGGCCCCACCGACGTGTTGTATTCTGTCAAGTGGTACAAGGACGGCAAGGAGTTCTTCCGACACGTGCCAAGAGAGAAGGAGCCGAGGAGGAAGTTCCCGCTGCCCGGCGTTGACGTTGAGGTACAGCGATATATACTGTTTCATAATCCGCGGTCCATGGCATCATTTTCTAGTTTCTCATACAAAACTACATATTTATTTATATAAACGGGCAATAATTACATATTTTTCACATCAGCATATTAAACAGGCAAGTTTTGTTCTCAAAAGACAGTAAGCAAAATACGATTTTGCTTCGAGCGTGAGACAAGACAATGTAACTTTTTAATTATTACTTTTTTAAATTACCGGATACAATGCCGAACTACTTCAATCTGTGAGTTTAGCAATGCAGCACTTTCACACAAATTGATGGCCTAATACTACCTGATGGACTTGCGTAAGCTGCTAGCGGTTGGTAAGTAAGTAATATGTATAAATATATTTTAATCCCAGTTCATATCGCTGGTTTTAACGATGATGATGATAGTGTATTCATATGCCAGTTCTCCAACTGTCTCGCAGCAATTATCCTAGTCAAAATCGTGAACTCGAGTTGTGATCCGAACGGGTTGCTTCCGGCAAAATTTCAACAGTAAACTTGCTAGAAACTATCAGTTCGGAACGCTGCGCAACGACATTTACTTACATTTAATCAAAGGCGGATCCAGCTTTAGCGCCGGGGGGGGGGGGGGGGGGTCACATGGTTGTGGTTAAGTCACAAGAAGTTATAACTTAATTTTTATAATAACAGACACTGTGGTCGACCTAGGTCCTGGACCCAGCCCGGGCGGGGGGGGGGGGTCATGGGGGTCATGCCCCCCCCCCCTGGATCCGCCCTTGCATTTAATTTCAGTAAAATTGCGGTTACGACTCCCAAATGTTACATCGTAACAATTATTCGCTATGAAACTTCCATGACGATATACATTATGAATTGAAATCGACCGACCATTACAACTCCACAATTTGACTAAAAGGTATTGCTGAAGTAGCTGGAAAGAACAACAAACAGAGCTTATGTACGTTAATTTTCGTCTAAACAGCTACACAAACATGTAGGTGTAGGTAGATATAGGTATAATTAGATTAATCCGGTCGAGCCGAGTTTGCTTAGGTCTTTCCGAGTGGAAACAATATAAAACTAGAGCGGATATTAAGCCGTGGAGAGGTTCAGGTGCAAACACAGTCTCACTCCGGTACGAGGAGCCATTCTGTACTTTCTTTCATTTAGCCTCACCTACGCGGCCTACTCAAAGCACTTGTCCGCCGGTTACGGTTGTTGTTTTATACCGCCGGGCCGGGAGCTGTTTCATCCAGTCTTGTTTTGAGAGTGGAAGTCGAAATTCGCAGTGGCATTGTGGTAAGAAGTGCAAGTTTGATAATTGCCCGCCGTCATTGATCATATGGTAAGTTAAAAAATAATCAAAATGTATTCTACCTGTACTAGTGTTACCGAAATAACTGAATTATTCGCTATTTTAACATACATACATATATCACGTCTTTATCCCTTACGGGGTAGACATAGCCTAAGGTAACAAGACTGAAGGCCACGTTTAGCATGATTGTGCGCGTATAGGTGGAAAGGGAAATCAAAATAGTGATGGGTTGCTAGCCGCAGCGCCTATAACATGATTCCTAAGACTTTGGCCCATTCACTCGATGGGCTTTTACCATCTGCGCGGGAAGAGAAGCAACTGGTAAATTCTACGTTTTTTCTTTACTCCCAGACCAGCATGATATTTTGAGATATTTTAAGTTCGTAATACTTAATCTTAGTTATGCTACTAACAAGAACGAATCAAGAGCGGTATAATGATTTTCCAAAGAAGCGTAAAACTTTTGTGGACGGCCGTCTCGCGGGACAAATCGTCAGTTGCTCCCATTGTTCTTAGAATTCTGTTTCTTGTATTCACAACACATTAAGTTTCTCTTGACATTCCATGATAACATATGATAAGGTTGAAAAGCATAAGAATATACAAAACTAAGTTGGTAACTAAGTAGGGATACAAATCAATTCTTAATGGAGGATTAAGAATTTATGAAAATTATTGGTTTAATTTTTTACTGCAATCCCTTTTACACGATCAGCATCAGTACTTAAATGAATATAATAAACTGTGTATTAATTTTCATCTAACAAAAGCCCACGGTATATTCAGCAGTCGCACAATAAATTACTTTTCATTAAGATAGAAAAGTTATCCGGTTTCAAACGTAAATAAAATTCTAATCAGTATTTCCTCTTACCACCTACCTATACGCCCACAATCATGCTAAACGTGGCCTTTAGGTATTTTTACATTAGGCTCTGTCTACACCGTAAAGAATAAAGACTTGATTTACGTATGTATGTATAATTAGTGAGCAGTTTTTTGATAAAAAAAATGCGGAACCAGCTTTGAGACAAATTTAATGAAGTGAAAAAAATAATCGACGAATTTCGTTCACAGCCAATGAAGTTATCGGCGGGCATAGTAACAAATACCTATTGTCTACCTTGTTCTTTGTGTCTGTGTTGTTTTGTACTGATTTGTTGTGTTGAATAAAGAGTATTGTATTGTAAATAAAAAAAACAATAAATATTTTTACCCAAATCCCGAAACTTTAATCTACCTATGACAACACCAAGAAAATCTGTTCGATAACTTCCAAGATTAACTAGCGTAAACAAAAATACAGACAAATAAGATTCTAAAAATCATTGAAATGTATTCTGTCAACGGGTCTAAATAAGAGTAAAACTACTCTGTAGTTATCCCAAAAATCCTTATGTACAGATTTTTTCCTGTAATGTTTAATTATTTGTATGTAAATATACATTACGGTTACTATTTCTACTGAAATTGTTCTATAAAGTGCCTACATCAATTTTTCACTATCAGAAACTCGTCATCCACTCGGAAAGTTATTAGTAAAGTTTAACTCAAACTGAATGTCCAAGTAAAGTAGTAAAGACAGGCTAAAATTTGTTTACTGTAACAATTAAGTAGTGAGGCAGCGAGATGAAAGTGAGCCATCGTCCCCTCGTCATAACAAGACGCGTCTGTTGACGGTTGCGGCGGGAAACCTCTTATTAAATCACTGCTTCATTCTCCGCCATGTTATTGCTGTCTTCTTAACACCATATTTTGGAGTGTTTTTGTATTAATTATCACACTCAGAATAGACGGCTATTCTATGGCTTCTATGTTATATAGTAATTTATCGTCAGTATAGATTTCTTTACTGAAGACATTTCACGTGTTAATGGGTTAGAAATTGCATAGGGACGACCACTATCAAACGAGAGCATAAAAGTCTCAAAATCTATGAAATTCGTATGATTAAGCCATGCTAAACGTGGCCTTTAGATCTTGTTACCTCAGGCTCTGTCTACGCCGTAAGGAATAAAGACGTGATTTATGTATATATTTATGTAATCTTCAGGCGTTGCCGAACAAGTAGCCCCGAATAATATTTTAGCTGTAGCGAATGGGCTTGCTGTAAGATAATATTCTCAAAAGAGGCTTACAACTTCCGAACTAAAAGTGATATGAGCTTAAAAGTCGCACGTAAACGAAAATTTAATGAAACTATAAACGCCATTCTTGTTACCAAGACACAATATCAACTCATTCGACATAGCATTGTGTTAAGCTGAAAATTATACATTGCATGAGTACTTACGTTTGTAGATTAAGCCGCAAGATAATTAATATTTGGCTATATAATTTTATAATATCCAAAATAGGTTAACGCTCAGGTTAGGAGGAAACATGGAAGAAAACAGTTAGTATGAAAAGCTGGCCCATACCGGCTCCTAATAAAGAGTTGTTTCCTCAAGCGAGGTTGCTCGGACACAAATCTCGACTTAGCCTCGATTTGCCATAAAAATCTCAACTCAATAATAATAAGTCAGTATGTAATAGTCATGTACAGTTAAGGACACGAACTGTGTTAATTAGTTCTTATTGAAACACAGTCTCTTATACGTTCAGATACAACAAAAACAATTTAGCAGAGCTAATGTTATTTGGAGAGATGACTTACGCAGTACTGACACTTATTTGATGTTTGTTACAGAGGTCAAGCACGAACGGCGCCAACGTGACGCTATATCCAGCGGTATTGGAGACTGGCGGTCGCTACCGCTGCGAGGTGTCCGGTGAACGGCCATTGTTCCCCACCGTGTCCGACCACGCTGACATGACAGTCGTCGGTGAGTTGTTGCTGGGACCTGGGCTACTAGAGCCTTTAGGTGCTGAGGTTCAGTGGGGGCGCCAATGCCGCAAGGTGTCTGGCGAGCGGCCGTTGTCCCTCATCGTGTCCGACCACGCCGACCGACTTGACAGTCGTCGGTGAGTTGTTGTTGGCTCCGGGCTGCTGAGCCTCCCACAACGATAGCGCCACGTGATATTGTGCTGGCAGTGGCGGCGCGTTGTTGGTGCTTAAGGCGGGAACTCGCTGTGATGTGGGCTTCATTGTTGGATAAAATTTCAAATCGTCTGCAACAAAAACCGTTATTCACAGGCTTAATTATTTATGAGGCCATTCTTGTACTTGAGGCCCTGAATAGAATTGTATACTTAGTTTCGGCGCTTCGCTTCGGAACCTACTTAACACATCAAAATAGCATCTCAAATTGTATTTTTTCATGCAATCCTTGTAGCTTAAAACGATCTCACTAAATAGCGCATTGGAGATTCACAACAATTGTACAAGACCTCGAATTAGCAAAAAAATAACATCGATTTAAATAATAATGCGCTGCGGTAAAATATCAGAAATTTTTCGTCACACTGTTTAATACGTTTCACTGAACATGATGAGGCTTTTGTTGGACTGTTTTAATTATTCATGCTTCTACCTTCTTCTCTGCTTCTGAAGACACAGTAATCAATACTTGAAAACGCGAGTGCTCTTATTTCATACTAATTTTTATACAGGTGTCTAAAGATCCCAACGACAATAATTTGCTAAGCTTGTTAAGCGTGGCCTTAGTTTTGCCCATAAAGTAATAACTTTACCTAGTGATTTCATTTGGTTTTTATAAACAGGTTTATAAATAGGTCCTGTTAGAAGCGGATGATTGTTATCACCCCATTATTATTAGCATTGTATTAAAAAATACAGAAATACAGAGAAAAAAAGTACAAAGGCGCACTTATCCCAAGGGATCTCTTCCAGTTAACCTGCATTGTGATTATAAGTCCCGAAATTCCTAGTATCTAATCTACTTAGGTAAATGAAATTTAATTGGACGTTTTGAAAATTTCGCAGCACTAAACTATTCATAATTTGTCATTTCTTGCATGCCACCAAGTTGCAATATGGTTTCTAGCGAATCTACTAAACTTAAGGCCGTGTAAGCGGTTTTGAGAATAACAAGTTGGTCAAGTCCTGGTAATTGCGAATTTGGTATTGAAGGTCATATTTGAAGTATTAGGTAAATAAACATTATTTATGCCTACCTACCTACTTACAAATATTTTTTGTTTTTTTCTAGCCCTTCCGGATCACGGGCCCACTATCACGGGTTCTCGGGTCCGCTACCAAATTGGAGACCGAGTGCAGGTTCAAATTTTAATATATTCTTAAAATCTTTTAATATGTAGGTATTATTTTAGTAACGAAACAAGTGATTGGCGACAAACTCTGACAAGAATATAAACTTGAATACCATAGTGGTTTTAAAAAAATTGACGCAAAAAATTGTGTGTGGTCAACACAGCAATGATAATAGGAACTGTTTTTTCCCAGAGATCAGAAATTGTTACAGTCGATGATAACTGTTAAATATACCAGATATGTTTCAGAGCGTGGTTGCGTGGTTGCTCCAACCAAATTAGCAGCTCAGTTGTCAGTCATTATTTCTAGCGTTGTCCACTGGTCCGTTTTTATATCTGTACAGTGTCTGTTGACATCGACTGATGCGACGTTGATTGCCGTTGTAACATACATACGCTTTGCGAACTTTGAGTGTAAATATCATAGCTTCGATCTGAAATCTCCTCCATACGGTATAAACTTGATAGGTGCTGAAAGTTCGAAGAATGCGTAGACTACTCCTTAACACAGCGGAGAACCCTACAGCCTTATATCGCACGCGCCATCGCGTTATAAGATGGCGGTTAAAAAAGGTTGAAAGAGATTGAATGCGTTGCGATGGTACACATGAATGCAGGCAATGTAACAAAAGGGACCTGGGGATTTGTTATCAATAATGTTGTTGCCCGATGGTCCGATGACATAAGGGAGACAGCAGGACCAGTTTGGAAGAGGGAAACGGGCAACCGTTCGGGATGGAGACGGATTGGAGAGGCGTATGCCCAACGGTGGGCGTCTACACGCTGAAGAAGAAGAAGAATGTTGTTGACTCTACGCTTGTAATGTAAAGCTGTAAGAAATGCAATTTGAAAGAAAATGTGTCTGTAGGTAAACTGCACATCAGGGCGGTCTCGGCCGGCGACGCGGCTGGCGTGGTACGTGAATGGGGAGCCAGCGCCCGCGGCGGCGCTGCTGCCGCCCACGCAGGAGCACCACGCGGACGGGCTCGAGACCACGAGCCTCTTGCTCGACTTCAAAGTCAAACCGAAGCACTTTAGAAGGGGCGACTTGAAGCTAAAAGTAAGAACTATCAAACTAAGTTCCGCATGTATCACCTTATACCAATTTATTTTAGCAGTCTTTACGTCTGTACCTTTGTAAGATAATTTAAAGACAAATTTAAATGCCGGACTTCCCAATGACTTATTGACCATTCGACTAATGACCGGAATCCTAAGACCATCGTCGCAACGTGGCTCAAACAGCGGGTACTGGATGGTGTAAATAAAAAGCTAGTTTAACTATTTAGTCCATCTAAAAGTTGTGTGACATATTAGTTTACTGTACCAACTTTAAATTGATGACCTCCGATCAATTGGTTGTTCTCGGAACTCGCTCTGTATGAGGCCGCACAATGCTTTAGGTTACATCTATTATCTTCAAGTGGACGATTATTCAATCAACGACTGCCAGCTAGGATTATTCCAAACGATAAATACGAGTAGTCAAGTTACGCATAGGTACAACTGAAAAATAGTTACCACCAAAAAGGCATCTATGCCTATATAGACACACGAGTCTATGGCCAGAGTGAAGTGACCGATTTATGTTAATTTTCATTCTTTTATGTCTGGTCCTGTCTGTGCCTAATAAGCTAAATTGCTTAGATATCTCGACCAAAATTCGCCAATACATTTGACTGATATTTAGGGCACGTTCAAATTGAAATTCAAATTAATTTATTTGTCAAAACATAGGCAAATACATACATACACAGATATCTTTTGCGTATATTTAGGACCACTATGTTGCGCCATGAGGCATACAAATAGCCAATACAATGGATGACATGCATTTTTCGATTTTAATCTGCGTTAAATATTATATTATTCTACATGCAAATTTATACAGCTACTTGATCTTGGATAGAGTAATATGCATTTTCGACTAAAAAGTAAAATAGCATTTTTTTAAATTTAGGCTGGACAGAAACTCTTATAATTTTAGGCAATTTTTTATATAGGTGCCCTAGGCATCATTACAAATGCACTCTTTCGAAGTAAAGCTGTTCTAAAACGAGGCGTTCTGATCTTTTCCCTTTTGACACGTGCTATTGAAAGTGGAAAATTAACCAATATTATCCTTTAAATACATTGCAGATTAAAAATATAAAGACAAGACAGTGTAAGTACCTTTAAGTTAATAAAAAGCGGATCTCATGATACGGTAGATGGAATACCGCAAACAGATCTTATGCATTTCTTTTGTCCTTTAAATGCCAATTCTCGGTCTGTAGAGTTTCCTTAGAAATATATATCTATAATTATCAATAATAAATAATGACCACTCTTAATCAGATTTTTCCTCTTACATTAAATGATCCGTGGTTATCTATAGATGTATCAAAGACGTAAGTATTCGTCTTCTTATTTGTCCGTATATACTTATGTATGACTTAGCAGCAATATGTAGTACGACGTTATTAGAAAATATTATGTATGTTTGTATAACTCTTTATTGTACATAAAACACATTAATTTTACAGGTAATGAAATAAACAGATGTACATAGCCGAACTTATCCCTTAAGGGGATCTCTTCCAATTAACCTTCGAATGATTGACAGAACAACAGAAGCCACAGTATAGACTCTACGCTTTGTACTATATAGAGAAATCCTTTTATTCTATACTATAGAGAGAAATGTAACGGAAGACTGAATCTAATAAATTTTCGGTCGGTCTCTAGCTGTTATAAACCGGTCTCTTGAAACACCATCAATTTCGGGTATTAATTCTACAATTCAAACCGGGTCCAATTTGCCGCATCTGAACAATGGGCGTTCGTTAGCCGCTAATTCATATTGTTTATGTTTTACCAGTGTCTCGCCACAATAGCGACCGTGTACTGGCGGAGCAACGAGGAGAGCGTGCAAGGCGAGCGGATGAAAGGGTACGCGCGGTCGCGCGAGCTGAGCGACGCGTCGCGCGCCGACCGCGTGCAGGCCGCGGGCAACCCCGGCGCGGCGGCGCGCGCGCTGCCCGCCGTGCCTCCCCTACTACCCGCAATCTTACTCCTCTACAAACCCGCCATCCTACTACAGAACACTTAAAAAGGACATTGTTAAAATTACAAAGGTACAGCTCGTGTTCAAAATGTTGTTGACGGCGAAACGCTCGTATCGATTAGATAATATAATTATGTAAATTACGCTTCTGTGTAGCCGATTACTTACGCGTGATTAGATATGTGCCATTCTTGAAATGTATTTTTTCTTGTTAATTTATCACCTCAAGATCCAAAGAGTTTTTTTGTCACCAAAGTAGAGGCATTTTATTTGTAACATACCTAATCAAGGGCAACATTTTAATAAAAATAGTTAAATCCCAAAACGTATCAGTAAGTACTTAATGTAGCTGTTATATATTTACTATCTCGATTATATGTATGTACGACTGTGACATATCACTTAAAATCAGTTAAGGTATTCGTATTGGTAAAAATGTATTTTAATATTATTATTAACCAAATTCACATGTTTTGTAGTGTATCACTTAAGAATTGCTGGCTGCGATTGCGATGCCTTGAGTGTCATCGTTTTATAGAAGAATTCGCCAGAGTGCTACCTTATTACAAGTCGACCGTGCGTGGTCCTAAAGGAACTGAATACCTATGTTACTCGTTTTATAATAATTTCATTAATTGTCAACATTGTCAATCACTGGTCAGTTCTACGTAAAAAAACAGCATGTCGTGCAAAATCGTTTTCCATCGCATTATCTCGGGTATGTTCATATTTTTGTATGGTATTTGTCATTCTACTTCAGTCATAGTCATAGACACGTCGGCTTCATTCGGAAGTAATCGTATGTTCACGATGGGAAAGGATTATTTACTACATCTGTACTAAGTAAATGCATTATTGTTGTAATATGATTCACCTGGATTAATAAATCAAACCTGAAGTACACAAATGATAATGATTCCAGGATATTTTTGGTGTAGAAGATTTTCACATATCCGTCTACAATAATTTTACTTGAATACGTAATATTGTTTGCTTCATTACTTATCTATTAATGTTAAGGCATCGTTTCAACGTTTCAAAGCAACCGCTCCATCCTTGTCACAATATTTGCTGTCAAATTTGCATAAAAAAAGCTGTGACAGAAGCACTGGGGCCTTACCAAGACGTCTTAATGCGATTCAATTCAGACTCAGTACAGGTTTTAGCCGTAATTTCTAGTAGGTATAGATCTGACAGCGAGTGAACCTAAACTGAAACGGAATTGAATCGCAATAAAACGTAATCAATGTCAGAGCCCGTAGCATAAAAAATTACAAGTTATTATCGATTTTGTATTAACATTAATTAGTACCTTTGCTTGTAATCTATTACCTATTTGCAATTTTGCCCAGGTTTTATGACAAAACTAGTGGTGTTTCGACCGTGACCGAATGGGAATGTTTTTGTAGTGTTGTGTTATGTAGGTACCTATTCATTCTTCACGCTACGTCAATTCTGTTATCATGTAGACTCGAGTAGGCTATTCCAAGTTGTGTCTAAAAATAGACAAGCAAAAACCTCCGTACTACCATTGTAATTTACTTTCTATTTTAGGTAAATTTTATAATCTTACGTTCTGTGTATGTAAATATACGCTTTATTGTATTTCATATAAAAGTAGCTAGGTTTGCGCGAGAGATATTTACATATTATTGTTAAGTACCTTAGTATAAGAACGCACTGTAAAGAGACGTTTGTGTCTCTGTTAAAAACTTATATTTCTATTTGGACTCAATTACAAATTATGATAAAAGTTGCGTAATAAATACTACTTAAAGATAATCTTATAAGTTGTACAGGGATATAGAAGTTTATTGGATTAACGTGAAGATTAAGCTTTGCGCTACATTATTATAAAAGAATATCTCCTCGTTTGTACAAATCTGTATAACGAGATGCTAGTGATATTAATAATGTTGAGGTTAAATACCAAAACCGCGCTGTTAAACGAGAAAATGGAAAAACATGGCAACGGCCAGTCTACACAGAAGAGCTTAGATTTAAAAAATCATTATGAGCCTATTAATTAAAAAAATTGGTTGGTTCCATTTCCAACGCTGTTTTTAGTTTTTTTTTAAACTGTACCTAATAATATTATAGGTAATGAAAATTACTGAACCTATCTTGCCTATCGAATATTGTATTGGTTTGTAAAAATGTTGTTAGTAACTTGTTTATATCGAAAACCTAACAGTCGTTCGGATATGGAGAAAACACATTTTTGTGACGTTTGTTAGGTACTTAACATATTTGTTACAAAGATGAAAACGTCTATAGACAAATAACATGACCGTATATTAGTCGTTACTAACTTAAAATTATATATTTATAACGAGAAACTAAAACTAAACAAAGGGTGAAGAGTTCGTATTCGAAATGTTTAAAATTACCCTCTATAACAAAACTGCCCCTACTGCCATTAAATACTAACTACTTAAAGGAATTTCCATGAATGAATATGTTTGTGTACATTAAAACTTTCCTTGTCCTAGTTTAGCATTGTTTGGAACAAGTTGACAATCGCGACTCGGCCCTTACCCTCTCGACTGGCCGAGGCCGAGGGTAAAAACTGCCAATCGTCTGCCAACACTTCACAATACACGCTGTATATGGACTTTTAATACTTTCATAACATTTACTTTGCCGATGTGGATATGATAATTTGGCTGTCTCAGAGCCTTTGGCACGTACAATTTGAGACGTAGCAAAATGGTGTTTGACCGGGGTCAGTGGGGACAGAATGTAAAGTGGGGTGTTATAATTTTAAAGCTTATAAATTCTGTTCATAAAAAGTTACAGACCTAACAATCATTTTCATAATTCATGTCTTGTCTGTACAGTCATAGACAAGACAACGGTAAAGTCAAAGTGTCACATAAAGGCCAAGGAACGTTAAAAAACAGAAGCTTATTTATGAATAAAGGGGATTTGTCTGTCTGTTTGCTTTGATGGCTCTCTGTCTGTACCATCGTAGTATACCTGTTGTATGTATGAGTAATGTGTGCGAATAGATAAATTGACGTTCTAAATTAGAAAAATGACGTCCCATATCAGTTCTGTACACTGCTACATACAACAGGTCATTTACTTAAGCTTATTTCTATTTCTATTTCTTTTCACCTATAACCAGTTTGAATTTGTTTCATTTGTCATGATATATGTCTTTTAACAATACTTCGAAGGTACTTTAAATATTCTTACTGTGAAGTATGTATAATGTAAATAAAATAATGCGAAGAACAAATCGTTCATCCAACAGAACAATGACACAAGTGCAAAAAAACTGTTATTGGGATTTGAGATTTCGTTTTGAAATCTTTAAATTAAATCACTCTTGTAAAATCGTAAAAATGCAATTGCGTCATTGTTCTTTTATATGCGAAATGTTAACTAGGTACTATTCAAATTATTATTTTATTTCTTCACCACAAACTCTAGTTTTGGAAATGAATTTTCGTTGATATAAAAGTCACAAGCTCCAGATTGTGTCAGATAACAAATTACAGGCAAATGAGGTATACCTATTGTACCGGGTACGTATTAAAATCCATAAAGTTTGAAATGGATGATGGATCAAAATAGGTACACAACGGTTCAAAATATAATGCAATCTTCACAGAAACTTGTTACTAAACAGGATTGTTATAAAATAAAGTTAAACTAATAGTTAAACTAGTAGATTGTGCCATCAAAAAAAGTTCGGCTTACGAAAATTGCGTTACATATATGTATATTATATTAATGATGATTCACCGTGCATTTCAAACTATGTAGTTTGAGCCGCACCCTTAATTGTAATGTGTGTGTGGTCGAGCAAAGGAAACATTTGAATAAAATAAATATTGTAAAGTTTTTCGCTTAGAAGTAAAGTTATTTAAAACAAACCAAAAAATTTAAAAGGAATCATAATCATAATATTCACATCGAGTTTTTTTTTTGTTTAATTTACTTACCTAATAAATTTTCTCGCATTAGGCAAGAAGAAATTAAAAACAACATTTTAAAATTAATTGCATATACATGTTATACATTATAATAAGTTATTAGCTGCGCCAAAGAAGCGCTAAAAATGTTCAGTTTCAAATTGTTGCTTATTGTTATAAAAATCTTAGGATTAAGAGTCAATATGTAAATAATGAACTAATTGTGTAGCTCAAAGTTAAGGAATCAACAGAAATACAATTATGTGATCTATAAAGAAAGTTTTTATTTAACGAGTACTAACTACCCATTGTAGGTAATTGCCCATTCGCGCTGTTTTAAGACACGTTCTATTATTATTCCAAAATTAAAAGATAATAATAATGACTAACTACGTAAGTAATAAGAAGAAATGCCGGAAGCTTCGGCCTACTTATTATTTTGGAAAGGAACAGAATTAAATATACAATTGCTTCATTTACGTTACAGAAAATGTGAACTATTTGACCAATCTTTTGATGATATAAAAATGTATTACATACTTCGTTTATCAGTATTTGGAAAGTAAGTGTGATAGTTAATAGAGAAATATATACTTTTTTTTCATATAGACTAAAAGCTAAACGATTCTTTGTATCGTAGGTAGGCGAGTACTGACAGAAATAAATAGCACTGCAGACAAATACATTTTAAAGTTCAAAGACATTCCAGCTGTGACAAGCACAAGTAGATACGAGATACGAATAATACCTATCAATTTGCAAGCTAGAAACGAAGATACATAACTATGTCTAAATTAATTAAAATGTGAGAACGTTAAATTCAAATTACGAACGAAATAATGGCGGGGCGATACGTGCCAGGAGCTGAATATTGGGGATTAAAGTGTATTTATTTTTTACTTTTACTCGTTCCCCTTAAGTTGCCACGATCTATTGATAAAAGTCTCGATGACTCGGTTTGAAGTGTCTTATTGCACTGAAATTTATTTATTTTTACTTATATCTGTATTCACGATCCGATCTGGCATTCGCTTTGTTGAACCTGAGGACTCTTCTGAGAGTAGACCGACCTGTAAATAGAGCTTCAACACGGGAATTTATTTATCCTCAATTCGTTCATGTAACAGACTTGAATTAAAGTGTCATTTGCTTTCACACAATAGGTAGGTATATTTACCTTTTTTTTAATTTATTCATAATTTATTTTAAATTTTACAATAAGGTTTTACAAATTGAGGCACTATTGAAAACCTCAGAGGTTTATGTAATAAGTGTCGAGATCACGCGGTTCGATGCGCTCCCTCATGCAAATATAAATATCTTATAAAAGACAAATAGGTACAATTTAAAAAAGAAAACGGATAAGTGCGCGTCGGGCTCGCGTACTGAGGGTTCCGTACAAATTCGGTACGGTAAGTGAATATAAAAATCCAGAGTTAGCAGAGCCCTGCTTCTAATCAAAATGTATACTGAGTGAGTACATTTTATATTGGTTATTTACACAGACAGGGCGACAAAAAAAAAAATTTAGATTTATTTCATTGGTTGAACTATAAGAGATATATCATATGAAATTTCAAATTTCTAAGACAAATGGAAGTAACCCCTGTAGGTCTTCTATGACGGCAATATGTATGGAAACATAATCTAATCTATTGATTGCTTAGTTAGATTTAAAGGGTTGATTTTTTCACATAGCTCTGTGGGAATGCAGATTTAAGTATAGGTATATAAAATTTTAAATAACATTTTTTTAGGGTACCTCCCTGCACGTAAACTGGTGATGATTATTTTTTTCTCGTTTATCCCATAGCGTGGGGTGTCGTTGGAAAGGTCGTTCAAAAATATGGTGGGTGTGGAAAACCTTTTTTGCTTCAGGGATCCGTTTGCGAAATATTAAGCTTTAAAGTTCTAATTAGGTAGGTTCTATTGGTAAAATAATTTTCATAATTATTGGTTCAGTACACTAGGTAGATCCAGAGACACAACATTACAAACACACAAACTTTACCGCTTTGTAATATTAGTATAGATAAGTTTAGTGTCAATGCAGTCGTACGTAATTAGTAAAGGACGTATGTGCGAGTAGCGACTATCGAGCTATTGGTTCTGTGGCAGGCGTTTTCATTAATCACAATTTTCATCATCGTGTAGGTACCTATTCAATACGACCAACAGTCTAGTCTTTGTATTTGGATATTTTGACAATGTACCTACTAGCACGTGTAAGAATTTTGTTTTCACATTCAGATAGATTCTTTAACATTGTGAGCTCGATAATATCAAAACGTAGATGAACGTTTGGAAAGAACTAGGAACTAGAACGTAATTTTGCTCGGGAATAAGAGTACTTAATAAGGTAGCTAAATTAATTTATTCAGTGTTTACGTACACTTTTACACTACACAGAGTAATTTATTATACTATGGCAGGTAGGTAAACACTTTCCATCATATACTGAACCACCAACTTTTTGAATAAGCAAATTTTATAACCAAAACACAGCAGACCCGTAAAGCTTACATTAAACATTATTGTAGGTTTCCTTAAACATATGTAAATTGTAATTTATGCGATATAAAATGTTTTTGTAATAAAGTTGACTGTAGGTAAATTGTTACCGGGTTAGCTGAGTGCTTAAACTAACTTACTGTTCGCAGTTTACGTCCTGATTTTAAACATAAACATAATTAGAGAAAATATTAAGTAATAAAATAACAACCGTGTTACCTGGTAAACTATTAGGGAGCCAATTAATTCCAGGTCACGAAGACTACACGGCTGGAGCTTGAATATAGTAAGACTAGCCCATGCGAGATGCTTTATCTCACTCGCTTCCGTAGTATGTAATGAGTAAGACAGATATAATTTCAGCATTTTGCACCGCTTTTATTACTTCGAGTTAGGATGGAGGCTATTTATTACCAGACCCAATGGTCTGGTAATAAATACCTACGGCCAATCGTCTTCCTTAGTAACGGCCCAATAGCAAATCTGTTTAAAGATTGGAGCTTAAAGTTAATCTGAGATAATTTGTTTACACGTAGCGTTTTATGTTGAGCTGAAAAGTCACAACAGGATAATCAGATGTTCCGAGCTGTAGGCAATGTTATTAAACTATTTCCTCCTTTTATTTTGTTGAATACATACACAGCGTAGGTACATACAGCGTCAATTAGGCAGGGACACTACATTTTAGAACAGTTTTTGTCGACATATTTTAATACTTAGTCATAACCTATAGACTGGAGATGATGATGATAATGTTAAAGGTAAAAATCACAATGGTTAAACTGAATGAATGATACCAGTTCCCACAACGCGGCGCAATAGTAATGTGAGCCCGATAATGTCTAATCACAGCAAATAAATCAGAATGTATAAGCAAGTAGCAACAGCAACCCTAAACGGTGCAGTCATTTCCCTCCCCAACCAAATGAACATGAAAATAATATCGACAAACGACAGCCCCTTGCCCTTAGGGCGAGCGATGGCGTTGATTCATTTGCCTTCGAAAGGTAAAGAATGTCTGAATCAGCGTTGAGCTTGTATTGCGTGGCGTAACCCCAGATAGCATGTTATTGGGGTAAACACCCATCAGGATTGTTCCGGAAATGTACTTTCGGCCGTCTGTTTGGACTCCAGCTTTACAGATTTCCCGGTTTTTGACTTTGTACAGAAAAATCATACACTCCGAACTTATTGAACTGACCTCGCTTTCCATGTTCCTGAAAAACTAGGACGGGATCACTATTTCATGTTGTGACTGGGATTATAAAGACGCAATTTTTGGGTTTCCGTTTTTAAAGGGTTCCAAAGGGACAATACTAAGGCTTCTCGGTCCGTCCATTCATCCATATTCGACGTTAATTCCGTAGTCTGTTGTTAGTGTTTCAGTTATAAAATTCTTTTTTAAATTTAGATTGCGTTGATATGTCGAAATAAAAGTCGAAAAAATATATTTCTTAGTTTCGACAAATTTTGTTATCCAAACAATAATGTATACTCTACCCGGTTAGGATAGGACCTTTAAGCATTTTGCATTTTGTTGAAATCTTGTGTTTCGATTTACGCGAAGGAAGACTAAGTACCTGACATCTTAACTTACAATGGTCGAACTACATATACGTAACTAATTAATGTACTAGTCTGTCCTAAGCGGCGCTTGGCCGAAGGCCCCGCCGCCCCGGGCGTCAATCGCCGCTCTCCAAACAGCTTGAACGCGTATTCATTACAATCTACCTACACGTACTTAATTTGTTTGCTATAGTAGCAAACAAATTGACGGACATTAAAACTTTACAACATCAGAATCTGCATAACTTTCTTTTGAAAATAATATTATGTGCAAAATCTGCCGAAGCCTGTCTTCATAATTTTACAACGGTACGGTTAAAAACTGCCTTAAGTCTGTCAAGTTAAAATAGGGGTAACTGCGAGTTAAATAAAACATTTAGTTGAATTTAGTACCCACCTATAGTACCATATAAAACTAAATACTGTTAAGTATTGTCATCATAGATTGTGAAGAAATAGTTTCTTTACGAAACATCAAAGCTTACGGTTTAAGGTTCTTTAAAATTTAAAACTTCTTAGCCTGAAACATCTTCAAAGTTACTGGTGTTCCCCTACCTAATTAAGTTCGTATACAGCCTGCAAAGTGTGCAAAGTCCGCGACTCGGCGGCAGCGGCGAGTGAAGCGTGAAGCACAGTGTACGGAGCACCTGAGGCGATCCACTCGCAGATTAAGGCAATAAGTCAGGCTTATAACAGGCATTTACGTTTGGGTAATTAGTTTTCTCAAGACTTCCGTTGTACGCTGCGTAAAAGATTGCTGTTTTAACAACCCTCGGTGTTTTTGTTTATTCATTACGAGTGGTTTTTGCTGCCATAAAACCATTCATTAATGATATAAACTGAGTTACACGTTTATTCATAACAATAAACACTCAGCAGTATCAAAAACAAACGAAGCACATGTAAGTAAAAAAACATGCATAGGTGTTAGGTACATTTGTACAGGCTATGAGGAGTAAACGTTGCATAGCTACAATTTTAAATGGGAAATGCTAATTAATCTGTCGTTTACCCCGCCTGGTGCACCGCAGTAGCAACGTTTTAATTCTAAGTAAAAGCTGTCCGACAGTTTTCAATCCCGCAGTTTCCAATCAAAAAGTGACTCGAGGTTAATTTATTTAAAAGTGTTTCCCAACGTTGCATTTTTAACCTCGTCTGTAAGCTGCGGACGTAAACAACGTAAATTCTGACGCTCTGTGAAATATTGAGCGTTTGTTTCACCCAACTTTGGCACCGCCTGAACGCTGTCAAATTTAATAGCTGCGAAATTTGTCACACGACCAAATTTATAGTCCCAAAGCATGCCTTATAATGTGGCGATTCGAATGTTAACGTCGCCCTTAAGAGGGCAGAAGCAATTAGGTCTTTTAAGTATATGTCAGTTCATGATTTACTAGCTACCCTTTGTAAAAGACGCTGAAGTACCTTTCTGCTCGCGGTAAAGTAAAGTGTTCAGTTATCGCTGGGTTTTTTACAGCGAACGCGATGGTAAATTACTGAAATCTCTCTTAAATATTTCCTTAAGCTGAAATTAGGGTATTATGAGTTGTTGGTAAGTAATTAATTAAAATACACGAATCATTTTCAATATCTATCAGTAATGTCCATTATTGTTGTTTCGTCAAAAAGCAAATGATATTTCATTGTCAGGTCTTTCAAATAAGTATACATTAAGTAAGATTGCAAAGCGTCAATCCAATCAAGTTTTCCGTCAGTGGGTCAAAGGCATCGATTGTTGTTATAAAGCAAACGGGAAAGTTTATTTCTTTGTTGCAATCCAAGGCCGGAAATAAAACGGCTTTTCCAGACATAAAAATATTTAATACTCGCAGGCAATCACTAATAAAACAAACTCATCGATGTATGATGACTTTTGTGTCTGTTGTCGGAACATTTTTATTATTTTCGTTAATTCTTTAGTTATTGAAGGTCTCTATAATTAGGAACATTACCTTGTGCACCAGTATAAGTGTTTTAATGCTTGGTTTCTTTTATTGAGTCTTTAATCCCGGGATCAGATTTTTATTTTGTTTTCCTAGAACCTTTGTCCAACAAGGAAACAATGCCAAAGGTAACTTTTTAATTAGTCGTAAACAACATGCGTAATATATTATACGCATTTTTTCTCTCTTGCTTAAGCACCCACACATTTGTTTATCATTTGTTTAGTTTGTTTCAAGTAGATTTTTTAAGGAAGAATCACAAGAATTTCATAATTAATTTACTCAATGAAATATTACATATTGGCTTCGATTCTAAAGATGCGTAAAAATGTATGTACCTACGCACTCATATTCTGTTTTTCTTTGTTTATGTAAATTTCATTATATTTCTCGACTTCCTTCTTCGCAATTTGGTTTACAATATGTAGCTGGCATCCCACGCTATAGCCTTGCACGGACGTTTAAAGGAGGGTAAATAAAAATATAGATCTGGTAACACTGTCCACCATCTCGTCCGGTCCGCCACCCTATTTCCACTCATTTCTGTTTTTCCGTGCCTAAGCCTTCGCACATGTCCGTCGCTCGCAAAAAACATTTGAATTTTCAAATTATAACGGTCATTATCGTTCGCAACAACGTGATATCAGTTTTAATTTCCTCTTTTCCGCCGATATAATGGCGAATAAAAAGAGAAAGGGTGACAGTGACACAAACGAAGTAATAAGAGAAAAAATAAGAAGACTAGAAGCGAAACTTCGGAGCAACAGACGTCGCATCATTTCATCATCATCTTCGGAAGAAGACTTAAAAGGTAATTAACAGACCTACCCTCATTTTATTTATAAAGCTATGTGTATCGCACTAAAAAGGTTTAACGACTATAAGAAATGTGATGCGTACTTCCCGTATGGGGTCGATACTTTCACGAAAAAATTTCTTAAGTGTCGAATGTTCTTGTATGATGCGAGAAAAACCAAATGGGTTATCTCTGTCATAAAAACAAAAACTCGCTTTGTCCAACTGGGGCCTAGCAAAAACCAATATTCGCTTGGAAGTCATAGAACATTCGATCGCCGTTCCAGAACGAGCTCCGACTCGCTCGACCGCAGCGGAACGTCACCGTCACGACGAGTCGCCGGCGACGTCGAGCGCCGTGCCTCAGCCGTCCACAGCCGCGAGCGGCAGGCGACCCCCGCCCGCAGCTACGCGCGCTGAGCGACCCCCGAGCGTGACGTCGAGCGCCGCGGAAAGCGCACCCGAGACCGCGTGCGCCGAGGCTACTTCACCGGACGCGGTTCCTTCAACCTCGGCGGCCATCGACCCCGAGCTAGATGAGGAGGTACTCGGGCTACTCGGCGACGCGCCCGTGCCCGAAACCGTGTTAGGCAAAGCTATCCACAAAGATATCGCGTCAAGGTGGCAGGATATTTTAGCAAAAGGCCTCTCAAAAGAGGTTAAGGATAAATTGTTGAAGGAATATTTGATTCCTATGAACTGTGACCTACTGGTCTCACCCGTTCTGAACCCCGAAGTAAAAGCGGCTCTGCCAGAATCTATGGTTAAAAGAGATTCCTCTTTACTTAAGAAACAAAAACAAATTGGTATTGCTTTGGCTGCCCTGTCTCAAGCAATAGAGTTCGTTGTTAATAAAGAAACTTCAATGCAAAAAATCTTGAAGCCCCTAGGCGACGCGTGCCGTTTATTATGTGACAGTCACTACAGCGACACTAATACTCGGCGTGGTTTTGCCTCTTCAGCCATAAATGCTGACCTTAAAGATACCCTAGGCGAAACCAAGCGCGACAAATTTTTGTTCGGCAGCAATATTACAGAACAAGTAAAATCAGCTAAGTCTATTAAACGATCAGGTACTGACTTAAGACAGGCTAAGAATGATAAGTCACAGATCTTTAATAAGAATAATTTTATAAAGAACAGGAGCAACAGTAATAACCGTTTAAACTGGAAGACGGTCCCTCGAAAAGCTCCGAACAAGCCGGATTCTTCGAGGTCTCGTCCGACACAGCGTCCTGTGACGAGGTCGAGCTTTCAACAGCGGGACAAGACGGAGCGGTCACCACCCAGGAGATCCCGGAGGCAGTAGAACCGGAGGTACAGTACAGCGGCCGTCTCAAGTATTTTATCAATAACTGGCGGCAAATAACTGATGATTCCATAGTTCTTTCCTGGTTACAGGGTTACAAAATTCCCTTTGTATCCACCCCTGTTGATTACAGTAAACCAGTAGTGTTTCCTAGATCAAATCAAGAAAATGAAGATTTTTGTAACGCTATAAAATCTCTTATAAAAATTAATGCGATTTCCGAATGTTCTCACACTAAAGACGAATTCCTATCAAGTATATTTCTGGTACCAAAGCCTAACGGCGCAAAAAGGTTTATTTTGAACTTAAAGCGCTTAAATAAACACGTAAAAACTTGCCATTTCAAGATGGAAGATTATAGGACAGCCTCGAAGCTTATAACTAAACATTGTTATATGGCGTCCATAGACATGAAAGACGCTTACTTTTTAGTGCCGGTACATTCTACCCACAAAAAGTTTCTTAGATTTAAATATAACGGTAAACTATATGAATTCAATTGCTTACCATTCGGCTTGTCAACTGCTCCATTTGTATTTACAAAACTTCTTAAGCCTGTGGTAGAATATTTAAGACATCGCGATATGATGTCCGTAATATATTTAGATGATATATTTTGCGTCGGTAGGACTTATGAGGAATGTAACCAGAACGTCACAAACACAAAAGCAGTTTTACAACATCTTGGTTTTCTGATCAATTACGAAAAAAGTTGCCTTTTACCTAGTACAGAATGCAAATTTTTAGGCTTCCTGTTTAATTCAAAAGAGATGGTATTAAAGTTACCTAAAGATAAAAAAGAAAAAATTGTGTTTGAATTATTGAAGTATTCAGGTAGTAAAAAATGTAAATTACGAGAATTAGCAAGATTTATCGGACTTTTAACTTCAGCTTGTCCAGCCGTTCAATACGGATGGTCACATACGAAAGAAATTGAACGCTATAAATATCTGTGTTTACTAAAAAATTATAATTTTGATCAAAAAATTTCCGTGCCACAATATCTTAGAAATGATTTCACTTGGTGGCTAGATAACATCAAAAATAGTAACAACCCATTTCGATTTAACAAATTTAAAAAAGAGATTTTTTCTGACGCTTCTGGCAGCGGTTGGGGCGCTTATTGCAATCAAGAAGAAGCCTCAGGGTTTTGGAAACTAGATGAAATCAATTCCCATATTAATGTACTGGAGTTAAAAGCAGCTTTTTTCGCACTTAAAGTATTCGCTGAAAGAATGTACAATTGCGAAATTTTGTTAAGGATTGATAATGTTACGGCAATATCATGCATTAACAGGATGGGCAGCATAAAGTACCCACATTTAAATGATATATCCCGGAAAATATGGGACTGGTGTGAAAGGCGAAAAATAACAATTTTTGCTTCGTATATAAACACGAGAGACAATTATGAAGCCGATGCCTTATCGCGTAAGAAGTTTACCGACACCGAATGGGAGTTGTGTGACACTGCGTATCAAAAAATTATCGATCAATTTGGCAAAGCAGAAGTCGACTTATTCGCCAGTCGGTCAAATGCAAAGTGCCCCGTATACATTTCGTGGAAGCACGACCCTGACGCGTGGAAGGTTGACGCTTTTACAACTCCATGGTCAAATATGTTCTTTTACGCCTTTCCACCATTTGCATTAATAATAAAGATGTTACAAAAAATTATTTCGGATGAAGCTGAAGGTATAGTCGTTGTGCCGTATTGGCCTACTCAGCCCTGGTACCCTTTGCTAAAAAAGTTAATGATATCTGAATCATTACATTTCGGGCCTAATTTCGATCTATTATCATCCCCTTTCAGGTCAGCCCACAGTCTACACAGGACCCTTATCCTGGTTGCCGTCAAATTATCCGGCAAGCGTTACTGAAACAATCTATGTTACCTAGATCTGTGGACATCATTATAGCATCATTAGCAGAAAGTACATATAAGCAGTACGACTGCTGTATCAAATCATGGATAGAATTTTGCAATGGACACAAATGTGATTATTTTAATCCTTCAGTTGTTAAGATTATAGAGTTTTTAACGCTTACCTTTGATAAAGGTGCAAAATATGGTACAATCAATTCATATAAATCAGCATTGGCTCTCATTTTGGGTACTATTGTTAGTGACTCTCGAGTAAAACGTTTTATGAGGGGCGTTTATAGATTAAGACCTACAGCTCCAAAGTATAGTTTAACATGGAATCCAAATATAGTTCTTACCTATTTAGCACAAAAATGGCCAAACGAAAGTCTCGATTTAGAAAACCTCACGAGAAAGACTGTAACTTTGTTAGCGTTAGTCACCGCTCACAGGATTCAAACTTTGTCGTTAATTAAGTTAAATAACATAGATATCTATGCAAACGAAGAAATTATTATAAAAATTCCAGATTTGATAAAAACGTCAAAGATTAATTCTTTGCAACCTGTGCTCAAACTCCCCTTCTTTAATGAAAGGCCTGAGATTTGCCCAGCCAGGACTCTGGTGTGTTACATGGAAAAAACACGAGCGTTAAGACAAGGTCAAAATTTTCTTTTTATTAGTTACAAAGCCCCATTTTCAAAAATTTCGTCCCAAAGGTTAAGCCACTGGGTGAAAGATACACTACAAAGTAGTGGCATTGATACAAGCGTGTTCGGCGCACACAGCACCAGACACGCAGCCACTTCGACTGCCAAGAAACTTGGCGTAAATATTGAGACGATTAAGAAAACTGCCGGCTGGAGTGAGGCGTCGGCAGTTTTCGCTAAATTCTATAATAAAGAGATAGTCGATGACCCAAACCAGTTTGCAAGATTTATTCTTTCATGTAACGAATAATAATTAAGTAGGATAATTATTGATTGTATGAATATTGGTTAGTGATTGTTTGATTATTGGTTAAGGTATTATAAATAAAAGGGAATAAAAAGAAATCTGAATATATATTTTCATTCTTATCGTAATTGCCAATAAATATCTCTGAACATCCTACATATTGTAAACCAAATTGCGAAGAAGGAAGTCGAGAAATATAATTAGTGATTAAACGAACTTACCTGTAAGTGAAGTTCGATCACAATTATATGATCGACTTCCTTCGAAGCAATTACTTATAACCCTCCCTATGTACTTACAAAACCCTTCCCGAAAAATGAAAATAATCATATTGCACTCCAAACAGAATGAGTGGAAATAGGGTGGCGGACCGGACGAGATGGTGGACAGTGTTACCAGATCTATATTTTTATTTACCCTCCTTTAAACGTCCGTGCAAGGCTATAGCGTGGGATGCCAGCTACATATTGTAAACCAAATTGCTTCGAAGGAAGTCGATCATATAATTGTGATCGAACTTCACTTACAGGTAAGTTCGTTTAATCACTAATTATTAGGTTTCTGCTAAGCAGGTACGTAATATGTAATTTGCCGGCTGCGTTGCATACCTACCAAAACGATGGATTGTAATTATATGGATGATGATGATGATGACGTATTGTAATGTTCACCTATAATATGTATATCTTATTGTTTGTACACTGTGTTTGTTTCTTTGTTTTTATACAATAAAGCGTTTACTTACTTAAATAACTAAAGATGGAATTGGAAATGGAAAAATAACACTTCAATGCTGTCTACACTGCTGTGGGCGACAGATTAATTTCTGGATCGTATTTGATACAATAGTTTTATTCTAAATCTGTACGGTTTTTATTTTGTCATTTACTTATCGATGGGTTCACTGTACATACGTGGCCCAATAAAAAAAGCCCCAGGTTGCACTCCGGGAGTGCCGGCAGAAGTGAAGACTACACACATGCACCCTGCAGCAGCAACTGTCCCTAACCTAACTGTCCTACGATACGAATTTTCGATCAGGGTCACGTGACCCTGATGTGAGTTACGTTTTTACTCATCCCAAAAAAGTGCACAACTCCGCTAAAGAAGCTTTCAGTTCAAGAAATCTTCGTGAATCTTTATCACATTTATATTTTGTATAGGTATGAATTATTCCTAAATTTTTCGTAGGACATCTAGTTGTAGGACCCATCGTTATAGTAACCGACAATTGAATACATGAAACTTTATGGAGCAAAATAATACAATTTTGTGTAGAACAAAAAATCTTCGTGTTCGTGCACTATTCAACCATGATTTTACAAATAGGTTATAAAATTACTGCTCCCATAAACAGATAATGTCAATATAAGGTAATGATGCATTTGAGTGGTAAGCGGTCGTTAAAAGCGGACCGTTCATAACCCTAGTAATGAAAGCGTCATAAAAGTCACTTCTACGTTATTTATGTGTGTTGAAACTGACGACAATCGTACGAAAACCAAATTGAATTAGTAGCTTTAGAAATTCGTAATGTCAATTTTATTAGCGGAGCCAGCAGAGGAGCTGACTGCGAGTGCGAGCCGCTGCGGGTGAGTCACCAGCCCTCGTGTCTCGACAACCCCTGTCGATAACGTAACCGAGGGAACAAATTTAAATGGGAAATGCCTGGAAATGGCTCACGCTATTGTTGCTCGCCAAAGGGGAGATAGCGAGGGTCCAATATCCTTCCAACTATTAGCATTGATGTTTATTTAGTGTACGTAGTCAAAACAAACTGGCTCCATTTCTCCGATCCGCTGCCCTAAAATAAACTTTAATCCAATCGCGCACTCGACAGTGGCTCCTAACAGAAAATCAATTATTTCACCAGACCGCCGCAAACTGCCAACCTCTGCTAGGGCAGCATTAAAAGCGCTTACATTTTTTTAAGCACACTTAAATCGGTTATTTGCAACTGGAGATTATAAGGAATCGTATCATTAATATTAAATATGAGTCTCTTGGTAAATTGTGCTAAGTTGCCGGTATTCTACTAGGTACCCGGTCCCACGGCGCAAAGTGTGAATGCACACAAAAGTTTTATTAAGATCCTGCGAATAGCTAAGAACTAAATTTAAATTTCGTTCCAGAGCAGAAATTTGTAAAGAAATTTACGGATTCAACGTGACAATTTAAAACTTGACACAAATTTTATAGACATCTGGTAACGCCGAGTCTGGTAAAGCTGGAGATAAATAACTTTGTGCCACCGTTCCAATTCATTGTGAAGTTTGCAGGACGCAGTTTACAAGCGAAATTTACTTTCAGCAGTAACAAGATCACGCCGTAATGAATATCTACGAGTGTCGCCTTCCCTGCGCCCGCACTCGCTCCCAGCCTCCCCCGAAATAACCCACACATACGATAGCGATATCCGACTCGAGCTTGCACTTAGCTTAGTATCGATACATTGATGGTATAAAATGAACTGGATGCGTTTTGTATTCACTCCTATTAAATAAATAAATAAATAAATAAATATCTTGGGACAAATTACACCAATTGTCCCAGCCCCAAACTAAGCAAAGCTTGTACTATGGGTACCAGGCAACGGATAAACATACTTATATAATGTAGATAAATACATACTTAAATACATACAACATCCATGACTCGGGCACAAACATTCGTATTCATCATACAACTGTCTGCCCCTACCGGGATTCGAACCCAGGACCTCTAGCTTCATAGTCAGGGTCACTAACCACTAGGCTATCCGGTCGTCTCAATTAGACTCCTTTATCTTAATAAATCTTACTTCACCTTCATTTGCATTACTTACTACTGCCATAGTATTTATTAAAAGGAAAGAGTTACGCAAACGAGCCAGCGGGCCATTGGATGGTAAGCGATCACCGCCACCCATGAAAACCAGCAACCACAGGAGAGTTGCCCGTCCGGAGTTTAACAATAGATCCCTGTTCTTGCCTAGAAAAGTGGCACTACGCTCGTAACACGTAAAATACAATTTATAATAAATCAGTACCCAAGACAAGACCAAGAGTATCCGAAACCGACGAGCATGTATGAAGAGATCGATGAATGTGGATGAAGCGTAAGAGGTTTGTCAGGATCGTAGCAAGTGGAACAAAGTAGTCTCTGCCTACCCCAGTGGGTAAAAGGCCTGACTGTATGTATGTAAGGATCAGTAGGTACAATTGTAAAATCATAGACAGATTAAGTTAAAGAAAGAGATTAGAGTTAAAGTGTCAATTTTTACTAGACTGTTATGCAAAAATTTTACAAGCTAACAAAACGATTTAGAATTGGTAATTTTCTGCTCCTCAACGAATACTTTAAATTTAACACCATTTTTACTACTTCTGGGTGATATTTTTACAGACGTGGTCTCAAAAATCGGTTCCCTGCCTACATTTTCTATCATTTTCACGAAACAATACGGCAGTTATAGTTAACTGGACTAAAATCATTACCAAGTATAATTTACGTTACGTTACTTATTAATTGAACACGCCCTCAGCACGACCTCTGGTAGGACACTTGAACCGGTTTTACATAACACGTTCACAAATAAAGAGAATATTATCCTTTTTAAAATTTAGGCAGGTATGTTACCTTACCGTAATTTACCGCCTCTGCAATGCAATAACCGTACATACATACATACATAAATCACGTACATATATCACGTCTTCATACCCCACGGGGTAGACATAGCCCAAGGCAACAAGACCTTAAGGCCACGTTAAGCATGATTGTGGGCGTATAGGTGGAAAGGGGAATCAAAATAGTGATGGGTTGCTAGCCGCATCGCCGATAAACATGATTCCTAAGAATTTCGCCCATTCCCTCGATGGGCTTTTACCATCTGCGCGGGAAGAGAAGCAACTGGTACATTCTGTGTTTTTTCTTTGCTCCCTGACCACCATGGAACATAACCGTAAGTTTATCATAAAACATCGAAATTACCTAGAACTCAAAGTAAATGACAGCAGTATTATGAACACTTCTACTCACTAATGTTATTGTAAGCGTACAATAAATACCATGACTATTGAACAACACCACAATACTATTTGTCAGAAAACAAGTAAATAGAGAAAATTACTAGGTAAGCAATATGAATTAATGTTCAATATGAGTTTATGATTTCAATATTTTTCTCAATCAGTAGGTACTGCTTCCTTCTTCCCAGAAATTTTATAAAGTTCAGAAATGCCAGCAAGTTAAAGTTTGAACTATTTTATGTTACTCAATAAACATTACTATTAGGTAGGTATCTATCTTTCTATACGTATAATATTGTTGTATTATTTTATGTTGCAATGCTTTTTTTACTAACAACAATATTTGAAAGAGACCTTTTGTACGACTCTCTCGGAACAATTAAAGTGACTTCGAAGAGCTCACAAGACTAGTGTAGTGGAATGAGGGTCTAAATAGAGTTAAAATGGCGTGTTGATCACTAGGCACTTATACTCGGCCAGTCTAAGAACTTCATTAATGGCAGTCTGGCCGCTCCGCGCGTTTATCCTACGGGTAATTTAATTAAACGGTTCAGCGTCACGAGATTAAACACGGATTGCCAATTAACCTATGTAAATGAAATAATTTTAAAATATCCCCACATTGTCCCATCTCCAGGGATAGCGGAGAAAACTCTAAACTAGTTTGACCCGCCGGCTCACCGCGTCTGATTAACTAAACTTTCGCAGCCGACAGTTTCATAAACGTCCTGTATTTAAAGTTTGCAACGAACTCGGCGCCTACCTGAACCTGACCTACATCGCACTAAATCACACGGATAATTTGTGGGAATAGCCCGAAATTGGCACTATTCTTGTACAAGTTAGGGGGCAATTTCATAACCGCAATCCGCAGAAACTTGTTGGGAAATGTGGTCAATTATGTAGACTATTATTAAGGAATAGACCACCACACGCCACGGGACATGAGTTGACTCGTGGCAACGGGACGTGAGGGTAATTAATTCGTGAGGAAGAAAACTCTGTAATTGGTATCTAACACCATAATATTAAAATTGGTAAAAATAAACTGTTTGAACATACGCAAATTATGTAGATCTGGCTTGCAGAAAAAAACAAAACGCGCAAGGGTTTCGAACAAAATTTTGTGTCCACAACCTCTAGGTTAGATTTTATGAGACGCAATGCTCAAATAACGGGTGATTCGATACTTCACGCGGGACTGAGTACGTGTTTCTCTATTTGATATTTATCGAGGAGTAACGCGGGTGGAACCACCGACGCATCCCTTACAGCCCATTTGCTCCCGCCCCGGGACTGGCAATAAAACATTTTCCGCTAAGACCTTATAATTTTCAGACATTTACTGCATGATATATTGCATTGGTTAATGAAATCACAAAATTTATGAGTATTTCTTTACATCCGGCGCAATACGTATATTTTATAATTTCATCGAAACGCATCACTTTCAATTTAATTTTTAATTTTTAGGCATCAAAATAACTATGAAAATATGAGTTTTTCGTATGATAATGATACCTTTTAACTACATACGCTTTAATAATATTCTTTATTTAGCGAATGTATGTTACCAAATTAGTTAAGGAAGAGGCTTCAAGTTAAGACACAAAACTAATCTTTTCATTTAAAATAGTAAAAGCGTGGCAATATACTTCTAATTGGAGGCCAAATTTTAGAGGAACTCGGAAGAAGTCGGCCATTACTCGTCCTTCTCGTTTGTATTAAGTTGAATCTTTTATAAAGACGAGGCTTGTCCCTCGACCGCACGGCTCTAATGATGATTTACTCGCGCCCAGTCCCGCGGGCCACGTAATTCTCCTTTACTACGCCGCCAACCGCACTACTGTCCGGGCCAAAGTGAAAACAAATGAACAACACCCACGTTTAATCATTCATTCATTCCCCGGCTCGCGTAGTGTGAGGACCGCGAGAGATTCACTCATTGAGATTTATACTGTGCAAAAACGATTCGGCTGTTGAGATGCCTTCCTAGAAAGTTCCTAACTTTCTTAGGACATCTTGCGGTTGTAAGCGACGGAAGTTGATTTCAGGGCGAATTTTGCTGAATTATTTATGCCTTTCATCATATTAGCCATATTAAACATTAAGCTACCTAGAAATATTAACAGAACAATCTGATTATCCTCGGGGCCCTAGTATGGGGCCCTACAATCATTACAATTTTTAATTTAAACAAAATCAAGTTTTCGTCAAAGGTATTTGTGGCATTATTCTCCATAATAATAAAGTATAGCCGGTAAGTTTGTTTAATTACTAAGTAATTATACTTCAGACGATAACGGGCGGATTTTAATAATCATACCTACTAATGTTGATGTTTAAGACTTCGGAATCCGATTGTCGCCTTCCGATCACATAGAGTAGGTAGGTAAGTAAGAACTAAAAACATAATAATTCTTAGAATGTTAATAATTATTTCTTTCTTTTTTTTTCTTTAATAATTCTTGAAAATTCTTTTGTTAATAAATGTTTTTTTTAAAACAATGTCTTCAAGGGACTCTCAAAGTTCTTCAACTTTGAACATGTTAGGTACTCCTACGTCAATTAGGTACAATATAACTGAACAAAGTTTTAAAATGCCTTGTCCATTCTTATGTCCTACTTTATAAATCTGCTTCCTTGTCGGTACCTACTTGCTATTGTTACTGCTATTGTATCGTGCGTATAGTACTTAGCCAGTACTTACTGCTAAAAGATTTATGTTTCATCAATGTCATTATTGAAGTTGTTGTTGAAGTTTCGCGAATGCAGGCAGAGTTTATTGCTAAATGTAAGTAGGTACTATATAAGAATGTCTGTTTGATGCGCTACACCTTACGTGATGATGCCGATCCACGAAAAAACAGAATGACGTATGGCCGATAATTATTCAGTAGTATAGATTGCGTTTTATTAAATTGCTATGAGGAAACTTGTAATTCCTAAACCATGGAAACACGGAGAAATGGACAAAGTATGATCTAGTTTAATAAGTAGATACTTTAAGCTCTTAAATCAGAACACGAGATAGCGGTAAAGTCACCAAACTAAAAACAGCTTAGGCACCTACTCTAAATCTACATCTACTGGAATTAAATTGCCGTTATAGATATCACGCTGATATATTAAGAGTGTTTGTGTAACAATTGTCAGCAGCAGGAATGCAAAGTATTGTTCTGTGTATTCCAATTCCTCATTTCCAAAACCAGGGCAGGAGATCACTCATAGAGAAGGTAGAGGGGCCAATTTGGTCTTACCCCCAGCTTAATTAACTCGGGCCCGAAGCGAATATTAAATGTTCGCAAATAAACTTATTTGTCCGAGTGTACCCAGCACTGTGTGAATGGACCGCAAATCCACATTAATTCAGGTCTCGAGACCTTTGTTCCAGTTCAGGTACCTTTTGATACAACCGTTACGGATATGGGGCCAGATTCAAATACAAATAGGTGACTGTATGCTACGTTAACGAAAAGACTGAGATTTTAATAGCTTAGCGGACAAAATGCAAGGTAATATAAGGTGACGTTTATTTTGTTTATACGTATAATGGTTCGGTGATAACCCCGATGCTGGGAGTTTATTATAGGATTACTTAGTTTAAACCTTTACAATATATACCAACATTCACCATTTAATTACTCTCTGTTTCTATTAGTCCATAGAAGTGTTCCACTTCTGGGCAAACCACGCTTCCTTCCACCACTCGTCCTTGTCAATGTATGATCCTGTCAATCTGTTTTAAATGCATCATATTTGATCCCGTGTATATAACCACAGTTACTACTACAAGATTTTAGGTAGGAAAAAATATTAATACAAATAAGTAAAAGAAAGAAATAACTAAGTAAAAGACTCTTTCTCGACTGCGTAGGTAGGTAGATACTCAAAATTTTTTCACACGACAGCGACCTTATTATCTTACATCGACCTCGGGATACGATAGTGTTGTCGGTCTGAACGGATCTCAGCCCACGTTATGAAATTAAAAATATGTCTTTTGATTGTCCAGCTTGCGGCAAGGCACATGTGTGTAATCTTCCCAATCGCCTAATGCGCATGCGCGAGACATCGCGACGAGATTTAAATTTAGCCGAGTCGCCGGAATTTTGCTGGCCTATTTCGATACCGCCACAAACGGCAAATTTTGTCTGACTTCAAAGTTCACTTTATCGTTATTTATGGTCGATTTATAAGTAGGTAATTTATATTGCTGTGTAGTGTCTGTGAAAGGTGATGTGCTGTGTATTAAGAAGGACACTTTCGAGTGAAGTGCGTCCCCTGTACAGCTGTGTTGATTAGGTTAGAATCGGCTGAGAGGGAAGATGCGTACAGTTCCGTTGTTGAGTGTTTTATTAGTACTACTGTCAGTGAGAGGTAAGATCATGATTATATTTCTTTAACTTCTTATTAGGTATTATCGATTATAATATTAGGATAATGAAAAAAAAACTCTCAATAAGTAGCTTAACCGATTGCCTTATAAAAATAGTAAATAGTTGTTCATATTTTGCGAAGAATGACTCCTGTAAAAGAGAAAGCCAATTTGTCAATAATGTCGATTTTTAGTTATCAGAGATAGTAATCGGTCAATTGGTCCCATGTCACTTTCCCGCAAGCTTTTATCTCCCCCGAAAAATGCTTGTCGATTGTACACGTACAGTGCCGAGATAGCGGCCCCTTGTGGCTCGGCTTCGACAGGGGCGTCCCGCGCACAACATAAACACCTAAACAGTATAAAGACGAATGTTGCATGAAAAGCGCCCGCTCGAGACTTCGCGATCCTCCAAAGAATAAACACGTTTAACAATCATCTCACGTTTTATTGCCTGTAAATCGCGATTTGTAATAACGAGAGCGGAAGCAGGAATTTTGTCACTTAAGGATAAAAGACAAAGGAGTAGGTAAAGGGTGTTACCATCACATAAAGAGCACCCAATTTGTTGTGCATATTTAAAGATGAGAGGGGGCTTACTGGTTTAATTTACTTGCATGAAGTGTCCCTAATTGACAGGAAACAATGGAACAACAAGCTTCCATTTTTCGTTTTTAAAGCCGATTCATGCCTTAATTAAGAGGTGAATCGACATGAAATTCATCCAGTTATGGGCCCTGTTAATAAAATTTAAGAGCCACTGCCCCCGAGCGCTTCAACACATGGGCCAAGTACCTAAATGCAGCCTTCTGGAAAAGCATTTAAGCCAGGCTGGAAACAGTGCGACATCCCCTTGTAAATTTTTAAGGCAAGGGTGACCAGCCTTATAAATGCGATGGTTGACCAGTCACTAGAATTAAGTATATTGACAACGTATGTATGTATGTGTTTGTCCGGGTGGAATCTTGCGACTCAATTTTGAAGCAGCATCTTTAACATATTGAGCTGAAATTTTGCATACCTACTTATATGTAAGTCGGATGACAATACAATTATCTGGTAGTGAAGTTCTGGTGACCTAGCCTGGATCCTCTCTGCAGGAGGGAACTCTTCATCGGTTGGTCCAATAGACTTGACATTTGATACACACATATGTAAGACGGATGACAATGCAAGTACAGTCAGCAAAAGAAGCTTGAATTAAAAAATGTTTTTTTTGTCAAAAACTTATTAGTTTACACTATTTAACTGAAACCAGCATGAACTATACTATAAGGGAGATGAACTATGTGTTCGGCTGAATCTAATATTTACAGTAACAGTAAAAAAAAATATTCCCTCTAATTTATAACTTCCTCTTTTGTTTAAGTCGTATAAAATACTTTATTTTTTATATCCAAGTTCCGTCAGTGCATAGAACTATGATATACCCGTATTGGCTATACAAAAGTTAACAATAATCAAATAACCATTCCATTCTATTTCAGGTCTAGTAACATGTCTTCGGATAAGGGACTTTCGGATCCCGTTGCACGTTGCCGAGGGCGAGGACGCCGTTCTGGGCTGTAAGTTCGACCTGGACAAGCAGCAGCTGTACGCTGTCAAGTGGTTCAAGGATGACCAGGAGTTCTACGTATACAAGCCTAGCGGGAACAGCCCTCAAGCCTTTAAAGGACACGGGGTGTCCGTTGATGTGAGTTGCAAGTGTTGTAAGTAGGATTAGGTAGCTACATGTTTGTTAGGCGTACGGAAAAAAGTGTCTACTACTAGTGCCACTCCTAGCGCCACCAAGTTTCGATAAAATTGGTTTTTTAAAGAGCTCTCTCGTTATCGTAGGTTTTACACACGAATGCACAAATACAACTTCCGAGTCTCGGATTTCGGCCTCCAGCCAGACATAATGCCTTCGTAGAGAGAGATATTCCTATTATGACTTCCCGCATAGAGTTTGAACCGATAGGAATAACCTTTTTAATCAAATTACCAACAAATTACTTAACACTTGGCATCCAAGTAATAATCGTAAAAATTTGGTAAGCAACGTTTTCTTATCATTTTATTTAAATTTTAATATCTATAAGAACTGGACTGTTTTTGAAATAGGTATATTAGATTTTAATCTACCTATATAAATAGCAAATAATGTTAAAACTCGAGAACGGCTGGACAGCAAATACCTACTTTCTTCTCTACCTATTTTTATTGTGTTTATATATTGTACATTTTTGGTTATAATTGAAGTCCTACGTAGCTGAACAACAAATACACAAATACGGTAGTAGGTCAAAGTAACTGTCAGAGTCGTCACCCAGGGGTAAACAGAGTCGACAAGCGTGAAATTTCATTGTTGTCACGTTCAGCGGACATTCATTTAAAATGTTATCTAACTCAAGTAATGGGTCAAAATAGTCACGTAAACCTCAAAAATTAAAAATAAAACGAATGAAATACATTAATCAAATAGCTTTTGCCGGTGACTTTGTGTACGTTCCGAAAGGAAAGGACTTAGCACTTTCCTTGGCGAATAAAAAAAAATCAGAACAGATTCAGTGGTTACAGCTTAGGAATTATCCTCTACACTCAAACAAACAAACACAAATACAAACAAATAAAATATTAATGCAAGGTTACAGGATAGATATTTTACGGTTTATTTTAAGGTTTTACCTTTATTCAAACCAAAGAGATTCGACTCCTCATCATACGCAAAGGAAGCAGAACGTTCAGAAGATACCAGAGACTTTCTATCCTAACTGATCTTGATTCCCTTCACTTTTCCCGGTTTTATGCCAGTATCATCTACAGCTTTCCACCTGACTTCCAGATGCCATCTGATGTTGAACTGCTTGCTAACCTTCGGCCTAATTTTGACCACTTCGTAACCGCCTTCCACCATCCAGCATTGGTCCCATCTTGGCAAGCGACCCCTTTGATTTTGTTGTCCTGTTTAGTAAATAATGGGTAATTTCTAAATAAAATTGTCTCGTTCTTTCGTTGCAGTTGTCGCGTTCTGGCCTGACATCCGTCACGCTGTTGCACATGAACCGCGAATCGGAGGGCGAGTACCGTTGCGAAGTTACCGGCGAAGGACCCGGCTTCAAACAGGTTTCTGCCAAGGGACGCATCTCCGTACACCGTGAGAGTCATTCACTTAATTTAGTATCAATTCATTGTGTGAATTTAATAATTTGTGTAACATTGTGATCAGCGGCTCGATCAACTTAGCCGATGAAAAGCTAGATAATAATTGTTTTAATTCATGGATCTACGAAAAGTTACGCCTGATTAAAATAATTATACAGTCTTGAAGTTTATTTTGAGCTTTACCTTTTACAGTTTGGTTTAACTTTTACATTCACCACTAACTTTGTTCGATCTTTTTCAGTTCTCCCTGAATCAGAACCGCAAGTGACGGGCCTCCGGGAATCCTACAAGGTCAATGAACCACTGGAGCTGAACTGCTCGTCCCTGGGCTCCCGGCCGACGAGCCAGATCCAGTGGCTGGTGAATGGATATCCGGCGCCGGTGTACCACGTTCGCGGGCCGTGGTACACGCGGTCAATGAACCGGATTGACGCCACTGACACCACACTGGAGCTCAGCTTTGGGGTCCTATCTAGCCATTTCCTGCCGGGAGTCATGACAATAACGGTAACTTAAAAGTATTTTACTGTCTGTTTATTACCTCCGAAATTTAATCTTATCTCTAAAGTAATAGTCCTGAATCAAAAATAATCGAGCCGAAGCTCTTCCAGTTAACCTGTTAGAAGTACTGAAACCACAATTTTTGTTTTAGTGCCGCGCCACAGTACCGCCTTTGTATCATAAAGAGGCCGTATTCCGGTACCAGATGCTACGCCCCAAACAGGGTAAGCTCATAGAGACCACAACGGAGCACTACTTCAAGATCACAAAGGAGCCGAGCACCAGCACTATTAAGATTCAGATCGAAGAGCCTTCCAAACATTTGGAGCCCTGGTCTCTTACGTCACAAACAGCTGGTAAGTTCACAAGGCACAAGCAATTCTAGTTGACGACTACTGGATAAGACGGTACCGCGCGAATGACGCACGCGGTCACTGTTGATGACAAAGTACAATAGTTAAATTATATTTTTTATGTTAAAAGAATTGGGTACATACTTAGTATTCATAGAACTGTCACATTAAATATATATTTGGTTGACTTTGAAACGAATCTTTATCAATTAAACCAACATGACCGTTGACGCGGGGGGAAAACGGATAGAACCTTAGGCTCTGTCTACCCCGTCAACAACGGTTAATTAATTTATTTAGTAAGTTAGTTAACTGTTAGCTAATATCCGACTTGAGGGGTGGTAAGGATAACCCGCAATTCGTTGCGGGGGATCTTAACCCGCTGGTCCAGAAATGGACCCGCAGTGAGGACGGCGCCTTTGAGCGCCTTTTTGACGCAAGCGAACCTGAGCCAAGTACCTGCAGGGAATGGTGAGGGCAAGCCTTATTGGACGGGGGTGACCTACGGGTTGCGATCGCGGAGCGGAGTGACTTCGGTCACTGCCGGTCGACACGTAACCCAGCACGTGGGTCCGAAGGTGGGCCGCTTGTCTTTTTCAAGACAGGGGGCTGCGAGGAGTAAACCTCTATAAAAAATCAAGAGGGTCGCACCCGCGGGTGCTTTTGGTGACGAACGCGATCATACCGTCGGTACCGATCTACTTTCAGAGTACCTAGTACATGAGGGTGTGAGAGCTGACGTGAGGGTCGGCGGGCGTAAGCCTGCCGTCGGAGCAGTGTTCCCCGTAAGGGACGCGATCGCGGAGCGGCGTGGCTTCGGCCACTGTCGGTCAACACGTAACCCCGGCCCGTAGGCGCCGGGAACGTGGGCCGCTATCCTTTTGAAGAGGAGGGCCACGCGGAGACAACTTCTATAAAAAGTCCAAGCGGCACCAGCGGGGGAGGGCGGGAATTCCCAATCCTGCATTGCATTGCACAGGTGCCGCGAAGAGGGAACCCCATCCCGGGGTGGTCGTGGGGCGTCGCGATGACACCGAGTGCTCCCGTAACGTCTCACATACGACCGAATAGATAATCCGTGTGGTTTTTAGTGGGTATGCCTGCCATCGCAGGAGAGCCGCACATACCCCCGGTAACCCCGGACAGGGCGGATGCATAAGGCGCATTTTCCTCACCATAAAAAAGGCTCTGTCTACCCCGTAATGTAATTTATGTGTATGTGTAAGTATAAATAAGAGTATGTTTAATATCGCAGATAATGTCGTTCTACGATATCATTTGTTTCTAACATTAAAATAAAGAATACCTAGTTTATGAACTTTGAGTCAGCCGTCATCCGCGTTGCGTCATCTGCAGAGAGTACCGCCTCATAATCTTAGTTTAGATCACTTCCCGGGAGTTGCGGCAAATGGATTAATCGAAACTATCTATGTGCTATTTTGATTCGCATCATTCACGTCAAAATTGCAGACTTTCTAGCTATTCACCTATAAGTAAAGCTACATTCATTTTGTTCAATACTTCGAATCCAGTGATGGCGTTTGTAGTTGTACCTTTGACAAAATACGCGCAGATTTATCTTCGTTTGCACCACTAGTGAGAAAATGCCTACAGCGATACATCGCTAACAGAGGCTACTTACACTACAGTAACTAGTTAGAACATAATCCCCTACACCCTACCTGAAATTCTTAAGATTGTTGTGTTTTATCTATTAGGTACAACGAAATAAACGAAAAATATTTTCATTACAATAAAATATTTACATCATCAAAAGGAAAATAATGTTTTAAAATTGGTCGTTGACATGACCGGCAGTGACAATTTATAGAGCCAAATAGAAAGTTCTAAGGCTATTGACATTGTGTATAATATCCAGAGCTAATATGTGAACGTTTTGTTTTCAGGTAGTGCAGGGTACCTGGGCAGTTCCACCGTCGCTTTGTTTCTTTGCATTTCAATGGGTGCACTGTTTTAGATTGATTTATTGTTTTCATTGTTGATTTTATTCCATTTTTCAATTAAAACCGTATTATTTCTATGTAGGTCCTCAGTGGTGCTTCATCTTATTGATACAGATTTTATTTTAGTGTCTAGATTAAAGATGAAATAAATATCAAAATTATGTGGATTCAAATTAAGTAAATTAAAATATAAACAATCTGAAAAGGACCTGAATGTAATTAAAAGTTGCTCGTGTTCATTTTACCCGCGCGGCTAAAAGCTTTGGCCTAGGTTAAAATAATGTGATAAATATAGCAGGTCAATTAAATTTGATGATAATTGTTTATATGCTGTTGTGCTGATTGCGACAATATTTTTGTCGTGTATGTAAATGCAATCAGTAATCATACTCATACATGAAACATTACTATTGTGGAGTCTATTTTAGCGGTGTTGATGAAAACAAGAACTCCACATATAATAAAAAATGTATTAACTCCTCTTACTCTACAAAGGTGCCAAGTGCGAGCGCGAAACTATATAAAATAACTAGCTTCTCTTCGCAACTTCGTCTGCATAGAATCAATACATAGTGCAAAACAAAGACGCTTTCCGCTGTCTGTCTGTCCCTATGTATGCATAGATCCTTAAAATTACGCAACGGATTTTGATGCGGTTTTTTTAATAGATAGAGTGATTCAAGAGGAAGGTTTATATGTATAATTCTATGCAGACGAAGTCGCGGGCAAAAGCTAGTTATAGTTATACATATAATCCTTCCTCTTGGATCATTCTATCTATTTAAAAAAACGCATCAAAATCAGTTGAGTAGTTTTAAAGCATACATAGGGACAGACAGACAGTGAAAAGCGACTTTGTTTTATACTATGTAGTGATGATGCAAGCGCGGGCGTGAGAAGGGTGAAAAGCGGCAAGCGGGAAGAGAGCACAGTTATCTTGTTTCGCAATTGTATTTTGGTGTAGGTAGGTACCTAATTCCGTCATGCATTCGTTTGGTTTGTGATATCAATTTAATTTGAAAATATTGAAGGCATTTATAGTTTTTTACCAATTACATTTACATAATAATTGTAAAATCCAAAAACTATTTTGTTATTGAATTATTTACTCTTGTAATTATTTGTTTTTGTATGTTTTAATAAGCTCGTCAGTTGTCAATAAATAATGATCTAATGTGCACAGTCGAAATTACTGTGATGATGTTGACACTAGTAAATTAACACAATAATTTCAGGTAGGTACGTAAACATACAGGGTGGTCCAAACACTGACGTCTAAAAAAAAAATTTAGATGCCTCACATCCGGGGCTATCCGAATATACCCCATGTATGTTGGCCGATTTTTTGTAGTTTTCGAGTAATTAATTTTTAAAGATTTTTTCAAGAATTTTCGGGCCGAGCAGTTTATCATCATGTAACTTTTTTGGTTACGTTTTTCTAAGTGTTTTTTTTTTGATGACATTATCCTCACAAACTGCACTTTCACACGTAAAATAATCAGCTTCCCAACCTTGAGCCAAGTTACAATAAAATTGACCGAAAGTGAAAATTTTACCTTTGATCAAATCGAAGTTTGATTTTGTAATTAAAAAAAAAACTAAAAACCTCAGAATTCAAAGACCATAAGTAATTTTAAAAACTTCGCCAGTCTTTAAACTTGCAGAATAATACAAAAAAAGTGACACTTGATAGGTCATAATTTGCTGGATTCGACTTTCAAACGTACTAAGGTAGAATGTGTAATAAAGAGTCAGTTGTTAGTAACATAAAAACTGTTTTATTTTGGCCGAACCTAATTTGGCACTGGCCATCAATAAAGCTATGTAATACTTTTTATGAACGAATAAATGTGTTGTTCTTTTGTTTTATGTTTAAGTTTACGTTTATTTTTATTTAATCATTCAATATAAAATTACATCATCACTTAAAGCGAGAAGAATTCAGAAATTAATCGCAACGAGAGCAGAAGTAACTATTAGTTATTTCACAATAAAAGAGGTGATTCCTTTGACAGTTATCTAATTTATCCATATTTTTTACTATTATTTTTTGTTACTTTTAATGATAATTTCCATTTTATGACATATTTTTAATTTGTATTTAAATTGAAATGTATTTAATTTTTAATTAATGACATTTTTTATTTTAAACTGACGATTTCAATATAAATTCCTTGACATTTAATTTTAAGTGATGATGTAATTTTATATTGAATGATTAAATAAAAATAAACATAAACTTAAACATAAAACAAAAGAAGAACACATTTTTTTGTTCATAAAAAGTATTACATGGCTTTATTGATGGCCAGTGCCAAATTAGGTTCGGCCAAAATAAAACAGTTTTTATGTTACTAACAACTGACTCTTTATTACACATTCTACCTTGGTACGTTTGAAAGTCGAATCCAGCAAATTATGACCTATTAAGTGTCACTTTTTTTGTATTATTCTGCAAGTTTAAAGACTGGCGAAGTTTTTAAAATTACTTATGGTCTTTGAATTCTGTGATTTTTAGTTTTTTTTTTAATTACAAAATCAAACTTCGATTTGCTCAAAGGTAAAATTTTCACTTTCGGTCAATTTTATTGTAACTTGACTCAAGGTTGGGAAGCTGATTATTTTACGTGTGAAAGTGCAGTTTGTGAGGATAATGTCATCAAAAAAAAACACTCGGAAAAACGTAACCAAAAAAAGTTACATGATGATAAACTGCTCGGCCCGAAAATTCTTGAAAAAATCTTTAAAAATTAATTACTCGAAAACTACAAAAAATCGGCCAACATACATGGGGTATATTCGGATAGCCCCGGATGTGAGGCATCTAAAATTTTTTTTTAGACGTCAGTGTTTGGACCACCCTGTATAATGCTATAACTTGAATTGTTTACTTGTCGACATGCTTTCGTCTAAGTACCTGCCTATCCCTCCTCCTACGTGTTTAATAAATTTACTTACTGGATACTAGCTATTTTATTATTTATAAACATAATCGTGTTTTCATATGTTTGTAGGTAGAATAACTGATCAACTTACTTAGTACGTAGTTACTTACATTAATTGTAGTGGTAAAAATACTACATAAAAACTGTTTATGTGATGAGGCGTCAATCTCGATGCAAGGGTGCGTGGTGGAGATATGGAGATAATTAAAAATGACTCGAACTTTAGAACTATATATAATCAATAAAAAAAAATGCATATACGTGTGGTTAGAACCGCGTCGTAAAGCCGAGTGAGGGCGCTCGGAACTCTTCGTGTCCCGAAGATGTGTCGGGTCTATCCGGCGTTAACAAGCTCCCCCCTTGGGAACTGTAGTTTCCAAAATAGGCAGTGGGCAGAGTCTATTGAAAGCTCTCCGCAGAGTCCCAGAGGTGGTGTACACGTCGGCGACGCGAGGCACGCCATCGGAGCCGGGGTGCAGGCCGGTGACGCGACCGAGCAGCCAGCGATTGGGGGGCAGACGGTCGTCCTTCACAACAACCATCTCGCCTAGCTGAAGGCGCCTGCCATCCTTGTGCCATTTTTGTCTCTTCTGGAGTTCTGAAATGTACTCTTTATAATATCTATTCCAGAAATGAGTTTTCAACTGCTGAGCTCTCATATAACGTGAGACAGAGACTGTCATGTCGTTGACCTGAGGAGATGGCAACATCATTAAAGTTCGTCCAATCAAAAAATGGGCCGGTGTGAGTGGAACTAAATCTCTAGGATCTGATGATAAAGGCGTCAGAGGCCGGGAATTTAAAATAGCTTCGATTTGAACAAGCACTGTGTTCATTTCTTCATACGTCAGGTTTGCAAGGGCTAGGACTCGTTTCAAATGGTGCTTAATTGACTTTACGGAACCCTCGGCCAAACCGTTAAAATGGGGACTATAAGCCGGCGAAAACTTGAAATTAATGGAGTTTTCCGACGCATATTTACTTATTTCCTGCGAAGATGATTTTAATAGGCGAGCAAGCTCGTTGTAGGTACCTACAAAATTAGAGGCATTGTCTGAGAAGATGTTGGCGGGTTTGCCTCTGCGGGCAATGAACCTATTTAAGGCAGCAATAAATGCTTGTGAACTTAATTCGGTGACAAGCTCGATGTGAACTGCCCTTACAGCCAAGCACACAAAAACACATATGTACGATTTTATCAGTTGACATCCTCTACCTTTTCTGTTCGCTATCAAAATTGGACCGGCGTAATCAACAGCTGTATTATTAAATGGAAAGTCAATGTGAACACGTTGTTCAGGCAGGTTGCCCATAATAGGCTGAACACTCTTTCCTGCAAATCGACAGCAAGTAATGCAATTGTGAACGGTTTTTCGAGCAAGATTGCGTCCACCAATAGGCCAATATTTGTGGCATATTGTGGCAAGTAAAAGCTGTGGCCCAGCGTGCATTAATAGTTTATGATAATGCTCGAATAACAGTTTTGTGACATGATGCGTTGCGTGAAGTATGATTGGATGTTTTGTGTCATAGTTGTAATTAGAATTAGATAATCTGCCACCAACTCTTAACAAATTGTCTGTATGTAAAAACGGATTTAAATTTATCAACTTACATTTTAACGGTAGTTGTTTATTAGTTTTAAGGATGTCGTACTCTGATTTAAACATTTTCCTTTGAACAATTGAACATAATGAATTAATTGATGAATTTAGCTCCGCAGTCTTTAAATAGTTTTCAAATTTATTGCTTGGGTGGCGGCAGTTGTGGATAAATCTGTGCACGTAAGCTAGTACCCGTTGCAATTTACTAAAGTTAGAATACTTAGTCACAAAGTCATCTTCTTCCGATTGAACTTGTTCGTTCAATGAGACATAACATGCGACCTTCGTTTCGGGTAAATGCTCAATCTTATGCGTTGGACTTTTAGGCCAATTTTCTTTGGTTAATAATAAATAGTTAGGCCCAAACCACCAAATATCTGAAAGCTTTAATTGTGAAGGGTTAAGCCCTCTGGAGCCGATATCGGCGGGGTTAAGGGCGGTTGGGACATAGTGCCATGAGCTAGGGTCCGTACTTTCAGTAATTTCACTAATGCGGTTTAATACGAACGGTTTCAAGGTTGATTTCGGTGAATTGATCCAGCCAAGTACGATAGTGGAATCACACCAATAATAGCAACTGTCAACATTTAGACGTAAGGCTGCCTTTACCTTGCCCGCTAAGCGAGCTGATAAGAGGGCTCCACATAGCTCCAGCCGTGGTATTGTTGTAGGCTTGGGTGGGGCCACCTTGCTCTTTGCCATTATTAAATGGACAGAAACCCCCTTTGTGTCAGAAATTGAACGAATATAGATACAGGCTGAATAGGCCTGAATAGATGCATCGCTGAAAGCATGTATTTCTACTTTTACCGGAAATTGACACAAAACGCGTCGTGGGATTATTATATCATTCAATTCGCGCAAGTGTTTTATGAAACTGACCCACTCTGTCTGAAATTCAGAAGATAAAGGTTCGTCCCATGTTACCTTTGTAGCCCATAATTTCTGTAAAATTATTTTGGCCTGTAAAATAATCGGGTTTATTAAGCCTAGTGGGTCAAAAATCTGTGCGATTATTGATAAAATATTGCGTTTGCTGATTGGATTAGGAAACGTATTAACGTCAATTGAAAATTTTAAATTGTCCTCTGCACTAGACCAAAGCAAACCTAAAGTCTTGGAATATTCATTTTTCGTAATTTTAAGCAATTCATCACACGAACTTTCGCCGTGAATTTCATTAAGTATATTAGAATTATTTGAACGCCATTTTCGCAAGTGAAACTGACCCTTTTGAAGTTCTTTGGTAAGTGTATTGCATATTTGAATCAGTTTCTCTTCAGAATCGTGACCTGAAATCAGGTCATCTATGTAAAAATCATGTAAGATAGCACAGGCTACGTCATTGTCGGCGCATTCTTTGCCCAACTGTACAAGACACCTGGTTGCAAGATAGGGCGCAGAAGCAGTTCCATAAGTAACAGTGTTTAATTTGTATGTTTTTAATATTTCTGTAGAATTAAAACGCCACAATATTTGTTGTAAATCGCGCTGTGAATCATGAATTAAACACTGTCTATAAAATTTGTCTATGTCAGCACTAACTACGTATCGATGTTGGCGGAATCGAATCAAAATATTTATTAGATCGTCTTGTACAGTTGGCCCGACACGCTGAATATGGTTTAGTGATAACCCAGACGTCGTCACAGCTGATCCGTCAAAAACGACACGAAGTTTTGTCGTGAGACTTGATTCGCGCAACACTCCGTGATGAGGGAAAGTAAATGAGATTTCCTTACGGTTATAATGAATATTTTCAGTCATATGACCTAGGTCAATGTATTCCGACATAAAGTCGCAATATTTTTCTTTGAAATTCGCATCACGTTGGAACCGGCGCTCTAAGCCTAAAAATCTACTGAGCGCCTGTTCATAGGAATCTCCCAGTACTTGTGGGGATTCCTTCATCGGTATTTTGACTATGAATCGCCCGTCTGGCTGACGAGTTGTATTCAATGTAAAATGTTCTTCAATTTCGTGATCGTTTTTAGATATAAAGCTATGCTTTGGTGCTCGAACTGTTTCAAGTTCAAAGAATTGATTTAACTGATTTTGAAGTTCGATATCAGTGGAATTTTGTAAAAAATTGCAATGGACTGTAGAATTGTTTTTGTTACTTTTGCATGACTGAACGGCACCTGATACTAAATAACCGAATTTGCTTTTGTTTAGTATTGGTTTATTTTTACCTAATGAAATACGATGTGTACCTAAAACACTCCAAAATACCTCTGCACCTAACAACATATCTATTTCTGACGGAATATAGAATGTGGGGTCAGCTAAGAAAATATTAGGTGGAATATTAAATGAAGTACAATCAACCTTTCGAACTGGTAAAAGTTGTGTAATCTGAGGTACAATGAAGCAATTGACGTCAACTATATGTTCGTCATGACGAGAAGATATAGTGACGTCACATCTTTTTGTTATGCGTGACGACTGAGAGTTTAATCCTTCAACAGACGTTGACGTAGAATAGGCAGGTAAATTCAGCTTTGTATATAAACTCTCTGTCATCAAACAACAAGTGCTGCCATTGTCCAACAGAGCGCGCACAGTGATTTTATTACCATCGCGATTTGTGACATCAACGAGTGCTGTGGATAACAGCACACTGCAATGATTTGCAACGGTAGACGACAAAGCGATGTTGTTATCTGATTGGTCTTCATCACTGTGGTCGCCCCGCTCGGCGGCAGTCAGCACGGTGCTGGGCCCTGGAATGCTGGCGCGGTCAGGGCTGGCATGTGACGACTCGTCGTCTGTGTGAAGCAATGAATTGTGCCACTTTGAACACTTTATGCACGGGCCTAGACGACATTTTTTGTCTGCATGCCTAGGCCGTAAACAATTGAGGCATAAATTTAAGCTATTTGCCCTTTGTAGACGTGTTTCTGCACTTAATGATTTAAATATTGGACACTGATAAACTCCATGTTTGTTTTTGCACATAGGGCAAGAATACGAAGATGAAGGCGGAGTCAATTTATTTGCGACGAATGTTTTGGGTCGAACAGGTGTAACGTCGCTATGACGACGCCTTTGTTGCGACTGCGACTCTGCCATGGTCTCCAACAAGTCTGCACGATTTTTCAGGAATCCCAAAAACTCGTTAAGGTTAGGAATGTCCTGAATAGTGTTACGGTGTTCCTCCCATTCACGTCTAGTTAAAGGATCTAACTTATTGGAAATCATGTAGATCACAAGCACATCCCAACTATCGGTCGGTAACTTAAGAGTAGCGAGAGCTCTAAGGTTTTTATTAACTGTATCTATTATGTTTCTCAAAGCTCTTGGAGACTCCTTAACCACAGGGTCGATATTAAATATTGCTTGAATATGGTTGTTTATCAGTAACCGGTTGTTATTATAACGATCGCATAACAGCGACCACGCAACCTCGTAGTTCTCTGCAGAGAAGTCCAATGAACGGATAATTAAAGCAGCACTATCGGTTAAAGCTGCGCGCAGATAATGAAATTTGTGAATTTTTGGTATTGAATTATTGGAATGAATTAGCGATGTATACGTATCATGAAACTCCAGCCAATCTTGATAGCGACCAGAAAAACGTGGGAGTTGGATAGTAGGTAATTTTAAGCTTGGCCCACCTGTAAAGACACCTCTCGAACCTGTCTCCGCAGAATGAAGGCTACTGCCAGAGCCCGCAGCGGCACTGTCCCTGTCCAACACCTCCCGAGCACTAGCGACGGCTGCATAGTACTGGTCTTCGAATTCCTTACGTTCCTTAAATTGGTCGTCTGGAATTTCAGATAAACGTTCTATGTCAGATTGTGTATTATCGAAATATGCATAAAGTTCTTCGAATTTAGATAATCTAACATTAATTTCTTTGATTTGTAGATTACTAAGTGATTGGCAACTTAGCACGACTTCCAAATAGGATTTGAATTGCGTAAGCTTAGATTTATACGAAGCTCGCGTTTTAATTAAGCCTTTGAGGTCCATTATAGTGCTAAGAAGAAAAATGCAAGTGATAAGTAAAATAGATGTGCAATTGAAGCGATACTTAAATTGTTAATTAATGCAGATAGTAGGTGACCGCGAAGAAATAAGAAACATGCGCCGGTTCGCCCTTTGTTTAGCAAGGCGGAGGAATGCGCGTTGGCCGCGGTGCACGCAGAGACACCGTGCACGACCGCGAGGCGCGCTGCGTACGCGCTCGAATAGCCAAGCAAGATAGCTCGACACGGTGTGACACCGTGTCGCGTAGCTGGAAAGCACCGTAGATCGTATTAAGCACACAAATTAAATTAAATAGTACCTAATTGCAACTTGCAAATCAAACGTATGCATGAATGAGCTAAAATGGATAATTGCGAAGCGTGAAAGAGTTAAACTTTACTGATTCGATTACGTACTTAGTAAGTAACTACTGAGGTTATCTAAAATCGTTGATTAATTATGTGTAACAAAGAAGATTTCACAATGACGAGTTAATTAAGGGATGGATTGTATTCGTATGAACTAGGAACGTATCATACATAGGTACTTTTACTCGTACCGAACAATTGAATTAGTGTAAATATAGAAATAAGGCAAATGATTTTACCTATATAGGTATGTATTAATATTAACGAGTGATTATATTAGAGGGATAAATTGTTTTTAATAACGTCGAATGCAACTGGGATTAACAACAAAACGAAAGATTGGAACGGACTCACAATGAATTATGCCTTCCTCGGTGCTCACGTATTGTAGTTAGGTTAATGATCACAGATGACGACTTCTTGATGATGTTTGTGCCACGCAGATAAACTAGGCTTGATCTGAGTATCAACACTTGCAAATCCGCTGCTCGTTGACTGCGTGGGTTATTGAGTTACGTTGATTGTTACGACGACAGGCCAGATCTGAGTACAAAGCTTGCAAATCCGCCGCGTGTCGCTTGCGCAATCTCTTGATCTCGCTGTTCGCACACTGCTTGACCGTTAATTGACCTCCTGCAGTATGGTTGCTGGGCAGTGCTCCGGTTCGTAAGGCCAAATGATGAGGCGTCAATCTCGATGCAAGGGTGCGTGGTGGAGATATGGAGATAATTAAAAATGACTCGAACTTTAGAACTATATATAATCAATAAAAAAAAATGCATATACGTGTGGTTAGAACCGCGTCGTAAAGCCGAGTGAGGGCGCTCGGAACTCTTCGTGTCCCGAAGATGTGTCGGGTCTATCCGGCGTTAACATATGTTTTATTAATAAAACGTTTATTTACAATGCCTCTTATTTTCTAATCTCATTTGTAACATCATGAAAGCTTATAATGGTTTGATAAGTTTTTAGTGAGTCCGATCAGTAATTACTAGTAGCCGGAACCTCTAGGGCCATTAGGACCGCCGCTGGGGTATCCGTCGTCTCCTCCCTGGCCTCCACCGTTGCCCCTGCCTCCTTGAGGTCCACCGCTTGTGTATCCACCACTACCACCATCTGGCCTTTGGCCGCCAAAGCTCCCACTGCCTCCTTGAGGTCCACCGCTTGTGTATCCACCACTACCACCATCTGGCCTTTGGCCGCCAAAGCTCCCACTGCCTCCCTGAGGCCTTTGTCCCGGATATCCAGTATCACCTCCTTGACCACCACTAGATGGACCTCTTTGTCCACCTTGTGGACCACCACTGGGGTATCCATTATTACCGTTCAAACTCTCCAGACCATTGCCGTTCCCACCGGGACTTCCAGATGGATACCCAGAGTTCCCTTGACTGTTCTGTGGACCCCTTTGAGAACCTCTTGGACCTCCTTGATTCCCTCCGTTTCTACCGCTTCCAGGTCCTCCTTTTGGATATCCTGATTCTCCCTGGTCTCTTTGTTGAGATGACCTATCATTGTAATCCTGGAAATCTCCTTGATTGCCTTGTTCCTGATATTGACCAGGTGCTGAACTGTCAGCCCCAGGTCCACCTCGTGGGTAACCAACATCATTATCACTTCCAGAAAAGTCCCCTCTGCTTGGTCCGCCTTGTGGATAGCCTTGGGAACCACCTCCTGAACCTCTGCTCCCTGATGAAACAAAAAAATACAAATATAAAATTAAGAAACCCAATGAATCGCCCTAGTTGCAAAAAGATATAAAAAGTATGTATGTATGTATTTACGTAAACTCTTTATTGTGCAAAATAAACATAAGACAAATAAAGTTGAAGGAGTCTTGTCCTAAAACTAGGAAATATAATATTCCTTGCTGGTTTGTCAAAATAAAGTACCATATTTCAGCTTAAGGTATCGAAGTAAATGTATATTTGGAAAAATTTATTAATTACCAACCTGATCCAAAACCTGATCCACCGTTGCCAGCACCACCTGTAAAAAAAACATGGTTTTATTTGAAATAGACGGAACTTCAAAAACCTCTCCTTATAAATCACAATATTTTTAGCTCAATTTAAATATATGTAGAAACCCGAAACTGAATCATGTGTTAATCTTACAGAAGAGAAAGTGTTCTTGTAGACGTGGGTTAATTGTTATCTCATATTATTATGATGAAAAACTTTGTGTTGCGTAATGTGCCATCCATAGACTTGTAATAAACGAACCCTCATATCGTATCTGAGGCTTGTATCCTTGCAGACCAGCCTCGTACTCGACCACCTGCTTCCTGCCATCGGGCAGCACTACGTTATACTCCCCGGTGGCGACGTCACCGTCACGTTGTTCAGAATGACCAAATTTAGTACCTGTCTGCGAATCGTCGACCTCATAGTTAAACTCGTATTTAGCTGGCTCCTAAAACATTTAAAAAAGTTGTAATAGGTACATTACGGTGACAAATTGTTTGCAATGGTCGCAGTCAAATCATGTTACAGCAATTTTTTCAAAGCATTTGAGATATTTCGTACTATTTCAAAATACTAACATCGGATTCGCTTCCACCATTATCAAAACCGCTACTACCAGTGCCTCTACCACCACCCTCATTTCCAAAACCCGGTGCACCGTACATCGACGAAGGTGAACCTCTGGTAGGATCTTGTCCTCCGAATCCACCCTGTGGACCGTTAGCGTTCGGGGCCCCATAAGAAGACTCAGGTGCTCTTTGCGATTCTGAGAACTGGTTAGGTGGCTGCCTACCAGCACCAAACTGATTATTTGGTTGCTGGAATCCGCCACTCGGCGGTGGACCGTAAGAACTGTCGGGTTGCTGACCAGGGCTCTGGCCACCACGTCCACTACCACTGTTACCGCCACCGGGAGATCGGCCTGAATTAGGCTGCTGATTTGGAAGACCGTAACTTGATTGCGGTCGCCCACCGGCACCAGGCCTACCTCCTGCGCCTGCAGATGATTGACTTCCCGTTCTTCCGAATGAATTGGGGCTCTGCCCGGGGACGCCGTACTCGGTACTCGGTGTATTGGCGTTTCCTTGGCCGCTTTGTTGTGGCTGGGAGCCGAAGCCTCCCTGAGATGGACTGGCACCGAAACTTCCTTGAGATGGTCTGCCTCCAAAGCCACCTTGAGATGGACTACCTCGAGAAATACCTTGTGATGGATTGCCGCCAAAACCACTTTGGGTTGAACCGGCGCCACCAAGTCCTGAGCCTTGCCCAGGCGGCCCGTATTCAGCATTTAAGTTATTCGACGGAGGAAATTGGCCTGGGGGCGAATACGAATCACTGATCTGATTTTGGTTGCTCTGTCTTCCAGGGCCTGATCGTCCCCCAGGACCGCCGGGGGATCCATTCCCTAACCCTGGGGGCCCATACTGAGGGGCAGGTCTGCCGTTGCCACCAGATGACGGCGGGAGGTAGCTGCTGACAGGGGGCTCACAATTGCTCGTTGACCACGCAAGAGCGCTGAACCAAATAACCCACTGAAAACAGATGAACTGATTAAACACAGAAGTAATTAAATTAGAGTACTACTGACAAATATTTTAAAAAGCTTACTATAAACATTTTCTCTAATATTTTGTTTGCATTAATATTGTAGAAGACTATTCTAAGTAATGCTAGGATTACAGTTAATATGTGCTGCTTTATTAAGGTTTAGCTTACGAATACGTTAGATTTGAGGGGTTCGGGTTTTATATAGTTCGGTCGGCGGCGAGCGTGATATCAATGGTAATGCAAGAGCGGCTCACGCGTCGTGTCGTGTCTCCGCGTTTAATTTCGTGCATCTGTCTATCGACGGCGCCGTGGGAGTCCTTGATGCAATAATAATAAATCTACGTCGGTTATCGATGCACCCAATTTTTAACACACACACACACACACACAAATCACGTCTTTATCCCTAACGGGGTAGACAGAGCCTAAGGTAACAGGTACCTACAGGCCACATTTAGCAAGATTGCGGGTGTAAAGGTGGAAAAAGGAATCAAAATAGTGATGGGTTGCTAGCCTCATCGTCTATAACATGATTCCTATTATAATCGCCCATTCCCTCGATGGGCTTTTACCATCTGCGCGGGTAGAGAAGCAACTGGTACATTCTATGTTTTTTCTTTGCTCCCAGACCAGCATGGAAGCAATTTTTAATCGACATTATTAATCTGTTTCATAGCGAAGCAAAATTAAAAAAGCTCATTTCATTAAAAATTTCGCTTTACATTTACGTCAGTACCTATACCTATGTAAACACACCTGCTGGAACAGTATGAAAGTCTCAGTTTTTCACGCGACCCCACAAGTTAAAAAAATCTAGCGGCCCCTTGGTTTGCACTTGCCTAAGGCTTGGCGGCCAACCCCAGCGGTCACAACCCATAGTTTTATAAATACTACACTAAACTATCCAGTACGTACTGTCCGTGCAACCTGCCACAAACGTATGTGATAGTGAGAGTACCTACATATATTATGTGATAGATATGAATATAACGAACGCCTTATGACAATTCCCTAACTATAAAATTGCTCATCACCAAAACGCTCACTTTTCTTTTATAACAATATCAACCATTGTCAGTCCTTGAATATATTGCAAATTATCACGTCAGTGGCGGCTGTCCCATCAATTACACCGGTATCGAGCGCCGTGATGGAGTCTCATGTGCTGGTGTCGTCCTCGCTAGTTAGCGTCGTGACTGTATGGCGCAACGTGGCCCTAGGGCTGGGAACATTGGGACTGAATTAATGGGGATCAATACCACGGAATTGCAACATAGTGAGACTTATTTCTTTGAATATTTATTCGATAAATTCAGAAATGACGTTCGACGTATCAAATCTTAAACAAAACAGTATTTTTCTTATCATTATCGTATGGGTCGGTATCAAATTTTCACTTTTTATCTGTTTGTCATTGACATTATGTTCTTCATATTTCATTATCACCAGAGCTAACTCTAGAAGCCATTAGAAGTGGATTAACATTGTTTGTTGCATAGTTACAGTTACCTGAGCCAGCACGAAGTGCGAACGAAGTCTCTCCGTTTCAGCTTGTACATAAATGCTTTCGTAACTATGTCCGGCTGTACCTACTTATGTTCCTTCAGGTCGCATTTCTCGGCAGTTGCTCATGAAATTGTGGGCCAAGGCTCGTTAATTTTATAGAATCCTTTTGTAGATTCAGTTTTCGGATTTTTTCAAAATGGCGGGGCCATAGGAAATTAAAACGTAAAAAATAGAATGTTCAGGCCATTTGAAAATACTTTTTTTCTAATTAAGACGCCACAATACCAACAATCAACACACTATCACAACACACGATCACACACAACAACAGCAACCGTCCTTATTATTTTTTCACTCGATAAACTTCACGAGCTCTACAGCTCAAACAGCCATTATTTAGTTAGTTACAAGGGAATAATATAAACTGCTTCAGGCCACGAGGTCCGACCCGGCTTGTCCGATCGATCGAATAACGAAGTTATAGGTGTTAAAAAGTATAACCATAACTTTTGACAGCCCTACCGTTTTGCCCGGCAGAGACGCCTCCATCCAACACCTCACTGGAGATTGTGCGCCTGCGTCACCGTTCTAGATCACACGCTATCATACATTGTAAATATCGTAATAAGATGTAATAAGACAATATGGACTTCAAACGACAACAAAATATTTCAACATAGGTACTTCGTAAGTCTTCGTAAGGCGGACGGATGGACAACATAGTGATTTTATAAGGGTTTTGTTTTTTTTCCTTTTGAGGAAGGTAAGCAACCCTAAAACGCCTTGAAAGTTTTTTTTTATGCGGTCTCTATATCCGGAGTATCACTCAGCACTAAAAATCTAAATAATAATTTGGAAATTTTTGCGAACCAGAACTTTACATGTATTTACCTACTATTATTATTTTGCAATTGTTTACCGTTCGTTCGTTATTCTCGCATTTATTTTGCAGGCGCAAACAACCAAAGACAATGTAAACGGTGGGCAGGTACGAGAAAAAATAAATTAACAGTTTGAATTAGGGAAGGGACACTTTCTGCTAATATGATTGGTATGATGTATCTGAAATATAGATCATTTTTCTTAGTTGTGTAATGGTTACACAAACATATTTCTTTGAATTAAATAAAATAATAGCTAAATAATACACATTTTTGTTTGATGAAATAGTATATTTTTTTTATGTCAAATGTTGTTTACAAATTATAGAGTTCCGTGCACGAGGTTCATAGGCAGCTCCTTAACATAATATAATTTTATGGCTGCACACATTCTGACATTTTACTCATCAATAGTCGCAAACAATGGCTTGACTACATAAAACGTATTTTTAACTGTGTTCAAATAAAGCAGAGAACATTCTCAAGCAATTAAATTTTACTTACTGAACCAATTTTAAGTGGTGGCGTGAGTGGTTTTAGATGAATGTGTGTGTTAAAATTGTTGTTTTTACAATAAGTATCTAATTATAAGGTGTAGGTTGTAAAATGATCTGATAATTCAGGAGCTACATTTATGTAAATCAGTTTTTAAGCACAATCCCCTCAAAACCTCAATCTCTTAAAACTAAATTATCACAGTTCTACTTTATTGCTACTAGTACTGCCTCAGCAAGACTAACTCTACGTACTTATTTAAAAATGTAAAAGTATGGCGCATTTCATGCTGCTAGTACCTAACAAAAAAGATAACACATAATTATGTATTGGTTTGGTATGACAAAGACCTGATACTTTCTTGTGTAAAGCGCGGGTGCTCACGGTCACATTCGCCATCTCTTTCAACCGTCATCTTGTACCCTTTGACAAAAAGGACCAGCAAACACGATTGTGACTCCGAATGACGATAAGGCCTCTAGGATCGATTGCCAGCTCTAGCTTTAATTTTCTGCGGTTTTTTAAGCGTTTCGGAATAAAAAAACTGTAAAATATTGAAAAATAGGAATGAAAGATTTATGTTCAGGCCTAAATACACTGACGTGCAAAAATAAGGGGTCGCTCTTCATACAGCTTTGTATGAAAAGTTACCCGTTATTTTTGCTCGACAGTGTATTTCCATTTTGCAGAGTTAAAATGTATCAAAATATGATTTTATCAACGTCACAACAAATATAAAGTAAGTAACTAAATGTGTATTAGAAATATTCTTTGTTGTTTATTAGGTGCAAGCGAGCGGGGGACAACTTGTTTATGACAAATATTATCACCTTCGCCCATACCAGTAACCTCAGAGAATTTTGCATTTAAGAAACGAATTTCCTAATTTTTTAAACAAAATTTCCCTAATCTAATTTCTCAAGCGAAATGTATTGACTAATTTTATTAACTAATTGGTCCGCTTTACGATATTGTAGATATCTTTTGTAATTTCACTTTGTTGGATTTCTTATGACCGCGAAAATGCTGCTCGATCTCCGCTAGGGACTTGCCCTTAGTTTCTGGCACCATGAAGAGGACGAAGAAGAATGCGATTGCACAGAAGCACGCGTACATCCAAAAAGTGCCCGCAGATGTCAGCACCGTCTGTAACACAATTTTTTTTAAATTATTTTAGAACCTACATATATTACATAACTAGCTGCTCCCCGTGGCTTCGCCCCCGATCCATTTTAATTTTTAATTTTTAATGTTTTCTTTCTCCATAAAAACATTCCGTGGAACTTAAGGAACACATGAAAAAAATAGCCGAATTGGTCCATTATTGAGTTTTGCGCTTAACAACATCCATTTTTACTCGACTGCGCCAAAATGAGGGCTATGTTTATATAGATAGATAGAAGATATGAGAGGTACTTTACACACGTCATTTCAGTTCGTAATTGACCTGTATTATCCTGAAACTTGCAAGCTTGCCAACCATCTATATTAAAATTTATTTCAAATATGAATCGATGAATTACTAACAGCGTGACCAATATCCTCGGCAGCTGGTAAACTAGCTTGCCCAGAACTTGAACTTGGCTAATTGGGCCGACTGTAATTAGAACTACAGACCGACTGATTTCAATGTGTTTCTAAGCAAGATCTTTGCACAAACTAAAAGCGGTGACTAAGTAATGCTATTCACGAAGTCTTTGTCTAACTGAACTTATTCTTCAACTGCTTGCTTGCGATTATGCAATTCAACAGGCCCTGGCAATTGCATTAACAGCATATAGAAACATATGTTTAAAACAGACACAAATAGGATTTACACCCTCGACATTCCGTGCCGTGCTCTCACTAAAGACAAGTTCTAGCAATCACACTATTTTTGATGTCCGTTTTAGGCCACACCCTTATAACAAGTTGGCTTAGTGAAATATCTGTCACGTTGCAGTTGCCTGATCGGTGCAGCGGCGGGGGGGCGGGACTGCCTGTAGTGACGTGACAGCCGTTTTTTTAACCCTAGGAGTACTTTAATGTTCTAACCTCCAGTGCGTGGAAAGATTTGATAACGGTGAACATGGAGAGAAGGTTGACAGCGCTCGCCATAGCTGACAGCTGAGAGCGGTAATGCTGCGGGAACAGCTCGCCGAGCAGCAGAAACGGCAGCCCGCCGAAGCCCAGCGAGAAACCCACCATAAACACCACTAAGCTGGCAACTGGTAGGTACCTACAACACGCAATATTATTAACTTTATTAATCGCCAGGGTATGCATAAGGTGCAGTGAGTCACCTTTGCTTTTAAGACACATCTTATAACTACCCTGCACTAAAGTAGGTATCTCAGATGTGGTTACTTTTACAGCGCTTTTCCGGCTACCTTATTTCTATATGCGTCAAAATATAAGGCAGTAGACGAATTTAGATTAATAATTAAAGTACCTACAATACATGTAATTTAATAACATAGATAAATTTAATAAAAAAAATACAGGACAAATCGCATATAAAGTGTACTCGTGCCAACGTCCATATCAGTAGACGAAATATTTTACTTAAAGCTCGATAGGCGACGAACGCTATCAAATTAACATTTTATTTCACAGTATTCAATGAGACATGCTTTAATAAAACAGTTTTACCTCTGGGAGAAATTCGTCATAATTCAGATATGAGGCTAAGATTCTTATTTTACTGAAACTCGAGTTCTATTAATATGGGAAAGATTTTGTAACTATACATTTTGTTCAATATGGGTTGAGACTTATGCATTTCCTAACGAACTATTCTCCAATCAGCCCATGTTTCCACATACCCAAGCCACGCAGAATGCTGCAGCTCCAAATAGTAAGCGGTGCCCATAGCGAACATGGAGACACACATGACGGCACCAGACAGCAGCAGCAGCGGCCGCCGCCCCGCGCGGTCCACTACCATCGTGCTCACTCCGTTGCAGACCAGCTGCACCACTCCCACTATGATCGTAGCCACCATCGGGTCCAATGTACTACCTGCATAATGCCAATACACGAGTTATTCACTATTATGTCTGAGCGCCGTAGTAGCCTTTACTTTTGAGAACGTCGATGTATGGTCAGATAAGATAAACGCAATAAGTTAAAAACGACAACATTTGAATAACAAAATCTTCCTTTTGTATCTTTTGTTTTGTATTGTATAGAAACACAGATGCATACGATAACCTAATAACTTCTCTCTGTATTGTGAACACTGCAAACACTGCATCCCTCTGTTTTAAAATTAAGTGTCTATTATTTGCAAACACTGCGAATCAATACTTTTTTTTCCAATCCCCAACAAGCCCAGAGAGACGCTGAGAGCACTTTTTAACTGCAAAAGTCTTGAAGTTGATCTAGCTTTTACCTAGGTGCTAAGATGTACTTTTTAAAGCTGAAAAGAATCAAATCTCTTCACAATAAGTTTATATGAAAAAATACAATCCATTCATGACAAACCTTTTTGTTTATAGTAAAGTACCTACTTCATTGTGGCGTTATCATCGAGGTCAATAAAGATTAAAATTAAATGAACTACTACATCTATTCACATTACTATTTTCTAAACCTAACGTTTAAATCTGTAAATTAATCCAAGTAGTATAAAGATAAATTGCTTGTATTTACTCAAAGTAAGGTATTCGTAATTACATTCTTGAGTGTTGGAAGCTAATAAACCAGGTTCCTCGTCGAAAGGTTAAGAGGAGGGAATTATTCGAGGTGGTGGTTATTACGGGGCCACAAAGAGCCCCGTACGAGATTGCGGGTCATCATTACCTATGACAGTGCGCATATTAGGCACCTATATATTTCTCAGGCTGTGGCAGTGGATTTTTCTTGATGCTTATCTACCTAAGTACATATCTGTGGAGTCTGTTGTTAACCAAACATTAGAACTAGGTACTCTTTATTTTGATTTTATCCGTACTAGGTTACATGCAAAAGTATCTCAGTCTGTCTCTCTGTTGCCTTTTTACGCATAAACAGCTGAAATTTGGTATACAGATAGTTTCAGTTCCGGGGAAGGACATAGGATAGTTTTTAGCTCGGAAAACAGCATAGTTCCCTCGGGATAGCGATACGCGGATTCTACGTGGACGGAGTCGCGGGCAACAGCTAGTATTTCATACTTTTACGACGGTCATTATGTTTGAGGACCCGAATAAAAATATAATAAGTAAACAAATACGCTTTTGGGATGTTAGTCTCTCTTGGAAATTAGACACACCATTCAATTGCTGTACAATTAGGTACATAATTATTTTGAAGTGAATTCTCACTAAGTTAAGAAATTTAAAAATAATTTATGTTTATTTGATACAAAATCAATATGAGAATATTTTGTGAACTATTGTGTAATATAGATAAACTATCTTTTGCCCGCGACTTTGTCCGCGCAGGTAACGTCAAGGTGACATATACCACCTTCATGCAATCATTTCTTCAAATATTAGGTCATTATTTCCTATCCCGTCCTTTTATCTCGTGAGAAATTTGTAAAATCCCTATTCTAAATGCTCCTTTTCTATCCTCATGGAATATGTCGGCCAAATACCAAAGATCTAAATCATATACATACATACAGACACAAATCACGTCTTTATCCCTTATGGGGTAGACAGAACCTAAGTATTGATACCAACTTGGAAGCAAATTACTCCCAAAACAACTTTCTACCCCTTTTTTACCCCTTTAGGGGATGAATTTCAAGAAAATACGAAACATGTCTTTATGCAAAATGCGAAGTTGATCGGACCAAGGAATCACGTTTTCCCGTACAAACTTAGGCCCCTTTTTCATCCCCTTAGAGGTAGATTTTCGGGAAATCCTTTCTTATCGGATGCCTACGTCATAGAAAGAACACACCCTTCAAGTTTCAGGTCTCTACGATCAGCGGTTTAGGCTGTGCATTGATGCGTCAGTCAGTCAGTCATTCAGGACAAAGCATTTTATATGTATTAGATGTTCTGATTTAAAATGGAACTTCCAAGTCAGCATATCAGGCCACTGTGGCATGTTAATGGTAACGCCGCTGTCATGTTTTTTTTTCGTAAGTACTTATAACCTGCTATAAAAAATATAGTCACCTGCACTTTCAAAGATTTCAACAGTGAAGAATATAACAGCGTCAATGCCACTGAATTGTTGAAAAAAGAGCAGCGCAAACCCAACGACAAGGGGTTTGATGACCGACGAGGAGAAGAACACCTTCCGCGTGAACAGACTGGGCGGGTCGGCGGCCGCAGAGACGTCTGACTTTCTGCAATAATATATTATAGGAACATAATTAAAAGATTATCATAGTCACTTCATCGGAGAAACTAAATAAAACCTTGTAAAATAATAACCGTTACTTAGAAAGCTGCACAAGCTTAGCTCTTAAAGTTCTAGAATAGGTACTAGATTGACAATGGTTTTTCAGATAAAAAGCTATCGATATTTTTTAAATAAGTTCGTATTTCTCAAACTCAATAAATTAATTAGAGCACGAAAATTAAATCGTGAGTAGCATAGCATACCCATAGTTATTTTGTCTTCGATTTATTTGTATCGTTTCATCTAAAGAGCCCCGAAACCATTTAAAGTAGGGGGTTGTGGAATCACTTCATTCATTGTGATATATATAAACAAAAATTAACCGTCGACATATGTACCTAGGTATGTACGCGCATAACTTCCAAACGATTGCATCAAATTTGATAAAAATGAGATTATGTGGAAATGAGCAGCCAGATTTAACAGTAAATATGTATATTAAAGGAAAACTATAAAAACAGGCCCTGACGTGTGTACGCACGTCAGTCTCTCAATCACAATACAATGTTATTGTGATGTCTAAGCACAACATTCGGTGTTGCTTAGACAACCGTTTAAACACTTACATACATGTAAATAGATTATATTTACAGCCAGTATATAGTCAGGCGCTATACAGCCTCTAATACGCCCCCTTAATCTATTACATGATACAGACATACACACATACAGACAAGCTATAAAACATACAGTACTTGCCTGTACTCTTCACATTATTACAAATAAAACAAAACATACAAAACCTAAACCTAACAAATGAATAACCGCATAGCCATCAAGAAAAATAAATTAATCTAATACCTACACAAAACAATTCAAACATAAAACAATTATAACAACAACTATACGTCCGCCCCCTTATTAGAATAATTTATCAAAGAAAACTGTCCTAAAAACTCTTTCAGTTTCGGGCTGTGCACGGACTTAGTTAGAATGTCAGCTATCATTTTATCGGTTGCCATGTACCTGATCTCTACTTGATTTTTCAGAACACATTCCCGTATAAAATGATACTTTATGTCAATATGCTTTGTTCTGTTATGCATCATTTTGTTAGTTGCAATTTTGTGCGCAGACTGGTTGTCGTTGTAGATTACAACCGCCTTTTTACTATCTACAGTTAAAAGAAGACTGTCCAGTAAACTACGCAGGTAAAGCGCTTCCTTTGAAGCCTGACTAAGTCCTACGTATTCTGCTTCTGTGGAGGACAAGGATACGGTAGCCTGCTTCCTACTCTCCCATGTCACGACATTCTTACCTAATTTAAAAATTAGACCAGTGAAAGATTTTCTATCTAGCGCTCCACCCCAATCTGCGTCTACATAGCCTCGTAAGTCTAAATCCCCCGACTTCTTAAAGTTAAGACAGAGGTTAGACGTACCCTTCAAATACCTAAGGACTCGCTTTGCGCATTTAAAGTGTGTTTCATCGTAACACGAATTGAACTGCGAAAGTGCACTTACTGCATGCGCTATGTCCGGCCGCGTATTACAGGCTAAATAATTAAGACATCCTATCAAACTTTGATATGGCAGATTACAGTGCGAATCAGCTGACTTTTCCAGCTTGATTCCCACCTCCATTGGAGTACTAACCGGCTTCGCATCAGTCATGTTAAAGTCGTTCAATATATTTAAGATGAACTGCTCCTGATCAAGATGAATAACATCTTTATCCCGCCTCAGTCGCATTCCTAAAACATGTCTAGCCGCGCCTAGATCTTTCACTTTGAACTTTTCAAGCAAACCAGTTTTTAATTTTTGCTTTTCGCGTTCACAATTCCCAAATACGAAAATGTCATCAACATAAATTACTACCACTAGCCTCTTGTTATTTTTAAGATGCTTCTGGTACAAACACGGTTCTTGTATTGACTGAATAAAACCTAACGCTAGCATCTCTTTGTCTAATTCGTTGAACCAAGCATTCGATGCTTGTTTCAACCCATACAACGATCGCTGAAGCTTACATACTTTGGTTTCTTGACCTTTGGCTACTGCTCCTTTAGGCTGGAGCATATAAATGTCTTCTTTAATTTTTCCGTATAAGAAAGCAGTAGTAACGTCCCATTGATCAATAAACCAATCGTATTCAACCGCTAGTGAAAATAACATTCGCAATGTAGAGCTTCTAACTACAGGAGAATAAGTTTCACCATAGTCTACGCCACGTACCTGCGTAAAGCCTTTGGCTACCAATCTAGCTTTGTACTTGGTTACCTTGCCATCGCTGTCTCTCTTGACTTTGAATACCCATTTGCATTGTATTGGCTTCTTATCAGCTGGACGGTCGACTAACTTCCAGGTTTGATTCTCCTTCAGTGATTGTAGCTCGTCGTCCATCGCCTTCTGCCACAAACCACTATCAGGCCTCGCCAACGCTTCTTCAACAGTCAATGGATCGTCATCTATCACGCTTTCCATCGCGTACATGACGTTACAGCCATAACGATCGACTGGCTTACGCTCCCTTTGAGGATACCTCTTTTCAATCGGTTGAGGTAACGTCACTTCCTCTTCAGCAACTTCCTCTTCAGGTACTCTCTGCTCTGGTGTATTCGGTACACTCTCCTGGTTGACAACGTCACTTGACGAACCGTTGTCATGCGCCTCCGAAGGTCCAGCTCCACTGTTGCTGTCATTGCGTACACTAGACTGAACAATCGACTCTGAATCCAGGCTTAAGCGTACGACAGAATCGTCACTTTTCACATCTTGAAGAAAAACATTTTCTAAAAATTGTACATTTCTCGCTGTAGTGATTTGCCTTGTCTTCGGATTCATTAAACGATATCCTTTCTGATTATCTGGATATCCAATAAATATCGTCGGTTCCGTTTTCATGTCTAGTTTGCGTCGCTTCTGTTTTGGTTTTAAACTAAAAGCCAAACAACCAAAGATTTTCAGATGACTCACATCTACATCTTTTCCAGTCCAAAGCTTCTCAGGTACAGCATCGCTCAAAGCTTTCGTTGGACTTCTGTTCTTCAAGTATACAACTGTATTAACAGCCTCTGCCCAATACTTTTTGCTCAATTTTGCTTCCGATAACAATGTCCTCGCCTTCTCAATAATGGTACGGTTCGCCCTTTCCGCAACAGAATTTTGCTCTGGTGTATAGGGCACGGTCTTCTGGTGTTTAATTCCTGCAGACTTCAAAAATTTATTAAATGGACCATTACAATACTCTGTTCCACAGTCAGATCTAAGGCATTTTATTGACTTACTCGTCTCTTTCTCAACTTCCGCCTTATATTCACGGAACTTATCGAAAGTTTGACTTTTATTTTTCAAAAAATAAACATGCGTCTTCCGAGTATAATCGTCAATAAATAGTAGGACATACCTCGAACCTCCGAACGATGGTTCTTCCATCGGTCCACAAAGATCAGAGTGCACGAGCTGTAAAATCTCGTCCGCTCTCGTACCTTTGTTTTTAAAGGGAATCTTGCATGTTTTCCCTTCAATACACGCAATACATGGTTCAGTCAAATCACAACTTCTAAATTCCATTCCCGTAACAAGGCTTTTCAATTTATTCATGTATTTTTCATTTAAATGCGCCAGTCGTTTATGCCAAATGTTCGAAATATTTTCATTTTGTTTTGACAATGTCAAATTGACGACGTTGTTTTTGTTTTCCTCCAACTCGTAAATTCCGTCAACTTCATGACATCTTGCAATAGGTCGATTCTGTCTTTGAATCGTGCAACCTCCTTTGTCAAAATTAATGCAATAATTCTTCTTGGTCAAATCGCTAACTGAGATTAAGTTCATGGATAAATCGGGAACATGTAAAACATTATTCAAGGATAATTTCTGTTCGTCGCTGACTTTAGGTTCAGCGTTCCCTCGTCCTTGCACGCGTAGCTTTTCACCATTCGCTACCGAAATTTTCATGTTGCCGTTCTCGGGTTTGTAAGACAACAACCTGCTCTTATCATGAGTCATGTGATTTGAACATCCACTGTCGAGATACCACTTGTCTTTGTTTATCGCCTCCTTTGCATTCAGGCAGACATTCGCGGTTCTCTTCCGCTCTTCGCATTCGGACGCTTTGTGTCCCTGCTTATGGCATTTATAGCACTTGTAAACAAACTTCTGCTTACGATCATCGGGTTTAGTGCGAGATCTGGCATCGTTCTGTGCTCTTCTAGTGATTAGGGCTTGTTCGTGGTTTATGTTCATCTTGCTCTGTCTACTTCCTTCTTGCAGCAATTTCGTTTTGATTTGCTCGTACGTGATCTCGGTACCGCTGTTGTCTACAGCCATGATGAGGGGGCTGTACTCAGGGGTCAGGCCACCGAGCAAAATCGATATGATCCAGTCCTCTTGAATCGGTGAATCAATATCCGAAAGTTGCTGTGCAAGAAACGTAACTCTTGCAATGTAGCTTTCAATGCAGTCAAAATGTTCTAACCTGCTACTGAACAGCTCTCGTTGAATGCAGATTCGTCTTCCCCAACCTTTGTCTTCGTAAGCTCTCTGCAGATTACTCCAGACATCTTTGGCAGATTTGGCATTGTAGACATGAGTAAAGCACTCCGGTTCCAACAATAAACAAATCGTTGTTCGTGCTTTCCTGTCCACATCTTCGTCTACCACATCCTTTGAAATTACTTCCCACCAGTTTTTATTTTCTAAGTAATTCCTCACCAAGAATTTCCAGTTCGGGTAATCAGACGAACCCTTCAATTTTCTAATTCCGCTCATGCCAATCGAACAGCTGTTTTCATCTGACATTATGTCACGGAGAAAATTTTCACGAGCTTCAAAACACTTTTATTTCCACTTTAATAACTTTTCACGTTATTTCTGGGCTGCTGAGGTCCTGGGCCCATAACCAAATGAGATTATGTGGAAATGAGCAGCCAGATTTAACAGTAAATATGTATATTAAAGGAAAACTATAAAAACAGGCCCTGACGTGTGTACGCACGTCAGTCTCTCAATCACAATACAATGTTATTGTGATGTCTAAGCACAACATTCGGTGTTGCTTAGACAACCGTTTAAACACTTACATACATGTAAATAGATTATATTTACAGCCAGTATATAGTCAGGCGCTATACAGCCTCTAATAGATAATTATTTTTTTGTTTTGTTCTTTATTGTCAGGACAAAGTTTGTATTAGAGTGTTGTTGCTAATGTTGGATTTTTCAAGCAATACTCGTATTCGTATACGGAAAGAACAGTGGAAACATTCGCATTCGCAATATCTCTAGTTTGTATTAAACAACATTTTGATAAAAAATAAAGAGACTAATCGGGGGCGAAGCTAGTATTTTTGTAAATATGTGAGTAATCAGCAACTTACTCTGGTACTTCGTCGTCCTTAACGACAGCTACGGCTCGGGGCGACAGCTGCAGCCACTTGATGGCAGCCTTAGCATCCAGACCTTTGTCTTCCAGCCACACTGGAGACTCTGGTAGAGGCAGGAGCACCACAAACAGTGCACCTGCAAACATTATACAATACGCTTAGTGCAAGTTTTTAGTCACAAAGTACACCTTGACCGCATATACGTCAAACTATCAAATGATATGAGACCATCAGTTTGTTCTTGTTGCCGTTACGTACCGCTAGTGGCGGTGCCAATTTGGCCGTAGTCATTGATGCGATTGACCGATGCGTTCGAGACATATAATTATGTTGTATCAAAACTTCCAAAACTTACACTAGAGCAGGGTTTCTTAAACTGGGGTCCACGGACCGTTTGGGGGTCCGTAACACGTGTGCCAGGGGTCCGTAGCAACTCAGTTAACCTTTCACACATTTATTTAAAGTGATTTCTTATATTAGGCTTTGTTTTCTTTTCCTATTAAGCTTTGTCAGGGGGTCCATGGACATTGTGAAATTCTAAAAGTGGTCCGTGACCTCAAAAAGTTTAAGAAACACTGCACTAGAGGCTCAAAAACAAAAATCTAATAGTAACTGATCGCTGTTAATAAATAATGTAGCTCAAACCGTATCAAATGTTGCAACACGGCCGAAAAGTCGTGGTACCTAATAAATAAAATTGTACTTATTACACATAGTAAGTTTCGTTTTGCATTAAAGGATAGCCGTTTAATCGCAACATTAAGAAGTGTTTATTTGAATCACTTTTATGAAATCAGTCCTCGCTCTTCACTGGGCCCAGAGAAACCGATGTTGAGATGAAAATTAAATCTTACCACAGAATGTCGCTGAGAAGAAAGCGAGGTGTCTCCAGTAGAGCCATTTGCCGGCGACGTAAGAGAGCACGATGCCCAGAGACATGGACATTGTCGGCAGCGAACCGAGCTGGCCGCGGATTTCCGGATCGCAGCATTCGCTCACCTTTAACAAAATACATTTACCATCAATTGAGTCTTAAACTGAGATAAATAAGAGGCAAAATCTCATGAACTATTTTACAACTAAATATAAATATAAATGTTTGTGTAATTTAATAAATGTATTTCAGATTAAGTTTTACAAAAATTGGCAGCAACTTCAAGCAGCCAGTATCGTCAATGTCGCAGAAAACCTATGAAACATATGTCAAAATCAAAACCTTTGATATTGGTTATTCCTATTGGTTTATAGTAATTTGGTGCAATCCACCCTTAGATATTTTATCAACGAGAAAATGCAGAGATCAGAGATGGGACGCTGCAGCGTTGGTATTCATATAGCCTGCGTAATACCTGATCTGCAACGGAATTGAGATTTTCGATACCTTCCTATTCATAGAATCAAGCAAGTAGTTGTTCATCTGATATATGTACGTACATACTCGTACTTAACTTTAATATGTATCTTAGGTATAGGATTAGGTACATTCAGTTAGTCAAATTACGTTTGTACAGACATAAACTAACTCCACTCTTCCAAGGAGGCCCTCGGTGGTTGCCCAGTTAATAGTGTTAATATTTTTAATTAGAGTAGGTAGCAAATGAAACAGTGGTATTTCCTTTACGTTATCCGCATTGAACAAATTAAACCTTATTTGACTAATGAAAGCTTATTAATAGGTAGCTCCAGTTAATACCCTTGTAATAATAATTAATAAACCTTTGATCATTATTTCTGTTTGGTACTTAATTTAAATTATCTATGTAGAACTCAATTAATCTGTTATTATTTCTTTAAACATCGGCCACTTACTTTATATATACTACAACTACATAACTAAATACCTACGAGCCGGACTTGCGCATCGAGGTTTCCAAACTTAACAATACGTAAGTATAACATTAAACTTACTTAATAAACTGCGAAAACTCAAAAAAAAAATAAGAGTCAAAAAATAAGGGTTTTATTTTTGCAGTTGAAAAATCCGCTCTCCCGTATACGCTTTGGTCATGTTTTTTGTGTGCATCACGTTACGTCTTAATATGCAAAGCGTAACGAGTCAGCCTAACATTCCTTCCCCTTGCATTTACTTATATGACAAGACAATATATTTTCATTTTATCAACTTACATAAACTTGCGCGGGCGCCAGACTAAAGCCAACGCACAGGCCAGTGATGAAGCGACCGAGCAGGATGAGCGGGAAAGAAGGCGCAAATCCCAGCAGCAGCCACCCCGCCGCCCACAGCGGCGCAGTCATCTGCAGCGTGCGCTTGCGCCCCGCGCGCTGCATCACCGCACCCGACATTATGCTGCCCGCGAACGCCCCCAGCGGTGGGATTGAACCTGTACAAAACCACAGTTAAAACGGGATATAATTAATTAGGACTCCATCTATTCGATTTACTGCGGGAAAGAGGAGACGAGCAGGCACGTCCTCACGGAGTGCGTCATGTACGCGGCAGCGCGGCGCGAAGCATTCGGGAGCGACGAACTGGAGGAGGACGAGCTTAGTGACATCCAACTAAAAGATGTCCTTATGTTCGGCAGGAAGACACGAAAATTCGGGGAGAGTTGCTGTGTGGGAGCGCTGCTGGGACAGTAGCCGGCGGCTTCAGCCAAGGGGAACTGGGCTGAATGATCGCCATAGAGGATCGACAGCCCGCCTGATCCAGCCAGGCGTCCCCACACCATCATCATCATCATCATCATCATCATTCGATTTACCGTTACCGAAAAATAGAAATTAGCCGGAAAATATTGCGAATATACTCGAAATAATTTTAATGGCAATGTTGCCAGTACTCGTAACGTGAAATCTGACAGCCATCGCTTTTCCAAGCTGTGTGCTGTTTGGGCTGGGTAGGGCTCGACGGTTATATTTCTTAACATCGAATATTATTCCGAGTAGGTGCGAGGAAATACACATCATACACAGTACATGCCCAAAAACGTAGTTAAATAGTTTTTACCTATCCATGATTTCTGCTCACTAGTCTGAATGAGCGTAGGGTCAAAGGCCTCAAGAGACGGGAGCGCGGATGCAGAGTATCCCCGGACCAACCCGATGATTAAAAATGCCAGCGACGCGCCGAACGTCAGCCAAAGCTGCAATCAGTCACTGCTAGTAAAGAACAAATTAATGCTTTGTCGTACACTATAATCTGCAAGCAACACTAAAGTTTAACTCATATACTAGTATATGTATTTGTGCCATTCAACTAAGGAATAGGAACTAAATGAGACGTAATCTACGTCTGACTTAATACCTGCCAAAAAAACTGAGGCCACGGCTACGGCAGTCGAGATAAAAGGTTCATGGTAAAAACAGTGGACAAGAAACTAACGCAGTAAATTTATAATGGCAACTTGAATGACACTACATCCAACTGAGCGAGTATAAAGTAATAGAACGAGTACAATGCTTTGCGTAAAAATAAATTGTCCGATTAACTGTCGTTGTGGACCTCGGAAAGAATATCTAAAAACATACTTCAATATGTTTCCGCCTGTGACATGAGAAAGGGCTGCCAAAGGACTTGGTCTGACGCCTAGCGCCGCCACTCAAGACTTGACAATGACTTACCAACTCTATACGAGTTAGTATAGCATCACAATCACATCTTGCACTATTGCAAGTATTGCAAGCAACCAAGTATAAGCCGGGTACGCCTAATTTGACATTGCACTATAGGTACTTGAAGGGTTGATGAGGAAGTGGTTATAAAGAAGAGGTAGCGGAAGAGAAAATATTAAGCACAAAGTGTATGGAAGCGGATGAGGAAGAGGAGATTTTTATGAGGACGAGGATGCGAATGAGGAAAAGACAGAGCGACATAAAGATAGTTACTATCAAATGAATCAAGAAATTTTATGTTTTACTTTTATGGTTTTACCGTTAGAAATTAAATTTCTGAATGTCAGTGAAAATTAGAACACATAGAAAAATCCGAAAAGCAAAGCTATGGCCGGGAATCGAAACCCGGATCCTCGTCATTCCGTGACGCGTGCTATACCCCTACACCACCCATAGCAGGTCCTAGTCCTGGTCCTGGTCCTGGTCCTGGTTTTGTACCTGCTATGGGTGGTGTAGTGTTATAGCACGCGTCACGGAATGACGAGGACCCGGGTTCGATTCCCGGCCAAAGCTTTACTTTTCGGATTTTTCTATGTGTTCTAATTTTCGCTGACATTTAGAAATATAAAGATAGTTGAAAATTTTAAAAATCAAGTAGATCAAAGAACGCAGTAGATTAGATAGATTATTTAATAATGAAATTGTAGAAAACATAATTATGCACATAAAGTTCATTTTAATAATCAAAATTGACTACTGGGAGATTTATTTTAAAGAAAATGTACGATGTATAAATGTACAAATGTGAATGTAAATTGCACCGGAGCGACAAATTAAAAAATAATCCAAACAATAGCAAGACTCGAGATGGGCCGAAAGAGAGAGCTAGAAATAATGCAGATGATTTGTTAACTGCTACGTTACACTTACACATGGGTAAAACGCACCTGTATACGGTACAACACTGCTAATTATGCATTTTTTTTTAATTTAGATAACTTTACGATTCTATAAGTGACGTTTTAGTATAGGTAACCGCAGTATACGTAATGAATATAATGTTATAATTATAATCGTAGCTGGTTGCTAGCTGCATTCGATGTTTATCCGCTCAATCTGACGATGAGTGAGCATGTTAGACAGGTTGACGGTCAGATCAAATTGTGCCATTTTCTACAGATGGGATAATAAGCAGACAATTTACTATTGTGAAATTGTCATGACGGCACTTCAATAGAGTCGGCGCTGCTATCGCTGAATAGATAGATAGACAGAACGTTATTTGACACTGCAATAGGTACACACAATCAAGTTAAAAAAAATGATAATAAAGATATATAAGAAATTACACATTAGACTTAGTTGAAAGTACATTTTTATCAAAAAAATGTTTTACTGAGGATCCCGGATAATGAGAGAGACAAATAATTGGGTTAAAATGCACAGAAGGTTTAACCGGTTTAACACAAACGAATTAATGAAGTATGCAAAATAAGGGTATGCAGAATCAGTTTTTCTAGTACAGTTAATTTATCTTGAATAAATGCCTGGCTGTAATTGTTTTTTGTAATTGAACGAAAACTCAATTAGAAAAAAAAAGTTATTAATGTTACGAGTACTTATAAAAAGCAATTAGGTTTACAAGTAGCGTAGGTATTCTAGCCAGTCTTTGACATCGATCGTTATGATCGGTGATTTCTCTGTAGATTACAACTTCCTCGGTTTACAATCACCACATAATAAATCCTGCAAATCATGTCACGAAGACAAATTATTGGCACATAATGACCTTAATTAAACATCTGAATTGCACGAACTATTCCTTCCGCAAACTAGCGCGCGCGCAATACTGACGTGATTACAACTGTAAACGTTGTAAAAAACCCTGCCAAGGGAGTGTCGGGCCGCACACAGAGCAGGGTTCTGACAGAGATAAAATGCGGCAAAATTCTATATTAAATCTTAGCAGACTATTACTCGTTAGCTTGCAAAATGGTCCTGATGTATTTTTTTCAAATTCGTATATGAATGGGACCCCCTACCTATCTCTTTTCGAGGATGTCGTAAAAGATGACCGAGAGATCTGATTTTAAAGACGGTAGCAGCACTCTCTAATGCGAACCATGAAGTCCGGACTCCAGCACTGTGGTGGGGATAACATTTTGACATTGGAGGGGATTTCACTAAACTGTTTTCACAAGAAAGTCGTCATAAAGGTTTATAAACGACCGCCGCGACCGCTCTAGAGTGGAGTGACTCAGAATCATTCTTCCAAGCACCCATCTGGCACCTCACTTTCTTTCCGGTTGGAGGTAAACGCCATCAGAACCTAACAGCAAGAGTCCATTTCGAAAACAACGATTTAAATTTATCGTAGGAAAATGGCTGTTGAATATATTTAGGTACACAGACAAGGTATTTTCCTAAATATATAATATCTCGATAAGAATACGTAAGAAATAACAAGCACCATTATAATACACAGCAAAGTGCAAAGGAAGAGGACTATCACACATGATTCGAGTGAGGCCATGCACAAAGCCGGATTGAATCGTTCAAGTTGTCAGAGCGCAAGTAACTACCATTTTGTTATAACACCAACACCTCATTATTACCAACCCACTAGTACTTATTTTAGAATCCTAACTAATTTTAGGTATCTTGACTATAGTATTATAAATGCGGATGTGAGTTTGTTTGTTTGTCACTCTTTCAAGCGTAAACTATTCAACCGATAGTGACAAAATTTAGTATGGAAATGGTCTCGAGACTCTGGAAACTACACAGGGTAGTTTTCATCCCGGAAAATTGTATAGTTCCCACGGACGCGCGATACACAAATTGTCCTCAAACAAAGTCACGGCCAACCACTAAATAGTAAGAAATAAAAAGGAAAGGACGTAATATTTGCGCTCGTTTAGGTATTTAAATTTATCGAACCGTAAAGCGTCGCTCTCATACACCATACACCTTTCTTGTTTATCATTCCATAAAACTCGTTTAGTCATTATAATATCATTATAAGCATATGCTCCAAAACACCGATTGGGATTTCCTTATTGGTGTTTATTTTGTTGTTTTTAGGTTTCCGCTATTCAAAGGAAAGACTGATCCCATATAGGATCGCTTTGTTGGCCGGCCGTCTGTCTGTCCAGTCCCTTATACTCAAGAACAAGAAGAAGAGGTAACACGTTGAAATTAATATGAAATATGGTCTATTGCAAACTTTGTAAAAAGTGGAGTTTCTCGGTTCATACTCCAGACCAGAGTAACATGACATCACTGGTAGATGAATGTTGTAGGAAAAGCATAACAATGTCTGTAGAAAACTCAGTGACCTTTGAAAACTGATAATCATACATGGGTAATCCTCTTGGGAAATTGAGACCATACAATAATAAAATTATAGTTTCCAATTCCTCATGTTTCAGGTACTTTTAGTTTGGGTATACACGAATTTATAACTTTATGTTAATTTTGTCCGGCATCTAGTCACTTCCACCCTTTATAACACCACGACATTACGTTAAGTTGCTTAGCAAAATATTACGTGTTATCATATGTAGTCATAAGTAGGTACAGTTGGTGGCTGCGATATCACTTTTAAGGACTCAACATTATTCTGGAGTGAGGAAAAGTAAGTAGGTACTTACTTTAATAAATAATATTGGTCTTACTGGACTCAGCGGCCATACTGTCTAAAGCACTCGTAATTGCAATCCCATTCACCATTTCGTTTTCTCAAATGGTAAAAGGATGACGGTAGAAAGAGATGGTTAATGCGATTACCAGTGTCCGTGCATTAAACAGGAGCAACGGTCATCTAATGTGTTTAATAGGCTTAAAATATATTTCTCCAATGTTATTTTTAGCTGCAACTACTTTTCGAATTTATCGTACACTCTTTATTTTATTAGACTAACTAGCGACCCGCCCCAGCTTCGCACGATTTATAAAACTAATAAATACGTTTTTCTTGAATAACTATATCTACTGATGAACACCGCAATAAAATCCGTCGCGTGGGTGGTTAAAAGATCTAAGGATATCTATAGGTATGATATATAGGCTGGAACTGACTTTGTTTTATACTATGTAAAGATATTGTTTAGCTTTTTTCTCATGCTAAAAAAACGGAAGTAATAGTGATTATCCATAGATTTGTAAATTAAATATGTACTTATCTAAAACCACGTGCTATATTATCGTACATTCCGTCAATCTTAATCGTAGTATCAGCCTATCAGGTACATTGTTATCGACCTTGTTGAGGCTGACAATCAAATCACAGATGGGTGAACGATAATAAATCTTAAAAATTTATAGAGTTTATTGAATTTCATTCCTGGATTTACATACGTCTCGTGGTTAGTTGAAGCATTTATGCTGATATGATATACTATCTGCAATCCTTTGATGTTGCGGGTAGTGATGTCCACATACTACCACATGACCGACTTACTTGTTTGCAACACTATTTCAGTAAATAAAAAAATTACCTGTTTATATTGGTAGTTATACGATCACCACTTACATACAACTTACAAATCTTTGTGTTTCGGATAACGATAAACAAGAAAAATGTTAAAGTAGGTATAATTGGTAGGTTAATCACAAATCATAAAATCGATCGAGACTTTTTCATTTTCCTTTGGAAAGAGCTTATCGTTATAGACTTGAAGTTTCTAGTAGCACCTTCTATAAATAGATGGAAGCTTTTCAACATCCGTCGAAGAAGGTATTTGATTCAAGTGGCTATGATAAGCACTTAATAATGCTCTCTTCAAGCAAAGAGATCAATTAAAAGAGCAAATGTAATATTGAAAATGGTTCAAAATACACTAAATAACTGTATTTGAGATTTGTTTATATTGATCTAAGATTAGTTAGAATTTATAAATTAAAGATACTTAGATTTATAAAAGTTTTCCGCTAAACGTGTAATTAATGAGATATTTTTATTTACAGAATTTATCGGATGTAAAATAAAAAACCTATGATTTTTCAAATCCTATCGCACCTACCTACCTATCTTGTGACTGTTACTTTAAATAATAAAGTTTAATTACAGCTTAATCATATACCGTTCCGAAATAATTGGCTTGTTAATCATAGTCAAGCCAGCTTAAATATATGCTGTATACGAGCATTTCAATAATTATACTAAAACCTGATGTCTAATCTTGACATTTAAAAAAAAATATTTGTTTACATTAGTGGCGCATCATAAACAAAAACAGCTACACCAGGCACATCTCATATTTAAATTATGCAATATGCAGGATATCTTGATGAAACTTGCAAACTATTAACAACAATTAATATCGAAAAATGTCTGATATTGTACCTGTTTCAAAAAAGCCGCAGTAATCTTGTTCATCGTGATTTATTTTATCACTAAGTAGCACAAATGTTGATACCGGGGTGTCACTATTGTACCGCACTGACTCATCGAGTCTCGCACAAGATGGACAATGAAAAATAAAACATCGGCAGGGACGGACCGGTAGCTTGTCACTGCCAGCTCCGACTGCGATGAATACAGATCTTACCACCTGTTTTGATTGCGGGTGCACTTAAAAAAATCGCTTCTAATCTGCGTCAACAGTCATGTGAGATGTAGCCAAGGGTCAACCACAGCCGGTGCAGGTTACTCGCATCGATTGAGCCCTGCATTTGAACAAACACGACACGGACTCGCGGAGTGGGTATAATCAACATTGGTATGGACGGTGCACCTGACGAGTCCGCTCTTTTGACGTGTATGCTGTAATAACAAACAAAAACAATTGTACCAGACACAAAGTACGTTAAGCTGCTTATAAAGGTACTTAACCTCTTCCAAGCGCGATTTTTTGAAATTTGAATGATGATTTTTAATGATTTAATTAGGTTAACACACTTGTAATTATATTCATAAATTCTTTTTATACGCTTTCATATTTTTAGGGTTCCGTGCCCAATTGGCAAAAGCGATGACCTTGTTGTCCGTCCTATCCGTCTGTTTAGATTTTTGCCTACGAACGCGTCGAGGTATAGAGCTGAAATTACTATCAAGTACATTAATATCAAACTTCTGTAAAAAATACAATCATTAGAAAAGGTATTTCCATATAAATTGACGAGGAATCTTAACCTATTGGGTAGTACTTCCACCTGTCCTAGAAATTTGAAATTTACTGAGACAGTAACTCTTGTCTTTGTAGCACAACGAATAAAAAATGAAAATATATTTTAAGTTCATCTCTCTATGCACTTACGTGTAGGTACTATATAAAATGACGCCTTACATTTTTATATTCACCTGCCGAACTTTTTACATACCAACTGTACATACAGAACCCTAGGCGCGCGAGTGTGACTCCCACTTGGCCGGGATTTTTATACGTACATTATTGTAAACTGTATTTTTATTGATTTCATTGGTTTGTTAGTACATTATGTGCAAATTAATCTTCCAAGTCAAGGGCAAGCTTATCGCGTAATATCCGAACATACAAATCCCCATTAAATAAAAATTTGAATTGTAAATAGGTATCTATGCATATTAATCTCTCCGAGAACGTTGACAAATTAAATCTTAAGTCACCTGAGGTAAATGCGACTATCGGGAAATTGCGTTTATTTCAGTTATTTTTTAAACCTGTATTGAATTTGTGCATTTGTGTTGTCCTTGAAATTGAGCTCTGTTAGCTTACTAAACTTAACAATTAATGAGATCACATTTTTGCCTTTACAATTATAGTTAACTAGGTACTAATTCATAAGTTTGATTTTTAATAGAATTACAATCTAAATATTTTTTTAACATAATAAAAAAATATATATCTAAAAGCCATACAGTAAGGACTAACTTAAATTTACTCAATTTTTTTTACATGTTTCGGCAAACTATTATTTTATTTAATGTAGGTATCTACATGATGCATTTTTCCATAAATTTCCAATTTTATAGGTGGTAGTTGCAGCCTGTCTATATGCAGACTTGCTCTGATAAAACAATTATAATTTTTACTTTACTTTACTTTTTACTTCAGGTTGCTCTCTGACTATAATGCACATCTGTTCTATATACAAAAACGGCAGAGTGAGAATCTTTGTCGCTTTGAATAAAGGTCTACGACAAGGCTCTAGGTAGTATACATTTTTTCTGTGCTAAGAAAGCTTTCTGTATATCCAGAGAGTATCCCCAAATAGGCAGGCCATAGTTTAGAACAGAAGAGACGTAACCGTGGTACGAGTAGGCCATTTGAGCAACCTCTTGGGAAGAATACTACTTGGCCTCCTTAAGGCGTATACAAATTTCTCTAATTTCCTACCTATATTATCACTATCACTACACTACAACATAGTATAAAATAAAGTCGCTTTCTCTGTCCCTATGTCCCTATGTCCCTATGTATGCTTATATCTTCAAAACTATGCCCAGAAAGGTTGCTGTATCTGCTTCTGCCACTTAGTGATTATTATTATCGTATGTCTATATTAGCGTCTTTGTTTGTATGTGCATTAGATTAGTTTTATTTATGTTTATTTTTAAATTATTTTTATTTAACCAGATAATTACATTTGTCAGTGAGTCATTTATTTCTTTATAAAGATTTCTTTTGTTGCCAATTGAACGATAATCGGCAAACATTATACATTTGTATTACCTAGGTATGTATACATTTACAGTAGGTATACATTTGTGATATAGTAAGTAATTTATGTATAACAAGAACAGTAACGGGTCTAGATTGCTACCCTGGACTACTCCACAACGGTTATATTTATATTATTACAATAAAGAGTTATACATACATAGATAGTACAATTAAAACAGTTCCCACCTAGTGATAGACACCAGAACTACTTGGAGGAAAACAGATAACAACGCTTTAGCTAAGCGTTTCCAAATGATCGGCCGTATTGAAATTTCGTGTCACGCCCGACCTAGGCTCGTAGGGCTAAAGATGTGATTTACGTATGTATGTATATATTATGTTATGTATGTTAGTTCGCCAAATACTTCGCTGGTTTAAACTAAGGAGGGAGCAACGAATGCCGAAATAATTATTTTTATTTTTGCACTATCTGATTTGTACATTATTTTGTGTCTGAGTAAGGCAATAGGGAAACCTAAGCAAGCGCCATCTATTAACACCATAGTGCTATATTTCAACATTTTCAACACCAAAGCAGCCCGCGCCTAATCGTATCGAGTTCAGACGTCGATTATTAAACAGATGTCGCGTCAATCGGTGCTTGCCACGTGTTAACCGGCCAAGGTCATTTACCTATCCCTTCGCCTTAAAGGTACTAAGTCAATGATTCGTAATTTTGGATTGAAAAACTTATATAAAAACAGTGACGCATTTGTCTCAGGTGACCTTGTAACTTCTTTAGGGTAATGTGAAGTGGGTATATTTTGTGTTAGTTAGTGTTGGGTGCCATTCGATAGATAGATAGCTACTTCAAAAATATTGTGCTAACCATTTGTTTGTGATTAATTAAGCTATACTGGTATTAAACTCAAATACCTTCTCCGAATGCGATTCAAATCCGATTCAGTTTAGGTTCACTTGCTGTCAGATCCACACTAAAAATAACAGAAAACTAAGAATGATCCATAATAAAACTTGAACCGAGTCTGAATTGAATCGCATTAAGACGTCATAGTAAGCCCCCAACTCATAAATTGTGACGGGTAACTCAGTGGCGTAGCTAGACGACCTGTTGCAAAAAAACTGGGTTCCCTAACTAAACTGTTTAGGTTTTATCAAATCAAAATACATATATTTTTTTTTAATCTTCGCGTTTTGCTAATATTGCCGCGCGAAAGGGGGTGATCCTGTCAAGCTTCCTGCGTCGGTTTAACCCGAAACCGTTATGAAATTGTCTAACTAACGCTCTCGGAATTACAATCGCTTTCACCATTCCTTTCTGTCAAACGATAAAAGATACGTCCTATATGGTGGGTGCAAGAGATGGTGAAAACGGCTGCGCGGTAGACAATGAGGCTTCATAAGGCCCATAAATGTTATTGTTTTCTTTTTAACCCCCTACGCAAAAAGATGGGTGTTATATGTTTGACGTCAATGTCTCTCTCTCTGTGTGTGTGTTTGTCTGTGGCGTCGTAGCTCTCAAACGGATGGACGGATTTGGATGCGGTTTTTTTCATTCGAAATTCTTCCTTGATGTGTGTTTGCTTAAAATCGCTAAAAATATCAGCTTTTTCCATAGTTTGGTTTTACTTAAACTGTAAGTATTTCTTTGTGAGGGGTTTTTTTTAATTTTAAGTTATTATTGATTTTGTTATATATGCACAGTTTCCCATGATTTTATTTATAAGTTTCTATTAAAACAACAAAACTGTTTAACTGCCAGAGCGTGACTATGAAAAATTAGCACCAAACCTAATATTTATCAAACGGATACTGCTTTTGAAAAATGGTTGTCACAAACTAGCAATGTTTTGGACCAGCTATCCAACTACCGATATTTTACACTATGGGATAAATTTCACGAGAAAAATAAAACCTCCCTTTTCTTTTTCACCCGTGGGCGAGGTAGGTAGGTACTACATTACCTAAACGCGTTCGAGACGTTTTTGTGTCAAATTCTTACTAATTTAAATTAAGGGTTCCGTAAAGAAAGAAGAAAGAAAGAAAAAAGACATTTATTCCTTTTTGCAAGACACACAAGAATATACACAATTTTATAGAGAAGAAACAAGAAAAAAAACACACATGAAAAATAGATCACCAGCGTTGTGTGTGTCTTCGCAAAAGTGAAACGGTTGCTGGCTCAGCATTACGCTGAGGTGTTAAGCACTGAGCACTGATTTTCAACCAGAACCGTCTGTAACTCACGAAACGATACACAGATACCGCATGTATGACGTCATTTTATTGAATATGTATTTGTTTACTTGTCTGTAATCATTTGACATACTTACCCACTTATTAAACTGTTTACTTACATGAATTTTGCAATACACTTACCATCCACAAACAATGTTACATGTATAGTGAAGCCACTCCAACTAATAAATCTAAAAAATATAAAACACTTACCCCCTTATTCATAAACGCTCTATAGGCTTCTGCTAACTTAGCAATCGTTTATCCTTTTCTATGAAAGGTAAATGTCAAAGTGAAAGATAAGGACAAACGATTCCTAAGTTAGCAAAAGCCTACAGAGCGTTTATGAATATAGGGTTAATAAAATGTTCAAGCGTTTTCAGTGAGCCTGGACAAGGCGGCTCCCTAAAATTTTATACAGATTGTCAAAATTAGGGGGACACTTCTCATACAAAGCTTTATGAGTAGCCCGTTATTTTATCGTCAGTGCATATTGCTCTCCTATGGTACTGTGATTGCTGAACCGTGTCGGGCGACGTCCAATTAACCTTATGCGAGTTAACAATTACTGTAATTTTCTTAGAACTGAATGTGAAAATAGGTACTTAAAGGATGAAATAGGTTTAGACTTATAATTATTTTTCTAATAGGGTCAGATAACGAGTGATAGGGGTTTGCTGCCACCACCTAATTTGATAATCCTACCGGCAAGCAGCGCTTTAAGTAAGATAGCCCGTGAAATGATTGGCGCATGAGGTATTCTACTTTAGACCTCTAGATTGGCAACGTATGCTCCGGTTTTGTAGATGTCCATAGGCAGTGGTGATTGCTTACCACCAGGGCTCTTGCTGGTTTTCCATCCTCGTTGTATAAAGAAAATAGATTATTGATCTGGTTTTGTAAGTGTTACTTATTTATGTACAGGTGCATTTGTGCATTGATCACCTAAGTATATGCGTATAGTTATTTAAATAATGACAGGTAACAAAGGGTAGTATAAAGTAGGTAGTTTACCGTACAATGTAAATATTGCTACTTTCTTGGTTTATTCACATTTATTTACTGACAATGTACGAAATGTGTAAATGTGTTTATGTTTGTATATGTACAAATATTGCAAAAGCGAATTAAGAAATCTGTACATACGAATTTGCTGATGTATTATCCCAAAGTTACTAAATACAGGTGTCAAATAGTTAACAATACCAGTCATGTGAGGCCGCCATCACGTGCTTTAAGTTATCATAATTACAAGGTTTCCAATGAGTAGGTATATAAACGTTTTTATAACATTATACTGTAAATGGAAATGTGTTAAAATTTATTTAACGATCATTAGTCTGAAATAGGAAGTCAATGGGCATTCTTTAAGACAGGAGATAATATTGCGCCGAAGTTAGGTAGCCCAAAGCGGTAGGTAAATTATCTTCAAAAGAGCAAAAGTAAACGTTTTTTAACGTTTTTAATCTTCCGTTTCTTAACATAACATTACGGGTTTTAAAAAGTAAATGTATGACCATAAATAGCCTCATAACGACGGTGACGAACCAAGACCTCCTATCTTGTAATTTCGGGTTAATGTAAGATAGGAGCTATTGGTTCTCTCAATAGAATTCAAACTACAATAATCAAAATTTGTAAGATAGGAGATCTTAGTTCTTCCCAGTCGATGAGTACTTTAAATTGTTTACACAATCGACTTTACTCAGGCACTATTAGGCTAAGCAAAGCTGAAATTGTTTCGCTTTTGTTATCCTGATTTAAACAAAATTGATAAGCCTTATCAGCGATTACTTATGTCTTAATTCGATTAATAATTTGATCGAATAATTTTCTTGTCCGATAATGGTGTCTATCTTTTAAGTACTCGACCTGCAGTGTAACACATAACCTAAAATGTTGTATTACTGGTTAATTATTTCAACGGTATTAAGCTGTTCAGTGAACGGTAGAAAAAGTTATCTACAATCATTTAAGTGTTTTAGTTTCATGTCAAAGTATTTAAAAATGATCTCATACTATTACAGGTCAATTTGGACCATTCAAGCAGGACTTCGACTATGTAACTGTTCGACGAGGCGCTCATATGTTCTACTGGTTGTTTTATACGACTGCTGACGTTCCGAACTACACTGACCGGCCGCTGGTTGTCTGGCTGCAAGGAGGACCAGGAGGCTCGTCCACTGGCATCGGTAACTTTGAGATATTAGGACCTCTCGACTTGTCACTTCAGGAAAGGAACTATACATGGGTAAGCTGCTAATTATCAAGCCAAAATGTAGTCATCAATACGTAATACTGCCTTATTTAACTAACCATTTGCTATTAGTGGCAACATTTAAATAAATAGGTAGGTATTTGTGTAAATGCAGCTGATTGATTACAGGTAAAAAACTTCAACGTCCTCTTTGTTGATAATCCTGTAGGCACGGGTTACAGCTATGTCGACGACTGGAGCTATTTCACTACGACTAATGATCAAATCGGTAAAGAAATTTAATGCTAATATTTTTCATAAAAAACATGTGCTTATAAAATATGTAATTCACAAAATTAATCACTCTTGCAGCTGTGGATTTTGTCAATCTCATGCGAGGTTTCTATGAGTCGCATCCTGAATTCGAGGGAGTTCCACTTTATATTTACGGGCAGTCGTATGGCGGAAAAATGGCTGTTGATATGGGTCTGCGAATGCACGAGGTGAGGAATTAAAAAATACCAGTCTTTGTTGAAAATTATATACTTATATCAATATTTATCGTCTGTTTCCTAATTTTCGTAGGCAGAACAAGCCCAAACAATTAGATCCAACATACGGGGCATTGCTATGGGTAACGCTTGGATACATCCCGTGGACCTGACCCTCACGTGGGGCCCGCTGCTGCTAGCGGCAGGATTAGTCGACGACGCTGGATACGAAAATATACAAACAGCTGCTAGAGAAGCTGAGAGACTGTTCAATGAAGGCTTGTACAGAGAATCCACTCTACAGTGGGCAGCAACACAAGGACAAGTGTTTGCTGCAACTCACAATGTTGACTTTTACAACATTCTGACCAAGATGCCGGGATGGGGGCCGGAAACAAGAAGTGATTATGGTAAGTAGGTAGCTGTTTAAGATATCAAAATGTTAATTAAGCGAATTTATCTTTTAAGTAACCTTAGCGGAGTAATTCAGGGAGCACTGTTTACGTTTCGCGTATTACTAAAATAGCTAACCGCGTAATTTGGAGATCGTGTAATTGCTTGTAATTTGAAATAGCGAACCAAGGTATAATCTTAATAATTAAAAACGATTTTGGCCAGAACCTTTATTCATGAGGTAGAACATTATAAATATGATTGCAACAGTAACAGTTAACATTTTTTTTTAATTATTTTGAGGCTTATTTATGTTCATTTTTTGTCATTTAGAAATAGCCAGGGAGATCATGATTCGTGACCTGTCTTTTACATCTATGACTAGACAGGAAGAATACAACCTCAACTATCTCATGAACAATCCCGTGAAAGCAGCGCTACGGATACCTAACCACGTTCGTTGGGGCTCGCAGTCTGGCCAAGTGTTCGACTTGCTCAGGGAGGACTTCATGAAGCCTGTCACCGAAGGAAGTAAGTACTTAAATACTTAGACTATTTAATGATTGTTTGCTATTTAATTTGTTTAAAATAAAACTAATACATTTTAAAGAATTAACGAATATATCTAATTGTGTCTCCCTTTCCACCTATACGCCTACAATTGGGATTGTCTATTTTTTTACAATGTATAGTAAATCGAAAACCATTTCGAGATAAATGCTTTTTAAATCGTTTTCTGTATTTACTTTATTTTATTTCACTATAATTAATTTATTACATGAAAAATAAGCAATGACCTTCATTTGACATTCCCAGACATGATGTAGACGGTCCAAAATGTACTTTATTTGCAAAGGTTACAAATTCTATGCTATTTACGCGTGGATTATACTACGGAGTTCAATTTGGACCCGCAATCTGACATTTCATTCATCTTATGACAGATGACAAGCGAATGGGCAATCTTGTTACTGTCATTCTTGTTTTTTCCACTGTTTACTTTCATATTGTTGTATTATAGTTTAGATTTAGAAGCACTTTCGGTAGATAATTAGGCAAGAGTGTAACCACACAGCGATGTGCTTCGCTCACATGAAAGATTTTCCGCTAAATATTTTAATGAAGAGCGAAAATATTACGTTTTCAGTTTACTTTCGCCTACTGAGTTTACTGACTTATTTCCGGGTCCTGTTTTGTCTCGATCATACCTGGTATGTGTTTATGGACCTTTCTGCTTCGCGCAGAATGTTATGGTATGTGTAACGGTTGTGAAAATATAAAATTCATAGGAGAAGATCGCGTGAATCTTCCTGTGTTATTGTTGAATCATGTTGACATTGATACTGATGACAGTTTGCCAACTTCACCACAGATAGAAAAGACGTTAATGGCGGCGCTTCACATACGTTTTATGACCAATTTATCCAATAAGCAGATGTGTGGCACCGGCAGTGGAAACTCTGACGTCATCAACCAAAATACTTTCAATAATTAATAGTAAAAAAAATACCGAGTTATATGAGAAAATATTGAAATTGGTTTCTTATAATTGACTATTCTGCACAAAAAAAATATAAAAAGGATAGGTATTTTTTTTTAGACAATCCCAATTGTGCTAAACGTGGCCTTTAGGTCGTGTTACCTCAGGCTTTGTCTGCCCCGTAAGGGATAAAGACGTGATTTATGTATTTATGTCTAATTGTGTTGTTCTATGTTGTAAATGTATAAGTGCATGTAAAAACAAATTAAGGGCAACCCCTAGCCGTTTAACATTTTGTTTGTTTTTCAGTCGAGAGGCTTCTTAACGAAACTGACATAATTGTGCAGAAGTATAATGGAAATTTGGACTTGATCTGCGATACTCCAGGTAACTTTAGAATGAGAAGACTGTTCAATACTAACGTTTGTGTAGGCTTACGCAAAAAAACCATTGTATTTTTTTTTCCAAGGTCAATTGTTATGGATGGATCGCCTTCAATGGTCCGGTGCTGAAAATTACAGAAATGCCTCTAGACAACCGATTTGGGAGAACAATCAACTGGAGGGATATTCCAAATCCTATGGAAACTTGAGATTCTTTTGGATAAATGTGGCTGGTCACAGCGTAAGTTGAATGAATCATAAACATTCTTATCTGTTTGCGCACAATTTTATAATATTATCTTTGTGATTTCTTTCAGGTCCCACGAGACAATCCAGCGGGATCGAATGCTTTCCTGCGAGATATGACCACATTTGGATGAAACGACATATATAATTTGTTTTTTTTTGTAAAATAATTTTTATGTTGTCTGAGTTTATTAGTTTCAATATAGCTTCTAATCCATTATTCCGCAACGCCGTACAAAAATCATGCGACAAGGGGAAAAAATCGAGGGTTGCACTTTTGAATTCTCACCAGCACCCAGTTGGACAGCTTACAAGTGACGGCATAGTGCTGAATCTTATTATTTTATGCTCTTATATCGTCCTATATACGTCACCTGGTGGTTCATATGACCCACATTTTTTGTATGTGGGCCTGTAGTCTATTAATAGGTATCTGTATCTGTTATAATTTTTTATGATAAAAAAATAACTCTGTTGCTGTTCACTGTAAATTTAAAGTGAATTGTCTGCAATCATTTAATTAAATTACCTACATAGATAAGATAGGTCAAGAAAGTCCAAGAAATAAATATTAAGTGTTGAGTTGAGTATTGAATTACGCAAAGTTACCAAAATATAGTATATACATCAACCTTATCGGTACAATAATTAAGTGTGAATACATATTAGGTAATGCGACTTTGTGGTGTATACAATTGGTGGCCTTGATTGTGCCTACCTATACCTACAATGATAGGTCTGACACTAACATTTCCAAGCGGAAAAAGACTGGCTTTCTTGTCATTTCTTGTCAGTCACTCTTAACAAACTTAGTCTTTCCGAAACGTTAGCACCATAAAAATCCCATTGTTCCTTCCACCACCATTGTGCCCATAAATTCCTTAGCATCCTATATCCGAAGTCGATTCAATAGAAGCATCCTGTGGGTTGCGAATACTTCTTGCTAAGCGGCCCGTATGGCGCGTTCTCTTCAGCTGTAAAAGCTACCAGATATCAGAGGTTGATGGCAAAAGTAGGTTCGAAAGAAAAGTTGGATGTAGCGGCAGAGTCAACACCTATGTAACTATAAAAAGCATCTTTATACGTGCATTTTATGCAAACGAGATCCATCCATAATAAATATAAATATGGAAACTGTTAGTATTGTCTAATGTTATATTTGTAACTCGTATAAAATAGAGAAATGGTTTCCCAAATCTACTTGGACATACTTCTATTTTATACATTTACTAAGTCCAGAGCCCACCCTATGATTTATTACTTATTAGACATGTATCCAAATGGTATTAATGACTCAAAGCTTGGGGAGTACCGTGGTCAATAGAGGATTCGAACAATTTCATTAAAAGGGGAATAACCAAGCGATTAAAATAGTGCGTGGAGTCATTAACTTATTATCATAGCAAATCGCCTTAAAACTAATCAGTAACACTATCAAAGTGATAACACACATACTACCTTCCATAATCTTGGGACTGCATTATTTGAGAATTATATGATATAGCATTTGGTAACGTTTAGTACTAAATCAATTATACAACATGGTGAAAAGAACAGTTATTATAATTTCGGTAACTGCTGGCGTGGTGATAGCAGCCGGTTTAGGTGTACTTATATGGTGGCTGGTTGCTGGACGTGACCCTTTTACAACAGAGGGTAAGTTAACATATATAACTACAATACGAAAGAAAGGTCAGTAGGGAACCCTGTGCTGGCGCCATACACGGTAATATAAGCATACTTAACAAATGTACCAACTCTCACTTATATCAGTAATTTGTTTCATATCTCCAAAACACTAAAAGGAAAACCTAATTCTAAACACAAGTCCCGCATGTTTATGTTTGCAAACAATGTCTAGCGTAGATCATCAAATGTCACTATGGAATATAAAAATTTAATAAGTATTCTTCTTAATAGAGCTCAACAGAGGAGCAATAGGCGACGTTGAAAGCACAGCGGCGCTCACCAGAATACGAAATAGAGGGGACATGTTTTGGTGGTTCTTCCCTTCGCATGCCGAAGAGTCTACTTCCCGACCCATCATTCTATGGCTCGATGGGGCGACAGGAGCACCTCCAAGCTTACTCGCCAATTTCGGAATGTTCGGACCATATGATTTCAATCTGAATAGACGTAACGAGTCTTGGGTAAGGATCAGTCAGAGTGAGATCTTTCGTAGCGAATTTCAGTTATTTAGAATGTATCTTTGCAGGTCGATCAATACAACTTACTTTTCGTGGATGCGCCTTTAGGCACTGGCTTCAGTTCCGCACAGTCTGATAGCTCTATTCCAAATACTCCTGAGGAGAACAGTAAGCCCAATTTCTGAAGTTGATTGATATAAATTATCACGTTACTGTTGTAGTCATAAGCACATAATTAACCATTTGTATTTGATTTTAGTTGATCACCTGATGTTTACATTGGAATCATTTTATTCGATGCATGAAGGGTATGGAAACACGCCTCTTTACATATTTGGTCAAGGACATGGAGCACAGTTGGCTCTGGCTCTCGCTCTTCGTTTAACCGGAGAAGATGAGCTTGTAAGTAACAAGTATCTAGTTACATCATGTAGCAGGTATTTACTTTATTAAACCTGGTCCATAGCTTTTATCTTTAAGATACTCAAAGCTTACTCTTTATTACAAAAAGATAAATTATTAGGTACCTATGTAGTCTGCATAATCAATCAAGCAAACTTGATATTCACTTATTTAAGAATTGTCTCTTTATTTCAGGCATTTACACATAATCTATCTGGCATTGTAATTGCCAACGGAATAGTATCTCCAGCTCTTGCCCTAACTAAACTCAGTTTTTACTTGTGGGAGCTGGGATACGTAGACGAGAATGGGCGCGAGGCTATTGAGAGATTCTCAGAGGAAACTAACGATTTGGTTAACAACGGCCAACTAGAAGCAGCTTTTGATCACTTCTTGTCGTTGGGCGAATACACAAACGAAATAGTTGGAGCAGTAGCCGTTAATTTGGGACACATTGTTGAAAAATTGCCACGTGATGCCCGACAAGGTCGTGATCTCACTTATATAACATTGTGTACCTAAATTATGCCAAATTAGTCTAACTAGAGTGCTGATGCTCGCTCGTTACCATCATTGCATCGTTATTTCACTGCTTCTGGTTAGAGAGACACCAGAGGAGAATTTCAATAATAATGGAATTTTTCAGGATATTTTGGCCAACAAGAATATCTCAACCGAATGTTTGACATGGACACGTCCAGGTTTATGGACACGACGGTAGCATCTGCCTTGGGGATCCGTCGCGGTACTTATGGCGCGAGACAAAATGCTGCTCTTCGAGCGTTTAGAAGCTCATTTATGGAGCCAGATACCGACAAGAGTAAGCTTATATTACCTACAACAAATATAAATTATTCACGGTTGCTTACCTACATTAGACATGTTCATTTTCTGCGGGAAATATTTAGAACACTCGATTACTGCTATTGACATGCAGTCTGGCTACCCGTGATCACAATGCATGCAAACTGCGTCGACATCGAGAGCTCATTAAAGGTAACCAGGGCCCACGGAAAATAAGTCTTTAAATATTATATCAAGCATCCCAGGGCATCTCAATCTGTACGTTTCGATGCCTGGAGGTGTCGCGAAACGGTAGGTACGCTCTGCATTCCGAAATTTGAAATTCGTATCATACCGTCCCTCTCAGCCTCTCGTATCTAATTATTACTATTATTGTGAGCGAAACGACACGAACCCAACTTATTTTTTTTTTCTTTAAAGTCGCCGACACGTGTACCTACCTAGCTAATAAAAAAAAGGGTGTAATAAAAAAATGTACCTAACATTTAAAAAATATATTGTACAAAATAAACTTTAATAAGTAAAAATGCCTTATAATTATAATACTTTGGCGTATGGTGAAATAATTGTGATAAGTTAACGGATTTATTCTCGTAAGAAGTTTAATACTCTCTGAACTCCCCATTATACGGTTCAATAGCATAATTCATAAAATTAAATAAAAGATGTCATGTGATTGTAATCTTCATTGTTCACAGTTGAATACATACTCCAAAACACGGATCTCAACGTGACAATTTACAACGGCAACTTAGACGCAGTGTCCAACACACCAGGTAGATATCACCTTTTCTTTTAGCTGTACATTGAGATATTTTATGGGATAGCTTGTGCAATGGATTAGCGACAAATAATGAAAGTCATGTGAATGAGGATTACTATCTGCATTATTAGGTACTATCTTTGTCATTATGTTGCCTACATTGTAAGTGCGTCACATACAGAACAGGAAACAATAGATGTGATTCTTTAAGTAGGTACACAAAGTTAACGACTTAGAGTCATCAGACTTAAATATTTCGCATAAATATTTCATAAGAAATATTGGGTTACAAAATTCTTTATGACTCGGATGACAATACTTGTATCTAGGTAGTACGTCAATACTTCATTTAAGTACCTAATTTAGGTACGTATTTTTTATATGATAAGGGGGGCACCGAGCATGCGGGTCACCTGATGGAAAGCAATCACCGGCTGCCCATTGACACTCATAACATAGGAGTGTGAAGAGTGCGTTGCCGCCCCTAAGTTCAGTCCTAGGCCACGCGCAGTGTAGGGTTTTGTAGTTGCTTGTCACGATATGTCGATATTATGAACATAATTTATTATACCTATTTCATTTTTATTCGATACTAACTATGAACATAGTTTACGGTTTCAAGTACGTTTTATAAGTTGGTCGGCGACCTATTACTCGTTAAGCCGATCTAGCTGTGATAGATTTCAATTAAATTTACGTATATAGACTACTATTATAAATGTTTTACCCATCCAAATACAACCGTTTAGCTGCCAGGGGGGGGGGGGGGGCATTTGTCTCTAACTATAATTAGTACTTTAAAGCTTAATATTTCGCTATCGAAAAATGGGTTTCCCACGCCCACAATATTTCATCGACACCCCCCACTATGGGGAAAAACGAGATAAAAATCATCCCCACTTTTCGTAAAGGCGAGGGAGGTACCCTAAAAAAAATTACTCGAGATTTTATTTTACCACTGTCGGCGTAGTTAATACTACATCCATGCCAAATTACAGCATTCTAAGAATCTCTGAGCCAAACCGTGAATAGACAGACAGACGAACGGATGGACATAGCGAAACTATAAGGGTTTCTTGTTGACTACGGAACCCTAAAAGGGCACAAATAAGATATAGAGTCTTTCGGCAAGACGCCTGTCGGCACGGCACCAACACAGGTAAAGCCCCGAAATAATAAAACTTAACGATTCTAATTATCCTTTTTTTCCTACAAAACATGGCCCCCGGTCTACGACAGTCCTTCCTTTGCCTTGATATACCTACTTATACATATACTCGTACAGTTGCTTGATAGGTATCTTGATGATGTAAACAGGAAAGACGACTTTGACTGGATAACTTGCTTTATTATTATACGTGTGCACACTTATACAAAATTTGAACTGAACTTTATTACTTAAAAATATAATAACAGTCCACCTATACGCCTACAACTATGGTAAACGTGGCCTTAAGGTCTTGTTACCTTAGGCTCTGTCTACCCCGTAAGGAATAAAGACGTGATTTATGTATTTATGTATGTATAATAACAGTGAAACGGTGATGGCGCGCTGACGCGTGTGCGGTGTACCTACTCGTATAGACGGCAAAGACCCAGTCGCAACTGATAGGTATTTGCTTATTATTTAGCACTCAGGAAAACGGTAAAAGACTTTACATAGTTTACATAACAATACGTCACTTTTTTTATCAGGTCAGCTGGAGTGGGTCAACGCTCTGCAATGGCCGGGCCAGCAGGCGTTCCTGAGTAGTCCTCGGCAGACCCTCATCGTCAACAGACAAGTCGAAGGCTACTTCAGAGAGACAGACCGACTTGCGTTCTACTGGATGAATGCTGCTGGCCAATCGGTGAGAAATGCAGCCAATTTTTTATTTTCTCCCTAATCAGCATAAGTAGATTTAGTATCGTTTTAGAATAGAAAGCAAGAATAAAACCTTAGGGTTACGACAACGCTAAATACTTTGGTAACAATTTTCAACGTGGGCTTACTACTCTGTGCTCCGTACATTGGCAACTGCTCCCTTACAGTGGATACGTTCAAACTCTAATTGGCGACCGAATAGCCCGGTGGTGAGTGAATCTGACTGTAAAGCTTGAGGTGCCGGGTTCGATCCCCAGTCGGGGCAAATAATATTACTACGTATGAAAAAAAAATACGAATATGTAGGTATATAAGTTTGTTTATTCGCTTCCTAGTAGGTAGCCTTAAGTGCACAGCTTTGCTTTGTTTAGGACTAGGTAAATTAATGTCAGTAAAATTGTCTTACGATATAAATTTTATTAGTTAAGCTAGAGATTTTCCTAGCAAGAATCAGGCAACTCTAGTGACTTACTTCTGACACTTATTTTATCAATATAGGTGTCATCATTATAAAAACTGTTATATCGAAATGGTACGTTTGAAATCAAATGGACAATAACACCGAAACGAAATCCTTTTTATTACACATTTATTTTATCACACAAATAACGTCTTTATCCCTTATGGGGTAGACAGAGCCTAAGGTAAAAGGTACCTACAGGCCACATTTAGCAAGATTGTGGGCGTATAGGTGGAAAATGGAATCAAAATAGTGATGGGTAGCCTAGCCTCATCGCCTATATAACCATGATTCCTATGATTTTCGCCCATTCCCTCGATGGGCTTTTACCATCTGCGCATCTGTTGACAAAACTTATCAAAAAGTATTTTGCAATAACAAAATATGTCTGAAAAGGTATTTCAAATAAAATACAAATGCTTTTCTGAAAAAGGTAGGTACTTAAACGCAAAATGTAAATAGGTATTTTGTATTCTGTATTTTGCATTTCAAATACTAGTATTGGAAAAATGTCTCATATCTCTGATGCTAAACGAGGCCTTTTTAGGACTTGTTACCTTAGGCTCTGTCTGCCACGTAAAGGATATATACGTGATTTGTGTGTGTGTAGGACCACATTCCTATACGAAGTACAGTGGCGTAGCTACCTAGGGACTAGGCGGGGCAGTGCCATGGGGCCCTCAAGCTCAGAGGGCCCTCGAATCCTTACCAGAAAATCTCGATTGAACTATTATTATTAAAACGTAACCAGTTTAGATAGTAGTAGGGCCTCATTTTTTTATTTGCACCAGGGCCCTTGGTTACCTAGCTACGCCACTAACGAAGTATCACATACATCGATAACGGATAGTCGATGTTATTATTGTGTCAAACACTATGTAATCACAGGACGTTCGTGCTAGAAAAATCTATTTATTACTTATTATAATTACAGGTGCCTTTGGACAATCCAGTAGCCATGAGACGTGTTCTGGATCGATTAACATCATCAACATAAGGTTATTATAATAAAAAGAACGATTAAATTAAATAGACCCACTTTATTTCCTCCGTACCTAATATACTTACCTATCTACGTACACCGTATAAGTACCTAGTAATATATATACCAATTTACTACGAGTAAGTATAGCAATAACTGATAACCATAACTGAGGATTTTTGACAGATAACCTATGAATTATTATGACAAATTCATCGCTTATGGTTTAAAGTAACTGCAACTAACTAAGTAAGTGAGAAGAAGAAATAGTGGAGAGATTTCTTGATAATCAGAGCCGAAACAGCCACTCGAAGACTCTTACAGTCAATTCACTTTTGATCGTCCTAAGTGGTGTATTCCTGACGTAACGAGTAATATTTATTTTGTAAGTGTTGGTACTAATCCTACTAAAAGTAAGTAGGTAGTTACTAACTTTATCCTAGTTTTTCATTTCTTAATTTGCTTAATTTCTGCCTGCGCTAACCTAGTCAAGACTTCCCTTGCCAACAGAATCAAGATATTTGAATTTGAATTGCAACGGTCAAGTGAGGAAACCACAATAATTTATCGATTTTAGATGTTCGCTTGAAAAGGTGCAAAGGCTGAACAACATAGTATTTAAACCAATTTACAACAAATATTGACAATTTGTATACCTAAGCCTTCCTCAAAAATTACTTTTGGTGAAAACTGCATGAAAATCCGTTCTGGGGCCTTACCATGACGTCATAATGGGATTCAATTCCGAACCAAGGTTGGATCCCTCACTGTCGGATCCATACCTACTAGAAGTGTCAAAAGTGACAGCTAAAACGCAAAATTGAATCGCACTAAGACGTCATGGTAAGGCCCCTGCAAGTAGTTTTTGAGTTTATCGCGAACAGAGAGACGCGGCAGGCAGAGGACTTTGTTTTATATTTATAAAGTAGTGATGGTGATCCATGCAACCTTTTATCACTAAATCAATGTTACTTTTTGATGTGAAATGGGTTTAATGCATGTTTCACGCGTGTTTGCATAGCGCGTATTTGAACTTAGTATATGCATAGCGCATATTTGAAGTTAGTCTGCATTAGTCAGTCATTGACATCGTGTAAATCTCAAATCAGTAAGTACGGCTTGTGGTGTCAGTGCTGGCTTAAATATTCCCGCGCAATATTTTTTTAGTCATTAAAGCCGACCAATGATGGACGAAGTGGACAAATGTTTTCGGTTTTCTTTATCTATAGCAATCCTCATATACATATGCGCAAACATTTATAGGCGTCTTCAATTCTTCACTCACATTCGTAACAAAGAGCTAATAGTGAAAATAATTATTGTGTGAGTTGCGTCAAATTCCCCTAATGCACTCCTCCACTATCAGTTTCAAGTGTCAAAAAAGACACCTTCCAACTTGTTTTCATATTTCATTATTCGCAAACTTATTTATATTTTAACGCTTGCAAATCCGTCCTTTTAGCTTACCTGTGGTTCAGAAAATGTTAGCCTGCCTTGATTGAAGTTGTCAAAGTATACGTAGTCTGTGCTTGTCTGCTTGTCAAAACTAAAGCAAAGCAAGCGAAGTGGAATCAAATTTATGATTGCTGGCTCGGAAGTGTTGCTTGCTACACGTGCCAAAAATAATTTCTCGTTTAATCTTGAAAAAAAAAAACCGGTATTCCTTTGTGTTGTTCAGTAACGCTTATAACCAAATTTAGTTAGTACTTAAATAAGTGTATCGTTCGTTTCGGTGAGGGATGGTAGGTAACGAGCCCCCTGATGGGGGCGAAGACGATGGCACCCGGGTCGAATCATTGACAGTACCACGTAAACGAATTTCGGAGTCGCAAACAACTATTGCCGATACAATTAACAAACGGTCTACGGATATGCCACCTGCAGCTTCCATACAGCATACGTATACTGTCCCTGAATTCGTCCCGGGTACCAAATTGACATATGGTCCAGGTGACAAAGCGCCGTTTATTGTTCAGGTTGTGAAAATTCTAGAGGACCTTTCCTCTGGTTACTCCATACGTCCTCTCAAGTTCGCTCGACTCGTACACCAAAGTGGCATTCGGGGTATCGCACAGGCAGGCATTAAATCCAGCGGCCGCAACAGAGTAACTGTGGAATTTACAGACGCCAACTCGGCTAACGAATTTATTGACCACCCTCTTCTCTCACAGCATCAGTATTCTGCGTCAATTCCAACATACAACGTCACCCGGATGGGACTCGTACGAGACGTCCCGGTGGAATGGACCTTAGAGGAATTTGTAAGCTCCTTAGAATACCCTAATGAAAATTGCAAGGTCATCAAAGCTCGTCGGTTGAATAGAAAATCCATTGAAGACGGTAAAACAATATGGATCCCCACCCAGACTGTAGCATTAACCTTCCTTGGGCAAACTCTACCGGAGAAAATATTCTGTTTATACACTTCTCTGCCAGTGGAGACTTATCAGCTCCCCTCGATTCAGTGCAACAAGTGCTGCCGCTTTGGCCATATTAAGGCTTCTTGCCGCTCGAAACCTCGTTGCTACAAATGCGCTCAGCCTCATGAGGGTGATTCGTGCACTGTACCGGAAGACAAAGTTACTTGCCTTTCTTGCTCTGGTCCCCACTTTGCCACCCACTCCTCGTGCCCGGAACATGCGAGACAGAAGGCCATTAAGTTAGTTATGTCGGAGGAAAGTATCCCCTACAATGAAGCATCCCTCCGGTTTCGACCTGTCCGCCGGTCCTTTGCCGATACTGCTCGCATCTTACAAGCTTCTCCCCCCCCTACCAGGAATCAAATTTTCGACCAACCTCACTCCCAACTTCCCTTGCAAAATTCCCAGTCCCCCCGTTCTTACAGGAAAACAATAATCACCACTCGGCGTCCGATCCCTCCCCGCAGTCCAGGTTACGATAAGGCTGCCCACGATAATATTACTCGTACCCCTTCCTCATCACAGCCAAATGGCTGTGCTTACTTCAACAATGATATGGATGTATCCGTATCAGTAACACCAAACGACAACCTCATTAAACTGCTAATCAGCACGCTGGTAAATCTTTTATCTAAATTCTCCGATACTATACCGAACAACGTCATAGAAACGCTATCCCAACTGTCTACAACAATCCTTTCAAATAATGGCCAGTACGGTCATCCAATGGAATACTAGAAGTATCAGAAGTAAAAAACATGAACTATCACATCTTATTAATAAGTACAACCCACTATTACTTGCCATCTCGGAGACATGGCTGAAGCCGGGCTCTCGATTTAGGGTCCCCGGCTTTTCATGCCTCCGTGATGACAGTGTTGAGGGATGGAATGGTTGTGCCCTTCTTGTCAAACGTTCCCTTTCTTATTCCCTTTGCCCTCTACCTCATCACTCCTCAGGCATCAATATAGTAGCAGTCAAAACCTTAGGATCAACTTTCATTTCTTTATATATTCCTTACCCTAATTCCTCTCTTATCTCCGAACTGGACTCCATTCTATCTTCCCTTTCCGGCCCTTTGGTCGTTATGGGAGACTTTAATTCCCATAATATCCTGTGGGGATCCCATTCTTGTGACTCTAACTCTACTCTTTTACTTGATATTTTCGATAATTCTAACCTATGTTTGATAAACAATGGCTCCCCCACAAGAAGAACTTCTCCATCGCAGAACCCCAGCTCCGTGGACTTAACTCTAGCTTCTCCCAGCTTGGCTTCTAGTCTTGACTGGCAAGTCCTTACTAGGTCATATGGCAGTGACCACTATCCCATTCTTATTTCATTTCCCTCTGAGGTATCAACACCTCCCACAGTCTCTCCTCTCCTCAAGTTTAGACTAGATAAGCCCGACTGGAATGAATTCTCCTCCCTAGTGGAGAATGAAGTTCATCTATTACCCTCTGTTTCACATGAAAATTTCCTGGAGTTATATAGCAGTTTCATATCTATTCTTTCTGCTTCCGCTTATTCTTGCTTTCCTATTAAAAACGCCTCCCTAAATAAAATTTCGTCTCCTCCTTGGTGGGATGCAGAATGTACAAAGGCTATTAAAGATCGCAATAGAGCCGAAGAATTGTTTCTCTCCGACTTAAGCCATATGGAAAATTACCTATCTTTCCAAAAGACCAATGCTCGATGTAAGAAACTTCTATCGTCTAAGAAGCGACAGGGCTGGACTCGCTTTTGCGAAAGCCTTTCCCCGCGTGCTCCTCCTGCCATAGTATGGAAAAACTTAAAAAAGTTCCGTGGATCTCTAAATGAGGCTAACCAAACATCTAATAATCCTGATGCCTGGTTGGATGCTTTTTTGGATAAATTGGCCCCTCCTTATGTCCCAATGGAAGATTGTCTCCCGACATCCCCATCGCCTTCTTCGACAGATAGAATGGATGATCCGTTTTCCTTCTCAGAGCTGACATCTGTCCTAAATCATTTGGCTGACTCATCTCCGGGTATTGATGGAATACCCTATTCCTTTATTAGAAATTGCTCTGACGCTACAAAACAATTCTTGCTCTCCCTATTCAACAAAATTTATGAATCTGGCATCATTCCTGACACTTGGAAACAACAAATAATTATACCAATCTTAAAGCCCCATAAGGACCCTTCCGATCCTTCATCACATAGGCCGATTGCTCTTTCATCTGTTTTAGCCAAAATTATGGAGCACCTAATTAAAAACAGACTGGAGTGGATCCTGGAGAACCGTAATATCCTCTCAAAGTCCCAATTTGGATTTCGACGAGGACTTGGGACCATGGACAGCTTGTCTATCCTCATCTCCGATATCAGGCTAGCTTTTTCTAGGGGGCAGCATCTTGTGGGAGTTTTCCTGGACATTACCTCAGCATATGATAACGTACAGCTTCCGTTACTCAGGCAGAAGATGCAAGAGCTGAGTATCCCGAGAAAGATGATACATGTCATTTGTAACTTACTAATGGAACGTTCTGTCTGTGTCCGATTCCAGAGCAGGATACTGCTCCCTAGGGTCACCTGGAAGGGCCTTCCGCAGGGCTCTGTTCTCAGCCCGATTTTATATAGCTTATATACCTCAGACCTTGACAAAACAGTAGATTCCTTTTGTGATATCCTTCAGTATGCCGACGATATTGTCTTGTACCATTCTTCAGATTCCTTCTCTGACTGCACATCCTCCCTGAACACTGCCTTAAGATACCTAAATGAGTGGCTTTCAGATCACGGTCTAAGCTTATCAGCGACCAAGAGTCGTGCGGTCGCGTTCTCTAGAAGAAGGTGGATTCCGGATATCAATATTGTCATAGATGAGGAACAGGTGACTGTCGAGAACAGTGTCAAATTCCTTGGTGTATTCCTAGACTCCCGTATGACAGGTATTCCCCATCTGAATTACATACGTAATAAATGCGAAAAAAGCGTTAATGTAATGAGAGCTCTTTCAGGCGCATGGTGGGGTGCTCACCCCTATACGCAGAAATTATTATACAACGCTATTGTTCGGAGTCACTTTGACTACGGTTCATTCCTCCTGGAACCATGCAACAAGCTTTCCCTATCATACCTGGATAAGGTACAGTCAAAGTGTCTCCGCATTATCACAGGGGCTATGAAATCCTCTCCCATTAACGCCCTTCAAGTGGAATGCCTCGATCCTCCTCTGCGAATACGCAGACAATTTCTGTCCGACCGGTTCCTCCTAAAAACTGTCCAGTATGCCGATCACCCTCTTATATCCCGCCTTGTTAATCTTACCCAAATAATTCCGTCGGCTAAGTATTGGACGCATAAAGATACCCCGTGTTTAATTAAAACCTTCCAAAAATATCTCGAAGGCCCTCCAATCCTTAAGCATTCTGGTAACCCCCTATTCACCATCAACTTCGATGCTCTTATCTTCCAGCCTAATATCATCTTGTCCTTTGGCTTAAAAAAGGACACTCTCTGTGCAGATACTATATTCAATAGACTACTAGCGGAAAAATGGGAAGGCTGGACGACTATATTTACTGATGCCTCCAAACTATCTGAGGACGGATTCGTGGGCTCAGCTGTTTGGATTCCCCGCTATAGGATAATCCTAAGTTTTAAATCCCCAACACAAGCATCGGTTTTTTCCGGAGAAGCTATAGCTATATTCGAAGCCGTATCGTACGTGGAATCTCATAAAATAAACAAATCTATCATTTTTTCTGACTGCCTCAGTTGCCTCCAGGATATTGCTAAATTCCCATTTCGGTCCAAGGATAACCTTTATATCAACCTTAAGACCAGGGAAACCCTCCTTAAATGTCACTCTTCGGGCATTGAAGTTGTCCTCGCTTGGATTCCGGGGCATGCTGGCATTGCCGGTAATGAACGGGCAGACGCATGCGCGAAGCAGGCTATCCAAATAGGCAGTACTTCCCACTCAGAATGCTTCAGTCAGGACATACGATCTCTAGCTAAGTCTGACCTTACCAAACGTTGGAGCCAGGAATGGAGCGTCTCTCGGCTCTCCAAGGGAAAACTGTACGGAGATATACAACCAAACTTAATGGTAAAACCGTGGTTTTTTAAATATCGTAAAGCCAGCAAACGTGCTACTTCCACAGTTATTCGGTTGCGACTTGGCCATGTCTGCACTCCTTCCTTCTTAGCAAAGATACGTATACGAGATCATTCATTGTGCGAGTGCGGCCTTGATGAGGGTACACCGGACCATATATTCTTTAATTGCCCTAATATCCCTGTGTCTTTGTATGATCACCTTCCTGATGTCATTCCTCGCCCAGCAAATTTTAGATTTATTCTCACCTTTGTTAATAACCCTACTTTTATGGATGTCTTAATTAAATTTATTTCCCATTTTAACATAAAATTGTAACCCCGCTTTCTAAAATTGTTCCTTCCTCCTACTGTCTTGTTTGTGTTTTTTTTTTACCTACGCAGGTAGAATGGTCTTGTTGGTTTTGTTGTAGGGTATCCCCTGACTAACCCTACCGGCCAATTGATGGAACTATGCCTGACAGCTGAGTAACGAAATTCTGACAGCGATCACTTGTAGCTCTCAACCTTGACACTGGCAAAGTTGTCCCATTGGACAGAAGCCATCTACTTTGAAAAAAAAAAAAAAAAAAAAAAATCAAATTTATTTGCTTGTGTTGTGTGTGGTTTACTTCTTTGCTTCATGTATTGAAAATGAATGTCGGACTAGAAGAATAATCAATTTCGGATGTGACTTAAATAATGTATGTGAATAAGAATAAAACAGATTTAGGCCAGTAAGTGAAGTGCCCCTTAGAAAAACAACAGAATGGCAGATATTCGAGATATTTTGGACATCGAACAACCCTCCTCGGAGGTCACTCGAGAGAGCATCATTCATGGAGACAAGATAAAGAAGAAATATGTGACCGCTAAGGCCGTGAAGAGGCCAGAGGGAATGCACAGAGAAGTATTTGCTCTTCTCTATAATGACAACAAGGAGCTGCCACCGCTTTTGCCAACTGATACGGGTAATTGGTTGTGATAAAATTAAAGCTCTAGTTATTATTTTTACTGCTTGTCTATTTCAAGTATGTAACATGTAACACAATTCCAGGTAAAGCCTACAAACAAACTAAAGCAAGACTGGGTATGCGCAAAGTCAGAAAATGGGCATGGGCACCATTCACCAATCCTGCTCGTAAAGACAATGCTGTGTTTCACCACTGGAAGAGGGCCTCTGATGAAGCTAAAGAATACCCATTTGCACAATTTAATAAGGTAATATTTACCAAGGATTTCTAGGTTTTTTGGCATCTTTTAATCTTGTATATTACTCTTGTTCACTCTATTATCTTTGTTTTTCAGCTTTTAGTCTTTGTAGTCTAATTACAAGCCTTTTATTATTTTATTTATTAGATGTTTAATATGTGTGATTTCAGCAAGTGTCAATACCATCATATTCGGAATCTGAATATAATCAATACTTAAAGTCGGAGGACTGGAGTCAGGCTGAAACAGACCATTTGATGGACTTGTGTCAGCGATTTGATCTTCGATTCATTGTCATACATGACAGATGGGACCGTGCTGCTTTCAGAGACCGCAGTGTAGAAGATCTGAAAGAACGCTACTATCACATTTCAGCTACTTTGGGCAAGGTATCTAAATCAGATCATAAAGATGTAAATGTAAATACTTTGAGACTAAAGAAGCATAATGTTATGTTATGTTGGGCTGTTATCTGCAACTTGCAATGCTGCAAACATTCTATTCTATAATATGGTTTTTATTTTTAGTTAAAAACCAACCCATGGTCTAATTCAGTGACAACTGTTAATGGTGAGAAGAAAACTTATCATTATGATGCTGAGCATGAACGTAAGAGAAAAGAGCAATTGCGCAGATTATTTGAGAGAACACAGGAACAGGTATGATTTCATATTTTTTATCTCATTCCATGATCTTATTTTAAAAATATCAGAGATGTTAGTGACCTTTGCATCTATATCTGGAATGATCAGTTATTAGAAACAAAACTGGTATAATCAATATTATTTGTATATTTGTATTCAAATCCATTACTATTTTTTTGCTTTGTCTTTCTATGCACCCTTTTCTGAAAGCATCTACTGGAAAAATATGCACTACTTTGTAAATCTAGTTGCAATCAGACATGCTAAAAGTCCTGGAAACAGTTTTACAGTTGATTTACTTTGCAGAGATCCATAGTGTTATGTAAACAAACCAATTTTGTTTTAATAGATTGACGAGGAGCAAATGCTGCTTGTTGAACTAAAGAAGATTGAAGCGAGGAAACGAGAGAGGGAACGCAAGACTCAAGACCTTCAAAAGCTAATATCCAGAGCTGATAGTGGTGGTGTTGTGAACACCAACCAAGCGCTCAATGTAGAAGCTAGTACTCCGACAAATGCAGCTACAAATATTGCTCGCAGGCATGACAGGAAATTGCATAAGAAAAAACTATCTGCACAACAACGGCCTATTAGGGCTGTGGAAACAGTTGTAAGTTTATTTGTAATTCAAAAGCATTAAAAAAGATAATAATATACCCAAAAGTAAAAATAACTTTTACTTATCAAAGTCAAATAATAATAATTTATCAGTCTCAAACAAATTAATTGTGTGAAAGTCATATTAATTTACTTATAATATTCATTTTTATAGACAGTAGAGTGGTCTGGCATCAAATTCCCTGAAGCCCGTGGCACGGGAGTGTGGCTTCGCTCTCAACGCATGAAGTTGCCTCCTGGAGTGGGTCAGAGAAAAACCAAGGCCATTGAACAGGAGCTGCGGCTCATGGCTATTGGTAAGTATATTATTATGTAAAATCCTTTTTGTATATCATTTTATTTACTGTCAGAACTAACTAGAACTTTTAACAGCCCTATTTTTATCATACACTTATAGTATTTAACTTCACTCTACATTAATAATAAATAATATAATAAAAAAGCCGTGGTAGCCTAGTGGTTTAACCTGTGGCCTCTCAAGCAGAGCGTCGTGGGTTCAAATCCCGGGTGCGCACCTCTGTTTTTCGGAATTTATGTGCGCAAATTACATTTGCAATTTGCCATGAGCTTTTCGGTGAAGGAAAACATCGTGAGGAAACCTGCATACATCTGCGAAGAAATTCAATGGTGTGTGTTAAGTTCCCAATCCGCAGTGGGCGCGCGTGGGAACTATAGCCCAAACCCTCCAATACACGGAGGAGGCCTATGCCATGAGGCACGCCGAATTACGCGAAAAATTTAACAACAACAACATACTTACTGAAATTGTAGCGAATTCGGAATAAAAAAAGGCTATAATAAAATACATTAATAATGTTCAGACAAAATTTTGAAGGATATTTCACCCATTCATTCGGACTTAAAATATAGTACAGCTAATAACTTAGTAAACTGACTTTCTATAGAACTATGTAGAAATTCCTATTGAAATAGTTTAGTTTCATGTGCAGCTGGCCTTGCATTATGTTTGCTCTTTGGAAATGTTGAGAATCTTTACATCAACTGATATTTATTTTATTTATTTTCAGACATTGCACCTACTCCAACAGAGGCCATATGCAAACACTTCAATGAGCTGCGGTCCGACCTTGCTTTGATGTTGGACTTGAAAAACGCGTTGGTATCATGTGAATTTGATTTACAAGCTTTGAGACATCAGTATGAGGCTCTCAACCCTGGAAAGGTATCTAGTAAATTTATTTTATTGTGAATTTTTAAATTATTGTTATCATGTATGTCAATGTTTCCTTTGCTTTTGTAATTTCAGACACTGACTATACCAGCATCAATTTGCAATACCAGCACTGATGGCGAGAGCAAGCCAACTGGAGAAATAATTGATGTTGTAGGATCTCCAGGCACTCCAAATACTTCCATTTAAAATAACCATATTTGTTGTAAAATATTTTTTTTACAATTTAAGAACTTCTGATAAAATATGAAGAAACCAATATTATTAGGTCTGTTTAATTTTAGAGTCCATTTATTTCACTGTACAGTCAGCATCAGATACCTATCATTGTAGTGGCCACCAGTGCTTGATTTAAACATTTGTCGCCCTAAAGCTATTAAATTTTTGCCACCCCTACCAACCTTTGAAATTAGATACACTGATCACAATAACGTTAATTTCCTTTCTAGATTATTTTTACATTTTGTGCATGTTTTTAAGCTAAGAAAAATTTTGCCACCCCAAGCTTCAGTTTTTTCAGCTTCTATGGTAAATCTGGCCCTGGTGACCTCATAAACAACAGTTACTTATTATAAGGTTTAGGAAATAAAATGACGTAATATAATTGTAACTTAGTTTAATTTAACATTAAATGGCACCCTTAGGTGCACCATAAGCATCTGGCATTCTTTCAATAGTGTATTTGTGGTCTGCAACATACATAATAGGAACTCCTGGAATTTTTCTTATCCTCCGTTTTAAATCCTTGTCATTAGTAGCAACTATGTAGCTTTTATGCTGCATCACTCGCTGCACTATACAATCATCAGCATAAGTACCCTTGTGGAGACAAGTTATTCTTTCAAATCTTGGATCCTTTATAATCCTCAAAGCTACTCTGTACTTGCGTCCTAGTTTCTCTAATTCACCCAAGACACAATCTGTTATGTAAGGAATACATTTTGCATACAGACAATCCATCATGTTCTGCACAATATCTAATTTATTTTTTATGGAGAAATTAATAAAGTTTGTGTCAATAAGGATGTGATATGGAGGCCCCAGCTGCGTATTGTATTGGAAGAATAAGGCCGAACTGGCCTGTGGGGCTTCCCGAATTTTCAACTTATTAGGATCTTCCGGTTTCTTTTTCCTTGGAGGCGCTCTTTCACTAGCCTTTATTCTGCTGTCACTGGGGCTTATCATTTTCTTCATTTGAGCGAATCGTTTTTCTACAATTTTACGAGTTTTTCGTTGTTTGCCCTGCAAAAACATATACCACGTGAATATATTTACATGCGAAATGTTAGGTTACCTAGAAGCCAACTGTATATTAATATGAATGAATAACTATTGAATCAGGTACTCGCTATCTTACCATAATTTACGATATAGCTCTGCTTGCTTTCTTTGTGTAATTAGACTGAGTTCACTACCAAATATCAATTATAATTACAGCACAACTGTAGAAGCGAAAACGTCCTACTCCTTTCTCAGTTCAGTTTCTTTTTATGTCAACGTCAACCAACTGTCAATGTCACTTGTTTTTTTTGTTTTTTTTTTTTTTTTTGGTTTCGTTTGTCCTTTCGGACAGGCTAAGGTCTGAGACCATACCGCCTAGTCATCAGTGTTTTTAATTTCCGAGTCGTAGATTCATTAAAACTTCTTCAGTATTTTCTTTTTATGTTATTACATCCATTAAAACTTCTTCAGTATTTTCTTTCTAGGTTGTCACATCCGATAAAACTTCTTCAGTATTTTCTTTCTATGTTATTACATCCATTAAAACTTGTTTTTTTTGTTTAATGCTGGTCCCATAAACTATGAAAACTGTACAAATGTTCATTTAAAGTATAATAGTATCCTCCTAGATATTTTGTGGATGTATGTTTGTGGTCTGTCTATAGAGACCTCCCCATAACTAAAAATACTACTCCAAACTAAAATTATTTTTTTGGAAATATGGCTCCATCAAAATTTAATGATTCTGCCAATGTCGGGGTTGGATAAGACAGACTGTTGTTGTACGGTCTCCAAACTCCAAAGATTTTAAAAGAAATTGAACTGTCACTGTCATTTTGACAAATAGCTTTCATTCATTTTCGCACACGAGAAAATAATCACAAATAAAATGTCCTCACAATTGTCGGCAATTGAATTGCTTAAGTTAGGAGACCAAGACAGAATTAAGCCTTTTCTCAATCAATACTGGCCACATATTCTGGGTGTCAGCTTTGGTCTAGCAACGGGAATTTTTATTAATTTTGGCACTAGACGTCCCGTCTTCAGCGGTAATTACATAATAATTTAACCATAACACGGAATTAAATCGCTTGTCTATATATATGTAAATAATTAATCCATATAATGTTCTATTACAGGTATTCAAAAACACATATTAGGCATGGTAGGATGGACGGCTGCACTAAGTTATGCTCAACAGAGGCGTGATGCTTATTTCGCTGAAAGAGATGCAGTGTACAGGCACTACATCGAGCTCCATCCTGAAGACTTCCCAATTCCAGGTACATTCATAACCAAACTGCTGTAGCATCTCTACCAAATAAATTGAATAATTCATAATTTACCTTGATTTGACCCTATACACAACACAATCATGCTAAACATGGCCTTTAGGTCTTGTTACCTTGGGCTTGGTCCCTGTAAGGGATATAGACGGGATTTATGTTTGTATTTAAGAGGCACTGAATGATGGTATCTACCAGAGTAGTTACAAAAAGTGCTGATACTGAATGTGTTTACCAAACATCAGCAATTTTGTAGATGTGCCATATTAATAATAGACTATCAGGTTATAAAATTAACCTAGTCTCCATAGCCCCATGGTTCACATTACCATGTTTGTTACAGAGAGGAAGAAAATTGGTGACATCTTGGAGCCATGGATCCCAATTCGTTAACTGCAATAGCCATAAACATAATGTACATGTAACTTAGGAGCAAATAAAACAAAATTGTTAATTTAATACTATGGTTTAATAAATTAATTCAATAGCTTAACTTAGAATTCTAGTTCAGTCTAACCATTCCTTCTATGAATTTATTTGTATGCCACAATAAATTTGAATTGGAGAAAACTAAACATGCTATGGTACCTTGTTTACCTCAACACCGCAAACAGAATTACCACTGAATCCTACAGAAAGCTTATACAATACATTGACTCTCTCATGTTATATTAGGATCACAATCTTTATGGCGACGTAAATAGTGGTGTGCTAAAGCTGCTATGTACTCAAACACTTCTCCGCAAATGGTGCAGGTGTGTGGATCAAGCTTATTGTTGTACTGTTGAAACCCCTTCCCCTCATAAGGCAGCAAATTCTGGCTTTGGGCTGGATGTTTCTCATTGCTTGGAATCCTTGGATGCATTTCAATATCTTTGGCATTTATATGAAAACTCTTATGCTCTTTATTACCTAAGGGCATGTTATGAGGTTCCTTAGTAAGAGGTACTTCTTTTCCCACATCAATGCCAATTATGTCAATGTTGCTGCTATTATTGAAAGCATCATTCTGAGTTTTACTACTTTTAATACAAATCTGATGTTTCTTCTGCTTATGCAATTTCTGGAACAAAAATGTTCTTTAAAGATGGCAACATCTGATTGATTGTACTATAGTGTGTAGTTGGTAAACATCGGTATCAACATTCATATTTCATGGCACTCTGTAAGGATAACAAAATAAATAAATACATTTGAATATTTGAATTTGATTTATGCTTAAAAAAAACTAGCAATACAACTGTTATTAATCTGAGTCCATTTAATGCTTGGGCAAAAGTTATTTTGCCATTAGTTAATTGCATATACTACCTAAAAGAGGTTTATCAATGGTAAAAAAAAAACGAAGTGTATTTGTTTTGCTGCCGACCATTCATTGCCATGAAATTTGAACGTTGATACCGCGATGTTCAGTAGTTGGTCAGGGCAAAAGTACTGAATTATTGAATTGAAAATACCAGATCTCGTCCTTGTGCGTATGCAGCCCCACAAATGTCGCACTTGAAATTCTTGACACCTCTATGCTTGTTTATGTGTCGCGACAGCTCACTGGACGTAATAAAGGACTTGTTGCACAGTGTACACACCTGGAGATACAATAAATTTTCAAGTTCCATGATTTAGGCGAAACAACTTTGGTAAAGCGCGTTTATCCGATTTTGCAAACACAGCAATACTAAGTCATTTAGGTATTAAGTCACTTAATTGAAACAAATAAGTTAAACGAAACTTATTGTATTCACTTACATGATCCTTTTGCCCTGTATGTATTTTCAAATGAGCCTGTAGATTACCTTGTGCAGAAAAAGTTTTACTGAAATCAAAAGTGAATGAAAATATACAAATGACTCTTTCATTTTTATTAAACATCAAAAAAACCTGTTTAGTTTTGAAGTCCACTGAGATTGAAGATAATATATATGACTTAATTTGTTTTTACATCTCAAAAACCCACACAATAGCTGCTGCCAGTAGCATCCTTTAATTTTTTTTACTAAAGTAAAGCCACAGGCATTAGCTCATACATACACAATACTTAATATTGAAAACATCAAAAAAGGAACCATGCTCACCTGCACACTTCGCACTGGAATGGCTTCTCTCCGGTGTGCACTCGTAGATGTATAGTCAGGTTGTGCTTCTGTGTGAAGCGGCGGGGACAATACATGCAACTGTATGGTTTGTCTCCCGTGTGGGTCCTGAGAATCGTAACAACTTTTTAACTGGGTGGAGTCAATATAAATATGACCAAAATTTTCGATAAGTTGGTTTAAGGTATATTAAGACCCAAAATGTATACATTTTGATAATTTGTGTGCCATAAAATAGGATTCTTCCATGCTGGTCTGGGAGTAAAGAAAAAACATAGAATATACCAGTTGCTTCGCTTCCCGCACAGATAGTAACAGCCCATCGAGGGAATGGACGAAAATCTTAGGAATCGTGTTATAGGCGATGCAGCTAGCAACCCATCACTATTTTAGTAAGTAAAAGCTTTATTGTACAAATATAAAGAAACAGTGCACAAAGGTTTTGATTCTCCTTTCAACCTATCCACCCACAATCACGCTAAACGTGGCCTTGTCTTTATACCATAGGCTCTGTCGACCCTTAAGTGATAAAGACGTCATTTATGTATGTATGAATGTATTTATAAAATGGGATGACTGCGCCAGTCCATGATACTTTGCTTTGCGCCGAGTTAAAATAAGCTTCAGAAAAAAACAAAGCCTAGAAATGATCACAGAACAAAAATTCAAAATCAAAGCACTGTCCGAGGGATTTATTTGTGTATAGAAATGTCATACCTGACATGCATATCTAGTTGGGCCTGGCAGCGGAACTCCTTATTGCACTGGTAGCATGCATGTACTGCTTTGGGTTTAGGTTTAGGACCGCGCTTTAGCTTTTCATCTTCTGCTTTCCTCTTGTAATTTGTGCTACTTCTTTTCTGTGATAATTTACATTTGCTGCAAATGAAACATAATATAGCCTTTTATTCCAAATTTGCTACAATTTCAGCACATGTAGTTGTCAATTGTGTTTTATAAAATATCGCCCAATACGCATAGGCCAATTAATCGAGGGCTTGGGCTATAGGTCCCACGAGGGCCCAGTGCGAATTGGGAACTTTACACACATCATTGAATTGCTTCGCAGATGTGTGCAGGTTATCTCACAATGTTTTTCTTCACCAAACAGTTTACCTACGGCAAATTTCAAATGTAATTTCAAACAAATTTCAAAAAGCACGAGAGGTGCGAGCCCGGCTTTTGAACCCATCACCCTCTGCTTGAGGTGCCACAAGTCAAACCACTAGGCTAACACGGTTTTTTTGTTGGAGAGGGTAGGTAAGTACAGTCAACATCACTAACCATACTAAGTATGAAACATCTAAGGTAACCAAAAAGTTCAACACCATACTCTTTCTATGTTAGTTGACTTGGATGCTACAAACTACCTATATGACACTGACTGTACAACTTTAATATAAATCTTACCATTTCTTAATAATAGTTTGTGGTATTGGCATCTGTAGAACAAAAACATTTAATGAATCATTCAGGGCACTGCATGAGAAATAATGTATTTGAATAAAATTATGAACTTTCTTGTTTTAAGGTTTACTTACTGGGTCAGTCATAATAGAAGCATCACTGTACCTGTAATCAGAAAATAACTGTATGGTTCTACACAAAATCCATCTTCATACAGACATGATTGGTTTAAACTTTACAGTGCAGGTTGGGATTGGATTCCCTAATATTAAAATTAATTCTAAGTATTTAAATGGTTTTTATGAGACTGATATATACACACTTGGTTAATGTTTTTCTTTGAACTATTCTTGTGGTTTGTCCTTTATGAGAGTCATGAGAATGCTAATATTATATCCTTTACCAAAAAGGAGCACTATTAAATTAATTGTTATTCAGTCAATTAAATTAAATTTTAAATTCTACTACAAGACCATAGTGGCAACGAATAATTTTGTATCCAAGGAGCTTATTACTTGTGCAACAACTGCAGTCCCAGGTATTGCCGAAGACGGACATCAGCACTTTCGCAAGTTTGTTTGAAGTGGTATGCCACTCCAAGCTTGTAAACACAGTTGCTACACAGCTGTTCAGGCAACCCATCATTTTTGCTTATCTGAGAATAGATTAACATATTATATAGTAATTAAAAATCCTTACATTTTATTAAATACCTATTTGATTCAAACTAACTAAATAAAGCAAACAAAACAAAAACAAAAATAGCTACATGCCTACATACATACATATGATGTTTGATTAAGTTTCACTTAACATGTAACATTTCTGATTTAACTGATCGTCATATCTACTATATAATATATTATATAATATAATATTATAAACGCGAAAGTTTGTAAGTATGGATGGATGGATGTTTTTACTCTTTCACGCCAGAACGGCTGGACAGATCTGGATGAAATTTGGAACATAGATAGATTATAGTCTGGAATAACACATAGGCTACGTTTTATCCCGGAAAATTGCGTAATTCCTGCGGGATAGCGATAAACGAATTCAATGCAGATGAAGTTGCGGGCAACAGCTAGTATATACTTAATTTATTAATTGATAAAGAGCTTTCCGGTACTAAAACGTAGTGATTATTTTAATGAATAATGATATTCGCCTCAGTGTACTTATCTACCTATAAGAAATGATAATAGCTTACCTTCACATTACAACAATATTCGATCATATCACATAACGATATATTAAAATTTTTGGTAAATATAGAAGAAAGAACACCTTCTTCTAAACAAATTCTACAAATTTTATTCATATTTTTGGCCTAGTATACCTATAAAAAGTTACTCGTTAAGTTTTTGGCGAATTTGGCTTAGGCTAATATTGCGTTAGCGTTTTTTTCAGCAACTTTTTCGTTTTTAGGTGCGGTGCGATGCGGGCATTATTTGTACGTCTTATTTATTCGGTTGTACGTAATGTACGACCCGGAACGGAATATACATAGACGTACAATAGGTCTCTCTTTACGGGGATATGAACCACAGATTAGAGAGATAATATAGTGGTATGAACGTAGCGTAGTTTTCTTATTCTACGTATGGATGGCTTGGATAGGAATATAATGCTCAGTGATTTACCACTACTACGACTACCCAATAACAACATTACAATGTACCAAGAAGCTTAGTACGCACTGTAATTCGTGAGCTAATTTTATATTTATTTGGAAAAGGCTAAGGAATCTTGAGCCCTACATATCGACGTTCCAGATACAATGTGAAGATGTCGACAAAGTTGTGAGAGGGATGGGAGTCTACTTGCGGTGCGTGAAAGTATGTAGGCAGACATTAATGTGTCGTGTATATTTTTCAGTGTTGATTTTTTGGTGTGCATCAAAATACGCAAACTACAAATATTAAACATCCTCTCACTCTGCACCAAATTAATTCGCAATGCGAGTAAGCCGTGCTGCGAGCCGATTTCATTGATTGTTTTTACTCTGTGGGATATACGCCAAATAGTAGTACAGTTCTTCAAAATACTGACAGTTACGTTGCATTATATAAATACATCAAAAGTACCATGATTAAAAATTGAATGAAAATGATGTGAAGCCAAATTAAGTACTGGCTTAAAGAACTAGTATCCAGGCCATAATCTTAAAAAAAAAGAATAGTAGTACAGTATTTATTATTATTTTTTACTATAAATTCTAAAAATATTGTTTATTTTTTGAATACAGCTGTCTATCATAATTATACAGGGTGTTTGGTAGCTAGATACAAAGCTTTAAGGGGATGATAGCCGAGGTATTTTTGAACATTTTTAGCCATATATGTCTTAGCCGAAATTTGATATTTTTTTTTTAAATTGAAGACTTAGAAATTTTAGGAAAATACCCAGAATTTGATAGTCACGAGTCAATATTGCCCCAAGTAGCGTTAATTTGGAAACAAAATCTTTTATTTCGGATAGTTTAATGTGTATTGGACCAAATGACATAATTTTTAAGTGTCTTTCTTGCCAGAAAAACAAAATGGAGGCATTCGAAATTACTAAAAATGTTTTAGGTTGGAACAGTCATTTTTCTGTGCCATAAAAAAAAATTAAAAAAAATCCTTGAAATGTTCAAACATTTTTAGAAACATGCCTGTTTATTGTTCTTTCTTTTAAGGTATCACTCATTCACATTGCTTGCTAAATCTGAGATAAAAAGTAAAAACCAAACTCAGGGAGCGCTCGCTAAGAATGCACTAGTCTTGAAATTTTACTAGTAAATTTAGTGACATAAACAAAGATAAAATTAATGTAAAAAAAAATTGTAAAATTAATTAATTTAGTATTCAAATCACAACAAACCGAAGATTAATGATTTAATTTTAATCTTTTTTTTCATGTAATTTACTAGTTAAGTACCTTTAAAGTGAAATTCCAAGACTAGTACATTCTCTTAGCGAGTGCTCCCTGAGTTTGATTTTTACTTTTTATCTCAGATTTAGCAAGCAATGTGAATGAGTGATACCTTAAAAGAAAGAACAATAAACAGGCATGTTTCTAAAAATGTTTGAACATTTCAAGGATTTTTTTTTAATTTTTTTAATGGCACAGAAAAATGACTCTGTTCCAACCTAAGACATTTTTAGTAATTTCGAATGCCTCCATTTTGTTTTTGTGGCAAGAAAGACACTTAAAAATTATTTCATTTGGTCCAATACACATTAAACTATCCGAAATAAAAGATTTTGTTTCCAAATTAACGCTACTTGGGGCAATATTGAGTCGTGACTATCAAATTCTGGGTATTTTCCTAAAATTTCTAAGTCTTCATTTAAAAAAAAAATATCAAATTTCGGCTAAGACATATATGGCTAAAAATGTTCAAAAATACCTCGGCTATCATCCCCTTAAAGCTTTGTATCTAGCTACCAAACACCCTGTATATTTAGCTTTATTTATTCGCACTCTCATAATGTGTATTTGAAGTGTCAAAAAGTCGTGTGTTTGAGAATAAAGTGGCTTCCAACAAGTAGTTTTTGACACTTCAAATATATAAATTGTGGGAGGATCGAATCGAAACATTTTATTGGAGGCATAGCATACTGCACTCGACAAAAAAAAGGGTTTCACAAGGATGACCAACATCATAAAATATATAATAAAGAGTATCTGATTCTTTCTGTAACTGTAAGTGAATAATAAATGCGCGAATAACATTTTAGTTTTGATCGATAATAGTTCGAACTGCTTTTTCGTGGTTATATCCTCATAATTAGACTCCTCGTTACAGCGCAAGGGCAATCTGGGGGCTACTCCAAAATCTAATTTTTGAAGTTCGTATCGCGAGCGAAACGGCAACAAACGAACTTCGGAAATCGAATTCTGGAGTAGGCATAAGGCTTATCCAGTGTTATTATTGTCGACCTCGACAGCAATTGGACAACCTTCATCTTCGTTGGTAGTAAAAAGGATTATAATATCCAAAGACTGAATAATCCGCCGATTTATTGTGTAGGTACTTTTACTCATTCTTAAACCCTCTGGTGTCTTTATTTTATGATACAAAATAAACACTGCATTTAGCTATAATATTTAATTTATTTAAATATAGGTAACAGTCAGTATAAATTATTTTATAAAACAACAAAGAAATTTTTATTTCTGATAAAACAAACTACCTATATAAATTGCAACATTTTGGATAGTTAATAATTCAAAAACAATAAAATTAACTGTAGAAAAATTGCATAAAACTCCCATATTATCATTTGCTAAGCAAAATAATATTAAAGTAACAAGTTAGGTAGGTACTTAGTTAAAAGTATTCTTGTAAAATACTATAGGTACTTACTCACTGTACTCAGCTTTAGTATACCTATTTTTTATTTATTTTTTCCTGCTACATTTTTATTATATCCGGCACTTGTTAGGTAAATATACAAAGAATCATTCCATTGCAACAGATTAGGCCTGTTCGTGGAATGACCTAACAGTCTACATATAGCATTTGCTCTTTATTTTTCGTTGTCGAATTTTATGTTCTTTACAAGTTGGCAACGGCCGAAATCAATTTGACATAAATGTCAATGCCCTTGAGAAAGACGTCAGCTTTCAAAAACTCATTGTGGTCGTGCAAAAGCACAGGAGTGAAATTCATAGGTGAGAATCCCAGTGCAGGAATGCCAACCTGACGAACGTATCTGCTATCGGTAGCTGCCGGAAAAATTCTGCAATCCAGTTTGATTTTCCTGAAATTTGAATTTACAATTAATTTTCCTTTAAAATTGAATAGGATCCGTATTTTACTATTTACTTTGAATAAATTAGGTAAGTAAAAATAACTTAAATATGAGTGTTTTCCCTTTCGATCTGTGTCATAAAATACATGTTTTTTTTGGTTCAATTTATTTACAAACGCATTTTTTTTAAATCCATTAATGTACCTACAATCATTAGTTTTCAAAATAAGAGAGACTAGCTATTTCCTATATTTAAGTTAATTGGGTGTGAAGTTCTTTTTTCCATCTTTGCACGATAGGGACACTATAAGTTAACTTACAACTCATCAGCCGCAGCCTTGAACGCTAGCCAGTAAGGATTGCTCGCGTCTATTTTGGTTGACTCCACTTTGTCGTTTCTCTGTTCAAAGTCGTACGTTACTCCACCGCCAGCTTCCTTGCACCATTGTTTGATCTGAATACATTCGACATCAGTAAATAACAAAGCCATGCCAGACTAAACAAATATTTTCTTTGTTAAATACTCCAAAATAAAATCTATTTACTACTATAAAATCGTGAAGTATTTAATTATAATTGGGAATCGGAACTTAAACAATTTTTGGTTTATTATAATACATGGTGACATCTAAGACGTAATACAAAATTAACGTTTCGGGCTCAGTTAATGACGGAGAATTCACTACACTAACTCATTTGTAAGGGTTAGCCTTGTTTAATTTTTCCTTATTTTCAAACAAAAAAATAATAAAAATCTCGGAGTGTGGTCACCGTACATTCAATAATCGAATTTCATAAAGTTTTTGTCTAGTTTACGTCTTAGAGGTCACCCTGTGTAATATAAATACATCTAGTAATCTAAACTACAATTTAACTCACCGTGTTCTCGAATTCCACATGGTCGACTGAAATGGCTAATCGCATATCGAACACCACGCTCAACATCTCCGGAACAACATTCGATTGCACGCCACCCTATTCGAACCATCAATATCATTAGTAAGATTTCAAGCTGAATCGTTTGTTACCAAAATACATGTTTTAACTATGCTGAGGTCTTAATGTAGTTACTTTAAGCTGAGTACAGGGTTTGAACTGCTTTACAACTAGGCACACTTACCATTACTATTCAGTTTCAGTGGTCAGCGTGAAATAAAGTGTACGTTGTTGAAATTATAAAGAATTTCACTTTACAAATTTACAAAAAACAATAAGTGTCGTAAGATTTTTAACCGCCGACGCAAAAAGTGGGTGTTATAAGTTTGCGTGTGTGTGTCTATAGGTCTGTCTGTGGCATCGTACAGTTGCCATAAGATATATCGTAGCGGGTAAGGTCCACAAATATTTTTGAGCAGCATTGGATTTCAATTAATTCGTTACACAAGATAAGTTTAATAACATCAGAACAAATATAAGAGCAGCGACTTTTCAGTCAATTCGGAACGTTCAATGAGGTGAGGTAAAAATATCAGGAAGCACTGATCTCCAAAGGTATCGACAGTCCGGCTGATCATAAATATATGAACATTTGTCTAAAATATACCTTATAGCCCAGCAGTGGACAGTATACAGGATGTTTGGTAGCTAGATACAAAGCTTTAAGGGGACGATAGCGGAGGTATTTTTGAACATTTTTAGCCATGTAATGTCTAAGCCGAAATTTGATATTTTTTTTTAAATTGAAAATTTGAATTGAAAGAACTACATTAATAAATCAAATGTCTTTTTCACACATTATTTACTAGTAAAATTTCAGGACTAGTGCATTCTTAGCGAGTGCTCCCTGAGTTTGGTTTTTACTTTTTATTTTTAACAAACAGTCTAAAATACAGTTACTTGTGCATCCCAACGAGTACACTATAAGAGACATCGTTCATTATTATCATCGTACATATTTCTGTTTGGTTTGGAATTCAAATCTACATAAGGTTTATTTTCCACAAAATGTTCAGATCTTTATGTTATGATCAGCCTGACTGCGTCGATACCTTTGACGATCTGTGCTTTCTGATATTTTTACCTCATTGAACGTTCCGTATTCAATTAAAACTGGCGCTGCTCTTATATTTATGACAAATTGCGTGTTCTGATGTTATTAGATAACCTTATCTAGAATAACGAATTTATTGAAATTTAATGCTGCTCCAAAATATTTGAGGTCGTCGCCCGCTACGATACATCTGATCCGATTTTGCTTCGGTTTTCTTCATTCAAAACCCAGTTTCCTTTCGGCTTCTTAGCCATGTTTGGCAAAAATCGGTCCAGCAATTTATAAGTATCAGCTCTCTTTCAAAATGATGTTAGGTATTTTTGGCATAAATATGAATTACATACTTTTTTATTTACGTTTACTCGATTAATGCGTGGCGGGTTTTTTTAATTTAAAGTTATGGAATATAATGCCAAATTTTACGAAAGAAAGAGAAAAAACGGAATCACTCACATAAATCTGGGTCATATTGATTGTGGTGACATCGCCAGTGGTTAACTTTGGGTCACTTTCCAGAATTTGTTTTTGCTGTTCTCTCAAGTCCATAAACTTGTCGATGATATATCTCAACTGCAAAATAATATCGAATCTAAAAAAAATCTCCTTGGAGGATACCTATATTAATCATATTCACCTACTTGAAGCATACCTTCTCACCAGCCGTATTTGGGAGTATTAGCGATCCATGCCCGGGGTTTCCTGTGCAGTGGACATGAATTTCTAGAAAAAAAAACAATTTAAAGAAGTTTTCAAACGCTATTCATAACATTTTTTGAACACAAAATGGATAACACGAGTTTATTTGAGGTAGAAATAATAATATAATTATTATGTAGCGCAAAAAACATATAACTTTTCTGATAAAATTCAAAATATGAGTTTGGTGAACTTACGCCAAATGCTTCGCTCGCCATTGAACAAGATGAATTCTTCCTGGGGGCTCGCTATTCCCTCGTCCAAGGCGAAGCCAACATTGAGTGCTTTAAATTCAGGTGTGTGAACAAATTTCATCATCCCATCGTGACCACCGATTTCCTCGTCTAAAATGTGAATTGTACCGCTACTAAGTACCAACCAAGATATAAAAATTAGGTCTATTATTAAACAGAAGCGACAGCAAATATTTCTTTTAAGACAGAATAATTGTACTTTATCTCAATTTATCGCTAAATAAACACTGCTTTAATTTACATTTACACGTGCTGTTACAGTTATCTGCTGAAGTAGTTATGACTTATTGCAAACAATACCTACTTTTAGTCGCGGCTTAGATGTAATTAAATGTGAGCTATGCCTAAATAACAGTAAATAAAAGACTCGCGCAGTTCAATCAGCAAATCGCATGTAACACTTGACTTGTGTTGTGTTCTATTGGTAGTTAGTTCAATAGATATAATATTATTATTTTACCTAGAACAAACGTAACATGCAGAGTTCTTTTCAGCTGAACTTTGGCCGCCTGCAGTTTACTTATGGCTTCTAATTATCGTTAGTTCAATACATATAATATTATTATTTTACCTGGAACAAATGTAACATGCAGAGTTCTTTTTAGCTGAACTTTGGCAGCCTGCAGTTTACGAATGGCCTCTAAGTATTGTATGCCAACACATTTCATATCTTGAGAGCCGCGGGCAAATATCTTGCCATCTTTGTCGATATGAGCACTGAATGGAGGATGAGTCCAACTTTTCTGAAATAAACATAAACAGGTAAGTATTAGTAAGTAAGTATACTTATGTACTTATGGCATAATATAATAATATGTATATCATGCTGAAGGTATTCTATAATCAATGATATATACTTCAAATACAGGGACAACATCCATGTGTGAGTTTAACAGTATTGAAGGCAGAGTCGGGTCAGTGCCTGTCCATGTCAATACAACGATTGGTTTCTTGGGCACTATTTCGTGTACTGTGACAGCTAGATTAAGCGAAGCTGCTTGCCTCCTTAGAAAGTCCACACACGCATCTGAAATGTGACAAACCAATAAAATTTACTTATTTATTAATATGTGCATTACAGTTATTCAATAGAGCTGCGTGGCTCGGCCAGCAGCGTCAACCTGCGCTCTACCACACTTAGCAGACTTATCGTTGCCATTACTCTTGGGCTACTACTTAATGCAATAAGTAAAAACTTTTGACTTTAACTTAAATAAAACAACAGAGGGTAACGTTTAATTTGTCAAACAATTTTTGAAAAGAGTCACAATTTAATTTTAATTTTTGCAGCATAAAGCTATATTTGGCCTTATACGGGCTCCATATAGCTAAGTTAAGACTCCAAATTGCTTTTATAAATGAACTCGCATATGATCTGAACGGGTGATGATTTTAAATGTCCGAAACGTATGGGGCATAACAAGTTTTACATAATTTATTGACGACGAATTTTAAACTTGCCAAAATTTTATACGGCATAATTTGTAATTATCCGAATGGTTGCTTGCCTGCTTGTGATATTATTAGCATAATATTGACATAGACCATTTTTAAAATGCAGCCCTTAATGATTTAACCTGCCCTGTCTAGTTGATTTACGCAGCCAGCGAGCAAGCAAGCCAGCAAGACTAGTCGAAGCAGAAGCAACTCCGATAGGTTAAGTTCAAAAACTACTTAAGGTGAGGCGAAGTGCAGCTCTCCTCTTAGCTTTCGTTGTTAATTATTATCATTGTTCTGAATAACGCCTTAACAATAAAAAGTACCTTTTTGACTTAATTATGTAAATACCTAAGCCACTTTCTGCCTTAAAAATTATTCGATTTAGATCGGATATGCATGCGTGATAGAATTCTGCGAATCCTAATTATGCGAAATTAGTAACTGTACACATAAAATTACTCATTATTGATTATTAAATATAGATTTATTAGGTAGGTACCTGTCTAGCCACTAACTAACTCTTGATCTTTGTGGTACAGTTATAAAACTTCAAGAGTCAAGTTTTCAATGCTATAAAAGGTAGCACACGGACGGTTTTCATGAAATCTAATAAAAGTTATGTGTCGTTTTAATGGCTAATGAGTTGTTTAATATATTTGACCGAAAGTACCTAATGGGTTTCGAGGAAACAGAAATGTCACTAAAAATTGCAAACAGGAAGGGATACCAAGAGTGTATAAGTCACATGCAACCGACATCCTTCAATTACACTACATAGTCTCAATTGCCTGATTCTAGATATGTACCGTCACAGGACAAATGCGTTACATCCTGAGGGGTCGGGCCTACTCCTGTCCTTCATTCATTTTATTCATACAACTGCCTACGACTTGCAGACAAAGTAGAAAAGTTGAATACCTATGTTATTAATAATTAATTTAATTCGCAGATTAATTAGATTAGCGTTTGTCTCATAGTTTTAGTCATGTACCACCATATTTTAACTATGAAGAAACTGAATAGGTCTACATAAATAATCAGCGTGAGGAGACTGCTACACACCAGTATTATTTTTTGTGTTATTTTTTTTATAAGTATGTAGGTACATACTTTCGCCCTAGTAACATTATTTGTATGATTTGTTGAATAGTAAGCGCATGTTCTGTACCTAAAAAAGATAAAACAGAACCATTATAGGATCACTTTGTTGTTCGCCTGTCAGTCTGTCCAGATACTTTTCACATAAATGCGTGGAGATATCAAGGTGATTCATATCGAATACATACTCAGAAAGCTACTTCTTGTAGTAGCAGTGAAAATATTTATAAAATTCTATGTTAACGCAATCAAAAGATACAGTCATTATCATTAGACAAGGTGTTTCTATACTAGTTACCGTGAAATCAAAATCTATAGGGTACTTCTAGCTGTCCTAGAAACTTAAAATTTGGTACAAAGTTAGTTGCTCTTCTAGCACTTTGAGTGCAATAATTCTGAATGTATTTTTAAAGTAAAAACCGGCGTTGAGCACTTTTTGAGATGGGATAAGGTGTGGAATAACATTGCGTTCACTCTGGTGACCGCGATTCAAATCTCGTGTAAAAGTTTTTTTTTCTTTTGCGTTCGTAGTTTTTTTCATTTTGCGTAAGTGTGCGTGTGTAGTTTTCACTTCTGCCGGGTGCCGGCACTCCCGAGGTGCAACCCGTCCGTTTTTTTCTGTTTGTCTGTCTATGTCTATAACGAATATAAAATGTCCCCATACCACACTCCGAGCCCGACACGCACTTGGCCGTTTTTTTAAGTATGGCTTTTGAAGACAAGTCTTTTTGCTGTGTTTGGAGAGTATTTATTTTTTACTTTGATAAGAAATACCTACTTGGTGTCAGATACCAGATAAGATATTTTTTTCTATGTAGGTACAGTCAAATAATAATATTATTTATGCACAATATACAAGGACATAATATAATGGTTTATTTTTAGGCTTACATTTTGTATAATTTAACAAGAAATAATGTGATTTGTTAGATTATTTCACCGAAATCGTTATCCTTACAGTCATTTTATTTGCAAGTATATGTGCATACACAGGCAGTGTTTTTTATGATCTAAGTTGAAACTTTATTATTTTATGTCAAACCTAAGTGGGCAGGCTTACTTAATGCTAAAAAGTTGATTTGGAATTGCTATAAATTCTGACTTAATTTATTGGAACCAAATATAAGTAATTTAAAACCCTCTTTCTCTAACCACGTAAATACTGTCTAGAATGATTAAAGCCACATATTATACACATATATAAAAAATATAGCACTTAAGCAATAACAGTTAGTAACATACCATAATTAATATTCGGCTGCACACTTGGTATCTGTAGATACTCTACAAAATTTGCAATGGCTGGATTGTTTGCGTACGACATTCTTCAAACGTTAACTCACTATAGGCTCTGAAACAGAAATGAATGATAGTTGTTTCAACTAGTCTTTATATGAGACAATTGGCAGCTAGGTACATACTTGTGATATGATAATGATATCAGGGTTCTCTATTTACCGCGATAACTAGTACCGATGTTATTGTTTGTTTGTTTGTCACTATTCTGGATACATTAAGTATCAGCTGTTTTAATGGTTGAAGTTATTTAGTTGTCATTTACCTCTTGTATTATTTATCCCTTTGTACTTACTAGTTAAAAAGTTAACATAATTATAAACATTATTTCATCGTTATTCTCCATTTAGAAGCTGTAGTACACTCAAAATGAAACTGACCTTAAAATAGTAAGTTTGTCCCTACGTGGATGTTTGTTAAGTGTGTTAGATTCTTTATTTTTGTGCAATAAATTAGTTACATACTTACACAAATGCTATAAATATATCTTACTAAATAATGTTCCCATTCATGACTATTTTGTTTGGACAAAAAAGTTATCAAATCACTCACTATAGTTCTAATCACTACACAACACGGTAGTTGCTTGGCAAGCTGCTACTTCGACGTTGACTTGACACGGTTGACAGTTAATAAAATTTGACAACCATTACTTTTAATGTTGGTAGTTCAGATTTCTTAAATTTGATGTAGTCCACCAGTCCATGCAATTCATAGTTAAATTTATAGTCTGTGGAATGTGTCTGTCAACAAAAGATGTCACTGCATTGCGGTTAGGAATACAAATGAAAAGAAAGTAACTCAACTTTGGGCTCGATTTTTGTTCCGATAGTGATAAGTACGAAAATACGAATGTGGTAACATAATTGATTGCTCTATCATGAATGAAGAATATTACCAACTGACGGCGGAGCTAGACGCAAGAGAAGTCTTACGATATTTGAATGATTTGGGAATACACAATATAAGTGGGGAAGTTTTGAAATACTTCATAACAGGTAAATAATGTGGAAGTTTTAAACTAACTAGTACTAATAAATACGCCGAAGTGTAAGCTTTCTCGAAAGTGATTAAGGAAAGCAATTTTAGACGCTATACTCCTTCAATTATTTTTTTGGGAATGTGGCTCCATCAGATTAAAACTTAATTGTTTGCTGCCACATTTGGAGGTTTTTGGCAGTGATACTTCACTTGTCTCACTTGGATTATCCATTGTTAAATATTGGTGTACATTGGTGCAATAGCCTGTATTTATACCTTTTTAATAATAAAAATGTGATTATTATTCTAACACTAATTCAACTGTTCTACAGATTTAAAGAAATTCATCAAATATGACCTACAACAGAAATATGAAAAGCCAGATGATCAGGAGAATGCATATACACAAGGCCCAGAGAGGCTACATAGTGCTAGTACATTCTCGTCAAGAATTAGATCTCGAGTTTCTGAAGGAACTGAATTAAAATGTACCAGAGATTGCCAAATCAGAAGACGAAACCTGCTTATACGTAACACCCATTCTGCCCCTAATGTCAGGCAAGAGGTGCCTGAAGAGAAATCTTTGAGAAGGGCTTGTTCGTGTGTTAGAGTTGAGAAGAAAGATTCCACTACAAATCAGCCCAAAATTACAACTACAACAACTTTGAACAAAAATTGTAAGTTCTAATACTAAATTCTGGCATTCCAAATAAAAAAAAAAGTGTATTGCATTGCCATATTAGTTTTAATTGTTAATATACATCTAGGTTTTCAAATTGCACACAGGGTCAAAAATGTATAATCATCTGGAATTGCTCAAAAATTTGTAGTACAAAAAATATTTTTCATACAATTGTACATACATACATAACATACATAAATCACATCTTTATCCCTTACAGTTATAAAGGTTCCAAAGCAGCCAATAAAAAAGAAATGTGATCCTGTTTCTCTCTACCACTACTACACATCACTTTGGGAAAAATACAAGCCCAATGTTCCTGGTGAAAACAACTGGTCAGACTTACGGTGGAGTGTGCGCCAGAAAATGGCTGGCTGTACAGATGTTCCAATCAAGGTTGGTATCTCAGTTAAATAGTATTAACCGGTAAGAAATCAATGTTTGGTTTGATGATTTAATTAAACTGCACCAAATTGACCAAAGCAAACGGGTATGGGTAAAGGATAAATAATTTTCACTAATATTATTAAGAGGAAAGATTTGATTGCTTGTTTGAATTGAATAGGCTCTGAAACACCATTAGAATCCTACATTATACCTGATGAACATATAAGCTAACTCTGTGCTGAGAAAGTGACGAAAAACAGCTTGTTAATAATACACAACATCCATGTTTCTACTACAAACTTTCACATTAATCATACAAAAAATGTTTACTCTACCAGGATTCCAATGTGGGACCTCTAGCTTTATAGTCAGGGTTACTAATCACTGCTTGTTTATCACTACATAGTATAAAATAAAGTCGCTTTCTCTGTCCCTATGTAAACTGCACAAAGGATTTTGATGCGGTTTTTTTTTACTAGATCAAGTGATTCGAGAGGAAGGTTTTAATGTATAATTCTACGCAGACGAAGTCGCGGGCAGAAGCTTAATGTATATTTAAATAAATATTTTTATTATTTTGATCTAAAGACTCATTATAAAAATGTAATTCCGAACACAACATGAATATTCGTTGTTCTATTGTCTCAGTCAGCCAGGAACGGGATAGTGCTTTACCCAGATTTTGTTACTGGTTGAGTCAACAATTTCACAGGTTTTAAATTTGTTTTTATTTTCAGGTTTCAGCAGCTCCATCACAACAAAAAACTGTGGATAAGTGACACAAACTTCAAACTTTCTTTATATCATCAATCAGAGGATGTAAAAGCAAGTTTTGAATAATTTTATATGAGGGAAGTAGTTAGGTAACTGTAATGTGTAATCCATTTGTGAGAAACAATGTGGTGCTTCTAAGTAATGTAATTTGTATTCATTTGATGTGATGCTGAACAAGTCAGTACTCATCTGCTTCCAAGCTCTTTAATGTTATGATGACTTAAAATGTTAATAAATAAAATGTATCATTTTGGTAAACTAATCCAGTAATGGATCATTTTAGTATGATAGTTTTAAGGGACAAAGACATGATTTATGTATAGTTTTACATTCCAGAGGTTCATACAGTTGCCAACTTTTAACTGATGATTTGTGAATGTTATCACAATAAGACAGGTTAATGAATGGTCTGTTAAAGAGTGGTGGTGAATACTATAATTAAATAAATAATAATACAAGTATTGTTTTACAGTTTTATTTCTATTCTAACTTTTTTTGAGGCAAGTTACACTTGATCCAACTTATATTCAGCCTGCTTTTCTGTGGTGATTCCATGCAGGTGGCTCAAAATGCGTTCTTCAATTCTTTCTGCTGCAGACATAGTAAGTATTAATGTGTCATGTTTCAACATTGAGTACACATTCAGCCCATAGACAGGCATTATGTTGACATGTGGCAAAGCATCTGTGGCCACTGTTATGTTCCTTGGGGCAAAGTCCGTGCTGAAAAAAGGAAGTAATTTTAAAATGTGGGTGGACCATATTGTAACTATTTTCCATTCCAATCCATTCAAATGGCTTTGCAAACAATCCAAGTTTATTTAAATTCCCTCACAATCACATTCAACGGAATGTCAATGGATCATACATGATTGATATCTTAGGACATTTTATTATTATTACATTTAAATTTTATATGACCTTAGGGGGGGCTTGTTTGCTTACAATAATGATAAAATGGATTGGAATGGACTATAAGTAAAATTATGTAAGTTGCTTTGTAAAGGACAAAAGTCAATTTAATGTAAAACAATGTAGGGAATCATAGTAGAGAATTAAATGATATAGGGTAAGATGAGCTGTTAGCTGGTGCCTATATTCTTAGTAATAACTTACTCATCAACAATAAGAACTGATGGTCCCCAATTCCTGTTCTCTATCAGCTCTGCTAGATACTCCGGCTCATCTGAAGGTAGTTCAAGGTCTTTGACTATATGCAGGTCATCTTGAGCTAATTTGGCTGACAGTGTTGATGTGAGACCATGTAGTCTGACATGGAAAGGAAGCATGAAAAAGTGTGTTGTGCCGGAGCGTGGTCCGTGAGCAACGCCTCCTCCACGGAATAATGGGGAACGGATTGAACCATGTCTAGCCCGGCCTAGACCTTTCTGAGGCCACGGCTTCCTGCCACCGCCGCGTACCTCAGCTCTAGTCTTCGTGTGAGCCCAAGATACCCATCTGTACTTCCTCTGCCATACCACATTACGTTGTATTATGTCCAGTCGAGGGACGGCAGCATACACAGATGGGTGAAGTTCAAAGAGCCCTAATTTTTGTTCTTCAATTGTATCAATATTTTCTATCCATACTTCACGAGGCTTTGTATATTGAGGTTCAATCTTCCATTCCTTTCTTGTCACAGTTATTGCATTGTTTCCAGCGCCAGTTGTAACAGCTGTACTCGCCGAAGAAAGGGCTCTAATTTGTGGTTTGATATTAATATGCAAATTTTTTATCGCATTTATTAATAATGACGTCATTATTAGTATTACGTACTAAATTGTTTCTCGAATATGGCTCGATCAGCAGTTTTAAATCATATTTTACTTCGATATTCCAATAAAATTGATGAATTGAATAACATAACATAACCTCAAACATTCATATTCCACAGATTAAGTACAACCCATCCCCATTAGTATAGTCGAATTACGGAAAAGTATGGAAGTAATTCGTGTAGTCGTGTTTTTTTGTGGAATCGTTAGAGGGCACGACTAGATGGTTTCCCTCGGTTTGCACCTTTCTATCATGTATGGAACACTTTAAAATATTAGGTATAAACTTCAAATGCCGTTATTTTGGAGTATGATAAAAGGTATTAGGCGCAAGTTTAGCCACGAGAAGGGTCCCCTTTGGTACATAATGTATGTTAATTAAAAAGGTGTACGATGTATAGAATCTTGGTAAAATATTTTTTTCTGATTGCGGCTCGAGGATAATTTAGACGGTTGGTGCAAACTTAGATTAAGCTTTTCAAAGTATTATAAACACCCAGGTAACTTTGCACCTCCGTGCAAAGTATGGAACATGTTTTTTTTCACTCTTTTGTAGATTGTACTTCGGGGGAAATTAAGATAGTCGTGAAAATTTATAAATAACACATATTTAAAAGATACTACATTCGCACTCAATAAAAAAAAGAAAATTTTAACCGGAAGTTTGGTAAACATAGTTCTATCTAAACGCAAGGAATAGCAGCGAACGCTAGGTAGCGGGTAGTATTACAGAACCGCATGTTCCGTGTAGAAATGTCAATTTTTTATGGGGTGCGAATGTAAATCAAACCAAGTTAAGACGATTGTGACGATTTTTATTAATTCCAAAATTTCCCCCGAAGTACAAAGACAGTAAAACATAGAAAACTACTTTCCGGGTGTCGCACCCTGGTGCAAATTTGGTATTGTGTTTTGATATATATTCTCATTATTTCCTCAATTTGCACCGCGTTCTGTATTTTTCCCGGGGCCGCAATGCCAAAAAGTATATTTTTAGTTATATGATTTTTTTTTGTATGTTCCGTAGCTTGAATTGAGCTAAATAACGGGTGCAAATATAGATTAAGATGTAATAAAACGTATGGCAAATTGCACAGACTACACCTATTTTTTCTTCTTAGTTATTACTATTACACCATTTTCAACCAATTCCACCCCTTTCCGGGGGGGTGAATATATCAAGTGATGTATTAAATTCCATTTCTAACCCATACAAATCAAAAACAATTGTTTTTATCAGTTCTTAGAATTATTTCCTGACTTAAGGGAAATTTCACGTATTTTGCCTCCACTACATTTACACCACGGCGCTTCTACACTACAAGTTTCAAGTGTCAAAAAGTCACTTGTTCAGCCAAGTATGTAAGCAAAATGTATCGTATGAGGATTATCCGTTCTATTCACCACGTTAGCTATGAATTTTAAGTACATACATACATACATACCTACATACATGAATCACGGCTTTATCCCTTACGGGGCAGACAGAGCCTGAGGTTACAAGACCTAAAGGCCACGTTTAGCAGGATACTGGGCGTATAGTAGGAGGAAAGGTGTATCAAAATAGTGATGGGTTGCCAGCCGCATCGCCTATAACATGATTCCTAAGATTTTCGCTCACTCGATTTTCCCTCAATGGACTTTTACCATCTGCGCGGGAAGAGAAGTAACTGGTACATTCTATAGTTTTTCCTTTTAAGTTTTGATTTTAAGTTCTTTAAAATAAAACTGCCGTGAAATGTAGACATAACTATTTGATAAAATAATACCGGGTACGGGTATAAATAGTGAGAGGAGGCCTGTGTCCAGCCAGTGGGACGTGTATAGACTGAAAACGATGATGATGATACGAGTCACTACGGGGATGGATTTCTTGTTTTGCTTAAAAACATAAGTTTTAGTATATAAATACAAAAATAAAGAATCAAGTGTTGTGAAATGAACCTGTAATCGATTTTTTTAACTTTGCAAGGCGAACAGATCGTTTAGAAATAAAAAACACATGTTTTAATATCTTCACGATCGTATATCCTTACTTCACAAGACGTTTAAATTATTCAGGTGGGATGGGGGGTCACTTATCGACGCTCCTACACTTAAATTCAAGTTTCAAAAAATGACATTTGGTCGGTGAGGTGAGATTGGTAGGGGTAACTTTTGGACACATGAAACTGATAGTGGAGGAGCGTCATTATGATTTTCGCAAACATTCATGCACACAGTATCTGGGAGGTATGGAGCCTACTTTATACTTTAGATTTCAGATGAATAACTAATTTTGTAAACTTGGAAAGAGTCTTTAAAAAATATGTGGGACTGGAGTTACTGCACAACATTTTTCTTATTTGTGAAACGCCCGATAGATTGTGCTCTGCTGCTTTTACAATACAGTCATTTTGACTGCTTTCATTAGCAGTGGGATGTATAAGATATATATCACTAGGTACATAGTATAAAACAAAGTCGCTTTCTCTGTCCCTATGTCCCTATGTATGCTTATTATCTTCAAAACTACACAACGGATTTTGATGCGGTTTTTTTAATAGATAGGGTGATTCAAGAGGAAGGTTTTTATGTATAATTCTACGCAGACGAAGTCGCGGGCAGAAGCTAGTATTATATAAGATAAGATGTATAATATTATAAATATATACGCTCAAGAACGAACGAACGAACGTTTCATGTAATCTCAGGCGAAAGGAAATTAAATGAACGATATATTTATGTACAGGTAGTACAACAATAGTGGGACAATTATTAATGAATAGGTTAATTTGGTTTCGTCAATGTTCAGTTTAGTGAACAATTGGGATTGTCTAAAAAAAAATACCTATCCTTTTTATATTTTTTTTGTGCAGAATAGTCAATTATAAGAAACCAATTTCAATATTTTCTCATATAACTCGGTATTTTTTTTACTATTAATTATTGAAAGTATTTTGGTTGATGACGTCAGAGTTTCCACTGCCGGTGCCACACATCTGCTTATTGGATAAATTGGTCATAAAACGTATGTGAAGCGCCGCCATTAACGTCTTTTCTATCTGTGGTGAAGTTGGCAAACTAATAATAATAATAATAATAATAATAATACTTTATTTAAATAAGCGGTTTTTACAAATGACATATCCATCAGACTCCAAACTAGGCTGAGCCTGTATCTTGGGCGTCTGCGAGAGCGAATTATTAACTAAGTAGTTACTAAAATACATTAACAAATGGGCGTTATTAAAAACTACAGTGAAGTGCATGCAAAAGGTGAACACAACTACATAATAAAGAGAGAGAAGGTTCGCAGCGGAGAACATAACATAACAATTCAAAAGTGTGCGTGCGCGCGTGTGTGTGTGTGTGTGTGTGTGCGTGGGTATGTGTATGTGTGTGTGTTAGGCTGAAAATCCCGTGTGAGATGAGTTAGAGCACCGTGACATTATTTACTTTTATTGTTATTTATTTACTTACGATTTGTTACTAACTAGTTTTTCCGTTTCCATATAAGATAATGTTACTAGATATTTTTTTATAATTACTTTAGCTCTGTGGACCGAAAGAAGCTTAACATCACAAACTCTGCAGATATTGTTGTAGGTGCAGGGGTGAGAGTAGGCTGGGGATTTCCTAGCCAAAGCAGATCCGAGGGGGGGCAGGCTGCATCTAAAGTTACGCTTACTCAGCATCAACTCATATTGTGAAGAGTTGAGTATACTACTGTGGGTACGAGCAAACGCTTTCAAAATAAATAGCTGACGCACTCTCAGGAATTTGGTTTCACAATACAGCGCGTCCGTGGGCCAGCGGGAAGGCTTCCCAAGCATAACCTTTAACACTGCTCTTTGTGCGCGTTCCAGCCCCAATAAGAAACTCTTGCCAGCGCTGCCCCACACCGCCACCCCGTACTGCAGAATGGATTGGCAAAGTGCGTGATATACAACGCGAAGTGTATCCGGGGAGGCGCAGACTCGGAGTTTTTTCATAACATAAATTAACTTTCTAACTCTTTTAGCAAGAGTGGAAATATGTATCTTAAAAGAGAGATGCTGGTCGAAGAGAAGTCCCAAGTACTTGACATGGTCACGTCTCCCAATCTCCTGACAGGGGCATGTCTGCTGTAGGGTGGGTGACGAAGAAATATGGCTTTGCTGACATGAGTGAAATTTAATTTTCATTTGTGCTGGGGCAGCATATGCGGGTGTTTTTGAGAAAGCCATAAAATTCGTTTTTTCTACATTGAGGGTAAGCAGATTATTATTTAACCAAGTGGCAACTTTTGCAAGCCCATTTTCAGCTCGAGAAAAGGTCTCCTGCCAAGATTTTCCATGCACAGTTATCACGGTATCGTCTGCGTAGCAAACAAGCTCTGCATTAGGGATCGAAATGTCAAAGATATCATTGATATAAAGTATAAACAGGGTAGGGCCGAGTATGCTACCCTGCGGGACTCCATAGCCAATAGGAAGCTGGTCACTTATTAGTTGCCCTATTTTCACCCTTTGACAGCGATCGCTCAGATAGGAGGTAAACCAATTTAGGGCCACACCCCTCACCCCCATACATTCCAATTTTCTCAGGAGGATAGTCACCGAGACGGTATCAAAAGCCTTAGCGAGATCCAAGAATATACCTACGCACTTGTTGCCACCGTCCAGGTGACCTGATATCACATTAGTGAGGAGAACAGCTGCATCCTCGGTAGAGCTTCCCGCTCGGAATCCGAATTGACGGCTAGAAATCAGCTGGTTTCCCTCAATAAATCCGTTTAACCTAATACTCACAATTTTTTCTAATATTTTTGAGAAAATACTCAGGAGAGAAATCGGTCTGAAGTTACTTGGCGTATCCTTGGACCCGCTTTTATATATAGGAATAACTGACGCTACCTTCCAGCAATCAGGAAAACAACCAGACTCCATGCTTAAATTACAAAGAAAGGTAAGTGGCTCCAAAATCACATCCCGCAACTCTTTTATGAGCAATGGTTTCACGCCATCAGGGCCGGGGGCACTATCCAGCTTCAGCTGACAGATAATTCTGTTGACTTCCTGAGGATCCGTTGGGCGCATAAACAATGAGTTAACACTTGATTTCGCGGGTTTAAACTTGGCTGCCAAGGAGGCCTGAGTTTCTGAGAGTTTAGTTAAAATATTATCTGCGAGTTTGCTGCCATTGGTTGCGAAGTACCGATTACAGTTGTTGAGCGAATCAGATTCAGATTTACCATTAATGTTGACTAGATCCTCTGCGTCATTTCTGCGATTGGGCTTTTGACATATGCCTTTAATAGTTTTCCAAAGTTTATTTGGGTTATGTTTGTTTTCTGCCAACTGTTTATTTTGGAATTCGTTTTTTAATTTAAATAACAGGTTATCAAAGAAATTTCTGTATCTCGTAAATATTAGACGAAGAATCGGATCATGCGGAGCTGCTCTGACTTGCGAATGTAATCTATCTCTGTGTTTCATACACCTTATTAACCCCGGAGTTATCCAGGGCTTAATATTAAATCTTGAACTGTCATCAGTATCAATGTCAACATGATTCAACAATATCACAGGAAGATTCACGCGATCTTCTCCTATGAATTTTATATTTTCACAACCGTTACACATACCATAACATTCTGCGCGAAGCAGAAAGGTCCATAAACACATACCAGGTATGATCGAGACAAAACAGGACCCGGAAATAAGTCAGTAAACTCAGTAGGCGAAAGTAAACTGAAAACGTAATATTTTCGCTCTTCATTAAAATATTTAGCGGAAAATCTTTCATGTGAGCGAAGCACATCGCTGTGTGGTTACACTCTTGCCTAATTATCTACCGAAAGTGCTTCTAAATCTAAACTATAATACAACAATATGAAAGTAAACAGTGGAAAAAACAAGAACGACAGTAACAACATATATATATATACATATATATACATATATATATATATATATATATATACATATACACAATCACGCCTTTATCCCTTACGGGGTAGGCAGAGCCCGAGGTAACAGGTACCTACAGGCCACGTTTAGCAAGATTGTAGGCGTATAGGTGGAAAATGGAATCAACATAGTGATGGGTTGCTAGCCTCATCGCCTATAACATGATTCCTATTATTTTCGCCCATTCCCTCGACAGTAACAAGATTGCCCATTTGCTTGTCATCTGTCATAAGATGAATGAAATGTCAGATTGCGGGTCCAAATTGAACTCCGTAGTATAATCCACGCGTAAATAGCATAGAATTTGTAACCTTTGCAAATAAAGTACATTTTGGACCATCTACATCATGTCTGGGATTGTCAAATGAAGGTCATTGCTTATTTTTCATGTAATAAATTAATTATAGTAAAATAAAATAAAGTAAATACAGAAAACGATTTAAAAAGCATTTATCTCGAAATGGTTTTCGATTTACTATACATTGTAAAAAAATAGACAATCCCAATTAGCTATTTTTTTTTAAACTTAACCCTTTTTGTTTTTGCTGTACGTAGGTCCGTTATATAATCTGAACATACAAACACACATACACAAATCACATTTATATCCCTTACGAGGTAGACCTGGAAGACTTTAAATTGTGTACAAGAGCCTAAGGTAACAAGACCTAAAAGCCACGTTTAGCATGATTGCTTTGATTAACCGACCAGCCAAAAAGCACAGTCCACGCTCTCAACACCTAGTAATACAAAAGCCAATCCCTTAACTAATTAGAGTCATTCGGGGTAACAGCACGCAGTGGGTAAAAGTACGCGGTGGTCCGATCTCCGATAGGGGTGGGGGGGCCGAGGTCTGTATTTGTAAAACAGAGTGGCGCTACTGTCGCCGTTTAGGAGCCACGAGCCGCGCCGACGCAATCTAAGTACTGGTCGCGACACGTCGCCGAATACTTGTAGCACGCTTATTTCGTTTAATTTTTGAGCCACGGAAAAGTGTGCTGTAGTTAAATGGATAGCTCTGTGCCAGTAAGTATACTATATTTCTATTGTTCATTTAATGTAGTTTTTATGTAAGTTTATCATATTCCTAAAAAGTATTTAACGTGTGTGTTGTGACTGATTATTTGGTATATTTGCCGATTGGGGTAAGAGTACGAGATTAATAGTACGCACGCGTACGTTACCCCCGTTGCGTACTTATACCCCAAATGAAATAAAAATATCAAAAATTGTTCAATCTTTCAGAATACACCAAAATGCCGAGAAATTACATAAGGAAGGCCCCTCAGCGGACCCTCATCTCAGATGACCAAGTAATGAAGGCGAACACATCGGGTCAAGAGTACGCATTGGAAAAGTTTTCAGTTAAGCCTATGTAGGGCTAAAACTAATTAATCTTGATGAATTTTTTTCTTAAATAGTGAAAATTTATTGAATATTCTACAGATTTAATATCATAACATGCCAATTATATAATTCTTTATAGGTCTGGGAGGCCATCAAAAAAAAAATGCGTGCTCTTGACCCGAATGGCTGCGTACGTTTACCCCGCGTGCGTAACTTTACCCTAAGACTTGCGTAATTTTACCCACACATCGGGTCAAGAGTACGCATTGGAAAAGTTTCCAGTTAAGCCTATGTAGGGCTAAAACTAATTAATCTTGATGGAAAATTTTCTTAAATAGTGAAAATTTATTGAATATTCTACAGATTTAATATCATAACATGCCAATTATATAATTCTTTATAGGTCTGGGAGGCCATCAAAAAAAAAGTGCGTGCTCTTGACCCGAATGACTCTAAATACGATTAAGCCATACTTAGTTACCTACCTATCAAACTTTACATTCCAAGAGGTCAAATTAAGTTGGGGAGCTAATTTAAAAACGTAATGACCCAAATAAAAGATTGCCTAAGTGTCTGGCGGCCTGCGCATATTAAGTAGGTAGGTACCTAATAAGTAATAGTAGTAGATACTATAATTGGAGCGGAGTACCGCGGGTTGCTAGTCCTAGTTTTTAGGGTTCCGTACCTCAAAAGAAAAAACGGAACGCTTACAGAATCACTTTGTTGTTCGTCCGTTCGTCAAGACCTTTTTCTCAGGGACGCGTAAAGTTAGGTATAAAGTTGAAATTCAAACCAAATATCTAAATATGTATTTTAAAATAAACTAGCTTCTGCCCGCGACTTCGTCTGCGTAGATTATACATAAAAACCTTCCTCTTGAATCACTCTATCTATTAAAAAAACCGCATCAAAATCCGTTGTGTAGTTTTGAAGATATAAGCATACATAGGGACATAGGAACAGAGAAAGCGACTTTATTTTATACTATGTAGTGATAGTGATATGTTAGTGATGAAATGAATACAAGTCTGCGGTCTGATAGAGCTGTGAAAAAAATAATCCACAAAGTCAACTTAGTCAAATGTTACACTCAATAGTAATCTCTATTCGGACTTGGCCGGTTTTTTATGAAAAGCAGAAGGCAAACAGGCAAACAAGTGGGCCCTTTTTAACCGACTAAAGCGACGCTCAAAAAGAGTATTTTGGAGATTTTAGGCCATGAAATGAATAACAACGCAATTTGGGCTCAACTATAAATTTAAATTTCAATTTTATGGGGTAAAAAAATATAATATATTATGTTGTAGGTAGTTAATACTTCCAATATTTTTGCGAGGGAGGGAGAATCCCGTGACGCTTTCTTCATCCGAATTAACCTTTTCAGAACAAATTTTGTTCAAATGGTTACAGGAAAAGTGTTTTTATTAAATTTCTGAATTTTGATTATGAATTTGAGTGATTAGCTATATGTCAACCACGATTTATTCATGTTTTAATTATCATTTTCATTTAATTTATTTCATAACACCAATTTAATTTCATGTTTTAATTTATATTTTGTACCTAATGTTTGTATTAATTAACATTTCTACTCCAAAACTGGCAGAACACGCTGTGAATGAATCAATATTATACGTAGGTATAGAATAGATTTATTTCTCAGAATTTGGCCTACCATATTATGTATTTTGACGACATGGGTCATTAAATATTAGCTCTTCAAGTAGGTAGGTATCTTTAAGTTGGTAGTTAGGTATAGGTACCTACCTACATATAACACATGCCGTTCCTTGACAAATTCTTTCCAGCTTTGTACATCCTGGGCGCATAATCAAACTTTTGTAAATTATATGACAAATTGCCGGCTTATGTCCGTGGCTTGGCTAGCGTGGCATAAGTCTGCTTATCCCATGTGATCCATGCAATTAACCGGGATAAAAAGTAACCCGTATCCGCGCTACAAACTACCCCGAGGTCAAGCTTTCACGGCGATCGGGTGCTCTATTAAGGCGGAAAAATGGGGCAAGATAATATTTTATTATATCTTTTTACTGCCAATTTCTTGCTACTTATTTAGGTAAAATTAATAATTAATATAATAATAGTCGTCTCGGCGAACGGTCTAATAGCGATGAGCCTTGACCATCACCTTAAAAGGCTCTCGCTAGGTGGTTGGGTCAAGGACCAGATACAGAAAGCGGTACTCCTGGACACGGCTCGGATAGTCAGGAGGTTCCTCTCTCTGTCACCCTGACCACCGGTAGCTTAGGCCTCGCCTCGCTGCCGGCGGCACCCTAGGTTAGGTTTTTATAATGTTTTTATATTTTGTATTAATATTGTTTTATTACTTTTTATATGAATATTGTAAAACCTAACTAGAGATAAAAATAAACATACAGAATGGTAATGAGTATAATGTAGCGATCTTGCCGATCTTATCCATTTGTGGATGTAGTGTAGATGGCCCGCATGACGACTGAGAAAATGTAGGCACAAACTCAACTTATTTACAACTTTGGCACTAAAATCAAGCCGAAGTCTAACAGTAGTAGCACGTTTCTTCCGTTAAAAGAAAGATGATAGTTGATCTAAGTATTTCCTAAAATAACCAGGTACTTGATGCTGTCGGTGAAAATCAAAAAATGGTATTCCCACGGCCACAATATTTTTAAACGACCTTTCCAACGACACCCCACACACTACGGAGAAAAAATCTCACTTTACGTTACTTTATTCAAAATTTTATTTTACCACTATGTCGTCTTAGTTACTACGTACACCCATGCCAAATTACAGCTTTCTAGTACTAAGGATCTATGAGCTAATAAGGAATGTGTCTAATTCTACGCGTACGAAGTCGCGGGCAGAAGCTATTGGGCAACAAAAACAAACGCGCGGATTAAAATTATAAGCAAGGATTCTTCAGTGTTATTTAGGAACTCTGAATTGCGACGGATAGCATGAAGCAGCTGCCGGACTGTAGAAACAAAGTTGCGACTTCTTCTAAGTAATTTCACTCATGATCGCGTTCGAATAAAGTTTTATTGAGGAAATTATTATTTTTGGGATAAATCCATTGATTTGCGAAGCTTGATTACTGTGTGAAGAAATCCGAAAAAAAAATCAAGTACCTACTTATTTACGTACCCATGGTTCGTAATTACTGTAAACCAGGGGTTCCCAACCTATTACCCTATGCGCCTCCCTCAAGTTTATGCTAAAATACTACGCCCCCCTTGTCCCAACTCAAGTACGATGGAAATGAAACAAACGATCTACAACATACTATTAATGATTAGCGAGAACATTGTGCTTGCACTTTATTAATAAATTTTAATAAATACCTAAGAGCGTCGCGCCCCCCGTTGGATTACCCTACGCCCCCCAAGGGGGGCGCGCCCCACTGGTTGGGAACTCCTGCTGTAAACGGAGACAAAGTATTATCAATATAATTTATCACTTTTAAACGTGGTCATAAGCTATGTAACCGTCACGTACCAATATTGACTGAGTCGGTTTAAGCAAACTCAACTTTGTCGAGAATAGGAATTAGGACGTGTGGCCTAGTGATTAATAAAATGACCCTGACTTTGAAGCTAGAGGTCCCCGGTTCGAATCCCGGGAGAGGCAGGCCAGGCACTTGTACTCGTATGATGAATATGAATGTTTGTACCCAAGTTAATTATATGTATTTAAGTATGTCTATCCGTTGCCTTGTAATCCATAGTACAAGCTTTGCTTAGTTTGGGATTAGGATAATAATTGGTGTAAAGTGTCCCATGATATTAAAAAACATAGATAACGTCAGCCATTAATATTCAGGTCCTTGACCTATTTGTGGCGTTTTAGTTGAGCGGGAAAGAGGAAAATAAACGATAGTGACAAACTATATTTTTTCTTTGTTCTTGTGCTAATGTAAGTATTAGAATATCGCGTAATTAGTACGAAGTCTCCTCTTTAATATAGACTTTACATATTGATCTAAGTCCATGTATTATTACCACTTTATGGTGGCAGTAGAACAATAAATTTGCTTGCCTTGCCTATTGTTGCTACAAACTACAAATTCTATGTAAGTACTACGTGACGTCGCGCTAAAACAGAATTATTTTTGTACTTACCCTTTAAATTCCACTCAGCGCTTTCAGCCATCAGCGCCTTGCTTAACCCTTAAATTGGCAAGAGGTAAAATTTTCGAAAAATGTTTAATTAGCTATTTATAGAACTTTATTATCATCTCTAAGACCTCAAAAAAATAATATAAAAAATCTACAATTTTCCGTTTTCCGGAAAATCTATGTACACCACAGTGTACTCTGCCAATTCATCAATAGAAACGGTCTCTATGACTATGTACATCATAGATTACGTTGCCAAGGAAGCAATAAAACACAATACCTACATAAAAATATAAAAAATACACAATTTATTATAAAAACATTATTTAATTCAGTATCTAGTGATGGCAAAACATCGTAATTGGCTGAAGAAGGAGTTGGAAATACTTCATTAAATGTTGGTGTAAGCCGAACATCTTCAATGTTGTTGGCATGAGTGTCACTCGTCTGTGGGATACTTTCAGATGAATTGTTGCCAGTTGCTTCGTCTGAAGAGCTGTTCAATAAGTTTAACCTTTCCAGTGAAGAATTTAATGAAGGTGGGTCAGAGCTAGATTCTGATAAAACAGGTGGTTGCATAAAGTTAGGTTCTTCTTCAGAAGCGGACCCATCATCCGAACATGCATTGATTAAAGGAACCAAAGCTAAGATCTTGTGAGAACGTGTTTGTTTTAAGCACTGCAAACAAATGAACAAAAATATAATGCAGTCAAACATAAAACAATAGTAAAAAGTACTTAAAAATATCCCATGACAGAAAAAGAAAGATGCTAGTAAGTTGGCAACGTACACTGTGATTACCGTAGGTCAAGAGACGTACAATTGGCAACGGTAATCACAGTGTACATACTAACTTTTGAGTCTTTTTTATTATTATTCCGGAATGTACATGCAAAAAAACCACATGAACCAATCCCTTGGACTTTTCTTTTATATAAAAATACATAACATGCATTACTTTTACACAAAAATCTAGCAAAATGTTATTAAAACTTACCCGAGGTGCCGACAAGTATTTCCGCACCGAACTCATTTCGAAACTGACAAGTCTATTTTAGTGTTACTAGTGTAAACCATTTTTTCTACCAGTCACAATTAAAATTGTTGCTAGTTTCTGCTAAAAGTAGTTTAAATAATAAGGTGTAATAAAGTCAGTATTTTTTTTAAGTGAATGTACACCGTAATGTACGCTGTCAATTTAAGGGTTAAGTATTCCAAGTTACCATCCGAATAAAAGTGTTCAGCTTCCTCTTGCTGTTTTCTTTAAGTTCACCGAACTTGCTTTAGTGTACCTACTTATGAGAAACAAGTATAATCCCGGTGTGATATATTATTTTACTAGCTTCTGCCCGCGACTTCGTCTGCGTAGAATTATACATAAAAACCTTCCTCTTGAATCACTCTATCTACTAAAAAAAACCGCATCAAAATCCGTTGTGTAGTTTTGAAGATATGAGCACACATAGGGACATAGGGACAGAGAAAGCGACTTTGTTTTATACTATGTAGTGATTTGGAATCGGTCGCGCCAGGCAGAGGTTTCCTACATGTCCCAGTTTTTAGGGTTCTGTAGTCAACAAGGAACCCTTATAGTTTCGCTATGTCCGTCCGTCTATCTGTCTGTCTGTGGCCAAGCTCAAAGTTTCTTAGTACTAGAAAGCTGTAATTTGGCATGGGTGTACATAATTAACTACGACGACAAAGTGGTAAAATAAAATGTTGAATATCTATATTTTTTAGGGTGCCTTCGCTACACGTACAGTGGGGATTTTTTTTCACGTTTTTCCCCGTAGTGTGGAGTGTCGTTAGAAAGGTCGTTCAAAATATTGTTGTTGTGGTAAAACCATTATTTGATTCAGGGATCCATTTGCGAAATATTAAACTTTAAAGTTCTAATTATCGTTAGAGTCAAGTGCCCCCCCCCCCCCTTGACAGCTGGCAAGCTAAGCCAAGCTAAGCTGACCGTTTAGCTAAACGGTTGTGCTTGGATAGGTCAAAAAATTATGGTACCTAGTAGGTTTAAAGGAAAATTGACAGCGCTAAGTTAGCTTTACAATTTAACGAGTCATGTTGACCTACTTATAAAATGTACTTTAAACCTCGTGAACCATGTTCATAGTAGTATCGAATAAAAATGAAAAATAATAATTATGTTCATATTATCCATTTAGTCAACTAGCCTATTGTTGGAAGTGTCGAGAAAAGTCAAGCTGCCTGGGATACAAATTTTATTTCTGCGCGGACGAAGTCGCAGGCGACAGCTATCTACAAATATAACTAGTCTATTTCCACGCGGCATACCTAGTTAAATCAAAATGTGACATTCACATTACACAACAAACCTTTTATGACAGAGCTTATAGCTAAGCAGGCCGCAGCAAATACGATGGATTCCGGATATTTAATACGGATAAAGAAATGGCAATTTCCTCTCTCGTTTATAGCGTTGGGGTATTTTTTGTATCGGTGAAATGTGCGCATAGCAGTCGCGTAGAGGCATTAATTACGGCATTCCGGGCCGTAAGAACTCGCTCCATCTTAAGGTGCGGCCATACCTCATACAGCTTCATTCACAACTTTTTAAATTGCCTAAGTACGTTGTCCTGATATGAGTCGAGCGGACTTCGGTGCGGTTTTATTTCATTCGAAAGCCAATTTCCTTGCGGTGGTTCTTATCTATGTTTAGTGAAATTCGGTCCAGCAGTTTGAAGAGTATCAGCTCTTTCCCAAAATGATGTAAGGCATTTTTGACATAAACTTGAATTATTTTTATTTACGTATGATTAATTGCGCGGGGTTTCTTTTTATATTTATGGTTATTAGCTATTTTACTCCAGTCTGTGATACGTTTGCTCTTGCTATTATATCTCCGTTTCGCTGTGTTATATGCACAAAAAGCTACCCTTTTCAGTTATAGATAGTTTCAGATCACTTCCCATTTGCACACTTTCCACCCGAGACTCATAAAGTCATAAGAAAATGATGCTAAGGTTATCGACTCCCTATTCCGATTCGAAGTTGATAATTTGAAAACATTAAGGCAAAAATTAACGCAATACAACACATTGACTCTTTCTACCGAACATCACATACATAACATTTACCTATTTAAATGAAAAAATGCACACTGGGAAAATTAACGCGTGTAGCCTCCGGTCAAATCAAATGCAGCGCCTCGGAAACTCAGAATAGCATTCACAGAATTCGTTTGCTTAGTTTACTTTACCGTGCTTCTAACGGCTAGCAGCTAATTGGTTCTGGGCAGGCACGAGTAAATACCGCCTCGGTAGGTTGGGAGCTGCTAATTTCGCAATACGTACTTATTGAATGAACGCAAACGTAAAATTTACCGGCAATGTCGTATTGCTGACACAGAGCTAATACGTTCCTAAAACAGCTGAATTGATACGGCTTAAAAAGTTCAGTCGTTCATTAGCTTCCAAAATAATTTTAACACAGTCACATCAATAAACACAAGACACTAACTCGTGCAGGTGTGTATAGGTAGGTGAACCAGTGAGTTTTTATATATATGGCTTCGCGCTCTTGGCGCATTAAGCCAACGCGTTAGCGTTGACATGTTAAATACTAAGTACAGTCGCCGTCAAAGATATGTTTACACTTTAGTGCCTTGTCGCTCCAAACACTGACAACTTCATATGAAAGTTCACACATGAAGTTATAACGACAAGGCACTAAAGTGTAAACATATCTTTGACGTAGACTGTACGTACATTAATATACTATAACCGTTGATTTTGACACATTTGTATTTCATAGGTTTTGAGTCAAATATACGTCAAAATTGTCGGTAATTGTTACAGTAACTTGGTGCAACTCTCATTACAATATTGGTTTGTTGCCGTTCCGTGCCGCTAGTGACATTGCAATATAAGAACTACTTTTCTCGTTTCTAAGACCAAGAAGGCTTCTATTTTACTACCATTTAAATATTGAAAATTTGGATAGATGGATGGCAAAATAGACCTAATTAAAATTTGGCACACAGATAGATTATTCATAGTTTGGGATAACACAATGACTACTTTTTATTCCGGAAAATTGCGTAGTTCCTGCGGGATAGCATGAAATGAAGTCTTCGCCAACGAAGGCGTGCCTTGAGCAACAGTGAAAAATTCATAATCCCTAGTTTTCTTATTATACTTTGCAGTGTTTCACTCGCATCCTCATCCCATATTAGGGAGCTTTATAGAAATCGATTCTCATCTTCAGAATTACGATCAAAAAGTATTTTTATAGGTACGTATGAGAAAATATCACTTTCGTTCAAATAGGATCGCAACAGGGCCGTAGAGCGTAATGCAGCGCGTGTAGCGGCGCCTTAAGGAGGTATATGGCGCTATTACACAGCCCAATCTCAATTTCAATTTTATCTCGCCGATTTGGCTCCGAATTAGGTGCGATTTATTTTCATTCTGTACGTTCGCTCGGTGGAAGGTAAATGTTAAGGTTCTCGCAGATTTATTGCTTCTCCGGAGCAACTTGACGGGTTCACTGTTCTGTTACAGGGTTGAGAGGAATTATTCGCAGTGATTTGAAATATTGTTAGTTCTGTTGGTCCAGTACGCGAAAGAAAAGAAAACAGCTGGTAAATAATTTTGCGAATCGAATTTAATCCACTTCCAGTAATAGGATTGACTAGATTGTATGTCAATATGTAGATTGGATGAGAACAGCCAAAAGATATAATTTAGTCAGTAAAAAAAGCTTGAATGAGAAATATTTTATTTTGTTGAGTAGGTACTAAAATAAAGTTAGTTACTGATATTCATTACTTATATCATATTATCAATTTGCAACCCACAAGAAAAGATAGGCTAGAGTAGTGTAGGTTACGTTTAAATATTTCTGAAGGAAGTGGTTTTCCGGTCCGCTTGATAAATTTGATAAGTGTTATCGGGGCTAATTTCTATTAAAATGTAAGCGATAAAATATAGAAACAATGTTAGTGCGATGCTTGATTGTTTTAGGTGAGTGAGCAGCAGTGGCGTGGCGTCAAGTATATCAGAAGGCAAGCTGAAGGGCATTTAAGTAGCCTTTTTCTCTAATTTTGCGCAATAAAAGTGCCCAACTGCCTTAAAATAGCAAATCGGTGGGAATCGAGTTCTATGGACGCCACGCCAGTGGTGAGCAGTGATTATCACCACTCTAGGACCACCAAACTAGAGAATTGCAAACACGTTGCCAGCCTAGAGGGCTAGGCCAGAATACCTATGTACCAATTGTAATTTTTCATTGGTTTGATGTACTATATTGAAATTACTTTTTTTGTATATAACTTAGTTCTAAACCATTTTTTAAAATACATGTTGTAATAAATTATTATTGAGTGTTGAGAGTAGGTACTGAGTGTATAACATAACAATGTTTATCTAGTTAAAGCTACTTTTCTCGCGTGTACCTACCCACTACATATACCCAAACAATTCTAAAAGAAATTAAAGAGTAATACTTTCCGTGCAGAAATTGGCATTTGAATATCTTGCATTCAATGGAATGTTTCTGATCCGTATGAATTTATTTTTAACGAAAACTCGAGAATGTTTGGGACGTTAGATGAGAGAGATATTAATTACATAACATGGAGCTTAAATTAAGTGAAAATGAAGAAGCCTGTGGGAGGATGAGGATTATTTAATGATAATGATTCAATAAAAAATATCCTACAGAAAGTTACAAAGACTAAGGACTTTAAATAAGAGAAGAAAATAAGAAAAGGGTAGGGCAGGTAGGCAAGGTAGGGTAGGAAGGTGAACGGTCGATGAAATTGCGGATACAAGAGGCATTTCAGTCAGAGCCCTCTACGTTGTTGGTAACGCGCGGGTAACCCTCTGATGTTGCGATTGACTCTGTGCAGCGGTGATGACTTACCATCACGATCATGTGATTCAGTTGCTCGTTTCCTTTCTCAAGTAAAATCTATTGTGGACGAATTATTTAACGTTAATGGACAACCTAATAAATACTTGTTTGTAAGTATCAATAGGCGAGACAATCTTCTTTGTAGCATCTTTGTTTCTGACATGGCGCGTGGTAAAAATGGCCCTAATAAACAACTTGGTAATAGCGACTTTGCTTAAATTCCAAATGTTGTACGTAAAGTATTACACAATGGCTTTATAATCATTATCACGGTCGTCTCGCGAATGTAAGCACACTTATATTCAAGAACCTTTTCTAGTATAAATAAGAACTCGATTTCTTTCTGGTCCACCGCCCCGAAACAAATGTATTTTCTTATTACCCAAATAATGAGGGAGTTTTCACCCAACTGCGTACTTGACCCTCTAATTGAAACATTATTAGCCAGTCCTCGTAACTAACAGATCCGTAAGCAACTAGATAGATATTCTGAGCTAGCGGGCAATAATAAGAACAAATGGCCGTCATTACTTAGAGTCAGTAGACCCGCGCCCGAGTTACCGCGCCGGGATTGGGAGCACAATGACTTACCCGGGTATTTCTCCCACAATTATCATCGTGGGTATCATTTTATCTTGCCTTGCAGCCGGGTTACTTTAATACTTTATCCCGTGCGATGCAGCGTCATTAGTTCGAATTAGTAACTCGTAAACAACTCTATTTTCAGATACCTACTTTAAAGTTAGTTTTATAATTGTTCTGGTTTTGGTAGGTCCTTGTTGTTCTGTCCCTGTTGTTTGTGGATACAGAGTTCAATGTGATTAAGTACTTAGTTATTACGTATTTTTTCTGTTAATGCGATATAAAATTTCTAAACGTCACTGAAAATTAGGACACGTAGAAAAATCCGAAAAGTAAAGCTATGGCCGGGAATCGAACCCGGATCCTCGTCATTCCGTGACGCGTGCTACACCACCCATAGCAGGTAACACGATACGATATTTCTGAGAGCTAAGTTCTAAGCTAATAAAGTCAGCTTTACACAATTAAAGTAGGTAATATCTCAACGAAGAAGATTTTGTTTTTTTGTATGCACATAGAGGTGTAATATCTGGAAGTACACAGCCGATTCCAATTAATGTTTTACGGATTGAACGCTATAAAATCCTGGAACAATAGATAAAACACGAGTAACAGCGGAGCTAGTTTCAGAGTTAGAAAATAAAAACAAATTAATTTCATTGTTTTCATGTATAAAGTTCTAGACGTTAACACTATTAACTACTAAATGAAATGCAAGTACACAAAAATCTTAAGTAAAGAGATGAAAGCTTTAAGCCGCAGGATATCCTGGCATTAGTGAACGAAGGTTGGCAGATGGAATTCACGGTGCGCTGGTAACAGACAGCTAGCCTTTGACCGGCCATCTGGCAAATAATGTTTAGATATATATGTTGAACCTCGAGATAGGAAGATTCATTAGATATTATGACGTGCATTGTCGGTAGTTAGAAGTTACTTGAGAGGATTTTTTAACAAATCGGCACCAACCTACCTCAGGTAACCTAGCTCGTTTGATTTACTTGTTGTAAAAAACTCTGTTGTTGATTATTAGGGGCGACACTGAGTATCAAATTTACTATTGACCTTGCATCTACTGGTTTACATTTTTTTTCTGTCGGACTTCATAAAAGTACCGTCTTAAAGTCGTGCGGCATGCAAAAGCTTTATTTGATTAAAGAGTTTGTTTTTTTTGAAGTGCAAGGTTCTCGATTTTCGAAATCACATCGCTAGAAAATATTAAGATGTTATCTTATCTTGCTTGATACTTACCCATTTTAATTTTGTAGGTAGTGCCATGCCTTCTTTTTTTGGTCTTGGCGGGGGCGCTAACATTCTAAATGTAAACTGGATTCTACCAGCCCTCGGTACATTATATATCTTTGTTTTAGGCTAAGTTTCTGGTCGGATGTTGACGGGTAAGAAACGCTACGAAGCGTTTCAAAAGCCGCATCTTCCTCATCGACATACCAAAAAAATCAATGTATTGCTACGAAAATGACCACACACACCTATCGTGAAGTAGCGAGAGAATTGTTTTAGTTCATCCCATCCGTCCGTCCATCACAGGATGGTTAGACCCCTTCCTGGCCTTATTCAGAAAATGCCTGATGATGAAAAGCTTTAAATATTCGCCTGTTCTTTTTAAGTAAGTGAAATATACTCGTATAGAAGATTATAAGGCACAAAAAGTGAAATAAGAACTAAACAAAAATCACGATGATGTTCTTTTGTGTAAAGTAGTAAGTTCTGTTGTAGAAAGTGTTGGTAAATTGTGGTGTAGAATTTTCTTTAGAACATAGGTTTGCGTTAGACCATTTCATTTTATGCTTTATTGAAAAACTTTGCACTATGTACTATAAAGTATGTGCAAAAATTTACCTTTGTTAGCATTCTGTGCCGTTGTTTGTACATACATACATGCATAAATCATGTCTTTATCCCTGACGGGGTAGACAGGGCCTAAGATAACAAGACTTAAAGTCCACGTTTAGCACAGTTAGTACGGCTGTACAAATTAACGAAAATTAAATTGTTCGCAATTTATCTCGCGGATATTTGTAATTCTTGGTGCACAAAGATACCTTTAAATGAGTTGCGCAAATTAAACTTCATATAATTATTTGGAACTCATTTTTTTTTATATGTACATATATAAAGATCGAAGAAAATTCGTTAGTTAAATTTGGACGTGTTAAAGTGGTCCGCATTGCAGCCAAATGAACTGAGATCGGTTGTGCAAATAGTGCCGACTTGCACCTGGTTAGTCAAAATTAAGTTTTATCTGGAATTCCAACCGTGTTCAATTAGTTTTCAGTTGTTCTGTTCGCCTTTGTTTGCAAGTATCGTTTATTTGTAGGTACCATGTCGGAGGATATCTTGTCTGACGCTGCACTCCTGGACTTTGCACGGCAAAATTAAAGTGCACGCTGACCAATTTTTGTGTGTTTTTTCCCATTTATTCTTTTGTTTTTGCGTTATTTTCATTGTATTGATTAAGTTTAGTTATTACAAAAAATCAAGTTTTTTCAAGTTTTTATAGGTACGAGTATATTATGTACTAGAAAATGAATCTGTCTGAAATAATTGAATAATTGATTGATGGATTAGTACTATTATAAATGGGATTTTTTTAAAGTCCAATGGCCGGCCCCATCTGTTGGCATGGCATACAGTTGAATAACACACAACTAAGTTCACGAGATTTTCAAATCTTTTGTGTTTCACTGGCCACTATAACCCGAAGTTTAATTGTTTACCCGAAATTCGATTCTAAAAGATATACATATTTGAATGATGAAAATTACAAACACCAATATAAGCTGAACACAATAGAAACGACTATCCAATTTTTTTCGAATCCTACATTAAACCTATCTTCAAAATTTTATTTACGTACTTCTTATACTTATAACTAGTTTCCAAGTTAATGCATGTGACATAAGGAGACACAGACAGAGTCTGACGGGCAGATGGAACGAAGCTATAAGAGTTATTTTTGTGTTATCACTAAAGAAGACACGTAACCTACAGAATAAAGATTTCGCTATTAATTTTGATTTTAAATTTGCTCATGCCCCTTTTCTGGTTAACATGGATTCTTTTTAGATCCATCGTCGCTGTGGCTTGCGGCCAACGCATAGCCTACCCCAATGCGTAGTAAAAGTTATGTGAATGCGTCGACATTACGAATGCGAGACTGACGCACGGGTTGCCGCCAAGTATATCTGTGCCAGCCCGGGCCGACCGCGAGGCGCCGCCGCCCGCGCCCTCAGCGCTGTAGCGCTGAAAATGAGCATTCAAAAGACAGACGTTGAATTCTTAATGCATAAAGCAGCAATGCTGCGCTCGGGTCATCGGCAGGGTATATTTTTACTAGAAATATAATTTACTAGCTGTTGCCCGCAACTTCGTCTGCATAGAATTCGTTTACCGATATCCCGCAGAAATTACGCAATTTTCCGGGATAATAAGTAGCCTATGTGTTATTCCAGACTATAATCTATCTGTGTACCAAATTTCATCCAGATCTGTCCAGCCGTTCTGGCGTGAAAGAGTAACAAACATCCAAACATCCGTACTCACAAACTTTCACATTTATAATATTAGTAGGATACGATTTATTGCAGAATTTACATTATGTTGACGCATTAAACAATTTCCCATTGAATGTGTGTGTCAATATTTCCGATGAAGATTTCGTAACGGTACCTAATTCTGTAAGTTTTTGGGTTTTTGCCGTAAGTAAAAGTAGTTTCTTTTTAAAGAATTGTTTCCTTTCAACTTCGATTGTGAAATCTTTAACGAGAATTGTGCCTTCGACTTGTTCGAAAACTTGCAATATCAAGTAAAATATAATAATAAAGAAGTTGTCGGTTTCAAATCTCATGATCATAAGCATGTATCTCTAGTAGGATGACCTGATGATGGATGACAACACAAATACAGTCATTAAAGACAGCAAAAAAAGCTTGCATTAAAAAGGTTTGTTATAGTGTAACTTTTTGTTACTAATGTATGACTTTACTCGTCACTTTGAATTAACTTAAATGTATTATAGTTAACAAACATATTTATACAGATAAAAGAAGGAATCGATGCGAAACTTCGACTAAACTGAAATTTTAAAATAAAACTTTAGGGCACAAATTTCTTGCTCTAGCGTTCAGCTATTTTCGGTCGCCATTTGAATGCTTTTCTCATCTACTCAAAGGTTAACTGGTAGAGATCCCTTATAGGGATAAGTTTGTTTTTGCGCGTGTATTTCATGTATTTTGTGAATTGTATTTGTTTCTTTATATTTGTACAATAAAGCATTTACTTACTTACTATTTTTGATCCCAATCTGCACTATCAAGCGCTTTTTGCTTTTTTCCCGATTCGTAAAATTGTTTATTCTGGCTGAATGGGTCGTCGCCCTAGGCCCCAAGCGTGAGGGTGGATGGACTCCCTTGTAAATAGGCCGAGTGACGAGTTGCAGAGCGCTATCTGCCAGCCTCGAATGCTTAGACGAAACCCCTGATGAGATATGGCAAAATTGTAACATTTAACATATATTTATATTATAGTAAGATGCTTGATTCCTAAGTTCTGTTCTCAACACCGGAATTAAATTGATAAACTTAAAATAAAAAGAGAACCGTTTCATGATGCAATTCTATGGCGTTCGCACTCTTGGGTGAGTGGTTGTGGTCTCTGGTAATATAGGTAGGTATGACATGAATTAAATCGTCAAACATAAGATTTTTAGTCATTACAGGTTAAAAAGTAAGCTGCACATATAATACAAAAACTACGGGTACCCGTTTTTTTGCAAGGGGATGTAGTATGGCTTGTAAAGTCCCTAACTAAAACAAGCTTTAACATTACAAAAAAAACTGTTCTAAAATTATACCCAAAAAAGTAATTATCTTGAACTTTGAAGTAGGTAAACAAAAGAAATATTAACTAAACTACAAAAAACTAATAAATTAAAAGAAGTCCCCTTGGCCTGGGTTCAGAATATGCTGGTGATGGTTTGAATAGCTACGAGTAGGTCTATAGGAATTGACACTCAAACATCAAGATTTAAATGTGGCTCAAAGTCAGACATCCACTCGAAAATTTAATGATTATTATTTTATAGTTATTCCAATTACGTATAATTTGACACGAGTTTGGTTCAAATTCCTGGTAATAAACGATTTCATTAATTGATGCCTGGTTAACATAATTCATATTGAGTAACAAAGCAAGTAATATCGAAGTTGTATCTTATTTCGAGTATTTAGGCGTGGTGACAAAGCGAGCAAATTTAGCAGAATTAATTTCAGCTAAATTAATTTAGACAGGTTTAAATGAGCATCGATAGAATGTACGACAGCGCATGTTTAAGTTACATATTTACAATTTGGATGTTGCGGTTACGCGGTTTCGTGCTATAAATAGTTCACAAGTATACCGAGAGAAAATTTAAACACTATTAAGATTTATAGAAATACGTATACATTTTACCAGTAAGTATATTTTGTACTTAGTAGTTGCTTTTATAATCAGACTGTGCCTGTGGTAATACTGTGGCATTTTTGCAAAAGTCACTTTGGGGATGCATGTAAGTATAAACTGTGTGCAAGTATTTTGAAGAACAATTTTTTTTAGTTGCCAGCCTTTTTGATGATTAGTGGCTGAATTGAAAAAGAAGAATAAGGCGGCTGTCAGTTCTTAGTAAAATTATCGTTGCATGGCTCGGTCTTTTTATTCAGATTCATGATTTAAACTATCTCAAAATTAATTAATGTGTATTATGTTTGGTGTTAATTAATAAGTGTATACATTTAGTTGCAGTGGCAGTGGCTATTATAGACTTTACGGATTCTACGCAGCGTTGTATCGTAGCCGGCTTCCATTAGGTTTGTGGTTCTTAAATTCAATTGTTTGTTAGACTAGATACAGCACAGGAAAAAACTCACAGCTTTGGTATCTGCGTATCGAAGGTTTTATTTGTTGGCCAACATTTTTTGCTCGCGACTTTGTCTGTACATAATTCCTTTATCGCTGTCGTGGAAACTATGCAATTTTCAGGGATAAAAGTAGCCTATTTTATTCCTTTACGTTCCAATAGTATCTTTTTACCACATCAAGATCGGTAAAACGGTTTTACCGTAAAGAGGTCGCAAACAGAGAGACAGAGATATATTTATATTAGTAAGAAATAAACATAAACTGCTTCATACAATATCGTAAATAGATTTAGGTATATCGTGAGTAGATCTAGCCGTGGTTCGACAGTGTCTGTTTCGCGGGGAAACATAAAAATTCCTTTTAGGTACTTTGACTATAACATGAAAATGACTGATAACTATTGACTCATCCTTGGGAAGCCGTCTCGTCATTAATAAAAATAAACCTAAATCTTTGCGATAAGAACAATTCATTCCACATAAATCCATAAATATAAACAAAATGTAAATGACTCGCTGATCGCCTTATTGCTTTAGTAATAATCTCACTTTTGTGGGCACGATATTCGGTCAAGTCGCTATTAGCATAATGACTTGGAGGTCAAACGTATCGTTCCTAATAACTGAACCGATTGGTATAGTATAACTGTGAAGGGCCTTCTTTGTTGTTTTTAAGGAACGCATTGGAGTCTTTGTACTTTTATCACCCGTTAGAAGAAAATACATTTATTTGACGCTTAGGACAACAACAGCCCCAACTAAAAATAAACAAAACAAAAAAAGGAAAAACAACAATTAGTGTGTCGCTGTCCAACGTCAAAAAGGTTGGTTACTATTTATCAAATTAGGTAAGTATTCGAAAATAATGTTATGACTTTCCATCACGGGTTCTATCACAGATCAAAAAAAATTTAACGCTATAGATGGCTTTTTATTGAACTGTTGATATAGGTAATCCTTTTTTGGATACGGGCGTAAACTTTTACAATCATGTTTCCTGAACACGCTAAAGTAGTAGGTTAAACAAAATAAATAGCACTCAAACACAAAGTACCAGCAACTCGAAGGTTAAAATTCCAGCATCGGCGTACAAAATTTTCCCTGTAAAACTTTTCCGTATAAATACATGAGAAAACTCCATTGTATTAATTATGAAAGTTGTTCATCAGTGAGATCACGGGTTCTATTACTTCGATCAAACTTCTCGCGTTCCTTTGGACAGCTAATTAAACAAAGAGGAGCGGTGAGGAGCGGAGGATTAAATATAATCCGCGAGCGAGTGTGTCATTTAAAGCGGGATTACTCAGCACTGTCACCTCCAACCCCGCGCTCCAGCGCGAGCGCTCCTTTTCCACTTGCTTGGTCTGTCACTCCGCGATCTATGACCTCACGATCTGACCGATTATGATTATGAAAGGCCATGGGCTTACCCCCTTATACATAAAAAGTTATAAACATTTATTTTAAGACGAATTGTCAAAGTGCCGGTTTTAATTAGAGTTAATATCTATATTACCTAGGCTTTTTGTGGTTAATTTAATATGAAAACTGTATTTAAATTTAAATTCGGCTTCACAACAAATAGACTTGACATGACATGTATGTATAAATCATCTTCTACCGATTAAGAAAACCGGAAGCTTCACAACCATGAGCGATGTCGACTTTGACACAAATAAACTAAATCCTCCTTTCTAGCCACAATACGACCTAAGCAATTTGCATTGGTACCTATACTATTTATTATAATATCTATAACATTATTATAATATGTAATTTTCATACCAATACCTATAGTCTGATAGACTACGCACTTTTATTTAGTGTAAGAATAAGAATAAGAATAAGAATATTTATTTGCAAAAATGTCGTGGTGAATACAGATGAAGAAGCGTTTTTGAGCGCGTACATTTTACTTAAACAAGCATGCAAATATTACTTATAAACTACGGTTACAAGATCATTATAACATTTGTAAATACACCATTTTAAATCAGATTAAAATATTACATTATGTCAAATTCAGAAGTATATTAACTAGTTATTTAATTATTGTTTTAACAGGTCTAAATGCAAGGCTATTCGTTTATTGGATTTAGATAATTTTTAATGCTATAATAACACTTATCCAAACAAAAATTACGTAATTTGTATTTATACTCAGGCATGTCAGAATTTCTTATTTCTATGGGTAGATTATTAAACACTCTTATCAACATACATAGAACACTTTTACTAAAACAAGCTGTTTTTGACCGCGAAGGATAGCACAGAAGAGCGCCGCGGCGAGACAGATGCTTTGTCACGGATGCTTTACTTTTGAAAAGGCTCATATTGGTCTTTACAAATAGACAAATTTCAAAGATGTTTAATGAGGGTAATGTCATTATTTTAAGTTTATGAAAGAGGGGTCGACAGGGTTCCGTTTGTTGTGCACCACACATAGCCCTAACACATTTCTTTTGTAATTGAAAAACTCTTCGAACAGTACAACAGTTACCCCAGAGTATCAATCCATATCGCAAATTTGACATCACATGCCCATTAAATGCCAGAAGGGCAGTTTTTTGTGATGAAAGTTGAGAGATCCGTCGCAGAGCAAACACAAACCTGTTCAACTTCCCAATCAACATCTCAGTGTGTTCTCTCCAGTTTGTATGGCAATCAAGAACAACACCCAGAAAGCGAATAGATGATACGCGTTCGATTGAGTAGCCGTCATAATTAAGTTTTATTTCTTTTGGTTTTCCCTGCGGTGCATAAAACTCCATGAACTTAGTCTTGAGTAGGTTCACCTTTAAGTTATTATCTACCAGCCATGAAGTGACGTCCGTAAAGACCCGGTTAATGGCATCTTCGTAGTCCTGTGTTTCTTTCCCCTGTATCACTATTGAGCAGTCGTCTGCAAATAAGGTAACCCTATGTTTGGTAAGTGATGGCAAGTCGTTAATGTAAATGAGAAACAGCAATGGTCCAAGGACACTGCCTTGGGGGACACCAGAAGTAGCATGCATGTAATCAGATCTATATTTTACAAGCGTTTCCGTGGTGTCATCGTATTTTGCTATTTCTGTACACTGCATACGCTGGTCTAAATAAGTTTTAATCCATTCATAACAATTTCCTCTAATTCCATATAGATACAGTTTAGTTAGCAGAATATTATGAGAGACTCTGTCAAAGGCTTTCGACATGTCCATGAAGATGCCAACAACCGATGTCCTATTATTTCTGCATCCGAGTATACTCGTCATAAGGTCCAGGATAGCCAATGTGGTAGATTTATTTTTTCGATAACCAAATTGATATTGCGATAAAATATTGTTTTTCTATGAAACCTGACATTCTTTTACACATAATTTTTTCGAAAACTTTCGATATCACTGGGATAAGCGCTATAGGTCTATAGTTTGATGGATCAGTTACGTCCCCTTTTTTGAAAATAGGTTTTAGAACAGAAAGCTTTAACCTTTCGGGAAAGATACCCTCACTCATAGACAAATTAATCAAGTGACTGAGTACATATGCACACTTTTGAATTTTCTTTTATAATTGTCGTTGGTAATTCGTCGTAACCAACTGCTTTAGAGTTTCTCAGTGACGCAATCACTCCTTCAACCTCTACAGGAGTTGTTGGTTGTAAGTATATCGTTGAGCTTACGCTATCTATGCTATAATTGTAGGCTTTGTTTGTGTTGCCATCTATGCCATCTGTTACCGTAGTAAATTGATGATTTAGTTTACTTGTCATTTCTCTTACATCACTAACATTTTGACCCTCGAAAATCAGTTTGTCAGGGAAATGTGCCGGTTGACGATTTCCCATATGGCGATTGATAATTGACCACGCCGCTTTCACTACATTATCCGCCCTATGTATAAAATTATGGTTTTGCAATCGATGTGACCTTTTTATGCATTTTTTTAATAGCGATGAATACTGTTTATAGTTTCGCTTAACAGTGTCGTCAGATGAACGAATGGATTTTTTATAGTATAAAATTCGTTTAGTTTTTAAAGCTCGTTTTAGTCCCGTTGTAATCCACTTTGGTTTGCAAGTTGCTTTGATTTTCACTTTTACCAAAGGAAAACATAGTTCAAAAAATAGAGTAACTAGATCATGAAAATCATTGAAGGCATTATTTGTATCAACACATTCGATAACATTCGAGAATGATAAGCTACTTATAGCTTGTTGAAACTTTTTACGATTTTCGTGTGAGAAATCTCGTTTCCATTCGTACCAATAGCTCACAGATTTGACCGGTTTGACCGGGACAGATATTGTTTGTGCTGTGTGATCCGAGAGATTCAAATTGTGCACTTCACATGTAACTTTATTCTTGAAATTAATAGCAATGTTGTCAATACACGTGCTAGACATGGCCGTAATGCGCGTTGGTTCATTTATTTGTAGACTGAAATTATAGTTCTGCAATATTTGCTCAAATTCTATATTGAAAGTACTTGTATTTACTCGATTTATGTTGTAATCGCCGCAAATTATTACGCGTTTAGAGTGTTTCTGTGATTTTGTAAGAGTGTGTAGTAGCTTGTGAAGGTTTACAAAGAACAATTCCAATTCTGTTCCCGGCACTCGATATAGGCATACAACGGTAATATTATATGAGGGTATGTCAACACCGCAGCACTCAAAAACCCTCTCAACACATATGTCCTTAATCCACGATAGAGGTTTGAAGTCAATGTCTCCCCTCAGCAAAATACATGTTCCACCCCTATTTATTTTTTTGCGACAGTAACTTGCTGCCAATTTAAAACCATTAAGAATCATGTTACATTCATTTTTAACTTGCATAAAATGCTCGGACAGACATAATACATTTATATGTTTATTAACATTAGACAAATTCTGAAGCGACAATTCAATGTAATCTAGTTTTCCGAGAGCTCCCGCAATGTTCTGATGCATGATATTAAAAGAATAGTTGGCAACGAAAGGACTGCTGGAGGGGTTGTCCCTGAGGTGGCTGTTCCTCTATTGAAGAGCTGTTGCCATTTATATTGGGGTCAGAATCACATGGAATCGCATCATAAGTTATGTCACATGTGTAGGAGGATCCATTAATTGCATTTATGAGGTCGGCAACATCCCCAAACATTACGAAAAGTCCTCTGTTATTAATTGTTCCCAGGTCCCTCGCAAACATATAGTTCGAATATGTCAAATTTTTATTAGAGTCTAGAATGTAAGCGTATTCATATAGTAAATTATCTAGGTACAACAATTGATTAAAATATTCCACCCTTCTATTAAATACATTAGCCCTATAACTGAGCTTAAAAGTCGGTAAACATATTATGACGTTTGTATGCTGTATTTTTTGTAGCTCCGTTCTGATAAATACAATGAAGTTGGTGTAGTTAGATGTCACAGTGAAGTCCTTCCCACCAATACAAATAATACAAAAATCATTAAAGGTAAAGTTTTCTAGTTTTTTGCTTAGTCCACCAAATAGTTGCTCAATTCCTCCGCCAGGTATGCGGTAATGAAAACAGCCACAGTCACTAAGTGAGCGCTCAGTGATTTTTTGTAAGCTGGAAAAGTTGCCACTTATAACGCACACTCTAGGCGGTGTTGGAGCGTAGTTTTTTGTCTCCCGAGTGAACCCGACGCTAGCGCCAGTACTAGTGTCCGTTTTGGAGGAACAGTCCGGGGCTCTGTCCATGTAGATACTTGACTGAAAGTGATTTGTCGATTCTTTGTTTAATTTTATGGAGCCATTTTGTAAGTTTGAGGTTTTAGAATCGAAAAGTTCTTGCTCTAATGAGTCGATAACTAAATGGAGATTTTTTATTTCTTGTTTCGACTCGAGTAGCTCACTCTGCAGGTTTATTATAGTTTGTTCCAAGACTAAAATTTGAACTGAGTTTTCCTCTTGTTGACCAGACTTTCGACTCTCATTTGGGCTCCCTGTTGAAGACTGGCACTTACGAGTGAGGTTCCTTAAACGATGCGGTGACTTACACAAGTTTTTCAGAGTGCTTAGATCCTGCATCAGTTTCTCGTTTGAACGCAAAAGGTTATTTTTTTCGATAATTACATTTTGCAACTCATTATCGGTGCTTGCTAAGTCTAGTTTTAGTTTATCAATTTGATGTTTAAGCTCGATGACAAGACTAGAGTCGTAGGTTAGTTCGAGACTTCTTGATAAGTCCTCATCCAAGAATTCGAGCGTATCCTGAAGTGAATCATTGGTTGCGAATAAAATTGATTCAGTTGATTTAGATCTGGTTAAATGCTCGCCTTGTCTCATGTGCGGGGAGGCGGACTTGGGCTCCTGCGCCTCAGAAGAAGTACCAGGTGCCGGGGATGCATTATTGTTTTTCCTTCTGCGTAGCGTTACATTTGGTTCATCTTTATATTTTAGCAAGGTAGGTTTTTCCCCAGAAGCTTGATTCTGTGTATTAGAGGGGGCGCGACATGATCGGCATACCCATGTTTTTTTTGTATCTTTAGTCATAAGTTGAAAAAGCTTATATGATCTTCCCGCACATTCTAAGTCTAATGTTTTTTTGCATTTGAAGCATTTTAAAAAGTCTTTATTTTGTATGTCCTTATTACATTTTGTGCACACCAGCACCATCTTAATTTTGATTCTTACTCAAGTTACTTAGTTATTCCAAATCATAAGCAACGTATTTTATTTATTTAACTTTAAACTTAGGTCGGTAGATTCATATTTATGTATACATATTTTATGAACGTTTTATAAATAAACTAGCTCCTGCCCGCGACTTCGTCCTTGTAGAATTAGCAATTCTCATGTTTATCGCTATCCCGCGTGAACTATGATGTATTTTTTTTTTGTGATTTGTCTCTAGGTACTTCTCTATATTTGTACAATAAAGCATTTACTTACTTACTTACTTACTTACTTACTTACTATGCAATTTTCGGGGATAAAAAGTATCCTATAACCTGGCCGGGGATTTTCTTGACAGATTAATAAAGTTTGCATTAAAATTCGTTCAGCCGTATTGACGTGATGCGCGCGCAAATATGTATACAGACAAATATATCCCTGACCAGGTTATATGCTACTTTTTATTCCGAAAAATTATATATTTCTCGCGGGATAGCGATAAACATGACAAGAATTCTACGCAGACTAAGTCGCGAGCAGGAGCTAGTTTATTTATAAAACGGTCATAAAATATGTATACCCTAAATAAAAGTGCGTAGACTACGATCAGACTACATTGGTATGAAAGTTACATATTATAATAATGCTATGAAAAAGCAATATGTGCAGGCATGTTAAATGATATGAATACGAACAATATATCGCAATTATGTCGCGAAATTCTACGAGGAAAATATCCAATAACTAGGTATCTATCAGGAGTGATGAACAAGTATAATGTGAGCGAGTAATATTCTTCTATTTTCTTCTATTTGACATCGCGAATGTTACTTTGTTGCTAATGAAATTAAATGGTGGAATTACTCCTTAAACAATTGATGGTCACATTTATCTCAATTTTGTAGTCGTTCGTGGGAAACGTGCAGTTTTAGCAAAATGAAATCAATTTTAAGGTTGACTTTCAATGCTTAAAAGAAACTTTGACATTATTATGTCAACGTCAAAGTAGGTAGGTATAGCCGAGGGCATAAATGTCGATACAGCCATAATGTCAAATATACATAATGTTACGTATCACCGACTTTAATGTTTAAGGCGTATCTACATGTGTATAGTACAGATGGTTTTAACGTCTTGGTAACGTATATATATTTATGCCCTTGACTGTACCTACTGTAAAGCACTGGCTGCTTGGCAGCCAAAATGTCACATTCTATTTAAAAGGAACGGTTTTGCGGATGATAAGTCAATAGAAAAATTTTTAGAATATACGTACATGGACATCTGAACTGTAATACCTACCACAAAGAATTAGAAAAGTAATTTGATTATCAATTCGTGATCGTTTCTATCTGGAATAGAAGTACCGGCGATCTCTGACTACGCTGCCAACTACTTACTTAGGTAAAACTTCTTAATGTTTGCGGGTTCATGAACTCGTATAAAATAGGAGTTATATCATAAAATACCTATATTTTTTGTAACATAAACAATATTTTGGTACCTGTGTTTATATCTGTTTATAAGTTAACCAGTATTACATAAATATGTGTTTATTTTGTCGCTTTGTCTTTTGATAATTTCAACGGTGGCTCATTATAACTTTAAAGCAACAATCTGCTAGCATGTGCACATGCTTATTGGTTACTTACTTGACATGAAATGTATATTTCATAATTTTGTTTTATATATAATTTTTTTTCCTGCGACATTGGAGACATCTCCAATTAGTTTATTTGACGGTGGAGGCGTTTTACACCTCCACTGAACTTACTATTATTATTATTTTTTTTGACCAGTAGAGACTTTATACATCTCTACTATTTATAGATTAATATAATTTAAGGCTCGGGGACCTTATACATCCCTTATATAAATGTATTTAATGTAACTAGAATTTAAGTATTCTTACTGTATTTTTATTTGAAAAAATGACTTTCTGTCAAGTTTCTTGCGGTGCATTCTTCTTGGCAATGATGGTCTTTCCGAATGTGCTGGTAGTTTCAAAAAGACTTGTAAAAGAGCCCTTGGCGGCCAATTTGCAAAAATAAATTTTCATTTTCATTTTCACATAAGTAGTTCCAAATTGGACTTTTCGACACATTATTTAGTATTAATTCTATTTGGAGAGCTTTATGACGAGTGCTATTTGTAATAGTTTGCTACTGGAATTTTGTTGGGTCTCCCTACAGTCCAGGTCTAGAACGAGGACAGAGGCACGAAAGAGCGGCCGGGCGGGCCGGGGTTATTAATCAGGCTGCTGGCTGCTGGTCGGCGGAGGGAGCCGCATAGCGCCGCCTGGCTCGCGCTGGAGTGCCGCCGCGCGTGCAATACCGCGTATCGTCACGTACGCGCTATTCCGCAGACATCTATATGATTTCTTAATAAAGCGCGACCCAGCCCGGAGCGTTCGCCGCCCATATCAATAAGAGGCACGGGAATTTAATGAAATTCCCTTTAAGAATTCCTCGCAGCTCTCATACCTAGCAATTTTCCCCGGCTATAGCATATCTACATTATTTTAAATTAGACGCAATATTGCGTTTGGAGAAAATATGCCTATTTTACTTTTATGTAAGCGGTCAGGCCTGTTTGAAACGCCGGAATACACGCTAACCTAGCCTATACACGTGAAGTACGCAAGTCTTGCTTATATTTCAGGTTTTTGTTGCTGGGCTTGCTTCAGATAATAAAGGTTGAATAAAGTCCTTAGCAAGCAAATATATTATTCAGTTTTGCACGCACAAACCGACGTTTGTGAGCAGATGTTGCAAAAGGGAAATGGTATGACACCGTTAACGGTGGATACACAGCATTAAAAATTAACAGGTGAGGTTTTCTGTTAAAGATTATCATTTGTTTCTGGAATTTCCATCTTTTCTGCGAGTAAAGTTTTTACTTAATCATCAGTATTACATATTTTGATAACCGGATAGCCTAAAGTCATTAGTAGCCAAACTACCTAGAATCAGAAGCTTGAAGCTAGAAGCCAGTTAGAAACGGAGAATTAAGAAATAAATTGAAGAATAGTTTTTGATGGTATTATATGGAAGAAAATATTGTTAAATAATTCTTATTATGTATTTTAACGTAGCAAGCGAAGCGAAGGATAAGTAATTTAAGCTTGAATTGTGAATAGCGTAGTCCACATTTTGTCAAAATTGTGCCATAAATTAGTAAGCCAGTTGGTACATTGCGAAAACTGAGTCTTACCGCGCTGCTTTCATATTCTATTTGACTTGCGCTGCTGGTCTCGACATGAAAATGCTAGGCCGAGTTTTCACTGACAGTTTTAAAGCATCCCATACAGTTACTTTATATTACTTGATACTTGTTTTAGCAAAGATGCAAACTTAAAAGAAAAATGAGGTACACAAATATACCTTGGGATTTTCCAATATAGTTTTAATATTTTTTGCACTTTCAAGGTTTTTCTTTTTAATTATGTAACATCACACGTTATTGCCATGGCCTCCGTTTTAAAGCTATCTAGCTTCCTGATGACTCTGGTTGTGCCACGCTGCAGAGTCCTAGGAGGTGGGTAAGCCAAGCTGTAGCTGGCCAAAAGCCTCCTGATCCCACGTGGTTTGCGCTTGCGGCCGCGGCACGTAGTATTGGTAGTGTAAGAAAATCTGCTCTGTCAAAATGGCTTAAAAAAAGCTCCGAGCCTGACATTTGCATTGTTATACCGATTGAAATAAAGTGGCGTAACAACGTGCGACAGAATAATATCACCATCCGCAGCAGACCCGTGGCCAGTTGGGCAGGAAGGCGGCGAAGTAAGGTAAGCCCGCCTCCTATATTCAGCTCGGCACGGGCCGCACCACACACTAATAAACAGTCCGTGAGCTCTTAGAATCCCTTCGGAGCAAAATGCACAAAAAGCAAAATGTACACTACACGCAAAATGTAACCAATAGCAAAATTTACAATTCGCACAATGTATTTTGCTATTGGTTACATTTTGCGTAAAGTGTACATTTTGCTTTTTGTGCATATTGATCCGAAGGGCTTAGAATGGCATACGGGTTTGTCTTGCTGTTTCAGTCACTCGGCCGAATCAAGTATCAAACCCGTACGAGTGAGTGAGACAGCAAGACAAATCCGAATGCCCTTCTAAGAAAGAGCTAACGGACTGTACAACTCTATATTAAAAAAGAAGACTTTTATTTTGTCTGACGTTTAATCCACATGTGGGTTATAATACATTAATGTTTGAGTGATACTGCGCAGCTAAAGCCTTTTTTTTAAATTATAATCTACAGTTTTTTTTAATAATTTTATTACTGTTACTTTTGGGCGAAGAAACAGATAAACAACATCCATCGTACACGAATACGCTCTGCTGCGTAGAATCCAAAAAATCTTTTCTGCAGCATACATTTTCCTTTCAACATGATTAGGGAGGGAGAAATATTAATAAACTCCTCAGTGCTCGCTCGTGAATGTCATTCATCTGTGTCATTTCTAAGAATTTTCGCGAGAAAGAACTGGAGATTGAAATCAATCAAAACTCATTATTGAACCAAAATGCGGAGTAAATAAAAGTATACGTTAAGTACTAACGTTTATTTGGAATTAAAATAATAGTTTTGTATGCCACATCATGAACCGCATGACTACACATGAGTAACCAAAAATTAATGTGCAGAGACGATGAATAAGGTTCATAAAAAAACTATAGACTCAAGTTCCGAATACTAAGTACGTATGAATACTGTGATAAAAACCTCTGTGGTAGAAAGAACGAATGTGACATGGAGGGACTACCTTAAATATTGGAAAGAAGTCTTTATTTTTAAAAACTATAAATTCTGCATTTATTGATTTTGAAAAATCGTTTGTCTTAGTCGGGACTCGAATCTGTCAAATGCGACATAAAATAACATGGCGTAGGTACTATATTTATAATGCAGATCGAAAGATCCTTTACACAAAATGTGCTATTTCCAATGTATAAGGTAGTTGCCATACAAGTGGCATTTGATCTTTCTACCCTGTATCTATGTAGGTATTTTTTTATGGCTATTCCGCGGGAACTACGTGTGCAATTCTCCGAAATTAAAACTATCCCATGTCCGTCCTCGAGACCGGAATGAACTATCTCTATACCAAATTCTAAATAAATCAGTTCAGCGGTTTTGGCGTGAAAAGGTAACAGACAAACATACAAACTTTCTCATTTGTAATTATTAGTATGGACGTCACGATAATGATTATCTTGTTTGCTCAAACTGGGTCCTGTTTGATCTTGGGCTGATCAATTAAAGTACCTACAGCAATCCTTACAATTGTTATGTAAGCAATAAATAATTATATAACATTTCCACTTCATAAGAGCTTATTTGGGAATTGTAAAATCTACTCTACAACAATATTTTGGCATTAAGTAAGTACTTAAATCTAAAATTAGTATCCGGGACGCATTTAGTGAAAGTGAAAACCCACAATCTCGACCTGCCCCTGGCCAGGATGGTGAAGATATGTAGCAGCGATTTATTTAAGAAGGGAACATAATACCCGCACGAGTATTCAGTTATCAAGAAGATTGATTAGGGTGAGTGGTACCTACAAAAGCGTATCAATGGAGGGGAGTGTATGATCGATGCGGGAGTTAGCTCGCAATTATCATATTCTCCAGTTGGCGCGGGATATTGGATAATATAGTAGCTATATCAATGTATGTATGTTGGCAATTTAAGGAATTGACATGAGAAATATATCATCAGTAGGAACGTACTTTTAAAAAGCTGAAAATATCTGAGGAGATTAATAAATAGCAAGGATAGGGAGGAAACAAACATATGAATGTCAACTATATTTAATTCAGCAACGTGTAGTCAATCGAGAAATTATTTTACTACCTTAGATATTGTGTGTGTACTCTTATTGTATTTTGTATGTATGCATGTCTGTAATGAATTAATGATGTTTAGTAGTTTATTTTATGATTTGTTTATTGTATTTAGATATATACGCTCTATTGTGGCTTTCAGTATCTGGAATTTTAAACTCACACTTTGTCCGTCCCTCGTTTAATGCTACTCTCATCTACTCAAAGGTTAGCTGGTAGAGTTCCTTTATAGGGATAACTTCACCTTTGAGCATAAATTAATGTTATTTTTTATTTTTTATGAATTGTATCTGTTTCTTTATATTTGTACAATAACGCATTTACTCACTTACTTACCTTATGAATCAATATCATTTACGTACAAATACAAATACAAAGCCCATTAGGCATACGAAAATCAAATTAGGTACAATATGATGCTAAATTGAATACAGGAATAATTATGTCAAACAATAATAAGATAATAAATTATGTCAAACATTGAAATACAATAATTATGGATAATCATGATAAAACATTATGGCAAACATTACAATACAATAAATTAAAAAAGAAAAAAAATATGTCGTACAGTGGCAGTAATTACTTATTTATTTAGGCATGCTATTGTCATTAAAATAATCTAAAACACTATAGTAACACCTTTCGGATAAAAAGTTAAAAAGCCTTCGTTTGAGATTGTTTAATGTTGCATTTTGCCAATCCTCAGGCAGTCTGTTAAATATTTTAGGAGCCATTACTAAAATATTCTTTTTCATCAAAGCTGTTCTAGAATTATCAACGCGTATTTCAGGCTTCCTGTATCGAAGGTTTAATTTCGTTGCTGTTTTTTTCATCTCAAACAAATTGAGATTTTCTTTAACATAAACGCAGCATTCAAAGATGTATAGGCATGGGAAAGTCAAAACATTCATTGATTTAAAATGTGGTTGGCAGCTTTGTGACGAAATCAGTCCAGCGATGGACCTGATACATCGTTTCTGAGCCCTAAATACCATATCTCTGCATGTAGAGTTCCCCCAAAATATTATTCCATAACGCAGAGTTGAGACTACAAAACTATGATACGCTGTGATATGATATGATAGCTTGAAATACCAAAGACTATTTTCACATATTACTGTTGTTACTATATACTTCATCTGTGAATAATTTGTTAATCACTATCGCGCGGGACGTACCTCTGCAATTTTCTGGCGTAAACACGCTTTATGCTTATTCTATATGTCGTAATAATTTAAAAAAAAAACCTGTTTCCTCCTTGTTTTGATTCGAAGAAATAATTTAACTTGCTATCAATTACATGGATAATTTGTTTGGGATCTTATTTATTCTTGTAGACGCGGCCATAGTCTAAAATTTTAATTATTTATTTACTTATTGTAACTCTGTGGCAGATAACGGGTATGGAACCCTAGAAAGTAGAGACGGGCCCCAAACTCTTCCTACAAGATGGTGGTGCCTTAAGAATTAAGTAGATTCAAGCCCATCTCCAAAATGAGCCTTTATGGTAGACGTGGCATAATAATGGCTGCCATTTTACATTTATTGTAGGTAGCCATTTATGATAACAACTACCCTCGTCGCTAACGATATTTTGCCGTTTGACTCAGCCTATTCTTTCTATTATACTTGGCAACATTTCGTTCTTAAACACACACAATAGAAAAGCTTGTGGGTTTTATTTCCAAGAAGGTACAAATGTTTCAGACGCGTACAAATAATAGTCTGTGAATAATTTGTGAGTAATTGATGTTCGTAAAATACATAATCCCGAATCAAAGAGCTTATAACTCTTCTATTTATGTAACTACGTCTATTGTCGTGGACTCCTTAGTTTTGATACTTTTTTATATTTATTCTAATCGTTTTGTTTTTGAAGTCTTGTCATTTTATTAGTTAGTTGTTACATATCTATCAGTAAAGAAGCAGTTCAGTTTCCTGGTGTTTTTACTTGCCATCGATTATCCTTCATTTTCTTCACATTATCATACAGTCCTCGTATCGTACGCTTCATCTATATTGTATATATCTCCGTAAGAAATATACTCCGTTCAGCAATTTCCGGGTTAATTTCCTCTCTAAACTGCAGCACTAATTCATTATTAATAATTAGGTACTTTTCTAATTACGAGTTAATATGCTTTTTGTTAGAAAAGTTAGATTATCAAACTTATGTATAAATTTTAATGCCAATTTTAACCTGAAAATATTTTCCGTGTTTCGTTAGGTACTACGCAAGGCTTACAGAATAAATGTTTGTTCCTTAAACGAGTAAATCGGTTAACTGCCGAATAATCCCAGCTGTAAGGCTTCAAATAAAGTCGTGATTGCCTTATCATAACTTTGTTCACGCATCCTCGTCAGATGTTTTAGGAAAGCCTAGAAAATTCAACCGCAACCCAGTTTTCGGGAACAAAATGATTCTTGAAGTGATTCCGCAAGTATAAATTACCCGAAAAAAATACTCGCTATTTAGGATTAAATAACCTCTTCTATTTAATAATGGCAGTAACTTAAATCGGACTAAAAAAAACAAAAAAGTGCGTGTATTAAAAGGAGGAAGACAAAAAAGAGACAACATCGATTCTAGAAGGAAAAAATTTTTTTTTATTATTTCTGTCAATCTGTGTTCTGTGGACTTTCATAATAATTTGGAGAAATAGGTGTATTTCTAATTGGCTGATGATACTTTACTTGCCGTCAATTTTCACTTAGGTACGGAACAGCTAAATTATCATATTTGATTGAGAAGCTCCAATTGTATGTGGCTAATATAGATAAAAATAGGGATTCATGCCACATACGTAATACATTTTACAAGAAACTACTATTTACCATGTGGTTAGGTAAGGTATCTCAAGAAGATTTAGTATAAATATTTGTTGCATGAGGATAGCCTTAAATTGACTAGGGTTGTATACTTTTCTTACCTAATCGAATTAGAGAGGACAGGGCCGGCATATAACGTGCCCCATTTACCCATCCTTGTTGACTCAGCGGGGTCTCGAGTACCCAAATAAATTGTTATGTTTCCTGATTTACCCTTATGAACCTTATTTTCATTTACATAAAATGTATAAGTATATATGGTTACAATATTTGTAGGGCAGCCCCTGCCCGCGCAGGCGGCCGCGACCACTTCCATTCGTTTTGGGTTATTTATCTATTTGAATCGACACCCTCGACAACTTGTCGGAGAAGTTTCCTTTTGGGGTTCCTTCACTCTACGAATCCTATAGGGGATGATTTTTAATTTCTTGTGCAAGGGGACGGTTCGTTCTTCATTTACAAAGCACGTATGACAGGAGTTGCGTTTTACTTTATCTTAGCACTACATTCGGTCAATATTAGCGGGGCAATATTATAAGTCAAGTTAAGCACGTAGTGAGTGAGGACTTATGTCAAAATTTGTTACGTTTCTATAAAATTATTTTAAAACAACAATGTAACAGAAATGTGATATTATCGCATGCCCACAACTAACCATTTCCTATATTCAATGTGGTTATTGCCTGACATATTTTTTGACAGACGGGCGGTTACCATGTCCTGTCGTAACTGTTTTGTGGGTTCATAGATAGAAGAAACACTTAACACGACCATTGAACTCCCAAGTTAAATGGCGTAAGTGAATAGAGGTTTTCATAACGCCAAGAAGCCCGCCCTTTATGGGTTGCTATATTACTTAGTGATAAGCAATACCTATTCAATCTATGGTAGTAATACAGTTTGCAGCTGTATAAATGACCAAAGCAAATGCAAATAGGAAAGCTATTTTAGCTAATAAATTTTAAGTCAATTGAAACGGGCGGCTGTTTAAACACTCTGCCGATACGGTTTCCATTCCAGTACAAATACTGTGCATAGTGCGGTGTAGTCTGTGAAACCATACAGTAGCCTAATATTTTAATTATTAATCATCAATCATTTGCGGGCAGATAACACGGTAGTGAACATCATTTGTAACAATTATTTTTGTGATGATCCACGCGAGCCCTAGCTCAGTTTATAAGAATAACTGCTCAATGTACAATTGAAGTAAAAATTTAAAGACTAAAATGTATAATTTAAAAAATTACAAAAGTTTAAATTTCAAGCGCTTAAAAGAATCGGGACACAAGAGTCCTCCCCATCTTTATGTGCATGAAGGTTAGGTTATGAGTTTTGCAGAAGTCTGTGCTTTTCTTCCATGCTGGTCTGGGAGTAAAGAAAAAACATAGAATGTACCAGTTGCTTCTCTTCCCGCGCAGATGGTAAAATCCCGTCGAGGGAACGGGCGAAAATCTTAGGATGCGGCTGGCTATTTGGATTCCACTTTCCACCTATACGCCCACAGTCTTGCTAAACGTGGCCTTTGGGTCTTGTTAGCTTAGGCTCTGTCAACCCCGTAAGGGATAAAGACGTGATTTGTGTATGTGTATGTATGCTTGTGCTTTTCGTTGATTTGAAAACCATATACATTCTGAAATGAACACAAATCGACTACTAATGAAGATTTGCCATGACTTTGTCAACATCAAAGCTGTGACTAATTAGGTTAACATTCCTGGTTCTAACTACTGCGGATTAGCATTGATGTAATAAAACTAGCTAGCGGTTGCGGCTTCGCAATTCTGAAAAAAAAAATTACGGTACTTTTCTGTCGTGTAAGAATTACGAAAACTCCGTTGTTATAGGTAGACGGCTCTTGTTCTTCAAAAGGAACCTTCAGAATAAGTTTTAGTTTTGTAGAATTGGTAGTTTTGACCGTGCGTTGATAATCAGTCAGCAAGGGCTAACGAATTTAAAAACGCTTGATGCTGCGGTACCTTATCTTGATTGATTTGTCCATCGTAACTTATTCTTCAGTTAATCGTTCATTGCTTTTACTTTAAGCACCAATAACATTGTATTATTTTAGTACTCTCATTTCGAAAAGCAATAAAATTAAAACAATGAGACGAGATGGAATATAACTACCAACAAAATTGTCCTACTGTAAGATTTTCTTTACATCGTCCAAGGACTAAGTTAATTGAATCTAAACCGAGAAATCCGAGACAAAACCTCTGAATAGGAGTTGAAGCCTTTACACAGAATATTACCAGTTCATCAATTCCTAATTATGCTTTTCAAATTTTACCCCGTTTTAGTGGGCACGTATTTCTGGTACTAATATTATTTTGATTATATTTTACAATTTTTAGAGTTCATACTATATGTACAGGCTCAATTCGGTTGGCTAAATATTAACATTTTAAAGCTGATGTAACAATAATTTAGTTATGCTATGGTATAATCAAGAGCATAAATATATGTACGTTACCAAGACGTGAAAAACATCTACACACCTTTATGCAACAAACAATAAGGTCGGTGATACATTTATTTGAAATGATTGCGATATTTATGCCCTCAACTGTAATTGTAGCATTTATTTTGGTCATTTTCACTGCAAGTTTTTTGTTGACTGTACTTGGCTTATCAATAGTATGTATAGTACCCGGCCATAAAGATTGTACTTCGGTATTTGGAAAGAGACACTTGGTGTCACGTATGTTAGAGCGAGACAACGCTCTACGAAGCCGAAATTTGCCGAGGAGAACGATGTGCAATCGTGCATGGTCGGGTACTGTATAATAATGGTGGTTCAATTTTAACTTTTTGAACCACTAGGTACTTACGAGAAAGTTTCTTTGGATAAAAGAAAATAGAAGCTTGTAAAAAAAAACTCGCTCAAAAAACCGCTTCCGCATTGGCGTGAATCCATCTCACGAAGCCGTCACTCTTGAGCTTCCACAGAACGAATGTCCGTGTGAGATCTGAAAATTACTCGGCATTCAAAGTGTAACAATGCCCGAGGAGCACGCACGATAACGCCAGCAATCTGCCCGTTCCCCGCTGTTTCACGATCCCCACACGCATCAAATCTTAAGCAAATGCCTCATCTCGCTTGCCATTCACCTGCTTTACTCCCCCAGCTAAGCCTCATTAAGAGGCTGCTCATTTTAAACGCTCAACAGAAGGCCACGTAACAATATTAAAGCGCGAGGAGAATTATGAAACGCCTAACGTTTACTTTTGCGTATTTTAAAATTCTCTACCGAAATATATACCTACTTGTTAATCAAGTTTTTACTTTTTTAGTGTACCTACAAAAAAACAAAAGGTACGTTACACAAATGGTATAAATCAAAGTAATTTTTTGCCTGTCTGTATTCGTCTGTAGCTGGGGCATTAAGTAGGTAAATTTTTAATATAGAATATTTTTGCAAACGTTAAATCGAAAAACACACTTATGAATGCAATGTTATAGATTGATTGTGCTGAAGACACACTTAGTTTCTGTCTATTTTGAAGTAGGTAAGGTAATATTTTTCTCATATATAAAAATAAATAAAATGCAAAGATTCTACCCTCTATAGAAAGGGATTATTATGCAGTCCTGGATTTGTTCCGAGACCGCCGAGCGAAATCACACAGAATACTGAGAAGTCGTGTGCGGAATGCTGATGCCTTTTCTCGAGGCTTAATTTTTTCAAGCCCTCCTGGACGAATTAGGGAAATTCTCAGCCAAAACATGTCGTCTACTTTACGCTTACGTGACAGATTTTCAATGTGCGTAGTTACCATTTGGCTGCTTTAATTTGACTTTAATTGTTTATAGTACTTGGACGACCGAGCATATTTTTTTGGTACGTTATCTAAAACTGAAACCTAGCTAGATCGATTTATCGCCCCCGAAACTAATAAATTAAAATAAATTTCATGAAAATTGTTAGAGCCCTTACCGAGATCCAGATATATGTATATATAATATATTATGCATACAAGAATTGCTCGTTTAAAGGGATAATATTAAGTGCTACGTGTACGACGTAGATTGATATCTGGTAATTTTTCTCGTAGTAGTTATTACGGAGCATAACAAATATTAGTCATTCTTAAAATGCTAGTACGAAACTAATTACATGGAAGACAATTTAATCTTACTAATAAACACTGAGGAATAGTTCTAACAGAGCATAAATGTTTGCGACGCCGTACCAAAGAAGAGATTAAATAATGCATTTAATGTAAACTAATATATTTTATTATATTGTATCAATACCTTAACTAAAGTAAAAGCTTTTCTTCGCCAGAAGTTTTTTTTAATCCAATACGATCACAACTCTCAATCCGAGTGAAACAGATTACGTTATCGTGTTTAGTTTCCCGACGTCGCTTTCAACTTGGGTTTTCAATCGCTTTTACAAAAAAAAAAGAATCCTTGAATTTACAACTGAGCGTTTTCCAAAAAAGTCCACATTAACATTTTTCCAGAATTTAACTATTTTTGAAAAAATGCGTCCCAAAATTTCCATTCCCGTTTGTCACTTTTTTTCATATAGATGTGTGAAACGTGACGAACTGGAAAAAAATCATAGTAAAATCGATAAAGTTTAAAGAAAAAGCCAAAATATTTAAATTCTGGAAAAAAAAAATTGTGTACTCTTTTTTGGAAAACGCTTAACTACCAAACGTTTGTCAATTACGACCAACACGTTTTGCGCAGATAGCATTTAATTTCACACCACTGTTAATTCAACAACGCCATGCTTAAAACTTAGTCAGACGAGTGCCTAGTATAATGTATCAAAGAAGAGTCACATTTCAGATTACTAACACATCAGCAAGCTGGTTGACTAATTAGCTGGTAGAGTTGGAGTATATACGCAGACGATGTTTTACCATATTTTCAGGACAACACAATGATCAAATCACCACAAATCAATTTACCATAAATAAGTTTTATAGCGACTTTATGGACCTAGCCAATTTGTACCTATTTTAGTTCTACGTATAATTGACTTTTTACATTAAACGGGCCACAAAACTCTCCCTCAAATTCCTGATAATTCAGTAAATAACTTTGTAGGTACTCTCCAGTTCGAGTTTTACCAAGTGTGAAATTCTCAGGAAAATCCGTTTATTTGTTAAATTCACCCGCATGGGCTTATAAAAAAAGTTGAAATTTCTGTCACGAGTATAACGCTTCTAAAGAAAAGTAGGTAAGATTTAAGTTGATATCTCGTACATATAGTCAGTGTTATGTGTCAACTGTGCCGTTGGTAAAACTAAATAAGCAACTTTTCTGACGCAATCACAAAGAGGACCAAATATCTTAGTTCACGTTCAAGAATGTGTAGGCGTCCTATCTTTTCATGTTGGTTCATTTTATAAAATTGTTTTCATTTCCTGTAGGAGTGCGATCATGGAAATACCCCGAGTGAAGGAACGAGAAGAGAAAGTAGTGGAAATAGAGGGTTTTGCTCTAAGGGGATATCATTGACTTATATTTACCTACACATAAACATAATTGAGTCATTTTTGTGCAGACGGCCTCTTTTACTGGATATTTAGTATGTAGTAGGAAGATTCAGACCAAATAAAATGTAAAGACAAAGTGAGGCCGATAAAACTACGCCTCGTCGTGTGCACAGACACACGCACACACACGTGCGATCAGTTTTTGCTAAGCAAACATTTTGAGCCAGACACACTCGAGACGAAGCATAGTTTGAACCTGACTTACATTGTTGGCTTTACTTGGCCCGTTGTGGAAACAGACAAAGCTATGCCTACAGACCAACCTACTGTGGGTTAAGACAAGATTTGTAAAAGGGTGCGGAAGTATTCTAATTTCAGCTGTTTATGTATGAAAATTTCACACAAGCTCAAATTAGTTCACAATAAGCATGTGAGCGTTACGGTGAAAACAATGCATTCCTTCTCAATAAACTTCCAACATGTCAGTATTTTATTGCTATCACTACATAGTACAAAACAAAGTCGTTTTCCGCTGTTTGTCTGTCCCTATGTAGGCTTAGATCTTTAAAACTACGCAACGGATTTTGATGCGGTTATTTTAATAGATAGAGTAATACAAGAGGAAGGTTTATAATATGTATAATACATGCAAGGGAAACACTGACTGCACCCGTGCGAAGCCAGGGTGGGTCGCTAGCTTTTAATAATACACGATTTCAAAAGTGAAGGTAGGTATTCCAATGTTTAGGCAACTATGTATCATACTTCAAAGGCAATTCTTTTTAGAGAGGGTCGCACTCCGTAACAATCGAATACTTTATGTATAAAATATTAAGTCGCAAAGTCTATTAGCCTGAAGACTACTCGAGAAATCTGTATGATAAACTCATTTGCACCAGTTGGCTGGGAATAAACGATTGTAACCGAAAGTGGTAATCTGTTAAGAGATACTCTTGGCAATTTGGACAAATCCGCGAGCAGCCATTATCATAACAGGGCGTAATAACAAGAGCGCTGCTCGCTCACAGAGACGTGAATTGTTAAAGAAATAATATTATAAAGTGCTTGCGTAAGCGTTTTACCGAAACACAAAGGTTAAACTGGAAGGTTTGATAATTCAGTCCGGAATACCTAAAAATGTTAACAAATGTATTTGTACACTGTTTCTTAAAATTAAATTAGATCAGCAATTGGTGGGGTTTGTTGAACTGAACACCCCTGTAAATATTTCACAGGATTTTTAAATGTAGTTCACAAATGTTTCGCTACGCTGATTCTTCTATGTTCAGTCTACAGCGTCAGAGGTGATATATTTTTGAATAACTAATTGCTATTAAAAACTGCAACATGAGTGTTCATTCAAACTAACTCTAACGCCATCAATTGCTAAAAAGTTGCAATTATTTGAATAATTTTAAGATAAAGAATAATTTTAAAACATACTGTATTTTGGTTCTTCGACTTAAAATTGTTAAGTTGGCGACTAAAATATCAAGCACGGCAACTAAATCGATGTTTAAACACTTTGCACTATTACACTTTTACATTTTAATAATGCCAGAAACGCTGACTAGAAATGTTCGTAATAAAAAATGATAGCCAACGGGTAGCTGGAGAACCTGCCCCAAGCGAAAAATTATTAAGTATTTCATTTAAGAAAGTTGTTTCCAATTGGTGGAACTTTAGCGGCGGCTGCTCGAGCAGTGAACCTGCCTGGAGGATGCTGGATTCACCACAGTTTCAATCACCCTGGGTTCGGTCTAGGTACCCACTGCAGCGATATAAGTACCTAAAAGGAAAAAAAAAGTACTTAAAAGATTGAAATCTTTCTCGAAAAGTTGCATCGTTTGTAAAACGAATTGAAGTAGCGAGCGTTGGTTGAATGCGTTGATGAGACTATATTTATCTACACTTATGTCTACAAATTAAACGGGTTAAGTCATGCTTGTAGGTCTATTAGTTTCGATTCGACTTACAATCATCCTGATAATTGTTTCGGATCTATACGAAACCCTGTGTCATGAAGTGCTTCACGAATCTCAGCGGAAGTTAGTTCAAAATCATTTATAAAATAGCTGTTGCCTGCGATTTCGCCTGCAAATCATTTATTTATCGCTATCCCGCGTGAACTACACAATTTCTCGGGACAAATAGTAGTCTATGTTTTATTTTAGACTATAATCTATTTTTCTGACAAATTTTATCGAGATCTGTTTGACAGTTTTGACGTGAAAAAGTAACAACATCCATATAAATTTTCGCATAGTTAATATTAGTAGGATGTTTGTTTAATCGCCGCTCTTGAGAACTTAACGAGTTGTCTCCTGACAGCTATTTCCTTTTCTAGGCGAACAGAGGATGCAGCTTTACGTATCCACGCTAGACTAAGTTGATTTTAGTAAAATATAAAGTTCAAGTTAACGTGACACAAATCGGAGGCAAGAAAATTATTCACAAAAGCCTAAGAAATATTTTCTACTATGTATAAGCCGCGCGCCCATGCGACCTTGTGTGTGGGGAAAATTCTTAGGAATCATGTTATAGGCGATGCGGCTAGCAACCCATCACTATTTTGATTCCCTTTTTCCACCTATACGCCCACAATCATGCGAAACGTGGCCTTAAGGTCGTGTTACCTTACGCTCTGTCTACCCAGTAAGGGATAAAGACGTGATTTATGTAATTGTATGTACGTATAGACCGCGATTGCCTTTCTTGAGCTCCAGATATTTAGTCCCCCATTGCTACGCTCATGAATGAGGGTAGACAAAGCTACTTAATATTAACATCCGCAATAATTCCAGTCAATCAATCATGATTCATGCAACTGCGCCGACATATCGGGCACTCATTAAAGATAAGTCCGCGGTCTATATCTCGTATAAAATATCTAACGTTATTTATTAACTGTGAGTCATTTAAAACTGTAATTTATAAGCACTAACTTAGTCGGTTGCGTAACTCATTGGGCCTTTACCCGCGTGGCATTGGGGCCGGGGACACTCGTGATGCGCAGACATTACGCGGAATAATTATAACTGATTATGGCGGGCGTGTGACGGATCGTGTTAATTTTTTATCGTCCTCTGTGACGCCCAGCGCGGCTAGCACGACACGACACGAAATAACTCGCATATTCTGGTTCCGTACCACTCTTGTCCCATTTATATCGCACTGGTTAGACAAAGACGTACAACGTTGAATCTCGACGATAACTAAGAGAAGTTATAATAACAATGTTTTGTGACAACATTGCTTTGTGAATTTGACAGTGTCCTATATTATGTGAAACAAAATAGCGTTTTTTGTTTTGAGTTCTATGCTTCAAAAACAAAAAGGAATCCTTTTAGGTTTTTTATTTTTCGTACATCATTTCGAGGATTTGAGTTTCTATGTTTTCTCTTTTTTGTAGAAATGTAGGTATAAATTAAATTACAGACCTTGCTATTTCACCTATGTACTGTTTTGTACTCAGCTAGCAACAAATGGACGGGTTAAGCGAAAAACGCTTATTTCTTACCTAAATACTTCCCACTGTTGGGGAGAATCCTCACAAACTCGAGTAGTCAGGTAGAATTCGTTGATCACCTTATTAGTTATAATACGACTTTTTATAACTTTGTAAAAATATATGTAATGCCAGTAACTTAAAAAGAATTGACAGCACATTTACAATCCAGGATTCCAAAAAAAAATAATTCCCGGATCATATTTTGTTTTAAATTTACAACAACAATGAAATCCCAAAATTGCTTGTAATATGCAAACCATTGAAGTCCTTAAAATAGCTTCGCATCGCACAAACAAATAACTTCGCAACTTTATGATCAGTTTTAATGTAATTACTCAGCGAATTTCAGTTTTAACTAAAGAGAGATCGTAGACTGAAGGTCTAATTAAAATCGCAAGCATACCTCCGACCACGGGTGAGTGAGCTTCTAGACGCGCGGTCCTTACCCCTCGGGATCGTCTTACTTCATTACCACAACAGGGGAACTAAAATAGATAGCCCGTGAATGCTGATTGTATTGTGGCACTCTTACAATATTTAGAAAAACAGGGTTGACATGAGAGTCGCCTGATCGTAAATGGTACGGTCAAGTGCAAAAATAAGTATCGATAGGAACTTCTCAAAAATATGTCCCACAACCTTATTACGCTGGCGTGAGAGCGTATGGTACATATTTTTGAAACTTTGTCTAGATACATATTATTACACTTGACTGTACATAAATTTTGCGTTATTATATCTAAATAATAAAAATATAATGATTGATAAGAATGACTATTAGAAAGCAAGTTGAATTTATTCGGTCAAATTATTGCAATAAAGTTTATACAACCAGCACTTACATGAGCATAACATTAACTAAAAAATAAATATTTTATAACTCATTAATCGAGTCGAGAAAAACAATTTTATTCAAAAAAATGCCTTACATCATTTTAGAAAAGAGCTGTTACTCTTCAAACTGCTGCACCGTTTTTTACCAAACATGGTTAAGAATAACCTTAACAAAACTGGCTTTCGAATGAAAAAAAAACCGCATCGAAATCGGTCCATCATTTTGAGTTCTACGATGCCACAGACGTAGAAAGAAAGAAAGAAAGAAAAGAAAGAAAAGACGTGCGTTGCGTCGGGGGTTAAAAATGGACACAAGAGGAGAAACTGACTTAGCTCTGTGTCGCGAATTGCATCGAGACGCTGATATTTTGCTAAAGCCCGGGCCTTAAGCGCTTCTAAAGCTAAGTAACAACCTAATATTAAAATTCGTATTGTTGTTCAAGTATATCTTTTCCGGTTACTGACAGATTTTGATAGATAATATTTTTATATAAAATAATTACCTATGTTTTAAAATTGGTGCCATAAATATTACGAGTAGTTTTACCAAAATGGGGTCAGTATTATAACATCAGAAACTATAATTCTGTTTGCGAAGAAAACTTGTACCTATTCATGTATATTAAAGTAGTTTTAAATTGTATAAATATTTTCAACAAAGCCATTGTTCGAAGCAGTATAATGTAAAGGCATTCGGAATATCCCGCAAAGTTGTATTTGCCGAAGCCTATTGTTAGATGGCATATTATATATTTTTCTTGTGAATATAAGGTATTATCCCTGGCTAAGCAAGACAAATAGGGAAAAGTGGAACATTTCATTTTAAGCCTGACAGGAGAGTTTCTCGCTCTCGTAGCCTGCCCACAGTGCTCATATTCTGACTCAGTCGCTTCGTAGGCGCGCTACGGACGGCCGCACGCTACGCCGCCCACTCCGGACGCGACCCGCTACGAAAACTTACCGACATTTTAAAGTGCATGGTGAAACATTGCTCATAACCAAGTGATTAGTGAACAAAGTTAAGTTTTTGTTTTAGTTAATAATGAGTTGTAATTTTAAGAACGTTTTATGGATACTTTTCTGTACATTAAGCTTTCAAGGTAAGATATCTTCTGGATTTGGTTGTCATAAATTATAGTAGACTAGCTGTTGCCTGCGACTTCCTCCGCACATAATTAATATTTGTATCCCACTTGGCTCGACTTTGCAGACAATTCCAACAATTATCGTTATATTTCAACCAATTTACACAGAACCATAAGAACAGAACAAGAAGCATCAGTTTTTTCTTTTGTTTTGAGTATCTTTTAAGATAAAGAATGACAAAACCTTCCCTCCGTGTTGTTTATCTCAAGATAATCGCGACAAAGACTTTTATTTAGCTCTACAATGGACTTTTCTAACGCTAGAATTATTAAATTAAACCTACAAATATTTATAATATTTTATAATAATGGTTTTCTTGTGAAAACCTTTGGATAAATTCGTAGTTCGAACGGCCAAGGGAGGTTGAATTAAACTACGTCTTGTCGTGTGCATTTTTTTTTAAATATTAAAGTCGACAAACGGGCATGAGGTTCATTCCAAGTCTTACACGTACGGGGCAAGAAACACCGCTTAAACCCCAGTGGAGGAGCGTCTTTCATCGCGGTGGTGTTCATTGAAACTTGGAAGCTGCGACAAGGTAATAAAGTTCGTCAGAACGAGCAAACACACTCATATGTGCTACTGAACTTCGCCAAGCAAACTAGTTAAGCTATGCTCACACGCACAAAACGGGGCGTAGTTTAAACCGGTCTCGTTTTGCAATTCGGCTAACTCTATCTTCATTTTTTATTTGGTCTGAGAGTGTATTGCATAATATCACATAAAAAGCAGATGATATAATGTCACATTAGACGATATAATAAATCAACTAGCTGTTGCCCGCGACTTTGTCTGCGAAGATTCGTTTATCGCTATCCGTGCGTATATAGCGTGTTATTCCAGAGTTAGTCTAACTTTCGGCCTAAATTTTATCCAGATCTTTCCAGCCGTTCTGGTGTGAAAGAGTAACAAACATCTATAGATCCATACATCATCACAAACTTTCGCATATGCATTATAACATTAGTATTAGTATGACGAATTAATAAATAGAAGGTTCCAACATCACCATTATTTGGTGAAGTATCTCCGAATAGAAAAGAAATAATTTTGACTTCAGTTCAAAATAAGTATACCTACATACATACATACATAAGTCACGTCTTTATCCCTTACGGGGTCGACAGAGCCTAAGGCAACAAGACCTAAAGGCCACGCTTAGCATGATTGTGGGCGTATATGCGGAAAGGGGAATCAAAATAGTCATGGGTTGCTAGCCGCATCGCCTATAACCTGATTCCTATGCCCATTCCCTCGATGGGCTTTTACCAGCTGCGCGGGAAGAGAAGCAACTGGTGTATTCTATGTTTTTTCTTTACTCCCAGACCAGCATGGTAGCTAATGGAATAAGTATAAATTCGATATTATTCACCTTCAAGTTTGGTTAGGTACGTACACAGTCAAGTGTAATAATATGTATCTAGTCAAAGTTTCAAAAATAAGTACTATACGCTCTTACATCGGCGTAATAAGGTCGTGGGACATATTTTTGAGAAGTTCGTATCGATTCTTTATTTTTGCACTTGACCGTACGTATTTAAAGTTCCGATAAGCAAGTTGAAGTATTGAGTAGCGACCTTTAATCTCCAACGAGATAGTGTGTTTACAATTCCAGTAAACGCAATGAATATTTTTCAAGCTCCCTGCTCTGATGACTTGAGTGATGATGATCATGATACTTATCCAATACACGGCACGGGTTCAGGGCTACGCGTGTCGAACTGAAGTAGGAGCCTCCACGGCCGGGATGATCTGCAGACACGGCCACCGCCTCGCGTCCGTTTTCGGTTGACTCGTGGTAGATGTTTTAATAAATAATTTAGCAAATAACTTGAAGTTTATATTGCGATTAGTACACTGATTACACTGTTTGACGATTTAAAATATGTAATACTAGCTGTTGCCCGCAACTTCGTCTGTATAGAATTCCTTTATCGCTATCTCGCAGGATTTACGCAATTTTCCGGGATAAAAAGTAGCCTATGTGTTATTCCAGACTATAATCTATCTATGTTCCAAATTTCATCCAGATCGGCCCAGTACTTTTTGAGCCTATTCATTACAAACATACAAACATACAAAAATAGGTACAAATCTTTCTTCTTTATAATATTATAATATTTATGAAATACTAGCTGTTGCCCGCAACTTCCTCTGCATAGAATTCGTTTATCGCTATCCCGCATTATTTACGCAATTTTCCGGGATAAAAAGTAGCCTATGTGTTATTCCAGACTATAATCTATCTATGTTCCAAATTTCATCCAGATCTGTCCAGGCGTTCTGGCGTGAAAGAGTAACAAACATCCAAACATCCATACTCACAAACTTTCACATTTATAATATTAGTAGAATACCGGATGACTTTGATAAAAATATACTTGATTTGAATGTGACCGTTAGCGTTGACAGCTATAATGAGCCCGAGTTGAGACTGATATTAAGATATGAAGTGAATGAATGTCAAATTTGTTGTTCCATCAACAATAGAGTCTGATCAAACACAATGTAGACAAATTGAAGTAAATTAAAGTCTTCTCTGTACGTTAATTTAAGCACCCGTCACATATCGAACCGATGTTTACGTTTTACATGAACACAATGTTTTAAAAACAACATGATGTATACCATTTCACATGAAACAAAAGTGTATCAACGTTGTTTAAGTGCTTGTATTATTTTTCATATCCCGCGGGAAATATGTAATTTTAGGGGGATAAAAAGAAATCGTCTAGTACCTGTCCGTCCATCTATTACATATTAAGTCAAATCCGTCTTGCTGATTATGTATGCGCATGGGATAACGGGCCTCCCAATATTTCACGTATCCTTCTCGTTTAAAATATTAAGTAGTAAAGTCTAGGACAAAACACAGAGATACTAAAGTGAATCCGTTTGTTTGTTAAGTCACACTTTAACATTTCAACACGATAAAATTAAGTTTCCTAAAGACAGATGCATTCTTAAGTTATACCATGTTTTTGGGACATACACTAGGATCTTAGTGAGAAATGGGGTTTAAAATTTATATTATAACTAACTATTGCTCGTGATTGCGTCTGTGAAGAATTAGTTTATCGCTATCCCGCAGAAACTGAAAGTTTTCGGGACAAAAAGTAGTATATTATTTCTTTACTTATCAAAGTATCTTCTTGTCAAGTAGTATCGCGACTGGTAAAGCGGTTTTAGCAAACAGGCTGAAAGCGAAATAGGGTTACTTTCGCATTTATATACCTACTTAATACTAATAATAATATTATATTTTTTTTTGGATTATTTTAGGTTTTGATCGGTTCTTTTACTTTTTCTGTGTGTCTACTCTTGCTTAATACTTATGTCCTGTCAATCGTTCAAAGGTTAACTGGAAGTAATCCCTTTTAGGGATAAGTTCGCCTGTGTACAATAAAGAGTTATACATACATAATTAATTTCTCTTTATAATTTTATGACTACCCCTTTTTAACTAGAACCCAAGAACATATTCCTCGATAAAATCCCCGGCCATCTAGTTTGGTGCTTATATCTAAGAGCCCACTATCCTGTGGGCGTTCTCCGACAAACATGAACTAGATCAAACATAGCATAGCTGAAAACCAGGCAAAGGATTCATGTAAATAGACTCGTTATTTCCTGGATCTCAGTACAGTCAGCGGAAGTGGCTGGATAGTCAAAATCATAATAAGTTTTTGCATTAAAAACAGTCCGAGTGCGAATTGGAATACACTCATCTTAAAAGTATCTGCAATTTGCAATTTACCGGGATAATAAAGTAGCCTATGTGTTATTCCAGGTCATAGCCTATCCTTGTGACAAATTTCAGTCAGATCTGTTCAGTCTTTCTGACGTGAAAGAGTAACAAACATCCATGCTCACAAATTTTCGCATTTACAATATTAGTAGGATTCACAGGACATAATTGACACAAAAAAGGTACAGAAATGTTGAGAACCTTTTGAAAGCAGTATTTAAGTGGCAAAAGTTTGTGTAAAGTGTGCCTGCTGACGAGCAAAAATAATGAGTCACTTTTCCTATTTTTTTATGAAACGAAGCCCTTAATTTTAAGCTCTTTGTACGAGTTGATTCACCCAATACTGTAGGTACTGTACATACTATACTATAATTACTGTGCCTGTACTTACTGTAAGTAATGATGGACTCTGATTTTTCATATTCGACGATTCGTGTCGTCGTACGATGACATAGCAAATATGTTGAACGTATTGAAATTCTAGGTGACTTAGAATGCAAATGTCATTGATAATTCTGATTAAAAGTTGTATTATATGCGTATGATCCTTTCTGCAATTTATGTCTACTTATTCGTGACTATTTACATTTTATTTGTGCCCAGCAGTCGGACGCATATAGACTGGAGATGATGATGGTGATTATGAAGTAATACAAAAAAAAATACTATTTATCATTCGGTAATGTAGTATTGATTAAATAATTCGATTTGTCTTATTGCCAAATAGGATTAATATTAAAAAATGTGTATAGCAATTTTATGAACTTAAAATGAATTCCTTTCCTTATTTTGAAAATGTGTGAAACAAGAACAATTTGGAGGACAAGCTTTTGGACCCAATAACTCAAATTTGACTTAATTTCCCCTTTCGGTCCGTTGAGCTGTTACTTGGTTTAGTTCCTTCCTGTTGACGTTCGGATGCGACATTGTTTTAAGTTAGAAATATGAATTTCATGCTTCCAACTGTCATGCCATGAATAAAATATAATTTTGTTTGTTAGTGGACTTAAAGAACCTATACATATATTCATACGCAAATCACGTCTTTACCCCGTACGGGGCTAGGTATAGATGGAAAATTGAATCAAAATAGTAGGTAATGGGTTGCAAGCCGCATCGCCTGTAATATGATTTCTATGATTTCGCCTATCACAAACTTAGAAAATAACTTTGGTTGGTTTTATTTTATAAGTAGGTTATACAATAAAAGGAAATGTAACTCGAAGCCTCGTTGTATACGTTTACTCGTAAGCCAAGTTATCTTAAAATGAATTAACATTTTGACTTCTTGATTTTTACGTTTACTTTTACGGTTTTACCGTTAGAAATTAAATTTCTAAGCGACACTGAAAATTACAACACAGTAAATCCGAAAAGTAAAGCTATGGCCGGCCATATTGCATTCTGGATGGTAATTCATCGCTCAAAGGATTTATCGATCATAATGAATAATGCATTATTTAATTTATTTTTGTGTTACATATAAAGTGTTTACATACATAAATTTTACGATACGTCTTGCGTTTTAATATGGAACTTCGATACGAGTATGGTCTCTGACATGTAAATCGGGCTAACTTGATTTTGTCTTTAACTTATTAAAACTTGAGCATTCAAATATTCAATCAGAAAATACTTTGTCAATTATGTAAGCTTGCGCTCGCAGATTAGACTCCGTCGCAGAACTGTCCCGTAGGAATTTTGTATAATCTGTCTTTGGTTCTTGTCAACGTCATCAACGTAAACCCTATGCTAAAAGCAGCTTCCTAGGTTCAAAGGTCTTTAGCTGGGCTTTGATGAGTCAGGCAATTGGCTATTGTTCATTTTTTTTAGTATGCTCCAATTCGAAAACCATTTCGAGGAAATTCATCATTTATCCGATTTATCTTGTCCGATTTCAAAAATACTTTATGATTGCAGATATTTTTGTAAAAGTACTTTGAACCTTTGTTTGACCGAACGACCCGGTTTTTAGACAGAATCCAGCATCGAATGTTTGCCACAAAAATAAAAAAAAAGTTTAGCTAAGGCAACTGTCACGTGTCACTGTCAAATCGACAAAACCATAGACAAAGCCGTTTTTTTTATAGCCAGCCGAACGAAGGCGATTGGGATTCTGTCTAAATTCACGAATTATCAAACAGCGAAAAAATATTAATTATTAATTAACAAAGCTACGTAAAAGCATAATATTCAAATTAGTTGCTTGAAATAGTCCATTTTATCAAATAAAGGTGTTAAAAGCACAGCTTAAAAAAAATGAACAATGCCAATTAGGACATCTTTTTAATAATTAATAAGATGTAAGATAAAAAAAGAGTGAGCACATGCCGGAAAGCAAACACTGTGGCCACGCTCTTAACACAAGATGAATCATGAGTGGGTTGAAGACCTTTAGAGAAATACGAGCCTAAGCACGTAGCCTTGTTTTGAAGACCCTTAAGTTGGATCCTTCTATTTTAATCGCGACAAGGGATTATTTGCGCGACTAATTGTAAAGGCTAATTTGAGACAGCTCGGTTTACCAATGAAAATGAGTGGGCGACCTGCCGGTATGGTTCAGTGATCCAACCAGCCAAATTGTATTGTTCTTTTTTTATATCTTATTTATTTAATTTCACTTGGCCATGGCTACTTTCATTGGGTTAATCAGAGGTTTGCTGAAGGTGGTGCGTGCAGATTTTATCATGTTATTTTTTTGCGTCAGAGAGCGAGCCATGATTACCAATGATATCACACGTAGCTGAGTCTAGAAGTTTTGTATTCGTCATCAGAATTGAACGTAGTGGCTGACTGAAAAATGGATTTTCAGAAGTAAATGAGATTGAAAAATAATTTTCGGCTTTTGCAACAACACCCAAAATCGTGTCGTTCGTTAAAGTTACAAGTCAACAGAGTGAAATCACCCCAAATCACTCTGAAGATAGCCGAACTTCATCTGAAACGTCGAGTTTTACAAAGTAAGGCGAATGATGCAGGCAATCCACGGACCGCTTAAAAAAATTAAAATTAACGATCCTCTAACGCAGGGTTTCTTAAAGTGTGGTCCACGGACCCCTTAGGGGTCCGTGGCATGTCTATCAGGGGTCCGCAGTAGGTCAGTTAAATGTAATCATATTTATTAGGAAATTGTGTCGTAAACTTGACGAGACGCATCGTCGCACCTTTGGGTAGTGAAATTATCGAATGTTAAACTAAATAGGTACATAAATAACAACAGAAAACAAAAAGGTAACTATATATATAAGCGAAACTAGCAATAAAATATTTTTTTTTATTTAAATAAGGTTTTTTATTATTTCCCTAAAATATTTTTTGAGAGGGGTCCGTGAAGTTGTTTAAATTGTGAAAGTGGTCCGTGACTGCAAAAAGTTTAAGAAACCCTGCTCTAACGTATACTACGGCATGATACAAATCTTAACCAATGGGTCCACAGCGCCAAAGTTCTGAAGATAGTCTCGACTCTTGACTTTTCACGAACCCGTCCTTAAAGAGATCACCTTTTGCCCCATACAATGTTTTAATGAGCAAAGTTTTTAACTCGAGTTTTGAAGATCTGTTCATGATTAACAAAAGGGGAATGTTGTTAAACAATCATAAAATTAATCAGTAGCATTACAAGAGTCGTTATTCGTTACTTTGGCTGTCATTTTGTTGGATCACTTTTAGAAGGTACGTAAACTTCTGTACCTAATGTAATTAACGCTTGTGCTCAAAATAGTTCTACCACCAACCCAACTCGACGATATATATAGTCATTGTCATTGATCTACCCACCCAGCTTCCGTAATATGGTTAGAAATAAGACCTCCATCTCCGTCACTTGATGTATGAAAATTATAACGATTACATCTTCGATGCTTGCTAAGTATAATTCGATAACTTCTAAATTATCAGGTAGAGCTTGAAATTTTTGAACAAGTTTATCGGAAAACTTGAACTTGGAGTGGATATTTGAAAACTATTCAATGTTGTGTGTGTGAAATTACCCATCCGCACTAGGTCCGTGTAGGTAATAAACATAAGCCCTCTCATTTTGAGAGGAGGCCTGTGCTCAGCAGTGGGACGTATTTAGGCTGGGGAAAGGAGAGTATTTGCTAACTCACATATATATTTTAATCATGTTGCCGCAGTGGTTACCGCATTATAACAACATAATAGGGGTATCAATTACGGAATCCTAACTAAATAAAGGATCCCCTGTCGTTACCCTTTTTTGAAAAAAATTGATGATGTGGTAACAGAGCAATTTCTTTAAATTTTAATGTTTTTTTCGATGCGGCTTTGTTACTGGTTTTTTTTCTCGCATAAATTGTTTAAAAAACGGTGTTTTTGCTATTATTATTATTTAAAGAGATACATTGTATCTGTATTCGTCACTTTTTAGGAGCACGTAGCTAAAAACAAGAGTGTTTTAATTTTTTTTGTTTTGGCCGAAGTATACGAATAGTTACGAATTGAAGGAAGTTACAGTTTGTTTCTACATAGCTTTTATGTGTTCTCACAATATTTTTTTTCGGATATTTATTCTTATTAATAGTTTTGGCAGATGTATCGGGTGGGTCCTGATCTCACGACTGTAGTAACTACGAGGTTTAGATAGTGATTGGTCGTTCTGCAGTGTTAAAAATTTAACAAAAAAATCGAGGTTCGGAGGATTTGATTCGAACTTATAGTCCTCAGAACAAAGCAGTTCGTCAAACCGTAAATCTATTACGGTGCGTTTATTATAATAGTTTAAGCGTAGTATATACGTGCTGCGAATACGTGAGTTATTTAATAATATGATAAAATGTGAATAGTTGACTGTGTATGAATTGATTATTCAATCACACACCAAATCTAATGTATGATAATCTGTGCGACGAAGTTCATTAACTAACTCGGGCATACAAACTTGTGAGTCTAAATCACAAATGTGAAACATACATTGTTGACCTATCAAATTTAACGTAGAATTTAAACTTTCAGGCGTTCGTGGTTAGATATTGTGGTGTTTAAATTGTTTCCTTGGAATTGGTTTTATTAGTGACTAGTTGAGTTGTTGGCCGCGACTTCGTCCGCGCAGAATTAAATATAGCCTATACATACATACATACATCACGTCTTTATCCCTTACGGGGTAGACAGTCTAAGGTAATAAAGACCTAAAGGCCATTTTTAACATAGCGTTTAGCCTATGATACTCACAAATAACGTGGCTTTCTATTGGTAAAAGAATTTTCAAAATCGATTTAGTTGATCCAAAGTTTACCCCTACAACCTCACAAACTAGTATAGACAACAGTGTTATTCACAGATACTATGACCAATTTCAATTATCTGCCTACCGGTTAGAAGGCTTTGACGTTTCAGAAGTCCCTTTTCATTTCAATCCTTTGAATATTCGAGAAGTCATAGGCCGGGAGATAGTGACACAAATTACTGGGTCATTTGTACCAGTATGGCGGTTCTTCAGGGGTCTTAGTACGCAATGGCAAAAATAAAAAAAGATGGTCATAGCGCTGGTACCGGCGGCCCAATCACGTGGGCGTTAGTCGAGCTCGTCGGATAAATTACGAGTGTCAAACGATTTGTTCCACAAAAATTTTAGTATTTTCCGATAGTCCATAAAAAAGAAGTAGGCGGTAGTGTCATGCCATACTTCTACGGTGTGACTTACATCCCGCCATACCGACGCCAATGCGTTAATTAAAAAAAAAACAAATTCAACCATTTGTACCATGCTAATTTTTGCACAGTTGATCATCGTCGTGCAGCCATTTACGAAAATCACCATGCCAAACTTTTCGGACGGTTCCAAATGGTCGCCATACCGCCGAAAATCAGTAATTTTTTTTTCTTCCGCCAAACGATTTAAATTAAAGTCGATCCGGGTCGTACCATGACAGGGTTGCTGTTCGTTAGTTGCTCTGTTAAGTTGGATAATGTATATTAAATTTGTAAAATGAAAGCCGTAAATCATTGTAAAAACTTGTGATATAAATCCATCGACAACGATTACTCTTTGCGTAATAACTATAATTATCAGTGTTTATTTCGGGTTTGTTTCTTACTATATAATGATAACAACTAAAATACATATTTAAGATAAGGGCCAATTGCACTGTTCAGAGTAAAAAAAAAAAACAACTGTTAATCCTGGTTGAGACTGGGCAGTTCTATACATTGCTCGAAGTTATATACTTATATACACAGTTAAACGTAGGTCGCTCAAGTCCACAGTACAAATAGCTTAAGTGCCCAAAATTCCCAGAGAAAGGTACCTGATTCATGATTTTCAATGTCAGCACCGTATGAAATGAACGCCAAAAGAGCAGTTACTATCTTCCGATAGCTAGAATCTTATTCATCTTTAGTCAATAGCTTATCTGATGTCTTAACAGTCATTACCAAAGTTGTAAGATTGTAAGTTTCAAATACCCGAATATCTACCGAATATGAAATTCAAACGGAAATCTTTGACATTTCTCTACTCAATATAAAGTTCAAACGTCTAAACTATTTAGTAATATTAGCCCCCAAGATTGTTCTTAAATGATTTGTTACAACCTGATGAATTAATTCTTCCAGTGGGTTGATCTATAAAGTTATAGTCGGATTTTATATTACTTAAGTTTTTTATTAAACAAATATCAAATTTTTGTATCAATCCAACCAAACACTTGACATATTACTACAAAAAAAATGACACGATTGATGTTTAGCATGTTTAGGAAGTCTTAGTTATGAAATAACATAAAATAAGACAGAAATCGAAACCCATTGCACATTTTACACATTTCATAACCCATTTATCATTTCGTTCCTTTTCAAATATATTTGTACTTATAGAAATGTTATCAAATGTTTTCGCGATACAGAAATTTAAAAATGTTTTTATTGCAGGTTCCCTATGTCTTCGCAACGTTCACGTTTTAGTCCCAGAGGCCGCCGAACGGGGGTCCAAAGTGAGGATGCAGTGCGTGTACGACTTGGAACAGGAGGTTCTGTACTCCGTGAAGTGGTACCGAGGAGACAGAGAATTCTGCCGGTATCAGCCACGTGACGCACCGCCTCTCAAAGTTTTCAGAATACCAGGGATCGAAGTCGTGGTAAGAACGAATTCATTATCTGATGCAATATAGTACCTATTGGAATTTGAATATGAATTTGAAAATGGGTTAAATAACAAAATATGTTCTTTTTGCTGAATGTAGATACTTTTTGTTGAGCATACTTGCATTGTCATCCATCTTACCTAACTAGGTATGTGTACCAAATTTTAAAGCAATCTGACTACTAGAAATGGGTCAAATTTTACCCTAACAACAACAAACAGGCCAAGTCAATAAAAAGCTTGCAAAAATAGACGTTAAATACTTATTAGTCGATGCGATGATAAGAATAAAACAAGATTTCTAACTAAAAATTGAAATTCCTGTCACACAAATAATTAATGTTTTTCGTAGAATGTTTTGTTTTTACAATTAACATCATATTTGTCATATACCACTAAAAGTGGATCCCCTTTACTGTTATTATGGCTTCCTTTAACCTTGTGTGACCAAGCATAACTCACAACTTTAATCAAGTTATCAATGATATCTGTTGTAATAATTTAAAGGGAGACAAAGTCGGTTAATAGGGATTATCAGAGATTAGTTATTTTATGCACGTCCAGCATTGATTATCCATCACGTTTGTAAATCAGCCCGTTACCGACTTTTATGAGGCCCCATAGTACTACATATTCGAATGAAGCATATCCTGAGGGAATGTGGGCTATTAAAGACCGCACGTAGATCACAATGATCGATATTTTCCCTAATTTCTGGTCCAATGTATATAACGAATGAGAGAGAACAGGCAGTAATAGATATTTTTAAATGGTCCAGGAGTTCAAAATGTACATGTTTATGACATTTATTGTGTTGACAGATTTCTTAGTTTGTCGACCCTTTCGAGCTTTCCTGCTACAGTGTTATACCGTTAAGGTTGATCCCGCTCTGAAATAATTGAGACAGGATCCTTCTTTCTTTCGTTAAGAGTGGTAAAAGGTTCATACAGGTTCATTGTGTGTGAGAAAAAAAAATTCACCGAATATTGCCATAGTTTTTTGTTTTATCTTTATTTATTTTTTACCCTTGTGAGTATAACAAAGGCACACTACAGTTACCCAAATATATGTATTTCACTTTTACTACTATAATTATGCCTGACACCGGCAATGTACTTTACTTTGTCTTTACGTTATTTATGTCTTTTATTCCGCTCTGCCTTGAAGGCGGTTGCACAAACTAGAAGTTTAAAACTATCAATTTTGAAGTTTGAAGTGAAATAACAAAAGTTATTTATTAAAGTTCAAATAGAACCACGTAGCTTTGTAACATCTGAAACTGATCGCACGAAATCAGTTGTAATTTAGTTTTCTCACAGATTCCGAAAATTGGCACAGACACAGTTGTTGAAACCTCAGCCTATGGTTTGTAGCGAGTCTGTCCTGACTCCATACATACACTATTGCATGCACCCACATTTTTTTATTTATTTATATACAAGTACTATTGTGTACGATTTAGTTTTGATCGCGTTCACAGGGTCTTTCAAAATATCTTTTATTTTTGTGTTCAATAATGAGGTACATGAACCTTATCCTTACGTGGTGGCAGAGTTTCCGTTCCGATACCACACATTCTTCCTAAATAACATTCGCTGGGCTTGCTAGTTGTACATTTAAATATAAATAAGATGCGTAACAATGCTTCATGTGATTGGAAATACTTTTTCTGAATATCTCATGCAAAATTTCAAAAATATGGCACTTAATATCTATATTTTGGAAAATACGGTCTTAGAGGAGTAAAGATGTCCTGATAGTCGGTATTAGAGGAATGGGAGACTGAAATAAGATTCTAAGAAATATTAAAATGGTTTTTAGGACCAGTAATTATCAAAAATCAGGCTTACTTTTTATTTATTATTTATTGAAAACAAATTAATAATATACCATTTAAAACAACCAACATAAGACAATCAACATAAGAAATAACATGAACATAGAAAACATAAAAAAAGTTTATATAATACATATTGACCCAATTCACTAACGATGACGTCATTAAAAAAAGTTTTTTTATAAATTCGTCACATTTTGCGGGGCCGACTCGGTCGACTTCTCGAGACCGTAAATTTTTAACTCCCTTTTACGCGGATGTCGTTTTCGGCCCTTAAATTTTATCACACTGCCGCCACACGGCTTAATTACTGGGAACTGGCGGCAGTTGTACCTACAGGTCACAAATTATTACGACAGCATCATAATCGCCAGTAGGACAAACGGTGGTCTGAATTTATTTTGTAAGTACCTAAAGTTGACTGGCAAAGGAAACCTAACTGTCCCAGGAGAGGGCTCGCCACATGCCACGTTGGTTTTAAATATGCTCGGCGAGCAGTTTGCATTTCATCATTCACGAGGAGTCTGGTCTTTTGTTGGTAAGGGTACTTAAAATTTACTTTTTAGGGTTCCGCCCTTGGTTAAATTAGAAATCCTACTTAATATTTTATTATCTAGGAATGTTTGTAATAGTTATTAGACGAAATACCTATTTGAGCCTCCAAACTCAATTATCAATTAAATTAGGGAGTTTCTAAAAGTTTTGCTGAATATTTGTACGTCTTCACATGGAATGTAATTGTGAAGTTTTCTTTTATATCTTCAAGTTTGAATAAATTGAAACGAATGTTTGTTTTCTGTCTAGGTAGTTGTCAAAATTCTAAGAGATTATCTATTTTTTTGGAGAATAATCAGAGCGGATTTTGTCAGCAATTCTTAACATACTTAATTAAATTAAAAATGATAGGTTCGAATGAAAGGACTGTCGCCCATCAAATCTTCGATCAATTGAACATCGCTAACAGGAAGATTCGTAGGATGATCCAGCTTTCCATTCTACGGAATCGGAAGGTGCCTGTTAGTTCAGACATGTAATGTTGAATGAATACGCGTGTCTCTTGGGCCTGCTGGGTGACCCAATTAAAACGAGAGTCTCATTTTTCTATAGAAACCTTCTTCAACTTTGGATGTGGAGAGTTTTTAAATTGCTGTTGACCCAAACATATTTATATTTTCACTTGAGCTTGGTTATTTTAAGGCTACGTGAATAATGTATAGGATCCTGCATAATATCAACATGCGGATCGAGTTTCTTATTTTAAACAAAGGATTAACATAAGCGCCTCAAGAAACAGCGTATTTCACCGTGTCATGGAAATGAAACTGTAGAGCATGTCATATGTATAAATTAGTTTAGTTAAGGGGTCTACATGCAGCATGCGGTTTACTGTCCTTTAGTTCTCATACACGAACCTTTGGTGCCATTAGATATTCACAGTCAAACTTAGTTCGGAATTTGTCCGTAAGTTGGCTTGTTTGTTGTTAGCATCATGTTAGCATTGATAATATTAATGATCGCTATTTGATAGTGTTGTGTTACCTATTGGGTAAAAGAAACGTAATACAACGGACTCCCTTGAGGGCTAATACAATCCCTTCCTGATCCCTTTATAATACTGGGGTTATAAGTAAATACTTTTGATAGCGGAGGCTTATGAACAATCGGATACTTGTAGAACATGTTGTAACGCTGTAAACATAATGTCTAAGTGTTGATTAGCCAAAACACTTTTGGATTACTACTGTTGTACAGTAATCTGCATCTCCATCTTAATGCCGTAAGTGTATGACGAGGGAATAATTTTGCAATGGATATGGCTAACAAGCTAAAATGGTTATTTTTTTAGCTACAATTTCGTAACATACTTGCAAATAGCGCATATTGGACGATAGAAAGCTTATGATTTAGTTATAATGCTAGGTCGCTATAGCACGTTACTTACGTTTACATTGAAAAAGAATCCGATACAATCATGACTTTTTTATACAGTCACAGCCTTGGTTTGAAGTGTAGCAGCTGACCCTTTTCGAAAGTTATTTCGTGGCAGGGACACCCCCGTCACTCCTCACAACGTGGTGTGTAAAAAGCGAACAATATAAATATTAACATAGATAATAAAATTCCACGTTTGGAGAGGCTTTGTTCTTTTAGGGATATAATTTAAATCATACATGCTACACCTATGTATCATTATTATATTATTATTTTTTATAATAAACACAATATTACATAGTCGTGTTAAAATCAAAGAGAAATATGAATACACATGTATTGTTATTATTTTGGAGATGTGTTTTAAAGTCATACATAGACGTCGTATAGAAGTCGTCATATAGTAGTATGTAGTAGTGTGTTCATGATTGATAATGTATCCTATAATTTCGAATGTTCTTAATTTGTCGATTTTTCTTTTTGACATGTATTGATTTCTGTTTCTGTTTTTGTATAATAATTTATCATGTAGGTGCTTTGGTGTTATCATGTGCTGTAAGCTTACACTGTATCTAAATAAAATAAATAAATAAATAAAAGTCAGGCAGCCACTAATAACACGTTACCACCGCCGGGAGCCGTAGTTTTATGACCGGCTTAGAGATTATTTCTGGGATAATGTGCCAATTCTACAAGCGACCACAATTTAATAAATAATTTTTTTATATCGGAAATTCTACTTAACAATATTTTGTTTTATTTTACGTCTTTCCGTTTATTATTGAATCGTTCGAGTTTATTTACTACATTGTGTGAAAAAAACATACATTACAGAATCATGACAAACTGGGATAGAGTCCTGGCCCCAGCTTTACTTTACTGTCGTAGTTTCAACATCATTAATGAAGTGATATCATCATTTAGATTGTTTTTTTACAAGTGGATATATTAGTAAAACGAGAGGTTTATTTATAGGACTCGCTGCGTAGTTAATTCTGCTACTGCTACTATATTGATCGTTAACAAGAATAAATAGGCAATTATTATTTTATAAAACGCAGTCGCATGCATTTTTAGCATGTTCGTAACAATAATAACGGGTTGCCGACTATAATTGACTACCCAATGAAATGCGCACGACCCCCAGTCAGAAATAAAATCCAACACAATTGCGAGAACTTCAAATCCTGACTGAGCAAAATTTGCCGAAATGAAATAAGTGCCAGTGCCTGAAAATTCAGCTATTTCAAAGACATGCACGGTTTTTTATTTTCTTAACTAATTAGGTAAACTAAAAATACAAAACTAGGTACATTAGGAGAAAATTTTAGGATCAACAAAAGTATCAAGTTCCCCATCAAACAACTAACTCATTACATATTTTGTGTATTCAAAATAAAACCTTTGCAAAACGTCGCTAGGTTGAATCTACATTATTTTGATCAGTATCTTTGAACCTTGCTAATAATAGAATAGTTTACTCGCTCTTAAATGTCAATAAAGGTAGGGAATGTTTGGTCGGCTTTAAATACCTCGTCAAAGGGTATAGTTAGTTAGAACTTTTCAACAAAAGGCTGAAATTGAGCTTGTCATTATCCTGACTGCTTTTAATATGTGGGATTTGACAATTTCTACTTTGTAACCTCAAACCAAATAAAGTGAAAACGAAGTTCTGCGAACGGCAAAGTGAGGACGGTTTAAATTATACATCAAGTACCTATAGGTGAAAAACTTAAATAAATGACCTTTCGTCTGTAGTAGTGTACAGAACTGATATGGGATTTTTCTAATTTGGAACGTCAATTTGTCTATTCGTACACATTACTCACACATGTAACAGGTCATTTAGGTACTTCAGTTTTTCACCTACTTCTTCTTCTTCTTATTTGTGGCGTATCAAGTCGTTATAGCGACGACAACTTCGCCAATGTCAAAGTAACAAAAATATAATTATAAAATCTTGAGACAAAATGTCGGCAACGTTGTACGGTAATGGTCAAAGACCCCCCTCCCCCCTGTCGGGCTCTTAGCCAACGGTCAATGATATCCCTCAGAAACTGCCAGGAAATCATTAGCTGATGCCCAGGGTGCACCGGACCAAGCACTGCTCTTCTCCCCGGATGGATCCAAAAACGAACCGCAGCTCTTGATCACACGTGGAGGTAACCCGACTCGCACCCCTTTTCACCTATATACTGTGTGAACTCCGATTCACTTTGATTTTTATTTGGTCTGAGTTGGTACAGTCGAAGGCATAAACATTGATACAGCCATCACGTCAAATATAATATGTGTCACGACCTTATTGTTATGGCATAAAGGTGTATAGATGTTTTTGACGTCTTGATAGGTAACGTATATATATTGATGCCCTTGACTGTACCTGCCACTATCTTTTGGTTCCCCACAATTGGTATGCCAGTACAATCTGAGGCCTTATAATCTGAGCATCTTGAGGCGTTTTAGGTTACAAAATAATACAGGTATTTGCAGAGTAAGCTGTAATTTACGTTATCCTGCAGTAGGTACCCACCTATGTATGTGTTATTTATTTTGTACTGGTATTCCTAGGTTAATTTTTGCTACAGAGGTATTCGGTATAAACGTAGCCGAGGATTCACACTGTCCCGATGCTGACTTAATAATACAGGTATGCATATTGCACCGAGTGTACTCCGCGTTGCGCCTACAGAATGGCAAAGTATTTTTTTTTTGTTGGCAGCGTTCTCATTGACACAGTAAAAGTTGCTTTATAACATAGTACGAGGTTAAATTCGATAACGATAGAAATTCTGAAACGGTCACAAAGCAAAAGTAGTCATAAAAATTTACGATAAATATTTCATTGGGATCGGGACTGGCGAATTTTCACTGTCACAAATAAAAAAGAGTGGCGCCGTAAAACGGTTTACTTTTACGCTATCGTTTTATTTCTTCAAATTGTTTGTATTCATTCCCTTGAATGTATTGTAGCGCACAGAAAGCATTCGGATAGGCTGAAACACAATAAGAGATCAAAATGATCTTGCGGGAGTAGGTAAGTCGTTTAATCCTTACACGGGCTTTGGGGCCGAGAGAGGCTATTACTCACGTGGTTCACTGATAACACTATTTTCTGAACTGACATTATCTTTTGTCCAACTTTAACCTTTCTTTGCGGTTACTCGCACAGCTAGTATAGTTACGTAGGTACAGTGTCAAAAACGGTTGGTATTGCTATTGCTACCTATTTGATTCCGGTAAAAAAACAGAGAATTCGCAATCATTCATAGTAGTTAGCAAATTGATAAAAAGGCAATATTTTGTTGCTACCCCAAAATCTTTGAATGCTTTAAAAAAGCCCCATTATGAGGGCTAATTGTAACACCGCCACCTGCTAGTTTTTTGTCAGAGGTGCCAGCTAACGGAGAAAGTTCAGTGTCTCAATCGTTTTCCGTAATTTATTTAAGCGTGATAAATAAGACCGGCGGTGCTACTACTAGCTCATGACACATTTTATCCCAGCTCTAGGCTGGCAACGTAGCAACAATCATCCGGTGTTGCGGATTTCCAAGGGTATCACTAACTATCTGATGACCCAGTTGCTCGTTTTTTACCCAAGTTCATAAAAGAAACTAAAATAGCTGAAGTTAAGTGACGCTCCTTCGTATATTACATATACAAGTACTCCAACAACGGATCTGATCCTTCCAAAGATACATTTAATCACGGAGATGCATTTAAAGCAAGACGAAGTATCGCTTTTCCAGGTGTATATTTTGTGTCTGTATTTTTCACGTTGTGCAAAAATGGTTTAGAAAATAAAGTAAATCGAGACATTTAAAAAGACACGTGCGTGTGTAAATTTACGAGTGAAGTAATGGCGAGGATTACAACCAGTAAAATCACACGATTGTATTGTAGGTACATACCTACATTTCGCCTAAATATCACAATCACGCACGCGTGCCACCCAACTGGCAGTCGGATTTCGACGACGTCAATTTAGGCAACGGTTGCCTGGGTTCATTGCCTATCTTCCACTATTTTACTTTAATCAAGGAAACCCTGGCAACAGTTTAATAAAATCCACTTAATAGGCTACACCCTCACTCAATACGTACACATACCATGCAATAAAAGAAACGCCACAACGTAATCTCCTGGCTTTCCGGACGACTTCCGGACAGACAAACTGCGCATGAACGTGTTGATCTTCGGCTGACTAATTACTCAAGGACTGTCACAACATATTTCTGACGTATAGTCGACCAAAAAGTCCTTTACCACCAAAGGTTCAATGTTTTCAGTGAAAAGTCAAATTACAATCAGCCTTATTGTTTTTTTTCTGATGTAGCAGCTCAAATAGTTCCAAGCCGAATAGGTATTATATAGGCAGATAGACTAGGACCACTTCTGCCACGCATGCCACACATAAACATAACGATGTTATGATGGGAGCGTGGGCGGTGGCGCGGGCTGAGGCACCAACTTCAAACATAATAATAATTATGTATAAGTAAATAGGTAGCGCACTCCGAAAAAATAATTTTAATTTTACGATTCTAAAGTAGCTTTATTAATACAGTTTATGAAATTTATAGGCGGATTTAGGCTACATTTGAAGGCTGTTCTATTTTTTTATTTTTTTTAAATACACAGTTCATGCGAACGTTATAATTATGTACAACGCCATGTCACCATTAATTACAGGTATTATAACAACTTGACCCAGCTCCTTTAAGCACGTGTATAACTTCTCTTAAAAATGCTTAGTATTATTAGCCAGCAGGTCTTATTACAATAATATGTCATGTTACTCAAACTTCGTATTGTACAAAGCTGACGTATCTACCCTTGTTAAGAACAAAGGTATTATGTAGCAAATGTTTGACATTTGATGAGAAAATAATAGAGCCTTCTTAGATTTCGACTCTCGTCTCGACGCTCGATGATTTTTCACCTTCAATTTTGGATGAAATAAGACACATGTGATGCGCGTGTTAGTACATTTTACTATCTTACCCTAAAATCTTAGATTCAAAGATAAATATAGTGTTAACATCGAGCTATTACACAACACACCAATGGATGGCTTAGTTTTAGGGCACGTTTGATTACGTCTGTACCTACAGTACCTACAGCGAAATAAATTGAAGAAACAGGCTTTATTCTTCATATAATAGTTTAGGTGCCAGTCATCAGAAAGCACAGTTCCTAATTAACACAGTTACGAATACATTGTTTAAATACGCTTTAAACCGCACGTACTCGTGAGCTGGGAACGTTTGCATACTGAGTACGTGGAATAATGGTATAATTTTCGTTTGCATAAATTCGTAATTTACTCGTACCTCAGAAATTTGTGTCATAGATTCAACCGTTTACTACTATTATGTACGTGTTTTCTGTTTCCTGGTGCATGTCGCTCTAAACTTTAGAACTATTAGCAGTCCAACCTACGTAAGTACTTTAAGCCTCCGCTCACACTGATTGGGCTGTATTTGTAGTGCTCATGTGGGCACAGGGAATTGGAAATTTCACTAGAAAACTCTTACCAAATTGCGAAATAGATTTGTTTTTTAGTAATATTTTAACGTTAATTTCACTAATTATACTTTATTTTCGGTCGTAGCGTGACGAGACGGACGCAAAGCAGTTGACAATAACTGCGGCCACGCATACAGCGGGCGGCCGCTACACGTGCGAGGTGTCCGCCGACGCGCCTTCCTTCCAGACAGCTCAAGTCCACACCCACATGTATGTCGTAGGTAAGTCACCACAAAGTACTAGAATGCCTGGCACGCGTGTCTATGCCTCTTTCAGTAACTCAGTGGCATCCATTTCAGTGGCGTAACTATACCATCTGGGGCCCGTGGCAAATTCTTTTGATGGGGCCCTATCAGTAAAAATCGTCACGTTGTACTCAGTTTAATTTTTAATATTTTTGAGCTCGCGGCCTCTTGGGCCGGGGCCCTTTTGGGTCGGGGGCCCCTGGCATTTTGCCAGTCCTGCCGGCCTATTGTTACGCCACTGATCCATTTCTTACTGAACAAGTCCTTAAAATATATTATAATAATGATGAGCGACAGGCTAGAGCACTGCGCGCTTGGCGCACTGCTAGTATCCTAGAGAGTTCCAGATTTGGCTGTTGTATATCTATCAATGCAAGAGACTCTTGATAACTCACTGCGTCAATAACGCTTTGAACAGTCGCCAAAATTGTGATATATTTAGCAATTTGTGTGCCTTAAAACACCGTGTAAGGTCCATGTAGCAACAACATTAACTCGGACACCAAGCATTTTGAATCGTGATCGTCCCTACAGTTTAACTGGAATGTTGTCCATGAAAAACAAGCCTTAACTATCAAATCAGTTGTCCTCTTTGATGCTCGGAGCTGTCAGCTAAATCTCAATTTCAAAACAGTCATGAAATAGCCATATCAGGCCCGGTACTAGGTACAGAAATAGGTATAGATAGGCACTCCTGCGGTTTAGGTTCCATTTTGCGACAATTAGCATATTGCATAGCTAGTTTAATCCACTTATGATTATGTCAGTAGGTAGAGATAACTATAATGCATAAGCAATGATGAAATTGGTTAGTATTATCATATTATAGGCATATTGAGCAGGGTAAAAGACACTGATGGAAAGTAGCAATTACAGCAGAAGTATCTATTCGATTAAATACCATTGAGATACAAAGGTGAAAATACCAAAGGAAAGGCAGTAAACCGATTAGGTGGTTTACTGTTTTATTTCGACAAATGAAAATGCAAATGAAAATGGACAATTTTACTCGATCAAAACCTTACAATATAATGAAACTGTGACTCTGGATCCTGAGCTAGGAGGCCCTGTGTTACAGGATCCACGTAAGAAACCAGTCAGCAATATGACTAACTACACCATACAGAGTAAATCAATACAATACAATATACAATACCAATATAACCTCATCCTAACTTACATTTTAGTGTAGGTAACTAGACTAATTAGGTTCTCATGCACCCTACGAGCACTCTAGTACACCTGGGTGTTCTTGAGTGTGTATGTGTGTGTATTTGTGTGGATTTAGAACACAAACTTTCCCAGAACAAGACAGTTAATTTTTTTATTTTTTTTATTCTAGTAAACTTTAATAATTACCTATGCCATATACAACCAAACCATTACTAATATAGTTCGAGTCAAATCGTCGAGCGACGGTTCAGTGTTTGTTATAATTTTCTAACCAAAAGGACGGCGAGTTGCACAATGCCTACAACTTGTGGAATGTTCAGCAGATCATTTCTCACAAAAGAAAAAGCTGGCGGAAAACAATACTCGTTTCCGCACCAGATGTTGTTTTCGGCTTTTGCTGACTTGTAATTATACTCACTGCATTTCTCGAAATACGTGCCCATTACACGAAGAAGTTACCAACGGAGTTATATCCTTATCTTGAAGTAGAATTTATTCTTACAGTATTAATCAAAATTTTTCTATAAAAATAATTAGATTGTCTTAATTAGCATACTTAAAAGTTTTGTTTTTATACTTAGGTAGGTACTTACCTAAAATAGACGCGGGGTCTACACGGGAAGTTTCTACATTGTTCGGATAAACCATTTTACTCGACAACTAAGGCTCAGACCAGTGATGTGACACGTGTGAAGATCGAATCCAATTGAATGGGAGTCATGAATGAATGAATGACTGAAATTAATTAATATAGATTGAATAAAGGTAACATAGTTATGGAAATTTCTAAAACCTCTTAGTGGCTATTCCACCGCGGATTCGTCTATGTGAATTACAGTAGCAGATTTGTATCCAAGATGAGTTTTTTTCGGGACCAAAGTATCCAAGTACCTACTAATGCAAGTTAGTATACAACTTCTATCTGTGAATTGTGAGACACTATAGTAACTGTTGCATTCGTAACTTTTAGACTGGGCACGGAAATTAAAATAGGTACAACCTATTTAAAATATTGTGTAATCGATAATTATGTAATCTTTATTCTGAACGAACTAGTTTCAGGTTTTCAGTGGCTCATGTAACACATGTAACTACAGTGGGCTCCTGAAAATGTTAAGCATATTTAGAACATAGTCATGTAAACTTGAATTTAATACCAACATGCACAATTGAGGAAATGCATTAACTAGGTATTTCAAGTTTTAATATTAACTTTTTAACCTACGTTTTATCGCCACTGAGAAAATAGAAGGGCAGTCGATTACTGAGATATACAAATTTATCGACTTTGGATACTGTAGGTACCTACCTATTTATCTGGAATACCTCCACCTGAAAGTTATAAATTAATGTTATGTCCTATACGGGAGTAACAAAACTTTACTGGGAGCTCCAAAAACGGGTATAATTCAAACAAAAAATGGCCCTTAAGTTTCGGGAACGGTACGGACATTGTCAAGAATGATTTAATGTTTTGTGTAAGACCCTTTCTAAGAACTTTTCATGTAAATATTACTAATACTTACAATACTGCCACTTTAAACGCATTCATGGCAGTGTAAATTAGTTAAGTAGAAGCTTAAAGTTTGTTCCTAATCTGTATACAGGATGACTTAAAATATAAAACTTATATTGCGATTTTGATATAAAGTTAGTTTAGTTACTCTTAGCATTATTGTGCGTCAGACTCTCAATTTAATCCCTGAAGACAAACATCACGCCATACAATCGCTTTAATAACCAATCACCGAATTATTCAGGTGTTCTTATCTCCCAAACTTTTTATACAGGGTGACTTCTAAATCGTGAACAGAAACCACATATTCCGATAAAGCTGCCTAAGATTAACACGGACCACTAGTGTTATTAGTCAGCCCCTCAATTAATTAAAACAAAATAAGAATCACAATCCCTCATTGCATATTAGACCATAACGGCTTAAAACATCCTAAACTATTTTGACTGACAATTCAATATGACAACGTGTGTACGAATTGTTCCAAAAGTGGTAAAGCACTTACCTACTCAATCGACTATACATGCTCAAAATATCTATCCGTATGTACATATGTTATTCCGCTCTTTAACACCCTTGGTGGCCTAGTGCAAATATTTTTCACCACGTTCACTCCCTAATGTATCGCCTCGAATGTGTAGGTACAGATTATATTACATTACAGTATACACATAGGTAAGGTACTACAAATGATATAGCCACTAAAAGAAAATTCTTGTAATCGGTTCCTTTTCAACTCAGTACACTGTACCGTCAAATATATAGTGATTTATGAACGTGAAATTATTTGAAGCTCGGCTTACTCATACAGAACATTATTTTTAGTTGATTGAATTTCGGGTTAAGAAAACAATATACTTCTTTGGTTTGCGAAAATGATGAATAAGAAACAAGTAGGAGGTATAATATTACTAGTATTTCCAAAGAACATCAAAGCTAAAGTCGTAGGTATAGTCGACCAAGGAATACTTTAACCACCTTAAGGTTGAATCTCATTTGTATGGCTTAAAACATCAAAGACTATTTTCACATAATAATTCAATGCAAATAAAATAAGCCTTTCTTCTGTGACAAAAATGGCAAAGCATTTATTTACTTGATCGAATGTATAAATCGGTGTCATGTATTTCCTTTGTTTTAAAATTTTGTATAGATTTCAAAGTACCTAGTTTACGTTGAATAATCTTTGGTGAAGATGAAATACCCCTGCAAGTTGGCTTGACCAGACCTTCGGGTTTTGACTTCTCTCACTGACAATTAAGGGGTTATTTTATATGAATCTTTCCTCGTTCTTCTCGGCGATCTTTAATTCACGCTTTTAACGTCTCGTTACAAACTAACTTACATTTCTTAGTTTAGCCAGCCCTCATTCGATTGTTGCCGTCGAAACTTTGAAGGTCAGCGGCTCTTTAACAGAATATTGTTCACTTTAGCAAGCCCACCTAAGGTTACTAACGTGAAAAGTTTTTCGCCGGTTCCGTAAGCACCTGTGCATAATGGCGGGGTCTAATTGGCTTAAACATTACAGGTCAGAAGCCCTCGCACCCAGGCGAGGTACCTGGATGGATATATTGGAAATCATCTATCCTCGTATATCGGACTATAAGACTTAAATATCACTCACTCATTAACGCGACCTTTGAACCTGGCATTATATTTAACGAGGCCTTTGCAATGGCTGCTAATGAATGCTTTTTAAATATTTGTAGATAAACAGATCAACACAACACTTTCTATTTTTATTGCATTAAAAAGCAGTTCATGGTTGGTGTTATAAATATTTAGTAAACTTTGACGGTTATTTTTACATCTTGGGTATATTCTACTAACTTGTAATTTTTTATCCACGACGGAACGGAAAAGGTATATGCGTTTAGGGTAAGAGGTTATTTGTTTGTGCGCATTCGAATTTCCCATTTATCTCCAGAACGGTTCAACCGATTTAGATGCGGCTTTCTGCTTTAGGTTTGTAAATATTAGTTAACATTTTTATAGTTAATGTGTATAAATATAAAGTAACATATTACTAAATCTATGTAATTATAATTGTGATGTAGATAGAATATTTAATTAAATCATTAAGTTCGATATTGTTTCATTTTGTTGAGTCAGAAAATGTTAAATGCGATTCGGCAATCTTTTGTAACTTAACATACCTACTAGTTTTAAGAACTTTCATGAAGACTTACTTACTTCCCGTAAAATACACCCCTTTGCAAAAAAAATGGGCACCCATGGCTTATGTATTTCATGTGCATAAAAGCTTGCTTTTTAAGCTTTAATGCCTAAAAATCTGAAAAACCATAGGTGCCCGATTTTTTTGCAGGGAGGCGAGCTATTTAATAGGGTAGATGCTGATCTAATGAGGCGTAGAGACGTGCCAGAATTTGCTGCCTTTCGTAGCGACCCGCTCATTCAGAAGTTGCGAGTAGAGTTTTACTAGTTTTGCAATGTTTTCATACCGGGTGTCACACAGAGCATTAACGATATTTCACAAACCTATCACTATCAGGCTAGTCGATCTGACCACCCCTGCGAAGATTCGTACTCTAATTATACCCAAAAAATATTAATACACTGAGAATGTAGAACCGATATAAATGTTAATATTTCTTAGCAAAATGGGCAATAATTAAAACCTGTAAGAGTGGTTTAAAAAAATGTAGGTAGTTCAGGGCTTAATTACAACAAAAACTAATTGATTCCTTTGTGCTACGATAGTTTCACCTTTATTCCATTGCAATAAGTTCCTTTGTTCAATTAATTTTGTTTAATTAAAGCCCTTAACTATGTACATCTTTTTTAAAACGACTCAAGAACTTTGCAGGTATATTTACGCTGGCTATTCCGAAGAGTATGTCAAACATCGTTTATATTTCTTGTGATACCCAGTATAAGCATTATGTATTCTAGGGTTGGTTGTCCTCAGATCTACCGCAGTCGGACCCGGTTATGATCGGCATGAAGCGCCGCTACCGAGCCGGTATGACCCTCAAAGCGGAGTGCTTCAGCAAGAACTCGAATCCCGCAGCCAATCTCTCCTTCTTCATCAACAGTGAACCGGTAAACTATTACATTTCCAAAGCTTTCAAGATTTTTTTTATATGCAGCAACGAATAATTGGGTCAGTTGATGATGACGGTGACTGCTGGTTGCCAACATAGAGCACTTACTCGTAATTTTACCGGTTGCTCACCATAATAGTGCAAGCATTGCGTGTTATATCGATAGTATTAAATATATGGTAGTTTAGAAACTGTTAGTAATAATAATATTGATTGTCTCCAGAAAAGACGGCTAAAAATTACTATTTGTCTGATGAACATTTTGCTGCTAAAAGTGTGTGTCGGGCGTCTACAGTCACCAGTTAAGAGCTTTACCTTGTCTCTTTTTTATCTAAATGGAGTTAGTTCTACAAATGAAACACATTTATGGGCTTATAAGTTCAAAGCAATTGTTAGTCATTATGAAGGTTTAATAAACGCGTGAATGGGTAATTAGACCTAATTATTTATTTACTAACAAGAATTTTATAGAACTGCTTCGCAATATCTAAAAACTCAGTGACAGTTGAGAGATGACAGGTAAGGGCTACTCCCAAGCCTTCTCGTTCTGTGCCCAGCAATGGGACATTCATAGGCTAGAGTGAATGACGATGTCGAGTGTATTGTACACTTGACGCTCTAGTTTTTTTTAATATATTTCTCTTAAATAACGCTAGTAAATAAATAAAAAAAACTCATTTCATCATCCATTATTACTTTACTCAATTCTATTCTTTGTAAAGGGTATCACAATAGAGATTTAAATTCTGACTCCCGACCTCCTAGCTGAGCACCAATGGCTAATTAACAGTAAATTAATTAGCTAAGTTTGCTTTTGTGCTTCTAGTTTTCTCATTGCTTTTCCAGCGGCAAACTTGCGCTTACCAGGTATAAAAAGCAAACATAGGATCTCACGCTAAAGTAGGTATCTACATTAATAGTTGTAACATTAATCTACTAGTCAATCTTTACCCAGCATCACCAGCTTTACGCCATTGATGGAGGTTAGGATAACTCACCCTATTTTTACCCCCCATCAATCGTCATCTTCAATCTTATTAAAAAGAAAAGAAGGATAAAAATCCGTCAAAAATTGGACAGAAACGATAAAAAAGAAAGGGGTGACACAAATGAAAATGATGATGTGATGATATGAGGTACTGTTACCCTTTGGCCTTGGTAAATTAAGGGATGTACTCGGCCAATTGTCATTAAATTGGGTTAGACCCGATAAAACTCAGTCGAGAAAATGTAATAGAAACAGAAAACAGACAGCACTCTACCTTATATGGTATTGTCAGGTAACTTAGTTGTGTTTTACTTACTATTCTCATAGCCGGCGTACTATTGTAGTTAAACTGTTGTTGTTTATTCGTAAATTTGATGAGTTTCTGCGTTTGAATGTTTGTAGTTGGCCTAAAATACGTGTTGCATTTGTTGGTTTGTAATTTTATTGTAAATGTCATTCAAATGTTAAATGCAAATATTTTTAAAGAGGTTTTAGTCCTTTGGGTTGGCAATGCATTTGCAATTCCTCTGTATTGGCCGCAAAGCACTTATGCCGGGACAACTCCCTTAAGATCCTACCCCTATCTACCCTATTCTTACATACCTACCCCTACCTACTCTAAACCCTTTAGCTACCAAAAATTGTAGCTTATTTAAGCATTGCATTTTCTCTGACTATTTTTACAGGGGACATTGTACGGTCTACGTCTACATCTCATGTCTTTTGTTTCGTTCCTAAAACTAATCGTAAAAAAAAACTATCACACTATGCAACAAGGTTTCCCGGGACGAATATAATGTAGTCACAAATCTGCCTGTCATAATTTTTGGCAAACGCCAAAGCACGCGTATACATCTCCTTTGTAAGTATGTAGCGGATTTTCATGGGCGGGTATATTTAAGGCCATGTTTCTTGCAACGCATTCTTATTGGCAATGATGGTATTTTCAAAAATACTGGTAGTTTAAAAAAAATCTTGTAAAATATACCTTGGGCGACCTATTTTCAAAATAAACCTTTGATGTTAATCTTACTTGTCTTTTTAGGGTACTTACTTGTATGTTTCCTCAGGCTGTTACAAAAATCCGTCATTTGTGACCCAGTGGTTCCGATAGTCATGAAGTGATAGGTAAAAGTGACTGCAAAAACTTTCTATACCTACCTACATGAAATAAACTTCCAGCTCGCTCCACCTTGCTTACTTATAATATGGCCTGGGTTCCCTTTTTCTCTCTCTACTCTAACACACAACCCTAAATAGTCAAAGTCCAATGAAGGTCACTTCAAAATCAACTTCAACATAGAGTAACTTTTGCCACTACTTTTATCTAGAGCAGAGCAGTTACCAACTCGAATTGAAATCATCTTGATATTTGAGTCAACTATGAGAATGCTCGGAAAGCTCAGATTAAAACATGTTACCGTAAAAAAACTATCAACAGGTAAAATAAACCACTGAAAACCAACGATAAGCCTCGACCGCGCTAAAATCAGAATTACTTCTCTCGGAACTACTTATTATGTGACAGAAGCATTAGTTCCCAATTAAAGATTAATAGAGTATTACCACGTTGCGGTGTAATAGGTACGTAGTGAATGTAATTAATGGTTCGGAATTAGTTGTGTCACCTACCTACGGCGAGCGGCAACAAAGATTGTGCCTAACCTTAAATTAATGAACGGATCTGATGACTAACGATCGGGGCTCCGTCCACTTGATCTGGACCCGGAATACACTCAGCTTCGAAATGTGTGAGATATTTTTCAGCGTTAAATTTAATATTACTTGTATTGGAAGATTTTGAGTTCTCTTTGGCAAGCTAAGCTAAAAAGATTTCTACTTACTAAATAGCCCATATGGCAGCTCGTTCTCTCTCTGGTAAACTGTAAAACCCATCAGAAGCTAACAGCAACAAACTGTTTTTAAAAATATTTTGAGTGTAATGTTTTATCCCGGATAAATAGGTGCCTACACATAGGCCTCGACGTCAAAATATTATGAGATCTATTCAGAGGGTTCATTGATCTACTACTACCTATATAATAATCCTCACCGAACCTGTTGAACGGTATTCTTGTGACAGGGCTCTATTATTTTCACTGTTAGAGATTCATTACGCGGTGTTAACGGCATAGATATTTTGCTAGTAACCATTTAAAAACTGTATTTTGACTGCGGAAAATTTCGTTTTTGCATGAGCCGATTTATAACTAAACAAGTCATTAAAGATTTCTGGGTATTTTTTTTGTTCCCGTTCAATATTTTGTTTTTTATAATAATCGAGAGAACTACTTCTGTCCGTTCCATTCTAATAACATGTAATTACGCTTAATTTTACTGAATATAAGTATACTTACACGTTTACTACGACAAAGATAGTTTTATCATAAGATGAATATTTTAATACTTTCTCAGTAAATTGCCACTAAGAATACCCACGTCTTGCAAAGGTTTAACACGCAAGGTTTCATAACGTACTGCGCATGGCCCGACACTCGCTCGGCCAGTTTCGATCTATGTTTGTCAGAAGATTATTTTATTTTTACCTCAAGAATATTTTATCATCTATCGTTTCTAATTGCGGCCACTCCCCCGCCCTGAACTATCTCGATGCTAACAACACAGCAGCACTGACCTACATATTTTAATTTCTGAAATTTATCGCGGTAAACTGTCCCATGCTGGCTTCGCAGAAACCTGGGGCGTAAGTGTTGCCATGCTGACCGCATTATTGTGGAGTTCTTGTTTGTTTTACCAGCATGATGAAGCTTGAAAATATTTACAGAAATATCACAAAAAAAGTCTTGTTCACAAATTTAGGCGTTTTGAAACTGGCTGTAAATGTTTGGGTTTTCTAATATTGGTTAATGTGGCATCCGTTTTTAAGTCTTTGTTTTATAATCTTAAGGGAATTATTTAAACTTCGTCAAACGCACAACAAGATGTAAACACATTACTTTTTGACAACAGTAAAAGTTTTGTGACTCTTTTCGTTTACACCCAACATTGTAACTTATGAACTATGAACGTAACCTATGGGTAACTACGCAATAGGCAGGAAACGTCATAAAATAAAATTAGTCAAACTGAAGTTGGGCCAGAAAATATTATAATTGATATCGAAAGTAAATGTTGAGTTATTGCGTGGCATAAAACTCAATCGCTTTTAATGAAAATGATAAAGAAAGAATAAAACCAGAATAGCTTTGTTCCATACAGAGTTTAACTGAAAAACTACGACAAACATCTAGTGGTAAGTGGAACGCGATAGTATACTTTCTACATGAAACTACCATTTCATAGCCCGTAGTACCAGCCTAGTCTATTGCTAATTCCTCTTTGCTTATGAATTACAACCGCAGTGTCACACACTAATGAAGGTCGCGTTAATGTAATCACCGCTGTACGTGCTCTTGTTAGCAAATTGATAATGAGTTTATTATATTGTAAAAGTTATCATCAATAACAGATGCACTAAATTTATTTGCACGTCAACAAGGACAATATAAAGAAAAAGTTAGGTGGTTCACTTGCTTGTTTGCCTTCCTTGTTGTTGGTACTCAAGTAGAAACCACAATGAAGTATTATTATCGTATTTCTTGTTTTTGTTTTGCTGCCAATATGGGATATTAAATATAATACTAGTCAATTAGACAAATTAGACTAACTAGATATTAACCAATCCACAATACAACGACACGTGTAATGTTACATAAAAACAAATCATTGTTTACACATCAGCTTAACGGGGGATCGAAAAAATATTGGATGTTCAAGAAACAGCATACAAAACAAAAATGTTTTGTTGCGGAAAATAGAGCTCTACCTCGCCGAGACGCTACGGCTACGTCGTAAGCTACATATCCTGTACCTATTAGACATTTGCTAAACCGTCGTCAAATGTGTTAGCTGGTATTAGATGTCACGTGCAGTGGCGACGTCACTATGGCGTCCCTATGGACATGAGCCGTACCGGAGCTACCGTGTCCAATCGTTTGAGTATAGTAACATTTACGGCAGCTAACATACCGTGCCGGTGACAGATTGGCAACGTCTAAATTGTAAAGGATACGTAGCTGGCAACGTCGCCATGGCATCCCAGCGAGTTAGGGCCCCTAATCAAGAAGTTTATACCTACGTTTTAACAGATCCGATGAAAGTGGCGCCCCTGGTAACAGTTACCATTCCATAATTTCTCGTAGGTATTCTGTGGAATTTCGTGATTGCAATTTCCTTTGTATTACATACTAGCGACCCGCCCCGGCTTCGCACGGTATATTATGCATGTATTATACATATAAACCTTCCTCTTGAATCACTCTATCTGTTAAAAAAAACCGCATCAAAATCCGTGGTGTGGTTTTGAAGATATAAGCATACATAGGGACATAGGGACACAGAGACACAGGGACACAGGGACAGAGAAAGCGACTTTATTTTATACTATGTAGTGGTGATTAAGCTTAAGGGTGTGTTTCTATTCAAGTGTGTAGAATTGACCAATCACATTAGTAGAAATTCATGTCACATTGCTAAATTACAAAAGGCGCGAGGTGTGATGTGGCCTTCAAGGTTGGATGCTGCATGGCTCCGCCACAACAGCTCCTACGCACGTTAGCAGAAGCTACAATGAAGAGGTGTAAACGCTAAACTAATTGGTAACTTAGTGAAACATATAAGTAAGTAAATAACTATGAGAGTGATGGCAGGTGGAATGGGGGTACGAACAGTGAGCCGCAAAAAGGTTTGATTGATGTTAAAAGGGTGAGTGATAGAGTAATAGCTGTTACAGTAATGTAGGAGAATTTGGTTTTGAAAGTGATACATAGTGGAATAGTGTGAACATTCGTAGTTCATAAATAAGTCAAATATTTACAAGCTGGGAGTAACGCGGGTGTTAAGGTTAACTTGTTTTTTATGGCTTTTCTTGAGGTAATTTGTTTGGTGAATGAGGAAAGTAGTTTATTGCTCGGAAGTTTTAAAAACTACATACAGGAGAATAAAGAATATGAATATTATAGCGGTAATGGTACTTGTAATAAAGCCAGTAGGTACTAAAAGTCTTTGAACTAAGCCACGGACACGCGGTTGCATAGACGGACAGACATATAGACAAATATGTTGACATTATAAGGGTTCTCTGTTTAATGTGGAACTCCGTGGATGAAGTTATGGTTTTTGGGAACCATAAAATTGAAGGCACGCCATTTATAAAGTTGTTTCCGCAATAAAAAAACACTGCCTGGAAAAAGGGTCGAGATACGTATCTTTGTTTATATTTTAATCTGCAGCCCAGCGGAAATGTTTGAGATGCCATTAAAATTGGGCCACAGCATCATATTGATCATATTGATCTTATTAAAGATGTCTTATAAATTAATACACAATACTTGTTGCGTACCCATAAAAAGAAACTTGATTAAAGCCAAAAAACGTGTCATCCCATGTCATCTCATATGCATGGAGTCAGTCATCTTCCATTATTATGCATAGACTCATTTTTGTGACTGTTCTTGTCATTTGTCACTCACTCCGGACAACAGACTTTCTGTGCTGTTAACTCTTAGGTTTTACTAAACTGCAATGGCATTTTTATAAAATACATATTTAATTTTTTTTACGTAATTCATAGAAGTCTTTTTATAATTTGTCGATGGACTCTTTACACCGAACCATTTAGTCCCATTTCAGCTGTTTATATGTTTTATCTTAAGATTTTTAATCTCCAAACAATATAATTGTCAATTAGGTATCAAGAACTATTCAAAACAAACCTCGTCGCGCAAGTAAGGCGTTATTTGCCAAGACCCCATCATGTAGATATTGCACAAGATGAACAATTAAGTTAATCTAAGTTTAAAACGCAACAAATAAGTAAATAGTACCTACCTAAGGGTGTAATTAATTTAATATGTTTTTGTTAAGAATAAAGATAAATAATAGGGTTTGAAGTAAAGTTTTGATGGGTAAGTACTGCTTCAATAACCTTGTAAACACCTCCGCTAGAAGTTTTCTACAAAACTCTCTCTAGTAGGTATCGTCTGTCTTTTATGAGAAGCAAACATTCGAAATGGGCAATAATTTTGCCAGTAACATTGCTTCAACGGATCTACAATGTAGCGAGCTTGCCACTCTAGTACAGTGTACGCGGTAACAAAGGTGTAGAAATAAGACAATTTGTACCTAATTTTACATTTCATTTTTTATTTCAATAGTATGCTTAAAATAACCAATACGAGATTATCAAAAACATAACCTTTGTTGGGCTCCGCTGCTGTTGGGTAATCCACTACTTAGTATAAAACAAAGTCGCTTTCCGCTGTCTATCTGTCTGTCTGTCCCTATGTATGGTTATTCGATCTTTAAAACTACGCAACGGATTTTGAGGCGTTTTTCTAAATAGATAGAGTGATTCAAGAGGAAGGTTTAATTCTACGCAGACGAAGTCGCCGGCAGGAACTAGTAAGAAATAAATATTAATAAACATTGTGTGTGTGTGTGATTAGACGTGTAAAATAAGCACCTATATTTTCGTAAAAGGCTCTGATTACGTTCCATGAAAAATTGCGACAAAATGTCCCGTAAATTTCCTTTATAGAATGGAAAAAGATCGTACTCAGGGAACATTATGCCATCTCTATGATACCTATTGAAGAAAACGATCATAGATAAGGGACCAGTGCCTTGATTCAAAATTAATGATTCAAATCTTTTTACCTGATTGATTTTCTTCACTATAATTTCCTATTAGATGAAGCTTTTACCAAAACACATTTATAACCAGGTTAATCACTACATAGTATAAAACAAAGTAGCTTTATCTGTCCCTATGTCCTTATATCCCTATGTATGCTTAGGTATATCTTCAAAACTACACAACGGATTTTGATGCGGTTTTTTTAATAGATAGAGTGATTCAAGCGAAAGGTTTTTATGTATAATTCTACGCAGACGAAGTTGCGGGCAGAAGCTAGTAATATAATAAAGCATTTTAGAATATCACTTATTTTCTTCAATGACAAATTACTTGTATGATGGGTTATTTCATACGCATGTTTGCTGTCTTTTCATCGCCGTATACCGTAATGTTTCAAATTATTCGTGTGTTCTGTGTGTAGTCTGTGCCCATTACCATTATTTTAACATGAGTGCTACCCATTGTGCTATCTCGTACCCGCCGTATTCGCGCTGAACATTGTGTCCATAGTGAATATCGCCTGCTGCCTTATCCTGTAAGATACCTACCTACTTTCTGGTAGTAATCTAAATAATGTTGTTATTTAAAAGGTCCATGATCCCTAATGAAAGACAAAATTCCTTTGTCACTGAAATGTAAATATGTCAACATTTTGTAGTTCTAAGCTAGAGCTTAACACTACAGACTCATGATTTATGAAATATAATTTAAACGCAGTACACTGAGTGTTCACTGACCTGATAGTGAGAGACAGATGGAACCATACAAAATCTATGTTGTGTTACAGATGTAGGTACCGAGCCACTGAGCTAAATGGTTGTGTGTGGGCTGGACATGACATGTGTGTGTCTGCGTCAGGATGAACCCATATTATCGTTACCTAATATTTCCTTTATCGATATTTTGCACAAAATACCGACATATTTTCGATATCGATATCATACAGCACTGAAAATGTGACGTGAATCTGTGAACTGTGATCGAAACGATTAATGGCACCCGGCAAAATCCCTGGCTTATTACCAACACACGCGGGACTATCCGCGTCGTTAATTATGCCTCAGTACCTGTTGTGACATCAATGAGCTCTGGATCATTAGGGATGATTAAAGATTTTGCCTATAGGGACATTGATTTGGCTATCGGTCGGACAAAGGGCCAGCCCTAAGTAAATCTGACTGCCAACTAGATCTGGATAAGATTAATCAGTTTCTAACATCTACATTACATTAACGTGCGAAGGCTTTGCCGGAGATTTAAGGCTTTTAAGGGAGGCCTAAAATTAGCCATTCTATTATGACGTTTTCCTTTGTGTCTAGTAATGAACTGTTGGACCAAAACAAGTAATTAGTTAATGTATCGTGTGTGTGATAGTTAATTTCCAAATAAATAACTGCCGCGCATTGCTACACTGTGGCCAGGCAAATATTCCATTTATTTTCGAGAGCTTAGAAGATCTTAACAGTCAGACACTCAATTTTGCTTTCCCAGTTTTTACATTCATTTTCCATTTTCATTATCAACTTAATAATAATGATAAAAATAAGTATGAATTTAAAAAAATGTGTCGTAGTACTTATATATCTATCCACGATCTTAAGTAATCGCAGACGAGATACCTATGAATAGACTACAGGCCCATGTCCAATGAAATCCAGAATGAAATGACCAAATTTACCCTGGAAATTGTCAGAAAAAAAAAAAAAATACAGACTTTGTGGCGCACCATTTCTACGGCATCAGTTTCATACTGTTTCAATACAGCTTCTTATCCATTATTCCGCAACGCCGTACAAAAACCATGCGACAAGGGGAAAAAATCGAGGGTTGCACTTTTGAATTCTCACCAGCACTCAGTTGCACAGCTTACAAGTGACGGCATAGTGCTGAATCTTATTATTTTATGCTCTTATATCGTCCTATATACGTCAACTGGTGGTTCATATGACCCACATTTTTTGGAGATGGGCCTGTAGTCTAAAAGTTAATGCTGCAGCGCTGGACGGCACAACACAAGTGAAAATTGAAAGAATATAAATATAACAGAATTTCGATGGCAGCGTGTAGCGTTAACGCAAGCATCTTGTCATCGTGGCTTAGGGAGTTACATTTTCTGTTTATTTCACTTCGCAGGCGTTATCGCAACACGTGTGGCACCGTGTCGACGTCTCCGAAAACAGCGGTCTAATGACAGCATACAGCACCATACAGTTTGTGGTACAGAAACATCACTTCGTCGGTGAGAGGATAAAGGTGAGTCGATATCATTTCTCTATTCTATCCTGCCAGACAATACTGCCGTGCTAAGGCAAAAGGGCTCACTTTGTTTTATGTCCAAAAACAGAATTTAGTAATTTTTGAACATATTACTTTTTGATTATTGGCACGGCAGAATACGTCTTTAAACCTTAACTCTGGCTGACAAGATCGAAGTTAACCCGTACATACAATAAGTACCCCATTCCTGTACTGTACGCAAGAGAAAAAGAATGTCGCTTGCGGTGTGTACATCTTCAAAATTTCATTAGTGTAAGGTCTCTTATCGCTGGAACTGCCCTATCTTCTGCGTTAAAAAACGATAAATGTATCAACGAATTAAAACCAATTACTTTCCTCCAGTTGCTTCTCTTCGCGGATAGATGGTAAAAGCTCATCGAGGAAATGGACGAAAGTCTTAAGAATCATGTTATAGGCGATGCGGCTAGCAACCCATCACTATTTTAGATTCCCGTTTCACCTATACGCCCACTTCATGCTAAACGTGGCCTTTAGGTCTTGTCACCTTAGGCTTTGTCTACCCCGTTAAGAGATGAAGACGTGATTTATGTGTGTATTTATTTGTCTCTAGCCTGTTGTTCATATTGCTGATTCTAGAACGTCACTGGTAAATCACAAATTTATTTTTTCCTACATTTGGTTTTCCTCGTCATTTTCTACAATATTTCCTCAATCTTTGTCATCCTCGTTTTCCTGGCATTAATGTTACTGTATTAAAACAGGTCCGATGTACAGCCATCATCTACTCAATATACCTGAAAAGTCTAGAAAAAAGTGCAGAAGAAGAGCGCGTGCGCACCACTACTACCAGCGGCCCTGAAGTCCGACAGGCGAAAATCTACTCAGTACATCGATTACCAGAACCTAGTAAGTATATAATGAATAAGTAGTAAGAAGTTTAGTTAGTCTCTATGCTAAGTATTTAGAGTACAATTATTTTACGGGGACTCCCCTGCCTCAAAAGAATAAGGTCGTCGAAGAGAATGGCGTGTCAAGTGTTACTGACTGGCCATAGACAGAAAAGAGGGACCAAGGCCGGCCTTCCAGAAGATGAATCCGGATGCACATACCTTTTGGCGATGCAACGGTTTATAACCCGCTGAATCGAGGCGTGGCCAGAAATACGGCGAGGAAGAACCACCCCGGGTATTTCATTGGGATCTTATCCACAATCTATCGTCCCTCCACCCCCTGGTAATGCAGTATCTTGCAGCACATTTTCTCCCGAGAAATAAAAATAAAAGCTTTTAAAATGATAAATTTAAGTTACAAGTAGTTCTGCTCAGAGTTTTCTTACGTCTTAATGCGATTCAATTCCGACTCAGTTCAGGTTTTAGCTGTTATTTTTAGTATGGATCTGACAGCGAGCGAACCTAAACTGAATCGGAATTGAATCGCATTAAGACGTCATGGTAAGGCCCCTGAACTGCTACTCTTTAATGATAATTTTTATTGCCATTGAAAAATTACACGATGTAAGTATTTTCTTTTGTTTTGAACTGTGTTCATCTCTACACTTGCTGTTCCAATGCAGCCCGAGCAATAAAGCTTATCTCTCTCGAGTAGTTTGTGGCCTCCCCATACTAAGTATAAGACGAAGATTCAATTACTGTTTGGTATACACATAGCACAAGTTATTATCAAATTACATTGTATGGTGGATGTTACGACAAAAGGCAAGGAATTTACTGCTGAGTGTAGAGTTAGTCTTTGCGATATATTGACGAATGATGAAATATATTATGTCGTGGGATACCCAGACGATGGATGAAATGAATCTCTTACGAGCTTGCGAGCTTCCTTTGTTACGGTTATCTTGTGTGAGCCGATGAACTAAATATACCCTATATCTATTGGTGAAGGTATTAAAATTTTACAAATGAGACTATTAATCGTTTGCCCAGTGTGAATAATTAATCTGTAACATGCATGCATTATTCATTAACATTTAATTCAATTAATTCATTAAAATGTTTCCAACAGTACTTTTTTTGATAATGTTATATTTTCACAGTTTGTTTTTGAACAAAGAGTATTTTAATCAATGCGTAAGATTTCAAAACCAAAACATACAAATATTTTTTAAGTTGTTAAATATTGGGCTTTTGCAGTTAAATGATTTCAAACCGTGAAAATTGACAACATTTCATTTTTATAACACCTGAGAATGTATTTATGGTTTGAAAACATTTTACCTTCTACACTGCAATATGTTTATATAAATTTAATATCACTTAGTATAAAAAATAATTTAAAAAAATGTCGTAGTTTTACCGCAGAATGCCTTTGCTTTTTTCATGAGAAAAAATAAGTGATCATAATTTTGTATTTGACAACTTCAAAGTTTAAGGGGGGCAACTCCGCAATTCTATTTTCGAAGTTCGTTTCATATCTTCTCTCTCACTCTCAAGTTAATGACTATTAGTGTGAGCGGAACAGCACGAAGCGAACCTCGAAAATCGCATATCGGGGAAAAAGACCTGACAATCTGAAAGTAACGTCAGTCAACGTAACGTTAAAAAGGAATAAGTGTGTATTCTGTGGTAAAACCCGAGTTACGCCTTTTAGAATAAACACAAATTATAAATTAATTAGGTATAAATTAAATGCAAGCCCTAGCGACAAAAAATAACTATCAGCATATTCCTCTTTTCAAACAAAATACAGAAAACCAATAAAATTATAGGCTCAGAGATATGAAATGTTGTTAATTGAATTTCATCCTAATTTGTATGGATTTTACTTAATAAAGCTTATCAGCTTATCACCTGACATATTTTCAGAGCAGAAAACAGTTACGTGGCTTTCGTTTCGGGGATTAATCCAAACAAAAGTGAAAAATTTCGTGTATTTTTTACGCTAACCATTTTTCACTGGTAGCTCTGCGAAAATTGTACCCCGGTCACGATTCGCCGGCTGTTTGTTCAGAGAGTGGGTAATATGCGCTTGAAATATCGCAGCCAGTTTTAGTGGGTTAGGAGCAAACTATAGTCGCTGTGTGGCGAAAATTGCAATTTCATTTGTTTTGTCAGGATCGTTCGCTCGGTTCGGGCTGCCCCGGAGTTATCATCATTTGATTAATAGACCTTTACTGAGGTTTATATTTCGCCTTCATTCCAATTATCATGTCTAAAATAGATATGAGCAATGATTTTCTAATGTTTGTTTGTTATAGGTTAATGGATGTTTTTCATTCCAGATGCTAGTCCAACCGTACTTCCGTCTAGCGCCGCCGCCAGGTTGGTCCCGTTGGTCACACTGCTCCTTCCAACAGTACTAAGATAAATTTCAAAAGTCCAATAGGTAGACAATATTATTAATACAGTTTTCTACTGAAATTAAACTAAACCAAAATCGTGTTCTGACTGATGAAATTCTTCTCTATTTCCACTGTTGTTAAATTAGTAGTTGTGCCAACCCGAATTTATGTATTTCATTAAATGAAATACACAAAAAACATTCATAGTTTTCTTCTAGTTTAAGTTTAGGTTCTAAGATATATGTTTACGTGTAAAAATTACATTAAATTATAAACAGTTCTTTATTAAAAGAAAAGTATATTTAACTTGCATCGTTATTTATTTACTTTAACCTTGGAAATGTACAATTAAATAGATATGATAACAGATAAATAATTTTTCTACCAAGTAACCCTCGAGTGAGTTTCATCTACTTAAAACGGCGGCTCGGTAGAACTATCCGGCGATAGCGGAACGAGTTGGGGATCTTCCTGAAAGACCGGCTACTCACCGCAGACCGCAGTTAGCAGTGGAAGCGTTGGGAGGAAGCCTGTGCTCAGCAGCTCAGCAGTGGGACACATATATACATACATTACCGTCACGCCTCTTTCCCATAGCATTCCATTCCGAGCATAAATGTGCCGTGATATGAACACATCTTAATAATACATCAATCGATAAGCTTTTGGCTTGGCGTAAAGTTTTTGTAATTATCATGTCAGCCAAGGGAAAAGAAGTATTTGTATCCGAATAAAGCCAAGCATGATTTATTTAATTTAAGCTTTAGTTGGACGCGGCCCCGGCCCACGGGACGTCAAGTTTCGCGATAAACAACACCTGCGGCCGACTCGGACTCCCGTTACACAGCCTCATTGCTCAGTTTGATGAAATAATTCTCGCCCCCGCTAACTCACACCACATCTGAACCGTGACCTAAAAAGTTTTGATCTCCCTGTAATTTTTTTTAATTAAGTATTATATCAAGTAATTATATCTGTGGAACCCTTCAGTGGGATTGGGGTTAATATTTACAAATAGTATTTATAAAATCAAGGACGAAAACCCAATAATAATGAGCTAAGAAGTAATGTTGGTCTTAGTTCATTTAAATTGAGATTGTCTATTTTTTTATTGTCTATTGTCTATTCCGCACAAAAAAAATATAAGAAGGATAAGTATTTTCTTCTAGACAATCCCAATTAGGCATTAACTACTATGCTTTTAGTTTCTAGATTTCTCTTGACAATCTTCATCTTTCTTCAGTTCAGACGCCAGTCATATGATAACCAAGGTTTGCTGAGAGACATTAACAAACTAGAAGCACTCTGTACACGTAATGTAAAGCTTAACAACTTTCTATTTGGCTACTGTCATGTTGCGGATTTTTGGTGGTAGGTACTTACTTCATTTCACTGGCAACGTGTACTTTTTGATCAAACGTTGATGTAAACAAGAAGAAAATTGAAATTATACTTACTACATCAACAAAAGGATCCTTTGGATTGTGTAACATTCCAATATACAATGTTTTCACAGGTCGTTGATGTCGTTGACATGACCGATACTGCCATTTTATAGTGCTATAATGACGTACGTACATTATTGTGATATGTAAACTATTTGTAGCGATACCATCTCAGGGCCAAATAAACAATTGTTAGGCTATTCGTGAAAATGCGGGAAAGATTGCTTTTATTTACCAAATAAAAGTAATCTTCCATGAATAATCTGCTTGCAACGACCTTCTCTAGCTGCACCTCATTGCACGTCTGCCAAAGCTTACCCCAAAAATTCGCGAGAATGCTCATCGGAATGTTTAAATCTAAGGTCGGAATTGTAAAACGGTTTTCGTTCGTGGTTTCTTTTATATTTTATGGTCGAGGGTTCGGACCATTCACGTCCTTTCGTAACTGTTATGCGCCTTTTAGCTTGCTTCGTTCTTGCTTGCTTGAAAACAAATAGATACTCGTATGTAGACCATTTTTTTTAAGCCTAGATGCTTTCTTTGAATTTAAACAAAACTTCATCAGCAATTTGCTCTTAAGACGAATAAATTAATGATCTCAAAAGTGAGTGTAACATCAATTAAGAAAATATCAAGAGTATGCATAATTATTTATTAAAAGACTTTTTTATTAAATTTCAAGTTACTTTTTTCTAATTTGGGATACTATGACTGCGTCGCTTAGTATACTTCCCTAATATAATGGGCTAGCTCATTAACGTTCTATTGATAGACATTAGAGCTCCTCTCAAAATCCAATACAGGCCAAGTGCGGATTGAGAACTTCTCATAAACAATTAAATTGCTTCGTTTATGTATACTGCTCACAGTTAAATTCAAATTTGCAGAATCTTGCGCATTTAAATTCCTGGAGGCAAAGGAGCTTACTAGAACTATAGGTACATATATGTCGGAACTAAAACACTATTCAGCTTTGAAGTCCCTGAACACAAGCCAGTTATAAGTTATCACCCTGGAAATGCGCTACAATGCCTTCCACGCACTGCTTCCCACACAACGTAAGCTATTAGAGTCTAATGCCTCCTGTCAGTGACAAGAGCTAAATTCTTAAATATGGCTCTAGCTAGTTCGTCTAAAATATCTAATAAATATAAACATTAGCGCTGCATGCACGTCTCCCTTGTTACTGTTATTTCTCTGCCGACTTAAGGAACGTACCATTACAATTGGTGTTCTGAAGTAGATTTTGAACACAGAAACGTTTCAAAACATGTTTGAAGTTGGGAAACACAAACGTCAAGCTTAAATCTGATTGTATCCGGTAAAGTCTGCCAGGCGTATTTATAAGGATGTCGCCAAATAGGGTGTAAATATGTAGCTACTGCTACAGAGTACTTTTTATGATATTGCACAATTGTTGATGGAGTCAGCTGGCGCCATAAAACTTTGTTTACAAAAACTCGTTTACTTATGGTATAAATTGGTAACGGTCAACTCCGTTCTACCAAAAAATGTGGTATTAAATAAATGAGACCAATAAATAACCTTGTTACTAGCAACCACATGCACAACACTACACGTGCCCGAGGTGTAGATTTGGTTTTGATCCATGACCATATTTGTAACACACGGGATATGTGTATGGGATGATGTTATGAAGGTTTGAAAATATGACGAAACGGTTCGAGAGAAGGTAAGTTGCGCCCCGCCTTCTTTTATTTAAATATAACAATTAAAAATGTAAACCATCCAATTTAATAACCTGCTGGTTTTGGTGTTAACCATCTTTATAAATATTATAATTGCTGCCGCACCGTTATCATTAAAAAATGACACAGTATAAGGACACCCTAGAGATGATGACGAAAGCGGTTACGGAAGGGGGTGGTGGCCAAAATAGATATCATATCCTCACCTGTTATTAAATACCTACTTAAATATAAAAACGTAAATTTATGTATTACAAGATAAATTAATTAAACTAAAACTAAAATAAATCTAAAAACGTACTCCCCCGCGGCATTGAGCCAAAGATGCTGGCAGTATTATTTATGTACACATTGTACACTAACATTGTAACGAGAAAATATTTGTTTGTTTGCATTGAATAGGCTCCGAAACTACAGGACCGATTTAAGAAATACTTTCATCATTAGAATCCTTCATTATCCCTGATAGGCTATATTTAAATCGGCCCGGCCGAAGTCAACAACACTATTATCAACAATACTACCACTAGTTAATGATAAGAAATAAACGATAGAGTCGCGCCGAAGAACCATTTCCCAAGTAAATGGTGCGTTCCGATTTGACGATTTATCGGAGACCCAGTATAAAAAAATGAACCAATAAAACCAATGCTACCAACCAAATTGTGTCGTATTGTGTGTTGTGTACCTAACATAAAATATATGAAAAAATTAAACGAAAAAAGTTTGTCCCCACCGTTTTCGGCGGAACTCCTTTTTCTGGGTATTTTGCCCTACCTACAGCTTGCCCACAAAGAGTAGAAATTAAATGAGGGCGCCACCATCGTTCATATGGTAACACAAATACTTGGACCCGAATGGTCTTGATAGTAGTAAGTTGTCATATAAATTTAAGTTATTTATGAGACCTATTTTGCTACAGTACATTGAAATAGGAATAGGAAAATTGGGAGTGGGAGAAACGTGATGTTTCATTCAAATAATTAAAAACAAATTTTGAAATTAAAGATTTATTAATCAGAATTTAATTCCTCTTGAAAATCAGAGCCACTGCTCTCACTACTTTCACTGCTATCATCAGCTAAATTTATTACAAGTTTATCTATTTCTTCGTAGAGAATGCTTCCTCTTTCGTAATATTCTTTTTCAATTTTTTCCACATGCTTACAGCTGTTTTTCCACATATCAACAGTTATCTGGCTGAATGCTTCTTCAGTGTTTTTTTTTATGTCCGTTGACGTTACATTTTGTTTAGCTATACCCCAAATAAGCTCAATGGGGCTTAAATCACAAATGCCAAATTTGCCATGATTATTTTGACCTTTATCCACTATACGCCTAACGGTAGGTACTTACAGATTTTCCTGAAATAAATAAGTAAACAAAAAGTTATAGAAAAATAAATGATTGAAACAGTTCAGACATTACTTTACGGAGGTCCATGAACTACTATAAATTACTTTGCTGTTCCGGGGCCTAATCGCGTTAAGTCGCGGAGAAGTAGGTAGTCATTATTGTTGTACATGAATAAATAATAAAACAAACAAAGTTTAACTGACATAACGCAAAAGCATCAAAACTTCGCGGTTGCTCTATATTTTCTTGTCAAAAGTGATGCAAGTGTTTTGAAATTCCTAACCTAAAATTATAACCTACAAATAAAAGATAAACATCAATTAAACAATTATTTCCGTCAGATTATGGTTACTGATAAACATGTATCTTTAGTTTCAAACACGCACTATAGATGTAATGTAAAAATAAATAAGAATACTTACCAGTTATTTCAGCAACTCGATTGTAAATATCATCTAGTTCTGTAAGAAGTTTGCCGGCATGATATTCGGCCAAACATCGTCGAAATACTTTGTATATGATTTCTCTGGCGCCACTTCTTATTGTCTTATTCATTTTAGATGGGAAATAGCGTTTTGATATAACAATAATAACAGAAAACAATAATTAAGTCACGACTCTATCTAATAACCAAAGGACTTCGCTCATACTATACTACGTCAGTTTTGACAGTTGTCATAGGGTTACAAGTAAAAAGAGATTTTAGTTCATTTTTATTTAATATCTACTCTTTTTGGGCAACCTGTATTTTTGTATTAAAATATAATTGAGTGATTGCAGCATTTTTTCCAGGTGGTACAAATTAGTAGAACCACGGGTAAGTGTGTGGTAAAATAGGTACTATACAAACACATTATTATTTTCAAAAATTTGGAGAAGGTAGATGGTTAAAAGCCTACCTAAAAGCGTACTTTGCATGTTTTAACTGAATTATCTTAGATTACTGTTATCGCAGCCGTCTTATCACCATAAGACCTATAAAGGGTTCGAAACGTCGGGATTTGTAAGTTATTAAACGTGATCTTATCAGTTGGAATTAGTTTCATTTCAAGGTACAATGTCTTATCCTGTTAATAGTCGGTAGGTGTTGTCCTACTTTATTTCATACCAAAATTGTTTGAAGTTAAACAAAGACACATAAATCCAGCCAGAAGCATCAGTTATTCATTATATTAATTGTAAATTTTAATTTTTGTTGCTTATTTAGAGCTAATTGCGGCAATAATTTAACTTTTATTTATTTGTCAATCAGTCAGTAGGCTAGTAGCTTCTTTACTCGCAACTAACTGTTGCCCGCGGCTTCGGCCCCGTTCCAGTTCACTTTTTCAAAAATGTATTTTATACAAACCTTGTCCAAACAGTAACAAACACAACTCAAAAAGAATTATCCAATTCGGTGCAGTCGTTTGGAAGTTATGCGCGTACATACATTTCGACGATTAATTTTAAATAACAAACACATATTAGGTAAAAATTTGTAGATCGTATTAACACTGACGAGTAAAAGTAACGGGCAACTTTTATCCAACTTTGGAAGGTGACCCGTTATTTTTGCTTTTCATCATTTTTTCGTCATTTTTTTCAACCGTATAGTGGTTTCTATGAAAAATCGGCTTATTTTTTCTTGTGGAAAAATGAGCAAATTGACAAGTTATGTTTCGAAATAATTATATTATTATAATAACACAGCAGTAACATCAGAAAGAATTTCGAATATTTCCGAATTTTGTGTTTCATGATTTAGAAACAGTTGGTACAGTATAAATAGTCATGTCCTGGAATTCGTTATTGCTTTCTCGAAAAGATAGGAAAAACGAGTATGTGATTTGAAGTTCGTTCGAGATGGGTACAGTTTGTCGTTCGCGTAATACAGATCTACATAATGTATGTATGTAGGTTGTGTCTTTATTTTTTTCTCTTGATCGTATTCATCATTGCGTAATATGCATCAATGCATCTACCTGTTCAATATTTAAAACAGTGCTGAGACATATTATCAACGGAATATAGATTGCGATTACCTTTAGCGCGCTCTTTTTGGTCACAAGAGTTCCATAAGCAATAGACATGATCGAAACACACGAGGACGCCTCAGCTGCAATTCCTCGGGAGCTCACCTCTCCAGGCAGCATTGGCCAGTGATCACGCAAACATATACTACTTGCTCGTTAGACTTTTATGTTTCATTAAAAAAACGCACGCACACACATTTAAGGGACAAAAAAATTAAGACATGCAATCGAGACAAATTCAAGGATTCATTTCAAACTGTAGAAAACGACTTAAATGGAAATATAATTTTAATAAATTCGTTTTAGTTTAATTTATTTATATTAGTTTTTTAAGTGTCATGTTAATGTTTTTATTTGTAAATACTTTGTGTAACTAAAACATTACGGATGATTAGGTTTCCAAGTTTTAAAAATTAAAACTTAACACCCAACTTGTTTGCACTAAGTGCCATTTTTCAAGCTCTCTTTAGAAATCTTCGCGTAAAAGGTTTAGCAGTGCGGTGGATCCCTACCCCGCCGTTACGATATATTAAATTACCAAAAGCAATTTATAAGTCGGCTTAGAGCTTCCCCACTTGCTGATGAGACGTAAGTCACGGAATTCAGCGAGTTTAAAAAAGTCCAAGTTTTAAACACTCCCCTGACGCCTTGTTACAACTACAATATTTAAAGGACTTGAAAAGTTTTTTCTTTCTTTAACTCCCGGCTTTTGTTGTCCAGTGCGCCAAGTAAAGTAACATCTTTATGTATACTTATCGTTATGGTTTTGCTTAAGTCCCTTTTTTCCTGCTTAAATTTTTTAGATTTGATTTCATAACAATTAAATGGTGCGAAGTAAGCTAAGTTTAAAAATAAGAAACTTTATTGCCGATTCCTGTAGGCTTTGCGGGTTTTTCGCGGATCCAAAAATAAAACATCTTCCGTCTCTTCAGTACAAAAATGTAAGTAGGTATAAATACTAAACCACAAGACCAGCTCTATAGTATCACCAGTGATTGGGTAATTAAAACCAAGTAAGGTCTAGCGCGCCACATCAAGGGCTTACGATAGAAAATTGTTGTAAATGACTGTTACAATTACAATTTTTGCTCGTCAGTGTAGTCAGGGCTGCCGTCATCGAAACCGATGAGGAGGACTACTATTGTACATAGTAATTAGTGTCGTTTAAACTTTCCTGAGACAAGATTTATTCATAGAGTGATTAAACGGCTCAACTCACTTATAATTTAGTGACCTGACTCGAAACGATCGATGGAGGACTTTGTTTTATAATATTGTGTATCAAGCGTACCTACTCGTATCAAACTGGTTTGTGGATATCTGGATTATATACAAAAAGATGTATACAGGAAGATGCAAGCTTGTGGATTGAGCCATCCAGTCCCCTCCCGCAATGCGACATGGCGCGCGGGCAGCATTTGCAAGGGGAAGGAATGTCTTAGGGGATGAACTTACGTAAAATAGTTTACGATCTCCATTCGGCAGTAAAAAATGGCAACAGTCAACTACTTCAGGAATTATTTGTCGAATTTGAATTATTCAAACAGAACACCTGTGTTTTTTATTCTATTTTTGTACAGAAAAATCAATTATTTGAAACCCCTTTTCGTAATAAGCTTTTTCTCTATTTTTTCGTCATGTACTACATTTAAAAATAATTATCGAAATTATTTTGGTTAGTGATATTAGTTTTACATAGTTCTTCCACACGTTGCTTGTTTAAAAAAAGTTACAAGTAAAAGTTTGCTAGGTACTTACCTACGTTTATTGTGTCGTGTACCTACATGGCTTTAAAATTAAAATACCAGGATTTAACATTATACTTAATACCGTTTTAGTAATTCTAACACATTGTTAAAATTCTACTTATTTTCTGGATTAACTGTAAAAGTAATTCTTTTGCGGATTGATATAAATTTATAATTATAATTAATTTCGTTTAAAGGGATTACATTAATTAGGCAGAACAGCGGCCTGCGAAGTGTTAAGTGGATTTTGCGGCTGGAATCACAAATACCCTGCTACACGTACACTTTGTTGCTTCTTAAACGTAAGACGCTTTTCCACCCGAGCAAGCTATCGATTCGATAAAAATAACCAGTTTACACGTACTTGCTAAGTTATTTTATTTGCGATAAAAAACTTTTGAGACACTGGGTTTCGAAATAAATATAAAATGATAATTTGTTAAACACATGATGTTTAAAATTCAAATATTCAATCGTAAACTTTTCTTTTCTTTTCTTTTCTTGTAGCTTTACGTATAGGTATCTTATAATTTTATAAATTTCTTATTATCCTTCCCACAGGAACACATCTACTCGTAATAAAATTTGATAGTCTCACGTTTACTACCAGAGAGACGAGTTGACTTATTACTTGTCACGTTCGCTGATTACGTTCGAGATACGTGAGCAATCAATGAACAAGTGGGTTTGCAGCATTACTTCTTCCCATTACGTTAGAACTTCTAACTTAGTCTGTTGCTGTCAGTTAATAAAATCTGCATTTTAATGAACAGAAGAGAAAATAAGTTTTAAGTGCTGAAACTTTTATAGTAGTGGCGATCTGACGATCTAAGATTAAGTTGACTTTGGTGCTATTCACAAGTATTTTACACTTCGCGCAGTGCTCACTTTTAATTAAAGCACTAGCTTAAGGACTGTGAATAGTTATAAAATATAGGTATATAATATTTACACTAGCGAAAAATGTTTTTTTCTGATTCGTCGTTCTATTGCGACTATGATTAAAATGTGATCACAGAAACATCATACTAATATCGTCCAAGGCAAACGTGACAATCAAGAGCTCTATTCACCATTTCTAGGTTAATAAAACCGAATCAATGTAATAACTACTCTGAATATTACTGTTTGACCAGAATATTTTTCGCCAATTTAGTATCTATGTTATTTCCGAGAAATATCCTTTAAAAAAAATCGGTTCCCTGTTTGGATCTACACTACACACATTTCTAAGGAAACCAAAATATACCCGGAAAACGACTCATCATTATACAGATAATAGTCGTGTTAGGTGTAAGTCCTATTGTATGTGTTTTTTATGTATTTCTTTAAGTAAATGTACTCATTATTTTTCGAAGAAAGAAAGATATGCCAAATAAAGAAAAATAGTAGTAAATAAAATGAGTCAATTGCAGCGGTTTAGTGATTTGGTATCGCTGAGTCAGCATTGCTGGCGCCGTCTAGTCGCCTCCCCCTGCGGAAGAATAATCCCGGATCGTACCATTTCCACTATAACCAGAACTCCGCTAATACTCAATTCTCTCTACAAACAATAAACGTGATAGCAGATAAAAGTTTCTACTCGGGTCTACTTAAGCTGGTCAACTTCTGTTTATCGGTAAATGTGTCTGATATGCATTCGTGGGTGTGCACTTCTGGGAATAGTCTTAGTAAAATTTTGAGCTTGAAACTGATATGTGTTGACGCTCTAGAGAAAACTGAACAACTTAAATAACTTTTTTACTAATTGATAGTTCATTTTCTTCTCAGTTTAGGTTTTTGCTTAATATTATTAACTTTTTTGGTTTAAATTTTATTTACCCCTATTTTGTTTTCCAAGTTTTATCGTGTATTTTTAAGGAAATGCATCTTTCTGGCTTGTCTCTGCCATCTGAATTTTTTACTGTAATGACTGTCGTGAAAAGACATTTTTATTTTTACGATGTAAAAGGGAAACAGAGAAAAGGCGGGGTGTAGTAAAAAAGCAGTTAAACTCATCGTTATGACGCGTAAAGCAAATAAATTGACGTTTTAAGTTCTTTTTGCATTAGGCTTTGGTAATTTTAACTTAAACGGTTTTTTGAATCGAATTAATTTGAAGTATTTCAGCAAGATTTAACTAATCAGTAAGATATGATAACATTCACAGTAGGCAGGTAATCAACTAATACCAAATAATGCAATTTACTTGCGCTCCGTCCTTATTTAAATTCATACATAGTTTATTTTTACTTTTTACTTTACTCGTGTTTGATTCTTTAAAAATATAAATTCTAATCCACCACCCCTGATTTTGTAGCCAAGGTCGCTGACCACTACGCTCAGATCGCCATACATCTGATCGGTCATTCAAGTTTTCTGAGCTTGACGGATGGACTACATATTCCGAAACTGCCTGGCCCTCATGTATCGTTACATATATCTTTTGTAACAAGGAGGTAAGGGAACTAAGGTTGTAAGGTATAGTCGAATCACATGTACGATTACTATTGTCTACTTTGTAATATATGGATTTATCTTACCAGGAATTCGTATATAAGATCTTTTGTATGCCCAAGGAAGTGCGTAGAATGAAAACTTTGATTATAGTTTCCCCTATAATCTTACCGATAAACATTCCAGTGAGGTTCAGAAGCCGCTTTGTTGTATAAACTTTCAGGACAGTGTTTCATGTAGTTCATTGTTGGTAATTCAGGTCGCATGTTAATTTGATAGTCGAGATAAAGTTAAGGTATTATAAGTAGACGGTTGCATAATTTTAAGTATGGTTGTTTACACATAATAACGTCTTCAGACGCTAATGATGATGAAGTTCAAATAACGAAAAATATAGATTGGATACAATTTCTTAAGGTTGCAATAAATGACAAGTTTTTTGTGTGTCAATTTACTACGATTTTTAATGATGTTGGGTCGTAAAAGGATTTCTATTTTATCTCGATTCAAGACTCGTTCGAGTAGGTATAAAGAACGGTTCACATTTCTTGTAATCGACAAATTGACTAAAGTCTTACATGTTTTAAGCCGTATAAATGACATTAAATCTTGGGGTGGTAAAGGAATATCTTGGTCGACTACATATCTTCATAGCAAAAATAAACTTAAACCTCAACTTTATGGTATGCTTATATGAGATTTAAAACACAAGAATAACATAAGAAAGGCCATCGGCAAAGTAACATAACGGACGGCGTGTGCCTCGAAAGAGTAATTTGCGACTTCTAACTTTACCTGCCTCAAGTTTTCTTGATATATGACTCCACGGGAGACAGTCATACATAAAGTTCCTGGAATTTTCTGGGAGCGTGCTTAAAAACTTTTTGACGTTGTACAATTTTTCTACATATTGTACAATACACTCCCTAAATTACTTACTTGGTTTAAAAAAATCCTAAAACGGTGTAAATTTTTGAATTACCAACTAACAAAATTCAAGTTATATGTGCAGGTATGCAATGGCTTACCTACGTATAAAAAGTTAAACGTATAGAGCGAGACAACGCAGATACACTAATTGGCAAGACTTGACCGCAATGTGCACGTCACCGATAAGAATGGGAAACAAAAAAGACTGAATGTCAGTCAGTATAACGTAAATGTAACTGAAAATAAACACACCACAAGTAAACAGCTATCTTAAAAGCTCTGTGTCAGCCATGTGCAGAAAAAGTACGTCACATTTACTTACCAAATGACACATTTTAGAAGCATCAGCACAGCTGAATTTTCGTTTGAATGATTTTTTTCAATGAAGCTGACTTTTCCTCCTGCTTTTTGTGTCGATCTGTGCTCTTTGCTTTGTGGATGCATCAATAATTTTACAAATTAAAAAGTGCACATGAAATGCTCGCTTAAATTGTAATGTACATACTTACATAATAATATGTACCTACATACCGTCATGCCTCGAAGCTAATGAAATTCCGCAAACTATAATAAATGTTCTAAAATTCCTCAAATTACAACAGGCAACATTATTTTCAGAGAAATATGACCGGGACGTTGTTCTCTAGTTGCTGGGTCCTGCGAGAGTAGTGTGTCCTAATTTAACGCTTAACGCTCTTTTATTTTGTTGTATAATGCATTTCCACATAAATGCGTTAGTGTCAAACAGAGGGTAATAACATTGCTGTATCTATACTATGCCAAGTAATGTTTATGTCCGTTTCTACATGAGTACAGTAGCCAATAGATTAACAAAATAGACGTCTATCGATTTACTATCTTAAATACTTAAATGGTAAGAGCTTACTTAAATGATGTATTTTTAAACGACTTTCAAAAAATGAAGGAGGTAATTCGGTTGTATTTTTTGTAAATTTGGATTCTTTTTTATCTTGTTTATTAATTCAGACTAATTATTCCAGAAGCTTACTATTAAAAATACCTAGGGAATCGAGAAATATACTAAAGTAATTTAAAGTAAAGGAATTAATAACTTCGACTCAGTAACAAGCCTTTTGATTAATGATTTTATTGAAATGAACTAAAAGCGCTGATTTATTTAGGTACCATAGTTTTCAAGTCAAGGTTAGAATAGTGCCTACATAATATTAATTAAAACAATACTAAAAGCAATAAAAACCCACAGCGAACATGTTTCTTAACTACTTTTGAAAGGAGCGATGTAAAAGCAGTGTGATATGAAAATAGTTGAAAGTAGATGTTGGTGATATTACATTTTGTAAAGATGAATGGTTAAGTTTAATTTAGCCATGTTTTATACATCAAGTAGGTTATAGTTAGAAACATTAATCCTCCTTTTCTTCTTCTTCTTTTATTTCATTATTGATTCCCTCGACCAAGTTCGAATGTGGTGGCAGCCACTCGCAGCTGGTGTCCTCGGACGAACAAGTCTGTAGGAGGTCAAATAATTATTTAAGAATAAATCAATTGGTGTAGTTTGTCCCAAGATATTAATTTATTATTTATTTAAATAAACCTGCACATGTTTTTATGTAAAACGAAAGCATAATTGGAAATTGTTCACCGGGTTCGATTACCGGCTATCTTTACTTTACGAATGTTTCTATGTGTTCTAATTTTCAGTGTCGTTTAGAAATTATATCTCCACTCTGTTGGCCGCCCGTATTTGAATTAATCAGATACGCACAATTTACGATTTTCGCGTGTGTTGAACATACTAACGCGAATGAATGACACATGTGATAGTTTGATAGCATCGTCCATTTTATATAGATCCATGATAAACATACATAAATACATAAATCACGTCTTTATCCCTTACGGGGTAGACCGATTCTGAGGTAACAAACCCAAAGGCCACGCTTAGCATGATTGATCCATGATAAAAATATAAATAAACAGCAATAAAATTAATTCTTATTCACTTTTACTTTTACCTACTGAAAAAAGTTTTCGAGTTTATTAAAAAATATATGGCACCTCTTGCTCAATGCTCAAAAAATGGTTGTACGAAAATTAGATTTTATATTACTCCGTGTTTTGAATAAAATTGTTACATTTTTCTTTTGATAAGGTTTGGTATAACCTCGATCTAAAGCTACAAAGTAGAAGAGTTTGACATCATTATCCTCCCACGATCATTACCATACTTGCTACAACCGAAGCTGCATTAACTTTCAACAAACCTGGTACTGATTGTCTTTCGTTTTCATAAAAAATTTGGCTGAGTGTTTAGTTCAGTTCATGAGGGTTTACCATCATTTGCTAAACAACATTTCTCAAATGCATCATTTGACAACCTTTTATTTCTACTCTATTGACTTTTTGGAAAACTTATAAAACAAACCTAACCTAATGTGAGCCACGCCTTAAGATTTACGATTCTTAATAAAAGTTTACGGTTTATCAGATATTAAAGGGTTGCCAAATGAAATGTTTGTCAAGCGATACATTTTTCAAAAGTCTGTCGGTCAAATGATCGGATACCGTTATCATGAGTGCTTCATGTAATAAAACATTAATCTGAGTTTAATTGCTGTCTTGTTTTAAATAAAACACCAGGAAGACACATTATGATTAAAATCACCTGCAGCGACCTTTAACAAAAATTTGACAACATTGTGCGATTTCAGTATTTAAATAGATCGATAGAGGTAACGATAGCCCATCACTATTTTGATTCCCCTTTCCACCTATACGCCATCACAATCATGCTAAACGTGGCCTTAGGTCTTGTTACTTTGGTTGGGCTCTGTCTACCCCGTAAGGGATGAAGACGTGATTTATGTTTGTTCTACAGAGGAAGCTTAAAGCTGGCTTAACTTTTTGAGGTGTCTAAGTGGTGCTGATACGTTAGATGGGTGAACATGCTCAGTAACCGAGATGTGGGTGTGCACGCGAGCGGGCACTAGCCTTCGGCTGTAATTAATCCCATTAACACAAAACTAATTAACTCGTATGAACTTTGTAGAGGTGATCAAAAAACCATTTAATCAGATTGCATGTGTGCAACGTAACGAATGAGTGTGGAATGTTTACTACTCTGGCGATTCGGACATTGAATTGCAGATGACCATGACAGTGTAGGCAGAAAAGTAGGTACATACAATTATAAAACCCACCGTTAAACGGACACACGCTCCAAAACTCTTAAAAAATCTACATCCGACCACCCGTCTGTTTACTGTATAAGGAACAATAAGAAAAAAACGGGTAGTATATCACGCGCGCGACAATGCTCACGCGCGTATTGTGCAAGACTTGCTGCGGGTGTCATAGACCGACCGTGGAAATGAGTCCTCGCCCACGCGGTGCTGGGATGCGGGGCGGGACGACCGCAGGGGCCGAGAGAGGTGCGGGCGGCAGGCGCACTACCCGCTCGCACCGCTCTCGGTCCCCTTTGTTACACTCTGTAGATAGATAGAAGAATTAGAAGTCTGTAGATAGAAGTCTCAGATCCATAATGTTAAAATTGGGCATGCTTTTGAGACCGAGCAGTATTGTTAGGTATGTATAATTGTCTGTGTCATGTTTCAATTTCATATAATTTTCCCGTCATATTGTCAAGAAGATATTTAATAGGTTTTTTGCAGTTAACTGTACAATAAAACTTGAGCCCGTGTGAATTGAAACTTTCGTGATCTAAACTGTGAACACCACTGAATTCAGTTCCGTGAAACTTCTTAGTTCAAAATACATCGCTGTGCGCAACATTCCACAAAGCTACAGCCATTCAGCAGAGTAATAATATATCTTTTAGAGAGTTCCTAATGGACTTTCTTATTTTTTTTAAATGTTATCGATTGCACTGTGGCTTGCAGCTTAACGATTTAAGAGCTATACAGATTCCGTCTAGCTCCTTGAACATTAGGTGACGTAATGAGGGTAATTTTTCAACCTCTTTCTTCTAGTTTCCGGTTCACGACTTGGTTTCATACTCCCAAATATATTAAATATTTTTATATCAATCATTACACACCCCAAGCTAGGGCCCTCGTCAAGTTTCGTTCCGGCTCGTTATTACTATTTATAAGCAATTACAATTTGGGAGTATGAAACCAAGTCGTGAACCGGAAACTAGAAGAAAGAGGTTGAAAAATTACCCTCATTACGTCACCTAATGTTCAAGGAGCTAGACGGAATCTGTATAGCTCTTAAATCGTTAAGCTGCAAGCCACAGTGCAATCGATAACATTTAAAAAAAATAAGAAAGTCCATTAGGAACTCTCTAAAAGGGGTGTGTAATGATTGATATAAAAATATTTAATATATTTTCTATCGATATATCAACATTTGATATAATTTCAAAGGGTATAATCACTCATTGTGTATAATAAACGTTTGGTATAATTTTAAAATATATAAATTTATTTCGTATATTTATCGTTCGGTATAACGCTTATTTCTTATAACGATTATATGGTATAACGCTCATTTTATATACAAAAATATTTTTTATAGCAGTTCGTTTTTGTTTGGGGACGCAGTTTAAACCTAACCTAACCTACTTTTTGATAGCAGTTCGTTTTGTGATTATGTCTCTAATACATTATATCAATAATGGTTATGCCAATTGTTGTATTTTATATAAAAATAACGTTATACCATAAGTTCATTATAGGAAATAAGCATTATACTTAAAGAATGTTATATTAAATGATATTATATCAAATGATCATTATAAGAAATGATAATTATGTCATATGTAAATATATTAAGTGTTGTTATATGATTTAATAATTATATCAAATGAGCGTTATTGCTACTAATATTATACCAAAAATTTTTATATACATCGTTACGCACCCCCTAGCTTGCTCTGTAAGCGAAAATTTCTCATTTGTAATATTTCATACAGAATTCCCTATACCTACTAAAAATAGGGTATTTACCATGTGCATCCGTGACAGCAGTGTGCTGGAACTGCTCGGTGCTCTTAGCCATGCCAATCTCACAATATCGTTTGGTGTGCATGCAGAGAAAACATTACTAGCCAGATTTGGCCAACGACCCGCCATTTCCCCATCTCTGATCCCATTACGCAATCCCCATGAATGTGGTATTACCTTGCAGCGGCAGTCCTCAGCAGCGATGAATTGGAACAGCTCGGTACCCTCAGCTACACCTTCGTCGCAGTGGCGTAGCGTGACGTGTACAGTGCGCCGCGCGTTGTGCATGCACACTGGATGGTGGGCCTTTTTGAAGGGGAACTGCCAATCGGACACCTTCAACAAATGTTTAAGGAATAGTATAGCGCCAACATAGCTGTATTACGTGTATGGTAGCAGAGTAGCAATGTAGCAGGTTTACTTAACGTTTTCTTTTTTTATATAAGAGGGGGCAAACGAGCAGACGGGTCACCTGATGGAAAGCAATCACCGTCGCCCAGGGACACCTGCAAGACCTGGGGAATCACAAGTGCGTTGCCGGCCCTTTGAGGAACAGGAAGGCTCGCTTTATAAATATCCCTAAATTGTACCGCTCAGGGAATGTTGCAGCAGGAAGTTGGTTCCAGATCTTTACCGTACAAGGAAAGAAATTAGTTAGTATGTAATCAATAATCAATGTAATTAAAAAAGAAAATCTTATAATGAGGAAGAAAAAATAAGTTTCTACCGGTTCTTTTACTCTGGCAATAGTTATCCGCAATCTTTATATTTTGGCTGACGTTTTGGTGCTGCCCTTGCTTTTTATATACATAGTTAGTTTTCGCCTCACTCAACTAGTTCGGCGACCCACCGCTTCAATATTCTCGCGTCCCCTCCAGGGGGCCAGGTAGAAGACTTGGTCCTCAACAGTATCTTCAGTTCATCAATCCGAAACGTAAGGCCCAAAGGGGATTAATAATTTTACGGATAACATACTTGCGAGAAATTATTATTGCATGCCTTTCGGTGAGTCTTACTTGACGACTGACGAGGTGCCGTAGGTACTAACCGGCCGTCTCACTAAAGAACCATGTCCCAAGCGATTTGTCTTAGACCCAGTAATATAAAATGTACACAGAGCGAGTCTTAACTACCAAATTGTGAGGTCTTAGGCAATTCTATTACGAAATATATATAAAAATGAATTGGTGTTCGTGTCTCTCTCTAGAACTCGAGAGTGGCTGTATCGATTTGAATAATTTTGGTTTTAAAACATTTGCACAAGTCCAGGGAAGGTTTAAACAGTGAGAAAAATTTTAAAAACAGGAACAGGGTCGAAGCCACGGGCAACAGCTAGTTACGAAATGAATATGAAAATAAAAACAAAAGACGATACTTCTCTGGAATCGCATCTGCCGCTGCAAAATGGCACCACCACGTAGTCCCAGCACTTCTTGCCCTTGTCGTCAAACTGTTGAGCGCGCCCTAAGTACGATTTTTTCCTGCAAAAACTGATCTCGCCGGACACCACTACGGCCATCGCAAGTAGAGCCAATAGTCGAGTGTACATGCCTGTTATATGACACAGTTTTAGAATACTTATTTATTATTGTTAAATATGGAATTAGAGGCAGGGAACCTGTATTCAGTCAATGGGCTTGCAAGGAACTCTTAATTTTATTATAATTAGTTTATTTGATATACTTTAACATGCAATTATCATTAGATAACGTTCCACCATTGGTCACTTAATAAATGGTTTGGAAAAAAATAATTTACTCGTAGTCCAAATGTGTCTAATGTGTGTGTAACTAACGGAACCTTTGCAATTCCATGTCGTTTGAAATAGGCTCTCTGAATATAAAAGTCTGATTACAAAACCATTTTTGTTGATAATAGGAAGAAACACCAGACCTGATAATGGAACGTGCTGTCCACCCAAAATTAAAGGCAAATAATTTTGCGTAAATACGCGGGAACATTTTACTTATTTTCAACTTCACAGAGATTGGGGTTCAAGCGTTTTTATTCTGCTTCAGTACAAGTTAGTAAAAGTAGGTACTTACTGCCGTCTGCCAAAGTCTAGGACGTGATTCTTCGCAGAGAGCTGACGGCGAACTGGTCAGCGATGCTGATTTCACTAAAAGTTATCCCTTTGACTCAACAATATGGTTTTTCATCACGGTCGTTTGACAAAAGATAAACGAAACGACGATGGAATGGAATAAAACGCGAATGTCCGTAAATATGGTACAATATGCAAATTGTCACAGAGGATGTAATTTTACAAAAATATTAACAGGACTTGGCGTATAATTAAATATCCGTACCCTTCCATCGCCTAAAATGAATGAAAAATTGATTATAATTGGCTTTGGATAAACCTTTTAGCTGAAACAAATTAGATTTTTGTGCTTGGTTAAACTAAAAAGTGATGTACCTACCTATTGGACAGCAAAGTAGGTGTTTTTAGAATATAATTATCTAAGGTAACTACGACGTAAAGAGAACATCTCAGTAACTAGCTGTTAGTATAACTAACCCATTTACATATTATGTAACAAAAATACGAAACTAGTTCTGTGGTTTTTGCTTTTCCCTTGAGTACCTACCAACATGTTCATGTTATATATATAATGTCCCTATTGAAAACATTTTGATGAGAGGTAAATGGATAGGCGTAAACACGAAACAAAAGAAGATAAATAACTTATAAGATAACTATACGAGTTCAGTTAAAAAGTGCTACTACAACGTGAATGAATAAAGTTAGAAATAATAAGTTAGAAATAATTTATATTTTGTTATTTTAATGCTAGTTCAACTAATATAATCTCATTTTTCTACATAGGCATTTAAAAGCTGTCGTCTACGATGTTGGATGGACCAGGTCTTCCACACACTCATCCTTCCACTGCGCGCTGCTGATGGCTGAGTTTAAATCACACTTAAGCATAGGAAACCTACGAGTACCTAGTCAGTGTTGCCGTATAACGAGCGTTTGATCGGGTTTATCTAAGAGCCTCTTCATCATGCTTTAAGATTATGACGTGTGCCTGATTGATATAAAGACATCCCCTATTTTAGTGGAAGTAACACAAAACAATGTAATCAAAGGCAAGTCTGAGTCAAGGCCCTATTGCTATTGTAATGTAATGAGCGTTGCACAAGCTAGCCAGCCCACAATGTATCTTTTTATCCATGCGACGGAGACATGACATCAACACGTGGAATAAGCTGTAAATACATATATCCCTATCGAGCTAATTTAGGCAGAACAGTGTGTATCGCACAGTTGATAGATACAAAACCTACGAGATGAGGTCCACTCGCACCAGCAAATGGATCCACATTAATAATTTAGCAATTGTTGGGACACGGGAGTTCTCGCCGCTCCAACCATCGGTCCAATCCATAAAGCCCTTTCGCACTTGGTGTGTCCTTTCGTCATATCACCAATGTTGCGTCAAAATCTGCATTTGTAGTCCTTTGGGAGCTTTGTGGCCTATCATCTCGTCACTCCTACGTCTCTAACCACCGAACTACTTAACTGCCGATTTGCAACCCTAATTTATAGTAATCCCTAGACGAGTTACAAAATAAGGTGGTAAGTATTACTTACGTGTTTACATTGTAGAGTATTTATTTACGATTGATGTTTCGCCTAATTGCCCGATCGCCTGCTCACGACAAACAGCTTGAGGGTAATATTTACGTAAAATAATTTAGAAATCCAGAGCAAAAATACAAACTAAAGAAAGTATAAGAACAGTGAATGGTGAAATTTGTTATTGTATGAAAATGTAGTTACCTGTACATCGTGTCCTGTGCGACACGAGGCTTACATGGAAATATCATAAATACCTAAAAATAAAATATCAGAGTTATTTCTTGCTTTACAAAAATGATTCATTTAGTAACAAAGATAATTAAGCAGTAGAATTGTATCGTATTACGCTCGGAATCTGTTATTACCAATTTGACAGGAGAATCAATTAGCACTTCACGTATCACAGCATTGATGCTGCCGTACGTTATCAATATTAATTACAATTAATGTATAATACCCTAACATAATACATAATGTTCATGCAACTAATCTAAAATTATTAACGTATCCAGATATAAGAGTTACATGAAGTAGGACGGTCGACATTCACCGTTATCATGACGTTTCTTTTCATCTAATTATCAATTATTCTCATCAAGCATTGTAAAATAAAAAAGTTTAGGTAGAGTTAACTTTTTCTTAAAGCGCAAGATTACCAACGCTAAATCTATTTTATTCCAAGATTATGCGAATGGTCCTTCCAATGTAGCAATGATCGTAGGAGGATAGTAGCCGGCCAAAATGTTAGAATATTAACCTAGATGTTAAACTATAGCTATACATACTGTAGAACCTTTTCACAAAGAAATGCATACTTAATATTAACCCTCTTTATTCATAAAAGGCTTGTTAAATTTATGTTAACGTGATATTCGTTTGTTTTTAATTGTCACTTCGACATTTCAATCATACACTTTGCTACTTATAACAAACAGGTTTTTAGCTATTTGTTAATAAGAGGTTAGTCAGTAACAGCAAATATAAGTATGACATTTGTTGTGGAAAAACTTGATGTGGCTCAACTTTTACTTAATGTGAATTAACGTTGCACTGCTGCACTGCTTTAAACTGACAAACTTAGTAACTAAGCGAAGGAAATGTTAATGGATCATGGACTTTAGGTACCTACTGCAGAAGCACTCGAAACTCATAAATAATTTTGTTTATCTGTTCGTGTTCCGCTCATAACAATAATCGAAGCCGATCAATCACCAATCCACCCTGTAGTTCGACACAATTGCCGAGGCGATTTGCGTATTCGACTGTTTTTTATTTATTCATAATAACCGCGGGGGCATTTTTTATAGCATGGCTATTTGAGCAAATCTCTGTCAACGTGACCAGCGTTATTCCTTTCTTTCGTAATCACGCAATCGCGTGCTCAGAGAGTATCGGGCGGAGAAGTGATCGTTCACGCGGGGCAATTAGCTGGTGCTTGATTGACGATTAACTAAGTGCTTTTTGAAAGAAATACTTAATCTATGCTCAGGCATTTTGTTGTGTCAGCCGAGCCAGTAACAGTTGTTAATAGCACATGCTTAACATGGCTCTATACTGTATAGTATCAAGGAAGGTTTTATGTGTTGCTAGGACAATATTTGGCTCAAGATTGATGCTGTGAGAAGTAATAAGCTATAAGTAATAAGCTATTTTTAAAGAAGTGGGACGAGAGCATGGTCTAGACTCCCGTTCCGGATCGTTCCTGGTGCTGAGGTTGTCCATCGCCGTTCAACGCGGCGACGCGGCCAGCGTGGGGCACCTTTTGTGCCCTGAATGATAAGGGGCGGATTGTTTAGTTACTTAGGTAGATAATGTAAGGTAGTTGATAGGTAATTTGAAATTTAGGTTGCGTAATCGTTTAAATTTAACTTTGTTTACAATTTTATTTCAATAAATACAGATTATGAAATAAGCAATTAGATTGGACAAACAATGAGATTGATTCATATCAAAGATAAAATTATGCTGAGACGAGTAGTAGACCCTCGTACAGTATTCAGTCACTGACGTTAAAAGGTCTAAAAAGTAGAAGAACTAGAATGTTTTAATTTTGTATGCGAAGGCTTTCTATAACAGTATTAATTAATATACCTAATTCAAACACTTTCTCATTAACCATGTATTTGTTATTATGTTATTTTGCCTGCGGCCCTCATTCCCAACGCTTTGTTTTAATTTCGCTCTTTGGAATGTTTTTTCTGCGGACGTCTTTGCCGTTGCAAGATTTTGTTTCACTTTCTCTTAAATAAACTATTATCCTTCTTTGCTGTGTGTACTCTATAAACCACAAATAATACTAAACAAGGTGTGCATTCATCAATAATGTACGACGAAGCAAAGTAAAAAAAAGAAAAGTAACCAATAATTATGATGCGTGTGATTCTTTAAAAAAAATTGTCTCGGAAATGCTTTTGGGTTACAATCATAACTTGACTGATTCACTCACAGGTGTTTAACGGAATCGTTTGTTTTGCCATTTGGCAAGACACATGACTTCGTGTAATATCACCGAGTGAACGGGTCAAGGTACGATTGTCTGTCAAGCGCAGAGATTACTTCAAGGAAGAGTTTTGTTTAGAGAATCACGCTCCTGTTTTAATATCCTAGCCTAGTTCAACGCTGCTTTTCTATTTACGCTCTGATTGCTCGCGTATTTCTGGTGGATATTTAAGCCTTGGGCCATATTAAACATGAATTTCTTAGAACCGATTCATTGCTTCCGAAAATGATTTTGTATCTAGTCCAGTCTTTCCGGAAGCGATAAGGTAATAAATTTTCTTGTAAAACAGAAACACTAACAAATCGTGAATAAAGTTAAAGGTATAATTTATATTATAATAGGTTTATGTGGGATAAAAGTTTACGGTTGTCCCATTGAATAAAAAAAAAACAATCGTAGAAATTAATTGTTGGAGATATCGATGGATATAAATTAAAAAAAAAAACAATGGAGTTAAAATGCTGTTTCATTTTTTATTAGTCACGCAAAAAACACGTAAAAAAGAGTCTACTTCCAATCTATAGAGCACCACCGGGTATCAGATATCAATAACATCCAATTACTACAAAACAAAATAAAATATACCTACTCATACAGCTATAACATTATCGAGGGGAGCCATAATTAGTTGTTATTGATACTCTTGTTAATGCAGGTTACGTTTTGAGATTGAAATTGAATATTCTGATTCTAATAAATGAGGTTTCCCGAATTGAAATCAATATTGTTTCCTGCAAATAAATAATGAAGTCTATTTTTCAAAGCTGAATGAACGCATTAATTATATACATTTGAAAGCACGAATAAGATCAGTAATTCGTTTGAAGTTGATGTTAACATTTAAAATACGCAAAGAACTTTATTAATGATTAGATAGATTAGATTAGATTAGATTTATTTATCACCCTTGTAAAGGGACAAATACGCAAAATGCTTAATTTTTATTACAAAGTGCTATTTTAAAATAAGTCCACTGACAATAATCAGCTTTACTACAGTGGGACTAGTGATAAATAAGTGGTATGTTTTAACATAACAAGTAAGTATTTGTTTATATGTCGATATTCTTGGGTTCCATAAAAAATTATTAAAATGTTATTATTATAAATGCTATACGCTTTCCCACTCACCTATTCTATTACCTACCTACCTAAATTTTTGTGGGTGTTTATAAAATTTATTTCGCACATTTTATTTGATATTTAGGTACATAAATGTGGTCTCTGTCCAGACATTTTGAATGTTTCACGGCTGTAAAAATATATTTTTAATGCATAGGCTTGCGTTTGACCGTAATCATATTAGACGGTAAGCGAAGATGTGGTCTAAGCTGAAGCACGCTTGTCTAGCAATTGCGCCTTCACCCTTGATTTGTCAACGGCCATATTGTAGAGGTCAGGAAATACAGACGCGGGTAGGAAATTCACTTCCTCAGCTGTACGGATAATACTTAAACGACGAACGAAAACGCTTTTCGCGAATTAAATAGTCACAGTTATAAGGATGCAGACTTCACATACCTCTGATCGACCTGTGAAAGAAATGAACTGGTGAAATAAAAGTGTGCAGTTCCTATACTCACTCATCCAAATGTAACTTGTAAAAAATCGAAAAGCGTGCCGTTCTTCTACGATAGCGAAGGCTTGTTGTCGAAAACTTACCTCTAAGTCATCGTCGATGAGTTTCAATGCTCGCTGTTTCACCGAACATAAAGCAACCAGCTCATATTTGAGAGAGCCGTCCCAGCGGTAGTAGCAAAATTGATTCATATCAGCCATGATACTTACTAAATAAACGTTAATCTTAATTCTAGCCAGCCGTATTTCTAAAATAGCTTCATATCAGCCATGGTATTTACAAAATGATTAGTCCAGCCAAATTTCTAGAATACAGAATAAAGAAAATACAACCGTGAAATTGCAAGTGACAAAATATCACAAACGTACCTATCCAATTCTTGTACAGTCAAGTGTAATAATATGTATCTAGACAAAGTTTCAAAAATAAGTACCATACGCTCTTACATCAGCGTAATAAGGTCGTGCGACATATTTTTGAGAAGTTCCTATCGATACTTATTTTTGCACTTGACCGTACGCTACCCGTAAGTATTACCACTCTATTATACCGCGGGGGCCGAGAGAGGTGCGGGCGGCAGGCGCACTACCCGCCCGCACCTCTCTCGGTCCCCTTTGTCGTCCAACCCCGCGCTCCTGTGCCGCGCAGGCGAGGACTCATTTAAGCGGTCGGTCTGTTGTTAATATCTCTATGGTGGAAGGTGACATTCATAGACCACATTCATAGTTCCAGTTACGGCTACTTCTATCGACAGTTTGCCAGATTGTATGGTTTTATTACTGTTGCTAAGTACAAGGTCACTGTTTTCAAGCCCCCGACGACGCTAATGGTCACGTGTGACAAGCCACGTAGCCAACGATTTAACGCCGACATTTCACTAAACGGAAATGTTAGTTACATTTCGCGGGATATTCTACAACGAATGGGATATCCTTGTCCTGTCAGTCACACAAGGCCACGCTCAATATCCAAGATAAATATCATATTAAAGTAATAGGAAGACATTTCTTTGTTTACGCATATCTATAGTCAACCAACTAAGTGGTCCGAAATTTTTATGACACTTCCTTCATCAGAAACAAAACGATAAGGCTAATTATTCTATTGAGTCATAAATGAAAATACTCTCTGATGTTTGTGCTGTTCAAATGACATTGAACCTTAAGTTGGTAAAGCAATTTCTTGATCGACTATACCTAGGTGCACAAATAATTAACACAGTCTCTAATTGAATATCGCAGAGCTGAGAGCTGGTGTAGACATATCTAATTTAGACGAATAGTTTTGTATCAATAAAAAAATATACAACATTTGTAATTATGATACATAAAATGGAATATCTTCTCATCGTTGAGGTTTTTGGCTTTGACAGGGTCGAACTCCTAAAGTTTGTTGATAAGAATACTTATGACCTGAGCCCATATTTACTTTAATGTCTAACGCGTTCGGAACAGCTTAGCAATCACGTGAACGCATTGAACAGTAACGCAGTGAACTCATTATTTCTTCCCAAACGGTGTAGGATAAGGGCAGGATAAGATGCTAAATGCAATAAAATTATAAGCACAAGCGCCTAAGACAATATGGCTTCTGATTATTATTCAAAAACATGACCGATCTATCTTCTCTGAGTGAGTGCGTGAAATCAAATCAAAAACGTGAATAAGTAGGTAATTAATAAACCAATTTTAGCTTGAAAGCGAACGTGCCAAACTAGTACTAAAAACCCTTCTATTTCATCGTGTTTCTACTCTTTGGAAAGTTAGGCCTAAATCAGGGCTAAAGCGGTAAGTTTGGAAATAAGCGGCTAATGTAGTTAAGGCAAAATGTGTCTCTTATCTAACTAGATCAACTGTATGATTCTCGACTGTGAAATGATCGCTGAGGTCGGGAGACTATTATAACCTGACCTTTTCGTTCGTAGACATTATACAGAGTCAAGTGTCTTGTAGTCGACGTTAACGCACGACCTACGTCAAGACACCTGACTGCATAATCCCTGCTAGAGAACGGGTCAATCATTGACTGTCTCCTGTGCGCTGCGAACAAAATCACGAATAAGGTTCGTTTAGAGAATCACACCCCAAGTTGATCTTCGAACTCAGGCCCTTATTATTGTCCAAAACTACCAAACTTGAGAGCGTGATTGTTGGAACATTTATCGGAGTATTATAAGTTGCTGTTTTACTTATATGTTATACTTATATTTGTTATGGTGTATTTATTTGTATAATCATAGCCTAAGTCAGCAAAGGTCAAAAATAATATCCGGGGCAGAAATGGATCTCATTTTTCGCCAGCGTTTATCCTCGTGAGAAATGGTCAGTAGGCAACAGATAGCTGCTCCTTGCGAGCTTGCGAAGTTCGAGAAACGTTCAGTAGGAAATTTCCGATGTGTTTAATTTTTATTAAATTAATATCTTGTCTTGCTAGTAAAGTACCTATTGATTATAGTTTGAACTGGTCGTTGTTAACATAGTCGATGATTTCCTTATTTGAAATAAGCGGCTTTTAGCATCAATATTTACTCGTACTATAATATTAATATAGGATCGGCAAAGTTGGTTGAGAATCTATATAAAATTTATAAAACAATGTCGGGTTATTTACACCATATGTAAATCAAGAATAACTCAGGTGCACCGATTTTTAGATCGTTGATTTTGTTTCCACTATGAAGAACAGAACAACTAAAAAAATTAATGAAAAATTACCGACGAAAAAAGAAAACAAACATTTTGTATACTAAGCCATCTCTGACGATTATGACAAAAACTGATTGTATGGTGAAACGAAGTTTGCCGGGTCAGCACAACACTTTAGTACTTATATGTGATGCATTGAAACAAAAGACGGGGGTGTTGCCGGCTTCTATTTTGTGTGAAATGCCATTGCGGGCCTTATACTCGTGAAAGGAACTTAACGAAAATAATTATTTCATTCCATGTTTGAAAAAAGTTATTTGTCAAATGTTGGTTGATGAAATAATTGGATCCCGTACAAATATTATCCACCTTGGCCGCTCCGATAAGCCTATCGCTAACACCACACCTGTTGTGTGCGTTGCAAATTGTCTCCATTGGGCATTTGCCATGCTATTTCTCTTCTTGATATTTAAAATTTTAATTCTAAGTTATAATTAATCAATTTGGTAATTACCTATTGATTCGATTTATGCCAGAAGCTGTTGCTTGTTAATAATTTTCTTGGTCAATTACAAAGCTTTTTATGAACCTTCCTTTAAATTTTATCCACAGCATTTTTTTGCGGAAAGCTCTTGTTTCATACGCACAAAACGTACGACACCTAAGTAGTTATTTTGTTCCGTATGATAGATGTATGAAAAAAGATATATGAAATGAAAAAGAAAATTGTTAATGGGGAGAAATTAATAAACGAAAGTTTCTTACCCACGGCTTCACCCAATGTAAAAGTTTTTTCATTATCCTACGGGATATTTGCTTTTACCCGGTTTAAAAAGTATATTTATATGTCCATCGTCCACTTTTAGAAAATTCGTGCCTTCGAGGAAAGTCAAAGTGATAAAAGTGAATTAATTATTTTGTGTCATTCTTATTTTCGCGCTGGAAAAAGAGCCTCGAAATTTTAATTTAGGTGCAGGTTGTTATTTTAAGCATAGGGAGTTATTTCGTGGTTATATGTGTTTTTTTTTCATAATCGAAACACATAAATTCTTAATAAAAAAAAATGTTGAAAGTTTTTTCCTCCTGTCGATAAAAAAAAAATTGATAACCATGTAACGTAGTAGGTATCTAACCAGTACTATAAAAAATATTTTCATTATAATCTGAAGTAGGTATCACCACCATTCGTAGAAGCTTGTTACAATACACGGTTAACCCCACATTCGTTTGTCTTTACTTTAACTTAAGTTATCTACTTAATATTAGACCATTTTAAAAATTATTTCACCATTAGAATCCTACATGATGATGAACATACTCGTACGACGAAGTTCGCCGACGAAGTCGCGGGCAACAGCTAGTGTCAAAAAAAAGACAAACAAAATGTGGTGTGTCACATAACTTGTTATTCTCTAAAATAGCTTATTAGCTTCCTCGTGTCTCGAGCATTAGGTACGGTTCCTTGGTCCTTTACTCGATTTTGGCGAAATAATTGGCGAATTTATAACTACAAACTGTAGAACAGAGAGAGGTACACGACGTTGAATTGTCCGGTATCAGACTATAGGTAACACGAATATCATTCAATTTCATCAAGCACACCTTCGAAAAAAATACCTACTTACCATTTTTAGAAACCTACTGGTGCATTTTATTAATACATTTCTTATAATAATACTCATCATTAAGTTGCATTGAGCGGTACGAGTGCATATAATACTTCCTCTTCTTGATTATTATATTGAAAATTTATAGAAGATGGGATCTCACCATAAAAAATGGAACCAGAACAATTACGTCAATAAGGCATCGAAAACAAATTACGATTACTGGGGCGGGAAATGAAAACAATGCCATTTAACTGATTGTCGTTCGGTTCAAAAGAATTCTTTGCTTCTTTAAATCAGTTCTTAATAAGATACTGGATGTTGCCCGCAACTTTGTCCGCGACCCGGGAAACTGATTACTAATATATTTTTATTAGCATCTTTTAACAACCTTTGTTTTCACTTACGATGTTCGTATGCAAAAACGGAACCTTTATTGTTGCGCCATGTCCGTGTGTCCGTCCGTCTGTCTGTCCGTCCCTTTCGCGACTTAGCTCAGTACTGGAAAACTGTAATATTATATTTACTAGGCCGACAAAGTGATAGAATGGAAAGAAGTAGGTTTCCATTTTGAAGCTTTTGTATGGGTGTGTGTGAGTACCTATTTTAGTAGGTACCTATGTATCATAGTTAGAGAATGTTATTTAAAATTTTCCAAATAGTCATAATACTTATAATTATACCCAGAATACTTAAGTGTTTTGCATGTAAACGGTCCAAACGCGTAAAAAAGATTTGCTGAATAGGTTTAATTTCCCTTCAGAGCAGTCGAGCAAGATCTTAGCTATAACGCCGCATTTCATGAGTCTCTCAGTAAGGCTTTTATGTTCAAAATCTCTAAGGTCGGTGTTATCGTAAGTATTAATCTAAATCCTTTTTAGGCTTAAGTGACTTCATTGATCGCATTATTTTGCATTTAGCCGGGCTCGAACCAAGGAACCTCTCTGCAATAGAATTAAAATCAATTAGATGCTTTTTCAACTGACTTCAAATGGATTTTTTTAGATTCAATTTCAATACAGATTGTTTTGTTAACGATACATACATTGTTATCTGCTCTACATACGTACAGCCAATTTCAAGTCAATCCAACCACTAGACAGAGGTCAAAATAAGACTTACTAAGAACCGCTTTCGTTTTTTTAAACATGTTTTGGCTCCATAAATAATTTATATCTATTACACAGTTTATACATAAATTCGCAGTTAATTTACATTTCAATTCCGTTTGTTTTTAAAAAAAGTAATTCGCAAATCAAGTCGTATCCCCTTAATACTGATGACGTGTCACCGAAAGTATGGAGCAGAAAATTGTGACAATAATATTATCGCACTATTTATGTCTAACATACTTCCTCACAGACCACTGGCTGCCACTATTTCGTTTACCGTGACCAGGTACCACAGCTGTTCAGCACTTTCCGTGACTACACCTCCGTCAATTGTTCTGGAGTGAAAAGGTCAGCTGTTGTTACACGGTTTAACCAGGTGGGTATCTCTACAAGAAATCAATATTACTCGTACCTACCACCTTCCCGTAATCGCTGTTGATATTGAGTCGTGACCTGCTTTTAAGCAAACATACCTAAATGTCTTTTATTAATGTGCTTGGTGAATACAGGGTGAATCGCGTGTAAAGATCAATTATTTATTTATTTTCATATGAATAAGGTAAGGATTACTAAATTGAACATGGAAATAGCACCTATGCCACTAACTTTATTGAACGACGTTTGTTTTATTTTGTCTAGTTTGCCTTTAAGTCCTCTTTTAATTTATTTCATTGCACGACTGAGAAAAGCACTATACATACCAGTCAGTAACATAAGAATTTATAATTAAGCTTATCACGGATATTTTCTTGTGATAATATACAAATACAGTGGGAACAGACTTAACGTGGGCATTTTATTTACTTAAGTTGGTATTTACTGGAGGGTGCCACAATAAGCAAGAATGAACGTTAAGAGCGTAATATACGTCTAATTGGATTTCACGAGGTGGCTCTGAGTGTGATGTCTTTACTACAAATATTTTTGCCATGGCAAGAATTAGCTATTAGGTATTAGTCAATGAAATAAAGTATCTACGTAGTATTTCATAACAAGTCATATTTTATAGTAGGCACACGTATAAAAAGTAATAGTAAAGTCTCCCAGATTTTTTAGCCCCCCCCCCCCCCCCATGGCGCGGTTCATCGACATCGATCCATGCAAGGAAATATTTGTCAACTCTATGATTCAAAAACCCTGAAAAACATTAACAGGTCTATTTAGATGGTGTGGAAAAGGCGCCTTATGCATCCGCCCGGTACGAGTTTGGGGGTATGTGGGGCTCTCCCGCGACGGCAGACAAGTCACTAAAAACCACACGGATTCCCTATTCACTCGCACTCGCACTCGGTGTCACCAGAAGCCCCACGACCAGCCCGGGATGGACCGTACCTCCCGCTGAAATATTCCGGAACAATTTTAAGAGAGAGACCCTGTATTTTAAACTCAGCGCCATAAGGCCCAGTTTCCATGCAAAATTTCCTATCTACACACATTTTTCCCGCCGAGTACTTATATAATATGTTTTGAGGTCTCAATTTACTACATTAAGATACAAAATTTACTATATTGACGTTTCTGTACTAAAAAATGATCTAATTAGTATTTTCTCCGGGGAAAACGTGTTTTTCAGACTTTTGCAACCACCGACCACGGCGCGCATGGCTCATTCTTCCAGGTAGGTACTGGATTATTACTACTTTTTTTATTTACGATAAGATTTTGTAATAATTTGAAAAATAACTGATTGTAGAACATGGAAAAACACTTGTAAAAGTACAGCACGCGATACGAAATGACCAGGAACTGGGTTCATTACACTGTACATGCGAGTAGTTTGTGGCCACACGAAATTTGAAACCTCAATTGGATATCGATCTGGAGAATCAAAAAATGAAATAATGAATTTCAAAATAACTTTTAACTAATTTACAATCATGCTAAACGTGGTCTTTAGGTCTTGTCACCTTAGGCTCTGTCTACCCCGTAAGGGATAAAGACGTGATTTATGTATGTATGTATTTTAACTTTTATTTAAGATAAAAAACGAGTAATTAGGCCATTCGTTTTTACACGATCACGGTTTTATATTGCTTTTCGAAACTTCCTCCCGCAACTCGAATAATTATCGTCATCCTGCCCTGAAGCGCCTATACATATAAGGATTATTTTTACATATTTTTATCATTTATTTTAACATCATAGCTGTAGACGAGATATTTAACGAAATAAATAAATCCAGACGGCTGTCATATTAGCGCCCATTCGCATTATTTTACGCTAAAGTTGTTCCTATGAAAAGCCTCAAGATTTTTAAAATATAAATCATAAGGCGACGTATATGAAGAATACCTACTTATAATTAAGCAAGATTACGCCATTATTGACACTTTAATAGCCTACCGCCTCTCAAGTAGATGATCTTGAGTTCAAACCCTAGTTTGCACCTCTGTGAATACTAGGCAAGGGTCGAAAAATCACCCGTCATTTTAAAAATCTAATCCTGTTTCGTATAAAAGAGACTTCCTCATGCTGTAACAAATAATTGTTAGAATGAGATTAATGCGTTTTTTTTGTACTTCTGTATGAAAACAGTCGCAGTAGTTCTACCGTTTTAGTGTGAAACAGTATCAGACAATGGAGACAACCACACAGGCTACCAACTTGGGCGTTTTAATGCTTATTATTAAGTTTACTTGAACGTAAGGCGACAAGGACAAAAACGAGCGCCTAATTTTGACGTTTACTGTGCCCCTAGGAAAATATTTTAATTTGAAACCGAAACCGGAATGCGTTGTATTTGGTTGTGTTGGTACTGTACCTTAGACGAAAGTTAAATAAAGGGATAATCATCGCCAAGGAGCCTCGAGACAGAAGCGCTTTTCAAAATTTCATGACGTTCGTTTGAACCGAGTGGAGCGTGTTTACGAAACAAACAAACAAACTCTCTTTATATCAAACACGCTGCTATTGGAAGTCTTGAGATTCCTCTACAGATTTACTTGATACAATCCCGTATAGATTTCTTGCAAGATACAAATAAATACCTACGGTGTGTTACCGGGCGGTTCTTGAATAAGTGATCGGATCAAAGATAAAATCCCGTAACATAAATCTTATGCATAAACTTCAAACATTGTTAATTTTCTAACAGAAATTTGAAGCTACGTGCGCAACTTGTATTAAATTTAGGAAATCTGAATAAGAACTTTCAACTTGTTGTTAGTTACCACCCTGTAGCTAATAAATAATCAGACGACCATAAATAAACACTGTAAATGTTGTAATAGCCTTGTTGTTCCTACATGGAAAGTCGGGGTTTTAAAATAACATTTTGTAGAAAAATGCATTACTGATTTGAGTAGCTACATTTTATGCCTTGTACCGTGTGCTATTTAGGTTTAGAATAAAGAACGGGCAAATATTAACAGTAAATACGCTTGCAAGACAAAAAAGAAGTGGTTTGACATTTGTAAATTTTTCACTAACTGATATTTTATTATTGTGCAAGTGTTGCTTCATAAATAATCTAAGATTACTAAAATAACAAAATTAAGTAAGTAGGTACTCGTAGATGCATGTAGTAGTAAAACTTCAGAATCTCTCTGATACCAGGCACCTGAATTTAAAAAGAAATAATAAAGAAATTGGCAGCACGAAGTTTGTAATGGACATTTTTTCCACAATGCAGTAAATTTCCGCGGATGTTTACTGGCATCTAATTAAAAACCGGGACGCGGCGGACGCTCTAATTGAATAAGCTGGCACAAAGAGAGACGCTCCCGAACGTGTTGTGATTACAATTCCAACTCATGTTTTGAAACCGACGTAGATTCGCCTAACTTACTTAAATGGACTTTGTGACGCATAACGGATCATGTGTTTGTTCTCAATATGCCACAGTAATGCTAGAAATTCAACATAAGTAAACTGTAAGAAGTGTGCTTATGCAATAATGCAAGTTTTCGGCCACAAAATACGACTCGTACGTGATTGCGTTAAAAATGACAAACACTATGAGAACAGTTTGCTGCCGTTTCGAAGAGCAAATGGCAATTCCAATTTTTCCATAGTAATTGAGACGTTTCCGTGAACGCGTTCGAGCTTTATTTCTGTGAAAACTTACACCAGAAGCTCTGTTTCATATCGGAAATATTACGTTTTACTTTTATTTTTTCCGGTTTGCCCGTTAGAAAATATTTTTTCTATATAAATTGTACTGGAACCAGAACACAAGGAAAAATCAGAAAGTAAGTACTTAACACCGTGAAAGTTTATAAAGATTATCGCCATGTGTGCTAAGCTGAGAGTTAATGCATAGTAATCTGGAACCCAGCAAAAAGAACTTCATAATTTTATAGTAGGTAGGTATTTCTATTAAAAAACAAATATTTTTTTCCGCATCAACAATTGTCAAACATTTTACTTGTGTTGTGAGGCCTAACTTTTTGCCAAACTTCATAATTCTATGTCAACGAAATGTACCTACTTTGGGTTTGGATTCACACTTTTATTGCATTACTCTTTCAAAAGGTTATGTCTTTTGATCGCGTTTTACGATCGCCACAAACCATAGTCCTAAGTATTTTGTATTATAGTAAAAACCTATAAAGGTATTAGGTTGTAAAGAAAAATGAGCACCAAAATGAGCAGCCGGAGCATGCAAACAGACAGACGAATAACGAAATGATTTCATGTGAGTTCCATTTCTTTATTTTGAAGTTCGGAATCCTAACAATTAGTTTCTCTAGGTTCTTCTCTAGGTTCAATTGTGCAAGCCTAGCAATACCCCGTTGTTGTTATAAGTATCTACTTTATTACATAGCCAACCTGTACGTCTTTTAAGACTTGTGTGCCGCGAGGCGCCGCGCCGGCACAGCCAGCGCAGCAATCCTAACAGCAAACAGAGCATATTGCCATGCTTTCAAGGCACGACTAATGTGTTTGACCAATGGCGGCAGCCGCTTTTATTGACCGTATACGACTGCAATTTTCTGACGCTACGGTCGTAATCACTATTATGACTCAATCCTTCATGTCCCACTAGAGTTTTAGTATCCCGGTCAGATTTCAATTAAACCAAATGTGCCCTACTTTCTTTTGACGTTAGATGTTTTTTTTACTATACGAAGTTACATCTAAAGTTTGAATTTAAAATTAAAGAAAAACAATGTTATATAAACTAACCCGACCTTGTTGAAATATCCTGCTCATTTAACTCAATTAGCTAGAAAGTCTATTTTCTCTGAGCGCCTTATTGTGTATTCTACTAGCTTCTGCCCGCGACTTCGTCTGCAGAGAATTATATATTATAAACCTTCCTCTTGAATCACTCTATTTATTTAAAAAACCGCATCAAAATTCGTTGCGTAGCTTTAAAGATCTAAGAATACATAGGGACAGACAGCGGAAAGCGTTTTTGTTTTATACTATGTAGTGATGATGATGAAATACTTATTGGTTGTTTGTTTACTTTAATTAAAAGGCAGCATAATTTGAGCAAATTTACAAGTTTTATTCTACCTGAAAATATGAAATGCGCATAATTAATTTTAAATGGAGGGTAGGTATCGACAAATTGCATTAAAATTCATTTAGCCGGATGAGGGTTGGAATGTGTTGTTCGCTTTATGAGGGTACCCGAAGCCATTGAAAGTGTAAGCGTTCTCACACCGAATCATCTTCAAAAAGTCCTTTTATGTTTTGCCGAAGTCAGAAAAAAAATGGCTCCACGCAAGAACAGTCAATAAGTAAGTTTACTCCAACTTTATATATTCTCTACAAGGGGTCTTACAATTTATTCTGGAATATTCCAGCAGTAGGTTGGGTTAATTTTATTGAACACTCCTGTACCGGTTTTTATCTTTAATATCGGACACTCCGAACATCGATCAATGCATAGAAACACATTTGTCGAACACAATTATATATATTTTTTAAAAGCATTTACCATTTACTTCATTCAACCAATGATTCAATTCTAATGATTTCCTGGTAGGTTCTGTAGGGGTTTCTGAGGGGTTTTGCTAAACGTGGCCTTTAGGTCTTGCTACCTTAGGCTCTGTCTACCCCGTTAGGGATAAAGACGTGATATTATGTGTGTGTGCGTGTGTGTTCTGAGGGATATCATTGACCGTTGGCTAAGAGCCCGACAGGGGGGGGAGGGTGGTCAGGTCATTACCGTACAACGTTGCCGAAATTTTGTCACAAGATTTTTTAATTATATTTTTGTTACTTTGACATTGGTGAAGTTGTCGTCGCTATAACGACTTAATACGCCACAAATAAGAAGACGAAGAAGAAGAAGAACCACCGACTGAAATATTCCACACTTAGACATTAGACACCTAGCCTATAGCGGTTCTTTTACTATGTCGTTCATTTAAGTGTTATTCATTAAGATTACAAAAATAAAAGAGACAAGGTGCGTAAAAGGCGCTCTTTGCCTTTGTTTTACGCTATTATTGGACATCATAATTACCAACGACTTCAGTTGTGACAAACCAAGCATCGTGTAGCATCACAAACTGCACATAACGACCTCTTCCCGGTTTCCACTTGACCCGCATGCTTGCCTCCCTTCAATATTATGAATAGGATGCCGGCGACCACTTCAATTGCCTCCCAGTCAGGTCTGGCTTCTTCTTTCATTCAATAAAATTGTCACAGCCATGAAAATAAACTAAGCTCAACAGCATTTGCTTTCAAGAAGTTTTGTCTTTACAATCCGGGACGAGTACCTATACCAACGAAGCGCTTAATTATGTCTACTTGAGATATCAAAATTTCAAATTAAGCTAAGGCTGTTAAGCTTATTGTAACCATCATCAAATACTAGAATTCAATTTAAGTGCCGAATAAATAAACATTATGGACTTATTCTGAAATGCTGTAGCGCCAATAGCAATGTAGTTAAAATCCAAGATACCGCCCCGCCATTAATACTTTTATTATTTTTCAACATAAAATAACCGACATATAGGATTTCTTTCAGTAACACGCACATTCATTACTATTTAATGTACCAACGCTCACGTCTGGTGTCTATGGGTGGAGGTGCTCACACTCAATCAGGTTTTGCCATCGGGATACATGCTAATTTGCCAATATATTTCATTAAAAATATGTTACAGTTTTTTATTTGCACCAACTAGATTAAAATCGTACAAAGAAAATATAATTTCACTCATTCACATTATCAGAATAAGGTGGTATTATATTAAGTCAAAGAGCGCCTAAGTCCGTATGCGGTACATATAAATGTTAATAAGAATTTAAATTAAAATATTCTGATGGATTTGACATTGTCCATGAGTTCTTAAAATGAGCATCAATGGAAACCCTGCAAGGGCACACAGACTCTAAAAAAACTTTAACAATAGCAAAGTTAGTTTTTGGACCAGGAAACATTTAAGTTTCTCTAAGGCCCTGGCCAAGTCTTCCTAACGCTCAGTTGAAAGATTAAGATAGTAGCCCATAATCTCGGAGCCCATAATGGAACCTTGGCATTATAAATGCAACAGGTAAATGTTATACTAACTTTCATGACCGGCATAATATAAAAGGGGTCAGTGAGCCACGATAATGTAGTTAGGTTTTTAATCAAGAAGTAAAATTCTTGATTCATTGAAGGGAATATTATTTCATGTAAGTATGAAAAAACAGATACTTAAAATGTACCTAAATACAAAACTAAAACATTTGATAGTAGGTATATATCATTTGAAAATCAGCGCCTTCTCTCGTCCCTGGTGAGAAGTAGATGTTCCAGGGGAGTTTGTAATTGTGTCGTACAGACACACCATTTAAACAGATGACGCTTGGTGACAAAAAAATCGCATAGTATCACGTGACAGCTGGTATAAATAGAAAGATATGAAGGCTTACTCACCTGCTATGGGTAGTGTAGCTGTATAGCAACGCATCACGGAATGATGAAGATGGTTCGATTCCCGGCCATAGTTTTACTTTTCGATTTTTTCTATGTGTTCTAATTTTCAGTGTCGTTTAGAATTTACTTTTTGTTAAAGTTAATTAAAATAACATCTGAAATATATTAAATATAAAGATTATAAAGTTCTATTCAATAAAGATTGCAGTTGGCCTTCATTTTCTCGGTGATATTTTAATGTTGTATTTTTTTAAGCAAATTTACGAATAGGGAAAATCTGTTATTTCTTCGTGACCATGCAATAATATTGTTTTTTGCTCGTCGATACGGACTTCCGCAAAGTAATGTCGGAATCTACAAATTATTAAAGCAGGTATATTATTAGGATGTATCCTGTTAGTTAGGTACGTCCTAGATTAAGGTTAGGCTACTTCGTAAGAGGTACCTACGTGGCCGGGTCGCATCGTGGTTAGCGTAACATCAGCCTCTTACCACCAAGTAAATTGAAAGCGGTCGCCGGCAGAACACTCCAGGGCTAATTAAATATTACTCAAGCAAATATTTGCTGTCTGGGAATTTACTAAAAGCCTACCTTTGCGCTTTGTTTTATGATTTGAAAGTGAGAGATGAGGTTGTCAAAAGCTGCCTGTCTAATCAGCACACATCCCAATAATCAGGCCCCTTCATAATCACTTTGCTCGATCAAAATTATGCAAGCAAATTGTAAATGTACAGTAACAAAAATCCATTTACCACTCATAGTACATAATACTAAATAACGTGGCCAAAATTAAGTGTTAGTGATACCTCAAATCAGCTTGCATAGACTGTCAATACATTTAAGTAACTATCCCACTTATATTGAACGTTTTGTTAAACTTTAAATCGAAAACTATCGTGAAACTTAAACATAATTATTGTGTATTTAACGTATTAAAATGTTACATTGAGGAATCCGGTCTAATATAGTTAAACTAAATGTTAACCATAGTAAACATTATTTTGTCCTTAGCCGTTTCTTTGAAAATGACCTATGTCACTCACATTGAAAATAGTAGTTTAGTTAGAACTATTGTATGAACACGAAGTATGAAAATCATTAAAATATGCCTTGTCATTGACTTTTATGCTAATCTAGAGTTCCTGAAGACGTTCTTTACGATCCTTTCTCAATAAGCCCTGTTATTTGTGTTACGCTAGAGACAGGGAATTGTGTGCTGTTCAATTGAAAAGAACTAATCAATCAAAGTCACTCTGTCAGTTCATCCATCATACAGGGATCCGTCTTGTCAGCCGTGTCGAGCAAAGTACGTCTATTTGTCATAGTAGGATTTTCAGAATAACATCAAACCTAAAAGTCACTGGAATAAGTGATTTGGCTGCAAGATTTGAAAATAATGCGTCGTCAAACCGGAGCACCTTTGCCAGGCTAAGTTGCCAGACAACCATGACCACTATAATAACTATAACTATAACTATCATCAGACTTTGAATATAATGAAGATTCACTATTTTTGCTCATCAGTGTGGTTCACGTGTGCAGGTGTGGTTACGGAGTAGCAAGGCAAATGTTTTTAGTTCATTTAAATGGACCTCCGCAAAGTAACCTGAAGGACCTACGAAGGACCTTATCTAACAGTTACCTATGCGTGTTGCACCAAGTTATTTAAACAATAACTTTAAAGAATACCGACAATTTTGACTTTATATTTGACAGAAAACCTATCAAATATAAATGTAGAAATCGTCGGTTATAGTCAAAGTTATCATTAAAGTAACTTGGTTTAACTCATACCAAGTACTCTCGTGTCAAAAATTTCTAGTACTCTGATGTCAAAAATACACTATTAAATAATTACTTGAGAAACATTTTATGCTGAGAAATGCGGCACCTTTTAACTTTTCCGTTGCGAAAAAAGGAACGATAAATATTAATGGACCAGTAATCGGCTTAATACGGCTGCTGAGTGGCAGAGATTATAAAGCACTTGTAGGACTTAGATAAACGGCGAACACTAACGGTTGCAGGCTTGCAGTTCTATCTGGAATCACATTCTTTTCAAGTCTACTCTGCCGTTCCAAAAATAGACTTGCAAAAAGTACGCGCAAGCAGTAGGTTCATTTCCCGTCTTTTAATGGCACTATTTCGTTTTGATCTTCCGTTAAAATCATGGGTGAAAATGATAGGAATCATGTTACAGATAGGCGATGCGGCTAGCAACCCATCACTGTTTTGTTTCCAATTTCCATCTATACGCCCACAATCTTGCTAAACGTGCCCTGTCCCTGTAGGTATTGTCATCTTCGGCTCTGTCTACCCCGTAAGGGATAAAGACGTGATTTGTGTATGTATGTATGATAAAAATATCCGTATTATACGACGGTTGATGTAAATTATTATTTTCAGCTATTTTGTTGCCCACGACTACGTCTGCGCAGTATTCGCTTATCACTATCCCGCGGGATCTTTGTAATTTATTGTGATAAAAACTATCCTTTGTCCTTCCCTGGAACTGAAACTATCTCTTTAGTAAAATTTCAACCGAATCGGTTGAGTGGTTTAGGCGTGAAAGCGTAACAGACAGACAAACAAACAGAGTTACTTTAAGTAGGGATTGAAAAAACTTCTGTTAAAGCTGGATTTAAAAAATAGGTCGGTCCTAACTTTTATTTTGAGGTTACTAATTATAAATAACAGGTAGGTACCGCCTCTACCTTGAAATTAAAAGTAAACTTCTGTTCTGTATGAGGACCTCTTCATTCGTATTGTTTGCTGGTACCATCGTCCTACTTTTGTGAGGCTTACTTAATTTAAGGAACCAATTAAGGACATTCGACTTCAATTAAATGATCATTTTAATTTTCTCACAACTACGTTGGCGTCCCGCATTTTTTTTAATTGTCCTAGGATAAAAGGGATAAACCTAATGTTCCCTTTAAGTTCATGTTTTTTTTAATCGATTGTGTACGTATAGCTAAACTGGCTTATTCCCGTGGCTTCGCCCCATGAAATATACCATTTTTCTATCCCGTGGGATATTTAGGCGTAACTCTATCATCCTCAAGGAATTTGTCTGTAATCAGCTATTTTGGTAGTAAAAATAGTCTTCTTTGTTAGTGAGAATTCCGGAAAGTCCTGAATATTGTTTTGAGCTGAATTTTATTGCTAACTTGAATGGCAAATGCAGAGTCCACATATACACATGCACAAAAAGCCTAAGGTAACAGGTATCTATAGGCCACATTTAGCAAGATTGTGGGCGTACCTATAGGTGGAAAATGGAATCAAAATAGTGATGGGTATGTTGAAAGTATCCGTATTATACAACGGTTGATGTAAGTTATTATTTTAAACTATTGGTTGCCCACGCCTACGTCTGCGCAGAATTCGCTTATCATTATCAGTCTCTATTATTCGCTTGTCTCTGTTTCTTTATATTTGTAAAATAAAGCATTTACTTACTTACTTACTATTCCGCGGGATCTTTGCCATTTTTTGTGATAAAAACTATCCTTTGTCCTTCCCTCGGATTGAAACTATCTCTATACCAAATTTCAACCGAATCGGTTGAGTGGGTTTAGGCGTGAAAGCGTAACAGACTGACAGACAAACAGAGTAAATTATGTATGTATGTGTATGTATTAATTGTTCCTGATGAAGTTCACAATGACTTACGAGACTATAATCAGGAATATGTCTTAGAAATCTCAAATCCTTAACTCCAGTTATTTAGGCTGTGTTTTAGTCAGTCAGCCGGTAAGTCACTTGAAACTTTGACTGGTAGAGATTTAGCGATATATATTTACGCTATGAGGGTTTACGGCGAAACGGTTCGAGAAAAGTTAGGTAGTGCCGCGCCTTCTTTATATTCGTCCTGGCGGGGGCACTACCATGCCCCCAGATATACCGATGGGCAATTTTGTCCGTTAAAGAAAATACTGGTAGGTACGCGTCTGAGAGCGGCCTTGTAACCAAATGAGGTTAGCTGTTTAGGAGCAGGGTCCTATTCATTATCAAAAGCGATGAAACCTTCCTACTCCTCCCTTTAAAAATGTGTAATTACAGACATATAAATATAAAACTACTAAAATAAGTAGACACTATTGCTGCCTCGTCGAAAATGTCAAATTGACAATGTCCGTTGTTCGTTACCTGTCAACTCAGAGTTATCACGAAAATAAAGCCCTGTTATATTTATATTCGGTAAACATTTTGCTATTCCACTACACAGAAGCATAAACACTTTGTTGTTTCGACTGTTCATGGAAAGGAAGGTGGACGTGTTTTGAGTGCAGGTACCCGTAGTGTTAGTATCTACGGCTAAAGCTATAGTTAAAGGGTTTGTCTTAATTCCGAGCGTGTAGATAAGTCTTTATTAAACTTCTAGTACAGACAACTTACTTACTTACTTCCATGCTGGTCCGGGAGCAAAGAAAAATCATAGAATGTGCCAGTTGGAATGCGCGAAATTCTTAGGAATCATGTTACAAGCGATGCGGCTAGCAATCCATCACTATTTTGATTCCCTTTTCCACCTATACGCCTACAGTCATGCTAAGCGTGGCCTGTAGGTAATTTTCCCTTGGGCTTTGTCTATCGTAAGGGATATAGACGTGATTTGCGTATGTATGTAGGTATGTAGTACCGACAAAGGCCATTACATTTCATTAATTTTAGACTGTTAAATAACGTGGGATTATGTCGTTCTACCTGGCGCATTGGCCAATGAAAATCTGGTAATGTTTAAGGTCCCGAATGAATTTTTATATAACTCAGTGTGTCTGTGGGACGGTAGCTTTTAAACGAGAAATCCGATTTGGAGGCCGTCTTTTTTTAAGGTTTTCTAGCGGTGAATCTTAGAAACGTTTTGCCAAAGCAGCTTTACCGAATCAAGGTCATCTGTGATGGGGATCTCAAACGAATGATCGCTTTTCTTTTCCATTTTAAACGCATACCTACCTATAATAAATAGAAAAATCCAATGTCACCATACGAGTCAATAAGGTAAAGAAAATGTTTTAGCTGGAAATATTCTTCCCCTGGACCACGAGTCCTATGAAACTTTGTAGGAAGCTCAAGGCTTTCAGGTGAGTGAAGTTCACGCGGTCTTGAAACGCATGTCACAGCCATACCTCTGAAGTAATTAAACTTGGCTAACGCAACCTATTTACGCACTCAATTAGCACTTGGGCGTTGTGTAATTACAATCATGTTATAACACTAGTTACTGGCTCACTCCAATACATTCATTAATATTGAGGAGTTTCCGTAGCGACGATTTTCCGCACTTAAAATTGAAAACGAAGCGTAGCTATTAGGAATCTATTACGCAGCATGATATTTTGGGAGCGGTAGATGGCTAAGGATGTTTCCGAAGTATTGGTCTGTTACCTCTTATTTCATTGCTTGTACAAAAATACAAAGTTCAATTTCAAAAACCAAGCGCCGTCTCTCGTCCCTGAAGAGATGTTTCACGGGAGGTTGTAATTGTGTCGTACAGACACATCATTCAATCAGATGACGCTTAGCGACAAAAAATCGCACAGTAACAAGGTCACGTGATAGCTAGTAACAGATAGAAAAATTCGAAGGCTTACCCACATGCTATGGGTGGTGTACGGGTATAGCACGCGTCACGGAATGACGAGGCTCCGGGTTCGGGCTTTACTTATCGGATTTTTCTGTGTTCTAATTTTCAGTGTCGTTTAGAAATTTAACTACTAATGTATGTAGGTAGTACTGATTTTATTATCTTTGGTAAGTCGGCTTGGCAGGTGAATATAGCGGTTGTCAAACGTGAGTGCTAAACCTGGTTGTAACTATACTCGGCGGCAAAAATTTGCCTCTAATATTGTGTGCAATATAGGTAATTTTGCATGGAGATTAGGCCAAATTTAGTGCCTCTGAGTATATTATATGATCCGTGATACCACCTAGTAATAGCCTTCATGTTGGATACAAAGCATTCATTCTATTTGCAGATGCCTATTGAATAGAAGGGGATTTGCTCTTTGCCCACAACAAAACCTACGAGTACTATATCTTCCCTGGTAGAAGCTGAAGTTAGTCTAGTGCGAACGAGGGTTCTACGAATGAAAACAGTAACTTAATAATTTATCTCTCCAAATAGTTGCAAAATATATTGAGCTAAAGGCCCTTTCTACCCCGTAAGGGATATAGACGTGATTTGCGTATGTATGCATGTATGTATATTGAGCAAAAATATGGTCGCTATCGAAGACATCGGTGCAGTGTAGGTGCTCAAAAACATTAAAAAACAACCGTGTTTTAATCGCATAATTGCGTGTTCAAATAATTTTAAGAACCTAGACGTATGTACCTACTTTATAACTCAGATGTCGATCGTACGTACCTACATTATCACAAAATCGCTTTAAACGTTGATTGGAAATTCTACTAACATAACAAATTACATGTTTAGTTATGGATAAGGTAATACCTATTAGGTATACATACATACATATATCACGTCTTTATCCCTTGAGGGGTTGTATTATTATTATAGCCTTTTTATTCCGAATTCGCTACAATTTCAGTAAGTATGTTGTTGTTGTTTTTTTTTATTATTATTATTATTATTAAATTGTCGCGTAATTCGGCGTGCCTCATGGCATAGGCCTCCTCCGTGTATTGCACTGCAAAATTGTGTGCAGATATCTCTCTCAACAAATTATTAGCAATGCTTTTCTACGGGCAAACGCTGACAGCGTTTTGGGCATCATGCCACGCACCCGGGCTTTAATTCCATTTAGTTTTTATCTTAGTCTACTTACGTTATTTTTAATAATGAAAGTCTAAAAGAACATTACATTAAGAGCCTATTTAGTTAAAATGATAATATTTTTTAAGATAAGTCGATAACCTTAATAAATAAACTGGGTAAAATAATTAGCCATCTAGATTCACAACGACCACTTCTTTATAGGGTTAGGCCTGTGCGATTAATTTATATTTAAAACCCCGGCTAAAATTGAACCGTACTAAGTGTTACTATGTCATCATTCCCACTCTTTGAACATATCGCTACGAAATACTTTGAAGCAACCTAATGAGTTAGCAAAGGTTAAAAGTCGGTGTCTTTGAAATTCGTGTATTCCATCAAATCTCAAAAAGTACAACCGCTTGTTGATCTTGAATTACCAAGTCAACAGTTCAAACAATTTTTCTTTTCCACATTTTCTCAAATCGCATTAATTATGGCAGCCAGGGTAATATTTAAAGAAAACATCGCTAGAATCTTCCGGTTACGTTAAGTACTATTTATTTTATCGTTCTCTGTGAAATATGGATACATTCAATACGGTAACATATCTTAACCTCAAAAAGTAAATTTTCGCGTAAAAAGTAAGTACCTACATACACAGTCAAGGAATTTAATTTCTAACCCACCATGAAGCCTTTTTGTAGTAAGTCTAAGCGTCGTAACGATTTTCCTTGTTAAGTAATGCGATGTCACTTTGACGTTTTATGTGAAGACGTTCATCGATGGGTATATTTTTCGATTTATGAAGTCAATAAACGAAGCAAGAGCAACAAAAATCAATAATAATATTAAATTTAAAATATTGAATGCCGAATTACGCGTCAAATTAATAAAAAAAATAAACAACAACAACATACTTACTGAAATTGTAGCGAATTCGGAATAAAAAGGCTATATATATTATTATATTTTATTATTATTTATTGCGAATGGAACTATGGAGCCACAGACGTCTCGAAAAGACTATAAAAACCACTCTCTCTGGCCCCGAAAGAATAAAACTTAGCAAAAAATGGTTCTGTTAAATATGGAACTTGAAACAAAAATACTTTTTAAATTATTTAAACGCCTAGCATTAACCCTTCGACTTAGAAGGCTGAACTTTTATTGGGTTCTTTTTATGGTGTAGACAAGGAATAACAACGGATTTTCCGAACTTTATATGCGGGATAGGCAAAAGGCGCTAAGCTGCGGGCGTAATCACGTTTATTTATAAAAAAAATTAATCCGTAGGTATAAATACTAAATATTTATATTTTACCCATCAGATATCTCTTTCAATATCTCCAGACAGCGTAGTTTTCCAAGGTCAACAATCTCTATAGCATAAAACCATTAGTTGAGATATAAAATATCTAACACCGCCTACATTGTGTTAGATAATGTGCTAAAAGCATTTATTGCAAATAGTTTTAGGAAAGAAAATACAGAAACTGCCTTCCAACTACGTCTGGCAGTAACTAAGTTTTTATGATTATTAAGACAAAGCGTGAGCGAGTATTTGTTTATATGAGCGCTGTAAAAACTTGAGATGTTGCGAGAAAGTAAGTAGCTTCAAGATAGTAAAGAAAAGTGATCATTAGCAAGTACACATCTGGTGATGTGTACTTGTCTGGATGCCCTGAATAAAATTGAAATAATTTAATATAATATCTGAAAATAATATATTATATAACAATATACATTACGAGCAGGCTTCACTGCTAATAATGTAGGTATAGTGATTATGCAATAAATAAACATTTTGAATTTCTACTATTTCTCTTCGCTATTTTCCACTTCCATAACATAGGTAGACCTAATCTGTTCTTAAAACTGTCCAGCGCTACGGAAAAAACAGGTCGGACGTTTTGGTGACTTGTTATAGTTTCGGGGCTGAATAAACCGCCGATGAATTTCAATATTGTGGAAAAACTCACTGGTATTGTACAGGATGAGGGATAAAGCAGCAGGGCTTTGAGCTCATATTTCCTACTATAGCACAGGTTTACCGTTATTATACGCTACCTACTTTGCTATATTTAATAACAAAAATTAGTTTCAAAGGATCAAAACCGTCGTTATTTTATACTTGTGACGGTCTACTATAAGAATTGATATTTAAAATAAAGTTGATGTTGTGACGTTGTTGTACCTATAGCTACTCGTATTTAGAAAGATATGTATACATGGAATACTACAAAAAAGCTCTATTTGTAATCTACTTTTAAAAATAAATTGTAGGTATACGTGTGCCTAGGTTCGTCGATAACTTTACCGCTTTTGAACCGATTTCGCTGATGTTAGTTAAATACGAATTTTACTGTCTAACTAATTAACGTACGGTAAGCACTAGTTTGTGAATTTACCTACGATAGTAAATTAATAATACTTATGATTTGTATCATTGGACACCAAGTTTGTCTTTGCGTTCAGTTTTCTGTAGAGTTCATGCGTTGCTGTTAGTTATGTATCTAAGTTTTTAGAACGTACTTTGAATACCTGCACATAAGCAAATACCATAGAGTAAATTAACCAATTTTTCACATAGACTATACGGCCCACAAAACAATTTCATCTACGTATTACCAATACACCTTCATGTCAAACAAGCCTAAGTTGTTATGTTCCCGTTTGTTACTAAGCCTCTATTCAAAATAATAAATTACAGGTACTTTCACAATTCCACTCTCAGTCCCAAAGTAGGAATGGCAAAAATAAAAATAACAATGATCGCTTTTCGGGCGCTGCCCGGAACGCCTATGATCCATCGTTTCCGCGATGCTTTGTAACGTCACAGTTTCGTGTTACGTTGCTGGCACAGGAGGGGCATTTAAACTCTCGCAGTGACTACGGCGTATATCGAAGCAGAAATGTACTGCAGTGCATCTCGGCTTGGTTGTCGGTACAAAGGTGGCTGTTCACAATGGTCGGGGAACGCTGGTATGCCTTGATGTGGCCCAAGTTTTTTCAATCAGTTTCAATGGCTCGCTTTATATTCTGATGGTTATTGAGTGTGGCGAACTCAACCCCAATGGAAGGATCAACCAAGATTGCAAACTTTGGCCCTAACATTTTGTTGTCATATTCGAATATAATTTTTTTATGTAGTACTACTATGTAAGTAACTTGGTGATTGAAGTAGAGTTTGTTTTTACATAACGTACTATCCCATACAGTGATTTATTCCGTAAAGATTTTACACTTTTACCATAACCTTAACTTAAAATTCATTTATCTTGTTCGTTGATATCTTACCTTTGCCAGACTAACTTAAAAAAATCATTTTACTACAGGTTTTGGATACTATAGTTAGATTATAATTATTAAATTATAAAATCAAAAAGTTAGTTTGCTTCTAGATCCAACCAAGTTCTTCACTAGATTTCAAAAACCAATAATTAAATTAATAAGATAGCTAAGATATGAAAACTTAGCTTATACGTGTTAAAACAATTACACGAGTAACACGAGACAAAATAGGATACATACATTATATCACGTCTTTATCCCTTACGGGGTAAACAAAGCCTAAGGTAACAAAACCTTATGGCCACGTTTAGCATGATTAAGGGCGTATAAGTGCAAAGGGGAATCAAAATAGAATAGGATGTAGGTACATATTTCGATAAAATGTTATTGGAATGTATAAAGTAAAAGTAATATTTTATTTTTAATGTAGGTATAGTCTGGTACGCTCGTTATTAAATGAAAATAACCTTCCTTTGATGTTGGGCATTTGGGTTGCTAAGTATCGAATAAACAAACAAAATAAACCAAGAAAACAAACTGTAAATAATTAATACATTTCAGCGTTTATTGGACTAGAATTTACGTGTCTGTACGTGTGAATGTACGTGTGTTGTTAAAAATTACAACAGGCTGGCTCGTATTTTAATTCATAGAAGCAAAATAAAACGAGGTAGGGGAGACCGGGTATGGTTGTCACACGGGTTGGTTGTCACAGCGGCCATAACTGAAAACTGAACGCACGAACAAGTTCATTGGCCAGTGTCGAAAGATCGCGCGAGCCATGCCCCCCTCTGTACCTAGCCTCAGTTCGCTCCGGTACACAGTGACGACACCACGCGCGTTTTCATTTTCGCGCCATCGAAAGTATTTTTTTGTGCATCTGTGTGATATCTCGTAAGTACACTTGAATGTTCCATATTAATATACTGCTTTTTATATTGTTGAAGTGATATTTGTGTGTTTTATTCTGTTAAATGGTTTTAAGCGGAAACATTAATTTGAATTTATTTTGCTAGGTTATATTTTACAATGTGGTTTGGGGCATGTTGTCTCATTTCAACTGGGGCTGGTAGTCACATGTGACAACCAACCCCGTGCATGTCAGCTGGGTTTTATTGTTGGCTTTTTGTGTGTTTTGCTATATAAATGTTTTTTATTTCAGAGCTAATATAATGCCAAGGCGTTATAAACGAAAAACTGATCACGGGCTTGTTTCGGCGGCATTGATGCTACGTGCTGCGAGGGTGGTGAAAAATGAAGGGAAATCAATTAGATCAGTTGGAAAAGATTTTGGAATCAACTACAGAACGTTAACAAGATATTGTCAGACAATTTCTCCGGAAGAGATTAACAACACGGCCATATCAATACCCACTACGAAAATCGGTTACCAGAAGAAGAAGTTTGAAAGAGATTTAAATTTTTGTTTATTTTATTTTATTTGAGTTTACTAGTAACGAAGAGGTATTTCGTTGTTTTCTGTTACGACTACTCACAAACGGTATGTTTAATTTTAATAAAGAGCTGATTTTAAATAAATACAATGCTTATTATTGTTTTTACTCTTTAATTAACTATGTGACTACCTGCCCCAGCACCTGTGACAACCATCCCAGATACGGGGTTAAATGTCACACTTCTCCTTTTTCGAAAAAAAGCTAATATTTCCTCAATACGTACTTTTAGCGTAAAAATGTGTATGCATGTCGAAACTTAAATAAAAACTCTATTAATTAATGTTTCATTTGTCATCCTTGGCAAAAAGAAAAGGTACTAAAACTGCAAATCATTTTTTTTGTGACAACCATACCCGGTCTCCCCTAATTGGGATTGTCTAAAAAAAATACCTATCCTTTTTATATTTTTTTTGTGCAGAATAGTCAATTATAAGAAACCAATTTCAATATTTTCTCATATAACTCGGTATTTTTTTCACTATTAATTATTGAAAGTATTTTGGTTGATGACGTCAGAGTTTCCATTGTGACGTCAGAGTTTCCATTGCCGGTGCCACACATCTGCTTATTGGATAAATTGATCATAAAACGTAAGTGAAGCGCCGCCATTAACGTCTTTTCTATCTGTGGTGAAGTTGGCAAACTGTCATTAGTATCAATGTCAACATGATTCAACAATAACACAGGAAGATTTACGCGATCTTCTCCTATGAATTTTATATTTTCACAATCGTTACACATACCATAACATTCTGCGCGAAGCAGAAAGGTCCATAAACACATACCAGGTATTATCGAGACAAAACAGGACCCGGAGATAAGACAGCAAACTCAGTAGGCGAAAGTAAACCGAAAAACGTAATATTTTCGCTCTCCATTAAAATATTTAGCGGAAAATCTTTCATGTGAGCGAAGCACATCGCTGTGCGGTTACACTGTTGCCTAATTATCTACCGAAAGTGCTTCTAAATCTAAACTATAATACAACAATATGAAAGTGAACAGTGGAAAAAACAAGAATGACAGTAACAAGATTGCCCATTTGCTTGTCATCTGTCATAAGATGAATGAAATGTCAGATTGCGGGTCCAAATTGAACTCCGTAGTAATAATACACGCGTAAATAGCATAGAATTTGTAACCTTTGCAAATAAAGTACATTTTGGACCGTCTACGTCATGTCTGGGAATATCAAATGAAGGTCATTGCTTATTTTTCATGTAATAAATTCATTATAGCAAAATAAAATAAAGTAAATACAGAAAACGATTTAAAAAGCATTTATCTCGAAATGGTTTTCGATTTACTATACATTGTAAAAAAATAGACAATCCCAATTATAGTCAGAAGCATTGAAAATATTCTAAATCTTCCTTAAGTATTTTATTTTCAGTTTCATAGAATAAAGATCTTTATATTAATCAAATATAAATTGGAATTTGTATGGCAAGCCAAATATTTCCAAATATAATGAAATGACTGATAATGCAATGAAATGGTAAGTTTTATGAAAACTTTGAAGAATACTTTTGCAGGAAGTCCCGTTCACTAGGATGTATAAACACATAAATCCCTTTTGTTAGTGTACCTATCAAATTAACCCTTTCCCTACTGGTGTCAATCAGAGTCGACAGTCAGGCAGCATTGCATTGCAGTACGGGTGTCAACTATATTTATAGTTGATCGGAGAGATGGTGATATTTGATTTTTTTCTGACGAAATAGACCATATATATGTCAATGTAATAGGGTGCATAATAAGTATTAGCGTTTGTGTAGATTCCGAGAAAAAATAAACACTATTTCGATAGATCTGAAGTATTTTTTTTAATACTGCTTTTTTCTGTCATATGGGGTTGTGACAATACTGCACGAGAGTAGAAAATGAAACAAATATAGCGGCTATTAGTGTTGTTTCACATCAGGTACTTAAGTTAAAAACACTGTAAAACAAAATCAATAACGATTCATATGATGCAATGCCGTTTTCTCGCTAATTGACAATTTTATAATAATGTCACAGAGTAAACTAACCTTACGACGGACGGCCTCTTGCCTGTGAAATGAGCTGTTAGTATTTTGATCCGCTTGTCTAATTTATGTATTTTGACACGCTTCCCAATAATTAAATATTGTAATGTAAAACCGTAGCACAATGATTAAATTTCATGCCAATAAAAATATTAATATGTAATAGGTATCAAGAATACTAAGACTACATAATAATTATATAATGCCTACTAAGCATAACTTTAATGCTCATTAGTATAATGAAAGAGATTTTTATCACTGGATTACGCGGTCACTTGATTGACGTAGTAAGTGTCATGAGATCGATGGCAAAAAAATAATTAATCAGCGCGACTTAAAAAAATGAGTTTGGCAAATTAGTAATATCAATTAAAATATACTTGACGACGCGGTTGGCCTAGTTAGTAGTGACCCTGCCTGCGAAGCAAGCGTCCCGGGTTCGAATCCTGGTAAGGGCATATATTTGTGTGATGAGCACGAATATTTTGTTTCTGAGTCATGGATGGTTCTATCTATATAAGTATCTATTTCTCTATATAAGTATGTATATATCGCTGTCTAGTACCCATAGCACAAGCCTACTAGCGCTTACTTTGGGACTAGGTCAATTTGTGTGAATTGTTCCCATTAGTTAAAACTTAATTAAAACTTAATGTAATTATATTGAGTATAGTATGTTTTCTTTATTGATACATTTCATTTATAATATTGTACTGTTTTATACTGATTTTTTAATTTGCGTTTCTTTTGTCACATCTTTTGAACATTCAAAGTAACAGGTAAATCAGTTACCTTACCTAAACCACATTCACAATAAAGTAATCATTGTGTTACCTACTCGTATTGTATATAAATCTATATCTGCAGAACCTTTTGCTATACCTTGCGCCGGCTTGCCTAATAAAAAAATTTAATGCATCATTCGTTCATTACCTAAATTTATTACCTGAACTAAAATAAAACGTGCATTCCGTCTGGCAGAAAACGATAAAACTTAACGTTATTGCAATATGCGGCTGCTTTAGTACCAAGTCCAGTTTCAGTGGCGTTAAAAATACAACCCACTCTTTGGAGTGAACTGTGGTTCCCCAAGGGTCACCGTAACCGCAGTTTACGCAGCGACGACTCTGGATTTACGCCACCGGGTGTCGTACACAATACATTTTTAATAGACAGAATAAGTGTATTTTACCGTACAAAAAATAACCTAGTATTCCGCCGTATCATCCACGCTCAGAATGGCCATGCGACAGTAATTTACCTTTGTATCTCTATTCTAAAAACAAAGGGTGTGAATTGCGATCGTTTTACATCCTAACAGAGGTGTGGCATGCTTACGAATACAAACAGATCTATTCCTATTTCGGCACTTTAAATTTTAGCCTTAAGCCCGAAAGTTTTCGGTCTAAATTTTAAAATTTACCTCGATGGACGTTATGACTTTTTAAACACAGTACATATGGTGTGGTAAGGCCTCGAGCGAAAAAACAGAATTTTACAAGTATCGGATGTCACAAAAACAGTTTAGTATTTGTTTCCAGTGCAGAGTGTATTTGGCCAGAAATTTTGCATCAATTCTTTTTAATGCCTTGTTATAAAAATTGCAGCTGAATCATAAAAAAAACAAAACATTTAAGAGTAAAACATGTATGTTGTATAACAAAATATTAAATGAAGAAATTTCATCAACATCGCAGTAATTAAAACTCTAGACATACAACCTCTTTTCAAACTTAATAATATTAACATAATATTTACAAGTCAGTCGATACATTAATTATGTAAATAAAATCGTTTCTGTAACTCATTTTCATGACCATCTACTTATGTAACATTTTAGCAACATTCTACTTACGTGTGGGTAAAATTATAAAACCAATTACGTATGTACGGTTGATTACGACTTAATAACTAATAAACATAATTAAAACAAGTACTTTGTTTTTTGGTTCTTATCGCCAATGTTTTAAAAATAATTTACATTTTTATTAAATAAACATTTACCATAAAAGCTTCTTTATCTTATTTAATTTAATTTAACGCATGTTTGTCATTTTCACCAATCACTATTTATATTTTATCTTAAGTCAGGTCGGTGAAATTTTAAAACATAGAGCAGGCTTCCTCAGACTAGGGTTACTACATAACTCCGAGTTAACTGTTAACTCGGGGTTAAGAATGAATGGAACTGTCATCCCTAAACCAGAATGACCAAGCAAGCGGCCCTGAAAGGGTTAAATATACTTCTATCGAGCTTTAACTAGGTATTGTATTACTTGAAACAGAAATCCTGTATCGAACGGACACATGTAATATTTCTTCTTGCAGTATTCCGGGTCTTTGTCTAATTTCCCCGACTCGTATGCTTGTAAAAACACTTCATGAGAAGATTTGTCCTCTTCATGTGGTTCCAATCTGAAAACAATGCGGTAAAATATATACATTCAATTCAATACAATACAATAGAGTACAATAAAAAGGTTAAAAAAAAACGTTAAAGTTGAGTGAACTCACTAACTAAGTAGGTATAGGCTGATTTCCGCATCACTGAGTTACATATTTTGCCGCATAGTTACTTTATACCAGGTGAGACAAAAAACAAAGGCTGATCAGTCTATAATAAACGAAATTTCCATTTTTTATATTTTTGTCAAGGCCGAAAATGGATATAATAGTTTTCTTAAATCTGCTATTGCGATACATACATACATACATACATCACGTCTTTATCCCTTACGGGGTAGACAGAGCCTAAGGTAACAAAACCTTAAGGCCACGTTTACCTAATGGTCTGCTTTTACTATGACTATGACACCCACACTAGTGGCTCTTTGTTTTTCCGCACACACTTTAATACGTCATTAGTCCACATTATAATTCGGGTTTCTAATCTCTGATTGGTACTAGGCTTAACTTTTTTTTATTTGCTTTCCCACTACTGGGTCGTTTTTCCACTCGTCTCTACCTTTAACACGACGCCATCTCCTTATTAAAGGAAAAACAAAGAACCACTAGTGTGGGTGTCATAGTAAACAACGCAATACAAGAACGGTATCTACATTACGTATTTTTCACCCTAAAATTCTGGAACCGTATTTTCACACACAAACTCCAATATTCACAGCGGGGTCTAGCGACAGGACCGAAAATGTCGAAATTGGTTGCTAGTTGCAAATAAAAAAACAAGTCGTGAGTTGTGACCTACATGGATGGATGACTTAGGTACGATTGGCCCGTCCAAAAATTTCGATCAAAATGATGTTAGTCCAATCGAATGGTGACTATAGAGATAGTTTCAGTTCTGGAATAGTTTTTATCCCGCAAAATCTTATTCTTATATAACTGGTTATAGAAGCCAAGTATGCGTTTGTTATTGAGGCCATTAATAATACTCGCAAAGAAAGTGACGTCATTATTTTGGCATTGCGTTCTTCGGTTTTTTCTTTTTTTTGTGATAGGGGAAAACGAGCATGCGGGTTTTCTGATGGAAACTGATATCATAGCGGGATTTCGGGTGTGATTCTGGCCCGGTATGCATTTACCCGGTCCAAAATATTTAGTTTTCACAAAATATTATCTATATCCTCAACGTTTCGGCCGGATCGCAACTTTCAACGACCGAGATCAAGAATAGACCAAAGTGAAGGGTATCCCGCGAGCGCTTTTTGTCACTTGTCACAGTAAGCGGACATTGTGTCTCGGCTTCTGGCTTATTCTTGTTTTTAAAGAACTCGTTTGCACATTACTTACGTTAACATGAACACAAAGCCGTCGCGTAGTTTGTCACCAGCAGGGCGTGCTCCCAAGTCACAGTACAGGTACTGCGCACACTTTATCGGGTCGTGATGTAGGATCCTCCTCCATCGAACATGTGGTTTCTTTAAAAAAAGAAAGTTTTTTTTTTATTAAACAAGGCAGGCAAGTGAGATCTACTTATCAGGGTAAGGGTTCAGACTTAGACACTCATACTAGACATTGATGCTTTGTCAACCTAGAGAGTTTGAGCTGGTCTCTTCTCCGGTTGTCTTCCCACGCTCGGAACAACAAATACGATAGATAACAATATATTAACAAAAAAAAGCCAAGTCGTTTGACCTGTAGCCTCTCAAGCAGGGAGCCGGGGCTTCGAGCCCGGGCTCGCATCTCTGAGTTTTTCGGAATTTTTAGCTTAATTATAGCTTTTCGGTGAAGGAAAACATTGTAAGGGAACCTGCGTATCTTGCGAAGTAATTCCCAATCCGCACATGACCCGCTTGGGAATTATAGCTCAAGCCTTTGCAATCTGAGAGGAGGCCTGTGCCCAGCAGTGGGACGTCCTTAGGCTAGAGATGATGAATAAATAAAATCCAGGTCATGGTGCTTTGGGTATAAAACCGTGTAATACATATAGGTACCAATCGTTGAAGTCAACGAAAAGTGACTAAGATGTTTAGTGGATGACGGCGTAGGTTCATGGTTACACACAATATCAGTTTTTTTTAGCTTTGTGTTTAACACTGAAATGAAAACAACGCTGTGAAAAATGATAGAAATAGAGGTCTATTTTTCACATAGTATTAGTACCTAAATCAATCATATATAATAGAATCAGTGGCATTTTGTTGAGTCACAAGTACAAATAAAGCCCTTACCTGCTCAAAATAAGAATTTGAGAGAAAGTAAATATAGTAAAGCAACGTGACCCAGTTAAATGTTAAGCCAATCAGAGCAATAATGTCTCTCAATTTGCAGCAAAATGGAACAGATCAATTGACAACTTTGACAGAAAGGAAGGTATACAATTCTGAAAACAATATTTTTATCAGGCGACCCAAATATGAGAGCCGGTGCGGGTACGATGCCGTTAAGTTAAACCCTGGGATTAAATGATTAATTAAGAAGCCAAATAATTACGTGTTGATAATATTTCAGTTAATATTTAGAAATTTAATTAATTATGTTACCGAAGACTTACTTAAATCAACTTGGCGGGTATTTCAACGGGGCCTCCCCGATGCTCCGGTGAGGGTAGGTCTGTACTTATTTGTTGTTGTTCCGTTTATGGAGAAGTCGTGCTCAGTTGTTAATTAAGAAAAGAGTTATTCAAAGACGTTTTTTTCATTTCCGATCACAATTATTATACTTGTCGCTTGAATATTCAGAATTTAATTAAATTCACGAAACGCGATTTATGAGGAAAACAACGAAAAGAAAATGTGTCTACGTAAAAAAGTTTTTGGAGCGTAAAATAATAGGAATAGAGAATGCTGATAGACTTGCTTTACTTTTCACCGGTTTGCTAGTGGACCGACTATGCAACAAAATAATCATTGTGAGGAAAACAATGTTCCTTGTTTAATAGCCCTTTTAATCCTACTGTCAAATAAAATAGTAAAAATATTAAAAAAAAACAATTCTAAATTTAAAAACAAATTTTAAAAAAGGTCGCTAGCGTTTGCGACAATCATAATGAATTAAACTCATAATATTCAATACATGTCTCTACATGTCTTAAGAGTAGAGAAGTTTAAGTTGTCACAGTGGTCCGCTCAATTGGTTCCTTTCGCTATGGCTGTGGAAGTTCCTGGCGCGCATCTCCTACGGGATCTTTCTTTTTCACATGACTATTCTTTTGGTTGCCATTATTCTTGTTCCTATTCTTGTATGTATTTTTACTTAATAAAATATAGTATACATATCTCTACCTTTTGTACCTAATCTTAGTATACCGATGATATACTAAAATCTAAGTCTTCCAAAACGACTTATACAAGGTAAAATTCGAAGGCTTTCCCGCCTGTTATGGGTGGTGTAAGGGTATAGCACGCGTCACGGAATGACGAGGATCCGGGTACGATTCAAGGTCATAGCTTTTCTTTTCGGATTTTTTTGTGTTCTAATTTTCAGTGTCGTTTGGAAATTTACACCTTGTATAAACAAAATCTATTGATTATGGCAGCCAGACTTGGACGAGTCTACGAGATAAAGAGCTGGATGTACTTGGGAAATTGGAAGTGGTGTTGACCAAAAATAGATCACTAATGAACATTCCTATACGTGGAAGCAGATTGGAGAAAAAGTTGTCCTACTAATATTACACTTACAATTTACTATGAGCTTTCCGGTAAATGAAAACATCGCGAGGAAACCTTCACACGTCAGCGAAACAATTCAACGGTGTTTGTGAAGTTTCCAATCCGCACTTGGCCCGCGTGGGAACTATAGCTCAAGCCCTCTCATTCTGAGAGGAGGCTTCTGACCAGCAGTAGGACGTATACAGGCTGATGAGATTGGGTCGTTTCGTTATAGTAATAGATAAATCTGCGATCTAAATCTAAATCTTAAAACACAATTAGAACAAAAAATAGTCTTTGTATCGATCGTATCAGAACGTGGAAGACCACTCACACTAAAGTGGACTACCATACATACATACATACATAAATAACGTCTTTATCCCTTACGGGGTAGACACAGCCTAAGGTGATAAAACCTAAAGACCACGTTTAGCATGATTGTGGGCGTACGGATGGAAAGGGGAATCAAAACAGTGATGGGTTGCTAGCCACATCGCCTGTTATAACATGATCCCTAAGATTTTCGCCCACTACCAAGTCTAAAATATTGATGAAGATGAAAAAGTAATTGAAATTAATTTCCGTTTATAGATTCTCAATGCGCGATACGGTTTTGTTCATAAAAGACCTTGTTAAAAACTGATTCCTTTTGCGAGTGAATTAAGGCACGACGAAATAACTGTTAGGAACTTTATGTAATACCGTATTCAGGCTTTAAAACATGAAAATCATTTTAGATCTCCGATGTCTAATCAGTAACAGACAAAAGCTGTAAAGAAATACTGAAGCAGTTTAACATGAAACTGGGATTGCGTCGTATTTTTTTCGTAAGTAACGAAAAGATCTTATCGATTGTGAAAACATTGTTATGAAAAAAGTTTGCAAACGAGAAGTACCTAAGCAATGCATAAACTTTATTCCAAACTTTTCCATTGTTTATGTTTCCTCATCGATGCCTGCTGAGTGGCCGAATATCGTTCGAGTGTTCGGGTTTCGATACAATTTCAAAGTCTCAAGTTGGTATTGGATAAAAATATCCAAAAGTAGGTACAGTCGAGGGCATTAGTATCGATGCAGCCATCATGTCAAATATATGTGTCACCGACCTTATTGTTTGTGGCATAAATTTGTATAGATGTTTTTGAATTCTTGGTAACGTACATATATTTATGCCCTCAAGGGCATACAGTCAACTGTACTGGTATCTGGTACATTTTCTTCACATTAAACGTCATTATGACATTCCAATTGCTTAAAGGCAATCTAATATTTAATCATTAGTAGTTTTAATTTTAAAATCATGATGAGAATCAAAGAAATTTATCTTCTTATCTATACCTATTTACACTAAATTTATCTGCTATGTTTCGGATCAATCTCTCTCAATCTTAGATGACAGGACGATCAAATCTCAACTAAAATACTTAAATGACCCATCTAAATCAAATCGTCATTACTTACCATATAATTAGTTGCGTTAGCATCTCTTTTGAAAAGTAATCGCAGCAGCCTCGGAGCTGTGAGTGCTTGGTAATCCTTCACCAGCAGGTGTAGGCTGTACAGAACTCCGAGCAGCAACCCCATTAGTATTAACAACCTGGAAATAATTATTAGAACAATTACATCGATTTAAGTAGTTTGATAAATAGAAGCGTACGGTTGACGCGTGACCGACAGTTCGTCGAGCGAATTCTCTTGATAGATAGATAGATTAGATAGATAGATTTATTAATCACCCTTTTAAAAATACAATTAAATGTCAAACATAAGTAATTCACAAAAGGATCGTCAATTAATAAAATAGTAATAATAATTATAATAACTGAAATTAAATAAAAAACAAAATAACAACAAACAAAAATAAAGCTTAATGAAATGTCTTGTCAGATTACTCTCATGATACTTGCTCTGTACGAGAGATGTATTAGAAAACCACTCGCCATACGCGGTCGCGTTAAATCGTGGCTACATACACCATTTCAATTAACAGAATATAATTATTGTGTACCTCTGTGATTCACTTGAAAATAAAATCAAGGAGGATTTTTGTCACTGTAAATCCGAATAGCCGAATTAACACCCCAGCGAAGATTATTGACTGAAAGTTTTCATTTAACTCTTTAAATAAATAAATTCATGTGACAAATGTCACCAAATTAAGTATCACACTGAGCAAAGCTTAGACAATAGGTACCGAGTATCGAATAAACATAACTTACGTAAATGTGTCGTGAATACAAATTTAAGTACTTATTAAATATCCAAGACTCGCGAACAAACGTTTATAATTTTCATACAATATAGTCTCCTGCCTTGACCGGGGATCGAATCCGGACCTCGTGCTTCGTAGTCGGACCCAACAGGGAACCAACCCGCTATAACGTTGAATGACAACTAGACAACAATTCATTATTGAATATGCGAGTTCCATTTCATCACATTTGTCTCTTCTCTTTCTTCAGTAAATTTCGTCGTACGACATCAGCCATCTTGGAATATTTAAATTAATAAAGAACAGAGTTATGAGGAATACACGTAATATAAAGGGCGTACTTATTTCGGTCACCACAGCAACCAAGGGCAAAATATTTGCGCGCATCAACGGCAGCTACAGCCTGCCTCTAAGGGTTTTATTATTAATACAATCATACGTATTTTGATTTTTGTCAAAATGGCTAAGTCATATTCGTTTTCCAAGAGCTGCGTATCGCTAAGGTCCAAGAAAGTTTCATTCTGCTTCTATACAGTAGGTATACAGTAGGTATATACAGATGCAGTGCATAATAATTTTCCATAACATTTTGTTGAATCCCATCCGGTTTTCACGACATTTGAATAAGGTTCTTATATATAAAATAATTTAATCTGACAGCTGCATTGTATTACACGACTTCAATAACATGTAACTAAAGTTGAAAACCGGATAAAATTCAACGAAATGTCATGAAAAAACTTTATGCACTACACCTGTAACATATACATAAATCACGTCTTTATCCCTTACGGTGTAGACAAGAGCCTAAGGTAACAATACCTAAAGGCCACGTTTAGCATGATTGTGGACGTATAGGTGGAAAGGGAATCAAAATAGTGTTGGGTTGCTAGCCGCATCGCCTATAACATGATTCCTAAAATTTTCGCCCATTCCGTCGATGGGCTTTAACCATTTGCGCGGGAAGAGACTGGTGCATTCTGTTTTTTCTTTCCTCCCAGACCAGCTTGGAAGATTGCTTGATTCTATTCTGAACGGTTTTATTTAGTTGGTTACAATATTAGAATTCGGATGCTAAAAAGCAGATAGGTATACCGGATGTCGGTTTTCATGTGGTCCATATGGAAACTAGAAAAATGCAACTTTCTCGAAAATTATACATTTCCGCTAAATATACGTAGGGTTGTTTCGGATAGCTCATAAGCCACTCTACCGTTGGTTTCCGTTTGAACCACATGAAAACCAACACGCTGTATATTTTCTTGAACGAGCAACCCCGAGCAAATTTTAGGCATAAATATTTATTTGTCATTAACACTTTTATATTTTATTAGCTTCTGCCCGCGACTTCGTCTGCGTAAAATTATACATAAAAACCTTCGTATTGAATCACTCTATCTATTAAAAAAACTGCATCAAAATCCGTTGTGTAGTTTTGAAGATATAAGCATACATAGGAACATAGGGACATAGGGACAGAGAAAGCGACTTTATTTTATACTATGTAGTGATTATTACCGTTAGTTATTTGACCAAAGAGAAAAAAAACCAGTACGTCGTTGTTGTTGTTGTATTAGGGTTTTTACTCAGTCTCTTGGCGGCCCCATGTCGGATGATAAGCAGTACGTCCATAACATAATAAATTAAAAAAAAATGGCTGCTTGAATCTGTGGTACACAATGACATTTGCCACTGACGTTGATAGCACAGCGCTTTCGGAAGCTAATAGAAACAACGGCTAAGTGGCGCCGTCTGTAAACTACTGGTGTTACTAAACCATGCATGGGGAATTTCTTTAACTTTACTACATAGTATAAAACAAAGTCGCTTGTCCCCATGTCCCTATGTCCCTATGTATGTCAAAACTACACAACGGAATTTGATGCGGTTTTTTTTAATAGATAGAGTGATTCATGAGGAAGGTTTTTATGTATAATTCTACGCAGACGAAGTCGCGGGCAGAAGCTAGTATCATATAAGAATCAGTAGTGGTGTTGAAATAACCAAAATTTCTGAAATGTGAGAAAAATATGTATATGGTAATTGTTATTGAAATTTCTCATGGATGGTAAGTAGTAGTAACACCGACAATTTACAGACGGCGCCATTTAGCCGTTGCTTCTTTTAGCTACAAATGTTATCGTGTACCACAGACTCAAGCAGCCATTTTTTTATTTGTTGAGAAACTGAGTAAAATTTTTTATATTGTTATAAAATATATGGCTCAACGGAAAAATCTGTAACTTTTTTCTGTAGCTAAGGATGGTTATTCCAATAGAAAAAATCACCAAGCACTTTTAAAATAATCATCCATTCCCAATTGGCTTTGGAAATACGATACTTATTGAAATTGTTAAAGCTCTTTAACTAAATTCTTTTAAGTACCTATTCTTACGTGGTTTATTACTTCCTGTGCTACTTAATTCAGTGGATACTGTCAAAACTCGACCACTGTGATTCCGATGTTGTTCCAATCAATAAGAAGCCCAAAAATAAGGCTTTTGTATGATTCCGAATATTGCCTTTCGAAGTTTTAATGAATGCCGAGACTTTTTGAAGGTTTCTTTGAATCACGTAGGTTAAAAGAAAAATGTAAATATGCCCTCCTTTTGAGCTTCGCCTCAGTCTATTAAAATATCTGTACATATAATAAAACGGCAGAACGGATTTTAATCTAAACTACTATTCTGTCATGAAAATCTCAGGCCCGGTTAGTTCCCGCGGGATAGCGATAAATATGGCAATTGCTAATTCTACGCGGACGAAGTCGCGGGCAGAAGCTAGTACAGCTAAGTAAGTAAGCTAGTAAGAAGACTTCATTTTTAAAATCATAATAAGTCGTAAGCCGAATTTATCAGATCTTTTATCCAGTATTATTTTTAATCTCACAAAAGATCCCGCCGTGGTGGACCTGTCAGCGTAACTATTCATCATATTTTCTATGAAAGGTGTTAGCGGGTACATTGGGGACCTATGGGTCTAATATATTACTTACTCGCACCCGCAAACAATGATTTACTGACCACGATCCATCAATTTTTAATATTTACTTCCACGGTAAAAAACACATTTCAGCAAAATAAAATCGTGTAGATACCGGACCTTTTCAACTTTGTTGGAGTTTATTACGTTCTACAGTTTCATCGAAATTACGGAAGTGGAGAAGGGACTTTAATTGGGTTTTTTGCTAAAGTAATTTTAGACGTTTTGATGCGAATGTTCATATTATATATTTTACATTCTATTTTTAAACAGACTTCAAAAAAAATGTGATAGCAGGACTGTGCTTAGCAGTAGATAAAGGCTAGAAATGATAATAATTACCCATAACTGTTACTTGATGATTAGAAATATATACCTCCTCCCTTCCGAAACTCTTCACCCTGTTAACTTAGATTCCTTTCTTAAATTATCACGTACCTCTCTTATAACTACTAACTGTACCTACAGTGTTAATTATACAATTTAAAAAACTGAATTTGTAGGTAGCCTAACAAGTTATGTATGTATGTGTGTGTTGTCTCTGTATTAGATTCTCATAAGAGAATCTATCAGACGCCGAAGTTACCGAAGTACAGTAGTGTTGCCAATTTAGCAACTTTGTCGCTAGAAATGGCTACTTTGGCTTAGGTCCTAGCCACAATTTTTTTTTTATGCAACACGATCCACCTCTAATGACTTTCTAACGACTTTTGACTTGGATCTTTTGGAATCGACAGCACTGACATGTAAAAAATAATTAACTTACCTACATAATCATCAATTAGAATACTAGTCTTGAATCGGGGCCGGTTTTAATATTACAGAAGTTTAATTGTATAATCACATTGCCTGATACGCTAAAGTATGGTCAGATGAGAGTTCCTGTTCCTAGTTCACCTCTATATCTGTAACTGTTATACCACCGGCGGGAACCGGTATAAGGAGAAAACGAAAGTTTACTCAAAGGTTACACTTAATGTTTGTGAATAATGTGGGTAGGTAACCTACCATCATAAATTACATGAATGATTGTACCTACGACAAATATTGTGTAAACAAAAAAAAAAACACAAAATTTCAAGCCCTTTGTAAAAATAGTGCTTTCTCATTTGTGAATAGTTGAGAAGTTTTCTAGTAGGATAGGCATATCTCTAGTATATTTTCTAAGTAAAGGAAATATTTAAGCTTCGAAAGCCTCTCTAACATTTGAACCGAGGCATCAAAAACTGTCCCCCGGGCCTTATTTACTTACTCAAAATTTGTTTTCAGCAAGTAACTGATTTAATCTAACAATGATGATCATTCTAATTGATATAGAACATACATAGAACTTATTTGCATTTTAACATAACACTTTTTTGTAAATTGTATATTTGCACTAATTGTTGAATTTATGATAAAATGTATTTCTTTCTTTCTTTTAACATTATAAAACTTACTTATATCCCATAGCTAACTTAGCACATCACTCAAACACGACCGATCACAAGTAGCCTTCAAGTACAGATCGCAAACGAAGACGTTTGAAAAAACCGCCATCCCACATTGTATCACTCACCGCATATCTGATATCACACGTCCAAACACAATACACCACTTAGGCGTACACACTTCGACAAAATTGTGAATTCTCAATCGGAGCGTGTAATGTTGTAAAGAGGGGGAAAGTGGTCGGTGAGCAAGCAGCGAGCTGACTAACGTTTCCGCTAAAGATTATAGCCGCAGACAGTTACTGTATCCCCTAATGTTTGTTTCTTCGGCATTGTTATGTCACCGGCACGTAATACATTGCGTGATTGGATTGTTTTAATTTTGTGTGCTCCAGTTTAATGTGACCGACTTGGAATGCAGTGCACTGTCTAGTTTTCTAAACGCGTTATACCAAATAGGCAACGAATATTTATGTGTTTTTGCACAAACAAACCAGTTTTTGCATAACCTATGTTTTTGAATTGAGTTAATAAACAAAAACCGGGCAAGTACGTGTTGTGCCAAGCACTATGTTGGTTTCCTTAGTAATATGCGGCAAATACAAATTCAACATTATGTTGTAACTAGTCGCTTATACTCGTTACATGAAAAGCTATGGAAGCTGTCATAGTTTTACTTTTAAATTCGTTATGATTATACTACTGGCATTTTTTTTCACAGGTAAAACGTTCATTTGATTGGCATTAAAAATATATGGTCTGATTGCCGATATACTCCCGAATATTATTAAATTCTACGTCTAACAATCCCGTCACGTAAGGCTCTACTTGCACTTGATGCCTTTTTTGCTTTAACATCAAATAGAAAAATGTTGATAATTCTAACAAAGTGGTTACTGTTACTGACCCGAGAGTTAAATAAAAACACACAGGAACTGCATCCCCAATACGATACTTTAAACACCTTTTTAAATAATTTAGGATTGGTTTGTAGAAACAAAGCCACAATACAATACAATACAAATACTCTTTATTGAACACCACAAATCAGTACAAAACAATACAGAATCAAAGAACAAAGTAGACAATAGGCGGTCTTATCGCTTAATAGGGATCTCTACCAGACAACCAACAATACGGTGAAATAAGTTGGAGACAGTTTAAGTAGGTGGCGGAAACAAATAGACAGGATAAACGCAGGGATAATAAAAACAACAATACCAAGATTGAAGAGGCAGGGTACGTTCAAGTTGTTCAGATTTTTAAAATGGGAAGCACAACTGTCTGTCTGCTTCAAGCCGCAAACTGCTCTAATGCACCTCTTAAGTCATCTTAATCCAAAGATCCGAGTGCAGCGCTATATCGCTTCTAAGGTAAAGTTTTCTCGCCACCAAAAAATCAAATAAAACAATCTTTTTTACAGTCTGTTCATTTTCACAAGTTATGGTAGTTAGTGCAAGACGACATTTCTGAATTTTATTACAATTTTTATGTGTGATTATTGGTTGCTCCATCTTTTGTCGAGTATCCGATTTAGCTTCTAAGATCATCGACCGGTCGCCCATAAACATAATGAATTGTGCTTGAGTATCTCTGATGCCGAGTTAATTAGCAGAATAGTGGGTTGTAATTGCTGCTTAAGCATTTGATCTTCGACGATAGTTTCGTTATTTACTTCAAGGACCTAATAAGTACGCGCCTAAGCACCCTTAGAGTCCTAATGAAAGCATTAAATGGTTCTAGTCAATTAAAACCTAACATTTTGACATGTTATTTGAACCTAGGAACTTCGAAATTTGCTGACTTGAATAGGTACACATGGTTTAAAATAAAATATCCTCTAGCTTGCGAATAATGACAACTTCACTTACCTAATTATCGCTAATAAATTGAACTCCTAAGAAAATGATTATATACATAATGTTAATTATAATATTATGCATAGTCAAAGTCAACCCAGAACAATAGATATTGATCCTGGAATAAGCAAGACGTCCTGAAGCCTAAAATAATTTTTAAAGTATTCCTTTACGTTGACGACATTATAATGTAATATAAAACTGTTGAAAGATTCAGGCTTCGTAGAATAATACACCACCTACAGATTAGGTACATCAACTATGTACGAGGAGTTCCATTTTCTTCATTATTATTCAGTATTTTCACTTTTTAGCAAGTTAGAGCTTGATGATAGATAAATATTATATACCTATGTAGTGTAGGTACTCCATATACAGACATATTTCAATGAGTTTTTGAAATTTTAATGACAATATCTTGTCTTCCTGTCATCCGATATCGATGTTACAAAGCTTGTCTTTTAAATCTGGTAGGCTTCTACCTGGTAATTTAATTGTGAAAACCCATAAAGTACTTTTCAAGCTTAGAGTAGGTACAGAAGTAGACCGACAGAAACATAATTCTTAAAACCACTGAAATGTATTTTTATAACATCATTTATTCACTCATTTATAGTGCGAATAAGGAAAAAGAAAGATTACTCTAGAAGAACTAAGATATAGCAGTTTTATTAAATTTATTTACTGTGGACTAGTCAACAACATGTCTACATTATAGGTGGGTGTAAACATAACAAGTATAAAACTAGCAAAGTGCGAGTCGGACTCGCGCACCAAGGGTGCTCTACAAACTCGGCAAGTGAATATAATGTCCAGTGTTAGCAGAGCCCTGCTCTTAAGCAAGATTTAGGCAGTGTGAGGTCATTCTATATTGGTCAATCAATTAGACACGCATATATAATTAAACATAGATTTATAGATTCATTTCAATAGCTTGGCTCCAAGAGCTACTTTTATATACAAAATTTCAAATTTTTAGGCCAACTGGAGGTATCCCCACAGCACTGCATGGAAACACCTTTTCTAATGACTGTACGTTTTGATTGAATTGACTTAGAGGGTTGTTATTTTAACAACTCCAAGGGCCATCAAACTTTACTATTTATTATTAATTTCAGCTTAATATCTCTACGCGTTTTTGAGAAAAAGAGTCTTGGCAGATGGACGGACGGAGGAAAAGCAAAGTGATTTTAAGAGTCTAAGGGTTTCGTTTGTTTTTGAGGAACGGAACCCTAAAAACGAAATAAGTATTTGCTAACATTTTCTATTAATTCAATATAAGCTACCTGGCTATTGTGAGAGTAAATACTTAAGCAACCCATTTATTTAGCTTTGTTATTTAGGTCGAGCATGACACACGTAGAAGTTCTTGCCGACGGCTTGGTCCGCGTGGAATACAAGTTTTTCCTTATCATAAGGAAACTTGTATTTTCAGGGATTAGACATAGCCGAGTTTCTCTCCAGGTATCCAGATATTGTGGATATCTGTTTAGTTTCGTAGTAGTTTGTGCGACAAAACAAACAATTTTCGTTAGAATTCTATGTGAATTTAGCTATTTCAAAAATAAATTTAAATAAGTAATGTAAAGAAACCCACGGCGCATAAATGATTAACTTTTACGTACTTTTAACTAATACTTACCTGAGTACATTAAAACCAAAAACCCAACTTCCTTGCAATTACTAAAACTTGAATTTCTAACAAGATAAAAATAAGCATAGACGTCGGGTAAGAACGGACTGAATTTAGTTGAGCCACGTTTGGCCTTGTTGGTGTTAGATTCTTGATAATTTCTCAGATTCATTTGAACCTACAGGTTTCCCTTCTACCTACCAGTTAACCACAATATTACTTATGTTACATAACACTGGCATAACCTGAGTTCCAAGTTTATCCGAGGGATCTTTATGGCCGTTACATTGTGCCTCGTAATGTAAAATGTAACCACGAGGTCGAATGAGAAATCACGTAATTTTATTTTGAGGTAATGTGCATTTCCGAATGGGCTTGGGTAAATCTAGAAAGCACTACTGTATGAAAGCAAAGCTTAAACTTGTTTGTTGTTGCTGTTTGTGTTTGAATTTAACCACCCGATCCTTTTTTGTTTATCTTATGACGTTTATGACTGTTATGATGTGAAGTGATTTTTTGATTCAATAATTGTTATTATTCGTATACATACACACAAACACACACGTACACAAATCACGTCTTTTTCCCTTATGGGGTAGATAGAGCCTTTTTTTTTAACGTAGTGAAAACTCATTTACGAGTACCCCCGGGCCCCGGGGGGCCCGAGCGGTTATGAGGTAGATAGAGCCTAGGGTAACAAGGCCTAAAGGCCACGTTTAGCATGATTGTGGGCGCATATAAGTGCAAAGGGGAATCGGGGAAGGGGGGATTGTTATTATACCTTTTTATTATATACTTTTCACATTTACTCATTCACATTTATTTATTTATGTTTATTGTTTCAATATTAGTTTTGTTTTTGAATGTTAATTATTATTTTCAATTAATTTTGATTTTTATTTCAAGTATATTTAAGGTTGACGCACACATAACCGCTCGGCATCGGATCAGCACCAACTCAACTCAAGCCGTTCAGTATTCTCTGTATGAAACTCCATACTGTGACGCACACTTACCGGCATCGGAACGGCAACGCCTCGTCTCGGCCACAAGCTAGCAGTGCGTGGGCAACTCGCCGTCACCGCGTTTACGTCGAGTCGCCGCCGCGGGAACGGCGCGCGGATCTCGGGTGGTTCACCCGCGGGTAGCGCGCGAACGCCCCCTCTCTAATATCGCTGACCGTCGACGTTGACCGCTAGCCACCAACCAGTCGCCGGCTCGCGGTAAGCGCGCTGTAGCCGCGTGGACGCCTCGAAGGCGCCGAGCCGCTTCCGTTACGAGCTTGCGTATGGTTGACGAGCCGTTGATGCGAGGCGCTGCCGTTCCGGTGCCGAGCGGTTATGTCTGCGACAACCTTTATTCACACGTTGACTATCTCTCTGTGACGAATATATGTTAAGTATAATATACTTTTTTGAAAATAAATAAAATAATCCATATAGATATGTGCTGAGTTTTTAGACAAACAAATAAACAGTGCTGCTAAATGCTGAAATGCTAAAACTTACAGTCCATGAGCTTCTAGAACAACATTCGAGTTTCGGGTAGCCATGGTGAATAGGCCGATTCAAGTATCAAATCCATAAGAGTGAGTGAGACAGCAAGACAGAAAAAGTCTCTCAATTTTCAGAAATAATTGTGATAATTAAGAATATGTGCAGAACTTTATTCCACTTTTTGAAGTCGTTTAAAAGACTAGTAAATAAAAAGCTGCTCTCTTTTTAAAAGTACTATACGAATGCAAGGTTTTTTCTCTACTTAAGTGACGGTCTTCAGTTGCTTCTTTTCTGAACTCTGGAAAAATACAGAATGAAACGAGAAAACTTTTCCTTGACTACATTAAGGTAAATCTAGTCAGAGAGAAACTTTCTAGCGACACGTCATAAGTTGACTGTCCCATTAAATACTTCCCTGGCGTCTGAAATTACATTAAGAGGTTATAATCAAATGAACTTCTCCTTTGGTACGATTTCCAGTATAGGAAGCTTAATATGCTAATCAGTGTAAACAGGTAAACACGGATCCGAAGAAGGTTTCTTAATTTAACGGAAATTATTTTCTCGTCACTCATACGTTTCAACATTCACCACTTCTTTTTAATTAGAGTGACTGCACCAGTGTTGGACACATTAAGCTGCCAAGCACCAGTAATGGACACTTCATTCTTAATTTAAAGATGATATGGTTTTAGACAGGGCGCTATGGCGCTCATTAGGGGAGGCCTATGTCCAGCAGTGGACTAATATGGGCTGATGATGATGATGATGATGGTTTTAAATGGACTGTTGTAAAATAAATGACTATGCCTTAGTGTTTTTTAAATACGAGTTATTGTGCCTTATTGGGTCCATGTCCATCACTGGTGCCGTCACCCTACACTGAAAACACAACTATAGCGGCGTATTAACGAAACTTATACTTTTTCCTTTAGCGTAGGAAACGAGCCACCACCAATGGACTTCCGCAACACCAAAGGATTGCAGATGCGTTGCCAGCTAAGATGGAAAATTGAATGTGTCAGTAATTTCGCCGGTTGTCTAACTCTTGACGTCGCAGCAACTGCTGCTTGCACGTAAAGAAAAGTCCTAACTGCCCGACTGACTCATCAACTTCGAAAGATGAAAGTTTAACCGTTTATGATCATGATGTATACCTACGAAGAATTAATCGGTTGTCTAACTCTTGACGTCGCAGCAACTGCTGCTTGCACGTAAAGATAAGTCCTAACTGCCCGACTGACTCATCAACTTCGAAAGATGAAAGTTTAACCGTTTATGATCATGATGTATAAGAAGAATTAAAATGGATTATGCGAAATTTTCGCGACATGAGGAGAGCCGCAACAACAACAGAGAACCAACATGTAAGGGACAATAAAGCCGTCTTAAAAATTAAAATTCAAGATGTCTGTTCCGCAAGGGCTTACTTAATTTAAAAAGACTATACAGATTCCTTTACATATAGCTTACCTACTTTAGTTAAATTCGAACCTAAAATATGTCTATCTAGGTACTCGTATGTATTACCTCCGACTGAAAGTCCTTTTGTTAAAAAATACATTTTATTCTGTTAATGAGTTTCTGGATATGACATTTTGATTTATTTATTTAATTGCATTGTTTTTTCTATTAATTTCAACATTTGGTTAATTTAAACCCTTTATTATATTTCATTATTTACCTGTAGGTAAGCAGTGACGATCCCTAGCGGAGAATTAATTTAATTAAATTGTACCTAATTGTTTTATTATTATTGTTTTTAATTTTGACATTTTTGTAATATTCAATTGATTTGTATTATTTAATTTCATCTTATTTACTCTTGACGATTTCAATCTAAATTCTTCTAACTTGACAATGTACAATTTATGATGTAATTTTTATTGAATGAATAAATAATCTAAATCTATAACAAAAAATATTACAAAGTCTTAAACTTTCAAAGTCGCGTGGTCATCACGGGTCCCTGCGCCCTTGGGCTTTCCGCTTTACCCGTCCGCGGAACAAACAAATTATGTCCCCATACAAACACGAGATAGCGGAACCGAAAAGCATTTTCGTAACCCTTTGTGTAGGAAGTAGGGTAAACTGATATCATTAGCATGAATTTAAATTGATTACGGTAACACCATTGCCGCCGCTGTAGCTTGTACCTTCCTTTATTATTAAATGTAACGTCTTTGAGATGAATTTCATTGTAATTGAAGGGAGGTCGGTAATTAAGGGGTAAGACACAAATTTAATGATCATCATTATCTCGTTAACTCATATTCTTTAATCTGTTCCTGACTACAAGTTGTTTCTTTCATAAGTATTAGTTAAGTAGATACTTCGTAAACTTGGCTTCTTTTGGTTTGTATAGTGAGTGTGTCTCTATCCATTTTGTACGTGTTTGTTAACAAACCAATTTCATCTAAATTCCCTACATTCACTCATTGTATGCAATTAGCATTACATTTATCTGGATGTCGGTCATATCTGATATCACACAACATTTTATAATAATTGTACCTAGGTAGGTAGGTACTATGATTATTATATTTTAATTTTATATGAAATTGGGGGACTTGATTGTTTACTATTTGATAATAATAAAAATAGTATTTGGACTAGAAGACTGTGAATCTTACTTTTACTGTAGTTTAATTTAACGACATCTTTGATTCGATGCTCACAACCTTTTCCAACCGACCATTCTAAACTCTATACTAACCAGCTTTCGCCGATTTTCTTTCTTACTAGAGTTGTCCTGCCATCTGTGGAGCGCATTGGTAACTTCAATGCTCTCCGTTAGACTATTTCCACCATCTAACAGAGGTTTTCCGGAAAACGAAATTGTTGCAAAAATGTTAACTAGATGGCGTTTTATTAAATTTTTGTGAACTCCAATTAAAAACTAGCGTAACAGGCATCATGTTGTAACGGGTAAGTGAGGGTCACGAGTCATTTTGGTACAAATGCCAAAAATTTACAAAATGTTTGCGCCACCAGAATATTTTAGGGGCAAAATATGATATGGCCAACATTTAGTTTTAGTCTAAATCTTTCCAAGGCAACTTGCACTATGGTTTAGCTATGTCCTTTTGTCAAAACATTTTTAGGACAAGATACTCTGGAGTCAAAATGTTCAAAATACTATTTGACTCATTTTGTCGTTCGGCCTGACAAGCATGTTGACATGATGTACCTACATACTTTTTGACTTTTGTACATTTTGACAAGAGAATTTTTGAACCCATTGGCTATTTTGGGATCTCGACCATTTATTTATCTTCTGTTCGTTTTTTCTATGATATAATTAGCATTTTGTGGCATGTAATTAATTTGTCTTTTGTTCAATATAACATGTTTACATTTACATACTTTTTGACGGTAGTACATTTTTATAATGCGGCATTTTGAACCATTGTGCATTAAGACATTAACCGTACGAACGAGTTAGTTGGTAATAGTAAAATAGTTAGTGGTAGTAACAAAAAACTTTTATACCTAATAATTGGAGCGAAGTTAGATGGCTTGCGATAACTAATTTGCAGTTTTATGGGCGCTGCTCCTTTGTGTTGACCTACAGCTATAACAGAAGTTAATTTGAATTACAGAAAGTGAAGCGTACGATGTGTGGTCTGTATGATAATGAGTTTTGGACGAGGGAAACTAGGAAAACCAAGCGAAAACAAACTGAACAGCTCTTGCTTTTACTGATACGAACTGACATTATGACAATAAGACTTCAAAGAACAAAATGATTAGAAAAGATATAAAAAAGTATCAAAACTAAGGAGTTCGAGACAAAAGGTACCAATTGTACTTGGGCGACCGACCTGAATCTCGGTGATTTCCCGAATATGAGACCTAGCTAGATCAATTTTTCGAAAAAACAATATGAAAGTCATTAAAGCCCTTTTCAGACATCAAGGTGTTAACATATAAAATATTGAAAGTTTCTTAGTTTAAGATAGGATCACATCATCAGGGAAACTACGATCAGGCGGTCAGAATATGTGCCGTGTGCCGACACTCTAGGATTTACATTATTATGATGTTTGATGATAAATGAATTGCTGTTCGCTATCCTATTTCTGTTTTTGAACATTTTATAGAATTCCAGGGAGCGTTTATACGGTGAGAAAATACTGAAAAGAAGGAAAACTCAAGAACATCTATTTATTGGTAGAAACCGCATAAAAATCCGTTCGCTAGTTTTTGAGTTTATTGACAGACAGACACGGCAGAGGATTTTGTTACATAATGAATGAATGAAGTAAAGTACCCAAATAAAATATAATAGGTCTTTTTTTGTGATTTGTCTCTGCTTCTTTATATTTGTACAATAAAGCATTTACTTACTTACGTAAAATATAAATATCAAGTAGAGATTACTTTTCTCTGTGAAATTCAAAGCAATGTTTGTTAAAGTTCTCTTGAGAACAGAACCTAGCTCATTGTTGTTTATGTTGTATGTCTCAAAACGCCACTGGGCAGTTACTTTTCGAGATTGCGTGTTCCAGTTGCTAAACTAACTACACGCTAGTTCAAACATTAAAATTTCACCGCTGCTGGTACCCAACAATAATAACATACTGTTTAAACTTTAATCTCATATTTGAAGTCTTATTTGGTTGCTCAAAATATGAGCAAATGTGGGTACCTACCTTAGTTTCGAATATTCCTTACTAGTTTAGCTGTAAGGTACTTCCAACCGTAGATGTCTCTAACTGTATTAAATTATTTAATTATGCATGTGGCGTTAATGCCCTTACAGCGCTCTACTCTAAAGCCATCAAATATCAGAATATAGCTTTCGATTCGTACTAAAACGGAGAGCAATAAAGTTCACAGGTGCTCAAATTTCGTACTAAACAGCTTATGTTGTCCAGCACTAAGCTCGTTTTAACATGGGTCTCGGACGTAAATGAAAGTCAAGTTCCAATTTCGGTAAGTGATACTTAAGTTCCCTTGATGTGGAAAGCTCTCTTCATTGGCGTTTGAACATTTCAAAGCTTTGCCGGAATAAGCTAAAATAGGCCGTCAATTGTTTCAAAGTAACAGGAGTCCTAACTGGGCCTTACCGTGACGTCTTAATGTGATTCAATTCTGACTCAGTTTAGGTTTGCTCGCTGACAGATCCATACTAAAAATGACTGCCAAAACCTGAACTGAGTCGGAACTAAATCTCATTAAGACGTCATGGTAAAGCCCCAGTTCCGCGTCCGGCGGTCTATCTGTCAAAACCTATTCTGACGCGCGTAGAGGTACATAAATATATAGAGATTACTAGCATTCTTTATAGACTACTTCAATGATCACAAACATAGCTAATCAAACCAAAAAACTTGCAGCTCTAATTAATGTTGTTAAATATTTAGTTGAAAAATTAATTTGAGCTGTAGTCTTGTCTTGAGCAATGTTGTAATGGTACCTACTTCCGAGAAGTTTTAGAATAGAATAGAATAGAATATATTTATTTGCAAAGAATAAGTAGATATAACAATGTCATTGGGTGGCACAGAGACAATAGATTCCTTATTCTGCTATTTGTACAATTTTATTATACTAGCATGCAAATTAATTTGATGGGTTCCTTACATTATACAAAGTTATCTTGCAAGAGGTTCTTACAAAGAGTTCTTTCAAAAATCGCATAACATCCGCCTGAAGAGAGCTCTCTCTATCGTGGCACTCCCCACATTCGTATATTTCCTTTTTTTTGACCTTTTTAAAAATATGGAAAGAGTTTCATGATACACACTGACTTACACTGTAAATCTATATGTGACAGCAATTAGCGCCAGTTACGAAATTTCATACCTACCTACTATTTTCTGTTGATCTACATGTGCCAAAATCACGTACCCTGTAACAACCCATTTAGGCCAGAGCGGAATACTTAACGTGGATTATTTATAATAAGCATACAAAATGCTTAGCAATTTCCATTTTCACACCTTTACATTTTTATAAGAAGCTTTTTCTCATAAGCTCGAAGCATAACTTATGGTACGGCTGATAACATGCTGCGACAAGCTTTGAATGCGGGGAAACAGGGCGCTGCTCATATCTTTATAGGATGCGAGGAAAGAATTTACCATCAACCTTGCGTTTTCTGCTCTCACTCGAACCAAGCTACTTAATGTAGCAAACGTCGACAAAAAAGACACTTCAAAGTATTTCGTTTAACGAAACTTAATCATATTCAACACCGGTATCACTTTGTTTTTGTTGCATTTAATCTGTCTTTATCTACCGGTTGTCTCAGGGATATGGGTCGTTAGTAAGTATGGGAAAGAAGCGTGTCAACCACCGTATTTTTTGTGGTTATAAAGTTGACGTAAATGTCCTTTGAGCAATTACTATGGGAAGAACAGTCGAACACGTGACAACCACACGTTCCTGTTAATGAGTAGTAATGCCTGTGACAGTGTGAATGCTTCATGGTCACACGGAGGTGGTAATAAGATTATTATGACATTATCAGACCAAGAAGTATCTACTTTTACTTTGATTTCTTCAAAATATTCCATTATTAATTAAAAAACGCTAGAACTCGATAATCAAAACAAAAATCAACTTCCAGTCGGTCAATGACTTGCGAATTCTAAGTATAAATTTTCTCGTTATAAATGTAAAGCAATCAAAGTTTAAGAATGGAAAAATATCACGAGCACTTTTAATCAGAGAATATAAATTAAGTTGAGGCTTAGGAATCTTCGGTCATCCAATCAAGAAAGCGTTTATCCGCTATCCTTCAAGTTTTGAAGGAGATGGGGAATCGTCACCCGCTAGCGCCACAGATGGCTTTAAAGGCTTGAAAACAATCGTTATTAAGGATTAATAGCGACGCCCCGCTTTCCAGATTTAGGGATGGCAGCCTGTTGGGTAACATCCAGATCATTCTCTATGCAATTAAATATTATTTTTACTTTGATGGGTTTGTAAAATGAATTTTCGTTTTTCGGTCGTTCAGTTGTGGCAAAATACCAGTATTTGCTTCTATGAAAAATATTGACCACTGAGCCATGTCTCTTTTGCACTGCCGTGGCGTACACAAATAATGGAAAATGTTTCAGTGGTATATTTGGATTGATGTGTTGTATATTCTGTAACCTTGGTCGAATGTGTATGAAATTAGATTATGTGGAAATTAGTAACCAGATGTAACGGTCAAAATAAACATACAAAAGTAAAAATTATCATCAAGTACACGATGTACATACAACTTACATGTCAGTTCTAGATCGAAACCACGAGTAAAGTCGTAGCATAACATTCTGGTTGCTTACACAACCATTTGAACCACCAAGTATTTAGAATACATCATACATACAGCCAGTATAACGGGTGCCATATTATATAGTTTACTGAACTAAATTTCTATCTATATATCCATATGTTTATAGAGATATTTGTACCTTTAATTGTAAAAAGAACGGGTTGCACTCCGGTTGTGCCAGCAGAAGTGAAAACTACACTCTTACTCGTATACGGCTGCTATCCTGGTAGGTACTTATCCTTCAAGACGCGATCATTCTTTGTTGAGAATGAGGGCGGCGTTTTAAATTTAAATAAATTCAAATCAAATTTCAGATAAAACAAAGAAGCTCGGAACACTAAACCTCCAACACTCTAAAGTGCACAACGCCACTAAAGAAGTTTTCATTTAAAAAAGATGAAAATATTTAAATTAATACTTAGGTATCTACATCACTCAAACTTACATCATTAACTCTTATCGCACGAAAACACTGGTACATTTCACTATTAATCTCGTTAATATTCGCCAACTTATATTTAAATAGTAATTTATCTTAACTTCTGTAATTGGAAATTTCCTGGTTTGCTCTCTCGGGATTAAATTGAATTCGACTATCCTAATAAGTTGTATTATCTGAATTCGTGTCTGTTCACGGCTTTTTGTCCATTTATAATGTCATGATTGGTTCACATCAAGAGAATGCTTCTTTGAAGATGAGCGTGTAGCAGATTTCTTTTTAGGGTTCTGTGGCGCTGCTGCTGATGCTAAACTTTACATTTGAGCAGTGTGTTTATGCCATTACCTCTTTACTTTGTTTTGATTTTGTCCCCGTCGGCTGTATTTTTATTTTATTCATCTTTCTTTAATTCAAACGAAATTTGCGAGATCCGAAGATCTAGTTTTTTTCTTTTTAGTTAGGTATTAGATAGTTTTTAGTAGTAATCTAATTCATTTGACAGTAAGAGCTAAATCACCTCTGTGTAAAAAGCACTCCCGTACATAATAGGTACGGAATAGGCAACCATATTCATATGTTATAGATTTTAAGGATTTTAAATTGTCATTCAAACCATTTGGCATATTTAGAGTCACTCGCAAGGTCAAAACAAAAAAAATATCAGAAGTAACATGAAAATCGATCCACGGGTTCGACCTACGAATAAAAGCACCTTCATTTCGCCCAGTCGGTAAAAAAACAAAGCAATGCAACAAAAATGCAGTTCATATCTGGCTTCAGCGAAACTGATATCTACTTTTATTGGATGAAGTTGAAATTGTTGAGTATTGGCGAGGCACGTGAAAGTTGGACAAGTTGCAACAAGTTGCGAGCGAGTCGCGTGCCAAGCGAAGCTTAATGCTAATGGAACGAACTTGGCGACTGTAAAAGATTAGAGAGGATTAGAGGGGGCACTTATATTTTAAGACGAAGAAACTGTAAGTGTTACTTACCCAAACAAAATAGGTACTAACTAGGTACTAAACTAACTATACGAATGTGACGGTACTCATAGACCAAAATATTTAATAGTAAAGCGCTCTGTTTGCACATCCGTCATCTAGGTGACGAGTTTGGGCAGTATTTGGAGAGCAAGAGCACCGACACGGATGCGCTGATGCGCTCTGCTACAAACACAAACATGTGCACATATTGGCTTGTGCATGGGCGTACCCAGGTTCTGGGCCAGGGGGGGGGCTAATCAGATTTTTTATAAGCTAGGTGCTTAAAAAAAATTAAATTAAAATAGATAAAATGCGTACTAGATAAGATACATAATTAGTAGGGACGTCAACATTATCCAGGGGGGGGGCAGCTGCCCCCCCCTGCCCCACCCTGCGTACGCCCATGGGCTTGTGTACATTTATGCGTCATTTATTGAGTCTGACTAGTTAAGTAATAAGTAGAGCCTATTTAGTATGAAGCGTTCGTCTAATGCATTAGTTTGACTTCGTTTCAATCACAAATTATGAATGCCTAACGCTTTTCAGTTTTTAGCGTTTTATTCCTACGAGTTTTTCGCATCCAATCCTTTCACAAACCAATATTTTACAAACACACCAATTCATATTTCAAGTCAACGTTATTAAAAAGTATTTTTACTTAAATGTTTTCTGTCACTGCTAGATCTAAAGGAAAAAACTGGTCTGTAACTATGAAGCACTTCATTAATTAAAACGCTACTGCTATTGGCGGTGCTATACTCGAAGGAAGATTGTTGTCAGTAATCTGAACGGTTTTTAATGCTACAGTTTTAATAATGATAAGAGGAAATTATGAAAGGAAATTTTACTAACGAAGAATTATGCTACGAGTACCAACCACCGACTATGCAACTTTTTAGTATGCTTACTATCTGTGTGCCCAATAAAACCCTTCCAGCTGTTTCACATGGACGAGTAACAATCACTCAATGAAGAATTTGTTTATCGCTATCCCGCGGGAAATACTTACGCAACTATCCGTAATGGAAACTATCCAACTTTATTCTTCAATGTTCAAATTCAAACTATGTTCTTTCTAACTACAAGACCGCTAAAGCGGTTATGCCGTGAAAAACTATCAATCAGAGAGAGTATTTTAATATAGATATTGTGAATTGGAATATAATTAACATCGTAAACTTTAAAACATTTTGTACTCTGCTTTGGTCCATTTGAAACCAAAATAAAGTAAAGTAACATATATAAAAATGGGTACAAATTATAATATCTAAATAATTGCTTTTTTCCATCCGTAATAAATTATACACAAGCAATACTATGTACACTTTGCAAGAATCAGTATACCTTCATTTCAAAAGCTACTCAAATTACTGCAATAAAATTGTAAATATTAAAAGACAGTTCTCTACATTTTATTTTATTACTCTCCAAGACTGTAGGTACAAGTTGTAAAACAAATTACAGTCGCTAACGTTCGCAGCGTTTGTCACATTTCAGTTTGTTTAGTGAATTTTGCGGCTTCACTTCGTAAGACTACGGAATGCCGACAGAACTTGGTATTCCCTAATATAATTGTGCAAATAAGTCTTTGTTGGCAGTAAATGAGTTTTGCAAACCTTTATTATCCCTTCTTTTCATACATACATAAATCACGTCTTTATCCCTTACGGGGTAGACAGAGCCTAAGGTAACAAGACCTAAAGACTACGTTTAGCATTATTGTGGGTGTATGGATGGAAAGAAGAATCAAAATAGTGATGGGTTGCTAGCCACATCGCCTATAACATGACTCCGAAGATTTTCGCCCATTCCCTCGATGGGCTTTTTTTTTCTTTTCATATAGGTACCTAAATGCCCAAAAAGAACATTTTGTTCTGTGTTTATTCTGTTTAATTAAATTAAGGTAACTTTTTAAACCATTATGTTATATTTAAACATACATTTACCTAAAATACCAAAAATGGTAGAAAAAGAAAAACGAAATGAATCCGCAATCATCGAGTATATAGCCTAAGAATATATGAGTAACTAATACTTACCATTCAGAAACACAAAATCATAAATTTTCATTATGTACCCACTGATACATGCACGGTAAGAGAATTTCCAATTTTATTTACTGGCCTCCCAGGCCTTCGCATAAAACTGACAGGCGCATGAAAGCTGACTCAATGGAAGTAGTGAAAGCGTTCCGTGTCAGTCCCAAATGTTTTGTTATGAGTATACGATTTTAGAGGCGGATTATAACAGGTTCAGTGATGTTATACCTAATTCATGTATTACAGTAGTAGTAGTAGTATCAAATTCGGTCTTGATAAGTCAAAACTCGACAGATTAACGTTAGTTAAAATAAAATTAACATAATTTCAGCGTTATTTTTTCTGTTTTAAACGCTATGATAAAATTACTAATATCAATTTGACGTCGTTAAGTACCTATGTTTAATTATTATTGTTAGGTAACTGTATTTTATTAGGTAGGTTTTATTAAGTATCCTCTTAGTAACAATAACGAGCTTTAGTAGATAGCAAAATTATAATGGACTTTTTACTGGGCACCGTTCGCGATTGACCAAGAAAAGTAGATGCTTAGATTTGCTCAGTACCTATTGGAACGCAATATTATGTAGATTCATAAATATAATATGTTTATAATAATAGTATAGTACTTAACTCAAGCAGTATTTACTTTCAACGAGGATATGCATGGGATCTCTCAGTATTTGTAATTTTAAAACTCACTCGTTGTCCGTCCCCAATATAAATACTCCTCTCGTCCACTCAAAGGTTGAATTGAAGAGATCCCTTAAAGGGATACGTCCGCCTTTGTGCCTGTTTCTCAGTGTTTGACAATTGGTTTTATGTCTATTTATTTTGCACAATAAAGAGTTCACATACATACATTTCTTTGTATATTTGAATATTATGTATGTGAAGAGGATTTTACTATGCTTGCGAGATTTAAATAATTTTATGATTAGCAACGAGTATTTCTGCACGGATTTCAGAGAACTAAGTTAGTCGCCCAATGAATTTTAAAAACAACCGAGCTGCATATTAGACAAAGTAATGAAAGTGTTGCAATTTGCAAAGCACACACATTTTTGTGAGTTATGTTTTAACCATGCGCGATGTAATTGCCTTTTAGATGTCAACATTGTCTCCGTGGTTTATGTCCCGTGTGTTGCGTCCGAAATAAAAGGACAGAATTACTGAAATAACTTTTATGATTACTTTGTTCGTTGTCTTATTAGTAGGTATACTACATTCCATGTGACACTAGCACATTTGAAAAAAAATCAATAAAACTGCAACAATGCGTACCTACTACCCATAGATTTACAACAAGATCAAAGTTTTGAGAAATTCAACAGACAACAATTTGCCAACCTTTTAATACGTAAGTAATTATTTCCGAACTGTGGCGTAAACAAATTTTTGTCGTGTTTATTTGGCTGTAAAATTAATGCGTTGAAACATAAAACTGGCCTCATTGAGCCGGATCCGAAACAACAACTTAAAATTGTACACATTCTTACACAACTTGAGCTTCGTTGCGAGGACCAAGTAAAAGTAGCGTCTCGTTAAAAAGTCAGGTGGACGTGGCAAACTCTTTAGAGGGAATATTTATGAGGTGCCGTCCCTGAAAGACGGACCGCGAAATAGCGTGACCATAAGCGAACTTGTCCCGCAATACCTACTATAGTTTTATTCTTATACAATCCTAATGTCGTAAAAATTAGGGCACCCGTAAGTGTTGGATCGCATTTTCGATGGTACCTATAATAATGTATTATTCAGTAGATTTCGAAAATTAGGTTAAGACTTATCGTTATTCCGATCTTGTATACTGTAGTAATTAAAAAAAGAAGAACACTTTGACTTACTAAACCGATTACGTCCTACAGGAAAACTATAGTTTTGATTGACCCGCGGATAGAGACGGATGAGACATTTGACATTTAGTTGAAGGCTGTTAAATGGCTGATAAATAGGTAATGTTTACACGTACCTATTTCAAAGGCACTGTCATGATTCAAGTTGGTATGAATAAATTTCAAAATTGATTAATTTTCTTTCTTCCATAACCTTCCTACAAAAGGCTATAGAAACAGCACAGACAGTCACGTACTGTTGATTGTACATCTTTAAAGCCTCTTTGTTAATGGAATTCACCCTCTTTCTTTGCAAAAATTCAATGTATTATAAATCAAATTTTATTACGAAAGTCGACTATTGCTAACGCAAAAAATGCTCTGAAATGGGTTCAAGGGTTTTTATATCTGTCATAAATCATACTAATTGTTTTGGTAAGCGGTGGCAGCGAAGGGGTTAGAATTTTTGCAACATTGCCTTACACAAAAAAATAATGTCACCCAAGTTTTTCGACATGTAAGCGGCGCGGCACTCCGTCTACGGCCTATCTTGGGATTAGGCGCTTTGGTTTATTTATAGGATTATACGCTGATAGAAAATGTTAACTTAATGCTATAAAATCACTAAACAGCTATCAGTCTCTACGAGTATAAAAGAGTTTGACCTTTAAGCCGACCTTTTGCTACCGTACGCAGTGACACGTGGAGCGAGCATTATTAACACTTAAATAGCCCCTATCCGCTGACATTTTGCTGGAATTACACTCTTTGTTGCACGTTAACGTAGTTTTTTATCATTTACGTGGGTAACGCTAAAGTAAAGACGCTTTACTCGAATCTACACATAAATCAGGATAATGTAATTAGGTTATTTTAGTCAATCAGTGCTAACGCGTGACGATGTTTACGGGCGCAACCTAAAATACTCATAATAGCTTATAAATAATGCGTGGCTCACGCGCGATTGCCGCGTGCATGAATCTCTCATTAATTATTACGCAGCTCAGATGTTTCAGTTGTGTTCTGTTTCAGCAAGCAAAATCGTTAAACAACACAATAGTAAACCAGTGGAAATTTTATTAGAAACTCAAAAATGTTTGCGGATATGAGTACCTACAGTGAGTAAATCAAAACGATGCGAGCCGTAATGCCAGCGGGAGCGCTCATAGCGGTGGGCGCTCACGCCTAATTTCGGTGCGCACCTGAGCCGATCCGAACAGTCTGCGAAATGTTCTTTATGTGTCCTACTCAGCACGGGCTGTGTTATGTCATATAAGTGGCGTAACATGTTGTTTAAGTGCTTACCATGTGACCTTCAACAAGCTTTATATTATACGTACTTTTCGGAAGTTTCAATAAGTATGTAGGGTATGAGGTGTGTTTGCGTGACAATCTTGAAATATTAGTCGTTCTTGTTCGTACTGTTTGCGAAGACTTTATTCAAAAAAAGTAACAGACATGCTTAAAACTGAAGCTCCGTTTCTTAATTATGTTTTAACATTGCGAAGCGGAGATTTTTACTATAGAAATTAGCAAACTAAAGTTTTAAACATTTTGTCTACCGAATGGAAACGATGAATAATGAAAAGCATAATACTTTTCTTCAACCACGGCCGCTTTTACAACAAAATATAATTAAATAATTTACCTTAATCTCCATAATATTACGGACACTAATTAAATAAAGATAAAGCCTTCATTGCAGAATGTCTAGCCAAGAATAAAGGAGAAATGAGAGATTAACATTAATCTTGAATAACATAAGCCATTGTTTTGATCAAATTATGTAAATTTGAAATAATGACCAGCTTTTTAACGATCTCCTTGCATATTTAAGAACGTCCAATGCTTTGTTCGAACGGTTGTGGAAAGTTATAATTGAATGGAAATTAATTAATCCGATGACCGAGTTAATCAAGTTTATAAAAATAATAAATTGATTATTCTCAGCTAATTTAAAATTCGTAACTTTATAAATTCACAGAGATATTTGTATTTGAGGTTCGATCCGTGGGTGATCTGAACGTCGTTATATTTACTAACACTCAACGTAAATAACACGGCTCACCCGCCGCCACTTCAAATAAGGTTTCAAAGTAAATTATTACGTAATTAAGGCACGCTTGCCGCTGAATTTTTACAAGGTACCATAATTTATTTTTTATTATTTTAACCTAGGTTTTCATTAAAGTGTTAAGAGAGCGAGGAAGGTGCTTTGCTGTTAAGATATGAGGTAATTTCAGTTAGGCCTTAATTACACCAGCATGCCGGTTTACAAAATGTGGCCCAATACAGTCATTGTGTATTATTTTTGACATCGCACATTTTAAACATTCAAGCAACTTTAATTATTAACTAACAAGTCTGAACTTTATTCTTAAAAAATCTACTCATAAAATAGTTTAGGCATGCAAACCTCAGTTAAAACATGCGTAATTGATAATTATTATGGTTTATAGAATAATATGAAACATTATTTTATTTAAATTTCTAACTAGGTGCCACCACATTTGCGTGTTGGGTATTGACCTAATTTAATATTGCGGTGTTGCTTCGATAAAGTTTTAATAGCTTTGAAGCCACCGAAAGGCATAAAACTATAATTTCCCTGATCTCACATTGACACCATTTTAGATCAATGACAATTTAAAATGTACCTACTACTAAATTTTGCCTTTATACCTGTCCTACTAATATCATAAACGCGAAAGTTTGTAAGTATGGATGGATGGATGTTTGTTACACTTTCACGCCAGAACGGCTGGATAGATCTGGATGAAATTTGAAACATAGATAGATTATAGTCTGAAATAACACATACGCTACTTTTATAGCGGAAAATTGAGTAATTCCTGTGGGATAGTGATAAACGAATTCTATGCAGACGAAGTTGCGGGCAACAGCTAGTTATTTATAGTTTGCGAAATTATATATCATTTAGCATTGGTATTTTGCTATCACAACTTTCACTAACCCCTCGACGTCTATCAGCGCTTTTGGAACGACTAGTCATCATGAATGATGTCAGATGAAAACATTTATAGCCTTTGAAGCAATTGAAATGATCATTCCAAAATAATGCTTCGTAAGCTACGGCGGCCAACGGAGCGGCGGATTGCGTCCACGTCAGGCGATGCAATTTACGATGCACCTGATAGGTGGGCCTTCATAATTCACACGTGGCAGCTATCTAATGTTAAACATGAAGTAATAAAAATTGTTTTGTCATTACTTTCACTTAAGTTTTATTCGTGGACTTTGTAACAATACAGTTTCCAGGCTTAATAACCCTAATAGAAAACAATATTGAACGTAAACGCAACAGGGGAAGCCTAAGTTAAACCTTTTTGAGCAATTGTTTTTAGTGTTACGAATACGCTCAGTCCATCTCTATTACGGATCTATATTAAAGTTAAAGACCCAACTTTTCACCGTGTATGATCTCGTGGTAGAGAATCGAACGAGTAATTTTTTTAATACGGTTTTTGTATAATTTCTTTAACAAAACGTCTTCAAACTGTCAATCGTCTGTATTTAAATTATTCAGATTAGCACAGTTCACCATTTTCACTTTTATTTGGTTTAAAAACTTGACTTTGGCAAAAAAATCTTACTTACTTTATTGCGTTTTTACGACACGCAAGCAAGATAGGCAGATTGACTGACGGCATTTGCTTAATACAGGTCTGTAATTTAAAGTTTAATGTGAATCAATTCTGATGATTATTGGCGTCACTGACAATATTTTATTGTACCTTCTTGTCAACAACAAAAAATAACTTTTTAATTTATGGTGGTTGAACGAAAATATAAATGGAACAGTCGAAGTCAGAGTATGTTAGCAGTGCACGTTGCTATTAACTGGCCCCGCCGCTGAACCAAATTGAAATTAAGTTGCCTAACTACTCGCCAACTAGTTAACAACGCGTCATGCTGTGGCACTAATTTCCTAGTTTATTCACTCCTCCACACGCAGAAGCAAAACTCCAAAATCTACAGAGATTAGGTATATTAAATCGGAGCCTTCAGCGACCCTTCAATATAATACAGCTTTGAATTTAAAGTCTCTTCTTCTTCGTCATAGCAACATTGGGCAATTTCCTCCACTGAGCCCGATTCGCCGTGGGTCTTCTCTATATTGGGTCAGCAGTCGAGCTGATGTCGTCCATTTATCCACCTTTCTGGGGCCTTCCGACTCTTCCAGCCGACCAACACACGCTTGCTCCATCTCCAACAATCAGATACAAGTTCAAGTGCAGGTCAGACTCGCGCATTGAGGGCTTCGTAGCTATCGAACCAATTAAGTTCAAATTTGGTACACACGTGCATTGTTGCAACCCAAATAAGGTAATGTTACGTAAATAAATTAATTTGGAACACAAGGGTCACTTTTGGGAGCACTAATTAGAAAATTGAAAATAAGTCACCATAAACTCTCTAATTGATGTCACACACCAAGTCATACCTACTTGTATATTTAGTGAAAATTTTAAAGTAATAAAATAAAAAGAATTTCGTTTATTTTTTATTCGACGTAGCCTTGAAGCAAAGTATTTTTTTTGCTTAGAGGCAGAGAGGTTGGTTGTACAAGGACGAATTTTTATTCCAAAAATATGCTGAGTCCCTTCGGGGTAGCGATCTTAATTAGAAACGGATTCAGATCTGAAAGAAGTTCGTTTATTTTATCGTTTCCTTTCAAATGTTGTAGCCTTAAAGTATTTAGTCTAGCTTGAATTTTTGGAATGGAGTTTTTTAGAATATTGCGCATAAGCAATATTTTACCTGGCCCAGAAGAATAGCCGGCCAGGATTTGAAAACCCATCAGTGCCCTAAACTTAAACAAACAAAAGGTATATAATAATTATGCTGAGAGGAAGTAATATAGAAACCATACTTACTCTTTAAATTGTTTCTTTTTTAACGTGTTATTTTTTTTAAGTTTGTTACTGTAATTTTAAATTTTGCAGGATCGGAGTACAAAGAGGATATCCGTTCCAACAACGCATTCATTGTCCCCTGCAGCGGCACAACCCTGTTGCCGAGGGCGGTGCTGTGACGACTGCTTTGAAACGGCTACAAACAGATTTGGAATATTATTTATCTGGGGTAATTTGCGTAATATTAAATATTTTTTGGAAATAGGTATAACGTTTTAGCTAGCTGGTAGTAGCACCATGAAATGAAACTCGAAATAATGATTTGAAACGAAAGAATTTAGGGTACCTTTAGCGATGGCATGGGTTTACGAGTTTATGGGCATTATCGGATTTTTTCGAAGTGTCACAGGCGTGTGCATGATTTTTCAGTCATGAGTTTCAATTTCAGTTTATTTATACACAACTCAATTTTCATTGTGTACGAATATAACATAATATACAGTCATACTCAAATTAAAAGTAAGAAAATAATAATTAGAATGCCAAATATTAAAAAAAAAACAAAAATAATAGTATAAATAACACAAATTTACAAAGTAAGTGAAATAATAATATATTTTAAAAAAACTTCTCCAGCTATAACAGGATAATAAGTAGGTAGTACATGGTTATTAAAAACTGTGTTGAAATCCTTTATTCCACCCGTACGTAACTTCCACATTTGTTCCCGGTTCTAGCCGAGCAGCATAATGCTCACTCGACCGTTGTCATACTGTAGCCGTGTCTTTGTATAAGAACAATACTTTATCTCGCTGAGATTATAGGCACTTGCGTTAACGAGCGGGCCTACTGGACGTAAAACCTTTTGTCTTGAGATTGGTCGCAGGAAATTCATCACGTTTGAAATACGACTTAGCTTTAATCAACAGAATTTGCTTGATATTTTAATTAGATTCTCGGCGTAGGAGGAACGCAATCTACTGCTAAATGTAGACTACCTAGAGTAAGTACCCATTCTACGCTGGACTCAAGGGGAACCACAGCTGCTCTAGACATTTCATAGGCAGATGAGACCTGCGCCCAGGCGCCGATTTTATATCACAGGCACCGATGAAGATGGAATGTCTCTTATGGTACTGATTTCCCCGGTTGTGTGACTAGGACACTACGCTGGAACATCACGATACAAGCAATGGCAACGGTCCAGAAATGATGGCAACGCTCGGGACATATTTTGAACAAAGTCCTACCTCCAGATTCCAGACTTCAAAATTTTAATTTATTGGATTTATCAAAGTTACCATGCCGATAAAAGTTACTATAGCACGTTGCAGATTGTCGTTGGTAATCATGTATACATTTATGTAAAAGCGAAGTTAAATTAAAACTTGAAATAAATTGTTAACTAAATATACAAGTTATTGAAAACACGACATATTTACTTTATACTTTTAGTTTTAGTATCAGTCTGTTTTAAAATACCTAATTATCTTTATTTACTTTACAATAGATGGATTCCAAGTATTTGAACCAATTTCTAAAACTAAGAATATCAGATAAGTTGGAATCTTTGTGTTTTTTCTAAAATGAAGAACATTTTTGTTGGTGATATGTAGGTAGGTAGGTACTAAATTTCAATTATTTTATCAAAAAGCGGAATAACATTTTGCGAAGAATTAAAATTGAAATGTCATTGTAGTACTTCATAGATAACATCTAATTATTTTGGTCACCCTTCATCCAATTGCGGGTATAATTACAATTATTGACGTTAAAAGCTTATCTCAAATATTTAATGATCTTGTACCTATTGGATTTCAACAAGCATAACTATTCCGGCGTCAATGAAACGGCTCTATTTTTTATTTAATTAAATTCTATAATGAATAAATTGATTGCTTCGCGTTGCGGTAACCTAAACTAACAGAATGAATAACTAATGCGCCGACTAACTTAACCCTCACCAGTTCCGCAGAACTAACGTAAATTGTGGGATGCCGCCTACCTACTCCCTTAATTGTCACCCGCGCGTTCTTGTGCCCAGTGGTTTCGTTTTTTAGGGTCCTGCGCCGCTAAGAGCCAAAACGATACTTTTATAGGATTATAATGTCAACCAGTTAATAAAACAAACGGTAAAGCCTTTGATTGCGGAGGCATTAGAATTGTGAGTAATATTTAATTATAATAATAATAATTCTCTGTCTACCCCGTAAGGGATAAATACGTGATATAGGTATGCATTTAATTTGTGTTTATGTACTTAATGAAAACGAATTGAATTTGTAATTTTATTTCAAACACAATGTCTGTTGCCGACCGACCAACCAACCATTTTTACTTATTTACTTGTGTTTCTATTTTTAAAATTAAAAAGCAAGATTACGGTCTATTATCTAAAAATGTCATATACACATGAAGTGTAATTAAAAATGCTGTCTCCAAGTTCGTGTTCTTATTCATACGTTTCAATGTCTGTATGGTTTATGATTATGAATTATGAATATGTCATCTTTTTCTAGAGTGTAATTAAAATTTCTTTAAATTTTTATTTTTTCACATACCTACGTTACACACACTTTCTTACTACCGTAACTTTAGTTATTAATAAGAGCCCAATCTCTGTGAAATTTGAATATTTCTCGTTCCATTAATCAAAATAGAAATGATAATGAAGAAGTGTCAATATTCAGGTTATTAATCCAGGGATTTCCGTGTCCCTACATAGTCCGCTCACAAAATGTTATCTCAACGCTGACGTGAGTGAAATTCTATCTTTTTCTAAGTCAATAGATAAGAGAGTGATAGAATTCACTCGTGGCGATTAGCATTAACGCGCAATTCATTAGGTATCTTATCAAAGATCTCTGAAATTGGTAAAGTGCAATTGCAGCTCACATTTAGTGGTAAAACGGTTTTCTCTGGACAGAGCGAGTTGAGTCGGTAAATCAAACTGTACTGGTGACAGTTATATTGCTTTGGAAAATACTAACGTGGTTTAACTAACTGAAAATAATTTATGTAAGTTAACAGTTGCGCGAAATACCTACTTGATTTTCAAATGTCTTCATGATTGTGTAAGTGATTACGATGTGACGAAGTATTTCAACGGGTTTGAATTAAAAATAAAATAATAAATAAATATCTTGGGACAAATTACACCAATTGACTGTAAATGAAGATGTAAAAATTCCCTTTCCTATTATAAAATAAAAACATGTTTGTTGGGAGCTGCTTAACTGTGCAGTTTTATTGTATAATTTGTAAATCATCATTAGTGTTATTGGTAAAATAAAAAAAATTACAACCAAATTAAGAACCTCCTCCTTTTTTTGAAGTCGGTTAATGAAATGAGTTAAATTTTCATTGTTTCAATTTGGGTGGTTTGGGGCGATGCGGGGGTCTTATCACGACGTCTAATGCGATTCAATTCCAAGACAAAGTTGGATCGATCGCTGTCAGATACACACTAGAAGTGTCAAAAATGACAGCTAAAGAATCTGAATTAAATAGCGACGTCATGGTACGGCCCTAGAACTTGAAAATCGAATAGGTATAGACTGTTACAAACTTGAAACAAATGAAGCACCCAAAGCAGAACACAAACAAAGTTGCAATACTTTTTTAAGTCCAACAAAATTGTCGTTAGTGACCTGTTGCGCGTATCGCATAACGGCGGCTGGCGATCGGCCAAACGGCCTTCTGCGGCTCTTTTACATAATTCCCTCGATCCCCGATAGCCCACGTTTTGAAGTTATTACGCTATCGGTGATTTTTCAATCGTTTTTAAAAAGTGCAATTTAAACTAATGCCTCAGACTGATCGCTTTTTAGCTTTAACCGCCGATAAAAGGCTTAATCGCCGTTTATGTTCACACGAGCGGATCGCCTCGTGGCTCAAACCGTTTACTTACATAGGTACAAAAATTGCGATTTTAAGTTTATTGGAAAAGCGTTCCACAACCGGATAGTCTTAACATTAGACGAATAAACGTAATTTAGAGTTGAAAAAGTAAATAACAAACATTTTCAGATAAAATTTTATAGGATTGACAAACAGTAAATTTTTTTTAGCGATGAGTTGCAGGATTAAAGAGGAATGCCGTGGTGAAGGACAAAAACGAAAAAGTTTCGGCAAAAACGTATTGGAAGCCACTTGAACTGTCACTGAAAGTCAGAGACAGTCGTATTATGTAAACCGAATGTAAAAAGGTATGATGAAAGTTAAAACTTTAAGGTAATGCCCAGTTACTATTCTCGGTGAGTGGGATTGGATTGGAAGGTAGGTAGGTATGTAGATAGGTTGCATTCATTGCATGCGGGCGGGATCGATCGCGTCCGGCGCCGGATGCGCCCGTTCCGCGGACAGCAGTTTGTAATTACGCCGGTGTCATGCCGTGAATGATACCAATTTTATCGGACCCAACATGCCAGCCGGGGTAATGCAATTCTTCTCAATTTTCACACGTGCCGCGAGTATATGCTACCCCTAAATTGTTATAGAGGTCTACTCCGAATACAATAGTATACCATTCGGGGGCGAGATCTTAGGTCCGAAGGCTTCCAGCTTCCATATTTTGCTGACAGCTTTCTTGTACAATATATCAGTTAAGATACTCTGTTAGCATAGTATACATCGACGATAGATCGGTAGGTATATTCAGTATTTTATTGTCTGAATAAATAATAGCAAGGATCTTTAACACAAAAGCAAGCCAATTTGGGGCAACTTTTTTCTACGAGTTCGAGATTGAGCGCTCAAATTTAATGTTAAAATGTTTGATAGATCAAGCAGCAAATTACACTTTTAAGCGTACCTACAGCGTACCTACACGTAATGAACATGACTGTGCTTCGCTCAGCTTATGTACTTCCTCTTTCCAAGAGAAAGGATCTCTGGGGCTCCCCGGCAAACGCCGTGGGCAGATGCGAGTAACAAATTAATCTCAACAAAGGTTGTTTTTCCTTTAAAGGTACGATAATGAAAATGCATTATTGTTTATGACACCCTGGCGTACCAATAGCCACGTCTGTACCGAACATAGAGGAATTAACCAAATAGAGGCGGTAATACGGGCTACTCGATTCCGCAACACATTTTAGTGATTTAGGGTATCCTTTCTGTTACAGACTCTTTGCGACGCCCTCCTTCTACAATTGCTTAATGGTTAATTAGCAAGATTGTGGGGCTATAGGTATGGATGGAAAATGGAATCAAAATAGTAATGGGTTGCTAGCCACATGTTGCTGGTTAATGGTTTGTAATGTTGACTTATGTCATGCCTAGTCTCATTAATAAATGAATAGTCACTTAGTGTCAAAAACAATTTCGAAATTATGTGTTTCATAGCCTGTGCCACGCAACGAGTAAACATTAACTATCCATGTCGATTACATAGCTGCTTCCCTAACTCTAGTGACCTACTTGACTTTAACTGGCCAATCAGAGTACCTACAGCAAACACTGGCTTGGCGATTTTTTTTTCTCGTATAATTTGCAGGGAATTTTGACTCTATTAGTTATTTCCTCTATGGTCCCGACCCATCGCGCCCCTCATAAAGCTATCGCGTAAGACAGCCGCTGGGTTGAGAATAAGGCTCAGGGTTGCAGGCTTGGAATAATTAATTCCTGAGGATAATGTTACGAGGACAATGCATGCCACTGGAAACGTTGTCAGAATTAAATATTATGCCCTCAATTAATGCAACTTCACTGTACCATGTTAACAAGAAAATTTGTGTGAGTGGAATTAAAATGTGATTATAGATTACTCATTTATATATATTGGGGTGCATTGGGGTGCACTTTCATTAGTGCAGACGTGCAAAGTCCTATCAATTTTGTTTGAAATATATACACGTCTCTTCTCGTTCCCTTTGTAACTTGAGAATATGTCTTTCAATAACATGGATTTCAGTTAATTTGATTGGTTGATTCTGCACATCCTTGCTCCGCTCTGCTTTAATGCAAGCGCACCTTTGTTTTTATCATAATTATTTCCGTTCCCGGGCCCGGGACTTGATGATAAAAAATACGAGTATGCTAATAAAAAAACACGTAGACGTTTCGATCACGTTACATGAGATTCAGGTAAATAAAAAAACCCACTTGCTCGTTTGCCTTCCTATTCATATAAAAAAAAAAATGTGATTTTAACAATATTTAGTGTGATTTAATCCACTGATAAGACTTAGGCAAATAAAAAATGAGTCTAGTTAATTTTAACTAGACTTTTTTTTTATTTACCTAAGTCTTATCAGTGGATTAAATCACACTAAATATTGTTAAAATCACATTTTTTTTTTTATATGAATAGGAAGGCAAACGAGCAAGTGGGTCACCTGATGGTAAGTGATCACCACTGCCCATAGACACCCGCAACCCCGGAGGGATTGCAGATGCGTTGCCAACCTAGAGGATTAAGATGAAGTGCCTCTTGTGCCCGTAATTTCCCCGGCTGTCTTACTCTCCACACCGGAACACAGCAGTGCAAGCACTGCTACTTAGCGGCAGGATTAGCGAGTAAGATGGTGGTAGCAATCCGGAAACGCACTACCGAGTTACCATGCTACGTGCTACGCCTTTCGAGTACCATTGATGGTTTACAGTTAGCCATGCAGAGCGGTTGAGACACGGCGTTCCGCAGACCGCGGGCGGTGATGAGGGTAGAACAACTAACCCTACCGTACCGTACTAAGAGCGTATTTTTATTTTTATGCACCGACGAAACGCGTTTAAAGCACCGTAAGTACCCAAGAAGCAAGTAACTAAATCTCATTTGAAGGGCGTTAACGCACGTCACCTGCAAATCGTCGGCGTATAAAATACGACGTGTGCATAGGTGAAAAGCCTAAGTAAATGTCCTGTTATATGTAGCAGTGTACAGAACAACTGATATGTGATTTAAGCCATTTCTCTAGTTTGGAACGTATATAGCATAATACAGTGCCTCCAATGAAAAGGGGAATAAAACGAGTTAATATGCCCTTATATTTTTTTGCACCATTGGATTCAGCGTGTTCTGTTGCGTATTGTGACAAAAGGATATCTTATATCGGATAGCTATCCCCTAAGCCAGACTTTTCGATTACGCTACGGGCCTAATCCATGCTGGTCTGGGAGCAAAGAAAAAACATAGAATGCACCAGTTGCTTCTCTACCCGCGCAGATGGTAAAATACCATCGAGGGAATGGGCGAAACTTATAGGAATCATGTTATAGGCGATGAGGCTAGCAACCCATCACAATTTTGATTCCATTTTCCACCTATACACCCTCAATCTTGCTAATTGTGGCCTGTAGGTACCTGTTACCTTAGGCTCTGTCTACCCCGTAAGGGATAAAGACGTGATTTGTGTATGTATGTATGTATGTACGGGCATAACTCACCGTTTCTCCAAAGCAATATCATCATTCAAAATTCCAATCTTAAATTCAAAAGCAAAACGACTGTAGCAAAACTTCGGAGTCGGTAAAATAAAAATAGCTGCCGTTAAAAGTTGGTGTATCGGAAAGCGGGTCGGCAAGTTGTCACTGCTGGCTGTACCGCCTGCAGCTATTGCCACCATTCAATGTTAGCACAGTAAATACTGAAGCAGGATGCCGGGGCTAATACAATAGGCACACCAAGTCTGAAATATTATTCTTCAGAACTTTCCTTCGTAGTTGCTAGACAGTTAAATTGTTTTCCAACCTCCGAGTTGGAGGTTGCGGAGGCTACCAAACAGGAAGCAATATAATAAGTGTCTATCGCGGATATAAATGAGTAAAGGTAAAGGTTTAAATTTCTGTGTAATTTGCGTTGCTGAAACTAAAACATACGTTGTATGAAGATTCTGACGATCACATGCAAATGTCGCGGAATAACAAGCTTTTAATTCATGGACAAGTTTGACGATTTTGGTAACGCACAAGATATGGCGATAGAAAATTTTCGCAACCTTATCAATATCGATTTATGTATGTATATGTTCGTAAATTAGTATAATGGAGGCAAACACTTCTACATAATAATATCTCCGTAGGGAGATCACGTAGCCTACTTTAGTACAAATATGGCCCTGTCAAGAAACAGTTACTAATCGTAGACGCTAGTGTGCTGATTGTTTGGTTTACTGTGATGTCTCACGAGTAACATGTGACGTCCAATTTCCGTTTTGTCGAGTTGTTCCACTAGCAGTCGGCCTCGTCACACACATTTATGAATAGTCTTTGTTTTATTAATTCATGTTCAATAAAATATTACACCCACATACATTAAATATTCATCTACTCTCTTTTGCTCAAATACATTATACGTACGCTCTATAGATACGACTAACTGACACAATTATATTACTACCTACTTATTTAAATTGTTATATTTCTTTAGATTGGATAGAGTTATTGATACTGCATAGTATCTAGAGTTCTACTTATAATACTTTTCAATTTAATCAGCTCTATAATTTGATTTAAGCACGCTATTTTCCATGCAACACTAAACTCTAATAGAAATTCATTGTACCGGCAAATACAACAATTTGAACAATCTGTACACATTTTTCATTGCGACTCCGAATAACCTCAAGGTCTGGTAATGAAACAAAGGTCCGATGAGCGAGGAGGGCAATGATGAGGTCATCAGAGGGCGTAATTAAATTAAGCCGAATAAAGCTCGGCCCACGATGGGGATTCAGCCAGCAGTTAAGCTGCTCCACTGTTGGCGGGAACCGTGTATTTGTGTTTGCTTTATAAAAAATACTTTGTAATTTCAATGTTGCTTCACAACTGTTACTTATAGTAAAGTTTCGTTCGGTGATTGTTTTAATAAACAGAGTAGGTACTCAATTTAGAAGGGTGTATTTTTAAATATTTAATATATTTTCTATCGATATATCAACATTTGATATAATTTCAAAGGGTATAATCACTCATTGTGTATAATAAACGTTTGGTATAATTTTAAAATATATACATTTATTTCGTATATTTATCGTTCGGTATAACGCTTATTTCTTATAACGCTAACCTAACCTACCCAACTTTTTTTATAGCAGTTCGTTTTTGTTGGGGGACGCAGTTCAAACCTAACCTAACCTACTTTTTGATAGCAGTTCGTTTTATGATTATGTCTCTAATAGGAAATAAGCATTATACTTAAAGAATGTTATATTAAATGATATTATATCAAATGATCATTATAAGAAATGATAATTATGTCATATGTAAATATATTAAGTGTTGTTATATGATTTAATAATTATATCAAATGAGCGTTATTGCTACTAATATTATACCAAAAATGTTTATAGCCATCGTTGCGCACCCAATTTAGAAACCTATCGAAAAAAATGTTTGGAATTTGACTCCAGCGGTGACGAATGGATACAATCAAATGGTAATACGAGGCAATACAATAATTTATTACATGCTACCTGATACTTATATGCCCAAGTACCTATATCATCATCATCTCCAGGTTTAATTCGTCCCACTGTTGGGCACAGGCCTCCTCAGAAAAGAGACAGATTTCCAGCGCGTGACGTCGTTTCATTACTTATCACGATCGTATGCAATTGACATCAAACATTACTGCCACAAAATAAGGTGTTAATTTGAACGAATATGTTAATGTTTTTTGTATAATCTGATACACACACACAACATATAGACAACGCCGCTTGGACGTGTCTTGAGGAACTTTTATTTGCGATTGGGAGTCTAGTTTCCATTTGATCCTTTTTCCCTCTTTGTCATCTCTGGAATCATCATAAGCTTAAACCAAAAATGAACGCCAATCCGGAGCATGTCAAAACACAATAATATAATCTTGCATACCTAAATAAACATCCGCCACATCAAGAACCTTCACCAGATTTTAAAGGTAACTTCTGCGTAAGCCAGTAATCGTTTCATGTACCTAATAACTTACACTTACACTTTGATTAAACATCCGCCTCAGTCCGTGTTTCACATTATGACGTGGGCGTGTTCCGCTGTCAGTAGACAACCGTTCAGCCTACCCGCTCCATATTCCCGTAGAGCCTTGGAGTACTAAAGCTCAATGTTGCATAACCAGAGACCCTTAGGTAGGAGCTCGTTAAATAAATCGCTGCCATGTTCATTTCTTAGTGTAATCGCGTGGATATCACTGCGTAAGTCACGGGGAAAACCACTTACCTCTATCCTCAGTGTAATGTTAATTTACTGAACAAACGCCATAGCTGGATGTGAAATGTAACAGGACATTGAAGCCTTCATTAATTTGCTAATGTGAAGTGTAAATGTACCTAAGGCACATGTAGAAATTATTCCAAATTATAAAAGCACGCTTCAGAGTATCTGTCACTTACTTATTAATGAACTGCAAGTTACTAGATTTTTCCCGAGGCTCAAATACGTAGAGTTAGAATGTTCCTTTAAAGCACCTTTACTCACTTTTACCATCACCATACTTCACAATCAAGACCACCTATTGCTTATATATTGCTTTATTCTTAATTTTCATTGACATCTCCTAATACTAAGGATCGCCTTAGTCTCAGTTAAACTTTAAAAGACGGAGTCCAAAAACACCTCCCCACGCGTGACTTGCACCGCGCCAACCTCGTATAGTCAAGGAGACACAAGACGGTGTCACCGAAACAACGTGCACGTTATTTACACAAATACGGTCGGCTTATCAATCCGGATATAATTGAATTAGACGGGAATCGACAGGACGAGGGTTCAGCGTGCTCGTAACGCCAGCGCCGAGATTACCCGATGACCCTCGCTCCGAAACTTGGACACTATGTAACTTTGAGTTGTTATTGGGAATTGATTATGGCTGTATTGATTTAGGGCGTCAACGGCTTAAGGACCGTAATAGGGCATTCAACATAGTGAAATAAACGGAGCAATCTGTAGTCCTTCTTTCAAGAGCGTTTTCCTGGCGGCGGCAGCCGACATGTACCTACCTAATACGCATGAACGTCCTGCTTGCGAGGTCAGTCCTGCGCGGTTTATTTTAAAAGTGACCTTGAACTAGTAATAATTTACTAGGTGTCCCCTTGTTTTGTAGACAGAATTTTCACAAAATTTCATTTTGTAGATTTATTTAAAGAAATAAACTACTCTTAGAATATTAAATCCAATATTTTCATTTCAGATACTCTTCATTTCAATGAAAATTATTTTAAAGACAATTTTCTTAATGCACTTTATTTCGTAGAATAGTTTTTTCAAAACATGACAATTGGTAGATTTATGATTCACATAATTTTAATTCTAAGATAATAACTTAGAAAAAGTAGGTTAGGTTAAGTTAGTACACCGACCCCAACAAAAAACAATTCTACCAAAAACTCAGGGCTATGTTACATGTTAAATTATCTGGCTGAAATGAAAGTAGCAACCTAGTATATGAAATTATTTTCTATGTAATGACTATTATATTAAGTTAATAATAATATAAGAACTAATAATATTTGATTCGTCATTCTACTATGTATGTTCCTAAATAAAAATAATATTGGTCTTAAAAATCAATGAATTAAGATTATAATGAAATGAGTTTTTCATAAACTGATCATTCTATGAAATGAGAATATGAGAAACAATTTCTGTGGAACAAAACTCTATAAAAATAATGTCTACAATATAGTGTACAACCCATTTCTTATTCCTCAACAACGATAAACTTAAAAACATCTTCAACATAGTGGGTTTAAAATTATAAAAACGGCTCCAATCTAAAGAGTATTTTAATTACTTGGCTATTAGATATACTTGTAATGATGGAGTTTACTACAATCGGCTGTGATGAGATGCAACGTATAACAAAAACCGCTGTAAAAGTCAGCCACAGTTTGCGGAATTTGTTAGCTTTTATTAAACTTGCAATGTACGTATTTTTTAGTTAAATATTGCTAGTTGAGTTTCACCTATTTACAGTCGTCGATCTGAGTTAAAATAACTAATTAATTAATGTACAGGCACCTACCAATTTTGAGGTTAATTCGACGACTAGTAGTGGGTCAAATTCGGCTTGCAAGATTTAACCTTAACAAATATAGAAACAAACATCGCAAGTTAAATAAAGCTTGTAAAAAGAAGTGATTCTGTACCAAAGTTCCAAAGAACCTCGCTGAATGGAGCGCTTATCACGCTGGCTAGATCTTTCTGACGCCGCAAAGTGTATTCGCAATAACGCCGCCTTGAGGTTCATTTCTACTCTTTACCGAACTTTTCTACTGCAGCAACTTGAAATGGTTTTTCTTTTCTTTTTTATTGCAGTTATAGTGAAGAAGCTCAAATGACTGTTTGGGTAAGGCTGTCTCAGCCCCCTGTCCTGTGTGTAACGTGATGTCCGAGAACCAAAACGCAAGCACGTGCATGTGTGTGGTCGCCAGTAGCAAGGCAATCATTGGTATTATATTAGTTCATAGACACATTCGTTGATTTTCTTTACACACGGGAAACGGCATTTGAGACGCTTTGCGATTCAGTAAATACATAAATTATAGTTTTGCGTAAAAACATATTTATGAGACCTTTATCCATACTGAATTTAGTCTCACACTAATTCAACCGCAGATCTAAGTGATGTTATGTCTACTCTCTTTCATCTATCTATCTATACATATAAAATGCTTTGTCCTGAATGACTCACTCACTCACGGATCACTCCACAGCCTAAACCGCTGATCGTAGAGATCAGAAACTTAGAGGGTGTGTTCTTTGTATGACGTAGGCATCTAATAAGAAATGATTTTCCGAAATTCAACCTCTAAGGGAGTGGAAAAGGGGGGCAAGTTTGTATTAAACCACGTGATTCCTTGGTAAATTCTCTTTAAAGTTGGAACGGCTCGAAAGTCATATTAGTACCGCATTTTGAAGGTTTCTAAACTTTAGAGAGGCAAGGAAATAAATGAGGTTTATAAGTCTGCAGCAACGGCCCCTATCTCCGTAACTATGTATAATTACTAGAATCTTGAAATTTGACACACAAGTAAGGAATCATAACTGCTAACAACCAATTTCAGGACTTTCCGAAATTCCCGCGGTTTAGGGAGTAAATGGCCTTATATTTTTACTTTGAAATGGTCTGGTTTATCTCCGTAACTATTATTACTATAATTATGATCATCATCATCATCATCATTCTCATTACTAGAATCTTTAAACTGGGTAACTAATACTATGATGTCTGAAGACTGATTTCTGTATTTTACAAAATTCTCCTAGGTTAAGAAATAAAAAGGATCATCATTATTATTATGATTTAGATCCTTGGTATTTGGCCGAAATGTTCCTTGAAGATAAAAAGGAGCATTTAGAATGGATTTTGCAAATTTCTCACGAGATACAAGGTCGGGATAGAAAATAATGACGAAATGAAATTTGAAGAAATAATTTTATGAAGGTGGTACCTATATAACTTTGAAGTCACCTGCGCGGACGAAGTATAAATAGAGTACAGTTCAACTTATTGGAAGCACAAATGAGCAGTCTAGACTGTAAACCACCGCTGTCATCGATTTCTAATTCCATTTCGTCATAGCAGTTTCAAAGGGTTTGTTTTTATTTTCGTAGTAGGTATATTATCCTTTTAAAACAAAAATAATTTTCCAAATCGGTCCACAACTGACTAAGTTCTGAGGTACCTAACAAACATAAAAAAACGCAACACAGTTGAAACCTCCTCCTTTTTCTGAAGTCGGTTAAAAATAAATTTTAATATCTGCATCCGAAGACACAGACATACAACAAAGTTGTGGTTTATTTTATTTTTGTGTTCTGGAACCCTAAAAATAGATTCAAAAATTTATTAATATATTATTCAAATCTATATTAAAACTGGCAGAGAACGTGTCTCATAGCTTAAATAGATACACGGTCTTCTAAGGGTCCATTTTTTTAATATTCGAAGGTCTTAATTTTAGGCCAACGCTCACAGTATTTATTTATAATGCAAACCGCAAACCCTTTTCCGTAGGTACGCAATTACGGACACAACAAATTTTGTCCCTAATTTAATTACTAAACGTACCTTCCATTAGGTTTTATTTCGTGCACATTTCTCTTATAATAGCCACAAGCCAAAGGGAAACGGGAAAAAATTAAGGTTAATTCGTGATTTTTAACCCTATCTTAAAATTGGTTTCGTTCTGGATTTCTTAATCCTCGTCTGTGCTTGGTCCGTTTGATTTGAAACTCGTGACGTTTTTACGTAGATTTATAGAAAGGAACCTGAGCTCAGTTCTATGTGCTATTAAGTTGTAAATGGTCACTGATGATAGTTTTTTTCTGTTTTATCTTTCAGTCAGTCCATAAATGGACACCAATGTAGCCAACAGAAAAAAAAACACATCATGAGAAAAAATTGATAATAAACATTCCATGTTTAAAATTTGCATACATACACAGATAAATCACGTCCGTATCCCTTACGGGGTAGACAGAGCCTAAGGTAACAACTAAAGACCACGTTTAGCATGATTGTGGGCATATGGATGGAAAGGGGAATCAAAACAGTGATGGGTTGCTAACCACATCGCCTAAGCATGATCATGATTTAAAATTTGAATTAATTTAAATAAGTCTAATAAATTTAAATACCTAAATCTTAAGAAGCTCCAGTTCGTGTAATAATAAATAAAATAAATAAATAAATATCTTCGGACAAATTACACCAATTGACCCAGCCCCAAACTAAGCAAAGCTTGTACTATGGGTACCAGGCAACGGAATAATTTAACATTATTTGGCTAAATTATAAAACCATCCCAGAATAACAAGTGTAAACGCGACGCGTGTTGCATCTCGCACGGATATTGCACGACCTAGATTAGGTCCGAGATACTTAGTGAATACATCAGTAGCGAACACATGACAAAGGCGACTGATGAACACCAGCTGACGGCTTTTAATACACTGCACACAATACGTCTACCTTGTTTTTTCACGGGCTTTAATTTTGTCGGACATATTTTGCAGTTTTAAATTGCTGCAATGCAAAACTAAATATTTTTACTTTTACTTGGAAACTCTCACAGACAGTGACCCACGGGATTTAATATACTGCACACTATTAAGGCTTTTATCAGACTTTAAAAGTTTTATAGGTGTAGGTACGATACGCTGTACATTTTTATACTACCACACTACACCATAATTATTGTGACTCGTTACTATGACATTTGCAACACCAACTGGATAGTGCAGGAAAAATAATTACTTATTGTATAGTAAGCGTCGTTGCGGTTTCAGTTTTCTTTTTCATTTTCTCGTAAACAGCAGTGCGAGTATTTTTCATTTCGAGGAAGATTTGTTACATTAAAGACGTCTCATTACGTATACTCTTAGCTCAGCTGCAAAAGACTTTCCTTACTCACAAGTTTTGCGTTTGTTCATAATTATGTAAGGGTTTTCTCGTTACTCATGATACGGAGCCTACTACGAATAAGTTTTAGTACCGATTTAATTATCTTTACATTTTGGGTTACAAACTATATTCTATTAGCCAACCGACTATAGTAGGTACTAAATGACAATACACAACAAAATAGGATACAAGATGCACAGGCACAACAAAAAGGGCATCCATTATTCGCGTGATGTTCGAAAGGGAGAAAGTTGAAGAAAACACTAAATATCGCGAAATTTTAAAGAAGTTTTGAAGACTGCTGTCATCAATGTCACGACATTTTGGCAGGATGGTTGAGGGGTAGCGAAAAATTTTGCGCAGTATCACTAGAGGGCGGTAAGGTACCAAACGGTCACAAAACGCGCGACGATCAGTCATGGCATGGCCGAAGAAGCAATAATTATACAAGCGCACATGGAGTAACTTTTTATATACCTACTGACAAGTACGCGAAGCAAGGTCTGAGATTTTACGCTTGCTCACGCTCTGTAAGACCATAACCCAGTACATAAGTCCAGAAAAGTTATTGATAAAATTGCCCTAATAGATGAACTTCTTATTATTATAATACATTATGCAATCGTCGACAAGCTATCCAACCTTTAACCAACAGTTTCAGGTTGCTTAAGCATGTTGCTTGGCGTGCAGATAATTACTGTGAGAGTAAGGCTGAACTTTACTCAAAGATTAACCTGAGGTATGGCTAAATTTGCATTAAAGTCAGGTAATTTATTTGGACTTAGACTTGCATGCCATTTTTTAATTACTTAACCGCAAGCCGGTAAATAAATAGTAATTAACGATAGCACGAAAAAAAAAATCTTTAAAACATACCTACACATGCTACTATCGAGAGGTAATAATTTTTTAAATTAAAATGTATTATTTAGTTATTTTTCATCCCTTGATTTTCCAGTAGAGTATACCATAGGGTATGCCGTATCATACCTGATACATACCTACAGTTCAATTTATTTTTATGTTTGTTAAATTGTAACGCTTAATTTGCAAGCTCATTTTGTATAATTTTTTTTTTGTTTGTTTGATAACTTTAACAGCTTTTTGAAGAGAAAGTTGCGTTGGAACAAAACTCTGTAACCTAATAATATCAATGGTAGGAGCTTGTAACGTCAACATCTACGACAAGTCGGTCGAGTGTAGCCAGCCTCGTGCCTTCGCATAACAATTTCAGCTTATGCATTCCAAACATCGGCCACTCAGTTTTACGTCAAAGTTTATTTATCTATGTATTCTACGTAGCCGGTAAATGGCTGACTTTGCATTCCAGGCACATTACGTAGAGTCGCTACCTGAAATCGGAGCAAATGACATGCTGTAGTGAAGTACGGCCCCGCACACCGTTGAATAATGTTTAGATATGAAACGCAGGACAAATTTAAAGTGTTTGGTTCCTGTAGACAATCACTTATACATACACTTCATAAACAGTTTCAACGTGTTTGTAATGTACTTAGATGTATATACGTTTGTTTTGTAGGAAGATATATACGTGATGTCAACTTACTGTAATACGGCATGTGGGGTTACATAATTATGTAATTTGACCTTTACCCAAAAATGTTTGTTTAAATCTCTTCACGCTAGTTTGCCTGTAGGTTCATCGCTTTTCTCGTTGTGTTTGCAACAAGGGTATTTTTTTCAGGTATTGCAGTCAACGTCTGACATATTTTGCTCATTCACACTCACAATGACGGATCGCGCGCGTTTAGTGGCCGTTTCTTTGTTACCTTTAGAAACAAGTGAAAACTTTATGAGTAGTTGTTAACACATTTCTAATTAAAAAAAAACTTCTACTTAAACCTAATCTGACAGTGAAGAAAGGAGCAAATTTAAATTAGAATTTAGAGTATTAGTATGGATGACATGTACTTTTAATTGTAATTTGTGGACTGGAAGTTATCCGCGGTTCGACCACAAAGTGAGATTAGCATCGTAATAGCCCCTTACATAAGTATGTCGTGACCCGTGAAATTCGGGAATTCTTTGAGGCCGGTAAAGTAAGAAGCATTACCAAGGGGGCTAGCATGAGCGTCGTTTCCTCAATTGTCAAACAGCGCGTTTTTTTTTCAGAAAATGAACGCGCTAAGCGACAAACGAGGAAGGGTCGTGTGCGTTTCCAGTTTTGTGATCGTAGAAAAGTTGCTAAAGCGAGGACAGATGAAAACTGTGGAGTAAATAAGTAAACATTTTAGTTGTTGACCAAAATGTACACGTATGATCTGAAGAACAAAAATCTGAACCTTTCACGTTTTTGTTTGTACATTATATATGGCTCATTGCTCAACATGCACTGTAAAACTTTTAAAAGCGTTAATGATGGCGCTGTAGAGAGAGACTAACCTTTTATACCTAATAGGAATGTTGCGATTCAGTGCCATTAGATGTAGAAAGGCCTAATATTATTATCGTTAATGTAGATCCTATCATTTTGTTTTGTTTGTGGTAAATTAACCAATGATATTTAAACCACTGAAGACATTTAATTGCTCCGCTTACATCAGTCTGTTTCTGGGACAGGCTTGTGCAGAGCCCAACGCGACGTCTCAAAGTGCTTTGACTCGCCTCACCCCTCGGGACTGAGGTCTTCACGCCACTAAACACAAGTAAACCTTGAGCCTTTTAGTGTAATATTAACTTTTGAATAAACTACATTTGAGACATATAACCATTCGAAATCGAGCCATTTGACATGTGACGGTGACAACCACAGTGAATCCATTCCAAGTTTATAGTTTCATGGCTTTCGCGTGGAATTTGTAACGCTAATAAATTGTATTTTAAAGTATACTATGTTGTAATGTCTCGAGTAAGTTAATCCCTAAGTGCCCGTTGTTTTGTATACATTTGTAAAATTTCGGGTCTAACGTAAACCATAAATAAACTGAATGGATACTTTAAAACAGAGAATGAAAAAAATTGTTTTGTTTCGTTTAAAACGATACATAAATCTTACTGCAAAAATTACATTGTAATTTAAAACACGATGAAGGCTAACGAGCAAAATAAAAGAAGTTAATTTCATAGGTACTTAATTTTGTGTAAATTCATTTGCGTCAAATTCACTGCTATGCTATGGTATATTTTTGTACAGGCACCATACAATTTACGGAACGAAAGAAGTCTCAACATATTTCTTTTGTTTTGCTACTTGTACGATGACTAAACAAACTGGCTGCATAGTTTAATAAGTTGTTAACGCCATGAAATTTGAAAACATTTGGTTAGAAACGTTTAAGAGTTAACTTAAAACTTAAAAGTTTTTATTACATTTTCGCTTAAATACTAACTTCGAACACTGGAAAAAACTAGATAGGCACAAAATTGAGGTGATTTTGTAATGCTTCATACTGGAGAATTCTATTGTTTAATAAATAAATATCCCTTCCTTTTTTTCAGGTAATTGACAAGGGGAGAAACTGAAGTACCAGTTTCAAAAACCGTTTTATTTTGTCCCTGGCTAAATACCGCCAGTTGTCTAACTAAAACAAATTTACGGCGTAGTAAAGACATCCACCATTTAACATGGTCACACTAAAATGCAGGAATCCGGAAAATTACAGATAGCCGGAATTTCAATTTTCAACTGAAAATAGAGGTTCATTCTTCACTGTCAGGCCAACCCATACTGAGCCGAATTCCGACCTAGAATTAAAGTTGCAAATATGCAGAAACTTAAGTTATAATTACTGTGAAAGTTAGCCACGCTCAATGCGGCATTCAATTAAGTTTGATAAAGGTTCAAGCATTCAGCCTTCAAAACGAGAACAACGTTCGGGACCAATTCGCCAGACTTAACAATCTGGAGATCTCTGGTGTGCCATTGAGAAAGAACGAGAACCTTGTACACATCTTAAGCTCAATTTGCAATAAAGTAGGTGTCAACATTGACTTTGATCGAGAAGTGGACTCCATTCATCGGGTGCGCCGTTTTGTCAAATCAGATAGCGAAAATGGCGGTAGCCCGAGCAGCGGCGCAGTCGTTGGCCCGGCTGCTGACGGCGACGACGACAGCCCGGGCGCCGGCGGCGAGCCGGGAGCCAGCGGCGCCAGCAGCGACCCGCGACCACCCGCCATTATTGTAAAATTTACAAGGCGCTTTTTTAAGGACCAGATTTTGGCGGCAGTGCGCGCACGCAGAGGCCTTACGAGTGCGGATATCGGCCTGGCTGGGCCGGCTGTGAACCTGTTCGTCAACGATCACCTTACACCTACCAACAAACTTCTCTTGAAGCGTACCCGCCAACTCAAGATCGATCTCCAATACACTTTTGTCTGGACCCGGGATTGCAAGATTTTTATCCGTAAAAACGAGACTTCGAAAATATATCACATAAAAAATGACTCCGATTTGTCAAAACTGAAGTGACTAGAATTATTATACCGTATCATAAATCTGTTTACATTATTAAGTCACTTTTCTCAGCTAACGGCTTACGTATTTGCATATTGCACTCATCTTCTGTCTGTCTACTTTGAAAAACAACTATTATTTATACCCAAAAACAACAATCGTGCCTGTAATTGTAAAAGTTTGCATACACGTTCCACATTTAACTGTTCATACACCATGTTTAATATCGCATGCGCCTGCGACGCTCCCTACCCGCTATCAAATCTTTCAAATCTTATGCGTAACAAGTGCGAGTAAAATGATTTTATGCAATGGCTTCTAAGATATTTACTATTTACTATCAAAACGTCCGGGGGCTACGCACTAAATCACACAATTTCCTTTCTAACGTTTCGACAGCTGATTATGATTTAATATGTTTATCAGAAAGTTGGTTGAACTCCGATTTTTACGACGGTGAGTACTTCGACGACAGGTATGTCGTTTACAGGTGCGATCGATCTGAGATTGATAGTGGGGTGAAGCGGGGCGGCGGTGTTGTCGTGGCGGCGAGGCGCTCGCTACTGGCGCTGCGCCGGGACTGGCCCTGCCCCGCGCCCGCGCACGCCGAGTGCCTTTGGGTTTCAATACCGCTTAGTAATGTAAACAACAAGTCGCATCGTAGATTTTTAAACATCGCTTGTGTGTATATTCCACACGGGTCTCACCATAAGGAAACCGTCGATTCATTCTTTGACATAACCGCTCAACTAATAACTGACCACCCTGACGACACTTTTTTGTTGACCGGTGACTTTAATATTTCACGCGCTGAATGGATGCCTACCGGCGCGGGCGGCTTATTGTTGAATCCCAGCAATAATGATTTGATACATTGTTTGAGCGATTTTTTGGCTATCAGTGGAATTAACCAATTTAATAATGTTTTAAATATAAACAAACGTGTTCTAGACCTAATTTTTTGTAGTAGTGACTGCCTAGTAACAAAGTGCGACTTTCCACTTACTCCGGAGGATGCTCATCACAGTGCATTATTAATTGATTTAAATTTAAGTTACACCGCCTCAATGAAGGGTGCCGGTGCTGTTTTTTATAGATTTCATTCATCTGACTTCGATGGCTTAAACAAAGACTTAGCAGCCATTGACTGGCACTTGTTTTTTGGTGACCTATGTTTGGAGGGATGCGTCTCAAAATTTTATGATTTACTTCATGAACTTATTAATAAGCACGTCCCTTGTCACGTATCGCGGTCATCGAACTCAGCTCCGCTGTGGCACAGTCCGGCCTTAAGGAAAATTCTTAAAGAGAAAAAAAAAATTCATAAACTTTGGAAACTTTATGGTAATCCGTTAGACTATGAGAGTTTTAAAATATTAAGAAAAAGAGCAGCGAAAATAGAAATCGAATGCTATAAGGATTTTATCATTTTTTCTGAAAACAAAATAAAGACAAATCCAAAATTTTTCTGGAAGTTTGTAAAAACAACATTATCAAGTAAGGGCATACCCCAGACCATGCACTATAAGGATATTTCAGTCTCGGACGGAGCAAGCATCTGTAGACTGTTTAGTGACCACTTTCAGTCCGTTTTTGAAAAGTCTGATCAGCCCCCACTTGATTTAAATTATTTAACACCCCCACCCAACGCTCTTTTCGATATCAGTTCTATAGAGATTAATCAGGAAATAGTTCTGAAATACCTTAAATCTGTTAATGTAAACAAGGGAGCCGGTCCTGATAAAATACACCCATTGTTTATTAGTAAATGCGCTGCTACCTTGGTATCACCGATCACAATTATCTTTTTAAGATCTGTTACGGAGGGTCATTTTCCTACGATCTGGAAAAAAGGATGGATTACACCAATTCCTAAGGGTTTGATTAGCCATGACATAGAAAAATATAGACCCATATCAAAACTCTGTCAGTTTGGTAAAATACTGGAAAAGATTGTCACTGACCAACTAACTAATGTCATCCGTCGTCACATTAATCCTAAACAACATGGATTTTATAAGGGTAGAAGTGTGGAGAGTAACCTTCTATTATTCAGCGAGGTGGTCCGAGACGCTATGGACAGCAATTTGCAGGTAGACGTTGTGTACACGGACTTTGCCAAGGCATTTGATAAGATATCTTTTAATACTTTACTACTTAAGCTTTGGAATCTCGGTGTGCATGGGGATCTTTTTCGCTGGATTAAGTCATATGTAGAAAATCGGTCGCAGGCTGTTGTGCTGGGCGGGCATTCATCTGGGTATAAAGAAGCCTATTCAGGGGTACCACAGGGTTCCCATTTAGGACCAGTGTTGTTTATTCTTTATATAAACGACATTACCAAGCATTTAAATTACTCAAACGCCCTACTTTATGCGGATGATACGAAAATAATCCGAGTTGTTAAAAGCGTTTCTGACTGTGAGCTCTTGCAGAAAGATTTAAATAATTTTGAGAGGTACTGCAAGAAGAATAGTTTATTTTTGAATGCAAAAAAATGTTCCGTGATAACGTTTACAAGGAAAAAGAACCCGGTTATTCATGAATATGAATTATGTAGCAATAAGTTAAACAGAGTTCATGAGATACGTGATTTGGGGGTCATTATGGACTCCAAATTTACTTTCAATCCTCACATAGACCATATCTTGAAAAAGGCTTATAGACAGCTTGGATTTATTCTCCGCGTGGGTAAGCCATTTAAGCGACCTGCTACATATAAATTGTTATTTAATAGCTACGTGCGTAGTCGTTTAGAATTTGCGTCGGTCGTGTGGAACCCTCATTACCAAGTCCATAAGGACAGAATAGAAAAGGTGCAAAAGAGATTCGTGAAGGCCCTGGAGTTCAGAACAGGTCGACAATATGTTGATTATATATCATCAGCGGTGCGCCACAACATCCAGCCTCTGACCATCAGACGGTCATGTACCGACCTGTTTACTCTTTTTAAAATCCTCAATAACCTGATGGATGCCCCTGAATTGCTAAATGGTGTGAACTTTCGTGTCCCCCGGAAAAAAGAACGCATTTGCCGGAAAAAGGCGTTGTTTAGTGTTAAGAAACATAGAACCAGGCACGCGCAATTCTCGTACCTAAGACGTGTATGCAGGCTGTACAATGATAGTTGTATGGGTGCAGATTTGTTTAGCAGCTCGTTGGCTGTATTTAAAAAAAATATTAAAGATTTATTGAAGTAGGTATTTTACTATATTATATTTTATTTTATTGTATGTATGTTTATATGTATGTATGTGTATAAATAGGCTCAGGATTGTGCTGATGTTAATGTTGTATATATATAGATGTTATATGTTTTAACGTGTTTAACTGTACTTATTGTTATTTTATAGGAAACTGTAGGTCTATTTTTATAAAACGAAATCCTAGCTTTAGCTAAAATGTAATATTATTGTGTAAAACTGTTTGTTTCTAAATAAAGGAAAAAAAAAAAAAAAAAAAAAAAAAAACGTTATGTTACAGATTTGCTTCAAACATTTGTCATTTTAAATTATGCATACGAAATAATTCCCTTTGTTTTGTATAATCTCCGTAAATTTGTAATGTATAAGTCATGTAATGTATACCTAGGCCACAGTATTTTAACGAGTAATTTTAGAATAACCACCACTACCTACATCGATACCTCCTATGCAAAAGGTCGTAACTCGTTTTTTTTATCCAAAATGTCATTTTTCAGTCGTTATAAAGACAGTTGAATTATATAAATAAAAGAATAGACATAAAATCTCTGTTCATGTATTTATGTATTATAAAGATATTAATCCAAGCAAAACTTCCAAAAACTCAAGGGTGAATATTTTTCATAATTACGGAGTTTTGTAAATTTTAATAGTCGTATCATTTGAATTTTTCCACGAAAATCGTCGCATCACAACATTCAACGATTTGCGCCACTCTATTAGTCACAATAATTATGGGTCGTAACTCGTACTTACGACTATTATGCATTGCTTTAGTGAGACGGTATATCCGTTCATATAATCGAATTTATGACATACGACTTTATGCAGTTATTAATATTTACAGTACTTTCAGGTTATTAATTAACTCTACTTCTATTCATAAATAGTACCACTCGTAGGCTTCACGATGACGGCACGCAAATTTGAATTGCACTTGACCCATTTTGCCGGACACACCTAACAAACGTTTACGAAACCGCTACTTTACAATACATAATAACTATGGCTGATAAATAAAAAGTAAACTTATTACTTAAGCAAAAACATTAGAGTTACAACAACTAGCTAACTACTTTAAATAAACAAAAAACCATCATGGTCTTCATTCATGCCAAATTTTGTCTCTAGAGTATTTTATGTTGTGATTTCAGAATTTTACAAGCGTGAATCCCGATCCCATGGGAATTTCAAGATTAAAAGTAGCCTATTTTTCTAGATGTCCAAATATAGGTACCTGTCTATATGTATAAATATATGTAGGTTCATCAAATTTCATTGAAGTCCCTTTAGCTATTTATATTTAAGCGTGATAGTAAGACAAAGAGAGACATTCATAATAAGCTTTCACATTTATAACATTAGTAAGATTAGTAAAATGGCTAGGATGTCTAAACAAATGAGGTAATCGTTGACCAACGTCAGTTATTTTACAGTAATATCACTTATGCATATCCAATTTACATTGTCAACCCTGTCACCGTCGATAGGGTATTCAGCTGTATACTTAAGCGTATACGTGATGTATGTATATGCATGTGCTTCGGTCTTTAGGAAACATTGTTGTAAAGTTCAATAAAACTGGAAGGGCGAGTGTGGGCGCAAGCCCCACGCTTACCTGCTTCTGTGGAACTTATACTCAATAATTTTTATGAAGATTATGCCAAAAATAACACTCCGCAAGTCAGTCGTCGAATCAAAAATGGGCAATAGAGTGGACGAGTAGGTAGAGTTATCCTTTGTGAAACTCATTAGGAATTCTGATTTGTTGTCCACTACAAGCTTGCAAAGCATTTTTCGACCAGTTTTAGTAGACTGACTTTGTTGTACCTACACCATGTCAGTTTTGTCATTTGTGTTTGTTTCTTTATTTTTGATCGGTAAACCATGTAGGTACCTACTTCTATTAGGTACTACATGTAAATAAGATGAGCGTAAAATTATTCGCAAAAAGAAGTACCTACAGTCAGCAAAAAATCAGCTTGCACATTTTTTGTCATTTGTGTTTGTTTCTTTATTTTTGATCGATAAAGCATGTACTTCTACTAGGCACTACATGTTAATAAGATGAAAATAAAATCATTCGCAAAAAGAATAACAGTCAGCAAAAAAACAGCTTGCAATTTTTTTGGATCTATTTCTTTGTCACATTTAGTAGCTCTGTACCCGTGTACCTACGCGATACCGCCGGTCGTTACAACGTCGCTATCTCGTCGCGTCGACGTTCCGTCGACAGTCGTTAAACACTCATCGTTACACCGAACACCGACTTGGATTCGTCTCGGCTCTTTATTATTTTTAAATGGTCTTTTATTATTTTATATGCCACTGAGGACGGCGCCGTGAAGACTAAATATTTTCTGGTCATGTAAGGACGAATACTGATAAAAGAAACAAAAAAGATGCTTATAGATTTTTAGAACTTTTTGTAGGAGTAGAAATGGGTGTCTGTGCAATGTTATTCGCACTGCGGAACTAGGGCAGGTTTCCAATGGTCGTAACTGGTTGATGAACTGCCTTAGTTGTCGGTTCAAAACTTACGAAATTTTGACCCAGTTTCGGTAGTTGTCACGAAATTTAGAGTAGAATTGGGATCTATGTATGATTATTAGATTGCAATTGGAAGAGCTCCAAGTACCGTCAGCAAAATATTCAAGTGTTATTGACAATTAAAAAGACTCTTAATTATATCTAAACAAATTATAAATTATGATAGTTACAAGGGCGAAAAATTCAGCTAGCTTTGAGTCGTACTTATAGAGCGGACAATAGCGTAGGGTTTGTTTTTTCTAATGTCGTAATGACTTGCAACTCGTTGAATCGCTGTTGATTAATTTGATAAGGATGCTTCTGTCGGTGATGCCAGTGGCTAGCAATCAAGTAGCTTGCTATATGGACAAGAATTTTCTACAAACAGCTATTTTAAACTTGCTGTACTGGATGACGATTAAACGACTCTATTAGACTCCATAAAACCAATTTTTCAGGACTGACCTGAAAATGTAACCATTCTTAGGACTTTTGGTGTCAATGTAAGAATATTAGACATTAGATTTGATATTAGACACTCGTTAATAGTAGGTAGGCCATTATCTGAGACTATCGAAAGGACGTACAAAGATTGGATAACATTCTATAGTTAGATAATTTTCTTACATTATTGTGATCCTCAACACTAATCCGATTTCTGATTAAATCTTATACACTGGGACTCATACTTACTGAATACGTAGGTCGTCGGCTTCGTTCTATAAAAAGATAAGCCATTTCAATATCAGCTCTTGTGAATGGCGCCCACACGATTTCCGATTCCTTGTTGGTTAATAAATACACTGCCTTTTATCACGAAGTTCGGGTATATTTACTCTGACAACATAAATGTTCATTTATAGTACCTACCTACCTACCTACCGGAGCTTTTGTTGCCAAGTACATAACTAAAAAGGAAATCACAAAACAAATTACGTGAAATTCAAGAGAGCGCGGGCTGTAACTGGATAGAGATTATAGTACATGGAACTGTAGAAACAAATATTTTAAAATAGTTAAATAATAATAATAACTGTATACTAAATGAGCATAGGAATCATCTTATAGGCGATGCAGCTGGCAACCCATCACTATTTTGATTCCCCTTTCCTCCTATACGCCCACAATCATGCTAATCGCGGCCTTTAGGTCTTGTTACCTTAGGCTCTGTCTACCCCGTCAGGGATAAAGACGTGATTTATATGTGTGTGTGTAGGTATACTAAATTTATTCTCAGGGGGTTACCCCTGGTTTTTAAACAGGTAAAAAAGTAAAAGATACATACATACATAAATCACGTCTTTATCCCTTAAGGGGTAGACAGAGCCTTAGGGATAAAGAGCATAGCAGAGGTAGTAAATCGTGTTGTTACAAATATTTGTTCTAATATGAGGAAACAGGGGAATACGTTTGTATGGAGAAACAGCCACCCGATGGTTTGGTGCGTTTTCAAAGAAGCATTGCTTGAAATCCTCGTCATGTTATCGTTATCAATTTACTAAAACCTACCTACAAGGGGTGCGAGACAAAACTACACCTACAACCGAAAACTGCTTCAGCAAGTCCTTGCGCAAAATGGCCGATGACGTTAACACTTCCACATTGTGTTATTTTATCCTTGTGTACAACTTGCATGCAACCGATCCAAGAGGGTGTCACATATAATGGATACAATATCACTCGTAAATTTGATCACCCACTGAATCCGAAATAAAATGTATTGCGTTACGAATGAAGCGAAATATTATTGTGAGGCGAATTATGAGCGATAACAGAGTTGAGAAGTGTTTGAATTATTCATGTGAACCGCGATCGATGCGGAGGAGCTACTCTGCGAATGACAATGACATGTACCTACACCTTGCCTTGTCAGGTGTACAACCAGCGGTCCCTGGGGTACGTGCGCAACTTCGACTTGTTCAGTTTACGTAGTCACTACCAGATACACACAGAGTGGTGTAGGTAGGTACGCGCTAAAACCAGCGTCATGGAAAAAACACTTGGTTTTTATGACAGTATCTATTTTAGTATTGCGTTGACACCGGACCAACCAAATTCCGATCTGGCAAATTTCAAATTAATATCAAAGGGGCATTTTCAAAAAAACATGTACCCTTGACTTACAAAAAGGGTACACGATTTATTAAAAATGCCCCAAAATAAGAAGTTACATGTAATAAGTTACAGGAGAAGCTAATATAAAACGTGGTAAATTGTGCTGAGAATTGTCGTATACAAATCGCTCTTTGGTGTATTTTCGGATACCGGCCATAATTGTAAGAGAATTTACCTAGGTATGTATATTATGAATTAGGTACTAACCTCATTTATAATTACCTAGTAAACCTTTGTTTTCCTTAACCGCTGATTAAAACTTATAAAAATAACCTGAATGGAACTCAATTTCGGCTACTCTTATTAAGATGCTTTTGTTTCAGCCATTGTCGAAAGCACTAACATTACAAAGTGGTATAGAAGGTCTAGGGTTGTTGACAACAGGGTTTTAACACTGTGTTTTTTTAAATCAAACAAAATCTTGCTTTAATAAGCCTTTTAATTGAATTACATTGTACGTCCATGTTGTAAATAAAATAATGTAAGTAAGTAGGTAAGTACTTAAATAGCGAGGCTCCATTTTTAAGCAAACCATTTTGTTTTACAAATTGTTAAAGTTTTCAACAGTAGGACTTTTAATTCATTTGATAAAGCTTGTTAAATTTTATCTTTTCATACTTCAGCTGGTTGGTTGCTTATTAATTATACATAAATGTGTAGTGAAACAGAAAAAAACCAGTCGAGAAATAAAAATATCCGACGGCCCCATTGCTACTTCATTCAATAGGTAATGATTTACAATTTTTTATTCGGGACTATTAAAAAAAATCCTACTAGGTATGGATATTTTTCACTTATTTATACAATATTATTGAGTTATCACACAAAAAAATTACATAAAATGCATACTAATATCATTTTGTTAACGCACATCAATAGCTATTATTAAGTATAAGTTATGATGGAACTCAGAAACATAATTATAAGGTATGGATATACTACATTTTGACGTTATTTTCTCTAGTACAACTAAATTATCTACATCATACATAATTTGAATATATTTTATCTATACAATAGCTCAATTTTTTCAAAATAAATATGTCGATTCGCGTTAAATATACACATTTTCCTAACGTATCACATCTTTTAGCCTAACAAATAAATTTTCTACAATAGTCAGTGTAAAGAGCTGCAGGAAGACTTTGAACACCAATCGATGGGAATGACTTACAACGGGCGTCACACTTTACCCCGTTCTAAAAACTCTATACCCCGGAACTCAATGCCAATAACAAAATGTTTTTATTAAAAGTGTTATGAGTTATTACAGAAAAAATCAACCCTCTTATACGTACGTAATTACGACCGCGTTAAAAAACAAAAGTTGTATGTCTGGCAAAAGCAAATTTAAAATTGTCCAAACAGTTAAACTATTTTAGAGAAAATATGATGGTAAGTATACTTATTTCGCCGTCTCGTTTCCAGCCTATATACGTCCCACTGCTGGGCACAGACCTCTCGGAATGAGTGATGGGCTTGGGCTATAGTATACTTATAGCTTTTATAAAAGCTATCATTAAATTTAATATACATACTTCGCAGATATTGTTAAATACGTTGACAGTCCCTTCTTAAAGTCATACCCCTCTTTGGCAATTATGATTACGTTAACATACATAAATCTGTTTTCACAGCTTTATTCTAGTCATATCGAAAATATTCTGCTGAATTACACAGACTATAATAATTGAACTCTTAAAATACTGTCTCACTTTTAAATCGCCTACCAACATGAAATACTTTGAAGTTAATAATTAAGAAGATGATAAGTAATTATTTACAAAAGTTAGGAAATTTATAATACGAAATTGAATAAATACCAAAAAGGGCTTTAACCATTGATAACTTTAGAATTATAAATAGTAGCTAATGTAAAAGGTTTAGAAATAATAGCTAACGTAAAAGGAACTTATGTTTGCTGGTACAAATAATAAGCTGCAATATCACAGCAAACTCAAAATTTCGCCCAAACTAAGTTTGAAATGTAAAATGTAAAAATGATTGTAAAAAGCAAACGCGTAAAAGCCATATTATTCTATGTAACCTAATTCATAAGGAAAAAATCTAAAACTATGAAATACGTAGTGATTGGTATTGACATAAAATCGTTAAAAATTCTCGAATTGTGAACCACCTCATTTTTAACTTGGAAATGACTTTTCTCGTTAATAAACCGAGGGCCTACCTATAGTCATTATGAATAACGACGACAATTTTCACAGCAAAAGTGAATTTCAATTTATTTCGATAGAGGACAACACTGAAAGCAGCAGCAAGAATATTACAGTCATTATTTTGAAATTAAAACTATATTTACATTTTATACGGCATCAGTTGTTTTTGAACATCGATACGTAATTTAAAATGTTCATTACTTAGCATCGAGACACTGTTGTTTTATTCTGTATGAAACAATTTTCAATCTGTGTTATTGGAAACAAATTGAATGTTCTATTTACTATCACCGATACATCAGAAACCTTTACAATTGAATACCTAATCAAGTAGGTAATTCATCAATGAATTAAGTGATAAGTTTTCCTGATTTAGTTGGAACATTTGAATGACGAATTTACACGTCGTCGCATTAAAATTTCAAGTATCCATTAGGTGTTGTTAACACGCTAGTGGTGATTTAATAATGTTCGTGAATGGAACCTGTTTATGCATATGAATGGTGTCCGTACACGGAATCAACTCAATTTGTACTTGCTGGGTAAATATCGGTAGGTACAATACTGATCAAAAATATTCGGAGTAGTACCTACAATCAACGAAGTAGGTACATAGTTTTGATTAAGAAAATCTTAAGAAATTAAATCGAGATTCTGTTGCAGACGCGTATACCCAGAATGTTTTTAAAAATGACTTAAGTAACGTGGTAATATATCGCATTCACATATTTATACCCTAGGATAGTTGAATTTACTGTATTAATAGTTATATTTCATGGAACCCTGTAAGAGGAGAATAAGATCAGATACAAGTAAGTATATAGAGTCGTATAATTGACTTATTGTATAAGAAGCTCAGAGAAAACAAATAATTGACAGTACAATAAGGTATTAATGTCTTAACACGTCGAAATAAATAAGAAATAACCGTTTCTGTTTCGTAAAACTTGCACGTAGGAATCTCAAAATCTACAACGTTTACACAACATATGAATTCAAGTTACTCGTTGATTTTGAAATACCTTAAGCGTTTTTCAGAAAAGTCACGGTTTTACAAACGTATCCTCCATTAACTTTTCTCCCTATCAACTTTATCAAAAATACGGTTGGCACGTGAAAAATAAAAATACTTAGGTACTATAAATTTTAAAGTAATCTGCTTTGTGAATAAAAAGAACAGGACAACCTTTTACCTTGAAAGTGAGACGAGGGTATATTACTCAGAAATTCGCTTCAAATAAGGATTGAATATAGAAAACTTCAGGAGAAAAAAAACACAAGTTCGTTTTAGAATTCTTAAAGCTTTACGATCTCTGGAATGGTCAGGGAGAAGTATTGATTGAATAGCAGACTCCAGCTCAGTATCCAAAATGGTTGGTAAACATGTATTGTGGTGGAAGTTGAATTAGCTTGACTCGTCTCAGACAGCGGTTTCTTTACACTTAGCTCGTTGACAGCAACTGCAACAAACAAGTAAATGTTAACTGACGAAAATCTTGTAGTGGATCAATCACCGATCGTTAACTTTGGGAAAGACAGTTCAGATATAAACGCAAATTAGTTAGTTGAACTAGTTTTGTTATTTTGCTAGCACTTCATTGGTAATTTTTTCGTACTCGAGCGTGCATTTTATGACTATTTTATAACAAGCATTTTTTATCTACAACAGATTACGCTTACAGACTTTTTACAAACTTGGCAAAGTAATACTAAATAATGCGATTTACATTAGTAAGTAGATGCTCAAAATCAGCTGTTAAAACCGAGGAAAATATTATTCGTAAATATTAGGAGTCAGATCCCGTACTTAACGAAAATATAAATTGGGTGAAATATCCAAACAATAATAGTTTTATTATGAAATTAGTCCTCGTTAAATTAGCATCCTCTCAAAATAGGAAGGATTACAGATTTTCTCAACAGTCGTGTTAACCCAGATTGTTTTATACATATACATTCACACATACACAAATCACGTCTTTATCCCTTACGGGGTAGACAGAGCCTAAGGTAACAACACCTGCAGGCCACGTTTACCAAGACACTGAGGGCGTAAAGGTGGAAAGTGGAATCAAAATATTGATGGGTTGCTAGCCGCATCGCCTATAACATGATTCCTATGATTTTCGCCCATTCCCTCGATGGGTTTTTACCATTTGCGCGGGAAGAGAAGCAACTGGTACATTCTATGTTTTTTCTTTGCTCCCAGACCAGCATGGAAGTAGATTGTTTTATGTCATACATTTTTATCATTTTTGTAAATGTAGTTTAAAATCATCCCAGTATAATCTAGATTCTAGAAAAACGCATGCATGGTGAATAAATGGGTAAACCTGTCGTATGCTTTCTACGTGCAGTAGGGACTACGTCAATTTCTTATCTTATCTGTACTAAAAACTGATTACATTTTTTAGTTATATTAAAACATATCAAGAAACCTATGAATACTCGTCTCAATTGTCTGATTATGTTTGTTTAAACTAACCATTGTGGTAGCGGAATAGCAAGGTACTTTAACGTTTTTTGTTCACTAACCATTAACCCTTTATGAATAGCTCCTTTTTTCTGAAAAATGTAAAGGATATCGTAGCTCACTATTCTGGGACCTTCAACCCTAAATACAAACGTCGTCAACCATTTCCACTGCTTAGATTTATCTATGTATTTCAGTTACCGGTAACGGTTTGTTTCTTGACATCAGCGTATTGTTCGCCGGGGCCGACCTCGTCGGGGATGGTGGCGGTGCACGTGAGCTGCAGCCGCCCGTGCGCCGGCACTCGCAGCTCCGCCACCGACACCCACAGCGAGATCGCTGTCACTGGCGGTATGCGCGGGCGCTCGCGGATCTGACAAGTATAATGGTGACTTTGAATTGTCACGAAATAATTCAGCAGCTGGTTGGATTAGTTTGATTGAATACATGTTAAGATCCTGCATCGTAATTTATTATAATCGTATACGACGCCGTGCACTTCAAACCGACCAACGTATAATATGTATATACATTGGTCGCCTACAATTAAACAATCAAGGGCTTTCAGTGAAACCAACCCAAGCACCATTTGTTACTAAGAAAAACATATTCGTAGATACACAGTCCCGAGAAAAACATGCAGTTTAACTAAAATAGTGTGATAAGATAAAGACGTGGTGCTATACACGATGCCGGATACTGTACCTGTATCTTTTGGGTGCATCTCCTAAAAACCTTAATTTTGAGTGGCTTGACTTCAAGTTCTTTTAAAACATTTCAAACAAGAAACTTCTACGACTGAATAATATTATAATGGTAACGCTCACCTTGACCATTTCTTCACTCTGCGCTTCGTTGAGCGTGCACTTAGTATGCTTGGTGTGATTGAGTTGTGGCGCGGTCGTGGTCTCACTCACGAGGGCCCAGTACTTGGCGGTATAGTTGAATTCGGGCGCAATGTAACGATGCTGGTGCTTCCTGTGCCTGTAGCCACCACCACCCTTGGTACGCGTCGAACTTGAGACGTGGTACGAGAAGTATCTTACGGATTCCTCGTCCACCTACAACAATTGGGAAAGTAGTTTGCAATGGTTTATCGATAGCGGGAAGTTCTGCCAAGTGAAATCATTAACCGTTTGTACTGTGGTCAAGCCAAGTCGTAGCTTAAAGTGTAAAGTTTAGCTGCATCCCGTTAGCGCTTGCCATTATGCTAAGAAAAGCAAGATAGACCAATTAAAAGTTGAGTCATGCGGCGTTTATTACGAACTGGCATAAATGGTCAAAATTCGACGTATATTTGAGCCACTTGCTTCTTACATGCATTGGTGCTACTTTGTATAATGCGAACTGCGACCATAAAGGTTGAGGCCATTTCTATTTTTTGTGACAGCCTTTTCTATTTTTAACTATGTATATATCTATAACATTGCTACATCGAAGTGACACAATACATTTCCGATCCACGCTAGCGCCTGCGGCATACATTTTCCCCATTCAATATGCAAATAAAGTAAAAGGGATATAGCTAGTCACGGGCACAAAGCTGTTTAAGGTCAAATACAATTTGAATGAATGTCTTTGAAGTCATCGAAAAAAATGAATTAAACAAACGAAACGATTTTTGTGCCATCCTGTCACTTGGTTATCAGATATAATTATCCTTGTCATAGCAATGTACTCGTGAGGTATTTAAACGCGGTACATATTATAGGCCATGGGCTAGAAACTTGTGAAAGTGTTAACTAACCTTTTCGTTGTCAATGTACCAAGTAAGGCGAGGCGCGGGCGCAGCCGGCGCGCTGGTACAGTTGGCCCTCAGTAACCCTCCCACCACCGCGTCCGGCTTCCCGAACGTTATAATAGGAGGATGCTTCTGCGCATCTGTTTAGAAAAAATAGGTTTTATGCGTATCCTTTTCAAACCCACCGACGCCATAATGCGTCTATCAAAATTTGACAGGTAATCCTTTGCATATCAGTCAACCAAAGCCAAAATCGTGTTATATTAAATTAACTGCAGACTCTGAAGGGTTAGTAAAAAATATGAGAGCGTGGAAAAAAGTTCGTCTAGTTATAGTTATATTATGTAAGTGTGCAAATACCGAACTATTTTCTTTATAAACGCTCCTTAAGCTTATGTCACCTTATCATTCGTTTGTCTGTTTAAAATCAACCTATCACTTAAAAATTTGCATTTGCCTACCTGCCTTTAATACGAAGGTTAGTCCGCATCAACAATAAATTTGTCATCATGTTCTGTTGGTAAATAGCGTTCGACCAGGTTTACCAGACGATGCACTTAAATTAAATTCTGTTTCGTCTCAACACATCCCCACTAATTAACGGAAGCGGAACCAGGGTTCAAAGCAATTTGAACAAGAATCGGAGTCGGATATTTTTAGCGCCATGTTGGTTCGCTGTTTAATAGCGACTATCATTTTCAGTGTCTTTTAAGCGCGTTCTACAATAACAGGTTTCGTGTTAGTTATCTTGCCGTAATGGGCGGCAGTCAATCAATGTGCAGCGTCGCTGACTTAATTAAGGCGGCCAAAATAGCGACGAGCCTTTAACATCCACGTCGCTGATTAAGATGACACTGATACAAAAATAATTAGGGACAAGTTTTTAACAATGCACCGTACATACTTAGTTTATAACACTTAGGTATACCTATTTAGTCGTTTCTTTAAGAGCGTTGTGAAACACATAGTTTTGTAAGTTACCGTTGCTAAGTTTCTAAAAGTAAAGAAAGAATTTGTTTCTTGTTGTTCACTATAAAGTTTATCGCAAGAATTCCGTTGACAATAACTTCTCAACTCATTAATACTTCCTTGCCTTCCTTTTCTAATATTTTGATACAATTTGTTGGACAGTAAAGCGCAAGACTAGTTTAAATACTCAAACAATTTCTATAAAAACGTTTGTTTCAGCAAATCCCACTAGCAAACCCACCGCGGGTCGGGTCTAACTCACTTACTCGCCTATACGTCAGTACATTCGTATTTATTCAAATGAGCTTATTCCGTATTCAGTGTCTGTGTTTCCCGTTGGTATAATAATATTTCACTCACAGACGACAGTCAGCTGATGCGGTGGCGAGGCGGCCGTGAAGATGGGCGTCTCCAGGGATACCTCGCACCAGTACAAACCAGACGCCGACGGGTCCAAGTTCTCGATAGTAATGGAGTTTTCCGTCGCTAATGACATCTGTAGGCAAAAAACTCCTTGAGGTATAACGGAAATACTACTTAATGCAAAAGATGTAGATACTAAGTAGATTGAAAAGTATTTTTTGAGCACTACCCTGCGTGATTGCAATGTATGATGAGATTAACAAAATGAAACTTATAATACGAAACAATAATAAATTTCATGGGCGGGTGGCAAATTTTATAACTCGATAATTTGATGTTACAAACAATATGCACCCACACGACAAGAACTTCTCGAGTTTAATCAGTTTACACAGCCTAATAAAGTCCTTGTGGAAGAAGATAATGTAAAACGAGGGTAAAATTATTACTATAATATGATACACAAACACCGCATTAACGAACAAAGTATGTAATGCGTTACATTGCAAAGTTGGCAACTCTGAAAGTGATTAGCGACTTCCATACCTACTCTTTGACGTAGTGCCTGATTTTAAACATGAATTAGGGGGAAAGGGGTTAATTATGCTCAGGGGCAAGCTACTGTAATCATTCCCCGTGTTTAATTACTATAACAGACGATTATTCTCGTAGCCTTTTAAAAGATTACGAGTTACGAGTCATTGTTTAAAAACACGTCGGTGTTTTACCGTCGATACCAACACAAATGTTTCAAATCATGCCAAGTTTAACTTTGGGTGAGAATAATTAGTGAACCTTATTGTTTAAAATTGAATCTAATAATATTCTATTAGTTAATTGCTGTAATCGCTCTTACACGTTTACACCCCGATCCCATTCTCTACGAACTACGGATAATCAATACCGAGCCTTTAACTTTGCTTTCCGAACAAAGCTTAAATAAATCTATAGCCTTAGTTAGTTCCATTACTTCTATTGCGTTTGAACAATTCGTTATTTGGGTCAAGTTCCAACACTCTGGGAACAAAAGTTCGTCAAATTACTTTTATTAGCTAAGTAGGTGCCCACAAAATAGTTCTAGAACTTTGTGTTTTGTTTGACCGAAATGTATGGGTTAGTACCTACAGAAATTATGGCTCCACAGTTAGAACTAGACACTAAGTGCTACTTCGACTTGCCACTTAAAATATTAGGATGCACACTTAAATTACTACATAAAAATGACACAATGACAACTCAGAAGTCAGCCCCTCCCGCCTGGAAAATAACTTGGTAAATTAATGGTTTTGGTAGTTTTTCTAAATATTTTAATCAACTCACATTTAACCTTCCCCCAGGGAAAGTATAATTAGTGAACGGAGGTACTCGCTCGCGGACGTACTGCAATAGTTTGGATTCTGAGCGAAGGAACTCCACTTTGTACAGCAGCTGCGGCGGGACCTGCGCACAAAAAACAAGAGTTACCCGAATCCTTATCAAAATCGTCTTAAAATCGGCAAACTGAATAGGTACCTAACTCATGCATTGGATTTGGTTGCGTTATTGGTATGGTGGTTCGGTTTGAACATTGTCATAATTCGAATTAGAGACGTATCACGCTATATCCCTTGCTCCGTTAATTCCGTGAATAATAGATCCCATGCCTTATTACTCCTAAATTCGATTTTCAAAGTTCGTTTCGTGCCGTACCGCTCACACTAATAGTCATTAATTTGAGAGTGAGAGGGACGCTATAATACGAACTTCGAAAATCTAATTTTGGAGTAGCCCCCCAGACCTGATGAAGACATCGGAGCGTGGCGGCGCCGCCACGCGCCACCCAGCTCGGCGCCGTCAGTCGAACCTCCACGTCCGTAGCTTGACCGCTTCCTGACAACAATAAAATTAATTTAGTTCAGTTTTTCATTCAACCAATATAAAATTAAATCATAATACGGATAAATGTCAATTCTGAATTAAATTATTGAAAAATGAAAACGCGGTTGCAATAGCATTTGGTTGAAAAGAGGAAAAGCAAGTATGTCCCTACTGCAATATAATTTCGTTAAAAATCACTAAAACTTGAACACATTTTCGACAAGCTCGAAATAATAGTTTTTAGTTGTATGTAGGTACAATGGACAAGTTTAATGTTGTGTAATGGTGTACGTTAGGTATTTTTTAAATATTTTTAAGTGAGGCGACCTACATAATGTTACGTGTTAAACGCATGGCGGGTCGCTAAAGCAATAAAATAAATTCTAAGCGCATTGCCCTCGCTCGATTTATGGCCTTTTCGCTATTATAGTTTATGAAAACATATGACTTCGCGCTATTTGTTGCTGTTAGTGTGGATTACTTGGGTGTGTATTCAATTTGACCGAAAGGCATTGTACACACAGCCCCTCTAACATACGACCTGGACGTGTCGGCCAGTGTTTGCTCGAAAAGGGCCCGACCCGGCTGTAGGGACGAATGGGTCGCCGTTCAACTTTTTGATTGCAATATCGAAATAGACGCACGTGTTAACATAAATTCTGTGATAAACAAGGGTAAGATGCTATGCCAAAGAGAGAACACAAAATTTGATATTTATGTTCATAAGCAGACTTAAAACTTATTGGTTTTGAAAAGGTTGCATAAGTAATTTAATTATTTTTCTGCTTTTTAGAAATACATGCCACTTATTGGTAGAATTATCTCTATACAAATATTTACTGCTCAAAAAGGTACGCATTTCATTGAGACAATTCGAACACGAACCAATTTCGAAAACAGCGTCACGTGGCGACAGCTGGCCTCTTCTAAAGCATTTTCGCGTTGTATCACGTCTCGGTGAACTAAATCTAAAGATCTGTTTAGTTTAAATTTAAAAATACTAGTTTAAACGAATAAACGCAACTTTTTTTAAGAAATATTTATAAAAACTAATTGGGATTGTCTATTTTTTTACAATGTATAGTAAATCGAAAACCATTTCGAGATAAATGCTTTTTAAATCGTTTTCTGTATTTACTTTATTTTATTTTACTATAATGAATTTATTACATGAAAAATAAGCAATGACCTTCATTTGACATTCCCAGACATGACGTAGACGGTCCAAAATGTACTTTATTTGCAAAGGTTACAAATTCTATGCTATTTACGTGTGGATTATACTACGGAGTTCAATTTGGACCCGCAATCTGACATTTCATTCATCTTATGACAGATGACAAGCAAATGGGCAATCTTGTTACTGTCATTCTTGTTTTTTCCAGTTTACTTTCATATTGTTGTATTATAGTTTAGATTTAGAAGCACTTTCGGTAGATAATTAGGCAAGGGTGTAACCACACAGCGATGTGCTTCGCTCACATGAAAGATTTTCCGCTAAATATTTTAATGAAGAGCGAAAATATTACGTTTTTCGGTTTACTTTCGCCTACTGAGTTTACTGACTTATTTCCGGGTCCTGTTTTGTCTCGATCATACCTGGTATGTGTTTATGGACCTTTCTGATTCGCGCAGAATGTTATGGTATGTGTAACGGTTGTGAAAATATAAAATTCATAGGAGAAGATCGCGTGAATCTTCCTGTGTTATTGTTGAATCATGTTGACATTGATACTAATGACAGCTTGCCAACTTCACCACAGATAGAAAAGACGTTAATGGCGGCGCTTCACATACGTTTTATGATCAATTTATCCAATAAGCAGATGTGTAACACCGGCAATGGAAACTCTGACGTCATCAACCAAAATACTTTCAATAATTAATAGTGAAAAAAATACCGAGTTATATGAGAAAATATTGAAATTGGTTTCTTATAATTGACTATTCTACACAAAAAAAATATAAAAAGGATAGGTATTTTTTTTTAGACAATCCCAATTACATACATATATCTATTATATATGTATATAAAGATAATCGGATGTCGCAAAACATAATTTAAATAAACTAAAAATACCTACGTCGCGTGCGCACCCACCCGGAGGAAATTCTTTCGAAAAAACTGAAACTGAATTTGATCGTTCCCGGCTTATGATCGTGTACTCACGACTCACGACTTCATTAAAATCTTCAAATAACTTTAGCTTACTAAAATTTTTAGCAAGCTAAAGTTACTTCATGTTATTTTTTTTAGATTTATATGCACGTAAATTGAATCCGTGGTACGTGCACAACATAACGCCATATTTCATATGTATAAAAAATCGGATAATATGGAATTGAGATTTAAAATCAATTATAATCGTTGCCGCGATCGCAAATTGCCGCAATAAAAATAAATGTCGGAGGATCGTAAACCGAGTAATGTAGTATCTCATTATATTTTAACGATTTCATCACTGTAACAAGGAACAATTTGTTAAAAAAAAATCTAATATTTTTTCTGGTTTACCGTGAAATCCTCAAGTACCTACCTAAACCCCCTAACCCCTAACCTACCTAACGAAATAACTCGTGGTACCTACTATCTTGACGCACTACCAAATGCGTAAATTCGTAAAAGATTCGCTAATAACTTAGCAGTACGCATTTTGATGTCGATTAAAATCTAAATTGTTTTATTACGGTAGTTTTCTACAATGTGTAAGTTTTTTATATTTTCACGATAATTTGACTATTTATTTCAGTCTTAAACTATTCGTGCTTTGCTCTAAAGGAGGCGGCGATTATTTTATAACATTATTTATGACTTCACGGTAAAAGTAATATGTCTGCCCAATTTAAATCATTGTTATCCATCTCATTCCCACGCAAAACATATGCGACATACAATTTGCATGCAAATGACAGGAAAATGGTGCGCATTTTTCTTCGAAATATTCACCACTTGCCCGCGACTTCGTCTGTGAAGAATTCGTTTATAGCTATCCTAGTAAATTCAGGGTCATTTTTCACTGCATGTGTGCCAAATTTCATCAAAAACCGTTCAATCGTCTTACATACATCAGACTATCCATCCGTCCTCTGCACAAACTTCAGCATTTCTAATATTTCTTACATTGCTTTTAATTTGTAATAGGTACCTTTTTGCAGAAAAACGACATAGGTATACTTTTATGTCATGTGGAAAATCAAACATTTTTTAGTCTATTTTAACACAAAAACTCAGTAAAAAATACCTATGATGTTATGAATAAATAAATTCAGTATCAAGTCACATTTTCTATTAACATAATCCACGTACATTCCCATCCTGTCTCTACAACAAACGCTTGTGTGGAAACGAAACCTCACGTGCGTAGGACGGCGACATCCGGCGTACGGTTCCGGTGTCGTCGCTGACTCCCGGACAAAGGCACCGGACGCAGTCATCGACGCCTCGGGTAAACAGTCCGGTCCGATGAGAAAACTTGACTCTGCTTGAAGCAGTCCAATTATTTACTTTGAGTTAGAATTGCGATCGAGATCGTCCCGATGTTTGTTTATGCAGCTCGGAAATAAACAGGGCGGGAAATAAAAGGGAATTTAAATTGCGAAAAAAGCACTCTTGAGTTAATGTCATTGTTAGAAAAGTACTGAGCGCTTATTTTTTTAAATAATAAAATTCCTAGAACTCAAATTTAACTCACATTGCTGTTATCATCTTGTTTAGTGGTTTTTCAGCCAGTTTTTGATCAAGAAATTTTTAGCGGTCCCATATGAACCTCCAGATATCGTCGGGGATAGTGCAATACCGCGTAACTAGCACTGGTAAATACTGCGTATCTACACAACACCCATAGTGCAAAACCACGTTACTAGTACTAGTAAATAATGCGTATCTACACGACACCATACTTTATATTCTAATAAGGATTCTACGGTTGTTAGCGGGAAATCTTGATTTGGCTACATTTTGTTATATACGCAGTACCTATTAACCAATGCCGGTTACATGGATTTTCCCTATGGGTGTTGTGCAGATACGCAGTATTTACCAGTGCTAGTTACGCGGTATTGCACTATCCCCGACGATATAATAAAGCGAAATCTTAAGTAATTACAATGGCCAATAACTTTTTATAGTTTCACTTTGATTACGAATTCCTCAAGTGAGGTCTGATTTCACAAACATTGAATTTAATTTGTGTATTAGGATTGAGAAAAACAATTGAGATTATTTGAGATTTATGGTTTATGATGTTATGAAATAATTTTGAAGCGCTGTCAAAATCAAAAGTGGAACATGCTGGGGCATTACCATGACGTCTTAATGCGATCAATTCCGACTAAGTTCGGGTTTTAGCTGTAATCTTAGTATGGATCTGACAGCGAGCGAACCTAAACTGAATCGGAATTGAATTGCATTAAGGCGTCAACCCCCTATTCCTTAGTTCTTTGTACCTTACTGTCACTAATTTGAAACATTTCAAAGTGTCCCTGTGTTCAAATCCAGCTAATATTATAAATGTAAAAGTTTGTGTCCATTACTCATTCACGCTAAAACGGCTAGATGGATTGGGATGAAAATTTTTAGGTATGTAGGAAACTGTCTGGAATAACACACAAGCTCCGTTTCATCCCGATTTTCTCATGGGACAAAATACTCATTATTTACATTAGCGAAGCCGCGGGCAAAAGCTAGTGGTGTATAAATTCTGGTGTGTCCAAGTAAAACTATTCGATAATCTTACTTTGTTACTCTACGAAATAATGAGTGATGAGGGACTTAATAATCAATTTAATTTTTATCATTATGCGCCAACAACCGTTGATAATGTTTCGGAGATACGTGAAACACGCGTCCGGAAAATTGTTTAACGTGGCCGTGGTTGTGTTTTTGATTATTTCACTTTCAAATATTCAACGGGACCGCGGCCTTGCCACGCGCGGTTGAGATTAACAGTAAGCAAATATGGTGAATTACGCGAGTCTGAGCGCCGCTGAGGTATTTAAAAATTGACACGCTTGGTTCTCATACATTTTATTGCACTTACGTCATCCATTTCAATAAGGGTCCGTAATCTCCTATTGTTTCCTGTACCCCAACCAAATGGCCGGGAAGGCTACCGGTTTCAATACCGGATTGAAACAAAAGACGCTTCAATAATTGCTCACACTGAGCGCAAATATGTAATAGTGAACGAGTTTCATTTAGATTGAGCGGTTAATAAATTATGAGACAAAGACCAACCGTGCCGCCGCAATCTGTAGGGTTGTCGATGTTTAGAAACCTTAACAAAGGCCCCACTCAAGCGCTGTCGTGAGTACACAATTGAAAACTATTTGTAAAGCTGTACTCGAGGATTAGTAGAATTTTATATTGGCTACAATTTGACTTATTTTTTTGTATAAAGAAGTCAAGTCTGGCCGTTTAAGGGCAGGCTCAAATACTGGGTCAAATGTAACCAGGAACTTTTGAGAAAATGGTTTAAAAAGTGATAATTATTATAATCGTTTTGTTTACCGGTTAGAAACGATAATTTATAAAAGATCTATTGGGTTCAGTAATCTTCTTTCCAGGTACGTAAGATAATTATGTAAGTCATTTGTTTTCGACTCCGTCGACAGCAAAATTACTTGTTATTATGCCGATAATCCTAATTTTATTTATATTCAATTCATCATTACGTGTCCTTATCACGTAGACGAACGTGACATCAAAGGTGTTAATAGACAATGATTAGTTATTGGAAATATCGATAAAATATACATAAGCTGTCCGTGTCGTCATCGTTTAAAATAAATAATGAAATTAACTGCAACAATCCCCAGAAATTATCATGATTAATTTCAATGCATTTCCCGAAATCTTAATAGCCACATTTATCCACATCGATAAGTTGTCATTTCCCATTAATACGGCGCATAGACAATCTAGATATTGCAAAGTCACTTGTCAGATATTTTGTAGCTAATTCATACGTTCCTTCGATTATTGAAGAAAATCTTATTCAAAATGATATATTTCGGTAGTTACTTTACTTGGTTGATTTCTATACTTTGTGAGTTTCTTGAAGTATACAACAACATAATTACACATAAACGGATAACTCACGTATAAAAAGTCGAGTGATGCTCGACATGTTTCGAACTATTTCGTAGTCCTTTTATGTGTAATTATGATTGAGTCTCACGGTAGTTTCATGTTGAAAGTATACAACAACATTCTAATTGATGATTATCGCCATGTAATTCGAAAGAAAAGTGTGACAATGCCTTCAAAAAGGTCTTTGTTTACATGATAAGAGCGATCGAAATGAACGAAAATAATTTAGGTACCTACAATAATAACAGATTATAGCAGATATAAGATAAGTTGTTAACAAACGGATAGCCTAGTGGTTAGAAAATCTGATTTGAGGGCCCAAGATTCGTTCACCGACTTAGTAGCAGTAATTGCGTAAATATGAAAAATATAAAAGTTTATTTTAGAGTCATGGATGTGTATATTAAACACCAATGTATATTAAATCCAAACCCTTCCAAAGAAAAAAATAATTTCCAAACCAGTTCAGTCGTCGTCGGGTACTTAATCGGAAAGAAGTTTCCAACGAACTGAAAACCTCCTCTTTGAACGTCAGGTAAAAATAGTCAACTAAAGTCCAGTGTTTCCCCGAATTCAGGAACTTATTACAAAGCAATCTGTTCCGAACCACATTTTTCGATTAACTCGCTATTTCTGCAAAACAAAGTTGTCACTCGACTACTATCAAATTTCAATTATTTCTACATTGTAGGTGTATGCGGCTAATTGTATAATATTGTGTTACCGAGGTGTTGATTTTAGCTTAGCATAGTAAATTGACTTGCATAAGTTTCAAAAACCTTAAGCTGTCATTTGATAAACTTCAAGTAACGGTTTATTCGTATGAAACCAAAAAGTGGCCGTTTTCAACCGCCCTATTTATTACACCAGACTCCACTAAAAACAAAAGAACATCGTCCGGCAATTTGAGTGAGTGCCGCAGAACACACTTTCTGCGTATCGCGCTCGCAATATCAATAAACACAAGTTGTAGCAGTAGCTGTAACTGTTGCAGCCCGTTACGTGGAGTGTAATACATTTCTTCCGCACACATGGCATCGGGGTCGCGCGAAATGGCCCGCGGACCGCGGCGCTGTGCAACTGACACGTCGCTATATTGCAAGCTTTGTCCCCCATTCCCGTTCTATTTGATAAGTGAATGCAATTATTGAGTTAGTGTGGCTCTAATAGCTATGAATGCTTTTGTCGCGGAATAATTTCATTTAATATGCTTAAGTTGGAAGGAACTTTGGTGTAAAAAGTTTTGCAACGGTGAGCTTTAAAAGCGAGTTGGTTGTGTTAAATATGCTTTTATAAATCCACTAGCTTACCCCCGCGCCTATTCAATACTAACAATGACTAAAAAAACTGGCCACACAGTAGAAATACAAAAAAAAACGTATTTGTAAGTTAAAAAATGCCACTATAAAACATAATGTAAAATACAGTACCTAAAATTATACAAAATAAGTTTTCAAGGAAAAAAGTCTAATGTAGTTTGACAATAAGTTATATATTAATTGATTTTAAAAATACCTAAAGCCTATTGAGTGATAAACTATTTATTAGCCATGATCAAATTAACACTAGTTATAACTTAGGCTTATTTTTTATGCGTTGTGCCGTGACCTAGTTTACCGCGACCTTTTTTTATTTCATGTTGGTATTTATGGACAGTTTTGCACTCTTCATGCCTAGATAAGCGAAATAATAGTAAAGTAATCTAAAACTGTCCTATCAAAAAGGTAAATTGCTTGCTTTTCTACGGTGTCCTAAAATATTAAAGCACAAAATTCAATGGGTGTCTGATAAAAAGTTCTTTATTAAAATGCGGGTCTTTATTGAAGAAGCCAAATTTATTCAAACCGGGCAATTTAGCCTTGAGATTTTCCTTTGAATGAAGTGTTGATCAGACGTAACGAAGTTTATTTTCCCGACAACATGAAGTATTCACTGATTTTCGAACAAATTATCTCCTTTATGAGAGCATTGACGGATGATTTTGTGATTAAATCAATATTCTGCCTCCGTGAATCCGTGCCTCGGATTTGTTACGAAATACAATATTTTCTTATTTTTGCCTGTGTCCTTTCGGATAAAGTACTTTTTAGGATTTATAAAGAATATTAAAACTTTTTCTTAGGTAAATTTAGTCTTGCGATCCGAAATAATTGTGAATCATAATATTTTGCTTTGCTTGAAACGTACTAAACAAGGGTTTGTGGATATTAGTATATCATTAAGTTTATGGATTGATGTTTCAAATAAATAAATGGTTAAGTTCATTTACGTAAAAAAAGTTTAAGTAAACGGATTTTAATTTTAAAGATTTAAAATAATATTAAAAATAAAAATTCAAGAGTAGGTCATATTTATGTAATGTCAACAATATGTTTTTTTTTTGTAAAATGAAAACAACGCACATTAAAAAGAATTATGTTGAAATTGTATCACTTTATTTAGGTATTCTAATCTTCATAACATCTCATACATTATTTTAGAGAGTAGGAGTAAATAGAATCATAATTTCAACAACTTTCCTAGTTATAAATCCATCAATAATATTAAATGAAATAGTAATGCGTGGAAATAAACACTCGGGCAATAAATGAAGCAATTACGAGTAGTTATAGGAATTCTAATCAATAATCGATACAGTACCTAACTGTTATGGTCTGCTGGCTGTCAGGATAATAATTGGTTTTGTCTGCGACTCGTATCGGATAGAGTCTATCCGATAGACTGACCTCCTTATTTATAAGGCTTGTCAGGCTCATCTTAGTAAGCAATATTCTTTTCACCTGAGCACCTCAAACAGGCGGATTTTGCTCATTCCAGAGAGTGAGCAAAACTCGATTTTGTTTTGAGCGTGAGAAAAAGTAACTTTTTAATAATTATTTTTTAATTCCGAGGACAATCCTGGGTCTATTCAAAAATACGAAAGGTAAACTTCATGACGATACAAAAAAGCGAGAGATAGAAACAAGCCAATTCGATGTTTGGTTTTCAAATTCTATGCCTAATGATAGCGCCACCATGCGAGCTGATAGCTACGCGTCATTCAAAAACGGTTCCTAGAAGTTCATATATCTCGGCCATCAGCGCTGACGGTGCGCGTGCCGTCGGCGTGAGACTAAAACCAGCCTTAACCCGTAACCCGGAAATTCATCAGAGGCTAAATAAAGTGTAAATTAAGCAATATAAACGCCTTAGATTGTTTTCTAAAATACAGAGACAAAGGAAATAAAGTATTCTCCGTCTGCCTTTGGGGATTTCGCAGGGAGTGAGTGAGTTCAGGGAATGTCAACCATCGTGGTGGACGATTAACATGACGCCTGTCTTGGGACACGTTCTTCAGTCTTGTAGGATTGCGCCTTTAGAATAAATAAGATTTCTGTTGAGTTAATGAAGATAGTTTAGGAAACAGACGGGCTTTCTTAGGTAAGTAGTAGGCACAGACTAGATGGAGCATGATGGAGTGCGGTGCGTCACGTGTTTTGATTGCATTAAATTAGCTGACATGCAAGTTACTCTGATAACTCCTACCTATATTATTTATTCCACTACGTATGTGCGTTCCTATGTCTACTCATAACTAATCGACGACTCAACCAATTCTGATAAAAGTTCTAAGATTCGTCTTGATGACGTGAGTGTTGTTGTTGTCGAGTACATAATATATGGAAAAAATTTAAATTGGAGGGGGGGGGGGGGGGGGCATGGGGACATTATCTGCTTTTAGTGTTTTTTAAGGCCCTAAAGTGGTACATCATTGAATACATTTTTGAAAATCATTGGGTTTTAAGTCAGCGAATCACAAGAGTTTATTGCAATAACACTTATAAACCTGTAAGCTTCAAAATACTTGTATATTTCAATTCCTTTCCTAGTTTTTCATTGTCATATTCCAAAACTTTGAAAGTCATTTCAAAGACAGACGAAAACAAGAGCACCTAAGCAAATAATGATCCCGGGCTTCTGTAATTGTATTTGGGCATTGACACCCTTGCACCCCCGGGGCGACCGAGGCTGTACCCTGGCTGCATACAAATACCCAGGTTGTCGACCTCGCCGCGCTAAAGTTTAATGTACCGTTGAGGTTATGTATATGTATACCTTAGCAAAATACAACAAAATGACTACAAATGGATAAGGTAGACAAATTTTTAATTACCGAGCTGATTTTGATTTTTAATTGAAACTGAAGCATATTCAGCCGTTTTATTTCTCCTCCTAGTTAATGTTGTGAGCTATTACCTGAAGTTAAGTGAACCAATGTAAATTTGTTTTCCTTAAAATAAAATAGGTAGGTACTTTACAATATCAGAAAATGCAATGACTCCACACAAGGCTCAGCCTATACCATAGCAGCCAGAATTTACCAAAATAACAGATGCCATAATTACGTAATGCGGTCAGAATAACCTTTACAGGTACCCAACTAAATTAAAAATAGTTAACCAAATACTATCTGTAGGCGACGCACCTATTTAGGCAGCCACCTTTTTTTATTAAACTGTTATATTTTGGCACTGGCCACAAATAAAGTTAATTCCACGCAGCGCTAAAAGAAAACAAAAACAAAAGACAGTCGTGACATTGCTCTGGTTAGCGCTGCGTGTTGAATTTTTACTAATAATTTGAATCGTTTTATTTATTAGTTTCTACAGTCTACACTAACTATACCTTAAAACCTGGCATTTAACATTCGCTCAATGTTTATTATAAGCAAATGCTCAATTCTATCAGCAGATAATGCATTGAGCATTTTTTTTCTTTCACTGGAATTAAATGCACAATAGGAATGAAAATAAAACCATGTTGAACCGAGGTGTGCACCTGCTACGTTACAACAATGAGCGTCGACCAGGTGGAAAATTGTATAATTTCCTCTCTGAAATTATTAATATTAAATAGTCCACGGCCGATGGAGATGAAATTAATAGGTATTAACCTGCAATTAATAGGCTCTGGGATGTGTATTATTACCTAAATAAGTAAGTAATTAGTTCAACCGTTCAAAGCTAGGACATTTTATTGGGTATTGATGGCGCAAACTTTATGTCCTCCGGAGCCACAGCTGCGTACATAGTCGCTAACTCGTGTTGCCTGTGGGCAAATATTAGATCTAGAAAACTGACGTGATCCTTTTTTGTCCTTCTCAAAAGAAATAAAATGAGATATTAAAGCGGTAAAGAGTAGTACAGAGATATTTTCTATATATTTAGGTACCTACGCTGGTCAAATAATTAAAACTGAAGTAAACAATTTCTATAAAATTATTGTGATCATATGTCACAAACCACTTACCTTCTCTTATGAAACAAATGAGCAGTGTTATCCAGAAACGCCACGACCATGGTGATAGCACCATCACCAACACGGTCACTTTATCATCACCACCCAATATTCTGATTAATTACTTGTTATCATTGTTTTTACTTGTGATTTATTGTCATCGCTGCGAGATGAGATCTGAAACAAAATGAATACAAATATAAACTCCTTGCAAATAATCATTTTATTTGGATACGGTTCCTTACTTTATTGTTGGTCTATCACAGGTACTAATATCAATTCGAACCAACTACCTACTTTGGAACGACTGGAAGAGTGGTTGTAAAATCTAATTCCAAAATCTAATTAAGACATAACATGTAACAAGGATTAGATTCCCATTTCTTAAAAAATCATCTCCTCTAAGCTCATTATAATATTATACAGAAAAAAAACATTTTCTTCTCTAAAATTGTACAAGAATATTCGTGAAAATGCTCGCGGTAACGAAACTACGAGTACTTGAAAGGAATAATGGTCATGCTCGGTTCGAGTACCTTCAAGTATAAGGCAAGCCTTGTAATGCAAAGGGCTGTATTATCATTGGACATCAGTCCCACATGATAATAAAGGGATGAAACCCGTCCGCATGACATTTTATTCAATGAACCCTCGATATATCTCCGTAGGTATGTTTCGGACCCGAATTTTCCGTCTTGCTCATTTCGGACTTCTTAAATATGTATAAGGAATATCGTTTGAGCTGAAGCCGGGGCACTCGTTTCCTCAAACAGCGTTGAATCAAAGTGTTAAGCAAATAGAATAATTAACGGGTCGCAAACTTATTCTTGAAGATGTGAAAGGTTTTCATGTAAATGTAGGCACGGGTGGATAGGTACATTTCTATTATTTAACTTTAATTATGAAGGTACAAAGAGTGTCTAGACTTCCCTTAGGATCTTAAGAATCAATTTCGTAAATCTAAGTAAGTAGCCAGTGATTTCAATTGATGTGACGTTCTATACAGACAGTTTACAACCCATTAGGTATTATAAGCAAGTTTATTCGTAGATTTTCGATATTGACCTATCTCCATTCCTTAACTGGGCTTGCGTCAGTACTAGCATACAGATTACAGTACATGTACGTTCAATAGGTACCTACTTTAAGCTAGCAATGCAATACCTGAATACTTATAAGTCACGGCTACGCAACAGACTTATTTTGTTAGTATTTTGAACAAAACCGGCATAAAACTCACTGTCCGCTTGTTATCTGAAACGTCGTATACACAACAGCAATTGAAAATCTTGTCTTTAACCTTGCTTGCACGAAACCGTTCGTTGGCTAGTCATCCATCAACGTTACGTTTAGGTACATCTAATCGTCTATGTGATAAATGGGAACAACTTGATCTAACGCTCTACAAAACATTTCACTTTCATGTCAGGGTAGAAGGTTATTGAACGTTATTTTAGTAAGTATTTTGAAAGTCAAACACGTTTAGTGAATACTTTTTTGCTGTCCTGTCTGAGAGGTACGATATCGTTTGACTTTTAACGAATGGAAAACGTGAGATCAATTATAAACTACGCCTTGCCTCGTGACCGCGTGTATCTATAGCTCAACTAGTTTGCCTTTGTGATTTTCGAAAGCATTTGTGTGCGTGCAACTGTATACACAAGGCAAAGAGTAGTTTAAATTGGTCTGTCTCATTTACATCAAACTCTGCCTTTATTTTATTTGGTCTAGTCTGTGCAATTAAGTCGTAATGATAGGATTATTGGTGAGTGACTTAGGTCATTCAACATCTTATATTTATATCGATTTATTTTATACCAATAAATGAATCTCATTCTGAACTTACCATAATTTCTAGAAGTTATTTAATGAAAAATAGTTTTAAGAAAACTGTTCAGAGCAACCAATTGTTATTTTTCATAATCTCATAAACTGCTTTAAAAATTGCAACAAGTCCGTAACTCTTACAATCGTCAAAAAACTTTCTCATTACAATTCAAATAAGTTTTAACTTGAAAAAGTTAATGAAAGCCAAATTTCCATCAATAACCTTTAAAGAATCATCAGTTGCCCTCTAAATGTGTAATCTCTCATGACACAAGTCAATATGTAAACACATTCATGAACATTTCCCGCGCCTGTATGTATAATTTTCAGTGTCGTTTAGAAATTTAATTTCTCATTTAAACGGTCGGTCTATAACGGTAAAACCGTAAAAGTAAACATAATAAATCAAGAAGTAAAATTCTTGATTCATTTGATGTATGTATAATGCCCATTTAAGTTGGTTTTGTACATGCGTCTTCTAAAGCTTAGTAACTTACTAAAGTGAGTTCTCTTGTTCTAAAAATAGACAACAATTTACTCTGTAGGTTTCTTGTTTTACTTAAACAAACATCATTCAAGCTGCAGCGTTCCGGCGCAGCTGCTGCATCTACCTTCACTAATTAACTTCTGCTAAGCTAAATACTGAGTCTGCTGCGTAATTATTTCTGAAACAGAGCTTACTCTCAATGATTATTTTTAAATCAGAACATGTATTCATCCTTTTATGTGGGCTTATATGGTCGCGAATAAATATTTTAAATTTGATTGTCATTAGTTTCGTTGGCTTTGTCGTCACCCACTTGGAGTCAAAATGTGTTAAAGCAAAATGGATTTTGAGGTTTTTTAGTAAATGGTTTTCTTCAAACCTCCACCAATTAAACCTATAAACTTAGAAACGATTTATGCTCCTCAATTACGTGCATGGCAAACAAAGGGCAAGAGTCATCATTGCGATGAGGTGCTTGAGAAGTATCTCGTATTCTCCTACTCGAGCGATTGATTTATTCGACGTGTAAACCGAGGGGGTTACTGTTTAACTGGGTGTTTAGCCCTTCAGCGATTCTCATAGGCGGGAAAATTAACGAGGTGTGAGCGACTTTGCTGGCCTCTACCTCATCCAACTACGTTGCTAAACGAGAAAGGCGGTTCGGGGCGACTGATTGACATAATAGTAATAATAGACATGTTTGCTGAAATCTTATTTTAACGCATTCGCTACCACCCTTTTTTCCTGGTTATTTACTAGGTGCCTCACTACTATTACCCAGTGAATCCAATGCAAGAATTAGTTCATACTAATTTGACACTGGTTTATTCACATTGAAACTAAGTCACTAAGTATTCTAACAAGGGAACAACACCTTATTTTGAATAAAACATGGTAATATATATTATAGTTTTAAGTTACCATTTGTATAAATGCGTTGAAGGCACAAGGTGGAAGGTACTAAATAAATATTATGAACGCGTTTGTGCGTTTAATGCACTGGCTGAAAGTAACGAAAACGCATATATAAGAATAAGAAAAAAATAAGAATAAGAAAACTTTATTGACTGATACAGATACACACAGAATATTACTATATATTATATATGCGTCGGCAACAGTGAATGCGTTGATTCTGTAACGAAGAAAGCTCTAAGCTATCTCGTAAGCGTTTTCGTTACTTATACTTATTTATAGAGTTGGAAAGTTAAAAGTAGAAACCCAAACTAAGAGAACGAAAGAGAACTAAAACAAATGTTCCTATGTCGGGAGACTCAAGTACGAAGAAATTTAATATAGCTTTGCACATTATTTCATTTTTATTACATGCGATTTTTGTCGAAACATTTACAGAATAAATGGCGCCTTTATTTAATTTCTACTCTTTCCGTAAATCTGTTTATTGAAATTAAATTATGAGCTCCAAATCAAAAGCTATTTTCATCTACACAAAGCGCATCACACTGTTGAATAGAAACAATTCACCATCATAAAATGAGACTTCTTCATTTTAATGATTTCCGCAATTTTAGTCCTTTACAGGACTGTGGCAGCGGAACTAAGAATCTTTGTGCTGGAATTGCGTCGCCGCTATAAAACTCATTAACCACGGAACCAAACGAATATTTAATTACATTTTTCCTTTCGGTTTTCTTTGTTTTGTTGGTACCTTTGTAGAGAGACACACGAAGTGCCTGTGGGTATAGGCAACTCAGTAGATTTGTAACGATTTCTCATTTGTAATTGTTGCCTTTGTGTTTGGTTAAAATGTATGTAGATATACATCGACTGCATAGACGCTGCTTTATCTACTAGTAATGTACTTCATTTAGGTAAACAATTATAATAATAAGAACGTTGGTTCTAGTAGCTTCGCAGTGTACCTCTAATGGCATTTTTAGGGTTCCGTACCTCAAAAGGAAAAAACGGAACCCTTATAGGATCACTTTGTTGTCCGTCCGTCCGTCCGTCTGTCAAGACCCTTTTTCTCAGGAACGCGTGGAGGTATGAAGCTGAAATTTATATCAATTACTCAGGTCTACTGTCCCTTGAAGCTGTGAAAAAATCAAACTTCTAAGCCAACGCAATCAAAAGATACAGCCGTTTATGCCGCAAATTTCCGCAAATTTTCAACTCTCAAGGGAATCAAAACCTACAAGGTAGTTCCCGTGAACGCAGAATCTTGAAATTTGGTATGAAGGTAGGTCTTATAGCACAGATTAAAGAATAATTGCGAAAACCGTAAATGTGTATGTATGTCTGTATATAGCAGTGACCAATATAAAGTAACCCCACACTGCGTACATTTTGCTTTGGAACAGGGCTCTGCTTACACTGGTTTTAGATATTTATAGATAATGATACGGAACCCTCGGTGCGCGAGTCCGACTCGCACTTGACCGGTTTTATTATAATCCTACAAAATATCGTGTAAACAAACTTAAAAATTAATCAATGTCGAGTATTGTCAACATGCTTCAGACTAATCTATAGTTCTTCTTTCCCGGAGCGTTTGCCTCGGCGGCACTACCAGTATACCATGCTACGAGAAGGACTACGGATCGTCTGAAACATGTTTGAGCAGACTCTACTTTGATATAGGTATGAATGATCCGCTTATTTCACTATTTCTGAAGCTTACGGAAGTTTCAATGTAAATATTGTCAATTTCTTTACATTTGTCTATGATGGACTACTCTTCAAGTAAGTATATCTTTGACTGTACGGGAACAACCAAATGCCCTCTTACTGGTTTTTCTTCAAAAATTCGGAGCACGGTAAATTGAACAAAGAGCAGCAAAGAAACATTAATTGAACCGCACCGGTATGACAGAATTCGACGGCCAACTTTAAAATGAAACTGCCAGTCGAGTGCGTCAGGATGCTTCCGAACTGGATCGATTCACAAACTTTAAATGGAAAAGAGCCCGATTTTATGACGGGGGACTCTTTTACTGCAGCGAATTATCTGGAGTGTGTAAAAAGTAAAGCAACCAGAATAATGTTGCACCTTCTACCTTCAATTTAGTAGGTACCTACACTACATTGCAATTACAATATGAAGTAGATACGAGCACCAAAGTATTCCAATTAATTAATACAGTGTTGGCGTTGTAAATAGTTATTTTATATTTCTGATACTGTCTATGTTTGTCTGTCCCGTTATAATTGCAATGCCAGCTGCTGCTTTGCTTTTATTTTCCTCCTACTTTCCTGGTCTTTTTCTGCTAAATAGTTATCGAATCCGTTTCATATTTTGATGTTTCTAAATAAAAATAATATTAACACGCATTCAGGCTAAATCGTTTACCCTCGTCACTATGTACAAAATAAATCCAATAAAAGCAAATTGAATAAGTCCAATCTAGTTAGATTAACTAGAAGCTATTTAGGAGTTTTACAAGTCATACTTCGGTTACTTTCCTAATCATCACTAGATTGTTTTTTTATATTATTTTTTATTTCAAACTGCTATAGATTTCAGTATCTAAATGTTGTGTTAACTCAGAGTCTTCATCGGATGATCGTTTGTAAGGTTCTTTCTTTTGTAAGTTATAGTATAAGATTTGCTCGAATGATCGTTTAATAAAACTGAACTTCGAAAGACTGATTTTTAGCATTATGACGACTGGCAGGGGAACTTAATTCCCATCGTTCAATCACGCTAACTTGCATTATGTTAATCAATAATCAGTTTATTATCCCACCTAGTGACATTATTGATAAGCGAGAAGCGGAAATAGTATTGTCGGCTCGCAAATAATGAGAATTCCCCGCGGTCCACACTGGAATTCCGGGAATGTTCGAGGCACACTGAAAGGCCTTTTGACGTACTCGTAAAAGATAACAAATCAGAAAAGTTGCAAGTCGGATTACACAGCGTTATTATTTCTTGCAAGATTCATGCTGTATGAAAACGAGAATCTGCGTGTAGTTACTTATTTCTATTATAATACTTGAGAAAAATCATTTCTAACTTTCATTTGTTATGAACGGCATGTCGAAGATGAAATGTCATGTCAGTTTTAGAAAATGTTGTAACGCATTATTGTAACGGCTATTGAGCTAAATAAAGTTCTCTACATAATAAATGAGATTCTGACGTATAACTACAATTGAATAATTAATTTCTCCATTTTATTTTCTTCTATTTACTAGAACTCAAAGAGTGCCTGCACCGATTTTAAATGATCTTCGTTTTGTTGGATTGAATTTGTCTCCACGCCGAATAGCAGAATAAGTAATAAACAATATTATGAAAAGATAATCTAGCCCATAATCTTGCTAAACGTGGCCTGCAGGTCTTGTCACCTTGGGCTCTGTCTACCCCGACAGGGATAAAGGCGTGATTTGTGTATGTATGTATGTATGTATGTATGTATGTATGTATGTATGTATGAAAAGATGTCGAAAAATAAGTAATCTTTCGTATGGAACGCCACTTCTGATGACATGATAGAAACTGATTAATTTTAACGCTTTTACAAAAAAGAAGTCCCCCGAGTTCATATAGAAATTTAAATATAATAATCAAGTAAGGGATAAAGTACGTGATTTATGTATGTATGTATAGTTGTTATAAAATGTCATGAGATATCAAACATGATCCTTTAACATTCCGTGGATGTACTTAATGCAAATCGGCTTGTTTACAAAGGTGTTAACAGGATTGGAATGGAGTATAGTAGTACGGTACGTTTCTTCACTTCAGCAGTTTTCAATAATATCAACTTTTTGTTTCCGATACGACATTATTCGACGTAGGGGTAAACATGAATGTATTTATAACTTTGCAGCCCTAATGTTCCTATTAAAACAGCTCGAACAACCGTGAGCAATCGCAAAGACGGCAAATATTTGCGCGAAATAAAAGATACCTCAGAGAAACGCTTGAATTTATGATGTTTTAATGTAGAGGGAAATTTTACATTCTCTTTCCAGAAAGACGCTGCGTAGAATCTTATTAGAGCCGCAGTCCGACTTCAACTTATGTTGTTTTAAATACAATCGTCCTTTGAAGTTTAGCACAAGGGCTTTACCATGACGTCATAATGAGCTTCAATTCCAACTCAGTTCAGGTTTTAACTGTCATTTTTAGCATGGATTTCACAGCGAGCGAACCTAAACTGAATCGGGATTGAATCGCATTAAGACGTTATGGTAACCACCCTGGTAGAAATGGTTATTTAATGTGCCGGTAAAATCATAGTCGTTGGAGAATTAATTGTTTCGTACCTATATTTGTTTTAACAAGTAAAAGGATCTTGGAATTAATTTCACGTAATTTTTTGTCATTAGCCTATTTTCAAAATATTAAGAGCTCTAGACAAATCGCTTGTTTATATGCAAACCTTTTTTTGTTTGAGATTTCTATGTTTTCTTAAGATCACTGAAGAACATAAATATTTCAACTGTAACAACGGTATCGTAACCTAATAAATAAAATTCTGATGGTAAAAATATTTTGGTTGAATTTAATATTCAAGATTTTGAGTGCAGTTTTCAAAATAAGCAATAAAATGTAGATATATATATACTTACGTATACATTCATTATATAAGATTATTATATTCTACTACACGTGGGATACTTCATTTTGTGTAATACGTACTAACGCTGATGTTTTCACTTTAATTTGGATTCTATAAATATTAATATCATGGAACAAGCTGCACTGTGTGGGTGAGCTCTGAAATTATCATTTAATGATGACAAATATTTGAGAAGGGCTCTTTACATTTTATTTCTCGTGAACAGGTGGATCTAATTAGGAAAACAATCAGAATCTGAGCAACCTAAGCAAATATTGTTCCAACCTTTACCTAATTATTCCAAATATATAAATAGTGAGCTTGTACACCCACGCAGAAAAGTAAAAGATTATTTTTAGGGTTGCGAACCCAAAAGACGCCCAACAGGATCCTTTTCTTAATATTAAGGTTCTTCTAACTGTTCGTCAGTTTGTCTCTTTTTAACAGTACCTAGTAGGAGATTCCTGCGGACTGAGTACCTATTACTACCACAGAGTAGACGCGGGTCCCCATATCAGGAACGTGTTTTTTTTTTCGGTGTATTTAGTGGTAGATACCTATGTAAAACTTTTAAGCGCGAGTTCGACTCGCACTTGGCACTTCAATTAATCTAGATTTACAGTCACATAGCCGAATGCTTTAAAATTTATATGAAATATTGTTATTATTAAAACTAGATACTTGGAGTTTTTAACACGAAAATCATACATTAATATGAGTAAATAGTAGTTGGAAGCTTTCAACCAACCTACTAAGTAGTACATTTATTTATTTTTATCGGAAGTGGTTCAGCGCTAAATGCTTGCATCAATCAAATGCACAAAGCGTTATTGTTCCCATAATTTATCGGATAACTCGGCCATTGACTCGTTTAAAACGTAAAGCATAAATACCTCCTATATTTTTCAGGAATTGGGCACTTCCTTTTTTCAGCAGGTTGGCGGTTAATAATACTCTGCCGTTTGGCGGATATCCCGGGCTAAGTACGAAAAATCGCCTGCCGTGATGCCTTCCTCGGACTGAAAACTCTCATTTTTCATTCATTTGCTCCAAGAGATATTTACGGGAAATAATGCGCTGGTTCCTTTGTAACGATGTTGTAATTAGATCTAGGATTTCCTTTTTCGCGTCTTTCTACGGCTCTTTTTGTTTTTATGGCTCTACTAAGCTTTAGATTAAAAAGTAAAATATTGCTTAACACAGTTTAATTTAAAGTTTTTATTTTAATCCTAAAGAATCAAAGTTTGGGAATTTCGTCTCTCTATTCTCTCTCGTTTTACAGGTTTTACCCCGTTCTGTAACGTTTCCAATATTTGATACCTAAGATATCAGGAATTCAGCAAAGATTCCCGAGTGAAGCAGGCCCTAAATATTATCAGTTTTAAAAATGGATAGTACTTTATTCAAGGCACCTTACAAAACACTACTCTACCGAGAAGACTTTCAATCTTGACAGGTCATAAACAGTCTAGCACAGACGATAAACTCTCACTGCACTGTGTATAAAATGTAAAGTGACGCTTTCGAGATACATGATAATATGACGCTATAAAGGACACAATATACAAGAAAGATAATGTAAAGCACTTCTCGCATAAAGAGGCAGCATGCACACGCTGAAAAATGTTGGGTTACCCAAGATCAATTGCAGGTGACTTACCTTTTAACTAAAACCTACCCCACTCATTTATTTCGACCCCCTGTTTAACACGGGGTGACAATCTGGGGTGTCTTACCCTTTGTCAGCATCGACCTAAATGTAAATTCGATGGACAACTTAACTATTCACGAAAAAGGTTGTCTATCAATAGAGTATAAAACGCGGTGCGCTTGCTCAGGGTTAAAGTTGATGTATTGTGTTTCATAAAGTTTTCATTAGTATCTTTGTCTGGTCAAGCGATTCCTTTTCCCGTCTGTTTGCGCATTCCTTTATTTTGTGAAATTAAAATAAAATTTTAATGAGATTACTTTGAGGGAGGTTTTATAACAGCCAACAAGGTACTCAACCCCGGGTTATGTCATAAAAGTAATTAATGTTATGGAATTTTACTACGTTTTAACGATTTTTTTACGAATTACCCAAAGGATTGTAATGGAAAAAAGTGAAATAAACAAAAGAATGTGATGCATTTAACACTCTCTCGAGCCGAGCTGCTCGAGGGCGGTTTGCACAAACGTCTGTGTCGAGTGACACGCGTTTAGACCCGATTTCACACGGCCTGTTTTTCAAGCTGAATACGAATTCAAAATACTTCAAAGTACATAGATAATTCTTGCAAAGCATAGTGTGACGTTACGATTCTTCAATTAGAAAAGTCAACAAATTTTACATGTTGGGCGTTTAATACATACATACATACATAAATCACGTCCTTCTCCCTTACGGGGTAGACAGAGCCTAAGGTGACAAGACCCAAAGGCCACGCCTAGCATGATTGTGGGCGTTTAAATAATTTCTATTATAGTTCGTGAGCTCTTAGAATGTTATTCGGGTAGATATGCACCATCCGCCAAACCCCATTATCATAACTGTATACGTTATTGTTTAATTAAGAATAGTATTTGTTTGGATTGCTAGTAAATTAATGTGCCCAAAATACAAATATTTTTGGCGCGAAATAACTCCTGATATTTATACATATAGATAGGTAGGGTAAATGTATTTTTAACGTCCCCAGACGCCCACGTCATAGCGGTGAGATAGCGATAGTACTCGCCTACGCACCCCAAAGATTGACTTTCATTTTAGCCGACGCGCTGTTTTTAAACTGTACCCTAATATGATTTAACTATAATAAAATGCGAAAGGGTGAAAGCTTTTAAGCGCTGTCAACAGGTACGACAAAAGACATTATATTGGACCGTTTTACAAATAGGAGCGATTCGAATTATTTCCTACGTAAATTAAGTATTGTCTTTTTAAAAATTATCAGCATGATTCTCTAAGTTGATTCGTTCGTTGTACGTATTTTAAAATTTAGTGAATAATGAATTTAAATGGGTATTTTTTTGTACAGTGTTTGTTTGTAATACGTGTTTTTGGTACAATATTAAGTTATAAGATCACAACAAACAATCACTGTACAAAAAATACCCATTTAAATTCATTATTCACCTAATCTTAAAATACGTACGACGAACGAATCAACTTAGAGAATCATGCTGATAATTTTTAAAAAGACAATACTGTAGTAACTATTACAATGTATCAATAAATATATTTTGTTTTAGCTTAACACCCATTTTGTTCTCAATCAAAGTAATCAATTGGTTCTAGATCAGTGATATGAACCGGCGTGGGAAATACGGCCCAGGCCTTCTCATTCTGAGAGACCTACGTTTTTGTTCCAAGTAGGGGATAATAGAAGAACTAACCCAAAAAACTTATGCTAGTCACTAAATCACAGATGTATTCCCGAACTCGATAGCCCATTAGCTACCATTATATTACCACGTTTACCGTTCTACATATGCATAAATAATTTAGCTTACGGCTAAACTAAACGCGTCAAGCGCAAAAACGTGTTTATTCCAGTAATTCGGATCGCCAATGGAATAGTAAGCATTGGAGTCCACTGACGCGACTAATACCAGCTGGGCTCAGTCGCTTTCGAGGATCAACTGAATATTCCGAAATGAAACTTGCACGAGTTTCTAACTCGCAAAGCATTTGAAATAGAACATTGCAAATTAGATTAAGCTTAGTTTTGCAATTGAGTTGCATTTTTTTGTGTTAAGGCCGGGATCTGAAATTAATTGACTCGTAGTTCATTTAAATCTATTTCAGATCAGGTAGGTAAAAATAAATGTCATGGTTATTTGAAAAAAGTTAAATCATGGATGGTTTTATTGGTACTTTTTTACGTATGTCGAACCTTTTCCCGAAATAAATTATATTGAAAAATAAATACTGATGACATTTAAAATGATAATCAACGGTGACCTTTTCAACATTTTCTTCAACGATATTTTCGCGCGGAGGGGGAGGAATTCCGTGAAGCTTTCTGCGTCAGAATAGCTAATCTTAATATGTGGCCTATTTAAATACTATCGAACCTTTTATTGATCAATAGATGATGTCCGGTACCAATTCAAGGCGGGACGTCAATTTGAAAAAAATACGACATTAAAACAATGCCCCATTTATAATGACGGAACGTTTGAGGGCCTTCCCTCTCTTAAACATAAATATGCATCCTTCTTATTAAGTACGGATTTTGTACTTTACAATTAAAATATATATCTAACAAATAAAATCATAAACCGACAGCTCTATTCACTTAAATAAGCAGAATAAAACAATACAACATCGATTGTTCAGACAGTTAAATATGTTTTTCGATTTGTCAAGCTAGTCAAACGAGTGTTCATTACGTGATGTGGATACAGTGACATCTGATAGCACACAGGGACTCAATTAGTTAATGTCGATCCCGGCGATAGGGCGTGACCAGGCGTGCACAAGCACCGATGACAACAAATACACGATGTTGTGATCATGTGTTTATTTTACCCAGTAAAAACATGTCGGTGAATTAGGTACTCACCTATGCGTATTGCCTAGCAATGTAGATTGGCTTACTTTACAGCATTACAAGGTAAAATTATGTTCGTTTAAAATGGCAAACATTGTCACAGTTATGCAGAGTAGGTACCTACTAACCTACTTAAATCTATGCCTTTTAAGTTTTGGACAAAATCTAAGTTGTTGTTTCTCAGACATTAACCGTATGGATATTTTGAATTTGAAAATTTCCAAATTTGATAAAGTTTAAATAAAAGAAACTCAATAAGATGCGTGTTAAAATTTTCATTCGCTCTTTGCGAGCCGTTTTCAGGTAAGCACAATACCTATATGTGCTAAGAAATATCTTTACTTAACAAAATACGTTAATATCGTTTTTCGTCTAACTATTCCAGTGAAATCTTTTCCTCCATTTTGATATCAAAGTCAAACTTCCAAAATGATTTTCTGCTCATGCATTATGTTATGTTAAGCATTACCTAGTATGAACCCACGTAAATATGGATTCCTTGTTAGGATTCACGTCGGCCCACACTGTACAAATAACTTCAGGCAGGACACCCCCAGTTTCAATGTTTTAAGAAACCAGTTAGCTCGTTAAATATAAATGTATATATCTACTTGAGGTTACCCAGAAATACCATCGAAAGCAAATCTTTTAACCCTCAAGACATAGGTCACATCACGTTTGAAATAATCTCTTATTGAATGGAAACAGATGCCTCTGCGTGTCCCGAAAATTTATTACTTGAGATTAAGTCCGGAGTAAAATGTATTTTACCTACTTATGTAGATATCCTATCTTTTAGAAACAGAGGGTATCAGGCTAACTAAAAGTGTAAATTTTCTTAAATTTGATTGCTTGTGAATTGTTAATACCTTCGTGGCTTGGAAAACCTGGCAATGTGTTACTTATTTATAATTTGGAAGATACTACGTTCATTAGAGTTGGCTATCTACAGTCGGTTAAGTATCCTGTTGCTTCATTATAAGCATGAGCCGATTTGGAGCATTTTCAGTTCAAACTCAACTCATACAGAACAAGAAGAACGCATGATACACCTAATTTACATTTATTTTCTGCCTTAGCTACAGATTATATTTGTAATACTAGCCTTAACTCATTGATTAAAATTATAAGTGGTTTAGGCTAAGGTACTTCGCGCAGAGGCAGAAAAAAAAATGAAAGCCCCCTACTCCTTCTAAGTAGCGTTAATCTGATGTCTAGACGTTTTAGTGAACAAATATTACTTATACAAATATACAGAAGATTTTAGCGGTTAACATTTTTCTAAAAGTTCGTGGATAAAATGTCTTCGAACACATGTTAAATTACACATTATTAAAAGCCCAAAAAAGATAAATTTACTACAGAAGCAAGAAACTAGTCAATAACGAGGAATAATGTACGAAAAGCTTTATATTCTGCACAAAAATTATAATTAACATTTGCCATAATTGAACCCTGCAGTGGCTGGTAAGAGCTAATGTTAGATTTGAGGAGTTTCGCGGAAGAATTAAAGTTATCCGCATAGCTTCAGCAAATTAGTCACAAGCGGGACAGGTAGATAAGGCTAACCTTTGCCTCCCGATACTAGAGTAGCAACCGAGTACCAGAAGACGAAGTGTTGGTAGAGATTTCACATGGAAGATCAACATCATGGCTGTGGGTGGCTCAAAACCGACCGTTGTGGACATCCTAGAAAGGGTCTATTTAGCAGCCATGGACGTTATCCGGCAGATATTTTTATTCAATTGAATAAAATCTATCCGCATGAACTTTAAATATCAATGAAACTTCTAACTAATAACTCAGTACCAGTTCTGATTTTATTTCTAACTTATTGAACTATTTCAGTATAAAAGCTAAAATTAACTTAAGCAGAGTCATGGCAAAATATGTAAACCTTAAATAGTTGCTAAAAGCAAACTAGTTTCAATCTAAAACTATGCGAAAGATTTAAAATATTATTAAAAGTTTGCACATATTGCGGTTGCAGCCCGCAATTATCGCATAAAGATTGTTTTTATTTTTCATTTCCAAAGCGAGCGAACCCACATGTGCCGCTCTCTCGATATCCATTAAAAGTTGGAAAATTTCAGTCTGTTAAAAGTTACATGGTACGCTTAATCTAAACTTCTACAGGTTTTGATGAAGTATTTTATTTTCATTTGAATTCTGTTCGGAACAAGGAAGGTAATTACATACATTGCGTACTTTAACTACAAATTGTTTATGAAAAAACGATAAATTCGGGATCGTTTCAGTTGAACGCAAGATGGCGGTAGTGTCATGGCTGCTAGACTCAATATGCCGTACGATTGCTAAGTAAAGCTTACATTTCGTAGAGATTTAATTTACATTTCTGTTGCAATTAAGAAATATGAAGTTACAACCTAGTATTAGGATTATTTATTTACGGCTCACTCACAATATATTTGAAGTTGACGTGTAGGTACTCGACACTTCTAAGAGTATATCGAAGATCGTAACTGGAAGGTAGTAATAAAAAGTAATACTTTATAGAAAATGTATATAAAACATTTTCATAGATGATACATACATACATACATACAGAAATCACGTATCACAATCATGATAGCTTAGAAAAATAAGAACCTTGCAAAAAACACTAATAAAACGACGACTGTGGAGAAAAAGTTAGCTGACCTACCAATCCTATTATAATATATTAATAATTCCAGAGTGCCCTTATTTATACCCTGACCAAAAAATTTATATGAACCTTCATCGTTATTACTCTTACCCGTATGTTATACAATAAATATAAGAACTAATTGATCTCAAGTACAACGACTATAATAGGGGGTTGTCATAAAAACAGAACAGTGACGCCCTCTTCGAGCGTTTTCAACCAGGGTTATGAGAGTCAGCCTTTAGAGCATTTAATATTTAAATGCTTTTAAAAGGCTTGGGACCAAAAGTCAACGTCATGCATCTGAAACCTTGCCGTCAATGTGAATGTAAAACTATCGGCTCTACCTCAAGCTTGATAACTTTAAGAGAATTATCTTCCGTTCATGGTTTCGCCCATGTCGCATATCATCTTATCCCTTGAAAATTTCTCTAAATTCCTCCGTAATCTGTGTTAACATCATAAAGGGAACCTTTTTGCAGCGACCTAGGTTATGGGCTGGGCGTTGACGAGTCAGTCAGTCAGTCCGGAGTTTTATTTTTATTAAGATTTAGATAGTGCTTTGTCTGCAAGCAATGCTTTTATGGAGCGGCAGTATGGATTTAACAGTTGCAAATGTGAGAGAAGTCTCTTTTTTCTTTTTTATGTATTTAGGAACACATCAGTATGAGAATATTTGTACCTAATTGGTTAATTGTAACGAAAGCCTGAAATATTTGATTGTGCCTTTGTTTTGATAGAATAAAGAATGTTTTTTTATCATCCGACACCAGATACGTCATTAATATACAAAATGCCTGTGTAAAAAAAATCCTAAAATTTATTTGCAAGAATAAAGTTAGAAGAGACGGCAGAAGTACTATTAAAGCTTAACGCTTAACTTAACGATACCTTGTATATTATGTACTAGTAAAAGAAGAGTATGCTTATCATTTTTTTACCCAAAATTAAAAATACTCTCCGCTACGAAATTAGCTAAACAAAATCCAAATACAAACTCAGTATATCCGCTTTGAAAACTAACTGTATTTGCAAGTTGCTCGGGATTGTAATAAATAATAATCTTGTTAGATCCCGGGCACGTTAAGTTTCCTTCGAGATGAAACTTCGCCGCGGAAGCGCTCCCAGCTTCGAGAAATAAAATCCAGGTCACAGGAAATTTCGCCCTAACCCTATTACAGGTACAACCCCGTACTATGGGCACCTATGTACAAAGCTTGGGTTCCTCTTGCGCAGATCATGCGCACTAGAACGACAGCCAAATCTCGCTCTTAAAGACTTCTAAAAACTTTACGTTTACTTAAAAATGTATAGATAATATATGTTACTTTATTGCGCGCTTCTAACTTTCCGGCACAGTTGTTAAAAAAATAATTCGAGACTTCACAAAGCCTCTGTTTAGATAAGCAAATTAGTAATAATAAAAACTTGGCAGCCTATAGCTAATTAATTATCAATACAACTTTTCCGAAAGAAATACTTGCGCTAACTTTGTCATGTAACTTGCGAATTTCCGGTCGAGACGGACCGAACAATAAAATAAACGTAAGATATCACGTTACGTAACGACGAAACTTTTCGGCGTCTGTTTATCTATGAAAATACACTCATTTATCATGTGGCGAGGAAGCGGAGCGGGCACCTGTAGCGTTTTTCCTACATGCCGAGGGCGGGCGGCGATCGCGGCGAGCGGCGAACAGCGCGGCGAGTGGCGGATACGAGCGGCGGCGAGTGGCAGCGCGGTACGGCGAGCGTCGCGGGGGCAGACGCGAGGCACACTGAGCCGTGTGCCACAGCCGCCCCGCCCGCCATCGACCGCCTCTCGGCCCTACAAGTGCGACTTCACAAAAACCCCTTGTTACTCGCGGGACAATTAATACCATCGAGCCTTTTCCAATTGCACGGTCAAATTTGTGTTTGTTTGCAAAAAACGCAAATGAAATGGAATTTTGTGACTGGTTTCAAGAGTTTGTTTACGCTTGTTTAAGCGGTTTATTCGCACTTATTTTTGTTTACGTAATTAAATTGCTAACATTATTTAATAGGTTGGAAAGTGATCTGAACGAATCGAAAACAACTCAAGTAACAGGCTTCGGAAATAACAAACAGGGGCACAAAATATTCAGGGAATTCTAGACAAGCAACATAAACAGAGACAGAGCGAATCCCTTCTTATGTATACGTAAACAAACTATGGAGGCAGGTTTCCGAGAAGGCTGTTTATTTATTTCATTTCTCGAGAGCGCGACGACGTCAAGGACGTTTTCTGAAAACTCATATAGCAGGAACGCTGACGTCCTGCTTAAGTCCTAGTTAGTTATTTTACGACACTTAGGGGTAGTAAACGTGTGTCTACGGCGTCTTCTTTACTCGTAAGCTCGTGACCACAGCCGCTGCAACATGGCAACATGCCCAAAATATATAGGCAAATGAAATGTTTATCTGGTTTAATTAACATCCTGAATACAGTTAAATTCAAAGTAATAGAATTAAGTTAAGCTAAAATATTTTCTGGTTATCAGTTTCCTTCTCTTTTATTTTCAAAGATTGGCAAAAATGCACTTCTCATAGCTATGTAGCTAGCCAGCTATTTAGTTTTTTATATCTTCCAATGCGTAATTTCAATGGGTTCGTTGTTTTATTTAATCTAGGTGTGCATGAGCAGTGCGAAAGATCGGAATAGTGTGTTCTTGAGGTCATAAGGAGTAAAAAAAAATGAACACAGGTCGAATTATGCGTTATGAAATTTCATTTTGTATGGTATACGTTTCAGATAACGTCGACCGTGCATATACAAAATGATGATATTTAAAAACGCATAATTCGACCTAATGTTCTGTTCATAATAACATGTTTTCTCTCCTTATGACCTCTGCACGTAGCACGTCGAGATAGATTGCTAGTCTTTTTCTTACTGTTCGCTCTAGAATGAGACGGGTATATCTTGAGCGAGATCCGACTCTCGCGCACTCTCGTGCTAGCCGGGCAGGAATACACTGGTTACCATGCTCACGCACACCTTGTAGGTATACATTTATTAAGCAAGTAGAGACAAAAATTATAGCATTTTCACGGCTGTGTTTCTTCAACTTCGAATGTATGTATGTATGTATGTAACCTCTTTATTGTGCAAAATAAACACGACAAAATACAATTGACAAACACTGAGATACATGCACAAAGGCGGACTTACCCCTGGAATGTCATTAAACGTTAAAAACAATTTGAAATGCATCACCCAGGCACCAGCTAGTAAGTAATAAAAATAATAGTTTATTTAGGAGTAAAATGAGAATTAAATTTCGTTCATCATTACTCGTAATCCAAATACGTTCCCAGAACTACTATTTGCAGAACTTATATTAGCATTTGATAAACCATATTTATATATTTTACCTACTTTTAAACTTTTGAAGTGTTATTTTGATTATTACACAATCACAATTTTCAATGTTCTTCCTGTTACAACGTATCTTTTAATCTAATTCCATACTCCTATTGAACCCTTACTTTCATCATTTGTAACAAAGGATTTTGGAGGTGATTTTTCTTTTATTTGGTAAAAAATATGATTAACGTAAGTAGATAAACGGGAAATGAGGTACGACGCAGCTGCGTCTCGCAGATGTCGTTTCCGCCATGACACCGGTAGGCTTTCGGTTAAATACCTACCCAAGAAACTTAATGCGAGATGTGCAATGTTTGACATTTTTTTTGCGTCCTATCTATGCTTTATTTATACCGGCGGCTGATATATATTTACCGTCTGCGCAGAATTCGTTTATCACTATCCCGCGAGAACTACGCGATTATGTATGTATGTATAACTCTTTATTGTACATAAAACACAAGAAAAAGATGAATACAGGACAACACACATGCACAAAGGATTATCCGGTATAAAACCATTTTATGTCTTTCCCCTGGACTGAATCCATGTCTATAACGAACTCCAACTAAATCGGTTCAGTGTCTTAAACGTGAAGACGTAACAGATAGACAGACAGACACACCTTCGCTTTTTAATATTAGTATGTATGTAGACCACATAGCCTAGTAGTTAGAAAACCTGACTACTAATTTTGAGGTTCCGTATTCGATTGCTGGTCTAATCTGAAATATTAATTGGTTGTTCTCGAATCTCGGATGTTTAATACGATCCTTACGTGATTATTTAGGAATTTTATCTTAATTTATAAATACGTTTATCTATTGCCTGGTAGGCACAGTATTAGCTTTGCTTAGTTTAGAACTAGGTCCAATCAATTGGTTTAAATTTTCTTGGTTAGGATTTCTTTGTTTCGAATTTAAAAGTGAGGAATTTAAGTATTCTTGTTTTGGCCATCAGATTTTACTTCATTCATGTGGCAATACAGCAACAAAACCAATTACTTAACTGACTTTATCCAAATATTATGTTCAACTTACCGAATAATAATTATGTACGTAACTGACTTGTTCCATGCATGTTGCATGCTTATCTTCCATGCTGGTCTTGGAGTAAAGAAAAAAACATAGAATGTACCAGTTGCTTCTCTTCTCGCGCAGATGGTAAAAGCCCATCGAAGGAATAGGCGAAAATCTGAGGAATCATGTTATCGGCGATGCACCTAGCAACCCATCGCTATTTTGATTCCCCTATCTACCTATACGACCACAATGCTAAACGTGGCTTACGTGGCATTTAGGTCTTGTTACCTTAGGCTCTATCTACCCCGTAAGGGATAAAGACGTGATTTACGTTTCAATGTTACTCTATAGCCTTATATATAAACTTGCTCAATCGTATGTCAAATACTCAATCATATCCAGCAGCCCGATAACTGTAATTGCCCAATAGGTCTTCACTGAATCGCGATACATTACGTATATACCTACCATTATTTTTACTCCCCGTTTCACGTAATAAAATAAGCCGTATTGTATCGTTTATACGTTGTTGTGTAAACCTTACCTCAGGAGTTCCAAACTATACCCAAATGATTTCAGATCCCATTAAACCTTTTTTTCATGGGCCATTATCACTCTGGTTGGACTCCCTTATTCTTGTTGGTATACTTAATTGTTTCTGGCTAGGTTTTTATCTTCGGAAGTAAATTATCTTGTCCGTGACAGTGAGTACGTAAGAGTGTGTAACAAATAATTGTAGGTTGTCTTGGTACGTGTAATTATGTACAGGTACTTTGTTTCTATTTGAGATAAGAATGTAGTGAGAGAAGAATTTAGTGTTAGTGGCACCAAGTTAATTGAACGATAACTTATATATTTGACAGAAAAGCTATGGAATATACGTCAAAATCGTCGGTTATGATTGAAGTTATTGTTAACTTGGCGCAACTCACACTTAGTGTTAAATTATGCCATAGTCATTTTTAGACAACAATATTTTTTTTTTGCATTAGCTGGCGATACTTTTTAATTGCCTTTCCGTTGAGTTATCACATAACTGGCAAAATTCGACTCCATGCAACAGTCAGAAGTTGATCCAATTCGACTTTCAAGATTTGGATTAGGTACATTGTTACTTACTTTAATATTAATCAACAAGTAAACCATATAAAAGCGTGTAAATCCAGTAACATTTTTGAAGAACAGAAATTTAATTTTGCTATTGGCGTACCTCAATCTCATAACAAGCTATTTATACAAACCTACCACACAGAGAACTAGCCTCTAAATTCAGCAAAGAGCCGCACGTGCCTCAAAGTGAAATAGAAACATTTTTACCAATACCGAAACTAAAAAGCGATAGATGCTTCCGCCCGTAGACGGGCAGCGAGCCAAACTGCGGGAATTTCTCCATAAGGGGCTCAGCGATATCAAATACATTAATCTCTGCACCTTACCCTGAACACCCATTTGCAGCTTTACCTTCGTCGCAAGTCATTAACTACCCTGTGAAAAATATTCACGATGCGGAATATTTTTCCTCCTAATGCTAGACAAGAAATGAAAGTAGCGCGTTAGTTCCTCTGCAGATTACAAATAATTTATTGCATTGTAAAAGCATGGTTTCTAGCTGATGAAGCAAAAAGGCTTACTTAGTAGGAACCTTAATCAGTGAATAAATTAATTAAGATAACAACGAACTTTTAGCCCTTTATTGTGGCTCACGTTGTGCGCAGCAATGTTTCAATTAAATTGAACTTCCGTTCCTTTTTTAATAATGTGTCTTTGTTTTAACTCGCATCAAAGGTAGGCGCTAGAAGAAACTCAAGTGCAAAATTATGTCGGATGCGCACAGTAAAAAATGCGAAAAAAATAGACGAAATACATCAACATTCCATTTCCTGACTTAAATTCTCGCAGCTAGCATAAACCTGTACCTTTTCAGTAAGTATAAATGAAACGAGCGATTTGTCATTTCTCCCCGGGACAAAGGAAATGGGAGGTTTTAATAAATTTTCTAATTTATAGCTATTCCCAGACCATTCAGACAGGAGGCACGCGTTAACCTAGAAAATTGAGAGAGCCGAGAGTTCGCGTGTTATGGCAAAGCCATAGACCGCAAGATTGGATCTGCGCCTGCGGCCTTATTATCAAGGAAAATACGAATGTTCTTGGAGGGGAAATACTATTTGCATCTCAATTGTATTCTGTGATGTTTTATTTATAGTGATGTTTCCAGCACGTGCCGGTTTATTACTCACTAGTAGGTATGTCATCCCCACTCCGTGTCGTTTCACGTCTCAATAAACTGACATAATTATCGAATCCTTTGATGAATTTGTCTTCGCCTTATATACGAAAGTGGCTGTTCATACTACGACTTATTCCTATGCAACTTATCTATATGATTGTAAAAGATACAGTAAAAGAAATACTTCGGACAGAACTAGTTCCGATTCTTGCAGGTAAGTAGGCACAATTAAATCCTAGTTAAGAGATTACACGGTATTGTCTATCTTTATCCATAATATTATATCGGATTCGCACGCGAAAGATTTTGAACCATTATACAATTTCCATTCCTAAATGGTGTCATTATTAATACCTACCAAGTCCGAAAAAGCTCGTTACAGCGACCATGTTACATACCTAATACCTGTTTCATGAAAATGTCAAACGTCCTGTGACTGAAGGACGGACAGCCGACAGAGCATTGGGAATCCCATTAGCACCTTATAAAGTAGGGCATCCTGAAAAAGGGTAGGTAGGTTATGCGTATGGGTGCCTAGAAAATTAGGATGTGCTAAGCATGTACTTACGCAAATTACCTACAGGTGATTCACCAAAACGACTCATCGTGTACTTCACTGATAGACTAGCGACTTGAAATAGACTCCAGCAATATCTAATTAACTTAGTGGGAAGTCCATTTAGCATTAGCAGTGGTCGGTAATCACAAAATTGAACAAGCAATCTATCCACCCAAACACTCCGAGATCTAACTGCGAATTATGTAAAAATACCTAAAATTTTCCCTTAAATTTATCCTCGTTGGAGATAAGAATATAAATGAAAATTTGAAATTTAATTTAAATAATGTCGTTTGGGTGACAGGTGCCGGGAGCCGGGAGGGTGATTGATCGATTACCATCGGAAATTAATAAGGCCCATTAAACAGGCTCTTCATACAAAGAAGCTGTTAATTCGACACAGACTTACTTCAAAGACTTGAAGGGTTTTCAGTTATTAAGTCAGCGATGAAATTAAACTATTACCCGATCAAACAGATTTACGCGTCTCATTTAAGTTTAATTGTTTCGGGGAACTTTGCTTTCTCTGGACTTCCGTTTTAAGTTAAATGGGAGCTAAAGACAAATAATTGACGTTTCATGCGACTGAGTAATTTTACGTGTAACACTCATTTTCTGGATGGTTTTTGCAAATGAACAAAAAAGTGAAGCGATGATATGCGATACGAGCTAAGCGTTCTATCAAACCTGTAGCTACCTACTAAAATTGATGGTAGAGGTATAATCAATAGCTGCAAATACAATCACGCCGCCGCGTGGAAAATCCCAATTGGTTATTTTACTTAGATACGTACCCACTTCGCGAGGACACTCAATTTAGGGAAAATTTTGTGAACAATATTAAATACCTAGAAATAGACATCCGTCTGCAATGCAGACTCTGGAGACGCAGGTATATTGTATGCATGTACTATCTCCTCAAACTCTTACTGAAACTATTCAACCTCGAACTAGAATACTTAATAAGTCTATCATCGACTCAACGGTTAACCTATTTAACATGCACGATAACGCAATCCTACAATATGTAGTTACTATTAGTAGGTATAGTAGGTATATAAAATGTCAAACGTTAGATTCATGATATGACATAACGTTAAATGAGTTATGTAAGTAAAAAATGCTTTGGTAACTAATATAAGAGGTTAATTTTTGTCTACGTTAGGAGTACCTACATCTAATTATTTATAAAAACCCAAATGAATGTATAGTAAATATTTTTAAAACATTCGACAGGTATTCTATAGATGCAGGTATAAGTGGGGTTTTTTCTTGAGTGCGGTGGAAAATGGTATACAGGATGCCCCAAAACAAAAAGTCGATGTCGCTGCCCTGACATTTAACGAAGCCAATTTGAGTGCTAAAAAATTAAAGACTGGTTCATTATGTATATACATTGAAATATAGAATTTAATATTACAAAATAATAATCCTTTTTAATTTTGATCAAAATAAATATGCGGATAAACATCATGAAAGGGACACTACAGCAAAAAATTGTATTATGTTGTAGCCAAGCCTAGGATTGCTGATATAGAGATTAGCTGTTGCCGGCAACTCCGTCTGCACAGAATTTGCTTATCGCTGTCCCGTGGGAACTACACAAATTTCCCGAAAAAAAACTAATTCTGTGTCCCGGGACTGAAATTCCTACTACAAACTTTTTTACTAAGTAAAATAGTATGAGAGCCTAAGTAAAATATCTACCATAGTCTACCTCCTTTTTTACTTCTGCGCCAATTACATCATTATATTTATAGTAACAAAATGAGTTCAGAAGAAGCAAGAGCCAGCGCCGCCGAAGGCGTGGATTAAAGGCTCAAGCATCGAATGACGACGAACTCCATTAGTATTTATCTTTTAACTGAAATTAACTTTCTTAAATTATTTTGTAGAAATTAATGCACATTAATGTTAATCCAAGATTTGATAAAAAACAGCTAACTAAACTTATAGATATATTATATAAGCACTAACGGGAAACGGACTATGCGCAGAAACCAAGTCACCACAGCGCCCAAGAAAACTTATAATGGGTTTTGTAATGCATAAATCATGCATGCATACCCTTCATGAAGTATTCATGGTGTTATTTAGGAGACGAAGGGAGTTATCTACTTCTATCTTTACTTTATCCAGGCATCGCAAAAGAAAGATGCCTAACTTAACACGCAAGTTTGTTAATAATATGTTAGTGAATCAAGATAGCAATCAATCACCTAAATGACCTGCTGATTAACAATGGTTTAGTTAACAATGTGTAGATACAAGTTACATAATGATTCATTCGAATGATTCGAGTGTAGCTTAATATCTTGCGCTTCGAAACAATATTTGAAACATCGGATTTTTCCTATTTGCTCCCTAATAATCCGTACCTACTACGAATAAAAGATATCCAGACTATTTACACGGAAAAAATATGTAGACTGCTGAATACGCTCCGAGTTACAATTCACAAAATCACATCGCCTTATCTTTATTCGTTCCGTAAGATTCCTCACAATTCAATAAGTTTCACGTAATACCTGTGATAGGTTTACCAGACTTAGTTATTTTTATTTCAATTTTATTGTGTTTTATTTTGTTTTATTTTACTATTATTTATATTGTTAAAAGAACGAAAGCAAACGTTGTAAAGTAGAAACAGACAGAAGTGTAACTTCCGAAACGGTTAATGCTAATAACTTAAATCTCACTAATGTCTTAAATCTAACTTTATGTAAAATGATAACTGTATTTCAAACGCGATACATGTACCTATTGTTTTATCAATAAATACTGTATATATCTATAACAATATCTATGTTTATGGTATCACTGAAAGCCAGCGCTTCGGCTGACTGCAGTACCTAATATGGTTTAGTCTTCTCACGCTATTCGACACCCATTTATGGGATAATTTTTTTCATTGCTGTTTATGTCGAATTTGTGTCATTTAGCATTTCCGCAAAATTGATAGTTTCCCTATCGATAGTTTTAACGGAAAAATGCCATACTATCGATAGTATCGATAACAAAGAAAGAGAAATTTCAAAACTTCCGCTGAGATAAAAATGTTGGCAAGACACAGAATGTTTAACCACGTTTATATTGTTTATTCTTCCTATTTCCAGTCTTTTCATATTTAAGGGAAGAGCTAAACAGGAAAAGCAATACTTACATGAATTATCTCATTTCATATTGTCATTTTTAAGTATGTTATTCACCCTCAAGGTACGACATTGGAGACTGTTAGGCAACCGAACCTGCCATTATTACGTGTTCGAGCAGAGATAATAAATCTCTTTAAGAATTCGATACCACGCTTTTGTGTACCACGACATATTCCGAACCTTTTTACCTACATAAATAAACACTCGGTGTATTTACATTGGCTATTTGGAAAAAATATTCGTACCATGTTTCCGATGTGGGGTTTTTTGCTCGCCTCTTACCTCGTTTGATCTCTCATTATAGACTGTGGCCAAGTCAGGTGCTTCAGACTCGACCCTAGATCGAAAGCCTATACAAAGATCTAAAGTAAGTAGCTTATGAGCGAAGCAGGCGGTACAAGTTCATATAATATTTTTAAATGTTGAGGTGTTGGTAGTAAGTTTAAGTTGTTAGGTTTGAGACTTCGCAATTGCACTATGTAGAGTGGCGATCTCATTGTTATGGTATGTTTTACACTGGCATGTACTTATCTTTAAATTTATCTGAATTACACCATAACTCATTACCATATTCATTTATACAAGTTAGTAGTTATTATTTATGCATTCAGAATTTAATAACAACAGCTGGCGATGCGATAATATCCAATCTCGGATGCACAACGTCCAGTGCATTTGAGCTACATCCCACAGCGGTTCACAACGGACCGCTGCGTCTGTTCTGTGTAAACGGACACAATGAGTCTTATACATTAAGTTTATGCATGTAATGTATGTAACCTAGATATATAAAGTTACTAACTGTAAAATTCCAATTCCAGTGTTACCTAGTATTTTTTCTGTCCTGTAAGCCAACGAGTAAATTTTCAGAACCAGCGTAGGTACTAAAAATTAAAAAACAATATAATTTACTGGGCGGATTTTAGAAACATAACAAACGTCTGACTACCTATTAAATTCAACTTGATCATCATTTTGTATAAAAATAAATGATCGTAGTTGGACGCTATGGAAAGCTATGATCAATTCAATTTCATAATTATAGCTACTAATTGTATAAACAAAAAAAACTTGCTACTCCGCTACTTACGTGCAAGATAGCCAGCCTGTGCGAAATATACATGTATGTAAATTTAAATTAAATTAAGGACAACAATTCATGACGTCATTAACCCGTTTCCGAACAATTGCATTAACCGCGTGATGAAGCGTAAGTTTGGTGGCATGCAGTGGTGCGTCTGGAAAGCTTGCCAGTATGACATTTGTGTCCATTCACGTAACTAGGAGAAGCAAAATGAATATTTTCATTTTTAAATAAAATGTGGAGAAGTGATGGTGGTTAGCGTCAGGACAGTGTGATGTTAGATTGTTGGGCTGAATTTTTCATTAAATAATTATTTTTGATTATACTTACCTACCTTTATGGTTTTTTACTTTATATTATACGATATCTTATATCTGGTGACCACGATAAGAAACCTGATTCAAACCCAAAAATTTACCTAACCTAAGGTAAAATCTATAAATTGTAACGTTTCAATCGTTTTTGATGGCAGCTATTAATACCGTTATCGAGGACAACAATTACGTCTCAGTTCTTGTTCAGTTCCAAGAATAATTTTCATTTAATTTTTTGATATTTTTTGATATTTCTTTAACTTCAATACTACTGTCAAAAAAGATGTTTTGGAAAAATAAAGTAAAGCAAAAATACGAGAAGACTGTAAATTAATTCAAATGTAAGCATCTCCGCGGACAACTTCCACCAAACTTTCCACAGTGAACTATTCGAGTTGTGCTTTCTCGGTCCTAAATTGTTATTAAACTGCATGAAATTTAAATATTGTTTCAACAGCTACGGCAAGTTCTACTTTTTACTATTTAAGCAGGTAGGTACGTAGGTACTAGGTAGGTACCTAATTAGTGACCGAAAATTACGTTTTAGCTGTCATTTTTGACACTTTTTAGTGTTGATCTGACTGCGAGCTATCCAAATTGGGTTCGAATTGAATCGCATTAACACGTCATGGTAAGGCCCCTGTTAGTTAAAAAAACTGGTCAAATGCGGGTCGGTTTCGTACGCCGAGGGTCCTTACAAATTCGGAAAGCGAATAGATATAAAATGCAATGTTAGCAGAGCCCTGCTTATAAGAGCTAAATATGCCAAATTTTGATTTTTTAGGACAACTAGAAGTACTTACCCCCTATTTTTTGGGAGCACGGCAATTTGTATGGAAACACCTTTTCTAATGAGAATGAAAATGTTAAAAGATACTCGATTGAGACTTTGAGGGTTAATTTTTTCCCAGGTCTAAGAGACCTTATGGAATAGTATTAATTTCATCTACGCGTTTCCGAGAAAAAGGGTCTTGACAGAAAGACGGACGGATGGACGGACGGACAACAGTGATCCTATAAGAGTTACGTATTTTTTTGAGGTACGCGACCCTAAAAATGGATGGAACAAATTTAATTTTGAATATGGTGAGTAACTATACTAACCGGAATTATTTCGGGATATAAAAACTATCCTATGTCCTTCCCCAGTACTGAAACTTTTGCAGCATAAACACCAACAACTGTAGGTTACTTATTTAAAAATTGCACACCTAACTAATATTTTTCACTCGATAACTTTTGATATATCCGATCTGTTTTGTGTGTTAAAAATATCACATACTTACAATGACTTGAAACGAAAATATAAATGATAAGTTGAAATAAAGAATCACCAAGAACCACCTACGCAGGCATTCCCGTGAAGATGTCACGCATTGAATGATGCCTTTCAATAAAAGCTGTAATCAATCACTATCAGGTACAGAGGGTCCGCAAAAAAATCTTTACAAATTCAACAGAAAGAAACGCTGCGCTGACAGACCTTTGTGAGAACACTAACTATTCAGCTACTAGGCGCTTCATGCTAGATGGCAAAATTTGGTCCCTAACGAGAGCACAACTGGGCAGTACCTAGCTTTACGATTATTGCCTTCGGGCAATTCGTCGCAGGTACCATATCGGTCTCGGGAAAGGCACCAACTATTACAACCGAAAACCAATATCATAATAATCGTACCTAACTCAAGCATAAAATGCAAAAACATTTTCAGAGATAGCTACAATAACGGGATGATGTCGGTAATTTCACGAAACTATGTTCCAAGTTTGTTCGTGCGATGAAGTTAGCTCGTATGGTTTCCGTGATGAATTAATGAGTGATAGGCTGACAAGACGAGGAGATACATTCAGCTGTTATAAGTATAATAATATGCTGTATTTAATTAGCATTAGTAGGTATTATTCTCGTCTGTGAATATACCTTTATGTAAATAAATATAGGCCACGTGTTATATTGAGCACGGTTAGGCTAGGCCTACGTAGCGTTAACTCTAAAAAGAGTGAAGTTGTTATATTTAAATCAAATAAATATAACCCCACAGTGTGCCTCCGGTAGTGTTGGGCTGTGTTGCTCTTGGAGTGACAGACAAGTTCAAATATCTGGGGCATGTGGTCACGCTGGACTTGAGACATGATCTGGATATAGAGGGAGAGGAGGGCGTTGTCTGTGCGAGGCAACATGATGGCTCGCAGGGTTGTACGTCGTGTAATGCACGATGCACGAAGGAGGTTAGAATCACATCGTTTCATCAAGCAGCGATTTTTTTTAATTTGTGGTGTTATGGACGTACTTCTTATCAGCCGCTATGGGACCGACAAGAGACTGAGTAAAACGTTTTAATTTTTATAAAATATATGGCTCAACGGAAAAATCGAACTTTTTTCTCTAGCTAAGAATGGCTATTCCTATCAATAGAAAAATCCTCAAGCGCTTTTAAAATAATCACCCATTCCCAATTTAGGTAAAAATTTGTAAAAAGGACTCTTAGAGAATTGACTATTTTATCACATTATAAAATGCTATATGATAAAAAAGTGTAGTTTGTTGCTATTGTCTTCTCCTTTTAAAAGTACCTAACTCGACGAGCAGTAAAACCACGTTGTAAGTTTGCTCGTAAAACATTTTCGAGTTTAAGGCTCAATACAATGACGGTAATTGATTTACAAGAAAGACGAACCTAAGTTACAAGGAGTTTCGAGCACAATTACCCATGAGGGAGCAAAGTAGGATCATTACGACTATTTTACGGTAACTCCCTGTAAATAAGCGAGTGTGTTCGTCGTTGTATGCAGCACAGGCCAGCAACACAAACCCACCGTCAGACGAAAAGTGAGCGGATAAGAAGTTGTAACAGGTACCTCGTAAAAAGCTTTGAGATACGAGTCATAAAGATTTCGTTAAGCACGTAGCTTCGACGCATGCTCCCTGAGGCGATTTTATTAGTGAAAAGGGTTACATCGCCTCCGCTCCGACCTATCACCATGAGTTCGCGTGAGGCAATCTATCGACTAGGCATTTTACCTATTACTTATGAGAAAAATTGCTTAGCTGTTATTCGCTTTCACCATTTAGCTGTCAAAACATCACGATTTTTGAGAGGGAGGGATGATTTAGTCGGCCAAGGCTGGGCCTTTTTCGATTCCCTACAAAAGATCGCTCAATCCTAAGTTGGATATGTTCTGATGCAGCAACTCGTACCTAATATTTTAGAAAAAAAACGTTTCCTTGAGTACGAATCGGGCTTGTACGCCTGGGGTTGCGTACGCATTTGTAGCGCTACATTTAAAGTTTGTATTTAGAAATAATATGAATCTGAAAATACAAATTTTATAAAAACTTAGCTAGTAGAATAGGTATTTTAAGGTATCGTAAAGCCAATTACATGTGTTAGATGTAGACGTCAGGGTGAAAGCAGACTAACTTTTGCGTGAAAAAAATTGACGGTCTAAGTCTACATGTATAAAATTAGGTAGGTAGGTAGTATTAATTAATAACAAAAAGTAACAGCTTAGTATTAAAAAAACAATAGAATATATCTACAGAAAAAACAATTAAATCCTAAGTTAGAATTACCTACAGCCATTAACCTATGTCGTATTGCTTAGCAAAGTGAAACTCAACCCATTAAGGTCGGTGGGAATCGTCGTTGAAGGAAATTGAACGGAAACAGAAAACATTGGAATTGTTCGAGAGTAAGATTGAACGTCGAGCAATGGAAAGAATTGTTTTGAGTTTTCATTATATAGGGGTTAAGAAATTTTGTTTTAAAAACTTGATTTGCAATTCAATCGAATTTCTCCTAAAAGCAAAACCATGTTTCCAATGACCGCTTTTATTACGACATTTTGTTAGAAGATCTGAGGAAGAAATAACAAGAACTGGACTAACGAGCACGATCAAGATGCTGTTAACAAAACCGATATCTATGTTCGGATCCGCCTAATTTTAATATGACCACGTTGAAATCACTCGTTTGTACCAAATTTTACAAGCAGCGGTACATAACTCGGCAAATCGACGTTTAATGTGTGAATTTCATGTTAACTCTGTCCTAAATTGATGGAGTAGGCGCAGGTGTGGTCCGGACATAAAGGCGGTTGACGTTCAGTCGGACGACCTCATTAAGTCCGATACTTGAGTTTTGAATCACGGAACAAGGAAGTCATTATCCGGTAACGTGAAAATTACACCTCTGGGTTTACATGGAACCTATTTGCATGTAGAAATAGTCCTCTATTTATGTTATTATTTCGGACATACTCACGCAAATAAACGTAACATTTTCACTCAATAAATTTTATTTGGAGCCCTAGAACCTCATTACAATGCATGTCATGACAATCAAGAAGTTCTATCAACAGCTACCGTGCACAATTAGCTTCAAAAGTAAGCAGTAGGTATAGTTTTAGCAGTAGTAGTGTAGTTTTCAATCTTTTAAAAATGATTGTTTGTCTTAGCTTTGGGCTTTCAGTTGACTTATTTTTGTGAGATATAACTACCTACCTACTCGCTATTTTACATTCCGTTTAAGATTTTATCTCCTAAGATTGTCTGCGTATTCAAATCGCTGTCACTTTTGTCGTATCAATCACCGGTGCTTTTGTTCACCTTCCTTACTTATAATTATTAATGCCTCGGTGTGTACCTAGTTGATAATAATACAATGAGCTCAAATGTCAAACGCAATCCATAGGGGTTGTTTTCAACCATACCTTAGGGGATGGAAATATGCTATTAAATCTATTTGTATGCTGTTGTCTACCACGTTAATTAAATACAGCAATTCATACCAGATGCCTACCGTAAAACTACCCAACTAGTCCAGTATGATCAGGCTATGGTCCATAACTTCAAGACTACTTTAAGTATTCAATCCATACCAATATTCATTTTTGTTTTGTTAGAGTTTTTCCTTCTGTTAATGAACATGTTGAGCCATTGAACTTCCTCGTTATAATAAAAGTCACACCTAAACGAAAATATTTGAATCAGATTCCGACCATAACTGGGAGCTTTTGGACTATACCTAGGTAGTTTAGTTTTAAGGTAGGAAGTTACTTACACGCTAACATTTAAATGAAAACTGATGCGAAAGCAAAATAAACTGTATTTTTCATTAGCTACGAATAAGTACAATATTATTTCACTGAAAATAATTATTTTGACTTTACATGACAATTAAAAAAAAAACTTCAATAATGGACTTCATATAAAACGGTTTTGTAAAGAACAAAAACATTTATCCCATTAACGAATGTTTTCGAAGCGTGTGTAAATAACAGGGCTCAGAAATTGGAGAGGTAAATCCTCAAGCAATGATTTCGGGCGGAAAACTAAGTAAAACATACAGTTTTCCCCTCATGCTCCCCTCTACATCACAATACGGAAATGGTGCTATTTACGAGACTGAGAACTTGTAGTGGTTATAACACTTGTAGCTTCTCTTCTCTGTAGGATATATTTCGAAAACAATAAGGAAAGGATGTAATAGACATTAAGTATCTATTTTTTTTGAGATTGCAACTTGTACGAGTAGGAGATTGAGTAGGTACTTAAGTAGTGAACTTATGTCTTTAAATTTCAATAATTTTCCATAAGATAATCTCAAGATTGACAATTACATTATGACGTTTGTTAGTTACAAAATTAAGTCGAGTGTGGAACTAGGTTTATTTTATTACCCTGTATCATTTAAAAAAGAAATAAACGGGCGCGGGGAGGGGTTGTCAAACAGAAACAGAAGACACGGGTGCACAGTCGCGATCAAATTAAAGGAGAGAAAAAGTATTTACAACGAAATAATATTCTCAGATTGTTTTTAAAACCTTTAAGCACCTATTTCATCGGAAAACTAAGACAATAATATAACGGAATAGAATGTTTTGAATTTTGACACTTACTTATCCATCCTAAAATTATTGTCCTGTGCATTATGTTGCAACTCATTTGAAACTTTAAATTTTAACCATAAGAGTATCAGTATCTAGGTTCATACTCAGACAGTTACCTAACTGGTATGTTACGTCGATGATCAAATAAACTAAATTTATCCTTACTCACCATGTTCTAAAATCACGTCGTTCAACCAGCCGATCCTCTCTTTGTTGCAATCGAAGCGTTGGCTATCTATACCAAAGAATTAAATATAATTAATAAAGACATTCAAACAACCTTAACGGAGTGACTGAGATGAGTCAACAAACAAATCCACGGCAAATCGATTTCTTTGATCAGAAAGGCAGGTATGTCACCGATATTTCGGAATTCAATGAGGGTGTAAGTGTACGAGAAAGCCTGTTCTATTTCTGTGTAGGTGCCTAATATCATTTCGCTGCGTGGGTTGTATTTGACGATGACACCTCGCAATGGATTTGATGGCTGCCGTCACGATCGCCGCCCTCGGGGACACGTGGGGCATGGGACAGCCTGTCGCAGACCGCTTTTAGGATATTAAACTGCCTCATGCGCTATGCATGAACGAATGAGCGCTGTCATTAATTTCGTTAGATTTTTACAGTCTGCATAAGGCCGGGGCGGGAATACACACCCGCATACGTAGCATGCATGTTTTTTTTTATGCAAGTTACCGGGCAACCGTTTAAACTTCATAAAAGTACGATATAAAATTGCAAGCTACATGTATGTGTATGCCTGGCCTAATACTATTTTATTTATACCGGTCAGTTTGTTTGATTATCGATTAGCACATTTAGTCGACCACTTACTAAGTATGGTCTACTTACTATAATTATATTTTATGATATCGTCAAATACTAAAAATGAGCCTAAATCACAAAAAAAAAACTCACGAAAGAAATGTTCGAGTATCTGTTATCCCGTATATCCGAGTACCTATTTAGTATCTATTAACCAATGCTAGGAAAGGTTAAAGGGAACAGCTTAAGAAATTAACCTCAATCTATAACCCATTTTCTTTAACACCGACCCCCAAAAAACTTCACCACTTCGACCTTTTTTTCCGGATATTGTTTTGGATGTCCTCGCGATAAGGGAACATTATCGGTTATCGTTACCGAGAGGTTTAATAAAAGTGCAAAACCTCTAAAACTTTTAGCAATCTTCCATAAAGATTCAGGACACGACCGATGTAACATAAAAAATGCCTTAACTGTGCCAGAGGCTGTAAAGGTGCTCGGATATTTGGGACGGGCGGCGCCTAGATGAGATTTCTCTTTATTTCCACGTATCTGCCCAATCTAACGAGAATCTACACGATTAAATTGGTTTGTCTGGTTGCCAAGCAGCTAAGCTAACGGTAACTTTCATACCTGGTCAATCTAAGGCCTATTGATTTTCTAGGTCAACTAATAGGTAGGTATTAGCCATTTGTTTCAGAATAAGATTTTACTTTGGGGATTGACAAATCCAAATACTATTTATAGAACACCACAAAACGGTACAGTATATAGTCGAGCGGAGAATGCCTTTAACACCCTTTTAGTTCAAGGATTTATGACTTACTTTTTCAGATGAAGTTACTGTCAATAAATGGTACAGCACTTAATCGGTCTACTATGCCTTACTAACTATGCAACCACAGGTCAAAATTAAGTAAATCAATAATTAATCATTTTTTTCACAGGAATTAACTGCAACAAACCTAAATATGTACCACTATTAACAGACATCCCACGCCTAAAAACGACCTTCACAGATTTCAATAAACTATTTTATATCAAGGGCCTAAAAGGCACTATTTCCTGTTCTATGTTTGTTTGACAAGAAAGGCGTTGCCCTTCTAAGGATCTCTCTACTATTATAGTAAGAAACTTTGGCTTAGTACGTAGTAATCATCTCCCATTATTTAATAGACCCGCTTATTATTGTATTAATCAGCCTTAGCTGAATTCGTAAGTTTAACTTCAAACATTTATCTACCACAAGGTTGCTGCTAATCGATTCATTTATTAACGGCACGTTCGAAGTGAAACACGGTTTTGGAGTTTTTTTTATGACTAAAATCTAAATATTTATTACTTTCACACGCGCACGCGCATTTGGCTAACTTACTTAGTCTTTTTTAATAAGTTACGAAACATAATTATGATGCTACTCCCATCCAACGCATTAATTCTTTATTATTATTTTTTCTTTCCTGTTGTTTTCATTCATTGTTTTCCCCATTAGTTGGAAGCCTCATTGCACTTCCGGAGTATCTGAGGTGAAAGTCTATCAAGCATAGGTACGCACACTAGTAAAATGCGATCATAATTATTCAGTGGAGATATGAATAGAGCGGTACAATACTACGTCTCAAATTTCACAAACGGCCTTGTTTTAGAACGTACCACGGATTTATATCTTTGAAATTCTGGAATGAGTGTAACGGACAGATCGTCGAATGCATATTTGATGTAGAAATAAGGGCTTAGGTGGGTGAAGGGTGACCTTTGCAATGTGCCGGAGCGTACGGCTTTACGTCCCACAAGGGGCTTGCTGGCTATTATTCTATTGAATTGTTCAGAGCGCTCACACAATTTTTACACATCGAAAAACAACCACCATTGTGTAATATGCACGCATAAGTACACGTACACCTTTTAAAAAGGGGTTTAAATTAATTTTATACAAGTGCGATATAAAAACTTCGTGGTGTCGAATTCTCAACAAACTTCTGATCTATAACTCGAACGGATCGGATACCGGACCCAACTATCAGATTGTTTTTACCTTGTCTGCAATAACAGGCAATATCTAACTGGCTGTTATTTAGGTGTTAATTACAATAGATATAGGTATAATACCATTTACGTGCTTTCTTAACATCCGTCACGCCTTAGGAAGAAATTTGATACCTACCTTCCTATCAACCTACTCCCATAGTTTAAATTAAATAAAGCCCGAATAAAAGCCGATTATTAAAAAAAAACATCAATTTGTAACCAATGTAGCGTTAATGGTAAACACGTTTGTTTTGCCCCATCCATAAGTCAAGGGTGAAGCGGTAACCAGCTTATAAAGGCCCTATCAAGAGGCACTAATTCATTATGTTAACGAGACACTGCCTACGACGTTGATGGATTACGCTTTTTTCTCCCTTGCATAAACGTGAGGACCGGGAGAAATGCGTAAAAAAAGGACCAATAACAGTGTATGCAAAACTTGAGCATCTCCGTCATAAAATATTAGGTTATTGAAATTTTCCAGCCAGCGGAGCGGTGTAGACGAAACTGCGAATACGGCCTTTTCTTTGGCAAAATCTGTGTGGGAGAATGCATGAATTTGAAACTTTTACGTTTCAATTGCAAATTGAACATCATGATTGAGTTTTAGACGCCAAGTTTTGGTCGGGTATTCGTACAGTTACACTACCCGTAGACTGCATACATTTTGATATTATTGTTCTATTAAGTCACAGATACCTAGCTATTTTTCTTGTCTGGATGCAGTACAAGTTCAAAATTTATACTGAAATCCTTCTCAATCGTACCTATTTAATGTGCATTGAAAACATTTTTTTTTTCTAACAATTAGTTTTTATCGGATGTTTTCTGCAGAGACAGGCATAAAAGAACATTAGGAATAGGTCAACTCTCGAGGAAATACTAAGCACTATGTACCTAACAGGACAAAAAGTGGTAGGTACTTAATTAAATTTCTAAGTCAGAAATAAGCAAGTGATAATTTTTCACAAGTTTACTCAAATATATAAAAATCACTTACATTCAAACACAATGTTCGATTTCTTTATCTTTATGTTGCGCAGCACAATGCGTTTTCACCAGTTTCCTAGTGTGGAATGTTCGGATACAGTAATTACATTTATACCTACGAATCCCTGTGTGAACACTCCTGTGGACCTTCAGCTGATTGGAGCTCGCGAAGCTTTTGTCACAGAGCTGACACTTAAATGGCATAATGCCGGTATGCTGCCTCGTGTGAATTTTTAACTGGCTCTTCGCTTTATATTTATTCCCGCAAATTTCACAGCCAAAAGGTCTTTCGTCACTATGCCAGAATAGGTGGTTTTTCATGGTCACTTCGGTCGGAAACTTTTTAGGGCACACTGGACAACTAAACAGTTTCTCTTTAGCTTCGTATCTTAAATGTTTTTGTAAGTTAAAATCTGACTTGAACGTCTTGTTGCAGTGAGAACATTTAACAGCTTCGTAGGTATTGTGGCGGTTACTTACGTGGCTCTGAAAAAATGTTACATTTATAACGTCGTTTTTTACCCACTTAAACTTTTTTTAACTACCTACTACAAAAGTACTAAAAATGTAACCCTCCAATATAGTTTCACCGTGTCGATTAAAAAAAATTAAAAAAAAAATGATGGTCTCCTCTATACTTACCTAATCTAGGTACGTCATAACAGGGGGTGTTTTTTTTTTGTTTACCCCATGGTGTGAATTTATTTTAAGAATAAAAAACCCATGAGCACTTCTAATATTCGGGGAATCAAAGAGGAGTGTGCTTGACACTCCTCTTTGGAACGAAAAGGGGAAACTGGTTTATTATTCTTTAAACGAAAAGATTTTCTAAAAATACCAGTTTAATTTTAGTGATGAGTAATGAGAAACCGGTGCACCCGAGTTTGAGTTGAGTTCTATAAAAAAAAATAGAAATAGTGAAACGATTCAAGTAAAATCGAAAATAATGTCAGTAATTTTTCTGCAACCTTGCCTGAAACCCCATATTAGTTCTATTCTAGATTTAACATAAAAGAAAGATAAATATTCCTAAATCGACTGAATGAAATCGGAAAGATGTTATCTTCTTTCCTTACCTTTAAATTAAAAAGCCGCTTGAATCCTCTGCCACATATTTCGCAAATGTACTTATCAAAATCAGCGTGATTCATCAAGTGTTCTTTAATGGCGTGCCTAAATAAAAATCTGAAATACACTAAAAAATGTAATCTGCATCAAAATCTTCAAGATCGACATATTCAGTGTCAGAATTTGTAAGCCGTAGTCGACGTCATGAGCGGACGGTAAATAAAAAAAGTCGCTCACAAATTATTTTTAACAATAAATTTGAGTCTTTTGGAAATAAAAACATTTCAAGTACTTAATTTTTAGATTTGTTCTTAACGCATTCAGTACTGATAACTCATTAGACAGAAGAAAATTAACGAAATTTAATGTCAATAATGTCAAAATCACAAAAAATGTGATGCTCTCATTTAATCTTTTTACCCACGACGGAACGGAAAAGTTTGGGATGAGAGGTAGTTTGTTTGTTGCTTGCAGGTTTTGAACGCACAAGTGCGGTGGCAGTACCTGAGGATGCCTCAAAACTAATCGCCAGCAGCAAATGCGTTAAATTACTTACTAACTTACTTTTTCCCGCAGATATCACAAATATATCTGTCCACTCTGTGCCACCGGTCATGGTTGCGCCAAGTCTTGTACGATTTGAATGATTTGCTACACAATGTGCAATTCAGGTCAAGCTTCTTTAAATGCACTGTCCTGTAATGGTATTCGATAAAAGAACAAGAACGCGTGGTTTTGTCGCAGAGGTGGCAAAAAATCTTTGGCTTAATGTCCTTTGGTTGATGTGAATACCTATAAAAAAACTTTTAGTTTACTTGGATGTTATTAATTTGCATTGTTGCATTACGCAAATTAATTATTTGAAACAATGCAAATTAATAAGTAAATTTTAATTTCTTCTTTCATAGATTTTCAATGATTTATTGTGTATTTTTACTGACCTATGTGAGACCATGCTTGCAAAATCTTTTCCAACGAAGTCACAACTTCTACAGTTCAAATGATTGCTAAGTGCATGGATATCCAAATGCTGCTTCATTGAATCTTGCCCGGATGAAAAATCACACAGCCCTTAACAAAAATACATATATAATGAATATTATTATCTTAAAATTTTGTAACTGTATTAAAAAATTTAACAGAAATTAATATTTACCACAGTACATGATTTCAGTTTTAATTTTAACACTTTGATCTCTTTTGATTTTTCCTGAACAAGTTTCTGAATGTAATTTTAACCATTTTCCGTTTTCTGAAAGACAATTTTTTTTATTGAACCAAACGCCAAATATATGCACATACAATACAATGCAATACAATGACTCTTTATTGAACACTACTTAATAAACAAAATAGAAAAAAGGTGCAGAGATATAGAGAAAACAAACTAAATAAGTTTACAAACTAATAAAGAAACAAGGAATGAAACTAAATATTATTAAATTAATCTTACTGTATCTTTTTTGGCATTTAAAGCAGCTCCATGTTTTGGAGTGAGTATTGGTTGACCTTTTTCTTTTGCTTTTAGTAAAAAGCTTTGTTTCTGGTTCATTATCACAATTATGCTCCTCCAAAATCCCGACATCTCTATCACACAAATCATCCTCTGCTTTGAGTGTTTCTATCACTTCATTTTGGTTATGAGTGTTATTATTGTCTTCTGTATAGTGCAGCCTGTCCAAGGCATGGCCTTCAACAATATGAGATTCAAAGCCTTCAACCTTTATATCAGTTACATTTACCGAATACTTCTAAAAAGAAGAAAAATCAATGAGCGATCTATAGCTGCTAGACCAAATTTCAACATACAATTTTAATAAAAATCAACCGGGATATATCAAAAGTTTACTTTTGGTGAAAAATTCCATCATACTCTTTTCCATGAAAGTCTAATCTGATAATGATCATCTTTCCTGACAATTTTTGTTAAGGATGATAAAATAATCTCTTTTTTTTGTATGATTTTACCACTAGGGTGTATCAACTTTTTCTTGTCACTAGTTGCTATTGTTAAATTGTCCTTGGTCACTCCTTAAACCAAATGTTTATATGTTTAACATGGCCTTTAGGCCTTGTTGCCTTAGGCTCCGTCTACCCTGTAAGTGATTTATGTATGTATTTTTGTATGTATTATTTATTTTTTACTAAATCTGGATTTGAGGTCCGCATATTTTTGTTAATAAAGAAATGAGAATATGCTTCGTAATTATAACTGATCAGTAATCTATAAAATTTATTTCAACCCTATTGATGTTTGATATTTGCCAGAAAATTCTGCTCTCTTTTCATCAATATAAAATGACTGGGCACTTTGGGCAGCAGGCACAGCAAAAAGTTATCAAATGTATCACAATGAGAAACTGGCAGTATTTATGGCTTTATTCTGACACAAATACACACACCTGGTAGCTATATTAAGTGCAACATAAAATGAAAATGAATGAATGAAAATTGTATTTTTACAAATTGGCCGCCAAGGACTCTTTTACATGTCTTTTTGAAACTCCCGGCGCAGTCGAAACAGTTGGCAAAAGCCAAAAAATTTAACAGTACTATTCAGTACCATTTGATGATGTTAAACCTACCTATGTGTATGAAATTTACAAAAAATCTACAACGACTTACCGCATCATTAGATAAAACAGAACACCAGAACTCTTCAGACTTCTGACATTGTCTCTTAAACTCTGCATAGCATTTAACAAGGTCCGCACACTTAGAACATAGCAACTGGGAACCAATGTCAGATATTACCTGGAGAAAAATATACAATACAATACAAATACTTTTTATTGAACACCACAAAACAAAACAGTGAGTTTACAAATAATTTATGTAAGGTAAACAAACAAAACTTGACATTAACCATTTTAATGAAGATATTTGATAATATCTAACCAAAATCTACTTTTGCTGTCATAAATTCGTCACTTGTTAGGTGTATTTGTTCTTATTCACTTGCCTAAGCATTATTAGGATTTAACATGAACCAGGGAAAATTTACAATATATGTCTTTGTGTATTTTTAAGAACTTACCGAGAAACCAATGCAAAATTGATACAACTCGTCCCAAACCCCGTCATTCCTGTCGAATTGCACATAATTCGCGACCTTCGTATCAAGGCAAGCGCGACAAGCTTGAATTATCGAGCTTCCACCATCAATAGACATTTTTATTGTAAGATAATAAATGGGAACTAAGTATTTACTGAATGACGATGGTAAATAACAACATCCAAACCAAATGTAAAACTTCACGTCATTTTGCTGGCTAGCTTTGCTTGCTGTCAGCTGTCAGTGTCAAGTCCAGTTTTGTCTTACAGGAAAGGCAAAGGGATTGGAGCCCATAGATCCAAATTTGTTCTTTTTCTGACATTGAGTCCTGTGTTGCAATCAGATTAGTCATAGTCCTATCGCTTTCCGAAAAGCAATAGTGTAGAAACAGTAGCCAGCGGTTACTTGGGGGTAATAAAACAAACCGCTCGCTGTTTACGGTGAGCTGCAGCATCTAGGTAGGTTCATAATTCTTTTCTACGAACCTCGTCCGTGAAGTTTAGTGATTAAGTTTTTGTGATATGAATAAGCATAGATTTTGCGCGCTTTAATTAATGTTTTGGCGGAACTTCATTATTTGTAGGTGGGTTTGGGTTTAAGTTTGTAAATTCTTTATTGCACGCAAAATTAAGTCAGGGTTTCTTGCGTATCATTTCAGGAATTCTTTTACATACATACATAAATCACGATAATATCCCTTATGGGGTAAACAGAGCCTAATGTAACAAGACCTACAGGCCACATTCAGTATGACTGTGGGCGTATCTATAGGTGGAAAGGGGAATATAAATAGTGTTAGGTTGCTAACCACATCGCTTATAACATTGATTTCTAAGATTTTCACACATTCACTAGATGGGCTTTTACCATCTGCGCGGGAAGAGAAGAAACTGGTACATTCTACGTTTTTTCTTTGCTCCCAGTTCAGCACAGAAACAATTCAGCAGGGATTCTTTTGCATGATACCATTATTAAGCTTTACTAAAAGTACCTAGGTATTTTTTTTCCAGTGTCAAGTGTTCACCGAAATCTTATTCGGTACCTACTTACTGAATCTGTCCAGCGCGAGTTCTTAGACTGTAATGTTCTTAGAATGACAAAACAAATGAAAACGCTGATCAGCGTCGTCATACTTACGACAACAAAATTTACCAATACTTCTCCGAAAGCTAGTGTAAAAATAATCACGAAATTCAAAGAGGTCCCTATTAATTCGGAACACGTAGACACCTACGCGTCTGGTTCGCACGTGCTTGTGTCTACAGGTGAGACCGCATCTATAAGCAGTTACCTGCCATGCCAAGTATATGGTTAGTATATTATGTAAATAAAGAACCTATTTATATCGCATTTTGCTGCACAGACATCACAAGCGACGCGCAGAAAAGTTTTTGTGCTTATCTTTACTTCATGTTTTGTTACTGGCGTGCTCCTTGGAATATAATAAATTAGATTTAGATTGAAACTGTATTTTGTACATGATTACAAAAGTATTGATTAAAATATTAACTAAATACCTTGAAAAATCTTAATCAAATAAAACTTAGGCTAAAAAATTTAAATTAATATAAATTCCCAATCACGCAGGTGCAGCATTCCCGCGTTTTATCGCAATTGCGAGTCTTTGTACGAGAAAGCTGCCGGCGCGAGGGTTATAAAATGATAAGATCTCTTAAAATACATTATCCGAGAACTTGAATAAGTACATAGTAGGTACCTGGGCGATTGAGCGAAGCTCGCTGTTTTTAAAAGTCAGAAACACGAGTTTTTCCAGAGATGACACTTACGATTGCTTGTAGACCCGAAAATAATCCTTACACAGCAATTTCGTTAAAGCCGTTTCCAAGATACATATACAACGTATACATAAATAACGTCTTCATCCCCTACGGGGTAGACAGAGGCCAAGGTAATAAGACCTAAAGGCCACACCTAGCATGGTTGTGGGCGTAAGGGGGGAAAAGGGAATCAAAATAGTGATGGGTTGCTAGCCACGTCGCCTATGACATAATTCCTATTTTCGCCAATACCCTCGGCGGGCTTTTACCATCTGAGTGGGAAGAGAAGCAACTGGTACATTCTGTTTTTGTTGAGAAATATTATAATTCCAGGAAATTCGGAGTTTGTGACATCCTTACTTTAAATGGAAAAAATATATACCTACCTATAGTTTGTTGATTCATTACGGAAAAAGTAAACAAGATCTAAAGTTTATTCTATCTAGAATTTCAAAAACCTTTTTCGCCAGTTTAAAGTACTTACTGAATTTAGTAGGTAACCTATATATAGTGTACAATTTTTTTATCAGGATCAGTCAGAAAATTTGGTCTTTACCCATAAATGAACAAAATATACAAGAATTGGTCGTTAAAAGAGATAAAATAGTAAATTAGATACCTACCATAAATAAAATCCAGTCAAGCGAAAAACTGAATGACTAGAATTATTATTGTAAGATGCAAAATAATTATTATAATTATGTAGTCAAAAAAAAGAGAACCGACTTCCGCTTCGTGCATAAAAGACAGGAGAATCTACCTCTACTATACGTACCTTTAAGATACACCTATGTATCACATAGATGTTGAATTTATTGTGTAGATAATGCCATATTACGAAGACGCGTGGATTTATCAAAATTACCCTACGACGACCTACCTACTTAATAATAAGAACATCGTGAATGGCACATACTATATCCTCCTATTTTCTATCTATCTTCCCAAACTCCACCAAGTGATCTTATGATAGTACTTCGAGTACCTACCTATCAATACTTTCTAGTTTTTATGATTGTTTTTAAAGATAATGGCCCCACTTTTTCAGCTACAGCGCGACTCTAGGGAAAGTCTATAACATGCAAAGCGGCGATTTACTGTTACAAACTTACCCATTCCGGTCTTGAAAAACAACACCAACAGTCTTAGATACAAAATCTCCCACGACAGTCAGGAAATGACGCCGACGGCACAGGTAAATGTAAATTTGCAGGACAACGTACCTTTGTTCGTACGAAGTCATTCTTAGTGCGATGTCTGTGATATCACATGAGATGACATCATGCCCTAGTTTCTTGGCTAGATGACACGGTCATTAACCAGTCTTTTGAAGACAAAACGCCTTTATGAAAGAGGTGTTTAGTAACGACGAACATTGTGAAAATTAGGAAAATGATTAAGTGAGACTATCAGTGATAGTGAGTGGTATTCAGATTAAGTATATATAAATATCAACGATGCCAAGACTTAGCCGGACCTGGCTAAATTTCTCTTAGCCAATTAACTACGTTTACCTGTTATTACTTTATTGAATAACAAGCACTCGAACAAGTGGCTGTTTACGACGCTATTAATTTTTTACATGTTAATACTTAAAGGCAGTTATATCATTATGAGTTTGTGGGCAGTAAAATGGCCCGGTTTCGTCTTTAACAAGAAGGATTCCTGAATTGTGTTTGGAATTTTGAAAATGTGTTCAGAAAAGCTTTAGTCAACCAACGCATTTAGGTATCCATCCATATAGGCGACCAACATTAGGATTAGGCACTGAGAATTGGCATTGTTAATTTTTTTTAGTATGCCCCATTTCGAAAACCATTTCGAAGAAAACCATCATTTATCCGATTTATCTTGTCCGATTTCAAAAATACTTTATGATTGCAGATATTTTTGTAAAAGTACTTTGAACCTTTGTTTGACCGAACGACCCGGTTTTTAGACAGAATCCAGCATCGAATGTTTGCCACAAAAATGAAAAAAAAAAGTTTAGCTATGGCAACTGTCACGTGTCACTGTCAAATCGACAAAACCATAGACAAAGCCGTTTTTTTTATAGCCAGCCGAACGAAGGCGATTGGGATTCTGTCTAAATTCACGAATTATCAAACAGGGAAAAAATATTTATTATTAATTAACAAAGCTACGTAAAAGCATAATATTCAAATTAGTTGCTTGAAATAGTCCAATTTATCAAATAAAGGTGTTAAAAGCACAGCTTAAAAAAAAATGAACAATGCCAATTAGCAAATCACAATTATTTTTTATTTATTTTAAACTAAACCGTTCAGCAAAGCATGCACGGCAACGCGCGGAAGTGTGAAAAATAATATTACTGAGGTACAAAAGGTTGATATGTTCCTTGATAACTGTCGATACTAATATTAAAGAGCACAATTTCTTACCAATGATGACCATAAGTAAACGTAAACGTAAGTAAACATACTTAGTAGTATAAATATCACAGAAAGATGGGTAAGATGGTTAAGAAATAGTTTAAAGCTCGCCCTTTGGAATAAGTTTTCCTCTTGTCCCAGGGGAACTTTGCTATTGTCCGTAAGATGAAACGTATCCTGTGACCGATATAACCATTATATTGGGTATTTAAATAGGCCACTTTTTATTAAGAACCTTCTTCAAAACATCCGTAGAAGTGTGCAATTATATAGCAGTTTTAACACGAAACTTGCGTTTTTCTATTCGGCATTAAATAGTTTATTTTAGTTTTTTTTTTTAAACTGAATGTACCTAGGTAGGTAGTTATTATACCTATAGGTAGTCGTATTTATGTTTTTTTCCGGGTACACACATTAGGTACCTACTTACGTTGTTAATGCATTCACACTGCCTGCATGTTTTTCCCCTGGGGCCAATTAGCCGGGCTTATGTTGCCAGGGTGGCATGGCAATTTATGAACATCTCTCATAAAACAACTGTTGCCACCATGATCATTACCATTATTTACTGCAAACAGCGGAAGTGTACCTAGTTATAGTTATTTCTGCTAACTTTTTGACTCTATATCTATAGGCATTTCGATAACTTTATACTCCGTCTAGCTTAAAGTTTACTTAGATATTTCATATCAATTCATTACAAAACTTTTTGAAATGGTTTACTCTTAGGTGCGTGTTTGAAACATATTAGTTAGGTATGTAGTCAGTTCTTGTTTGCGGTTTTCTTCAAACATACTCGTAATTATACCTGCTTTGGTTTGTGAAACTAGATCCGGGTATTAAATGCCGAGAAAATACGACTGAAGGTGACTCAAAACTTTATGATGACCAAAAAATCTTTTGAATTTAGATCTCAAATAAATTTGAAATTGATAAATAAATTACCAAGATAAAACTTACTGAGATCAAAGTTTTTTTAACGCATTTACTGACACCGACGCATATAATGTATTGTGTTTTTGTGACTTTCGCCCAGTGCCGCTGTCATAATATTACAGACAATCGAACGCACCTATGCGCGTCAGTAGCACCTGAAGAAGTCTCGGGTTCGGCAGGTGGCAGCGAAAGCGTTAAACCTTTAACCTAGCTCTATCTGGATTTCATACGAGAAAAGCCAAAATAAAAGGAAACGAATAGGTACTACCAATTCTTTCTCGTTATAAGTAGATATAGACCTTAAGTTTTATTAAAATTAAACTTTTACTATGCTCATGCTTTAGTTATTACTGTTTACGAGCATTATTTATGGCTTGAACGGGGCGTAATAAGTTTTCCTCTCACCTTGCAGGGTGCCTTGGGTTGACCCTGGTACATTTTTCTATAGATTGGATTTTCAGAGTGATGTAGTATCGTCGGGAGTTCTAAGTACGTTATGTATGACATAGAACAAGATACTTATAGGCTTCAGTAATATTTACTAAATCGAGGGAAGACACTTTAGAACAGGATCAAGATTTTCAAGGTCTTAAGACTGAGGTTAAAGTAGAAATAATTTATACACATTTTAATTCGAAGGAAATTAACTGCGATGTGATAAAATGAACACCAACATTTTCACCTACTTTAGAAGAACACTGTTGCGGCCGATATTTTACCTACCAAATACTTGACGTATCATCTCTCAAACAAAGTTTCGTGGGTGCAAAATCTTGTAGGTACCTCTATTGTTTATAAAAAGCGTTGTGAGAAAACTGGCACACAATTTCAAAGCAATTTTATTATGAAGTCAATCTGCACTGGCCTCTGGCCCAAGGGAACATAGCTGCTGGTACCCAACTGTGCAACAATGAATATACAAATACTCTAACTGGCGCTTTTGAAATTTTCAGACTTCTCCAAATGGATCGAAAAGTTGTTACTGGCTCCAGACGTTATACGAGTAAGTTATGTGAACTTCACGGCGTGCACCTGTAGCTCTTGAAAGCAATCAAACATCGGGGCTGATAAACATCGTGTGAAGGCCCCACAGACATTAGCTACATGACCATGGCTTAGCATTTCAATTATTCACACCATTTAAAATTGCCCCCATAGTTTTATTGCGTACAGGTGTCTGTATTTACCGCCCTACTTAGAGAGGGGTGGCTTGCTTATAGATCGCGGGCGCGCAGTGAGTTCCGAAGTGCTGGCACGAGCGGACGCTTGCACGACCTCGCGAGACAGAGATACAAGAACACGCGCCGCCGTGCTCCACCGCGCGCGAGCGAGACGCAGCACATCGACGTTTCAACAGGTCGTTATTGTTGCCTCTACTAAATGGTGTTTTTGTGCAATAATTCCTTCGGGACGCTCTTTGCAACGGAGCCGATTCGGTTCCTTAATGGTTTGATTGGAGTAATAGTTTATTCATTGTCAATTTAAAACATTTTCCTTTACTTATCGGGCAAGTTTTTGTAATTCGAACCAGACTTGAATTATAATAGACTAAGTAGGTATAATCTTATATTGAAAATAAAAACTGTTTATTCATGATTGCATACAAAATAGGGCATCCATGACAGCGTCTTTGACTCTTATAATAATTGGCAACCAAACAACAGTCCAATAGGTACTTGATACTACAATATGATGAACTAGCTCTGCCCGCGACTTCGTCTGCATAGAATTATAGGTATAAACCTTCCTCTGTCTATTAAAAAAAACCGCATCAAAGTCCGTTGCGTAGTTTTAAAGATCTAAGCATACATAGGGACAGACAACGGAAAGCGACTTTGTTTTATACTATGTAGTGATAATGGCTCTGGTTGTGGGGTTTACCCCACATTTGAGATCGAGATAAAACTGCGGTACAAGATTATACGCCAGTCTCATCCCATTTCTAATGACGCTTGCGGTTTGTAAGTAGGAGTATCTGTAATTGAAACAGAATAGTAACTATCGATGAAAGGAAGTGGAAATTATAGCATACTACTAATGCGAGTAGTTTCCGGTCACAGGAAAGTTTTAATTTCCATAAGTAGTCGTGTGGGAGTGGGGTAATTGTAACATACTTCCTTAATACCCCTAGGGTTGCCAGATAATCGTGTTACGAATGTTACCCGCCTATCTCCTAACTCAAACACTATTAGATAGGCGTATTAGGTACGCAAGTATTTGGCTCATTTCATTTAACGTTTAATGAATGGTGATAGAGGATTTCAAGAGGTCTAAAATAAAGATTGGGGTTAACTGAGACGAAATAGGTACTAAATAAGTGGTTAAATTTAAAGTTTTGTTTTATCTTGTACATAAAACATTTATAATACTTACTGTTCATTACTTATGACCACAAAAAAGAGTTACTACTACTTCAAGAAGGTTACCTACTGTAAGACACGTTCAGATTTACGGGAACGTTTCAACTATTTATTTCTGTACTTTTGTTTCAACTCCTGTTTATTTCTTAGTTCAATTTCGTTCGCTTACTTTTTAATGGGATAGAGATTTTACCAAAAGAACATTAGTTGTTAAAAATCGTTCTCGTAAACAAAATTTTGAGAATGCAACTGAAAACCTCAGTGTGGTTTTAGCAAATTCGCGTCGAATAAATACACCAGGATTGAAAATTAATGCAATGTGAATTATTTTACTTCGGTTAGCGAATGGGTTGTGAGTGAATTGGATATTCTACGATGCATGCCGTTATTCCAACCTTAGGACTACAAAACTAGCAATTCCTCTTTCTCAATAATAATTCATGATACTGCTTTAGTTCGGTAATATGTTAATTTCCCCGTAAAGCTCAGTCCTCTAGTTTTCTTGTCATACAATTTTATTTTCTTTCAACACGCGTATTCTCCCTTTATCACACCCTTCATATTTACATGTAAATATACGACAGGGGAGTAAATAAACGGCATTTTTATAAATAATCGTATTCTGAGGATAAGAGAGGAACAAAGCAACAAGTAAGTGTGATAACGACCTACTTTTGCCTATGGCCCGGCTATAAAATATCAAGCTAAACCCCGGGTAACGCTTCTGCTGAATACGGTAAGATATAGCTTTATGGGCCTAAGAAATGGCCGAATAAGTATGCTGACTGCTTAAACTGTAAACGCCACTTAGCATATAGGTACGAACTTGAGACTTAAATTAGCTACGTACAAAATTAATCACTTCATTTATAATTAGCTAAAATTGTTTAATGGATGTGTTAGTGCTTTAGACAAGACTAATATAATGGCAACACAATCAACATACTTAGATGATGAAGGTAATATGACGTATAATGTTACTTACGTGGATTTAACAGTAATGTATCTTAATAACGAAAGTGTAGCATCACTATTATAGTATAAATAATGATATGTCACATCACAGAGTTAAAAATGATTTCAATTTGACGATAATTTGAAAACAATTGGATAATTATTTTTGGTAAACTGGCATCGATGCTTTGTGTAATCATCAGGTATTTCGATTGATTACCTACTTACTGAAATATCCTCCATCATTTTCTTTAGCCGTGGTCAATTTTACAGTACATATTAAGACGAGGCCGGACAAACACCATACTATTAGAAAAGGTCCTTTGATCTATGGAATTAATAAACAGGTTTCTGAACGTAGGTAACTTTACGGTGTTTATTCGTTCCGTGATTACATACTTGATATCTTTCCATAATTTTAATAACTTTACTGAGCGCCGCCCTAGCACGCACGTGATAATTGACGTTAACATCGTAATCTAACTTTCAAGGTCAACTGGCCAAGGTCTTGACAAAATTTTATTATTCCTTCGTATAAATGTAAAAAAAAACTACTATATTGACAAGCTAAATGTCAGGTCACTCTTCATTATGAGGTGTATAGAAAATTAATTACCCGTGTTTTTTGCTCCGTTGTTTATTTGATCTTAAATAAAAAAGGGAAAACTGTGACTAAATGGAATTAGCTAGGTACTTTCAGTGCCTAGTTAAAAACACGTTATTAATAAAAACAGAGAAAATTACAAAAGAAGGAGTTTCAATCAATTTTATATATGCACGCACGTATGGATAAAACGTATATGCTTTTAATAAAATTTCTCGGGGCCATACCTAAACAAAGAGTTTATTTATTTTTATTTATTCATTTAATACATTCTACAGCTATTTTTCTCATCAAAAAGTGATCCATATCAATAATAAAAGTAATATATATAATATCAAATAGATGTAAACATTTATTATACCTATTTCTTTATTTGATTTTATGTATTCTTTTCCTACTGAAATATTAAACTTATTGTATGCCTTTTGGTGAAATAATGCACTGTCATACCTACCTGTAAGATCTTCTGCGACATTATTTCAAGCAATAAATGATAATGATTGTGATAAACCAAGCTTTGCTTTGCTTTGTGACGGTGGCAACTCCAATTTAACTCACACTGGAAGATTTAAAATATTTGACCCATAATAACTGATTCCTTAACACCAATATTATTAACAATGAAATGACATCTTCAATCAACTGCATTTCAGCGCCTGCGCTTGCTACATTGCTGTCGTAGCAATTTAAAATCCGTGATTTTAGCTCTACGAAAACCGTAGCTTCGTATAGTAGCAGTTCGTGCTCGTAGCACAAGTTTTAAACGTCGTAGCTTTAACTTATTTTTACGAATTCAATCCTGTATTTAATGCCATAAATAAATAATCTACGTTACTAGACGCAAAATTTACAGCCTAATTCTAGAAATTTTATAGATTCGAATAAGTATGTACTTTTTTTGTTAGTTGCGGTTATATAGAGTTTTTTTATCATTTTCTGCACTGTTTCTGCTTTGAGCCTTCCTTTTCAGATGAAAACCAAACACTGTGCGATCAATAATAAGTTTACCGCTCCTTACCTCCTAAGGATAAACGTTTTTTTTTAAAGCTAAATGGTTATTTTGTATTCTAAAATTGCATTACATACATGCATACATACACAAATCAGGTTTTTATCCCTTACGAAATAGACAGAGCATAACATATGATCTGAAAATGGAAAATGAGGATTGACCTAAATATTGGAGATTACATTCATCGAACATACAACCAATAGAGTTTAAGAAATTCATTAAGCAATATTTCGTCACTAATACTTACTAGCATTAATCTTGTGATATTTTTTCCTTCACCTGTAGAACAAAATTTATAAGCTATCTGAATAATGATTTCATTTTTTTCCTAAACACAAGTAAAGGAGTTGTGTCGCTTTTTTATTTAAGAATCGAAGTGATGCTATGCGACGCCATCTACCTCGCGATAACTAAAAATTTCCTATAGCAATCAATTAATACTTACGTAATATATTTATTTAACACTCGCTTGCCTTGCCTTGGGCCGGTAAATCAGTGCAACGATTCCCGGCAGTAGTAGGTGGATTTTGTTTACGAAAATTAAATTCAAACCTCTGTTGTTTATATGCTCGATGGTTATGGCTAACCCCTCACGTGCGGCCGCCGAACTAATAAACCCAACGAATTTGAATTGCTTTACAAATAAGTTTGAATTATTTTAATGCGCGCCGCGCAACCTTTACATGCCACTAATGTCACGTAAACCCTTAAGTATAAACAACCTTCAATGGGCTTATTAAAGTGAAACTTTTACCCGTAGCTCTAAATCTCGGGTTTTCGTAAGGAAAACGTAAAGGAAAAGTTTGAAGTTCAATTACTTTTCATTTTGAACCATCGGGTTTCTTACCTCGAAAAGAAGAACGGAATCCTTATAGGATCACTTCGTTGCCTTCTGTTTGTATGTTCTTCTATCAATACCCTTAGGGTCACGCAGTCGGGTAAACAAAAAAACAATTATAAGATCGCTTGTAGTCTGTCTGTCATCTGCCAAGACCTGAGTATCAAATTTAAATCAATTTGAAATACGAAGCGCTATGATTTCTTGAAACCGTAAAAAAATAATTTTATAAGTTCATTCAACCTTTTGAAACTTCCCGTTGACATACAATTATGAAATTTTTCGGCGATAGGGGGAAAACAAGTAAACGGGTCACCTGATGGAAAGTAATCACCGCTCCCCATGGATTAGATAGAAAAAAGCGATAATAGAAATGTTTGCAAGAAATAGTTGGAAAGTTTAAGCATTACCTAACCATAATTTTTGAATTTGCACAGAACCCTGAGTACGTAGGATAGGGATATTTTAAGTTGCAGTTGTACGGATTTTTTTCCTACCTTATATGTGCATGTACCTATGTCACACAGAGTTAAAAACTTCTATAAATATGGTCATGACTTTTTAACATTGGATTAGTCTAATGCGCTCTCGTTTATCTACGGCTTTTAAATTAGTTAGCGTGTCCTGTGAAACCAAAGCCATTTTGACGGTATATTTCCACGAACGCGTGGGCGCGTTGTAGATTTTTCCGTTCTGTGGAATAAATGACAAGGTCTGGCCGTTTTGGCATCTTTTTCCACGTATTCGTGGTCTATTATAGGCTTCGTCCTGTCAAAGAGGGGCATGTTTTTCTTTGTTCTCTCTATGCATTACTTATTTAATTTCTTTGTAACGCAAAACTTAATGCTTAACACAAAGTTACCCAAACAGAGCCGTTATTGGCCTAGGGGTTGTGACAGGATCCCGAATTACTGTCACTAACATAATAAAATAATTTCAAATCAAATAATCGAAAAAATCATCATTCATTTTGAAATAATTATAAATGTGGCCATATTCAGTCGCATAAAAACTGTATGAAAAGTATGAAAACTCGATTATCTGAGTACACAAAAGATTGTACTCACAGAAAGAACGATACGAAACAAGATAAATATTAAACCAACAAAATAAATAATATTTCTTGTTTGGTGTGTCGTACTTTTATTCACAATCAGGTAAATTGAGATATTTATGTACAATACAATAAAATACAAATAGGTATACCTACGTTGTGGAACATCACAAATCAAAACATTGAGAAACAAAATGTAAAGGGCAAGGCAGACAACTAGGCGGCTTTATCGTTTTAAAGCTATCAGGCTGTCACTACCAGACCAGAATTAACTTTTAACTGGTTAAAGTAGGTAGTGAATTGATTTTCGTTACATTTCTAAACAGTATTTCACTACATAGTATAAAACAAAGTCGCTTTCAGCTGTCTGTCTGTCTCTATGTATGCTTAGATCTTTAAAACCTCGCAACGGATTTCGATGCGGTTTTTTTATAGAGTGATTCGAGAGGAAGGTTTATATGTATAATACGCAGTCGAAGCTAGTTCTACCATATATATTGATTGATACACATAAATAATATCTTCTATTTAATAACTGTCTTACTAACTGATAAGAAAAAACTAAAACAATTTAAAAAAATATTCTCCTGCATGGATTTTCATTGGCAAAACATATTTAAATTCGTTCATTCCAAGCTAGAACTTTCTACTAAGGTATACAAAATAAATCAGTGCGTATAGTAGTTGTCTACCGGCGACCGCTTGAACCGAAAGTGTATATGGCCAATGTAGATATTTGCTCAAGCATACACAAAATACAAACTGTATTCTTGCCTGTAGTTTTAATTCAATTTCAATATAACAGAAAGTGTTTGTTCAGGTCGAGGTACCATTTTACCTTACGAAAAGAATTATTGTTATTTTTAATTTTATAATTAAGAATAATGAAATTAAATGAATATATTTTAAAATTTTCAAATGAAATCTAAAATGATTATCTGCGAAGCTTAGCTTAGGTTTTAAAGGAGAGTTTTTGACGTAAAATGCCTTTTCTATTTTGATATTTTTTTACTGGCACTGCATATTCAAGCGACTGGATTTAAGTTTGAGCCAATATTTACTAAATCCTTAATTGCTCTTTTGTATGCTAAAAAATGAAATGGCGAATTCTGTAGTAAAATTATAAATAAATAGTTTCTATAAAAGTACCTACACAATTGATTGTAGGTACTTTAAACTAACGCATGTAAACTATTTGCTCATATTATGGTATCATACCAACTCATAACTTAAAGTTATATGGTATTGGTAGTACTATCAAAACCGCTTCTAAGGCCGGAAACGCATCCGCAGTCCTAATATTGTTGTAGGTGTCCATGGGCGGCGGTGATCACGTGCCATCAGGTGACCCGCCGCCTGCTTGTTTGCCAGCTGTTTGATAAAAAAACATTTATACACTCGATGACTTTAATTGTTGAGCCACTGTGGAACGCTGCCAATCCTTTACAGCGCGTTTATAAAACACTAAATACCAATTAAGGTCCAAGAGTGTATCATGACTAATCATGAGTGACGAAGAGAGTGGTCAATACGTAAATTACGGAGAATAAACAAAATACCACCATTAAATATCTTCTGAGTGACACTTTCTTGAGCAGTTGGTAAAAACTTGGATGCTAAAGTGCCTTATTAAGTCAGCCTTCGAAACTAACTTCTACAATAAGCAGCTGTGAAATTTGTACCAGATGCTACTAACGAAGAGAAAGGTAGTTTAAAACTACAGTATACTGCTATACTTACTAGTAGGCATACGTTTCTACGTATTTGCCTACTTGGTGCCTATAATTTATATTCTTGCTTATTTTAGCTCAGTCTGGTAATACAATAAATAATTTATCCTACTTATAGCAAAACGAAAAATCTGTAACGTGTTTATATAACATATCTTAAGTTTATGGCCATACATTTATAAAATTAAAATAAACTTTAATGTAAATTCTTCGGAAGCGAAAATTATAATAAAAATATCTCACATAATTACCAGTCTTTAATAAAGAAAAACTTTCTAGTCGCGAGCTATCGTAAAACTCAATTTAACTTCTCGTTTTATCGTCCTAAACATCAAACAGACTCTTTTATGCAAAGCTTTTTCCATTCACCGTAATGCTTTGGCTTTCCAGTTTAGTAATACCGGTAGCTAAATGAGGTCCATCCCAAGAGGACAACTGGAGATCAACTTTAGTAATTCCAGTCTTTAGTATATTTGTGAAAATCAGCATTTTTTAAATTAATAACGATAGTTACCAGAAATTAATTGTTTTATGTGAGATATTTATTAATTTAAGTATTTTACTTATTACAAACTCTTGATTGTCAACATTTTGAACGTTTCTAAAAACTCTTACGATGATGTAGAAAATGAACAAATTTAAATCTCGGTACCTACTAAGTTACTGGTTTATATTTATGCAAGATAAAGTGTACAGAAGAAATCAATGGAATTCTGGCTGCGTAGGTTTGTGCCCCCAAGCACCCGAGGCATTTGAATGTCAAAGTAAATTTTCTTAACCTAATACAAATCTTCTGACTTAGGTAATCCACTTAATTTAAAGCATCGGAGATGTTTTATTTTCAGACGTTGATTTTCCTTGTTTAAATGCATAAATATATCGGTTATTGAACATCGATAATCTCCTCTTATTTTTATGTTTTTTTTTTTATTTTCAGATACCGCGGAGTTTCGACGATGTGCTACTTTAGTATAATAGTGATCATATTTGATTGTATTCGTGTGTGATGTGCGTGAGCGTCAGTGACTGTGGTCGGTGACTCTTACGAGAAAGTGATTTTCTGATGATTCGACACTCTGGAGCAGACTACCAGCGATATGAAGATACAACGCGTTTGGATGATACCACTGCTGCTGCATCTGATGATGCTAGTATTAGGTAAGTGACACATCCAAGCCCTGACAACTTTTAAAAGTAGAACTACCAACAGCTGTTTTTTGTTATCTCTATTCTAGAAGTCTTAGTAATTATTGTTATGAATAGACATTGTTATCATCACCGGCAATACTTTTTTACAAAATTTAATTTACCTAGAATCTATTTTCTTATTCTAAAGGGCTTTGCAGTCATAAACAATCTTTGAATTTTAAAAATTAAAAATCTATTTTCAATGCATCGTAAACTCGAATCTATTTCCTTATATCTTACAAGTGCACACTTTCTGAGAGTGTTAACATTCATTATCTCTCACAAAAACGTGACTCTCTAAACTTTGACAAAGTACAATTTAGCTTAATTGCTGTTTAAGTTATTGTCGTTCTGCGGCTAAACCACGAGACCAAAATGTTAACAACTCGGGGCGCAGTTGTAAATTTTTAGCAGTAATACAAACTATAACATTTTATGCTACTTCTTCTTTTACTCTTGACTGAGGGGTCGCGGTCATCAAATCAAGTATTTGTAATCCGCTTCGAAATTTATCTCCACCTTCTCTCTAACAGTTGGTTCCCTTCTGCACATGTGCAATAGGGACCGTTCACTGCTTGTTAATATTTGTCGGTGCATCTCATCTATAGCCGACCTTCCACGGACCCGAGTATCTACGAATTGACCCTGGCAAAGGTGTACTTGCTGATGTAGACTTTACACTTTTTATAGAAAGGGCTACAAAAGTAATTTATAAAGCTAAAACTGCTTTTAGAGTGTTTTGAAAACACATGAACTCGTGACAAAGGAGACTTTCCTCGGGATTTCTTAGAGAAGTTTCGTAATTTTTAGATTTTCGTGCCCTACAGTTAGTAACTGCTACTATTTTTTTTAATACTCTTTAAAAATGTTTAGGTCTCATGTTAATTCAGTCTCAAAAATTCCAAAGTTTTGAGGAAAATTTGTACTGATTTGTATTCTGTGTAATATGCTAACAACATATAGCGAGCCCAAGTTAATGCTTCGTATATCGTGTGTACTTTAAAAGCAGTGTTGGCTTGATAAATGACTCTTGTAGCCCTTTCTTCGGAGTGCGTAATTTACCCGCAAGTGTGTTACTCTAATATTTAAGAGCAAAGCCACTTCTGTTGCCGGCGATGAGCAACGGGATTGAGTGCGGAAACGCGTGAACTATGGTAGGAAATAGCACTTTATATTGTTGATTGCACTCATAAAACGCTCACGCTTCGACGTATTAAGAAAAGCATTACTAGGAGTTAAGAAGATTATGCAGTTTATGACTATGACCGTTATTTCCTTGTTAATAGTTGAACTGTTCTAAATGTTATTTTATTTATTAGATTTTGTATGCAGAATTGGTTAGTTTTAGCTGCAAAAGTTAAAAAATATACATTTTAGTGGATGGTTTAGGATACCTTTTAATACGAGTACATTCGATATTTATTATTAGGCTACCCCACAGGAAGTACTTCAGGAATTGGGATAGGGACTTTACTGCGTCAAAAACTGTAATTTATTCAAGACACAAAATTTAGTCTACACATAAAGCTTCTAAGGCGTAAATCTTATCATATTATACAAAACATTCAGTTGGTTGCAAAAGACGAAATGTGTCAGACAAATTTCTCGCTCCAAGTAGTCTACGTTGGTGCTTAGGAATACTCAAAACGGTCTGGCGCGTCGTCTAAATTAAAATGTCAACATTTTCGGAACAATCTCATTAAAATGGTTTGTATTTTCAGTCACATCTTTTACCTCTTCTTAACTCATCATTACGACGTTGCCTGTTTAATTAAAATGTGTGAAACTTAAATTAGTTATTCATACTCGTTTCTGTTTTCGATTCCTAAAAGCAACATGTTCCAAATAATTACATATAAATTTTAGGTTGCCAAATACGAGGCTTAAAGGCTTGGTCACTAGCAGCCATTTTTTATGGCCAAATGGCGAATTTACTTCGACTCCTGCTCAAAATGCGTAGATAGAAAATTTGCTACTTTAACCATCTTAGACGGCTCAATGTTAGTTTTTTGCCGTTTCAAACGCGTTCGCGTTGAAGGGTCAAATACGCTGCGTTGCCAATTTTCCCATACCAACTCAGACGTATACACTAATGTGTATACATTTGCTGTGTCAAAAACTTACACTAGAGCCTTAGAGAGCTTTGGTGCCGCTATGAATAGGACTCGACCGCAATCGATCGGACGGATTTATTTATGCATGCAAGAGTATTAAAAACCGGCCGGATTATCATCTTTATACACAACACTTGTTAAGCTTGTGTTAGTCTCTATCTGTCACTTTGATGCTGGTATACGGAAAAAGCGTAATTTAGTCATAACAGTGCGAATATTTTCTTAATGTCCTTCGTCAAATTTCGTGTTTCGAACTTGTACACTTGGCTAGTCACCGTATAATAGAAGAAAACATTTGGAAGCCCAAATGATGCCGAGAGACATTAAGAAAGTAGGCCCTGTAACTTAAAAAATACCTATAATAAAAACTTAATAATGAAAAAGAGAAAAAAATATTCTTTAATTTAAAAAAAAATATATGTTACTTAAATAACATTGAAATAAGAAACAACAAATACCTTCTTATTAAAACACACTTTTACAAGCTGTAAGTACAAGTTGTAATTTTTTGATGTCTCAGATGCTCCAAAACTTCGTAGACGTGATTGTAAAGTTTACCTAGACATCAGTAAATAATAAACGAAATATTAAAAGCTGAGTCAGACTTTCATTAACCAGTCGAAAAGCTTTTAGCTTATTGCGAGACAGCGCCATATTTTTAGGATTATATTCTATGACTTGCAATCGGGATATTAAACAAAAATACAATGATATTTCGCCTCAAAGATTAACGAGCACGTAGCAGAAGTGAAACTTCGTAAATAATTATCATAAAGGAATCGTTCGAGGCGTCCCAAAAGATGGACACAATACATAACTTAGCTAACGGATGCAACAAGGGAGTGAACGTACTTTACTCCGCTTCTTCAAGAAAGCCTATTTTCAATACTGACTACGACAATGTCTTGACATTTTAGTATGAAACCTACCTTTATTCAAGCTCAATGATTACCTTAGATAGGAAAAATCCCGCGTTCTTTACCAGATCGTTTTTCCATCTTACGCATTCGACACTCCGAAATTTAACCGCCCTAACATCCATCAGTTCTACGGGCAATGTGCCCCGCCTACTGCCACTTAAGGTGTGTAGCGACAGATTACTCACATGTCATATATTTTTGTCGGAAAATCTCAGGCTTGGCTTTCCACTTAGCTGATCTAGGAAAAGGACCGCGTATTGGTCCTAACCTAAGCATGCCGCGCTGCTTTATCTAAAATATACGAGAGTAATCCGTTGGTGTTCAATAATAGCAACTTTGGGGTCTCGAACGTCGGTGTTTGGACAGATGAGTAGAATTTCGTACCACGAAAGAATAAAACAACATTACAAATGTGTTCACGTGCTTCGATCGGGAAAACTTCTTACTCACGTATTCGTACAAGCAAACTTTGCTGTGAGGGGCCCTAACTAAATTTATCCGAGCGTCTCGACCATTAGCGACTTTCTGCCTTAAGGGTTTCTGTTTCTTGGTAAAAAGTGAATTGACAAAGGACAACTTTTCTGGTTAAAAAATAACGCAGACAAATCGTTTTTGGATGAATAAAAAGTAGCGCAGTTGGTCATGCAATTGAATAATGTATCCAAACTTGAGCATAAAATTTGAACCACACAAAGATAAAAACTGTTATTATGAAATTATACAGATTGTAAAAAAACAAAGCACATTTTTATTGTTAAGCTTCAATTTCACTTTACATAATTTTACTTTTTATCTACATAAATCACGACTTTTTCCCTTATGGGGTCGACAGAGCCTAAGGTAACAAAATGCCACGTTTAGCATGATAGTTGGCGCATATAGATGGAAAGGGGAATCAAAATAGTGATGGGTTGCTAGCCGCATCGCCTACAACATGATTCCTAAGATTGTCGCCCATTCCCTCGACGGGATTTCACTTTCATTGTCTATTAATTCAGTATTAGAAAATGTTACCCTTAATAGAACATCGGCTTTTGACACCAAGCATTCAGAGGTCTATAATTCTGTTAAAAACCTAATTTCCCCCAAATATCCAACCAAAAAGCGAGAGTCTCCAAAACAAATGACAGTCGAAAGACCTCTTAACAGACTCGTAATCTGCTTAAGTTCCGTCAACGGCGTTAATTAGGGAATTTTGCACTTAAAATGTAACTTTTGAAGTACGTCATAATAAGATAACCCTTCATTTAATCTTATGTAATGTAACTCTATTTCTCTGTCTGAATTTCGTAGTTTTGATGATGCGCTGTTTAAAATGCAAAACATTGCATAATCGGTATTACAATGTTCCATACATACATACATAAATCACGTCTTTATCCCTTACAGGGTAGACAGAGCCTAAGGTAACAAGACTTAAAGACCGCGGTTAGCATGATTGTGGGCATATGGATGGAAAGGGGAATCAAAACAGTGATGGGTCGGGTTGCTAGCCACATCGGCTACGTAACATGATCCCTAAGATTTTCGTCCAATCCCTCGATGGGCCTTTACCATCTGCGCGGGAAGAGAGGCAACTGGTATATTCTACGTTTTTTCTTTGCTCCCAAACCGGTATGGAAGATTTTTACTTTTAGTTATCAGAATTTATGTTACTTGTTCATGTTGACTACTCCTTTTATATGAACTGAGTAAATTTATACGAGATTAAAATGTCTCTATACTTGTACTTACATGTTTGTGTTCATAGTTTTCCATTTTCAGTCTTACCAAATTAGGTACTTAGGTATATTATTTTGTTAAATGTAACTTAAGTTTTCGAAATAATTTGTTTCGAGATATTACAACAATCGCTCTATTGTATCTTCCATGCTGGCAATGGCTAGGAGTAAAGAAAAAACATAGAATGTACCAGTTGCTTCTCTTCCCGCGCAGATGGTAAAAGCCCATCGAGGGAGTGGGCATAGGAATAATGTTACAGGCAATGCGGCTAGCAACCCATCACTATTTTGATTCCCTGGCCTTCAGGTCTTGTTACCTTAGGCTCTGTCTACCCCGTAAGGGATAAAGACGTGATTTATGTGTGTGCTCTATTGCTAGTGTGGACTTTAATAAAATGATACATGACATTGAGCTATGTACCTAAAGCTTCGTTCGTCCTTCGTGTTGTTTGTGATCCATTTTATGTCGAGCTTTAAGGACATTTTCACCCAAGAAAGCAGCAACCTAAGTAATTGTAGATCCCTTTAATTAACACGAAATTAAGTTGTTCTTAATTAATTGGAGGGTAATTAAATGAGCCTTAATTGTTTCTATTGTTACAAACATTAAATTTGATGCTTTAATTATTAAATTCTATCTCGATTAGATTTCAAAGGTCGATTGTTCCACTTTCCGTTGTGATTACGATAAGGTAGGTACCTACTATCAAAATAAATGAATCGAGAATTTTACTTCTTGAGTTTTTATGTTTACTTTTAAGATTTTACCGGTTAGAAATAAAATTTCTAAACGGCACTGAAAAATCCGAAAAGTAAAGCCATGGGTGGTGTAGCGATGTAGCACGCATCACGGAATGATGAGGATCTTGGTTCGATTCCCAGCCATAGCTTTACTTTCCGGATTTTTCAATGTGTTCTAATTTTCAGTGTCGTTTAGAAATAAGGTAGTACCTGAATATTTTGATTTAATTATAAATCTTTCTTTTATCACTCATTCATTTCTCGAGTTTTGAGTTCCTTATTGAAAACATCTAAACAGAGTCATGTTGCTCTTATTTATTTATTTATTTAGTCAATAAAAAATTACAGCATTACAGTCGAAACCAATGCGCTATAAAATTCAAAAAATATAATAAATGTTATTTAGGCGACGAAACGTTGTGGCTCCGCTGCGTCGTCATCTCCGGTGTTGGATTCGGTAGCTTGCCCCGGAACCGACGAAATACGACACCCTTCGGCCAGAAGTCGGCGGACGCGATGGTCTCCTGCAGCGGCCGCGGAACGCGCACCACAAAGGAACTGAAGTGCACGTAGTGGCGCGAACGCCATTCATCTCCAACGTCACTCATTCTTATTTCATCCGTCCGTCCATCTATCTGTCACTTGTAATATTATATAGGTACACGGCTTATTATTATGGCTGCTACAATAAATAGTAACTAAGCAAAATCCGAGCAAATATTATAAATAAGAACCAAACTCAGTCTACATAATGTTCACGTCTAAACGACTGAACTTATTTTGAATTTTGGTACAGAGGTCGGTAAGTGGGACGTAAGAGAATAACATACGAGTAGGACACTTTTTATCACGCAATATTACATAGCTCGTTCGGGATAGCAACAACAAATAACAACATTATCAGACGAAGTATCTATCTACGTAAAGTTAAAAATTGTGGCCGATCTTTATGAGAAATTGAAATATATATTGATATACATTACATACATACATACATACATACATAAATCACGTCCTTATCCCTTACGGGGTAGACAGAGCCTAAGGTGACAAGACCTAAAGACCACGTTTAGCATGATCGTGGGCGTATGGATGGAAAGGGGAATCAAAACAGTGATGGGTTGCTAGCCACATCGCCTATGTAACATGATCCCTAAGATTTTCAACCAATCCCTCGATGGGCTTTTACCATCTGCGCGGGAAGAGAAGCAACTGGTACATTCTATGTTTTTTCTTTGCTCCCAGACCAGCATGGAAGGACCAGACCAGCATGGAAGGACAATATTGATATTAAGGAAAATATTAAAGTGATTATTTTTCTGGATAACAATTTCGTTGTTTTCTGTATTGTGTAAGTTTAATTTGTAGGACAGCAATTGATTATTTAAATAAGGTTTTGGTTAAAATCGCTGGTTCACGGCGGATGCAAGCCGCTTCCAACCGAGGCAACTGGAGGTCTATGGGGGAGGCCTACGTCCAACAGTGGACGTCCTATGGCTGATATGATGATGATGGTGATGAAATAAGGTTGTCGCGAACTCCTTAGTTTTGATACGTTTTTCATATTTTTTTTAATCGTTTTGTTTTTAAAGTCTTGTCATTTTTATTAGTTAGTGGTTACATATCACTAAAGAAGCAGTCCAGTTTCCTGGTGTTCTCAATTGCCGTCGATTCTCCTTCATTTTCGCTACATTATCATACAGTCCTCATATCGTACGCTTCAAAGGTTTTGAGCTTTAGGCGACAAATTGCATTTCTTTTACATGATAAAACAAGGAAGCTTGAATGGGGTTACAGGTCATTGGAATAGAAACTAAACTTTACCTCAGAATAATTTTACTCACGTAAGTTAATTTATATGTACAGTCGGTAGTCCTTCACCCACAACCCACAACTTAATATTACGTTGACGCGTTTGAAATCAAGATAGGAAGGCATAAATGTCAGCACTTTAACAAGGGTCATTGATACCGGCAAGTCGTTTAACGTCTGAGTAACTCGTTCGTCATGGTAAAATAGTATTATTGAATTTCAGAATTAATGTACCTACCTACTATACATAGATTGTGACCTTATAAAATTAAGGTAATTTTCGTAATAGGCAGTAACCCGGAAAACACACTAAATCTAAGATATCATGTTATAGGTGAGGGCTAGCCACCAATCACTATTTTGATTCCCCTTTCCACCTATAGGTACGCCCACAATCATGCTAAACGTGGCCTTTAAGTCTTTTTACCTTAGGCTCTATCTACCCCGTAAGGGATATATACGTGATTTGTACCTCACCTATAAAACTATATAGATTTGTTAAGACTTAAGTTCCTACAAACTATTTTTTTTATCACTATCCGTAAATGATTCAACATAATACCTTACATGTCTGGAGTAGAGTACCTACTCGTAGCCTATAAATAATTTCAAACGTGATCAGTCATCAAGTCGTCACATTACAACGCTCCTCTGATAAACAAAAGCCAAACAACTGGAAACGCTTTTGAAAATGAATACACACCACCGCAGAGACGAGGATGCTCGGCAGTGGACAGTTTCCGCCCACCTCATGCTAGTTCAAAGTTTCCCTGTTAAGGGACCGGTAATAAAATTACGCGCAATTTATTCCCGGGCTGGCCATTTGGCACACCCGCGCCTTTCAAAGTGATTCCAGTTAAATCTTCCGGGCGCTAGAAGTAGAAGCTCTGGAAGGAATTCGACCACGGGGAACTTCTGACGTGTGACCTGACTCTTGGAGAATGTATTCACTTGACTACACTTAGAACTAATTCTAGTTGTTACGGGGACGACATCGTACCGAAACTTTACTCCGCGTATCCAATTCATATTATGGACCGCCGGAATAATACTTGAAGATGATAATCAATTTGTTTAGACACGACATTTTGTTTTGACATTGAATTGTAACGTAAAATTTTTGACGATCTCAATATAAGTTCTCGTAACTTGACATTGTACAATTTATGATGTAATTTTATATTAAATGAATAAATAATCTATCTATCTATCTATTTACGGAAGGAAACGAATGCATGCAGGTTGTTTGGCCATTAAAGGAAGAAAAATATATAAGCTTTTCAATCTAATGACACCTCTGAGATCAAGACATGTCCAACGGTTCTGTAATTGGTTATAATTTATGTTTCTGTATAAAGACGGTAAGAGCATGGCCGAAATAAGGTAGGAGTCGGCAGAACTGGCAATCGCCGTTCAACAACACGACCACGCGAACTATAGAGCGAAAGAAAGTAATAAAGAAGGAAAAATATTTTGTTTTAGTTCCAAAAGACCTTAAAATAAAATTAGGTACAATAAACTTAATATTACATTTGTGGTGACACAAAAGGACACATAAAGAGGTCTCCACTCAGCATGTGTCACTATACATCAAGTACAGAAACGCTGGTTTTCTGTAGAGCCCTGAATTGAGCTGCGCGTCAGCAAGTGGGTAGGAAGACCTAGTAAGAACCGCTGCGACAAGACCATAACATACAAAAACATACACAAGAAATAGAATAGAAATAGTCCAAGGGGCACAAAGTGAGAAGCGTAATAATGTAATGAGTGTATATTGTGAGTAGTTACTTAGTTGTGGATACCTATAATGATAAAGCACTGCACGGACTGACTAGTTGCAGTTTCTATGAGATTGCAGCAGATATTTTTTAAACGTATACATATTTAAATGAACCAATAGTGCTTTTGTTCCTAATTGGAGGAGGAATAATATTCCAACATTTAGTGGCAGCGTAACGAAAAGCAGCCGTACAGTTTTTGGGAAACATTAGTCTCTTGGCGGCCCTGACCGCGCGCTGGGAAATGATAAGCTTCTCAAACAAATACTTTGGCTGTTGGGAGTTCAGCACTCCGAAGAGTAAACCAGCCAGGTGCAACCCGCGTCTAGCCTCCATCCTCAGTAAATTGCTTTGGTCGAGATAAGGTGATTCTTTAGCTGTCATTTTTTACACTTCTATACTATGGATTTGACAGCGATCGATCCAAACTTCGTGGTAAATCCCTTGTCTTATTTTGTCTATGGTAAGAGTTAATTATTCCTTCCTACCATCTTTTTTTGACTTGTAACTTATACTTTTTAAATCTTAATTATGAGTTGTGATAGCCTGTTTTGTCGAGCTTTAGCAAGTTGATAACAATTTAAACAGTTAGAAGAAAAGAAAATACCTACTGTCACTTCCAGTTTTAACAGTTATACCCAAGAAAATGCCATGCTATCGACAACTTTAGTACTGAGTGGTCACAGTACTCTAAAATTAATCTAATACTTTGATGTGTTAAATTATAATAGTTTAATACAAAGACCTCTGAATATAGAATCAACCAATAGGGTTCTCGAACACCTCAAAGACTATGCTTGTTTATTTATGTATATTTCGTATGTCCACATCCATTAATTTGATAAACACAATCTGGGGGCACGGTAGTGCAGTACCCCTGCCAAGATGAGCCAATCAAAGCGCAAGGGCAGTACATACCTTTTCTCCAAGCGCTTCGTCGTGTTTTTGAACCCTCATAGCTTGGGTTTGGATTATACTAAATAAAAAGCCACCAACAGTTTTGATACTACGTGCTTTCCTTACTGACGCTGCAGGACCAACCCGAATTCTACCATCGAACAAAAGGTGCTGGGGTCGTGGGGACCTATTAGATTCGAGTTTGTTCTTCTCAGACCAGAAATACCCATTGGCAGGGCACAAATACCATCGAATGACCCTATTTGCACGTTTTCCACTTATCTTCAGTATAATAAAAAACACTATAATCATTCTTAGCTAGTTTAACAATCGATTTCTTTAAACATAAGAGTTTTTTAGTACAAAATTGTAAGTATAGTGAAGTGGAATAAGTTTCAGATTTAGTCCATTTTTAACCTTGTTAAAACACTTTTCAGATGCCGGCTTAAATAATTCTGTGTACTGTGTAAAACAAAGCTCCATGTTACTACAGACGGAAAAGGCTGTCGCGGGGCACCTACGAGATAAAAACGTAGACATTCTTTAGTAACAACGCCTCTTTAGGGACCATAAGATCTGGAATTCAATCTGTTTACTTCGGTCCGTTAGGACCCGGATGGAACAACTTATAACGTTATAAATGCGATTGTTGATGATAACAACGTTATTTAATGTCACTAATCTTAACATTGGAATTAAATACGAATAACGAAGTACAATGTACCTATTTCCCACCATTTTGTAACCATAAGTTGTAGGTTTTCGAAAACTTTGAAGCGAGGATTAACTTATTTATGTTTAAGACAGTTTGTGATTGTATGTTACAAGGCTTAACAAAGTGTTGTTTTACGTAATATAATGTTTAAAAGCCGTAGTTAATACCTCAATATTAATAGGTGGTTCCTAAATACGACAAAAAGATGAACGTTTTATGTAACTACGGAACCTTGAGCTAAAAATATAAATAATCACTAGGTACAACAATTAAAGGTCAAGTCGGTATGAAACGACATTTAATTTTGTCCTTTCTAAATTTTATTTTTATCATAAGTGGGCTTGTACAAATTTCGTTTTAACTTTATTAGGTATCAATTGATTGACTCATTAAACTCTCAGACTCTGCATATAATTTGGTGATAAATAAGCAAGGACTAAAGACGGGTAAATACTACAGAATTCCACGGGCTATGAAGTTCTGCAACGGTGGAGAAATCTCAGGCGTAAATTTTCTATTATTTAGGTATATTGAAAAAACTGTATTAATAAAATTCTACATGCGTAATACATCAGAATAACATGAACATGTTTCTTTAGTATTGCGCAGTAACTATACGATTATTTTAATGGAATATACGACGGGCAAGCCTGCGGTCAAAGTGCTCAATTTTTTACTCATCACAATTGAAAAATTGCACATAATATTATTAAATTGGTTTATTTCCGGTTACCGTAAATGACTTGCAATTGGTAGCAAAATATAATTTAACTTACATGTGTGCACGGGGTGAAATGATTTTCTTAAATAAATTGAATAACGTTGAAATTTCAGAGCAAGACGGAGCAGGACGGCGGGTTATCGAATTGCAATGAAATATTACAGAAATTGAAGCAGATACCAATAGATATCAGCCAATTTTCGAATTGATTGAAGTAAATAGAGGTGAAAGACTCATAAAGTCTCTAATCTTTAAAGTAAACGTATAGCCAAAGTATGCTCACTGCGTGTTTTTACGCTCACCTTTAATTGTTGACACGTGTTATCGTGTCTTCTATTGATTATCGTACAACTTAGTTATCCGTATGTCAGAAGCTTTTTAGTTCCTTGTTCGAGTCGGCCACTAAGCCACATTCTATCCGCTTTCTCAAAGAACTTTCCGTAATTACATTTTTGAAGTAGTCTTTCTCGAAGTATTTCTGCTCACTTGTTTTTATTTTATTGATTCGCCGTTAAACCCTTTCAGAGGAGACTTTCTTTATATTATTTGTACGAATTCTGTTGTTTTATGTTTTATGAATGAATATTATATTTTATGTAGTAAAAATAAGGCTAAAGTTGTATATAACTGTTTTTTTTGTAATTGTTGTTAGTGGCAATAAATCATTTTTTATCTTTTTTAAAGTTTGTTGACAAAATTTTATTTTCTAATAAAATATCGACTTTTGGAAAACATAAGGTTACAGAAAATTCAGGCTTCTAGTTTTATCCACAACGAAGTTAAAGGGGGGTCGAAAATGGCCTGAACTGCTTCGAGAAAAGGATGGTAAGGCCGTGCCGCTTTTTTTGCTCGACTTGGCGGGGGCACTGCCGTGCCCCCAGAAACAAACCTAACCTAAGCTAATGTATTAAAGAGTTGTCAAATGATGACTTTGTGAAATAATGCATTTGTGAAAAGTTTTTAGCAGATGATGAGATCCCAAAAAAAACACCGAATATTTCGGACTCATTTTGAAAGATATCAAATAAATACTTATGATTTACTTTAATAAATTAGCAGAAACATAGCAGCTCTAATTCCTGCTCTCGCTTCCGACAAACGTCATATTCGTAACGTATTGTCTAGAACACATTTTCTACAAATATTGCCAACTTAATATGGCACTGAATTATATCAAACCTTACGACAGACCTTTTACTACATAACTCTAACTTATAGACAGTAATAAAAATGATTTAATCCTCCTCTAGCCTGTTTCCGAGGTTTTTATGCTAATATAAACGACCTATCAACGCGTAAAAATAGTTGTAACAAGATATATAACGTGGAAAAATATCTAAAGTTAGTTAGGGTTTGCGAAAATATATTGTTCGGTTACTCGCGTGAATATGTAGGTAAATAATTCATGGGTTCATTTGGGTATTCAGGCTTTGATAATTTGTTTTTTCCTGTGGGAACCTTTCAAACTGAATGAATTATTTAATCACGAGTATTAATAGCCCCTTCATTTTGAGCTATAAATAAAATAAGCATGCATGTAATAATATCTAACGCGTTAATGCTTTCAGTGGGTATTCTGGGCACGAGTTTTGTAGCGACGGAAAACTGGGGGATGTTTTACTTAGGCATATGTTTGGTTAGTTTTAGGTTACTTTTTGTGCTTAGATTATTGTGTAAGCTTTAAATCATTTCATTGTAAATTTACGTTTCGTTTTTCGTTAAAAATTAATAACCTATCAACTGTTAATTCTACTGTAGGTAGGCATTTAAAATTAGCAGTTGTAAAATAAGTATAATGGTCTAAATCGGAATTATTTTTTCGGCTTAATTTTTTTTTTATATTTGTATTATAAATACTAGTATATAAGCAACAGATAAATGGGAAAATTTAATTAAAGTGAACTCAAATCTTATTATTTTGTAAAATCATAAACTGTATACTTAAATTCCTAAAAGTTTTTAACATCTTCACAATTATTAATGCAAAGTATGGATCAATTTACATTAAATTTCCGACACCAAGCTCTGCTTTGATAAGGTTTTACAGCCCCAAGGGTGAATGTATGCTTAATTCAGAGTTTATGGCCCATACACACGCGACACCGCCCCTCATGTTTCTTGTGAGTTTTAGGGTAGTTCTCAATATTTCGAAAGATAAAGTATAAGGCCGTAAATTTAAAGCAAGACAAATTATGTTTATGTTCTTAAAAAAACAAGTCAGATTCAAGTCGATATTTCCGATTGGCTTATCTGTCTGCGAGAGTTGTAGATTAAAAAAAACTTATATATAAGTATATAACCTTACTCAGAGCAAAACATAATTTTTCAGTTTTTTTACAACGCTATGATGAGAGTCGTTATATTAAAAGCGTAAAAGCAAAACATGTTTATTGACCACGATGTTTCCGTTGCATTGTAACTCTCAAACAATATTTTTCGTTGTTGTATCCATAATTTTCGATTTGCGCGATGCTGAAATAGTAGATTGATAAACATGGGTTGAAAGTGACCCATTTCACCCGAGATATTTCTGGCGCTCGAAGGAAGCGAGAGCACCAATAGTTCGAGGATGAAATGGGTAATTTCACCCGAGTTAAACACTCTATTTTTCATTTCGACTGTGAGGAAAGTAAAATACTACACGCTCATTTTATAAAACAGGCATATTAAGAATAATCAGTTATAATGGCCAACTAGACTGTAGGTAATCGAGTTGGTCACGGCGTGCATCTTAGATGGCCATGCCAAACGTGAAAAAAAAATGTCAAGCTATCATGGCATTATGGCGGGCAGCGGAATAGAGGAATGATTTTAAATGTTTATTATGTTCTGTATTTGCGAAAAAAATATACCAACTGTAAAATGATTTCTATATGAACCTATATATCGTAATAATATACACGTTGCTTAATGTATAGCTGAGTTTAGATTATATGAAAAAAAATATTTTTATAATATGATATGATTTTGCAATACGATTTATTCCGAGAAGGTTATGAAGCGTAGTCTCCACATTCATAGTTTTATCGACCTTGTCATCACTTTGTCACACTACGCGACCAACGTACCTACAGAGCATACCATGCAATATCGTACTTGAAAATTATAATGCACGGAGATGATTTGCTTTCTAGCTTTCTGAATTCATAAGAGCATTCAAAATAGTGAAGTTTAATGAATTACGTAACTGCTTTAGGGAGTTATTCCTATGAACTGGCGAAACCGTTTGATTACATATTCATGTCTGTTTTCAAACGTACTATCGCGAGATTAAAAAATATAATATTATTTATCCCTACGCACAATCCAAAACGTTGCCAAAATTAACAAAGACCAATAAGAGTGTCCGTAAGCACTTGAATATCCAAAAACGAAAACAATGTCTTGTTTATAAACAAAAATCTGCGGACAACGGTCAGACATGTAATTTATAATTTAATAACAACCGTCAAGCCTCAGGGGTTCCGCCATTACGTATTCGTGTCGACTGAGAGTGCGCAAACAAAAAATGACTGTTTGTGCGCCCGGGCTGTTTGCAGAGCTCATTGGGGCTGACGTTGCAAATTTTGACAATTGTGACGAGCTCAAATGGGACAAAACGTGTCAATGATTTCATATTCCTTTACTGAGTTCAACATTTGACAGCTTAAAAGTTAGGCTAGCGTCATTAAAACTACGATACGATACTACATGAATATTTTTAAACGAACACCAAAAACTGTACAGTGCGATTACAAAAATAATAAAGCTATGTATACAATAGTCGGTTTTATTGCATTTAAAAGAGACTTTATTATTAGGTGTTAACAGACGAAAACAAAGGAAAGTTCTCGACACGACATATTTTTGTATTTGACCTCGCTTATCAGTATTTTACAGAATCTTATGATTTTCATTATTGTTTTTCTATTGTTTAGAAATAAATATATCAAAATGAATTCATTTATAAATAAGAAGAAAAAAACCAACCTTAAAATGTTTCTTTACGCAGTGAAAAGTTCTTTTCGACGTTTTTAATTTTTTTAAGAGTATTTTTTAATAACTTCACGCGTTGAAAGAAATCTATTTTCTTTCAGCGACAAAAATGTATTTTCCAAAAAAAACATCCACATGGATTTTCGCAAATGTATTTCAGAAAGAAATTAAGTAAGTTTAAAATATTACTCAACCGGCACCCAGTTATTTAGATCTTCGGTTTACCGACTCGTTGCTGAAAACAAATTGTACGTCACGTCCTTGGAACAAAGCTTTTGTTTCACTAATGGCTCCCGAGTGCAAACATTTGTATTAAACTAGCCTTTCACTTTGAGCTTGGTAGATACCAGGATTTTAAAATTGACTCTAGAAAATTGCCATTTAAAAATAGGTCATAGTTAGAAGGTCTGCAACTAGTCTGTGCATCGCTATTGCTTGGGACCATTTACTATTTAGGTAAAAAAGTTCTCAAGTACTTCTGAAATGAAGATAACAGAAAAACAGCACTTTTCGAATGAATTTATTTTTTCACTGACTCATGCCTTGCTTATTAGCAAAGTTCTTCAATTGAGTGAGACGAAGCCGTGGGCGCAAAGTTGTCTCAAATAAAACTAGCATGGATACTAAACTTTATCAAAATCCATTAACTATGTTCGGCATAACAAACGTACTTCCGGATTTTTATGTAATAAGCATGACCCACGTCTCCCGAAAGACAGCTGATATTAGTGACTTGGAAGTTATTACTCAAAAGCAGTGTATCATCCTTAGGGCAGACTTTTACATCCCCAAAATACTCGCATGCTGCTATTTTTGATAGTGAAATATATAGGTTTCCGATATAAATACTTGCTGAGCTTCATTTTCCACATTACCATATATGTATGGTAAAGTGGGTCTGTTGAAAGAAGTACCTACAAAGTGAATTGCTTCGTAATTAACTAATGTTCGTAATTAAGCGGTCGGTCAATATAGTACCTAATGTAAAAAAAGTAAATGAGTCCTCGCCCGCGCGTCACAGGGGCACGGGGTAGGACGACATAGGGGATCGAGAGAGGCGCGAGCGGGTAGAGCGCCTGCCTTTGTCGTCCCACTCTGCGCGTCTGCACCGCAAGGGCGAAGAGTCATTTTGAAGCGGTCGGTCTATGGAGATAATAATATTAGGTAGGTACCGAAGGGAAACCGAATAGAAATAGGAGCCCCGCGATCCGTCGACTTTACGGTGGAGTGTAATTCGACATTTTTATAATAGGCATTATAAGTTGGATAAATAACAAAACGATTCAATTAGAAAGCGTGAAAAAAATCAATTTCAATGTACCTAGCTTATTTCCGCCTATAGATTTCATAATAAATTGTATTAATTACGCTACTGCAGAAATCAAAATATCTTTCAGTGAATGCTACCTACTTATTTATATGTGTAAAGTCGGTGCCTCAGCTCAAATAATACCAAGCCGAATAGGTACTATACAGGCAGATAGACCAGGTCCACTTCTGCCACGCATGCCACACAATGATGTTAATATGGGTGCGTGGGTGGTGGCGCGGGGTGAGTCACCGATTTTGCACAGATAAGTAAGTGGGTAGCGCTCAACGAAAGATATGATTTGAAATTTCTGCAGTAGCGTAATTAATACAATTGTAATGTCACTACGTCGACATTGGCGAAATACGCCTTGCTAAAACAACGCAAGGGTGAAAGAACAAAAAAAAAACATTTTATTGCGAAATCTATAGGTGGAAATAGGTAACATTTGAAGGCGGTTATATACATTTAAGCTGTCTGTTAAAATGTTCCAATCACAATAATACCTACCCTGAAATTATAGATACCATTTGAAGATACATTGGGCATCGCCTATAACATGATTCCTAAGACTTTTGCCCGCTCCCTCGATGGGCTTTTACCGCGCGGGAAGAGAAGCAACTGGTATATTCTATGTTTTTCTTTGCTTCCAAACTAGCATGGAAGGCCGCTTACATTAATGATTGAAAAACAACAACCTTGATAATCCTACTATCCTCCTAATATTATAAACGCGAAAGCTTGTAAGTATGGATGGATGGATGTTTTGTTACTCTTTCACGCCAGAACGGCTCTACTGTCTGTATGAAATTTGGAACATAGATAGATTATAGTCTGATATTAACACATAGGATTTATATCCCGGAAAATTGCGTAATTTCTGCGGGATAAACGAAGCGAAAACGAGCTAGTAACAACATATATTTAAACTAAAACTGAAAACCTAAGAATTTAGTAGGCGCAAAAAACAAAACGTGTTGAATGCGTCTACTATAAAAATAATGAGCCTTGGACACGGACCTGCACGCAGGTGGATGACACCAGTCGACCTACCTAGCGTGTCATAAATGCGAGCTAACTTTGATATTTGTTAAAGATAAGTTTAACTAAGACTGACAACATGTACTCGTAGTATGTTAGCGCGCGGTGGTTACGATTAACAGAAACGAAAAAGAAGCATTTAACTAGGAATGCCCGAGGAGTTGCAGTTGCAGATATCATTAGGTTAAATCTCAAACATACATACCGAATGTCTATTGGCTATTTCTATTTCTCATGGCGCAACATCCGTAGGAGAATAACGTTGAGTAAATGTCATAGCCATCTGTCCAATTAGATTTATCAGTATAAGCTGGGCACTTTCTTCGGATGGTCCTTTGTGAGTAGAGGCTTTTAAAAGTACTTATTTCTAAATTTCAGCCAGGAAACAATTCTGTCGGCAGTCGAGCGCATTCCGTAACTTAATGCCTATCTACTTTATCGAGACTTAACAGTACGAAATTACACGGATATCATAAAAACAACCCACTCTTACGTTTGTCACCATGTAGCAAAACTGGGTCATCGCATTAGATTCGAGTCCGCTTATTAACACCAAAAGCCGGTACATATCAAATAATGTCTACCTGTAATTACCAACAATTACTACAACAATCTTCTATCTATCCGTTCAAATTAGTTTTGTTTTGATAAGTATTATGATAACGAAAATATGAGAGCTTACTTTTTGTTACTAAGTAGTAGTACTAATAGGTTGTAGGTAGTTAAGTAAACAGGTTGATAGTTAAAATGTAGAACTGTAATAGTAGAAACAAAATTTAACCTCCTGCGGCCCAAAGTCAAATTTTGTTTGTTGGATTTCAAATCTATAGTGTCATTCATGTAAAATTCAATTTTTCTTTAACAATTGTCTGTTATGTAGGACATTGGGCGGCAGGAGGACAATTATTTAACCGTGTGCCGTCTGTTGTTATTTTCCATTACAATGTTTTGGTTACGAACAGAATAAACTACTGTGACTACTTTTATTTCCATTTAAGCACTTAAGATCAATATCACGACTATATTTAGCCATTCTGTTGCCACGAATAACTTCGTCATATCCGTCACAAGACCAATTTCAAACGAATTTGGAACTCGGCTAGCTGTTGAATATAAGAGTTCAAAATAACTTTATTAATAAATCATAATCAATAACCAGATACAGATTACACAGCCAACTTTTGTAAGTGTAAAATCAGGTATGGAAAAAGGAGATTGCGGGAGGACTGGGGAGTCTTTTGAGCCTTACTAGGGAAGGCTTGCAACAGACAGAGACGGGAGAAAAGACAAAGGGGAGGCCTTTGTCCAGCAGTGGGACACCAAATAGATTACAAAAAACATACGATATTAAAAAAATCGATTAACCGCTTAAGTATAAGTAAGTAATGCAGATTTTCACTCTATATTTTAGGTATCTCTTACTAACTTCTCGACTCCGTCCGGGTAGAATTAACAATTGACATGTTTATCGCTATCCCGCTGGCTACCTATGCAATTTCCCGAGATAAACAGTACTCTATCTAGCCTACCTAGGGTCCCAACTATCTCCGTTCTGAATTTGATTCAAATTCGTCCAGTCGTTTCAGCGTGAAAAAGGAATAAACATACTCACTCTGAAACTTTCGCAATTATAATATTAATAACATACATAGATCACGTCTTAACTCCTTACGGGGTAGACAAAGCCTAAGATATCAAGACCTAAAGGCCACGTTTAGCATGATTAAAATAATAAGATACTTTTAATCAAGTAAATAAAAGTTTAGTTCAAGCAGGGTGGAAACAGGTTCCCTTATGTCTTATAGTTTTTGACTTCTCCCTACTGACACATTTGTATTGATCACCCCGTATATACTTACTGAAACTACTAAATATCGATAAGAAATTGGAACCGTTCATTCACTCAAGAAGTAACCGGTAACAAGAAGTAACATTCATCCACCTGCAGCTGCGTTTGATGTGGGTTCAAGTGTGTACATTATTTTAATAATCAAATCAAGTGGCAAGAAACAAAACGTTCTAATTACGTCATCAAAGAGTATATCAATTAAAAGCAATAAAGCAAGTAGGATGATAATTGTGAGAATAAATAAAGCTAATTGAGTAAATTAGGAGAGAAAGCGTTAAAACATAAACAACATTTGCTAAGAATATCAGTGAGGAACTTTTCGTTTCATGTAATAACGATGTTATCTCAGCAGGCTTCGTTTTGATGAATAAAGTGAGAAGGAATCAAATTATGGTAATCGGCAGCAGCATAAAGAGGGATTTTTGATTAAAATTGATTAACATTTACTTGAGGAACCGTTAGCTCAGCTCGACCAAAGTTGGGAAACAGTCCGCTTTTTATTGTACCTACCTACACGTGTGTTGAATTACCCGTTGTAATTTGTAAGGAAAATCGGCCAATTGCTTGTCGGACTTGCACACGGAGAGATCTGTGGAGCTGCTTTTTTAAAAAAACTATTCCTTTTATGGGAACACACATTACTTTTTTAGAATTCTGTAGTCAATATGGAGCGGTACCCTTTTAGTTTCGTCTTGTCCGTCTGTCTGTCCGTAGGTACGTCAAAATAAGATTTTTTTTTTGTGACGGGCACGCCATACCTTTATGGGAAAAAAATATTTGCACGTTTGGGGTTTGGGATTTTTAAAAACAACTGTTGTAGATATTTATTTTTACTCTAGAAATACGTGAAAAAGACTCAACTAATTGAGAGACCTTTCCTTTAATTAAGGTGGGTATTAATCAGCCTAAACGTGGCCTTAAGGTTTTGTTACCATAGGCCCTGTCTACCCCGTAAGGGATAAAGACGTGATATTATATATGTATGTAGGTATGTATGGGTAGGTATTTGTTAAATTTATTGCGTTGTTATTCGTTATTCTTATCGTTTTGGGTGATTTTGAAAATCGCTTTAAATTTCAAAGCATTTTCACTGTAGCATTGAAGTGTTATTTAAACATAATAATGGTTCCCAATCAATTAGGTAAGCGCCATTCCAAGAGTCAGCCCTGGTTTAAAATATCCAAACAAAAATTTGTTTACGCCTGTCCGAAGGAAAACAAAATCCGACGATTAATTGCCAATTTTCTGGCGCCGTCCATTCGGACAAACGTCAAAAACTTGCTGTCAATAAACAAATACAGTGTAACAAAGGACTGATACCGAAACTTTTGATAAAATAATGAAACTATATATTTTTCGAATGCGTGCATAATTATCGAAATAAATAGTAGTGATTGAGCCTTGAGACGTTAGGCAAATGCACTTAATTTACAAAAGTATAGGATGGGTTTTACTCAAACAAAATCTACGATAACCTAAATTTTAAACCGCTTCCTTTGATCATTATCCTCATTATCATCAACGATGTCGTCGGTCCACCTAGTGGGACGCTTCTTCTAACGCCTTAAGTTGTTAGCCTTAAACAAGAAGTTACCTTGATTACAAACAACAAATTCTCTGTCTATAAATAAGAGGTACGTCGTCAATCCGATTGTTCACCACGAATCTCCCTTCCGTAAGCCGAGTGTAGAAGAGCTACATCCCAAGCTGCGCTAACAAAATTTACATTCCATTGGTTCCCGCCGGTCCACTCGCCCTTAAGCAAACAGCTTCCTGTCGAGTCAACATTTTTATTACTCTTTAGACATCCTGCGCTGTTATTTTCCAGGTCTGCCACTAGCTGTAAGTCTGTAGGTAAACAGAAAATATGTAATACCTACGCAAATTTTAAGAGGATACGGCAGCGGAAAAGAAATTCGGCCTTTGCAAGTAAATTTGCGCTTCATGCTGAAAAATGTAAGCAAACAGAAACAGTCAGCAAAAATCCATTATTAAGTAATTACAAAAAATTATTTCTAATACCGTTAGCATGCACGTGTACCAGAACAGCTATAGATAAGGAGGTAACCAGTTTTCCGATATGTCCAATAATAGATACAATAAGCAATTAGTAAAAAGATTCCTTTTCATGCAAGTTAGCATATGCAAGACATTTCAGTCTGATCTACAATTTCACTTAGTAGCTCGTCTGCCTCCGTGGCGCAATTGGTTAGCGCGTTCGGCTGTTAACCGAAAGGTTGGTGGTTCGAGCCCACCCGGGGGCGAGGACATTTTTGTTTTCATTGAACACGTCCTATATTATATAATGGTTGGTAATACAGAATAAGTTACGGGTTTCAAGTGCTCTGATATACAGAAAAATCAAAATGAAACTTGAATTTTATTAAGTACTTGCTTCTGCCCGCAACTTCGTCTGCGTACATACATTCTCCTCTTCCTCTTGAATCACTCTATATATTTAAAAAAACCGCATCAAAATCCGTTGCGTAGTTTTAAAGATCTAAGCATACATAGGAACAGACAGACAGCGGAAAGCGACTTTGTTTTATACTATGTAGTGATGTGTGTAATAGAGTAAGCGTAGCACGGATAACAACGGTTATCGTTGAACTTTGTTTCTAGTAATGTGGTTACGAGAAATTTTAACGAAACTATACATAGGTACGTATAATGATTATGTAGATTTAACTTCATAACTATTATGCAGTCTCTCAAAATTTCACATGCGCAAACTTTAACCTGTTTCGACGTTTATGTATACGAGTTGAGGATTATGCTAAGATTACTTCATAAAGTAACTATTTCCTCCTCAAGATAAGTACAGTCAACCCTTCTAATGGCTACCCATAACAAGTAAGTTACGGAACCATGCCTGTGAAGGCACGTAGTTTGCTTCACGTCTTAATAGCTCTAACGTTTTAGTGACATAGTTGACTGTAACACGTTTGGTAACAAGGTAAAGCTGCGTTACAATTAATGTTCGCAATCTCGAGGCACACTAACCGAACTATGGCTTTAAATGCTATAAAATTTAAGATGAGAACGGTGATTTAAACTTTTGAATCTTCTCTCGTGGTAACTTCGATTAAAGTCTGATGCGAGAAATACCGTGAGAATACATTCCGCTGCGTTGCAATTCATCAGCTTTCCTCATGGACCAACTATGCACCTCTAGTTTTAAGTGCGGTGGGGCTGATTAGATAATTTCCCCAAAATCGTTATTTACCTGTGGCGTAGTTTCCATTCGTTGATTTTTCGAAATCCTTTTTTTTTTCAGTATGATTTTTATATTATTTTTCCCCAATTTGAATCGACACAGAAACAGAGTCATCGAAGCTCCGCTACATAACCTAAACCTACCTGTTTCTGTGTTGATTCAAGTTGGAGAAAATGCCTACTGTAAAAATAAGCTTTAGTAAAAAATAGTGGAAAAAAAATATTTGGGAAAATCTGTCGGAAAGATCATGAAAGAATAAATAAAAACTAGGAAAAAACGCGACTGGAAATATCGCTACAAGGTAAATAATGATTTTGGGAAAATGATCTAACCAACCCGTTTAACAAACATAATACAGGTGGTATAAAATGTACACAATACAATACAATAACTCTTTATTGAACACCACATATAACAACCAAAACAGAAAAAATATACTTGCATAACAATTTGCAACGCTAACTTTAGGCGGTTTTGCCGCTTCTACACCTTAATTTCGCCGATAACTAATAAATAAAAAGTACATTGATCCTTTCAACATGAAACTACCGTGAGACTTAATCATAATCACATAATCCTGCAAAAATTTTATGATATTAATATAAATGTAAGTAGGTACTGTGAAAACAAAATAGCATCATACTTTACATTGCTGCTATTTTTATTTTAGGTTAAAACAAGATGTTAGCTGAGTTAATTAGTTGATAAACTACTGGTTGTTTCGAACGGACTATATATAGCGTACAAGGAACTAAGCAGAGTATCTTGTTTACAGCTCTGGAGGAGATTTGCATAATAACTTCAATCTAGCTCCTGAATATTGAACACCGGCGCGATTGGTCATTAATTAATTACCCTGTATTATTGCCTCAGAAATTATTTCTACTTATTTCGCTGTGCTGTCTAATTAGTTAGAAAATCGCCTTTCAAGATAGGTACTTAGTAACATTAAAGAAAAGGAAGAGGTATTCGATTCATTTATACTTTATTTTGCTAGTACCTACGATGTGTTATTTTTTACCCTGGTTTTACTGAGAGTTAAGATAAAAATTTGATTTGTAAATTCTTAGTTATAAATCTTACTGCAAGCTTTGGTATATACTGTAAACAAGTACAGATTTCATGAATATAAATGAAAAAATAAAGAAACTTATTTGGATCAAGGTGTAGAAATGCTGCAATGCAACATATATAATATCATGCAGCCAGCCAAACAAACATTTTAAAATCGATTATACCACCCCTGATTTTTGTCAAGGGTTAAAGGGGTGAAAAGGCACGCTTTTTTGGGCTTAACACAGATTAAATAAGAGTCAGAATTGAATTTACAGCGGGATTAAATTTACACCTTTACGAGTCGTAGACTGCCTACAGGACGGTGGAAGCCGTGAGTTATGGCATCATCAACCCGAGCAACCTTAACGAAGAGGGCAGAGAGAGTTCTAAGGGCAGAATTTCTCAAAGTATGGGTCACGACCCACTGGCAGGTCGCAAACGAATATTGGTGTACTACAGACTTTACTTAAACGGCATTTTTATACAGTAAGTAAGAGTAGTAAGGTCAGGCTAGCTGGGTCCCTAATTTAGTAACCTTTTTAGATGTAGCACAGTGTCCGCGTAACTTGAAAAACCACTGCCTTAGGGCTTTCATTTGAACTTTTGTTGCTGCGCTGTTTGTGTATTATCACTACATAGTATAAAATTCAAAATAAAGTTAAAACACTGATGAGAAAACATTATGATCTCACCTGTAGGTATTCCTTTTTTAAATCAGATCCGAAAGCCATAATAATAAAATATAGGAGTCAGATAGGCCTATTATATGTACGCAATGACCCATTCTACAAATGGCGAAATTGTGGTAAAAATATTGGTTTTATATCGCTACCTCGGGGCTCAATTGTCGTATAAGCCATTTTGACGAAAATGAGATTTGAATGCAGTCTTGCTCAGTTTTTTTTTCTCTATCGATCTGTGTATTTAAAATTCTCCAAATCCCAAAATAATATCGAATACAACCTCCATTTTCTGTAACTCTAAACAGGAAATTTTAAAAAAACGAGCTATAAAAGCCAGCTACTCAGAGTGTGAAAAAGGCAAAGGTATTATTGACCCTAAATCAAGATTTATAATTGGCATAAAGGACATTGCTTATCAAACTTGCCGTATACGACCTTAACGATTTCTGAAAATTGAACAAAGTTTATTATACAACCTGCCATTACGTTTCATTTTTAAGATGTATAAGCCACCACTAAATCAATTTGGTGAATACGACCTGAATTATTTCCAATATTATTCCCAACTCCCAATTATTCCCAATTGCGGGTAGTCCGTGCGCAACGAAAACAAACAGCTCCGTATTTTATTTATTTACGAAAGGAAATATTAACTTAATATAACAAAAGTGACAAGATTGTGAAGTAAATAGTGCGAACAAACCGATATAAAAATTAAAAAATAACAGTGGAGGTCAAGAAAGTTAGAAAAGTGAAATAAATAGTTCCAAGAGGTTAACGACCGTTAGTGAATCAGCTGTGACGCCGGCTCGCGTGTGGCGACTCGCTCGCGCGCGCGCATCTGCGGATCGTGCGTCCTGCTCATGCACGTTTCGATTTAAAATAACGACACGCAAGCGCAAGTATTGTATAAAAGTATAACAAATTAAAAATTCAGTATACTACAGGATGAATTGCTTAGCCTGCACACAACCGATTAATATCAGACTAGAAGCATTAATATGTGTCGCATGCAAAGGTCTATACCACTACTTATGCACCAATATGTCGTCGGCTTACTATAGGGAAAATTGCCAGGAACTAAAGCGCTCTTGGCGATGTCCCACTTGTGACAGTGGAGTCACGCGCAGGAGGCGCGACGACGATACTCCGGTTCGAAACCGAAACATGCCACACCTAGACGACACAACAATGTCTGTTGATGAGATGCTACTCCATGACGAAAGCGTAGTTATCGACACCATAGACAACAATAAGCCCAACAATACTCCCAAAACCCAGACTCCCTCAAATAACCAGTCAGCAACATTGGAACAAATAAGCAGTCTTCTAGATTTGAAATTAAGCCAGAACAACAAAACCTTATACAACGAACTAAAATGTACTATACAGAAGGAAATAAACACCATAGTCAGTAAGCTAAAACAGGAAATAACACAAAACATGAACACTTTAGAAAAACACCAAGAAACCCTACAAACTGAAATAACAAAAACCAACACGAAAATTGAAAAGTTAGAGAGAGATAACAAAAAATTGCAACAAGAATTACAGGACCTCAAAAACAGTGTAAAAAATCTAGAAACACCTATACACGAAACTGAAAATAAGCACAATAGAAAAATTATTTTATTCGGCCTTGATGAATACCAGTACGAAACCGAAACAGATCTGTGCCACCGAATAGACGACTTATTTTATAATATATTAAATATCAACATAAATGGCTACATAGAGGGAGCCACTCGTATCGGCAAAAGGGGGCATCGTCGTCCTCTAAAAATCGAGTTTCTAAGCAAGAGAATGACAACGTACGTGCTTGAAAATGCTGAATACTTTACAAATACGGGCTACGGGGTTTCAATGTTTTTGGACGGAAAATCTTTAGAAAAAAGAAAAATCCTCAGAGATAGTTTGAAAAAGGCACGTCGCGATGGAAAGTACGCCATAATAAAACAAAACAAATTATTCATAAATGGAAAGGAATTTGTCCCAGAAGAACCCAACACAAGCCCAACACAATCATCGCCCCCCCACCCGCCAAACCAGCACACGACCACGCCTACTAATACCACAAATAGACAGGATATCAACAAGCTGACATTTCGTAAATGAAGATTTTAAAATATTTATACAAAACACACAGAGCCTAAAAAACAAAACCCATATCATGGAATCTTTTCTACTTGATAAAAATATATCAGCAATTTGCATGTCCGAGACATGGATATCTCAGAACCAGAAAGACACAATAACCATCAGCGGATACGAGTTCGGGGCAGCTTTCTACCGCGAGCAGCGCCAAGGCGGTGGCGTAGCAATACTGCTAAAAACAGGAATGACCTACGTGGAACGCCCGGATATTGCTGACCTATCACAAGAATGTATTTTCGAATGCTGTGGATTGGAAATCCCGGATCAAGACATTTTCCTAATTAATGTGTACAGACCCGACCGTGAAATAGATATATTCTTCAACTGTTTGAATAAACTACTCGAAAAAATCAAACAAAAGGAACGAAACAAAAACATTATTATAGTGGGTGACTTTAATATAAATGTTCTATCCCATTCTACTACCTCTAAGAGACTTTTAGATTTAATGTTAACATACAACCTAAACCAAATTGTAAATCAATCTACGAGGGAAACAAAAAACTCTAGTTCTTGTATTGATCTAATATTTACCAACACAAATCAAAGCCATTGCACAGTCGAAGTAACGGACCACGGCATATCGGACCACAAAAGCGTTCTTTATCAAATGCAAAAACGAACAACACAGGCGCAGCAAGATCCGTGGTACACTAAAATAAGAATATTTAGCCGAAAAAATATGTCCCTCTTTAGGCAAACGTTAAGAGACATTGAATGGGATACTATAATCTCGGATAAACACGACATTAACACGAACTATAATGCATTTAATGCTAAATTAATAGAAATCCTAAATAGACATATTCCACAAAAAAGACTAAAATTAAAACAAAAGCAGAATACAAAGACTTGGCTAACAACGGGCTTAAGAAAATCATGCAAACATAAAAGACAATTAAAAATACTAGTTAATATAAGCAATAATGAAATAATTCGGAATCACTACAAACAATACGAAAATATCTTAAAGAAATGCATTAAAAAGTCTAAGCGAATAAATTACGCAGGAAAAATGAAAACTTCAAAAAATAAAACAAAAACAATGTGGGGAATTATCGACAACATAATGAACAAAAACAAAAATCGTAACTACAAAAACATGACTATTAAAACCGCTGATATGCCTATACCTACCGAATCACCACTAGAAGTTGCAAACTTACTAAACGAATACTTCGCCTCTGTGGGCGAGTCACCGCCGGCGGGAGCTACAGCCCCGCGGCGCGGCCGCCCCCGCGCCGCACCCACCCCCTCGATTAATTCTATCTACATACGACCAGTTACAGAATGCGAAGTAATCAAAATTATTAGACAGCTAAAAAATAAAAAGAGCGTTGGCATAGACGAAATACCAATGACGCTCATAAAACTATGCGAAACGGAGCTAGTGATACCATTAACACGATTAATAAATCAATCTCTTACAGAAGGCACATTCCCAGAACTGCTAAAAATATCTAAAATTAAACCAATCTTAAAACCAGGAGGTGACGTCACAAACCCAAGCCAACACCGCCCCATAGCGATTTTACCATCGATTTCAAAAATATTTGAAAAAAGCATGTCTAGTCGTGTATACCACTTCCTAGAAAAATACAACCTGCTAGATAAAAATCAATATGGATTCAGAAAGTTTCATTCTACATCCCTAGCGGTCTATAAATATGTACAAAAAATACTAGAACATGTAAATGTAAAAAAATATGGCGTAGGGTTACTCCTCGACATGACAAAAGCATACGACCGAGTATCTCATGATATCCTTCTGACAAAACTATATAGCATGGGGATACGCGGTTCCGCACATAAATGGTTCAAATCTTACCTTCAAAATCGTAGGCAGTATGTGCAAATTGATTATTATAACCAATGCACCAAAGAAGTAATGGCAATCACATCACAAATGCGTCATACAACCTGCTCGATTCCGCAGGGAAGTGTTAGTGCTTGTCTCCTGTTTCTGGTCTATATCAATGACCTGTCCAAAGTGCTAGACCAAGACACGGAATGCGTCATGTTTGCTGATGACGTATCGCTATTGTTTAACGGCACAAGTGACACAGAATGCAACCAAAAACTCACTTCAACACTAAACACTGTAGTAGAATGGCTAAATGACAATAATCTAGACATTAATTTAAAGAAAACCAAAATTATACAATTCAAACCAAAACAAAAAAATCATTTACAACTAAAACTGCAAATTAACAACAATAACATTGAAGAAGTAACTAATTTTAAGCTATTAGGCATAACAATAGACTCGAATATTAACTGGCAAACACATATTCAAAACATAAAAACAAAACTATCAAAATTTGTGTATGCACTTAGCGTACTAAAAGTGAACACCGATCTTGATTGTGCATTATCCGCTTATTACGCGTACGCGTTCGCCTGGCTCCGGTACGGCGTGGTACTGTGGGGTGCTAGCCCAGATGCCCAGCAAATATTCATAATGCAAAAAAAGTGCATACGTATACTAGCAAATATACGTATACCAGAAAGCTGCCGTCAGCACTTTATAGAACACAAATTGTTGACACTACCCTCAATCTACATATTAGAATCGGCACTTTTTGTACGTAAACATCCTGACTTATTCAAGGCAAAGATAGACTCAGATAAGACTAGAACACAATATAAAAATAAATTGTTGCTACCAAAGTCCAACTTAGCGATGTTCAAAAATGGACCACAGTATAAATGTACGCAAATAGCGAATAAAATCCCTGAATACATTAGACAAGAATCCCGAAACAATATATTTAAAAATAATTTAAAGACATACCTAATAAAAAAATGCTACTATTCAGTTAACGAGTTCCTAAATGACGAAACTGCGAAGTAATTATATAGAAACATTGACATTTTAAGTTACCTATATTGATATTTTTTAAAATTATATGACATTATTTATAAACATTGTATTGATTCTTAGATTTAATTGACATTCCATTATAATGATACTTATTTTGAAACGTTGTCTAGATACATATTATTACACTTGAACCTAAACTGTATAATTAAGGATGGAAATGATTATTTACAATGTTATTAGAATGGGATACCTTTAGATTAAGCATTGTTGACATTTAATACCCTGACAGGGTGTCATGTACCTACCTCCATTTTGCACTGTAACATCTTGATATGTAATGAACATGACTTGAATGATTAAATAAATAAATAAATAAATAAATAAATAACAGAACAAAGTTTGGTGTACGGCCTGCAGTAGCGTTTCATTTCATGGCAATAAACGTCAACAAAAAATAAATTTGGAGTAAAAACGGCGTTAAACACATAACTTTTATAAAAAAGATTGTTTTTAATTGAAAGAGATTAGAAGTATTAAATGCTATATTCTTGTTGCTACTTTTCATTTTTATCGTTTTATGTGGTACTTGAACAATCTTTTTAATAATAACAACGTAATTTGTGTTTTTTTTTTGTTGGCATTGATGTTTAACCTTCAGCAATATATATTTTTTCTATACGAATTTTTTGTTACTTACCAAACCCTCAAACCCTTTTAATATGAATGGACTTTGAAAGTTAAATACGATTCTCAAACTGATTTGGTTTATACCTACCTTATCATTATTACCGCAGTAAAGTAGTTTGGGCTGTATATACATGATTTATTTTTTTACAGTAAGGTACCTAACCAAAAAAAGAAAACCGGTGACTAATACCTTTGATTTTTTCAAAAATCGTAATAGCTGACTTATACGTCCTAAGTAGCATGTACAGCAACTATTATTTTGGGTCATAAACGTCATTCTGTTTGCTTTTAAGAAGCGTATAAGCCATCTATTTTCTTTGTTATGGGTTCTATCTTAAATATTATGAATTCATATTATTCTACTCATAATTTTAAGAACTTTCATCCTACGAAGCTTCTTTATAACAGTTAAAACAAAAGAGTTACAATTTTTTTTGTTTTTCTTTTTAGTTTTTTGGCTCTCCTGAAAAATCGACTTTTGGCTTATACGACAATTGAGCCCCGAGGTAGCGATATATTGTTACGTATTTAGTGGAAATTGAATATCAAACATGACACATCAATTTTAGCATGTTCCTATTTCCTCGTTCACAGGTGCGGCGGATTGCGGTCAGTGCAGTATACCCAGAAATAACCATCGCTAACAATTCGCATGAAACTCTCGTTCTCGACATTACAATAATACTCCAGTTTCAATTTAAACCTAGTAATGCCTCGTCCACAAAAACGTCATTATAATACGTCATCCATCACTTTGGTTTTCATACAAATCGCGACCGTCATTACCATCGGGCCCTTCACATAATCATGATGTTAGGTTAGGGCTGGTGTTATACATTATGCTCTAGGGTAGAACGTCGTAGGTTTTCATTATAGAGGGATACCAGAAAGTCTAATATAACTATGATCTTTTATAGTCTCTCCGATACATATAGAAAGCCCTTAAGTCTCGTGTAATAGTATTTTATGCAACAGTTGTATTAGAGGGGTCAAAAAAGGAGAGTGGTGTGGGTTAGGATGTGAGAGTAGCGAACATCGTAAGAAATACGCCACCAGCTTTTTTTGACTTGCTTATACAACTTTGCACAGAATACTTTTTCTACGACTAAGTAGGTACTTAATAAATAAAAGTACCTAATACGTTCTCCGAAAATGAAGAAGTCCGGTGTTCCAGTCTCCACGCCATAAAATTCTTGTAGACTTTGTCATTGTCGAGATTTTCTAGGCAACAGATTTTCCATCACTTCCTGGGCCGCCGCGGATATTTCTTCCAGTGTTGATTTAATTTCGTTTTCATCCATGCTTTTTTTATAATACGTTACAAAACTTTGTTAAAAATATTGCAATCAAACGACAAAGAAGTCAAACAAGACACGAGCGGGAAACATGAAAACGACAAAATTGGAAGTTTGTTTAAGTAAACTTTGTTTTTAATTAACGTACTTTTTTACAGCCTTGCGTTCTTGGCGCATTTAGCCAAAACGTTTACTAACTTGCCAGCGACGTTATTAAAAATCTTGTTTGTTATGTTGGCAACTATAATACATGCATTGAGTTCAGAAAGTTTCAGTTCTATAAAAAATCATATGAATGAAATAATTTGTTATGTTGGTAGTCATACATTTTCAACGTAAGTAAATTTAATGTTGATCGTGTAAAAGTTTTACCTAGGTCTGGCAGTCTATGGCTGGCAGAGTAAGCCTGGCCGCAGACGCACGGAATCCTGATTCGGTTTCCTGACCAGGAATTCAGATTCGTGAAACCCGAATGCAAACCTTTCATACAAAATGTTTAACAAAGCGCACACGTCTCGTAAATTTTCCGTTCGGAAACTTACACGTTCGGATACGTACAGGAGTAGAAAAAAAATTAAACACATCCTTGCTAATGTTACAGTTTTTAGTTAAATAAAACATTTCATTGATTCTTTGTTCTAGCTAGTGTAACACTCGTAACAATAACAGTCCGCTAAATTACTGGCAACAGTATAGCCATACTCGTATAACATTAAATTTAATTAAAGTGAGTAGTATATAGTATAAGTGAGTGTTAGTCGTAAGTGGATTCGAGCTCTTGAATGGCTAAGTGAAGGCTTTGAGTGAGCCTTGCGCTTAGTCGGGACTAAAACAGCTCAGATGCAACGGATAACGATTGTGAGCGGAAATAGTGCATCAAGTATTACTGAGATCACAAACTGTTGGTGACTTTATTCACCTTTACGGGTGGATTGCCAAAAACACGATAGTAAATACGCACGTTCGCTTAACGGAAGGTATCCGGACCTGACAGGACATTACTAGGACAGACTAAGATGACTATGACTGTAACAGAACTTATTAATTGGAAAATAACAATATATAATTATTAGTCTTAGCTATGATGGTTTCAATCCCTTTATCTTTCCAATATGGAAGAAGATAAAAAAAGATCTGCTATTGTGAGTTCTCGAGCCTCCTCTCTGCAATAAGAGAGTATGTGATCATCATAAAACGCGTAACGTGCAACGCTCGCCGTACGCGCGTCACATATTAAACGCCTCGGAAATAAATGCCCCAATGAAAACCAACGGTATTTATCATCGGTTAATGTCCATGGGTTTAGTTCTGCAGATTACTATTTGTCAATGATAGTAGGTGAGACTGATAAATAATTAGGAAATTACTAGTAAAATAATAATGTACGATACACGGCGGTAAATATTTGCGCAAATGTTAGCTAGCATTTGCTATCATGATCTTAAGTAGCGCACCCGCTGTCTTCTGTATATTGTTTACTGACGAGCAAAAATAATGGTTAATTTTTCACACGACTTAGTATCAAAAGTGAGTTTTTATTTTTGCTCGTCTGGGTAAAACACAGTAGGTAGGGTCGAATTAATAAGGCACCTGCGAATTGAAATCTAGTTATGAAAGGCAGCTGTGAAAAGTTTATAAAATCTATTAAATAAACAAAACTACATTATAACGAGATTACAACTTAAATAGCACTGAAGATTGATTATGAATTCGCGTTGGGTAAATTAAATGAAATAGCATAATGCTGAGTTGGAACCATTTTGTGACAATTTATTCCTGTCTTTAATTTTAATTTTGGTTGTTTAACTACTTTTTGTAATGGTTATAATTTTTTTTTCTTTGTTTTCTTTCATTTGTTAGGATTTTCATTATCTTGTTTTAAAAGTGGTATAGCGTCATCCTATACCTACCTGTGTTGTAATTTTATATGCCTATTCTTTGCTAGCTGAGGCAAGGGTCAAAATTACAAATGAAAAATATGTTTGTACTTTATTAACAATCGTCTATGAATGGGATCTAATCTATAGTTTTTGATTTAAAAAGTTATTAACAAATTAAACCAATAAAATAATATAAACAAATTTTGCAAGTAAACTTTTACCTAACACTTTTTTGTTTTATTAAATAGATAATTATTCCATGCTGGTCTGGGAGCAAAGAAAAAACATAGCATGTACCAGCTGCTTCTCTTCCCACGCAGATGGTAAAAGCCAGTCAAGGCAATAGGTGAAAATAGTAATAATGCTACAATATAGGCGCTGCAGCTATTAGCAACCCATCACTATGTTGATTCCTTTTTCCACCTTTACGCCCACAAACGTGACCTTTAGGTTTTGTTACTCTAGGCTTTATATAACATGTAAGGGATAAACACAATATAATATGTATGATGATTACTTCGTTGTTCACAGTGACCGGTATGGCCGACGTGTGGGTAGATCTGCGCGCGCCGCGTTTTGTTCAGCACCGACACAACGCCACTCTACACTGCGATCACAACGTCGACTCCGAATCTATTTATAAGGTAAAAAGTTTTTTTTTTAGGAAAAAGGTATAAGTATATTTTTATCTACGGCCTAGCTGTGCAAAGGCACCCACCCATCAGACTATCACGCGAGAATCTGCGAGTAGTAAAAGCTCAAAATAACGGAAGCACTGAATCGTTTTACACTTCGGACTTCCAATGAATTAGGACAATCATGAACTCCCGATGATTACGGGCAATCATTTTCGGTTAAATCATCGGCCGTAAATCTGTTACTGTGTACACACGTTGAGAAAGCCATACAATTTGGTTTTCAACACATCGATTCTACCCTACCGGCTACGTCTCATTCACAACGAGAAACTCTGATCTAAGGCGCGGCCGAGTCGATCGATGACCGGACGACCTGTTGAAACAGGACGGTTACACATAGCTTCCGGGAAATCCATACGGACCCTTCAATCCAAATCCATCTGGATGCCCCATCATGCGTGTAACTAGCACCGCGAGATCCATGACGGTTTTTTTCTAGTCTATGAAATACTTACGCGTTTTATTACGAACGAGCTTAACATTTGTACTTATTGGATTGAAAGTGAATGGACTTTATTTTGCTACTCCCCAATATAGGAAGGTCAAGTCATGTCAAACAGCCGCACTCGTGTTGAAAGGAAAAATCAACCGAACCACGTGTTTCACCTCTCTCCAAGGCATCCTGAGTTGTTTTTAACGCTCCGACGGTTTCTTTTACCGACCTCTGCAAAGTAACAGCGGGAACACTACAATCTAAACAGTGTATAGTGTTTAGATTGTAGTGTTCTTTATGAAACGAGGAGCGTTGCATTGATCATACAAAACGTGCTTGAATTACGTACGCTAAAATACGCCTATCCGCTTTAAATTCATAGACTGGTTGATGCAATCAATCGATGCGTCCAACGAAGTTCGTAAAATATGAACAGTAACAGTTGCAGTCTGAAAAGGGAGCCTTTGGAGCAATTTAAAGCGGATTTACAGCTTTTGAATTTAAAGCTGTGCATCCTTTTAACGCTACCACGACTTTTTTGCTGCTTCTATGACAAAACTGCATGGATAGGTCGACTGAATTTAATACAGTTACTAAACTTTACACTCTTATGAACAACGAAATACCTCAAAATTAGTTGTTGCAAGACGGTCAATCTAATAAAGTCGGTGACATTAATTTGAATCCCGAACCATCGGCTTGCGGACTGTGGCTTTCAACAAACCATCTATGTAATGCCATTTGCTTGTTAACATTGGGGTAACTAGTAGACTACTAGTTAGCTGAACGTGTTATGGGCTCACTCAATGTTTGTTCACCGAATGATTTTGATTGCGATTTTATTAGATTCTTTGTCAAAAAACGAAAGTATAGAAAATGTTACACTATTGAATTGCTTTTTTTATTCCATAATCATAGTAGTTAATTTAGCACACCAGTTAATTAAAGATACAATAAAATCCGCCTTAAAAAAACCGTAATATTATACTTATTAGTTTACATGCAAACGAAGTCGCCTGAAACAGCTACTTAAGACTAAAATCCTTGAAAAAGTGGGATCATTTATTACGAAACTAGTTCAAAATTTACTAACACCAAGGAGATTCCTAGCGCTTCATACTACGGGGCACTCTCCGCATAGAAATCTCGGTGTAAAGCGCTTACAAAGAATGCTGGATAACCCGGACGCTTTGATCGAGGGCTTTGCTCCAACTCGGCCATTTTTTATTGAATTATCGTGCGGTGTTCAGATATTCTCGGTCGTACCCAATTTCGTTGACGGTTTGCATAAAACATAAATGCTCCAGAAATTTGCGGGTCCTTGTGCGAGTATAGCTAATTTCCACCAAGCAGCAGTGCTTGCGCTACTGTGTTTCGCCGTGGTTAGTAGGACAGCTAGAAAGGGCATGGAATTTCGCCAGTAGTGTATAATGTCGGCCTTACAAGACTATAGTTTACCTTTTTCTTTGTTAACCTCGTTGTTATTTAACGTTGTTTACCCAAAGGGTAACAACGGGACGCTAAGCATCTGATGTCAAAATACAGCTGTATATTTTATGCTACGTTGGCTTCAGTGTTTTATTAGTGTCAAAGTATAAATTAGACACTGTAACCGAGTGGACTGACTAGTTTTAATGTACAAAATTATGATAAAATAACTAAATAAATAAATAGAGATTTACATCTCCAACCCGGTCTTCCGGAGCTGCTGTAATATCGTTAGTTACCACTTTACTTTAACGACTGTACAACATCAGCCACAGAATTTTTATAAATCCCGTTGAATGAACCTAAGCGGAAAATTAAGCCTCATTTAAAGCTATTGTGAGAAAACTCCGTTAATTAAAAGACAGTTTCCGTAGAATGCTGCAACTGCTCCTTGCTGTTTCAGTAGAAGCAGAAGTTGTGTGTTGGAAATAGTTTAAAGATGTCGTAAAATTGCATGCACGCGCCACTTCGTATTTCGTGGAGGTGTCTTTCGCGCCAATTATTAGTACGAGATAATAGAGCTGTAAAGCGGGCTTATACCCCTCTTTTTCAGTAGTACTATTAATGGTAAGTACTACTAGGGATATTTTCCCAGTAGCCACATCTTCTACTGCAGTCAGCATTACAATACTGCAAAATTTTACCAGGACTAGCACTAATAAACATCCTTTACAATAAAATAATATATGATGCATATGGGGCGCAATAAACATCTGTGTCACTTAAAACATTATAATTGTATTGGAAACTATTTTTATGTATAATAATCATGTACAGTCATTTTTATACAATATACAACTACGGGTCGGTTGATTGATGCTATATGTACCATGGAACATCACCTAGGTATTTGCACTAATCGGATCAACCAACCGACACGTGGTTGGAATGAGTTCAGTGTTTTAAGCTTGCAGCTCCCAACCTATGTTGCTAATATTTTGTGTCATAATAACATGAAAATAACTGTATAGTGCATTGGGGGAATTTCGATTGAATTGCATATCCACTTAACGGGCAACAACTACATAATCTAGCCACGCTTACCTCGAAGCCCCAATGTCTTTGGTGTCTAGATAAGCGTTGCCAGATTGTGGACCTGTCCTCGTTTAGTAGATATCCACGATTTTCGAAATTCCTCCAATTTCGAATTTACCCCAATGCACCCTTACATGATTGTTTTCCTTTTTTTCTTAATGTGTTCTGTCCAACCTAGCCAAATATTTTCACGCCTAAAATAGCAAAAAGTGGAGTACTTTACCTTTTTTTCATATGTCGTCAAATGTTAACCTACTTTTGGATAATAATATTTGATTGATTGATTGTTGCCTTGTGTGTTGCCAAAATCGACAATTCCACCATCATTCCTTTGACGCGGAAGCGCCTTCAAAATTCCTGTAGGTACTTGTCATACAAGTACTACGTTCGATAATAACTCTTTCCGGGTATTTAACCGATGAATGTCCAGCACAGTGGGCGCGCTGACTTGAGCTTAATCGAATTGCGATGGTTCGCTGGTACGACATGCCCTATTCACAGCCTCTATTCCACACCGTTCAGCCGCTATTATCAGTCAAGTGGTGAGCTAGTTAAATAGTCTGTCTTTCAATGTTTCTTTCGCGCATGCATGCAGGAGTAACAAGCAAATCTGGCTTGAATGGTTACCTATCGCAACCTTCAAACATATATTTTAGAATATTAAGAGAAACACCAAAAGCAAAATGGCTTTATTTCACTCACCAAATTATGATTTGTCCGAACGTTCATTTACCAGTTTCAGCCGTCAGTTTTTTTATTATTCTTTGCGGCGAGCATGCGGGTCACCTGATGGAAAGCAGTCACTGCCGCCCATAGACAACATAGGGGCGCTATGAGTGTGTTGCCCTTTAAGAGAAGAATAGGCTCGTTTTAGAAGATTCCTAATTTGTTGCAGTTGTTTTTGATCCTTGACTTTTAGTAAGTTCGTGATCCGGCACTTCGGTACTTGATAAATAAATTTTAAATTCATATTTTTGGTTTTACATCTCAAAATAAAATGTATCGCTCACCGGATACGGATATGACTGAATCTAGGATGAACGACGGTTGGCCGGAACCATTGAAACTGACTTGATTGCCGGATGCGACCACCGTACTGTACGGATTACTGTTACTACATCTCGAGTAGGCACAATAGGGTAAAGACTTGTAAACATTTTTGTACCTTTTGCAATTGCAATCAGATTGAAAAATGAAGGCATACATCTCAAAGTGTGGTCAATTTATGTCTTACATTGTACGTATACGTGTATAAAATATAGTTAGGTACCTACTGCAAATCTACGAATATTTTTGTGAAAGTAATATCAATAATTGTTCTAGGTGGTGTACTACAAAGACGGACGAAACTTAATGAGGTACATCAGAAATAGGGACCCACCGTACGAGATATTTAACATTACTGGAGCAACAGTTAATGTAAGTAGAGAGCTGTAAAATAAATATTTCAAGGTCAAACCGCACTATACTCTTTTACGCAGCAACATGTGCCGATCAATTAAAATTCAACCAGCAATTTTATTCAATTCTTTCATCCATCTTCATCAGTTCATTAGTCATCAGTGGTGTCTCTAACGCTCGTAATGCTGACCCGGCGATCGTTTCACTTTTGCGAAGACGCACTCTATTTTCATAACTGTGTTTTTTTGGTTTGTTCCTGTAATATTTGTGTAGCACCTTTATGTAGGAAAAGTTGCGCTGCTTTGCTACGGCGCCGCCACAGTGCGTTTATTAGAAGCCGCGCGCTCCGCAGCAGCGACACACCTCGACAGATCTCGTGTTAACTAAATTGTGCTACAACCACTGCAGGCATGACCTACTGTTCAAAACCTTTACGATTTTCACTCTTAATTATAGCAAGAGTAGCTGTAAAACTTGTGCAGCCAAGCAACAAGGATATTTTAATCGAGATACTAAAAGTCGTGTTAACAAGTAATTTGTACGCGATTAAAGTTTTAGCTAGTTGTGTTTTATTATATTTATACATTGATAAGTTTTATGGATTTTAAAGTGTACAAGATTATGTGTTACCATCGGATCCTGTATTGGAAATAAATGGTTGCAATAGTCATCCGATCGCCAATTAGTTTTAATGACCATTACTTCACTACAAGGCTCATGTTCCGGTAGGACGGAAAATAGGTTTGTACACTACGTATCACTATAGGTACCTACAGCTGCTGGTAACAATGTCACAAATGTACCCCTTGTAAAACATTATTTGCGACTTCAATCCGCATTTTTACTAGACTCTATTTTGGTTCAGTATTACCTACATAAATTCAACTTAATGTTCGATTTTCTCAAGTTAATTTTCCGACAAATTTTAGCGAACAAACAACACTTTGGTAAACATTCAAATGAGCAGTTTGAGCCAAAACTTGAGAAAATTCCCTTTACATTTTAGATTACCTGCTAGTTCAGTAACATTCCTTGAATATTTAATAGTTAAAGTTTTATTTTCAACTTACGCCAGGACTGCCTAGTTTTGATATAGTTTGATTGCTATAATAATTACTTCATCTTCGGTGTTTGTCCCACAACTTCATAAGTTACCTGCTAAAATCCATGTACTACACCAAAGTTTTGTAAATATTCTGTTTGTTTAACCATAATATGAATCTTAAACGTTTGCTCTGCGTTGATCAGCTCACGTGCCCGTCGCCTTGCTTTAAGTTAAACTCTGTGGTTATCTAAACTGTATGATTTGTGTTTCAGATAGCAACGGTATCGTCCAGTACGGTAACTTTAGAAAAACTAGACTTCTCCGCTTCCGGATCATACGCTTGTGAGATAGCTTTGGAGACTCCTTTGTATTCAAAAGTCTCTAAAATACATGAGCTGAATATTATTGGTAAGTATTATCCGCAGTGTTACTAAATTTTAAATTATTTTCATTAGTATACCTAAGGTGGACCACTTTGAATTTAGTATTCAGGGTTCACTTAGCCAAAAAAATAAAGGGATCCAAGAAAAGAGAATATGAAGGCCTAGCAAATGACTTAGGCCACTCAATTAATTTATCATAACTCTGAAGCATGTACGTCCTGACCCCTGGAGTTATATTATTCAGGACGATTCCGCTCTTGCTCTGAATGCGTAAATAAATTCTTCAATTATTACAGTGCGACAGAAACACCGGCCGAAGATAAAGATTAAAAACAAGCGTTTCTCTCAAAACGACTTCATGGACGCGACATGCCAGAGCGCGCCTGCGCACCCCGCGCCGCACCTCACCTGGTTTATAAATAATGCCAAGGTAAAGTTTTAAAAACTCCCAGAAGTTTAAATAGCACTCGACTTGAATCCATTCTGTCACTGAAGACAAAAGGGAAGAAAAAGCCAGGAGTGACCTCAACTTTTAAAACTAAATGGTTTGCTTTTTAATACGTAAATAGTTTCAACTTAAGTAGTTGCTGCCAGAGTGTATTGCTGTGCTATGTTCAGTTTTTCAGGTATTAGACCTCTTTTGTAAAATATAATAATGGATCACTTTTCATACCGCTTTCTTTGGGGAAGTGGTCCATTATTTCTGTTCGTCGGTGTAGTTGTTAAATCTTGTTAGAAGATAATAACTTACGAAGAAGGCATAATAGAACCTTCCAAGCAAGTATGGAAATAATACAACATTTAAACTTTCCTTTAAAAGGCTCAAGCTCGAACCAAGCTCGAAAGGAGCAATTTCGAACCTTTTCCGGACAAAAACTGAAAGAGCCGCAGAGCCCTTACTTCCGGATAAGCAAGTAAAATGTTATTACGGGCATATGCAATTTGTGCAGCCGGCCAGTCTAGTTAGCTGGCTCGGAGGCTCGCTCAGCCTCCCGGGTACTGTACGATTTTATCGTGCATCGCAGACTGTTGCCGACAGAATTGTTAGATACAGCCCCAAGCACGTCCTATTCGTTGATTCAGTTCAATGAATCAAATAACTAAACAGCAGTCAGATAGTCCTCCATTGATAGAACTCCACGATTTAGTTTATGCAGTTTATTTTGCGCTCGCCGCCCGTTATGTCTGATTTCACGCCCTCACGTGCAACTCTTAAAGTTAGTACCTGACAAGAGTATGGTCCTTCCGGCATCACGGGCACCCAGATACCGCTCTCGCTGCAAGCCCACAAGTTAATGAATAACCCCCTTATTCATAAACGCTCTATAGGCTTCTGCTAACTTAGCAATCGTTTGTCCTTATCTGTGAAAGGTAAATGTCAAAGTGACAGATAAGGACAAACGATTGCTAAGTTAGCAGAAGCCTATAGCGCGTTTATGAATAAGGGGGTATGTAAATAACAGGTAGACGAGAAGCTGACCATCCCCCACGGCACGGTGACCCACCGGCATCACCACGGAATGCCGTTGACGTTCACCAGCGCGTCACTCCACTTCCCGCTGTCGTCGCTCGAGCTCACGCCCAACCAGACCGTGGACGTCACCTGCCTAAGCACCATCCCGAGCTACGCCAGCGTCACCGAAGGGTTCGCTGATGTACAAAATTACACTATTTCTGGTCAGTAGCCATTCAATTTTGTAAAAATCTATCAATCGTACTAAGCAAAAGTATAAACACGGAGTTTTGCTTAGTATATTTTTATGAAACCGTAATCCTTTGTGCATTTTAATGCAGAATTGTATTCGATTTGATAAAACACAAATTTACAGAAAATAACTTACTACGTATAGAGGATACGGTTAATAATGCGGTTATTATGTAGTTATACTACTTTACTTGATCGGAAGTAAACAGCCATCCTACTCTGTAATAGTATACTGATGAGCAAATACATATATGTTACGGGTCACTTTTCATATAACTTTGTACGGAAAGAGATATGTTATTTTTGCCTGTCAGAGCATTTGTTACGTATTGAGTTGATTGTGATTTAGATAACGAATCAGATCGAGAAAACAAGAGACCAATTGCTTCCAGTTATAGTTTTCTCTCGCTAATTAATTCACGGTATTTTAGAAGTTACCTATCTGTTATAATAAGTTATCCTGAAATATGATAGAGAAGAATAACCATAATAAAAGTTATACAGACGGTTAGTATTAAGATCATATCGGCATTATGATCCGATACAGCATTAAAGGATATCAATGTCCAAAAGGATCAAGCTCTCGTAGAAACACACATAGCCCCAAAAGAAGCTCTCTGACTACAATTCCAAGATTGCTTTTACTTTAACTCGGTGCCAGCTCTCTTGACTGGATTGCAATAAAACGGAGATCTGTAATATCGCAGAATAATGGACCAGGAACTTATTAACTTTTTATAACGTTTTCATTTCTTTTACTACTGTTAATCGAAATATTTTTGATTTGCGGTTGAATATCGACTCACTAAAGGGTAGGTACACGTAGATAAAACATTAAGTTTTATTCTGTTTATCATGATTAAGGGAACTCGATTGTCTTGCAGCATACATAATGGAAACAAGTTTGCTAGCAGTCTTAAATGGTCAACAATCCTAGATGCATCTACAGCAAAATAAAACATTCGACCAAAGCTCAAAGCTCGACGTTTTAATTCATTAGCGGTGGATTACCCGCTGTTAGTCGTAATTCATATCTTTCTTGTTTTTTCAAAACACATTTTCTTATTTATTATAATAAAAATGCTTAAAAGACGCTTATTAAAATACCGCAAGTGATGTTTTACAGGAGGAATTTTACTTACACAATTTTATCTAACTAATTTTAATTAGATTGTTGTATAGCCTTGTTTCCATGTAATGGGGGACTATCGCTTCTTGCTCACCAGTTGGCGCCACTGTTGTCTAAGGTCCAGACCAGAGGTATAGCTGTCAAAGGCGACTTTATAAGATCGGCGCCTAAACAAAGTTTTAAATCTTGAATCTCATTAAGTTTATTAATTATAAATAAGTATCATCGGTTTTATTCGGAAAAATTCCGCTTTCAAAGCGTTCACATTCATTGTCAAATAATCCATGTATGCGATAATTTCACGAAGGAGATCACTTTTCAAGAGGTAAATTAAAGAAATTAGTGAAAGGTGAATGTTATTGGACCTCACGCGACACTAGCGCCTCTAGTGGCAAATTCACACGCGATAGCCCCCATTGATGTCCACTTCTACTTTTTGTAGAGCTTTCGTATGAGTCAACGCATACTTATTTTCCAGTGATCGTCCGAGTGGAGCCCACGCCTACGCAACTACCCAGGATGATCTTGAGTCCCGAGAACGCATCAAGCAGTTACGAAGCCGCCCGTATACTAATTGTATTCATGTTACTGGTGTTGGTGTGCCCTAATTTTTAACTCTCCATCACTAGAATAATACATAGATGTAAATCTGTGGTAGGAATTGAATGTTTCATTAAGGGTGTGTTTGTTTTCGATCAACAAAAAATCCTTCATTCAATTGGTACTCGTTTTGTGTGAAGTTTAATGATACATAATTTAGTGTTCAGTGAAAAAGTCACGAACTAGAAATGCAACGCGATTTGCAAGAATGTTTATTTAATGTCATTACACTAAATATAATAGGAATTACCAAAACGTGTTGTGAAACGAATACGTACCGTATTCTAGTTAAAATTTGAATTGAGCTTATTCACATCACATTAAGCCGTAAATGGAACAAAATCGTATAATAACTATAAGAATATGAGAAAAACTATTGAAAAACCTGAACCTGATATGACTTCTTCCGAAGCTTAAGCTTAAGGCTTAAGGTTAGGTGACTTAAGTCATGAAATAAGTTCAAAACCCCGAAATGTTTATTTCAAATTCCAAAATATTAAAAACATATGAACCGACTTCAATAAAATGTAACTAAGAACCATTGAGATCAAACTAGCTGTCTTAAAATGAAACCGCGTCTGAATCGGTCGATCCATTTAGAAGCTACATAGCCACAGACAGACACACAGATATACAGATTAAACTTATAATTCCCCTCTCTGTAGTGTCAGAGTCGTCGGGGATTACAAACAAAACTTGAATAATCGAATGCATTACCTACTAAACTTGTTACCTACTAAAATGTTTTGTGCCCCATGAAATACGGAATAAATCTTCTAGTTCCCTTACAGCTTATATACTCATAATACCTACAAGCTTTTATCGGGTCAATGTTATAAATAAGTTAACATACAGCAATTTTAACGAAATATATCAATTTAAGATGAATTTCATCAATTATTCCAAATCATGGAGCTTTGTTAAATAAATAAATAAAATACAGCTTTCACTTCTTGCTTTAGAACGCAATAGGTCGATACGAGTAGGAAATGTATCCGATTATTCCAATTGTCACAGACAAATAAATAAACAAAAATGCAGTTGAAACTGATATTTAAAACAAGATGCTTCTTTACCTCTTTTGTAAATTTACATTTTCACTTATGTATGCAATTATGAGACTGAATTAGGACGTTAGGGATTTATAAATGACCTAACCAGCCCTACCCCAAAGCTAGGAAGTCCCTAAAATATTGCCCTTACTTACCTTTTAGAATAATATTGTGGCCAAAGCCATCTTAGTGATAAATAATGGATACCTACATTTATAAAGTCAAAAAATGAATTTCAACACTAATTATATAATTATGTAGTTTCAGTAACACCTTTTTGCGTCAATCAGAAGAATTTCAAATTTATGATAATGCCTTGTTTAAATTATCACATTGCGAAACGCAACACTGTAAGATCATTAAAGCTTAAGAACTAATGATGTATGCAAAAGCTACTCGCTCCTTTTTTGTTCTTAAAAATGTTCTGTGGGAATGATTTTATCTTGTTACTGCTACAATAGACTCAAAGTATTGATCTAAATACTTTACTAAATAAATACTTTAGTGTTACATTGATGTTTGGTGTTAACTCTATACACAAATATGTAGAAAAATGTGAAAATAGTATTTATAAATTTCACTTTGTTATCAAATATAATTCACAAAATTGTTTCGATTTAATATTATAACAACATAGCTAAGTTAGGAAGATCTAGGAGCAATCGTGTAACAGAAACATATCATGACTAGGAGTGAGTATTTGTAACAAATTTATATGTGTTGTGGAGTGACAATTCCGAAATGAAAATATAATTAGATCCTATTAATGGTCAACACTTGGAGAGACACGAGACCAGAGAAGTATTTTTTACAGAACTGGCACGTCACAGTCGTGTCTGCAAATAAAAGTAAAGCACAATGTATGTCTGTTACGCAGAGGAAAAATCAAAGTTTGTGTCTGTTTGTAGACAAGGTAAAACAAGAGATAAAGAAGTAGGAAAGCTAATAATCATTACTTTAATTAAATACAAAGGCTCCCTGAAAATTAAGACGATTTTTGCACTGTGTATTTAGTAGATATAAAAAATCTCAAATTAGTTCTTGTTTTCGTGTATTTTTTTTATGGATTAATACTTGGGTATTAAGTAAAACTTCATAGAAAATCAAATTGATTAGTTCGTTAGTATAATTTGTATCAACGACTGGGATTTTTTCGAAAATCAAACGAAAAGTCTACTCCAAATTACATTATTAAACCATTAGTAAATTTATTATACATAGCGTAATTGAGAATTGCCATTATTGAATTATTTTATGACGACCCACTCTTCATTGAGATTAAGCTTTAGTATAATAGGTTTATGCCTAAAATTTTATTTTAAATCATTATTCTTTCTTTATCGTTTAACTCCGTTTCGCTAAATTAAGGACTGATTTCGAATCTAAACAGTTTTACTAACTTCCAGAAACTTTAAATCAGTCTGATTCGTATTTTGTACTTATCTCCTTGAAAATTGGGTCGAAAAAGTAGGAAAATGTGCGTAAGTTATAAAAAAAATCATTTTACTGTATTTCTATATATGTGAAGAAATTCATGCAGGCTATCGATGTCTTCCTTATTGCTATACACTCTTTTATACATTTTAAGTATATCGTAAGTTAGATTAATTGTATAATAATTACAACAGTGTGAAGTTATTACAGATGGGTAATATAAAATTAAGATACTGTATGTATAGGCATTTTGTACCGCTGTACACTACCCCACATTCTCCTAGTTATGATTTGGCTGTGTAGAATATTACAAAGATAAAAAAATATTTTGGTAGGTTGGGTAATAAAAAACATTAAGTCGTTTACTACCTGCTTCGATGTTCTGCTTTTACACGTCAAAACTGTAAAAATAAAAATAAAGAGGAGGTTGAACTGACATCTGTAAAGTGTACTGCGGTATACCTATACTACGTGGTTATAAGTCCATACTTATAATCTACATAACTACCTGCTTTTTAGTGTGACTGCCATGACTTAGATACCTGTCAATTACGTATCATATAATTTAGCTTACAATTTTCATATCCACATTAACCCGCGCAGTCTTTAGGTAAATAAATTATCACGTGGTCATATATTTTAAATACAAACCCTGGAATGGATGAACAAACTGTAGGTGCATTATTATTATCGCTAAGTAAATTTTGGAAAGATATGATACGCAAATAAAACGTATATTTTTAACACGTCCGACATACAAAAAATAAAGGGTTATAATCTGTATTTAATGGCCATAAGGCTAATATTTAAGACTCATACATAATATTCTGGCGTGATGGCCTAATTGAAATCATTTTTGCTCCCATTATTATTACCTATCTTAATAATATTTCAAAGTAAATGTCAATTATTTGTTTTACTAACTTTTTATGTTATAGTTTGTGTTTCTTTTGGATATCTGTCTGAAAATTATGAATATCACGGCTTTTTTCACAATAGCCACAAAATAAAATACAAAATTCTTTAAAGTAGGGATCTATTTTTGTTCCTTTTACTAGAATGAAACTTAAAACTAGAAACTTGACGTTAATAGTATCATCATAAAAAACAATACGCCTCTTTTAAAGACGGACGGTTGAACTTACAAGATGCGCCTTTACATTTTGCTTAAAAATTAAAGTTAAGTTTTGTAAATCGAACAAATTTTAATTAAAGTGACCGTAGGTCACGAAATTATAAGTTTGTATGTAATCTATGATTCTATGCATTTGGTCACTTTACTAACTCGTAGCAAAGGCCTCCAAATCAAATAAGTTGATATCACGTAGGTATGTTACAATATTAATAAGTAGGTACTAGAACTACACAGTGTCATAAACCTATGTCTGTTGATACATCCAAGTAAGAATTATTTTTGACAATCCAAGACAATAATTTGATATGGAGGTTGCATTTCACAAAACAATTGTAAAATGTCCACACGACTTTTCTTGTCTTAGATCGTCATGAACACCAACAACAGCAAGTATGGGGCTCAATTCAGCGCTGTCCTGCTGTTCATTCTTTGCAATCACTTGTCCGAAGCAGCAAATTGTTCACTTGTATAAACTCTACTCGGGAACACCATTCCTGTAAGCCACAATATTTACAAGTCCGAACATTTTGCTTCGTATTTCTCATTTCCGCAAAGCATTAAGCACAATCCGTTTGCATAGAGATTAAATGTTTACTTATGTGTTTTATTGTGTAAAATTTGTAAGAACATGTCTACGTATTTACAACATGTGGAATTTTATCTCTTTATAAATAAATATAAATGTATAACGCGTTCGATTTACACATGAATATACTCTTGTTTTATTGACTCTTATACCCTCTTTTGATAAACCATACTCAAACAGACTAATATTGTATACTTAGATCTAAAACTATTTAGAAAAAAGCAAAAGCATGAGTAAGTAAGTACCTTAACGAACTTTTTTTTAATGATCAAACTACAATAATTCCTGGTTAAACCTATTGTAGCTTGTCGTTATTTAAACAATTTAAAGGCATTAAAATCTACTTTAAAATTTCAGATACTTCTATTCCAAGCGAAAGCATCACAAATGACCAAACCATTAATTAGAATTGCGTCACACAAATACGTACATACAAATAAATACATAGACGTTGAACACTACCTACCTGACCCAATTCTAAAACTGGCTTCGCAGCAAACTTCGAAAATTAGCTTTCCACTCAATACGTTGAAACTTTTGGAGACATCGATTATTAATTCCAATTTTATCCTCGAATCTTGGAGATTAGCGAGGAGTTGGATTCGAGCTGCCGCAACGACCTTTCAATTCGGAGGTCATTTAATATCTATTATTGTACCTGTAATCTATTACATCTATTTCATTACCTATATATATTTCACATCGATTTCGACCCGAAACAATCATTCATTTTAATCAACATTGACGTTTCCGATAACCGCAAAGTTTAACAAAATAATTCATCAATCCACCGCGATCCGCCCATTATGAATTTTTAACAATTTTATTGACTACTAGCTTTTGCCCGCGAATTCATCCGCGCAGAATCAAAATTTGCGCTAAAACTTCTTCCTCGCTCCCTTTGAAAATGTACACAAAAATAAGCAGAATGCGAGTCGTACTTTATTAGCACGAAGAATTTCGTACTACCTACCTACCTCAACGAAATAAGCCCGTTTGTTTACCCACTTCCATTATTTTTTATCCCATCCTTTGGGCGTGTGGGAAATTCTAAAAATCCCTTCTCATGACGCCTACGTAATCTTCAAAGAACATGGCTACTAAATACAAAGTCTATATTTTCTATACCGTCCTTCTATCCCGTGGGAAAATTGGAAAATCCATTTGGAGTGAGCTTCTTTAATCATCAAAGAATCGTCCAAATACAAAAAAAAAACTATTATGATAATATATAATAAAACACGCCCACCTTGTTAACATGGATATTATTAAAGGCAATGACAATGAATACTTAGGTACCGTGTTTTATTTTAACTATAGTCGCGGACTGAACTGACGTTCGACGTTGACGACGATTAGGAAATCAGGCTGCTAACATACCTTTAAAACAGTGACGTGATAGCCTGGCTTAATGAGTGGGAGATAACGTTCAGCCTAAACCACTAAAGCTAAAGACGTGAAATACGGCAAACAAACAAGAATCATAGTGGTATTTTAAAAACATATGTTTCAAAATTACCACGAGACAGGAAACTATCCTGTTTATTATTCTTCCGTAGAGGCGAAGCCGCGTACTTAAACAAGTCCAACGTAAATTAGTAAACTTCATTGAATGCTGCACGGTATCCCATAACAACTTCCACTCAGAAACCCATGCGTATTGTGTGGAGCGACCGCTGTCACTATCAATTTGCCGCAATTAATAGACGATGACATAACGTCTCGTTACCTACTCCTTGCGTGGTAACCGTTAGCTTTCGACTCCGTAAGCCCCCAGTCCTATGACGTCACTCGAGTTAAACTCAATAAAGTGCCAAACTAAAGTTGTTCCGCCGTATCGTTACAAGTTCGACCCTCGACCCTCGGAGATCGTCCCAGCAGATTGAGAGTGATATAAACGCTCGTATTTCGTTCGGGATTTGCTCTATAGGATAACCCTGTGGATCAGTCAAGCGCGCTTGGAAGCCTAAATTGCCCCCTTTGTTTTTATCCCCGAGTCCCGTCTTGGGGAAAATCTTGTTACTGCCAGTGTTATGAACTTGTTTGTATTCACTGCGAACGCGCCGGCATGGTTTCCAGATATGGATATTGCGCGCGGCCCTTGGATGAAACAATGATACAGAGGCGGTAGTTTCGGATGTTATCCGGCAACGGGCAACAGGTGTCGGGTTTAAGTGAGATTTTGGAGCGTTGAGAGGAAATGGATTTGTTGAAAACGCTGAGCTATCATTCCCGGTCTTGTCGCGAATGAATCAATTTACACTCGTTTTACAAATGATGGGCTGTTTACTTTAATTATGGTTTTTAATTGTAAAAAAATACAGATGACAATTGCTTGCTCGGGTTTTCACTCTAAAAAATAGTGATACAATACAACATGTAATTGTTTTTTCTAAGTTAAAGTCGTAGTTTCGCTGTAAATACACAACCAATAAACTGAGCACGTCAACGTCAAGTCAAAGTTTCAAAACATCTAGCACGACGCGCCATCATCATAGCATGACGTGCTTAATGTAACAAATAATACCAAAGTGGCAGTTTTAAGTGAAATTTTAATTATTCAAAAGAAAATGATCATAGCAACACCGAGACGCAGAAACGAAGTGACAAATCAATATTTCAAAACGAAATTATAATACACGATGTAATAATTCTAATCTAACATTAATTGTAATCTGTCAAGTAATTAACAAAAGAAAAATAAAATTTAGTATTGTTGGAAATATCTGAATAAAAGCTCGATAAAAAAGGATTCAACTATTTAAAATATACCTAACCAAAAATCAAGCTGATGTTATAAAACCTTATTTCAAACCTTTGCAGATACGAAAGGTGTTATATTATGTAATCGCTTCGCATGTTTGTCTCGAGTTTAATCGATATAAACCGAACATCTGACTTGTACTCAGAGTTGTCCCATAAACCCGTATTTTATAGATAATCACTTTAATTTGAAACACTCAACGACTGTAACTGTTTGAACAGCATGTCACTTAGTTTTCAAGGATCGAAATTATTGTGATCACTTACTTATGACACATTATGTGTTCATTTAGGTACTTCTAATAAACTACAATAGTCAGTAACATTTGAACGAATTTATTGCATATATTATTTTGGGACCCTATTCCATCAGTTTCTTTTCCTGTTAGGACTGTACCTATTTGGAGTGAAAACATTCCTACATTCCTTCGCTGCGAATTAATCCCGAATACTTCAACAGGTGGTTGGATTATTTTAAGTCCACATGAAAGTGATTTTTTAATTGTACGTGACAAAACATTTCTATACAATAGCCGATGTTCAAAAAGTAAGTAGGTACGGCGTCAACGAAGTGACTTAATTTTGAACCAAAAACGATGAAAACCCTCAGCAAGGCGTTCAATCAAACTAAACCACTTTGCATATTTAAGCATAAAACGATGAACGAGAACTAATCACAATAAAACTTTTTTACCTTTCACTTCATTCCTTACAATGATGGCACTTGACTGTCTATGTATGGCTCCAACAACAATACGCAGGCAGGACGCAACAAATGACCCACAGCTGCCCGTCTTAATTAGGGATCTGAAAAGCCAAGTTGGACAGGCAGCCTTAATAGACACCTTCTCCGTGATATAAAAGGTATTGTGGTCTAATTTGTTGTGACTTGTTATAGTTGTGAATAAATATTATTAGTAGTAGAATTACAGGACAGGTCGAGTTAGCAGTATCTATTTATGTCTCATTTATGTACTGGCTGTTGCCAGCCATTTCTTTTGTGAACATGATGATTTTCAATCTCATCATCGATCACAGTGGATTTTTACAGTAACCTTTTTCAAGAATTCAAAGGTGCCTAAATCAATTTATTACACACAAGTAAACGAAGTTCTATAAATAATGTGATACTTATAAGTTGCCCTGTCACGAGCACAAAGCTGGGGTATTATAAAGGTTCGATATTGACCAAGGTGCCGTTATGGGTAATCCTACCTGATCGAGTACTAGCGTGGACAATCGAAGAGTGCGAAACTACGAAAAGTATCACGGAAACCATTTTTCGTAATGAAAATTGTCTATGTTACTTTCAGTTTCATAAAATAATGATATTTATTAAATGCTACAAACTATGCCTGCCACCAATAATAACAATTAGCGGGGATTGATAGCCGCGGCAACAAGAAGTTTAAATAATGCAATAATGCTAACATAGATTTTGATTTGAAAACGTTCATAACTATCGGGTGTTTCAAGTTTTTTTTGTGGCCATTAAATAGGTGTTTCTATTTCATTAAACTGTAAAAAGTACAGTTTACATCAGCTCATTTCAAGCGAAAAATGTAATCGATCGTGCAGCGAAACCTTTTTCTGGCTCCATTCACCCACCTTGAGAAAGGCCTGCCAGGGAAAATTACGGTGCAGTAAAAAGCGAGACGCCCTCGAGGCTCTTCTCGCGCCTTGTTTTTATACCGTTTATTAAAGGAAATCTTGTTATTCAGAAGTTATGAACTTGTTTACATTTGGGTTGGGAATGCCTAGTGGAGAACCAACAGGTGAGCCTCGTGTATCTGACGTGTCGTGTTACGTTTGCTTGGCAGACGACAGCAAATATGTCTGCCGATCTCCAGATCGAGCTGTAGGTATTGTATAGGTAGATGTGACGTAAATATCGTGTTTCTTAGCACTAATCCCTTAGGTATAGTACCTAGTGAAATATTTACAGTTACTTTGTTTATTGTGCCCCAATCGCAAGAAATTTACATCAATTCGAAGAACTTTAATAGCAAACAGTCTTTTTAGTTACTTCATGTTGAGAAGAAATTAGAAGTTGTCCATTACCCCGGAAGTTTACTTGATGAGCTGAATATAAATTATGTTTATCCTAACAAAACTAAGTCGCGTGGGCCGAATTCGAGAGAGCGGAATTGCTTAACTTGTAAAGCACTAAGGAAACGGAGAGTATTTTGATAAATTAACTGTATTTGTGGTAATCGATAATTTATCTGACTATACCATGCACAAATTATATTTCAAAACATTGCAAACTAACTGTATTTAATTCTGTGTTAAACTGTTTGCTTCAAGCAGGTGCTATTTTACTGTCATGCATGCACCAATTCTACTTACTGTTACTACCTTCGATGAACAATACCTAGATTCACGGTCCCATACAAAATCAAAGCGAAAAAGTGGTCGTGTTGCTTATGCTTATAGCTATATCTGTTTTAGCTTCTTTATTAACGTAAAATAAACCTTAAGTCTAAGCAATAAAGATCCAAATAATTATAATTGTATATAATACTTACGACGTTTCGTCACAAGACGAGCGAAAGCGTTCGATAAACAAAAGAACTACCTTCGTTTCAAAAAGATGTCATTCTATTTGAGGAACAGGGTAATAATGGAGTCGCAATTAAGTATATAACTCAGAATCTTTTTTATTTGACAGATATTTACAAATACAAATATTAACATGAATTTTAATAATTAAGCCCATCTACGTTCTACTGCTGAGCACAGGCTTCCTTTAACAACGAGAGGGATTGGGCCATAGTTCCCACGCAGGCCCAGCCAGGCAACAGCCGTAGTAGCCTAGTTGTTCGACCTACCGCCTCTCAAGCAGAAAGTCGTGGTTTCAAACCAGGCCTCGCACCTCCTGAGTTGGAGTTGTTGAGTTGGAGAAAAGTACAAAAATTGTACAAAGAGACAACATAAACGTTTTACCCGATTTGACATCGTCGATTCTGTTATTGCCGCTGCTTGCACTTTCAATTGTTTGACGTGAATCTGCAATTAACGGCAATATTATAAATATTGTACGGCTTGAACTTTTCTTGAAGCTTTACGTCTTCTTTAATAAGTGATAGCTCCTCTGTTCCATCTCACTATACTTCATCCTATATTATTTTAAACATTTCTATGTAACTATACCTACAATTTGGGAATCGCCTTTTTCTGTAATCTACGCCTTTGGCTATTTCCAGTTATGTCGAATTTGTCAAAATGAATCGAATATATAGCAGATTTTTTGTAAGGCCTGTAAAGTTATTCTTCTCTTTCTCTCGCGACAATAGTTATCCATTCCGCAGAGCAAAAAGGATCACTAGAAAATCTACAAAAAAATACAATATAATTATATTGTATATTGTATAAAACGACAACTACTCCTTGAATTTCTTGTTCTAAAACCACCGATTATTGCCAAGATGGTGGGCCAACATTGGCCAAACAATAAATTATTGATTTTAAAAATGTAAACTGCAAATTTTTACGTACTTTATGAAATACTGACTTGTACTTACTTAAAGAAAGATATTCCTTCCGAAACCTTTGTGTTTCGGTGGCTGTTTTTGCAATTTTTGAACGCACATTGTGGCATTTTGACACGTCCTCACGTTGGCCGAGGTTGGCGCATACTGTCAGAAATAAGGCCACAAATTTATTTTGTGCTCTTATTTCTCGGAGCCGTTTTCAGAGCTATCACCGTGAATCTAGTTGTATTGTTGATCGAAGGTTACTACTGCAATTATGACACCTTTTGTCCTTAATTGCGACTACAGTCATTTCAAGTACCTTATACTTCAATAATTTGCAATTTCCCTTGAAAATTCAACATTGATAAGACGGAAGTCGTCAGCATAAATTTATTTGATCGACTTAATCATTTTCCCGACGGAATCACATTAGTACAATTTCGTAAGGTTTAATTTTATGTATAGCGTTTGTACTGAACGTGTTAATTACACTTCAGCAGAATACATTTCAGTGTAGAATACGCTTAAATGTGTTTACGTAGTGAGTGACATCAAAGCCACATTTCACGATGCAGCGTAATTAGTGAACGCTAGTAATTCTCTTGTAATCAGCATGAACCATGATGCCCAAATGATTCATTACGTTGTGTAGTGAAATTTTCGATGAACTCTAATAGTGAAAGTCACCCCCAAAGTACTCAGCAATATTTTAGTATCATGTATCATTGTAATAAATTGCACGAAGATAACAAGGTGTGTATTAGCTGTGAAGCTTTACGCCGGCCCTCATAAGAATAAAAATGCTTTAACCTAAATTACAGGAAATGTACCTATTATTGTAACAGCTAGCAAAGATCCTCCAATGCTGTAAGTTTTCTTTTGATCTTGATAATATTCAGTAGGCCAGACAAATCGTAAAAATCAAGGTTCTACCCAGTGATGCAGACGTACCTCGTTTGTTGGTATCAGGACTATTAGACGTTTTGTATTCAAATTAACTTAAACTGGTCAAATTTAAGTGTTGGTAGTCCTAATCTCTTTTATCTTTGGCTTATCAGATAATAAATCTTCGAAAAACACGCAAACGCTATCACGGAAGCCGATTGCTGGTCAGAATGGCCACCGTCACGGCAATTTGAACATTTTTATGGAATACTATAAATAGTTTACCTCAGTTAATAAGCTTATGAAGCTGAAACTAATTAAAAACTATTTTATCGGTTGAATCAAACCGACAAAACGAGTATTTTTTTGTTTTAAATTAATGTACTTTACTAATATAAAATAATGTTAACCTATGTCCAACGAATACTTGCTAGCAAGTTCAGAAGTAGGCCAATAGTAAGCAGACAAATTGCCTCAGAAAAGGTCACTGGTAAAAATAAATTCACGCAGACTGTGGGACGATATTTGATTGAGATTGATTTTCAGATTTAAGTTGCGGTTCAATTTTGAAATGGGCTTCGCTGAAATAAAAGAGTAGAGTAAAGAATACCCACTTAGTTTCTATTCCACTGAAGATTGATTTTTGCAATTGTTAGTACATAAGTATTTAGGGTTTCTTAAACTTTACTTGTATTTCTATTTTAAGCATTTATCATATTATCAAATACATGTTGGTCGTAAAGCAACTTCTATGGCGCTAAATTATAAACTCATTGAACACAAGTGCTATAAATCGTGTTTCAGTTTGTTGCGGTAAGATTTTAGCTTCTATAATTACCTATTTCAGAAAATTGCAAAACTATAAAACCAGAAAATTTCTTATTCTACTGCTTAAAATTTGCAAGGTTGCCATAATTATTACATCCAAGAATTATAAATGACTGAGATGTGTGTCTATTGATTTTGCCTAAGGAAGATGGGTAGGTACCTACTCCCACGTTCCTCGTGGGTGTATTACGCTGTGTAGCTTCAGGGCATTTTCCACAGACGAAGCAAAGGATGTGATAATACACACAAAGAGACTAACTGAAATGAGACATTCACTTTGTCAGAGTAAAACGTGGGACTGAAAGAAGACCGCTGTATTTTTCGTACAAACTTATGCATATTACATTGGGTATTGCCTAAAAACCAGACTAAGATAGTGCTTAGTATTCATTGACTGGTGTAGGTACAGTCAAGTGTAATAATATGTATCTAGTCAAAGTTTCAATAATAAGTACCATACGCTCTTACACCGTCGTAATAAGGTCGTGGGACATATTTTTGAGAAGTTCGTATCGATACTTATTTTTGCACTTGACCGTACCTACTTCAAGGCACATAAGTGACACCAAAACGTCATACTACATGGTGGTAGTCTTAATTTTACATGATTTTATGCATTTTAATGTGATTTTTGACTATGATGTCATTTGAAACTCAATCTATAACGGACCCTCATTAAATGCTCTTCTCATCCACTTAAAGATTGTATGATAAGGATTAAGTTTGCTTTTGCATATATGTATCTTAATGTTTGTCAATTGCGTTGATTCTTTATTTTTCTACGATAAAGAGCTTACGAGCTTTTCGGTGAAGGAAAACATCGTGAGGAAACCTGCACACAACAGCGAAGAAATTCAATGGTGTGTGTGAAATTCCCAATGCGCGCCGGGCCCGCGTGGGAACTATCGCCCAAGCCGTATATAGCCTAGAGATGAAAGAGTTTACGTACATGCTATCCTATCATAGTAGTCATACTTTTGCAATCGCCATAATTTCACGTATTCGGATATCATAACTGCTAAACCCACACACACTACAATTTTGTTAACTTGATAATGTACTCCACTAGTTCATAAAATACCTACATGATCATAATAATTTACATTATTAATCGAAGGTGTTGAAGCAAATTCTTGGCCTACTACACAGCCATAGTAAGGGATCCAATGAACAACATGTCACGCCTCCAAGCTTCATTTCCTTTCATACTAGCACAATCACGCGTTAGACAGGGAGCTGCACTGAAAGAAACAATACAATACAATACAAATACTCTTTATTGAACACCACAAATCAGTACAAAACAATACAGAAACAAAGAACAAAGTACACAATAGGCTTAAAAAGTCTTTAAATAACTTTGTATTATTGTTTTGCACTCTTACGTTATGGGTGTCCAAGGTTTTTAGTAGATGGTGTGGTGTAACACGTTGTATAATAAATAGCTTAAGAGATACCTATGAAACAATCGATTATTTCCTGCTGTTATTTAATTCAAGTACTTAATTATTTCACGACCTTACCGACCTACTTAAAAGACAGATTAAATATTCACAGCAACCAGAAATATAAATAATATTAGCTGTTATCCGCGGCTTCGCCCCCGTTCAGCCATTTACGAGTTTTAGCGAGACAAACGAACATCAATTCATAGACACATAGACAAATTAATAAATTAAAACTACAACTAAAATACGACCGGATAGCCTAGTGGTTAGTGACCCTGACTATGAAGCTAGAGGTCCTGGGTTCGAATCCTGGTAGGGGCAGACAGTCGTATGATGAATACGAATGTTTGTGCCCGAGTCATGGATGTTGTATGTATTTAAGTATGTATTTATCTACAATATATAAGTATGTTTATCCGTTGCCTGGTACCCATAGCACAAGCTTTGCTTAGTTTGGGGCTAGGTCAATTGGTGTAATTTGACCCAAGATATTTATTTTATTATTATTATATTAAACACGATTTTAAACCACAACTCCCACTCTATCAAGGTATTGTGAACCCACAAGCTTGGATTGACGACCCGCCGGCGTGTACCGAGCATCCTCCTGACAAGCGTGCATACATAACCGGATACACTGTCACATGTACAGAATGTATACATTTCATTACGTTATGATTGAATAAATGTAAAAACTTTATGTAATCGTTGCTATACACGCTGTCCTGTAAATAGTACGAACAACTTAAGAGGAGGACAGATGGGCAGGTCATCCACCAAATGTTTATTAAATAAAACGTATTTACTAAAAGACTAGAGCTAGAGACTTAAAATCGGGCCGGCATTGAGCTTGATGTAAGTACGGTGACTTTTATAAATTTCCCTCAGGAATCTCATTTTTTTTATCTTTTACGGGTATGAAGCTGCGGGGTACACTACTTTGTATTGTAATACATATAAAGCCACCAGTTACAACAGCAAAGATATAGCTACAACAGACCTGCTATATAGCAACGGGATACATTTAACCGCCATTCTGACAAATTGTAGTACGTTCGGTATTCCGAATCCCGATCGTAGATCAGGAAGGATTTTCGGATGAAAAATTCAGTAGGCCACTCTCTAGTGGCAAAGTGGTCTCTGCTAAGAGGTTTGCACTGTTGCGTGCAATTGGTAAAACTACTTCAGGATGAAATGAGAGCAACGAGTACGGCTTCATATTTAATAAACGTATCAACGCGCGTGCCCGGCACCTAGAATAGTATAACCTAACGAATATCTCATACCTGAGTATCTTGAGGCCACCCGTCTTATGAATATTAAGTTATCTGGCTTAACTTAAACTAGAAATGTAAATACACACTTAAATTATAGACTTTCATTTGATTTTTTTAAGAAACGTTAAAGTCGAGTCTACGACGAAAAAAGATTATATTTCTTAACAGTTCATAGTTCTAAGAAGGACGCCGTGATAGTTTCAGTGTTTTAATTTTTTAAAAGAGCTACTTGTAGGCATAATGAAGACTGCTCGAGCGAATACAACTAAAAAAATATCTGGATTATAATAAAATTTTACGAGGCCTCTGGTTTTGCTCAAACATGCCTCCGCGGCTTTTATCGGGGCTATTTAAAAGGCTCGTTCCAAGTGCCATCGACAGCTCCCACAACGATTTCTCGTCTATTTTCACGAACCTCAAGAGGTGCGTAACGGACGGAGTCAAGAACACGTTTTTTTGTTTCCATGGAATCGTTGAAACGCCACTCAAATACACAGGTACATTTATATGGATAACCCAGGTGCACCTGTGTTGAACGTCCTCACCTTGCTTAGTAAAGTTACCTACATATTTAACAGCATTTTAGACACTTAACTTTGAATTTTCAACATCCAGTTAATGACAGTATAGCTATTTCACCCTTTCCACTTTGATAACAAGTTAAATTAAATAACAACATGGCGATGAAATCTAACATTGGAAGTTTAAATTTTAACAGCTGACTAACACTTGACGTCTTAAGTTTAAATTAGCTAGTAACTTCCTTTCGCGAAAAAGCCTCGAAGTTAATTAAAGCGCTAAGCTAGTTCAGAACTAACTACAATCGGCAACAGAGTGAAAAATGTCTTTTTATTTCTTCTAAAGATTGAGCTGCAATTATAGAACCGCCTTACTTGCTTAATAACTATTGTACAATGAACACACCAGGCGAAATATAAAGCCCGTCGAATATAACAGTCGATATATCAATCAGTGCAAGATGCATTTGGTTTTGTTAACACAGCTGCTTCGCCCGTCCCCAGTCTTAGGCTTAGCTTACGCCTGTTACATACTTGTAATACAACAATAGCTACAACCATTTCTGTGAACTATTCGATAATAGACGCAAGTAGGATATATGATATGCGACGAAATTTAAATGGCATTGTTTTGTATAGTATGCATTAGCAATGTTATAAACTCTGGGATACGGAATAAACGCAGCGGTGAAGTTAGTCGGCAGTTCCAAATTTCCATATAGAACGTGTTGAATATTTCGTAGTTGTTCCATGTGAAAGTTCCGTCATATTAATGTTTTTAAAACAAAACTTGTATTGGGTACATTTTCTCTCTATTTTTGTATTTAATACGTCTTTATAAGTAATTTCTAAATTTCTGTGAAAATTAGAACACAGAAAAATCCGAAAAGTAAAGCTATGGCTGGGAATCGAACCCGGATCCTCGTAATTCCGTGACGCGTGCTATACCCCTACACCACCCATAGCAGGTGGGTAGTCTCCGAATTTTTCTACCTGTTACCAACTGTCACGTGACCTTTGTTACTATGCGAATTTTTTGTCGCTAAGCGTCTTTATAAGCTTTGTCATTTCACATATAATCTCCTTCTTCACAAGAGGTCTCTTAAACTGTGCAGGCATTTTAAGCACGTGTATGGTTTCCACCAACCCAATAGAATAGACTTCGTTTTATTTTAAAGGACGAGAAAAAAAATCGCTGTAGTCTAGCTTATTAAAACACCACTGTTCATCAGATCAGTGCTAAGCAGCTAAACTCATATCTGGCCAAAATACGGCTTAAATAGATTCTCACAAACACTTCATGTTCTCACAAGCTTAAATATTTTTCGTCTATTTTCTTTTGAGTCAAACCTCACATTCATCTTTAATCTACACAACAATTTATCACTTGAGAAACGTAACGAAGCAACCAGCTCTTGTTGTCACATAAATATTTCACACAAAGTCGATGCCCGCAAATTCACGGTTATTCGCAATATTCTCTCTCTTAAGCCTTTTATCTCCAGATGGGACGTAAGACAAATACCAACGCGTCTGGTTTAGTGGATCAGCTGTGGAAATCTAAAGATTTAGTGCGATCAAACGGATGAATAGTCTATAAAAGTGTTTACAAAGAAGTAACTAATGTATCCTCTTTTGTAAGTTTTACAACATAGCAATGGAAACAGTATGGAAACAGTAAACGTATGTGAAATAATATTGAATAGTAGAAGATCCGAACCTAAGTTGAAAAGGTGAAAAGCTTTGTAAGATTTGTTGCGCGATGTAGCAGTAAAAAAAAAAAGCTAACAAAGTGGAGCGATTAATTAAGTAGTAATTAATGATTAAAGATAAAATAAATATTAGTGCTACATACTTTACCCTACGGGGTAGACGGAGCCTAAGGTAACAAGACCTAAAGGCCACGTTTAGCATGATTGTGGGCGTAAAAGTGGAAATGTGAATCAAAATAGTGATGGGGTGCTAGCCGCTTCGCCTGTAACATGATTCCTACGATTTTCGCCCATTCCCTCCATATTAGTGTTGATTTTTTTAATTTCAGAGATCTCCAAATAAACTCTTCGCCAGGAGCATTGTCCTTAACTTGAATAACAGCTTATCAAGGCCCTCCGGCCAGGTGGGATGACGATCTGCGAAGGACTGCAGGCAGATGCTGGATGCGTCAAGCTAAAGACAGGGCGCTATGGCGCTCATTAGGGGAGGCCTATGTCCAGCAGTGGACAAACATAGGCTGATGATGATGATGATGAAGGGATTCAAATATTATCCTTTAATAAACTTGCTTTGTGGATTTATTATAAAAATCTCTTAATAAACCTGTGGACAGCGACAATAAATAATCATCTAGGTAAAATCCCATAAACACTAGCTTTGCCAGCATTATTGCGTTACTAAACCTTTCCCCGAACGGTTATTAAGCAGGATACAAAGAATCCTCGACGGAAATTACCATCTCGTTGGGAGATTAACTCGGAGGGACTTCTGAGGTATCGGAGAAGCGCTCATCTGTTAGTGATTCAGGTAATTCAATTAGGTATATGTCAAGTTTTATGAGAAACAGAGACCCTAGATAAGACGCAGACATCACACGCTGCACGCCTTAAATCTTATTACTTCTATGCACACTCATATTTTAAGTTTTTTGACGCAAAAAACGTCTTGAATGCTTTGACAGTTGTCAAATACTATAAAAAATGTCTGTTGGATCCGCTAAAGGATCGATTTGTACTGAGAAATTGAGATGTTAACGCGCATGCGATCAAGGCATTGTTATGGCATATCTAATCTTGAAACTAGAGGCTCAGGACTGTTCAGTGTCTATGTTTTAGAAAAATATATTTCTGTTAAATCTCACTCATGCCAGATGGAGATGATGAACGCACACGCAACTTAGTATTACCTAATTGCGTGAAGACATCAAAGCGTTACTCATCATTAAACTTCATTATGCTACTTGATTAATTACCGCTGAATACCTACTTCAATCAATTGCGATTATCAGCAAGTTGCCTTGATAAATAAATTAAAAACAGAAAAACTTCTTCATAGAATAAATTTAGATTACACTCACTTTGTGATCGCGTTGCAGAAGTATTCTGTTGAGCCTAACAAGCCTTATAAAAATACAGTAAGTATACGTGGGAGTTAAAATCCTTAGGATTTTAAACTGGTAGGTAAAATACTGTTGTTCATAAAATATCAAACTCTGTTAAGATCTATTAATGATGTATAATCACTTTTAATTAGAAAACAATTTTAGATAAAAGCTTCGTAAGATGTGTTTTTTTTATAATCCAATCTACATTCCTTACGTAGGTTAGTTAATCCGATCGTTTTCAAGTCAATACGATCACTGCAAGTAGGTCAAATTTAACTTACAAGATTTCATTACGTACTCAAACAGACACAGGGACAGGTGAAACTAAATAGAAGTTTGTAGTAACATCGCAATATAATCCAATGACAATTGAACTGTATAGTACAGAAAAAAGGTACATGGGGAATATTGTCAATGTAATCAACAGGCAGTCTTGTCGTATATTTCACAGCCTATTCTCTTACAAATCTTTGAATTTAGTCTTGATTTAATCACTGACAAATTGCACAAAATATGAATGTGCTTTAAATTAGTCTAACTTGAACACACCTAAATAACCAAGGGCGTAAGGCTAATACACTTTAATAACTTCATTAAGTCCTTTATGTATATCATTTTACAGCTTTAATCCGAAGCTCTCCGAGTGGCAAAAATTAATTACGTTTAATTTAATGGAAAAAGTAATCAAGCTTTGACATCGAGGAAATTTAAATAACATCGCGGGTAATACAAGCCATGGTACAAAACCCTAACACGCATAAAGGCAAGCTCCTGGCAGGATTAATTAAAAAGTAACCAGCTACCCCATTACGATCTTATACAGCTGAGTTAATTGAAGGGATTACATTTATTTAAACAGTGTTAAAAACTTTAGTGACTTGAGTCGTAATTACATTTGTCTCAAATAAATCCTCAAAGTTCTGTCGTAAATCAACGGGCTCTGAAATTATTTTTTGAGTCGGCAATAAGTCACTTGGACGGTTTTTGTTTTAATGAAACAAGTGATTTGTCAAACGGTGTATGTATGGCTGTATAATTTCGTGGCGTCGGTTATTTGAATTTAAACATACGAAAAAAATTATACATTCATGAAATTTATACATGAATTTAAACATACGAAAAAATATTGTAATCTACATTAATATATGAAAGAGGAATGATTTTATTGTTTGTTTGTTTCTCCGAAAGTATTGGACCGATTTGAAAAATTCTTTCACCATAAAAACTCTACATTACCCCTGATGAACATGAGCTATATTTCTATATTCATTTTTAATACAAGCTTCTTTTCTGAATGTACTTGTATATGTACCAAATTTCAAGGACCAAACATTGAAGAGATACCTCCTGTGGAGACAGTCCTGGCCGGACTAGCAGAATTCCTCTACCAGATTGTTGTATTGTCATCCGACTTACAAAAGTATGCAAAACTTCAGCTCAATCTATTGAAGATATATGCTTCAAAACTGAGTTGCAAGATTCTAGTCGGATATACATATACATTGCAAGTTAAATAATAAAGTTTTGGACTAACCAAATTTAAAAATGAATCATATCAATTGGAATTTATTCTGTACTAGCGACCCGCCCCGGCTTCGCACGGTATATTATGCATGTATTATACATATAAACCTTCCTCTTGAATCACTCTATCTATTAAAAAAACCCGCATCAAAATCCGTTGTGTAGTTTTGAAGATATAAGCATACATACGGATTTGGGGACAGAAAAAGCGACTTTGTTTTATACTATGTAGTGATAGTGATGATATACTCGTATTATGTTAAATCAATTAAATACTGTACTGTAATAAAAACTGATTAACAAGTATTTGTACAAAAATATGTTGGTTATTTTAATAATCCATAAATGCGAAATTGGGTCTGTCTGTCCTTTTCACGGCTAAACCACTGAACCGGTTTTTATCCCGGAAAAACTCAGTTTATTTATTTATTTAGCGCCTGCGGGAAAACAATAAGTGAATTCTGCGCAGACAGCATCAGGGAACAAAAGCTAGTAATAATACGGATACTATGCGACGGATTTACATAACATAACATACTTAAGTACCATACGTAAATAAATAATAACATCTTACAATCGAAAACCTATATTTACACTGCCTCAACGGAGAATCGAATCCACGACCTCTAGATTTGTAATCGGGTACTCTGGTCACTGGGCTATCCCGTCATTGTAGGTATTTTCCGTGTAGTTTCCAAGAAAAATCGAATCCGTGGATTTGAATAAGATAAATTACAAATATTTTGTGGCTCGTCTTACACCGAAGGAAACCAAACTCTTAATTTACAAAAGTACGCATAAAACAGCTGCTACTAGCAGCATCGTCAAATCTATAAAGACACCCGACAAAGACTTCCCGAGGCCATAGCTATAGGAAGGAAAACGGAGAAAATTGGATGAATCAACCTTAGCTTTCGCAGGGACAACAATGTAATGATAATAATTTTACGCGAATATTGTTCCACGCAAAGGAACCTTTGGGTTTTCGCATTATTCGCGGTGCTTTGTTCATTTGGTTTTTAATAATATATAAATGAAATTATGGGCTACAGGGCATAAAACAATGTTTTAGCCGCATTTACGGATGGCTCATAAATTTATCAAAACCTTTTTTCTACTTTCCACATGAAACTACCGTGACACTCAAACATAACTCACGTATAAAACTCGAGTGATGCTCGAAATGTATCGGATTAGTTCGTAGTCCTAGTCCTTCCTTTTGGAGCGCTCGCCCCGGCGGCAGCGAAACGAACACCCAAGCAAGCGCACGAGTGATGGGGCGAGCGCTCCACGAGGAAGAACTACGAACTAGTCCGAAACATGTCGAGCATTACTCGACTTTTATGCGAGAGTTATCCGTTTGTGTAAAAAAAAAATCTGCTTATTTATTTACATAAATATTTTTGGAAATGATGAATTTTTTTTAGAAAACCATTCAAATTATATTTAAAGTATTTCAATTGGTAGCTGAAAATCAGACAGCAAATTTTCACTTATAAAATAAATCAACGATTCGGCAGTAAGGTGCCTTTATTCCTTGGAGTGCCTACTAATAAAAAGACAATTGATTGATCGCTTTCATAATATTTTGTCTAAGAAATAACCTGGTCCGGCCTACGCCAGGACCGCGTCGAGAAGGGGAGGGCCCGTACGCTGGGCCCGTCTTCCTCTAAATGATGAGACCGTGCAATGCCGGTAGGTAATGCCCCGTTACCGATACCACTGGCCTCAAGGGATCGGGCGAGCAGTGCAACCACCGAGTTAGCCTTTTCCAAGGAGCGGTTGCTCGTTGAAACGAGGTCAACGTGAGTCCACCCCCCGAACCTCTTATGAAGTCCTCCCGAGGAATATTGCCGGCCTCGAGGTTGCTTGCTCCTTGGGGCTTAGGGCCCATCCGGGTATGCTTTCCATCAGCTTTCCTTCACCCCGAACCCTCATACGAGATACTACATTTTTCCAGGGTGCCACGCCCTTCGGAATCTCCTACCCCTTCCCCTCTTTCAGGGTTTGAGGTGCATCCGGAATAGGTGCAAGGCTCCCGCAATTTTCGCCACCTCCAGGCCGTGTGGGGTCATGGCGGGAGGGGCTACTTAGTAGGTAGCTGCCGAGCTAACCTCATCAGCTTCCCCTGCGGAGACAATCCTGGCTGGACTACCAGAATTCCACTTCCAGATTATTGTATTGTCATCTGACTTACACAAGTGTGCAAATTTTCTGTTCAAAGAAGATATTTTATTTGCTTCAAAATTGAGGCGCAAGATTCCACCCGGACAAACATACTTGTATAAGTCCAGACATACATACATACATTGCAAGTTAATATAAAGCTTGTAACTTGTAAAAAAGTATAAATACCTAAAGATATAACAAGTGCTTAACTAACCCCTCGCTCGAGCCTTGAGTCAAAGCAAAATCCTGTTAATTGTACAAGGAATACGTAGGTATATATTTATTATAACGAGATTCTCGGAATTCGCTGAAAGGTTTTGATAAAATTTGCAAGGCACATTTAGAAAAATAATCTGTGATTTTTTAATGATGGTAACATCTTGCATTGTAATTTTGTGGCTGCCTTAAATTAATAATACGTAGTCTCGAATCTGTGGATACATACTTATGCATGTTCTTACCGAAGATTGAACGTTTAAATCCAGTAAACATTTTTGTTTAAATGCTTTTTATTTCTGATAAATACTAGATTTTCTGATAAATACTTGATTCGTTTCCACGTTTTTCAGCCATCGATTTTTAAAAGATTTAATTATTTCTTGTGTATCTACTTTTATATTTTGTAAAGAATTTTAAATAACCAAATAAATGAAAGTGACCAAGTAGGTACGTGTCAGGCCAAGCGAAGCGAAGGGTTCAGTAGTTGTCCGTCACAATTTCTAAGTTCGTATTCCATTAGGTACTCTTTAGGACTTGTAAAGCCTTGGCTGTGATAGTTTTCTTTCGACTTCGTTATATTTTCGTTAACTTTAGGTATTGCATACATGTGTGGGCCGTGTTTTTTGCCACTGAGTTTATATTTCGACGGACCTGTAGACATTTTAATATTTTATTTTGACACATTGTGGTCGTGATTAATATGCATACCCATTCCAAACTACAACTTTCTAGTCTAAAAACCCCTATACTAGACCGTATACGGGTTCCTCGGTGACTGTGAAACACTAAAAGAGAATGCAATACATATATTTCAGTACTTATTTGTTTGCGTATACTTATGGTATTTACATCTTACCATACACAAATTTTAACTTGTATCATAATAGTAATTGGATAGGTATTACGTTTGTTACATGTATTCGTGTTCACTGGAGTTGACCGAAGAGTCTTCACTCAAGAACAGTTTCCCTACAGTCGTCACTTTTTGCGACGATACGACCAGCTTACTGCCACTTCAGCGTTCTAATTCAGTGAGGCCAGTCTCTTATCACAGTATACATAAATACTAAGGGATTTTTCAGTCGTACAAGAGTAGTAGGTACAGCTGTATTTTTACAAGCTTTGAATTTAACTTGTCTATGTCTATACATACGCCTATGCGCATCTTATATGTATATAGGCGCAGTTTCTAGACGTCGAGTTGCATGTTGATAACATAGAGTCGTAATAATGTGAATAAGATTTGGATCACCTAAAGAGTAGGTATATTCTCCCATTTAACAGTATTTCACATAATTTTTTGTTGCATTTCTGTCATAGTTATTGTTCTATTCTTGTGCGATGACCTGTCCGGGCTACGTTCATAAGCTAATAATTGATATTACAAGTCGGACTTATTGAAAATTGATACCAGAAGACTAATTAGGGTTATTAAAAGATATTAAGGTTCGGACCGGCCCTTCTGTCTTTAATGGTCCCCTCTCAATTTCCGATGAAAAATGAAAAAAGTTTCCACTCCTCGGAAGCCTTTAATTAGCAAATTAGCGGCGTCGAAATAATAATGTTATCTAATTATCTCAAAAATTTGAGTAACAAAATTTGATACAAGGAAGAAAATCCCTTTTCAATTAGATACTAACTCCCTTAGTCTTAAACGCTAAGTTTTATGTTCATTAAAGTTAATTTGTCTTCATCAAGTCTTTAGTCTGAGTCACTGGCAGAGACATTGTGTGGGTGATATTGACATTAGATACGTGAGTCTCGCTAATCTTTCTAACACCAGCACTAAATAGGTTGTTTTGTGTCGAAGCTTGAAGAGAAAACAGTTAGTACCTAAACATTCCGCTTAAATCCTTAGTTTTCATGTAATTTCAGTTTCAGTTGGAATTATACAAAATTTTGTGGATCATGAGTTCACGTTAAACATAAAAGCTGGAATAAAACTAAACTGCACATGGACAAAACGTACCGGTCATAAAGACTCACGAGATTACATGCCGCGACCATAAACATAGTAAATATACGAACGCTTTTGTTTTATTTTCAATTTTACGTTTTTACCTACTCAGCACGTCTACTGGCATGGCCCCGTAAATAAAAGAGGGGAAAAAGAGTATTCTAAAAATTTTATGAATAATACGTAACAGGTAAAGTTGTTACTAAAATCCCCTTGTTCCTAAAACAATGATTATGGCAGCGTTTTCATAATATTCTTTTTTGGTTTCTTCTAAACTTTGATTACAATTAGAATTTGTAGCATTTGCATTATTTAGATTTCCCATGCAGATATTTCAGGCCAGCGTGGTTAAACAACTAACATACGCTAAGCGTATCGATGTCGACATAGGCATCCCAGTAGGTAGTATTCGTTCCGCTAGTTCACATTCCGCTAGAAGAGATACCCATTACATACTTATCTAAGAGTAAGTAAAGGCTACGTAACAAAAACAAAAGCATCATAATATTTTTTAAAACGTTTGCAACTGAAACTGAAACAACTGAAAACGCTAGTTTTTACCATCACCCTAAACCGTAGCTCTGTCTACAGCGTAAATATAGGAGATTACCTTCAGTAGCAACGTCTGCTTGCGGAAACAAAATGCTCCAACACCCCTCCGCTGAAATCAACTCAAGTGAAGCAACCTCTAACTGAAATACGCCATTGAATATATTATGCATAAAGAACCAACTCAAGGTAGAACAATTAAGGAGTTAAAGATTTTTTTATTGTTTCTGTGATCAGTATTTGTAAAACTATAAGTAACCACATAGCTAAATGATGGTTTTAATTTTAATCGACGGTGTAGCTGAATCATTTATTTTAGTGGTTTACAGCCAATTAGAGTAAGGCTCGTATATGAAACTTACCCGATTTATTTAGTTAGCTCCAATGTCTTTAGCTTCTATATAAGCGTTGCCAGATTGTAGAATTGTTCTCCGTTTACTGGATATCCACGATTTTCAATATTCCCCCAATTTCGAATTTACCCCAATGCATCTTACACGAGAAACTAATGAAAGATGAAAAAGAATAATTTTGCCAGTCCTAAATTATAAGTATAATTTGCCAGATGATGTATGATCACCGCAGCCTATCAATCAATTAACGTTCGTCAGACACCAGCATTATTATTTCGTATTCAGTCACCATCAGATACACCGGAGCTGTCTAGGTGCTACAAAATATCTGAACACGTGCTTACAAGATTGTCAATGCGGTCTTGTTCATATATTTATTTTTACAGCGCACCCAGACAGCTTGTACGTACCTCATGGCGACTATACGTCTGCGATATCACTACATAGTATAAAACAAAGTTGCTTTTTCTGTCCCTATGTATGCTTAAATCTTTAAAACTACGCGACGGATTTTGATGCGGTTTTTTTAATAGATAGAGTGATTCAAGAGGAAGGTTTATATGTAAATACATGCATAATATACCGTGCGAAGCCGGGGCGGGTCGCTAGTGTGATATAAAAGTAAGTAGGATTTTACAAAATAAATATGACCCACTTTCTACACATGCCGTACAACGGATGACAAGTCAACAAAAAGTACAGTCATCAAAAAACGGAATGATTTAGAATTTACTTGTTTAAGTTAATAACATCATATCAAAAGGTTGATAATTTTACTGCGGACTTTATTTTAAAAACGCCTGATTCAATAAAATATTTGTCGACCAACTGTTCAACTTTATAAAGGTATCCATAGCACATAACTTACAGACAGCGACCAAATTTCAATTAAAAAGCGATCATTTCCGCTATCTCGTCATTTTTGTCCCGCCACAGGTTAATTAAAACTTCATCTGCCGAAAACTAATAAAGTTTACCCTCAAATCGATATTAATTATCAAAACGTAGCTTCGGGAAACATTTTGGTTTCATTAATATACTGAACTCGAATTTTCCTGATCGTCGAATTTAAGTAGGTAGGAATATTGGGAACAGTACTCCTCAAAGTGTGTTCCTGTGTGTTGTTCTACAACAAAACGGAAATGTTTCGGGGCGCCAATTCGTTACGTACACGGATAAACAGGTACAACCCATTTTTAGTACTTAAAATCATGAGTTTTGTTGAATCAGACATTATTGAACCAGTGAGTTACACCTTTGGCCTCATCTGCGCCTTCCACCAAGTGAGATAGAGGTTAATCACTGGTCAGTTTGTAGTAAAAAAAAAAAAAAAAAACTTTACAAAGGTAACTTACTATTAAAAAACATGAAGCAGTTATCTTGCTACTTTGCAACCTTCACCTCCTGTTCTTGGTTTCACAGTAGTTACCTAGTTGGTTTTTTGTTCATTTATGTTTGTTGTGTTGGGAGTAGGTAAGGAGGAATCTATTTTTTTTTTACGTAGGTACTGCGTGCCTAATGGGAACTCAAAAAAAAATCATACATAGAATGAACCAAGTGTTGGACGATGTAAATAACACAGTCAACTAAAATAACATCATTAAAAATTAAATATAAACATTTTTTTGCTTCCAATTCGACTTAAGACATATTATGTTATGAATACGCATCACTTAGTTCTGTTTTCTACTAACTTTATTGCTGAGAATATGGAACGTAATTAAGAACAATTTTGTTTTTAATAAAGCTCAACACAATTATTTGGCTTTCTACAAAGGAAAATATTAATAAGCCCGTTTGTATCAAATAAAACTTCACCGCAAATTTGTTTAAGCTAAAGAAAAAAACTCATGCAGAACGATACTATTATCAAATATATTTATGTATACATGTTTTTTTAAGCAAATTAATCATTTATTTAATGAAGCTACATTTAGGTACATGGAAATAAAAAAAATCAGTCAAAACTTAAGAATAACAAACTTAGCAAAAACTGAATTAAAAAAACTGTCACTTAAACTAAGGTATATGGTATTGTATTTAGAACACGCTATTAAACCGAAAAACATATCTATACCTACAAACAGAATCATGATCGTGACTGACTGGCTGGCTGAAATACTGACATAAAAGTATTATTACAGTAACAAACACAACTAAAAAAGTATTATTTGTTTGGAAGTTATGCGCGTACATACATTTCGACGATTCATTTTTATTTATATAGATACCTAATAACTATTATTATTACATAATGTATTTCCATACGCTCTTACACCAGCGTAATTAGGTCGTGGTACATATTTTTGAGAAGTTCCTATCGATAGTTATTTTTGCCCTTGATCGTACTATGCCCATAAGCGTGCCTCATAAAGCATGCCATTATGGTGTTACATATTCAGCACTGAATGAAACTTTAGTTAAAGTCACCTTAAAGGGTGTCTTACTTAAGGTTTGGAAAGCTCTGCTCTAGAGAAACAAGATGTAAATTTGGAGGGTAGCCTCGGTCAGGACAACATGAATTAGCATAAAGGACAGAAGTACGAACCAGGGCCAGCCGAAGAAATCACTGACTCGTGACGGAGTTGTGTTTCTAACAACAACTTATCATAATAGACGAATTAATTTGCATATTTCCTGTGATGACTTTAGTTTGGTACAGTTAACCATTATTAGTTAGTGTTGCCTGTAGGTAGACCGAGTATACATAGAAAAGGGATCTATAGGTAGCACTCTAAAGACGTGTTACAAAGTAAGTAATTCTTGCTCAGTTGAAGTAGATTGTTCAGATTGAAGTAGGTACCTGGATGACCGAGCTTTGCTGGGTATTTTTTTTGGTACATTTTCTAAAAATGAAACCTAGCTAGATCGATGTATCACCCCCGAAACCCCCTGCATACTACATTTTATGAAAATCGTTAGAGCCGTTTCCGAGATTCCGATTATAATTATACATAATAATATTATACAAGAATTACTCGTTCAAATATTGTATCAGATTAGATACATAGATTTTAATATCTTATATGTCGTATTAAATGTTACTTGTAGTATGCTAATAAAAAAGTTTAAACACAATTTTGTAGTGTGATATAATATATGCTGACATTAAATTTGTTCCTGCCATGTTATGCCTAACTGGTTGTGTGTCTGTAATTAACGCCGAGGTAATTAATCATAATATTTGACCTTAAAGGAAAACATTACAGTACCCTAAAGGAACTGATCTCATAAGTTAGTCGCATACTATAATACACAGACACTTCAAGTTCAATAATAAGCAATATTTGTTTTAAATGGATTATTGTTGAATCGGACTACCTTAAGTACCTATTTAATAACCGACCTAAGCCAAAAATTACGTTTAAATTTAAGCAACAGCGTTTCAGTAATTCTGAGTTGCATTACGAATTGTATTAGTGTTGTCAGTTACATTATTCAAGTTCCTTTCAATCGTGGATTAGGAAGAGTAAATTCTGTTTCGTAAGATTGAACAACGAAAACAAGTTAGTGTATACAAAAAAAGGCAAATGATGCCGCCCCCGAGTTTTGCCGAAACTCCACAAACGAAGTTTTAAACTCAATTTGCATTTGAAATAGAAATAAAAAATAGTCAATTGTGCACAAAGGCGGTGACAGGAATTTGAGGGGAGAGGTACTGAGGTAACGAGATGGCAAATATTTAATAACCCTGAATTGGCGGGAAGAAGCAAAAATGTTTGTTAGGTACTTCTTTTGCAAAGTAAGTGGTTTCGAGTTGGAGTTTTTAATATAAGTAATTGTTTCATAATAAGTCTCTTGGCACATTCCTGTGATGATTTAGAACTTCAATACTTTCGTGATTCGACAAAGCATTGGTATATCTGCATGTATTCAATTCATTACAACAGTATTTTGCTGTCAATTTAATTTGTTTGTACCTAATTGTTTTAGTGAGCTGCTCGTTGAAATGGACTTCCCGCAAAGTAACGCCTGATTCAATAAAATTTTAGTCATGAAAAAAATATTTATATTACTATGTGACATATTCGTTGTTCGATAATTCATTTGACATAGGTACGAGTATGTCAATAAGAAACGTTGATGATTTCCAATATATTTTTTTACTAGCTACCCGCCCCGGCTTCGCACGGTATATTGTGCATGTACTATACATATAAACCTTCCTCTTAAATCACTCTATCTATTAAAAAAACCGCATCAAAATCCGTTGTGTAGTTTTGAAGATATAAGCATACATAGGGACAAAGGGACAGAGAAAGCGACTTTATTTATACTATGTAGTGAAGTGATAGTGATGTCATTTTGGACCGAATAAATTATTTACTAAACTAAACTTATCCTGTCTTTTATAGTTTAAACCAAAACAAAAATACCGAAGTAACTTCTTGCTGTGTGCGGGACTTTCAGAAATACGAACATCATTTTCTTTCGTGTGTAAAGGATACAGTCACGTAGCTCCATCTGTCGTATGTCATGGCGCTTACATAAATGAAAAACTCGCTTGGGAAGCGAAAGGCACTCTTTCAATAAACACTAGGACCCATTCCACACTGGCCGCGCAACATCAACTCTAAACTTTTGCGTGAAATTCTTACTTAACTTCACTTTTTACTGTAGAATGTATTACATGCAATTCATTTTTTTATACAACAAGAAAAGCAAATGAACGAGTGAGCACCCATGCCACCCGTAACTTTAGAGGTAGCTTTGCGCTCTCCACGCCGAAACACAACTACCTACTGCTTGGCTGCAGGATTAGCGAGCAAAGATTACACAGGTGTCTAACTATTCCGTGCTCTACTCTACAGGATATACGATACCTATTGTATGTACGAAATATGTCATTGAGCATTTTACAAACCAAAAAAAATAAATTTTAATGTACTAAAATTTAAATCTACCAACTCCGAAACATCAGCACGTCAAAATAATACGACACCTGCAAAAATAATCTGAGTACCTTTTTCCTTTTCCCCGCATTTGTTAGTAAAATGTGAAAGAAAATTTCCATTTCGTTATAACGCAACCTAAGAGCGTGCATACGTTCTCTTTGTACCGCAGACAATGCGAACTCTTACAATAAGTACGCATTTCTGTACAGAATCACACACTTGCGGTGCCGGGGGGAACATCCGGGATATTTCGAGGCATTTCTCACACATACTTGTACGTTTATAAGTCATGCACGACGGAAAGATAGTGTTTTTGATGCTACTTAAGTGTATCTGTATTCCAGACAACAGAGGTAGCTTTTAGTTAGCCCTAATTTCGGGTTCCTAAGTCTTTTATAAAACTACTAGCTTTTGCCCGCGACTACGTCCGCGTAGAATTAGCAATTCGTTTACAATTTATCTATTCTGTTACGCGGGCCTACGTGACAATTACACTATATTCAACTAAATTAAATTTTTTAACGTAACTAAGTTAGTTATGTATCGTCAATAACGTTACATTTACTTCATTTTTGTGAACTGCTTGTGTGTATGCTGAGAAAGTTTTTGTCATAAAACGTCAAGCGTGAGTTGATTTAAGTGTTGAAATGTCAAATTCCTGGACTATTGACTCGATTGCGATGAAATTTTTGTAAGCTGTTGTGTGCGTGCCAAATATGATTCTAATAAAACGGTCAAGTGTAATTAGGCGTTCGCTTTTCTAAATCCTTAGATATCGAATTAAAAATCAAGAATTCAAATAACTAAACATTTTCTAGTGGACGCCTTTTTTTCATATCCTGACAACAGATTCAACTTTTGAGACCACACAGACCCTTAGATGATTTTGAAAACAATAAAATGAAATGAATTGAAATGAAATTATTTAATTCGCAAGAACAAATTCAGATTCGGCCCAAAAACTAAAGATTTCAATATGGCAGCCACTTTTTCCATTTCGATAACGGATTCATGTCTGGGGATCACTTAGACCCCAGATATCGATTTTGAAAGCAATCGGTCCAAATACTAAAGGTTTCAAAATGGTGGCCACTTTTTCATTTTTGATAACGGATTCATGTTTGGGGACCACCCGGATCCTCCGATGCCGATATTGGAAACAATCGGAAAAAGTAAAGATTTCAAAATCCATTTTAAGATCTTAAGATCGAAAGAACAATAAGTAGGTGCCTAGGTATAATATTTACATATAATAGCTAAATTAAATAATTAATTTACCAATTAAAATTTTTCACATTTTTTATTTTCAGGTGTAAAACTCAAGTGATTTGATAAATATTGAAATAGTTCCGCGTTTGAAACACGAACTTTTGTTTTTATATTGTACTAGCTGACCCGGCGAACTTTGTTCCGCCTTAAATTTGAAAAATTCCAGTGGTTTGGGCTGTGCTATCCCGCGGGAACTATGCAATTTTCCGGGATAAAAACTATCCTATGTCCTTTCCCGGGACTCAAACTATCTGTATACCAAATTTCAACTAAATCGGCCCAGCGGTTTAAACGTGAAAAGGTAACAGGCAGACAGACAGACAGACAGAGTTACTTTCGCATTTATAATATTAGTAAGGATTATTATCTAATTACGAATAGGAATAGGTTGTTATAGGCTCAAGTCTAAAAATCCCTAACTAGCAAATTCTCAAGCTCAAGATCACTGTTGTTGAACAAATAAAAGTTAAGGCCCGTAAAATAATGATACTAAAGTTAGTATATAAAAAAATAATACACCCAACTAAAGGCCCTTGGGGGAAGGAGAAAAGACATTGTCTGAACTTGGACAATATCGTCTAAACTGCGTGGCGGGCCGGAGATCTCGTGCCATTAACGCCAAGGCATATTCAACCGTAATACTTTAAAATAAAGTTCCTGCTGGTACGCCATGAACAGAAGTCGCATCAAATGTTGTTTGTAAAAGATCAGTTAAATTGGTCAACTTCAGCAATAAAAGGAAATAACTAACATGAATAAAATTAACATTTTGGTTATAATTTTGAATCGGAAGTTATGTCTTTTTTTTTCAACATTAAGCGAGCACCAAGTTACTTTTAACAATAACGTTAGCCATAGTCAACGATTATCAACAGAAAACCTATAAAATATAGTGACAAAATCGTCGGTTATTTATGTTCTGTCAATATTCTCACATTTTGTGATATTATATTTATTATTTTATTGAATCGGCGTTACTTTGCGGAGGTTCATATAAAATTCCGTCCAAGGTAAATATTTTTTGTTCATTTATTATTTGACATTTTATTTAGTTTTATTGTTGTTGTTATTTTGTTTTAATTTAATTTCAATATTTATTTTTAATCCTTTTGTGAATTAGGTACCTACTTATATTCGACATTTAAAAGTATTGTATTTTTAAAAAGGTGACAAATAGATCTATCTATCTATTGTTAAAGTTATCGCTAAAGTAACGTGCAACTCACGCCAACATTTTCAGCTACTTGCTATTGCTCGAGCCGACACGACGTTCACAATTTAAGTATTAGTTATTAGGTACTAAACCGCTATTAGAAAGGAATTGAAAAATCTAACAATCCATTATTTGTGTAATGACAGATTTTTCAATCCCGTTCTCATCCCGGTTTAGTAATACGAGTAGGTTATTATTTTTGGTCGATGGTCAGAACAATAGATAGGTGTGGATATTAGACTAGGTAGATTTTTAAAAACAAGGTAAGGCAAAGTGAAATCGCTAAATCCTTTAGTGGATTGAATGAAATTAAATTCATCGCCAAAGTTATCAAGCAAAATCGCAATTTTAATTTTCTTTATAGAAAAAATGTTTGTTCAGATTCAAGATCATGCAAAACAGGGCCGTCGTGCATTTTTTAATTCAAATAATATAGCGAAGCAGAACAAAGCCTTAGAACGGGCAAAATAATTAAAAATCAGGAGCAGGAAAAACAACGTTTTTTGTGCTTCCTCAATTTCATAATGTATTTGACTTAGGTACTCACTCACCTTTTCACTTCCGGAAATAAAATGTATCAAACCTTTCCAAAAATAACAGCCCAGGTGCGAGACTAACCCCCTTATTCATAAACGCTCTGTAGGCCTCTGCTAGCTTAGCAATTGTTTGTCCTTAACTGTCACTTTGATATTTACCTTTCACAAATAATGATTGCTAAATTAGCAGAAGCCTATAGAGCGTTTATGAATAAGGGGGTGAATCTCATACAGAGGGTTCATATTGCTAGTTAGAGGTTAATATGATCAGGCAGTGTCCGGTTAACGTTTATAACCTATCATTAGATCAAAATGTAAAGGTGCTGGAGATAACCTGAGTAGAGATTATGTAAAAATAAGTTTTTTTTAACTATATCTAAAATCTCCACATATGAATCAAAATAAAAATAAAAAAACTTGAATGAAACACGAATATCCTCGTATGCATAGACAAACCTATCAATGGAAAAATGTTTGTTTTTCGTCTAGCGGAAGCCGATGTCAAAGTGACATAAAGACATTTAACAGTTGAGTTTTTCGCCGTCACTGAATAAATTAAGCCGATTTTATTTCAATCACACTCCGGCAACCAGAAACCGCTGTCGTGTGACGTCAATTATCTGAAGGCACACCGAAGAAATTAACACAAGAAATCGTTTATCTTCGCAATGCTTTCGTGACATATTTAATTAAATTAAAATTATGCTCATCTTGATGTTTCACGTTCGATCCTAATCCCGTGTATCTTAATAAACCTGTGAATTTAGTTAATTCGAGCATAAATAGACTCAATGAACTAGACAATAATCGGAGCACTTCTAAAGTAATTGTTGACGAAACATTCACTTAATATGTTCAGTGGTTCTTCCTCCAAAGCCGAAGATTATAAGGTTTTCGTCGATCATTTCCCGTACACTTACCTTCAGAGAGGTAAGTCGACGATTGAAACATTAATGCGTATGCTCTCAATCGCTTTGAACCAAAAGGGGCTTAAAAAAGCTAATATCAAGCGGAGTGCTTAAAAAAAATCGCAAAAACTGTTCGGAGCTCGGAGATGAATCGCCCATTTCTGCCTTTTTGCGGGAAAGTGTGTGAAACAGATGAAGTTTTGTTGATTTTGAGATCAATGACGAAGGCAGTGTGACCATTGCAAGAAATTTAAATAGGTTAAAGTAGTTGATCGGCAAAAACAATGCCTCACAGTGGAAGAGTTAAAGTATTTCAATCATCAATTGGACTCGACAAAGAAACATGAAATCAGTATAAACTGGCAACAAGTGTGAGATACATAAATAGGTATTCAACGCCACTGGTTGCTGTTCATGTTTTATCAACACTATTAAATTAATTAAGATGTCGCACAGCTCCAACTCAGATGGAACAGAGTATCCCCACGGACCACATTCGAAGCGCTGCTAGACAAGATTAACTTCTGGCTGAGATTGACGAACAGTTCCACAGAGATTGAACATGTTTGCAATTTATCTCGAAAATTTAGGAGCGCTGGCCTTCAAGTTAATTAAAACCGCTGTTTTTTAGTTAACTTCATATTGTTGTCTCGATCAGATCCACCCAGACTACAGCACGGACTATTTACTATAGATTAACGTCGGGCTTGCACCGAGTTGTGGACAAACAGCGGTGGCTAGAAAATGTATTTTGTATTTATATAAAAATTTTACTTTTATTCTAGTTTATCCATTCATAATATTACTAGCTGTTACTGTGACCTCGTCTGCGCATAATTTGTTTATAGTTCTCAAAAGTGCCTGACGTGACGTGATATTCATTCGTCTTGTAGAAGCTTTCCAACTTTTCCAAATACGAAAGAGCCTATTTTTGTTTTCATTATTAAAACAATATTGTTACGTATGGATATAAAAAAAATATTGGACTGGTCAGGAAGACTGGCTCCTTTCTTTGTATTTTATTAGAGCCCGCCTGCAGACGTGAAAATATTGATTGAAACAGTTTTGTTGAGTGTCCTTTACAATTTGAATAAATTGACGATTTGTCGATTGTTTGACTAACGCGCCTTGTATTCGTCACACAGTACCTAATAAGTAGTATAATTATGTTTACTAGTGGCAGCTAATTTTATTCCGCACGTTTGATCCGGGTGGGTAAATATTCGTCCCGGGAGCGTACTGAGAATTAATGATGTGCCTGATATCTGTATCCGTATCAGTATCCTTTTCGTGTCCGTATCTGTAATAAAATAAATTAATTTGATTGGATATTTGAACAGATCTTTTGCAAAGAATTTGATTACGATAGGAAGTAACACTTTAAAGGAAGATAGAAAAGAAAATGCCAATACTTTGTTTTTCACATAAAACTACCGTGAGAGTCACTCAAGGCATCATAATACAAACGAATCATGGCAAATGTTTTACTCACGTATCAAAATGTATTTTTATATTGTGTAATATTTAGTACCTATGTTTAAAATGCGAATAAAATATTGAATATGTGACGCCGTCAACTGTCATTGCAAGGTTACATGTACTCGTAGTGACGGTAAGTAAGAAAGTTGTTTCCCGTATCCTTATCCGCGGATGTAGGATCCGGTCGGTTATACGTTTTTAACCATACATCACTACTGCGAATGCATCAGTAAACCCTCTGTGACTGCGCGGACGAATTCAAATATTATTCAAATCCTTTACCGGATAGCGTTGCCCTCCTGCACTTTTACGTGCGCCACATAAATTCTAAAACAAGCTTAGTGGTATACAATTACATTTAACTATCCACGAGGATAGCTTGTAATTATAAAATACTTTTTCTTTTTAGCTAAGTCTGAATCTTTTGTAAATTTTGTAAGATTTTATTTCACATCACAAGCTATAGACAGACGTCCTAAACACTGTTTTTTCAAAGCCTTAAAAACAAGAACATACGTTTTTAGTTGGGCCCTGCGTATAATATCTGTCTATTGACAGTAATGTAATAGTATTGTCGACCGAGCGCAATAGTTATAGGTATCCGAATCGAATCCCACGTGAACAAAGTCGCGGGCACAGCTGAATTTAAATGTGACTTTGTCCGGTTTTCATACTTTTCATGCTTCAATATCAGAACCGCTCTTCGTAATATATTGCACATTCATATGCATGGTTTACGATATAGAGACAAACAATACAATACATATACTTTGCATCCGAATTAACTTCTAGGCTAGAATTTTAGTATAAATTTTACTCCAAGCGGTAGCAAAAAGCTTGTACGCTAAATTCTATCTAAACCCTCCATTATCATAAATTCTCCCGTTCGGTGTATTTAAACACCCACGTATAATTTTTCCCTTTCAGATTTGAACTTTACCCTCTTCGTTTTATTCATAAACCCATTGTTTTATTATTGGGAACTGGAACATAAATAAATATTGTTTTCTTTATAAAATGGAATGAGTCAATCAAAATCGTAGATGAAGTACGAATATAAAACGCCGCTAGATCTTATTTAGAACAGTACCTACTTACGATGACAAGGCAGGTGGGCGTACTTTGGCCTAAAGACTTGAAATACCACTTATTTCAGAACGAAAAGGGCAAATGTGAACCGCCATTTTGTGTGCACAACTTTGAAAAAGTTTGCCGGGCGAGTTATCAAGTTCTGTTTAAGGAAGGCCATTTACTTTCCAGGTTTTTGGGCGGCAGATGCTGTGTCCGAATGAATTATAACCGCTGTAATGGTATTTTGCTTTCGCACCCGTATGTTTGCTTGGTAACTACAGCAGTGGACAATGGTATGGTCAGTAAAAATCGTTTTATTTTCGTTTGAAACTTTTGAACTCTGGTATTCTAATCTAAGCCCATCAAAGAAGTATTTTTGATTATTAATCTAAATCATAAATACTACTCGTAGCTTCAACAATGCAACAGGGATTCCGTCACCATGCCTGTTTGCTACCTCTTCACAACAAAATAGCTAAACCGATCTTAGCGAAACTTGTCATGAAAATAGTTTGAACACTGAGGGTAAAAATAAGTTACTGTTTATCCCGCATACATTGCAATGTTCCCGCGGGGATAGCAGTAGGGAAACGAATTGCGCACGAAGGTACGGGCAACAGCTAGTAATTATATAATCACGAATAATAAATATCTACTCTTTGATGCTGGCATCAGATCCCGTGTTTATATTCAAAACACAACATGTTTGGCTCCATTATTCTAATAACGTATTTATGTGATACATTCTGCCGGTATGAAATAATTCTTTCCTATAATAAAACCCCAAATACAATGTCTTCGTAATACGTTCCGGCAGTATAACCCAAGGTATGGTTGTATATTGAGGACGAAACTGTGTTCATGTCACGTTACGTTAGGAATTTAATAACGTTACCAAACCAATCCATTACGAATCATAATTATACAATATTGGAGTGTAGGGAGATAGTATGTATTCTGGCCACTAATTAAGTAGCATAATCGTGTTATAGGCATAAAATTAGGTACCTACCTACTCTATCTACATAACATCGCTCCAACTCATTTATTTGAGTACATATTTCGTCTTATTTCACAAAGTCACGCAAACTGACAAGACAAGACAACTGGCAATACTACCTACTTCCAAAAAAACCTACCTCTAAAAAACCTATTCCGCAGGCTAAAAGTGGCTAAAAACTCTACTAACTAAAGGAAATTTAATTATAAGTGGTAATTATTAATGCAATTTACCGAATTATTTTAAAAATGTTTGTTTGACTGCCAGTGCGTTTGTTCGCACTAAGCTCAAACAGATACGAATTAATAACAAACACACTCATTTTCAAATAAAGTATCGTTTGTTTCAATGTTATATTCCAGTTATTTTCTTGTGACAAATATTTGTAGAGTTTGATAAGATAGCAGACATCTATGTATGCTGAGTGCGAAATATCAACGTACCTAATGCTAGCAGAGTAAACACTGTTGGCTGAATGAAACAACCAGCGGATTCAGTTTACAGCGCCCTCTTTTAAAAGCTCCTTATACTAACTAACGCAGTAGAGCTGGGTTGGGTAATATCATGAGAACGTCGTTAGTGCTGTAGTACGTGTAGGTTTAGATAGATGTCGCGGTGTTAACATTTGCTATTTAAATATTTGGATGAACAAGGCGAACTACCTACACGCTTAGGTACTAACATTTCGCTCTTTTCGTTGAAATATTTTTGAGATTTCGTGAACCCGAATGTGATTAGCTAAAATCAGAAAAACTTGGTTTCCAATATTTTAAATTGAGATAAAATTCAAGGTTGTAGTTTGGTCAAAATTTTCTTCCGATTCAAAAAAGGTAGCATTTTAAACGGCGTATCCACTAGAGGTAGCAGCTAAGCGGCGCGCTCTGGAATTAATTATATTAGGATGATTGCGCTAATCGCAGCAAAGATTGAAAAAAAAATAAGGGTGAAAAAACTAGCGCACGCAACGCACGCTCCGCATAAGACGTCAAAGAGCATGGGTTTGGATGAAACGTAAATGCGCGTTGCGGGTTCTAAACCCCATCCCCTGCGCAGGGCGCCGGCGCGCAAGCGTGGCTCTATCGATCCCGCGCCGTCGCCGCCACCACCATTCGCCTGGCGATAACTAATTGGTGAGTACATTTCCAAAAATTCCCCGCGTCAAGTGCGAACTGTAATTTTCATCCTAAATAAAAACATATAAAACAAGTGCATGTACCTTGCGGTGGCGCTGATCATTATTATTGCGAGTTTGGTCAAACTGCACGTAAGTTGGTTTTTATTACGATTGTTATCGACGTTTAGCGGCTATGACGTGTCTTTTTCGCTTTCAGAGCTTTGTATTATTTGTGACCTTGAATTTTTTACCTCGTCGGGTGGAATAACGCAAGTAAACGAAAGCATTTGGATTTTTTATTGGAACTTCTGTTAATAACCGAATTAGTTATTGTGTAACATGACAAGACTCACATGGATTTTGCAGGCACCTTTTTTACTAACAACGCAGTTTGATGAATAGTGTTATTTGCAGTATGCATGTATCGGTTCTTCACTGTCCACCGTGGCATATTTATACTTAAGTAGGTACTTAATAAAATACTTCATTTTTTATTTTGCACACGGTATTTTTTATTCACTTTACTTCTTCACATTTTTTTAAATAAGCACTTATCTACTTTAAAGCTACATCGGCTTTAAAGTAATTGCTATTGTATGATAGGATATAATTCTGAATAATCATGTTTGCGGCTCACCAATCGAAGTTCTGTTTGATTAATCAAAATAATGCTAGAACGGTGTCAAAAGTAATACCACGTCATTAGATTATTACAAAGAACTTGCTTTATGCGTTTATAGCTTTGCAAGTGCTGTGAGCACTTTACACGTCACGGGACGCCCGAAGTGCGCAACAGGTTCCAGTGGGGGAGGGGGTTGGCCCCCTCCCGCCAGCTGCTAGGGGGTTGCTTCTAGAACAATCTTAACTTCATAATGTCAAGGACGGCATTAAATTAATTGATTTGTTTTACGTCGTTGAAATTTGGGGGATTTAGAATATATTTATAAAGAGCTCTCCATTTTAGAGCTTTCGTGTGGAAATAAAGTAGTGTACCTACCGATTTGAATTGCAGGCACGGGGATAGATTGTTTATTGTTAAGAGCTACAAGTTACACACTTGCTGATTAGAGAGAGAGAAAGAGTGACACATTCGATACACGTCACTACATAGTATAAAACAAAGTCACTTTCCGCTGTCTGTCTGTCTGGGTGTCTATCTGTCCCTATGCACGCTTAGATCTTTGAAACTACGCAACGGGTTTTGATGCGGTTTTTTAATAGATAGAGTGATTCAAGAGGAAGGATCATAAATCTAGAAACGAAAGAACTAGTAGAGATTGGCTGGCTTGATAACAACATCAAAAGCAGTAGAAAAGTTATTTCCCAAAAATAAAATATGTCTGCATACTAAATATTTATAAAAATGTACAAAGCAACAACTTGTTGTAATTAGTCAATTGGCATTGTTCATTTTTTTAAGTTGGGCTTGTAACACCTATATTTGATAAAATAGACTATTTCAAACAACTCATTTGAATATTATGCTTTTACGTAGGTAGCTTTGTTTATTAATAATAAATATTTTTTCGCTGTTTCATAATTTGTTAATTTTGGCACGATCCCAATCGCCTTAGTTCAGCAATAAAAAAAAACGGTTTTGTCTATATGTCAACGTCATAGATCTGTGAATGAGTGTGTGAAGTAAACGTTAACCTCAAAACAAAGTTCGTGTGTTCGAATTCGTTCCGTCCGTTGGTGTTGTTATTGTTTTCCATGCAGTTTTTGCTTTTCTCGTTTGACCCCTGCACATCTTTCCTGACTCCTACATACATTAAAGTGGTCTTCGCTACAATACGTCGTGTAAACTGTGAAATATTCCACATTAGCTTGCGTACACCATTCCTTCCGTAAATCTTCTCTGATTAACACAATGATTTTGTAGGGGCTGTTGTTCAAGTCATTGTTGCATCCCAGCACAATTTTTTTTTTCAAAAAACACGTGCCTACAGACGCAAGTGATAATACAAAGAATATTTAGGGAGGCCAGTGGGAATCGCAATTTTAGGGTGACACGCTAGACATGTGTGCGCAATTATAATTTAAATCTGTCACAATTATAATTTAAATCTTTCAAACTTTATAAGATTGAATTAGGAACAAAAGGTGCGAACATACAATTGTAAGCTTCTTACACAGTGTCGCCTCAGGATATCCTCGGAATCTAAGGGGTCGTTTACAGACGCTTTAGTATATAAAGCCCAACAAGTTCTGTAAATAAATTAAAAACTTAAAAATATATCCGCGATTACGCTGTTCCAACCAATAACAACAATAGTACTAATAAAATAAATACTTGCTTATTTACTGACTGGCCGCAGTGACCCGAAGTGGTCTTGGCGTCCGACACCTCCTCCATGCCTTGCGATCCTGAGCCAGCTCTCGCCAGCCATCGACCCCGACATCTGAGAAATCCCTTTGAACCAAGTCGTTTTAACGATATCTAGGACGGCCAACCGGTCTGCGCCCACTCGGCCGGCCCAAGTACGCTTTTTTCGCGACTCGATCCTCACTCAACTTCTCCACATGTACAAACCACTGAAGTCTGAACGCACAAAAAGTACATCTCTGTCCACGCTGTCATAAACCTTGGCCAAATGCGTACTCCCACTTCATCTCCATTAACAGTTTCAGGAGGAAAATCTGATCGGTTGTACTGCAATTACGTCGAAAGCCACTCTGTCACCAACTATCCCCTCGTCGCAAGACGACCCAGAAGAATGAATGAAAGAATCTTGTACGCCGATGAAAGCAGTGTAATACCACGATAGTTAGAACATCTTCTACGGCAACCTTTTATATGTATGGGGCATATTATACCCACATTCCGCTCTAAAGACTATTTTTCCTCCTCCCAAATCCTAGCAACAATATTGTAAAGTCTTGTTTGCATCGCTCATCCACCATACTTCCACAGCTCCCCCGGTATGCCACAAATCCCTGGACATGTGCTGTTTTTCAGTCGCATAAGCGCTTTTCTTACCTCTTCAATGGTTGCAAGGTTCACCTCCTCCCCGCAGTCCTCCCCAGCATTCGCCACGACATTTACTACAGGAGGACAGTTTAGTAGCTCCTTAAAATATCGCCCTCACTCCATTTTAAGCTCTTCAGGATAAGTACTTGAGCGACTGGTTGGTACGCCCTCCTTGCTGTTCGTAGCTTTTGGTAAAACATACGTGTCTCACTTGCCTTCAGGAATGACTTTATAACAGCAAGTCTCCCCTCCATTGCCCTTCTTTTTGATTTTCTCACTAGCTTTTGAAATTCCTTGTGCGCTATGACTTATGTACTCTTCAACTCGCGGTTCTAGAGTGTCAAGACCCTACACTTCCGTCTATCCTCCGCAGCATGCTCGCATTCCTTCGTCCACTATTTTCGCCTCCTATCACGTCCTTTTCCGTCCAAAATCTTCATGCCCACCTCCTTTACAATGTTCGTCCTTTCCTCACAAGCATCATTCATATCCTCTTGAACCTCCAAACCCTCAAACCTATTACGCAATTCTATCTGAAACTGTTGCCGATCGGAGTTATTCTTCAAAACTTCCGTGTTCACAAGCTGTTCACCTACTTCCCAAATGTTACGCGTGGTTCTGATTTTGGTTTTGGTCCTGACTGACACCCACTAAGTAGTTATCAATGATCAATTTGGTTAACTGTCACTCCATCCGGCGCCTTCCAAATTCCCTTATATCTTTGTATCTTTGTCGGAAACATAGTACTCTTTACCACCATTGACTTAGCCGCGGCAAAGCTAATGAAATAAATATTTGACTTAATTAAGTACCCCATTACACAAGCAAAACGTGTTCTGAATAACACATAAAGATATAACAAATAATAAGAAACAATTCCAACACTTACAAGTAATACTACTTCATTCTTCACAAAACAATACATAAGGAAATTTTAATAAAAAAATACAAAACAAACAGGTATCGGTCACAGGGTAGCTGGTGACCAATCTTAATGTATCTGATCTCATTAAACAGAAGATCCCAGTGAACAAGATAGCGAAATTATAATCTTAAGTCTTATCATCAGCTGTCCCACTTGTTTGTTTGCCTTCCTTGTCATTCAAAAATACATACATATACATATTTCATTTCTTTTTTTTTCACGTAACTAAGTAGAAATAATTACTTAACATTCCAAAAAAACTCAACAACAAAAATTAACATTTACATACGATTCCTCTATAATTTTAATATCCTTGCCATCTATAAAATCAATACAGTTACAAGCCCTAGGAAGCCCGGATGGACCTGCGCGGTGCATCGCCGGCCGGTGCAACGCGCAGTAGCGCTGTGATAACTAACTAGTAGACACCTGTAGTAACTACCCTTAATCGCACAATTCCACTTTAACTTTTTATAGTATTTCTTAGCATTACATTACATTTTATGTATCTCGCGGTAGCTGTGATTATTATTGTGGCGAGTCTCGTCAGGCTTCACGTGAGTAAATTTAACATACATGTTTCAATTCATTCAATTATACAATTACTTATGGTTATTTACGAAAAACAAAATCAAGAAAGTGAAAAAAAAGGTCGAAATTCTCAAATCGGTTGTAAGTTTTTTAATTAAGTATCTTAGCGTAGGTACCCATCTCTTTTCAATCGCAGGATAGATCTACTAATGCTACTTCTCCTCTGAGAATGTCTCATCATTGTTCTCACTATTAGGCATAAAATCAAAACATTCGTGCTTCGAAGTACTCCTGCTGGGGCCTGATTTTTGGAAAGCACATGTGTGAAAACACCACTCGAAAGTGGTGAAAAATTGTGCTGAATTTGAGATACGAGTAGCTTAGAAAATACTTAGGGCTCTCATTAATCTTGTGACCTAGTCAAAAATTTGATTAGAGCTGTAGTTTTGAAGATATAAACAGATTTATACCACTTTCGAGTGGTATTTTCATACATGTGCTTTCCAAAAATCAGGCCCCTGGTCAGTTATTGATTTTACCTGCCCCTTTAATTTGTAACGCAAATGTGATATGCAATCGTTAAAGGTAGTTCACCTACCTGTAGCTCGCCCGATGCAATCGGACATGCGCGCCGCACACCCCGGAAATTATCGACGCATCTATTTTGATAATCTAGATGCTGGTATTGCCTATCATGCACAACAGTGGGGGTACGCAGAATATAATGCGATAGTATTTATTGAATAGTTGTAAAATCTACCAACTGAATAATTTTTTTGATTTTGATTTATTTTTCTATTGGAAAGAGTTAATAAAATATAGTGTTTAAGCCGCGACATTGCTAACTCGATTAGGTACTTTAATATCTGCTAACCAAATCCAATAGATTTTATGACGCAAATGAACCTCTTCTCTTAATTAACCGCTGAACTACAGTTTTACTAATGATTCAGTTCACATTTGTGTTTAAAAAAATAAGCATAATCGACTCAGAATCGATCACTCCCGGACCTTACCATCATCGTACGTGACCGAAATGTGCAAACGTACAGCCACGTATTAACTACGTAAATAGACTCCGTATTTTACTATCGAAACCACGATCAGTGACATCATTTGCGGGTCATTTGTTTTAATATGTATTAAAGGTACAATCGATATGAAAAGAATCGAATTCGTGTGTTGAAATGTAAACTCGCATAGTCCCCCGTTTTAGCACGACAACAGCGTCACTTCTTGTGCGTTGCAACATGTAACCCGATTCTATTCCATCGGGGGTTCGGGTGTAAAGGATGGCCAGATGGTTGGCTCCATCCGTCAAATCGCGCATACGGTTGAGTGAGACCGGTCTTACAGTTGACCAGTCAAACGGAATGATATAAGTTGCACACATATCGCTTTGTTGCGTCGTTACCGAATAGAAGTCCTTAGTCACGCAAGAAGATTTGTTTGAGATTTAGCAGTGCTAGTGCAGAATAGCTGAGCTTCACGAGTGATTTTAAGTTCGGTTCTTTTTTCGCCCAAAAGCTGCTGTTATTCTTTAAAAGAACCTCGTCCGTGGATTCAGCGCCACCCTCGACAGACTAGGCATTATAATGAGTCAAGGATCTCAACGTGCAGTGGCGTTGACATAGACCAACATCGAGTTGCCCGACTCCGTTTAATGCCTACGAGCGAACAGGACAAGTTATGGTTATCAGTCGAGGTTTGTTTAGAGAATAACCGCCCTGAGCTTGAAAAGGTGAAGCGGAGATGTCGCAAGTGATATGAGGAGTAGGCACAACGCTACTGCTTCCCGCGAAGATCGTAGAAGCCCATCGCGGGAACAGGCGAAATTCTTAGGAATAATGTTATAGGCGATGTGGCTAACAACCCATCTTTATTTTCTGTTTATATGCCCACAATCACGCTAATCGTGGCATGTACGTCTTGTTACCCTTGATATTGACAGGCAGGGAATTACAAATTACTTTTTAATTTACTTTTGTAGCCTTCAAAAACCCGCATTACAAAAAGACTTGTTGCTGTGATGGTACCGTAATCGATAGTTCAATCGGATCAACAGGATCTCAACGAAACCTACACTGGTTGCCGCACGCGATACGCCGACCGATTAATTTAAATACAGAAATACCCATTTAATATAGGTGCCTACGAATTTAGTTCAATCACGCTAAAGGGCCCGCAGCGGCTTTCTTACACATCTGTTAATATCTAGAGAAGAAATATCTAAGAACAAGCCTAATATCCCATAACTAGTAATGTTTTTTTATTAAGTTTAGGTATAGGATGCAAATCACCGCGTACCTTGTCGTTAGTATTTATAAGACCGGAAATCTTTTGTAGCTAAAAAACACCACTACACGCACAAAAATTATTGTATCAGACCTCCTTTGCGCTCTTTTTAACACAGACCCAATCGATTCATCCAAAGAGGAAGTCTAGAGTGTGATTCTCTAACTAAACGAATCTCGTCTGTAAAGTGATCGCACTGGAGACAATCATAACTTGATCCTTTGGCTAGCAGGCATTATTATGGAGTCAGATATCTTAACATAGGTCGCATGTTGACGTTGACTACAAGACACCCGACTTCGAGCTATACCTACGAGCGAGGGGGTCAAGTTATGATTGTCACCTGAGCGCAGTAATCACTTCAAGGACAAAATTCGTTTGAAGATCCACATAGCTGTTCTCAGTCGTAGGACGTGTGCACGCTGAATTATTGCATTATTCTATGCTAATTTACCTATGTGTACACTTTGTAAGTTTAAGTAGGTATGCCCGTTGTCATAACAACCTTGCTCACGAAATATCTGGATGTTAACGACAGTTTAGTATTATACTAACTATAATATTTACCAAGTGACGCGCTTCAAAATGACATCAGTATGTTTAAAAAGTGATTAATACATTTTATTATCAGCTTAGAGGTTTGGGTGAACGGTTTTTTTTTGTGGATGACTGTGTCACCTTTCCAAGTAATTACTAGAGTAAACCTATTGGGTACCCCTCAAAGGTTCAGCACAAAGTATAGAGAATAAATTAATAGGATAAAGGGTACACGTATACTCGTACTTACCTACGTATAGATACCCTCCAACCAATAATCGTGTGAAAAAAAGGAGAGCCAAGTTTAGTTAATTAGTTAAAAAACAAAAACAACTTTAGTTAATTAGTTAAAAATGATGAAAACCACATCTCGACCAACTCTCTTGTCATCGATGTGATGTTCGCTGTTCTGCTCTGTTTTGCTATGGAACGGGGAAGCTTGTCCTTAATGATGATAGGTACTTAGCGGTCATTTGAGATGATAACTTAAACGTTCCCGTGGAAATGTGCCGTTTATTGTATATATTTACATTGGCTTTTTTACTACCATAAATAGATAAAAAGTTACGACAAATAAAAATAATTTGTGACGATATTAGCGTAGTATGGATCTGATAACAACAAACCATCCAGTTTTCTTACAAATAAGTTCACGCCTAAAAGATTTTTATAAAAAAAAATGCATTTATAATGGTGCAATTAAAGCCCAGAATTGAGACGAGCTAATTAATTTGGAACTAATATATTTTTATATTTACAATTACTTAACACCGACGTCACATCGATAAACATTATATCGCTTGAGAAGACTCGTCCCTGTCACATCGCTCGGTTTGGACGATATGTATAGTATGGAATAAAAGTTACGTTTCACTATCTAGGCGCCCCCGCACATAAACTGGTTGCTTTGGTCTGTGTAGTGTTGCGCTCGTTTATTAATTAAGTATCGATAACATTAATACAATTATGACAGTTTCTTGTTCATAAACTTGTCTTTCATCTGACAAGTTAATAATATCTTCCGATTTAAATAGCTACTTACCGATTCGATCTTTTGTATTATTTATTAATGCGTCAAACAGTTGTAAGATTTAAGGTTTTAATCCATAAAGTACAGAAGAATATATGTAAACATAATTAACGGAGTATGGTAATTTTTCTTTAAAACTTGGCTTCAAATTAAAAAAGTTTAAGAAAAAAGGACTCTATTCGTTGGTCAAATTCCTCACAATAGAAAAATTATATTAAAACGCATTAAAACAGCAAAGTTAATGTTTTCAAATCTACCTAGGTTTGTTTTGCTATTTTTTAAGTACCTACCTACTTTAGTGACGACGCGTAAAAAACTGAAACGATGTTATAGGGCATAGGTAATCTAATGATTATGATAGTTGATATCGATATCGATGATGTGCATTGTGAGTGGGCGCGGGTGGACGAGCCTGCGCGGACAGATCGCCCGCCCACGGCATGCGCGCGCGCAGGTGCCCGCGACGCTGTCTGCATACTAACGCTGGAACAAACTGAGCCGCTATTTTCTTAAAACGATCAATAAGCTTAATTTTTTTGTACTCGTGTAAGTGCAATTGTATTAGCAATTAATAAGGAGTACATACGAATTGGCAATCATCGAGATAAATAAAATAAAATATTATAAATATTTGTGTAAATTTTACTATTTTAAATGGGGCGTAATATTTTATTCACTTTCGAACGTGTAGAGCTGACGCGTGAGCGTGAAACGATGGGCCTTTTTTTGCCTAAAAAAATTAAACCTCGATTATCACTTAGATTTAAAATTTACGCTGCTTTTTATTATTTTATAAATTATAGGTGAGTTGAGATTAATATCACATCACTAGAATCTAAGAATAGTTATTATCAACCGCCATAAAACTACATCACTATAAATGTATATGCAAATACTGGCAATCAAAACTTAACAGCGTAGCGTAGGCTCTGTAGAAAGCTTGAATGAGCGCTATAGTGAATGAACTGTAGGTACTATATTATCGTATGTTAGCGTTGAGCGTAGGACATCTGTACATCATCGTATTACTACTCCAGGCTCAATGCAAATGACTGTGATAAGATATGCAGTGAAACTGCGTCATAAAGAGCCATGACATTGCAAATTGAAGATTGGCCGTATATTGTCAGATATTATGCGGACTCTTACATAGTTAAATGCAATCGCAACTTATTTAAGAGCTTTTTGTCCGGCAGTAGGAAGTGTACGGCCGCCCTAACAACCTGATTGGAGCCTTTGCAATGTCTGGATCTTGTTTATGGCACATTCGGACTTGGCTCACAAACCGGTACTTTATTTTGCTCTAGAGCTGTATTTCTTTTTTCGATAGTCGATAGTGTTCTAGTAGGTATTAAATTTTAGTTTTGGATGATACGAGCTTCTATTAGGTACCCAATATATCCAAGCTGACTTAACATGACATCCAGTGCTGGTGACACGTACTGAAACCGAGTGTGTCAGTTCTTCTCCGAATTAAAGCACTGCACTTTGTTCAGCAAGCATGTAAAAAATATCAAAGATTGTAAAATAATGCTGACGAATGGAGAACCTTCTCTTTTTTTGAAGTTGGTTAACATAGTTTATAAAACAATTTTTTTTTTTTCGGAATACCAAGGTAAATGATTTTTGTTCATCACTTACTGAAACCGAGTGTGTCAGTGTTCTTCTCCGAATTAAAACACTGGCTATGATCAGCAAACATGTAAAAAATATCAAAAATTGTAAAATAATGCTGACGAATGGAGAACCTTCTCTTTTTTTGAAGTTGGTTAACAAAGTTTATAAAACAAATGCTCAATTTTTTTTTTTCGGAATAGCAAGGTAAATGTTTTTTGGTCATCAATATTTTCTTGTCGATGTTTCTTTCCCACGTATACAACACTATCTCGCATAGATAGACGTACGTGCAAAATGTAAGGATGCTGACTTAAATTTCATTGAGAACTTTCCAAGTAACAAATAAAACCAGTTACTCCATGAATGGCCGTTTGAGATCATAGCCACAAATATTGCTACATCCGTATTAATTTCAATTTCATTCGGATACAATAATGATTGTTTTACTACACATTGATTACACACTTTAATGATAAATGGCATGAAGCTAATAATTATATCCTCTAAAATATTTCTTTGATAAACTGATTTAATTATGAAAAGTGAAGGGATTCAATTAAGTAAGAATAAAAAACATAATTCAAAGGATGCCGATAAACAAAACAGTTGATAGCATCTTAATCGCCAACACCCACTTACCGCGATACAATGGGGACTTGGGCCGTTTTTTACGTTATAAAAACATCAAACAATGATGTTATGTCATGTTAAGTCGTGTATCATTTGATTGATTTACGTCATATGTGTCTCGCTCATGGAGCAGAGAAGCGAACGAAGTAGCTCACCAAAGAGTAAGATGATATATATTTGAGTTTTATAGTAAAGAATACACACTTTGCTACAGATATTATAAAAACCTTGCTAAGCCTCAGGGAATGCATTTATTTTTATTGCGCTTAAATATACAAATGACCGACTTATTGGCAATTAACAATCAACCTCAAGGCCAAAATATAGTGGATGCTATTATCGATAAAAACGGTTAGTTAAATGAGTCATCGCAACAACCTGTGCTAAGAAAATCTCGGATATTTTAACTCACTGGCACGAAATACGTCTCACAAAATTTGCAATCCGGTATTTAAAAAGAATTAAGGTCAAAATTGTATAATCCAATGAGAAGTTAAATAAATTATTCAAATATAGACACAGCATTAATTTAATTTGCTCTACACGAATCAGTTAATTAACTGGTAAAATAATCTGTCATCTCCGCCTCAACAAATGCTCTCCGATCGTGTGACTCATAATCATAAAATTTCATTCATGCAAAAACACCACCTAATTTGTCTTAGATAATCCTGCAAGTTTTGCCTAGTAACCGATGACTAATTTGTGTTTTTGATGAACTTCAACCAATTAATTATGATTGATGCTCCGCGGGCGTGATGGAAGGCGCGGCGCGGGCGCAAATGGCTTGCCCGGTGACATAATAACTATTAAACGCGTCGACAAGCCTTCGTTTATGGGTTATTGCTAAACAATTATTATTTTTGTTTATAGGTTCGAAATGGGTTCCCAAGAAACTTTCGTCTTGGCGATAAGCATCGTCGGGGCAATGGGGTTTATCCCCCATGGTTCTATTGGGGAAAAGGTTTGTAAATATTTCATTCATACTCCCACTGTACAATTCAATAACTAGTGTACTTTCCTAATCATATTCGCATTCCCGAAACAAAAGTTACTCACACATTTCGAAAGATAATTTTGGGATCTGATGCCTTCAATCGAAAAGGCTGAGAACTTCAATATCGTCAAGTAAATATTTTCTTTTTCATAGTGAAGTGATTGATATTTACTTGGAAACTCTTAACTAAGATAATAAGGTCTCTTACTTATTGGGTATTATCACATTGTGACAAGGTGCACTTATAATCATTTACATCCTTACATGTGTGGCCCATCGTGCAAATGCATGAAATGAATATTCTACCTATTTACATTTATGTATACAGGAGCCTATGCTAACCGAAGCTTTGCTACGTGAAGTGGTGGAACGGATGGGTAAGGAGTTCAACGATGCGGCGACGAGCTACCTGGAGTTCCCACCAAGCGACCGCCACCTGGCCCTGATGGCACGAGCTTCTAAGGACTTGGAGAATGAGCAACTGGATTACGACTCGCTGATTGACGGAAACCCTAACCCTAGTCTGCGTGATCAGGAGTACTTGCAACATAGGTTAGCTTCCGCATAGAACAGAACCAAAGATTTTTGCACACAATATAAAAAAATTTAGGCATTCAAAGAGAAAGTTGCCTTCGCTTCTATATTGAATTGGTATCAAACGCAGATTTTTACTACTATGCAGAGAACTAAGTAGGAATTCAGCACACGATTTTTTGATTATCTTTAAAGTGGCAAGAATTATCGACACAGGCTAAAGACGTAGAGTGATCTCATCGTTTAATAATTGATCCACTTGGGATTATTGAAATTAAAAAGGGTGACATCGATCAAGCCTGTCCGGGTTGGTTTGATAATAACTCGTAAAAGGGAAAATATTATACTACCTTTTTTTTCTAGCTCCCTCTGGGGCCATCAGTACATGACCGGTGGCGCTGGCGAGGGCGAGCAGCGTCTGCGGCCTCAGGGGCTGGTTCCAAACCGCCAGACAATCAAGACTGACGCCGTCCTGCCGGCCTACTGCAATCCCCCCAACCCTTGTCCCGTCGGATACACAGGTAATGCCATAAAGTAATCAGCTTCCTTTTTCAAAACGAATGCATAATTATCAAATAAACACAAAATCTTTTTAACAATGCTTCCTAGTAAAAAACATTAAACAGTAAATTAGACCCATGAAAGGACACCAAAGATGTACATACCACCTCACCAACGAGATGTTTGGCGCGTAAAACTAGCATGCGACTAAAGCATGAGATAACCGCTATCTGTTTTTCTTGCAAGATGCAGAGTTTATTGCTAAAAGTTATTTAAAAAACCGAGCAAGTGTGTCGTAGTCACCCGTTAGAAGTAATATATAATTATATATAATAGCATATATGGGAGGGTTCTATGTAAATTTATTCTGGAGGTCATTGTGATAATTATTTAACACCTCCAGCGGCTTATGTATGTCCTCTCATAAGGCTTTGGTCTCTCCAGCACGGCTAATACAAGAACGCGCGGCTTGTGTCACTCGCGAGATAGACTACGCGACTCTTTCTAGAAAGCCTTGCAGTCTTCACAATATTACTGTCGCCCTTATCTTCGCAAATGAACTGTTCTGCAGAAGACCAAGGCTGCCTGATCGAGTTCGAGAACACGGCAGCGTTCAGCCGCGAGTACCAGCTGGCCCAGCGCTGCATGTGTGATGGAGAGCACATGTTCAGTTGCCCCGAGCAGTCCGAAATGGAGCTTCGGTTCCCGGAGCGCAAGAATCTCGTGGCCAAAAAGTACAAGCCCGATGTGAGTCGAGATTTTCCTGTCTAGTTGTTACTCATTATTGCATTGCGAATTGTTACGCTCGCACCAATGTTGAAGATACTAGTTTAACATTCAAAGAACAGCTGCTCTCTAAGCAGTAACTTAAATGATGTAGTCAAGTTGGCCTTCTTATTAAAAATCTGATAAATAATAATAAGCCTCATTTGTACCAGTAACTAGTGAAATTATCTAGGCATTGTGACTTGTTTTCGTTAAAATGGAGTGAAATGAATATGCTTTTACAAATATTTTTCAGGTAGAAAACCCCTATCTGATGGGCGAGCGCCTGCCAATCGCAGCCAAGAAGGGTTTTGATGTTAACTCTTATTAAATTAAATGTTAAATTACTGCAGCACAGTGTATTTACTTTCTTAGGCCGGGTCTTGTAAAGCATCCGTTAGTTAAATGTCAGTTCATATTATAGGTAGTCACAAATGTATTTATCTGTTTTGGTTTATTGATCGTGGCGAAAATAATTCTTGGACAGAAAGTAATTTGAAACACAAGATTTTATTTCATAAAGATTTTAGAGATAATATTTTTAAAATTTATAGATTAAGCTAACGGATTGTTATAATAGCTACTTTAAAAGAAGCGTAAGGCGTCCTCTAGACGGTATCTTGTTGTACTTATTTTTTTGCTCGTGTTTTCTGCAACCTCATAGGATTAGAGTTGGTAATATCTTTGATAAGTAAGTGTCAGTTTATTCATGTGAAATAACCCAATATTTGCGTTCAAAATTGTGTACTTAAGTAGTGAAAAATTATGAATAAAAAGAATATGAATAGATTTATTTAGTAAAAAATACATCAGCAGTATACAAAAGTGATTATCTGGCAGACCCCAAACTAGGCAGAGCCTGTATCTTCTGTATATTTAAACGACAATTGTATTGAAGATTCATTATCAATTATTGCATATGAGCGAGTTTTTAAATTTTTGTCATGGCGATGGCAGGTATTCCTTTAATTTAAACTAATCTACAAAATGCAGGCAACTTTTAGTTTTACGGTTTTTCACACTTCTTTTTCATAATTGATTGCTTGTGTGGTGTTATTATTCAAAATTGTTGCAATTTATTACGTGATACTATACTACTTATGTATTTGAGCATTCGCCAAACCTTATGGTCCTTGTAAATACATTATAAAAAGGCAGTATCAAAATAGTAAAAAAGTATTAGTAGTAAAGTAAATATAGCATGTAGAAATAATACAGTGCTAGGTTCAAAAGTTCCTTTTTATAAAGGCTCCATTATATTGAGTGAGTTGACGAGCAGTAGGAATATAGTGACTTGTGAACGTCTTAATTGTTATGTTGGAAATTTTGGAAGTCCGTAATGTTAGTCGTGTTCAGCCGGCTCAAGTAATCGAGCCTTTATTAATCAGAAACGCTTTTCTTCCAATATGGTAAAAAGCTGGGCTTAACTCTAACTTTCTTTCATGACTAATGTGACTAATGTCACCAAAATATTTCCTTTAGGGTAAGCCTAACCCATGCTTGCAATTTCGCTTAATTTTTTTTGAAAAAAATTACAGCAGTAAATTGTGAGTAGTTTAGGTATCCTACATCACTGTCTTTAATTATCATCTTATTTAAGAGTTTAATGCCATAAAATTATTGACCCTTACTGTCCTATAAAGTCGATATGTACAGAGTTGAATTAAAATGCATCAGATGCAAATATTTCCCTTATTCACTGATGTCTTGAATAAATTTTACTTAGTTTTCTTTACATATACCACTCTAGTTTTTGGTGCTTGTTTCGTTCGGAAATTAATTGGAAAATATATCTTTCAGGTTAAGTTATACGTCTTTTTGACTTGTAACCTGTTACTCTTGTTTATATATCATACGTAATAAAGAGTTATACATATAATATACATAATATATATATATATATATATATACATTTACACATATATTATATATATATATATATATATTTATCTATTGTACTTACAAATCTAGTCATGAAGAACAACACGGTCATCGTAAAACCATTTACTAGTCAAGATGCTTGCAATTTACTAAATTAATTATTAAATCAATATAGGTCATAAATATAGTTTTAATGAATTAAGAATAACATAAGCTAAATTTAATCTCGAACTAATAAGGAGTTGTTGCGAAACCATTATAAATACCAGTAGCTTGTACATAATTAATTGTAGACGTCCCCCAAAATACGTCTTCCTTAGTCTTTATGAAGTATAGATCATATCGTTTTACTTTTGTTTAAATTTTGTTTGTTATTATAAATATTTTTAGTTTAATCTTGTTTTTGACATAATTTCAATTTGTATTTGCTTTGATTATAACTCATTGATTGTTTAATTCATAAAGTTACAAATACACACGATAATCAGAGATCGCTATTAAGCGATAAGACCGCCTATTGTCTACTTTGTTCTTTGATTCTGTATTGTTTTGTACTGATTTCTGGTGTTCAATAAAGAGTATTTGTATTGTTTGTTGTATTGATAATCAGATTTTATAATAAGACTAGAATAAGAAAACGAAGGTTACCTCAACCATAGCATAAGAATAGATTTATTACTTAAATAAGTAATAAATCTATATTGACGGTGAAATGAACTTGATATGGTAGAGTAGGTAGATAGTTTAGGGCCGACAACGCACTGGCATCGCGTAAAGTGCTGCGGGTGTCTATGGACAGTGGTGATCATTTACCATCAGGTGACCCACTAGTTCGTTTGTCTGGCCTATCTAACATAAAAAAAAAAAGTAGTCTGGTTAATTTGAAGTATAGTTTATTTTAGTAGGTATAGTTTATGTGAATTTGAAGAACGCAAAGGCGCCATCACGCAACTTTTAGGTATTTTGAATAGTTTTGTAAGATGCTAATGAGTTGGATCTAGTCAAAAAAAGTAGTTTGTAAATAGTTAGTAGAAACTAATACATATATTTTTGTAAAAAAACTTAATATCAATTGAGTGAGATACGACTGTCATCCAAATTATCAGTATTAAAAGAAGTTCAGTGCATAAGAGCAATAGCAACAATACTGAAACTAAACTTGAATTTATAACAACCATATTTAATATGCATTACAAGCTGTGGTGTCTGCGAAAACACAAAAAACAATCCAAAGTATAAAAACATACCAGACACCATAAGACTAATTTGATGGAAATCAAAAAAATATCAGAGTCACCTAGTTCCTATCTTAGTCGTATCTCAATATCACAAAAAAAAGTTTAGATTTAAGGGGCGATGTCTTGAAAACAATTTATAGTTGGTTATATGTGTCAGAGCAAGGCTGTCCAGAGTCTTTAAGGGCTATATTATCGCTACTTTTGCTAAATTCCTAACTTAAGTTTTGAATCGGCAACCAGTTATCTTAAGTCGTGCTCTGTAAAAGTAACTAACTAGCTATGTATATAAACTGACGAGCAAACATTATGGGTCACTTGCCGTATAAAGTTGTATGAAATGTGAAGCGTTATTTTTGCTCGTCACTATACTCATCCCAACTGATCTCTCGCATTCGGTATAATCTTACTCCCGATGTTTCTCTCTTTCTTTCTTTGGTTATATTTAATAACTTTCTATGATCACAAACAGAGGAGTTCAAACATTAAATTATAAATTGATGATACATATTTAATGACAGTATTTTATGATGAGAGCAAATAATACTTATTAATGCAGCTAACCGACGTACCTCCTTGCAAGTATTACTGCAAGTTAGGATGAACCTAGAAAACATCAAGACCTATAAAACATAATAATAACGCTGGTCTATAAACGTTCCTAGTAGGTACTTATAGTAGGTATAGCTGACAAAATAATTTGGCATAAAATATAAAACTTATTTTATTTGATAAATATAGGTTTTTGTTATAAAAGCAAATGTTTTTCGGGTGTGCCGGATGGGATTTGAACCCACATTTCTAGTCTTAAAAAAAAAATATTTCTGCAAAGTATATGCTTATGTAATTAGTTATTATATATATTGTAAGGTTAACAAAACGTGTACATTAAAAAAATGCATTACATAGTACCAAATTATAAATAGATATTCAATGATTTGTAAAAATTACCAATGAAATAGCACAATATTATGTAGTTGTGTTCCAGAAGATATATAATATATATATATATATATAGTATAGGTACTTAAAAGCGCTGGTCTGAAAAATTATTACGAATATTCAAAGTAATCGGTAGCATGAAAATTAGTATTTAAGTGCAAATTAATATTTTTTCGCTTGAATAACATTACTTATACATTATTTTTTGTAAATAAACTATGATCATAGGAATAAAGTCAAAAATATGTGAAATGGTAGGTGAATAAGTAATTAAAATTAAATATTAACGATATTTTGATTCGGAAAGCAAAATTGCACTTGATATTTGGATCCCTTCTTCCTTATTTGTACATTATGTTCCCGATATTGTCATCTACTAACCACGAACAGCTCTCTTAAGTGCAAGATTTTTTTAATTTAGGTAATTACTTAGGTAAAGTAATATTATATTTGCTGGATTAAGATCTGAAATTATTCCGTAATGTTACGAAATGAACGTTCGTATATTTTAAGGATTATTTATTTACTGTGGTTTCCTATCCAGGGAAAACGAACTTCCGCAAATTTACCATAAGAATCGTTGAAAATATTTGAATCTCGAAAGAGATGTTCTGTAAACCCCTGAAACCAAATAAAAAAGTCAAGGTGGAGTCTTCCGAATAGTGCAGTGAGGCCGCGGTTATGTGTTTAAATTACTCCATAGCGTGCCCGTACACTTGTACGCACACAACTGTAACTAAACTTTGTCAAACAAATTTTTTGAGACACGCACACCAACAAACGGCAAGGCGTAGTTTAAAGCAGTCTTACATTGTTGTTCGCAGAACTCCGTCCACAGCTTTTATTATGTCTGAGGGAAATCTAGACTAGTCAACTATTTTCAATGTGAAACAAAACCTACAATCTTAAAAAAAACGCACTAAAACTAACTGTTACATAAAACCTTCGATACATGGATACTGGCTGTTACTTAGGCCGTAGCTTAGGTAGTTCTTTGTGCAGTATTAAGTGTAACAATCAATCCAAGGATCACAAACCTTATGGAAGCCGGCATCGACCAACGCTGCGTAGAATCCGTAGTCTTTTAGCCACCGCCGCCGCTAAGTAAATGTCTAGACACCCGCGAAGAATATCCTTATTGTTATATGTGACATTATTTCAAGAAACACTTCACAGGTGAATTAATATTTACATAGTTTAAATATAATTCCGCATAATAGACCGCCCGTGCACTCACATTTTGAAAATAATTGACCGCTATTCTTTTTCTTTGGTGTCACGGCGCGGGGCAATGGACAAGCGCCAGCCTACTTACTACCAATAGCCAAAAAGGTTGAAAGTTCTAAAAACTGATTATTATTCATAATACTTGCACACTAAGAACAAAAACACTATTCTTATAAGTGTAAGTATAATTATGATAGTCGTAGGATATTTATAGTGTAATTAGTAATAACTTGTACATTTGAAGCACACCAATGCGCAGCAGACCAAAGACAATTTTTATTTGCGAGGGTTGAACGAAAGAAAGTATGTCTCTTATAATATAACCCTATTACCTAAGGAACCTTAGTGTTAAATATCCTATTATCTGCTCTACTATCCAGCTTATACCAGTAAGAGCTAGGTATTTGAATTAGACAGACGAAATCGGAATGTTAATTGAAAATCTACTATGAACATAATAATTATTTTTCCACTGCTGGCTACCATAGCCAAGAAATAAAATTAAAACTTGAGTTAACACTACAAGTTGTCACTGCGTATGATTTATTGCTGAAAAAGGGAAAATAAACGGAGATGGCAGCAATAAATGCACTGGTTTAAGAATCATAAAGATGACAAGAGGACGCGTGTTATATATACATGCGAGCTACGCATCATGGCGTAAAAGGAATGGGGCATTTGCTTAGCACTAGCATATGGAATAGGAATAGGCTATTGAAAAAATGTCCGCCTCTAATGTAACACTCATAAGAGCAAAGGCTTTAATAAATCCTCATTTAAACGTATTGCAGTGCCATAATTTTCCATTGCGTTACACTATTAGTTAACGAAAACATACTAAAACGGTACAAACTCGGTAAGGTTCTAAGTATTTTACATCAAAAGTTGTCTACATATTTTACGATGTCTAACAACTAAGACAACCAGTCCAACTTGACAACGCTATGTGGCTATTTCATGTTTTGCACCAAGTTCGGCTGACATTCCAATTTATTAAATCGTATGACACGATAAGTTGTGTTTGAACGTGAATAATTAGACCTGTAACAACGTTTCTGTAGGGCAGAGGTCAGATGTGTCGACCTCCTAGAATTGGAGTGGTAAGTAAATACCTTCCCACAACAGTGCTAACTTGGTGTTCGACCGGGCTTCACTTGAATTGAATTGATTTAGAATTTTATAAAAGGAGTGCTCACGTGTCTCGACATTGAATTGATGACCTCCAGATGTAACGTCTTAGCACATTTTTATTCCAACAACGATAAAACGGCAGTGCTGAGCATTGTGATCCATCGTCTGATTTTTCAAATTTCACGATGTCATGGCTTCTATTAGCGGGTTTGTTCTGCCCCATGTTTTAATGCCAAAGCTTGTTTACGCCATATATTTTACGTAAACCTTATTTATTAAGAATTAATTAATCCCTATTATAACTTTGTAGAGGTTTCGCACGATAACGAACGGAATAAAAGGTGGGCTTACGGCTTCGAGAAGATTATCTCACGTTACCTTTATTAATTTGTATAATTAATGTTATGTACTCACGGAATGAATGTTTAACCTATTTACTCATATGTGTTTACTAATTTGCTTATTGCCCTTAGATGATAAGAGCTGTACTTTTCTTAAATTTGGTGTCTTTCATCCCTCGTTGTTGTATTAAGATTTTAATTAATTATTATTATTACATTACTTGGTATGTAGATATAAGAATGGATTAAGGACATTTGTTTAACATACTTATTATCAAAATAGGTATGGTATGTAAAATATCTGTAATAACATAGCAAAAACATTTACGGAGTGGTTAAAGTTAAACTTGATTTTCATGTTACGCTAACAAAGGGAGTTAAGTGTAATCAGAAACGAATTGGTTTCACGTCTTATATGCATTAAACAAAAAGTTTTGAAGCGGATAAAAGTGAGTGGACTGTATAGTTAAAATGTATGTGAATGAAAACGCAGTTCCTCAGCTCAAGACTTGTAATACCGAACAGCAAAATACTAACAACTGACAAAAAGTCATATCAAAATCAAATTCAAATTATAAAAACATAAATGTCATAAAAAAGCCAAAGAGTTCGCAACAAGTTTATTAATTAATATTATATTGTGCGAGTGCTTGATCTGTGGTAAAAAGTAGATTTCTGAAAGCTGTGTGGTATGTGAAGAGATGACAAAATATATTCATGTTTCCTGCTTAGTGGGAGTTACACCAAGTTACTTTAACCACAACCGACGATTTTGACGTAAATTTGTCAAAAACCTATGATAATAATGTAAAAATCATCGGTTATCTTTAAAGTAACTTGGTATAACTAACATTTATTGATTAAACTGAATAGGTACAATTCGTTTTAAGCTTCAAATTGATGTTGCGTTATGATTATGAATGTTTAAAAGTTACGTAAATAAAAAAAACATACGATGGCATGAGTGAATGTTAAATCATTTGGTAACATCTAAAATTGTTGAAATATGATCACATCATATCGTTAATAATTATTAAAACGTTTAATGATCTATCTACTAAATTTGTATGTTTGTAAATATAAAAAATCCAAAAGGACGCTCTCCACGTAATATTTGTTAAAAACTCGGTTGAACAATTATGTATGTTTCGACAAAATTATTCTGGGTACTTATAAAGTTAAAAACGAGAAGGAATAGTAAATGAGCAAGTTTTATTTTTGTTCTTATTTCAAATAAGCAAATATGTACAAATAAAGTGACAAATCATTTTGCACGTCCAAATGAAAGCGAAATGAGGTTGCAGCTAAATGCGAGTCAATACGAGTAAATATTGATGTTCTATACTTATTCCAGTGAAATAAATCATATTACTATTGGTGTAACCTGTGTTTTTTTATTACGCATGCCTAATTTATTTCTAATTGTATGCAAAGTCAAAGCAAAATCAAAGCCTTTTTGTCCAAAATTTTTGTCCTGATCCGCCTATGTAATATACTTCATGTATAAAATGTATGGCACCAAATGCATTTAGATAAATTGCAAGGATGAGATTACTTACCACAAAACAGACAACCGGCTTGTTGCTTTCATTTGATGTCAATATTTTTTTCGGTCAATTTGGAGCCTATTTTATGTAGAGCTGGCAACGTTTATAATATAACACCTTTCAAATTTACAAAAAACTAGAATCTTTGTATCTTTTTTTAACTAGTTAGGTATGACAATGTATTAGTTAGCCATATCAATCAGGGTTACAAGATTCGTAACTTAGTGGATATAAAAATAAATACATTAAAACAAAAATTAAGTGAACACCATTTTATTTTCAAACAACAATTATTACCGTTTTCTACTGTCCTCGAATTTCACTTTGGAAAACATTAACATATTGATACATGCCATTCGGGCATAGCTGTTCATTTCGAATTTACACAAGAATTAAGTACCTACTTACGTATTATTTTCCTTAACAAAGGCATTAAAACCGTTAAATGTCTAAAAACAAAAATCTGCCTCTATACATTTTCATGAACCACCGAAAGCATTAAGTATTTGCGATTGGCAAGATCGTTCACGCCTCACTTCTGATCATATAAACAACATAGACCACGCTATGGGTAATTATAATTAAGGACAGGTAATGTGTAATCAAATTTTATGACATTGATCCAATCAACATGATAGAAATCATTTTTAATCGTTACGCATTTTTTGTGATAGGTAGTTACGTTATATTGTTATTTTTGAGAACAATCAGAGATCAGAGTGTCCTATGAACTTTTAAATTATTGAAGAAACCACTTTCAACATTACGTATCTATGATAAGCGTATTTTGTTTTAGCAACAATATTAGTATCTACTTAAATCTAATTTCATAAATAAATAAAACTACACAGACAGATTGTACGTATTGAACGCAGTGCACTGGTTAAAAAGTACCTAAATGCTATGACTAATATCACACTTGACAATTCCTAATTATTCTGTACTAAGATAATTATTAAGAGAACTTGTAATTTCAGAGTTACGAGTGTTCCATATGCGTATCTTGCCTCGAAGATATGTTTGGAACATCACTTGAATGCAAGGTCGCTACACTACGCTACCACCTAGTCGTTCTTGCTACGGATAATTTAAAGCTCTTGCTTGACGGCTTGCAATCGAAGCCGCTATTCAGCAAACTACACAACTACTTATTCGATATAGATGCGTCTCATGACGTCATGTCTATTGACGTATGAGAGCACGCGATACGAAACTACTTAATTAACCAGTTCGCTTCGAGTTATTTGAAATGCACGAGTAATACTTATCAAATCAATGGGTAACAAATGTTTAGAATCGGTTGAGAGCTGTCGCATCCCTCGGACCGTGGTCCGGGTCGTGGCTCCTGTGCGCGGGCGCCGCGCGGGCGCCTGTCCGACGGTTGCACCGCCTCGGCAGTGGAGGGTCCACCGCGGGTTCAGCGTCAATTCACTCCCACCGGTAAACACTTGCACTGTTTAATTTTTTGCAGCCGCTTGCGCTTGTACGGCGGGTTCTGGCCCGGACATCGCAGCGTCACTGTGATCCATGTGAACTTCTTCGGCTTGCAGAATGAGCACGACTTGAAGGCCGGCGCGGGGCGATCGTCGCTGCCGTCGCGGCGCCGCGGCCCTTTAGGGATGTAGAACGAGTTGCACTGTCCATAACAAAAGTTGTTGAGAACGGTCGCCGGCAAACATCCCGGCTCCCGAATTTTCTGTACCAGGGGCTCGGTTTTACACCAGTCCTGTTTGAGGTATTCTTTTTTCGTAACGAAGAGGGCGTTTTTAGAAGACTTGAGTATTTTGCGGTAGTCGACACCAGCTGGTAGTTCCGTGCTCTCTTCCTGGTCCGGCACTGACACTATCATGGTATCGGGGTTGCCGTCCCCTAGTTCATTGTGCGCGTAGGGCGGCGCGGCGGCGGCGGCGGCTTGGTCGGCGCGGCGGCGCGCCGCAAGGATGCGCTCCACTTGCTCGGTGTCGATGATGTCAAGGATGGAGTCGGTGGGCGTGAACGGCCTCCGGCCGCCGACGCCGGCGCTGGAGCACCCCCCGCAGGCTGCCAGGAGCGCCGCTGCGGCGAGCCAAATGTGAGATTTCGACAAGTTCTCCATCTGTAACAAAAATATTTCTCAATCAATTTAAATCTGCCGTGCGGTATCAATCGAGGTCATTGACGTAAGGCTGCATTAGTTTTAGAATAGGTTCCGCTGGAGAGGAAGTCGTAGGCGAGACTCACGTTGGGAGCGAACATCGTAGGTAGCGTTCGGTGTCGGCGGGCAGCGGCGGCGAGCGAGCTGCGCGAGATGCGTGTGCGCTGGGCCGGCCGGCGGAGCGGTAATGAGGCGCTCAATGGACCGCCGTCGCCGCCGCAGCCGCTCAATGGACGAGATGACTCACGCACACCGCCACAGAACCGTTACTACGAAACGCTTTCGCAGACCCACCACCTGTCTGCCAACATGTGGGTCGGATTACGCCTTCAAACTTAATCCTGTCATTGAAAACAGGATAAGTCGCTTATTAACAATGCGTCATAAAAATAGTGAGTGAACTGGCTTCCTTTAAATATTTCGTAGTCGTACTAACCCATTGTTTACCTGGGCATAATAAATTAATATTGTTTTCTTCAAAGGCGACAAAAATGAATACAATTCTAGCGGAGTTATACTTTCTATGAAATTGTTATCGCCATTTTACAACTTAACGCTTCCTAGTACCTCAATCACCTCAAGGATGGAGGTAACGCGTAGGCATTTAACAAAGCTTTTTAATTTCATAATCTTTGTCCGGGCGAAGGCGGAGAGATTTTCTCACCTCGGCGGCGCCAAGCAAAGCCAGTGATGCGCGGCGAAGGCGCGTCGCAGGCGCCGGTGCAGATGCGGGCGCGACTAGCACGCGCGACCGCTACCTCCCTCCACCCAAACACTATCAATAATCTCGACTTAACTTAAGCATCACTCTCTAAGGTACTAAATATAAGTATTTTATTAAAAAAGATTTCCATATGTTTTTGATCAATTGAAAGATACTTTCTTTTTTATTTCTAAACGACACTGAGGATTAGAATAGGACACATAGAAAAATCCGAAAAGTAAAGCTATGGCCAGAATCGAAAAAAAATCAAGAAGTAAAATTCTTGATTAATTTGATAGTATTTTTTTTTTGTAAAGGGAAATATAGTCAGGAAAAAAAGCACACATACACCTGCGAAACAGTTTAAAGGTGTGTATTCCTGTGCGTGATTTACAGCTCTCTTATTTGGAGATGAGACGTGTGCCCAGCGGTGGCACTTATATAATGTGAACTAAAATCGAACGCTGTCATATTTTAAAGTGAGAGAGATAGCAAAAAATGGTGCCTGAAATTGAGATGTTTTATAATTTTTCGAATAGGCACGCGTCGACCCTTACAGCAACTCCACGTATGATGTTTTACATTTTATTTGCCAGTACTAAGTCAACGGTTCCACGTGGAAGGTTGCCGTTTTGTCGTGAAAAGCATATATGTTTCCACATCCCTATATCGACGTGAAGTATAGGATCTATGCTAGTCGCGCAGAATATGCTAGCCCTATTGATCAATACGTTTCCGCCCATTGCTTCCCACAATGCCCATAGAGACGTGCAACCGGAGCCTTCTCAGAAACTGCGCGGGCGCCGTGTGGGTGCGCGATTCAATTATATTTTTAACAAAGTGTCGTTAAAATCGCCATCATAATGTTAAAGAAGGTGTAGCAATTTGTCTGTAAATTCAAAGATAATACGTTGATTACGAGTATACAAAACAGACGAAAAATAAACTAATTTTTTTCATAAAAATTCTTTGTTCTTATATAGTTTCAAGCGATTTACAAAGAAAGTGTCACCGCGGCGCTTCATTTAATTTATACTATTAACTACATTAGTTGTAACTCCTTTTCCTGCCTATTTAGGTACTATTAGAAACTGAGATCTAAGATGGGATAACGACGATGGGATATCGGGATCTAAAATGTAGAGAGCAGAGGCAGAAATTTTTCGATTTTTTTTTCTCGAATGTATTAGTTTTTAAACTACTTACATACTCCTTTGTAGCACCAGCAGTAAAAATATGTCAAACCATTTTAAATTCCTTAGCGCAAGCTTGCCTCTGAATAGAGAGGAAGCGGCCCTAAATCGATGTTTTTTTTTACAACCGAACCGCTTAGCGTAGGAATTTCATTCATGGCCCGTTCATTCAAAGGTTTGCTCTGTTTGTAAAAAAAAAGCCCTTAGAGACATGCCGTCTGCATAGCGGACATAAATATAGCCATTATCTACGGGTGTTGTATTTTTGAATACCCTTAAACGTACCTATTAAGCAAAATTGATAAAATGCACTTCCGAATCGAAGTCACAAAAGCTCTTCAATATTTTTATAGTTCTAAACGATTTCAGTCTAAAATGTAGACCTTTTTGCTGGGCTGTCTCATGATCATGGTAGATACTGATCTCAAATAGGTCGTCTGGCTGGGAAAAAAAAGATAATAATGGAACCGCGTCCAGCTTTAAACCAGAGCATAGAGACTAATTTATTTTTTCTGCAAGACGTCCGACGATTTACATACAATAAACACGAGAATAGTACATTCTCATTTTTTAAATATATACATTCTTCAATGTAAAATCAAAACTTCTCTGAAACATTAATTACGATAAAAAGATGTACAATGGAATTGAAAAGAAATGCCCTCTGAGATATGTATGTTTGTGTAAAAGGTTCTAAGTGTTTACTGTGTAAACAGGCTATAATCACGACAACAGAAACTAACCAAACTTATTCAAATAAAAATACACCCTATACACCTCGCCTAATCTGAGTATAATATCACAAATAACGCCTAAACCCAAGGTATTCGGTCAAGAATGCCGCCCTTCTCAGAATGGTGCAATCATTCGGATGCCCGCTTGACACGTTCCTTGATACACATTAACTTTTTATAACCCAGCCCCAAATTAATATTAATTTCATGCCTAATGTGTTAAAAATATTATTTAAGGTCAGGTTCTCTGGACTCATTTTAGTTTACACGATCAACAATGTGCTTAGTTTTTCAATTCAGACTTTTATTAATGATTGTGATTAATATTTCTTCATATAAAATATTATCATTGGTTTGCCATTTCGACGTAGGTAACTATGGGCTTGTTTCACCACTCTCTGTTAAGTTTCAGTTATCTATGATGACTTCTCTGTCTGTCTCTTAGTAATAAATAGAGACGGAAACATAGATAACCCACACTTAAGATAACTGGAACTTAACAGAAAGTGGTGAAACAAGCCTCTTAATGTGAACTTGCGCAAATAAAAAGTTTTTGCCAGAAAACAAAAAACCGTTCATATCACATAAGCTTTTATGATGCCGGGAGTTACTTCATCGAAGCTCTACGTGTTTCAAATTTCAAATGAACCTGAACACTGGGAAAGGGTTACAATTAACATGCAAGATTTGAAACTAACAACTTACCTATTTCAAGCAACATATTTACAAACATTGCAAGTCACATAAAAGCTTGCAAAAATGCATGAGTTTCGAAAAAAAAGACAATTATATCTTTACATCATCGCTCACCTATGAAGGCAATAGGCATAGTTACATAAATAGCGCAAAAAGATTCCTCTTCAGCGCTTATTTAGCAAAAACTTAAGTTGAATTAACTCACTAAGCACAAATTGTTCCGTGGATCCTGAGCAATGATTCCAGTTACATTTAATTTATTGATTTCTAACGTTCCATTACTAAGATGGCAAATGATACAAAAACTAGCAATTAATTAGACGCAATTTCCACAAAAAAATTGTTGGCTACGCGGCACCGATGCTTTGCCTGTTTTATAAGAGAGATTTGCACATTGCTCCGCAAAAAAGAAAGCATTTTATTATTCTCGTACAATTGCATTTTATCATGATTTGATGAATGCCCGCATTACGCTCGAAACGCGGCGACGTCCAGGCGCCGCGCCTTTTGTACACCTTTAGGTATGCTGCGCCAGCTTCAGCCGGGGAGGAGAACGAAAGAGTGTACTGCAGCCATGGCGTTACTTAAACTACATCATTATGGTCTCGCATTGGAAATAAAAACTTTTACGTGCATTATCATTAGTTTTATTTTATGATTCATGAAGTTCAAGTCTTTAAGTTCTGATGATACATTCAACGTACAATCGATTCGATTACGAATTGCCATATAACATTGCCATTAAATACATTAAATTGACAAGTGATTGAGGAGTCTAAAGAGTGCCACTATTTAGATACATGGATAGAGTCAATATTTTCTTATCAACGGTTTATAAGTACGGCAATAGTCATTAAATTACATTTATTTTACGAAGGTCCTTTACAAAAGAAAATGGTCGGCATACCTTCACTACTTTGAATTTAAATAAGAAATCATTTAATTTGAGAATAGTAGTTTTTCGACCTTCCATGCTGGTCTGGGAGTAAAGAAAAAACATAGAATGTACCAGTTGCTTCTCTTCCCGCGCAGATGGTAAAAGCCCATCGAGGGAATGGGCGAAAGTCTTAGGAATCATGTTATAGGCGATGCGGCTAGCAACCCATCTCTATTTTGATTTCCCTTTCCACCTATACGCCCACAATCTTGCTAATCGTGGCCTAGGACTTACCAACTTAAGCTCTGTCTACCCCGCAAGGGATAAAGACGTGATTTGTGTATGTTTATGTATGTATGTAGTTTTTCAAAGCATTGACGTTAAGAGAATTTCCTCTCACTGAGAGCGTCAGAAGAACACGCGAATTATTTTCACAGTCAAATTGCTTTCGCAGCCCTGCTCTCTGGCCCAATCGTGCCCAATCGTTTCGATCGTTATTCTGAAAGCGTTAAATATTTCTATGCCGTTTCTGAACAACAATGAATTATTGTGTACTTACCTATTGTCAATAATTAAGAAGGATGTTATTGTGTTTCGTATGGAACCATTTCTAAACACGTAATCGATCTATTTTGGGAATAGATTACGGTTTCGTTTATTTATACCTATAAGTAAAAAGTTAAAAGCGCACACCCAACGTAAATACGCACCTAAGTAAGTAGGTACGTTTTTTTATTAGTTCCTTGTATTAGGTGCATATATTATATTTTACTAAGTATATTGACTTGATCGAGGTGTCACAGGGGATACAATATGTCTAAAATACCAGCAAAAACAATTCCGTCTTAAATCCATACAGAAATTCGTGTAATTATTCCTAGGTGTATTGGCTGCGTTAGTACAATGAAATCGTTAAAAAAATATTTGGTATTGCATTGCATGAGATATTTTTAGGCTAGTATTTTACGCAGTTTTAAATCTTTTTTTACCAACGTTTAGTAAAAAAAATATTATCGATATATTTATAGGTACATTTAAATCGAATGTATCGCAATACCTTACCGACAAACTTACCATAGGTAAACAATGCGATCATTCCAGCGTGAAAAAAATAATTCTATAGTTACAAATCCGCATCAGAATAGTGCCGCTTTAGCGGCGCCGGCGCACTGCAGCCACCATCGAGCAAAAAATCACAGAAAAACGTAAAGAAGTCCAAACGCCAGGTACAATGCGAGACTTATAAATCAAACCGGGGGCCCTAACACCTTCTGACATGAAAACACTTTGTTATTCGCTTACACACATAAAAAAGCCTAAAGCAAAATACGGGTTCCGTAATTAGCACTGTATCAGATTAAAGTATTTTTTATGAAGCAGGATGGCAAACGAGCAAGTGGGTCCCTGACAGTAAGATCAGTTGCAAATAAGCGATGCCAGCCAAGGGGTCTAAGATAGAATACCTCATGAGCAATGCCAGTAATATTACCGGCTGTTTACTTGCTACGCCGGAACACGGCAACGCAAAAATGATGTCATTAGCAAGCAAGGGAACAGTGTCCACTAAGCTTTCTTCTTCTTTCTTATTGTATCTTTTCGTATATCAATCTGAAATTCTGAAAATCTGAATACACAATGAATTCGCCTACCGTCTAATTATAGTGGCATTTGCGCTCTATGAACGCGAACGAGAAGAATTATTGTTATCTGGTTTGTATTTTTAAACAGGTTTTATTATTGTAAACAGACAGAATTTTTAATATAAATTTCGAAGTGGTCCACATAAATTTACTATCCTAAAAGAACCCTACTACAGTTTTATATGGTTCGTCCCCACACACATCGAATTATTGTTATGGGATTAGCACGTTTTAGTTATTTTTGTGACAAACGATTAGAAACGGATGTGAAGCGTCTGACATAATGAAATGTTTGATCTTGTTCGAAACCGCGCAATGCCTTAAGAAAACGCTGTCAACTTATTATTATCGTATTGGAACACTGAAAATCAACCGCCCACGTTGGTTATACATACGTTAGCAAGGTAATATAGGTAATATAAAAGCTCAAGTTAGTGTAGGTATCACGGATATACAGGGTGTTGCAAAACTACCCGTAAAGCCGAAAGGAGGTTAAATGGGGCCTTATAACGAGTCCATTCACAATATTTAAGAACCGTAGTAACGCTGTATAACATACCCCAAAATAGAAAAACTATTAAAGTAGACAATTATTAGGTAAAATAGGTACGTAGGCCTTTCTGTTAAATAATCTGGTTTTCTGACATGACAGCTTGCTAGGGTTGACAATATTTTTGGCTTTAATAATTAATTCTACTTTTTACGGGGTATTTTGTAACACGTTGTATAATACTTGGTACTCAAGCTTTTAGCTGTTCAAATAGAAAAGAGGATTTGCGCGTAATTGTGACTAAAAAAACGAGCCAAGCTACAAGCACTTACGATAACGGCAAGAGATAACCTGCCTCCTAAGCCAAAACAGTTAACGTTTTATTTTGTGTATTTTCAGATATCTTCAAACACTTCCGATTTTGAACAGTTTCAGATATGTTCTTCAAGTTTTCTTCAAACTGTCTATTAACAGATGGAAATTTGAGACGCTGGGTAGTTTAGATTCCTTACGTAGTTAATTATTTATTAATAGTAGATAGCTCTGTCCGTGCCAGTGTCGAGTAAGTAGGTAGTTTCAGATGCCTGATTCGAAACCGCATGAAAATCTTCCCATGTGAGGGTCACGACTTGATGGACGAAGATAAATTGTGCGTATGTCGAAATATTTTGTAAACGTATGGAACCTACAGCGTAGCGTAGCTGTCAGGTGCGTATGTACCCTCACCCCCCAAGAAAAATGACAGAAAAACGTTGTGAAAACATAAAATAAAGTCAACTCCCGTCATAGAGTCCTTTGTGTGCCAAGCCCAGGAAATTCATTAATTATTTTTATGTTTAGCAACCACCGCACAGGTTCAAGCTATATACTAATAAATCTTTTTACAATAGTAGGCTTAAACCCAACGGCAAAGGATTAACGTCTTTAACAATTTATTATTTTATTGTATCCAAATTCTCAACAGAAATGTGGCGGATTTGCTTGGGCTTGAAAATACCCGACAATAATTTTAGCGTTCGAATTGTAAATGGTATATGATTTATTTTTCTTTTGTACACTATTTCCAAAGGTGTACTGGTTACAGTGGTAACATAATTAATCGTTATTAATCTTTGAGTGATGACTAAACTTAGTCGACATTCCTTGCGCAAGAAAATGCATCTTAGAACCGCTACAGGATTATAGTTTCGGAATTCTAACATGTAGTGAAGGCCATGAATAAAATTATTATGATTAGGTGTCATAAATACTGTTTGTTTCTTATATAGCAAGGTATAATACAGAAATCACCCTTCTGTTTAACGACACTTTGTTATTAAAATGGTTCCCACTTGCTTTCTAAAAAGGGAACATTTTATGTCTCTTATTTGTTTTTTTTTTACTAGTAAAGCTGTATATTTCTCAGAAAGACTGCAAGAACAAGCTGCATTAATAAGACTGAACAAGTTTGATGTCACTTTTTGCAATATCTGTAGGTTTCCATCTAGCTTTGGATCTGGTAAACTCTGTCTTTATAAAATCAATTACATCTCAGCTAATTAAATTAATTAGATCCAGTTGGTCTAATAAGTTTTAACATTCTCCATGGCACCACTTAACTCCACCTTATTCAACAAATGTTCATGGGAATGAAAGAGACATACTATATTATTGTTTATCAAGACAACTACGGAGATGAAACGGAAAGATAAAGGTAGAGCTATAATTAGACATTCCATCCCATTTGGCATTATGTTATGGAAACTACCTAGTCCCAATTGAACGGGCATCTCGATTAGTTTAATTAAAATGCAATTCAACCTTGCGAAACAAATAACATCTTCTGATTGTGCTCACGGCAGCATAGAGCCGAAATAGATGGTTTTGTTTTGAAGTTCTAAATCATAAATATTCACATAACAATGAATTTTGAAAACCGAATTCTATACCGAACTCTCCATAAACGAAGTAACTTGGAAAAGCAAAACGAGTACTTTATAATATTATATGAGTACCTATGCTTTATTATGATATTCACGTGTGGCGATAACGCCCAATACAGATAAACCACCGTGACGCTAACATACTTTTTAAGGGCTTGTGGTTTAATGTGTGGCGACGGAACCACTATCATTTCTTGCATCTAATTATTTATTAATGGCAACATTATTGAAATGTTATCTTATGGTAGTGAGTTGAAAACTAATTCAAGGAACAGTTTTCATTTTATTTAATTGCCCATATTAATACCACGCCAGATTTCAAGAAAAGTATACCTATTAATTTCGTTATATACATATACGGCAAGACATGATATAATAAATGATAAAGATATACGTTTTCGTTTTAATGTCACCCCCTGACTCCTACTTACCTTTTGAATTTATTACGGAGTCAATATTTGACATTAATAAGATACAATATATGTACAATATTATGTAAATTACACTGATATCGCATTTTTATTTTATAGCTGTATAGTGAATGGGCTCGCGCTGCAGTACCCACGCAGGCTCAGGGCGGATCGGGAACTTCACGGACACCGAAATATATTCGTACTTACTTTTAATTTTATAATTACGAGGGTCAAACTGAAAGTTCTTAGAAAATCAAAAACTGAGCAAACTAGCAAGTTATTAGTTTTATTATATCTTTTCAAAATAGTGTCCATTCACATCAATACACCGCTGCATCCGATGGAACCACTGAGAAAAGCACTTAGCCCACTCGTCCTTAGGGGTCTCTTCGACGGCCTTTTGAAACGCACCCACTGCTTCCTCGGTTGTCATAAAAAGTTTTCCTCGTAGTTTTTCTTTTATTTTCGGGAATAAATAAAAATCGCAAGGTGCGAGGTCGGGGCTATACGGCGGGTGACCCAGTAATTCCACGTCTGACGTCACTAAATAGTCGATCGTTCGCCTGGCGGTGTGCGACGAGGCGTTGTCGTGGTGAAGAAGGATCCTACTTCGAGGTCGTTTCTCCCGAACTTTTTCCAATACAAGTGGCAAACAATTGTTACTGTACCACTCGGCAGTAACTGTTTTTTGATCCTCTAAAACAATTGTCGCATAGTGACCTGTCCTTCCGAAGAACGAGGCCACCATCTTTTTTCCCACGCTTCGACCTCTCTTCACTTTAGTTGGCAACTCCTCGAAAGGAAACACCCATTGAGCAGACTGTCTCTTGGTTTCTGGATCATAACAGTAAATCCAGCTTTCATCACCCGTAAGTATGTCGAACACAGCATTTGAGTCACCTCCGTTAAATCTTTGAATCATTTCACGGCACCAATCAACCCGACGGAGTTTTTGGGCCTCGGTCAAATTATGAGGTATCCATCGGGCACAAAGCTTCCTGACCGCTAAATGTTCATGGAGGATTTTATGCACTTGACTCATACCGATGCCTAAGCTTGTCCGAATCTGCTGGTACGTCACTCTTTTGTCAGTCTCTATCATACGACGCACAACACTGATGTTATTTTCAGTCGTCGCCGTAGAAGGCCGTCCCTCACGCAGATCATCGGTGAGATTAGTGCGACCACGTTTAAACTCACTAAACCAGTTGTAAATAGTCGCACGAGATGGGGCTTCATCACGAAAGGCCAATCGAAGTCTATCATAGCTTTCTTGTTGACTTAAATGACATCGAAAGTCATAAAAAATCATTGCACGAAAATTTTCTCGCGTTACATTCATGTTGACGTGACACAGACAATTTTCAATTTGCCGCCAAATCGTAAAACAAATGACAAATGAATGAAATATATACTCAATAATATTGGCAAAGAGTTCCATTTTCAAAATTTAAACTTACTTTTTTATTATATTGTTTAAAAATGGCCAGTTCTAAAAACTTTCAGTGTCGCCCTCGTACCATCGCGCAATTATTGTCGTACTAAGTAAACAAGTGATGACGCAAGCACGGCACTTACTACCTCACATATTTAGGGTCATGACGTGTATATTAATTGTGTATTGTTGACTGCCAACGATCTCCTTCGTTGACACATGTGACACCTTGAGGGTAAAAAACTATGGACAGTGAACTCTATTAAACCTGTTATGAGTGTGACTCATTGCAAATCTATTTTCATCTCTAAATAACAATGAAAATCGGCGTCTTTGATTGATGAACTCGTGCTTTAATGGTAATAGAGTTGAACACAAGTGTGAGAAATAAATATGTGTTATTAGTTAAATTCAGTTCTAAAAATACTTATTTCTGTGCCTATAGTAAATTTCCTGATCTTCTAATCTGCTCTATATCACATTTCTGTAAAACAGTTACTTGGAAACAGATGTTTTGACTTAGCTTTAAGTTTCGTTTAATTGTTTTCTTTTATAATTTAGCAGCTAGTTAAATTAAGATTATTATTTGTAATCGTTTGCCTTCCTATTCATATATAAAAAAATATAAAATAAATAAATTTATTTGTCAACATGGGGAAACCTGTGATGATGCCAATGACGATCCAAAGATGAGCACAATGTATTTTCCGTGGACTCATTACTGTCGTCACACAATTTGGAGTAAAAAATTAAAGAAGTACGTATCATTATTTAGTTTGAAATATAGTAGTGCGTAAAATACAAACGTAGCATTTTTTGTCATTCGCATTAACGGAATGTTGAGTAAATGAGTAGGTATTTTCTAACTGCCGCATTTAGAAAGTAAAAACCATTAATTAAATGAAATACTCGTACTTTCATGACGTTTATTAGGTATAGCGTAAGTTACGACGATTTTAAACGAGTTGAGGATCCATGCAGTAATTATAGTAAAGTTAATCCGTCAACAAAAAAAAAGATCAGAAAGAGAAACAAATAATGAGATTAAAAAATGCCAATTAGAAAAGCACTAGAATAAATAAATAAAATAAACAAATAAATATCTTGGACAAATTGTACCCATTGACCCAGCCCCAAACTAAGCAAAGCTTGTACTATGGATACCAGGCAACGGATAAACATAGGTACTTATATAATGTAGATAAATACATACATAAATACAGACAACATCCATGATTCGGGCACAAACATTCGTATTCATCATACAACTGTCTGCCCCTACCGGGATTCGAACCCGGGACCTCTAGCTTCATAGTCAGGGTCACTAACCACTAGGCTATCCGGTCGTCATTATTATTAGTCGTTTATCGTCGTTTGTAATTATAATTACAAACGTCTACGTTGCAAGAAAAGGAACAAACTCAGCTATCGCTGCGCTTACGCTTCCGCAGTAACCGCCAGCGCTTGTATCCCTGTTGACACGATGACAAGAGTGTCTTGTATAGCAGGTTGATTGGCGAGAACTAAACCTATCGAGGTGTTATTGAAACTTACGGAAAGCGTTAAACCATCACATTGATAGCCAAACAGCATTTTCCTCTACTATTATCCAATTAAAAGCAATGTTGTCCAATCAAGTCTATAATCAACAGTTCTACATTGATTTATTATTAATAACGTATTAAGACGTAAATCAAACGCGACGTACAACCGCAACGCACGTTTAAGCCATTTAGAGTTGTTAGATGTCACTATAGCGCGCTGAGGCGTATAGGAGTCATAAAATCAGCATAATTAGCGCCTGCCGTCGTTTACATTAATTCCTAAACAATTCTCATTCGAACAACATTGAATTAGAACCGTAATTTGTACAGTTCGCCGAGGCGTTACCACGGAGGACTGTCATTAACGACGACTTTTAATGTTTACTTGAAGCAGTTTAGCATAGCAAATAATAGACATGTGACATTCTTCAACATATTAATGCATTAGGTGGAATGTTACTGTATGGTAAACAAATCTGGTGAGCATCCATTGCTTGTGTCCCTTGTATCTAAAAATATAATAACAAAACTACAGCCAATCAAAAAAGTTTGGAAATGTTGAGGTACCCGCTGTTAAACTGGTGTTTCTTTTACAATAGGTATTCGATGGCCGTTGTGACCCTGAGATATGATCTTAACCTTAAACTAAACGTAGACAGTAACTAAAAAATAAAAGCTTAAAGCTGGCCCATGCTCCTACTTTTTATGTAGGCTTATTTTTGGTTCCAATCTCGCATGATGGAAGGCGAAGATGAGGCCAAAGATGGTACACGTTTGCTAGAAGGCGTCTGTTCACTTTGGCCTTACACACTTGGCCTACTACAAGGTACTGCCTAAGATTCATTTCAATAAAACACACTATAAACTCTCATTTATTTTTTGAGATCGGTTCTCTTATTGTCATTCTTATCAGCACCAAAAAAAGTAGCTCACAAAATTATTGATAATCGTCAAAAACAATGGCAGATCTATGTTTGTTATGATCTATGTTTTAATCGAAAGTTAACTATCATAATTTTTTTAGTTCCTTTGCATAACTCTATGGAAATTATCGTTGGCCTTTTCGTTCACTATTCCTGCCCATCAGCCCAACAGACGCTATTTGCTCCAAAGCCACTGATAAACACAGTGAGTCATCGTGGAGTCGAACATAATGTCGATACGTGAGCACAAGTGTATGAAATGATTAACGACTGGTGGCCGTATTCATCCGATACAGAATCAAATATGAATTATCGTCAATCTTGGGCCTAACATCCACTGAATCGACGAAGCGTGTAGATTTATTTCGCGGTGTCTAATTGAACATACAGTGATTGAAAATGGTATCTAGGTACAATAGATTTCTTTTTTTAAATCTGGTATAAGAACAAAGGTATGTCAGTACTGTTTTATCAATGTACCTAATCTGTTCAATTTTATTTTGTTGTTATACTAGTCCTTTAGCAATACCTACAGATACCGCGCCGATGATAAAAGTCCATCGAGGAAATGGGCGAAAATCTTAGGAATCCTGATATAGGCGATGCGGCTAGCAACCCATCCCTATTTTCATTCCCCTTTCCATAGTTACGGCTACAATCATGCTAAAAGTGGCCTTTAGGTCTTGTTACCTTAGGCTCTGTCTACTCCGTGAGGGTTAAAGACGTGATTTAAGTATACCTACACAAATTCAATGTCACCCTATTACAGTTTAAAATAATAATTTAGCCCCGTGACAGACCGATAGCGAAGGCTTTGTTATAAACCGAGATCGGACAAATTTGCGTCATTGCTCGCAATAATGTGGACATGACTCAAAAATTAATCATTTAATTAATTTCTCGAAATAAAATTTGAACTCCCGGAGATAAAAATTTACACATGCATATAATTATTAGCAAAATGTTAATTAAAGTGGCAGTTGTCATTCTCGTAAATCTTTTTATATAATAAAGAAATCACGATCCTGCTAGATAATGATTATTATTTCTGATAAAAAAGTTTTCTAGTTCTATAGGTATAAAACCTCCGTGGATATACTTATTCTTAATATATGTATTTTGACATATTTGATTAATTTTGGCGTCATGTCCACATTATTGCGAGCAATGACGCAAATTTGTCCTATCTCTGGTTATAAATCCTTGACATCCTTTAAGTATGGAACCTTAAAAACCTTTAACAATGTCTTAAAAAATGCTTTACCTTTTAAAAACTATTTGTCTAAAGTTGTGGGAAAGTTTATATAAGTCGGGCTCTCCTCGACATTGGACATAGGCGCCGTGCAGACGTCATAGCACGTAAATCAGTGAACAGTGAAATTTGGCAGGCGATGTTACCGGGCGCGCTCGATTTATAGCAGCGTCTTCTTTACGACTTTCCCGCGGAAACTACCTTTTATTCCGAGATTACACTCTTATTGTACTTGCGCTCCAAATGCATCTTTTATAAGTATTCCGGAACGACGAGCGGATCAGTGGCTTTGTTTGGCCTCCATTAAAAAAACATACATACATAAATCACGTCTTTATCCCTAACGGGGTAAATAGAGCCTAAAGTAACAAGACCTAAAGGCCATGTTTAGCATGATTGAGGACGTATAGGTGGAAAGGGGAATCAAAACATGATGGGTTGCTAGCCGCGCGCGTCGCCTATAACATGATTTCCTTGATGGGCTTTTTCCATCTGCGCGGGAATAGAAGCAACTGGTACATTCTATGTTTTTTCTGTACTCCCAGACCAGCATGAAATATTATTATTATTTAAAAAAAACACGGTCAAATATCAGTTTTTGTAATGCTGTATAATTACTTACATTTTCAGAGCTAGAGTTGTTGACTGGCCAATAATGGGACTGTATTTTGCCATTTACTCCGTAGACCATGCTTACAGTCTGCACACAGCAACACGCGACAGTTTGTTATTTCAAGTGTCAATTCGCCACCGTAGTCATAAAAGTGTGTCGGGTTAAAAGATAAGTATTGTGCACTCAGTGTTTGGGTGTTCAGTTGCAAGGAATTAGGGCCGCGTAGCGCGTGCCTTGAAGGCGTGGTGGTTTGTGCAGATTTTATCGTAACACAGATCTTGTTCTAAAACTGGATATGACGCATTTTGAAGGCGTAACTTGCGTTTTGATTCAAAAATAGCCACAAATAAAAGTTTATTTTAAAATGGTCAATAATAATTGACGCATTCCCTGCCACAGCTTTGCCCTGAAACCATGTCAGATGCATCAAAGACATACACTGATAGTATGCCTAATGTGCCTTTGGGTTAGTGAAGTTGTTGAATCATCACTACATAGTATAAAACAAAGTCGCTTTCTCTATCCCTATGTCCCTATGTATGCTTATATCTTCAAAACTATACAACGGATTTTGATGCGGTTTTTTTAATAGATAGAGTGATTCAAGAGGAAGGTTTTTATGTATAATTCTACGCAGACGAAGTCGCGGGCAGAAGCTAGTAAACAATAATTTGAAGGTACCTACGTCAATACTCCGAAAATAATTAGTTCACTTTCTTTAAATTTAATTACAACAATCAATTTTATATGCTTTTCACCTATGCGTATAGGCGTCTACACATACAAAAATGACGTCTTTATCCCTTACGGGGTAGACAAAAAAGCCCTAGGTAAAAATACCTAAACACCACGTTTAGCATTATTGTGATGGAAAGGGAAATCAAAATAGTGACGGGTTGCTAGCCACATCACCTATAACATGATTAGAATAGAATAGAATAGAATAGAATAACGTTTATTGTTTAACTGTGTACAGATATGTTAACAAATATATAATTCGAACCAACAGTTTATCCATCACGGACGTACAATATATGACACTTATTACTAAAAAAAGTTAATACAGGGATTGCTAAGATTTACGCCCATTCCCTCGATGGGCTTTTACCATCTGCGCGGGAAGAGAAGCAACTGGTACATTCTATGTTTTTCTTTGCTCACTGGCCAGCATGGAAGTATAGACGTCCACACCCCACAATCACACTGAATGTTGACGTAAGTATGCAAAAATCTACTTGTAGGTTCACATCCAACCTCTACATTGGCAGGATCAACAAAAAGTTAGTTAAGCCATCCACCCCTAAATTTCAATTGAGGTAAATAATATAAAGTAGCCACTTGTGATAGATCTAGGTCTTCGACACGGCGGTCTGACGTAACCTAGACTCACGCTATTGAACTCATTGAGGCTGGATCAGAGCAGGATGACTGATTGTGATTGGTTTGTACCGATTATCTAGCCGTGTCTGCCGCGAGTCACATTGTGGCGAATAGATAACCGGCCGAGATAACGACAATGAGATCATGTATCGATTTATCAGTCGCTCTGTTATGATTGAATTCAACGTTTACTTAAAGCTTGGAGTTTGTAAGCTGTATAAAAAAATGTATACTTTGATGATAACTGATAACAATTGTTAGTATTGTCGCTTAGGTAAAAACGCCAAGGTACCATTTACTAAATATCACGGGTTTTAATAACCGGAAAGATTTAAAGCAATGATTTTAGAGTTTATATAAGGTTATATAGACATATACTCCATGTTTTATTAAATCAATAGCTGAACCGACAAACTTCGTTTCGCCTTAGAATCAGTTTCTGTCATTTCATCAGAGAGGGGCAATTTTTTAGAGTTTTTATTCATTAATCTGCTATTCGGGGTGTAGATAAATTCAACAATCATCGATCGCAAAAGTCGATGAAGCCGTTCTTGAGTTATAAATAACATAAATAGCCCGTCTACTTGTTTGTAGTAATGTAATCACGAAAGTGAAACAATTTACATTTACATAAAAACTGAATATGTACTTACCTACCTTAAAACTTTCGTTTTTTACAATTCCAAGTGACGACCTAAGTTATTACGGCGACGGCGTCTGCGCGACACAGGCCCAGAGTCTACTGCGGAGGCTGCTGAACAAACACATTGTAACCTTTTGTATATTATGAATGAAGACTTTTTTACGTTACTTTACTTTATTAAGTGCAATTTGAACTTGAAAAGCAATTGGAGCCCTTTTTGATACAACTAAAGCTCAAAAATTCAATCTAAAATGTTGTAAAGTTTACCGGTGAACTGTACGCAAACTGTAACTTTAGTACCTATCATGTCGCAGGTGCACTATCACATAAATTGTTGGTAGTATTTATGTAGGTTGTATCTTGTACCACCCGTACCTCAATTAAGTAACGAATAAATTATCCAAACACGCAACTTAGCAAGTTATAGATCATTGGAATGTGGTAAATTTATGATTTTAAAGCAATTAGTATTAAACAAATGGCTTAATCTGATAAAGAATTGACTCAATTTTTTAATTTGCTGTGAGAGAAGGGTGGTCTTTACATAATTTCATCTGCTAATACGATTGCTAATAAGAATACTGTAATATTTCAATAGATATAGTTATCATATTTTACATACACTTAAAGTACCTAGAATATGAACAAAATGCTACTACTATGCTAGATGCTACTCCGCTACTCACGTGCAAGATAACCAAGCCAACACAAAACTTTGATAATGATCCCGGATCGAAACGCGTCATTGTTGGTGTGGTGTAAGGGATAATTAAGTTTGTGAGATTTAAATGTGTTTTATGTGGCAGTAATGGAGGGAAGGATTGCATGGAAAGCTTGTATATTTCACACAGGCTTGGTTATCTTCCACGTGAGTAGCGGAGTAGCAAGGTAAATATTTTTTGTTCATCCAACTTTCCGTCGTAAGTCAAAAAAAACTTCAACATTAAGGAGCTGCTACGCACTCTGTCCTACGTATTTGTTTCTTATGTTACTAAAGGATAAGCATTCAAATAATTATGGTCACAAATTAAACCACAGTATTTTTTATAGGCTTACTTCCTCTCTGGTCCAAAGCTTACGTAATGTTTTCAATGGGTGGTCGTCACCGAATGAGGTGAATTACTTTTTGTCACGGGGCAAAAAGTGTGCTCTCTTTTTAATTGGGCCACGTGTAATGTCGTCATTTATGGTGAAAAACTATGATGATATCATTTCCTGATTTGGACGGGCGAGTAGACTTTTGTCTTATTACGCTATCGTAAGTTTATACCTATCTCAAGTTAAAATTATTGCTTGTATTTCTGAAAAAAAAAGAGTATTCATGGCATCTTTAATAGACGTGATTAGATACCGCATTTCGAATATTTCGATGACTGTGTGATACTTGTAATTCCGAAACGTAAAGAAAATGATCAAAAAGCGAAACTGTATGTAAAGCAAGTAACCCTAATGGCTTGGAAATTGCCGTAATTTTTTCCGGTTGCAGTGTGGGGTGTTACGTGTTACCCGTCAGCCCGTCACATGGGCACCTCTGTGGTATTATCGCTTATGACTTCACCGGGCAAAAACTCACGTCGGCCCGATTCATTGATGTCGTCTTTAGATGGTTAGCGATAGACGACGGTCACGTACTTGCATATTTCCGATAGTAGGGTCCCGTAGTGGAAACGGATATGACTGAAACACAAACGGGTTGTAATTTGTGGAAGAATTACTAAGAAAGACTCCTTAAAACCCATCTCTAATTTCGTCCTGTCGTTGAGTGAAATGAATCCTTCAATCAAACTTTAGGCGTATTCCGTCATTTGAAGGATACTTAAGTACTATTAGGTGGCTTACTTTGACTTACGCCGCTCTTAATATTGAGTGAGTAAGAAACAGTCTTCTTCAAAAATAAGTGTACACTTACGTTGCGGCTGCAAACACCGCCTATTACCACGGTATCCTGATTCGGCGTTTCTATTGTAGTCTTTCTGTTAGAAGAATTAATATACTGACGAGCAAAAATGAGGGGTCACTTTTCGTACAACTTTGTATGGGAAGTAATCCGTTATTTTTGGTCATCAGTGTAGTTTGATAACGATAGAGCCGCTAGCTAAGGTACGAATACACAAAATTTGTTCAGTTTTGAAAACACTGCTTTACATCGTTATTGTATTCGTGTAAGAAACTTGAAAGACTGAACGGCGATACGAATCATTGCATGGAAGATTTACCCAACGCGGTGACTAAGGGGAATTCCTATGTTTTAGTCTAATGGAACATAATAGAGCTAAATTGTATGAATTCTTTGATTGTTACATATGTATTTAGTAAGCATCTATGAATATGAGTCTTGCTTTAATAGGAAACCCAGTACCCACTAAACTCTTTACTTCCTTAGGTATGAACCTATAGGTAGGTACCTAAAATTTAAGCTAAGACACCTTGCTACACCTACAATTATTATTATTTTTACATATATCAACCTACATTAGTGTCCCATTGCAGGGCAAAATCGACATCCACATCTCCTTTAAAAATGATTCTTCATATCATTACATTGCTGGCGCCCGGATTTCATAGTGGTATAAAAACCTGATAATGCTGTTGAATACACAAGTTCTTGCGTCTTGGATGTTAAATGTAGATAATTATTATTAGTAGGTACTCATAGTACAACGTTTGATTCCTTTGGAACTTGATGAATTGGCATCAAATGCCTATTTATTTATGTGAGGCTTAAATGGGATTGGGCCGAGCAGCCGGATACATCCACAAAGATGTGCACACTCAGTCACGTGGTGGGTACCACCGGACGGCAAAGCAGGCCGAGGCGGAGATGGCGCGATGACCTCTGAGCCTTACCATGATGTCTTTCTTAATTCGATTCAATTCAAACTCAGTTCAGGTTTTAGCTGTCATTTTGATATTGGATTTGATAGCGAGCGAACCCAAACAGAATCGCATTAAGACGTCATGGTAAGGTCCCAGGAGGGTTACCATGACGTCTTAATGGGATTCAGTTTAGGTTCGCTCGCTGTCAAATCCAATATCAAAATGACAGCTAAAACCTGGGGCCTTACCACGACGTCTTAATGCGATTCAATTCCGATTCAGTTTAGGTTCGCCCGCTGTCAGATACACACTAAAAATGACAGCTAAAACCTGAACTAAGTGTGAATTGAATCGCATTAAGACGTCATGGTAAGTCCTCTGAACGTGAAACTGGCTGGAAGGGGAGATATCAAAAGGGTAGGCCTTTGCCCGGCTTTGATATAGACCGATATAATAATATATGTTTTTTAAACTCTTTACTGATAAATAGATCGGTATCAGTATGTGTCTACACTGTCAATCGTGCGTTACGTTTGCTAGTAAACATGTCAGCAGCGAATGCAGCAAATAGTAAGCAGGCGGCTATTAGCACGTGTTAGTGGGCAACTAATTGGCAGATTTGAATCGAGTCAATAAAATAAATCAATAAACTAATGTGATACCGCGGGCGTATTCGGTTACGGCACGCGCTAGATTCGGCGTCTGGATATTAACAAGTCAATCGTGTTAATTAGTGCGACGCCAGCGCCATCGCTGTAAAGTATGCTTGTTTTTTTGTAGATAGTGATAAGTATTCTTGACGAGCAAAAATATCGGATCACACTTTGTACAAAGTTATACAAAAAGCAGCCCGTTATTAAGTTTGCTCTTTAGTGCATTACCAAAAATATCGTAACTACTAAGTACCTAAAAAGCATATATCGCGAAACATCAAAAAATATTGATGCCAATAAATTCTTTGAGAAATATTAATTAAGAGTCGGTAAAGTAGAAAAGCGATAAAAAGGAACTAAAAATGATCATACAAAAAATCGTTGACATATTTAAGCATTTTATGTCGAAACGTAACTGTTACATAAAAAGTGGCACTCACATTTAATATCTACAAACCTAGTCTTTATTTGCACGCTAATGTAAAGTTAATTCAAGTTCACGCCCAATCATGTTAGTGACTATTATAATTTTTGTTTGTTGACATATTTTCGGCTTTTTAATACATCTTTCGCGAAAGATTTTCTTTAACTTCTGAATAACTATCAAATTGTCAATTGAAATAACAACTTATGGGGTAAAGCCCGGGCCTGTAATCGCACGATTTGTGCCGTTATTACTTCAGAATAACGTCTTTACTGACATTGTGTATTTACACCTTTTTGTAAGTGAAGTAATAGTCGTGGATAGTATAGGCTATGTATAAGCATACTATCGGAATAAAACCGACTTAACCGCCAGACGTAACAAGGCTCGTGTTCTGTCAAATCTTATTTTCTTTGTGAGTTTTATGTATCGCGTCACAACATTCGTGACTCCACTATACAATACAAGCGACAAGAGTAGGTGTGCTGTATAACTTTATTACTGGATTGTTTAAGACAAATTTATTACGAGCGGCTGACAGACTCCTAACACAATGATCTACCAGATTATTCAGTACTTGAAAACTAATGACCTATAACGGAGATTAGACAGACGACAACTTAGTTAGAGGTAATTCTGGCCACTTTGACGACATCTTATCAATTCAAAATCATTACATTACTCATGATCGTAGAACAAAGACGGATGTCATATTTGCCAACTTTTCAGTAAAACTGTTTTAATCTTGGAGATTGGTACCTATTTATACTATAACTTTTAAACGATTACGCATTCTTCTTTGAAACTTGGCAATACGGTTTTGACAAGGGTTCTTAGGGGTTTGTGCTATAGATTTTATCTCTCTATGTTACGTAAATTTCTTAAAAAACGCCAATGTTCAAGAGATATATATACTGAAGGCGAATGTGAATTCCGCCATTATTTAACGGATTAACTTACTAAAACATTTTCTATTCATGTCTTAGAGTTATAAATGTGTGTGTGTGTGTGATATTTTTCGTCTGATTTGAAATTTAAATAAAGCACACAAATATATTGCAATTACAGTAATCAAAAATGGCGTATTTATATATTTTAAACAAAAAACCACAACAGCTTATTCGCTAAAATATCATTACGCGCTTGAAGCGATGTGACTTTGATTAGAACATCGACGTAACTGCGAGTACGACGACGGCATGTCAAACGCGTCTATGTTCTTAGACCAAAAATCAAATCCGGCGGTATTCCAACTCGATAACTTTGTAATAAGTAAAAAATAGAGAAAATAAAAGTGTCAGTTTATAAATTTCAACGTTTTAGGTACGATTTTCGATAAATCGTTGGGTCCGTCGTTTTTCGAGAGGATCACGACGTACCTATTAGTTGTCGTACCTGGCACTCTAGTCTTGACGTGATTCCATATTTTGCCATTTAAACATCTATACATATAAATTTCCATTAACAAAGTACTGAACGTTATTTTAGTTCAGTCAGAATCGTTAACGAGAAATTTATGTGAACAATTTTGGCCGTGACATTCGAAATTTTCCCTATTGATGTAATAATTAATGATGTAACGGTTTCGCGTGCAATAAGACAATATGTACGTGACACATGTCGCTATAGGTGTGTTCATTACCTCACAATTAATAATAGAAATCGGAATGATCGGAGCTAATTAAATTACTCTAAGCAACTTCCTTGTTAGTCATGTGCACGTCACGAAATAAAAACAAAAGGCGAAATGCATAGATGTATTATAATGACGGTGATACTACACGAATAGCATTATCGACGTGCAAATTATTTCTTCCTGTTTCATCGAATTGAACCATAAACCTCTGCAAAGCAAAAATATAATAAAACAGTAGAGAGAAAGAACATTTCCCCAGAATCGGATGATAAAAAGAAATCATTTTCATTAAAAGCTTATTATTAATGGTTCGTTAAATATACCATGGGTTTTTTTCACCATAGGTAAATACTAGTTGGTCCACTATTTTTAATGTCAGGAAACATATATAGCTATGTGATAAATACTTTTATGTGACAGGCTACATGGCAAAGGTAACTGTCTTCACTTTTACCCGTAGGCATTGTTGGAAAATACATATTTTGGTTGGTTATATCAACAAAGCTGCGTACGTAATTCATGACTCGGTTTTACCTTCCGCCTATGAATTGTAGTCTTTTTTCCTTAAATTATCAGTGGAAATAACACTATTGCTAACACACCAGGAAATAAACTTATTATTAGAGAAAAGCAAAATATACCTACAAAATTATGAAGAAAACCTTAAACTCACAATTAATATTATTGACCATGACCTTGAGAAAAGTCCATTCATAACAAGCGTTTACTGTCTGCTATTATACTGGTAGAATAAGAAGAATCTTATCTAAAAGAATACGTAAAGATTTTGTTCACATCAGAAATGTGCATGTTCATCGCCGTCGCCTTCGGCTGGTGTTGTAAATACCTACAATCTATGGCAGGCGTAGTCAAACCGCCCTAGGTGCGTAATGTAGCACTATAATTCTAGTTTTCCAGTCATCTACGCCTATTTCAGTGCGACCGTATAGATTGTAGGTATGTCGTGACGCAGTTGTTATTCGGGCCACTCGCGAGACGACCGTAAAACAATCTCGTAACTTCCCTGGCGCCACTTTACAATGTGTCTTTACGATCTTTTAACTTTCAACTACTTATTATTGTCTCATTTCAATAAACATAAGTACTAATTAGAGTTATCTCGGATAGCACAATCACGGCAAACGATTTTGCCTTGATAATTGTTGAGATGGTTTTATGCGTTCTTAATTGGTAACGGTCGTTTAGCGCGAATGCAGAGTACAAAACAATTGCGCTGTGTTGTAACGCGTAATACACAGGCACTACACTGTACAGATGTGTGTACCTACAGTTTTTCTATTCTTAATGTCTCTAGTCAAACTTCGTGTTTCTTCAGTTCAAACATTAATCATATCAAAAACGAAGTTTACCGAGCCCTAATGCCCATTGTTTTTAGTTAAACACACCATTTCCAGCCTATATTATAATGTTCCACTGCTGGGTACAGGCCTTCATTGAATGAGTGGCTTAGTTCCCACGCAAATCCAGTAAGTATTTCCTTTACATGTACCAATGAACTGCTTAGCGGTTTGTGTGCAGGACTCCTCGCGATGTTTTCCTTCACCCAAAATCTTACAATTACGCACATTAAATTCTGAAAACTCAGAGGTGCAAGCGAGGATTCGAACCCATGAACCCTCTTCTTGAATGACCACATTATGGTCATTCAAGAAGAGGGTTCATGGGTTCGAATCCTCGCTTTTATATCGCGTTTGATACATATCAAACCTATAAAATTTGATATAAAAAGCAATTTCCCAGACAAAATGTTTATGACAGGGTGGGAAACGCACTATCTTTAGCAAATGCTTTAAACATGCAATCGATATTTATGAGAAACAGAAGTGATAGACTGATAAGACTAGGTACTTAAACTAAATTTGATTATTTTCCAGTTCTGATAGCCGCTGAGCTTTGCTTTGTTTGCACTTATTGTACAATGTATTTAAGAGTATCAGGGTCACTAAAAGCAACATTATTTTGTATTCGCTAACTTTGTATGTGAAAATACCGGTATTTTATTTTGGGTAAATACAATTTCCAGGTAGGTATATCGGCCCGTCTATTTGGGAACTTTTCTTTCAAAAGTCGATTAGTGGCTAACTCTAAACGTGCTACTAGAATTACCATTATCTACATGCGTATCACTGAAATTGTTAATGTTTCCACTGAACAACACGGTGCATACTTGAATCCCATTTAAAATTGTTAACAAAATTATCTAGATAGCGTTTTACTGTTAGGTAAACACATTGTTGATCAAACTGGCACAATAATTATATTCATAACTCATAACCAATTGAATCCGTGACTAATAAACAATGCACTAAGTATTTCAACTCAACAAATTAAGATGCGTCCGTAACTAATCTTCCTGACAGCTTTATTGTTAAATAAATCACTTGAATAGACACTTCTGCGCTAGTGCACTGTATGTGCCCTTTTTTAATAAATTAATGAAAAAAGTAACACTAACTCAATTATCAGGCACTGTGCGAGACTTGTCAAAGGCCAAGAAGTGATAATTATAGTAGATTGTTCAACAAGGGACTAAAACAAGCCATAATTACACGAGATGCTTAGCCACTCGAGCTCATCGAGCGAGGGTAGCTATAGTTAGTGTCATTATGGTTGTTTAGTCTCGCGTTAAACACTCTACTTTTCACTATGAATGCGAGGAAAAAAACGACTTTCTATACAAATTTACAATATCTAATTACAACAAAGTTTCTTACAATTATGTACCTAATTAGAATCGTTCGTACAATATGTAATTCGTTAATTCATCTTCACTGTATGGTGATGGTGACATTTTTGGTCCATAATTTCAGAAGTTGCACAATTATTTGGTGAAGTATAACTTTTTCTACAACGTAGACGAGTAGCCTGTAATCAATTCCAGAGCCACAACCCTTGAGGCAACCGGCCTCGACCAACTCTTTTGTACATAAATTCCTTTCACAATTGGTAGAATACATAAATAAGTTCCGAATAAAAAACCTAAATAGCCGTGCACCAACAATTTTGAAGAACAACTGACAGCACTTTATATTTGTTCGTCAACACGGCGCGCGGCAATGGACTAGCGCTGGTCAGCCACCAACAGCCAAAAAGATTTAAACTAAAAAATTATTACTATCAAAATAGTTGCACAATATTCAAATGGCAAAAAAATTGTTCTGCGGTTCCTTTTTTAAAGTGAAGCTTCTAATTCTTGCATATTTAGCCAACAAATTCAAACTTGAAAACTATTTGAAAACTAATTGGACCATGCATAATAAAATAAATTCATCCTTAATATAATTAAATAGATGTATTCGTAATCATGAATCGTGTTTCACGAAATCGTTATTTTTTAATATTTTTGCACAGTTGTTGTCATTTTGAGGTTATTTCCCCGCTCTCAAATTTGTCTATACTTGCACAATCACAAACATCATGACATGGCTGTTTAGGGATTCCCAAAGTAAATTAAAAAAAAAACTTTTATCCCTAGAGATCAAAAAGGAGCTTTAGTCCCGGTATGCAGAGACTAAAGTCATATTTTAAGAGCATGAGAAGTGAACAAGATTTTTATCTACTAGCAGCATCGTTTATCTAAGCCTATTTAAAAAATGCGCCTAAAACTTCACGAAACGGATTCTTACCTTTTTCGAATCATGTCCCACAGCTACGCACCACAAACGAACACATTGTCGCTGCTATAAAACTTTTATCAAAGTCAGTAACTTTCTATTTTTCACTGTGTAAAGTTCGTGTTCCCACAGGAGACACGACCGCTTTAGGCAATGGATGGACTGCAGACTATCCTGGGTCCTACTTCGAGGTTTTGTGCCGAATGTCTGGCGGGAGACTGAACCAATAGCCGACAGTTTAGGTGAACGAAAATGGAATACTTATAAGCCGATATAGTAACTAAAGTGTAGGCTTATACACAAAAAATGTCTCGATCGCGTTCACGTTAACGTCTCAGTTACTTTAACTTTTTGACGCAAACGCGCGAATTAATTTGTAACCGAAAACTTACACTAAGCTTACAAAGAGTGTCAACAAAATAATAAGTAGCTGCTCAAACATATTTCAACGCGTTCTTGATAGTCAGATGTTTTGAATAGCGCACATTTTTCATGGCACTTCAAAATATCGATCACAGTTAAACTCTTTTTACCTTTTTTCAAACAATAACGTTCATGCGGTTATGTAGATTCTTCCAGCAAATAAAATTAACAGATGAACACGATTGAACTGCGATTTGCTTTACCTACAGTATCGCACAACGGTGACCGCACAATGTTTTATAGTCTCCGACAACAGAATCCAATTTTATTGTGGTAAAGTATGATGGTACAAAATTAAATGGGCCTTTTTAAATCAGTTCAACCTTTACACAACAATTACCGGCTTATATACAGGTATATTTCTATTTTATTTATTGTTTTAATTTTAACGTTTATTTGGGCACAAACGGTAACTTTAATATGTGAAAATATATTTTAAAAATATGTTTGAGTTTGATTCTGTCAATTCTATGACTATGAAGAAATTTTAGGGATTGGTATCCCCTAGAGTCGTATGATATTTTTCCGTATGTGCATAATGTATGTAGGTATAGTTTATACGTAAAACCCGCTTTTACATCATAACCGATTTAACTATTTGCTACACTATTATGGCATTTTTATACAAGATATTCTACTGTAGATAGTAAACTTCGAAAATGCAAATTAATGTAGTCAAAATAATTTATAACACTTTTCCTAACTTATACAGGTAGTTAGTTGCGTACAAGATTCCGTGGCCATTCATATTTCTTTCGAGCCATATGGCGCTATTAACAAAAGAGGTTGTTAATGTTCTTTTAACGAATACTATCTCGTGATTGAGTAACGAACAAATACACTTTCCAGGCAGGCGCCGGCGCCGCCGCCCACGCTGTCAGATCATCGTAGGTGCTGACAAACTGCGTAAATTAGATGAGCGTTCTTAATCAGAATGTGTGGTGACGCGAATGATAGGCTTTTGTTTTGTAGCGTCGCGGCTAAAAGTTTTAAAATAAAAGAGATGCTGGAATTCGTCTGCCAACTTTAAACACTTCTACATATTTGTGGTGAAGCGGATATAGGCTTCACAGAAAAAGAAAAAGTGTGTCCTATGCAGCCAGCCAGTGTTATAATATTTCTACGTACAAATACTTCTTTAAGTACAACAAGATATCTTCTACTGGTATCAAATGAAGATATCTCTCTTTGCACCAGACGTTACGCAGGGGAACCGAGTGTTTTTCGTAGATTTAACATAGATCCAAATCATGAACAATCTCATTTATTTGTCCAGGAAGTTTTGAGCCTACCAACATACTGAGTCAGGTCAGTTATATACGTTCCATTAGCAATCAATCAACGCATGCAGCGGGTATTGATTCCGTGTGTTTGAGCGGCGGGCGCAGTTCGCACGGTGCTTTCTCTATTTTTACTCTGACCGCAAAATATCATCTCCATCGGCTAGCGTCTCGCCACCGACGGCTTGGGTTGACATAACTTGGAGGGAACCAACAGCCAGCCAGTGTGAAACTTTTTCAGCTACAACAATAGTTCATGTTCTGCCTGCAAAACTGTGACAAGGACCACGTTATCATATCGTATGCTTAATGTAAGTTTTCGGTCACAAAATACGTATCGAATTTGTTTGCGTTAAAATTTCGAATGGGTACTACTTATTAAAAGCTTGTTGCCGTATATTAGGTATCTATTTGTATTTGTAACCGCATCTTTGCTCAAGATCCATCGGTTGCCTGCTTTGTGATAAAGATGCATGTATATAGTTAAACAGTTTTTTATTCATATTATGGTTTTTCAATAAAAATTACATAAAACTACTGTGAGACTCAATCATAATTACACATAAACGGATAACTCACGTATAAAAAGTCGAGTGATGCTCGACATGTTTCGGACTATTTATATGAGCATCACTCGACTTTTTATACGTGAGTTATCCGTTTATGTGTAATTAAAAATTACATAAATGGAATTAATACAAATTAAACTATTAAATTAAAAACTAATTAAAAACTAAACTAAAACTAAAACAGTTTTTTACTTTATATTTAACTAGTTTTATATTTTATTAGCGTCCAGTTTGCTCTATGTAACAGAATAGTAGATAATGGTTGAAACGTTGGTAGACTCCCCATCCCTATGAAATTAATTAAAAAGGAGAAAAGGAGGTCGGTTCTTCTCATCTTAATAATCTTTGAACAAACAATTTGATTCGTCTTCTTCGAACAGATTTTAACGTACAGTCAAGTGTAATAATATGTGTCTAGACAAAGATTCAAAAATAAGTACCATACGCTCTTACACCGGCGTAATAAGGTCGTGGGACATATTTTTGAGAAGTTCCTATCAATACTTATTTTTGCACTTAACCGTACCTACCTATACTGCTATTTATTGCTTTAAGATCAGATTCTAATGTTAAATAGTTTTTTGGGTACGTATGTAAACAGTATTGTGGTTGCGGTCGAAAATTATTAAATAATTTTATAATTTTCCAAGGCTTCTGCAATTCATACGGAAAATCCGGTATCTATTTGCTTTTCTTCAACATATCCACTCAATCTGCGAAGTACGAGTAGGTACAAATTTATCAGACGCTTCTTTATAGCAGCATGGGCCAGACGTTGTTTGTTTGTTGGAAATTAGAATAAATTTTAATGAAACAGTGTATGCTTGATATTACGTAACACCGACCCCGTCTGAGGGAACAGTATTAAATGGTTTGCGGTATGCAAGTATGACGCACGCTTGCGAATACGCTCCGAATATGAAAACTCCAGTGCAGCCAACATACGCAGAACGCTGGAAGTGTATTCTAATGGAGTTTTGGTTGTGACATAATGAGATCGACATTTCTTTAAAGGCCATGCCAGCTTATGATATACATATGTATGGCCTCTCAAGCAGAGGACTATGGATTCTAATCCAGATACCTCTGAGTTTTTAAATTTGCCATGAGCTTTCCGGAAAAGGAAAGCATCTTGGGCATTCTGTTCACGCCTAGAAAGCAGTTTAATAATTTATGTGAAGTTCCCAACATTCAATGGGAACAAATGAAAACTACACTACAGAGCTATTACGAGAAAACCCCATGTTTATGGTTTGAGATGATGATGATAATGAAAACCATAATGTGTTTATTCGTGTGCTACACGTGTCAGCTGTGTATATTTTCAAGGAAACCAGTCCCTGTTAATTTTTCCTGCTTAAATATTGCCATTAGCCAATGGTTATTTGTTATGGTGTCACCAATTCACCATGTTCCTAGACATACCTAGCTCTTTGCACTTGCAAATAAATGGCAAGGCGCCATAGAAATCATAGGCGCCATTGTTATTGCTATAACCGGTACTATAATATAGTGTAATATTATTACACTCAACGTATGAACTGTCAATGTGTTTTGTAAGGGTAAATTTACAGTGCGCAGAAACCTACGTGAAATGGCGACGACTATAGCGACCAATCAAAAACATAGATAAGTAGCCTGCTGCAATGAAAAGTTCGGTACACGCCTGTTATGATCACAATTGCATTAGAGGTATTTTCACAAGTCTTTTACTATTTCCTTCGGGCAACTTAGGAGTGGAGTATCCAGCCTAGATCAATATTGGGTGTTTTATCGAGTTTTTTTTTGTCATTATCCTCTCGGCAAACAGGGATAATATACTTAGAGTTGACTTTTCTGAAAACGAAATACAGTACATTGGTTGCGTGCTGTGCCTATTTAAATTTAGAGGTAAGTTGTTGCGGCTTGTCCTTCCGTTGTGGTACTAATTGGAGATTATACTGACGTCTAAATCCACCCGCCCGCCTGCTTCTGTGTTTCCCTAAAATTACCTACAAAATTTTAAGAATAAGAATAAAAATCAAATTTATTCTCATTAGATTTGCTTCCAGAGACTTGATTGGTTGAAATACACGTCATATTACCACATGCCAAAAGCAGGGCCAGTACCGACCCTAACCCTTGGTCAGAGTAGAGCGGGATTATCAGTGTCCTTCGGTCGACGGGTTCACTCCTCCCCCCGCCAAGCTACTATTACCCCATGGCACCTGAGTTTAGCGTCCCTTGTTCCCTGTTCCTTAGAGCAAGACTAAAGTCAGACTGACTGACTTGAACAGGGTGAGAGGTGGTTTTCAACTAATGTGATTGGTCTGTGATTGGATCTGTACGTCTCCAATCTGCTTTGCCACAATGGAAGCGCCCCCTTACACACATCACTTGCCAATAAGCATGTTTCAATACATACGTAATTAAATTTATTATGGCTATTAAATAATTCAGTGATTAGTAAACGATATTTATAAACAATTACTCGCGCGTATCGATGGCCCTGACACCTCCGTCATCGTCAATGCAATTTGAAATTTGCATTGAGAATAAATAAGTAAGAATGGTATCTACAGCCAATTCATCCCTACGTGTCTTATCATGTAAACAAACACTTCTCAAAGACATTGTCACACTTTTTTCTCGGATTACACAATAACTATGATGTTGTATATTTAAGGAAACTCGTGTAACCACTGAAAATATCATTTTTAATAAAAATTTCTTCAACAATCAGAGGAACTATTGAATTAAACTCTACAATATCTGAAACCTGAGTAGCACCACAAAATCGAAAAACTGACACAAGTTCTATTTACGTTTCAAGCGAAAAAAATCCGTCACGTTTCATGTATATTTTATCGATATTCCCAATCACTAGTCACTGTCTACTACCACCTTAGACGTCACGTTTGTTTACACGATAAGACACAGGATGAATCCACTTTAAGCATAAAGCACTGTTTACACACTCAGAAAAAAACATTAAGTAGGGTAGATTGCAGGGCCGTGGACAATTGGTGCAGTGACCTATTAAAAGTACTGACTGCAGGGCATTTTACAGTAAAATGTCGACTCTACATCCATACACGCAATACAATGGCAGCGGCGCACTGGTGGAGCTAGTTAACAGAGTTCTTTAGGCAGCGCTGTGAGTAGGGTGTTTTAGAAATTAGGCAAAAGTGATCGATCGGGCGCTGCATCGCAGTGGGCCCTGAAGTTTATGGTGGCATAATACCACACAATTATAAATGTAATAAAAGCCAAGTACTTAATAAATAGACACAGTTGATTACCTACACTGATTAATTCAAGTATAATTTAAAAAAAACAGCCACAGCAGAGCTTTCGCTGTTGTTCCGGTGCGGAGAGTAAGGAAAGAGGCAATTATCTTAGCTCTCTAGGCGTTGGCAATCTCTTTAATGTTGTGGTTATCGTTGGGCAGCGATGGTTACTTAACAGTCAAGTGACGCTTGCTCGTTAGCCCTACTATATCATCATCATCATCATCATCATTAGTGTCGAAAAAACTTGAACATTTTCACGAGTTATATGTGATGTCGTTTTAAAAATCTTCATCGGCTCTATCCATATGAGATGAAAAATTTAAGTAGATTTCCTTTACTTAAAGAATGCAAAAGAAAACAGTACATATCTTTAAAAGTCGGAATCGTTAAACTTATTCGTATTAAACGTTAATTTTCGATTCTCATTCGAATGCTTGCGACGATGTGCAACTATTTTCATAATCTGCCGGCAAATCACTAAAGTTGCCAATGTAAACGGCAGTAGAACTTTCTTGGCATGAACAGTGGCTCACCAGGAGGCGCGGTCGCAGGCTAAAATTTTAGGATGTATCGCAGAGAACAGTTTTAACAATCGGTTTAAAGATACATGACAGAGTACGATTTTGGGCGTATCATGTCTCCCAGTGAGGTGGGACAACGGTTCAACGAGACAAAGTTATACATAGTTTTGAAATATTTTTGTACCCTTGTCAACTTGCCCACGCGCTAAAAAATCGTCGAAGACAATACTCCCCTCAATCATCACATATCGTGATTTAAATATTTTAAATGCAAAAGTAATTTTTTGTCCCCATCATAAATATTCAATTTGTCAAATTAGCATGACTTATTTTGACTGACTGTAACGTAATGTGGGTGTGACGATTTTTTACACCAATTTATGCACAACTTGAGACACACATGCGCAAGACATACAATATAATACAACACAAATATTCTTTACTTTAGTAAACCACACAAAAGCCACAAACCAGTACAGTACGTAACTACAGAATCTAGATTCTGACTTGAAATGGAGCAGACAAACCAGGAGTAGGTAGGAATCATGGTGGCGGTTTAAGTTAAGAGTGTGTTTTTCTATTCTCACGGGATAGAGAACAAGCCTATTATTATCAAACTTCCATGTTAAGCTTGTATGTTCTTGCGATGTTAGTTTTATTTTTTCATTAGTTAGCTGATTTAGGTCTAAATTTGGTCGTCTAATTTAACCCCCTTCCAGTTGGCGGAATGATTTAAACCTGGTATTCTGAAGTACGTAACGTATGTAGGTACATACCTACTCGTACTTAATGTGTTTACGTATTAGATGCAATGGATAACAATGCGAGTAAATTAGTAGAGTCAGTAAAAAAGTGCAGTCAGCAGAAAAAGCTTTTTATCAAAAATTATTGTCGTTTATACATTACAGTCTTAAGATTTCTGTGTAGATGATTTTTAAATGATGATATTTAAATTAAATTAACTTAAAAATTATCACAATAAACAATTGCCTACATATTTTTATTTAATCTTGTTTGTTATCAACTTTTGTGATTATGATGTTTACTTGTTTTGTTTATGTGAAAGTAAATTAATAAATACTATAGTACGCTAACTTTTGTAATATAATGTAAATAGCAAAGCGATGTATAAGGCTAAATAAACAATAGTGGCATATTGCCGACAGGCGCCTCAGAGCAGGCACTGTTCCAAAAACTAGAGTGAAGTTACGTGTACCTAACACGAGGTGGAAGGACACGCTGTAGCTAGCTATCCTTATCAAAATATAACAAAGGTAGAGCAAATCCGTAATAGGATCTAGTGACACCGTACCGTAACAAACACACCGGTTCGCGGTCAAATAAATGTACAAATAAGAACAGTGCATTTTTTTCTAATTTCAAAACATCAATTTTAAGATTATCTAATAGGTAGTAGGCTGTTGCCCGCGACTTCGTCCGCGCTGAAATAAATATAGCCTATATTCATCAGGGATAATGGTTTAAGGTTTTTCAAATCGGTCCAGTAGTTTCGAAGCTACGCAAACAAACCAAAAAACGAACAAACAAATCTTTCCTCTTTTTTATATTAGTGAACTAGCGACCCGCCCCGGCTTCGCACGGTATATTATGCATATATTATACATATAAACCTTCCTCTTGAATCACTCTATCTATTAAAAAAACCGCATCAAAATCCGTTGACTGGTTTTGAAGATATAAGCATACATACGGACACGGGGACAGAAAAAGCGACTTTATTTTATACTATGTAGTGAAGTGATAGTGAAGAAAGAAAGAAATAGGTAAGTACCTAATGTGTATAAAAAAACGTTTTGAATGAATACTTAAGAACTTGCAAGTGAATTTCGTGGTTTTACAATTTCTGGGCCCAGCACCTATTGCTTGTCCACAAACTCTGGCAAAAAGGTATTTTTACCGAGTAGGTATTAAGATCCCAACGTTACGTAGTGTTGAATAACGAACGGATGATTTACGTACAAACGTATGTATATATTTGTTGTCAGCTTCTGTTTCAGTCATTTTTATTTGTTCAAACTTGATCTAAAAAATAAGATGGTTAACAAACAATTTTGAGGTGCTACATAGGTGATGCACTTATTAAACCCATTTTTTTAAACAATCGATGGGCGCATGGTTGTGGCTGTTAGGTAGGTACGTCGAGTTCTCCAATATTTATGCAACGTGCTGTTCTAAAATATCTAAACACGTCTCTTATGTAACTAAAAATAAGGTCTATGTGTAGATATTTTTGAACGGTCGGCTGTAAAGATATTGGCGAAATCGACTGTACTACCAAAGCTTTGCTTGGTAGGAATTGAATCCTATGGTGTACCTAAATTGTTCCACGTTGTTTATTTATTTATTTATTGCTTTTTACGGTGTGCGAGTGGCGCAGGGGCAGACAGTCTGGCAGTCGGCGAGCGCGCCGCGGCGGCGGTTCGCTGGTAAACAACTCCATTTTACTTGCGCGTATTAAGTACGTACCGAACTTGGACGGAAAACAGTCTGGCCATGTATTAACTCCTTTCGTTTCGACTGGTTCAAGGATGGCGATATTTGCTGCTTTGGCACGCGAATCGCGTGTACCAACCGTGAACATGGCCATACCTACTAAGCCAAGTAGAATAGATCGTGCATCTTTTTTAGTGCTTACCAGTTATGTTTATGGTTAGATAGATAGGTAAATTTGATAATAGAGACATTAAACAACCGCATCAAAGACGAAATCCGTGCTAATATTATAGATAGGCCAGGGTGAATAGACTGGTTACTGAACCATTGAATTACACGTCGGCCTCGTCTACGCTTTCCATCATGTGAGTTAAAGGTCAATAACTAATCAGATCTTCGTAAAAAAATGTGAAAATGTATCTGCCTCTTCACGCTGAACAGATTTAGTTGGAATTTAGTATAGAGGTAAGTAGTTTCAGTGCCTGAGAAGGACATAGTAGTTTTAACTTGGAAAATCGCATGGTTTCCGCGGGATGGCGTTCAGCGCCTTCAGCCCTGACAGACTCGCTGGCAGCAGCAATAAAAACAGAAAAACTACGGAAACGTATGGCCAAATTATCTTGTTAGCTATTTAAGTTATTATTTTTACGATATTGCAAGGCATACTTTTTAGCCAAGCTCACTTTGTTCACAGAATTATTTTTTGACTTGTTATTAAGTCTGAGAACCGATTGTCATTCTGTGGTCGGTTTTCGCTATTGAGATACATACAACATTCAATAAAACAACTTTATAAAAAACAATAAGTTATATTTAAAATAAGTATGTAACTACAAAGTTAAAGCTCCAAATATTGGAAACGCATTAGTTCTACTTAATTTGTACTTAAACCTGTTAAGAAGTCCGCTAGCCACTACAACGCCGCCGCTCGGCGCACTAGGCACATACGTATTGTTCACTTGAGCTCTACTTATCATCACGCGAGTCAACTTGAGAGGTATTTCTCGAGTCCTACAACTTTTTAACTTGATGTGTATTGCTTTTGTATTAAACTTGGTGGGTTCGAAGACAGCTTCTCTGTGTATTCCGTTCTTGTGTTTTTTGGGGACGGGGATGAGATGTACTTTGGACCGCCGGGTTACGGGTCTCAAAGGTACGTAGGAATATTCCTCTTCTGACGTTTTCTCGGCGTTCACCGTCTCGTTTTGGACTTCATCTGGCGAATAAAACGACTTTTGTAAAACACAGATAAATAGCTAACCCGTAGTAGAGTAATAACTAACAATAAGACCATAAAAATAAAGTGTTTTCTAAAAAAAGTTGGTTGTCCGAATTTAGACAAAAATAAACTAGGTAGTTAAAGCTAGTCTTGCCTAGTGCGTCATTTTAAGTCAATGCGGTCGCTTTATATCAGTGAAAAAGATTTTCCAACATTTGTTTACACACATAGTAAGTAGTTTTCTAAATATAAACTTAAAAACTTACGGAAGTCATCTTACACGCTGTAAAATATTTTACTGTGAAGAACGGATAATTTGTGGTCGTATATTACAAGTTTACTAAAATTACACAGAGAAGCGAAATAAATACCTCTGTAGGGAAAAATGGTCTGTCGCGGCATAATGGAGTCTCCGAGTATCTCGTACAAAGTGTACTCTGTCGTCACGAAGTCTTCCAGAAACGTCGTCGGTTCAGATCTTAGCAGTAACGTTGATACATCCTAAAACAAAAGGAAATTTTAAGAATATGTATACCTACTTTTTGTTGCAGTTATAATTGATAGTACCTAAGGAATAAGTTAATCAGCAAGTCGAAGTGATCTATCAGATAAATGTTTCTCAACCCGTGGTTCGCCGTCCATCTAAACGGTCACGCAAAATTTTAAACCTGGAGATCTCCTATGGGGAAGCGGTCATATTGCCAAGTCAAAGTCTGAAAAGCACTGTATTAGACGACAAGGAAAAACAAGGATGGAATCTCTGACCTCGTTAAAGAATATTTGGCCATTGTGAAAGGATGTAGCATGCGACCTACCAGCAGCGCCTCCCGCAGCGAGGCCTGCGGCGCGCGGCGCGGCGCGCTCACGCACGCGTCCACGTAGTCCAGGTGCGCGCCCAGGCAGCGCAGCAGCGCGTCGCGCCCCAGCGCCGCCACGCAGCGCAGCATCGGGGGCGTCAGCCGCTCCTTGCTGCCCTGGGACAGGTACTCGAAGAGAATGGCTTTGCCTAAAACCACGACGCTTATGTCACAAATATAAAACAACGTAAGGAGACTCCATATCAACGACATAAATAACAATGAGCATCTTCCCTTTTATATGGTGTAAGACATGGCATTTGTCAAGTCTCTTCAAAGAAAGGAAACTTGGACGGCACGTATTGAATTCGTGAATGCTAAAAGGTTCTTTTGCCATGTGTGCGTGCGTGCGTGCATGAGTGCATGCGTGCGTGTGTGTGCGTGCGTGGGTGCATGCGTGCGTGCGTTCGTGCGTGCGTGGATGTGTGTGTGTGTGTGTGTGTCTGGAAGCCGACGCTGACCATGAGCGAATAGTAGAGCGAATAGGTATACGGAGATCAATCAGATTATTTAAATAAATTGTGAACATTAACACACCAATTGCGATAAAGGACGGCCACGTTCGCGTTATTTTAGTGAGTATAACGACCATTTTGTCCGCCAGAGAGCCATTGCCGAGAATGTTGGACACCATCACAGGAAACAGACGTTGGAACTGTAATCATAAACAAAACATGTCTGTCACACTATATTCTTTAAACAAAAATATAGAAATAGAAATACATTTTATATGCTTATAACTATAGATAATATAAAGAAGGCATTAAAATTCTACATTGCACAGCAATAAGACATATTACGCAACGATACAGACAGACGTAGCTCTGAAAGGTTAAGGTTCTAAGAAAGGTTTAATCTATGTAAAAACACTAACTTGTTGTTGTATATTGGTATCTAAACAACAAGGATTTGAACACAGTGCGTCCACCATATCTAGAACATTTGCTTGCAAAGGTTTCTTTGTTGGTACATTGAGGGCATTCAGATTGTCGTCATTTAAGACTAATACTGCTAGGTTAAATAAGTTCGGGAATATTGGCCCAATCCTTGTGTTTGTTGTGAGGTCTTGCACCGCTAGTTCTTTTGGCTTCTTCCTGAGATTAAGTATCGCTGGAACATAAAACAATTGGATTTGAAAAATGATTGCACAAAATATTGAGATGGATTTAAACATTTTTGTACTTTTCAATATTACTCAGAAGACAGAAAACTTGGCATTTGTTATTTTTGTGTAATGTCATCTTTTGTTTTATGCTGGTTTTTCATATTTTTAGTGTGTTGGTTATGGGTTGGTGGTGTTGGACTATCTAGAGCACAATTTGAAGTTCCAACTCAAAGCTATAGATCAGAATAAAGATTATCTGCTCCGGGGAGTGCAGTGTGACATTTGTGATATCCACAAAACGAGATTTAGTTTATTTTATTACATACCTCTCGCAACTTTAGTGTAGTAATTCTGTAAATTCACACTGATATTTGTGTTATTGCTTAAACTTTTTTCATCTGTTATCCATTCCACTGAAACAGTAGGCAGTGTGGAATAGGTATAGGTTTGTGAAGTCATTGCATACTCGGTCACATTTACCAGTGTGTCCTGAAATAACATTTGAAATGTGTTATTGATATTAATATACATACTAAAAAGAATTCTTCGTAAATGGTCAATTTTATTAAAAAGGGATCCTTGGGCAACTTTTTAAATTAATTTCTGTCAGGGGTCATTTGTTGCTAAGAAATACAAATAGTTGACATGAAGTTGAAATTACATAAGGTGCTTGCGTGACACTACTATTGAAAAATTAAAAAAAAAACACAAAATCGGCTTACAATCGGACAGCATATCTTGTCTTCCCCAACAGAGGTGTATTTTGTAGGGACTGCACCCACAACAGGACTGGTGTCGGAGAGACTGAGTATTGTGTTTATGTCCCAACTGTCCACTCGGGACTTCTTCATCATCTCACTATGTAATGCAATAGCCTAGAAAAAACATTAATTTTAGCATGATTTCAAATTTACCACTGTCTTAAAGGTCCAATGTTCAAATGTCATTGTGTAGTGTTATTAATTGCTTAATAATTACATGAGTACAAAGAATAACAATACATATTAAAATTATATTTAGTTTCAATCAAGTTTAATGACTGGTTTAACCAGATTACTTACCTAATGAGCCTAACAATAATTAGAAGTCAAATTTAGGGCAATCATTGTGCCAATACTTACACTAATAGTCTGTCTCAGCTTGTAGCTTACATCCTCCGCTAAGTTTGTGGCTGCCTCCATGCTAATATCTGCACCGACTTGGTCAGCCATGCACTGCACGGAGTCAGCACTGATTCCAGCAAACTTTCCTTGTGATGTGCTGCTATCCTACAAACAAAACAAGCATCCTCAAATTTAGATAGCTAATTTATTATAAGCTGACTACTTGTGATTTAGAAGGCCAAGGCTACATTTTTAAGAATGTAATATGTTGAGAGAAATTTTTGCAGGTTTCGCCATAATTCTGCAATAGATGCAAGGGCCTATATAAAAACTAAACTAAAAAGATTTCTTTCGTTATTAAATTTGATCCAATTAAGATTTGCGCTCACTAGGCCATGTTATCATAATCAAATCACATCACATTGATTATATGATTCAGTCAAGTGGTATAGATTGAGGGTAGAATGCAATACTGAATGTATCCATGAGTACCATTGCATCGGGTTATTATGGCCTCTGGTGCACTAAACTGTTTCTGTCTAAGGCCTTAATGCTTGTAAATTTAAGTGGTTTTGTTTCTTTAACTCAAATTGTTTCTCAAATTCGAGGTGCTTCTTGCACCTCAAATTTACTTTCAGATAAGTTTTTAACCTGGTTTAAATCTAAGTTCCTGCACAATCTCACATAGAGAAATAGCACTCAGAACTAAAATTAGATTTTTTTTTGCGCCAACTTGCCCTAAAGGTTCACAGTTGTAGTTAAAAAAAGTCGCCTGGAGTGTCTACAACTATTAGAGATTATAACGTAGGTAGAGGAGTCACTTGCCTTTTCATTAAGTGGTGGTGTATCACACTGACTGGAGCCACCGGATTCAGAAGCCACGGATTTGTTTCTGTCCCGATCTCTACTACTATTTAGTTTTTTTGTGTGATTCTTCATACTTGTTGATGAATTCGACATTTTGAAACTGGTATCTAATACTAGACTTATGGACCTTGATGAATTAATAAAGAAGCATTGTCATCCAATGCATTTCTTTGCTTTAATTTTAGACAAAAACAACATTTTAAGTCAAAACAATGCACATTACATTACCGACAAGGATTTAGAATGCGTTTGTGATTGAGATTGAACTGTCAATGTCAAAAAATATTTTTATTATCCACTGCCCTAGATATTAGGGTTTTTAGCAAAAGCCAGGAAGTTGCTTTACAGCTTTTCTCATGCATACTTTGCACAATGCATCTTGTGAGCTACGCTCTTGTTGGTTGTATATCCACCAGCACCGTTACTCCGTTGTATATTTAGCCAGAGTCTAGTTTTCGATAATAGCTTTAATTTTACTGTTCAATTAGATAAACAAGTTGAAAAACGCCTTAAGTATAAAAAGGTAGCACTGGCACTATTTGACAGTTCTAAATAAAAGCAGCGTTGATTGTTTTGTGAATACTCTGTCGACGGTTTATAAAGTATCTTAAATAGTTTTGATTGAAATGTCATGTCATATCGAATGTAAAAAATATAGTTTGATGCGTTGGAATTGCAGTGTTTTTTATAATATCACATTTATATATCAATAAAACAAAAAACGTAAATCTTAAGACCAAGTATGGCATCGTTCGACGCCAAGTTTGATGTAAGTATACTTTATGCCTGACTCTGTTTATCGGATTTTTTATGTACAAGAAGACAGTTCAGTATGTAACTGTAAACACCTGAAAATTGTCTTTAAAAAAGACTACACTCTTGATATAGTAGAACTGAATTATGTCCTGACATGTATATTACTGGGCATATATTTGCAGCAATTACAAAGTTATCATTTTTGTATGTTTAAATTTACACAGAATTAATTGGTAATGAGTCATGATTACTCCCCTTACACCCCTTCACTAGCTTATCCGCACCGCACACTTTTTAATAACTTCAAATTAAAGACTTGGCTTAAAGGTCCAGCTACCAAGCCATTATCTCCAAAAAAAAATATTTTATAACTTCAAAAACAGTAGACATTTGTGAAATCGACTCTATCTCGCATCACATTATGGGAACTTATAAATTTTAAACAAATATCTGTTGAATAATTTTTATTTACATTTATTTTGAGACTTGTTAATGTTTATGTTTTAAGGAAAATTTAATAGATTGTTTGTTTGATTTGTTAACAATAATAAACAAAGTATAAGTGTACAATATCAACACAATTATATAAAAAACAGCATTATCACTTCTATTTCTCCCGGATACTGGGTAAACTTTGTCTTATTTCAGATGTATCCTGCAGGGGATGTAGGAGTAGTGGAGGGAGAGATGAATGTGCCAACACGGGGAGTGCCCTCGGGAGACAGCATGGAATTTAACACCCTTGATGAGCCTATCAAAGAAACATTTGTAAGTTATAATTGGTATATACACATACATATTATGTATTTGCCTCTAGATCAATTTTAAGAATACTTTCTCAATGTTTTACAAAATAACGGTATGTACAGTTATTTACCCTTACCTTATTCATAAACTTAGACCTGTTATACTAAAATGCATGTTGTCTGTGTCCGACCGAGGCAAATGCTGAAATGATACATGCATAAATCACGTCTTAATCCATTACAGGTTGAAATGATATATTAAATTAAATGCATGTTAAGTTAACAGAAGAATATAAGAAGAGCTTGGGTTACTTAATTGTCATGTATAAGTTGCCCATACTTCCCGATATTGACAGTTCCATTCTTAAGCTCCAAATTTTTATTAAATAATTAATGTAGTTAGATGTTTAATGATTTACTATTATGTAACAAAATCTTTTTTTATTTTAGCTCAGAGACCTTAGAGCTGTGGGCAACAAGTTCTACCATGTATTGATCCCCAGAGAAAAGACAAGTCTATTAAAAGAATGTAAGTTCTTCATTATTTTCCTACATCCTATTCAAGAAAATTTCAACACCATACTAAGAGGATGCAGGACTTATGTCTAGGGCACTACACCTTAACTGGATAAGGTTAGGTACATATTTGAAAATCTTAACATAATGGTGCTCAATCAGTCAATTACAAAAATATTGAATTAATGAATGAATGTTTATTCAAAGAACATATGGTACAAAAAGATGTTACATGTAGTACAATTAGGTCCATAATACATTCAGTTTATATAATAATAAATAATAGGTAACTTATTTATTTCGAGCCACACATGCTCATTGAATTATGTTAGTTAGTTAGCTATAAAAGTCTTAAGGTATTATTAATAGTTTATAATCATATGACATGTGAAAATTTACATGATTAATAGTTTATAATCCTAGGCTATCTTTACATACCAGTTAATAATGGCATCATTTGTTATATAAACACATGTTATTAAAACTTATAGGTTGCAAGTACAGTCAAGTGTAATGATATGTATCTAGTCAAAGTTTCAAAAATAAGTATTGTACGCTCTTACACCGGCGTAATAAGGTTGTGGGACACATTTTTGAGAAGTTTGTATCAATACTTATTTTTGCACTTGACCATACATACAATGGCAACATGGCTAATATCATTAGTTAATCATGGATAAATTGGTTAAAATGGTTTTATTATAAGTTAAATTGTACATACATACATGCATGCATACATGCATAAATCACGTCTGTATCCCTTATGGGGTAGACAGAGCCTAAGGTGACAATACCTAAAGGCCATGTTTAGCATCATTATAGGCATGTAGGTGGAAAGGGGAATCATAATAGTAATGTAATGTAATATTTATTTTTAATTTTTTATTTTCCAGGGGACCTATGGGGCCCTTTGCTGCTCTGCACTTTAATGGCAACTATCCTGCAAGGTTCTGCAGAGCGAGCAGACAACTCCAACGATGGAGGCCCGGAGTTTGCAGAGGTGTTTGTTCTAGTCTGGATAGGTGCTGCTGTGGTTACTATCAACTCCAAGCTGCTAGGTGGCAACATGTAAGTTTTGAACATAAAACTCAAATTATTAATCATTGGTTATTATTCTGTATTTCATAGGTAACGCAATTTTAATGGTTCCTTTCATTTATTATGTTTAATTAAGTAAGTGACGGCTTACGAAAAATCAGTGGTGTGCGACGTATATTTGAAAGAAACCTCTAATGAATTAAAATTAAAACTAAGATTATACTTTCTACTACAATGAATAATTTACATGAACTAAAATCAAGTATTAACTCATGCTATCCTAAAGAAATATGGAATTAATACTTACTAATATGAGTAGGTATGACAGCTTTTAAATTAATTGTTGATTAAATTAAAAATTACTGAAAATAGAGCATGACATAGGAAAGCTAATTCACTACATTTATATTTTATTACCTATGAACGTGTAATCAAACTTTAATGGGTTTGATAACGTTTGTGGCGGTCTTGTGAAATTGGAAACTTAAATCAATCGCGACCGACAATATAATGTTTTATTGAAGTAACTACTATAAATGCGAAAATTTTCGCAAGCTCAGAATACATAATTACTACTTGATCTGACAATACACGCCATTTACCGAAGGCCTTTAAAAAAAGCCATTGTATGCGAAAAAGTGCGTAAGTAAAATACGCTCAACCATACCTAATCACTTCAAATACTTCATTTCCCATATTTGTCATATGTATGCACTAATCAGTTTCTGAATCAAACATGGTAAGTAAATATACAAGTTATCCTGTAATAATTATTTACCTAATTTTGAGTAAAAGTAGAGCTTGCCGTCCAATTTGCACATGGAGTCAGACTAACAAAAGCGTGACCTAAAAAATGTGGTACGTATTAACTATAACTAACACAGTCGAAAACGGTTTTGATACTTGTGTATTTTTCACATTAAATAATTTATAATATAACCATTATAACCAATTTAAAGAACTCTAAACTTACAGCTAGCGAATATTTTTAGTAATAGGTAAAAAATATGGATTATCACGAAGTTACAAAAATCTATATAGGAACCTTATCACCTTAATATTATGGTGTGTATACGATATTGCTAAACTTAACTGCTACATACATACTTACCTGTTTAGGTTTTTTTCTCGGATTTCTATCAACATTTCAAGTTTTTCTAACTCAACACTTCACATCTTCAATATCACTACATAGTATAAAACAAAGTTGCTTTCCCTGTCTGTCTGTCTGTCTGTCCCTATGTATGCTTATATATTGAAAACTACGCAACGGATTTCGATGCAGCAGTTTTTCTAATAGATAGTGATTCAAGTGGAAAGAGGAATTTATTAGCTAGTAAGATCCAATGTACACATGAAAGCGACGAATAAATGACTTATGACTAGGTTTATATGTATAATTCTACGCAGACGAAGTGGCGGGCAGAAGCCGGTTATTTATAAACCAAGAAAAGGCATCATGTATTATATCGTAATTATGAATTCATAATGTAAAAAAAGTTCACCTAACTAGAATCAAGATTATTTTAAAGTGTGTGCAAAAAAAGAAATAAAAAACACGCTTTCGGTAGTCATACCGTGCTACAGAGATGTTATGTCTGAGTTATATGATTATTATATCTAAAGGGTTTCTTTGTGTTGCAGTTCGTTTTTCCAGTCGGTGTGTGTGCTGGGCTACTGCTTGTTCCCCATCGCTCTGGCGCTGATCATCTGCCGCGTGATGCTGTTCACTACACAGAACACCTTCTTGTTCTTTTTACGCTTCGTCATATCTATGGTCGGCTTTATGTGGGCCACTTTTGGTGAGTAATAGAGCTGGCGAATTTGTTAACTTAAAATAACTAACCAATTCCAAAATAGAGATTCTAATGTCATGCGTGTTTCCGTCAAACTTGTGTATAGCTACAGAGATATTTCGAGCCGATTTCAGTAATTTGCTTTACATTTAGATATAGTATTCCGCCTTTTAAAGATAGGAAATGAGGAAATTCGTTCTCTATAAACTCCCAGGCTCATGCTCTAAATTGCTTACCACACTTTTTCAATGTTTTAATTATGTTGTTTCTCATTCCAGCGGCGACTAAGTTCTTAGGCGACAGTCAACCCGAGGGAAAAAAGGCCCTCGCAGTGTACCCCATATGCCTCTTCTATTTCATCCTTTCGTGGTTGGTCGTCTCGCACAGTAACGTTTAGACGCACACTGACATAAGTGAATATGTGTATTTATTATTGTGATACAGACAATTTATTAGGTTAATTATGTGAATAATTGATGTAAATTAAGTCATTGTTATTGACTGTTAATAAACTACTATTTGATCGGATCAATTTCAATCCGTCTCGTATTTATAATTCTTGCAGAAAGTTGTCGATCTTGTCTTGCTAATATTGCTACAATTTACCTATACGCATAGCCAAGAGCTCAAAAATGTAGGTAAGGAATTGTGTGGTGGGTTCACTTACATTACTACCTATAAATGTTTCTGTGTAGTTACTATGAAACACTTACACTTATATCAACACTTGTGTTATGAAACCGACTGTACATAATTGTACACGATATACATATTGTCGGGGATAGTGCAATACCGCGTAACTAGCACTGGTAAATACTGCGTATCTGCACTGTTGTGCAGACCCACCCATAGGGAAAATCCGCGTAACTGGCATTGGTTATATACCGCGTATCTAACAAAAGTAGCCAAATTAAGATTTCCCGCCAATGAACGTTACATCCTGATTAGAATGTACCAGTTCAAACCAAAGTTGGGTGTTGTGTAGATACGCAGTATTTACCAGCGCTAGTTGGGTGAGGACCAAAAAGTTACACACAGTTATAGTTGCGTAAAATTTCCAGTAACTTTTTCCATTGTGACACGAAAATTAGTCATACATTTATATGGATAACTTTCGCGTCACGATGGAAAAAATATCTGCAAATTTTAACGCAACGATAACACTGAATTCCTACACGAGTACTTGATAATATAACTCTAAAATTTTAAATAAAGCACTAAGGGTAAGTACGCCTTGGCTCTTGGAAATTTTACGCATACCACAATTTTTATGTGGTCTCAATCGACAATCTTGGCATGATGACAAAGACACTCTAGTCTGTGGTATATTATTTTTGAAGAGGTTTAACTATTTATTGAACAGCATTAACATTCCAATCATTGTAGTCGATGTGTCTCCGAATTACTTGCTGCGCGCCGCAGTTTTTGTACATCTATGTATTAAAATGCTATTTTCCGTCAATATAGTTTTTATTGAAATCCTTATTAAACATTTCAGTGGGTCTAAAAATACCTTAATTGGGATTCGAGATTTATCAGTGCTCTTTTGAATAAGTTCGCCAGGCGGATAGCCGGAATGTATTAAACCAGCCCTCTTCGTCTGGTGGAACTAGCATTTTGGTTGGATATTTTTAGTGGCAAACATTCAATTAGAGCACAAATTATATTACCCTTCGAGAATCGCATCTTCGTAGTAAATTTCACCCCCTTTCTTTTCACATCCTTAAAGGATGATTCCTGCAATCAATAACAATTATGTTCTTCCCGAGAACAAACTATATACACACAAATTTAAATTTTTAAAAGCATGAAGAGGTAACAGGCGGAACCTCTCCAATATTCAGCTTGATATTAATGCAATAAGTATCTAGTAATTTTTCATGATTTTATTCGTTACTTTCTTAGTTTGCTAAGTGACCTTTACGCCGTTTCTCCCCTAATTTTTTTTAAATAATGCCTTCAAACGATAAATTTTGACATGAACTTTCATCCTCATTCAAGAATGTAAATTTTCGAAACTTGTTTTTACTATAGGCTATATTTATATGTAGACAATGTCAGTAACAAATTTCATAAAATCTATTTAGTGCTTTAAGCGTGAAGACACTTTGTTTTAATAAAACCGGCCAAGTGCGAGTCGAACTCGCGCACCGAAGGTCCCGTAGTAATAAATTCGGCAAGTGAATATTATATCCAGTGTTAGCAGAACCCTGCTCCTTTATATACTTAGTTTAATTTATATTTAAATGTCATTATGTTCAAGTACTAAAACTCTTCAAAAGAGTTTCTACCTGTAAATACTAGGAATAGGCAAGTATTCGTGGTATACAGGAGGAAGATTGTATTGAGTTTGGCCACGAGGAATCGCAAAAGGGCAAATATCAAAACTTTAGATAAGGCTGTAAACAATAATGAAGATGGTTCCTTGGCTTCGCCTTTTCTCTGGCATATTTTTATTACATCAATCCCTGACTCAATAAATATCTAGTCTACACTATGTTAATTTTATAAACAATAAAAATGGTATAGTTATTTTGCAAAAAATATTACTTTTGTCCGTACAGATTCACAATTTAATATTTATATGATTATTACATACTATCGAATCACGTACACATTAATCATGCAATAATTACGAAAAACTTAGTGGCGTATAGTTTGTTTCATTTAAAATGACGAAAAGTACTTAAAACCAACATCTATTGTTTAATTGTTATCTTCAAGTGGGGTTGTAAAACAATTATGCAGGTAGTCGCAAAGTATACCGTGAACAAAGAGGTACCTACCGATACACCTGCATAATTGTTTTACAACCCCACTTGAAGATAACAATTAAACAATAGATGTTGGTTTTAAGTACTTTTCGTCATTTCTAATGAAACAAACTATACTAAAGCATATCGATATCTCTATTGTATAGGAATCCATATTTCCTATTAAGCTAAACTTTAACTGCTTCAAGATTGTGAATTTTGCTTAAAAATGTAATGAGGGCAATATTTTGTCATTTAAATACTTTAAATAGGTACATAATACGTATCAAAAACACATGGAAAGTCGTTTAAGTAAAATGACCACATTGTCAAAGCAGTTCACTACTTTATAATTTTCTAAGATCATACGTTAAGTATGTATTTGCTTAATTAGATTAAGTTAGAATTAACTTGATTCAGAGCCACTCGAGTTTTTGTCCGGGCTTTGCGGAGGCGTGTTTCTAGGCGACGTCTTGGGTGGGATTTGGTACGTCATGTGCGTGTGGAAGGAATCTCTCGCTTTTCTAGCGTTCTTGTACGTCAAAGAATTAGCTCTGGGCTTACGTCTGGAGAAATGCCTCTCGACCCACTTGAGCATAGCCAAGACCGAGTCGGTAGATGATAGACGCCGCTCGGCAGATGTTTTGGTGATGTGAGACGACGCTATACGGAATGTAGCTGCCATACCCTTCAAGGCCTGTGGATAAAAGAATGACGCTATAGAAGAGGAAACAGTGAAAAAAGAAGACTATACATGTAATTGGCTATAGGTACAACGCGCGTCACTATTTCGGTCTAAGAAAGGAATAAGTTGTCGATAGAGTTGAGGTCTCCCTTTTACTCGCCCCTACATTCCGTTCATGCCCCGTCTTGCCGAGCAAAGTCGTAAGCGTAACTGGGCCTTAAGAAACGAAGGTATCAACTCTTATCGTCATCAAGGAATCAATCAAATTATAATTAAATTAATGATATAGGGTTTATAATCACCAGCATGGCGTCTTCGTCGGTGTTGTCATCACCAGCGTATATGATCCTAATGCGCTCGCTCCAATCTAATCCGAAAGCCGTTCTTAAGATGTAGATGGATGCACGACCTGACAAAAAAATAAAACATGGAATTAAGTAACATTCTGCTTACCTGCCGGCAAATCAATGGTTTTACCGAAGTATTGAAACTACTTCCAAATAACTTAATAACATTAGAATTATTTGGGTTGTAACTATACCCCACACTTTCCTCACTTATTCCAATTTTTGCTAACAGTCTTCGCTAACCCAGCCTTGGTGATTTCACACGTTTCTACGCCTAGGTCCCCGGTCATTATCCTGCCCCGAAGAGTGGCGTACATTGGACCTTTTTTTTTTTTATGGTGTGGAAAATGCGCCTTATGCATCCGGCCCGGTACGGGGTTACCGAGGGTATCTGGGGCTCTCCCGAGGCGTCAGGCATACCCAGTAAAAAACACACGGATTCCCACGGCGTACATTGGACCTACGCTACGCTCATGAGAGTGCCAAGAAACAATTTAAAGAGTTAACAATGAAAGTTATACTGAGCGTAACCCTCTAAGAGTTCCTTGCTTACCTTTATTCCACTGCACAGGTGGTTTAGCCTCAATGGCGCAGTGCGCGGCGGCGGGTGTGAAGCCAGCTGCGGCGATGAGTTCCCTTGCTTTGTCCGCCAGGGCGGCGCGCTTGGGTATCGGCGTTTCTCGGAAGTGGAATGTGAGCAGCGCGCCTTTGTTCTCCACCCACGCGCCGTCTTTGCACACCTGTATGATTAAGCGAGGATTAAAAAAGAAAAATAACAGTTTAGGGTCAGGGTGAAGTGGCAATATTTTGCAGGATGCCTACCTAAAACCAATGAATGGACAACTACAGATATACAAACCTATCTTGTACGTACAAGGTAATGGCCTCACAGACATCTAAGGTCATGTTTCTGTACGGCAATGCGATTGATGTCCATGTCAAAAATAAATGGCTAACTTTAATGCTCCTCTCATCTACTCAAAGGTTAACTGGTAGAGATCCTTTATAGGGATAAGTTCGCCTTTGTGCATATATTAATAACGAGAGATTGGGCCGGATGATGCTTACCTGTTCTTGCAACGACTTGAGAAGTTCCGTGACTTTGCCTTGCATGGCTGTAGGCATGGGGTGTACGAATTTGCTGCCATCGGGGTGTAAGATCTCCAGACCGTGGTTACCAGCATACGTTATGCCTTCGATGCCAACCTAAACAACAAGAAATTGTTATTAATATTCTTTTGATTAAGTCTCAAGTGCCGAGCCCCTCCGCAAGAGTCAAAATGGGACAAGAAGATTATGATGCAGGATAATAAGCAAGTTTAATTTGTACAAAGATATCAACAGCAAACAAATACCTACCTACGTAATTGGAGTCAAATTAATTCTTAACATACAACAGTAAGCGGAGAGGTTGCATCGGTTATTGGTTTTAAGTATACATAGCACCAGTATTTGACTTTGACTATTAGAAGATAAACATGAACCGCGGCAGCCCGGCCCCTTTGCATTGAAGACGCAAACATTACGTAACATTTTACTAAGATACCACTTAACCAGGTTACCACAATAAGCCGTACATATACATAATCAAATCAAGTATACATATAACGCGATATATAAATATTTTTGTTTTATGTCGTATGTGATAATGTGAGTCAAAGTTCGTACGATAGTGGAGACCTTGCGGATACCTACTCAAGGCGTTGTGGTACATTCACACCCACAGAAGCCGTTAATTTATTTGTTTTAGCGTATCTCGAAAGATGTTTGCTTTCCTTTTGGTCGTCGTTTATTCTGAATGCTTTGTTTCGACAAATAAGTAGGTATAAATATAGAACTAACTACTCGTTATTTTTATTTACAATACTAATATTAGAACCTAAGTAAGGCTAGCGCTAGGTTCTAACATTAGGATATAAACATGAATATCTACCGTCAATCTACTGCTAATGCTGTTACCTATTATCATTTAACCTAATGATAGAATTTGGTTAAGCCGCAGACCAAATAAAAAGTAAAGATGAGTTCTGCGAACGACAAAGTACTTAAGGCAGGTAAAATTACGCCGCGCCGTGTGTATACTAGGTATAGTATAGTAGTAGCACGCAGACACGTGCAACCAAACCCCGCCAAGCAAACTGATTGCACTACACACACGCGCACGAGGTTAGGCAGTTTTACCCGGCCATTTACATCGTTCGCAAAAATTAGTGGTAAATTTTTGTGCCATTAAATGTTTAAGTACCTATCCTAGATAAGTATATTAAAGGAGTCTAGTGCTTTGACCGGCCGGCCGAATGAATGGTCCATTCCATCACTTTCCTTTCAACTTACTATCAAATGACAACCTGTCACCCTAAACGCATATGCCTTCTCCGTTCCGTCGTGGGTAAAAATGACGCTGAAATCGAACTTTCAAGTTGACAGCCGCGTCTTATCAACATTATACCTACTTATTTTATGACGTGAAAAAGATTTTCAGCCTTAGCTTTATTTATGGCTGATGTTCCTTAACAGTACTTAGGTACAGTTGCCTCGTTTTTTGATCGATATAGCGGGGGCACTGTCCCTGCCCCCAGATAGATAACGAGCGTTAAACAATCCAGATCATATCTTTACATTTGTTTTCCCTATTGACTCGTACCTACTCCGCAATCTGTCGTCCATATCGATTTAGTGCTACATGATCTGGTACTCGTCGTAGTGCAAACCCTTTTTCTTAATTATCTTTATTTAGCTCAAGAGATTCATCCCCTAAGTAAAGCCCCCCGCGCACTAGGCAGTCAGTAAAACATATGACGTTGTATGGGAGCCCGCGCACTAGGCAGCCACGGTTGAATTAATTGGTTGAAATAGGTTGAATTAATGAGTATAATGGTCGCTCAACTTACAAGTTGTGACTGGCAAGGCAACCAAGGAAGACGACACGGACTTGGCTCTTTCAAATTACATAAAAGTAAACAGTAGGTATTCGAGGTTTTTCGTTAGTAAACAAGTTAATTAACTGAATAATGATCATTAAGTTCACACCGTTTCATCACGACTCGGGTCATGATTGACTTAGATAAGGTTGACGACGTTGACGTCAAATAAAAACATTTGTTTGACACATTATTACTGTTAAAAATTATTAATTATTTCTGTTAAAAATTATTAATTATTAACATAGCTATTAGGGCCGATTGCATGGTCTAGATTTAGTAAATTAAATGGTAAATCCTGTATTAAGGATGATAGTTCCATTAATTTCGACACTACCTACTTAACCCTGGGTTAGAAGTTAACTCAGATCTGCGCAATACTTTTAAAAAGTAAAAAATGTAACATGCCACCCGCGTATAAGAAGCCTAAATGTAATTTAAGATTATTCGAAATAACATTATTGCCTGGTTGGCCTGACAGGGAAACGAAATTGAACCGTATGTTGCTCACGTTGACATCTAAAATTTAGCAAATGGAAATTGTGGACGCTGTAAACAAAGCCATTAGCCGCTAGCCGTTATATTCTCCATAAATTCTCACATTCTCTTCAAACACTGCTTAATTTATTCATTTAATGTCCCCAACCACATTATACAACAAAATAATAACGACCTAAAACGTAGATACCAGTATTTTACCAATAATCTGAACTTACTACATACATACATACATAAATCACGTCTTGTTCCTTACAGGGTAGACAAAGCTTAGGCAACAAGGCTTAGGTAACAAGATTTAAAGGCCATGTTTAGCATAATTGTGGGCGTATTGGTGGAACTGGACTTATTGCAGTATTTTAAGGTTGGCGCAACCCTCTGGCCACTTGATTATAAATTAACTCACCATGTTCTTGACGTTCTCGACATTCCTTCCGGACACGATGGCGATGTAGACATCAGACATGTTGGACAGGCGCTGCAGCGTGTGCTTGGTTTCCAACGGGAGCGTAGCCAAGTCTGGATGAGGCGCGATCGGCGCAAGAGTACCGTCATAATCCAAGAGCAGGGCCAGCTTCTGCGTGTAGCCAATGTATCTGGAAACGATAAATGTTTGTAAGAGACACACTTGCGACATAATTGGCATTGTTCATTTTTTTTAAGCTGTGCTTTTAACGCCTTTATTTGATAAAATGGACTATTTCAAGCAACTAATTTGAATATTATGCTTTTACGTAGCTTTGTTAATTAATAATAAATATTTTTTCGCCGTTTGATAATTCGTGAATTTAGACAGAATCCCAATCGCCTTCGGTCGGCTGGCTATAAAAAAACGGCTTTGTCTATGGTTTTGTCGATTTGACAGTGACACATGACAGTTGCCATAGCATAGCTAAACTTTTTTTTTCATTTTTGTGGCAAACATTCGATGCTGGATTCTGTCTAAAAACCGGGACGTTCGGTCAAACAAACGTTCAAAGTACTTTTACAAAAATATCTGCAATCATAAAGTATTTTTGAAATCGGACAAGATAAATCGGATAAATGATGGTTTTCCTCGAAATGGTTTTCGAATTGGAGCATACTAAAAAAAATGAACAATGCCAATTATTGTGTTTCCATTGCAGAGGATCAGTGATCAGTAGGTACGGCTTAACTAAAGTGATCGGTCGATTATGCGAGTCTCCTCTCCAACGCCGCATCAATGAATCGCACCCTATTAGCTTAGTAAATAACGTTAAAGTCTACACTAACACAAATTGTGAACTATATAGACAAATTTGTGATAACTATCCCAAATTAGGTTCATGGACTTTGTTACTCATTATAAACAGAAAGAAAGAAGAAATGTATTCCTTTTTGCAAGACACACAAATATAAGATAACATACCTACACAATTTTATAGAAAATAAACAAGGTAAAACAAAAAAAAACATACAACATAAAAAATAGATCATCAGCGTTGTGTGTCTTCGCAAAAGTGAAATGGTCGCTGGCTCAGCATTACGCTGAGGTGTTAGACACCTGCAGCACTGATTTTCAGCCAGAACCGACCGAAACAATGTTTATTGAGTGTCCAGAATTTCCAGCTGTGTAGACCACATAGAATTTAGTAACCACTTACTTGGAGAGGTACTCATCGAAGTCGTCAATGGTGACAGGTTGCATAGAAGTAGCACCGATGTCGTCGGCCTCCTCCTCCAGCGAATCCATGGCCTTGAGGAACGACTTCATCCAGCTGTCCACGTCGTTGAGCTGTTCGCGGCGTCGTAAGTGGTTCATGCGCACTGTACGCTCGTCCTCTGGCATTATCAGCGCCCTGGAAAGGTAATGACTATCTCAAATACCTGGACTACTTGTACCTAAAAATGTCGTGGGTAGGTACTTTTAGTTAAAACAGCTGACCTACGTCAAGTAACGCACGTCACGCTTTGTGAATACCGCCCATCTAGACCGTGTAAAATCGCCTTAATATTAATTCATTGTCTTTTGTTTTGGTCATAAATTTTATTAAACTACCTCAAAAATATGTGGAGTTTTTGATTTCTTATGTAGCCCTATTAGATGTGTTTATGTACACGTATCAACAATTTGAGCTGTTTACCCTGTAAACCAATTTTTTTTAGATCAGAAGTAGGACCTATTACAGTTTCGTAAACATAATATAAAATTGCAAACATCAAGTTAAATACTCGCTTGGTAGATAGCAGAAAATTACGCCAATACATTTAATCCCTTGTGATTTCACCAGTGTTTACTGTGTAATGGCACAAACGGATAAACATACGTACTGTAGCTTAATTATTGGAGAACTCAAGATTTAAATTTCTAAATGTCACTGAAAATTAGAACACATAAAAAATCCAAAAAGTAAAGCTATGGCCGGGAATCGAACCCGGATCTTCGTCATTCCGTGACGCGTGCCATACCCCTAAACCACCCATAGCAGGTGGGTAGTCTTCGATTTTTTCTACCTGTTACTAGCTGTCACGTGACCTTGTTACTATGCGATTTTTTGTCGCTATAAGCGTCATCTGTTTGAATGACGTCTGTACGACACAATTACAAGTCAAGATTCTCTCCACGATGTTTTGTTTTGACATTTTTATGAACTTAAGAACTTATTATAAGTTATGTAATTAAGTTATGTTACCTGTGAATGACCTCGGCTGCGTCGTCCAACTCGTATGGGTTGCATATCAGAGCTTCGTGCATCATTTCTCCCGCGCCCGCAAACGGTGACACTATCAGCACGCCTGGGGGTTTGTTGATCTGACACGCCACGAATTCTTTGGCCACCAGGTTCATCCCGTCCCTTAGAGGGGTTACTAGAGCCACGGCGGCGTCTCTGTAGAACGAGGCCAGCTCGTCTTGGCCGATACAACCGTAGATATATCTGGAAAACATATATTCGATTTCTCTTGAGCGCTTTGTGACTTAGCAACCTTCAATAAACAAAGCACTTTAATGTATAAAATGGGATGTCCTGATTGACTGATGACCAATGCCCAGCTTAAACCCTATGCACTATTCTAAAAAGTCCAAAATTTGCACACATGCATTTCGCTTTATGTTTAACCAAAGAAAGTGCGGATTTTTACAAATGTATGATACTATGTGTGTACCATTTTTTTCAACTGGGACAAAGTGCGGAATATTCTCAAACAACTTACCTAATTGGCGACCAGTTAGGTGTGGTGAATCTTCCGTTAATCCTCCCCACTAATTGATCCATCTCCTCCTTCAAATCTTGGTATTCCTTCACATCTGTTCTCGACGGAACTGAGATTTGTAATAATACAACCTTCTCAATGTGCTCAGGATATTTCTGCAGCAATCTCTCGAATGCTTTGAGTTTGTGCACTAAACCTTTGGTATAATCCAATCTATCGACACCTAATATCACTTTTTGGCTAGTAGAGAGCACGGGTTTCGCGCTTTGGGCCAATTGCACGAATCTGTCGAACGGTACGCCAATAGGCAGCGGACGAACGCAAATGGTACGACCTCCCAATTCGACTAGCAAGTTCTTCCTGTCCACACGACAACCCAAGTTCCTTTGGCAACAGTCTATGAAGTTTAAACAGTAATCCGTGATATGGAATCCGACCATGTCACATCCTGAAAAGAGAAGAAACAACAGTGTTAAGCGGTAGTTTCATATTTTTAATAATTTTTTATCTAACTGTAGTAATACTTACCAAGTATACCCTGTAAAATTTCATCGGACCATGGTAACAGTCTGAAGATATCCCAAGACGGGAAAGGTATGTGTAAGAAAAAAGCAAGTTTGCATTTGATCTCGTCTTCCTCAGCTCGCTGTGAAAACAACAATAATAAACGTTATAAAATACATCGTCATCATAGCAAAAATGTTACCTAATACCATTTCATGCCTAAAGCTATATATCTAACTAACCTGTCTGATCCAATTGGCGGCTAACATCAGATGGTAATCGTGCACCCACACGATGGGCGGGGACCCATTCTTCTCGTTATTTTGCTTCAGGAGGTGCAGCGCGCGAACGGTCTTCTCGGCGAACTCTTGATTGCACTTGATGTAGGCTTTCCAGTGATCGGCGATAAAGGTGGCTCGGTCTGGCATCGAGTGGAATAGGGGCCAGAAAGTACCGTTGCAGCACCCATTGTAGTAGCTATCGAAAAGTTTCGGCTCCGCATAGATTGGTACAATCTGGAAAAGAGGTTAAATTTTAGGTATCATTGTCGTTCTGTTACGAAAGTTGCATTTTGTTTATTATCCTTGTGTTATCTTTTGGTTTATAGGCAATGTTGTTTGTTTATTTGTTAGCATGACTTAACCCACCGCCGTGCTACATACAGAAAATCCATTCCTATTCAATGTTATATTTCTGAGTTTTCAGTTTACAATAACGATTTTGTTATTGTGGAATTTATCATAATAACAAAATAGAAAGATAGCGAATAAGTGAACTTCAACAATATTATTAAAGAAACGTAAATTTTATGAACAGCTGTAGTCGATAATTTTTTTTTACCATGAATACCATGATATTCTTAAAAGTGTACTTAATCGAAGTTCTCAATGGAAATTTTGCAACATAACGTTAATCTATCAATTGAGCTTTCAATCGAATAATTGCTTGATAATTGGTTTTGCCGGCTTAATTGTAGTTCAAGTTGAATGTAAGGCTCATCAAGAATGTAAGCTTCATTAAAGCCAAATGACAATATCGACGGAACGTGACCGATCCGTTTTCAAATTTAATAGTGTTGTCAGAATCCCGTCCGTTCGGACTCCTAGACTCAATCAAAAACATAAATGTTAAATGATAGCCAAGTTCCAAGTTCTGAGTAGAAAATCCTGCATTTATTTCACTTAGGATGTAATTAAATTTCAAGATTTGACTTGGCTAGTTTTTTACTAACAAGCCAAATTTTAGAAAAGTAACATAGACAAAATATATTATAGCCTGTAAGGCTCCCATATACATATCAATTCTTTTGTCGGCCAAGTCAATAACGATGCATATTCTAAATATTGAACTTGGCTATCATTTCACATTTTTGTTTTTGATGGGATACATTACTTTTTTTACAGAAATTATTATTACGTAGTCATTAATAATAATAAAATTATTCTACTAGCATCGGAAGGCGGTGGCATTGGGATAATTTGGAGTAGGTAATATATCTGTACCACCTAACATCAAGTGCTGTACATTTTATATTATGTTTAAATCTGGTAGAGCGCCATCTAACTAGTCATTAAGTAACAATTATTGCGGTTTTATTGAAAATAAGTTATATTAGGTGGTAAATACAAAAATAATATTCAGTTATCTTTTTTTTTCCTTTATATTATGCCTAATAATAAATAGTCTATAATCATACCAAATATGAATTTTTAGGTCATCTTGAATTGGGTTAGGTTTTTGATATGTAAGTCTTTGGGGCAGTCTAAAAATGCCGGTTTTAAACGTTAATACCGCCGTATTAATAACTGTATGAACTAATATTGATACGAAAAATTAAATTTTGAATTCTATACAAACAAAGGGACAAAACTTGATAGATTTCAGCGTACTAATGCCATCTAGTTGTCTCCGTGATGAAACTACTTTAGATGAAATTTTGTGATAATAATGTATGAACTTAGGCTATAAAACAGTAACAATGACTTTAACAAATAACAGTTTCACAGTTTCATAAGTATGCATATACAAACGATTGGGTACCTTGACGCCAAATATCAAGTTTCTAGGTCGACTTTTCTTGAACAATATTTTACTACTATAAGTCAGTGAGTCAGTCACAAAATTGCCGGTTTTTGAACTTTAATTATATCAGTATCTCTTTGGGCCACATTTATGAAATTTTAAATTTTGGGCAGGCTTATAGGGGTCTGAATAAATGTGCCAAATTTCATGTATGTAGTTTAAATAGGTTTCGAGTTGTGAAGGGGTCAAAATGGTTCGAAGGGCTCGAAATGGTTCGTGTACACACAACAGCGTCACCAGTTCCTTTCACTTGGAACTTGGCTGACACGCTCCCGCGTGTCTAGATAGTTCCGCTATTGTTCTTTATACCGTTACATACAAATAATTTATCAAGTTCATGACTAGAGGTAGGTCAGGTGATTTGAACCGTCATTGCTTTGCTCCATTGTTTACCAACACAAGCGTCATCCGGTGAGACTCATGAAGGTAAAGCAAGTAAAGTCACTGAGCGTGCGGTCATGAAATTGGTCGCTGATCCGACGGCCACGGCTGGTGCGCGTGATCCAAGGCCGCGGTGACTCAGTTCTAACTGTTTGTTGTTAACTTGTACATTCCCAATTGAATTGTTTGAAATGACCGACATGCGACAATTTAGTCTTCTTTTTATAATTCAGTGCTAATAATGTAAGATTCACATTAGCAACGTCGGCAAATTAGCAGCACCTCTAGTGGCATGAACCATAACTTTTCTTAAGCTTACACTCAGGATTAAGATTTTAAATAAAGCACTTCCTGCAAAACAACTAATAGCTCTAACTAAGCAGTTTGTTGATGACCGGTATTAGATTTACCTTTTTTGAGAGCAAGCCAGCAGTGGGCGTCTTGTCATTGGGATCAGATTCTGGAATCTTCTCATTGGGATCATCCAAATGGATTCCTGGCCAGCCAACCCAAATGCCATTGCCGCGTATCACCACTGGAGCAACTGCTGTGACCAGCCCGCCCGCACTGTGGACAATAATTTTCTTATAGCCAAAATCCGTTAGTAGGATTGCAATCCGAGATAAACTTTGTTACTAAGAACTACTTTTTATTTTATTAGTAGGTACTTCAAATTTTCAGAAGCCCTACAATGTAGTTTTGTTGGCCGCTTTTTTATATTATTATTATTACAACCAGTATACCAGTCACCACTGTATGAGTTAAATCGGGCCATGCAGCAGAATTCTGGAACAAACCTTAGAAGACCGATTAAGACAAAGTAACTTATTGCGTGTAAACAGTAAAGTGCCACTTGAGTTATTTCATTTAATTTTATTTTTTTTAATTATTTAAACTGATCGTCAGAAATTGTAACTTGATTTAATCTCTTTGCATTGTAACTCTACCTTCCTAGATTTTACGAGACCTCCGATGATTGAATGCTCATTCAAAAACAGTAAACAATTCACTTTTTAAGCTGGTCTCTTTTCTTTTCATTTGCAACTTACTTAGTCGCTTTTTTGCCTTTAGCTATAACCAACACAAAGTGTATATGATCTTACAACTTCATATAGGTACTTTTGTTTATTAAGCCTGTAACCTAAATTACTTTTATTTACTGCCTAACCTTTCTATACTTTTCTTAATAGCTGGTTACTAATCTAATTAATAGAGTACTTACTCATATTTAGTTTGTTATCATTATCACGTAAAGGTGGTCCATGTAGGACACTAATAGGCCAACGCAAACAATTGACAATGATGCAAAATGAAGTTATTATTTCTATTTCAATCTACATAATTAGTTTATTTTCTGAGAAAATCTATGTTTAGCTACTTGACCTAGTAAGGAAAGAGCCAAAGGACATTCATGCTGTACAATGCTTGTAGATACTGTAACTGGGTGAAGACCAAAATTAGTCTTACATTTGTATGGATAACTTTCGTGACACAATGGAAAAAGTTAGTGGTAATTTTAACTAGGTACCTAATGCAATTTTAAGTGTGTAACTTTTTGGTCTTCACCCAAATGAAATAAGAATATGAATATTATAATGAAATAATAATAACATACGTATAAGTATTAACCATTCCCTGTAAAAGGTTTCGTATTGAGACTGTGCCATTGATATTTATTTACTGGGTAAGTATGTGATTACTTACCTCTAATATTATCTGAAGCAAGTCAACGACCCTTTGAAAAATAAAACAGTAGCAAAGATAATTAATTAAAGACAAAGCAGCCTCTGAGGACAAGGCCGTCTATAGTCTATTTTTTATAACGCAACGCAACGCAAAGCAAACTAAAATAAACAAACAACCACAACAAATGGCACATACAAGAATAATGTAACCAGCTTAAAACAAACAGTGCTGTCATTGATTACGATTGTAAAGAAAAACCGATAATATAATTACAAAGCACTACATTTTTAATTTTATGTGTATATGTAATGGACTTCAAATTAACGAATAAGATTTAGATTTAATTATTTGAAACTCTTAATAAATAAAAATAATGACATTGACGTGATCGGATGTGTTCGGTGCGTTCTTTCATGTGTTTGTTGCTCTTGATTTTATTTGTTTAGTTCTAGCGTTTTTTTGTAATTTCTGTTGTGTTATTGTTAAGTTTCGTTTAAATAAACATGGACGCTAATCGCCCATCGAAGTCTTCATATATGTACGTGGACGTGAACGTGGCGAAGAAGTACTATCGTCTCGTAAAAAGCGGAGTAAAGTAAGTGTCCTCTGTTATCACGACACGAATTATTCATTCATTGAGTAGGAATACCATTTCAATCAAATAGATACTAAAAAAAGCCGGTAAGTACCGGTCGTGACACATCACTATTTATGAGATGTAAAAAACAGACAACACCGTGAAATGTCATTTTAGTCAGCATTTATTTTTATTATAGAGAAAAAGAAAAAGACTATAGAAACCAGCTGTACTCTAATCTAATAAATAATAGTCCTCGCGGGCGAGGACTTATTTAAGCGGTCGGTCTATAGCAACTCGTTGGACTGAACTGACAGGTTTGATGAACCACTGAAGCCCTTCAAGTATTTTGAAATTGATAGCACTAAATAGATTTTAGGATTTGGTTCTCATTAAAAATTCGTAGTAAACAGTAAACACGTTTGTTTGTTTTGTAAGCATTTGTAGCCATTAGACAAGGTCAAAGGGATCAATCAAGTGATCCGATGTTTAACTGTTTCTTAAAAATAGCCGTCTATTTGTGGTGCAGTACAGCCCCATTATCGGTTACCAAGGGGCCATGAACGACCTTGCTTCATTACGACTCAAGTACAAGGTTACCACCTTTATTTTCATTTTAGAACATAACACTACCAGATACTCAAATACCAGTTCACCTTAACCGTGCGTGAAACACGCGGTCGCTTTTACTTGGTCAAGTTGCACACTATGTACACAATGAACTGCCGGCTCCACTTGTTACAGCTGGCTATGTTTGAACACACACGTATAAATGTATAATATAGTATAGTGTATTTTTGTGATGTTTTGTTACTGAAACATTGTTTGGCAAAAGAATCCCAGCCAGTACGTAATGCCTTGGTTACGTTTAACTTTACAAAAAATTCGAGAATCCCGCCCGGGTCGCGCTCTTGGGAAGTTGTTTGGATTGTCCTCGAACATCTGAAATTTCCTTATTTGCCACACAACACACACACATGCCACTTTTAAGTTAATATTTTTCTTAGGTAGGTAAATACCTACCTTAAATATCACTACGTAGTAAAAAACAACGTAGCTTTCCGCTGTATGTCCCTAAGTATGTACGTTTAGATCTTTAAAACCTTAGATTGATTCAAGAGGGTGGTTTAGATTTATATGTATTATTATTCTACGCAGACGAAGTCGCGGGCAGAAGCTAGTTTTATTATAAATCGTATAAATACGTATACCTGTTTAGGTACCTATCTCAGATATTTATTTATGCAAGTGTAGGGATGTACTTGAACCGGTTTTGGAATATTTTTAGATACACATAACAAGGCAACCTGTAACTTCGCAGAGTTTAATCGCACTTATTTAATATTTTTTTTTTTTTTTATTAAAACGAGACATTCCGTTTAACGATGACGTCTAACTAGTTTTATTTTAAGACGCAGCGTTAATAACATTTTTGATATGATAATTTATTTATTTACCTGGCTTTCCTTTCCAGTTCGCCAGTTTTTTCATTTCTCCGTAATATGAATGGTAACCGATTCGACACGACAATCATGCTGCACTTGCTATTACACGCTGACCGACTAACACTGTTTCTTCCACTCATGTTGACTTCTCCGTCGTTCCTTTACACGGCCAATCACAAATAGGCGAGCAGTACGCGTGCGCGCCAAAAAGGAGGGCTATTCAAATATGGAAACTATTCACTGTTCGTTCGGCATCTGAGATGATAAGAAGATGCGTCCCGCGTTAATGTTTTGTGTTAAATAAACATCATCGACGGTGACCGGAGGCAAACTGCTTCTTTTGTGTGCGTCAGTCGGCTTTATAGACTTGTGCGCCGCATCGCGTAAGGGCGAAGTTCTACACTGAGCGTCGGAGGTCCGGCAGCAGTCAGTAGGGTTATCGCCATTGACCCGCCGACCGTAGAGGGTTGTCTTGGCTACGTTGAGTTGCGATTTCTGCGTTATAAGTTTTATTTGCATGATACAAAATACCGGTACTATCAGCTACGTAGCATCACCAGCGCTTCTATTAAGTATGCTGCAATTTTCGTTAGTATACTTGCTTGATGTGGGAGAAAAAATGTTCGTACACGGAATTTTGATCGTGTCCTGTGGACATATTTTTATATGGACATATAAATCTTTTGGCCATTTTCTAGACAACCTTTGTTTCTTGTCTTATATATGACCCAATACCTAGTTACTTGAGTAGATTAATATTGTTTCCTTTTTGGGTTCGGTTTTAATATGCCTAAGTCACTTTAGTACCTATTCTCTACATTAAGGGTCAGTACAGTCAGATACACTTCGACCCACCAGGTATCTTTTGTGCATTCACTGCTTCTTTTCCTATACACAGATGAGAAGAAAGTGAGTCTACCACCGACTTTCGGGTTAATGCACGCTAATGCGGCGAATTGTTTCAGCCTCGGTTTCAGCATCGGATCATAATTATTGAATACATTAATGAACGGCATGTCGACGAGCAAGTCGATTAAATAGATATTCAACAAAATAGGTTATGGAGCGGCGTAGTTTATAAAATTAATTGTGAAAACAATTTAAGATTGACCACTAATGTCATATATAATTGACACAATTGACGGTGATATCAGGGTGATACACATTTGCCACGAGTCAAACTTATTGATTTAGATTTGCGGGTGGTAGGGCCTTGTGCAAGGTCCGTCCGGATCGCTACCACCATCTTACTCGCTAATCCTGCCGCTAAGTAGCAGTGCTTGCACTGCTGTGTTCCGGTGTGGAGAGTAAGACAGCCGGGGAAATTACGGGCACAAGAGGCATTGCATCTTAGTCCTCTAGGTTGGCAACGCATCTGCAATCCCTCCGGGGTTGCGGGTGTCTATGGGCAGTGGTGATCACTTACCATCAGGTGACCCACTTGCTCGTTTGCCTTCCTATTCATATAAAAAAAAAAAAAAAAAAAAGATGCAAATACTAATTACACGTAATATTTAATTAATGCTTGAGTAATAATTAGTAACAAGTTGCCTACTTACCTGAGGGGCTACTTAGTGGGCAGCTGCAGAGCTAACCCCATCAGCTTCCCCGCACCCTGAACCTTGAATGCCCGAAGGCCCCGCCGAAGCGCCGCCACATCCCAAGTACCCTCTGCTATGCCCCTAGAGGCCAGAGGGATACTGGGAGCAGCACTCAGGGTGCCTAAGCACCCACCGCAAGTCAGGCACATGACTTGCGACAGGTGGGCCCATCCCTCAAACCCCAACCTCCCCAGTCGGATATTAGCCACCGGTTAACTAATTTACTAAATAAATTAATTTACCGTTACGTTGTTTCCCAGGGTGCACCGGCCTAAGCGTTACCCTTCCCCCCCCCCGTGAGGCCAAGAACCTTTTATAGAAGGGAACTGTAACGCTAGAGCTCTACCCACCTACCTAATACCTAGCTTACACACACTGAGATACACAAAGGCAGACTTATCCCTTTAAGGGATCTCTTCCAATCAACCTTTGAGTAGATGAGAGGAATATTATAATTATAATGGACGGACAACGAGTGAGTTTAAAAATTACAAATACTGAGAGCCACAATACATGAGAATGTAATTTCATATTTTTGTGAAATTATTGAATCAAAAAACAAGTCCGGTTCGAAGGACCATGTCGAGAACTCTTTGGAAAGCTGGTTATTTTTTGGGAACTTCACTGATTCAACAATTAAAATCACCGTAATTTAATCAAGACGCGTTTATTCGCCATTGGTAAAAACAGAGAGAAAAATTTAGGCTGTAATGCCAACTTAACAATAATAGTGTTGGGGTTGCCAACAACTTTATTCATTCCTTTATTAAATTTTAATTTAACTACTATCTACACTAATACGATCAGTAGCTCGGTATACAAATAATAAACATAATTGAAAAAAATACCTTTTTTTTCTTCAAACGAAATGTAAATGAAATTATAATTGGTTTACCGATTTATACGAAATCACCAAGGCTTAAATAATATTTTGTGTTTACCAGAAATTTCATAATATTTCATAACTTGACCGCCACTGTCGAAGTTATTCGTGAACATGTGTTAAAAATAATAAAATTGTGTACCTTCTCCGTTTTTAAAATTGGTAAAAAAATAAATGAAGGCTTGGTGCTGATATTACGAAATCCAAATGCACGAAGTTTTAACTTAATTTTCGATGACTCTTTCATGTGCAAACTTTTTGAGAGGATAGAAAAATAGTCATGGGGGATAGTGAAATATGTGGATGTGCCAGGCCAATGCCAAAGAAAGAGTGTCCATATACGAAGACCTTATTTACCTATAGGGCGATCTCGATAAAGAACTTATATACCTATACCGCCGAGAAATGGTGTATACCACGGATATTCCTAGAAAAGTGGAATTATCCACAGCAAAACTTCCCCGTTCTTCTGTCACTATAATTATAAATTTTGATGTTTACATCAAATTTATTTCAGAGAAGTCTGTAATAGAGATAATCAAAACGTTTATTAACCGTAAATTTAACAAGATAATAAGAAATAAACCAATATCTATGTATATTAAGCTGTTATCTCTAAATTCAGTAACTACTAGGTACTCGTCACAACGACATCATCATTTACTTTATAGGTCGTGCTATATCCGCATTAATTCCACCATAATCATTCGCAGTCTCAGATCAGCTGTATCTCGATCGTGGCAGGAATAGTCTTAGTCGTTTTTCCGTATTTCCACGCAGGAGTGGGGGGCGCGCGCATGCGCCGTGCGTGCCTCGCACGCGTAAACCACGTGGCCGCCATGAATTGTTTGGATACAGATGGTTCATTCATGATATATGTTATGCTTTATTTGTAATCAACAATTATTGCTATCTAGCATACCTATATATTTTAATGTGTTAGTGGAACGGGAAGACTAACGAGAAAATCTGTTGACCGAGTAATTAGTGAGTCTATAACAAAACGTTCTTCTACTATAATGTATGCTTAAATCGTTGATAGCTCGATTTATTTGAGGGTAAATAAATGTATCTAGTACAATGCACTCTGAATCATATGAGTGTCATGTGTGAGCTTCAGACACATGAAGCAAGATGAAATGTTAATTGTATTTCAGATCATGTAGTATTAATATCTGATGATCTCCGTTTTTAATGTAGGCAACGTCTTTAGTTCAATTTAGTCAATTTTTTTGTCCGCCAGTCGCCTAAATATTTTAATAAATACCTAACAGTAATCGAGATCGATAGATACCTAGTTAATTTAGAATGATCACAACTAAAGTGTGCAAGTTGCGAAAAGTTTCCAATAATTTGAAAAAATACTCGGAAATTTATGGCAATTTCTCATGTTGGAAATGGTAAGTTTCGATCCTCATTCAAAAATTTTAGAATGTGATTTTTTTCTGTGGGGGAATTTCAGAAATAGTAGATCCATGCAAAAATATTAAAATCTAAAAAAAATGTATTGTAGTAGCCTATTTCTGAAATTCCCCTATGAACGTACTTTCCTGAAAACTTCACAATTATAGTAGGTAAGTAACTCTACAACTTTGTAACTGTACTACAGAACAACTTGGCAATAAAAGTTCACAAACAAATTCACGAAACATTACAATTCAACAGTACAACTTCTGCCAAATTCATGTCTGTGACAATCTCCTCAATGAATTTCGTTTCATGCACCGCTACACCGGTGACGGCGTGCCAGCGCTTGGGACCTTACCACGACTTCTATTCTTAATACGATTCAACTCAGATTCAGTTTAGATTCGCTCGCTGTCACGCTGTCAGATCCATACAAAAATTGATAGCTCAATATTTTATTGAAACAGGCGTTACTTTGCGGAGGTCCATTTCAACGAACAAAAAATTTACCTTGCTACTCCGCTACTCACGTGCAAGATAAGTAAGCCTGTACGAAATATATATGTTTCTCATGCAATCCCTCCCTCCACTGCTGCCAATAAAACACATATAAATCCCACAAACTTAATTATCCCTTACACCACACAAACAATGACGCGTTTCGATCCCTCTACGGGATCATTATCATTATCAGTTTAATGAACACAACTGTTACACATGCAAACCCCACACACAAAACATGTTTTGCATGGTTTGCATGTGTAACAGTTGTGTTCATTAAACTTTGATAATGATCCCGTAGAGGGATCGAAACGCGTCATTGTTTGTGTGGTGTAAGGGATAATTAAGTTAGTGGGATTTATATTATGTGTTTTATTGGCAGCAGTGGAGGGAGGGATTGCACGAGAAACATATATATTTCGCACAGGCTTACTTATCTTGCACGTGAGTAGCGGAGTAGCAAGGTAATTTTTTTGTTCGTTGATAGCTCAAACCTGAACTGAGTCGGAATTGAATCGCATTACGTCATGGTGAGGCCCCTGATCACAAACTAGCTGCTTCCTTACCTACTGAAGAACATACTATCTGGTTCAAAGGTGAATCGACGTTTAGTAGTTTACCGATGTTGTGGCCATTTTTTAAGTCAAGTCATAACCCCCACTACTATGGCTTGTATAGGTTAAATAGTTTCCTTCTGAATTATCGATTAACAACGGGTGTTGATTCAAAGTAGGTAACTATTTGTCCAATTAGTTTTAATGATGATTTAATAGTGAATTGATAGACATTGCAACCGTTATTTGGTAATAGGTATGTGGCTATTGCAGCGTAGAATTATATTTTACAAACTTTATATTAATTTGCAATGTAGTTGTGTGTATGTTACAAGCTTTGTATTAACTTTTTTGAAACGTATATAACTTGAAGCTATTAACTTGATATCTTCATCGGATCGGAGCTGAAATTTTGCATACTTGTGTAAGTGAGATATGACAATAAAATAATCTGGTAGTAGACTTCTGGTGGTGCAATCAGGACCGTCTCCGCAGGAGGGAACTCTTCAACGGTTGGTCCGATTGACTTGAAATTTAGTTCACATTATGTAGGACGGATGGCAATGCAAGTAGGTACAGTCAGCAAAAAAGATTGTACATACATACATAAAAATGACGTCTTTATCCCTTACGGGGTAGGCAGAGCCTAAGGTAACAAAACAATAATAACGTAATTATTGTGAGCGTATAGGTGGAAAGGGGAATCAAAACAAAAGCCTGTAACTAAAATGAAATTTTTAGGTTAGGTTATTTGTTTACAATAATATCAAGTAGGTATGGTGGACCGATGACCTCATTAAGATCGGAGGATCGCGCTGGATGCAAGCCGCTTCCAACCAGTCTTATTGGAGATCTAAAGGAGAGGCCTATGTCCAGCAGTGGACTTGTAATGGCTGAGATGATGATGATGATGAAGTAGGTATCGGTAGGTGTGAGTCGTGGTAAATTCAGCCTTGAATGTGATTGTGGTAATATGAAAATGAGTTTTAACTACAAGTAGGTGGTCTAGATATACGACGGACAAGAAAAGTGTATTTCTAAAATGCAGTAAAGGAAGTGCCTGATTGCAATTAATATTGTATTAATTCTGCAGTACTCATAACCGTTTATATGTATAAGTACCTACCTACTAAGAATTAGAAAATGTTAATCTTACGGCTGGTAGGACTTAGTGTTCTGGCGTGTAGAGTAGGACAGCCGGTGAAATGAAATAGGTACTGGCAAATGACAATGACGGCCTAGAGCAGGGATGGCGAACCTTTTTCGGTGGACGTGCCATTTTTTCACAAATAATGTAATATTTGGCTCTGACCTATCATCAGACCTTGATGTCTTAAGAGTGTGTTGATATATTACCATCATATGACCATATTGCCATTATTGGCGTGCCCGAATTATTTTGAAGCGTGCCAACACTGGCACGCGTGCCATTGGTTCGCCATCCCTGGCCTAGAGGCTGACAACGTAAGCTAAAGCTCTGGTGTTGTGGATGCCCATGAGCTTTGGATTTACTCACTGTCCGGTAATCCACTTGCTTGTTTCCTTTCTTGTTGTAAAAAACCATAAATTAAAAAAAAAATCTTAATGCCCTCCATCTCAACATATTTAATTTTGAAGGCTTGGAAAAGCAGGTGAATTTACCTTATAGTTGCATTGAAACAGTCGACCTAGTTAGTTTGATGGCGACCATCAATTACACACAAGGTACGGCCCATTATGCCAATTGGCTGTTAGCTGATCGCTGCCGCCGATCATCGTCTGGGTAGGGTGAACACAGGTACCTATTAGGTACAGCCACATGCACTTTGTGAATACAGATATACAGACTAAAATGTACATAAAAACCACTAAAATATAATTTTATTAACTGTTTTCTCAAATATTTAAACTTTATAAACAGTTTTATTATTAAGCAGCTTATTTCCGCGGCTTCATCCCCGTGAAATAATAATAAAAAATAATTAAAATGTATGTTGCAAAAGAATCTTCCTTGGACTTCTACGAATATTAACGAACGCATGCTATTAAGCATAGAAAAATTAAAAGAAATAATTAAGGGATTAGTCTAGCTTAGTCGAGTTTAGCGCTAAGCAACAAAGTTAATGTAGATATTAATTTTTAATTAAATACTTAGATAGATAAGACTAATATATTGAAGTAGATGTATAGACTAAGTTACCTGCGACATCGTATCACAACTTTATTAACATAAAATCCATAGGTACAAAAAGGCACGCTCCACACAATCCAATGACGAATCACAAGCAATAAAATATAATAAATGTATTTATGACTAGCATGGTTTATCGACTCTTCTACAATAGAATATTTCCACGAGAATCGCTAATTTCCCCGCGTGTACTGTTAATTGAGTCAACGGAAAAGGTTCACTTATCTTTGATAATCTTTGTGGTGATATTCCATACATTTAAATAAACATCGCGAGTTTTTCCACAATAGGTATCTACCACCATTTATTTAATCAGTCGTAATATATGATTTATTTGTGTAAATGTACTGGAAACAACTGAAATTAAGTAGGTATGTCTATTATTTGATATTGATTTCGATGAATCGACGCCCAAAAGGATGCCTAATGCACAGCAAATTTTATTTTAAACAAGGCCGTCTAGTTGGAAAAAGTTAAAGCTCGATTTCGTATTTAACTTAGTAGTGCCAAAATCTCGTCGATTATTCAACGACTAAATCGAGATTTATACTTTCCTACAAAACGCGCCCAAGTCACATAGATACTTAAGTAGCTGTTGGATGGTTAGTAGATATCTAATGTTTTCATCCAACCGCCCAGCTACTTCAGTAGCTATAGGTTATCGTGCACCGTGGCGTGGGGTATTGATGAAATACCTAAGTAGTTTGGTTTCATCTGAGACTTCAACTTGTGAACCCGAAGGCCAAACGTTTAGAGTGAAGGGTTCCGGATTTTAAAGCGAAAATGAAACTATTATAGCATCACTCGTGTCTGTCTGTCTGACCGTCTGTCACAGCTAATTGGCTCCGAATCTACTGAACCGATTAGGATGAAATACACCACAAAACACATGATTTTTTTGTGATGATCGATGAGGTGTACTAGTTACACAGGGATTTTGAAATTTAATTTAGCCAACGGGATAAAAGGACGGTATAGAAAATATAGACTTTGTATTTAGTAGACATGTTCTTTGAAGATCCCGTAGGCGTTGCAAAAGGGATTTTTCGAATTTCCCACAGAACAAAAGAATGGGATAAAAATTAGTGGAAGTGGATGATTGTCCATGCCAGAAACGGATTTATTTCGTTGAGGTAGGTAGTAAGAAATCCTTCGTGCTAAAGTACGACTCGCATTTGCCTGGCTTTTGTACATTTTTGATGGTAGAAAGGAAGTAGTTTTAGCGCAAATTTTGATTCTGCGCGGACGAAGTCGCATCGTAGCAAAAGCTACTACCTACTGAACATAGATATAGAATTCCAACAGAAATGAAAACGGATCAAATTCACAAAGTCGTGTGGAAACCGACCCGTTTTCATGAAAGTGGAACAACAAATTTGCAAAACTCTGCACTGACAGCGCGGTAAAGGCATTTACTAGCCAAATAAGTAAATATTTTTCATTTGCGCAACGTTTTAAATCACAGCTTTAAATAGTCGAGATCATGGACACGACTCGTTGGTTATTTAACCTCAAACAGACATTGAAGGCATTGGAGCATCAGGCTTTTCACATTGTATGGGACTAAAATTACCAATTCTTGCTTTCTTTCATAATTTTGTTAGGCTTACTTTCCAGAGAGTCGGGGTATGGGGGATCCCATATCCCGACCTTAATAGCCCACGGGACTAGGCAAAATCTGGGGCGCCCGGCGGGTGCTGTGTTGCCACTTCATGATCCCATGGCACCCACCATTCCCACGACAGGGAATACTGCTCGGTTTTAGTGGATGTCCCCCCCCCCCCTCCTTCCACTAGGCAAGGAGTTTGCAGGGGAGGAGAATCCCGCAACACGGCGCGGGGGGAGGGGTATGCGTAAATTATTTCCAAAGGGACTTAACTCATTGAGCTGTGCGTAACTGCCTATGCCGATTATTATGAAAATTTCGGTTCTTTGCCCAAAAATACATAACAATGAAATGAGCAAACAAAGACGATTTTAATATTGTGACCAAACTCAGACAAGATGGCGCGGCGCTGTCGTTGTTTACGAAAACGTGAATTAAACCCCTCCGTCCACATCATCTGGCGACCCCGAGTCGAGGCTATCGTATATCTACGTCCATGAATGTAGATACCTACGAGTACGATACATACCTAATTTATAGAATTGTTTACCTACTATTCAAAGATTCTGCCGTTATGCTCATAAGATAAGCGTATACTCGTGCCCCTCAACGTGCAATCATTGGTGAGCGTCAAGTTAGCACACCCGTTGAATGGACACAGGAAAATAAGACATTCGGAAGTCCCGCTCATACTTACATTAGTGCTTAATAGGAGAGTGAGCTGCCCGAATTGCCCGATACACATTTTACTCGTATAAGATTGAGCTGTAATTTTGCATACATACTTGTCGAAGTCAAATGACAACACAATTTTTGGTACCTAGTGAATACTGGTGGTCCGGCCAAGACCGTCTCCGTAGGGACTCTTCAACGGTTAGTCCTATTGACTTGAAATTTGGGACACATGGCAATGCAAGTACAGTCTACAAAAAGTACAGTCAGCAAAATAAGCTTGTATTAAAAATGAAATTTTTAGGTTAGGATATTTCCAAAACTATCAAAATAAACATCCTACTATTCGTTTCTGACTGTTCCTAGATCCAAATCCCTAAACTAAAAACGAATTATTTTAAATAAAATACTACTAGACTGGGTACCATCACAACTTGTTATCTATTGTTGTTACCGCTATCTTAACGATTTTTATAACTAGCAATTTGTATCCAACTAGCTTCTGCCCGCGACTTCGTCTGCGTAGAATTATACATATAAATATTCCTCTTGAATCACTCTATCTATTAAAAAAAAACCGCGTCAAAATCAGATCTAAGCATAGGTAGGTACCTACATAGGCACAGATTGCGGAAAGCGACTTTGTTTTATACCGTGTATATATATATATGTATAGAGTGATTACAATTTATATTGTAAAGGATTAGGTAAATCACTTATTACAAAGGGATGCGGCCGCGTGATCCTCCTGTTTAAGTGTTTCGATTGGGTCTTTTAAAATTGCCGACATTTCTAAGTGGCCAGTTCAACAAAACAGTAACTTTATAATAAGTAAATCGAAGTAAATAGTCAAAACATTTGTACCTAGGTAAAGTGAGTATTTAGGTACAATCTACTTATTGCCAAAATATGTATCTATATGAAGGTTAAAAATTTAGCCTGCTCACGTAACTACCTAAGTTAGGTAGGTACCATTTTTGTGACAATTCCTACGTATCACAAAAAAAAAACAATGAAGCTGATGTCACATTATTTTATCTACGCACATATCATTAGTGCTCTTAGAAGCGTTCAGAAACCGTAGGCAATGACTAACATTATTACACATTAAAGTACAGATTTTACCTTGGTACCTACTACCACAGACAAAAAAGTACTCATAGTGTAATACATACATAAATCACGTCTTTATCCCTTACAGGGTACACAGAACCTAAGGTCACAAGACCTACAGGCCAGGTTTAGCAAGACTGTGGGCGTATAGGTGGAAAGTGGAATCAAAATAGTGATGGGTTGCTAGCCGCATCGCCTATGAAATGATTCCTGTGATTTTCGCCCATTCCCTCGATCGGCTTTTACCATCTATGTTTGTTGTTGTACATTCTATGTTTTTTCTTTGCTCCCCGACCAGCCTGGAAGTACCTACCTACTTATATTTATATCGTAGGTACAGTCTTTCATAGATCATCGATGAAGGCACAATACCCAATCTTTATGCTTAAATTGTCTACTGATACGGATAGTCTAGCCGACAAATTCAAAATGGTCTAAAATAGAGATAGGTACTGCTCTTAAAATTATGTGCGATTTCATCTTTAATTGTTTACAATACCTGCATATCGCAAGGTGTCTTTCCAGATTTAATGAAACTTAGTAAAGTCATACCACTTTTTAAATCGGGTGATTTGAGTGACATTGCTAACTTTCGACCAATATCTATACTACCAGTGTTGAGTAAAGTTTTCGAAAAATTGATGCTGAAGGATCTGCTGGGACATTTTAATAGAAATAAACTGCTTGTCAGCAATCAGTTCGGTTTTACAAAGGGGTGTTCCACAACTGATGCCGCATCTGTACTTATTAAACATATTTATGATATTTGGGAGGCTTCTTGTGATGCAATCGGGATATTTTGTGACCTTTCTAAGGCGTTTGATTGCGTGGATCACGAGACGCTTCTTTTGAAATTGAGCCATTATGGTCTGTCTACGAATGCCTTAAGTCTTATATCTTCATACCTCAGCAATAGAACACAGACAGTTGTAGTGAACGGAACCCAGTCTGCTGGAGCTATGGTTGAGTTGGGAGTGCCTCAGGGCTCTATCTTGGGTCCATTTTTATTTTTAGTTTATATAAATGACTTGCCGTCTATAGTGGATAAACTTTGTGGTATGGTATTGTTTGCTGACGATACATCACTGATTTTTAAGGTTGATCGAAAAGCAACCGATTATAATGAAATTAATGGCGCACTAGTTAAAGTACTTAACTGGTTTACTATTAATAATCTATTATTGAATGCTAAAAAAACTAAATGTGTTAAATTTGCTTTGCCTAATGTTAGATCAGTGAATTCTACTTTAATACTTAATGGTGAATGTTTGGAGATGGTGGATAGGGCACTATTCCTAGGCATAACATTGGACAAAAGTCTGCAATGGAGTCCCCATTTAGCAGTACTTGCAAGTAAATTAAGTTCAGCGGCTTATGCTGTTAGAAAAATTAGACAATTGACTAATGTTGATACAGCTCGCTTAGTTTATCATAGTTATTTTCACAGTCTGATGTCATACGGTATTCTGGTTTGGGGCAATGCAGCTGACATACTAACCATATTTGTGCTACAAAAAAGAGCTATTCGTTCCATATATAACTTGAGTTCCCGTGACTCCTTAAGAGAACTTTTCAAAGAAATTGACATTTTGACCGTAGCTTCTCAATATATCTACGAGAATATTATGTACTAGCTGTTGCCCGCGACTTCGTCCGCGTGTGTTTTTGTGATACTTACGGCTTTTCTCGATATCAAAATTATTATTATTATGACTATTAACTTCGTCACGTGAACCACTGAAAGTGTGTACGAAACTATACTTTTAGAATTACGTCATGAAAATAATAATTTGTGACACGGAATCTTGAAAAAAAAAAACAGGTGTGAACTGGTTAATGACTCATCACATTTATTTATACCTTATTTTACAAAATAGTTTAATTTATAGTTTTGTTTATAGTTTCTTTATTCAAAAAAAGCTAAGTAAAGTTTTAGTTACCTACATCACTATTAATTTCGCCGAACTATGACGCTTATTGGCGAATACCTACTGCGCTCACTTTAACGATATTTGTACCCTGATTAATTAAAAAATATATATATATTCTAATCAAATAATAGGTACATAAATGTTTACCTGTTTTTACCTTACGACTAACAATTCATTTACTAATCCGTTTTAATTAATATTTTGCGACTCAATTTTTTCTAGCAGAAGTTTTTTTATTTATTTTCTTGGTTTAAGTAGGTAGCTACAGATTATTAACACTTATTATCTACAAATTAATTACCTACAGAGGCCTTACCATGACGTCGTAGTGCGATTCAGTTAAGGTTCGCTCGCTGTCAGATGCATACTAAAAGGACAAACTTTTTTCACAATAAAATTCTGACATGTTCGTAGCGCAGACGTAAACGCGCCTTTTGATTTTGATTTTTTTAGGCAAAGATATTAAGAGCATACAGCCAAGCGTTTCACGCCGCCCTCATAATATATCAGGTTTTCAAATAAGAGTACGTTCAAAAACCGAACGCGTTGTGAATAATAGCACATAAATAAAAACAAAGTAACGGTATTGCATATTGAACTTTAGGTGTTAGGTAAAGAACACAATTTAGGACGCCAATTTAGGTTGATTTAGGTTTGACGAAAATGTCTTCGTTGAAAAATACCTGTACAGCATGTAATTATTTTATTAATGTTTTTTCATAATTGACACAGTTTTCCGGCTTTATGTCTTATGTACATTCGTATCTATCTATTTTCTCCGTAGTATTTTTTTTTTTGTAATTATTACCAACTACTTATACCGAGGAAAGCTGATTTTCTTGAGTTCCGCTATTTTGTGCGTAATCACCTCAAAAATTAAATTTCAAGAAAACTGAGAAATTATATTTATCTGTATTAAATTGGAAGTATTATTTAGCAATTTTAAAAGGTTACACTTCATTGGTTTTTATTGTATAGGTGTATGAAGTTGATTAATTTTAAACACAAAACCCTCTTTTTTGCGCCTCTGGGTGAGATTAAAAAAAAATGCTAAAACAGGTATTTCCTTATTTTTATTACTAAGTATTTATTCTGAGTTTCATGATTCTAGAACAATCTAATTTTATTTTTTCATACAAACTTTAACCCCCCTTTTCACCCCCTTTTTCCAAAAAATTCCAAAATTTCTGTAGCCTATATCCTATTCTGAATTTATTGAAATAGATTTGTGAACATTTCAACAATATCCGTTCAGTAGTTTTTACGTGATGCTCAGTCAAACAAACAAACAAACAAACAAAAATTTTAAAAATTGTTTTATTATGTTCAGTTACCGATTTTAAGTCACCCTGGTCGGTTTTTTTTTTTTAATCTTCAATGTACAGATTTTTTGGTCTCAACGATTTTATTATATGTATAGATAGATGTTGTTAAGAATCCAAACTTATTTACTAAGAATTCTGATATCCATAATTTTAATACTAGACATAAAAATAAAATTGCCATTGGAAAGTTTCGCGTTCGTAAAGTACGAAAATCATTTTTAGGTCAATGCATACGATCTATACATATAATAAAATCGTTGAGACCAAAAAATCTGTACATTGAAGATTAAAAAAAAAAAACCGACCAGGGTGCCTTAAAATCGGTAACTGAACATAATAAAACAATTTTTAAAATTTTTGTTTGTTTGTTTGTTTGTTTGACTGAGCATCACGTAAAAACTACTGAACGGATATTGTTGAAATGTTCACAAATCTATTTCAATAAATTCAGAATAGGATATAGGCTACAGAAATTTTGGAATTTTTTGGAAAAAAGGGGTGAAAAGGGGGGTTAAAGTTTGTATGAAAAAATAAAATTAGATTGTTCTAAAATCATGAAACTCAGAATAAATACTTAATAATAAAAATAAGAAAATGAAAATACCTGTTTTAGCATTTTTTTTAAATCACACCCAGAGACGCAAAAAAGAGGGTTTTGTGTTTAAAATTAATTAACTTCATACACCTATACAATAAAAACCAATGAAGTGTAACCTTTTAAAATTGCTAAATAATACTTCCAATTTAATACAGGTAAATATAATTTCTCAGTTTTCTTGAAATTTAATTTTTGAGGTGATTACGCACAAAATAGCGGAACTCAAGAAAATCAGCTTTCCTCGGTATAAGTAGTTGGTAATAATTACAAACAAAATAATACTACGGAGAAAATAGATAGATACGAATGTACATAAGACATAAAGCCGGAAAACTGTGTCAATTGTGAAAAAACATTAATAAAATAATTACATGCTGTACAGGTATTTTTTCAACGAAGACATTTTCGTCAAACCTAAATCAACCTAAATTGGCGTCCTAAATTGTGTTCTTTACCTAACACCTAAAGTTCAATATGCAATACCGTTACTTTTGTTTTTATTTATGTGCTATTATTCACAACGCGTTCGGTTTTTGAACGCACTCTTTATTATTTGAAAAACTGATATATTATGAGGGCGGCGTGAAACGCTTGGCTGAATGCTCTTAATATCTTTGCCTAAAAAAATCAAAATCAAAAGGCGCGTTTACGTCTGCGCTACGAACATGTCAGAATTTTATTGTGAAAAAAGTTTGTGCTTTTAGTATGAATCTGACAGCGAGCGAACCTTAACTGAATCGCATTACGACGTTATGGTAAGGCCTCTGTAGGTAATTAATTTGTAGATAAAGATAATAAGTGTTAATAATCTGTAGCTACCTACTTAAACCAAGAAAATAAATAAAAAACTTCTGCTAGAAAAAATTGAGTCGCAAAATATTAATTAAAACGGATTAGTAAATGAATTGTTAGTCGTAAGGTAAAAACAGGTAAACATTTATGTACCAATTATTTGATTAGATTTTTTTTTTTTAATTAATCAGGGTACAAATATCGTTAAAGTGAGCGCAGTATTCGCCAATAAGCGTCATAGTTCGGCGAAATTAATAGTGATGTAGGTAACTAAAACTGTACTTAGCTTTTTTTGAATAAAGAAACTATAAACAAAACTATAAATTAAACTATTTTGTAAAATAAGGTATAAATAAATGTGATGAGTCATTAACCAGTTCACACCTGTTTTTTTTCAAGATTCCGTGTCACAAATTATTATTTTCATGACGTAATTCTAAAAGTATAGTTTCGTACACACTTTCAATGGTTCACGTGACGAAGTTAATAGTTATAATAATAATAATAATTTTGATATCGAGAAAAGCCGTAAGTATCACAAAAACACACGCGGACGAAGTCGCGGGCAACAGCTAGTTTTATAATAAGTTACCTGATGAAGCTTTAAAATTGCCCTTTCCAGTGCTTAAAAATTACTTAAAAAAGTCTCTAATGTCAAAGGCATATTATAGGACAGAGGACTATTTAACAGACAAACATGCATGGGCTAAACCTGAAACCAAATAACTTAGTAATTAAAATAACTTAGTCATTAAAATACCTTACCTAATTAAATAATGTTGACATTGTATCGAATGTAAAATTGTGATTTGTCTTAATATTAAGCCTGACTGGCTGTTGAGTTTCTTTCGGCGTTTCTTCTCAACAGTGTCTCCTTTTGCGAAATGCCAGTAGACTCATGACGTGTAAAAGTGCCTGTACGGCCTACTTACTGAATAAAGATCATTTATTTCATTTATTTCATTTATTACAACTTTTGCAATTTTTTATGTGCATACTCTTTTAGCACAATTTTCTAGGCGTCATTCCGCATCCAATGAGCTATCACACATAATTTTAAGAGCAGTAGGTATATCTATTTTAGACCATTTTGAACTTGTCGGCTAGACTAGGATACCTATAGCCAAAGTAGTCAGAATTTCTAAAAACACGAGTTTCACTTAAATCCTGACTTTTGAGTTAGGTAATCTTTCTAATCTAGTCTTATCTAAACTGTATTAGTGATTAAATGCATATTACCGCTTTACGTAAATGCAGTTCTAGATAAAAATATCCCTATTAGTTATTGTAAACATTCATTAGTTGCAGTCGATATATTTCAAGCGAAAACAATTATTGATTGACGTACGCTATCACGAACACAAATATCAGTCACTGCATGATACATGGGGCTATGGGTCTGATCCCGATAAGCGCGTAGTTGTTATAAATACTCTATTAAAATCGTCTTTGTTACGCAATTCTAGCAAGAATCGAATAATCTTGTAGCATAATACCTATCTACATACAAACATGGGTAAGGACCAAAAAGTTTGACCACTATTAGTGGTTCATACAAAATACCTGGCTGAAAGAAGTTCCGTTGCGACACGAAAATTAACCATAATAATTGGCATTGTTCATTTTTTTTAGTATGCTCCAATTCGAAAACCATTTCGAGGAAAACCATCATTTATCCGATTTATCTTGTCCGATTTCAAAAATACTTTATAATTGCAGATATTTTTGTAAAAGTACTTTGAACCTTTGTTTGACCGAACGACCCGGTTTTTAGACAGAATCCAGCATCGAATGTTTGCCACAAAAATGAAAAAAAAAAGTTTGCTATGGCAACTGTCACGACGTGTCACTGTCAAATCGACAAAACCATAGACAAAACCGTTTGGGTTAGGTTCGTAAGGACTAGATTGCATAACGACTCTATAAGCAAAACGTCTTAGTTGCATAAGGTCTTGGTAAGCACAATGTCTTTTTTGCAGAATGCCCTAGTGAGTAGAATGTCTTAGTTGTTCGATCGACAACTATAGCATAACGCCCGAAGTTGCAAAATGACTAATAGAGTTTACGTCCAAGTTATTAATAAGTCTTGATTGTAAAACGACGCATAAGGAAAAGTGTCTGGATAGCATATGGTCTTGGTAGCAAAACGTCATGATTGCATACCGGCTAGATAATATTAGATGAATTTAATCTCTGTCGGGACGACTAGTTATTGTCTAGGTCTCGGACGAAGTCGCCGGCAGAAACTAGTGTTTAAATAATACAATAAGTACATTATCTTTGATTTTAAGTGGCCAGCAACTCGACTTTGAAGTTTCTTTATCAAAGAGTTCCTTCACAAACTACGTTTGAGTTTTTCTTGTCATTCAACCATCTAGTCGTTATGCCATCTAGACGTTATTAATGTTTGACGATATGCCTACCTAGTCGTTTTGCTATTACAACATTTTGATATTAGGGCGTTATACAAACAAGACGTAATGGAACTATGTCCAATCTTAAACCCGGGCATTCTACTATTAAGACGTTTGTACAATTAGACATTTAGCTACCAAGACCTTATGTAACTAAGACGTTTTGCTTATAGAGTCGTTATGCAATCTAGTCCTTACGAACCTAACCCAACCGTTTTTAGGGTTCCGTACCTCAAAAGGAAAAAACGGAACCCTTATAGGATCACTTTGTTGTCCGTCTGTCCGTCCGTCCGTCTGTCAAGACCCTTTTTCTCAGGAACGCGTGGAGGTATGAAGCTGAAATTTATATCAATTACTCAGGTCTACTGTCCCTTGAAGCTGTGAAAAAATCAAACTTCTAAGCCAACGCAATCAAAAGATACAGCCGTTTATGCCGCAAATTTCCGCAAATTTTCAACTCTCAAGGGAATCAAAACCTACAAGGTAGTTCCCGTGAACGCAGAATCTTGAAATTTGGTATGAAGGTAGGTCTTATAGCACAGATTAAAGAATAATTGCGAAAACCGTAAATGTGTATGTATGTCTGTATATAGCAGTGACCAATATAAAGTAACCCCACACTGCGTACATTTTGCTTTGGAACAGGGCTCTGCTTACACTGGTTTTAGATATTTATAGATAATGATACGGAACCCTCGGTGCGCGAGTCCGACTCGCACTTGACCGGTTTTTTTATAGCCAGTCGAACGAAGGCGATTGGGATTCTGTCTAAATTCACGAATTATCAGACAGCGAAAAAATATTTATTATTATTTCACAAAGCTACGTAAAAGCATAATATTCAAATTAGTTGCTTGAAATAGTCCATTTTATCAAATAAAGGTGTTAAAAGCACAGCTTAAAAAAATGAACAATGCCAATTCTATGGGTAATTTTCGTGTCGCAACGTAAAACTTTCGTACTAAATTTAATTTTAATTGATTGCGTTAAGATGGACAACTTAGTATCTAACGCATACTTATTTAAGCTAACATGATCTTTGATCTTCCTCGCATTATACTTAATACCTACGCCCAAACTTAAACATCAGATTGCTGAGTAAGCCAGAATTTCCGGTCGGTTAATTATATCAGTTAATAAATAAATTGTTTATAAATATGTATAGGTATATTTTCTTCTATGCTGGTCTGGGAGTAAAGAAAAAACATAGAACTTATCAGTTGCTTCTCTTCCCGCGCAGATGGTAAAAGCCCATCGAGGGAATGGGCGAAAATCTTAGGAAGCATGTTATAGGCGATTCGGCTAGCAACCCATTACTATGTTGATTTCCCTTTCCACCTATACGCCCCTAATCATGTTAAGCGTGGCCTTAAGGTTTTGTTGCCTTAGGCTCTGTCTACCCCGGAAGGGATATAAAGACGTGATATATATTTATGTATGTTATGTTTATAAATATGAGCTGAAGTGGAAAAGAAAACTCTTTTCACGATATAATCATAATCATTTATTGTCCAGTATTTACACTTAGAAAATACATTAGACGTATAATATTCATTCCAATCAACATTAAACTAAAAAAAAAAAATTGCGTTATTATTTTTAGGCTTCTTAAACGGTGCGTATCGTAAATGTAGGTACATATACATGCATAATAAATTATATATAACAACTAATCTCAGTCTTTCCCACAAACATTTTTTTGCTGAAATTTGGACAAAACAGGATTGTTGGCGTCAACAAACAGAAAAAACATACTTTTTTTTATTATTTGGACGTGTTAACATTAGGTAAAAATTACAAGCGGGCACTTTTGTTCTTTGGAATGGCAATTTCTGTGTGTAAAATTCACAAAAACTCTTTCAAGTAATATATAAATGTCCCGGTGTGTTTATATCAGGTTTGTATAGGTTTGTATAATATCTAGTTAGTATACCTTGTAGTGTTATTGGTAATAAGTTGTCAATTGAGCCCACTTGTTGCCCCTTTTTGTTGCATAATTATGATGATGATCAGGTATCTAAATACGTCTAGATTTAAGACTCTAAAGCTCTAAACTCACTAGAATATTATTAAGCATAGGTATACCTTGTAAATATTAATGGCTCGAATTGTTTAAGACTTACAATTTGTTCCTGACAAAGATGCGAGCTAATTAAAGGTAGTTTGACAGTTTTCCAAGAAAGAAAAACAATAACATAGATATAATTGTATTAAATAAACTATAAATTAACTGCTATAATATAAGATTGTTTGTTTTTCTTGAACCTTGGCTATGTACCACGGGACACTCGCATGTACGAGTATGTCAGTAATTATGATTATAATATAGAGATAACGGATATTAAGAGGTTTGATCCCGTTTAGTGCAGATGTAAGGAGATCTCGCCCACTCAGACTTTTTGTCGTATTGATAAATGATTTACGTCTTTACTGTATCTATATGTATTATATATTTATAAAACAAGTAAAATTCACCAGACATCGGAAACTTATGTAAGCGAAACTAAAGAGATATGTGACATATAATATACCTACCTACTACTTTCGCTCAATATTGGAGTTAAATAAAAACTGGCGCCCGATTTTTGAAAGCAGATATGTGAAAAGTTGTGCTGAATTTGAAATACGAGTAGCGTAGAAGATACTTACTTGCGGCTCTCATTAATTTTGTAAACAATGTCAAAAATTTGATTAGAGCTGTAGTTTTGAAGATATAAACAGATTTATACCACTTTCGAGTGGTACTTTCGAGTGATGTGCTTTCAAAAATCGGGCCCCTGTATTAAAAGTTTACGATATCAGTTTAATTGCGACGATTCAAAGAATTATTACCTACCTATAATTTTATACATACCTACCTAATACAAGAACTAAGTATAATCAGTTATTTTACTTCTATCCAACCACACGTGCGAGACACCTACGTCAGTGCGACACATTTTATCTATTTTTACATGCAAAAAGAAACGTTTCAATCAAACAGTCAACTCAAATTATTCGTGAACATGGTCGACTAAACTGTCAGCCTCGGATTCAATTTGTACTTCTACTTCTTGGACTTCTGGCTGCGGTGCTGGTGCTGGTGTGAGCCAGGATTCTGCAAATTAATTATCTCGTTTTGCAGATTATTGTTGTTCAGTATTCAGTATTTATACAGTATTTATATTCAAGCTTCCATGCTGGTCTGGGAGCAAAGAAAAAACATAGAATGTACCAGTTGCTTCTCTACCCACGCAGATGGTAAAAGCCCATCGAGGGAATGGGCGAAAAATAATAGGAATCATGTTATAGGCGATGAGGCTAGCAACCCATCACTATTTTGATTCCATTTTCCACCTATAGTTACGCCCACAATCTTGCTAAATGTGGCCTGTGGGTACCTGTTGCCTTAGGCTCTGTCTACCCCGGAAGGGACAAAGACGTGATTTGTGTTTGTGTATGTATGTGAGTTTATATTTATTCAAAAACTGTTAGCTATATTATGGAATCAGGAGTCTTTTGTTGTCGGTCGTGTGTTGACCAGTTGTACAGACACATGACTCCGTATAATACCTGTGAGACGACGGGTCAAGTTATGATTGTATTTCAAGCGCAACGATCACTTCGCAGACGAGGTTTGCTTAAAGAATCACACCCCATTATGAGTATAGACGGAGTTCGGCGAACGGCAAAGTGCGACCGATAAAACTTATAGGTCTTAGGAAAATCAACAAGTTTCACTTTAAACTTTAAAATACAGAATGGATATGTTTGGTAAGTAACGCAGATAAACGAATTGTTATGAACTTGTTTGCATTATGCCTAACTCTTACGACCAAGAGCATGCATTCCCCAATATTTAACGTATTATAAGACATTTTTACCTGGAACCAATATCTTCTGTATGGTTGAAAAAGGTGCGTCTATCAGAACGGCCAGTGCCGTCGCAGCCAACATAGAGACTACCAAATCCGCATGTATTGTATTGAACTGAAAAGAATAACATTTCTTGAAATTAAAGTTGGTCTAAATAGTAACACTTTCTTTTGTTTAATGTAGTTGCAAAAACTCTTTGTGTGTGTAAACGTACACTTTCAAGTTGGTATACGAGTAATATTTGTGTCTTGATCTCAGAAACGGCAATTTAACGATTTAGTCAGATCTTGAATCATCTCTGGGGAAAAGAGTTTTTCCGATTTTGCGACTTTGAGGTTCACGGTATCCATGTAGATTTGGTTGTTCAGAAAACGTCCAATGAAACGTCTATTGTTTTTACACCAACTTATGACAAAAATGTGCCTTTGTAAGCACATCTACATTGTACGAGACTGACGTAAAGGAAAATCGCATAACTTCCTTCCTACTTGTACATTCCCCATTTTACAAACAAGATGTCTTAAAATTATTCTGGATTAGGTATTTCAGCAGGTGGTAGCGATAGTTTAAATGAACACTCATGTAATAAAATCAATACATTACTGAAGAGACTAAGTAAGCAAGCCATACTGGACAAGTTTGTTTAAAATCAGAGTCCAGTATGGCACTCATATAACGGTTGAAGCTTGTATACCTAGTGTTTTGCCCAAACACGAGACAAAAAACTACAGACTGAAATTAAAATTGCATGACAACGAAATATACCCAAAAAGTTTGTATGTTGACCACCGCCATAGATCGGAATCAAATGACGGTTTCTCTATGAATGATAAATTGTTGTTTTATTTAACAACCGTTATACATATAGTTTTCTCGGGAACATTTCGATACCGCGATTCAGTATTGGGACTGCTACTAGTCGTTACTAAACAAAACATTTCATTCTATGATTTCATCGCTGTACAAGGTTTTTTTTATTAAAGCATGCAACCTCGTTGCACGAACGCCGCTCTTAAAGTTGGAATAAATAATTAAATATAATGATTTTGTAAGGTAATAGATTTATTTTGTTCCGAAACAATTGAAGTTCTTATAAAATCGTATTTAAAGGTTCTGTAGGTTATACCTACATTTATAATACATTTATTGTTAAACCTTTCGACATATTTTACAAGGAGTTCTAAGTTCAAATTACAACGCATGTACAGTCAAGTGTAATAATATGTATCCAGTCAAAGTTTCAAAAATATCATACGCTCTTACACCGGCGTAATAAGGTCGTGGGACATATTTTTGAGAAGTTCGTATCGATACTTATTTTTGCACTTGACCGTACCTATACCTAATGAGATTTGTATCGTACATACTCACTGGACACGTTTTCGATCCGAATTCAAAACCTCTCTACTTACCGGAGACTTTGATCATTGTCCGGTATTCTTAACTTACTGGTGACTTTTTAATAATGTTATGACGACTTTACGTATCATGATTGAGAAAAAGGTTTATGTCAAGGTTTAGGTCATAATTAAGTCCCCCTTTGTCAATATTTTTGGGCGTTTTGCTGGTTTCTTAAAAACTTACTGTTTGTGGAATGCCAAACATGACCGGCGTGTCGAACTGCCCCCTCATGATCAACTGCAGCGGGAGATGGACCAGGTACAGTGAGTAGGACACGCGGGCCACAAACTTCCACATCGTGAGGGAAAGGAACCAGTTCACAGGACCTGGGAAATGGGAGCAGACAAATATTATTAAACCAACGACGATCACCCTGTTTGTAAATATAATAGTTAGATGAACCGTTGTTGCCACTCTGCTGCTTTGTTGCTACCTACTCTGTTTTGTAGGTGAGTTGGCCCTGGCCACTCTGGCCAGACAACATTATGTTAAAAACATATCTGTTCCACGTTTGAAAATCATCGCTGTTTTATCCCTACTACTTATTTTATAGTTGGGAAATGAGAAGAAAGCTCCTGGGTCAAAGCTGAGTGGCACGTAAATTGAACATTATAGCATTGCCTTGTCTTACCTCCGTACCCGAAGGCGCAAGCAAACACCACCCAGCCCACAGCAGCGGCCCATATGGGCCTCATGTAGGCATTTAGCATATTAATGACGGGACCAGGGAAATCTGCGCCAGGATACAAGCAGTAGATCATGGAGTATAAAAGCATCATGGACACGCACCAGCCAGCCGCTACCGCCCCCTGAAAAAAAGAACAAATATGTACGGTCAACCGAATAGAACCTTGAGCTAGTGTATAACCTTATCACAATAACTAATCGGCTTGTTATTTGTGTCTGTCAGTGTCAAACTACTCCGGTTTTGATTGTGAAAAGGTTCTACAGTGGCCTACGGTGTCGTTTGGCTGATTGTACGCTACGTTGTGAAGGAACGTAAGTAATTCAAATTTGGAATTAGGAAATATTAAAATGTGGGAACCATTCAATTTATAGAATTTTGTTTTATTTACCCTATCATTATCCCTATTAAAACACAAGTACAGATAAAACGTTAGTTCGTATTGGCAACCCTATCGGCTTTTCATCTTTTGAAAGTCTTAAAACTTACGCTAAACCACCTGTTTTAATATACATTATGTTACGTACTCTTTTTCTTGTTCTTTTTTAAAATGGCCCCTATTAAAAATAACCTTTGGAATCCTCATCGGAGTCATATTCCAGACGTGCAGCAAGTAGCCGAATATCATCCCGACGATAAACGCCGGAGATCTTGTTAAGGTGTTGATGTAGTAATGGTTGTAGAAGTCTTCTACTTTCGCGTCATCAGTCATCATGCTGAAACAAACATTGTGAGTAAGTATCTTCATTGAATATACCTAAAGAAACTACATTACATAATTCCGAAAAAACTGTATTTACTTGATTAATAAGCACTCAAACCGTCTTGATATTTTTTTTAATTAGTTGTCTAATGCCCTGGTACCTGGTAGTTATAATCATTTTACCTAGCTCTTAACTAGGCGCGTTGACGTAGACATCGACCAGCACCAGCTGCGGCAAGACATCTGACTCCGTATTATTGCCTACGCGTGATAGGGTCAAGTTATAATTGTGACACAAGCGTAGCAATGACTTCACGGACGAGTTTCAATTAAAGAATCACATTCAAGGTCCTGGGTGTGGATCTTGAGCGGTCAGCGATAACGCTAGAGATAATTGCGCATGCGCGTATTGCGCGTCATAATCGTTACCTACCTAACCACCGACACGCCGCTAAAGTTCTTCACACAGCAATAAATGGTGGTGATTAAGAGAGAGATCACCAACACTGAAGTTAGGCTGTAGAAGGCAGAGCGACGGTCACTCAGCACCCAATAAAGGACTAACGGGGCCAAAAAATACAGCTGCGAGTCCACTGATAGGTACCACGTCTGAGACAAGCACTGGAATCAAATGTAAATACACTTTTTAGCTACCTAACTCTTTTTGATGCGTCCTGCTACTGAAATTCTATGTCGTTGAACCAACACGTCTTTGATAAAAGATGAAAATTTCTCGAAGATCTGCGGTTGGTCTAACTTACGTTTACACTAAAGATGGAAAACAAAGTAGCTTTCCCCGCGGCTGTCTCGTACGACCTATTGGATTAGGCAAATACAACTCTGGGATCACAGTGGAATCCCACGAGAGTTTACAAAAATCCACATGATTTCTTCAAAATTCCATGGTCGTATACTATACGTAAAATAACACCAGTCATACTCCAGCTAAACTTAGCATTTCATATTTAAGACAACTTTGCATGAGATTTCGGGTTTTATGTGCGAAAACCCCAATCTCATCGGGAGCATCGGGTAAAGCTGTGTTATTCCAGAGATTCAGCTGTAGCTAGCTGTAGATACTAGGAGTACCAAATAAATTGCATTCAAATACATCCAGCCGTTTCAGCGTGAAAGAAAACATAACATACACACGTGTGTTCATTTCATATAAGTTTAGTTTCCTTTACGCAGTATCTGTCACTTTATAGTATTAGTAGGATTTTACTTTTAAGACTTACTGTTTCATTGGGGTTGATCCAGTTTTGAGCATGCATAAAGGCAGACCACCAATAGTTTCGGCATGCTAGTATGGCGGGTCCTAGATCTGGCCACATAGGGCCGTCACCCACGTGATGGAACAACGTTGCTTGGAAGAACACCATCGTGAACAGCAGAGGGAACATGCGCAGTAGTCGGTATAAGTAAAACCAGTGAATATTCTTTTTCAGAGATGCTGAAATAAATTTTAATAGTGAGAAATGATAAATGCCGTAAAGTCCCTAAACCAAAATCGGCAAGTGTTAGTTTTGTTTTAAAAGACATTGAATCACAATTCAAATTGCATCGTGGATTAAAGCTATTAACTGCCATGATTGCCAAATTTCGATCTACAGGCGCCCGATTCCAGCACGCACACAGTACTAATAAAGCTGGCCAGTAGCCACGTGTATTAAGTGTTATGTACCTAGGTCATAACCATCCAAGTATTCAAATTACAGGTTTAGTTTATCTCATACTCAATGGTACTTACTGGGAGTCAATTTCCTGAGGCTCGTATAAACGAGCAAGAGACCGCTCATCAAGAAGAATGAATCGACAGAGAGCACCGCTGATACTAGCCACATTGCATCTGTACGCGTGGCCCACTGGAACAGCAAAATACGATGTCAACTGTCTATCCCTAGCGTTGTAGTCATGGCCTGGTCTTCTTTATAGGTTTGTTAGGCTAAGGCCAGTCCGGGTTCGAGCCCACGGTCCGCTTGAGAGGCTGTGCATAGGTTAAACTACTGGGTTACCAAAGCAAGGTTTTTGTCACAAATGTCATTATGCAATGTGGTGGCCTAGAAACCAAATTTGTACCTACATGACTCAAAAAATAGGGTTAAAATAGTCGCTACTATAGCGATAGTATAAAGTTCAATTATACTTACTTTGTAGGCGGTCTTATAGTTAATAATGCTATTGTATAACATGGTGTGAGCGAGACTGTGCCCGACTACTACCCACAGTATGGAGAGAGCCCTGATGCCTTCCAAGCATTCAATGGACGTGGGGGTAGTTTTGAAGGTTAGCAAGCGACGGGTATTCGTGTAGACTGAACCACAAGTTAGCAATTTGTTTAATACAGCAGCATCTAGGGAGAATAGGATGTAAGCAGTGTTAAATGCACAGTTAAGGTTTTTCGTATACAAACTAGTAAACGATAGTGAATGATAAATAATGATAAAAGTGAGCTGCACTTGAGGTGGCCAAATAAATAGACTAACCGGTCCCAGAGTCACTTAGGAGGGGTGGTAGACTTGATTGATCCTTAGCTTTTGCACCACATATGCTAGGCTGATCGTTATGCCGAGGTCGTCAGAGAATGGGTAGCCTATTTAGCCAATGATAGCACGAAAAGTAAATCAAAAACCAAACATGAACAAGCGTCGCTTGACAAGCGATAACTTAAGTGATTATTTTCGATGCTGTAGTTAGCCCTATTGTACTTAAGAACTTGCTATTTACCTTTTCGTAGGACAAAGGTTTGGTATAGATCGTAACTCGTACTAGATAAAGTAAAGATCCCAAACAAAACGATTGATATCCTGAAACCATGACACAAAACACATTATTTTATAAGTCAATTTTAATTGATGAACAAATTTGTAAAGAGAAGCTGCCATATCATGCCATTTGTATTCTATTTTTAAGTTAGGTAAGTAATTAACTTCATGTACATCCATATCATAACTTCCCTACAATATGTTCAGGAACGATTAGCAAATGGGCTAAATTAAGAAACTATCTGTGGTTGTATTATAATGTTTACTTTAGAGTATCAATATCGATAGGTACTCTAATGAGTGGTTCCATTATATTGTTTACATTAGAGTATCAATATCAGTAGATACTATTTACTTACATTCAAAGTTCGAACATTTTAAATAATAAAATTTCTCTGTCTATTGTCTTAGAATTTAAGAAAAAATATAAATGTCAGTCGTCTCTGCGATGTTTATGAAAATTTATGATATGAATGTACATAAAGTTATGTATGTGACTGTACACATTTAGGCATTAAAACACTCGTTTGATCTCCCCGCCCAAATGTCGTGTTTTAATGCCCTTCATTATAATAATACATGTCACATAAACTACTATAGTAGCTGCCTACGTGGTTAAGAAATTGCTAATCTAGGTAGGTACCAGTCTCAAATCTCAATATTATTTGAACGTCATGCATGGTCCATGGCATTCCACAAATTATCAGTCACCAGTTATATTTAAATTTACTAAGCAATGAGGATTGTGCATACTATAGATATAAGTAGGTGTAGGTATTAAAAGTCGTTGACATAACTTGTACATAACTATATAGGTACTGGTACAGTAATGCTTAAGTCAATTTTACCCAAATAATCGTAACTGTGCCAGCGAACCGGATGGCGCCTATAATTGCATACTAAGTAGTTAGGTACTTAATAAAATTTCAGTCTATGAATATAAACGAATTAATGAAATTTGGCACACCAATAGTTTATAACATGGATTTTATTAAAAGGACACAAACATAAAGTTTTTATCCCGGAAAATTGCGTAGTTCCTAATAGTAGGAGAGCTGGCACTAATTTTTGGTTAGGTATTTGAGGCAAGCTGTAAACTTGTCATATAGCATATAGCTCTCCTATTATACCCCAGTCCCCAACACGGAACTGCAGACCTGACAACACATAAAAATTGCATATTGCCTCAAATATGGTGGGGTATAATAGGAGAGCTACTGTCATTTTTTCAGCTTGCTTCAAATACCTACCCAAAAATTGGTGCCAGCTCTCGGACTATAACTACAGGATAGCGATAAACGAAAGTCACGAGCGCCTGCTAGTTGTTTAAGTTTATAAAATCAATCTTACACTGCAATGTAGTCCCAAACGTCGAAGATCTTGTCGTTCGGCAGTCTGCAGTATGTGAAGGTGTACGTCACGTTTAAGTGGTCCAGTAACTTCCCAATGGTGTCCTCCACTTTACAGCTCTTGGGTAAGCATATTGCCAGTGCTATTCCACTTTTCGCGTTGGATCTAAAAAGGCCATGTTACATATATAATATCCAGTGAAATTGCTCTCACTAATTTACAACTAATCTAGTGATAAAGAATCATGAACACGGTCACACGCATTCACTGGCGCTTTTCGTGATTTTCGTCCTGTGCCTCTGTCAAAATTTAGCAGTCATTCAAACGCACATGTGCGTTACCGGCATTTGAAGACGTTCGACGTATGACAGCTGGCAGTAGGTATAATGGATTAAAAGAAAAGTGAGCGCTGTACTTCCGCATCACAATTGCCAAGACACGGTATTTATAATAACAACTTCTGTTTCTGACTGAAGCTAACTGCCTTTTAAAAAGTACATGGCAACTTACCTTAAATTCCCTTTTCCCGTCATAATACGCAAATCCCTTGTAAACCTTCGTAGGTCTTCAGCGGTTCTTGCATTCTCGTCTACCTTGCTCAACTCTGCCAGTGCCCAGTCTAATGGTGATTCGTCAGAGATTTTATAATTTGCTGTTACATTTTTGTTTTTAAACCCGGATACTCGTAGCACGCAGTATTTACCGTATACGGTTTCATTAGATGCTTCCACTTTGTCGGCTAAGGAGAGGCACTGGTGGTAGTTGCCGAGACTGCCTTGCCCACCTAGATAGTAGCTTTGAGGGATGAGGCCACTCGCATCAAGGACTGAAAAATATCACAACCTGTTAATGAATACCTGATCGACGCCTCAGGGGACCCAAGAGCTGGCGTGTATTTATCCCAGCGGATCGCACTTGCGGTCCAAAGTGGTAATGCCGCCAGCGTCATGGGGACTCTGCCGCAGCCAGTAGGATTGGACGAGGTTTTCTTTTTATAACTTTTTTTATTTGTAAATATAGGTATTTTATAGTTATTTTTAGGATAGATATGTGGTTTTTAGGATAAGTGTTTGTATAGAAAATAATTGAGTATTAAAATACAACTACAGTATACTCAGAAAAAAAAATCAATACCAGGACTGTGTACTCTTCATACAAGTAGTGACAACGTTTTAAATCCCCTTTGACAAATTGGCAATATTTAAACAGATAATGGTCGAAAATCAAACTCCCGCAACACCAGTGGATAGCAGATGTATAGTCAGCCTAGCCTAGAGGCATGCCTAGAAGGTTAAGGGAGAATATCTTATAATGCCAGTCATTTTACCAACTCCCTCATGCTAAACGTGGTCTTTTCTTTAGAATAGAATAGAATTTTATTACCACAAATAGAGTCTTGTTACCTCAGGCTCCGTCTACCCCGTAAGGGATAAAGACGTGATTTATGTATGTATGTCTGTCTTTACCAACTGTCTTACCTTATTCAGCTTACACACCTTGCACAAAGCCCTACCAACCATAAATGAAACCTAACTCTGAGGGAAAAATATATTTATGGAATCATCACCATATCGAGTCGAGTAACTAGGTACATATTCCACCAGGTACACGACATCCCTCATAATGAGAGGGCTTGGGCTATAGTTGCCACGTGGGCTCATTGGGAATTATGGAATACTTCAATTAAAATATAAACTTTTTATTTGGGCAATGCCAATTTTATAACAATAGAAGAGAAAGGTACATAAAAGTAAACAATACCTCATTACAACATGACACTACTGTGAGACTCAATCATAGTTACACGAACAGATAACTCACGTAACTATTAAAAGTCAAGCATTAGTCGAGCATTACTCGACTTTTATACGTGAGTGATCCGTTTGTGTAGCTATAATGCCTAATTATTTATTACTTATAACTAGAAATCACATGTTTATTAGTCACCTTTCAAGTAGTCAAACTTTTAAAACAAGTTATGCAATAAATGTAGATGCGGTGGTAGGTACTTACATTTCACCAAATTAATTTCTTGCAACTGTCGAGTGCAAGTCTCATTATTCAATACGCTTTCATATAGTTCATCATCGAAAAGACTGGACGAATCCACTGCATTCAAGATATTCAAAATAATTAAAAACACACTAGCCCCGATCTGCGCCATTTTCGTGGACGACGAACAACAATTCAACTTGAGAGGGTAGACCAGTGTACCTTCTCGCGGTATGCTTTAAGTTTGAATCTACCTTCTAGTTACATACCTACAACCTACTAATATCAGCGCCTGCAATCTTATTCTGCGAATAAGTACCGAGTTACACCTACTTACAAAGGAAACATGCGTTTGGGGTGCGAGACGGGTTACCTCCACGTGTGGTCATGAGCTGCGGTTCGTTTTTGGATCCGTCCGGGGGGAAGAGCAGTGCTTGGTCTGGTGCACCCTGGGCATCGGTTAATGATTTCCTGGCAGTTTCTGAGGGATATCATTGACATGACTAAGAGCTACAACGTTGCCGACATTTTGACACAAGATTTTTTAATTATGTTTTTGTTACTTTAACATTGGCGAAGTTGTCGTCACTATAACGACTTGATACGCCACAAATAAGTAGAAGAAGACGAAGAACATGCGCTTGTATGCGTGCATTTTTGCAAGTAACTAAACTTATCTACTAATATTTATTAGGTATACATTTTGGATAGATTGTGTGAAATGGACAGTAATGCATAGGTACAGTCAATAAAGAAAATTTGTAAAATAAATGTTTTATTTAACAAAACTTAATATTTTATTTGACTACACTTGCAATTTTCTCACCATAAAGCGCCTTATCTCATATAATAGCAGCTAAGCGCGCACTGCGGTGCGGTTAGTTGCCGTTTAATTTAATCCCGCAAGAATCTGTGATGTATGAAGCACAGTGGAGGTTCGCACACTGCGGTTGCGGTTGTCAAGCCGCATGCGGCTAAAAATATGTGATTTGATACAGATTTGTTGCGGTGCAAACCGCAACTCGCCGCACCGCAGTGCGCGCTTAGCCTTACTGAACATTCAGTAGATATAGATACTAGGCAATCCAATAGGCTCTGAAATTTTAATTAACCTACCCTAATTAATACATTCAAAAAGATGGTATGAAACGTCAACAAACGGGATGCCTTCACTTCAGTCTATAAAAATATTCTGTGGATGCCTTATTGTCCAACACCTTAGTCCAATACAAACTTCTAAAAGCGTTAGACTCGCTCGACATTTTAGACAATAAAGCTTGTTGCCATTGTCCGATTGACACCAACTGCTGGCTATAAGGACCTTTGCCTTTTCCCTGGCGGAAAAAAATAAGACCAGCCGGTGTTGCCAAGTCAGTAATTAAAAGCTAAATTTGGTTACTTATAAGATTATAACCAGTGATTTGTCAAGTTTTTTTTTAAATATTATGACGACTTGACTAAGTCTTTTTAGTGTTTTGTGAGTGAGTTTATGTATTTTTGCGTGCGTAGTTATGTGTTACGTGTGTGTTCCTATCTATTTGTGTGTGAGCCCTGTTGCTTTTCTGCCTACTTCCCCAATTAAAATATCAGTTATAATCAGTTATACAATACATTAACAGTAAGTTATACATATGTTTAGCAGTAGTTACGAATAATAATTATTGTTATACATTTTGATTTGCGTCAAGAATGTTACTTAACATTGATAGTCTAGGTAGCCCAAAAGGCACTATGCGGCCTACTTAAAAAATAATGTATTTCACTGCACATTTAGTAAATTTAGCGAAAATATCTACCGCATTTCTAGCTGCTTTTGCAAAAATTTGATGGCAGCACTGTTATTAACTGTCACTGTCACTCGGGTATGCACGTCGGTTGCGGTTGGTCTGACTATCTGTCAAAAGTGTCAAATCACCAACCAAAGTCAAGCACGAATTGAACGCCTACACAAAAAGTAAACAGATGGTTTATCTTAAATTGGTGTCAAATAAAATTATCTATCTAAGTTAAACTACAAAGTCGGTTAGTTAAATTAGGCCCAGGAAAGATACGGACTGAAATATAACCTATCGAAAGTTGCGTTCAACTAACTTATGACACGTATTTTGCCGGCTTTTTATGAACTACATTTACAATGTATGTTTTTAAGTTTTATTTCGAATTTAATTAAATTTCAATAAGAGTGTTATTGTCATTGACGGTAGAATGATTTATTTCAGGTATTATTGGTATAAAGTGCTGGTTTTGACTTTTCCTCTATTCGGAATCGTAAACCTAACCGACTTGAGCTTTTACGAAGTTCTCGGCATCACAAAGCAGTCATCTACTCAGGAAATAAGGCATGCCTACAAGAAACTAGCGATCAAATTTCATCCTGACAAAAATCAAGTAAGTTTATATTTACAATTGTTCAATATTTCTTTGAAGACAGTTGATACCTTAACTTAAAATCCTTTCACTTCTTATGCAGCGTTGCTCAATGTACCTCCTACATGTGCACACTGAATATTCCCGTAGAAAATGTACAAAAACATTTTTATCTTTTCAGGATGCACCAGATCAGGAGAAATTCCTTAAAATAACAGAAGCCTATGAAACTCTGAAAGATCCAGAAAAGAGACGCAAATACGATACATTTGGAATACATCAGCCATACACGCGGCAATATGACCACCACTCGCAGAAGGAATATAACAATCTGTTTTACAACGGTCTTTACCATGAAGACCCATTCGTGGATACCATAACAGGCCAAGAGTTTTGTAAGTTTAGAATAATATTCATTATTATAACTACACTATTATACTATAGAGGCAAACTTTGTTTGGTATTTGTGTATTTGTATGTATGGGATAATCTCTGGAACTGTTAACTAAACCATTTCCAAAATATTCTATAATCATGTTACAGTGAGCATTATTTTATTATTTTTTATTACCATATTCTGATATAGGTACATGAATACTTTTGATATATCTGACAGTCTACAATTTACTTTACCTCCTACAAGCAAAACTTATTTAAAGATACAAATAAAATTAATTGTAAAACAATTACATCTATTTTTACACTGTTGTATGTACAGGGTTCCTAAGCTTAGTAATACCTACTTAAAGTCTTAGAAATGAATGTATCCAAATAGTTAAATATGGAAGCCTATAAAATAGGTACAGATTTGACTAATGATTAATTTTTAATTTACAGATAGTTACCTGAGTGAAGGATTACACTTTATAAACTTTTACTCTCCATTTTGTCCACCATGTCAGGCTCTTTCAGACAACTGGAAGAAGCTTGCTGAAAAATATAAGGGCATTGTAAGTGTACAAAACGTGTTTGTTGTTCGCTTGTTGTGACAATATCTTAAATAGTTCTTTGCAGAAATTTTACACAGTACCTAACATGATTTTTGTTTCAGGTCAAAGTAGGAGCAGTGAACTGTAAATACCACAATTCATTCTGCTATAACTCTATGAGAATCAGCAGCTATCCATCTCTGTTACTTTATCCCAATGTAAGTAAAAACATAACTTTTCCTGGGAACATAATGTAGTATACTAGTTTAGTTGCTTGTACATTTTAATGTATGTCAACTCTTGCTATTTAAATGGTTTAAACCTGTATAATATTTTTTTTGTGAGGTACAGAATTCATCTAAAATGCTTGTTTTATGTCCTCAAATGTCAGGGTAAAAATGGGAACTACATTTACTACCGTGGTGCACACTCACTGGCAGCTCTGGAAGATTTTGTTTTGTCATACATTGAGAGCAAGGTGCATGTGCCAACACTATCATACTTGAGAGGTTTTGACCAGCCAATGGCATATGTTTTAGGCAGCAATAGAATAGATATGGATGCACTCACAAGAATAGCATATCACTTGGTAAGTTACTTGTTTCAGTATAGTAGTCTTAATAGAGCTTGTATGGTCACATGGAAAGTTTTCGAATCCTGAATATTGCCATTATTGTCTGCTCACATCACATCACAGGCATCACTTTCTTGAGGCAGTTGTTAGACTTTATTGTGATTTGTCATGTGAAGATGGATAGGCAAATTTGGCTGCTTATTACATGAACAAAGCTGAATAAAATTGACAGATTGATCACATTTTATTATATGCTACTAATTGTATACCATGGTAACTCCATATATAATGTTTGTGTTTTACAGAATGGTCTAGTCACGGTAGTCATAATAGAAGATGATAATTTAAGATCTCAACTTACAAGTGATGACTCTACAACCATCATATTTAAATATAGAAAAACAGTAAAAGAGCTTATGACTGAAGATGAAAAGGAAATATTGAGTGAATTAGTTGAAGCTCTGCCAGAAATTGAGTCTGTAGATACAGAAAAATTCAAGGTGAGAGATAGATAAGTACAGACCATGTTACTTTGACAACACAATTCGTGACCTCAGTTGACGAAACAAAAATTAAAATGTTGCATTTACGACACCTGTATAAAGATTATGAATTAGTTAGCATTTCTACTTGACACTCTGTGGCTCCTCCACTATTTTTGATTTACTTCGCCAGTTATTTAAAAATTACTTCCACAATTATCCCAATATATGGCGAGGTTTCATATATTTCTGATTTATAAGATACTTAGTTTATTTCACTTGCTGATAGCTTAACTTTCACTTCCTAGGACATAAGAAATGAGCTCCGCAATGGGTACAGAAACACTTGGGTGTTGTATTTTTCATCGAAAAATGAAAACAGACTCCTACTTCATCAAATGAGAATGAAATTTCCAATCATGCATTTTGGTAAGCATGCTGTGTATTTCGTTAATTATTTTTCTTTTGTTCAAATAAGTAATGAACCATCTGTTTAGCATTGATTCTCGATGGAAAACACTGGAAAAAATATATAATGTTTATTCAATGCTTACTCCACGTTGACATTTATTATTGTACAATTTCAGGTGAAATTGACTGTGACAAATGGTTACAACTTTGCTTGTCACTTCAAGTTGAGGAAACGCCTGCGTGGGCGCTTCTAAAACCAGGAGGCGGCTACCAAAAGGCTCCGGCAGCAGGGGACATTAAAACATTCCTTAAAATAGCACCTTTAGCCACTAGGCTGCATTCCCTAGCGCCAACTGCTTTACACAAACTAAACGAAGGTTCGTGTTACACAATTCAACATATTTCTAATAAATATAACATATCGAAAAAAAAAGTGCTGAAAACATGAATGGCTTGGGTGAGATTTTAACCCATAACAGACAAACTCGCTTTCTCTCTCGTAAATATTATCTGGTCTATTAACCCTCCTTTGCACGCTGTTAGAATTCCCATCAAGTAAGCTTGCTTCTGTGGACTAGATACTAGTAGTAGTAGCGTCGTAGTAAACGTTATTTTATTGCACTTAGTAATAACGTGATGTACTTTATTTTTTACACAGACACAGGACTGTGGGTGGTGTTGGTGGTTCCGTACAAATCTTCGTGGGGCCAATTCGCAGAAACTTTCACGCGCGCCACTTTACACTTCCTCAGCTCTGAAGATATTAGTGTAAGTGCCCCTTCTGCTATTTGCCACTACACTTCCTGTTTCTTGTGTGTGTGTGTGTGTGTTGTGTTGAGAAAGGATGCACTAATTTATTTTGCAGACATTTAAATCCCCGTTTATTAGTACTTTTTACTCGGGAATATAATATTAATACGTTTAGCGATAGACAGGAAAAGGCGCTACCGAGTACCGAAAGCTAGAGTCCCCGCAGTATCACACATTGGTTAGTTGTACCACAGTTAGATGAAAGTAATCGTGATATCGCCGAGTTTTCAAGATATGATGGTTATAACCGCAGTACCACACGCCGATCTGTTGTATCAAGATTAAGTTAAGGTAACTGTGGTACCACTGGTGGTTTAATCGGGTGTACTACCGTTAAAAGGGCCACACAAACGCACAAAATAGTAAAACGGAAATGAAAGGACTAGGAACCTTTAACGGTTCTTTGCCATATACGTACTTCGCGTAAAGAACTGTAGAGAAAGTAACGCCCTTATTTTATTTTCTACACATTTACATATCGTAGTCATGCTTATAAAGTGCCTATCTGTTTTTCTTCCAGTTTGGTATAGTAGCTTGCACTGAAAAAACGTCTCGCTATTGCCGCGAAGTGTCTTCGAGCGGCCCAGTGATATTCGTGCAAGATGGCGCTCAGAGAGAACTGTACAACGGGCGTGCGGATGAAAAGCAAATCGTCAATTTCGTTGAACTAGTAAAGGAGAGCGCAGGTAATTGCGGCCAACTATGGAAGTAAAACCTGGATACCTCGCGACCACAGGACCGTGTGTGACAGGGCTACCTCTGTGCAAGACATGAATGCAGACGCTTCCTAACAGCATAGTCAGCAGCGGCGTTAGGGCCACTGACACCCCGGGCAGTAATATTTAGGCGCCCACTTAAGGACAGTATTGAGGGTACACAGCCGGTGAGCCAGGAGGCCGAGGCCCCAGACCTCAGCGCCCCCCAAATTTGGCGCCCCGGGCCGTCGCCCCATCGCGCCCCCCCCTAACGCCGGCACTGAGCATGGTTGTTGGTCTAACATGAAATGCACTAGCCCACAACTGCAGGATTCTATCAAAAACGGGTATCTCATTATTTAGTATACCTACTATTGACCTTTGTTATTATGATTGGAACACTGTCCTGTGTTACATAAGGTTATACGAAAAACAGCTAACAACAATAGCTTCCACGCATTCGGCATTTTACAATGGCACATATTATCGGGATACATTTAACGCGCTCTTGATATTCGCGTTCTATCTCTATGTATACCGCTGATAATACGTCTGATGTTACTAACATCATCATCATCATCAGCCCATATTAGTCCACTGCTGGACATAGGCCTCCCCTAATGAGCGCCATAGCGCCCTGTCTTCAGCTTGACTCATCCAGCATCTGCCTGCAGCCTTTCGCAGATCGTCATCCCACCTGGCTGGAGGGCGTCCTACACTACGTTTGCCGAGTCGCGGTCTCCACTCACTCACGCGATGTTATTAACAGTGAATCTTTTAAATAAATTGTTGCCTGAATGACACAATGCTGTATCCCGTCTGCAGGATTGGAGCTGTCTGAGCAGCAGGCATTGGAGATCCTTGACCCGAGCCGCGAGCACGCGTGGCTGGTGGCTTACCTGCCGCCCGGCCACGCCGCCATGCGCCACGAGTGGCGGATTGTAGCCGATAAGGTAAACCAGACTATTTGTAAGTAAGTAAGTAAGTAAATGCTTTATTGTACAAATATAGAGAAGTAGAGACAAATCACAAAAAAAGACCTTAAATATATGCACAAAGGCGAACTTATCCCTATAAGGGATCTCTACCAGTTAACCTTTGAGTAAATGAGAGGAGCATTAAGCGAGAGGCCGACAAAGAGTGAGTTTAAAATATCCATATAGTGAAAGCCACAATAGAGCGTACAAAAGAGCGTACGTTGTGATACAAAATCGTAAATAAAAAGTAATAATATGTATCTAGACAAAGTTTCAAAAAAAAGTACCATACGCTCTTACACCAGCGTATTAAGGCCGTAGGGCATATTTTTGAGAAGGTCCTATCGACAGTTATTTTTGCACTTAACCGTACCTGTTTTCTATGTTGTTTATTATGTTGTGTTCAGTAAAGTGTCATTGTATTGTATTGTACACATACACACATACATACATACCGTCACGCCTCTTTCCCACAGGGGTAGGCAGAGACTACTTTGTTCCGCTTGCTACGATCCTGACATACTTCTTTCGCTTCATCCACAGTCATCAATCTCTTCATACATGCACGTCGGTTTCGGGTACTCTTGACCTGACCTATTGTATTGTATATCTACTTTATTATTGTTGTGATGTTCCCTCCAGCTTCGGCCCTTGAAGTTCGTGCGCGTGGGCGTGCTGCAGTGCGCGGCGGGCGCCGACGGCTTCTGCGGCAACGTCCGCGCCGCCACCGCCCGTCTCTACCCAATCGCATCTGGACAATATTACACGTAATACATGCTACTTCAATCTCATCTTCTTTTAAGGGTTCTATTGGGGTGCGAGTCGGGTTACCTCCGCGTGTAGTCAAGAGCTGCGGTTCGTTTTTGGATCCGTCCGAGGGGAAGAGCATTGCTTGGTCCGGTGCACCCTGGGCATCGGTTAATGATTTCCTGGCAGATTGGCTATCTTTTGACCGTGTTCTACCGTACAACGTTGCCGACATTTCGCCGGTACTCTGACTCAACCTCGCATATGAAATTTTATGAAAATAGAAAAATCACTTTAAACCGTGCACTTAAGGTTGTTATTTCAATGTCGTCAAAATTGATAAACGAGGTTGAGTCACAGTACCGTCGATTTTTGTCACAAGATTTTTGAATAATGTATTTATAACTTTAGAAAGGTTCCGTAGCTAAAGGGTGTCAACAAACCCAGAGAGGCAGACACACAATGTGGCCACATTACTTATCATGCCTATGGTATCTCTCTATCCGTCTCGTCATTAGAGACAAGGAAGGCTATTCCTAAGTATATTGTATTTCTTCCTATTATAGAGAGAGAGAGAGAGAGAGAAACATTTATTTACACACATTCGATACACGTTGATATATAATAGGAAGAAACACAAAACACTTAGCAATAGTACCGATATGGTGTAAAATGGGCCCCACTCAGCATAATGTTGCGGCAAGCCGCAACGCTGTTTTTCAGTAGGACCCAGATAAAATTAAAAAACTAAACATATAAAATACACATTCACTGTGGCGACACGAACGCCGGTGGAAAAAAACTATACAAACAAGCTGACAAATATGCGGAAGTATGTATGGCAACACTCGATCAGTTCAATCGCATTAAACCAATTAAACCGAAACAAGTCAAACCAAACGTTGATTTGGATATTGTAGTGAGATAATTATCAATTTCAATCATTTTGATATTGTAATCCATCACATTAACCCTCGATAAACCATAATTACAAACTAAAAGTTACAAAACATTTCTATGGCTAAGTAGTCGGGTGGGAACACAGCCCGGCCCATAGGTACCGCCATTCCTTATTAAGAAAAAAAAAGTTTAAAATGAACGGTCGGAGCGTCGGCCTCACCTGCGTTCATTACACGTTTTGCCTTTGAGTGTTATCAGTGCCAGGGGCCTCACTGGAGCAAGGTAAGCAGAAACACGGTTTATAAAAAACTATACATTACTTAATGCTAGAAAGTGATTTTTACAATTTATTTTAAAATTATGCTTTGACCTTAGCGCACGGATTGGCGGAGGCAGATCGTTCCAGCATTTCGTTCCCGCGTAGCGGAAGCTACCACGAAATGCAGCAGAGCGGTGCGGAGGGAATGTAAGCTGAAGAAACCTCTCCGGTCGGACTTCCGCAGACCTGGCGTTGCGCGACCAAGTCAGTTTACTGTACAGGTACGAGGGCTGCTGTTGGTTAACGATGCCAAACATAAGGGTGGCGATATGCAGTTTTCGGCGCGCCGACATACTTAAGATGCGATTTTGGTTTATATACGGAGACACGTGAGCGCGGGGCGGGATGTGATAACAAAAACGCGCGCAGGCGTTTTGCACGCGTTGTATAAGCCGCTGTGTGCGTGCCAGGAGGCGCGGGCCGTATACGATATCTCCGTAATTCAACCTCGACAGGACCAATGCATCACAAAGTCTCACCCTCAGCTCGACATCCAGATATTCGCGAATTCTATACAAAACCTTAAGCCTGTAAAAACAATTGCGAACAGTGTTTGAAAGGTGGCTTTCAAATCGTAGCTCACCGTCCAAGAGCAAACCCAGGTTACGAGCCTCAAACACTCGCTCTAGTGGCTCATTATCAATATGTACTGTAAAATGATTACCAGACAAACCATCAATTTGTTGCCTAGACCCAAGGATTAAATATTTTGATTTGCTCGGGTTTATGGCTAGGGAGTTACTGTCTGACCAATTGCTAATACGCTTAAGGTCCTCATTAAGCATATCCACCCTTGAGTGTACTTTACTGGCATTGCAAGATATATACAACTGCAAATCATCTGCATAGATATGATATTTACAATTCTGTATCGCGTCGATTATGTCTGCGGTATAAATTATAAATAAAATTGGACCCAATATTGAACCCTGTGGGACGCCCCTGTACACTTCGCACTGCTCAGATTTTATATGCTTGCCGTTTGAACCAGAAATGTCAACCATTTGGCGACGATTAGAAAGGTAGCTTGCTATCCAATTGACAGTCCCCGTGTCAAATCCATAATACGATAATTTCGATAGTAGCAGTGAGGTATTTATAGTGTCAAATGCCCTAGAGAAATCAAGCAATGCAAGCACAGTTCCCTCTCCCTTATCCTGAGCAGCCAATATGTCATCAGTGACGTCTAGTAACGCAGTTGTGGTACTTCGGTGTTTGCGAAATCCGGATTGTACCGGTGGCAAAATATCATTTGATTCTAAGTAATCAGAAATTTGATTACAAACAATTTTCTCTAAAAATTTTGACAAGCAGGGCAGAAGACTAATTGGCCGAAGATCCTTTGTAGTTAGAGGGTTAGGTACTTTTGGGATTGGGCGCACCAAAGCTATCTTCCAGGGGTCAGGAAAAAGGTGTGATTTAATCGACGCATTTACAATGGCTGTAATGACTCCCAAAGTTCGTGGCAGCGTTAACAGCAACATGTCGAGAGAAATTCCATCACACCCCTGTGCATTTGATTTAAAAGTTTTAATCGCTTTGTAAACTTGACCCTCACTAACGGGTTCAAGCCTAAACACAGCCGAGCCGCGACGGTGAAATTCGAAATAAGTAAGGTCACTAATAGACACACGGTTTTCACCAGGCAAATCTAGAAAAAATTTATTAATTTTATCGGGATCGTTAAAATGTGCAGGTAACTCATTGTCCGTATGTTTATTAATAACGTCTCTCTTAAGATGCTTCCATAAGACCCCTGAATCTCTTAAATTACAATTAATATTTTGGCTAAAATAAGCGCGTTTTTCAGTATAAATGGCAGACTTAACGACATGTTTGAGCTCCCTGTAATATTGCTCATGGACGGGTAGCTTCGTACGTCGGTAGGGTAGACTGGGTACGGTTGTGACAATTTTGGTTTGATCGCCAATAATTTTGTTAATTTACTAGTTAGCTGCTAGAAAAGTAATTTAAATCTTAATTTGTACTTTTGTCTACGTAAAAATACCAAACTTTTGTCCTTAAATACGCTGTATTAATTATAGCATCAAATTTAAAAAAAAAGAGAAAGTGTCACAACCGACCACATCCCAAGGACAGTTGTGACAGTGGCCGGGGTCAGTAGTGACAGACCCATTTATTTAAATGATTCACGTAATTTTCTCCGAGGTATAGCTTACATATATTGTATTCATACTTTCCCGCTTTACAGCAATTAAATTTTAAAAAATCTTTTAAATTTAAACACTGTAAAGCGGGAAAGTATGAATACAATATATGTAAGCTATATCTCGGAGAAAATTACGTGAAGAATTCCAAGATTACGTAGAAATATAGGTTGATAGGAGCGAAGGGGGTAGGAAATGAAGAAACCACCTCAATGGGAGCTTATATACTTATACTTAGAAAAAATCGGATAGTTCGGACATAAAAAATATATGTCACAACCGTACCCACAACATTTGTCACAACCGTACCCAACGCATACTTTCGAAAACAAACAATCGCCATGACTAGGCCAAGTAATCTACGTAAAAACGAATTACTCGTAATTAACTACTAATATTCAACTTATAACAAAAAAATATATGATATAATCTATCTGTATACAAATAATAGGAAATATTAAAAAAGAATAAACAAAAAAAAATACTTTTGACTGTTAAAAAGCAATGTAGGCTCCTGATTACGTTAGCGTCGCGCGCTGGCTAACGCAAACTGGGGACACGCATTTAGGCACCCATGCCGCTTCTTTCTCCCTTTGCACCCTTTCCCATATTCCGTATAGTTTTGCTGTTATGACGACTGTCACTACCGTACCCTGGCACAACCGTACCCAGTCTACCCTACCTCGCATGCGCTTTGTCACGAAGTCGCATCATCTGTTTCACAGTATATGTGATCCAGGGACAACTGGGTGATCTAGTGTAAATAGTTTTAAAAGGGGCGTGAGCGTCGTAAAGAGCAGTGAGGTAGGCATTAAAAACATTGACCATTTCATTGACGTTCGTTAACTCTAAAATACTTTCCCATGGTGTGGCATTTAGATCCTTATTAAATTCAACCAAATCTATATCCTTAATCGGTCTATAGGTGATGCATTGCGGCCTGGGCTTATCTAGCTTTATGTTAATTTGACATGTAATGAAGGCATGCGAGCTTAAGTCCGGGATATAATTTACGCTCGTACGACAAACCGGCGCATCGGTGCAAATGACATCAATTAGCGTACTACTGTGATCCGTAAAATGCGTTGGATCTTTAACATGCTGTGTTAAATTAAAACATTTAAAAAAATCTAATATTTTCTTGGTCTTGGTGTCTTCAGTACAAAGCAAGTTAATATTAAAATCACCCAACAGCACAATATAGTCGCATTTCGCAAAGGAGCTCACAGATAGGCTCAGGGCATCGACAAAAGTCTCGACATCGAGCCAGGGCGGGCGATATGCGGTTCCAATAGCGACCTTCGCACCGTTCACTTTAAGGTTGAGCCACAATTGTTCAACCGGCGGGGTAGCGGGGTGCGAGCATACTCGCGCATTAATACCGCGCTTAACATAAAATCCCACCCCGCCGCCGCGCGAGCGCACATCGGCCGGTCGCGGCACGTGACGCAGTCTGTAGCCGGCCAGTGACGGCGCACGGTCGTCTTGTCCCTGTGTCAACCATGTTTCGTTAATAGCCATTATGTCAACAGAAAATGACTCCATAGCCGCGATAAACTCTTCATGCTTAGTGCCGAGAGAGCAAGGGTTCAGCAAACCAACCAATAGCTTTTGCTTACGGTTCATTGGTATGGCAGTGTGGCATGTAAATAATGTTATTTTGGATATCTGTTATTAAAAATATTATGGTTGGGGCAGGAACAAGGCGACTTAAGCTATCGATACTTAGGAACACATAAACATGGGTAATAGACTTCTTAAAAGTGGTTGCGATTTGACATTCAAGAAATAAGTTTGTTATAATATAATTTACTAATATTAAAATGAATTTTATAGGGCGTAAATTAATTTTAAATTTTCTTTTAAAATGGATTTTTGCAAATTTACACAAAGAAAAAAAGATACCGAACAAAGTTGTTATTGATTTTATGATGCTAATATTGTTCAAACAGAGGCGAATCCAAAAATCTTAAGGAGGTCTTCCTCCACGCGAACTCGAGCCGCAGGCGCATCCTTATGACGCCGCGCGTAGACGCGGCCGTCCCTCGTCCAGGGTGCTCTCCACTCCATCCTTTTACACTCCTGCCGAGCTTTGTAGAACAGGTTCCTGTTATATTTCGTTAGACGCTCGTTAACGTAAAACCGGCTAGGTGGGGCGGGCAACCCGAAGTCAGCAGTGTCAGCGTTGCGGCGCACTCGGGCACTCCGCAGCAACTCGTCGCGGGGTGCGCGGCGCGCTAGCCGTACGACTAGAGGCCGCGGGCGAGCATCGCCACCCACGGCCGCGTCCGCGTCCGCGGCGACGGCGCCGCTGCCGTCCAGACCATCCACATTGCCGTCCTCAACACCATCACGGGCCGCGTCGGCGCTGCCGTCGCCCATAGAGGCCTCGCCCGAATCGATGACAGCTGCACCGGCCGCATCCGCAGTCTGACGGGGCCTTCCTACTCGATAAGCAGAGACGATATCCCGCTCGTCGACAACGACTCCCAGCTTGCGTCCAACCAAGCAAAGCAGATGAGATGGGCTCTCATTAGGCGTTTCTGGAATCCCCGATATCTCCAGGTCGTTCAACAGCTGGTCCTGGTCTCGCTCATTCAGCTCTGTCTTCAGCAGAGCGACCGTTTCCCTGAGCTCGCTGTTGGCCGCCCCGCCCGCCCCGCCCGCCAACTGCTCCTCCAGCCGCTCCTCCAGGCGCGTCACCCTGCTCTCCACTTCGTCTATACGCGCCGTAAATGTGACCACGGTTAACCTTATATCGGTCAACTCCTTACGCAATCCTGAAATATCCTCTCGCATGGACGCAAATTCTGCGCGAAGCAAACGCAGTTCCTCCATAATAGCCTGCGTTGGGTGCTGCAAAGGAGACGTCGCTTCTGTGCTCTTGCCCTCCTGGGGAAACTCCGTGACCTTAACAGGTGTGTCGGTGTTGTCCCGTCGCGGCGCCTTCGACTTGCACTTCGGGCACAACCAGGTGGTAGGAACGCGCGCGTCCTGGGGGATGGCAACACACCCTCTGTGGTATATACCCGCGCATTTACCACATTTCACCATTTCACCGCGATCCGTCTTTTTACCACAAGCATGGCAGTCGACCATGGTGCAATCGTTTAGGTGATTTGATACCTACTCACTATGTTTATAAATAAACAAATCAGCTGATAATACTGTGCTCGGTAGTGCAGTTACTTAGTTCGTCAAGCAGGATATAGATGGCGTTGTAAACAACAACAAACGAACAATTTTATATTCCTGTTATCCCGTTCAACACCGCTGCGCACAGTCCGTGTTACAGAGTGCGCAAACAGCAGATGCGTCACAAAGACAATTCGCTCACTAAATTAATAACTTTCTATAAACAAAGTTCTAGTTATTTAATTATTTTATATTATGTGGGTATATTATACCACGTTAAGTTAGTATTAAAAATGTTTTTATAGTTTTAAGTCACTGTTTCACTGTTTTATAGTTCACTAACACTTTATGTAATTAATTAGACAGTAAAGTATATATTAGCAATAAAGTTTTATTAAAATATGAGATTGTTTGTTTTTATATGCCGGAATTACCAACGTGCACAACCACTACCACTAACGTTCGTGACGTCACACGATTGTACGTGTATCGAATATGTGTAAATAAATGTTTCTCTCTCTCTCTCTCTCTCTCTCTCTCTCTCTCTCTCTCTCTCTCTCTCATATCGCGGCAGCGCGAGCAGCAGTAAGGGGAGCATAGTGTGGCTGTATAAAGCCACGATGTTACATTTTCTGAAACACTACAGCTGCTAACGTAACATTTTCATATTCTCAGAGTAAGCCTGCAACATTTGAGTGAAGCGCCGTACATTCTGGAATGGGCGCTCGAACGACTAGACGATTCCGTGCAGAAACTGGACTGGCAGTCCTTCTCCAAACGCGTCATTGCTGAAGAGCTGCAGCCTTCAAGGTATTCAGGACGACCCAGATCATGATCCTTTGTTAAAAAAATCATTGCAGAGTTAATACCATATTTTCAAGGCACCATATTCCCTATTAGCGAGTGCTCCCTGAGTTTGGTTTTTACTTTTTATCTCAGATTTAGCAAGCAATGTGAATGAGTGATACCTTAAAAGAAAGAACAATAAACAGGCATGTTTCTAAAAATGTTTGAACAATTCAAGGATTTTTTTTATAGCACAGAAAAATTACTCTGTTCCAACCTAAGACATTTTTAATAATTTCGAATGCCTCCATTTTGTTTTTCTGGCAAGAAAGACACTTAAAAATTATTTCATTTGGTCCAATACACATGAAACTATCCGAAATAAAAGATTTTGTTTCCAAATTAACGCTCATTGGTGCAATATTGACTCGTGACTATCAAATTCTGGGTATTTTTCTAAAATTTCTAAGTCTTCAATTTAAAAAAAAAACAAATTTCGGCTAAGACATATATATGGCTAAAAATGTTCAAAAATACCTCGGCTATTATCCCCTTAAAGCTTTGTATCTAGCTACCAAACACCCTGTATATGTCACGGTAAAGTTTAATGTGTTTAGATTATTATAAGCGAATTCATAAAACTAGCCCCGCGGCTGTGTAGACACTTAACCTATGATTATAACAACCATAATTTATCTTTCAGTGGCAAGAAACCGTGGTTGGTGTACTTCCACTCTCCCCGATGCCATCGCTGTTATGAAATGTATGCAGATTTCGCTATTGCTGGCATTGTAAGTACCATGTAGTAGTAACGGTCGCACCTTAAAACTGCTTCTCATGTGTATGCAGGTTTCCTCACGATTTTTTCCGACACCTACTAGCATGTGGTAAATTTGTAATTCAGATTAACTCCAAGAAACTTAGCGGTTCCTTAGGTACAATCGGCTCGTGGATAATACGTCAATCTACTAAGAATTACATTTTTACCTTGTTGACAAATTGAATACTTACATGGTAAAATTGTAATCCTTTTCAGTTCCTCAACAACGCAGTTAACCTCGGCAAAGTGAACTGCCTCAACGAGCGGGGTGTCTGCCAGCACGAGCACATCACCAGCTACCCGTCGCTCCGGCTGTACCTCAACAGGAACGGGCAGCAAAGATTCAGCAGCGTCATATCCATACAAGTGCAAGATCACGACAGCCTCTTAAAACATATCAAGGCGCATCTGACGCAATACGATGAAAATTTACTGGCAGGCATTGGAAAGACGTCACATGACGAGTTGTGATTATAAGTTTTGAGATGCTAATGGCTGTGTTGAGGCTCAACCTCAATCCATCGATATTTTGATTCTTCTCCCATCTTTACGTCCACAATCATGCTAAACGTGGCTTTTAAGTCTTATTATTATATTAGTCTTCGGCTCTGTCAGTGGCGTAACTATAACGTCTGGGCCCCGCGGCAAATTCGTCAGATGGGGCGCCTTCCTCAATATAAAGAAGTGCATCAGCGTCCCTTCTGTGCTCTAAACCAAGCCAGTTGGGGGCCCCGTAGAGCTAGGGCCCCTGGCATTTTGCCACCCCTGCCACCCTATAGTTACGCCACTGGGCTCTGTGTACCGCGTAAGGGATAAAGATGTGATTTATATTTTATGTAGTGTCGAGCACTTTAAAACTTTGCTAAAATCATATTACAATTATTAATGTCAAACTCCCAACAACAAGAAAAAAAAAACACTATCAATTGTTTTTCTGGCCATGGGTGCAGCCCCTTCAGCCAGACTAATAATATTTATATAAAACGTTACCATGTCCAAGCACATTTCGCCAAAAACTTGACTTCGTCATCTAATTTCTCTACTCATAATTACACAAACGGATAACTCGCGTATAAAAGTCTAGTGATGCTCGTGAGTAGTGTTCGCTTCGCTGGCGCCGGGGCGAGCGCTCCAAGAGGAAGGACTACGAACTAGTCCAAAACATGTCGAGCATCAGTCGACTTTTATACGTGAGTTATCCATTTGTGTAATATGATCGCGTCTCACGGTAGTTTCATGTTGAAAATTATCTACTCATGTTAGTACTCTCGTAAAATTACTTGTTTATAGTAAACTATTATTTTGGAAAAGAAAAAGAAATCATAATAAAAAACAGTCAAAACTTAAAAATAACTTACACCTAGCTGAAACTATTATTAAATTAAAGATAAAAAAAAATCTCCCAAATCGCCGCCAATGGGGAGAGTGCCCAGAAGGCTGGCAGCATTGTCAAGTTGTATGGAAATGCTTATTCGGTCACGGAAGGCCTATAAGGCGCGCCGAGATATCTTTATACACACGGCGCACGCTTGGCCCCCATGGCCCCAGAGTTTCAACTCCAAACGCCTCAAATATATAGCTGCAACGCTTATCTAGTCGCCAAAGATATTGGAGCTTCTAGGTAAGCGTTGCTAGATTATGTAATTGTTCACCATTTAGTGGATATCCACGAGTTTCGAAATTCCCCCAATTTCGAATTTACCCCAATGCACTATAATGTACCATGTGGGTAGACTGGACAGTGAATAAATGTGGGTAGAGAGAAGATCAGTCTACCAACGAGAAAGCTCATGTGCCGACCTCCCAAAATAGTAAGTTATAATAGTGGCGACGACGTAGACTAGAATATAGAGTGCATTTAATAGTATTTAAGTGGTTTAAAGTGATAAAAGTGTGGTATTAAATTTGGCTAGTTTGATATAATGTAACAGATGGCTGTTGGAAGAATTACTTGGAAAGGTTTTCTTTCTGTCTGCAAGCAAGTGGAATTACAATTGATAGTAAAAAAAAAGCAAATTGGCTTGCTGTATGTGGTCCTCATTTATTTTTACATTAAACAAAGGCTTGATTAATTATAACAAAATATATTCAGCAGCAAAAAATGTGCCCCTCATATGTACGTGTAATATAAGTAATATTGTATGAAGACTGGGCCAAATGTTGTGCCACTGACCTATTAAGTTAAAACCTCAATAATTATTCATGTAATAAGTTTAACAAAACTGGACAAAGATAGTAATGATTCTTTCATGTTTTAAATTATATTCTTTTATAATAACAAAGAATGCCGAATGAGCTAATTACCTGATAAGTGAGCATGTTAGAGGGTTGCCTAGAACAAAAACCATAGAAATCTCAATATGTAATCTCTTTTTTAATGTCTAATTATGTTCATTGTCCAAGAACATTTCTTAACCAGAATTTGTAACAAATTAGTATAATACGATACTTGCTTTATTCATTAATTTATTAATCTAATTACCTAAATTATGATCTTTTATATGTTATTAATTTCCAATTATTTAATAAAATAATTCCCATAGCTGAATTCTATAATGTTAAGTAGCAAATGTTATAGATCTAATCTATTAATTTAAGTTTATTATCAAGGATCCATCTTTGGAAGTGATATTTGTATAATAAATAATTTATAATAAATTTGACTTTCTTTTATTGGGAATTACAAAAAATATTATTTCAACAATATTAACCTAATGAATAATCGGCATTTTCACAAACAGCATCTGAAAAAAAAAAATTAAAGGGTGTTTTAATTTACTGATATTTTTCATATAGTTCTTCATATTAAAATAAACTGGATGGATTAGTTATATGCAACAAGAAGTCCTTACATCTTTATTTCTATTCAGTGTGGCATCAATGATGTCATGGTCAACACTACATGGCAGGAAGAAATCAACCTGCTCATACAATCCTTTGGAATCCAGAACCAATCTGTCTTCACCTACTTCCAGATTCAAGTCTTTTAATTCCACCTAGAACAAAGAGCTTGTTTTTTTAATATCACATCTCAGTATTACAATTAAACAGTGTCGATATTAAAATCATATGGATCTTATCGGTCAAGTTGCTTGTCTATTTATCATATTAAATATTAAGTGTTACAAACGACTCACCAATGATGGTATTTTAAATTCAGCCATCAAATACTTAATTTCACCAGTTGGTGGTTCACGTCTTAACCTATAAACCATTCCCTTCTTTACCTCTGCAACTTCACTTCTCTTGTGTGGTTGTTTCTCACTAATCTCCTCAATAAGTGGCTTAACTGTTTCCTCGCAGTGTTTCACATCTCTGACCTGTATTCTATGTGACTGAAGTGTCCCAATTGATTTTCGGTTCTTCAATATGTTATACTTTTGCATTTCTATCTCAAACTGGTACTTGTCCTGAAGCCCCTCAAAAACGACAGTGAGGAAAAAAGTCTGAAACAAATCATCTTTTTCTATCTTTTTAAAGAACTCTGGGTTTATAGCAACATCGTACACAGTTGCTGGAGCTCCAGACTTGTCTGGTTCGGTGCGCCCTTCCCCGAGGCTCATGGGGACTCTGTAGGATGAAGGATCCTCCGAGCTGAGAATCTGCATGAGCTCATCATTTGTGATGTCTCGAGGAGCTGGAATAGCTTCAGTTAAACATATATTGACAAACACCTTCTTGTTGTCAGGCTTTGTAAATGTCTTCACGCAGAATCCTAGAAATTTTGATGGGTTAAATACCAAAATACAAATCACTTATTTATGTTTTGTTTCAAGCATAAAGAATAATACCTGGTCTGGGTTTCACAAGCTTCGACGGTGTAGGGTCTACAGAAGCTAAAAGTTTACTGAACTCTTCTTCAACAGCATTCTCCTGTAAAAAAAGAATACTTTTCACATTACCCACACCAACATCATGGCCAAATAATAAATTAAATCTGTTTAACAAAATACAATGCCGAAATTCACCTTGATAATCCTCATGTTTTTCTCCATAATGGTAGGATCTACTTCTAAAGCTATTGACTTTTTCGTCATTTTGTTTAGTTTCTATGGAAACAAAATAATTAAAAACAAAATGAGTTAACAAATTTTTCCGGTTGCCAGAAACTTTTTGTTTTCCGTCCGTCAGTCTGACATCTGACGTGACGTGACCACAGACTTTTTTTTGGTTAACTTTTTTTTCTTTCTGGCTATAAGGACTTTAGCCAATTTCAAAGTTAGGGAAACTGTTAGTTCATAATAATATGATAGGAGGTTAACGGGTAAAGTTTAGGGTAGGATAGGATTGGATTAAAAAATATATTTAAATGTGGTAAAAAATATACCAATATGAGTGTTATACTTTGACATTGTTATTTTCTATGAAAGATGCTAATATGTCATATATTGTACGTCGCGAGTATGAGGTGAAGGGATACTTCGTGACGTGCGTATACTTCGTTTTTATAGCATTAGAAAAAAGGTAAACAATTTTACGTCTTTTTACGAAAATACTGTTTAAAAATCGGTTACTGGAAAAAATAAAACCATAATAATATAAATCCCAATATAGCAGTGATTTGAAATTGCAACTTGCTGTTATTTACTTCTTTAAATATTTTTTTATAAAATGACATGCTAAAAAAACTGAAGTATGTAAGGGGGGCTATCGCATGTGAATTGGCCACTAGAGGCGCTAGTGTCGCTACGGATTATTTGGTAATGAATGTGTACGCTTTAAAAGCGGTTTTTATTTCCGAACAAAACGGAATTGTTCGGAAACGGAATTGCGGCATAGCTACTCGATATGATGATAGTTATTTATAATTAACTTAATGAGATTCATGATTTAAAGCTTTGTGTCGGTTCCAATCTTATAGTCGCCTTTGACAGCTGTGTTGACAGCTATACCTACCTCTGGACCTAAGTCAACAGTGGCGCCAAGTGGTGAGGAAAGAAACGATAATCCTTATTGTCAATGTCAGTGCGTGTTAGTTTTTCTGCTTCTGCCATCGGGGAATGCAAAAGACTGTGTACCATACGCCCTAAGTTTTTGTAAAATTAAATTACTGTCGGTGTCGGATGAATTCGTTGTACATTCTTAAATCAGTGCCATCGTTACCTCTTTAAAGTTAATATTTCTTATAAACAAAAAGTAAAAGATTCTAGCTGTGTGTCTTGTAGTTTTGTGGTATTTTTTGGGTGATAATAAAAATGGTGATTTTAACAGTGAGTGAAAGAGATTGAAGAGACGTTTTGACATTTATACGTCTTTAAAATTTTACACCAATCTGAATGGCGAAAGCCTTTGTGAAAGTTTATGCCATTGGCTGGAAATGTTAGGTGAAACAAGAAACTTTTTTTGAACAAACCCTTCAGAGTGATCGTCCCGTCTTCCGTCATTGAGAACCAACCAACAAGAGCCGTCATGAGAAATAGGTCGAAAGCTTGACACAAGTTCATGTTACTCAGAAATACTTAATTTAAATTCAGTCTAGCCATATTAGTTGAAATTAACGAATCGTATCATCCGTTCATGAAATACTCTGATAATGACAGCTGTTTTTAAGAGAGATAACGCATAACCTCGGCGAGCAGTCAAAGGTAAGGGTATCAGTATCAATCGGGCCGTCTCTAGGTCCGATTGCCATATTTTAACTATTTGAACTTTCCTTTCTAGTTTTTTAGCACTAATTATAATGTAGAATGAAACGTTAAGAAGTACATTGACATACTGTGATATTACTTGTGTTAGTTTTGGAATGGAAGTGTGAATTAACTACATAGGAAATATTTTATTAAATCTGGTCAGCTGTGCTAGTGACTGTGTTGATAACGTATGCATTTTGCCTTACATTTCGATAAATAACTCATTTTCAAATAAAAACAGTACACTAGCTTCATTATCAGCAGAACAATATAATATTAAGTGGAAACTGAAAATGTTAATGTAGAGAAAGGCTTATTCTGATTGTGTAAGTAATAGTTCTGAATTTACAATTAAATTAATTATATCTCTTAGTAGTAATTTCGTCATTAGTGCAATGAAAAACACATATATGGTTTTCTGTAATCTGTTTGTTGATTAGAGGGTCACAGAATGAACTATAATTTTATCACAATTGATTACTTAATGCTATCTCAGTTAAAGTAGGAATTTCTCATTCAATTACAGATAGTTCAAATGTTAGTGTTAAACTTTTAGTTACAGTATCTATCACTTCCCCTTAGGGGAAATATAAACTTTACTTACTAAATACATAAAAAAATTACAGTATGAAAAGAAAAATACAAAACAATCACTACATAGTATAAAACAAAGTCGCTTTCTCTGTCCCTATATCCCTAGGTATGCTTAAATCTTTAAAACTACGCAATGGATTTGGATGCGGTTTTTTTAATAGATAGAGTGATTCAAGAGGAATATAATGTATAAAGGCAAGGCAGGTGTTGCTTATTGGCATATTATTATTCCAGCCTCGAGTTAATTAGTTCAGCTTAAAACACAAATACATTATGTTTTGTTACTGTAAGTTAAATTTGAACACAAGTGGTGATCAACAATAATTAATTGTTGTGCTGTCAACAGATCTTTGTACACTTATTCACTGTTTTAAGCCAATCCCACCTTATAACTAAAATGATGCCAAACTCATATAGGGCTGCCATCTCCAAAATTTGTCAACTACGACAAAAGCATAAATCCCCGAATTTTGGAGTTCGAAACCTACACATGTAATTTTTTTTTAATTTAGTTTATTTAGTCAGTATAATTAATGTTTTTAGTTAACTTTAACTAGAAAAATTCAGACCTTACTACAAATGAAACCTCACCCGGACGCTCCCAGACACTCTAATATAGGACAAATCCGGGGAAACCCGGACGGATGGCAGCCCTACTCACATACATACATGTGTTTTTAGTGCACTTTTGTTGACAGTACTTGATTATTGTTTTGTTATTGGAGCTATCTATTATGTAGTCTACATTCTACATGTTGCAAATTTCAAGTCAATCAGACCATTAGAAGTGCTGAAGAATTAAGTTGCAACATTTGTTTTTACTGTTACATAACTATGTTAACCAACTGTTTTGTTACAATTGAAGCTATATGTATTAAAAATAAATAACATTTTAAATCTGTGACCTAGTCTACACATTCTCAGTGTTTTGTTTGATTACAGCTAGCATATATGGCATAGAGTTGTTCGTGATGGCGGATAAACACAGCCTCAACTATGATGTGAGGGAACTCAAACTGGGAGCGAGTTTCACAAACAATAAGTCTTCCCAATACCACACCATCAAATGTGAGTAACACTTATACTTAGGAACAAGATACAAGATAAGATTAATTTATCACATGTACATTAACATGTTTTTACTTGAATTTGATGCATAATAAGAATTGTTTTGTATAATGTAGGGGTTGATTTAGCTATTTATAAAGGTAGCTAAAAAAATAAGTTAGCTACTACTTTTAAAGAAACCCAGTACTAGAATTAAATATCCCCATAAACATTGGAAGGCCTATACAATTGCAACAATGTATACTACACAGTAAAGTCATTATTTTGAATTTCCTAGAATACTGATTTTAATTCAAAAGAATCTAATTATAGTTTGCTACTTCATCATGTGTTCATTTTCATTATTATATCACAATGCCCATGTTGTATTTGGATTAAGAAATTTAAATTTCTAACATGTTTTCTGCCACAGTCAAGTTTGAACTATAATTGAATCATAAGTCATTACATTTACTAATTTGTTGCAAAATTCCTGTATTCAACCAATTATTTGTTGATCATACTTGCAGATGATTTCAAACCGGCTTCAGTTGATGTTAACAAAATGGCAACCGTTGATGTTGGCACCAATAACCAGGTGACTGTGACTGTGCCACATTTGGGTAAGTCAATTATCACTTGGTATGACCACATCTTTATTCTATCTAGGTATGAACAGTATGAACACAGAATTGGCTTCTAACATTCCTGTGTCCTAGACAAAGTTCATATAGGTACCTATTTTTTCTCTAGTTCTCCTGAAACATTGCAGTTGGAAATTTAAAGAAGTATTCCAAATAGGTACTTAAGTAGATATGTGTTTAGTACTCATTATTATTAAAAAATGTATATTAATTTCATAATTTCGGTACTAGGGTTCAGAGTTTTCATAACATGGTAACACGAAAGCAAGACATGGAGTCAACATAGTATGAAATTCATGTAACTTCATACTTGTATAGATAACACCACAAAACAACAATAGCACAAGCGTGTAATTCTCTAAACCCTACCCCAACTTTTGGAACTTTAAACATTTCGAACTCGCTTCCAGTGTTTTAAACAGTTTTCTTTTTAGATGGCGCTGGCGTCCCTCAAACTGTATTCAAAGGCAGTCAAAGACCGTATGCAAAAGAATGTGTGCTGATCATAGACAGGGTGACTGGAGAGATTACTCTGGAGAAGCTCTCTAGTAATATTCAAGTTAAAAAGACAAGGTGAGCAGCATTGATGCATAGAATATATAGTGGTACTGTGATACTGCATGTCTTTTGAGAACCTCTAGCTGGCCTCGCACTGCAGTCCACACGCGAGTGATAGTGATAATATTGTAATAGGAGTACCTAACCTTATAATGCACCCCAATTCTCGGGGCACCGTGATCTAATTTGATCTTGATGATGTAATAATCAACGCCATGACAATTTTAGTTAATTTTGTAGCAAATTTTTTCGTTTTTTTCATCCAATCATGACAACATATTTTTTTTTCTGTATTTCCCCTAACTGTAAACGTCATGTGGTATATTTAATAGTGGTTAGAAATTAATCCCAATTAAATTATGCTGCAAGGCCGCACCTCACAAAAAATGGTCAAACTCAAACAAACACACTTATGTAGAAGTAATGACAAGAATTTACTACTGAGTATCCTCTCAGTGCTGCGAGTGTCTAGGTGGCTATTATCTATGGACAGTTGGTAAAATATAGTGTATCAATATTGACCTCGTGATGTGAAAATGTGAAACAGTTATTAATTCAATTAAAGACTTGGCTTAAAGGTCCAGTAACCAAGCCATATTCTACAAAAAAAAAAAAACTATGGACAACAGTTGTGATAGAGCTGGTTTTAATGTTACAGACAGGAGTCTGTGGCTAAGCCGCGGCCGCTGACTCCGGTCGCCAGCGAGCTGACCAACACCACGCAGCGCTCCACCAGCCGCACCCGCGTCGCCACCAACCGCCGCACCCACACACCAGCAGGTTTATTTCATAACTTTTTTAAAAGTATAAGCGTTAAGAATACGGTAACCGTCACCAAAACCGATTACGCCGGAGGGAGACTTAAAAGACACCGGGTATTTTAAGTAAATTGGTCTTTCTTGGATGCCTGATAAAATGTTAGCTGAAATTATAGATTGGGTTTCGTCTGAACTTTGAAAGTCACTTGAATCTTGCTAATCATGACTTCTTCTTGCTAGATAATTTTGTATAATGTAAGCAAAACAAAAAATGAATAAATTTGCATGCTCTGTACCTTCTTATGACAATGTTATACCTACTTATTCTTCGCAAATCAATATATTCTATTATATTCTGCATATAATGGCAAGACCAGTAGGATAGCAGATGCTTTGTTAATCTAGCTAGAAAGCTGAGATTTATGGCCTATTGCGCCTGCCAGTAATTTCTTCAGCATGTTACCCTCTACACTTAAAATCCAATCATTGAGTTATACCTAGTAATATGATGGTAGTAGTGTAGGGGAACTTGCCACAATATCCTGTGTTATCTTAGTATGCCCCACCCCAACAGGAAACCACAGATAAACTAAAACTTTCCTCCATAGACATCATTTGATCACTAAAAGATATTGTTAGACCTTTTTTCACCACTTTTTGATAATATTTTTATATCAGCGCTGACAGATCTATCATACTGGTGGTCTAGTTCACAATCATACTAATTACATTTTTTGTAAACGAAATTGCAACTTCATGGCTTGGTACTCTATCGTCCTAATAACATCAGATTTTCCCCCGTAAACTAGATTATGATTATTATGATCGCAAACTAGACCATCGATTCTCTCTTCAGTACTTTGTTAGCGTAAACAGGTACATATACATAGCTTCATAGATGCACTTGTTTATTTATTGCTTGTCTGCGTTCCAGCGGCCCCGGCGGCTCCCTCGAGCAGCCAGCCGCCGCGCTACGGCGCGCAGAAGACTCCTCCCAACATGGTGCGCTCGCCGCAACGGTTCAAGACCTCGCCCCCGCAGGCGGCTCCGTGAGTATTCAATATATTATAGACGTTCCTCCGTTTAGATACTTACCTAAAAAAAACTCAGACTCAAGCTAAAGTTTCAGGTAGTTAACTATTTTAATTATTTTTGTGGCATTATGTTACTATGAAACATTTGATGCTTATTTCACTCGGAAACTCATTGCATTTTTTCTGAATGTTTTAATAAATAAAGGTATAAATTATATTATACAAAGGTTGGGATCCCACTAGCCCAGCGAATTTCCTTCACGCCCAATGTAAGTTTGATTATAAAATGATGAAACCATAACTAAATGGGCAAATAATTGAAGCGGATCGATTTCTAAAATTTACCTAGTAAAAGTGGTAATTTAAGAAACGGAGCGTGCACTTGTATCGTGTCTCTACCGGTATCTTTCGATAAGCAACATTATAAAAAAAACAAATGCATCATTATAAAAAAAAATATTTGGATAAACTTTAAAGTACTCATATTAGTAAAAAAAAAAACGAAATCGTGTGGCTTACGTTACGTTAAGTTAGATTTTTTTGGTAAAGGATTTGATGATAACTCACTGCAATAGCCAAATCAACTTTTGGCTTGACTTGTTTCGGTTTAATTGGTTTAATGCGACTGAACTGATTGATCGTGTTGCCATACATACTTGTATTTGTCAGCTCGTTTGTGAAGTGCTTTCCACTGGCGTCCGTGTCGCCACAGTGTATGTGTCTTTTGTGTTTAGTTTTATAATTTTATCTGGGTCCCACTGAAAAACAGCGTTGCGGCTTGCCGCAACATTATGCTGAGTGGGGTCCATTTTACACCATATCGGTACTATTTCTTAGTATATTGTATTTCTCCTTGTTTTATATCTACGTGTATCGAACGTGTGTAAATAAATATTTCTCTTTCTTTCTTTTCTTTGATGAATTGTCGCTGTCATTCGTGGCGATCGCTCGTCTCAGTCGCGCGCTTCCAACGATCTTCATATCTACAAAATGAACGAAATCGCATTATATCTAATATTTGCATTGCGGTTTTTCGTCTTGTGTTTCAAATCACATTTCGTACACGTTACGTTCCACCGGAGATGTTATCTGCGCAGATCAAAGTCAATAACGAGTCTGGGGACCGTTGATTTTGCGCGGGTCATTCGCGCAGCTCGGTTTCAATACTCACTTCAGTCTACCCGCGCATACCTGTACTGTAGCGCGTATGACTCGCATCAAAGCGAACAAATTATGGCGATCGAACGATGTGAACGTAAACGTACGGTTACAGTTGGTCCGGGGGCGGCAACAGCACCCTGGCGTCGCTCCCGATGATCGGGCTGGACGACCTGGCGGCGCCCGCGCCCGCGCCCGCGCCGCACAACGGCTTCCCGCCCGCGCCGCACCAGCCCTACCCCGCGGCGCCGCCGCGCGCGCACCTGCCGCCCGAGCGCCCCGAGCAGCGCCCGCCCGAGCACAGGGCACCCGAGCACAGGGCGCCCGAGCACAGGGCGCCCGAGCACAGGCCGCCCGAGCACAGGGCGCCCGAGCACAGGGCGCCCGAGCACAGGCCGTCCGAACATAGGGCCCCCGAACATAGGGCCCCCGAGTACAGGCCGCCGGAACATAGGCCGCCCAATCCGCAGATTAATGTTGTGAGTTGCCATTTTTTTGGTTTGGATAATACCCTATTTTCATGAGTTATCAGGAAGGAAATTGGGAATGGATGATTATTTTGAAAGTGCTTGGTGATTTTTCTATTGATAGGAATAACCATCCTTAGCTACGGAAAAAAGTTTCAGATTTTTCCGTCGAGCCATATATTTTATAAAAATAAAAACATTTTACTCAGTCACTCGGCGGCCCCTATACGGAAGAAAGCAGTACGCCAATGACATAATCAAATTTAAAAAAAAAAATGCTGCTTGAATCTGTGGTACACGATGGCATTTGTAGCTAAGAAAAGCAACGGCTAAGTGGCGCCGTCTGTAGATTGTTCGTGTTACTAACCAAACATGGGGAATTTCAATAAAAATGACCATAATATACATTTTTTTCTCAGATTTTGGAATTATTGGGTTATTTCTACTCCGAATCAAAAACACTACTGAAAGTTATATGAGAAATGTATGGTAATTTTAACGAAATCCCAAATAGGTGGTTTAGTACCAACAACAATCTACAGACGGCGCTACTTAGCCGTTTCTTTTGCTTGTTTTAGCTTCCAAGTGCGGTGCTATCAATCAATGTCAGTGACAAATGTCATTGTGTACCACAGATTCAAGCAGCATTTTTTTTTTTAAATTTGATTATGTCATTGGCGTACTGCTTACTTCCGTATAGGGGCCGCCGAGTGACTGAGTAAAATGTTTTTATTTTTATAAAATATATGGCTCGACGGAAAAATCTGAAACTTTTTTCCGTAGCTAAGGATGGTTATTCCTATCAATAGAAAAATCACCAAGCACTTTTAAAATAATCATCCATTCCCAATTGTTCACTTTTCGATTTGATTAAAACCTTGCCTTACAGTGGATTTCGAATATACTCTTTTTAGTTTAATGATATGCTAGACTGGATTAGAGCGTCTTATATTTCTATCTCGCGAAACACCATCAACAAAAGACTCGTGCTTTATCCTTTTGTATTCACGCTAAGTGTAAACAACGCGAAGAGCGTTGTTATAAGTTTGAATCCTATTACACTCCATCTCCGGAATTGATATCTCGATTTTAACGACTTTTTAATTCGGTTTCCAGCACCCGCCTCAAGATGACAGCTCATCGAGTTCTTCCAGTGACAGCGACTCTGACAGCGGTAGCGACAGCGACGACAACCCCGGCCCGTCAGCTGGCAACAGCGGTGAGACCTTTAATCCAATCCATATCCATGCAGAGATACAGAAGTAACTAATTGAGAATCGACCTAGTACTATTACCTACAGCGACATAATATAACGAGGCAATTTTTTAGAGCCTTGCAAATTCGACTGAATTGTCATCTCACAATTTTATCTAGCTAGAGGAATGAGACAACTAAATTACGTGGTGAGAGAATTTGACTGGACCTGTTTTAAGCATGTAAAGCGAAATTAATTATTTTAATGAACAAAGTTCACCTCGTTTACGTAGAAATGATAAAAATCAAGGAATAGCTTAATAATTTTTTAATAAGTTTACATTTCTCCCTCACTGGTGAATTAGATTGTTCAACTGCGAATAATGTATTTAATATTGGTTCAACAGGCGCGGCGGCCAACCCGGCCCTGCCTCGCGACGTGCTCAATGACGACCTCTGCCTCTCCGAGTCGGGCAGCGACTCCGACTGACCTCACGACAGCCTTTTATGTTCACAACCTCACAGCCGCGAACCGACTCTTGCTCACTGCCTGACGAAATACATTACCGTATGCTAAGGTCCATATTCTTCCGACAATTATGACCAACTTTCTTCCTACTGCCTATAGGATTTATTCCATGAAAATGTTTAGCCTGAAAGCTACTACTGTATGGAAGCTTTAGGACTACTGGCTTTGAACAGTAATATACAAGTGATATAATGTTTTCTTATTTGCTACAATATGTTTGAGAAACCAAATATTTTCAAAAAAATTTACGATTTAATTTCAGAAAAGCACTAATGCTAAAAATAAAAAATGCTACAGCATGAGTCTTAAATATACTTATCATTATGTGGCATGAAATTGATTTGTTGAATAATGTTTATTCTTTTCTGTCTTCCATTGAAACAACGATTCTTCTCATCGGCTCCATTGTATAGGATTTATGTATCAGTACGCTATTATATAGGTTTCCTCCACTATATGTCTTAAATTTCTCAGTTCTACTATAGTTTAAAATAATTTCGGACTTCGGGCGCTATTGAAAAGAACAGTTGTATATTCAATTAAACTAGAAATTAGCAATCCACGAATAGTACTAATGTCAATGTTTGTAAAATGATATTAAATTGGCAGAATAAAAACTTTTCACTAGCATCAAATTCTACCTATCTTGTTTATAATGTGTCACAATTTTAAATTATTTAACCTTGACGATGATGAGCAATACACCATTCATAAGCAATTTAGAAAAAAAATATGTTTGAACCGCTATTTGGTTATTTGGAAGAGTTTTCTGTACAAGTGAGAATATTGATGGAAGTTTATAACAGACATGTTTAAGTTTTTCTAAGAAAGATGATATGTCCTTGTTGCCTTATTTTTATTATTATTAGGTTTTTATTTTATTTGTACATAATGTTCGTGATTTTTCGTCATCATAGCTTGTACGAGAACTGATAGGTTCGCAAATTCAGGCTGTAACAACTATTGTTGTTAATTTTGAGGCTTGCCAAGTTTCAAAAATATCATCAATGAAACTTTTACTAAATAATTTAAGTACTAAATATTAGTCATTTTTAGCAAATTACAACAAAGGTCAGGTTGGTAGTCGGTCAAGCGTCAGTGACGTAAATGAAGTATGTGCCTCAAGTATATAAAGATACTTATATTTTATGCCAATATTGTAATACATATTACTTAGGGTAGGTCAAGATTGTTTATAGTTATACTGTTATCTTATGTTTTATTTATAATATTAGTTTTTTAAAATGAAATTGCAATAATATATTTTGTGTACAGCGAGATTGAGATGTATACCTTATTCAAAACATTTTGTTTCTCATTATGAGCTTAGCTGTAAGTGTCTGGTTATGAGGTTAATTGTTACTTACTAGCAAAACCTGAAACGTGCCTTTGGAGAGTTCGATTGCTAGTGCAAGCTACATAATCCTATAATAAGTGTATAAGAAGGCTCTCAGCTCAATGGGACGAGATATTTTCTGGATAGCAAATTAGTTGTTACTGTGACTGGAATTTAACAAGCTATTTTTTATATGTCAGTTTAGTTGTGTATTGCCTTGGGAAATAGATTACCGTTACTAGTCTGCAGGATATTGACGCAAGGGATTATGTATGACATACTTTATTAGTCAACAATAGAAGCTGTGCTTGGATTAAAAACATAATTCCATGTTCCTGTGTCTAGTTGATTCCAGTAGCTATCTCTTATATCAATACTGCAATACGTATTATCAACTTTTGAATCAAAATATTGTTTAACCAAAACGGTGCATTTGTCTATTTGTATTGAAACATAAACAGCGTTGGTTTGATTGAAAAATTTGGTGTGACAAATGTGATTTCAATATGTTTTGTTATTGTTTTAATAAGAAATTGTTTGCTCAATTGTAGTTTTCGCCAAATCTTCCTTATTTATAAACATTCGCAATTGAATGAGTGTCAATGTTCACGAGACTGCTCTGGATATCTTCATGTGCTTCCGAGCCAAGCGACGGTATAGTACACCCACTCTTATGTAAATAGTTACGGTAATTTAAGTATAACATTCTTTTCAATAAATAAAATAATGTTTTAAATTTTTCTTTTATTTCCTTACGGCCATGCATGCGGGGTATTTTTCGGCTATGGGTCGTGGTCCACCTACAGTTTGTCCACCTGGTTTTCGACGGAGCTCCGTCCAAGGGCGGAGCCCCTTTTCCGGGTATTTTGCCCTTCAGGCAAGTGAAGATACCTAACTAACCTAATCTACTTATTTTTTTATTAAAATAATAATCAGTCGTTCGAGATAAAGGCAGCATGTTTTCGGGGTAGTTTTACAATTTGATTTTACATAATACTTCTGGTTTGCAAATTGGGTATTCCATTGCGAGTAGATATAGTTTATAATATTTACTGCTCACTCTATGTGTCCACCACATTTATAAACTTGCGTAGTAGTCCAAGATCCCAGAGCGATCAGACATAACTTATTTTCTGACGAATGAAACCTTAAGTTTTCAGTAGCGTCTCGTGTGCCTTGAATACCTACGCGCTTGTGAAAACTTGCCGAGTGACACCTGGGCAGGTACACACAGCAAAGCTATTCGGTAAGCAGGATAGATACGGCGCGAGCGTGCGTAGGTGCTTACCTGATTATTTTGCCGTGTGTACATGTCTGATTTTTGAATATGTTATTGAAATATTTATTTAAAACTTATATTCAATCAGTCAGACAAATCAGAGTGACCAAACATCCCCTAAGACAAAAATTATTCAGCCAGAAGTATACACAGTGCTCTTGCCCTCATGCGCTCTGGGATCTTACTCTATAGTGATTATAACCTGTGTCAACAAAAAATAGTTTCTTTGGGTTTTCAAAATAAAAACAATAATAATTTCGGCTATGCTTTAATATTTAAATTAATAGAATAGATAAAACAATATTTAAATTTAAGATTTGGTTTCTTGTTATACAATGTGGCAATGCTTTATGAGCCAGCCACAGAAAACAAAACAAAACCATGTCTATGTAATGTAGGTTTTTCCCGTTACAATTACATAATGTCATTTAATCTATAATTCAGTTTTCTGCACCTATAATATAAAAATGTGATCTCTTTTGACCTTTCTAGAAACATTGCTCTGTATTCGTTTAGCTTCCATGTGTTATTTTTTTTAACATGCCAGTGTGGATTTACACTCCTTTATCTTTTCTATAGCGATAACAAAAACAAATCTTGTCAAAATATCATTGTCTATCTCCTTGTCAATCAAAATAAATTTGAAATTATTTGTTTATTTATCTGGTAACGAGTGTTTTTAGATATTATATAATAGAAGAGGGAATTATTTATTACATTACAACGTGGTAAAAGCTCTCTAAACATAGAGTTGGTAGTCGTAGCATCCAACTTAGTAGTCAGTAATGTTACCGCTACGATATGAAAGTGACAGTTAAAAGTAAGTAACACATTACCTTGGAGCGCTTTGTTTTGTTGATGTCATATGTACGGGAATAATCCATAATTACTCGTGTAGGTTGGACTGGCGTTGCGACGTGGCGTTGGGTTGCAAACGACGACAACTGTGGTATTTGTCGCATGCCCTTCGATAGTTGTTGCCCAGACTGTAAACTGCCAGGAGACGACTGTCCACTGGTGTGGGGAGCGTGCTCCCATTGCTTCCACATCCACTGCATCGTGAAGTGGCTACAGTCTCAGCCGCAGCAGCAGTGTCCTATGTGCCGTCAGGACTGGAAATTTAGTCACAAGTAGAAGGTAAGATATTGTTAAGGACACAAACGTTGATGCTTTTGGCAAAAGAGCCATCTAAAATAATGAAAGTAGGCATCAACAATGAGAAAGATAGTAGACAAACAAAGAACGATTAGAAAGACAGTATAAGACCCAGTTTATTATTTATTTAGCTTATTGTTTTCCTAATGTGTAAGAGAACAATTTTCCTACTAAAATATAGCATCAATTCAATATTGAAAATAAGACACTTAAAGACTGAACTATTAAATTTTTATTTTTCTCCTGTTTATTTTAACAGTCAGCTACATCATTTAACTTGATGTTATGTGTGTTAATTTCTCTTGTAAATTTAGTTTAGTACAATCACTTATCTGAAACAAAAAATATGATATGTATGTATTAAATTCCTATTTTTGAGTTGTAAGGGTGGTTGTTAAATGTTATTCCAGTCAAATGGGTTCTTTTAAGTATAGGAATAGACAGATTATGATTTTAAAACCTATGTTTATAGTACAGATAAAAATATACCTATACAGTCCGTCCACAACACAAGCACCAATAATCTCTTCGCACATACTGTTGGTGTGCTTGTAAGTGAAAGAGACGAAATAATACTGGCTGTGTGTTGCACATCTGACCAAAAAAAGCAACTCTTGTATGTCTTTAAAAAACTGTCAGTAAATTTTATAAAATAAATTGTTTTATTACATTTTATATCTTAATTTCATTCCATTCCATCAAGCCAACTTTGTTTATGAGTTTTGAAAATAGCAATGTACTAAGGAATATGATCCACTAAATGACTTAATTCCTTGCAAAACCTCTGCAACATTAGCATTTTTATTTATGCTTTAACTTAGTATTGTAAAACAAGTATTCATATTACTCTCCATACCACACTATTATAGCTTGCATATTTTAGCATGTTTCAATTTTGAGATGAATTCATTTACACATGTAATAGAAAGTGGATTGCAACATATAATAACTGCACATAGTATGTTTTAAAATAGTAGGTTTTAAAATCATAATCTTTATAATCACTACATAGTATAAAATAAAGTCGCTTTCTCTGTCCCTATGTCTCTATGTATGCCTATATCTTCAAAACTACGCAACGGATTTTGACACGGTTTTTTTAATAGATAGAGTGATTCAAGAGCATGTATAATACATGCATAATATACCGTGCGAAGCCAGGGCGGGTTGCTAGTGTAACTATATAATTAAATTAAAAGATCATGAAAAGGTTGGTTGCCTCGGTTGGGTATAGTAAGTTACTAAGATCATTGTCCATTTTTTCATCTGCTCTAGTACCTAACATACTTTGTTATGAAATAATCCCCAGTGCAATAATTCAAACTAATAGAGAAATCTACTTCTCTCAGGGTTTTCTTATAGTGATTTAATTTTTATCCCCCAACATAAAACTAACATAATGTGTCTATGTATTTGCGTCTGCTGTATAGCATCCAAATGTGGATGAATGTTGTTTTTAAAAATCAAAAGTGAGTTGAACCATGATGTTTTTGAGTTAGGTTCGACTATTAATTTAATATTGGCTTTTAATAATAATAATAATATCTTGGGAAAATTGACACCAATTGACCTAGCCCCAAACTAAGCAAAGCTTGTAATATGGGCACTAGGCAACGAATAAACATACTTATATAGATAAATACATACTTAAATACATATTAAACATCCAAGACTCGAGAACAAACATTCGTATTTTTCATACAAATATCTGCCCCGACCGGGGATCAAACCCGGGACCTCAAGCTTCATAGTCAGGTTCTCTAACCACTGGGCCATCCGGTCGTCAAATTGAAAAGTCAGAAGTTATTCAACTTTTTAAACTTGTTGTTATACCTTTAGCTGTGAGTTGTTACTTCCATTGCTTTATATTTTCCTAATCTTCAAGGAGTAGTTTTATTGTATAGCTGGCAACAATAGGTGTTTTCATCGCCGTCACAATAGCGACACGCGTCGCGTGCGCTGGCCATTGCGCGGCGTCCACGCCCCAAACAATCACTCGTACAGTATAAAGAGTGTGGGTCAACTTATTTGTTCCATCGTGCTAAGTTTAATAGTACCTTGTTTGGCAGATTAAGAAGTTGCGAACTACAAGGAATTCCTATGCAAACTTTGCCCTAAATAGTTCAGTTATTGAAAAGGAGAAGCATTTATAGGATTTCTTGTAATTTTTAAATAAAAATATTGTACCTATTTAAAGTTTTAAAACTTTTAAATTAGATTGAAAGCAAGTTGTCTCTTATTGATTGAATTGGCCTTAGACCATTATAAGTCCATACTTTGTGGCTACTGGGGTTAGTAATTAATCAGACTAGCTAATGAGTGTTTTAACTAAGTGAATAGAGCATAACAATTATTAACTACCTAATTTTGTAATTGTACATTATCGTCGGTCGTCAAAATCCAAATAAAACAGATTTTATTTTTCTTAACCAACTAGGGATGCATAATCAATTGTAACGTATAAGTCAGCGGTCCAGGTTGCATGACGCACTTGTGCCGCGCTAGGTCTTAAGTTAAAGACACGACACGGTGTCAAGCTGGAGGTGTAGCGCGGTCCGAGGCCGGTCGCGGCGGCTCAGACGATCAGTCCGTGACGCGCGCCCGCGGGGACGGCCGCATCGCTCCCACGCCGCGCTCGCGAGTGAAGTGACTTACGCGGCGCATGGCCTCACGCAACGCGCTCCTTATACTATAGCCCTCCTCTTATAGTACGAGTGACGCTTCCACAATGCTGATGGTACAAACCAATGCCCAACCCATGAAGAGCAACAAAATTAAAGGCCCGCCTCCCGTTCCACCGCGGCCTAACCAGAGCGTGGTGGCCGAGGCTCTAGCGAAAACAAGAAAAGCCGTCGCCGACTCCAAGGCCAGCCTCAAGTCGCGCACGCTGTCCAAACAGGAGCAACAAGTCAACAAGACCAAAGCCAAAACTTTAGATCGGAGCACAGTCAGTCAACCGTCAGTATCACCCAAACAAAATGGTTTGGCGCGAGTCAAATCTTTTATCAAAGATGTCATCAGCGACCGAAGCTCCTCGTCGGACGAAAGAAAGTCCAGCGGCCAAAATTCTAGGAGAAGCTCCAGCGACAGTAGCTCGATACAATCGCCGGCTTCGAATAAGAGATCCAACGAATCACTTAATTCTAAAGCGGTTAAGACGTGTAAGCAAATTCTAGTAAGGTCACTATCCACATCGAATAAACTAGACCAAGATGCAAAGGGAAAAGTTTCAAAATCTTCAAGTTTTGCGGAGAAAACAATGCCTTTGCGTAAAGCACCTCCACCGCCTTTATCACCAAAACCGAAACTGAAACCAATGAAACCCTTACCTGTACAGAGAAATTCATTAGAACGAAAGAAATCTATACCATCTTCGCCAGAAATCAGTCCCTATTCATCTCCGGTAGACGCAAAACCGCCTAAGAGTCCGGTGGCAGAAGCACCGTACGCCACTGTCGAGGAGGTTCAGGAATTTGACGACAGATTACGAAACAGTCCGTCAAAGCAAGTCAATAACCTCCCGAATACACAAAACGCCCCCGAAAGTCCTAAACGTGACGAAACTGTAAATAAAAATAACAATTCCCTCGAACGTAAAACATCTCGTGTCACCGAGATGCTTATTTCAGAAATAATTGCCAGCAGAAACAATAAAAAGAACGAAGCTAATACGGTTATAGATAAAGGCAAAGATTCTGAGAATGTGACTAACGGCAATGACTCGCCAGATATAGAACTGATGAAGGACATGAATAACCACGAAATGTTAATTTATGAACTACAGACGATGCGCTCGCAGTCCAACGTGCCTGAAACTTTAGAGCCAAAAGAGACAGTCGAAACAAGTGAAAAGTGTGATTCTGAGGACTCTGAACAAAATTATGCCATGTCATCAGTGTCTAATTTCAGTGGAAATACGGATGATGAAAATGACCAGGCTTATGCGTACATTCTGGACGATGATCTTAAGTCCAGGTAAGAAAGTTAACGTTAAAGGTTAATACGGTGATACACAAATATCCCTAAAGAGCTTAATAGGGTACCTGTTTAATAGAGTCATCCAAAGGCATCTTATCGCGAAGGTAGAGCCGTAGGTATACGCCGCTCGTTTGTTGAAGTTCTAAGCGCCGGCGAGTTAACATTATCTTGTTAAAGCTCGGCTATACATTGTTTTGGTCGTATCCGTCTTCCGTTGTTTTGCGTTGTTTAAGCACGGTAGGCCTTGCAGGCTTATACATGAGTTGTAAAAGGTCAGCGATCAAACCCGGTTATCTCGGTCCGGTTGGTCTATAGCCTGTACTAAATGTTCCTTTCCAGGCCACTAATAAGCAGTGCTTTCTATGGATGATTTACGTTCTACCTTACTTTTAGGATATATTATACCATTATGATGGTTTTTGTGATTCACTATAGGCAATTCCTTACTTGCAAGTGTAACGCAGGCAATAATTGTCGTAATGTCGGAAAGTTATTGAAATTATGACGTAGATATAAGTGAATAAGTACATAAATTTACCTAACTAATTATTATATTAATGTAGTAATATTTTACCGCGACTTCATAAATGAAATCCACGTGACACGTTTTCGATGTGAAAATTTACAGTTGAGTTGGATAGGATGTCGTATTTTTAGGGTTCTGTAGTCAGTCAATAAGGAACCCCTATAGTTTAGCTATGTTTGTCCGTCCGTCTGTCTGTCCCCGACTTAGATTTGGCATTAGTGTACTAGGTACTTACGTACCTAAAAATCTTTTTTGTTTTAGGTTTCCTCCGCTACACGTAAAGCGGGGATGATTTGTCTCGTTTCTCCCCTTAGTGTGGGGAGTCGTTGAAAAATATTGTGGGTGTGGGAAAACCATTTTCGATTCAGGAATCCGTTTGCGAAATACTAAGCTTTAAAATTCTAATTATCGTTAGAGTCAAGTGTCAGCACCCCCCCCCCCCCCCCCCCCCTCTTGCCAGCTAAACGGTTGTATTTGGATAGGTGAAAAATATGTGGTAGTAGAATATATATCGAAATTTAAAGCAAAACTATCACAGCTAGGTTGGGTTTACAATTTAACGAGTAATAGTCGACCAAATTAAAAATGTACTTGAGACTGTGAACTATGTCCATAGTAGTATCGAGTAATAATTATTATGTTCATAACTATCCACATATTGTGACAGGCAGCCTACGGAACCCTACACTGCGTCTGGGCCGACACGCCTTCGGCCGGTTTTTAATATTCAAACCTACGGATATTTTCATTATTTGATAATATTACTGGCACATCATGTTTTCAACGATGTGGTTTCTCTGTTCGAATGGAAAAATATTTTTTGTAAGTAATCAATTTTAGATACACAAGTTATCTAATTATTTAGGCGAATTCGATCAACTTAGGTGTAGTGCCAAACTTGGTTTTCGTTTTGAATTGTTAGCATTTTATTCCTCAAATTAGAAGTATTCACGAATAAAATGCATTTTTAGTACCTAGTAGGTATGTATGTACATGTACTTTCCGTAGACATTAATTTCGAAAAATAATTAAAAAGAAGTTTTGCCCTTATGTCTTATTCCTCAGAGGTCCTTATGTAAAGTAGATTTTAGTCCTATTTCGTTATTGGCATCATTCTTAAATTGCCAAGCCACTCTTTAGGCTTATTTACGCGAATAAATGAGTTTTTCTCATTACTCATTACACATTTTGTGAGTCCCTGAATGCGTGTTTAACTGAAATATACCAAAAGCTTCCATCCTTTGAGAATTGTGTTGTGTTAGGTATTAAACGTATATAGTGTGTCTGTTCAGTCAAATAGTACCGGATAACAGGCTTTATTAGCGATAGAGCACGGATTCTGCTGCCTGCAGTGCGCCAGGCAAAATATTTGCATTCAAGGCATAAGTTACTTAGTGTTCCTAGGCCAACAAGCGTGTGCTTCCTTCACTTACTTTATTAAATTAGGTGTACAGTACAGACCTACTTAAATCCTTTTTTTTTTTTAAATAAAGTGTATCGGTTTATGAACATGTAGAGCTAAGGTTTTAAAATTAACGTGTAAAAAAAATTAAGTGAGGAAAGTAAATTAACCTGAAAGCAATTTGTATAAAAGTGGTAATTTTTAATTGCCGACCGTCCCTAATTTATGTCTTTATTGTTGAAGATCTTAATGACGTTAAGGCTAACAAAATTGCGTAGACCTTTACAAGACATACAACTTTAGTCGTTAAAACAAGTGTGCTGATAAGTCAACTAGTGAAGAACTATCAATAAAAAAGACCGTCACTTATTCTATATTTTCAGAAGAAAATTCAGGTTAACATTGTTATCAAATGGCATTTCGTACCATCGCTATATTTAAGATATCCATTCCCATGGTCTACTTAGTTGCCAAAAAAGACCGCCCTCTTTACATTACAGAGTTTACCTCTATTCACAAATATCTCACTTTCTAACAAAATATGTTGTGACTAGGTTACGCAAGCAGTTTCGCGCGATCAGCACGATGTCTCTGCAAGGCATGCCGCCCCTGCCCAAGAGTCTGAGCGGGTTTGCTGAGGGCGAGCCTGAGGCGCCGCCGTCACCGCCCGTCGACGACAAACCGCCCACCGATCTCGACTCGCAACTCACTTACTTGAAGAAGGAAATGGTAAGGGATATCTCTTTTTCTCTAATGACAACGATACCCTATGAGGTTAACGATGTATTGAGTGGAGACCGCGGCTCAGGAAGCATAGTTTAGGATGCAGTCGCAGCTAGATAGAATGACAATTATGGGAAGGTAAGCTGGAAGAGTATAAGAAATGGCGCATTTTAGGGGAGGCCTATGTTTAGATGTGGACTGCTATAAGCTGATTACCATCAGTGATGAGCTCTAATGACAACACATAACAACATTAAAAGTTTCTTGATGCCGTGCATCTACGATATATAGTATGTTATGTTATGTTATGTTGTAACGGGCTGTTTTCCGCAACTCGACGACTATTAACTGCGCCTATTTTGCGTGGTGGGCTGCGGCACTATTCGTGCCAGCCCAGCTCCTGTAGAAAGCCTAGCAGACCCTTTATGTTGCCGACGACTTCCTGGAGCGTCCTCGGTGACCCGAGGTGTTGTGCCCTGTAGTTCGCCACTCCGGAACACTCCAGCAGAATGTGTGTGACTGTTTCTTCTGCCTCCATGCACGCTCTGCATAGGGGGCTGTCTGTAACACCTAAATTGTGTAAGTGTTTGTTGAGCAAGGCATGCCCAGTCAGAGCTCCGGTTAGTAGTCGGAGCTGGGGTCTCCCGTACTCGCGAAGTTTGCGGGACAATCCGGGGTTGATCGTCGGGAGCGCCTCTCTGGTCTGCTTGCAGGTGTCCAGGTTTGACCAGAGCTGTTGGTGCATTACCTTGGTGTTGTGCCGTAGCCTACCACGCAGCCATCCGAACGGCAGAGGTATGATGGGTTCAGGTCCTATGGCGTTCGCCTCTGAGCCCCCTCTCGCTAGTCGATCGGCTGCGTCGTTTCCTCGCGAACCGCTGTGACCCTTGATCCATTGTAAGGTTACTGCGCTGTGTTCGCTTACCCTCGTCAGAGCTTTATGGCATTCGTGGATTAATCCTGAAGTCATTGTGTCGCTCTGCAGGGCTTGTAGAACCGATCTGCTGTCGGATAGTATTCGGATGGGATAGTTTACCTGTCTGGTGTCTATCGCTGTGGTAGCCGCTATGATGCCCATACATTCCGCCTGAAAGACGGTGTTGTGGGCCCCAAGCGGTGTTGAAATATTGATATTCAGGTCTTCCGAATGCGCTCCAGAGCCTGTGCCTGTTGCTGTTTTTGACCCATCCGTGAAGATCCTCAGCTCCTTCAGGTTGAGTCCCTCACCTGGGTCTTCATGCAGCTGTATTCTGTATTTTTTGTCAAACACGTACTGCTTGGCTATCCTGTCGGTGGCCGCCTCCATGAGTGGTTCCCTTCTTACCAGATCGTCAAGTATCCGTGTGTGACTGACTTTCGCGTTTTTCCAGAGCTTTAGCTTCTTGAGCCTGATTGCAGCCGCTCCCGCCTCCTGTTGGATGAACAAGTGCAGCGGCGGTAGGCTCAGCAGGGCTTCCAGGGCCGCAGTTGGAGTGGTCCTCATGCAGCCCGTGGTCGCCATGCAAGCTAGTCTTTGGAGTACGATATATAGTATTTAGTAGTATCGTCTCATTGTCTCTCTTAACGCGAAGGTCTAGACGGGCCGTGGTCGTGCTATAATAGCTTGAAATTACTTGTTGCATTCGCTACCGGTTGTCAAACCCGAGACACCCTCACTCTCCTCAGATGCTGCTCACGCACATGTGCGTTGAAATAGCTGCTAAATTATAACAGCGGCACTCGCCGAAAGCTACGCAATCGCTTATAAGTGTTCCCAGCACCAGCAGTGAGTGCAGTAATGTTAAAAACCAGGGTAAAGTAATATCAAGTTGTTACTGTCATTTTATCGAATCCAGGCAGTTGAGAAAACTCTCTTTGGTTTCCCATAATGATGACATCAATGGGTTTAAACCTGGCGAATTAGTTTGTGTGAATGAGCGGAGAACCATAACATCCTGTTAGAATCTGCGAGCCTGCATTGTAACTGTCGTGTTTATCTAATAAGTCGATTGATGATACCTACTTAAAAATAAAAATGTTCAAACATAACACTAAATATACAGGTCGTTTAGGCACCATCCTTTGTGCTAGAATGAGACAGCCTGCCATTTTATTATTTAGAAACACCAGTGTCCTCTAGACGGGATTTCGTGTCCCAAATCCTGTTTCATTTGTGCTGCTTTTAAAAACTTTAGCTCATATTTTTTCAAATTGAAATTCTGATCATTTTTTTACAGCCATTAGGAAACAATTTTGCACACTGGCATATCAGGTGCAAACTCCACCATTAAAGCTGTTAAAGCCGTCATGAAAATTACGCAATAAGCCAATAATGAAGAGTAAAAGTGAAATACTTATGTCTTGATATGTTAACCTAATTACTTTATTGATAAAAGTATAACATCTTGATATAATCCTTATATCTAGAACTCTACTCCCTAGATCAAGAGTCTGAGCTTTAGTAATCCGTGCTCCACTCCATAAAAAAGATATTGGTTTGGTTTTTTAAATTAAAAAAAATACATGAAAACAAAATGAAAATTACAGCTAAAGCATTTATTTCTAAGAGTAGTCGTGTGATTCTGTGAATACATATGTTAAACATGCGGAGTAAAGTAAAGCCTATTTCGTGTCCATTTTTTTATTATAGTGCATAAATAACCGGATACGTTAACTGAGTAGTAAAATAATAACTTCACACCATAAAATATATCAGGAGCTATTTTTGATATAATATTTTATGCTTGTAAAATATATAGTTACAGCAATTCTATGTTTAGGTGATTCATATTGTAAAAACTCGTAATTCTATGGATTTTATGAGTGCGTTAACATAAACAAATTGTTAATTACAAAATCATAACGGTACGTTCTTGTCGAGTTCAGTTAAAATTTTACCAAGTTAATATCCGTGCCAATAAAATGTAAGTATACCAATCGTACCCAATTAAAGAACTCTGTAGATCAGTAACTATTTACCCGTAAATAGCAAACACTTTATGAAAAACTTGTGTATCGTGACACCGAAATAGACTAACTCCGCTGTTGCTCGGTACAAACATGGTTACGTTTAAATAAACAGTATGTTTTACTAGAAGTAAGTAAAGAGTGTAATGAGCGGTTAATTCTAAGTTCTGTTTTGAATTGAGGATGTCAGAAAAATGGCATATATAACCTTATGGAACTCAATATGGAGCTTTAAAGTTAGTTGCTTTTGGACTTACCTACTTTTTTTCAGTTTTCTCAGTTTCAGTATAATACATGGATTCTAAACAAAAAACCATTGTGTATTTCCGTTTATATATATATGTACATATTGCCAAACACGATACACCCGCAGGCATCACTGGCCGGTGATCTATAGCGGGCAGAGCATTACAGATTGCAGACACGTTTAAAAAAACAGATGTTGTACGCATTTTAGAGTTTATCGCTAGCCTTTGGTTCGTACTAAAGTAATCTGTCGGTTTACGTTCTCTTTACGTGTTTGGCAACATGTGCTCGCTTTTACCGACTTACCGATTTGTTTGTTGTTATCTACTTACTTTCAAAGAATTCAATTTGACTACCTTCCCGGTTACCAAGCTGCAAACTAATAATTTTAGTAACATAAACAAGCTCACAGGGTAATAAGAATGTCAGTTCAAACAACGCTGAATATACTGTTTACATACAAAACTGTAAACTCTAATAGAACAAGGCGTCACCTGCGATGCGAGCACAATGCAGTGACTCATGGACATCTTTCTCATTAAAGTTATCTTTGACAAGATTAAAACTCGTAAAAATCAGGTTATTAAGTGTTAATTGATATCACTAATGAAATCAGTCATCAGTGATCATTTAATAGTCTCTGTAAAATACTTTACGGACTTGACGTGACATTATTGAATCTCGTTCGTGATTAAGTCCCTGTACCTCAATAGATCAAGTTTATTCCGAAGCACCTGATGACTGTAATAAGTTTCTAGCACTACACGTATTCTTCGAACACCATTTATTCCAACCAACTCATTTTACGGGCGCCTGTAAAACATACAATACTTTAGTACAGTTTATTACTAAGAACCGCAACTTTATGTGTTACGGCAACACACGCAGATGTATTAGTGTAATACACCTTTGTCCGTAGAAGTAACAGATAATGGCAGTCATTATCATCGGCGCAATACCGCGCAGCAAGCTGTGACGGTGACGCAAAAACGCGTAATGCCCGACCACGATGCCATGTACCTTGTATGTGGTATGCGGGACAATTTATATAGCTTTTGGTTCTGCAGTAAACTCTTCAAATATAATCTTACAAGTCTCACGCTCATGGTGGATGAAGGCTACATAAAATGACTTAACTAAATTGTTGAAACAAGGCAAAAGTAATATTTAATACTTAAGTTATTATAGGCAGAAATTAATGACAAATAAAAGCTTGTAAAGTTTTAACTTCTCTAGTAGAATGACGCGGTTTGTGCACTTGTTGTAGAAGGTAGAAGGGGCTAGCTAGATTTTCTAATAAACAGGGTCAAACGTTAAGCGAAAGTCGGACGATCTAATCTACTTGTTTAATACAATGACATGCCTATTTGCTCGAGAGCAGTTCACTAGTTCGTTTTGGATTTGGAGCATTAACTTAGTATTTGGAAACTATTTACCTAAACAAAAACGGCATTGCACTTGTTAACCTCTAGTTTCCCCCCACGTAGTATAACTGAGTCGAGATTGTATCAGGTATGGTCAATAACAAGTTGAAGCAATTATCATATTCGCGCGCAACCTTGAAGGATTTGCAATAAATTTGCATCTTACTCCTTAGCACCAGCTTATGCTAGACGAGTTACTGGTTTATAAACATGTGAAGTTTTGGTCAAAATAATATTAGGTAACTAGTACAGCGAACAAGGTGTATCAAAGTTTAAAACAGTAGGTAAATTATTCAATAAGCGCATCATATTTTCTGGGAATTATCTAGACGTGTAATAATGACGAATCTTTAGTCGTTACCTATTTACAAAAAGGATTTGATATGATTGAGCCTTTTCAATGCAAGTTTGGCAAACACTAAGTGCACGTAACTGTAATTAACCTCATATTAACATCAATCAAACATAATGCAAGTCTGTCAAGTAAAACACATTACATCGTTTATAGTTGAGTAGCTTTTTGTGCCGCGCAGCCTGCTATTATGACATCTCAACAGTTACATACCTACTATTACCTGTGCTCGGCGTTCATCTTGTCGTAGTTTTAATATTTTGAACCGTTACCAACACAAATATAAATATTACGATGTATCTTGGAAAAAATATATGTAAAGCTTTGTTTCTGTTATAAAACCCTCGCACGCTTTGGCGTCTCTGACGTAAGTTTGCTGTCGCATTAAGTGTCTAGTCCAGTGTGTCCAGTGTCTTTAAAGAAACATTTTGATCTTCGTCTAAGTAGATAGTAAATACATTACAGTAGAATGAAATATATAGTAAAGTATTTATAGACACCGATGGTATTAGAAACCCTGGATACACTACAAGCCCTCAAAACTCGTCCCGAGCAAGGAGTCTTAGTCTTAGTCTCTTAGTCAGGGAGTCCTCAAACAATGCAAAACGATACTTTAACTTAACTATGCTTAAAAACGATGGGTTATCGTATTTTAGGTAAGCAATTTATTTAATGTTTTATATTATAATATAGTGCATCGGTTACTAAATTCGTCAAAAAACTTTACATAACTATTATTTTAACAAATTATTTGCAACCATCGGAACATAGTTAAAGTTGGAATAAATGGAGTCGCTTATCAACTTCGTTTATGAAGATAGTTTAAATGTCAAAACTTTTTTCTACGCTATGAATATGTGTTTAAAAGGTACTTTAAGGCAAAGTATATATTTGTAAATAAAGCGACTGGCATATGTTTGGAATCTATTTTTTGGACAAGGTTTGGCGGTGATTTTATACGTGGCGGTGCACCTAGGGTTTCTAATATCATTGTCACGTGTATTATTTAATGTTGCACAGCTGTTTGTCTACCTACATCCGGTTGGTCCGTATAAAATCAAATTGACAGTTATCTTGTTTGCATTTATTATCTTTAGATCAACCTTTTTAGACGCGGTTACGTGGGTGTAACTTGTAAGCGCAGCTCTTGTTGTGACTCCAATTATGGTTCGCTGGCTATTAAGAAAACATTATTTAATCAATAAAATGACAGGTTATAGGAACATTATTCGCAAAATTTATGATAGTTGATAACAGTTTCACAGCTTTCTTAGTCGTTTCAGTGTTCGTTGCTTAAAACCATAGCTGTTAACTTTTCCTTTCATGTAAAACCAAGCGCGCCACCTTACTCTGCGCCTGTTCCCTAAGTATACACATTTAGAAACCACTTAGCCAAATGGAACCCATGTAAAAGAGCCCGCTAACAGTGACTTGTTTTCGCCATTCCTCCTCCGGTTTAGAATTCATTCTTAAACTGTTGTTTTGTTTTTTACATGACGTGAATCTGTTTTATAAGGAATGTTATGAAAGCCAAAATTTTTATCTAAGCATCTGAATGAAGACGACAACTTTCTATGCGACTTCTTTTGTACTAGCGACCATCTTCCCACGCAATTGTTTTCCGTTGCCCAACATGTAGAGGTACCGTAGTGCTGGTTTGAGAACTTTGAAGCAAGTCGAAACAGTTATTCAAGTTCCTATAACCGACTACCATATTTAACAAACCTATGATTACGCGAAAAAGCCTAATTGACGGAATTCAACTATATACTCTACTTTATTATGACAGATGTTCTATCGTTAGTCGGCATTTTTTTCTGCACCCACGTGAAGTACTAATGCTGTAATTAATTAAATTAACTTCTTATACTTCTTATAGGTATAAATATAGTCACATACAACACACATACTTATAAACGGATCTTTTGTGGCTCGTTGTGTATAAATAATTTAGCAGTTAGCATTTAATTGAAATAACTATTTACATGGATGACATTTTGTAAGGTATGTAGTCCGCTAGTTCGTGTGTGTGCCAGCTAGTCACAGCGATTGATGTCGGACATTTGCCGTGGCTATTAACCCCCTACCCGCATTGTCTGATGTCACCCGATCACATCCGCGTTCGCCGGCAAACCGCCAGCTCCAAATTAACCCCTACTACGTAACGGGAACGTGGTTTAATGTTTCCCGAAAGCCCCGTAACACATTTAAAAATGTTTACATATTCGCTTCCGTTACGAACCCTAACAGAAAAATAATTTAAACTGGCACAGACAGCTTTAAATAAACTCAATCTGTCTTCATGTTTTGCTAAATCGTTAACAAAACATATTTTAAATCTAGCAAACTAATCTTCAAATTCTTTCGCTTGTTCTTGTTAACCGTGAAACGAGTAGTAAGGGCTACACTATTACCAGACTATGTCATGCAACTGGAGGGAGCGCACGTGCTAGTATTTTTAGCACGAGCGACACCCGGGGGCGGGTTACGTCACATCGCACCAAATCACTCCGGAGATAAAGAGGACTCCCAGGAGAAGGATGCGTCACTCCCGCTCCCGAGTAGACGTAACTTATTTAGACGTAATTTGTCGCAGCCACACTAAAGGCTTGGCGAAATACGAGACAGCATTCAAGATAAATGTTTCACCTCACTTAATTATATTAAAATACTCATAGCGGTTGAATTATATAATTGCTTTATCATTCAAGTAAAATGATCGAAAGGTCTAAACTTGGAGTATATCATTAAACGAAAAAAAAACTTTAATAAAACCCCTTTTTTACGCATCATGGAAAAGCTATTTTACGTTGATGACATTCGGATTTCAAACCCCGATTAAGTGCTTTGCCTAGAAATAAGCGAGTCAACGGGGCATTAACTAAAACACACTAACATTAGCTAGAGCGGCCAAAGAAGGACACGCGTCGTTCGCTCTCGTTCTTTAATCGTCGATGTTTTTGTCATCAATATCCAGCAGCTGCTTCTCGTGTTCATTTAATTTAATATTTTTGAGTGAGCTGGTCGCGGTCTCGTTTACACCGTGAGCACGTTTCTGTGACGTTACTGATCTGTCAATTGTCACGCTCTTGATTGGAAAACCCCACTTTCTTTGATCAGCCACCCAGCTGAAAGAAAGGCCGTCGACCTCACGGAAACAGTGACATAATGCGTCACGATTGGATTACTGACAACTAACAACTCATCAATTACTTGCGCTGAGCTCTCACTAGCCTACCTAATTGGATTCCTTTTTTGTGCCGTCCCACTTCACAATTTGTTTATGTATCGCTGCTATTGAGTGCTCATCGTAATATAAATAAACGCGATTGTGTCTGAATCCTTACAAACTTTAGTACAAATCGTGCTAAATTGAGTATTTGATACCAAAACATTTTAATGCAATTCTTATTTGTGTTCATTTTGATATTCAATTTCTCAGCTATCTATGGAATTTAAGAGGTCTTATAAACCAGTGTTTGCTATTATTCATTTGCTAAGTGGTGTTGTGAATACATACAACAACTGTGCTTCAGCTGCTTAGTATTCTTCGTAGTTAACCTAAACAATTGACAAACAACAGGTCGGTGTTATGGTCATTAGCGCAGGAACTTGTTACCGGTTCTATAACAATCCATTGCGTCACTACCAGCCCGGCCTGACAAGTCCAACGCGGCGTTCACTTCTCTGTTCACACCTGTTACACCTATGCAGATGTTTAACGGTTCTATTAGCAATCCTGCGTTATGCACTTATCTCGTGTCGTAATGGATGCGATAATTTCTATTCTAGAGCTATCAGTTTTTAACTTTACATGAGCACTACGTCGTTTCTAGTTTCCATAAAAATTAACTAACAGTTTAAGTAAAGTTTGAGTTGAATATTTGACACTAAAGTTAATTGTTTAGTTACCTATATAATTTTTGTCTACATAGTATACATATAATTGAAAATGACTGCATGCACAAAACCGCACGCATTCACATTCAATGAAACTATAACCACATTTCGTTCAAGCGTGTACATTTCTGATCTCTTATTGATTACCGGAATCCACGCAAACTACATACACACATCTGGTTTATTATTACACGGTTGGTTTATTAATAACATTGATTGCAATCACTTTCTTCATCTTGATTCTTTGCGTGTTCATTTGATTTTTAGTAGCTCGTTTTTTTTTTACTTATTCTTGATGATATGACAGCGTTGTTGATTGAATTGCTACCAAAGAAATGTATTCTTTGGTTTGTGAATCCTGTATGTTATCGTTTCTCGTCATATCTGCATGCATGTGCATATTCAATTTAGTAACACTTCCGAGAAAACGTAGCCCATTTCCTTTCTACTTGCGTGTTGCGTGCCCCCTAGGCCACTATCTGTCTTGAAAGCATACGTTCAGCTGATGATTTGTTTTTGTCGCGATTGTTGGCGTCCAAAGCGCACGCGCGATGGTGCGCGTCGGTCGCGCATCGCGGCCGCCGGACGCGCAGGCTCGCGCTCCGCAATGTAATACTTTCACACATTCGATAAACGCAATTTCACCTATATCTATCACGTTGTTTTTTTGTGATAACATTCCCGCCGTATTGCTCTTAATAGATTCGCCACTACGATTTCACAGAATAATCTTAAGATCTCGTTATTTTTAACTCCAGTTGCAACGTCAATCATCAATTCATCACGTACCTATAAGCCAAACGAACAACAACTCGATTAGCAACATACTCGTATAACTCTACCATACTTGCTACATCGTGGTTGCCAAGTTATCAACCACAAGCTGGTATGATGTATTCAGAAACTAACGAATGCAGAGATTAACCAATTATCATCAAAACTTGATTTAATATATGATTTAAATTCAGGCTTTGAAATTATAATTCGAAAGAGAAACCATTTTAGAGAATCGCAAATACTTAACATAGCTCTGTTGATCAAGTTAACAATCTCGAAGTTTGTAGTCCCTTATTCTGAAGATGGTCCTACAAATTTACATATTTCTGACTAAATGTAATATATGTGTATCTTGCGATACCTTCGAGCCTCGCTGGCTTCAAATTGACTTAATGCGATCACTAGCTGGAGGCAACATTTATCTAGTTACTAATCATATTTAAAACAAAAACGTACTTATGATGAAAAAAACTGCTTAGGTACTTATGGTAAAAGCCGTGGTAGCCAAAGCAGGTTCGACCTGTGGCCTCTTAAGCAGAGGGTCGTAGGTTCGAACCCCGGGCTCGCTCCTCTGAGTTTATCGAAATTTATGTGCGAAATTACATTAGAAATTTACCGTGAGCTTTCCTGTTAAGGAAATTAAACATCGTAAGGAATCCTGCACACATCTGCGAAGCAATTTAATGGTGTGTGTGAAGTTCCCAATCCGCACTGGGCCCGCGTGGGAACTATAGCCCGAGCCCTCTCATTCTGAGAGGAGGCCTGTGCCCAGCAGTGGGACGTTTATAGGCTGGTGATGACCTATGATAAATGTATTAGCTTTACGGATGAAGTTAAAATGACATAACTATTTGGGTTAATGACATTCTCGGATCACTTGACTCGTGGGCCTTATGGCCGGTCGTGCCGTTGCATAACGTGATGCAAATATCTACACTCGGTTGTTTATGATAATACTTATGCCTATTTTTGTCATTAAATATGATAACGGTTACGCAACAACCCTACACGACACGCTCGCATTAGAAACTTCCAATACGACGTTTGAATATATTTGGCCAGATTCCATAGTGTGCTGTTACTGTTATATATGAAATATTCAAGTTACGCAGGAAAAATGTGGAGAAAATATTCGGAATAACAATACCCAGTTTCGAGTCCTAGTTGTTATCCTTTATAACGGAGAGCCTCGGACGCGAATTTCCATGTCCTTGTTTAACTTGGATTGTTATCCAGGGACAAATTACTCTGACTTATTATATAATTAAGCGAAGTCTGTTTCTTTTATCAGCACAGAAGTCTGGTAATTATATTGTCTAACTTTATAAACAAGACTCCAAGGTTTCTCAGATATTCAAAACTTTGCTTGATACCTTTTAATTACACCTAGCTATTATATAATTGTTTTTTTTTTTGCTTTATAATTTGAATGAATCTATCGTTAATGTGAAGTCGATGATAATTTAATCAATTTTATTTTTTACGGTCCTTGCCCAGTTCCGTTTAAGGAGTGGCAAACAATCTAGTTGTCGAAATTGGCGTGTGGTGCGTTTAGCAACACTTTCGGCGGTTGTCTGTTCCCAGTTTGGTCACGCTTTCTTTACTGCTCGTTAACGAATATTATGAATGCGTATTCTTTTAACAGCGTAATGGTCCCAGAATAATGCTGTCGTGTTTCAATTTGATGTGAAAAGTATTATTGATCGAGGGGCATTGTATTTAATGTCCAGCGCCGCTTGTTGTTTGTAATAGATCTGACTGTTATAAGCGTTTGGCGATTGTTTATTATAAATGTCTTCAATCGTCATTCATCAATGTCGCAGCGCAGTGCAGGAAGCGCCTGGGCGAGCCACCCTAATGACCCATTCATGTCTTTCCTTTCATACCGGGCCACACTTACCGTGACTCACGGTTTTCATGCGAGTACCAGATTCAAATCGAAATGCGTTTGTAGAAGCGCCGGTAACATGCTCAATCTTATTTACTTACACAAATACCTACACAAGGTTGTACGCGGTGACGCCACATGCATTTAATGCACCATGTTATTTGTGAAAAACTTGTGCAAAACTTGTGTTTGCGCATGCAAGATTGAGCGTCCAGTCGGTGCTGTACTCGAACATAGATAGGTAAATCAGAAAGTGTTTTATTGAATATTTTTTGTTTAGAAATAACCCCAGTAAAATTACCTTTCAAGTCAGAAAATCATTAAAATTAAGTACCTTTGGACAAGATAAGACCCACTGGAAAGACTGATAATAGCTTCGAACTTATTTAACTACTCTTAGCAGGTTCGCAGAGCGAGAAGGTAGTTTAGGGTTTATTAACATTTTAAACATTAACTTTCTGATTCGGACAGTTCAAATATCGCCTAGGTCTAAAATGCACTAACAGATTTATTAAATAAACATTTCGATGGGCCCGTATGTAAGTAGGCGTGTGTGAAAGTTGGCGGATGTCGACAGTTGGGGCCATATTCAAAATTAACTTACTTGCACATTCGGAGAGGCACTCGAACCCGTGGTACGTGAAGGAAACCGGGTCGACAAGAAGCCTACTTGCACTAGATGTTCCCACGGCAACGTGATACGTCCGATGCGATGCGGCCATTGGCTGAATAGATTCGTTTTGCAATTTACGCTTACGTCGGTAGGTAAGTAACTACCTACGATGCACGTTTAAGGGTTTAACGTGAAAGTAAGTGGCACACCAGGACCGGCAGAACAATAGACGTTTCACATTTCCTTAATAAACTATTTTATTCAGTACGTAAAAATAAAACTATGCGAAGGATTGTATTTCCCGATGGTTGCCGTCCTTTAAAAATATACGTAACTAGAAAGATTAAATTACATAGACCGTAAAATAAACATATTTCCGTGTTGTTTGTAGCTTGTACAAAAGTTTTATACTGGACCTTCAAGGTACAAACAGATCAACTAGCCACGGTAGCTAGGCTCCAGAGGTCAGAGCGTAGTGGTGAAATATACTCCAAACCGTGAGAAGGGTATTGTTTCTATGACTTGTGTCGCTGCGTTCACCAGAGCGTGACTGAAGGTCTCTAGTCAAGGCGTCTCTGACTCACTACTGGTCATTAATGGGCGTCTACTCGGCTGTGCTAAACTATTACTTACCTCCATTGTATATTAAAACAACTGTTTCTTTGTTTATTATTCCAATTGGGATTGTCTATTTTTTTACAATGTATAGTAAATCGAAAACCATTTCGAGATAAATGCTTTTTAAATCGTTTTCTGTATTTACTTTATTTTATTTTGCTATAATGAATTTATTACATGAAAAATAAGCAATGACCTTCATTTGACATTCCCAGACATGGCGTAGACGGTCCAAAATGTACTTTATTTGCAAAGGTTACAAATTCTATGCTATTTACGCGTGTATTATGCTACGGAGTTCAATTTGGACCCGCAATCTGACATTTCATTCATCTTATGACAGATGACAAGCAAATGGGCAATCTTGTTACTGTCATTCTTGTTTTTTCCACCGTTTACTTTCATATTGTTGTATTATAGTTTAGATTTAGAAGCACTTTCGGTAGATAATTAGGCAAGAGTGTAACCACACAGCGATGTGCTTTGCTCACATGAAAGATTTTCCGCTAAATATTTTAATGGAGAGCGAAAATATTACGTTTTTCGGTACTTTCGCCTACTGAGTTTACTATCTTATTTCCGGGTCCTGTTTTGTCTCGATCATACCTGGTATGTGTTTATGGACCTTACTGCTTCGCGCAGAATGTTATGGTATGTATAACGATTGTGAAAATATAAAATTCATAGGAGAAGATCGCGTAAATCTTCCTGTGTTATTGTTGAAGCATGTTGACATTGATACTAATGACAGTTTGCCAACTTCACCACAGATAGAAAAGACGTTGATGGCGGAGGTTCACATACGTTTTATGATCAATTTATCCAATAAGCAGATGTGTGACACCGGCAATGGAAACTCTGACGTCATCAACCAAAATACTTTCAATAATTAATAGTGAAAAAAATACCGAGTTATATGAGAAAATATCGAAATTGGTTTCTTATAATTGACTATTCTGCACAAAAAAAATATAAAAAGGATAGGTATTTTTTTTTAGACAATCCCAATTCCAAGCTGTGGAAATCTATCTTCATAAGGTTCACACCACACATGTTGGAAAAGTTTTTTCCCCGGCTTTGTTAATGGAAATCTGCGTCCAACAAATAATAACCTAATTTGGCTATTCTTTGGAGAATATGCAATATTTCAAAACCAAGCACATTCAAGGGCATAACTATATTATATACGTTACCAAGATGTCATAAATATGTATTGATTAATCTAAAGTAGCTAATGTTAGCATTCTGTTGGTCTTGCGCATTTCCTACCTCGTACATCAGATTGATTTCCTTAACTAAAAAGTAATATACGCAATTGTAATTTGATGCCCCTAAAAGTGTCAATGATTGAAAGTGTAAATTTACGAAGGACTTTATGAGGCATTGTTCCCAAACAAGAACACAAACTAGTTTTCACCTGATCGTGTTTCATTCATACGTTCATGCCATACCGGACTTCGCATTTGTTCCTGACCAAGACCAGTTGCGTTAAAAAAATATAAAGAGTTTTAGTCTTTTAGAAAATAAGAATAGAACGGAAACGTTCTGTTCAAGCAAGTGCCCTGGCAAGCTAGCACTTAGTTTTAGTTTTGTATAGTTGTTCGCAATGCGTCACTTCCTCTCGGCAATTAAAATGTAATTGTTCCTTCTATGAATGCCAGTCCGGTATAGTTGGAAAGAACAATGTCTCAATTAGATAAATCTATTTCTTGATAATAATTTTTCAAAGAGGAAAATACTTAAAACAGTGCAATTTGAAAAGTGATTGCAAAAAAATAACGTTTTGTTCATACACTTTGCCAGTTTCCGTTATGATGATAAAAACTTACAGGCAACCTGAGATTAAACTATAAAGCGTGACGTGTTCGAATCATGACGTGAGTCATCTTTGTCGACCTTTCCCGTGTCTAAATTCGCGCTGCCAACGACCGCTGCTGCCGCCACGCGCGAGGATCCCCCGAGCTCTAATTGATAATTAAGATCACATTAGTCTGCTCCGGCTTCTACGGCCACCAACTCATCATCAGCTCGTAATATTTTTTGACGAAGGCTAATGGAAAATTTTCGAGATACCTACCAGACATAATTATAAATTCTAATTAACCTGATGACCTATTAAATGCTGAAGTAGGTTGTTTATTGAAAATTTAATTATATTTTGCTAATGCCGACATTTAATAGAAATTCACAATTCCCCAATGCCGGCCCTCTTTAACGAAAGGTCACGATATTTGGCAAAATGTTAATTGTATTGCTGTGCCAGCCAAGGCGATTCGATTCGAGCTTGGGTCAATTTGGATCAGATATTGACCGAATTCTATGGAGACGTTTAGTTTTACTGCGTTGGAAGATGGCTTGTATCTACCTTGTACCAGTTAGTAGAGGTCACTGCATACGGAGCCAAAACTGAACGACACGTGTAAGGAATACTGAATTAATGATTATAATGTGCATTGTGTGTGTCGTGTTACTTCTTATCTATATTCTGAACGTTTGCGCGACTTTCATGCAATGCGTGGCACGCTTGTACTAAATTCATGTTTTTATTTTTTTCAATTTGATGGTCTTATCAACAGTTTCCACAGGCGCGAAGCTTTTGTTTTGATAAAAATGTGCGAATGAATGCCCAGTAATGCGAGCTCGTGCCGAAATCAGACTGGAGATTCCATCGCTCGTATATATACACTTTATTCAGAAGTAGGTAAGTAGAACCACTGGGGACAGAAAATGACATTGGGACAGAATAAAAAACAGCACAATCTGGAACAGAATCTGTAAGATTAATTATGAATCGGCCTTGCTCGCAAAATCTTGGGGATGATCACTGAAATAAAAAGGCAGAGGTACGACGTTGATTGGGTCGTTCATTGGATATACTCGCACTATCGCAATCTCCGTTTCACAGTAGTAAGACCAATTTTTTTACATTCGCTTAGTCGGGCTTATACTCGGGATTGGGTGAATCATAATGCCAGCCACGTCTGTTTGCAATAACTCTTGGCAACAGTAAACGATATGATTCAGTCCTGATAGCACTATATTTTATTTTATATGGTGCCTTTAGAGAAGATCATGTAAAATAACTGTGTGGGTTGTCTAAAATGAAGTATATTACTTTGTTGCCTACATTCGTTCGTTTTTATTTCGTAACCCTGCTTAATCTTGCACGTCTGTTGCAGAAAATATAATGTGCAGGTGCGACGTCCCTATATATAGTCAGGCTAATGCGCCAGCGTCGACCTTCGGGTTTGTGTCTACAAGAACTGTCCTAAACTGGTTAGACAGCTCTTGTATATTTAGATATTCAAACAGCTTTATCTTAAGACTTCCTTAAAAACAGAACTTTAAATGAACGTGCTAAAGAATGAAGAATAGACTATTGTGGTCGCCCGCGCATAGCTAATGCAAACGACGATTTTAATCGCGTCTATTAAAGAAGTTGCTCGTTATGAGTTGCATTGTTTTCTCGCAATAGAAAATATGAAAGAAAACGTGACCAACGTCGGTGGTAATTTGCGTTGCCGCAATTAGCCTGTATACTTGTACCGTTATTGGCTGAAAACGCGGCGATCAGCTTTTGCCGTTCCCATAAATGGCGTTTTTCACTATCTACCAAGTAGATCGATTTTAAAAAAAAAAGGCCACTAACCACTTAGCCAACACTAATAACTTATTTTCATTGAAGTGAGGTTACGTTACACGACTACTAGTAGGGAAGCCCACGATGCTAAATCGGGTTTTACTCGAGCGTCATAGACATATTGGGTTGCGAAGCTTAGATGATAAAAAGAAAAAAAATAACATATAATATATACCTCTTCATCGGTGGGGGGAGCGGCTATAGATTTTCTAAAATATAATAAAAAACTTGCATGGACATACTCCAGCGCGTCAGATATTGATAGCATCCATTTCCTACATATTTTAATCTGGTTTCCATGATGGGGGTGGTTATACTCGTACGTAAAGGTTAAAAATGAAAAGAAAAACTTTGATCCTTTATCCTTGACGGGCGGCCATATACATGTATGGGGCTCATATTTGGTGGAAGTACTTAACCGGGTCCAAGGTATCCCCCTTTATATTAATCTGCCGCGCTTTAGTAAATCCCGAAATCCCCTCCTGGGCTTCCTATCATATGACAACGAATGTTTTTTTGATGTGTTCGTTGTACGTGGGTGTGAAAATTCACACGTGAGGCTTTGTTTAAACTTTTTATTGAACAAATATAAAATGCATTGAGGTTAAATCAATCGCCTGGCCTAATGATGCGATGTTTAGTACCTATGTCAAATGATATAAACGTAATCATGAATATGCGCATGAAATATTTAGTCCGTTACGTTAGCGCAGATAATACATTACGAACTCTGTAAACACCGTAAACATGGAATTGTGTTCGTGCCAAGGGAAACGTATAAAACAGGTCGAATAAGATAACATTGCTATTACATTCATTATTAAGTTTATACAAAGAATCACGCATTCCGCAATGGTTAAGAAAACAGATGAAAGGGACAAGGGCGGCAATCTAATTAATGTCAAAAGGAAGACGCTCTACTGTCTACTGCACTCATGCACTATTTTGTATTATAATAGTCAGACTAAATTAATCAATACATAAATACGTATCATGATACAATGGGGCTATCGTTTCTTTACTCACCAGTTGGCGCCACTGTTGACTAAGGTATAGCTGTCAAATGCGACTTTATAAGATCGGCGCCGAAACAAAGTTTTAAATCTTGAATCTCATTAAGTTTAATAATTATGTATAACTATCATCATATCGAGTAGCTATGCCGTAATGTTGTGCAGTTCCGTTAAGTTCGGAAAAAAATCGATTTCAAAGCGTTCACATTAATCGCCAAATAATCCATATTTGCGATAATTTCACGAAGGAGATCACTTTTCGACACGTAAATGAAAGAATATATAGCATCCTGATCATGATTGCAAACCGGCTGGACTGTCCTTTTTATTATTATTAAACATCGAACACTCGAAATCAAACTTTACATCATACATGATATTTGTCACTACTGGGGATCTATCCCGATACCTTAAGCTCGCAGTACGGTGATCTAGACCACTGACCACTCTGACCAGTGTTGTCGACACATAAGACGGTTACAGAAATTGCTGACACAAGAAGGAATAGCCCAAAAGGTTGGCAAGGCAACACGTCTTCAAACTGTCGGGTGTTACGTTTTTGTATGGGTAATAATGATGATGGCTTATCTTCAAGTTTTCCCAGTATTCCTTCTTGTTGCAAAAAAAAACAAGTTTGGAGAGTACGTAATACTAGATAATTAATATAAGTATATTAAGTTATGTTGCATAATTGGAAACTATAGGGAATTAGGGCTTGGCACATATATCATAAAGGAAACGGTATAATGGCAGTCAGCTGCGAATAACTTGTTAATTACGCCGGCACGCGCTCGTCTGCGCGCGCGCACCTCCGCTGAACAAAGATGGCGCTCGGCGATTCATTACTGCACGTCCTGACTGAAGAATGACGATATCAGACTAAAATAATAGCTTTTATTTGGTTTATTCTCACGATCAATTAGTTTTGAGAGGTAGCCAATTTTTCTGTGATTTACGTCCGTTGCCTCACCGAGATTGATGCTGTTAGCAAGCAGACACCAATAATAAGCAATAGAATATGTCGCGTTATTATTTTTGTTGGTATCGTTCATTTTTAGTTTGTAACATTATCTAATAGGCATTGTGTTATCGCTTCGTGAACGAGACCTGAGAGGCTACTCTGAAATTCGATTTTCAAAGTTCGTGTTTTAACGTCCCTCTCGTTCTCAGATTAATGACTATTAGTGTGAACGGAACAACAAGAAACGAACTTCGAAAATCAAATTTGGGAGTATAGGGGCCTGTCACTGGCTACATTTTAGCGCTCGCTCGCTACGGTGTTCCATGCGCGCGCCGGCCACCGGCTACTTCTTTTGTTGTTTCTGTTCGTAATTTTCAAACCGGGTCGTATTTTAAAAAACGCTTTCATGTGCCAGTCCATACTTAGCTTCTGGTTGGCCCATTAAGTACAGGTTTATGGAATTCACAATTTTGCAGGCGGCTGTGCGCTTAATTAAAGTTTAAACACGTTTTAAGATGTACTACTTCCGCATAAAATCATCTCATCACAATACGGAATGAATACTGAAAAAATATGAATGAGCTTAATAAATTGCTTGTGGAACGTATAGTCTAGTTTCAATCGATACCGTGTTAGCCATTAATATTCCATTGAATTTAACAGAACAATACGGGTGAACATAAGAAGACCGGTTGTTTTGAGGTTATTTTTCTAATATTATGACTGCTACTGTTTAATTATTTATGTTTACGTTTTTGGTATAAATGTAAGTCTTGTTGTAATCTTTTTCATCTATTTACTTTTAGCTTTGGGGACCTATTATGTCTTCCCTCTCTCGTTTGCGTTCCTTTTCATAGAATCATTGTGTGCACAGTTTTAAAAAACACATGAACCAACAACACAGTCTGAACTTTTCAAGTTCAATGTGACCATTTTGTAAAACCTGTTCATTTAGTCAGGGTGATAGTGGAGTGTCACTTACTATGGAGAAATTGTAGATAAATATTCTGTTTCATACAGAACAAACTGCAGTGAAGTGAACATGTTTTGTTATACAGTGTAGTTGGGTTAATTTGACTGGACACTTTGGTCTATGTTAGAAAGAAAGAAAGAAGACATTTATTCCTTTTTGCAAGACACACAAGTATAAGAGAATATACACAATTTTATAGCCAAAAAAACAAGAGAGTTCAGAGTGTGTGGTGTCAAACCCCGGGGTGACTTCATTCATAAAAATTTCGATGAAAAGTAAAGTGAACTGTTCAATCTGTTTGTCCAATCACTTGCTGAAATATTCCAGAATAATTCAAAACACCTTCAAAGGTCATGTGACAGTTAGTAACAGATAGAAAAAATCGCCCACCTGCTACGGGTGGTGTAGGGGCACGCGTCACGGAATGACGAGGATCCGGGTTCGATTCCCGGCCATAGCTTTACTTTTCGGATTTTTCTGTGTTGTAATTTTCAATGTCGTTTAGAAATTTAATTTCTAACGGCAAAACCGTAAAAGTAAAAAGAAGTAAAAATTCTTGATTCATTACCTTGTGTATGTTCGTGTTAGGCTTAAATAATACATACAAGCGGATTATTCGCAACTTTTTTAAACAAAATCACGTGTTACCGTGTTACTAACTTACAACCTCTGAACGAGTGCTCTGAGACTATTAGCTTAGCTTCTTTTTTGACGAAGCAAAAAAATGTATAATTTGTATGCGAAATCGATCACATTATAGTATATAAACATTTTTATCTCGCGCTTGTGCCTTGAACTCTAACCAAAACATAATGCAATTCATTCGTGATGCTCATGCTTTGACGCAGAATGGGTCGATGGACAAAAAGTAGCCGCCGCTCAGACGGACCCACAGTACCAATAAGGGCATAGCATTAGGACTAGTAGCCGTGGGTGGACTGGTCTCACGAGGCCGTTCCGTTTTTCTAACGCCCTCTTGCTAACTGTGCATGCCACTGCGCAGCTCACTGTACCATGATAAGCTGGCCCAGTTCTTGCGTTTGATGCAAAACTATACTATCGATTGAATAGCAAGGTTTCCATAAAGTTCCGCTCTATTCATCGTCACATTCGCCACGATAATGAAATAAAATATCAAGAGAACCCAGTTTGAGCTGACCAATTTTTTGTGAAGAACAGAAAGCTTAAAACAAGTTCTTAACCTTTAAAACTTTTCATTTGACCGCTTCAAATAGTCTTAACCGTAAGCATAGATACGTTTCTATTACCTACTAAACAAACTTCAAAAACTTTGAACAATAGAGGAACCGTGTAAGTAGCTGCTTTACTATTATTCAACCACAACAAAAGGTTAACGCATGCCTTCCGGCTCGTGTAAGCAATAAACACTATCGCATCTCCAAATCTGGCCGTAGTATTGAATTCAAATAAGTCTCGGAGCGAGGCACGTGGGTGCTCAGAGCCCGTTCCAGAGGCGCCGGCGCTGCAGAGAACGGCCCGGGTGAAATTAGCAACAATAGGTACACGCGGATATTATATGGTAATTCATTGCGTGTCATGGGACGGAATGCATTAATAATTCATAGTGTTGCGGGAAAATCTTTCTGTGACGATTCTTTTTTTGTGACATAACCATGCTAATTAAGGATAACACGCTGTCCGTTTAAACGCATATCTACTTATACCGGCTTGGCGTTCCTTCCCATTAATATACATGCCGTTCTAATGTGAAGAAAAACAATCGCATATACAACTAGAGAGCTAAATCTATTATAATTTAACGTTGTATGCAAATCGAGCTAGAATTTCTTCCGCGTATAAGCTGCCACCGGCCGGCAATAGAGGAAGGAAAGTTGGCTTGAACCAAGCCCGCTCCAGGGCATAACAACAAACTGCAATATGTACCTGTTGCGCTACTTGCTCTGATCGATCGATACAATGCCCTAATTGCGAAAAATTGCAATTTATACATTTATTCTAGGTCTACGATAATTGTCCCAGCTTCCAGTCAACGTAACTTGCGTCAATACGTAATTGCTAATCCAAACCCGTCGGGTCCAACTATAGACGGGCACAATGGCCGGGCTCAGCATAGGTACTTTAATAGGAGTTTCCTTTGAACTAGTTGTTACAACTCGCATGTTTGTTGATGTTACTGTTCCGAGAAATGGCTGGGGTTAGGAAGCTTTCGTTGGAGCGGATGTTGAGGGAATTAAGGCTATTTAGCTCTTTAACATTCGGATCAAACCATTCAATACCTAATAAAATATAGTAAGGAATGAAACAATACACTGAAATATATCACAACAGGGTTTGTTTTGAATCAATCGCATATTATCACCACAGAACCTTCTCATAATGACAACTACGTCACTCGATAAGCATTGCCTTAGACAAATAAAATATTTACCAAGATAAGGTATTATATTTGACTGTACATTACATGTACAATCCTTGAAAATAAAGGATCATTAATATAGAATTATAGACCTCCAAAGTGACGCCTGAATCGCTGATTCAATAAAATATATTAATGTTGGTGTTTATTACATTATAGCCATAATTTTTGTATGTTTGTCTTTGCATTTGTTCGCGCTAAACTCAGAGAGGGCTTAACCGATCTGGACTAATCACAGATATGTTAAAAAGTTCAATGTCCGTTATGCGGCGCATTTTGAGGGAGTGGGTAGACAATTTATCACTTTTGAGGTGTGTTCGACACGACACCCCTGTCTTCGTGGTGTTGCTTCGTCAAGTGAAATAGAGGTATACTCGTAGGTTACAATTACTACACGTTAACGTCACCTACTACGGGTATGCGAAGTACCTAATAGACCGCCCTGCATTAAAATGTAAGGTAATTCTCGATTTGTAGGACAAGGTGCGGAATCAATTATTTAGTATAATTGATTCCATTATCGTTTGCCAGGTTCTATTACTCAATTATCAAGTAATAATGGTATAGGTACAGTCGAAAATTTTCTTGAATTTCACGCATTTATGTGACCTTCGGACGCTATTTGGCACAGCTGGACGGTTGGAATTCTGTTTACATCACATTTCGTTTCATTTATTTGTCTCGCAGATGCGGTGCGGGTGCGGCCGAGTCATAAAATTATGACTTTTATTGCGGACACATAAACCGCGTTTGCGATAAACCTGAAACCCAATTACATAGTCTAGTTCATACATTTTAGACTTTCATCTAATTGAATACCCTTTCATTTAAAAGTGTATGGAGCTTAAATGAGTATGTCGTATAGGTATGTTCATTGTTTATGCATTATTTAGCTGTCAAGTATACCTATTTCAAATTGCATTCCATTGAAATATTACTATAGGCAATGTACAATCGGAATATAAATTGGTTGAAATTGGCCGCAAGCGTTCAAATGCACTTGTACTGAATCACAATCATCAATTTTTATTGAGTCTCCATCTCCAGCCTAGAGCTCACAGTATGTGTTAAATTCTTGTTATCGCTTCCTGCTTAAGTTCAATAAATTTTAGTCGCTATAAATAAAATTTGAATGATTAGCCTACTTTAAATGTGAATGAAATTATGATTATTTAACCCGAACCTGATTAAATTAAATGTATGTGAGAATTTTGTGAAATTCACTTTAATTTACAAATACCATCAAACAAATAAAATATCGACGTAAAAGATACAGTCGATTTTTTATACATAATTGTCATTTGACTACAATAATGGTCTGAGATGAAGCATTGACGGGTTTTTTGAAATCTGTTAAAAAGCATCAAAACCGATTAGTTCCATGCTACGCCGGCTACTCCGCATATACTGCTCTTTCTCCTAAAAGTTACCGCGATGTAGATAGTATGGTATTTAATTTAATATACATACATAGATGCCGCAACGCAACGTTCTAGGCTCCTCTCTTTTAATGACTTGGTACTTGACTAATTCACACATAGTAACTTCAGTGCTACCTTAGCAGGCGATTGCGTAACACAAATGCTTTAGATCTAGAAACCCTTCTCCCCTAATGACGGAATTGAATAACATTATTTATAAATCAATATCTCGACTCGACCACGTGTCAAGTAAAGCCCCACAACTGTTGTCAACACATTCCCGCTGCATTAACGCACATTCCTACACTAGCATTGTGATGCAGTGTAGTGATAGACTGTGGACTAAAGTACTTAAATTTTACTTATCTAAGTAATAAAATAACCGTGACAGCGCAGTGATTTGACTCCTGGTCTCTGAAACTAAAGATCATGGGTTTGAGCCTGGGCTCGAAAATGTTCAGGATACACCGGCACTTAATCAACCTTCAGTCACAGAACGTAACTCAATAAAGGGGGGAGGGGACATCTTAGCCGGAACGGAAGACTTCACTACTACGTCACGTCGACACTACTAGACATAGGCCTCCCCCAAGGACTTCTGCAACGATCGGTATTGTGTTTGTGGTATCCGATCCGCACCTAGCTTGTTAATAGTATACGAATAAGATAAAAGTTTAAAAACTTGTCTGACGTAGATTAAGACGTCACGTTATCAATGTTTCATCCATGCTGGTCTGGGAGCAAAGAAAAAACATAGAATGTACCAATTGCTTCTCTACCCGCGCAGATGGTAAAAGCCCATCGAGGGAATGGGCGAAAATCATAGGAATCATGTTATAGGCGATGAGGCTAGTAACCCATCACTATTTTGATTCCATTTTCCACCTATACGCCTACAACCATGCTGAAAGTGGCCTTTAGGTCTTGTTACTTTAGGCTATGTCTATCCCGTAAGGGATAAAGACGTGATTTGTGTATGTGTATGTTATCAATGTTAGTGTAACTGAGCACAATTGGCATTGTTAATTTTTTTTAGTATGCTCCAATTCGAAAACCATTTCGAGGAAAACCATCATTTATCCGATTTCAAAAATACTTTATAATTGCAGATATTTTTGTAAAAGTACTTTGAACCTTTGTTTGACCGAACGACCCGGTTTTTAGACAGAATCCAGCATCGAATGTAGCCACAAAAATTAAAAAAAAAAGTTTAACTAAGGCAACTGTCACGTGTCACTGTCAAATCGACAAAACCATAGACAAAGCCGTTTTTTTTATAGCCAGCCAAACGAAGGCGATTGGGATTCTGTCTAAATTCACGAATTATCAAACAGCGAAAAAATATTTATTATTAATTAACAAAGCTACGTAAAAGCATAATATTCAAATTAGTTGCTTGAAATAGTCCATTTTATCAAATAAAGGTGTTAAAAGCACAGCTTAAAAAAAATGAACAATGCCAATTGGCAGTATCGGGATCCATTATCCAATATAAATTTCTCTTACGTGTCAGCCGTTTCTCCGTCAGCAAGCGTGATATTATTAATCAATGATATTAATTAGCCGGGTGGTGCGGCCTCTCTGGTCCCATCTCCGATGGACCGTGTACTGACTGACGCCTAACACCGCACTTTCTTGCTTTCCTAACGCCTGCACAGTTACATTAAACTTAATTAGCATTTTTACCTTCTTAATACATTCCTGTCCAGTCGCAACGTTGCAAGTAGTCAAGTTAGTTAGGTGTCAAGATATTAACGGAATGACTCAATATTATGGTAATGGTAATATAATTTATGGAATCCCAGCAGAACTATTGATGACGCGTTATTATATGGTCCTTTTTTTCATTTATTTAGAAATCAATCGGCAGAGACGCGATACAGATAGATGTTATCTGTAATCTCTGTTATGCTGTGAAACTAGACTTTTCCACTAATCATCCAACTGTAAAGAAAACTAGTTTCGAAAATTAATGACATACGGGCCTTATTATGTGGGCGAACCACTGATTATTAGCATAGTCGCCTCGACGCACGACATCGAACCAAACATGCAATAGGCTGCCGATGCTTTTGGCTTTTAATAAATATTTATCGAACATTATTACGTCTCGCTAACGATTGTGCAACTTTATAATTTCCCGACTGTTACTTAGCTAGGTTAATAAGTCAATGTTAGTTGTTATTTCTCTTTGGCCTTAATAACGAAATCAATAAAAAATAATATGATGTTGAATACAAATATCGAAGAGCATACAATCTAGCTAGAGCAACACATTGTCGGTATAGTATAGCGCCATTCAGTTATCCAATTGATAGAAAAACACGCATTACTGAAACGCTAGGCTTTCTGAATAGACCAACTCGCATAGTCATCCTTGCCAAACCCGATGCAGTCGGTCTCTAACCATATTCACATGATACATTCTTGCGTTACCAATTTTGTAAATTCTATTCTATTTCTCTTGGGGATTGAAGACTCTGGCGTCGTGACTATACTGTAGCGAACATACCATACCGCCCATTCGTGAAATTTAATTACAAAGAGATAAGATGCTGGAATAGCCAACTACATAGGTGTGCTGGTGACTGTACGAGTATACTGTCAATAAGCCGTTCGATTATTTGTGTGGCCCACATAGGGTCGTGAACGCCCCGCATTCCGCGCTAACGCAATCGTCGCGAAGGCCGCTCCGGCGTTATTTTAATTCTCTTATAGAGCTGTATAACTGAAATTTTATACCGCAGGCTTCCGAATGAGTTTATAAGAAATTAGGTTACATTATGTTAAACTCGGGGATGTATTTAAAGCGTTTAGCAGACTTACACTGGGTACAGCGAGACTGCGTGTTCATAGGTTAATTTAATCAACTTGACCGTTCTGCTAAGTTCATTAAGCTTGACAGGATGTCTTAAAATTGCTCTAAAATGAATAGTGCTAAACACTAAATTATTTATCGTGATTGAGACATCGTAAATTGTTCGATAACTATTTGGGACTCTCCGTCTCCGTCGCCATTAAGCAATCAAGACTAAATACGAAAGTGGAATGAGATGACTGCGGAACCAATCATTTTAATTATTAAATGATTACGGTGGTTAAACTCTTAGCGTTGCCGGTAATTAAAAATATTGGAAATGCAAATCTGATCCGCCCGCTGACCGGTCGTCACGTTCTGTTTGTGTTTTCTAACCACCTCTCTATTTACCTACTTAGTGCCTACGATATTGTCTTGCTCGAGTCGAGATAGATAAGTAGGTGCCATGCGTGTGTAAGCCAGCTAAAGAAAGGTTTAAGTGCATGTTTATGTAAATCGTCATATTGCTATCTAATTTGTCCCATAAAACTTTTATTGAGCGACAAGCTACGGTTTAAATTAGAAGTGCTAAATGTGACAAATTACAGTTCATCATATTTATTAGAGTTTCTAAACTAAATAATTTCAAATTTATTCCAGTAGGTTTTATTTTAGTTACCTCGACCGACATAAAACCAAATATTTTATATTTTTCTTTCAATACCACTGAAGGGGCAACCAGGGCCGCAAGAGGATCATGTCCGTGCAACTTGTCGCTACCGCGTCCGTTGGGCGTTGACCTTACACGCGTGATTTGACTCGTGGTGTTTTTGTTGTTTGCAGGCGAGTCTCCGGCAGTTGGACTTATCGCTGCTGTCCGAGCTGTGGTCGCTGAGCGAGGCCATGGCAGCGTGGCGGCGGCAGCTGGAGCGCGGCCCCCGCCTGCGCCCCGCGCCGCCGCCGCCTCCCCCGCCCCACTACCTTAGGACTTAGACATAAGCTACGCATACCTGATCCACCGGACAAGAAGGACTTCATCACAACAAGACCCTCAATCTACGCACTGATCGCGCGCTACCCGCATCCTGCGAGACTAGTCTCTATCTGTGCTGCGTGATCACCGCTCGAAAATTACCTTGGAACTTGGTTTTAAACTCAATAGGTGAACTTCAAAAAGTTGCGTAATTTTTAACCGATATTAATCATACAAAAAAATTGCCTTGAAAAGTTCACTTGTTAGAGATTACCCTCACCAAGTAATCAATCATATCGGAATTTTTCAAATTATTTTTAAAAATACCGCTCTCAAATGTCCATCTTTGTGAACTCCGCCCATTGAAAAGATACCCATTTTATTTTACAAACTTCATCATATCTAGGCGGAGACTCATTGTTTGAACTCCGCTGCTACCCACATCTTAGGGAACATACCCAAACTACGTGACTGATTTAGGGGGGGGAGGGGGGTCTTCAAAGTACCACTCATGGTCACCGGGGGGAGGGGGGGGGGGGGTTTGGTTTCTTGTCACGTAGTCAATAATTTTTTTTTAAGAACGCCACGTTTTTATTACCCCATCAATAAAACTTGTCCAGTATCGCCACATCACAAATATACAAACAAAAGCCATTATTTTGTAACTTTACGCAAAAAATATTGATAAAATATACTACGTGAAAACTAGGGGGGGGGGGAGGGGGTCTGGGCATATACTACGCTTGGTCACCGAGGGGGGGGGAGGGGGTCAAAAAACACGAAAAAAAGGGTCACGTAGTTTGGGTATGTTCCCTTACTTGCTTACTCATTATTCTTCATCTTGCGTTATCTGACAATCATTTGTAAACTTATTTCGACAACTAGCCATGTTACGTGCCACACCTTATTAATTGTACTGTTGATACTTTAATAGTTAACGGGACTTTATCACGTGAAATGAAATATTTAACCTGTAACGGCCATGGACTCTAAATAATCGACACGCATTTAGTTTTGTTCTATCACTTTCGAGTTTTCACATGTTAAGTAAATGTTAATGCAATTAATATTGCCAGTTAGTCCTACTGAATTATTGCTGTATTTGTCTATAAACTAATAGAGCAATGCGCGTCGAAACAGCAGCCACTAAATAGTACTGTATAGTAGTAGTTCCTTCTTCAACTTCGACGTTGGTGGAATAATTGAAGTTTTACATTTAATAATTGAAAGAATAAGCTCCAACCAAAAAGCCAACGAGCTTAAGGCGCCGCGCCGTAATGCCTGACGAGTAGTCATGTTTCGACTAACTGAACATATTTGAATTCGAGAAGCCTCGTGAATGAGCAATTAAGTCAATTAGAGTAAGTTGAACCTTGGCGTTTTAACAGTGTTTTTATTACCTAAGGAACTGTGATTCAAAACTGAAATAGTTCTTATTATTGAGGAGGAAATTGAAACAATTCACCATCTCCAGTAATTCGTATCTTATTCTATTATCGCACCCTTCGTGGAAGAAAGACGTAAGTCCTATTGACTTACCATGGGACTTACGTCTTTCTTCCACGAAGGGTGCGTTATGTTCTATCTGTCCAGCGAGGAGGGTATTTTCCTTCCAAGCTCAGGACATCAGTTACAGTTACCGTCTATTGCGATAGAATCATTCTAAATTGAGTAAATGTACATGCCAGTGTTGTTGTACTTAGTAGGTACTAACTAATGTTGAAAACTTTAGAGAAAGTGTTTTAACAAAAACTGTGAGAGACGGGGGTGACTGGTCGATTAACTAATTAAAATCAAAATAATGAGTTGGTGATGTAATTGCGTGCCGCATTTGATCACCTTTATTGGACTCTTTGGTAGATGGATAGAGTGATGTGATGACACGTTTAACGCGACGGGGTTAATGAGTTTGACGTTAATTTCGAGCAGAATCAAGATCAGATTATGATTTAGTTATTAAAAGTTCACACTAGAAATGTTGTTGTATAGCAAATTAACTCTAACTGACTTTTTTAAGTGAAATAGATTCAACTTTTGCCAATGTTATTCGATTTATGAGGACACTGAGGACATTTTTAGTTTTAGAAAAAGGAAATTTGAAATATTTTCTGTGCACTCTCTCTGACAAATAAACTTCAATTCTAAGGTACCTAGATTAAATTTCGTAAGCATTTAATAGATGTTTAAATGACGGTGTTCATGTTTATACTGCATAATAAAATAATTATGGTTCTAAATTCAACTAAATTCATCGTCAGGAATATGACTCACGTGTGTATATTTTGTTTGTGTGGACTCTAGGTATTATGTAATAAGTATTGATTGTATCTTTAAGTTTTTTCTGAAATAAATCGTGATGAAGCTTTTTTCTGTTGATTGTTTATAAAAATCCCTAACCCAAAAACCCAATCATAGGAATTATGGACTGATCATGAAATGTTCATTCCAGAATTCAATTTCAGTAGCATAAAAGACTAACAATTGCAAGTGTTTGAAGAAGTTAACTATCTTGTCTCTCGCCCTTTCTCTCAAGTGCCTCTCCCGACCAGTGAAGGTTGGCTCCCCGGCGCTCTTAATTCCTGTTCATTCCTGAATCGCACCCACGATTTCTTGCTACGGATTGCTTCACGTCTGTCAGTCTGCCCGTCATTATTATGAATTATCTGATCTCAGTAAAGTATATGTAGACGTAGACGTATGGAAATTGCGGACAAACTTAATTATTTCGTTTCGGCTAGGTACATCTGCGTTCCCATTTGCCGAGTCGCGACTCGGTGCCGGGCCATCAAAATAAAATACCGGGTCGCAACATACCCTCCCTGTTTAACTATTTAATTACTATCTCGTATTATTTTACCTAATGGAGCCAGCTTGAGTTTAAAACTATTGAGCGAGTCACGAAGGGGAAGTTTGAAAATTACCGGGCCATAGCAGATCAATGTTTGGGAAACACTGAGCTACATTGCAGCTACCATGGTTAAACCATGATGGTTTGGTCTCGATTCTTTCTATTTGTTTAGTTTGCTTGGCTCGGTTTGGAAGGTGTTTGATTCTGCTAAAGGTGGGTATTATCGAGGTTAACTTAACACAAGGAATAACATAATTTTGAGGGACTAAGATTTTTCGCGGCGGGAGGCTTGAGTAAGAAAAGATTAAGGTATCAAAAAATAATAAGATTTGCTTCTTAACTTCAGTAAAAAATCTGGTCTAGTCTAATAATGATAAATATAAAATAATTACTTTTACGTCCTTGATAAAACAGTCTCAACACGATGCTAAAAAATCTTGTCTTACAGTCCATAGACAATTTTTTTTTTTAATATCTCTTTCATATTCAACAACGGCAACATTGGCGTGTCAAACTCAAAAGACAGTGACAGTAGCGAGTGACAGGCAGGAAGACAAGCAAGACAACCGCTCGCTTGATTGAAATTGAATCTGACCATTGTGAATCCTGCCTGGCCTGCCTGAACTGAACTGCTAAAGCCCTAACAAAACTACAAGTTGACAAAGAATACAGATTTTGACCATTCTAAAACAACAATATAAAGTATTTGTATGTTTATTTAATAATTGCAACCGATGTCCGAAACTTCTTTGCAAGCGAATCAAGCCCCTAAAGAAGAACAACCCCCGCCTAAAATACCCGAGTCTGTGAAGGTTAGAGAGCATAAATTTGTACCTAATGATTTCATTCAATATCTATTTATTATTTCTCGTACGAGTTTAGATGTATGAAACGTGTTAATTTCGCCAATTAAATAAATGTTTTCGGTAAACTTGATGGGCCGGTCACTTATTGATTCTGATGATAAATTCGCTACCATTACTCTAAATCATTTCATTACAGAAGATAATTTCAATGGAGAAGGAAGCCGAAACCAACGCAAGTCGCAAATCCCGCATTGATCTCAATGCTTTACCGACAAGGCAGTATTTGGACCAGACTGTAGTTCCCATCCTTCTACAAGGGCTTTCGGCGCTCGCTAAGGAGCGCCCACCAGACCCGATCAACTACTTGGCAGCTTACTTACTCAAGAACAAGACTACATTTGAAAGCAATAATCCTGGACCAAATAACAATCCTCCGCCCAGCGCTCAAACATAACAATATTGTAGCCAAATTGTAGCTTCAATAAGATTGTAGTTTCATAATGTAAGGTATAGGTACTCACATTAATGTTGTAATAATGGGACTTATTGTTAGACTTAAAATTAAATTGCTCTTTAACTGCGTAATGATCAAGTTTCAGATTAAAAAGCTTAAAAAGGTGTCATAAGTATTCAGTGGCATAGCTAGGTAACCAGGGCCCCTGGTGCAAATAAAAAACTGGGGCCTCACTACTATCTAAACTGGTTAGGTTTACCAAGTAAAAATATTAAATATTACTTCTGGTAAGGATTTGAGGGCCCCTGAGCTTGAGAGCCCCGGAGCACTGCACCGCGTAGTCCTTAGGTAGCTACGCCACTGTAAGTATTTCAAATTGTTTCAATCCAATAAATAGTTGAAATCAATAAATGGTATAGGCGAAAAACTCAAGTAAATGACCTGTTATATGTGTGAGTAATCTGTGTGAATAAACCAATTGATGTTCCAAATTAGAAAAATGACTTAAGTTATGTACATACAACAGTTTTTCACCTATACCCAGTTGAATGAATGTTGCTTTTAGGCAATTTTTTTATGGAAATTGATGTATTTTTTTATGATGAAAGCATTTGATGTATGCTATCTTTACCCGTTCAATCTCCACAGTGCACATAAGATGTATTGTATTATGTTTGAATAAAAGTTGGCATACTTTACACAAATTATAATTACACCTGACAGTTTTCTAATCGTATGAAATGTATTTTTTGTCTGAATAAGTCTCATTTTTATTGCATTGACAAGATTGTAGAATTTCATATTTTTATACTAGATATAAACAGTCTTATAAGATCAGAAGATTTATTTCTGAAAAAATGGCTTACAAACAATACATTTGTTTAATAAAAAATAGAAATGTTTAACCCTTGTTGTTGCTATTATTAGTAAGTATAGATTACTGAGTTGTTTTCAAAAAAAATGTACATAGGTAAGAGGTTAATCATAACAAAAATTATTTGATTCCTTTGTGTTAACACCGTTTCACCATTATTCCAGTGCAATAAGTGTGAAAATGTCGTAACACAAAGGGACCAATTAACTTTTGTTTTAATTAAGGCAACTATGTGTTTCGAAAACGACTACTATTAAATAATATGTAAATTATTTTAAAAATTATTTTTTACTCATACCATCAATTTGCACAACTCAAGGAACAGAAGAATGTTCATCTAGTTTTGGTTAGTTTTTAGTTTAATATAAAATTTAAGGCAAAAAAAGTAGTTTCATTTCAAATGCCAGTGTTGTACCTACTTGACTTGATACTTTCTTGAAAAGGTGACAAAATAGTGGCTTGTTGGCGCATCCTTCTAGTTCATTTTTCTCAGGCCTTTCATCTTGTGATAAGGCAGAATAGCTAAAATATGATTGGATGAAACTGATACTGGAGCATAGAAGAAATAACCAAGACATATCGTTAAGTAATAAGTTGTTTCCTCTGTGAACTGGAGAGCCAGTATTTGATTATAGACAATAGGAGATCCACTTAATTTTATCTGGTCTGCTTCATGGTCGCCCCCACACTAAATTACAAATCTGAATCTAGCTTTACCTACTCAGACAGAAACAAGACGTTGATCAATAACGCATTTATTTAACAAACAAAACAATTAATCCTTCTGCTCAGTTTCCTCAAGGAACTTTTGGCGATGCAGCAGCCAAGAATCGTTGTCGTCAGCGCCCTCGTCTTCTGCGGAGACTGAAGGCGGCTCGTAAACCTGCACGTCGGTTTCAATACTTTCGTCTGTCAGTGATGGCAGAGAATCGTGAACCGGCAGAGGCATCGGCTCTTGAGGCAGTAGTTCCGCCATGTATGCTGTGATGTTGCGTGCACGCCATACTGCTATTTTACCTAAAAAACCAAAGGCGATTTAGTTCCACGTGATTTCAATATAAAAGGTACATACATCGTGGCATTCCTGCTAGAGTTGTGATGCTTGTGCTAGAGCCACACACTCGACACACTTTTGCGGGTGGTAGGGCCTTGTGCAAGGTCCGTCCGGATCGCTACCACCATCTTACTCGCTAATCCTGCCGGTAAGTAGCAGTGCTTGCACTGCTGTGTTCCGGTGTGGAGAGTAAGATAGCCGGGGAAATTACGGGCACAAGAGGCATTTCATCTTAGTCCTCTAGGTTGGCAACGCATCTGCAATCCCTCCGCGGTTGCGGGTGTCTATGGGCAGTGGTGATCACTTACCATCAGGTGACCCACTTGCTCGTTTGCCTTCCTATTCATATAAAAAAAAAAAAACTCGACGAGCGGCATAGGGAGTTCCGAGGAAAGGAGGGAAGTTAACTATGTTACTCGTCATGCAGTACACGTCATGCTAGAATATATAATCGCTATACGAACTTGGTAGGGAAACAAGGCGTGTTTGCACTAAAAGTTGTTTACATAACAGAACATAACTTAAACAAAAGGGTTTACCGGAATGCCTAAGGGAGCGGATAGGCGCTCCTAAATCATGACGCAACACCACTGGGTATAACTATATACATTATTCATTAGGCCCATAATGTTTATTTGTCTGTGTTGGTTGTTGGTAGTCTTCATCGTATCGTGGTTCACATGGATCTTCATTATTATGTACTTAGTAAATATCCTAATATTATTAATTTACCTAGGTATACGTTATTTTTGACGATAACAAATGTAAATGTAGGTAGGTAAATATACTTGGTCTTGAACATAGTTCAATCGCCTTTACATATAAGTACCTACTCGTACCTACTCTAGCAAGAAATGTAAATAAATAATTGGTCGGTATCTACATAAACGCACTAAGTATTGACACATGTTTAGAACAGGGCAAATACTAACTGGCTCTATAGTTAGGTAGAATTTCCAAAGACTATTTAGTAACTATAGTAGGTATAATTAAATTACCTAAAGTCTCGTCAAACTCTACTTCTTCTTCCTCCTCGCCCTCTTTAATCTCCTCTTTCACGTCTTTTTCATCCTTTTCTTCCTCCCCTTCACCAAACTCTTCGAGTGCGGGATCTTTTATGAGCAAGTAAAACCCATGCTGCATACAGTTCGTGTCGAACACGAAGCACCCAGGCCCTTTAGGAACTCCTTTAAGCCAAGAGCCGTGGAAGCGCGTACGGGGACACATAATCTGCCCCGGACCTTGTATTTTTCCCTCCACCCATGTACCCATGAATTTGACTTGGTACTCGTTGAATAGGTACGTTCCGAGGCCGTGGCGCTTGCCTTTGAACCAGGCGCCTTCGTAAACGTCTCCGTTGGGGTAGAAGTAAGCTCCGAAGCCCTGCTTTAAGTCGTGTCTCCAATCGCCCTCGTAGCGAGAGCCGTCCGGGTATATCATCGTACCGACGCCGTACTTCATTGCCCGACGCCATTCACCTTGAAAAATATTAGCTGATGTAGATTTAGGTAGGTACTAACTAATTGACAAACGATCATCAAAAACATTACCTAACTAGATGAGAAAATAAAGTTAGGAAAAATAAATCACATGGCGTTTATTTATTCATTGATTCTAAAAACTGAGTCAATAAAGTCGCTTCACGCCGTTGTATTATAGATCTTCTAAGCTACGCGACGGATTTTAATGCGGCTTTCGCCATTAGATACAGTGATTGAAGTTTAATAATAATAACCCGTGCCATGCGAAGCCGGGGTGGGTCGCTAGGTATAAGGATGTCAACACAAATGTTAAAAAACGTTTTTAACGCTATCTACCCACCTTCATAACGCGCTCCATTCTTAAAGACGTACAACCCTTTTCCATTTCTCATGCCCCGACAGTAGCAGCCAGTGTAGTAGTCTCCGTTTGGCAACACGGCCCAACCCTCGCCATGCCGCTCACCTTCCTGACTCCGGCCGCCTACGTAAATCTATATAACAATTACACCGATTAAACGGATTGCTATTAAATCGAAGAAGGTTAGCATGAGCAACTAAGTTTATTATACACTTACAACCAACGTAAAATAGTACATTTTAGACTGGTCAACACAACACACAATAAATTATGTTGTGGTTAAGTTTAACTTAATTAAGATCCACTCCATATTTTTTTATTATTAAAACTAATCCCTTGCAGCACAACGATAATCAAGGCAACGTGGAACCGTGTGTAATGTGAATTCCTGCTAGGTAGGTACTTAAATAGATAAGTCGTCTTCAAATATCTTCAAATATTTTTTACGGCCTGGGGAATTACCACAATGTCCACAAAAGCTTAATACGCGCTAAGTTCGATTCAGAGTTAAGAGTCCGACCTATATGGCTGCATAACTGTGTCCCTTACGCTAAATAGAACTTGGCACGCATTAAGCGATTGTGTTGTGGTACTGTACAGTCATGATCAAAAATATGGATTGGCGACAATTTGCAAACCTCACCCTCAACCTTAACCCCACACACAACAATAAATAAGATACCTGTGTAAAGATAATTTTCGTCATTTTGTGGTGTAGGTATAGTTAGTACATATTGCAGACCTTGACTGTACAGTGCCTACTCTCAGTTTATACTCTGAGATGTCGATTTTTAGACGGAAGATCATCATTTAAAGCGTTGCTTGTTGTTGTAGCTACTTTAGGTACTTCGTGAGTACCTACTGCGTTAGTGAATACATATGTATAAGTTACATAACGACACGATAAAAGTGTCGGTACCACGGCCTCTAATGTCCGATTAAGATGTTATAAATAAACAGGATGGAACCTAGCAATAGGTAACTTTAAATAATTCTACTGTTAAATAGTATTAGTATTAATTACGCCGATAGTATCCACATCCTCGGGACCTTCACCTTTTGCTTCTTCTGGCATTGCTTCTAGTTCTTAAATAAATCTTAGGTTGTATTTTTTCAATACCTAAGAACTGCAGTTTATGTTGATTTGTCAATTTGATTGATGGGTATATTATTTGTCATGTAAAACAATTAGGTACCTAGCAACGCAACCAGTCAAACCATAAATCCATAGATATAGTAAGTAGGTATATTCCTTCTCCTTATACTCCGAAATTCGATTTTCGAAGTTCGTTTCGTGCCGTTCCGCTCTCACTAATAGTTATTAATTTGAGAGTGAGGAGGACGGTGTGATACGAACTTCGAAAATCGAATTTTGGAGTAGCCCCCCTAGGCCTACTCCGAAGTATAAAATACGAAGTTCGTTTCGTGCCATTTGGCTCATATTAAAGTTATAAAATAGGAGAGTGAGAGTTGATCACATGATATTATGAACTTCGAATTTCGGAGCAGCCCTTCTGAAATGATTAAAACGTGACCGAAAATTTTTACCGCTGTCGGCGCGTATTACATCGCTCTTTTTCTCTTGCTTACTTATCTATTACACTATATTTAATATAGGTATCTATGAGTAAAACACAATCATGAACTTAAATAGTGGCTCTATAATGGCTCTATATACGCAAACGGAATAAGAGCGTATACGCTAGACACGTTTAAGTCAACTCTAAGTACGCACCGAATGGGTCTGTTGCATAATTCTTTTGTTAAAGAATTCAAAATGTGTTTCATCTATCATATGAGTCTTTAGGAATTAATTTTTAGAACATTTGATTTCAGAAGTTAATGCTACAGAGCCCGTTGAATCTTTATAACTGCGAGGTCACTGAAATACAATAAAACAATCAGGTATGGCTTAAAACTCGAATAATTTATTAAATGTAGGTACAACTAATGATTTGTGTAATAAATTAATAACATGAAACATAACCGCATGATCAAACGCAGGAACTATCTGAACGTAAGGTTAGCGCCGCCAACTTAGCGGCAAAGCTGACAAAGAATATTTATTAAGAATTTTTCGACAACTTAACAAGCGGTTTAGTAGCGGACTAGGCAAGGCAAACATGGGTTTTCTAATATTACCTAAATAATTATTATCAACAACAGTAGACAATCAATGAATATACCGCTTAAAATACATGCGTACCACGGTTCAAAAGGAACAAAAAACTCATAAATAAGTACAGGCCACGGGAGATTAATCACAGACAACATCAAAACATTATATTCTAGCCTCATCATCGCATTGTACATACCTACCGATACTTTATATATATCATGAACTTTATCTTAGGCTCTGTCTGTCCCGTATGACATAAAGACGTGATTTATATATGTATGTATGAACTTTATCAGTACGAGTTGTTATAAGTTACTACTTATAATAATTAGGACCATACACACAGTGGCGTAACAATAGGGTGGCAGGACTGGCAAAATGCCAGGGGCCCCCGACCCAAGAGGGCCCCGGCCCAAGAGGCCGCGAGCTCAAAAATATTAAAATTAAACTGAGTACAACGTGACGATTTTTACTGATAGGGCCCCGTCAAAAGAATTTGCCACGGGCCCCAGATGGTATAGTTACGCCACTGCATACACACTTGCTTTAAATATTGCTAAGTATGAACATGATAAGAATAATTAGATAGAATAGAATCTAAGTTTTTAAACGGTACCTAGGTATTATTTATCAAACCTAACAAGCAAAACGGATTTATTTGCACGCACAGCGACTGTAGGTACTTAACTTAGTTACTTAACAGACTATCTACTTTTGTACTTCTCGGTTTGTCATAGATCCTTATTGTTTGCCGCGGCAAGAATTCAACACACGTGCGTGGCTTTCATTAACAGAGTCCCACCACTTTTACATTTAGTAAACAAGGTCGATCTTACAATCCGTTCTGTAGGTCACGAGGCGCCAAGCCCGCTGTGACCTCGATAGAGTCAGATTCCAATCAGAACCCGTGTTAACAAAAAGTATCTCATGAACTTTAAATTTGTACTTAGTTATTTTACTATTGAAAAGTTCTCTACTAAAATATTAACGCGGTGGTGCTTGAGGTGGCGCATCTTCCAACTTGCCCCAAACCACATTGCACATCTCTCGTACGAGGGCCTGCTCTCCGGAATCCAAATCAGGAGCTGGCCTTCTACGTTCTCTCTCCACCCGTTCTCTCACTTCTAAGACCTGTAGTGCTCGGACCACTGCTTCTGGTCGTTCACCTACTCCACCGTTAAGTCCTTTCTCAGCTTCCAAACGTCTAACTTTCTGTTCCAGATCTCGAACGTATTGAACCGTGCGTTCGGCGAGCTGGGGGTGAGTGACGGGCGCTGCGGGTGCGCGCACGCCTTCTTCGGCGTTCGTGCCACTACTGCTGCCATCTCCATCGTCCCGTTCTCTTCCAGCTGCTCTCCCGCAGTTCAAGCAGGTGCTTCGCTCTCGTTCCTCATCCAAATACAGACAAAGCTCTTTTAACTCTAAGTTATCTCGTATCAATTCCTGTTGTTTGTCATCTAATTCTCTTAATTTGCTCTGGTATGCCGATACCTCCTGTCGCATTACCGACGCAGTGTACCTTCCAAATCGTTGCCATTCGCGTGCTAGTTTTCTTCCTTTCTGGCGATCGTCGTCCAAAAAACAACACAAGTCGCGGAGCTCTTGATTGTCGTCACTTAATCGTCTGTTAGCATCTTTCAGCGTTTTGATTTCATCTAAAAGCGTTTGAATTTGTCGCCTTTGATCGGTCGAAGCTCGCGGACCTTCAGGTTCCACGCGTTTCGTGAATTTGAGCATATCAGCCGATCTCCTGTGGATTTGTTCCTCCTCAATGTTGCGCTGCGCCCGCTGCGTGTCGTCGGCGCTGCGCGCGCGCGCCGTGGGCTGCTGGCTGCCCTGGCCTGGCTCGTGCACGATGGCTTTGGTGATGACCTCTCCCGGCGGCCGCAGCACGCGCAGGGCTCCTGGCGCCGGAGGGTAGCCGACGGGATATCCTTGGGGATACTTTGAAAAAGGTATCGATCCTCCCGGATAAGCACTGTGTGCTCCTAACGGGTATTGTAGTTTAGTAGGGTCCACTGGTTTCCCCACGTATGGAGGTTTGTACTCTTTCGCGGACGGGTCAATAGTGGCTAGTTTCGTACCGGCCGCGGAAGGCGGAGGCGGATGGTACCGCGGTGGAAAGTTGACCGGTTCCGGACCCTGTTTACCTAGTTGCTGCTGTTTCTGTTTGTTGAACTGAACTGCATTTTGATTGATTGACATTGTCGTTGGAGCTGATTCGTGGACAGGCATCAGCTCAGTCGGCGTTTCGCGATGTAATATTTTTGTGATTCATTTCAAAATTAGCACAGATTGCGTACACGCGAAAGCTGAGGCAGCATGAGTTCAACGATTGGTCCTTGAATGAACGGAGGAGGGGACGCCGCCGGCTGCGTAGGCTGCGGACCGTGGCATTCGCGCAATTATCTCTGTTGTGGTGCGATTAGAACGCGATGCACTTATTGTTTGGGTTGTTTAAACACTGTTTGTACTTTGTTTATGTTTAGTTGTGAGTATTTTGCGGTTACGGTGTCGTGTTCAGGCGGCGAGGCGGATCGTGGCGGCGAAGGAACGCGGCCGCGCGGGGCGCGAGTCTCGACTGCGCGGGCGCAGCACCGCTCTACCTGCGCGGCGCAGGCTCGTTCGGTCCCGCTCTACCACTCATCTCACCTGCACGCACACAACTATGCCCTAGTCATTGACTTTAATGCTCTTGTGGTTTTGTTACAGAAATGCTTACGCGTTTACGGAAGGTGAATTGTATTCAACATTCTGCTTATTTATGTCCCAGTTCAACATTTCTGCTGATTGAGATGCGCACTCCTACGCAAAATTACATACTTACTTAAGTGCTTGCGAAGCGATTTAGATATCATGATTCTAAACATAACTACCTATTAGGTTCTGTCTCACTCTTACCTAAAATTACGAGGTTGCATTATTATTATTATTAGCAGAAACACTATGTTAGCTATTAGCTACGAAGCAGCAATGTTGAGTTTTATTTTGACTTTATTAAATTAGAAGATACTATAGAGTTTTCGTAGAGACAACCCGATTGCCAAAAAGGACGTTGCTGTTCACTGTCGTATATTTAAGCACTAACCTTCTACCCGCGACTTCGTCCGCGTCGAATTAGACTTGAGAACTGATGTTGATAGAGTATTATGGAATAATTATTAACGTCGCGACTCTACGCAGCTAAGACCTTTGACATGATTATCGCTATCCCGCGGGAACTATACAATTTTCCGGGATAAAAAGTAGCCTATGTGTTAATCTAAGGTACCAGCCATCTCCGTTCCAAATTTTATTCAAATCCGTCCATTCGTTTTAGCGTGAAGAAGGAACAAACATACACACTTACATCGTTATATCATTCATTCTTGCTAAACGTGGCCTGTAGGTCTTGTTATCTTAGGCTCTGCCTACCCCGTAAGGGATAAAGACGTGATTTGTGTATGTATGTATCATTCCACCCATCCATCCTCACAAACTTTCGCATTTATAATATTAATAGGAATAGTAGGAATATGATTGTATCTATGAACATTTAAGCTGAATTACATTTAACTATTGGCTACATAATCAGAATACCTTCCGTTTAATTAATTGTCCAATAATGAATGTTAATCTGTCCCTAAAGTAAGCGCCTGGCAAATACCAAATAACAACATTTGCTAACTTGTGTTAAACTAAGATTTAGAAAGGAGCATTAAATTTGATGAAACACAACAGCTGCAAAGGTGTTTTACACAGTTACCCCAAAAAGGAGTGTATCTTTTTTGGCTAAGTGAAACTCTTTATTTGTGTTTATAAATTCGAAACAATAGTAGTTGTACCTACCTACTGTAAATAATGTAAGTTACCTTGCCTATAGGTACGGTTTACCTACTACATAGGTAGTACTTTCAATAAGCGATCAGCAGCCACAAATTGCTACTGGATGCTTAAATTTCAATTTTTAATAATATTTGACACGCTCAAAACATTGACAACTTTGTGGGGTATTCCGCTAGTTTATACTATAAAATAAGGAATTCGAACAGTGCCGTCTCGCTCACACCTATACTATTTGATATTAGAACGAGTGAGACGGTAAGGCACGAACTTTGAAAGTCATGTTTGGGATTAAGTCAATAAACCTTAAACAATATTATTCCTTCATTTCTATAACTCAGCACCGAATGAGACGTTTTTTTACTGATAATAAACTTTCTTTTCATCACTTAAGCTCTGAAAGTAGGTTGCATTTAACTTGAAATCCGAGTTGTAAATTCGATTTACATCCTTAGGGATGTAAGTAAATTTAAAAATCGAATGCTGCTCTTTAATGCGTAATACTTACCTCCAAACCGCCATGCTGGCATAATGCTGCTGCCCAGTGCTGGCTGAATGTGCCAAAGCCAAAGAGCGCGAGGCCATTAAAAAAAAAACGAAAGACGGTTTGGCGCGATAAATCTTCCGCTGTATTACAAATTGCGTATTTTTTTAACAATAATGACGAGTTCAAGTGACGATTTGGATTTTCCTCGCATTTGTGATGAAAAGTAGAGTGTTCAACTCGAGTGTAAATGATCAATTACACCCGCGAACTATAAGCACCCTCGCTCGCTTTGCTCGCTCGTGTGCCTAAATATCTTGGGTGTAATTGATCACTTACAACCCTTGTTTATCAATCTACTATGAAACACCAATTAGCTAGTTGATTCTGTTACGAATTAAAAGTGAAAAGGAAGTTGCCAATAAAATTGACAGTAAGCATACCTACTTAAAAACGTGATGTCTAACAGTTTGTTAGCGAACATACAATGTAGGTAGGACATTCATATTCATAATTCTCAAACCTGCATTGCACAGGTGCCGCGAAGAGGGAGCCCCAACCCGGGGTGGTAACGCCTCACATACGACCGAATAGGGAATCCGTGTGGTTTTTACTTATAGTGGGTATGCCTGCCGTCCCGGGAGAGCCCCACATACTCCCGGTAACCCCGGTACCGGGCGGATGCATAAGGCGCATTTTCCACACCATAAAAAAAGGACATTCATATAACAAACTCCGCTATTTATAAAAAGTTAAAACATGTTAGTAATTCGTCTGTTTCTGGCAAAGGCTAATGTCAAAGTAACAGAAAAAGACATACGAATGTTAGGTTTCCATAGGGTTAACATAAGCGTATAAGGTGGACCAATAATACGAGGGTAGTATTTTTCCCACGTTAGGTTGATGTGATGCGTAATGCGTAGCTGCTAGAGACAATATATTCGAATCAAATTAAAGTAAGGGCCAACAAAGTTTAAACGGTAAAAGAAAATAATGTATGACTGTATGTGTCTACTGTTTCTTGTTAAATGTTAGGTTTAAGTAATACAAAACAACACAAGATAATTCTTAATAAATTTGATGCGTTCAGGGGAAAAGACAGTAACTGCCCCTATTTTGGCGCTAGGTGCTGTTGTTCTCAGCTGCAAGGAATTGCAGACTGAAGTATATACTTGTTATGTATTTCAACTTCATACCTTTACGCGTTCCTGAGAAAAAGGGTCTTGAATTGCGCTGTTCCGCTCATTAGTAGTCATGCCGTGAGATTAAAAGGGATGGCATGATGCGAACTTTGAATTTCAAATATCGAAGTATACTTCGATATTTGAAATCTTTCGATATTTCGATATTTGATATTTGAAATCGCCTGGTAGAGGCTATAGCCTCTACCAGGCGTTATACGGAGTTAGATGTAACGTATGTAGAGCTTCGACGTTGACAACCACACATCAATGAAGTCATGATTTTCTCCAAAGCGCAGCGATCGCTTCACGGCTCATTTAAAAAGCTTTAAATATCATTCATTCAACTCTCTCTAAAACAGTAGAAATTAAACGAGTGCTAATGTTTACGTGTCTCGCACATTTTTTACGTAAAAAGCTTGGACATAGCAACGTTTATATAGGAATATTAATTAGTTCATCTTTCCTATTTTTCTATTATTCTATTTCATGCGCGCGTAATATATACAATACTAGCTGTTGCCCGCGACTTCGTCTGCGCAGAATTCGCTTATCGCTATCCCGCGGGAACTATGCAATTTTCCGGGACAGAAACTATCCTATGTCCTTCCTCGGGACTCAAACTATCTAGATACCAAATTTCAACAAAATCGGTCGAACGGTTTAAGCGTGAAACGGTAACAGACAGACAGACAGAGTTACTTTCACATTTATAATATTAGTAGGGATTTACCTTCGTAAGAAATTGACACGCAACTGACATAGCGACTGTAAAACTGCGTCGCGGCGCCTTATGCTGGCCGTTCCGCGCGACAAACACGTCGTGCGCTATTGTTTATATGGCAGGGGCAGGGTACAGCCACCCCCATTCTCTGCTGCATATACTCGCCAGTCCTTATTCAGTAGTGACAGCAGTTAACGCGCAAGGATGGCGGCCGGTGCGCGTGCGCTCCTCAGCGCGATACTCGTCGTCGCAACACAATGCGGTATGTAGTCTTGCAATATATTATACTCTTGCTTAACGAAAGTGAACATAGTACCGATCAGATTGTAGAAAACTTAAACAAGTAAACGTGGATTACTTACAATTTTGATTGTTGTGCTTACTTAAAGTATGAAAATCTTTTGACAGTTTCATATCAAGGCAGCTGATCGTTTAAAACTAAGCTTTTCAGTTCACTGTCTTTCTGTCATTTTTCTAGTTGATATTTAAGGGCAACAAAAATCTGGAACTTCACTGTTCGTAGGAGTCCTACCAATCCGACCGCGGATCGTGTAAGAGCACGACTCTACCATTTACTTACCTTTATATAGTGTCCCTATATTTATATAATAGCTTATGACTACTTATCAGCAAATAACTCAGATACCTACCAGAAAAATTACAACTTAAATTAAATACGATTTTTTATATGTAGTTAAGTGTATAGAACACTAGACACAATAGAGCTCTATTGCGAGAATATGCGGCTAGCAACCCATCACTATATTGATTTCCCTTTTTACCTATACGCCCTTAATCATGCTAAACGTGGCCTTGAGGTTTTGATGCCTTGGGCTCTGTCTACCCCGTAGGTAGGGGATGAAGACGTGATATGTGTATGTATGTATGTATGTATTGCGAGAATAACTGTACCTACCTATGTTACATTTTCCTGCCTAAACCGCTGAATCAATTTAATTTAATGAATTTTAGTAAAAAGATTAAATAAACATTCGATTTTGGAGAAGGACATACCTAAAATAGAATACTTATTTTTCAAAATCAAGTGTATAATCATAGAATTCTCGTAAAATGGCTGGTTGTCCGTCGACACTTAACTACATATAAAAAATCGTATTTAATTTAAGTTGTAATTTTTCTGGTAGGTATCTGAGTTATTTGCTGATAAGTAGTCATAAGCTATTATATAAATATAGGGACACTATATAAAGGTAAGTAAATGGTAGAGTCGTTGCGAGACTCGTTTTAATTTGGATGGACTTGGATTTGTACAAGTAATCTCTACTTCAGGGTCAGCAGACAAGCGCCAGCCCATCAAGGAGGCTTTATTGCTGAACAACGACTCCTTCGCCAACGCTACCTTCGAGGACTGCGTGTGGCGGCGCGAGCGGGAGCCCTGCCCCGACCCCGACGTTAAGCTCCATCTGTACACCGAGCTAGAGCCCACTAAGAGAGTGGTAAGTTCCAATTAGCCGTTCCCGAACTCATTCAAAGCCACTAACTCCCTTAAAAAAGAAAGGAAGGAAGAAGAACAGAATCCTCCGCAAAGTAACGCCTGATTCAATAAAACAAAATCTGCTTAAATAGAGGTCAAATTAATACAGTTGTAACAAAGAAACGGGAAACGAAAGTCAAGCGTTAAATAGGTCAGAAAGGGCGATAGTACGAAACCAAATCGCTCAAATATATAAAGTCAAACCTTGTTACAATTTTATATTAATTTGTGTTTTGTTTTGATACTCGTACATTTTCTGTTACTTAGCTGGTGCCCGCAATTTCGTCTGTGTCCCATGGGAAATTTTCAATTAGGTACCTGGAATAAAAAGTAGCCATGGTAGCTGTATGTTAGTGAAATAAATTGTTTTAATCGATTCAGTAGTTCCAGAGACGTGTGAGTGAAGTTTTTTTATTCCAAAAATCCAGATGTGTTGGCAATTATTTTCTAAAACATTTTTATAGTTAGTTATTGATATATATTGTTTTTGGACCGCCTTCGGAAGCACACAATAAGCCATAAGTACCCAATCGGCAATTTCATTTCACACTGGGCCATTTCTTACCGTTAGAATTTTCTCGACTCCAGAAATTTATTTGACAACATGCACCCATAAAAACATTAAATTGTGTTCTCTTGCTCCGCCGAATGGGTACTACTTATTTAAAATGGTGTGGAAACATGTCTAAATAATTTGTATGTAAATTAACTTAGGTAACTACGAATTATTCCATTGGATTATTTCTTCGGTTGAATTTGATAGTAATTAAAGGATTGAATGTCTATTTTTTCTTGAGATTGCTACAACGCGTGGACTAATTACGAGTATAGTATAATCAGTAAATTCTTTGGTAAAGACTGGGTACGCATGCGTTATTTATATACTCAGTACTTAATAACTAGGTTGTCTGTCGGTCTAGCTGCAATATACTTATTGCGAGAAATTTATGAATAACGAGGTATGAATCTGGCGACTGAAAAGTGTATGGGTATGTTTATAGGTAGGTAGGTACAAAAAGAAAAACATCGACAAACGGTGGGGTGCTGGTTCTCAACAAGTTAGGAATATAGTCAAATAATGCAAGGAGTTTTACCCGATAGTAAATCATTATTCGCTAATACGTACGGTATCTACTAGTAACATTAACAAACCTACCAAACCATTGTTCTCTTTTAATAGTTTTTCTTTTCCCACGGAACATAAACTATGCAGTAAATGGAAGTAGGTACCTGTTGAACGAGGGTTTTTGTCCGTTGATAATGAACGTTAGGTAATTAAATAATGTTAAGTATGTTTTTTCAATGAGGTGGAACAGAGAAGTGCATAATCACCAATCGTATTAAGTACCTAAATATGTTTTATTTGTTTTGCTCTTCTTGTCGGGACTCAGCAGTGCAAGCATTGCTGCTTGGCGCCAGGATTTGTAAGATACTAGTAGCGATCCAGACGCACTTTGCACACGGTCCTACCACCCGCAAATATTAGGTACAAGGGGAACTAAGCAGCAGTGCTTGCGCTGCTGTGTTCCGGCGTGGAGTTTAAGACAGCTGATGAATTTTTATGAGTTATTCTACTCGTAAGATAGGGCTAAGACCCTAATAATAGTCTGGCAACGCATCGACAATCCCTGGTGTTTCGCGTGTCCTACTTGGTCGTTTGCCTTCTTTGTTGTATAAAATTCCCTTTTATAATAACAAGAAATGAAACCGAATATCGAGTATCTGAAATACTGACTTAAATTGTTTCCTAGGTACTTAAGTTACCTCGTTAGACAACAGTTCGGTTGTGGCTTATTCTTAATGAATATTTCACTCGCGTGCACTTTCTACTGCCTATCGCGTTATTCAGTGTCATCGAACATTGACAAATATCGGAATCAGGGAAGGAAAGCAGCGCGCAGGACGCCGGCCGGCGCCCGCGCAGGCATCCGCGCATGTCGCCTGCATACCTAACTAGCTGTCATAGTTACGGATATCTCACGTATAAAAGTCGAGTAATCCTCGACATGTTTCGGACTAATTTGTAGTCCTTCCTCCTGGAGCGCTCGTCCCGGCGTCAGCGAAACGAACGAGTGAGCGCTCTAGGAGGAAGGACTAACTACGAATTAGTCCAAAACATGTAGAGTATTATTTGACTTTTATACCTTTAATTAAGACTCACGGTAGTTTCATGTTGAAAGTACCTAGAGCTGTCATTTCGAAAAACGTTAGATACCTACTTACCGGGCGATACTTATGATAGGTAGGTACCTATGCTGGACAAATTTAAAAAGTAGGTACTTTATACCTCTACGCGTTCCTGAGAATAAGGGTAGGTTCCGTTTTTTCCTTTTGAAGTACCCCTAAAAGGATTGTTTGTTGATTTGCGATCCTGTCTACCTACAATAGAGGTTCAAATGAGGGTCATGTAATTTGGTCAGTTGTGTCACGGCCTGTCACCGTAACAGTAGGAATGCGTCTAACTTACCGCTAGCCGCCTCTTCGGGGACTCCGCATGCGTACGCGCAGGCGCCCTACTTTTCATTAAACGGAGTTATAGTTACGATCACGAATTGTCTTACAGAATGACGGTTATTCAACCCTAAGTGGGCCCTAAAATAAGAACGTGACCGTATCATTATTGAAGAATGGTAGATCATTCCTATGGAAAGTGTTCTTGCTTTCCTTATTATGCAATGCCAACACTTAACGCGTCTGTAGCTTAAATAAGTAGATATAAACAATACTTAAAAAAAAAAAAGTAAAATTCATATTCTGCCAACATAGAACGAATGTCTAGCCAACAAGAATGAGCTCCGAGAAACTTTGCAGTTTTTTTTAAAGGCGGCGTATCTAATCAGAACCCACCAAGAACCGAACTTAAGCAGACTGGACGCTCCTAGGCGTCGGATGGCATAGTAACTTGGCAGGTAGGAGTTGACACCATCACAAAGAGCGTAGAAAGACAAGACAACTCAAATAATTCGCTCTAATTTGATCGAGGGTCGGCGTTGGTGACAATTTCAACTCTACCTAGTATTTTCTTGCAATTAGAGTTGAAAGCATTGGAGCCACATTGGTTGCACTGCCTGTTTCCACAGCAGGATTATGGCGGGGGGGGGGGGGGGGGGGGGGGAGGGGGGTGCATCAAAGTGCATTTTAATGAGATAATAGTGAAATTAACAGATCACTCACGTATCGAATTCGAGTCCCATCGACACGTATTGGACTAATCTCCAGCCTTTTTTCTGGGAGTATTGCCTTGGCGGCAGCGACACGAACACACAAGTGTTCAAAAGAAGAAAAGACTACGTATAGTCCGTACCTAACATATCGAGCAGACTCGACTTTAACCAAATCTGGCGATATTGACTTGCTTAAATTGACCGAAAACCTATGAAATAAAAGTCAAATCGACGGTTAGGTATAGGTTAATGTTAATGTTAAAGTAGCTAAGTGTCCTGGAGTGGAGACCGCGTTTGGGAAAGCGTAGTGTGGAACGCCCTGCGACGCGTTGGACGGATGACCTTAGGAGAACAGCTGGCAGTGGCTGGATGAGGGAAGCCCAGGATCGCGAAAGTTGGCGCAATATGAAGGAGGCCTACGTCCAGCAGTGGACGGACAATGGCTGTAGATAGATAAATAGATAGCTAAGTGCAACCCAGACTGTTGTAAGTGATCTATTGAATCTCGCGGTAGTTTTATGTTAAAAATATTCCATCGTAGTTTAAATGTGAAACTGAGGTGTAAATGTCTGCAGGTGGACCTGTTCAGCGAGGACTGGCTGCGGCAGAGCGGCTGGGAGCCGTCTCACGAGACCATTTTGCTGATCCACGGGTACGCGGGAGGCGACGACACTCTGCCCATCAGCGTGCTGCGTGATGGTAAGATATTCCTGTAGGTACATACACTATGTAGGTAGATTCTAACGCATGTATGTAGGTAAACTATCACACACATTCGCATAAACATTCGCGCATATACTCTACACATCTAAATTGGTTCACTGTAAGCGAACTTGGAGATTGTGTAGATATACGGTTAGAGTCCAGTCAGGGGAAGGGATAAAGTGATGAAGGATAGTTTGGTTAGATTCAAATAACTATATCATCATCATCATCTCCAGCCTATGTACGTCCCACTGCTGGGCTATATAATAATAGTTAATTTATTGTTCAGTTAATGGCAAAACTGCGCAAATTTACGCATATCTATAAATTATAGGAATAGGATCACGATTGAGAAGAAGGTTGAGTGAGATAGATTATAAGGCTTTCCGACGGTGAGCCAAAGGACGTCACAATACATCGAAAGTGACAATGATTTGTACATTGTGGAAGCTAATAGCTTCTTTGCTGAACGTTGTACACAAACGTACTTCCTACATAATGATGAGAGAAATCCTGAGTCGGTTAACAGCGCGTAATATTACTGGTTAACGTAACACGTTCACTGCCGGACGAATCTTATATTAGGCAAGTAGAAGTTTCACAGCTGGTGCGGTCTCACACATCGGTAAATAAACCTAAACTTTGCAGTATTTCTTTTTAGTTACCTATTGCGATGCGAGGTTCCTCAGTTCCTCGAGGGACCTCAAACAGTTCATTTTGAAACAAATAAACATATAATAATTTTTTCGGACGTCTTGTGTTTGAGCGTAAGCAACCAGAGAGAAAACATGCGTTTTTATCCCTTCGAATCAGCACAGTTGGCATTTTATTCAACACGCAGCGAACGTGTTAAAACGTTAAACCCGCGGTCGTGTGCGGAATCATTTATGTATGACTTAACTATGGCATTGGTATGTTATAAAAACTAAGATAAAATCCGGCCAGGCGCGTGTCGGGTCATGCATAGTGTAGGTAGGTACCTAGAATTTTTCCTGTGCGGCAAATATTAAATATTAAATTTTGATTGACTATTACTCGTTAATTTTCAAATAGTTTACATATATAGCCCGTGACAGGTAGCCTTTTAAATTTGTTATACATACGTGATTTTTTCCCGTAACCAAAACCATTAAGCCTTTGGGGGTAGGTACAATTAATACTAGGTAACAAAAGAAAGACCTATCCAACGACATTCTATAGGTACGCTACAGGAAACACAATAATGTAAATATTCTTTTAGAAGCACGGCTATAACAGAAAAACTAGGTAGGTACTACTTAGTCATAAAATATTTATTCAAATTAAACGATTCGAATGCTTACACAATAGATACATTACATAAATCGTCATTATAATGTAAAAGTGACATTAAAAAAATTACACAACATAGATTCACAGCTACGCTACTCGACGCTAGTGCATACGATTAGGTATCGATCTAAAAAATGCTATTAGGTAGGTATGTATGAGTTAGTGCATTAGCGAGGTCGTTGCCGTCTAGTTGCATTAGCGGAGAAAGCCGTGGGAAGTGCATAGTGCATGGCTCGTAGTTCCCACCAACAGAGGGCTGGATGCTTGAGTGGCTTTCACCTTCTACGTAAAGGCAATGACAATTTTTCTTAGCTGTTGGGTAAATTAAAATGAGTAGGTAGTTATTGATTACACAACAATAAATAATTATTATTGCATGACTATATAGTTGGCATGACGTTTACGAAACTCATAAAAAAGTCTACAACCATGGATACAACCTGATTACAAGCCAATCATTGTTAATCTGGTACGACTACGAATTTTTTCACGTCACGAAGGAGTTTCACGTTTGTGTGCATTTGGTCTCATTGTTTTAACACCTCTTTTAATTTGTCAGCGTACCTCCGCCGCGGAGGCTACAATGTGTTCATGCTGGATTGGGGGGCGCTCTGCCAGCCGCCTTGCTACGTGTCCGCTGTCCACAACCTGCGGCCGACGGCGCGATGCGCGGCGGAGGCGCTGGGCTCGCTGCGGCGCGCCGGCCTGCGGCCCGACCGCCTCACGTGCGTCGGACACTCGCTCGGAGCGCACATGTGCGGCATCATCGCTAACTACCTCACCTTCCGGCTCAATAGGATTATCGGTCAGTATAAATTCAAGTCATGATGATGGTATGGTCTACTTAAACTGAAAACTTAAGTACGATAAGAGCGCCGGTGGCGTCATCCTTGTTCAGTATTGCGCTATCGTAGTTTCTTAACGCGGATGCATAAGTACAAGGCCCCATGTATCTATAGCACCCGAGTGGAGAGAGACCTCTCTATTGTGGCCTGCTCGCCCTACACTGCAATTGTTAGCCGCCACATGGTGAGAGTCTGCCGTGTACAACTTATGGCCAGCGGCTCAACCGGCTCACACGGACGACTCGCGCGGAACCCACATTTGCCGCATCCTAGCTTGGGTGCAGCGCGAGTTCGACTAACTTCCCCATATCTATCCAATTGTCGCTTCGCCTGCGTGGCAATAGAACGCGATACGAAGAGTGGCCACACCACGAGCAGTAGTGTGCTATGGTGGACTGTATGATGTTGGTGGTTGCAGGGCTGGACCCGGCGCGGCCGCTGATCCGCTCGGCGCCGGCGCTGCGGCTGGACCCGGGCGACGCGCGCGCCGTGCACGTGCTGCACACCAACGCGGGCCGCTACGGGGACGCGGCGCGCCTCGGACACGCCGACTTCTGTCTCAACGGCGGCCGCAGCCAGCCTTTCTGCGAGGACACGCCAAGTAATAGACGTTTTTTACACTCGCTTAGCACATTCATCGTAGGTACTTTTCGACGCGTAGCTTTCATCAACACCACCTCAATGAATGGCGCTCCTCCACTGTACGGGTTAAGTCAAGTCGATAGGTATTTCTCGTAAGTGTAAGATTCTTGCCCCGTACGTGTATCAGTTGCGTGGCGTCCATAGATCTCGATTTCTATCGGTTTGCCTAAATCAGGCAAATATGGTGTCTCTTCCTACATTTATTAGCAAAAAGTACTTAGTCACACAAGTTACTATGGCGTGCCTAAAGTTGTGTCTGTTGACATGTCACTGATGTGTACTTAAGATTTGGAGTGGACTGGCGGCTGAGGTTTATCCCAACTTGCAATAACATGTGGGCCTTTAAAAGGCGAGTGTAGTACTTACCACTTTTTCCAAGGCCGGCAACGCACCAGCAGTTCTATGGTAGGTAGGTATATGCCTACTATAGGTGTCGCAGTAGAAACAGCAGTCACGAACTTTCAACTGCTTTGCAAGTGTGTGCGGGTTCCTTGCGATGTTATCCTTAACCAATATTATACTTCAGTAACAGTAGTTTCATCGGCTATCCGCGCCAGAACTCAGCACCGCAGTGTTGCTTGCGGCAGGATTAGCGAATACCTAAGATATATGCCTATATGGTGATAGTGATCCGGACAGACCCTGCACAAGGTCCTACCATCCGCAAAACAACTTTACTTACAATCGTGTGAACGTTTACCATCGCCCGAATCAACAGATACTTTTAAGTGCCAAAAGCTAACGGTGTTGGGTTAACTGACTGAAACGCTTATATTGCGGCGCATATTTGACGCAGCGGCATGTAATTTTGCGATTATGACCAGAGATCGGACAAATTTGCGTCATTGCTCGCAATAATGTGGACATGACTCCAAAATTAATCAAATATGTCAAAATACATATATTAAGATTAAGTATATCCAAGGAGGTTTTATACCTATAGAACTAGAAATCTTTTTTGTCAGAAATAATAATCATATCTAGCAGGATCGCGATTTCTTTATTATATAAAAAGATTTACGAGAACGACAACTGCCACTTTAATTAACATTTTGCTAATAATTTTATGCATAAATTTTTATCTCCGGGAGTTCAAAATTATTGATTAAATGATTAATTATTTGATTAATTTTTGAGTCATGTCCACATTATTGCGAGCAATGACGCAAATTTGTCCGATCTCTGATTATGACGCAGGATCACTTTATTTTAATAAATCGTTGTTTTCTCGTAGACGAGGCGCTGTGCAGCCACATCTGGTCGATCTGCTACCAGGCGGAGAGCCTGTTCTCGCCGCGCGCGGCCGCGCCGTGCGGGCGGCGCTGCTCCGTGCGCGTGCCGCCGGCGCGCGCCTCCGCGCTGCCCGTGCTGCTGGGGCAGCCCGCACCCATGACGTGAGTCGGAGAACCTTATTTTCAAAGTAACTAATCCGCGATTACCACTCGAAAGTCCGTTCGTGTTTCGCTACTCAACCCAAAGTGGTTAGCGTCCGCAATACCGGTCCAAACCCTTATTTTATTGCACCATGACGTTCTAGGTCTTCCTCTACCTCTTTTACCTTCGATTGTTTATTTTTAAATCTTAAATACGTCCAAAATATTCCGTTATTCTTCTTTTGATTATCAATTCGACTTCCTTTGTCTTTTTCATTCTTTTTAACATTGACTCATTTGACAAACCAACTTACAGCTTATTTTTAGCCAAGTCGCTTCTTGCAGCAGCAATGCAATGACGGTCTTTCCAAAAGCGCCGGTAGTTTAAAGAAAATACTTGTAAAAGACGAGTCCTTGGCGGCAAATTTGCAAAATAGACCGTTGATTTGGAATATTCCAGGGCATCGGGCGCGTACTGCGTGGAGGACTTCGTGCCGCCGTTCTGCCCGCGCGCGGCGGGCGGCGAGGGCGGCGAGGGCGACGCGCGCTGCTGCCTGGACGCGCAGTACGCGGCCGCGGCCACGGCCGAGCCGCCGCGCAAGCGCCCGCGCCCGCTGGTGCGCCTGCGCGCGCGCCGCGTCAAGAACATCGCCGAACTTGACGACACCGCGCTCCGCGACGATCCCGCGCAATAACTTTATCGTTTTGACGAAAACGCTGTTACTACGAACGCTTCGACACTCGTTGAAAAAGTCCTTACAAATGTCACTATAGAAAACTGATATTTTAGGAATGTGCGCAATAGTAGGTTTTTCGTAGTATAGTAAGACAGTGTTCTTCCGATTGCTTTCTGATTTTGATGCAATGTCAGCAACTGAGCTCCGAAAAGGGGCTGATCTAAACTTTATACCTATTTATGCATTCAGTTTCCAGATTTTATTTCTTTTTTAGGTAGCCTATTTTGACATCCCACTGCTGGGCTAAAACACTTAGTACATTATATTGAGGGAGGTAAAATAAACAATGTCTCAGATCGCAGGAACTTGTCGCACGAGCCAAAGGCGAGGGCGATAAACATGCTATCTGGGGCTTTCTTTATCACCACCCGAGGTGTGTACACAACTTTACGTCTTCCCCTGGCCAGGAAGTGAAAATTTACGCTCACGTAGCGGGCAGTAAATTACTACCTTCGGCCCGGGGTACGCGTGCTTTACAAGTTATGTATTTCGATGAATTGGACTGGTATGTTTGTAATGTAAATATTAATTGCGTTGTTGTAGAGACGTAAAATATGCAAGTACAAAAATACACGAAGTCCTTTGAAAGTTTGTCACAAAGAAAGTTACTCACCACGAAGGTTCCAATGTAAGATTGTCTATGTAATGTATAGTAACATCTCGTAATGAGTATCACGACTAAAATCCAAATTCTAAAAGATTTTGTTATGGGCTCGCCCAGAAAATATGTGATCATGTTTGGCCTACTTTTGCCCCCGCCCCCTTGGTGATACTTGTTGATTATAACGCTACTGTGTAAAAAAAATACACGAGATGTGTTCTCGGACACCCCCCTCCCCATCATGATCATTCGTAATATTTTGCTGACCCCCCCCCCCCCCCCCCCCCATAACGATCACATGATTTCTGGACGAGCCCTATCAAAAGCGTAGGCTTCAAGTTGATCGCTGTTTGTAACCAAGGAGACTTGCTTTAATATAATGATCAACGTTAATATTTAAAAAATTAAAATAGGTTAAATTTGTATAGTATTTGGGCGTGAAGAAACTTTAAGCCAAAGAAGTAATAAATTACCACATAAGTAAAACAATTTTGTATGATTTAAGGAGTAATAAAAAATATTTTCCTAAGAAACTAATTTATTGAATAAAATAACGTCTAATCCATTTTTTCAAAACAATTTACATTAACTGAAAAGCATATATTGACGACCTGATGACGGTTTTCACCTTTACTATGAGGATATGGAGTTTTACCAATCCTGCAACAATGGACATGGGCGACACAGTGCACTAAGAATAAATCAAGACATTAGTTTCCGATAATTTTAAAGTATCCAAAAATTGCCTATAATATTTAGCCTTAACTTCAATTTGTTTTCAACTATTTCAACCCATAAATTAATGAATACTCAACAAGAAGAAAGAGAGAAGTTAAAGATGAATTTATGCAGTGTGCTGGAGTCCATTCAAGCTTCCTTAACTAAGAAGTCAAATCAAATGCAATCTAAATCGCGGGGGTAAAATCGAGGACCCTGTTCCACTTTACTGTCAGCTCTTGTTACCAGCCATTAGCAGAGAGAGCAGGGCTGCTTTTTCTTTCTCCTTCTTTCGCACGACGTCGAGCGCTCGGTTCTTCCACGTGCTCTTACGCAGCTTTATGGGCCGACTGCCGACGTAGCGACCTGTCACATAAAGTATGCTTAGCTAACTTTAACTTACCCAGTGTTTTGATGTATGGAGCATAATATGATGGCATGCAGACCTTTAAATACCGTTATTTTTGCGTAACGCTCTTTTTCATAACGTTAGATTACCGAATAGCACTTTTCAATAAAACGTTTTAGGTAGCGCTATTTTTCAGTACGTTATATTACCGAATAGCGTTTTTTAATAAAACATTATTTATTCTGTAGCGGTATTCATTATAACGTTATTAATAGCGATATATATCGATACTTCGGCAAGTGATATAATAACGTTATAGACCATCTCTTTCTTACACTCTATAACACCCGCTCTATATAACGTGCAACAAACATATGCAATGACAAATCTGTACTGTTTTCGTGAATTGTCAAAACATACTTTACAAATTTGTTTCGTGGGACGTTGCGCAATCCATGAATCAAGCGCACGGCACGCCGTGCCGGTACGTGTGCGTGTTCCCAAAGTAAAGTATACCAACGCAGCGGCAACAGCGAGTAGTTCATAATCAGTTTCATAGCGTTATTATACCTAACGCTATTTCATAACGTTATGGTTTTCTTTAAACACAAACGACATATACCGGTATTATATCGTTTTTTTCATAACGTTTTAAAGGTTTATAACGCTATTTCGTAAAGTTACGGTTTTCTTTTCGTTATGATATGATATAACGTTAAGAAGGAATATAGAATTTGTTTGAACGAAATTTTAAACACAAACGATATATACCGCTATTATATCGTTTTTTTTTATAACGTTATAAAGGTCTGATGGCATGGCATGATGATGGCTTGATTATTGGGTAATTAAAAAAGTAGGGTTGTAAGTATGTGTTTACTACAGTTGGGTTTCATCTAGAAAAAAAAACTATTGCAAGCATCTCTTTAAAATTGTAGTTTACTGTATATTTAGAATTAACTTCTCTAAGCAAAGAAACAGAATACTCACCATCCATTTCCTTCATGGCTTTAATGAAATCGCCTGGATCTTTAAAGCTGACGAAACCGAATCCTTTGCTCTTATTGGTGCGCTTGTCCCGGATAACCTTGGCTCTTTGAAAAGAGGTGTACTTGCTGAATGTCCGCGTCTGCAATAACAAATCGTGTTACGGTCAGCAAAACAAAAAAAAACTGACCAACAAACAGTGAGATTTCTTCCTCAATATAAAGAAGTAGTTGCTCCACTAATGAATGAGGCACATAAATTAACTTGATTTTTCATTTTTATTTTTTTAAATCAGCTTTGTATGGCAGCGAGTTTCGTAACATTGTTGGATATTACGTTATGCGTTTCCTTCGCTTAGTCAGTTGAGTCTACACGAGACGAATAAAAACGTATACGTACAAGCAATTCGTCGGTGACGTCATTGCCGAGGTCTCCGCAGAACATGCGGAAGTCGTCGTCGGGCCAGTCCAGCAGCGTCACGTCCTCCCACACCTGGCCGCCCGCCGTGCGCACCACCTGCACCACACACACACACACTTGAAGCTGGCTCTGGCTCTACACCAACTACACGTACAAAGACAATGTGGAACTATACCATATTAGGTAGGTATAGGCCAAAAAAAAGAGCAAGTTCCTGATTTGTTTTATGTGACGCAATTTGAAATAACATTTTGTCGTGACAAATGACAAGTCATATCGGATCTCTCTTTCCAGTAGCTGCCTAATTCCTAGTTTGAAACTCTTTATTATTAACTCTTTATTATATTATTCTTTTTAACGATATTTTCATATTTTATTAGGAAATGTGATATGTTTTTATAATGCAATAAATTCCCTATTGCTAACTAAACCCAAATAAACAAAAATCACTAGTCGGAACTTCACATAATGTATTATTTTAAATCAACTTGACGTTTTGGTTAACTTCGTGGTCGGACAGTCGCGGCTGAAACCTGGAGCTAATTTAAAACAGCCTCTTAAGTGTTCCTGGAGCTAATTTAAAACAGCCTCTTAAGTGTTCCTGGAGCTAATTTAAAACAGCCTCTTAAGTGTTCCTGGAGCTAATTTAAAACAGCCTCTTAAGTGTTCCTGGAGCTAATTTAAAACAGCCTCTTAAGTGTTCCTGGAGCTAATTTAAAACAGCCTCTTAAGTGTTCCTGGAGCTAATTTAAAACAGCCTCTTAAGTGTTCCTGGAGCTAATTTAAAACAGCCTCTTAAGTGTTCCTGGAGCTAATTTAAAACAGCCTCTTAAGTGTTCCTGGAGCTAATTTAAAACAGCCTCTTAAGTGTTCCTGGAGCTAATTTAAAACAGCCTCTTAAGTGTTCCTGGAGCTAATTTAAAACAGCCTCTTAAGTGTTCCTGGAGCTAATTTAAAACAGCCTCTTAAGTGTTCCTGGAGCTAATTTAAAACAGCCTCTTAAGTGTTCCTGGAGCTAATTTAAAACAGCCTCTTAAGTGTTCCTGGAGCTAATTTAAAACAGCCTCTTAAGTGTTCCTGGAGCTAATTTAAAACAGCCTCTTAAGTGTTCCTGGAGCTAATTTAAAACAGCCTCTTAAGTGTTCCTGGAGCTAATTTAAAACAGCCTCTTAAGTGTTCCTGGAGCTAATTTAAAACAGCCTCTTAAGTGTTCCTGGAGCTAATTTAAAACAGCCTCTTAAGTGTTCCTGGAGCTAATTTAAAACAGCCTCTTAAGTGTTCCTGGAGCTAATTTAAAACAGCCTCTTAAGTGTTCCTGGAGCTAATTTAAAACAGCCTCTTAAGTGTTCCTGGAGCTAATTTAAAATAGCCTCTTAAGTGTTCCAGCCCGGAATAGTAATAATAGTTAGAGTGAAAATCGCGGAAGTTTAAAAAATTACAAGTCAATGTAAAGCGAAAGAGTGGGTGTCGGCGTGGTCACCTTCCGGTGTTTCTTCTCCTTCTTGTTCTTGGGCACGACTGCCTCGGGGACGAGGAGCGGCGCGGGCGCCGGCGCGGGCGCGGGCGGCGGCGTGGGCGAGCGCGGCGCCGGCAGCGGCGCCGGCGGCGGCGCGGGAGACCGCTTCTGTACACCAAACAGAAAATCATACAACCATAAATCATAAATTATTGCCTTTAATTATGAGGTGTGAATACTGTCAATACGCTGATGAAACATGTGAGCAGCAATCAACAACACACATTTGATTTCTATAAATGTTTCTTGCTTCTTTTACATTTTTGAGTAGTGTATGGTGAAGTCGTCATGCGACTCCTCATTATATGTAGGAAATAAAAAACCTAACATCTAGTCTCATTTGATTCAAATAATACCAATCTTAAAAATAATAAAAATAGAAAAAATAACCTTGTTTTGCACTGATCGCTATTAAATAGTGTCTGACCGAAACATTATTTATTGCCCTAACCGAAACCAAAAATTCGGTTTTGACTACAGTTTCGGCCGAAACCGAAACCAAACCTTTTATAAATGTGATTAAAATGTTGAATAAAATGTTAGTGAGCCGTTTTTTACTAAAGAATGTATCTTTATTTTTTATTTGGTGATGACAATCCGGCTAATCGTTGAACCGGCGCATTGCGAAACGACCCTGTCATTCAAAACGGCTAGTCGAAATGTAATACGGCGGCTCAATACAATCCGCCTGCGACGCATACACCAATTTCAAAGGTAGCTATAAAAAATCCAGCATAGTATGTAACTTTTCCTTACCCGTTTTTTACTCTCATGCTTCTCTTTCTCATCCTCTTTGGGCTGTTTGTAAAGCTTGGGCGCAGCAGACAGCACAACCGGCTGAGGTTTGGGCGGCGGCGGAGGTAGCTGTGGGCCCGGCATGCCGGCTCGCAGGAATGCCTGGAAGTCTGGCATCGGCATCCCCGGCATGCCTGGCATTCCCGGCATTCCAGGCATACCTGGCATTCCTGGCATGCCCTGCATCATGCCTGGCATTCCTGGAGGGCGAAGACGTTGTTGTACCTAGAAGAGGAAACATTGGAATTACACAAAATGAGAAACATAATGTTATGAGCGGATACATTCTTCGGGCCTTCTTTGTTGAGTAGACTATGGGATAGCAGTAATCTATTTACTATCAATAAATATGTTCGTGTAGTTAAATGTGTTAGTTTCTTCCATGCCGGTCTGTGGTCTGGGAGTAAAGAAAAAACATAGAATGTACCAGGTGCTTCTCTTCTCGCGCAGATAATCAAAGTCCATTGAGGGAATGGGCAAAAATCTTAGGAATCATGTTATAGGTGATGCGGCTGGCAAACAATTAACTTTTTTTATTCCCCTTTCTGCCTATACCCCACAATCATGTTAAACGCGGCCTTAAGGTTTTGTTACCTTGGGCTCTGTGTACAAGGGATAAAGACGTGACTTAAGTATGTATTTATGTAAATATATTATAAATCTAAGAAACAGGAACAAACATTCAAATATTTCATACATAATATCTGCCCCAACTGGGATTCAAACTCAGGACCACAAGCTTCATAGACAGGTTCGGTTATCTCTCCACTAAGCTATTTGATCAGTACTGACTGTCAGCATAGAAACTATTTGGTGGGATAGGGAAATTCTTAGTGGACTAAGCTAAGTATACTGGTTGGTCGAGATATGAAGTCATACCGAGGCTGGCACCATCATGCTGGGCATGTTGGGCGGCGGCGGCGGCGGCGGCACGGCGGGGAACATCATGCGCGGCGCGGCGCCGGGCTCGAAGCTGAGCATCGCGGGCGGCGGCGGCACCGCGCGCTCCAGCCGCTGCTGCACCGCGCCGAACGTGCCCGCGCCGATCACCGCCCGCGGACCCTCGCCCGATATCTCCGCTTCGAACCTTTATACACAATGCGACCGTTCAAACGACTTCACTTTCACTTGGAAGTGGCGATGATTATAAGTCTACGTTTTCTCACTGAACGCTTGGACGGACCTCCGCAGCCTAGAGAACTTAGGATTTCTTTCCCCATAAAAAAATAAATATCTCCAGTGGCGTAATTATAACGTCTGGGGCCCGTGGCAAATTCGTCAAATGGGGCTCCTTCCTCAATATAAAGAAGTGCATCAGCGTCCCTTTTGTGCTCTAAACTAAGCCAGTTGGGGGCCCCGTAGAGCTAGGGACCCCTGGCATTTTGCCACCCCTGCCACCCTATAGTTACGCCACTGAATGTCTCCTTGTAATCAAAAGTGACGTGGAAATCTTAATCTCATTCCAGTGGATGAAGGGCAACACTCACCTAGACATTTCATCTTGCATCTGCTGGTATTTATTGGAGTCGTCCATGGTGCCGCTCCGACCTTAACCTTAAAGCAGTCCAAAAGAATTACGTACTAACGAGAAAATACGTTTATGATATTAAACAATAGCGCTCCCGATACGTACTCTTTGGAACATTTTCATAGGATTTAGGTATAAGTACATCGACCAAAATCGTAAAAATAAATCCAATGAATTTAATCGCGATCGCATCATCTATTTGACACAACAATCAGTCAAACAAATGTCACCTCATCAATTCAGGGTTACCAAATCTCAAAAATATTTATCCCTAAAGTTTGTGTCTATAACCCCTAAAATCGCCTTAATTATTGAGTAGCCCCCCTAAAAAATACATAAATATAAATTCTTTATTTTTTATTTTTTTTTATTCTTAATTATTTTATCCTGAAATGTATTTATAACAACCTTAAAATTACATTAATAATGTTATAATTCATAATGATTTAGAAATAATATGTTGTATTATGACAATAAAATGACCGCCAGTGGCGCCAGTATTGCTGCCAGTCACCACAGAGGGCGCGTTCCACTAAGCGTTCACAACGATCACGCTCACGACCGCAGTTTTTTCCCGTTCCACTTGCTTGTGAGCGTTACTGTCGTAAACTCAAGTGGAATGGATTATAGAGCGTTTTGAGCGTGGAGGTAAATAATACAAATGGCGAATTAGTAAAAAGAAAGCAAAAGATTTAAGAGGTTAGGTTATAACCTGTAAGCCTTGAAAATAAACTTAATTAATTATTGTTTAAATCGAATTATATTGAAAAAAATTATAATTTAATTTTTTATATTTAATATCAGTGGTGTTTTTAATTAATTTACGTTCAAATGTTATTAAAATGTCTAAATTATAATTCACTTCTACTAAAATATCTCGTTCCGCATGAAATAACGTCAGTTTCACGGTCGCCATTTTTGATACTTTGCCTTTTGAAAATACCGCTAATTTTCTCAACGATCACTTCGACCCACCTTTTTAAATGGGTCGTCGTGAGCTTCGCGTGAGCGTAATTCAAGACGTTAAAAGTGATGTTTTCGCCGCGACCATAACGACCGCGGTCGCTATGTGGAACGACTAAAGGAGCATTTTGATCGTTGTGGGCGCTTAGTGGAACGCGCCCAGAGTGGTTGTAGAATTACGAACTAGATGTCGTTATAAGTCGCTAGGTCAAGAAATAAATATTAATATTATCAACAAAAAAAAAAGTCAAAAAGTCCCTGAAAATACCCCTAAAAATTTTAGGCCCCTAAAAAAATCCCATCTCACTTATTTACCCCCTAAATCTGGGGGGAAAACCCCTAAGTTGGGTACCGACCGTGCATCAATTGTTACACAGACAAGATAGACACTTTTTTTCTGCAGCAACACAACAGAAGGAAGCAATGGAAGCAACAGACACCCAGTTTATAGTATGTCTAGCAAGTAAAGTAAAATAACCACACAAAAATAAAGACGCCGTGATATAAACATCCTATAGTACACTACTTTCAAATAAAAATAATTTATGAAAAATAGTGTATAGGCAGCCTAAAGCTATTCTTTTTTTTTGACGCAACCTCTTTGTACGTAGCAATTCTCTTTGTGACAAGTTACGATTTGATGGGAATTTGACAATCATTGACAAATTTGACAATTCAATTTGACGTTGATGAGCACGGCAAGTGAGTGAAATCCTATTCAAATCTTATTGAAATAATTTTGTGCGCTATAAACAGCGTTTTCATTAATTTCTTACCTTTATATTTAACGAACAAAAGTACAATGATTGACGAAGACAACAAGACACTGTGGTGCGGTAATTTGCCCGAACAAGCCACCGAAGAGCTATTGTATGAATTGTTTCTTCAGGTAGGTAAACTTTGATGATTATTATTATTCATGCAAAATATTTCTTGTTCCAAAATCATAATTTCAAAATTATCTATACTTTTACAGGCAGGACCGTTGGAGAAAGTAAGGATACCGAAAGAACGAGATGGAAGGCAGAAAAATTTTGCTTTCATTACCTACTGTCACGAAGTGTCCGTGCCCTATGCTTTAAACTTATTTCGAGGGACGGCGTTATTTCACAGAACATTATCACTGCAGTGCCGAGGCCGAATGGCGCTGTTGCCGCCTCCGATACGCTGCTACGGCCCAGATCCGTCACTAGAATTTGTTGCTCAGGCTAATGTAGCGCAACAATTTGCAGAAATGACTGATCGATTACAAGAAGAACATAGAAATGTGTATACTCCTAGACACACAAATGATCTTAATGACAAACTAGTACAAGCTAGTTTACAGGGTAATTGGAGTCATAGACACCACCCCTACAGGTCTGACAAGGCACACAACCGTGACAACAGAGACCATGCTGACAACTATCACCACGGCCGCAATAAGTATGGCAATAGCAATTGGAGAGATAGGCGAAGTCAAAAGAAAGGCAATTATCATAGACGAGACTGATTATATTGTATATATAACTTTCATTTTTTTAAAAAGCTGTATACATATGAGTTTTAATACAAAGCAGTTATACCATCAATAAAATGTTAACAATGGTAATTTAAAGTTATTCTTATACCTTGTTCAGACACTAAACATAGCATAGGTACTTAATGCATGTGAAATGTTAATTATGGGTTTTATTTCACATCTGTTCATCCAATATCATACCCATTTCATCTAAAAAAATGAAGAATTTTCCCTGAAATAATAAATTGTTTAGCTTTACTTTAAAATCTAATTTCTCATTATTAACATATACATTGACAGTATGAATTTTAAAAGAAGCTTACCTAATAAAGAAAAATGAAATACCTAATGTTATTCTAATCAGCCGCTAAAGCAGACAATCACAGATAGTTAGATACACAAGGTAGTTATTTATTTATATTTGAGGATTTATCCCCCATCTATTGTCTTTGCTATGTGATAGGGGTTGTAACAGAATACTTACTAGATAATTTTTGTATTTGTGTATTACAAATGACATAATTTCCCAAATTAGAGCAATAGAGATAATGTATAAAGCTATCGCAATTGCTTTCTGGTCTATACCAAATGTATCCAATGTCAATATCTTGAATAACAGGTAGCTCCCGAGCACGCCGCGAACGACCACAAAAGATACAAAATATAAGACTTCTACCATTAAGAATACTATGCTCTTCTCAAATCCCATGTCCCTAAGAAACCTGAAAAAAGAAAAAAAGCTAATTTTCGATTTCTTGGATGTCGTGGCCTTTCTAACAATAGCCTAAGTCCCCACCGTAATTTTGCACACACCATATCCGTTCATGAGTGCACGAGTGTGTGGCGTCAGAAGCGCTGCCGGGAACGCATATACCGTAAAGTGTTAAATACTTATATATAATACATACATACATACATAAATCACGTCTATATCCCTTACGGGATGGACAGAGCCTAAGGTAACAAGACCTATAGGCCACGTTTAGCATGATTGTGGGCGTATAGGTGGAAAGGGGAATGAAAATAGTGATGGATTGCCAGCCGCATCGCCTATAATGTAATGTATATAATTTTGCTTTCGTGACTTTCGCTCAGTGTCGCTGTCATAATTTTGGAACCGTTTGAACGCACATGTGTGTTTGCGGCATCTGATGAAGAAACCTGTACGCGTTCGCGTAAAACGCCTCGATTTTATGATTATAACAAACAGAGTAGAGTAACAAAATAATCTCGTAGTCGTAGTACGGTCGCCATCAGATATATATATCGTAACGGGCGGCGTCCTCAAATATTTCGGAGCAGCATTCAATTTCAATAAATTCATTAAAACTAGATCAAATCAAATCAAAATTATTTAATGGTAACACGCGCATTTTCAATAAATAAGGTACGTTCAATAAGATATCACGAAACACAGATCGTCAAAGGTAGGTATCGATGCAGCCAGGCTCATCATAAAGATCTGAACATTTGTGGAAAATATACCTTAAGTTTGTAAGAAATAGTTTAAATTACAGTGAATTTTGCATGCAAACGAGTTCACTATACATATAGGCAGAAATCTTTCATTTTGGCATGACGTATGAGCCCCATGTCTGTTTTATAGACTTATCTAAGCTATATTTTCCTCAAACGATCAGAACTTTACGATCAGCCTGACTGCGTCGATACCTTTGACGATCTGTGCTTCCTGATATTTTTACCTCATTGAAGGTTCCGAATTTATTGAAAAGTCGCTGCTCTTAATATTTATGACGAATTGCGTGTTGTGATGTTATTAACCATTATGTAGTGTAGGTAACGAATTTATTGAAATTTAGATGCTGCTCCGAAATATTTGAGAACCTCGCCCGCTTCGATATATCTGCTGACCACTGTACTTAAGCTACACATTTGACACTTCAACGCGACGCCCAAAAGGTTTCTGGCGCCAAAAAAATTCAAACGAAACACTCAGTATAATTGCTGCGATAAATGCTGCGTACGCACCATCTAATTTGTAGTAACGGATTTGTAAGCTCCATCAGTGCAATGGTACACGCAAATGTACATCCCGTCCGTTCTTTCTGCGTATAAAAATCTATGGCCACAAGGGAGCAGACATGATGAAATAGGATCAGTTTGCTTTCTCTCCAATACAATAGGCACCAGAGTAAATCGAATGCGAAGTAGCCCCAAGACCATATCATCAACAGGTAGTGCGATACTAGAATGGGATCTGGAAAAAAATATTATCTACTAGAAATCTATTAAAGTACTTTCTTTAGGGAAAAGATATGAGGTACCCAACACCATACAATAGCATACCTACTAGAGCCCAGTGGATAAACGAGTCCCAAAACACTGCCTTGCGAGCTGCTCGCACTCTACCCCGAAATTAGGTACGCAGGTAAAATCACTACATACCTAGTAGGTATAAAACAGTCGCTTTCTCTGTCCCTATGTATGCTTAAATCTTTAAAACTACGCAACGGATTTTGATGCGGTTTTTTTAATAGATAGGGTGATTCAAGAGGAAGGTTTATATGTAGGTATATACATGCATAATATACTGTGGGGGCGGGTCGCTAGTTTTGTATAAAAAGTGGGTAGGCAACTATTATTGCTCTTCAGATGTCATAGGTTAGGCTTTGCCAAGTACATAGTACCTAATACTTCTGCACCTTCGCTACCTTAAAATGAGAGTGATCGCAATTAGGTATTCATTTATCTATCGATTGACATTTGCCTACTGGCAGCACTGTTTAAAATTTAAACTATCTACCTTGATCGAAATTTGGCAGAATCATCAATAATCTGATGGAGCCAATATTCCCAAAAATTCAATTGAGTTGCCTAGATGATGCTGTTTTTTAGAAACCTGCTTACCAGTAAATCGGTGCAGGCAGATATTCCCAATATCGCACTGTAGAAGTCCCGTTACAGACGCGACCGTCCCATGGACTAGAGTAACTGACCGCGAATAATATTCCGGAGTCTTTTCTGGCACCTTTTCTTTACACTTGAAGTAAGCCCAGGTCCAAAATAAAAAGGACGAGAGCTTCAACAAAGTTTGAAAGCTCAGCTCTGGCAAATACATGGCATCCTGCATTCGGGATTGTTTACTATTGTTTGGGCTATTGTTTAGTGTTTATATAATGATAAGGTTATGTTGGATTGGATTGTTGTTGTGTCAATTTGACAAAATATAAATTGAGGTTTTCAAGCAGGTTATGGTTTTCTACATAGAGCTTTGTAAATATCAACAATACCTACTAATAGTGTTGCTACACTATATAGTACCAAATTGAGATCTATAGGTAGGAACGATATTTAAGTTGATCCTGCAATATTTTTAATCGAGTTGTTTACCGTGAGTTGGACCAAGTTACTTTGACAATAGCTTTATCCATAATCGACGATTTTGACTTATATAGGGGTGCGAGTCGGGTTACCTCCGCGTGTGATCAAGAGCTGCGGTTCGTTTTTGGATCCGTCCGAGGGGAAGTGCAGTGCTTGTTCCGGTGCACCCTGGGCACCGGTTAATGATTTCCTGGCGGTCTCCGAGGGATTTCATTATCCGTTGGCTAAGAGCCCGACAGGGGGGGGGGGGGGGTCTTATGACCATGTTCTACCGTACAACGTTGCCGACATTTTTGTCACAAGATTTTTGAATACTGTACTGTACCTTGACATTGGCGAAATCATCGCATGGTTCGATGGGGCCATATTAGAAAAGAAGAAGAAGAAGACTTATATATTTGACAGAAACCTAGTAACTTTCTTTTTCTACGGTAAGTAGGTAATGTATGTAATACCTAACCGGAGCTAGGCGTGTCACAGTCTTAGAGGTCACACACAATAGATCCCTGATAGCTTAGCAAGTGCCTACTACGAATGAATAATAAGGCTTACTATTATTCATTCGTATGCTTAGTATTACCGACATATACCGTAGCTATATAGGTATGTTGCGGGTTGTTGTAGGTACCTTCCCAATAGGTAGGTATGCGTCGTCGTAACCTAGGTTATGCACGAATAAAAATTAAATAAGTCAAATAAAGGTTAATCATTTAATTCTCGTCTATTAAAATCTTATAAACATACATATAGTTTCATATTAATGTATATTCGTATAGTCAAGAAAAGTTCGCTCCGTTGGAGGATAACAATAAATCCAAAAAATGTTTGTTTGTTTATAAATAATAATCTAATTTACTACAAAAATACCTTTCGCACAGTTCAGTCATTTAAATGCACAATTTAATAAGACACTTGTTTTTGAAATAATGGACACGATTAGATGAAAAATATGAAACTGTAAACATTTTCTCAGTTCACATTAGCGGTCCTAGGTTGGGACAAATATCAGACTTCAGAGTATTTCTACCGTCATCGCAGTTTATCGAGGAATTTCTGTATGGCTCGGTAGCGATTGGGCTGCATGGACTCTTTGAGCATGGGACGGAACCTGTCGTCTTCGAGTAGCTCGAGGCAGAGCAGGCGCGCGTGCATGCGGGCTTCGGCGCAGGCGTCGGCGAGCAGCTCCCCCGCGGCGCGCAGCAGCAGCGCGCGCGGCTCCGGCGGCAGGTCCAGCATGGGGCCGGCGCCGCGCCGCTGCACCAGGCTGGTGAGCGCGCGCGCCGCCGCCGCCCGGCACGGGCCCGCGCGGTGCCCCGCGCCTCGCCGCGCCAGCGCCATGGCCGCGCGCGCGCTGCTGCTGCCGCACGCCACGAGCACCAGCGCCGCCGCCGCGTCCGCTCGCAGAAACCTATTCACGTCGGCGCAGCGCTCTAGCAGCGCCGTGACCGCGTCCTCCAGCTCGGTATCCAGCGAGCGCCCCCGGTGCTCGAACAGAGTCCCCATGGCGGCGCACGCGGTCCGAGCGACGCGCGAGCGCAGCGACCTCACGTGCGTGGCCGCCGAGCGGACCACCGCCCGCCAGCTCGCCGCCGGCGCTCGAGCTCCCTCGTCGGCCGCGAGCCGCTCCACTTCTGTCAGTGCGTTGACTATCATTTCCCAATCTTCATGCTTTGCCGGGACGAGACACTCGTTCAGCGCCGAGCGCACGTCCCGTTCGCAAGCGAGAGGCTTTTGGTTGTACACGTCGCTCTCGGGTTCGGGTGAGCGTTGCCCACTCTTTATTGGGCTCACTGATTCACTTCTGCTCCTGGACGAAGGGGTGACGGGAGATGACAGTCTGCTTTGGGCTCGAGAGAAAGGCGATTCTGCTCTCGTGAAGTTCAATGATTTTTGGGATTTTTCTTCTTCCGCGTTCCTATGAAGGGAATTGTTGTCATTTATATTGATCTCATTTTGCGAGTCGACACTTTTGATCGACTTCTCTGAGTAATCTTCGACGCGGATGGAGGGTGAGCGCGGTGGAGGCGGCGCGTCATCGACTTCATCCACGGGAATGTCGACTAAAGTAGTTTCTCCAAAAACTAAACTTTCCGGCGTCATCCTTTTATTTTCATCCTTTTCCTCTATAACATCTTCACAGGTAGCGGTGAGAGCGCTCGAATCCCTGTAATAAGAGGGACAAATTGAATTATTTCCACGTTTAAGGGACATTATGTATACGTAGCGTTGATAAGCGTTTGTTGTTAAGTCAAGTGTCGAGGGGTCGTGAGTGAAGTTGATTACCGCGTGTGCGAGGGTAGGTCGGCGACGAGGTCGAGCGCGAGCGGCGGCGCGGGGGGCGGGGCGGGCGCGACGGCGGAGCGCGGGCGGGGGCAGCAGCACAGCAGCATGGCCGCCTGCCGCCGCGGCGCCTCCGCGACTGCCGACACCCTGCCCGCCGCCAGCACGCCCGCCGCATGTAACTACCTACCGCGATCGATCGCCAACACATGTTGATGAACTCACCACTCTACCTGCACATTATGCAGATTAGGTAACATTCTCGGAAATTCCCCCGTTTGCCGCCCGTCAAGGAACAATGTGGGCCTACCATTAGCAAAAATTAGAAGTCGTGTCGCAGTTTAGCTATTGTAATTGTATAAACGGTATTAAAAAATAATGCGCCATGGCCTTGGTGATGTCCGCTCGTTACTTAATCATGCGAATACAGCATCGTCATAAGCAGGAAGCTAAGGGAAAGCTAAAGACTGCGGTAACCTAAGTAAAGGCGGAAACAAATGCTATTGTTGAAAGCTGGTGTTGTACCAACTCGCAAAATAGGAAGAAACTAATAGAAAGTTAAAGAAATGTATTTCGAAACTAAGAAGAACTTAAGAAGTTTTATTTAGCATTATTGGCTCTACGGTAAATTTTAACTGCTTCACTAAGCAGGTACCTAATTAACCATGGAACAATTTGCTATTCAGAACGTTTTGATCTTATTGTGACCAGGCCATAGCGAAGAGGAACAGAACCTAAGTACTCCGCGATTACCTACTGCCAAACTTAGTTATTTGGAGTTCGAGTATGGAAGTTTCTAGGGTCACCTAGAAATTATTCAAACAAAGTAATGTACCTGCAAAGAGCAGGTAAATTTATTTTTACAGCAAACCTAATATTTTTTAATACAGTAAGTACAAGTCTACAATTTAAGAGCTATTAGCGGCTGTTTGCGGAGCCAGAAGTGGAGCGATCCAGCGATACGGTAAATGGGTCGTCCATGTATACCGAGAATGGAAGCCGGCCAATAATTTCAGTCCCGAAATGTAGGTTAGTGGTGCCACGCAATTACGGGAATTGGTCATGTGTGCTACCAAATAATCGATATTGTATGTAGAGTTTAACAGCTGATTGTGTTATTATCGTTTTATTGAATAAAATGATATAAAGGAACCTCCTAATTCTGAAAAGGAACATATTTACTTCCGTACTCTAATCAAGTTACCTACCTAGCGGTTAGTTAATGAAGTAAATTAGGTTCCCATTTTGGGTTTTCGTTTTGTCGGATAAGCGGATTTTACCGGGAGTCCGAATATTGAAAGCGAATCACCCTGAAGAGGGAAATAGTAGAGTAACTAGATAAGATGGAAGAAAGTTTCAACCCTATTAATCTTGTCACCTAGTATTTCGACCTAGTCGAGGTGTAGATTCTAGCAGTAAATTCTAGCGATACCTACACAGATTTTAACCATTTTCGAATCGTATCTTACCGTCCCTCTCACTCTCAAATTAATGAGTAACTTAATTTGAGCGGAACGGCACGAAACGAACTTCCAAAATCGAATTTCGGAGTTTAATGCGTTCTCTACATGATCCTTCGAGCCGGATGTATTTGCACTAATCACTCACTAACATTTGAACTATGAACTTAAATAAACTCTCCGATTAAGCAGGTGACTCAGCACTTGGCCAAGCAATTTCCTAGAAAGCTCATTGTTTTTAGGAAATAGTGCGTAATAAAATGAAAACATTAGGTTGCCTTGGCCATAAAAACGCACGTTGACATTTGGAGGCCAAATTTTTGCGCATTTTCTATAGAATGTTTTGCTTCGGCCTCGACCGTTTCCTTCAGTCGTAATAATTAGTTTTATCGATCAGCTAGGCTCAAATAGGGGTGACTGACTCAAGTCAACGGTGTAATTGCCATTCTTATTTGTGCCAGTTTCATGTGATAACCATCGACAGCCGGTAACAACCACAATTCAATTTAGAAATCCCCATTCCGAATGTTAGGGGCGCCGTTTAAAAATAAGGATCGCGTGGTTAAAAATTGGGGTCGCAACAAATCGCTACCATTAAAATGTCACTTTCGTCGTCTAGACATCTTGACCAATGTAAAGTTTTGACCTGAATTCAACAGTTAACCTACCGGAAAAAGTCCTTTTTGCCCGACTATGGCCTTTGCCATCCAAACCTTTCCAAAGGAGGGTTATTAAATACCTAGTTTTGTTACTAAGTAGGTAGGTACCTGATTACTTAGTTCGTTCTTTCTCTGATAAGTACTGTTGAAGTTTTCGATATGGTAGGTAAATATAAGTATAGTACTCATACACAGTGAAATTTTAAATTCTTCCGCAATCAGGGTTGACAATCAACTATACCTACCTACTGATTCCGCGGCTATTATAATCTAGTAAAATAATATTTCATTAAAAAAAATTAACCGCCCCCCCCCCCCCACGTATTCATAAAAAAAAAATATTTTTTTGCCAAAAATGCCTTACATCATTTTGGAAAATAGGTAGTTAGGTAGCTGGTATAATATTCTTAAAACTGATCTAAGAGCCACCGCAAGTAAACGGGCTTTCGGATGAGAAAAACCGCATCAAAATCGGTGCACCGGCTTGAGAGCTATGATGCCACAGACAGACAGACACACACACACAATTATGTCATTCAACTCTCTTAGTCCAGCTGTAGAAATTAAGATTCTTACCTTACTTAAGTAACTTCAACGGAAATATAATTCCAGTTTAAGTACGTATTCCAGTTTAAGAGGAATGTTGTCACTCAAATCTATCTATATGTAATGTAGTACGCAGGGGGTTTCGGGGGTTGATCTAAAGTAGGTTTAATGTTTAGAAAACGTACCTACCAAAAAAAAAACCGTTGTAGATTATGTGGCATCGTAAAAAGTCATCAAAAGTATCTATTCTCAAGGTTTGCCAGATGTAGTAATTCCCAAGCAAGCAAGGTCAACATCCAAGTTATTAAAAAAGACGAAGCAAAGTAAATTCTTAATGAAGGAAACGGATAATTTCATTATTAGAAATTTATGACTCCTAGAATGGTATTGACCTGCAAGATTATTGACCCTGACATATATCATAAATCACCTACTTTACCTACCTATGACTTTAGTAAAAAATATTTACTTCACTGAAAAAATAATGTGACCGAACCGAACTAAGTATTATTTTTTATTTCTTTGAGCTGTATTTGTATTATTGTTATGTCTCCTGTCTCCTGTGATACACGTGATTGATACTGATGATTAGATAGGAATGAACGAAATTCTGACCTTAGCTGGACCCAAAACCTTTGACAGCAAGACTGCAAACTGCATAAGAGCTGAGCATTCAAAGAAAAAACCAATTAAAAAAAACTTACTTGTCACTTCTTGAAATCGGTAACAGCGGTTTTTGCGAAGAATCCCTTTCCAATTGTGAAATACCTGTGGACAGACAATTTAATAGATATTGTTCCATGGAACTCCTAAATATTTTGTATGGAAGTATGATTGAAATTTAAGCAAAAAATATCTTAGTTCTGTGGAACATACGCTGATTACGTTAGGTATCTCGTAAAACACTTCTATTTAGTTTTGAAACTGATTGATCGTTCGTTAATTTTAATTAAACACGTATGATTTGGGGCGCCGCTGAAGGCGCTATTGAACTATGATCGATCATGATAAACTTACTTGGCAGAGGTGCGGAGTCTGGCAAAGGCCTCAAGCGTCTTGGAGGAAGGGGCGCCGCTGGAGATGGAGTCGATCTGGCTCGCCGCCGAACAGGTACCGGGAGATGGGAATTCCTGAATCAAAACCTTCGTTTACCTTTGCCCATTATAATTATTTATGTTAATGGTTCCTGAATATTTAATTTTATTTATTAGTTTATTACCTTGCAACATTACCCGTCCTGTTCTCCACAGGCTTGCTGAGACGCTCTCGCAACTGTAATTTATTTTCATATTTAATTTAACTACACACACACACATATATATACTTAAAGCAATAAAACTACACAACGCTTTTATATAAGAATGACAACAATTATTAAAATAACCTTATTGCAGAAAACATCGGCTCTCGAAGTATCAGCAAGTCTTCTTCGAACAGCGGTTAACACTGCTGCAGGACCGGCCGCCTTGGCAAGACATAGAGCGGCACGGAGTTGAGAACTTTGGGCACGTTTCATGTCTCCTGATGCCTACATATGAAGTACAGAACAGAAGACCGTCAATGGCAAGGAAAATAAACAACAATAAATGATTTAATAAACTGTTGTTCCTACCCCAATCATTGCAGGATCGAAGATCAAATCCACTAGATTGTGTAGTGGTATGGTTTGTAGCATCGCATGAGGCAAGGCAGTTGGGGGTGGATCTATTCCTATCCTGGCAATTAGGGCAGGCAGTAGCTTCCTAACGCAGTCTTTGCTCGCACCCCTCAGGAGAGCGCAGACCGCTCCTTCGGCTGGAGCTTTGGCAGCTGACACCTGTCCAAACATAAGGGCCACCTTATAGACCCAGGAAATCTAGTTGTACCACCCCTATCTGGAGGCGTCTGCACTAAAAAGAAGGTTTTAAGTAATTATGTAAATAAATTCATGGACTTATTGATTGCGTCGCAAGTGCTTTCGAGCTTATATAGTGTGTCATTCGGATGTATTTCCTATTTCACGTCGGAACGGCCAAAAGCTAGAACTTACTTCTTCACTTAGAGCCCACATATGTTGCACAAGTGACAGCGCCGCGGGCTCTGCGCGCCTCACATTGTCAGCTTCCAAGAGCGCGCTGTGGAGCTGATCAGCAGCCTTGACAGCTGCTATCCAGTTCTCCTGGATATTTGAAAGAGCTCAGTTTAGTATCGATTACCTACTTAACTAAAGCGTGGGTAGCCCGGAGCATAAGCAATAGCTTCACCAGCTCGCACCACTGAGCTTTTTTGGAATTTATGTGCAAAATTTTAACTAAAATTTACTACGATGAACTTTTCGGTGATGTAAAACAGCGTTAGGAAACCTGTACACAGCACACACCTACGAAGCCGTTCAATGATGCGTGTAAAGGTCCGCAATGGGCGTGGGAACTTTAGCCTAAGCCATGTTATACTAATTGGGGGCCTGTACCCAGCAGTGGGATGTATTTAGGCTGGAGAGGATAAGATGACTACTGACTGCCCACATTCGTAAATTTGATGCAGCAATAATTGCAAAAGCGTGTATCAAACCAAGTAGATACCTAAGCTTACGTCTAAATGGATCTCGTTGAATTTCAATGATTCATTCAGTTAATCACCTCCGAAACAAACGATACCGATGTAGCTTTCACTAGCAAATTGATCCCGTCACGCACATAGCTTTTGGACTAGTTGAACAATTGTAATTCATTTAATTAAAGTACTTTATCACTACTCAAATCGGTAATCATAGGTATACATTAGATACGTGATTCACAGTTCACAGTTAATTTATTGGACTGTTAGTTTAATGGTGAGTGTTTGTGAAATGATAAGAAGTTGTCACAGAAGTCATCAGTCCTTGTACGGTGTCTTAAAATTAATTCGGAACGCTTTCAGCAGGTGGTAGAGTTTTTAATTGTGGTTGACAAAATATTTCCATACTTACATCATTCTATATTTAAAATGTATACGGCGTCAAGGGGATGACTTACTAATTTTGAATCTAAAATTACAATGATTTAACAGGATTTTTCAAACAAGCTAATCCATGCAAACACGTGACGGAATATTCTCGAAAATTCTAAGACACTTCGTATTATATGTACACACAGCAAAATAATGCGGTTAGCACAGCCACGCACACGTCTATGCGTGTTGAGTATCGACATGAACGTTAAGTAGAATCTATGACATGTGAATGTGTGAGTGAGTTCGATCATAAAATCTACCCCCTAAGTACAGATTTTTTAGCAACAAGATGAATGAGCAATGTCACTGTAAATTACCTGTTTATTGAATAAACAACAACTAACTATAAAATAACAATGAAGAAAGTTACAACTATTTAAGTTAGTTTATAATAAATTAAGTAAAAAATAATTACAAATTAAATGAAAATAATCCCCGCCGGTATCGTGTCACACTCAAAGGCTGAAAATGCAATATCTCCGGTTTCAGTTACTTCTACAAAAATAATGTAAAAGTATTTTTTTTATTTAGACTGTCCTAAAAATATTTTACCTAATCTTACATTGGATATTGTCATCCCCAGTGTAAGCGAGAGAACCGAATCGAAGCTTCCTTCGACCTTGAATCTTCAAATTTATGCAATCCCACGCATTGAACTATTATTACTAGCGAAGAGTAGTTACCATCTCACTGATGCGACGATGTTATATTATTATTTCTCAACAAGTCTGAGATTCCAATTCCAAAGCAATATTCCTCACAACCAGCATGGTATCACCTTTCGTGAATATTTTTTAGTGTAGGGTCGCTCCTTGGCTATTCAGTGAAACAAATGGAACTTTACAGAGGTTTATTGTTTACAATATCCAAAGAACAACGTAGTCTCAGGGATAACGTGAGCTTTTTAAGAGAGTTCAGGGCAGAACGGCACTATTGACTTATTCTTTTCACACACACACGCCCAAGGAGCACTAGTACTCCCCTGGACGGACACGAAGGTGAGGACGACGCTGCCAGCGCAGAAGGGGCCGAAGGCGAGGGTCGCAGTAGAGGCGAGCCTTGGGTCAGGATGTCGTCCTCAGGCAGAAGCGTGTCTTCCGGTAGGGTAGTGGAGATGTGCGTTATGCAGCTCAGCAGTTTCAGGCTTTAATTTAGCCCCGATCTGGGTCCCTGTAATTTTCTCGGTGTCAGAGGCGGTCTTCTACGACGAGGGCCCAGGCAGCTCTTCGACGTCCACCAGGGGTAGTGCGTCAAAGAGTCGGCTAGGTCCTCGAGTAAGACTTAGGAACAAATAGGCGAATTTGAATAAGGTTGAACAGTCTGTGTTCGCCGTTAAATTCAAAATGAAGCTACGTTATAATTCAAATTGGAGGCCGTTGGCCCCACGGTCAACGCGCCCCGACGAAACACTTAGACCTAATTTATTAACATGATTTACATTTGAAATTACGCTTAGAATAAAAAGCAATAAAATACAATAAGACACCTTGAGCACTTAGACAATGATAATTAATTTACTCACCATATAACTGGGGATTCCGTACTCGTAGCTTTTATTCTGAAGATTTGAAATAGAGTGTGGATCCCTACGGCGCGCGCGAGCTTTTATAGGAGGCCGCGGTTCCGTATGTATAACTATACTTAATTAAGCGCGACTAGTGATGTGCCACCTAGGGTCTTACGGCAAGTCGTCGATTATCGATCTTTGATTCGACTTTTTACAAGTGTCACCGTCTACCGCGTGACATTCCCCTCTTTCCCGGTGAGAAAATCAACCTAAGTTGATTTTCGGCTATTAAAACTTAGGAGTTATCTATCATACCTCACGCTCACGCTCATCATTCATACTTCTACAAGTTAAAAGAGATAGAACAATAGTATATGCCTACTCCGACCCCTAGGTAAAGGTTGTAATGGAAAGGAGATCTAACTACACATATAGATAACGACTGTCCTCGGGTTACCGGCCGCCCGTAGTACTATTGTAAACAGGTGGAATAAGGCTTATGATTTCGAGTTTCCAACACCGCTCGGTTCCTGAATACAGCTTAGGTAGGGGACTTTACAGAAGTCAGTAGTACTGGTATTAGGCTTAGTTTAAAACAGACGATTCATACATGTGAGATGACCATTCGCGGGTTTCACGACGGTTTCTTGCCTCTAAGTTAGCGCAAGTATCATGGTTGCGTAGCAGCGCGCGGAATGTAAACATCGTTACGAGGTCGCTACGAGTGATTAGATTTTAGTTTAAGCGGCCGGAACGTGTTGCTCTTGCGCTGCTACTAGCGGAATGCGAGATAATTGCGACGGCGCAAGGGGGAGGAGTGATCGCGGACGCCGACCAATGAGGTCATTGCGCGCTGCGGCTCCGCCACGGGCCGAACGCTATCTACGAGTAATTAACCTGTTGGTTTTAATTTGATGTCCTTAATATGCCACGCGCCTAAATTCTTTCCAGATAAGTCCTGTAGTTCAAATACTAATGGTGAACGTTTTTTAATGATCTTACACTTTACAAATTTCGGTGCTAATTTCTTACAAAAGTTAGCGGACTTATCGCTGAGGAAATATGTACGCTTCCATACTAAATCGCCTTCATTAAAGTGCGCTGGTTTACGGCGTGAGTTATACCTCTTAATACTATTCTGATGTGCATTGTATAGCGCGTGCTGGACTTTGTCGAATGTTTCTGCTAGGAATCCTATGTTTTGCGCATAGGCGTCGCGCGGTAAGAATAGTAGTTCATTACCCAATTCATTATCGACGTAGTGTGAACCGCACGTTACCAATTCTCTGCCGTGTACTAAGAAAGCGGGAGTGTAACCCGTCGCCTCGTTTATGGAGTTGTTTATAGCGAATTGTATTTTTGGCAGATTAATGTCCCATGACCTGTGGTCGTTTTGTACAAAGGTAGATACACAAGTCATTATCGTTTTGTTATAACGTTCTGTCAAATTAATATGAGGTGAATAGCGTGCTATAAGAAACTGATTAGGTACCTTATATTTATCGAGGAAGGATTTCAGCTCGCGGCTGGTAAAATAAGTAGCATTATCCATATATATGGTTTGAGGGACACCATGAGTGAGGAAAACTGAGTCTTCCAGGTGCTTAATGACTATAGCTGAGGTCGCGTTACGTACAGGAAACAAAAGGCAATATTTTGAAAATACGCATGTCACCACAAGTAAGTAGTTATTTTGCTTTCGTGTAGTAGTTAGTGGACCCATGAAGTCCAAGGAGATAACCTGGAATGGACGTGAGCAGTGTTTAGGACGACCCATCTCACCTAGCGTAGCGTGAGTTGGGTGTTTATAAGCTATACAAGTGTCGCATGACGCAATGTATTTAGACACGTCCTTGTACATTCCTTTCCAGAAATAATTGAGAGCCAAACGGTGGTAGGTTTTGAACGCGCCTAGATGTCCCGCAGTAGGTACATCGTGATTTTCGCTAATTATTTGGTGACGTAGTTCCTCTGGTACTACTTCCTTCCATGTGAACTCGTTAGCAAATCTAGTGTCAGACTTCGTTAATCTGTAGAGGGAGTTGTTTACTATTTTATAGTTAGGAAAACCCTGTGGCGCGTTAGTACAGCTGTTGTAAAGATCTAAGTACCACTTGTCCTTTGTCGTGAGATGCGCGTTTGCAAGTGTTAACGCTGACACTGGCACGGCTCTAGATAAGGCGTCAGGAACGACGTTGTCTTTGCCGCGTCGATGTAAGATCTCAAAATTAAAGGATGATAGTCGTACTCCCCACCTAGCTAAACGGCCTGTAGGATTACTTAGAGATAAAAACCATTTTAGAGATGAATGGTCAGTGTAGACTTTAAATGTGCGACCATTCTCGAGATAACAGCGCCAATGCTCGAGTGCGACTAGGACGGCTAAGGTTTCGCGTTCTGTAACACTGTAGTTTCGTTCCGCCTTTGACAAGGAACGACTCATGTATGCGACTGGATGTTCTTGACCGTTAATAGTTTGGCAGAGCATTGATCCTACGCCTAAATTACTTGCGTCTGAGTGTACCTCGAATGGTTGCGTATAGTCCGGGCAAGAGAGGACCGGAGAACTAATTAGACAAGACTTGAGTTGTACAAACGATTGTTCAGCTTCGTTTGTCCATGCAAATGGTGGTGCATTTTTTTTAAGTGAAGTCAAGGAATTTAGTGGGCCTGCTAATGTGCTAAAATTAGGAACAAATCTACGGTACCAAGACGCGGTGCCTAGAAATCTTTTCACCTCCTTTGTGTTCGTTGGTCTGGGGTAATCTAGAATCGCGGCTACTTTATCTGGGTCCGTGCGTAGGCCTTGCTCGTCTACCACGTAGCCTAAGTACTTTAATGAGTTCCTAAAGAATTGTGTCTTTTCATAATTTATAGTGAGACCTGCGTGTTTTAGCTTCGCTAGGACTTTTAGGAGCAAAGTTACATGATTGTCATAGGAGTCGCTGACACAGACTATATCATCGAGATAACAGAATACTTTGTTGTCGAATTCAGGTCCAAATAGGCTATCTACTAGTCGCTGTTGTAAAGCTGGTGCGTTCGTCAAACCAAAGGGCATCACTTTGAACGAGAAGGTACCACGTGATGGTACAAAGAAAGCTGTCTTACACTTATCTTTTTCATTTATAGGTATCTGCCAGAACGCCTTCGATAAGTCAATGCTAGTTAAGAATTTCGCGTCCCTAAGATTGTCTAATATCTCGGATATGTAAGGAAGACTGTACGCGTCCTTTTTAGTTACCGCGTTCAATTTACGGCTGTCGAGACAGAACCTAGGTTTGCCGTCCTTCTTCCCTACTACTAGTACTGGCGAGGACCACGCGCTCTCGCATGGTTCAATAACATCCAGACGCAACATTTCGTCGACCTGTTCGTTTATTATGTTGAGTTTCTCCGGTGACATTCTGTAGGAACGTTGTCTAATTGGTTCGGTAGTGCCCGTGTCAATGTTATGTACAACTAAGTTAGTACGGCCGAGACCAATTTGTTCGTAAGAGATGTCGCGAAACTGTCCTATAATATTATCTGCCTGCACGCGCTGAGCCTCTGTGAGGTTAGTGTAGGAATGCAGTGCCTGAGGTCGAATAATTTTGTCTGGATGCTTAGTGACGGTCTCGCTTGCCGCTAAAGCACTTACGTATTTAGGACAAACTTTGAAAGACCGCCAAAAGTTTATCCCTAGTATGACAGAATTATTGACCTCGGGCACTACGTATGCCCTTATAGAGTGAGTTTGATTCTCAAAAGTTATGTCGAGGTCAAAGTATCCTATACTACGCAAGCGCCGGCCAGCAGCCGCCTCTATGTTAATGTAATCATCAAAACGCATGGTATGCCCATAGGTAAGTAATGTGTTATGATAATCTTTGCCAAGCACCGTTACGGCCGCCCCCGAGTCCAATAAGCAGTGTGGAACTCTCAGTTTGTTTATATAGATAGTTATGAACGGTCGCGCGTCGCGCGGCCCTAAGTCCTGCTGCGAATTGTTTTGTTTATGTGAGTGGGGCGAGATCGTCGTTACCTTATAAGAATTAAAAAAAGTGTTAACGAAATGCAGCCATTGTGACCATTTATTAGCCCTCCTAATGTAACGACGTCCTCGCCACGAACTTAGTTTTTTGTTTGCGAAGTGGGTCTAGGTATGTGTTTATTACATGTAGTGCAATCAGGGAACTTCACCCCCACCTTGCCACACTTGAAGCACAACAAGGTCCGTGGTGCTTGACAAGTTCTTAATGTGTGTGTATTAGATTTACACCTAGGACAAAATTTATTATTGTTAGTGTGTGGTGCTTGTGACAAAATATTCACCGGGTATCGGTGTTTAGTGTTAGTGTAATTATGTTTATTAGCGCTGTTACCCGAGGATGGATGCTGATACCTATCAAAATGCCTATTTTGATGTGAAAAGGTTTGTGATTGTTTATTTATAGCTAGTTCAGGGATTAGTGTACCTGCCGTAGGGCGCGGTGGCTCTTTATAGCTAGACATTCGAGCTTGAACTAGTTCGAATTTGTGACAGACGGTACGGAGTTCATCTATAGTGGTCACTGAAGTAGCTGTAGCTAATACTGCCGCGAAACAGGGCCTAATATTATGCAACAAAATCTCTAACTGATCATCTTCAGTCATAGGTACAGTTAGTCGTGAAAACATTGCGTGCATAATAGCTAAATAAATTGTTATGTTTTCGGAGTCGTCTTGAGTCCGGGCGCGAATTTCCGCCTTTAATTTATAATCGTAGTCTGGCTGTGAGAATACGGATACGAGTTGTTTAGACAATTCGTTCCAAGTGGTAATCTTATCTTTAACCGATCTATACCAACACAAGGCCTCGCTCTCAAATATCTCAGTCGCGAAAGAAAGGAATTTGTCTGGTTTAATCTTCCTAGCTGAGAGAAATTCGTTTACACGAATGACGAAAGCGCGGACACAAGTTTTTCCACTGTAGCGAAGTTTTGCAAAATCAGAGGTTATGCCGCGGTCACATGTTACTGATATATTTGGTGGTGGTTGCGCGAAACTATGAGAAGAAGTGTTCAATTGTTCTAGGTTGTCCTCACTTTCCAAAAAGGTTTCCTCACTATCTTGATCAAACTTAGCACGTATAGTAGCTAGTTCCTTTGATACATTTTGAAAGCTAGTTAAGCATGATTTCAATACTGCCTCCGATTCGGGTGTAGTAGTAATTATTCTCCTAAGACGATGGTAGATATGACTGCACAAATTGTCTGTACGCACGAATAAATTATCGTCAAACTTTGATTTGATTAGGGTTAAATTTGACTGCGCTTTTGCTAAACTTTCTGCTACGCCTTTTAGGTCGTCGACGGGGTCTAGTCCCGATTCTAATATATCCTGGGCCGGTAAACCGGGTGCTAGTTTCACTATTTGACCGCGTAATTCTTGTACTGTAAGTGCCGGTGTAGTTCCGCGAATAGCCACCTCATAAGATAGCTCTGTTTTTTGTAGCGATAAATACTTAATATTGCGATGTGCCATTTTTAGTACACTAAAAGCTGTAAGTTACCCGCGATATTAGAATTTATTCAACCTGTTCTCCGAAGTGTGCGCGTTAAGGTGCGTTTATAATTTTAAAATAATGAAATGGAGTTACAAGACGAACCGTAGATCGATAAGTAAGTGTTGAAGGAAAGTGCGACTTACGCGTATTACCCTAAGTGCCGCAACGTATGGCTGCGAGTCGTATTAAACGTTGGTAGAATTGAACGTTAAGTAGTTAACTCAGTTGTAATGGCTAGCCTGCTATTGAAACACGTAGCGCGTTGTAGTTAGTTGTCTAAATGCTCAAAGTATGCGCAGGTATAGGTAAGGTGCTAAAATAATTCGATTATTGCAGTAAAGTGTTAAAAATCGCGAGTTGTTTGAAGCTAAGTTTAAAGTTTTCGAGAAGTGATGCTAAATTTGATTAAATTAATGTTCTTGTCGGTACAACTAATTAAGGTTGTTGTTAGATAATTGAGTGGTTCGTTATAAATTTGAAATGCCAACTGTGGTAGTTATTATGTAGTTAATGTGTATTTTAAATTGACACTGGTCGCGATCGAGCCGTTAACGCTTGCGTATTTGAATCTGCTAAGTGTCCTAGGCACACGGGTGCGAAAGAGAGCGCGCGGTCGTTGCTAACACAACGGAGCGGTGCGGAAGGAACCGTTGATTCGAATAATTAGGGCGCGAGCGGATGTGCCAAGCGCGAGTGGATTTTAAATTAACGGTTCAGTATTTAAAATATTTGACCGTTAATATTTTAAATTTAAGTACATACGTTAGGAACCGTTGATTTCAAATTACTGCTAGTGAATTTAATGTTTGTTTACGTTAATTTAAATTAAAATTTTAGAAAATAACCACTTGTTACCGACAGGAACAACGTTTTTTACGACTTCTACGTAACCGAACGAGAAAACGGCTGAGCCTATTCTTAAGCCGAGCTCAGACAGCGAACGAATTGTTACTGCAATAGTCGGATTTTACAATAAAATAAGTATAAAAGTATTTAGAAATGACCGAAGCCAACTCTTTGAGTGCGTGTGCGGAAGAAGTGCTAAGACCTGAACTGAACTAATGGGTGCCGCTAGTGCGCGTATAGAAAAAGTGCTAAGAACTGAACTGAACTAACCAAGTTGGGCGCCGACTATCACCTTTCGTGAATATTTTTTAGTGTAGGGTCGCTCCTTGGCTATTCAGTGAAACAAATGGAACTTTACAGAGGTTTATTGTTTACAATATCCAAAGAACAACGTAGTCTCAGGGATAACGTGAGCTTTTTAAGAGAGTTCAGGGCAGAACGGCACTATTGACTTATTCTTTTCACACACACACGCCCAAGGAGCACTAGTACTCCCCTGGACGGACACGAAGGTGAGGACGACGCTGCCAGCGCAGAAGGGGCCGAAGGCGAGGGTCGCAGTAGAGGCGAGCCTTGGGTCAGGATGTCGTCCTCAGGCAGAAGCGTGTCTTCCGGTAGGGTAGTGGAGATGTGCGTTATGCAGCTCAGCAGTTTCAGGCTTTAATTTAGCCCCGATCTGGGTCCCTGTAATTTTCTCGGTGTCAGAGGCGGTCTTCTACGACGAGGGCCCAGGCAGCTCTTCGACGTCCACCAGGGGTAGTGCGTCAAAGAGTCGGCTAGGTCCTCGAGTAAGACTTAGGAACAAATAGGCGAATTTGAATAAGGTTGAACAGTCTGTGTTCGCCGTTAAATTCAAAATGAAGCTACGTTATAATTCAAATTGGAGGCCGTTGGCCCCACGGTCAACGCGCCCCGACGAAACACTTAGACCTAATTTATTAACATGATTTACATTTGAAATTACGCTTAGAATAAAAAGCAATAAAATACAATAAGACACCTTGAGCACTTAGACAATGATAATTAATTTACTCACCATATAACTGGGGATTCCGTACTCGTAGCTTTTATTCTGAAGATTTGAAATAGAGTGTGGATCCCTACGGCGCGCGCGAGCTTTTATAGGAGGCCGCGGTTCCGTATGTATAACTATACTTAATTAAGCGCGACTAGTGATGTGCCACCTAGGGTCTTACGGCAAGTCGTCGATTATCGATCTTTGATTCGACTTTTTACAAGTGTCACCGTCTACCGCGTGACAATGGCCATTGAAATAACATCCAAAAATGTCATTTTATTATTACTATTTTATATTCCGTTTTCTTCGGATACGAACCCGGTTCACTATAGCACAAGTCAAATCTTCGACCTGTCTTTGACCGCTAGGCCACCGAGGTATGCAAGTTACATGGTGAATTTATGAATTATGTTCAATCTGCGACTACTGTATTGCAATTTGTGTAAATAGCTGTTTTATGAGCTTTGAAATAAGGTTGAAATTATAATTTATTTTTTTCCGTAACTATTTAATTTTATGGTGGTTGCAGTCTATTGTATGTTTAATTTTACTCTTATATAATATGTTAAAAACGCAAACGCATTGTGTTTTCTTTTAATATAATTATTAATAGGTATGACTCTTTTTACTGGAGTTTAAAAGTTGCTAGCTGATGGCTATTTTGGTCGTTATCGTCTTAAACAATATAAAGTGTTTTCTACCCTCAAATTTCTAATAATATGATTTTGTGAACAAACAACAACTGTCACCGCTGGCAGCCATTATTAGCTGCGGGATGAACCGTGTGTTATACTTACGAACTGTTTAATTTTGCCTTTGCTGCAAAACATGGATTTTCATTTATCTTTGTTGAAAAGAGCAAAACAATATAACTATTTATATAAGGAATCGCTAGGCGTTTTTTGATATGGGTAAGTAGACAAACGGTGTTAAAAACAATGACTTATTATTTTATCGGTAATGTTTTAAACAACTTTCTTTGACGAAAAATGTTTTTATTTAAACTTCATTTATTTTGCAGCGGAAGACTGTGCCATTATGGATTCACCCTTACGCAGACTTCGGACACGATAAAAATATTCGTTCTGGGCCTAAACCTGAAGCCTCATCTCCTGCCATTTGATTTGGACATTATGTAGTTGCCGCACCCGCTAGTGACCCATTTCACAGCAACAAGACACAATGCTACGTTGCAACCTGTGCGAAACCATCTGCATGCTGCAGGATTGCATTGCCGTAGACCAGCAAAAAACATGCTTTAACGGACCAGCATAGAAGAAACCTTTGCTCGTGAATATCTTGACTTTGATTATTACATCAATCAAAGTCAAATGTAGTGATTTTTAGTGATGAAGACGAAATATATTAACTTAATTAAATATATAAACACAGTAATGTTTTACAGTGCAGAACGAGTGGCAGTGTTACTATAGGCTATGGGGTTGGATCTCATCGATGGGCCCTGGTATCCAAATCCAAACCAAATCGAGATAGGTAGCTTAGTCGCTTCAAAGTGGAGATTATAACCCAGTGTGAAATGATGTTATTGTTAATGGCTGTCATTTAACATGTCTATTCATTTCACCACTGACTTACACGTCCGCAAATAAAACGTTTCGTTCATCTTTATCAGACTTAAACCTAATAAACCAGAATTTAAGATATTAATTATGTGTCATCTTAAAAATAGCCCTATTATGGTTGTGTATTCAATTTGCAAGATAATTATTATGTTAGTGACATAAGACTTTTTAGTAAACATAAAATCATACTGGCCTCTAAAGTGTGTGTTATTTTATGAATATTATTCTATAAGGAAAAGTGTGCAGTTTTATTTAGCTAATTTAATTACTTTTGGTAATAATAATAATAACACAAATAGAGGCTAATACAATAAAAATTAAATGTTGCAATAAACAATTTGAACCAATAATTGCATTTTATTGTTTTATTCTTTTACGTCCTTTTTTTCTTGTTTTAGGTAAACATGAGTTTATTTTGAGATTAGTAATTTAAAATTGAAAACAAAAAAGATACACTTGTGCAGGATTCGAACCCGGTTATTTAGGTTTCATAACCCTAGGTCAATACACCTGAGCCACCACGCTTATAATACTGGTGGCAAAATTATGCTTCCATTGAACAAAATACCAGCAGGTTTGAATAACTATGCGTGAAGGTAGTCAGAAAACACAATTAGCACAGATAGGGCATTTTGTTGTGTGCGTAATAAGGCAGCGGATAAGTGCGGATGTGTGTATAGAATGACACACATGGATAACTAGGGTGCTCACCGATTAGCTTTGCTGTGTGTACACACTTCCTATAATGTAGATTATATACTTTGTATACTTATTCAATTCACAGACATTCTTTTTAATTTTTAGCTTACCGTGTTATGTAGCTGATCTGACACATGTCTTGGGACGACACCCAAGTCTTCCCATTGGTAGTGAGCTCGGAGAGGAGAGGGTCCTCTAGGCGATAAGAAGTCAGTCTCGGTGGGCGGTGACGACGCAAGCAGACTCAGTACAAACCTAATAAATATTAAGTACAAACATAATAAAATTGAGTAATTGATTTAAACGTCCTTACAAAAATCTCTCTTACCCATCCTGCTCTAGGTGTAAACGCGTTTGTCTCCTCCGTGGTGACACCGTTGGACTTCGCTGCAAGTTGTGAAGCACTTCCACTTCCCTGTGCTGTTCCACTGGACTAGGAAGTTTATCCGGAGGACGAACGTCAGTTAAGGTCAAAGTAAACCCGGAATCCTTCAACTTGTCCTCGGAACCGTCGTTCTTTGACCTGAAGTAATCGTACAATTCGCTTAAAGATTTTGATTTCAACTTCACTCTACTGTAAGCAGTTGTTGCTGTTGCAGCTACTTCGGTGGAATTACGAGATTTGCTGTTAATAACGGGCAATGGAATTCCGCTTTTTTTAGATTTTTGCTGCGACTCTCTCTCGAACGCTTCACGTTTAATTTCGTTCATTCTACTAACAATTACTGGTGTAACTTGCAAAGACGCCTCTTCTATGTGTGAGTGTTGCATGGCTAGTGGTGCTTTCTGATTAGTATCGTCTTCGCTCGTTGCTATGTTTTCACTGTCAGGCGTCCGAATTTTTACACTTTCTCCACCAAAACGTACCTTTTTAACAACAACATCTAAGTCTTCAGAGTCACCATCGCTATACTTTAACATATTTCTATCGGAACTATCGCAGTCTTCCTCACTACCCGTATTTTTCTCAGATTCAGTCTCATTTTCTTCTAGGACGGTCATTGTTATTGCAGTGTCGGAGTCAAACTTTATTTCGGTTTCAATTATCACTTTCGCGTAGTTGTTCCCATAGTATGGTACATGGCTATAGGAGTCATCGGATGAGGTGTCGCATGTTGACAAACGAACCGGTGTAGGTAGAGGACTATTGAAAACATGGTTGATTTTAACCAGTTGATGACTGTTTTTATCTCTGTAAGTAGTTTTTCGGGGGGCATAGTACACATCAAGCGAGTCTTCATCGTATACTTCACACAATAACCGAAACTTGTCTTGCACTTTCGGTTCCAATCTAGACAGATGTATCACGTAATCCCTTGGACCACAAACTCTCCTTAACTTAATCAATGATCGCAGCGCTACGTCTCTGTGTACGTGATCAAAAAGCTTATCCCCTATCGTCTGGAAAACAGGAAATATATCCAACGACGGATTTCTTCTCTTCAATATCGCCATCACGGAAGGTATGGATAATATTAGACCTGTTATGACATTGACTTTCGTATCAAAGTCAGCCGAGTGGGGTCTAATGTTATGATAAGAACACTTGTCTAAAATAGCACGTGCGGCGCATTCCGGGTCTTCACAATGAAAACAAAACACTTTCAACGCATCCAATGCGGCTTTGCGTACGTTTGGAGATCCATGTCCTAAGTTGTCAATAACTTGGTCAAAGGGGAATGTTAACGCGTTTCCGGAAAGCGGCAGAAGATCAGCAAGCACTCGGAGCGCATGCAAACGGACTTCCCATTCAGGGTGCGTGAGACGGTCTCGGATGGCGACGTACAAGAGCCCTACGTCGAGGTCCGGCGGCAGCGCCCGGGCGCGCAGCACGCGGTCCCACAACGGAGCGAGGGGCGGAGGCGCCGTCTCCGGCAGTTGCATGGTGTTGGAATGAGTAACCGTGCCGGCCGGTCGCGTGCCCGGCCGCGCCGCGTCGCGAACACAACTGGGTTAATGATCGGACGGTACGCCACGCCGTCCCTGACCAATCGATGGGACACACATGCACACTTACCCCGACGGTTAACCCCATAACGTCTCCAGACGTAAGAACACTCATACACGCACTCGCACAACTGGAAATAAGATTTTTTTGCTGAGAAAAAGTTTTTACAATAATGTTACCTACTTTATTTTCATTCAAAATGTTACTTTATCATTTTGATTCCCCTTTCCTCCTATAAGCCCACAATCATGCTAAACGTGGCCTTTAGGTATTGTTACCGTAGGCTATCTGCTCTGTCCACCCCGTAAGGGATACAGACGTGATTTGTGTATGTGTATGTATGTATTACTTAATTATCTTAGCTACATCAATTTAAACCTAAGCGCTAAAATTATGTACCTAACTCACCTATCAACTTCCAAAAGTTAGTCAAAGAACGACAGGCTCTTGTCTAGCTCAGTGTTATAAGGAAGCGGTACAAACGTATTAATAAATCTCTTGAATATGGTAGGTACTACTTACATAGTATTCTCGCATCTAATTATAGGTATATAAGTAGCTAGGTGTACCCTTAACTAACGTAGGATACCTAAGGTATGTACCTAAGCTTACTTACTGAATATTATGTAGATTTTGCAATAGGTACCTATTATCCAAATCTGATAAAAAAACGATATGTAGGTAGGTAAGTAGGTACACGAGTATTCACTAAATTAAATTATATATAGAGAGCCATGCTTACACTAATTAGCAGTGTAATTTTAACAACTTAATTTAAGCAGTAAAAATCCAAACTAAAAACATATTTTACTATTTAAATCTTATACTTATCCAGCGTTGTTTAAACGCAAAGTAGTAGACTGCGTTTAGTACCAGAAGATGCAGCATACGAAACGAAACGCTAGCCGCCATATTAAATCAAATGTCACAGAAGAAGGGGATAGTCGTGAGGAAAACAAGCTCGTTGTTTGTTTTATTATTTTTGCTACAATCTTCTATTTAATCACAATTTTACCAAAATCAAAAGGACCTCTACATCTCTATTTAAATAATGACAATCACTAATAGTGTTTTTACCATGTGTTCCTGTGAAAAAAATACTAATCAAGTGTGACGCGACGCGGATCAAATATAATGCCGACAAGATGAAGCTTTTATCGCTGTTATTTACGATTATCGCGAGTTACTACGCTACGACAGTCTTTGCTCAGAATGAAAACTGTACGAGATCAAATAGTCGCTGCGATTATAAGTTACCAGTGAAGAAACTCGCAGAGACTCTAGGAAATAAATTTAATGATATAGTCGTAAAGGAGCTCGGTAGCGAGTACACAACCCATTTCGAGGTACGCACTGCTTCCTACAAAGTGAGCCGATATCAACCTTCGGACAATGACCTGCTCCACTCCATTGCCAGTAAGTTAAGTTACAAGCTCTCCTCTGCTGCAAATATACTTCAAGAAATGAGCGCAGCCATTAATGGCAACAATACTCCGTCCTACACGCACCCCTGTCCGTTTAACTCTATACGTAAATCAGTTTTTATAAAAAATCTAGAATTATTCGAGAACTTACCTTTGGATCCAAAAACAAACATGATGGGTCGTTTCAAAGATTTGAAAGTTAAAAGGCAGTATTATCTTTCTCATATTGACTATGCCACTGACAAAGATTGTGTTACTATGCCCCACTCCAACCTAAGGTACCTGTACCATAAAGTGGTGCATCCAGAACCCAAGCTTGTGGTTTTTATAATTGATAACAACATGAGTTCTGGTTCACTGCAGCATGCTGTTAGAGTAGCCCGAGAGACAGCCTTTGCTCTACAAAGCACAGATATGATAGCACTTAAGATGACTAACACTACAGACTCTATAAAATTTGAGGATACATGTAGTAAAGATGGGATATCAGATCTAGGAAATGCTACTGAAAACAACAAACTTCTACTGCGAGAATACCTTTCATCGCTGGACATTGCCCCAGCAAGTGTTTCTCCTCTCACTATTAACAGGGAGTTGAAAACTCTACTTGTTGGAAAAACATTACCTGAAAATAAGCTGTTTATATTTTTGACTGATACTAAAATTCTGAAGAATGAGACTTGGCTGAAAGTTTTTCCATACTCAACAAGTGATGACAAAATGAAATTTGCTATTGGACTGATATATGAAAATGAAGCAGCTAAGAACAGTAGTCTTGGAATTTTACATATAGACAAATGGCACACACATTCTAGTAACCACTCTGTGCTTAGGCTGCACATCAACAATAGTGGAGTGGTAGGACAAGTGGCTTCTGCCTTCATTTCTCTTTTACCAGAAAAATATAAAAACAATGCTGTCAAAATTGAAGCGCCTCTTTGGGAAGCAACAGAGAGAGATTTCATGGTGTCTTTAGTGCTTCCAATATCTTCTGGAATCTTGGGCTTGGATTTATACTGGTCTGATCTTGCTGAAGACATCATATATTTCAAGGTCCCAACTATAAGAAAAAGAGCTTTTGTGATGGATTTTTCAGGTAAAGTTCTTATGCACACATTCTTTCCTCGGCCTGAAACGGCATCTGAAAAAATTAAATTTACTGACCTTGAAAGTATTGAGACTTACGATTTTATTAATAGCATTAAACAAGAAATGTTATTCAAAAGTTCAGGTAATTTTACTGTCATTGATCAGACTTCTAGCAAGTCGATTGTTTATTCTTGGAAATGGGTTGAAAAATTGTACATTGTTTGTATTGTGTCCGAAACAATAGGACAGAATATTTTTAACAAAACAAACATTTTTCTTGCAAGAAGTAACAAAGAGATATTATTTCATAGATTAGACTTATTTCCACCAAAAAGTGGTAAAATGTGCAGGCATTTTAAACAGATAGCTACTATAGATCAAGGTACTGTGTATCTAAGTCCTTCTAGTTTCCAGTCACCATTTACATATCTGTATGACATGGGTGATGGTCAAGAAGCAGTAACATATATGCAAAACTATTTAGCATATTTAAAAAGTGTTGCTCATGGTTTGCTCTCTAACCCGGGGTTAAAAAATGAGATTCAACAAGATGTTGGCTTCCTTAACTCTCTTTTGTCATTTTATAAAAGACAGCACTTGCATGGAGCCTACTCTAAATACATTGTAAGGAGGTATGCAGTGACTGAGAGTGGAGTCCTAGTTATGTATCCGGGCACAGTCTTGGAATATGATTATGAACCTGTGAGAAGACCTTGGTTTACATATGCACTAGAAAATCAGGATAAAATTGTACTTACTCCACCTAATTTAGATGTTGGTGGTGCAGGGTATGTTGTGTCAATTTCATATGCTGTGAAAAGCCCATTTTATCCTACTATGGTAGTTTCGATGGATGTTACTATGGGCTTCCTTTACAAACTTCTCATTGACAGTATGCCATTGTGTGAAAAACCCTTTGTTAAATGCTTTATCATGAATAACAGAGGTTACTTAATATCTCACCCAGGCTTAATGGATCCGAACAGCTCAGGGCCTATAGAACAGCAACATATCACCCATAAAGAGTCCATGATAGCAATAGACATGCTGAATCATAAGGGCTTTGTCACAAAACGATTATGTAGCAATTTCTATGACAAAACCATACAAAGATTTTATGAATTTAATACTTCTTTGCCCAATGTTCTGTCTAATGTAGTATCTGGAGATCACTGTGTCCATTACTACATAGCTGCCATTCCAGGTACAAATGCTTTCATTGGGCTTGTTAACGCGTCATGCAGTGTTGGGGCCTTCTGTCCCTGTAGTATGGTTGATCGGCTTTGTCTCAATTGCAATCGCATGGAACAAACCGAATGCGAATGCCCTTGTGAATGCATTTCGGAACAATATGAGTGCCCTAATGCAAATTTAACTAAACTTAATCAAGAAATTCCCTTGTGTGGAATAATACCAGAAAATAATAATCACAAATCACATTACTTTCACAATTTTGCTGAAAATCTGAAATCGTGTTTTGACTTCCAATGTGAAACTTATTTGTCGCGTTCATCATGCTTGGGAGTTTTAGGTTGCGAGTGGTGTCAAGTCGATACAGATGGACATACCAAGCTTTCAACTCCATTTTGCACCTCTCAGTCTACATGTTTCAATGGAGTGTTAGGCGCTGTTACACCGTATGGCGAGGGCACTTTAGGTCACGTAAGTAGGGACGCATTAGGAAACTACTCTGCGATAGGTCCCATCGCTGGTTGTATTGTCACTATAAGCTTAGTAATAGCCGTTGCCATATATTGCTACAGACAAAATGTCACCACAGCAAGCTGCCATAATTTATATGTAGACGGGCCCGCCGAGACATGGCCCGAAGCCGATGTACAACTGAGTCACTTGCAATCTGATGATATGCATGATCTCTCTGGACAAGATAAACTGTTGCCAGCCATGGAGATAGAAGCTCCTATTTCACCCTACAGGGTTGTGACAGGGTATAGACGTCCTCATACGGCCGGAGGCTCTGATCACGGGTACTCGACCATGACTCCGCATGAGGACTCTGAAGCGACTGGTTTCTCGGTCAATGACCCAATAATTTTATCAGATGATACAAAATCAGATATAAGTTGTCCACTTCCAGCAAAGATTAAACCTAGGTTAAAAGCCGGCGATATGAGTGTGACTGTTCTTCCTTGTGGCAAAAATAGTGTCTTAGCTCCAGTAACCGTTCATAGGCATATGGAAGCATCGTAAATGTAATTTTCTTCAGTATGTCTACCTCTCTTGTAAATATCATTAGATATTAATATTTTAAAGCAGCTTCTTTTTGATTATATGTGATATGCTAACAGTGTTAGAGAATTTAGTTATTAAATGTAGTATCACAATTTTGTTACTTATTATCAATGGTGCTCATTTCGCGTATCAGGTTGTACTTATTTTATATCTGTTTTGTAAGCAAGATTTATACAGTGCAGTGAAGTAGAAAAATGACGAGCAAAGTTTGTTGTAGTATAAATGACATCTAGTAATTGTATATTGAATATTTCTTAGCTCCGTAGAACATGCGTTTTTCTGCTTCACTGTTATAAGGCATATTTTTTATGGTGTTGATGTTCCACGCGTTTTATGAATATTATTGACAGCATTAAAATTGTAGTAAGTATACAAAATTAAATAAGCGCTTTAAATGTAAATTATTTTTTACGATAATTAGCATTACAGATGCAAAGGCATGCAATCTTTTTTTCTTTACAGATGTCTATTTTTATTCATTGTAAAACATTGTGTCTTTGTCTTTTACTATAAAGATCTTTTGGATAATACATATGCGTTTATTAAAAATCTATTGACAATGATCCCTAATTTATAGCATGTTTGGGTGAAGACCAAAAATTTACACACCGTTAAAAGTTGCGTTAGTAGGTAGTTAAGATTACCACTAACTTTTTCCATTGTAACACGAAAGTTATCCATACAAATGTAAGACTAATTTTCGTGTCACAATGGAAAAAGTTAGTGGTAATTTGAACTACCTACTAACGCAACTTTAACGGTGTGTAACTTTTTGGTCTTCAGCCTTTTGGCGATTTAACAAGTTATGAGTATAACAGCCGTTTTTATTTAATTTTGTTTGGTGTGACAAAAGACTGGTCAAATGCAGATTGTCAGTAGCTATACAGGTCTAAATATTTGTAAGTAAGTTTTATATGTTGTCTTAATGTATTAGCTCGTAAGATATTATAATTAATTTCGATAATGTGCCAGTGCCTCCTGTATTATTAAATTCTTAAGCGGACATATTTTTAAGACTGAACTGAATGTTGCATTTACGTGATGTAAAAATAAAATTTCTTTTCTAAATGGGTTATTTTTATTTTGTTTTTATAACGTAGCATAACACAGTCTACTTTAGTGTTTAAGTATGAAACCATGGGGAATAGTTATTTTCTTGTCATTCTGATTCCAAAGAATGGAATGAATTTAGAGTACGAAAAGTCAATCATGGAATCTGAAATCTCTACTTCCAATGGTGCCGGTAAGTTTATCAAAATTATTTACCGTCTTGCGCGCAACCGTCCTTTTCGTGCTCAGCTGACGCTTCACTGATGGAGTGCGAGGGCGACAATGTTAATTCACCGGTAGTCTCAGACATGGGGATCTCGACACAGTTTATCCTTAGGAAAATATGGCCTGTATAAATAAAAAAGAAATTACTATTCAATTAAACTTTACTGAAAGACTTATCGTTATACTTACAGCTATAAAACATACATCTGTAACGTCTCTAACAACACAATAACTGTTTTCGATCCTGTGGTACGGTCGGGTCGGAAATGTTAATCGTCGAATCTGATGTGCGTGTGAGTGGGCTGAGGCTCTGCGGGGGCGAGCGCGGCGGCGGCGGGCGGGGCGCGCGCGCGCAGGCGCTCGCGGCCGCGCGGCCGGGCCGGCGCGCGCGCCGCCTCCGCGCGTCGCCACTGCTCCTCCTCCTCTGCCCCGCACAGAATTGTGGCCCGGTTGCTCGAGTTGCCGCAATACTGAAATATATAATTCAAGTTAATTAATAGATACCGTCTACTGTAGCGAGTGCTGCTGTAATAAAACATGTACTGATGAAGATAAATGTGTTTCCTTGATGTTGTGAGAACTGTTTCACCTTCTCACAAACACGAAACGTTGTTTCTCAAAAATGATCTGATTTAAGTCTTGCGATTAACGGCAGATAATAAAAAAAATATGTAAAACTGGACTCTAGACACTAACAAACATACATCGATGGCCCAGACGAATAAACGTGCAAATGTCATTTACTTGTAATGACATTTGCACGTTTATTCGTCTGGGCCATCGACATACATAAATTATGTACGAGTATTTCAAGAAGTTTGGACTAAGATTTGTTTAAGACTATTAGGTTTACCTCATCAGCTGACTTCGCTGAATCAAAACGAATTATGATCTCCGATTGGCCCTCTTTTGCGTCCACATGTAGAGCGTGAACGTTGCTCCTCACCTGCAAAGGAAAGTTGTTTTATTTCAGTGTTTGCTCAGTGTTGTAGTCACACAATCATCACTATACAAATATCCTGGCTCAATTATTCAAAATAAATAAATAAAATTATATATTACTAGCTTTTAGCGCAGATAACGTCAGAGTGACGACATAAAAAAAAAATATATATTTTAAATAAAAAGTATCCTATGTTACTTCTAATACCTCCAAGAACATGTGTACAAAATTTCATGATGATCGGTTGAGTAGTTTTCGCGTGAAACCGTAACAAACAAACTTACATTCGCATTTATAATATTAAGTAGGAAAGTAGGAAGTAGGATAATATTCAATATAACACTGGGAAAATTATAAAACAATAAAGCTGTCGAGCTGTGTTTGTGGCACAGTAATATATCAAAACACGTAAAATTAAAGCAGTAGTACCTATGTTAAATATTTCAACTCACAGTTCGTTTGGTGTGCCTGACATCCAAACATGGTTCGTGTAGCACCTCTCTTACAAAGACACCTGGAATTTTCTCTAGCGGCACTACAGTCTTCACACTTACAGCCTTTCCTGCATTCAAAACTGTAAAATATTAAAAAAAATATTGAATCATATAGAAGAAGAATTACTGGGTCCACAGGAAAGCAATATAAATAAAAGAATAGTTTGGATTTATTTCCATATGCATAATATATATAATAGCAGACATTAGAAGTTAAGCTGATTACTGAAAATGTAAGAAAATAAAATCATCTCAGCACCAAGATTTGTTTAAATAAACCGCAAGTAAATTTAAATCAAAGTTTCTAAAAAATAACTTACCACTTTCAGCCTCCATAGAAGGTGTAGCAGGATCAGGAATAGCTAAATAGGAATTTGTATTATTATACAGACTCATCTTTAATTCCTTCATGTATTTTCTTTGCAAGTTCAAATATTTATTCCGTAAAGCTTTCCATTCTGTCTTTGGAAGGACTTGGAGGCCCAACAAGGCTCCTTTTGGGGCTTCATTAGCGCTTAGAGCCGGTTTCGATTTAGTTTTAGTTCTCTTCCGTTTAACTTTTATCTTTCCAGGTGTGTTTGGATCCTTGGATTCATCTTGGCTTGTTAATTCATCTTTAGATTCTGCATCAGTAGTTCTGCTTTCCTGTGTAAAATAGGCATGATTAATCTCATTTCCACTTCAATTTTCAGTTCTTTCGACAAGGTATCAATCATATTAAGTGAATTATCCATTCCAGTAGCAATAGAAAGCATTTTATACAGAAAATCTTGGAATGTGTGCTTGAATCTATAAGACTGGTATAACCGAAAAACTTTTCTTGTAGTGAAAAATACCATTTTAGCAATGTAACTACTAACTTACTTCAGTTGGTGTTGCCAGACTTTTATTTTCATCCTGAAAGAATAAGATACAGTATTTATAAATCTTGATAAGTACACAATAATCCAATGACTTGTGTCAGACACAAATAGCCTTTGAACTTAGTCCACATAGCTGCAAGAGTAGCTTAAGTGAGACAGTATTGTGAGAGTAAGACCATGCTCACAGAACTTTTCATTTTGCTCTGGAATCCAGATTTAAAGTAAAAGGCACATTTTAATTTGATATAACATGTGTTGCTCATATTCTTTAATACTGATACTAATAATAATTTATTAAATGTATAGATTTAACTATTTACTTACAGTAGGTGTATCCTTTTTCTCGGAATCAGAGTCATGTCCCACCTTGAATTCCAAATTCTTGGGTCTTTTATCTTTGTTTCTCTTGGACTTTTTCTTTGGTGGTTCTTCTTCTTCTTTATGTTTATTCTCAGATTCTTCTGGTTCATCAACAGAAAACATTTTGATAGATGATAGATCTTCTGGTGGCATACTAGTGGGTAGTTTGCAGCCCATCTCTGTGAATGCCATTAGACATTTTTGGGCATCCTCTGGCTTGTTAAACTCTATGAAGCCATAACCCTGTAACATAAAAAATACATTCATACATCCTACTAATATTATAAACGCGAAAGTTTGTAAGTATGGATGGATGGATGGATGTTTGTTACTCTTTCATGCCAGAATGGCTGGACAAATCTGGATGAAATTTCTAACATAGATAGATTATAGTCTGGAATAACACATAGCCTACTTTTTAACCCGGAAAATTGCGAAATTCCTGTGGGATAATGATAAACGAATTCTATCCAGACAAAGTTGCGGGCAACAGCTAGTACATACATAAATCACGTCTTTATCCCGAATGGGGTAAACAGAGCCTAAGTTAACAAGACCCAAAGGCTTAGTATGATTGTGGGCGTATAGGTGGAAAGGGAAATAATAATAGTGATGAGTTGCTAGCCGCATCGCTTATAACATGATTCCAAAAATTTTCGCCCATAAAACAGTCTATGATACAACAGGTTTTGTTTCAAAAATGAATAAGGCTAACATCACTTACAATAGTGTTATATATCTACTATCAATTTTGGTATTGCATCTACAGGAACCTCAAGAGTCCTGATCCTTTTTCAATACAAACCAATCAAGGGAATGAATGCTCTACCACATGAAATAATTTACTTTAATATATCAAACTGACAGTAAACATTTTCAGGTATCAAGTCATGTTAGAATTTTGTGAAAATTTACAGATTGGATCAAGCTAGTCTCAGAGATTGGCATACATATATGTATTAGAGAGAGTTCAACAAATACCTTAATTCTTGGTGAATTTTTAAACTTAGGCAGAGAGATGTAAGCAACATGGCCATAGTCTGAGAAGACACGCTCCAGCCACTCCCGGCTCGCCGTCACTGGTATAGACTCAACATATACTGTCCTCATGTCTGCGTCATAGGGAAGCACTGGAGTTTTTCTTCTTATCTGAGGAATTAATGAAGCTAGTTATTAATTGTTTGTAAAGCATATTTATTAACTTAATGTTACTTCTAGGACTTGTAATATAGTCTAGGGTGGGTCAAGAATAAGCAGTTAGGCACAAATGTTTATTTACCTTTTGTTTGTCGTCCGATAGTTCTAAAATCGTGGAAAATTTCATAGCTTTAGCAATATCAATCACGTCCTGCGTCAAAGCACGGATTTTATTAAACTTGAGAAACACTTCTATTGGAACGTAAGGGTCATTCTTCACTAGGTCTCCAAGGAATCTGTCCTTCGTCAGGTTTGCGTCGCTGAAGTAAAACTCCATTTGCTTCAGTATCTTGTCGTAAAGAAGCTTTTTACGATGCCGTACCCGCTTTCTCCCATGGTTTTCATGTTTTGTAGCATCGTCAGTAGCTGTCGCGATTACCGTTTCAGACATAGTAAAAATTTCAAAATTGTCCCCGATATCTATATTCAATGAACAGTTTTGAATTTACACAGAATAAGCCGACAACAGTATAACCCCAGCAAGAAACCAAATCAAATTGGCATTTGGCATTTTGTTTTTCGTTTCATTTCATTAGGCGGTTTATGGTTTTCATGACATTAAAGTTATGACAGAAATACGAAGTTGCCGTATATTTTTATTCAAACCCTGTACTTGTAAAGTTTTTGCCTATTATATTACTCAACTAAACGTGTTTTTCTCAACTTGACAAAAATATATATATTGCCGAGTTGTGAGTATGATATTATTGGTTAAAGAAACGTAGGGTAAATTATGTATGTTACATCTTCGTTGTATTTCTGATTGTGCTGTAGGTAGGCAACAAATACCCTTAATTAATGAAAATTTGTATAGCAGCAACCCTATAGCATAAACAAACAAGTTTTTTTTTCTCATGGAAATGGGCATTATGGTCCCATTCATGTGCAATTTTCATCCAGCACACGCAATCGAGTGCTTGACGTTCCTGTAGTGTGAGAACGCTTTAGATAAAAATACTGATAACGAATCTGTGGATGCAGTGCAGTGGACCAGTGTACGTTTGACATTCTGAGTTTTTGGTGGTTTAGTGGAGTATATTTATATGTGGGAGAAATCATTGTTTGTTAGTTATTAGGGAGATATTAAATCATGGATAATGTTATAATAAATTAGTCTCAACTGTTTTACTGCAATATTGTAGTTTCACCTTCATTTTTATGATGTGCCTTTGCTGTGTGTACCGTCGTTAGATCTCGTAGATAGATTTGTGGCCGAGAAGAAGATGACGGTTTTCATCTGCTGCAGTGTTATTATTTCCGCTTAAATATAATAATATATTCAAGATGACAACAAGCACTACAAAATCGGCCAATGTTACTTTGAAGCCGATTGAAGTCCCTAAAGCTCTCCAGGAAGGCGAAAAATTCATCAAGTGGGATGAGGTGAATTTATATCTTTAAACATAAATAAATATGTTTTGAACATAAATTTGTGCCAACTTTAACAACTTTTTTTTCTAATTAGGACTCTGGCACCGGCTTGCCTGTCACCCTCAGGGTTGATGTCAGGGGGTTCTTCCTGTTTTGGACTGATCAGAACATGGAAGTGGAAATGTTGGATATTGCCACCATCAGGGATGTGAGGACTGGAGTCCATGCCAAAGTTCCCAAAGTAAGTGATACAGCAACTCTATTTTTTTATGTTTAGGAAAGAATCTGTACTAGGGTATATTCTGCTTATCTCATACTATAACAATCTACAGAACTGCAGAAGATATTTAAGAATAATTTTGATTAAAGCTGCATTAAAAAGGAGTTTTTCTAATATTTCATAATTTACAGAACTGAAGAAATTATTAAGGGATGATTTTATTTTAATTTCTTTACTAAAAATTGAATCTTTCTAGTAATTCCATGCATTCCAACTGAACTGTTTCTAAATAGGTATACCTACCTGACTTCAAATTTAAAAATAAGGTACCTACCTAAGTTGTGGGTTTAATTTTTTGCTTTTCTTTGATGGTTGTGAGCAGGAACAATTTATATTTAATACCTACTTTTTATTTTAACTGATAAGCAATATTTGATCTACTTGTAGCTGTAAATATTAGTGTCAGGAAATGTGGTAATTGATAGTACCAGTTGCATTAATTAGTTTGATAACAATTCTATGAAAATACAGACAATAGAAAATCAAACAAAAGTTATTCTTCATCAATGAAATGGGTATTTGCTTAGTTAGTAGTCTATATACAATTAATAGATGACAATACTACCAATAGGTGGGAACCCTTTTATTGGTTTCACAATAGACCATTGTTAACTATATAAATAAAAACCAAAAATGCCATAATTTTTGGGAAGAGATGTATCTATACATTTCGTTTTTGGGAACCTTTTCTGAAAAAGTAAATTTCCAGTATTTTATCTGAGATACAGTTTTAACTAGTCTGATACACACATAATGTTCTTAAATCTTTGATTGCCTGACTCTTTTACTGTAACACTAATTTAATCTTATAAACACTAACAATTATTGACTTTACACTCTTTGCAGGTTGGGAGGGTATTTGGTGTAATTTGAGGATTAACCTCAAATTATCCTTTAAAAGGCACTAATACTAATAATAAACCAACAAATATAAAACTTTAAATAGAAATATGTTATGAAAATATCTGTCAGGAAATGGGTTTATTTTTAATTTTTATGAGCTTTTAATTAACTACATATAATATACGAGTTGTTGCCCGCGATTTTGTCTACTAAGAATTTGTTTAGCTATCTTACTAATTTTATAAAGGCAAAAGTTTGTAAGTTTGGATGTTTGTTGCTCTTTCATGGCAAAACGGCTAAACCGATTTTTTTGAAATTTGGTACAGAGCTAGTTACAGTCCCAGGGATGGCCATAGGATAATTTTTATTCCGGAAAATAGATTAGTTCCCGTGGGATAGCGATAAGCTACGGAGTCGCGGGCAACAGCTAGTCTATTATAATATTCGGCTATCACGCAGGAACTACGGAATTCTGGAATTAAAAGAAGCCTATATGCTCTTCTAGGCTATAATCTATCTTTGTGACAAATTTCAGATCTATTCAGTCATTCTGGCGTGAAAAAGTAACAATATTAGTAGGTCTGTATCATTAGGACGAATATTGCAAGCAAATCTTTATCCACTTCTTGACAATAAAATTCTAGTTAATCAAAAGTTTGGTCAGCAAAAAAAAGCTTCTTGTGGTATGACAATTATAACAAAAAAAAAAAATACAACAGACATACAAATTACGTCTTCATGACCCAAAGGCCACGCCTGGCATGATGGTGGAAAGGGGAATCTAAATAGTGATGGGTTGCTAGCCGCATCGCGTATTACATGATTCCTAAGATTTTCGGCCTTTCCCTCGATGACCTCTTACCATCTGCTCGGGGAGAGAAGCAACTGGTACATTCTATGTTTTTTCATTACGCCCAGACTGCATGGAAGTTAATATATTTATTAATATTAATTATCACAAAAACTTAAACTACTTTACTGTAAAAGGCTTATATTATTGCTCATTGAAGAAAGGTGACACAACATTATCAATAGGTAACTCTGTCATAAATTAAGAATAGCTGGAAACTGTTTGAAGAATTATTTTCTAAAGTTCCCACAGGATAAGGATTACAGAAGATTATTTTTTACTAGCCAACTATCTGATAACGACATTGATGCTGATGGTGATCATGATGGATTTTTGGAGGGTTCATATTCAATCACGTGTAAATGACCTAAAGTATTCAGAGGGGAGACCCAACGACCCATGTCCCATGCGATGTATGAAATGTGTTTTATTTCGGTACTAGCTGTTGCCCGCAACTTCGTCTGCATAGAATTCGTTTATCGCTATCCCGCGGGAATTGCGCAATTTTCCGGGATAAAAAGTAGCCTATGTGTTATTCCAGACTATAATCTATCTATGGTCCAGATTTCATCCAGATCTGTCCAGCCGTTCTGGCGTGAAAGAGTAACAAACATCCAAACATCCATACTCACAAACTTTCACATTTATAATTTATTTATTTATTTATTTATTTAGTCAATAAAAAATTACAGCATTACAGTCGAAACCAATGCGCTATAAAATTCAAAAAACATAATAAATTTTATTTTATTTTAATAATATTAGTAGGAAGTAGGATTTAATTCTGCAGTAGATACTGAGCATAAACTAGAATACGTATATAATATATTTTTGAGCAAACTCACTACTGAATGTACCTACTTATTTATTAGTGTCCGACCGGCGCATGTTTTTTGCTGAAGCCGAAACCGAAACTGAAAGTTCGGTTTTGATTATAGTTTCGACCGAAACCGAAACCGAGCCTTTTATAAATGTGATTAAAACGTTGAGTAAAATGCCAGTGAGCCGTACTTTCTAGATATACCTATGAGTAATTAAAGTTCTCGCTGGTCCCATATTACAAGGTTCTACGTTTCACTTTTCTCGGATTGAAATTTCAATATTATCATAGTGATACTGGGTCTGAATTAAATTACATGAAAGTGCGATATTGTAAGTTTCGGTTGATCTTTGACAGAAACCGAACCTTTGGCCGAAACATAATTTTTAGGTCGAAATCGGCCGAAACTGAAACCGAAACTTCGGTCGAACACTACTACTTATCAACAGCAAACTACACCTTTGATTATAGAAGCTCAATTAGCACACAGTTGTGTTCAAATAATTAACATGTGCATAACATAAATACAACTCAAGTTTGCTAAACATGACACAAGCATTATATGGATCAAAATACGTGAATAGTTAGCAAACGGAAAGAAAGTCCATGGCGTTGTTGGCTGCAGGCTGTAGATAAGTGTTATTTTGCTTTAACTTAAGCCCCTTTCTTTTATTTCCCAGCAATGTAGGTATGTGAAGTTAAAATTGTAATTAAAACAGTGGCTTAAACTACTATTACTGTCGCCAAATCTTTTCTTAGCGAATATCGACGTCTTAATCGTTTAGCTATAGTTTAGTGCGTCGATCGACCAGTCAATCAGTCACGGTTGCTTTTTATATCTATTATATTTTTATAGACTAGTAGTTACTTGCGACTTCGTCTGCGAATTTGCCAGGATAAATCTCCTCTCTTGTATTCATTGTTGTTCAAAATAAATTTTTGGCAAATTTTATCGAGCTCTACACTGCGGTTTTACCGTGAAGTAGTAGCAAACAAAAAAGAGAGACTACTTTACTTTACTTTCCTAGCGTCGCCGTCGCTCAGCACTGCTTTCTTAAAGAGGATTTATTGAAAAGGAGGTCCAAGTTAACACAAGCATCCACGATTAGAAAGATAAGAGATGTAGTTCACTTGCAGTTAAGTGTGGATTACGAACTTCACGCACACATCATTAACTTTAATCAAATTACGTTGTCTCTTAAGCGTGTTTTGATTCATAAAAGCTCAAAAAAAAGTTAAAATTTCATTTAAAAAATTTGAGGTAGTCCAGTAGGTATAGCCTGGGTTCAAATTCTCTGCTGAAAAATATGACAAGCTCAAGATATTGCAATATTAATACGTCTTAATTTCCATGATGAACCGTTTCATGATATGAAACCATTAAGTGTTCATATTGTATTGCTTATTTCACGACATGGCCGAGGCGTGGAAATTGCCGGGTGCGGTGAGGCTATAATACTTATAATTTATGTGCCCTTCCATATCTGAGGGCTAAGTAAACAGCTCGCTACTTACCTCGATGGCGTTTTTGTGTTTATTTAGCACATATAAAACTTTATGTCTTATTCCTAACAATCTTTCTTCGAAAAACTGTTCTGCCGGACTGTTAATGTTAGTTAGCGAGGAAATGGATTATGTAAGAAAAATAGGAACTCATATTGCGTAAAATATTCACCAATAATTATGTCCGCCAGTAAAAAATTATTTTTCTGTTTATATTTTCTTTTTTCATGGCAATTAAACCGTAGTTTAATTTTATCGGACTAGTCAAAACAAAATTTACCCATTGTTAGTCCTGGATAGTGCAGCTTTAAAAATTAAAATAGTTTTAATTATTCACGGTTAATTATGTATATCACACGTGTTTGCTTTCTTTAGGATTACGTCTAAATATTGGAAGTTCAGCTCATCAAAGGTAATCGCGATCTATATCTCGTATAATGTAGCTTTATACATGTTTTTTATATTTAGAATCGTTCCAGTAGCTTTACAAGATTGAACCCATAAAAAAAGCAAACGTTACCTCTTTATTCTAATATGGCATAGATAGCTTATCTATCTCTACCATGTTTAATATCTCTTTAAGCGGAAAGGGTCCTACCTACTCTAATCACAATTTCCCACAATAGCTTTTCAGCCGTTTACGTAACATAATACATTCAGCTTTGCGGGTAAACCACATTACAACAGCAGATGTATAAGTCATAAATTTAAGGAAAGTTTTATTTCTGGTTCGCGTGTAAAGGCGACCCATTAGAGACCCATAAAGTAGGCTGAAGATAGGGCTGACGTAACCAGTAGCCCAGTCACTTATCACTTTTATATGGGAGTGGTTTTAAACACATTTTTCAACCTGTCATATTACTAACACGTTGAAGTACCCAATTACGAGGTGTTTGCATTTGCAAGGTGAATATATATCACTTAATATAAGACTTAGCGTATATTATCAGACAAAAAAAACTGGATTACCGGAGTTATAATGGGGAGTGTTCTGACGAACTTTTTAACCTTGTCCCTGCTGCTAAGTTAAGTTCCATTATCGTACTTCTGGACGGAAAGGTAGCTTTCATCAACACCATCTCGATGAATCACTGCAGTTTAGGCGGTGTTTCTTTTACCACGTTCATGTAAGATTTGTATGGACTGGCGGTTGAGTTTTTCGCAACTTGCTATAACATTGCACGGCCGGCAACCACCCCTAATGGATGGTAGGTACTGTAGGTGTCTATGAGGGGCGTTGATTACTTAACATCAGGTGGACTGCATGCCCGTTTGCCGGATCTTATTTAGTTATGCTAATTATTATGATTTTGAGTTTAGCGTGGATGTGTAAAATTGACATTTGTTTTATCACAAGAAACTTACACTTTAAAGCTACACTGTTAAAAATGACACGAGCTCTACTCTGCAACTAATTTCTCACTCATTCGAATTTCGTAGGTCGCGCCCGGCCGGACAATGTGGAAAAGCCTTATATTTGCGAGTTTTTCAAAAGGGCTTATTTCCACTTTAAAGTTTTTTGTGGACCATGGGGTACGTTTTGAAATTATTATTTAGGAAGAAATAAGCGGTTTAGATATGAACCTTGAAACAATAGTTTCTTTTAATGGAACGAGATACTTTAATGTAATTTAATTAAGTAGGTATATCACACAGAACTGCATTCACAGTAAATAAATTGAGCTTCGGTATAAGCTCTTTTAAAAAGGCATTCTCGTTTATTGGATGGTTCTATATCTATGCTAGGTATTGCATGGGATAGCGTCTGTCCATCACCATCGGTTTAATAAAGCTGCACGGACAAACAAACGCAAACATCGTCGACAGGTGATTGTTCGCAACGCTGAAAATACTCGCAAGAATGCAGACGTATTTAATCTGGATATTGTGGTCTTTGTTGAAGAGTTTTATCAGAGCATATAGAGATAAAGTCGAGTTTTGAAATGGTCTATCGTTGAATTAGGGACGGTTTTCGTTTACTCAAAATTAATTAATTACACTCGACGTATCATAATAATTACCTAATGTTCCCCGTTTTTTTCTTATAAAGTCCTACTGTGATTTCTATGATTAGTTATTAATGTTATTGTATTTTTTTCTTATTGTAATGATATAGTAAACATTATACTACCAGCTCCAGACAGTAAATTATTAGAACCTTATTAATAAATGTAACCTAATATAAAATACTAACATAAAACAACCGAACCTTGCGGTGTTAATATCATTCATTACGAAGTTATAATTGTTAAGCCTATTTTTTTGCTTCGTTCTTTGCGTCGAATAATTACGTTATCTGTATTATTTCTATACGATATTACCTTGATATTACCGTTATTTTTACTTTATAATTTTTTTTTTTTAATTTGCTGTTGATGATGAACGACACAAAACTTGCAGGAAGCCCCTTTCGACGTCATTTAATAACTCTGGATTGGATACTGCAATACATTTTCTTATGTGACGGCGACTTTTTGCGAATTATCATGTGGTCCATAAGGACTCGCTTCGCTATGTGCTTGGTATGTCGAATGATCGTCCGACAGTTTCGAATTTAACTAATATTATCAGATCCTTAAGCGTGAGTGTCACGGAGCGTCAGTGAGGTATCGGTCGACGGTTGGGGATCGCAATAATTAACAATAGTAGGTACTGCTATTAAAATCGTAAATAAATAACACAATATAATAAACATATTTGCTCCAGTTATTTTCACTTGCACATTTCCAATCTACTCGTATCGCGTTCAATAATAACGAGCAAATTATGTCATGATGCTATTATTGTGCATACAAAGAAAGTCCGGGAGACCGCTAAAATTAACGCGCGCTCCGATCGTTATCGATTCCTTGTTATGGATGAGGTGTAGCGGTATGTGGGTATATAAAACGTATGCAAGGCATCCGCGGGGCATATGGGTTCCGCCGATGCAGGTTCAATTATGCCACATTTCCTCCGACTTTCCCGAGGCGATCACCGCAGCTCTGCAACTTGTTGAATCTACGCCATTACCTATTCGACGTTTTATGGCTCGTCGTAAAGTAGGGGTTGTCGATTGATCTGTATTCTGTTGGTACGATAGGCGACAGACGTCGAATGGGTTCCAATTTCCTTATTTGGTGTTGAAACTGTCATGTCATGGTCAATTTTTGGGATCAAGTAAGTATACGATGTTATTGTACTTTGTAAATGGAAGGCTACGCCATGTTACAATATTTGATTGTTATTTAAACGCTCTACATTAAAGAATTTACAGATTTATTGACTGCAACTTGTAAGCTTGCAAGCAGGTATTCTGCGTTCGAATATTTCATTATCAGATGCCTTAGAAATTAAATGATGTGACTGCTTTAAAGCAATTTATGGTGGGCTTGAATTAAGCTTATCTGACCATCCCACTCGTCTAGCGGGAACCCCGATCGGTCTATCTCCGTTGTTATAATTACCGCATCAAATGTACCTACATATGTGTGTATTTTGACGAAAACGCCCCGCCATACGACTGGCAATAAATTGCCAGCTTTTATTATTTGGGACAGGAGTTACGTTAAATTTATATGTTAACTTCCCCGTGATCCGCAGGTCCGTTTTTCATTTAAATTAAAACCATTTCACTGGATTCCGAGATTTATTTTTAGCTAACATAACATCTGTTTTAAAAGGCTTCGAAGGTAACATAATGCACGTTATAAACTTATAAACGTGGTTTCGTCAACATAAGCTTTTGATTAAATAACAGCGGTAACAATTAATTTTTGATAACAACGCAATTCGCAAATTAGCTTGCTGAAATATTAAATATCTGTAGCGGGACCGCCATTAGTTAATTAATCCATGTTCAAGCGGCGTTCGCATGATGGACCGCTGAAGTTGTAAAATCGTAAGTACTTACTTGTGTCTGAATAGAAAAAATAAATAGTGGTAGAGCAAGATAAATCTTGTTACGGGAGGTTCGAATTTAATAGACAAACAGGTGCGATTGTAAACCGGGTTGTTTTACAGCTTGATTATATGTTTCCGCTGTTCCCACGCGGCGGCTCGGCGCGCTCGGCGTGCCGACACGGCGCGGGCGCGCGACAGCCGCAGTCACCCCTCCGCAATTTCACATACTGCGATACCGCGGAGAACGTGCAACCGCTCGTAAACATTAGGGGATGTACAGCCTGATCCGCACTGAGACGCGACGTCTCTGAATTCCAAATAACCGACTCCAATAGGGTTATTTAGAACCGTATTGTCAAGGCAAATGGTTAACAATCGGTTGTAGAGGCCATTTATCTATTCGACAGCTAGTTACATCGCACTCTTGCTTATATAGGTACTGTTAAAGAAATGTAGGCCTAGCGTTTGCGAGTATTAATCAAACTCTCCCTTGATGCTGTTTCTAATCGGATAAGCGCAAAGGGCTCAGTTTTGGGTAAAACAATTAGAGTAGAGTCGAAGCGGCGGCGGCTGTCAAAGCCAGGCTGCCTGAGGCGGCGGGTCCTGTATGAGTGGCTTTAGTATTCAGTGCCACTACGCACTACGGAGCCGATGCCGAAACGAACCCATTTACCGCTAACTACATTACAATCATTGCATAAAAACATGCTGTTCTGACAGCAGTCTAGTTAGAACACGAATAGATTCGTATTACGATTGTTTTGATCCACGTTTGTATACTTAGAAGTATACAATTAAGAGCCAAGTTTATGAGTTGTTAATAACGCCAATAGGTTGCGAACGTTATGCTTTAGCAAATATGTGTTCTTTGAACTTGTGTTTTTCATTTATTTTCACAGATTAATCGATAAAGCTTTGTACTGTAGCTATAAAAATAGCGTATCGTGGTAATAGAAAAACCAATCTGACCGGAACCTTCGGTGTAATATATTTCTTTAATGGGACTTCGAGTCGCTTGTTAACTTTTGTATAAAACATGTATTTGAGCTTTTATGAAAATATATTAGAGTTGGAAATGCTCGTATACTTATTTTTACAAGAAATCCTTTAAGAAATTATTTGATAAACAAAACTTAGGTTTATGTAACATACGGATCTGATAAACAGGATTATTATAAAGGTTTTGTTTTGTTGCAGGACCAGAAGATTCGCAACGTGGTGTTGTTCGGTTCTCAGGGGTCTCTGGAGGAGAAGACAGTCACTGTCTGCTATGGAGCTGATTTCGTCAACGTCACATTTATCAACTTTTGCTGTACCAGGAAGGAGATCGCTCAGGTCAGTACCGTAAAGTACCTACCGTTAAAAGTCCGTATAAAATATTTGTCAATTGGAATTATTGATCTTTAGCCTATGTGCGTTTATGTTATGACTATATCGTGATTAAGCGCGATATCAGTTTTAAGTATAACAACTTACACTCAACACAAAAGTACTGACAACAAACTCATAAGTGTATGAAATTACAATAATTATCTCTAAAGGGACGACAAAATATATGTACAGTATTTAACAGTTGTTGAAATGGTTTAAAAATGTACACTTTATTATGTTTTAACTAGGTCAGAAGTTTTACAACGGTTTTTAAAACAATAGGTAAGGCTTGCTTTTATGCGAGGTAACAATTTATCCAACGCTTTTCCACCAGGGAATTTTTTGTTGAATACAATTTTTATTATAAAATAATCCATTCTAAAAATACACTGTTATTGTTTTGCCCAAAATAGTTGTTGACCCTGTTTCCTGGGTTTTTCCCATTGATTTTTCCACACTTTTATTTGCTATTGCTTCTTCATGTAAATATACTCGCATAGTTATCATAAAATCATCATGGGGCTTTGTTCGCGAACGGTGGTTGGGCAGACGTCTCATAATATCTTAGTTTCTTTTGCGTATGTTTATACAACAGTGTAACTTGATGCATATTATAATTTTTCAATTTCAATACGATTGATAAGGTCGTCGGTATTTCGGGAAGCGTCTATTTAATGATAACCCAATATGTCCTGGCGGTCTGGCAGGCCGGCAGAACATAGCTACTGCGCGTGACACATTTCACGGCGAATATCGGTGCAGAAATATAACAGACAGACGGACACGATAGAAATGCGCTGGGAATCTTGCACTGATATTAAAATCTATTCGTTGTTTTCATGCATTGCTCGCAGCCCTATTTTTCTGCATGGAGGTCCCCTGTGTCTAACACGCGCGGCTATGCAGCACGCGTTCTACATTCTTATGCATAGGATTGTGTTGTCATTTGGGTCATTACGTACTACAAACGCGAGCGGCTTACTATAGGGGTGTGTAGCGTGTAGCAAAATGTATTGGAGTTTGTCTTGTTGCCGCTTCAGTTGAAGTAATTATTGAAAGTACTGGCTCCCCACCCAGTACTTTCAATAATTACTTTGCACAGCACTCGTGCCGTGAAATGAATGGCTCCTATTCTACGCACTCTCTTCTCTTATACCTGTCCTGTATAATAAAAGCCGTATGTTATGGTTAGTGAAGATCCGTAAACATCCTACTTATTTTCCTAAGCTCTTAATTTAATGTATTGTTGCTCTTATATACTGGAGTATTCTCTAAAATTTAGAATATTCACCCGCGTACGTTATTTCGGTGGCGTTGATTACAGCGAGCAGTCTGTCATTTTCCGCCCTGGAAGATGATGCATTTGACTGATTTAATTATCACATATTCGCGCGAGGAACGTCGGCTATGTCATTGAAAATCTCGACAGTCTCGTTATTTACATTTATTTTCTTGACTGTACAGGGTTTCACAATTAGACGGATACTTGGCAACTGTGTGTGGTATCAGATATTATTTTGAGATATATTATTTCATTTACATTTTGAGCCCAATCTATGGTGTGGCTTTGACTTAGAATAGTGAAAATATTTTCTTGTTATTGAAAAGTTTTGAGTTCTGTAAGCATTCTTAATTAATGTAAGAAATATTTTCGCTGGGACTTCCATATTTAGCAAACAAATAATATTATAGAAATGCACGGGAAGTAGGGCAAATATTATAAATTAAACATTTATTATAAAATAAACATTAAAAAATTGTTATTTGTACCTACTTATTTGTGTCAAATTTAAATACCTATAAGATTTTTTCAACATATTTGACATATCATGAACACAGTATTATAAATTAAAATTTTTACGCGTTCGTCATTTTATCTTTTGTGCGTGTGTTTTGGTGTTATGTATGACTCAACCTTGACTGCGTATATCGTAATGCATCGGATTTGCCTTTTCATGTCTGTCACATCTCACTAAAGACACGGCCGTGTGCAATTTATCACTGACATGACACAATACTGTGACGGAGACTTCGCATTTTTCCTTAATACGTAACGCGCGCCATCCATACAAAATGTGTGGGTATTTCTTTATTCTACGTGAACATCGGTCAAAACGAAAAGAAGAGAAATGACCTGTCCATAAGCTTATGTTCCTCTCATTTGCAGAGATTATATTTTTACATCGTCTCAATTTAACTGTTCTCCTAAAAATAAATCATGATTAACAAAAACAACGCATTTCCATTGTATTTTTTTTAACTCAATTTACCTTATAATTCACTGGCTGTATTTATAATTAGTTTCATATCTGAAGTTCAAAGAATTATTTTGTGATATTGAGTGTGCGAATTGATTACCACTTCAGCGTAATTTATGTCGAGTGTCCGAGTATCGCACACCCACTCACAATGTTATGTATACCTAAATATATGGCAATATCTAGGCAGCAATGCTCAGTTTATCAAACAGTTTCATGTTTAACGATATAACACATGAATGACTGTATTTTTATGAAAGAATAACAAAATACCCTCTGTGATTTGTGTCCAGATTTCATTCTTAAATCCTTAAATCTCAGCAATGACGACCGTAAAATTATGAATGACACACTAACGTGAAAAGGTGTCATTCAAAGGTGTTGGCGTAAATTATCTTATCGCATGAGCTCATTTCTTATTTTATGCCATTCTATAGTTAGTTTGGCTTCTTTCTTGTTTAACAGCAGCAGCATATTTTCATCGTTTTTCATTGAGGCTATTAGTCGGCCCTTCAAATTGAATAATAGATGCAACAGGTTTTCATCGCGCGAACAGACGCCAGGAGCGATATAAAATATTTAAATGAGAAAGCTTGAAAAGCAAACAAAGGGTTGTTATTTAAACTTTAGCAGGATTAGAAGGTTTCTTTAAATACCCCGTTAAGGTAAACAGTGAATTTTTTATAAAGGTGATTACAAATATATAGTGAAAAATTCCGACAAGTCTGTTACTATTAATATTCATATGGGTCAGACAGACGACAGACCAGAGTAGAAATATTCCCATGTGAATTTTTAATACAAAATGGTCCGCAACTGACGAAAATCAAGAGCAATCCGTTTAGAAATCCATTAAAAACACAACGAACCCTGATATAATCTTTTTTTTATTATTAAAAAGCAACTTTTGTTTGCTAATTTTCACTATTTTGTTGTGAAATCCATCATTACATGTCGACGAAAATAAAATATTAAGTTCGTAAATTCTAATCTGTTCACTTCACAGTAAAAAAGTTATCGCTTACGTTTCAATAAAATCGATTTAGCGAGGTTGAATGAATATCGCCATCTGCATATGTAAAGACCAGCATGACAAGTACATCGTTATGCGAAGAGCATTGTCCTGGTGTTCTATTATTACCAAGTTCACTCTCACACCGGCTTACCGCTTCTGGTTTAAGTGGATTTAGATCTCGAAAAAATCACGAATATATTTACTGCATTGACCAGTATTCAAGTCATTGCGACTTCAGTCCGTCACAGTCACGGTGTTAAAAAGAAAAACATATTAGCCTATGGCTTCCATGTTCTTTTTCCCCTGTTCAAATTGTACATTTAAAATAGTCACTTAAATATGTACGGGGGGATTTCAAGCCGACTTGTTGTCAGTAAAATCTTTTAACCTGTTAGAGATATCGAACAAATTGCTTGACTATCTTTTCTGGTATCGAAACAAGGCTTTTGAACCGACCGCATGTATTGACAATTCGATAAGACCTCGCCTACTCCTATCAGAGAAATGTAAAGATAACATCTCTTCCTATAAATTACCGGAAGACGTTGATGTGAGCAGAGCTACCTATTTTAGTCTACTTAACGTAATAAACGTATCGTTTTAGTAATCATAAGTCTACCTACGCCACGTTTGAATAATTTACGGAGCATATTTATTACTCGGTGCGTTAAGGATGGCACGTCAAATGTAAGCTGGGCGCTGATGGACATTTTATCACCTCAGTTTGTTCTTCGTCACAGTTTGAGATTGAATAACTTTTGTATCGCTCCATCATTCTTAACATGCGAGTGTTGGACGTTTAATCGATATGTCACGCCAAGGCTTAAGCACCTACTTCGCGGCTGATGCTACCAATCGCGCCGCCGTGTTCCATACCCAACGATTTTAACTTAATTCATTGTTGTTTTTCCTTTCAATATCATCAATCTCTATCCGTTTCTTGGCTTTCATGCTGCAAGTACTGGAAGTCTTATAAAATCAATAATTTCTTAAGATATATCCAATATTTTAAGAACGAATTCGCTACAGAAAGCTGTAGGTATAGCCTTTTTAAGTTACGGTGCGCGCTAGCTGAAAGCAAACTTCACCGGTTGTCACGGGCGAGTGAAAACAAAGTAAACGTACGTGGCAGGATAAAAGTCTACAAAGTAAACGTTGCCTCTGGCTGGTCCCGTTTTCTCGCTGCCAGGCACCAGTCTTCATTCTCTTTCTTCACATAAAATTTTTGAATTATCCACGAAAAATATTTATTGATTAGGGATGTTAGGTTAGAGGCAGTGATTGGGAATCGTACAGACTGATAGTTCAGTGTGCGATACAATAGAAATATCAATCTCAATACTATATTTTACACAACTTTACGCTTTTCCTCGAAATGGAAATTTAGTTGAATGTTTATATTAAGTGGAATGTATAAGGTTTTTCGTGCATGAAATGTTAACTAAAAATGTATTTAAATTAACATCATGCAATCTCGTTTAGAGTACTTTTAACTTTAATTTATATTACCCTGATGCACACAATGTTTCATATAAACCTTAGTTATTGCTTGAAACAATACACCAACACCATTTCAGCACGCGTCGTGTAAATCCAGTGTTACACGGACTGCACTGACTCATAATGAGCACAGCTTCAAACCTTGCGTACCTATATCCAGATTCACCTGCCTTCCGTTTTCCTTTTATTCGTTCTTCGTGTCACAAATATTATTCTTGGCATGAGATCAGGTGCGAGTCCGATTTTGATATAGGTATCATCATACGAGTATGTTGCTGATGGCTAAGCCTAAAATTGTAACAGAGTTTTATTATCAACATTGTAAAATTATATGTTTGATTTCGGTAGAATAGTATTTTAAGTCGTTACTAATTATAAACAAGTTTAGTAGAAACTCGTGAAGCCGATCGAACCTACATTTCCTTTTTATTGCGGAAGTGAAATAAATTTAAGCTCACATGCACAGTAGGCTAGACATTTTATTCATTTAAATAACTATTTTGGTGAAACGTGTTCGTTATACTGCGAAAGAACGGAATACTCTCACTGTTTTATAAATTTTCGATAGTCTATCTACTTGCTGCATATATAGGTCAATTTTGTATTGTTTATTTCTTTTGCATAAATGCTTAGTGGAGCTAGGCGCTATACTTCGCACTAGCTGCATTTTAGCGTGCGCCATGTCTTCTAAATACCTAATGAACATTACTACACCCAAACATCTATGTGTGATTGTAGTAAAACGGTAATTCTTTTGTTCAAAATGTTTCTCAATGGATGTTTTGTTCTCAGATGTGGACGGAGGAGCTTTTCGCATTGGCATACAACTTGAACCAGCTCAACAACCCCACCATTATGTTTCTAGAGAAGCTGCATACCAAGCTCACACTTAAAGCGGATAAGTCTGGAAAAATATTTGTTAAGAAGTAAGTACCTGTCATACATGCATGCATTATTCCAAGAGATTATACTGACTTATTTGGTTAGGATATTCATTGGACGGGCGCTTACTAAAATTGCATTTTGTTGAATGTATCTGCGGATAGGTAGGTATCTATCTATCTATGCATATAAAGCCGTAATATGTTTAAACTACGTTACGTACGTTAGGGTAAACTTATTTATCTACTATTTATGTGTAGGTACATATATCTATAGTCGGGTGGACATATACATGTTATTCCTATTCTATTGTATTTGCACAGGAAAACCTGATGGGCTCCAAAGAAAATGTCGACCATAAATGGGTTAACTCTTTTAGATATTCATCTGTGTTCTGATAGAATTTTTAACCATTATGTGCAATAATGTATTGAGTTTTCCTTTGATTACCAAATGTTTAGGTATGCAAAGATCATACAGCTAATCAATATAAATAATTTGTCAGGGTAAAAATGTAAACTGCTATTTAAATCCATACGAAAAGATCCTTATGATCGAGTGTAAATACCGACAGAAGAATAGGTAAGTAAACAAGAAGTTTTAGTTGTGATATTCGTAACTTTATTGAATTGCTGAAGCGGCGCTGAGAATGCAAATAAAAAACGTTAAGCCGGATTTTTATAGGTAAAACCACATATCGGACTCCGCCGCGCCGCGCCGTTCGATAGGGCTCTATTGAAAGCATCCTCGACAAAGAAATTTCAGGCAACGGATGTGAAAAGTTTTATCGAATTTGAATACAAGTGTGCAAGGAAGACATGCAATCTGAGCTGGATTGTTTACCTTGTACAACTTCGTTGGAACTTCACTGCCTGATCTGCTTTGTACCTACTCTGACTTTAGTTTCTTCATCGATTCATCGTATTTAATGAAACAGTGCTGCAGTATTTGTTTTGTTAGCTGGCTATAATTGAATGAGTTTTTTATTCAATGGTTCGTTTTTTAAACAATGAAATCACTGACCACATTGTCTAGTGATCTGGTGTCGTAGGTGTTCAACCAACGCGAATCTAAATTATTTGGTAAGTGGGAACGCACATTCTGAAAGAATGTAGCCAATCATAAATATTTATCTTCAAATTAGCATGATTTTTATCCCTTACCTAATTCCTAAATTTTTATTGTCAATCATATTATTCATATTCTCCATAATTTTTGATGAGTCATCGTTACTTCTTTGACATAATTTACTTTTGTTACTAAAGTAAGCAATGGTGAGTGAGACTCCAATTTGAGACCAGTCAAGTGTTGAGAGATTAATTTTACTCTGCATTTGAGCCAAAAATTCCTTCGACCGCTCAAATAAATTCGCAGTTGCATCCATAACCTCATAATTTATTGAAACGATTTCTAAACGTATTGGCTACATAATAAGTAGGTACCTAGCGTCTTGAAGTAGTACTTCACAGGTAATTAATACCTAAGTTGACAGTCGACACGTTGTTAAACTATTGTTTATAAAAACATGAGAAACCGTTAAGTCTTATACGTTTTTTTATCAGGTTAGTAATATAATTTGGTGATGAACACTTGGAAATTTTCCCTTTCGTTCACACAGTTTATGTTAAACTAGCTTCTGCCCGCGACTTCGTCTGCGTAGAATTATAAAAAACCGCATCAAAATCCGTTGCGTAGTTTTAAAGACATACAACATACATAGGGATAGACAGACGGACAGCGGAAAGCGACTGTTTATACTATGTAGTGATTGATTAAGATTATTCGTTACTTTGTCATGCGTCTTTTTGTCGTTTGCCTTCGCAAACATCAAAACATAATGAAACGAGGAAAGCGTTGTTGTGATTAAATATGGAAATCAGTGCTGCAGGTGTCTAACACCTCAGCGTAATGCTGAGCCAGCGACCGTTTCACTTTTGCGAAGACACAACGCTGATGATCTATTTTTTATTTCGTATGTTTTTTTTTTTGTTTTACCTTGTTTATTTTCTATAAAATTGTGTATATATTTGTGTGTCTTGCAAAAAGGAATAAATGTCTTCTTTCTTTCTTTCTTTCTTTCAAAACCCCTTGTAAACGGTTAGTTCCAGTTTATGATATGAACATTATCTTAAAAGCTTTGTTTCTGATAGGAATTCTACTTCAAAAGTTTCAGGCCTTGTTTTTCTTCTTTTTAGTTCGTTTGATAAGATAGGTATGGTTTGTTTCATTTAAAATGACGAAAAGTACTTAAAACCGACATCTATTGTTCAATTGTTAACTTCAAGTGGGGTTGTAAACCCATTAGTGTTCAGTCCAAATATACCGGGAACAAACAATCTTGATAGTTTTGATGTTGTTGGCCGGTGTTACACTAGACGACGTGCGTTTCTAAAATAATAATTATATACTGTGTCAATATCACTTTGTACAATTTTTTAATAGTACGTATAAGACATTTTTACCTGAGTGTTAGCGGCACTGTAATTGTATTTGGAAAACAATACACCTATTATACTTAAAAGGGTCCAGTTCAGGTAATAAACAATAATCAATAGGAGGGGATACTTTCTAGGCTTAAGTGCAATATTTTGTTAGTGTCTAACTGGCTTTCACTAGTACCTATTAATAATCATATTTTAAACAAAATTTAAAATCTTTCATTTCAAAGATCAAGAAGGGTTGAGCTACTCCAATACACGTGCCATACTTCGGTCAGTTTTATTACGTCTCTTTGTTATTTTTTCCTTTCATATTCAGCAACAAAAGAAGTTGTAAAATCCCGCGCTATTTGCATTTTCGTCATTTAAAAAGAAACCAACTATACCTATTTATCTGGAAACTCGCATAAAACGTTTCATTGCGGGCAAAGAACATAATTTAATTGGATGCTTTATCCAATTTAAATATACTGAAGATAAAAATAATTTATTAAAAATCATGTTAAAACTAATTGCAATCGGTTCGTTCGCGCTGCCGCTGTGATTAATTAATTTTAATTGACTTTATTTTGCTCGTCAACAAATAATTTGAAGCCATGACAACAGCGATAAGGTTTTCCTCGTTTGATTGATCACGAAATAAGCTTTATGAAAGTTTTGACGCCGTAACGTAAGTGATTTCTGGCACGCCTCGGCTGTGCGTGGTGTAAGCGTTAGGGTCGCTAGATGACCGGATAAGAACGACCGTAACCCAATTTTTCGACCCTGACCGTATGCATACGGAATTCGGCAAAAGTTTGAAGTTTTACGGTGCATTGTGGTTGATTTTAATGTTCCGTAGCCCACAAGGGTGCCAACCCTGTTACTAAGTGTCTGCTGTCTGTCAGTCCCTCTGTCACAGGGCATCTTCTTATTCGTAATAACTAAACACTTCACAATGAAACAAAGTTCAAATTGCTATAATGGCCATTGTAACAACAAACAATTAAAAATATAGTAAAAATATAATATATACAATATTATACCGAATGGGTTTTTTTTTTGCTTTTGCTCGTTTATAATGCTAAATGGCAATTGTACGTTGGTACGGAACACACCGTGTGCGAATCCGACTTGCTCCTGGCCGGTTTTTGTTTATTTACTAAAACACAAACCCCAATTTATACTATAAGTATATGTGACGTATTTCATTTTTCAGTATTCATTTCAGGACACCCCTTTAAGAAAATTCCCGTTTGATAATTGAATTAAATTACAAAAAAAATATTTATAACTATTACCTTTTATAGATTTAAGTCTATCGCTATATCGCACTTCCGGAGTGTGATTATGATGGGGTTTAATCAATTGTACTGAATAGGCGTGACGACTGGATTAAAATAGTATTTTATGCAGCAGTTGTATTAGAGGGGTCAAAAAGGCGAGTGGTACGGGTTACGATGTGAGCGTAGCGAACATCGTAAGAAAACGCCACGAGCTTTTTTGACTTGCTTATACAACTTTGCATACAATACTTTTTCTACGACTAAGTAGGTACTTAATAAACGAAAGTAATACGTTCTCCAAAATTGAAGAAGTCCGGTGTTCCAGTCTCCACTAACTAATCCAACAACTCCAGTAACTAATTTTCCATCACTTCCTGGGCCGCCGCGGATATTTCCTTCCGGTGTTGGTTTAATTTCGTTTTCATCCATGCTTTTTATGATACGTTACAAAACTTTGTTAAAACTGTTGCAATCAAACAACAAACAACTCAAACAAGACACGAGCGGGAAACATGAAAACGACAAAATTGGAAGTTTTTTTATAGTAAACTCTGTTTTTAATTAACGTTTACTTTTTTTATAGCCTTGCGTTTTTGGCGCATTTAGCCAAAACGTTTACCAAGTTGCCAGGGACGTTATTAAAAAAAATTGTTTGTTATGTTGGCTGCTATGCATTTAGTTCAGAAAGTTTTAGTTATATAAAAAAACCGTATAAATGAAATAATTTGTTAAGTTGATAGTCATGCATTCGCATCGTATTTCTTTTACCTAGGTCTGGCAGGCTATGGCTGCCAGAGTAACGATGGAGCACTTTTAGAGCGACATAAGCCAACAAGAGCTTTTAGAGGGAATAGACAATACGGACTTATCCAAAGTCTTATTATGAGTGTTTTTTTAGTGGTGGTACAGGAGTAGAAAAATATATTATTCCATTTAGTCCGTCAGTTATACAAAAATATGGGACACGTCTTTTTTACCTACCTATAAGCATTATACCGAAAATATAATTTGCTACCAACAATTGATTATTAGACCTTCAGTGAAAAATGTGAAAAATAACACCTACATTATTATTACAGTTGATGTAAGCCTTTGTAGAGATATTTTTGAAAATAAAATAATGTTATGGTATTTATGTAAATTATACATACATAAATCACGTCGGTATCCCTTACGAGGTAGACAAATCATAAGGTATAACAAGACCTAAAGGATAAGTTTAGCATGATTGTGCCAGCTACATCGCCTATAACCAAGGAAAATTATTAATTAAGTAAATTATCTTAGGAAACTTTCTAATTTTACGGATAAACGGTGCACTGACATTTATTTGGTTTCTGGTTGCCCATCGGTTGAAGGTTATCTGCTTTACTAGTTGGTTGTACCACGAATATTTATCTTTTAAATCAATTCCTCCACAATGTTTGGCGACCATGTCATAGTTATGTTTGGCGATGTCACACAGTGGAATTGTTTGTTTGTTTGCATTACCCAATCATCGATTTTGTGGATATGACATAATCTGTCGTTTCTGAAAAAGAGGATTTTTCGTTTTTTTATATTTTTGAGAATCAGATTGAAAATGTCAATGCATATTTAGTGAAATTAAAGGATTATCTAAATACGCCGTTCATGGTGCATGAAAACAATCATCTGGCCTAATTCGATTTGAAAAGACGTTATTACGGTTTAGCTTTACGCTACGCTGAATTCTATCGTCGATGGTCCGCAAAGAATCTAGTAATACGATTTGTTCGACCTGCATTCGCCAAAAGCCATCATTTATTGCCCTGCAGCTTTGCCGAACTGCTTGCCTTTAAAAGTTTTTAGCTAAATTGGGAAGATAGCGGTAATGTTAATAGTAAGGAAACGTTTACAAGAAAAATGTTGTGTAACTAAAGATGAGGTTTTGAAATCGTATTTTGTTTGTTGAAGAATTAAGAAAAATCAGTTTGTGTTATTTATTATCTTTGACGTCCAAACAATGATGATTGTAGGGCAGTAGGTATTTCAATAGTAGATTATGAAAACATATGCTAATATGTCTGTCCGGTCGAGATTAGAAACAAAACTATGCGACACTGCAGTCAGTACATTAACCGTAATCCTTTCGATCGATTTTTCCCATGCCAAGAACTTTCTTCCAAGTAGGTACACAATTATCTACACAATTATGTAATTTCTGCGTAGGTAAACCTTCTAAATATTACATGGTATTTTCAAAATCATGGCCATTTAATGTAAGATTAATTTATTAATATGAGTCTTAGTTTGCAGTGATTATTTTCGTATTTTTTTCCATCAGCATCGTCCGCATATTCGCCCTTAACAAAGAGGATAAGAAGCGCGTTGAGAAGGCTCTCAGCGAGTCGGGGCTGCCGACAGGCAAGACCGATACCATCAGCCTATCCAAGTTTCAGTTTGAAGACTTCTTCGCGTTCTACAAAAGCCTCACGCAGAGAACCGACGCTCAAAAGATATTCAACAGCCTGTGAGTAATCAAGCCATACTCGTTTTTCGGCTTCCGATTTCAGGAGTCTAGGATCTATAGATCCATTGCGTAGGATTCTCTAGGGTCCGTTCTACCAAGGTTTTAACGTTTTAACGCCAGTTAGAGCTATAGATATACCTAAACCTATTAAACGGAGTAGGTTTCCGCAAGCGTAAACAAAAGGTAAAAATTGTACCACGTCTAAAACCTAAATAAATTGTGAAGATGTCCATAAAATTGTTAAATTCTGATATGCTTTAACATTTTTTTTTATTGCTGTGCATTGACCTGCAATTTTAATAGAAGAGAGTCGCGGAATGTATGAGGTGCAAGGAGACCAGGATCACGTACTTTGATCGATTGTCACAATTCATACATTTTTAAATTTAATAGCGTTATTTTAATACTTGTGAAACATGATTTATAAAAACTAAAAATCAAACGAGAAACTAGTTCGATCGTCCCCGACTTGAATCGTTTCGTATTTATTTAGTCGTGTGTTTTGTAATCTTTGGTTAAGTATGTATCTTGCGGAGCATTCTTTTAGGCAATGATAGTCTATACAAAGGCGCTGGTAGAATAAAATATGAGAAACCTTAAAGTGCCCTTGGCGGCCTACTGACAGAATAAACATTTAGATTTTGGCTCTTAATTAAGTTGTGCGCCTCCAGCTGTTTATTAACGGTTACAATTTCCGCAGTACCGACGGCAAGCCACACTTGTCAGCAACACAGCTGGTGGATTTCCTAAACGAAGTCCAAAGGGACCCTCGACTGAACGAGATCCTACATCCGTATGCCGATATTCTACGCGCCAAGGATCTGATTAAGGCGTATGAACACAACAAGTACCATCAACAGCGGTCACAGCTCACTTTCGATGGATTTTTGAGGTAATTTCAATACTTTTACCAATAGCCGTAGTTTATTTTCTTGTTTTGGATACCCAGACGACCAACAAACCAGACAACGTTTACAACACGACGGCGTATTCGTTTTATACTATTTCCTCCATTAAAATTGATGTTTTTAAAGTAAATTTAAGAACAATATAGACAATTAGACAATGCTATAAATTAAGACACTGAAAATTGATGCCCTGTATATGTTTACGGCTACAGTGATTTGATGTAATAGGTACTATAAATTTAGGAGCTTATACATATGTTGTGCTCTTAAGTGGCTGATGTATCCGATCTTTGCGGTAAATGTTCATGTTCGATGCGCTGTGAATAAAATAAATGAAGGTTCAGTCATAATTCCAATTAATACCTGTTTAACCCTATGCCGTCCGTTAGAATTAAAAATACGCTTTGACGCTCGTTTTACAAACATCGGTGCCCGTTTGAATGTAGCGAAATATCGAGTTTCAAAGGGTTCCCTCCTGCCACCGCGGGCTATCGAACGGAGCGGATGTACGAATAACATAACCAACCAGCTCAAAGGTAACCCTAAACCTCGGATATAAAGTCTGATTTTAACGTCAATTGAAAAAATAACTGGTTACTTCTAGCGAAGAATAATTCGAATTGTGGGTTATATTTGGTTAAACCTTTGATAACTTTGAAGACATCCTGACTTTTAGCCGGCCTAATTGGGAGGACCGTTTCAGTCATCCATTAATTAAAATAATAGTTACTTTAGCCTTTAGGTTACTTCTTGTTATACATAGGTTTGGTACATCGTCACTACTAAATGATTTTATTGAAAGTTTGTAAAATAAGTGCTAGTTTATTTTGTGTCCCAAATCATTTAGTTTCGGTGCATTAAGTAAGGGTACAGATATAGTTATTAAATATTTCCTATAGACCAAACAAAAAAACGACGACTAAGCACTAAGTGTCAACCATTATGGTATTAACTGGTCTATTAGATAGTTGGCAGATATTGACTAACAAAATTTTATATTATAGAATTTCAAACACGTCAATAATTACATACATACATACATACATCTATCACGTCTCCGTCCCTTACGGGGTAGACAGAGCCTAAGGTAACAGGTACCTACAGGCCACATTTAGCAAGATTGTGGGCATATAGGTGGAAAATGGAATCAATAATGGAGTCAATAATTATATATATATATATATATATATATATATATATATACATATACATCCATACATACAAAAAAATCAATTTTTCAGGTTCCTAATGTCAGAAGACAATCCCATAGTGGCGCCCAACAAGCTGGACTTAAGCGACGACATGGAACAGCCCTTGGCGCATTACTTTATCAACAGCTCGCACAACACGTACCTCACGGGCCATCAGATCACCGGCAAGTCCAGCGTCGAGATATACCGGCAGAGTTTGCTCGCTGGCTGCAGGTGAGTGCCTCAAACAGCTCTAACTATCTTTATAAATGATCTGTCACAGACAATTTCTACTCATGAGCTGATATTTGAATCGAGCTTGGGCACGAACGCCCCTAATTTTCAATCTGTTTTATTACGTTCGTATCGGTAGCTGATAAAATATTTGAGATAAAATGCAGCTTAGGCAGGTAGGTAGGTACGTATTTATTAACGAAAGTCTAGTTGGTTTTAAAATGTTGTTTTCTATCGACGAGAGTTCGTTTCGATCGACGACAGTACGTGTCTATCAACAAAATAATCGTAAGAATTAGACAAGGCAATTTCAGTAAGCACTTAACTAAACATTAACATGCGACAAAGAGCACATTTCGAGCATTGAGATGTTGTCGTGCTAATGATTTCGTTATCAAAAATAATTTGAAAATGAAAATTCTTCAAATTACTTAATTCATATTTAATAACGTTCGCAATGTGGGCACGCTATCGCCCGTCCATTGTCGCTTTTATTTGACCTTAATAGCCTAGGTGGACTAGGAACAGTAAATATTGAGTAAATAGGTACAAATTTCTTAAATTAGATGACTCTAAATTTGTCGGTCTATCTCTCGCAATTATATTACAGAAGAAACGCATTAAAAATTTAAGACAATAGTCCCGTGTTAATATTTGATTAGAGTCGGGTCATGGGATGAATAAATTAACGAATAAAAAGTATTATTCTTAAAAGGAAAATGTAAATTTTCGTAGTACAAGTCGAAATATGATGTCATTTGTTTCGAGAGATAGGAACGTTTTCGTTTAACAGATGCGTGGAACTGGACTTTTGGAATGGGCGCACAGAGGAGCCCGTCATAGTGCACGGGTACACGTTCGTGCCTGAGATCAGCGCCAAGGAGGTGCTGGAGGCCATCGCCGAGAGCGCCTTCAAGACCTCGGACTACCCCGTCGTGCTCAGCTTCGAGAACCACTGCAACCCGCGTCAGCAGGCTAAAATTGCGAACTACTGCCGGGACATCTTCGGCGACAAACTGCTCGACCGCCCTTTGGACTCTCACCAGCTCGAACCGGGTAAGCTAATATTTGAGCACGGATTGACGTCATCGCGTTTTTAATTTATTCAGCGACGCGGTGACAGCACTCGTTGTAGCCTCGGTTTACTTTCGTCACGCGGATTGACAGCCGCGTATTTCGTTCAACGTTTCGAATGTTTAGCGCGTATAAAAGTCAAACCACGCGGCACTACTGCCAATGAAAATAGGGATGGGAGGTGATAATTGTTTGACATGGCGTTTCTTTATGATCGAGCGGCGGAAAGATCGATTAAAGTAATTGAAGCCCAGACACCTGATGTTTACGCTGGCCCGCGACCAGCCGCGTGCCGTGTAAACAACGTCTCGACCCGTTTATATCATCTACCGTCCGCTCCGATTACTTATATTGTATGTGATCGCGTGTCAAAACATTGTCTACTGAACAAAGTTTTTTTTTCACAAGTGTGCATATTTATGACATACATAAGTCGAGTTAAAATGTTATGATTAGCACATCAAAGAAAATCAAAGATATTATCAGAAATAGCAGGCCAATACTATTGGATCCAAGCGAAGAAATATTTTTTAACATTCCTATCCAATATCGGTACTTTTATGATTCGCGTTATCTCTTAAAGCCAGCGTTCATTGCTTATAGTAACGCCGGCTATAAAATATATCACACTTCAGGAGAGTCACATAATGCTGTTCGACAGTGAAACACAAATTTATAGCCCCGTCTGTAGTTAGACTTGATCGATTGCTGATGCGTTTCAGCGGCGCTGTATCTATAATTTGATGGCGTTTTTCTGCGATGACTCGCTAAATATTTATACTGAAACTAAATTATGGATTGCGCGATTACTATTCATGAGACGATCGTAATAGTACATTACTGCAAAGGCCGGGAAGTAAGGGGTTGCAGGCCGAGTAAGTTTGACGGCCGAGTGGTACACGAGGCCGGCATGGTACGAGGCCGGCAACCCCTGTCCCGGCCGAGGCTTGTATAGTGCTTTTCTCAAACATGCAATGAAATAAATAAAAAAACTTCAAAAAAACAGTATTTATTTGTAAGGCAACTAAAATCTAAACTAGTAAAACAAAATTTCATGGCATTGTAGGCAATGCTTTATAATTACAATAATTAAAAAAAAAACGACACTTGTCAATTGTGACGACTGAGACCTACCCTGTTTACATTTGATACATTTCTCTGTCACTATTTTCGTCGGAACTCATATTTAAAATTGATCAAAATCAACAATGAACAAAAGATTAGTGTTTTTTTATTTTCCCACCAAAATGTGTTTTTTTTTTAAATGTACGTTTCGTTTTACGCTGATTGTGCTGACGTTTACACCGCTGATATTAAGATGACAATGAAATGAGATTTAAATATTTCTGTACCTAGTTAGGTTTCAATTTAAAATTAATCTTATGTGTTAATAATGTATCGTTTTTATGTAATTTTTGATTTTATGTAATTAAAATTGCAAAGAAAGCAAATATTGCTTATGTTTTTTTTAAAGCTGAATATCATGATGCCATTGACCTATAAAGACTTGGCTGTATGGACCCAGTTTCCTTTGCCTACCCCAAAAGGGATGAATAATAATAAAAATGACCTACAAACTAAACGTCATGATGCTGTGGCACATGAAACAATAGACGATCGCTTTGCAGGCCTAGGCCTGCCATTTTGTATGAAAATCCATTACATACCACTTGTCTAACCGCGCCCGCGACGTGATACGTCCCGGCCTGTTATTTGGAACGTAAGGTTAACATTTCATTGCATCTTTGAGAAAAATATTTAACATCCAAGTATACACTTCAAAGACACTTTTCCTCGTCTTGAAGACATTTCAGTAAAGTTGCGTCGTGTTTTTCGAAAATGTCGTTTCATAATCGGATAGTTAATAAAGTTTAGTTCCAACGGAACTAGTCTCCGAACTTGGCCTGGCAGAGTTGCATAGCGCTATTGAAATAGTTCACCCTGATATATCCACCGCCACGCTGATTTGTTCGCGCTGCAGATCAATCCCACTAATGGGTTTTTATTATTTATTTGCATGCGGCTCTCAGTTTCCACTCTTTCCACTTCGGTTGCTCGTTTTATGCTGCGAGGTTTTTTAATTACTTTTTCTGCGGACGACCAGTAAATCGTGATTATGACGCGTAACTCGATATTCTTATTAACAGTGCCCTTTGGGACATGTACTCATTGACTTCGATATTATTGCGGAGTGCGGGTTTCCGGCGAGATTTTATAGCTATGTGGGTGCTCTTATTACACGCTGGTGCAAACTGTAAACCGCGTTTTATGTTGTTCTAAATGTCATTTAAACTATAAACTAAAACGTCTGCTCGTCTTGAACGACGTTTCTAAATGCGACTGTCTAGTTCAAATTCGCATTGGTCATGATTTCAGGCTTGTGGAAAATATACACGATATGATTAAATGTAGGAACTGGAAATCTTGTTAATTTTTGAAAATACTTACATAGCTGAAGCAGAGAAAACTAGAATGAAAGTGATGGGATATAGGCGCAGACTTATTTGTGTTTAAGCGTGGCTTCGGAATCCAAAAGTTTATCGGTTACTTACTTGACACGAAGTGTATATTTCATAATAATAATAATAGTTATTATTTTCTCTTTGACATTGGAGTTATCTCCAATTAATTTATTTGACGGTGGAAGCGTTTTACACCACTGAACTTGTTTTTTTTTCTCTTTCTTTTATTATTTGTTTTACTTTGACCAGTAGAGACTTTATACACCTCTACTATAGACTTATATAATTTATCTAATTTAAGGTACCTACTTAACGTGTGGACCTTATACATCCCTTTTATTAATATAAATGTATTAGTTAAGTAGAAGTTAATTATTGTAAATGTACCTATTGATTTGATTTTGAAAAAAAATATTTCAACCAAGTTTCTTGCGGCGCATTCTTCTTGGCAATAATGGTATTTCCGAATGCGCTGGTAGTTTAAAAAAAATACATAGAAAGTAAAAGAGTCCTTGGCGGCCTATTTTCAAAATAGTTTTGATTTTTGTTTTTTTTTAAAGCTGAAGTAATTGTATGATTAATTAATTAATTGCGGTAATAACAATAAATACATACATACCAAAATCACGTCCTTATCTCTTACGGGGTAGACTGAGCTTAAGGTAAGAAGATCTATAGGCCACGTTTAGCATTATTGTCGGCGTCTAGATGAAAAAGGAACCAATAAAAACTGATATATAACTATTATTCTGTAAATACCTAGTGACGTCACAGTTTACTATTGTCAAACAAATTCTACGGGGAAATCGCGTTTTAATAGCACATAAAAAGTAAGTCTATTGATTGGTGATGTCAAATAACTTATAATACCTTCTTGTGCGATGAACATTGAGGAAACATTTTGATTTTCGGATTACCTTGTTACCATTATGAGTTGGACATGCTTTCTTATTACCCTTATAACAATACAATACTAGCCGTTGCCCGCGACTCCGTCTGCGTAGAATTCGCTTATCGCCATCCCGCGGAAACTATGCAATTTTCCGGAATAAAAACTATCCTATGTCCTTCCCCGGGACTCAAAACTATCTCTGTACCAAATTTCATTAAAATCGGTTCTGTGGTTTAGGCCTGAAAACGCAACAGACGGACAGACAGACAGTTACTTTCACTTTTATAACATTAGTAGGGATTATTTTGGCGTATTTTGCGAGAGTAAATTGGTAATTATTCGTTTGTTATTATACCGCAAGCTATGACACATCTTGCAGGAGGAGAGCTCCCCCCTCCCTCGATGCTCCGCCACAAGATTATCATCAAAAATAAGAAGAAACACCACCATCACCACAAGAAGGAGGATTCTGTGGCGTCAGAGGAGAGCGAACACCGCCCCGAACCGCCCGTGCAGGGCAACGGAGACGTGTCGCATGGAACTGTAAGTGCTAGCTCAATTACACCAACAGTCATTAGTTTTCGGGTGCGAGGTCACTAATCCTGCCACCGAGCAACAGTGCTTACGCTGCTGTGTTCCAGTGTGGGGGTAAGACAACCGGTGAAATTACTGCGACATGAGGTATTCCATCTTTGCTTTCTAGGCTGGCAACGCGTGTGCAATTCTTTGGTTGGTGTGGGTGTCCATGGGTGGTGGTGATCACTTACACCAGGTGACCCACATACTCGTTTGCCACTTGCCACACCATTTTATTACAATATGTACCTAATCGATTATTTGCTGTATTTTCCACAGTACCTATTTTATCGCACATTACACTTATTTGTTGCGCTGGAAAAGTAAAACGATTTGACGCTCATGACTAAGTATTGTTCTTTTCAACTATAAGAAGCAGTTTAAACCTATTTTTATAATATGCATGATTTTGAATGACGTAATGCGGAAAATACAATATGTTTAATTTTTTACATATATCTTATAACTTTAGCATTTACTTACTTACTTACTTTACGATTTGTCCGTCATACGCGTCCGACAGTTGTGTCCGGCGGACAAAACCGTCAATGTATAGTTAGAATTAGACACGATTCCGCTCGCCAGAGATATCTGGAAGGCAAATCCTGGCTTTAGGTTATGCACTCAGTACAGATGAAAAATCGATACGTAGTATAAAACAAAGTCGCTTTCCGCTGTCTGCCTCTCTTGTCCCTATGTATGCTCAGATCTTTAAAAGTACGCAACGGATTTTGATGCGGTTTTTAAAATGCATAGAGTGATTCAAGAGGAAGGTTCATACGTACAATACATGCATAATTTACCGTGCGAAGCCGGGGCGGGTCGCTAGTTTGCAATAAGTAAATTTGCACAGCACACACCGCTCCTCTTCTTACTTTACGTTTTTGTTTGCTGTGAAGTTACTTGAAAGTGATTAAAGGCAGCAAATCACAATTAGAAATTCTTTTTTCTGCTTAGACTGTCTGACCGTATCAGGCGCACGCGAAATTGGAACGTTTCAGCTGTCGGCGTCATTATGAACGAAAACCCTTAGTGAAAAAAGTTTCAAACATGTTTAACTGACGCAAGATAAAGGAATCGTTTTTTAATTGGAACATAAGACGGTCTTATTACACTTCGAACATTGTCGGTACAGCTGGTGCGGCAAGGGTCGAAAGAGTCGTCGGAGTCGTCGGACTCCGAGTCGTCTTCGGGCGAGGAAGAGGCGGGCGGCGCGGAGGGCGGCGGCGAGGAGCCGCGCGAGACGCACGCCGGCGCCGAGATATCCGCGCTCGTCAACTACGTGCAGCCCATACACTTCAGCTCGTTCGAGAGCGCCGAGAGTGAGTACCGAACAATTAGGCGAGGGGGTGAAAGAAGTCGCCGTTGCATAATAGCTAAGTTAAAAGCTAAGTACTAACTACTAACTAAATTTGCAACTTAGAGCCTAACGTAACAAAATCTTAAGGCCACGTTTAGCATGATTATGGGCGCATAGGTGGAAAGGTGCCATGTACATGACTCCTAAAATTTTCGCCCATTCCCTCGATGGGAATTTACCATCTGAGCGGGAAGAGAAGCAACTGGTACAGTTAGTAGTTAGTAGATAATTTAGAACATGCTGCCGTATTTTTTTTTGATACTGGAGAAAGTAATATTATTCTTAGACACGCGCCTAGTCTCCGTTATTTCAGAGCCGAACTAAGGTAACGGTAATCCATGTTATGAACAGAGAGATGTATGTGCGCTAGGATTTGAAAAGTTGACGGTTTTGTATAAACTTTTATCGTGTGCCACTGTTACTTCAAAGCTAATGCTATAATACGTCTCGTTTACAGAAAAGGGCCGCTTCTACGAGATGTCATCATTCGACGAGAAGCAAGCGACCACGCTGCTGAAAGAGAGGCCCATCGAGTTCGTGAACTACAACAAGCACCAGTTGTCGCGCGTCTATCCGGCCGGCACGCGCTTTGATTCCTCCAACTTTATGCCGCAGGTAACCAATTAGTGTTAACTAAACTCGTCGCAAAATAAAAGGCCCGTTTTGACATTTGTCTTCGCGACGTAACTAGTGATGTAACCATACGACTCGGTAATCGATACTCACGATAAATCGATTCCAGTTTGGATGAGTATTTGATCGATTTGAATATGTACTGTAAAGTGCATTGGATTAAAGTTCTAATAAGAAAATTTAACTTAAACTGATATTGTAAGTATTTTGAAATGATACAATGTTACGATACGTCAACTTTCTTTCATTTAATATTTTTGTTACAATAACACTCACTCAATCACCAAAAGAAATCAGTAATTAATTTGTCCAAACACTAGTGTTTAAAGAAATAAAACCGGCCAAGTGCGAGTAGGCCTTAAAAATATATATTGATCGATTTTTTTTTTTCCTTAACCGATTATTAATAGTCTGTGGACAGTATGAAAAAAATCGTTATTCACAGCACTTAGCGGAGTGGGCGGTAACCATCAATGAAAAATGTAATTACCTTCAAAACATTTCGATCGGTAAAAAATACAGAACTTCATGGGCGTGAACTGTCAAAACGGGCCTTTTATTTTGCGACGAGTTTAAGCTACGCTTTTTAGGGTTTCATGCCCGAACACAAACCAACAGGGCGGTATCGTGCGGTGTTTATTTAAAAAAAAACAATTATTGTAGATTTGTAAATGGAATCTTAGGAATCATGTTATATAGGTGATGTGGCTAGCAACCCATCACTGTTTTGACTCCCCTTTCCATCCATACTCCCACAATCATGCTGAACGTGGTCTTTAGGTCTTGTCACCTTAGCCTCTGTCTACCCCGTAAGGGATAAAGACGTGAAAAAATTGAAATGAAATTGAAAAAATCAGTAATTTCCAGATTTTTTCCTTTACTAGTGTATGTCGACGGAAAAGTACCCTGTAGCTTTTCCCGATTCCCACTTTTTTTGTAAGTATGGTAAGTTTTGATATCGAACTGAGAAACTTATGATTAAGGTTGCAAGAGGACATAGTCTCTCAACAATTTCATTTTTATATCTTAATATTTATAATTTGAGTAGCACTGATTGCAGGGCGCTGCAAGCAGTGCTTTGAGTAGCGTGGGAGGATTTGTCCCTGTAGTATGGTGTTGTGTGCAGGTGTTCTGGAACGCGGGCTGCCAGCTGGTGGCGCTGAATTACCAGACGCTGGACCTGGCCATGCAGCTGAACCTCGGCACGTTCGAGTACAACCGCCGCTGCGGGTACCTTCTCAAGCCGGAGTTCATGCGCCGGAAGGTAACACGCTCTGGTCTTATAATCAGTGTACTCACTCGTGTTGTGCCTTCAAGTTCACACTAATAGTTTTTAATACGAGCGTAAGGGAGTTGGCTTGAAACAAATTTCTATTTTCGAACTTGATAGTAGACTCTCTGAATATACTCCTGCTCAGACCTTTATAACGTTATAAAAAAAAACGATATAATAGCGGTATATATCGTTTGTGTTTAAAATTTCGTTCAAACAAATTCTATATTCCTTCATAACGTTATATCATATCATAACGAAAAGAAAACCGTAACTTTACGAAATAGCGTTATAGACCTTTAAAACGTTATGAAAAAAACGATATAATACCGGTATATGTCGTTTGTGTTTAAAGAAAACCATAACGTTATGCAATAGCGTTAGGTATAATAACGCTATGAAACTGATTATGAACTACTACTATGATATCAACTTTACGGCCTAGTCCCACGAAACAAATTTGTAAAGTATGTTTTGACAATTCACGAAAACAGTACAGATTTGTCATTGCATATGTTTGTCGCACGTTATATAGAGCGGGTGTTATAGAGTGTAAGAAAGAGATGGTCTATAACGTTATTATATCACTTGCTGAAGTATCGATATATATCGCTATTAATAACGTTATAATGAATACCGCTACAGAATAAATAATGTTTTATTAAAAAACGCTATTCGGTAATATAACGTACTGAAAAATAGCGCTACCTAAAAACGTTTTATTGAAAAATGATATTCGATAATCTAACGTTATGAAAAATAGCGTTACGCAAAAATAACGGTAATTAAAGGTCTGCTCCTGCTATGGTATGACCCTATGCTATGTAGGTGTAACCTTGTGTTAACTGTATCTGTTTAAAATAAAACTTGACAAACAATTCAAATGTATCCTCCGAGTGATCTCAAAATTATCATGACAATGAACAAACTAGACTATACTTAATATATTATTATAATAATGTGGCAAAAGGCTGCGTGTGTGGCGTACTTGCAGACAGAAAGAAAGAGTTATGATTCTCACACCGCACCGTTTTATTACGTTGCAGGACCGGCGTCTAGACCCGTTCGCCGAGAGCACAGTGGACGGCATCATCGCCGGCTCCCTGTCTGTGACGGTGCTCTCCGGGCAGCTGCTCACTGACAAGCGCTGCGGCACCTACGTCGAGGTGGACATGTTCGGTCTGCCCGCCGACACGGTCCGCAAGAAGTTCCGAACCAGAGTGGCGCCTAATAACGGGATCAACCCTGTGTATGGGGAGGAGCCGTTTGTTTTCAAGAAGGTAAGACTGCATATTCTTGGATGTTTTAAATGCGAATGTCTAATTCGACAGGCGATTATATGTAAACAGGCAAGTTCACACCTGGCAGTGATAAAGTTCAACAGGGACAGAAGTCCTTGGGTAAGAAGATAAGCTAGTGACTGGCTCAAAGTTTATTTAGGGAAGCGAACAATACTTCCGGATGTGTCGATAATTTGTATATGCGATCACACCGTCTTCTATTCTAGCGCCTAGCTTGTAGGCGATAGTCCGAAGCTTCGTGTATATAAGCCCCTCTACACTACTCGCGAAGTTGATCCAAGTAAACCGAGGACGAGAGTATAGAGAGGCAATTCGTGCAACTTTGCTTCTCTTCGGGCAACTTCCGTTCTGTGTCGCTCTACATTGATCGAAGTAAGGCGAGGACACCCCACTACACTACTACGTTTTTACTACGCGATTGATTTTTTTCGAAGTCCTACGAGTGTGTAGTGTGTCTCCTCGCCTCGGCTAACTTCACTTTGAACTTCGTCGAAGAACTTCCGCCGAGAGTGTAGTGAGGGCTTATGAAGAAGCTCTCACAAGTAGTCAAAAAAGGAAAGCAGCTGCCGGTCTTCATCATTTCGGTGTAATTTTTTAAATTTACTGAAACGATTACACTTTTTTTTGGTAATTTTTACAGTTTTCCCATTAGAAATTATTTCTTAAAAAGGACAGCGTAATCGTAAAAATAACAGAAGAGTAATCAACGCAGGAATGAATCTCTGTGCGCCTTGTTACATGTTACATGTTTTTGCAGGTGGTGCTGCCTGAGCTGGCGATGATAAGGATCGCGGCGCACGAGGAGAGCGGGCGGCTGCTGGGGCACCGCGTGCTGCCGGTGGTGGGGCTCTGCCCGGGCTACCGGCACGTCAACCTGCGCACCGAGCTCGGCCTGCCGCTGCCCGCCAGCCTCTTCCTGCTCGTCGTCGTCAAGGTGACAGCCAAAAGGACAGCCGCTCAATATTGATAATCATCACTACATAGTATAAAACAAAGTCGCTTTTTCTGTCCCTAAATCCGTATGTATGCTTAAATCTTTAAAACTACGCAACGGATTTTAATGCGGTTTTTTTTAATAGATAAAGTGATTCAAGAGGAAGGTTTATTTGTATAATACATGCATAATATACCGTGCGAAGCCGGGGCGGGTCGCTAGTGATCCATAAATGTTTCATTTGCGAAAACCTTTTCTGAACGTTCTTAACCCGTCGATCTCCCAGCGACAATAGTAGTCGCTAACTTGTATGAGTACTAGTAGTGGCTGGGACGATCGCTTCCAATCTGCGCATCTACTTTTTGTTGACAGCTGGGAATGATCATATGCTACGTATGAGTCATACATTGTTAAACTTAATTTGATGGGTGTGTGAGTCGATACGGGAGTGGCTTGCACAATTTTATTACAAACTAGCTGACCCGGCGAACTTTGTTCCGCCTTAAATTTGAAAAATTCCAGTGGCTTGGGCTGTGCTATCCCGCGGGAACTATGCAATTTTCCGGGATAAAAACTATCCTATGTCCTTTCCCGGGACTCAAACTATCTGTATACCAAATTTCAACTAAATCGGCCCAGCGGTTTAAGCGTGAAAAGGTAACAGACAGACAGACAGACAGACAGACAGACAGACAGAGTTACTTTCGCATTTATAATATTAGTAAGGATGAATGACAATAAACAACCAAACCCGCTATCTTGACAGTAGTTGAGTAAAACTATGTTTATTTGCAGGACTACGTGCCGGACCGGCTGTCGGAGCTGGCGGAGGCGCTGGCCAACCCCATCAAGTACCAGAGCGAGCTGGACAAGCGCGAGCACCAGCTGGCCGTGCTCACCGAGGACACCGACGAGCCGCGGCGCCCCAGCGCGTACCCGCCGCCTGTTAGTACACACATGCACGACTAACATAAACACCAGATTATGTGTTTTAATGTGGATTAAGAAAACGTAATCTAATCGACGAGAAACAAACAAAATTACAATCAAAAATCCAGTGTCAATGGCACTAAATTAGTTCAATGTAAATGTTTTAAACTGTGTTCCCATAGGCACGCAAATCCTAAAATAGTCATTATATTACACGTGGCTAAATTCAATCGGCGAAAATGCAGAACGCGTTACGCAAAATTTTCTTAACTCGGAATTTTGGATCTATGTCACAGTACAATCGCCCTGAAATGTAATGTCTTGTCTTCTAAGGTAAAGCAAGAAACCGTAGACGGCAGTCCGAATAAGCCGCCGCCCGCGGCAGTGGTCGAGACCAAGAAGCTGATCGAAAGCGAGTCCATCAGCGGAATGCCGCCCACCGCAGATACCACGGAGCCACAGGGTATGCTTATTTTATATCTCACTTACCTACCTGTCTTACTCTCCACGTTGGAACCCAACACTGCTTGTAGCGGCTAGTAAGGCACTCGCAAAACTGCTGTCACACTCGCGCGCGGTATCTGCCACTTTTCCAAATAAAAGCTATTGTCTATTTTTCTTGCCAGAAACGGATCCTAAATCGAACGGAGGCGGGGACGATTTAGTGTCGGAGACCTTGGAAACTCTGCTCTCGTCCAAAATGGTCAAGGAGAAACGAACAGAGCTAGCGCGCAAACTAGATGCGCTCCGGCGCAAGTATGATAAGGAGAAGCGGCCTCTATCGGCGTACGTCAGTACGAAACTGGTCAAGAAACTATCGTCTAAGAACATGTGAGTGCTCAAATTAGTATTTTGTAAACATTTCGTTTTGTATTTTGTTTATTTATACTTCCTGCTTCAGTAATTGAGGCAGTGGCTAAGAGAGCACCGTTTCGTTGCATACGGATGTATATTTCATATGGCCACTGTCTGTACAGTCAAAATAACTCCTTAGTCTGATATAACCGTAGGTATGACTGAGTTTTTTATTTTTCATCACATTTGCTCGTAAAGGGTGTTATTATACAAAGGCGCTTAGTGCCGTAGTACCCGATTTCAGAGGGAATTATTTTAGTATTATTTCGCAAGTTTAGTTTCAAAATTAAGAAGTAACTGTGATTTCAGACTAAGGAGTTTTCAAATCAGCCAAGGTTTATTTCATATCTTCAAACATGGTTACGAACCAACTTCTTTATATCAGTTTCAATTAAACATTCGCTGTATTGGAGCTAAGATGGCGGATGACACTTTGACACTATTGCTAAAAAAAAAAATGATGGGGGTCGTTTACGGGTAATTTGGTGATTCTGAGCCCAAATTTGGCATACATTTTTTGGATCCAATATGGCGGATGACACTTTGACAATATTCACACAAAACATGCTGACGGGTCGGTCTTCCAATAGATTCTGGTCAGTAATTCCCTCGTTACCGCCATCGGTGCACAATGTACTATTAGCCCCTTGTGTCGCAGCGTGGGCGAGGCGAGCTCGAGCGACGAGGGCGGCGCGGGCGCGGGCGCGGGGGGCGGGGGCGGCGCGGGCGGCGCGGAGGCGGCGGCGGCCGAGCGCGAGCTGCGCCTGCGCTTCCACCACGCCATCTACACCGCGCTCGACAAGCACGTGCTGCTCGACCAGCAGCGCCAGATGCGCGCGCTCACGGTCAGCACACTATACATACACCGCACTACTACTATTGTATATGACTACGAAGATTTGACCTTGAGAAAGTTGATCGATTTGCAGCAAATTTAAACCGTTTTAAGAAAAACATAAACGAACGATTCGGGACAACTCCGTATTATACAGAAATACATCAATCACGTCTTTATCCCTTACGGGGTAGACGGAGCCTAAGGTAACAAGATGTAAAGGCCACGTTTAGCATGATTGTGGGCCGTATTATAACAGTCTGGAAATTTGATCATATCGCGAAATGGCTTTAGTAAATGAACAAATTAACTCGTCAAGACTACTTCGCATTCCAGTTCTTCTAAATTTAGTATAAAAACTTAAAAGATCACATTGAAAAATTAAGGGTGATTTTCGAAACTCTTAGATTAGAACTTGGCTTTATGGGAAACGAACAACATTACTTTGCATCATATCATGTACTAGGCCCAAGTGCTTACTTGTCTACCAGTGTTAGGATTTCTAATTTCAAATTTGTCTGTCCCCGGTTTTTTATTATTCTTATTTATTTTGCAGGATTTGTTAGAAGCCGAGAAGAAGGAAATTTTGAACCGACTCGCCACCGCCCGCAAGGAAGACGTGAAAATGTTGGCTAAGAAAAGCAATCGGGACAAGGACGAGATCCTGCGGAGAAAGCGAGAAATTCACTCACAGGTATGGTTTCGAGTCATCGCTCCAAATTGAAAATACACAATTTTAATTTTAGTCAGAGTGATATTTGCCACCATTGATGGCTAAACTTTATCTGTGATTGTCTTATAACAAAACGTAGCTTTAGTGAATAAAACCCAAATTTCGAAAATACTAAGTTAATGTGCGAACTACATGGGTAGCAGAAGAAGAATGACGTAAAGAAATTGCTATATACGAATCTAAAATAAAACGCCTGACAAATTTAACTAGCAATTTGCCGAGATGTCCTTGATGGGGGCCGAAGCAGTGATGTTTATGACGAGTACATGGCCTAGTACTCGGCCCAGCAAAATGATGAGCGAGTCTTTCGGATCTCGTTTCATTTTACTAAGCCGAGTGCCCACTCAGCCGCCCTACTCTCACGGCCGAGTACCAATTTGTTGTCTCATCGGCGCACTCGGTACGCGCGATCGAGGCATCACTATCGGGTCTACCTAATTCTAATTATGAGTGGTGTGTGTTGTGTTGTGGCAGCGAGTGTATGCGTGTTGTTTGCCGGCAGTCCGTGGAGCGCGGCGTGGCGGAGTGCTCGCGGCTGGAGCAGGCGTACGCGGCGCGGCGCGAGCAGCTGGCGCGCACGCACGAGCTGCTGCGCAACTCGCTGCAGCGGCATCGCGCGCAGGTACGTCGCGCACACTACATGGTCAATATTATGCTGATACTGGTATAATATAGGATCGTGGAATTCGAAACAACCGGATTCTCTGCGATACGCATCAGTATTTCGTGATATGCATGGAACGTGCTGGTGTGAAAGAAAATATAGTGACTAGAATAGAAAAAAGTACCTATGCTTAGTTGGTTTGGTCACGGAATGAAAGAAGGTTAACTAAACAGATTTATATGGGGAGTGTGGATGGATGCGTTGGGAGGGGAAAGCCTAGAGGGACGTTCTGTGATCAAATTGAGGACGTTTTGAAAAAAGGTCAGGTCAAGAGTACCCGAAACCGACGAGCATGTATGAAGAGATTTATGGATGTGGATGAAGCGAAAGAGGTACGTAGGATCGTGGCAAGTGGAACAAAGTAATCTCTGCCTACCCCTGTAGGAAAGAGGCGTGACGGTATACATACCGTGTATGCATGGATCATACGATAATATTGACCGTCTAATCTATGCCAATAACCTAAGCTACAAAGAACACTACTCGTCTAGTAGATAAAGCCTACCGTTGACTAGATAGACATAGGTAGGTTCTTTGGTCATCGCGGACAAAGAGGCCGAGACTGCTGTCTTGAGAACCTTGTCAGATAATTTTTCAACGTGGTAAAAACTACTACTAAACTTTCGACTGACATATTTAGGGCCGGTTTCACCATTCTCTGTTGAGTTCCTGATACCTCAAGTGTCAAATATCCACGACGCCATCTCCGTCTGTTTCATAGTAATGAATAGAGATGGCACTCTAACTGTAACTCTAACAGAGAGTGGTAAAACAGGCCCTTATCGTTACAAACATCTAGTCGAGTTTAGATCAGTCCCTGAGGCTTTCAGCTCAACCCCATGGGTAAGCAAAACATTTGGCAATAATAACGACGCAGCTGTCAAAGCTGAAGTCGCCGGTAGGGGCGCAGTCAGGCGTCGCGTGAACGGTGGCGCTGTAATGCAGGATGTTGGTTGCAGGAGCTGTTGGAGCTGGAGCGGCTGTGCGGCGCGCCCGGGGAGGGCTAGAGGCGCGGCGCGAGGCTAGAGGCGCCCGAGCAGGGCTAGAGGCCGTGTCCCAGAGCCCGGAGGCTGTCGGCTGGCCCCGGTCGGCCTCTGCGTCATTCGAGTTCATTTTTTTTAGATATCTGTGATATTATCGCCTAAGGAGAAAAACGTAGGAGTGGAACGCGTCTCCGGTCACGTCTGAGCGACGGCAGTATTGTTTCGATTTCGTAATCTCATAGTTTTAATCGCGTATATTCTTTCTAGAGGCTCGTCCGTTGTACCCTTAGCGGGCGCGAGCGAGAGGTGTGTGTCGTTTGATTTCCCGTGATGTCCTCGATGGTGACTCGACCGGTCGAGAGCGCACGCGCGATCCTCGCTGTCGAGGGACGCGGTCTGTCAGTCAGCTGATTGTCCGTGGCAGTTCTGTCGGCTGATGTCACACTGATTTCACTTCGTTTCGTGCTTAGAGAATGTGAGTATGTCCTGATATATCCCGAGATGTCTTCGTGTGTGAGAATTGTTTCGAAACGAAAGTTTGTTATATTATTGCATTTAATATGATAATGAGTAGTGTAGAGGTTCGGTCGACTAATTGAGACGCACTTCGATGTGATCGGTAAGCTAGTCAGCATCGGTGTAGCAGCTGCGCCACGAGTCGGGAGTGCGGCATAGAAGGAGCGACCGTATTGTTTGATTTGAGTTGAATAGCGAAAGGTCCTGTCCGCCTCTCTTGGTATGCGTAATGTGTAATATCTATACATATCTGAAGCACAAGATATTTTAAAATATTTTCTCTATAGTTTTGGTATCTATAAGGGTTCTATGACGGTTCTTCCTTTGATTATTACGAGTACATATTTGTAGTTTGTAGTTTAATTCCAAAAGTATAGTTAATTATGAAAATTATTCTTATGACGGTTATTCCAATGTTTTCTGGTTAGTGAATGCGTTTACAGCAGTAAGTTATAATTGTTTGTTGTAGCAGAAGCTTTCGAAATTAAACAGTTTAATGAAGACATTATAAATTAGAAAATATCGACGGCCATTTAATAAGAATACAGTGTAAACAGCATTGGTTGCATATTACGTACAAAGTCTTATGTTATTTATTCAAAATATTATTTAGGGAGAAACGGTCGCGTAAATATAGAGTATAAGCAAAACGAGTGTGGATTAATACTGTAGTCATAGGGTCGGTATACATATACTTGTGTGGCTTGGTAATAGTAACCGTACTAACAGCTCAGTCAGTACTGTAGGTTGTAGATTAACATTCCATTTTTTGCTTAGAAATTAATATGAAAAACGATATTTTATGAAATTATAAAACACATTTACACGGTCTTGCTTCCACTAATACTTGGTTTACAACTATTTTATAATATATTTTCCCCTTCCGTAATAGATTCTACTAAAAATATTTAAGAAAGTAGCTCGCCATAGCAAAACTCATTTTATTTAGCATTCATTGTTACAGATAGGCGGTTTATATAGAGTTTAAGACATGAGACCCCAAATATACTTCCCAATAACGTAACTTTTATCCAAAAGATAATGTTCGATTAGCAATAATTTTAAGTACAGTCATTAATGTTAAGATCGGTAGTGGCCTTCTCTTGGCGGGTGGAGGGGCTCGGGTATTCGGTAATAATAAATGAAGCCTTGCGAAATATTCCCAACCTGTCCTGGATTTGATAAATGTAAGTAGACATGAGTTATCCTTCTAGAAGGTCAGAAGTAGTCGAATGCCAATCGGCGCCGCATGGTTTCAGCTTCCCTTAATATTATAACCATCAGATATTCCTCTTTCCCATGTGTGATATAAGAGTCTTTGGACCACAGTGTACTAAGCCCTAATAGTATCACAGTTTTTCCTTAGGTTGATTTGTAAGATGTTTGGAGCAAATTTTAACAGATACCTGCAAGATCCGATTTTATTTAGCAACAGTGTTGTAAAAATAGCTTTTTTTAGAATATTTTTCACTTTAAAATATTTCAATCTTCATTGTGAAAAATATCTTAATAAAGAAACAGCTTTCATAAATGCAATGATTTTATATAATTAAAGAAGATTTAGTGTTTTGCTACATGCTAACAAAAAAATCCTTGTATTCCTTTCGAATTCGAATCAGACCATGATCACTTATTACAATAATTACCTATTGAAAGACGCAAATATTATTACGTTGAGTTCATTCACCAGATCTAGTCCATGTCACAACACTGCCAATAATTTAATTTTTACTGCGATTACTACATTTTAAATATTCGTTGCGTTTGACTTTGGTGCTTTTACTAAATTTTGTCGCAATGTACTTAACTCAGGTTTTGCATTAATACGTAAGTGTTATTTAACAGGAAACCTTGTCACAATTGTAAATATATCTGTATTTATAAAGAAATATAAATATTTGTAATTATTCCTGTATTTGTGGAACTGGGTGAAATTGCCGTTTCTGATACTTATGTCAAATATTTGCAACAATTTTAATTTCACACTAAAAATGTAGGTATTATCATATTCTATACATTACCCGTTACAAGTTATTACTATAATTATAACTGAATGTATTTATATCCCTATGGTCACACATATGTTATCAATCAGTATGTGAATATAATTTATTGATCATAGTTTATCTTTTTAGAATCGTGGAATTTAGTCACATTTGACAACTCATAAGGATATTAAAAAAAGTAGATGAAGGAGGAATAATTTTAAGCCAAGTAGCTATTATCAATAATTTCGATACCTGTGTTTCAGCAATAAGGTATTTATTATTAAAAGAAATACAAACGTAACCGTCTCTATTTAACTTAAACGAATTGCAATAATATAATGTTGACGTTATGATTAAGGGGTGGTGCGCTGGCGCGTTCGTATTGCTCAGGCATTGTACGCCACGATGTTAGAATGAGATATCTGAAGAACTTGAACATTATTCTTCTGTACCTTAAAAGTGCCTCCTATTTTGTTTATTTATGGCTTAGGGCGTACAACATCGGTAAGCAATATGGGCCCCGCTGAGTAACGATAAAGTGCAATACTAACTTATGATTATAACTCGTCGATCGCTTGCAATCTAACTTATGAGTTCTCCGTACCGTGTCTAGAATACCAGTATAGTTGCCAAATATACATAAATATAAGAGATTTTTTCTTGTTAACTGGATTTTCATGTAGTTCATATTTCATGCATACATGCAGTTATTCTGGTTCTACAGTAATAAATTAGCTGTAGGTACTCTAATTTTAAATGAATTGAAATTTACACCATTGTGTAGCTGTGCCTACTGTCCAACAGTGTGCAGGTTGTAACTTCAATAGCACTGTACCCTGCTTCAACACGCAGGCAGTCGGAACAAAGATTCTTTTTGGCACATATTATGGTGCCATATCAGTTTGTGTTTTTTGCTCGCTGAAACAAACACTTGGGACTTAGCGGATACGAAACGCAGGGTGAAACGCTACGCCAAAAACGATAACAAAAAAAAGAACTTGAAATGTTTCAATGAAAAGCTCAAGTTCCCGTACCTATATTACATATTCTGTGACAGCGGTTTATACTCTCGAGAATAATGAACCCACTGCCTTCAGATTGCTGTGATGTCCTGATGTCATCTCAATATGTGGGTATTAATATGCGAGTACCTGTATTTATTAATAAATTAGTGCCATTGAATATTTTTCGCTATAAGAATGAAAATAGCTAGACATAGTTTGTTTAACAAATTGCGGTGTCATTCTATTTAAATATCTACTTTATGAACCCAGATATAATTGAAAAAGAGAAATTTGCACGTAAATATTAAAATTGACAACTATTTTTAGAACATGAAATCGCAAAAGGAAACAGGGAACCTCTTATTTCTTGATAGTGTTATGTGCTATTTATACTTGAAATTGTTGTTATCATAAGTAGTTTATACTTGTATTAGGTTCTATCAATGTTAGGTGATAAAATAAACAAGGTTTGGGTCTATTCCAACACTTTGAGTTAGGTCAGGGCGCCGCTAGGGTGAATATAATGACAATCGAAAATGCAACACTTGCCTTTGGATTAATAAGATTTTTTCCCAAATTTTGTCTTATTGGTCGTATATTTAGACTGTAGATAGTTGGAATAATTGTATAATACGAAGTCCACGTTAGGCGTGCTAAAAGTCCATAATGATTAAAGAGTCCTAGAGCTAACTTTAATGGCGACCACAAGTTTATTATTCAACCTGCCTTTACGTGAATGCCCTTTAAAATTAAGGGAAATCTAATAAACGTAGTAATAATCGTAAAAGAAAAATCATCTCGCCTTCTGTATGTTTAAAGATCTTAGATATTTAATAGAGTGATTTTTCCGTAAAACTTGAGTCACGTAGTCTTGTATGATGTCTTTTCTTTCGTTCTTGGATAAGTAGTATACATAATAAATTGTAATAAATACATATTTCAAATCAAGTTCTCATGTACTGTCAGGCTAGAAACCAAATAAGAGGCCTAAGCGACTCTATGTTGATATAGCTGCGACATTTATAAGAAATCGATGATATAATGTTTTAAAGGCAGATCACGTATTTGTAAGTCATGGGATAAAGTAATCGTTTTAAGTTTTAATAATGTGGACATTCTCTCTGTCACGTATTAATAAAACACCCTGATAAATCTGTTTACGTTGCCACGTATGTTTCTTCCGAGTTCGTTAACTTCCAAATGAGTGTTTCGTATGCAAGCAATTTATTGTTGGATACCTACACTGTTGTGTCAGTGTTAACTGCTTCTTGTGATATTACAGGCGCAATCGTAGTAATCAGACCCCTTAAGTATTATTAATGAGAAGTCATAGGTACTCTCCTAGGATTACGAGCTTTAGCCTGTTTCTTGTCATTGTCACTGCAATTTTTGAAAAACGAATTAAACGAAAGTGTATTTGTTCTTCGTGTCAGTTGCTGCGGTCTCGCTCTGTTATACATTCGCAGTGTTTAGAAGTTGTAAGATAACTAATGTAACTGGTGTAATTTTGCCAATTAACGTCTAAGAGTTAGCTTGTTGTAACAATCCGACTGCAGCTTCGATCACGTCACGTACGTTTGGGTAGGGAGAAGGTCTGAGGAAATCTTCGGGAGTGTTAGATTACATTATAAACTACTACATCTGGCTAGCGATCATAATTTATAGCTCTATGTCTTGTGTTATTGGCGTAAAAAAATTTGCTTTTTCGTAATATTAAAAAAGTAGCTTTATGTCGTAGAATTCCACTGTGGTACTCGGCATATGTGTTTTGCAGTTTTTTTTAAATATTATTATAGTTATCTTTTAGTAGCCATGGTATCTAATAGAACTTTTAACTTTTATTATAGTGCCGTCTAACTTACTAACTAAACTGAATATGAACGTATACGTATATCTTGTATCTGTTTTTGAATGCTATACTAAGCATATGTTGAGATATATTTTTAAATTGATATTTACATAACATCAACTCTTTTGAGTCTTCCTACTTTTGACGCTTTTTAATCCGATATGGTTTGATGTACTTACAATAAAACACATCACTTTTTTGATTCACTTTACCAGGCAGGGAATGAATCTGAGGAAATTAATATTAAGAATATTATGTTGGTACTTCCAGCAGTAGATACATTGACAATTGATTGTGAAGATTTTTATAATACACTATGTACATGTGGATATATCTACTGCTGTTTGTGTGACTACTGCTATCATAACATAAGTATATTTTGAACTTTTCATATACACACTATTTTTGGTAAAATTTCCTTGATGTCTTGCTTCCATTAACAATTTTTCATGCTATAGTTAAGTATCGTATGAGTTGCACCGCGCACATTATGCCGTTATATAAAGGTAAAATGTTAATATACACTAGTATCTAAGAACTCTTACTCCGCTTGATGTGTTATTAGAATTATTTTTCCCATATGTTTTCTATCCTTTATATTAAGTTCGATGTAGTCATGTTTTTTATATTGCATTCCAACCACTTTCAATAAAGTGAGGTTCTTCAGTTTAGTGCTAAACATTTCTAATGACATAACCAAGCGGGGTGATCCAGTGATCAGCACATTTCTTATGAACTAACATTAAGCGTCGCGCGCGACGGGTTGTGAGTAGTGCGAGTACGAGCTAGTTTAAATTCGGAGCTGCAGTGGGGTATTTTAGGGCCCTGTAGTCGTCTCCCATCTCCCCTCCGTAAGTCGGAGCCGTCTGGAGACAGCCACGCCGTAGGTAGACATTGTTTCGAAACAAACAATACCTGTTAGTAGGCTCTAGTTTACCTGTCATTAAGATTTATTTCCGGGATTTGTAGTTTAATTTAGATTTGTGGCAAAACTACATGCGTTAGAATCGTTTCTTGTTGGTGTTTGTGTTCTTTTGGGATTTATTCTTTTACGAGATCATTATCTTTTTTCTGTAGTTATACGTCTTTACCGATTAAGGTTGATTCAATGTGCTTTAGATAGACTGTCTCGAAACTATTCGACAACTTCCGATGAAGTTGATAATATCTACTTCTTCAATGGCTCGATCTGTTTATTTGGTGTTTGGAATTTTTATTAGATATATTTCAAAGGATTTAATTTATTTTTGGGACTTGTTTTCAATTTAAAAATTCTATCAATATTTATGTCAAGAATATTTGCTCGGGTTTGTAAGAGCATTATTATGAAATTAAAATGACTGATACGATTTTATTTGTGGGCATTTTTTGTTTGGGATAAGCAAAGTAATTTTATTTTGTTTGAATGAATCATGAATGTATTTTTTATATGTTAAGATTTTCATGCATCTACGCGTTGTTGTTACAAAACTATATTGTTGATGTAAATTTTAATTTTAAGTTGCACTCTTTGAATCTGAGCAAAGATCTGTTGATTAAAATGTATAAATTGTAAATGATATTGTGCCAGCCAGAAAGCTTTATTTGCCTATGATCATGTTTGCTAACTCTGAGAGTAGCATTTTAATTAGTTGGTGTTGTTGTCTCTTATTACGCTATATTTCCCACAGCTGATGTCAGAAGAAAGAACCTACTTACCAATTTTGCTTTCAGTTTAGGTACGGTTTTGTCTGAAAACTATAAATATTATTTATAGAAATTAAACGGAACTATGTTCTAAGATATATCAATGACCGATGTCGTCTTGTTTTCAATTAACTAAAAACTTGGTTCGCATGTTTATCGAATGATATTGGGAGAAACGGAAATTGCGATCGGTGAGTCCACCATAAAACAAAAACGTTTACGTTCCGAAGTCACTGGTAAACATAAGTGAAATGGTTTTGTTTCAAGATTTTATATTTAATGTAATAGCACAATTGAGATGAGAAGATTGTTTTTGAAACGTATTCTGTTGTAGATTATCAAGGTACTTTAAATTTTAATGTCTTGGAATGTGTCGCATGCTAAAGATTTCGTCTTTTCAAATACTCGAGCTATGAAACTGTGTCAAAAATTGTTGATTGGACGTACATAAGTTATTCAAAGTTTATATTTTGTAGTTATCTTCAAACGAGTACTTATTTGTGGAAGTTTTTATCTTGTTAAAATGTGGAGTTCTGGGCGGCTTACACTCTCTAAATAGTTCTAGTCATTTTTAATTCCTCCGTGTTGTATCTATACATAACAAGTATGCCTGTATATGGGTAGACAATATAATATTAATCAATATGAATGTTAAACATATATATAGGTGAAACTTATATCTATTAAATTTGATGTCTGTTCTAAGTGGATGTTTTATTTCCCCACTATTAGGTAATTATTTTGGCTACTACTAATAATATTACATACACAACAAGACGGTTTGGTGTATATCAGGTTCCGGCGTCATGTTAAACAATCAGGGACTGGTGTTCCTAATACGCTAAGTTTTTATAGGAGACGTTTTGAATGAAGATATTAATAAAAGTATGTCGGGATCGTAGTGAGTGAAACAAAGTAGCATCTGACTACCCGTGGAGGAAAGAGGTGTGACCGTATGTATGTATGTATGTATGTTAAGTTTTTATATGTAAATAAACGTCACCAAATTCGAAGAATTTGTCGATCAAATCAAAACCTTTTACAATGAAGACTACCTCACAACCTGCCTTGGAGTAGCAAGGTAAGGTACTTAAATTAATTGGTTCTAGTTCATAGACGCATTCGTCGCTGGTTGAAACCCATTGGCGCCAGAGTCCACTGATATCGGATGTGAAAACCATATACAATATGTGGGTACCTACTGTGGTTCCTACGGATCTATGATGGATCAGAGTTCCATGGTCACAACTACAACTAGCCGGGTACGGCAGCGCGACGAGCATATTCTTCTATTTTCACTTCACTGTTCATCATTGCCAGGTAATCATTGAGGCATGCGTGTCTCGGTCGCGCAATGAAAAGTGAAACCGGCCCTTACCCGTGGTCCACCTACAGTTTGTCCACCTGGTTTCGCGTGGCCGCTGCCTGGCCGTAAGAATGCATTATCCATAGAGAACAGAGAGAACTAGAGCAGAACTATAAGAACCATCAATACAAAGTGACGTTTCACTTTTTGACTGACTAAATCAAAACCTCAACATGTATGGACAATGAATACCTATAAATAAAAGAAAACTAAATTTAATGTAGCAAAATTGTAGAAATATACCAAACAGTACCTACCTGTCTGAAATTAGTTGCAAAACAAATAAAAAAACGAAATTAAATGTAATCAAATTAGAAGTACGCACAAATCTCGTGTGTCCGTAATGTGTCGTCAAGCTCGTCGCTTGCTGTCTGCGGCGCCGTCGCTCGTGCTTCGGAGAGCTGGCTACCAAAACTGGGTGTCTTCCGACGCGCTGGCTCAGCTGGAGAGCGAATGCGAAAGATGCTGCTTCACGCCGCGATTCCCGGAGCAAAAGGTTTGTCCCACCACAGCGCGCGCTCCTTGCTCCGTACTAGGATTCGACTATCGGGTACTCGGGATAGACCCGGGATTGAAGATAGATAGACAGGGCACCTACTATTTAAAAGCCGGCCAAATTCGAATCAAACTTGCTCATCGAATGTTCCATAGTTAGATAGGTAGGTAGGTACGCACTGAAATATGACCGATCGAATCTTCTAGTCCGTACCCAGGCAGTCACTACTGAACCTTACGTGGTTCTCATCGTTCTTCTTGCCCCTTGCATTTGATTAATCCTAGACCTTTACCAAATCAAAGGTTTCGAAGCTATTGGTGAAATAGAAGAACTTGAATAACTGGCTTCTATCGCATAGGTAACAATAATTGGCGCTGGCAGCGACGTAGGGCAGATCACAGCGCTTTTCCTGAAACAGCAGTGCCTCGTGAAGACACTAGCTTTGTACGACGAGATTCCGGAGCGGTACGTGTTGGGTGTGGCTAACGATCTGGCGCATATCGACACCAGTACTGAGGTGGAGGCGTACCAGGGTCGCGCGTTCCTGAAGCCTGCGTTACGTGTAAGATTTGGTATATTATACAGTCGTTCGTCGTCAAGTGTAGCAATTTTCAGGGTTGAATAGTTGACAGAGGGTGTGATTTTGAATCCCCATCAAACCTTTCTTTAACTAGTTTAATCTAACCGAACGTTGATTTATTTAAACTCTATTTTCTTTCCTTTGCTTTGTTTCAACTAAGTACAGCCAAAGGCATAAATATACTATGTACCTAGGTACGTTACCAAGAGCCAAAAACATTTATACCTACACTTTATGCAACAAACAATAAGGTCGGCGACGATATTAATGCCCTCGATTGTACCTAGACCATTCACTATGTAGGACCAGTTAAAGGTAGGGAGACTACTTATGTAAACATTGTGTTACATTGTGGTTCACACTGCATGGCAAATATATAAGTCAATAGCTCGAGTTCGCCACAAATACAGATACTAAGGTCAGCCGTAAAGCCCTAACTACTAGCAGAAATATTATCCACTGACAAAAATCAGAAAAGGTAAGTACCACGCACGCTGCTTCCTTGCTTGAAGGAAGAGGAGAAATCAGTGCGTGTGCTTACCGCGCATGTGAAACCTTGCCTTACCTATATTTATCTATTTAGAATACAGATGTAGTCTTGATCTGTGGCGGCTGGTATGTCTTGCCGCCTGGCTGCAACCAGTCCGATCGAGAACTGTTCTATAAGAACATGACGCAAGTCCGGACAGCCACTCTCGCCGTCGCACAGTTCGCCCCCCACGCTATCGTCGCTATACAGACGCCGCCCGTCGACTGCAACTTTGCTTTGTGCATGCATGTTAGTACTTATTTATTGATCACATTACCTAGGCACTAAATAAACACAAATGCGCCTGTCTTTTTCCAAGATGCGTCAATTGAGTATGGTCTACAATAATAACAAAACTAAGCTACATACCTATACCTACCTACAGCTTTTAATCCTCTGATATGCATATTAATAAGGCCTTTTGAGGGTTAGATACCTACTTAAGTAGATTAGGTATCTAAGTCAATTTTCAATCGCGTAAGTGTGGATCCAGATATTTGTTAGCACAACTCCAAACCAAGACACCGAATAGCGGTTGTACTGTAAGGGAAATAATATATAAAATATATAGGGTTGTAGACCCAGCGTAAGTACCATATAGCCCAAGTTGCCAGTTGCTAGCACCTAAGTACCTTCCAAGAATTAATTAGCGCGTATATACCTACAATCACAGACGCTCAAGATGACGCGCGCGTATGATAGACGTCGGGTGCTGGGCGTGAACGCCGTGAACTCGATGCGCGCCAACCAGCTGTACTGCTCCATGACCAACCGCGACCCTGCCCTGAGCTCCGTGGCCGTCGTGGGGGGCACGAGCCGCTGCACGCGTGTCCCCGTGTTCTCCGCAGCCCCGGAGTCCGTGTGCGTGCCTGATGTATGTACCTACTGCACCAAACATTATCATCTCTACCGAAGAGATAAATCAGACTGAAAAAATCCAATTCACCAAAAAAAAGAAAGTGATACTTACCTACTTACCCATTTTCCCTCAGGTTACCTACTATTAGTCTTTTCCTTGTCCATTTTAGGTATAAACTTATTTTAAACACCTCAAAAATGGTAAACTCAGGAATAAAAAGTAAAGTAATGTAGCTATATACCTATTATAAATTGTTGAATTGTTGAAAAATATGAAACAATAAGTAGATATTAATTTAAAAATTCAAATTTTTCATGACGTTCTTCATTACGTATATGTATTATGGAGCATTGATTGAGATCACCTTGTTATTACGTTATCTGGCGGAGCCCAGCAAACAAGACTTCATCTGGCGATAGTTTGACTTAGTTTGACATGTTGGGTGACACCAATATTCATTGCTATGCGGATGACAGTACTGGGGATGCGCTTTATACCGGTAGCGCTAACATACCCAGGGAGCATGTCACTGATGAAAGCCGGAACATACTTGTGTCTCAAATTGAGATCATGCTGAAGCATGTCTCGGATTGGGGTAGACTCAACCTGGTTCAGTTTAATCCCCAAAAGACACAGGTATGCACGTTCTCCACTAAAAAGGATCCTTTTATTGTTTCGCCTGTACCCCCCTTGATGCCAAGTTGTCTATCGGGGTCCTGGGTGTCGAAATTTCGAGTGATGTTCAGTTCCGTGGTCATTTGGAAGGCAAAGCTAAATTAGCTTCTAAAAATTGGGCGTGCTCAATAGAGCGGGACAGTACTTCTTGTCAGCCCATCGCCTTCAACTCTATAAGGCGCAGGTTAGGCCGCATATGGAGTACTGTTCTCATCTCTGGGCTGGGGCACCCAAGTACGAAATCCTTCCATTAGACCGCATCCAACGCAGAGCTGCTCGATTTGTCTATAACCAGGCACTTTCTGGTCGGCTCGATTCTCTGGCTGTGCGGAGGGATGTAGCATCCCTCTGCATACTGTACCGTATTTATCATGGGGAGTGCTCCGATGAACTCTTCGGATTGCTGCCTGCGGCTAAATTCCACTAACCGTACTTCGTCGAACCGTCTGTCCTTCCATCCTCAACATCTTGATGGTTGGCAGTCAAGTACCGTGCGTTTTAAACGCAATTTCTTTCCTCGTACGGTAAAGATCTGGAACCAACTTCCTGCTGCAACATTCCCTGAGTGGTACAATTTAGGGATCTTTAAAAACCGAACCTTCCTGTTCCTCAAAGGGCCGGCAACGCACTTGTATTTGTGTTTCTGCTCACCATGATACCTACTTATTTAGCCCCCGTTTCCCATATAGCGGGTGCTTGTAGCTTGGGCGTTGGGCGCAGCTACTCAAACGCTTCGCGTATAAAACGTACACAATGAATTACTGCCCCGAACACAATTCCTAAGCTGTTGCTTCCAACATGAACAGCGCCTAATATTTGATAAACTCAATTTAACGGTAATGTTTCAGTCACAAAAGGAGTGCATGACTCGCCTGGTACGTGAAGCCGATGACATCATTTGCAGAGTGAAGAGCAACACTGAGCAGGGCCACCTTTCCATTGGTTTCTCTACGGCCAGATTCGTAATGAACCTTATGATAGGTTTTTATCATTTTCCTACTAATTTTTATTGATTAATAGTTCAGTAGGTACCTACCATCGAACAAATTGATCCCTGACCCTCTGTGGAACCCTCTCACGGTAAATGTCATAGTGACGTTACATTGAACTGACGAGGAAAATCATGTGGCGTTTTACTTCGAGAACGTTCTACGGTGGGTAGGGAATCAAATGGTTCGTCTGTAGGTACCTTACCTACCCAAAGGTAGATACGTAACTCTACCCGATATATTTAGTTAAGTACCTACTATATACGCCATCATGTTAAACAATATATCCGCACCGGCTGTGATCACAGTAAGCCCGATTTCTACGTCGTTTTTTTAAATAGTTTTGTACATGCTGTAGCATTAATAGATAAGCAGCATTATAAAATATCTCTGTATCAACCCTGTTGGTAGACTACGGAACGGTCATAATAGCACTCAAATTTATGTTCAAGCACAATGATTTCATTAAACTGATTAAATGTTTTCCTCAGGTCTGTTTGTGAAGCCCGTAGTGATCGATAGCGCGCTAGTAGAACAGACTAACCCCGAAGCGTGCGAAGGTTTACAAATATGCGCTTCGCCCGTCATGTTCGGCAAATCAGGCATCATGGAATGCAAATTTCCCGCTCTCAACGAGATGGAGTCGCAACTACTACGAGACGCCAAGTTAGTACCTACCTACTCTTACTAAACCAAGATATAACACCATGCCCAAAAGTGTGCCGGAAAAACAATTTGCAAAGGCGAAACGATGTCTCAAAATATAAGTTTCTGTCAAGTTTCGTTTTTAATACAAGCTTTCTTTTAGTGACTGTTACTTGAATTGTCATCCGTCGTACAACTTATGTGCAAGTATACCTACCAAATTTCAAGTCATTCGGACCAACCGTTGACGTGTTCCCTCCTGCGGAGACGATCCTGGCTGAGTACCAGAACTCCACTATCAGATTATTGTATTGTCGACTGACTTACTCAAGTGTGCAACATTTCAGCTCAATCGGTTGTTGCTTCAAAATTGAGTCGCAAGATTCAACCCGGACAAACATACATTGCAAGTAAAATAAAAGCTTGTAATTTAAAAAATAATAAACTTGTAGACAACGCTATATCTAGTGTGGAGCAAAAATGATCAAAGTCTGTACCTACAGTACACGCGCGATCTGAGTGCAGTCGGGGTTTGAGGCGTGGACCCCAGCTCGGCTGTCGACACACCTCGCCTTGCCCGCCACTCGCCGCCTCATACCCCTACTCAGCATTCAGCATTCCTTTCTACCAAACGGCAGAAGACTGTGGTAGATAGAGACGGTGAACGCGCTTGTGATCTTGTGGCCGTTAGGCCCCTACGCGTTTACCAACTATGGGGATGCGGCTATATATTACACGTAAATAAATACGATGCATTTCCATCTTAGTCCAGCATGTATCATGCCTTTAGACAATAGTGCGCAAGCGGTCTTAGTTGACTTTCTCACTGTCATGAGAGTCAGGTTTAGCTGGAATGCTGCTGGTCACTTGGACGGTGGAAAATTGTGGTACTAATTGTGACAACGTCCATCAGGTGCGACTTAGAAGACATGCTGAACCTGGGCCGCTGCTACGCCGTCGGAGACGAGTACTACTTGCACCCTTGTCGTATCTCCCAATGCCCCGATTGGCCACCCTGCCGTACCTGCAAAGTCTGCAAAGCGGCTAACTAACAAGTCTAAAATACTTGGTACAGAATATTTAATAAGTAACTAAATAGGTAGTTATTAAGATCCTAGTTGTAGCCTAGCTTTTCTAACCTCAAACAGAGTGCAGCAATCGTCCGCAAAGGCCGGGTCATTTGGTTTTCAATATAAATTATATGACATTTGCACTCTATTCGTACCTATACTCGTTATTTTTCTACGTTCAACGCAAAAACCTAAACAATCATTTGGCTGAATAAGTAGGGAAGTTCGAAAACTGATTCATGACGATGATATTATACCAGGTATGATTTGGAAGACATGCTGACCGTCGGACGCGGATTCGCTTTATGTTACGAGTACTATCCACCTCTTCAAGCGTTGCCTTTTTGGAGGACACTACCGCCACAAAAACCGCCATTTGGTATTTATAAACAAGTAAGCAAGATATAATTTAATAAAGTTGATTATTAGCACTTGTTCTCTTTTATTGACACTAAAACCCCACAGCGAACCATGTCAAAAGTGATTTTATCTTTAGTTTATGTATGCAATAAGGACTTAGCAATTGACAACATTTCATATTTCTGAGCTTATAATTTTATTATTTTATTGTTCTCCGTATTTTGTTTCAGAAGAGGAATATGCTGATAGTTTATCTTTTTCTCTAGGGCTATAATCAATGTATGAATTTGTGGTTATTCTAAAAGGGCGTAACTCCGGTTATACGGCAGAATACACTCTTATCCCTTTGTCTTTTCTCAATAGAAAAAAAACTGACGTTTCATTCAAATTGTCGATGTCGGGCCTTATTCTCCGATATTCGATTTTCGAGGTTCGTTTCGTGCTGTTCCGCTCACACTAATAATCATCATTACCTTGAGAGTGAGAGAGAATGTATGAAACGAACGTCGGAAATAGAATTATGGAGTTGCCCCCGTTGAACTTTGAAGTTGTCAAATACAAAATTAAACTATGCTTTCGAACCATTTATATATACATTTTCAGGTGTTATAAAAATGAAATATGGTCAATTCCCTTACAATCCAACTTTAGCGCTTTGTTATCAATCATAGCTTAAACTTTCGTATTTCGGAATAAAACAACGTCTTGTCACCACCTAATAATTTGTCTCAAAATAATACCAATTTCAGAGATAGGTAAATGCTTTCTAGTCTGTTCTTGGCGTTTTCATTCACAATCTCTTTTGTTTTACTAACATTATAAAGTAAAATCGGGCGATGATATCTTGAGACGGCGACTGCTGCAGTGTGATGTCCACCTTGTTGTTTTCGAAGGGCCACACATTGGGGAAATCCTTCACTGCTATCGTCATGTTGACTAGGTTAATATCGCCCTGCAATCATATCAAAAGATCATTGACTCCTTGCTAAAAAGATACCTAGATATGTTAATTAGAGAATACAATACAATACAATACAATACAAATATTCTTTATTGAACATCACAAATCAGTACAATAACATTACTGAAACAAAGAACAAGGTAGACAATAGGCAACTAAACTACATACACTACACACTAGGTACACTATTACTATTATAAATAAAACGATTCATAAAAAAAAACATCAATAATTTTCTGTCAAAAAAAACATTTTATGGCAAGACTTTTTGCTGGCTGTACTTTTTGTTTACTGTACATACTTGTATTATCATCCAACCTTCATTATGTAATACCTACCAAATTTCAAATCATTCGGACCAACCTTTGAAGAGTTCTCCTCCTCCTCTGCGGAGACGGTCCTGGCCGGACCATTAGAATGTCACTACAACGTTATTATATTTTCACTGGACTTACTCACATAGGTATGCCACATTTTCATGTCAATCATCAGACGTCGTTGGTCTCTCACCGCTGGAGTAAAATTTTTATTTACTTACTTTTGGAACAGGACAGACGATTCCAGTGTTTGCCAAAGTTTTGCCAGCGATCAGGTCTTTTTTTATCAAGTCACACAACTTGAAGTGCATTTCCACGAAGCTGCGTCTGTATTCATTGTGCAGAAACTCATAAAATACTAAATGCACCTGTAATATTAACAATAATATACGTATAGATAAATAAAACTTTTATGCAATTAGCTACCTACTAACTGTTCTAATGCAATATCTAAATAAAGACTGTTTTTTATATAACTAAAAGCAAAGTATTAAGTAAGTAAATATACAAAAAAGTTTGTCAAAAATTTCATTTTAAATACTTGCTGTTATTGCTGACTGTACTTACAGTGTTATCCGTCCTACATGTGTACCAAATTTTAAGTCAATCAGACCAACCATTGATAAGTTCCCTCCTGCTAAGATGATCCTGGCTGGATCACCAGAACTCTCCTCTACCAAATTATTGTATTGTCATCCGAATTACTCAAGTACCTATGCAAAATTTGAGCTCAATCGCTGGAAGATATCTGCTTCAAAATTGAGTCGCAAGATTCCGCCCGGCAACCATACTTACATACATACAAGCAAGTTAATTAAAAGCTTGTAATAATAATAAATAAACACGCAATTTTATTGTGTTTTTTGTACAATAGGTAAAGAGAAACATACCTACATACATACAATTGTCAAAAAAAGATAAGATATTATGTACAAAGGTACCCTTATAAGGAATAATAATATAACATATAATATATACTAGGTATATTATGTGGGATTTACTGCATATTATAAACTTTATTTTATACCGCTTGTACAAATACATTACCGATACGTTATTTGCCATAACGTATTTGGTATTCCCAACTATGTTTAACAAATAAGCGCTCTTTCTGCCGTATCTCTTCACGTAAATGTTCCCGCTGTTCATGTATTTAGGATTTAGATAAGTAACGGCGGCTCGCACGGGTGTTGCAGTCGTAGTGAGGCCACTCTACAAATCATAGACTTTTTAATACAATTTTTTTTTACACTTAATTACCGTCATCGGGACCACATTCGAACTACAACAACACATGAAGAAATAACAATTTCATCCGAACGGGAATCGGAGAAATTTACTTGCTTGATTTTACTGTAGGACCGGGTATGTACGTACTTAAGTACCGTCATATTAAAAGATGGCATTTTAAAAATACAAATGAATTGAGAACCTGCTCCTTTTAAAGGCGGTTAAAAAGTAGCCATCACACTGTTAATATTAAGTAGGTAAAGCAGTTTTCAACGACATTTGATAAATCGTGCTGCAAAAAATATTGATTTGTGTTTTACCAAAAGATTTACTTACTTATATTATTGTTTAGCCAAGTCTACGCGAACGCTTAAAAAATGGGGTAATGGGTAACTTACATAAGTAGCAAATTTTGCACGTTGTTTATTTTAAAAGACTTGCACAAAATTTGCAGACTGTTTTTCATGAATTTTTGGCTCATAATTTCTTCTATCAAACTGGATTAAAAAAAGGAAACTGTTCGAACGAATTCTTATTGATTTCAAGTCGCCTACAAAACGAATAAGGACATATAGTATCAATGTCTACGGAGGTATATAATGTATAGTTTGGTACGTACCGAAGCGTTACCAACCCAAAGCGCAACCAACAACACGACTATGCACAGCCGAGCCCCCATTTTAAATAAGTGTACATATTTTCAATAAATCTAACATAAAAAAATAAAATTAAAAAAAAAACCATTGGGATTGGTAAGTAATGTTTAATATTTGTATGAAATTGGATTGGTAAGTAATATTTAATAGTCACATAGCTAAAGTAATTTGAATCAATCTAGCATTATTATTTTGTAGTTCACTATTCAACTTCCAGGTAGGTATTTAAAGCCTTACCAAGGCCGAGGCGATTTGTATAAATTACTAATATCTACATGATACAAATTTAACCGTACCTACTTTTATTATATATTATAGGTACCTATACTAGAAAATAAAACACTATGAGAAATGGAAATTATAATGTAATTACAAAATTAAGTAGTAGTTAGGTAGGTACAAAACTGACAATAACACAAAAGTAGAGAGAAAATACAATATAATTTATATACAGAATTGATTTAATTGCTTAGTAGGTACATATTACTATAGTAATTAGTAGTACTTATGTATGTATGTATGTAAACTCTTTATTGTGCAAAATAACCAAGACAAAATACAAGTAGTAATATTAGTAGTACTTAGTGACACCTCTTTGAAATTATCAGTGACATACAGTATCGACATTAAGATAGTCGATAAAAAAACATTCACGCTCTACTGAAAAATAATTTCTGTGCAACAAGTTCATTTTTCCTTTAAAGGTACGGAACCCGAAAATGGTTCTAACTAACGACTTTTTTTAACCCCGGGCGAATGTTTTAGTGAATTGGTTGTCTGGAAGAGATCGCTATTAAGCGATAAGACCGCCTATTGTCTACTTTGTTCTTTGTTTCTGTATTGTTTTGTACTGATTTGTGGTGTTCAATAAAGAGTATTTGTATTTGTATTTGTATTTGTATTTGTTTTACTTTCCTGCTGGAACCTGTCACTTTTATGGGATTTATATTTTTTTTAGGTACGTAATATACATTGTTTAATGTAACCGGCAATATAAGGTGTCTGCACGCCAATTTTACTTAAGCTGGGTAAGTTATTATAGTTTTTTAACTATCCCATGGGAATTGTAGTACTCACACAATAAGGGGAATAAGTATATATATTGGCTCGTTACGTCACCAGTAGTTAGGGTTAACACGTCCGCTCTCGCCAATGGCTCTCACGTGACTGTTCTCCCCACTCCCGTGAACCCGAGACAATGTCATCCCTGCTATAGTTCAAATACGCAAACACTACATCCCTTCTTTATTGTAATTTTATTGAAAGAAAACAATTAGTAGTAATCAGTATATGCAAGTTACATTATCAATCTACTTAATCATAATCACAAGACCGTTCCGTGTTTCATTTAATTTTCTTGTTCTTCCTGTTCACTTTGATCTAGTTCTTTATTTTCTTCGTTTATATCCCTGACTTTCCATTCGCCTTCTACTCTTTTTAAGTGAATCACATTACGTCTCAATGTTTGACCAGTTTCCTCGTTCCTTACCAATATGTCTCCACCTTCTGCTCTTTCAACAATATGTGGAGTTGATTTAAAGTTTGCTGACAATTTGTTCTGTTTTTCCATCTCTTTAACGTATACTTTGTCGCCTTCTGTAAATGTTGATTCCTGCGCTCTTCTCTTTCTGTCCCCATACTCCTTTCCTTTTGCCTTTTGTATAGTATCCCGGTCTCTTACATCAGAATCATCTAGTCTGTGTTCGTTATACAAAATAGAAGGGACCTTATCTTTATTTTGTCTGTTGAAAAATAACTCTGCCGGCGTTTTTCCTGTTACTGAGTGTGGTGTCGAATTGTACATCATTAGGTACTCCATTACAGATTCTTTTAGGTCTTTCTTTTGAATTTGGCATATCTTCAACCTTTTTATTATGTCACGATTTTGTCGCTCCACTTCTCCATTTTGCTGTGGCCAATAGGGGATCGTATTAAACAGTTTGATATTGCACTGACGGCAATATTCCTTGAATTCTTCACTAATGAATTGACGGCCATTGTCTGCTGTAATAGAAGTGGGATATCCAAGACGGCTGAAGATTTCTTTTAGTAAATTTATTATCTTTGAGCTCGTAATTACTTTAGTAAATTTAACTTCTTGTACCTGCTGTAATAATCAATAATTACCAGCAAGTAGTCACCATTTGGCAAAGGTCCCAACAGATCCATGGCAACGTCTACCCAGGGAGCTGTAGGAAGTTCACGACGCTTCATAGGCACTGGTGGAGTCGGCAGTCCAACTAAAGTACAACCTTTACATTGTTTCACGATAGCCTCTACGTCTTTATCTATGCGTGGCCACCAAACTTTTGCCCTCAAGCGACCTTTCATCCCTACAATCCCTGGGTGGCCTTCATGAGCGGCATCTAGGACGCTTTTTCTCAATTCTTTCGGTATGACAATCCGGCTACCTCGCAAGAGAATATTGTCATAGAAACATAATTCCGTTTCAAAAACTTTATATTCTTTTACAGATTCGTCCCAATTACTGTTGTAAATTCCTTTTCTGACATTTCTTATTTCCGGATCACTTTCTGAACTCTTGGTAATAGCTTGCATAGGAACGGCATAGGGACGAGCTTGTTCTACAATGTGTTGAACATAATCTTCAATGGTTCCTGGTGGGGTATTACTGTAAGTACACAGTCGGGACAAAGGATCTGCAATATTAACTTTGCCCGGTTTGTAGCGGATATTGAATCTGTACGTTTGTAACCGTAACACCCAACGCTCGACCCTGGCGCACGGCTTTGATTTCGGACCAAATAGGAATTCTAGTGGCTTGTGATCCGTAATGAGATCGAATTTCTTGCCAAACAAAAATATGCTGAAGTGTTCGACAGCCCAGACTAATGCAAGCGCCTCTTTTTCAGTTTGGCTGTATTTTCTTTCAAGCGTTGATAGAGTCCGATTGCCGTAGGCAATTATTCTCGGACCTCTAATATCTTTCTGAATTAAAACGGCTCCTAAGCCAACTGGGCTTGCGTCAGCGATGACTTGCGTTTCATCATTGGTGTCGTAATAACCCAATGTCCTGACTGTAGACAACGCTTGTTTCAACTCCTGGAAAGCTTGATCCTGCTCTTCTTTCCACAATTCCTCTATACTAGCTTTTCTTGTTACCTTAAGTCTCAACAAAGCCTTTAATGGTTCTGTCGTGGTTGCAAGATTAGGTAGCCACTTGTTGATGTAATTTACCAAGCCTAAAAAGCTTTGGAGTTCTTCTATTGTCTTTGGGACTCGAAAGTTGTCAATGCTGTTTATGTACTTTTTTAACGGTCTTACGCCGTTAGGTGTCAATTCGTGCCCAAGAAAATTAATTTTCTGTACTTTGTACACACACTTGGCTTCATTTAGTAGTACATTATTTTCCTTTAAGGTCCTCAAAACATTTTTTAGTCGTTCGTCATGTTGTTGTTCGTTTTCTCCGTAAATCAAAATATCATCAATAAAATTTATCACTCCATCAAGTCCTGTTAACATTCTTTCCAATATTTTTTGAAACAACTCTGGCGCGCAAGTGATACCAAACATTAGTCGCTTGTATCGGTATAACCCCTTTGACGTAATGAATGTTGTCAGATATCTGGAGTCAGGATGAATTTCGACTTGATGAAAAGCGTTTTTTATGTCCAGTTTGGAAAAGTATTGTCCTCTCTTAATCTTGGGTAAAAGACTGTCCATACAAGGCAGCGGATGGTTTTCCCTCAATATTGCCATGTTAGCACGCCGCATATCAACACAAAGACGAAGTTCGTCATCATCCTTTAAAATCGGTACTACTGGCGAAATCCAAGCAGAGGGTCCATGCACTTCTTCAATAATATCATTTTCGAGCAGTTCCTGTATTTTGCGTTCTACTTTTGCCTCAATGGGAATTGGTATACGTCTATAGGGCTGTGATACAGGTTTGCACTTCTCGTCGATAGGGATTTCAATGAGAACATCCTTGAATTTCGGAAATGGTTTGTGTTCTTGAGTGACTTCATTTACCCCAAGGCCTATTTTCAATACACCCAACCTTATAGCAGTTTCTTTTCCTAATAAATCTCTAGAGCCGCCATTGATGACATAGACGACGGATCGTTCGGATTTCCCATTCGTTTCAATAATAGTTTGAAATGTCCCCTTTACGTCCAAAGGTGTTCTACTACCATATGGATACAAAATTTTGTCTGTCCCTTTAGTTATATTGCTCACGTTGACTTTATTCTGTTTTAACATTTCCCAAGTCTTCTCCGTAATAAGGTTAAGTTTACATCCAGAATCTATTAATAGGCACAAACTGACCCCTCCTAAAACACATTCAATTGTAGCATCATCATTCACATTAAAAATATAGTGAACATCTTCTGCCTTAGCCTGAACTTCAACTGAATTCACTCTTTTCTCGTCCCGGTTTCTTTTAAATTTCTTATCTTCTTCTTGGTTGTTATCTAGTTTCCGTTTTTGTGGTCTACTTCTGCACAACGCGCTAAAATGACCTAGTTTTCCACAAGCGTGACATTTTTTCCTTTTTGCCGGACATTCTTGATTTGGCAAAGTGTGCGCATTATAGCCACACCTGCCACATTTGTGCATTCCAAGCTTACTGGAACCCGGTTTATTTGAACGATTCATAATCGCATTTACGTCTGGATTATTGGGTGTCGTATTTTTGTTTTGTCCATATCCTTCCAGTTGATAACCGACTGCTTCAAGTGTATTAGCCTCGGTTATTATTTTATCTAGAGTGACACTGTCTCCTAATGTCAATATTTTTTTCCTGAGCTCTGATGACGAACATTTATCTACGATTTGATCGATCAAATGTTCGTCTGAACTCTGAAAATCACACTTGCCAGCTTGGTTTCGCAGCTTAATAACAAATTTTTCAAACTTTTCGCTTTCTTCTTGTCTGATTTGACGAAACACGTGCCTCTCGTAAATTTTGTTTTTCTTAGGAAAGAAATATCCATTCAATTTTTCAATCGCAATTTGAAAAACATCTTCATTTTCGGAGGCAGTAACGTAAGCTCCTGGTAAATTATAAATAATTTCCTGTAGTTCAGATCCCCCTAAGAGTAACAAAGTGGCTCTTTTTTTCTCAGCCCCTTTGATTTCAGTAGCATCTAAGAAGATATTTAGCGACCTTTTCCATTTTTCCCAACGCAAAGCAATCGTTGCGTTGTCACCGTCGAGATCAAGTTTTTCGGGAGGTGGAAGTAAATTTGCCATGTTTGGAGTATGCCTGGGGCGACCTGAAACCAAAAAGTTAGCTATGGACGTCGTACCCAACAATGTATGGTTTGCATTTTAATTTGCAGGCCCATACTGCCTTGCCTTGTGCCACATAGGTTGTGTACCTATTGCCACAACACTTTTATGCACGGTTCGCAATTTCATGGAGGCCCGTACTGCCTACAACACATTAAACGCACGGTTTACAATGATATGAAGGCCCGTACTGCCTACACACCTTAAACGCACGGTTTACAATAATATGAAGGCCCGTACTGCCTACAACACATTGACGCACGGTTTACAATGATATGAAGGCCCGTACTGCCTACACACCTTAAACGCACGGTTTACAATAATATGAAGGCCCGTACTGCCTACAACACATTGACGCACGGTTTACAATGATATGAAGGCCCGTACTGCCTACACACTCTTACGCACGATTCACAATTATATGAAGGCTCGTACTGCCGTTAACGCTTTCGGTTTACCTTCACATTACATAGAGGCTCGTTTTTGTATGGTGTAAGCAAGCAAGTAAGTAACTTATTTGTGATACACTGGTAAATTACACAGGTATTATTATTATTATTTATTTTAGTACTTACTTATTCAATTTACTTTTTTTTTCTTTTTTTTTTTTACCATACTCGTAATTTAATATTATACTAAGCTTTATACACACATTCGGTGTTTACACCGCAGACCACTTGATTACCATCGTCAAGTGTTCACAACTTACCTATTATGATTGTTTGTTTGCTTATTGTACCTGTCTTAAATAGGCACGATGGTAAGGATAAAGGCCCAAAAACTTTGTTGCAAAATAAAAATGGTTCTTCGATTATTTCCTTTGAGGGTAGGTAGGGTATAATAAGGTAATATTTTGCGTTAAATGGATTGATTTTATATACTACCGAAAATATTTGAAATAAGTTTCTCATTTAATGTTGTTATATAGTTCTAATAAAATTTGTTGAGGGTACTTGATACATACTAGTAATAGTAGGCACTGACTTAATTTTAATGTTAATATTCAATTGTAACGTTAGCTTGTATAGTTAATTATAAATTGCATCACTCACTTCACGTAAACAAGTGCATTTGTCGAGATACCCCCATTTCTTTTACGAAAATGGATACGGAACAAGTATAATCATATTGAAAATTGTTTCACTATTATGTACTTAAAAATTATGTTCACTTACTTTTATCCTCGTCGCCACATGTAGTACTCACACAATAAGGGGAATAAGTATATATATTGGCTCGTTACGTCACCAGTAGTTAGGGTTAACACGTCCGCTCTCGCCAATGGCTCTCACGTGACTGTTCTCCCCACTCCCGTGAACCCGAGACAATGTCATCCCTGCTATAGTTCAAATACGCAAACACTACAGGAATTCTTTAATTTTCCGGGATAAAAATATCTAAAATATTGATTGGGGATATAAGGTACCATCATGCAAAACTTAATTTAAATCGGTCCAACAGTTTTGGAGATTGGCGAACACAGACAAATGAACACACACATACATACAGACGGACAAAAGTTATAAAATCGACTTTTTTGTGTCTTATTAGGTACTCTTCCCTAATCGTTAGCACTCTATTTTTGATGAATTTATTTAACGGACAGACACGAACTTTCTACTGATTTATTATATGTATATATGGTTATATAGATATAGTTAATTAAAATCCGTGGGAGGAACTTCTTTACAGCTGTGTTCAAATGTTCAATTTCTTTAGGAAGGTAAAATAGCTGAATGATGTCTTCAAGATCTGAAAAGTAAATTATTTTAATATTATTAAAGGTAGGTACCTACTTACTTGCTGAAGTCCACAACTATGTCTGCAGAGAATTCGTTAATAGCTATTCCGTGAAAACTATGCAATTTTCCGATACAAAATGTCATGCATAAATTAAGATAAACTTGATAAATTTTATAAATATACTAGCTTTTGCCCGCGGCTTCCTCCGTGTAGAATAAGTAAATTCTGCAATAATTGTTTACGTTGCGACTAGCCAGCTACGACCTTCCACACGTTTATCGTTATCCGGGATAAAAAGTAGCATATGGTTTAATCTAGGGTACTAGCTGTCTCCGTTCCAAATTTGATCCAAATCCGTTCAGTCGTTTCAGCGTTAAGAAGAAACAAACACACACATCCTCACAAACTTTCGCATTTGCTTCCTTCTTTCCGCAATTTTTCAGTGCGTGGGACACAGTGTGACGCAGGCGTAACATATCCCTGGTGGAAAAGCAGTTAGTGCAGCCAAGGTAGAGACCGTCTAAAGCAGGGGTGGCCAACTTGATTAGACCCAAGATCTCCTGTTTACTAACGAAACCCTGTGTGATCTACCAATTACATACTTCATGAAACCTTAAATCAGCAGTTGGGGAATACGTTGCGCAATCTGGTCCACATATTTACATTTTTTGCCTTGCCGCGATCGACTGGACTAACAGTCGCGAGCGACCGGTCGATCGCGATCGACCTGTTGGCCACCCCTGGTCTAAAGCGTACCGTGACCATGGTCTGAACGTTGATGGGCGTGACGCCCAGCGCCTTTACCACTATGGGCTCCTGGAGACGACACAGCAGCAGACAGGCCGAGCGCTGGTTGCCCAGGTCCATACTCTCCCACGCCTGGCTGTACATCGCGTCAACCAGCATCTCGCTCTTCACATACGATACCATACTTAGAATATACATAATTTAAAACACAATAAAATACTCTCTTCACCATAACCACCGAGTTAAGTAGAGGCTGACGCTGAAGTTTGGGAGTAGCTTAATTGGTGCACGTTTTCAAGATTAATTTACTTATTTTTTTTTTTTTTCATTTTATTCCAGTATGTTCCGAAGACCCCTCGCAAAGTGACGAACTCCAAAATGGTAGAAGTGATAAAACAAGTGAATATTATACATGCTTTAATATACTTAGCACTTAGCAGATAAGGTGGTAATACGTCGTATCAAGTAACATGATTGATTAACCCTAAAATCTGGAGATAATAGTTAATAAATCGTATAGTGCATACCATATTATTATACATACCCTTGTGTTTACTGCTTCGAACACCATTGATAATACCCCGAGTTGTCCGAAAATAACTACGGTAACGGGTCCATACCGAGTTAAAGACGCTGCGTCCTGTGATGAAATTCGAAGGTTTTAATCAAATTAAACGAGAAACGAGAAATTCTTTATTTTGTCCACGCAATTGTTAATAAGCAGTCGCCCTAAATTGGTAGTACTAACTACCAAGATGCATTGCACCGATAGCGATTCTGTGAACACAGCATGACTCTTTCGACAAGCGCTTTTTTGTAATTTTGATTTTGCCAGAGTGTAAGTGTGTATGATTTTCAAACACACGTGATTGTTTAAGAAATTTGAACTGCAAAAACTTGTACCTTAAGAACAATTTTGTTGAGGAATGAATAGAGTTCTTAATACTTACGCCAGCGGACATCTCAAGCAGCATCAGGCAGCCGGCTACGAGGTGGAACAGGTAGTAGACGGCCATGACGGGCCCGAAGAACTGAGACACGTTGTCTGTAAAACTTGAAAAAGCATTTTTTGTTGTATTTAATTACGCCTACAAATTAGGGCATACGATAATTTAAAAAAGGCTTGTCATTGTGAGAAGTGGCTTGTACCCAGTAGAGAGAGAGGAATTACGTTACGTGCGTAGGCTAAATATGAAATTATGGCAACGGGCACAGGAACTAAAATATTTCCCCTGGAGTATGAAAACTTGCGATTTTTTTTAGTTTTTTTTATCTTACTGCTTTCGTGGTCAAATTAGACCACATACCATTTAGGTAATAAGAAGTGCAGTGCCACGGGAAAGTAAGATTTCCCTTCACTCTACAGTAAGTGCCAAGCGGTAGTGCTTAATTTAAGTAAAGGAAGGAAAATGAATACGGTAATTAATGAGCCCGCGGGTTAAGTGCTCTGTGAGCTCATTTGACAACAATCTTACTTGATAATAAAAAGATGATGTTGAACGCATTTTTTCATATTCTGCTTAATGATCAGGTTTTGCTCCTCGGTAAAAATGGCCACGCTTACGAACACTGGTTTTTTGGATCCCATATTGTCGACTTGTAGGACTATTACATTTTCGGGTTCTGGGACATCTGATAGATTTTGTCTCAGTATTTCAATATGTCCGATTATCTGGATTATGTATAATAAAAGAACACAATCAATTCCACCTACGAGTATTGCACATAGGATTATTATGTAGATGTTCCATCCGGTAACGAAGATGTAATGATCTTGTGGGTTGAAATTAGGGTAAGAGAAATAGACAGCGAATTCAATGGTCTTGTTTCTATCGTGGTAAGCGCCGCTAGTAACGTTGTTGTAAATTGGAATCAAATAGAAGAACAAGGCGCATATCATTGTTGAAGTCATTGTTATTGAGATAAAGCGATAGGAAATCCTTTCCATTTTTGTGTACATCTGTGGAAAAATAATAAGTTTCTTTTAATCATTGTTATTTTATGCACTTATTATTAGCACTTTTATCAAAAAAAGGAAATACTTAACAGACCTTTTGATAATGGCCGCCCATATGCTTGAAATGTATGAGATGAAACGACGTCAAAAAGAATTTCATAATATATCCATATTTGTCGAATAGTGGGAGCAAACTGCGCACCTGTGAAATTATATTCGTACATCTAATTTAATTAGGTAGAAAATATTCCCTAAACATCAATTTCCTTAACTATGATACACATAGTTTGGTTGGAAGGAAATGCGTTGTGGAATATAACCCAAGCTTGCATTGTTCACTTTCGTATTGTTTTTTGCAAATAAAGTGATGATAAATGTTATTTCAGACATTCTTTCACTTGAACGAAGTTTTAATTCGACCACTCTACTACGTCTAATTAACTCGGACCGAATTTGAAGAATGTACGATTTATAACCATACTAGCTTCTGCCCGCGAACTGCGTAGAATTATACATAAAAACCTTCCTCTTAAATCACTCTATCTATTAAAAAAACCGCATCAAAATCCGTTGTGTAGTTTTGAAGATATAAGCATACATAGGGACGTAGGGACAGAGACAGCGACTTTATTTTATACTATGTAGTGATGATACATAAAAACCTTCCTCTTGAATCACTCTATCTATTAAAAAAAACCGCATCAAAATCCGTTGTGCAGTTTTGAAGATATAAGCATACATAGGGACATAGGGACAGAGAAAGCGACTTTGTTTTATACTATGTAGTGATGATGAAGAATGTAGTTTTCGTATGTAATGAAGGAACATTGCGGGAGTGGAATCCGTAGTAACATTAAATAAAGAATAGAAGGTATCCACTATTAGTCATTACCGTTAAATATCCAACGTATCATAAAATGTATGTTTGACAATTATTCGTCCAATAAAAATAATAGTAAACACTTACAAAGACTAATATAGAAAAGAAACACGTCAAATACATATGGCCCAGTTCAAAGAAGGACAAAATATGAATGTTGGTGACCAGGAACCATATTTCTCCGCTGATGGCCAGGAGCGCCCAGAGGATGACGCAGCGCCCGTACAGCCAATGTACAGGGTGTGCCCGACCCTGGAACACCTCGTACGGCCAAGAAGCCGTCACATTTAAAAACATTCGCAATAATTTAACGTAGTTGATAGACAAAGTTTCCTCTTGTCTGCAAAGAAAACAAATCTATTTTTATAAGGTATAAACTTTATGCGTTGTCAAATTATAGTAAATGATAAAAAACGAGTACGTAACAAGTAGGATTTATGAAAAATAAGGTAACTTACGAGGACCTCTGTATCCTTGGTCTAGACGTCTCCATCGCCGCAGGTCTCATATTAGATTCAAAGTATTGAAAAAAATAACTGGCTTCGTGCGCGGTGAGTACAGACTTACTAATCTAATAAATTATACCCTATTATTAATAGCCTTCTAATCTATCGGTACATTTTATATTAGTGGACATTAAGTTGGTAAATATCGTGTGCGAGTTACAGGTGCAGTGTAATCAACCAACCTAAGTATTCATTATTGATTTGTGTAGGTTTCTATTTTATTAGTTACTTTGTTGCCTAAAATTATCGAGTAAGGTATTACGAAAGGGAGACCATAAAGCTGAAACGAGTCTAAAATATTATTTTTGTTTTTTGAACAAATTCCACACTTCTAGCTCTTACTTACCCAAAAATTATTTTGCTGCTGTTTAAAAAATGCTAAGATTTGTAATTATAAAAAAAGTTGTGTTACCACAACAAGGTTGTGTTGTTTTGGATTACCTACCACACTGCAGACACAGAAGGGAAATCACGTTCGAAAAACACAAAACTGGTAAAATATACCCGTTCAACTTTTTACAAACCATGCCTTAAACACGTAGTAGGTAAATATTATGGAACCTGGAGTTAACATTTATGCGTGTTCCTCATTCAGGGCAGACACGGTGAGGGTTTCCACGTGATTGACGAGTCGTGTGTTAGACAACGAGTATGAAAAGGTATGAAACTGGTTTAGTATATATTTTTATTTTTGACGTATTTCTTTTTCGCACTCCCAAAGAGGTGCGTTGTTTTTCGATTCCTCGCCAAGGGATCCCTTAAACTTATAAAAACTAACTGTAATAAAAAAAAAAAATTTGCAAACAGTCACAAAATGCAAGTTTTTGAACGTCAATTGTATCAATAACTGTTTGAGCAACATTAAATTTATAAAATTTTGTACTCTACTCGTAGACTAGCTTGAATAAATGTGCTAAATTTCATGTAAGTTGGTATGTACGGAAGTTTAAATACCGTTCGAGTTGTAAAGGGGGCAAAAATAGCTCGAAATTGTTCATGTAAAGGTTGACACAAGGCTGCGTCGCCAGTTCCTTTTACTTTAACGTTAGTTGGACACGCTGCTCTGAGTCTAGATGTTGGCGTTAGTAACCTATTTATATACGCTGTACAATGAACACTGAAACAATATCTAGAAATGATCGTAATTGAGTTCAAGTTTTTTTGGCTGGCCAACACGCGCGCCCTCACGTGCTATGCCCGCACCCCGCACGAACCGGCTCGCGCACGACTGTATACGATCACGTTTCGGAAGGCTTCAGTCACCCCAACCCCAATCAGTTACATTACGAAGTTGCGTCATCCTAGAAATAAACGGTCGGTACATATTCGTACTCAGCAAAAAGGGTTAGACCGACTGCCGTAACTCCTAAATAATACTTTGGAGTAGGTAAGTATACCTATCTCTGAAAATGCGGAATTATAAAGAAATGTGTCCAACGGATTAAAAGTACCTACTACGTATTTTGTACACATACATACATACCGTCACGCCTCTTTCCGACAGGGGTAGGCAGAGACTACTGTATTCCACTTGCTACGATCCTGACATATTATATATTATATATTTTGTATGATTGTTTTAATTGTTTCAGTGGTTTATGAGGGTACCGGGGATGATAGATGACCCGAATTACGGCTAGCCTTAGGTATACCTAGTTGTATACTATTCTCTGAGCTACATAATTTAAAAGCCCCTAGCAACTGACCACACCGAAATGTTACATACTCTTAGCTCTTGACTTTTGCGTGCAAAAATATATTCGCCAGCATTATCGCATTAGTTTTTTTTCAACCCCTTACCGGATGGTAGCAGCCCAAAATTGTTTGGAGAATCACAATCAAAAGTTTAAAAAATCATTTATTTTTGGGGGTTTTTTCTTCCGTGTTCCCCCACCCGACCTTAATTAAGGACCTTATTTCAGGGTTGAAATCATGGAACTTGCTCGACGGTCGATTCATCAAACCGTCACCGACAGTGGAACCCTTTCACAATGCATCGCATTAATGACTTCCCAAGAAGATAACTCACTGCCTTGCTACGATACGGTTCATCAGCGGGCTTCAGTTCGGCTGTAGTAACCTCCGTACTGCGCACGTGCGAAACGCGAGTAGCTCTTGAACTTGCAACATGGCCTTTATTTTGGAGGTCGGGGATAATACCCGCTTCCGCGTTTGTCGCAAGTGACGAGCTCTGGCTGCCTACTAGCCGGGCTTGGCCCCTCACTCAATACATGGATGTGCACAGGACGCTTGTTGCCTCATAAAAATATAGATAGATTAAATTAATGTGTCCGTAATGCATTTCGGCGCTAACGAAATGTTTCCTCTCCTGGGGCCTGATTTTTGGAAAGCACATGTGTGAAAACACCACTCGAAAGTGGTGAAAAATTGTGCTGAATTTGAGATACGAGTAGCTTAGAAAATACTTAGGGCTCTCATTAATCTTGTGACCTAGTCAAAAATTTGATTAGAGCTGTAGTTTTGAAGATATAAACAGATTTATACCACTTTCGAGTGGTGTTTTCACACATGTGCTTTCCAAAAATCAGGCCCCTGTACGAAAATGATTGATCAACTCATTTGTGTACGAAAACCGAATGAATTTAATGAATCTGTACGTACAATTTACCAAATACATACCTACCTAAAATGTACAGACTTTCGAGATGATAAATAAATGGTTTTTATTTATTTTTATGTCAAGTACTGAATCAATGTTTTTGTTGATATCTGATATGATTATTGATGTGATTTTGTTGATCAGATTTATAATATATTTTTTAATAGAACTTTATAATTTGTTGTAAACCGGTTGAAAAAGCTTAATTTATTACAGGGATTGTTTACCACGGTTCTGACGGAGAATATCCCTCATTTAAACATTATACTGCGTAAATTGAAACGTTTTAAGAAAAATATGAAGTGGGTAGTTTACATGATATTACTTTTTGGACATTAGTCTTATTATGACCGTCTTCCGTCACCAGATCCCTAAAAGCGGCCGTTAGGCGTCGGCATTTCTAAAATCGTTAAATGTCATTTTATAGCTGAAATTAGTTTCAAATCCACTGTCAAATAGTTTTTGCATTTTTTTAACAACGCAGTGACATTTTTGTGTAACCAAAATGATAAGGACTGCATACACTCACCGACTGGACATAAAAGAAAAAATCTGCAGAATTTATTTACACTTTGGTTATTTGTTTGGTTGGTTATTTGGTTCTGTTGTTAAAACATTATGTTTTAGACAAGTCATAGAAACCACAAGTCAAGAAACACTTTTTCGAAATTAAACAGCATTTCAAAAGTGACGATCCAAAAAGTGGAGATTTTAACCTAAAACTACAACAGAACTAATTTGTTTCATCACTTTGATCTGGCGTCCATTGCGAAAATAAATTATGTATGTATATGTATGTATACCTTCCTGGGTGCAAGTAGACTGTCCTACCGTAAGTTGAGTATCGAAGAGGTGTACTTTCTTAAGGTTTTTTTCGGAATCCTAAGGGAAATGAGTCCTCTTCGGCGGCGAACCTACGGATTAAGCAAGTGTGAAATAAAGGCGCTGTCCAAAATACATTAATTAAAATAGGTATTTCCATACCTACCTACTACATACATAACTGAAAATCTTAAATCTATATGCCGGTCTGTCTCTGTCGGTAACCAATATAAAATGAACCTACACTGCATACAAGCTACGTCATCGTCACTCCCAGCCCAGCACAGTAGAAAACCAGCGTGAGAAGAGCTCTCTTTCTGTGTGTGTAGTATGGGGAGTGTGGTTCAAGTTAGAGTGGGTTGGGTGAGAAAAAGTGTATGACTCGTGAATTTGGAAGGTATTTATACATAATGGTTCGTGATGAATGTCGCATGGCAGGTGTTGCAGCGTAGTACAGTCGACGTCAATTCGTCAATCAATGATATCTTTACACTTTAGTGCCCTAGTCGCTCCAAACATTTTGACAACTTTATTTGAAAGTTCAAACATGAAGTTACAGCGACAAGGCACTAAAGTGTCATCTTTGACGTCGACTCGACAGCACGTACCGAAGTCACGATTCATACTTTCTCAAACAAATTAAATCACTCTAACTTGAACCACACTCCACACTACACACCTTACACACAGAGCTCTTCTTACGCTTGTTTTCTACTGTGCTGGGAGTGACTATAACATACTACTCAAATCATACGTTTTTCTAAGGAGAATAACTCTGCTAACACCGGATCATATACTCGGGAGCAAAAAAACCGGCTGACTTCCCATATAAAGTTGTATGAAAAGTGATCTTTGCTCCCGAGAATGAAATGCGGCCGTTTTAGCATATATTTTGATACTTGCCGATCCACTTACACACCTGTAAATATATACAGAATCCTCAGTGCACGAGTCTGACTTGCACTTGGTTGGTATTTTACTTTAAAGATACACTTCAGTTGAGGACGCGTAACGTGCAGAATCGACCAATCACAATAGTTGAAATCGCCCGGTCACCTTGTAAGTATTAGCCTAAGAACGCACTGCGGTGCGGCGAGTTGCGGTTGCGGTTTGCACCGTAACAAATCTATAGCAAATCACAGATTTTTTAGCCGCATGCGGTTGAAAAACCGCAACCGCAGTGTGCGAACCTCCACTGTGGTTTTTCATCACAGATTTTTGCGGGAGCAAACCGCAACTAACCGCACCGCAGTGCGCACTTAGCCTTAATGTGCGAATGTGATTATGTACTCAATTTTGCAAAGACGTATCCGCTCTACCTCAATGACAATGCACACTTACCCAGGGGGTGTTTGAGGTTTTTTTTTCACATACAGTGTGTAAATTTCATACGGGAATATATTTTAACAACTGATAGTATACACAGTAATTAGCGTAAAAATATGTGTAACAGCAATATTAGTTGATTTTATTTTTTCTTACTAATTAATTTAGCAATGTATCAAACAATGCGTCGATTAAATTAACTTATACCTACCTACGTATACGTCATAACACTTATGTCAAATGAAATTGGTCCTAAGACAAACTTATAAAAATTAACTAGGTACCTACGCCTCAATAATAAAAGTTACTAACAAAATATCATTCTCACATGATTTGTGTGATCATTAACTATATCTGGATAAAAATGCGCCCGTTTGAAATTTATACACTGTATAAGTATAAAATGGCTGGCTGACTCGTCAAGAAACTTCGCTATCTTGCAGAATCTACAATGTAGACAAAGATATAACAAAATACAGTTTACATACATACATAAATCACGTCTTTTTATGTAAAATACAGTTTAGTGTTAAGATAATCGGCCATGTTTACATTATCAAACTGTTAATAATATTTAAACCAGCATCTGCCCGCGACTTCATCTGCGAAGAATTATACATATAAACCTTCCTCTTGAATCACTCTGTCTATTAAAAAAAAACCGCATCCAAATCCGTTGCATCCATAATCAAAACATACATACTAAGGGACAGACAGACAGACAGTGGAAAGCGACTAAGTTTTATACGATGTAGTGATAGTACCTAAGCTACACTATTAGATCGATAATTTATTGCCCTCTTATGAAATTATCTTGTTCACTGTTAAGGACAATAAATAAGTTAGCTAATACTTACCTAAGAGTTTCTATTAATATTTCATGGTAAAGATAAATATTACGTATAAATGTTATCACCAAATATTACGTACCCCTACGACACGTAGGCCTAACGAAAACATTTGAAAGCAAAACAAACCGCTCGCAATTAAGTAATTAGAAACGATTAAAAATGGCGATTATAAATTTGATAACCAAATCTTCTTGATTTTATTGTCTTATCGGTCATTTTTAAAGCAAACAGCATGTGCATACATGTTGCAAGCCGGATATTATCGTGATATTTTTGCATAATTAGTGGACTTAACTAACCTGACTTATCATTTATCAATTGATGAAGATAGGTCGGTAATATATAATCACTTATTATAATTATTATATTTAGGAAAATGAAGTCCTATTAGCGGCCACAGTTAGCAGCCATCGATTAAGTTAACCCCTAGCGGATTACTGATTAAGTATTTAGGTTTCTTACATGTCTAAAGGACAGCTTACAGTTAGGAGTAACGAACACTTGTGAAAACATTTCAGGAATTTTAGTTGTGGTTGACAGAAAAATGTTCCCATAGTTATAATGGTTGATTTTCGATATGTACGGCCTCAAAGGAGCGATTAAACTATGAATCTAAATTCGATGAAAAGTCTTAATAGGAGATTTTACTAAGACACTTTGTATACACTGTGTCTTAAAATTAATTTGATAAATGCTTCAGCAGGTAGGTTAGTTCGAGTTAACACTATAAATGTTACGTTTAGGATTTTTTAATTGTGATTGACAAATATTTCCCAGTACATTGATCGGTGTTCAAAGGGGGAACGAGGTGACATGATTTTGAATAAAAAATTACCATAAAAATCTTTACCTACAGGAGTATTCGATCATACGAACTCGGCCACCTACTGAAATGTTCCAGAACAATTCTTAGAGTAAGATTTCTGGTATAGTTATTAACTAAACTTACGCTTGCACTTTTTACTGTATCGTTCGAAAATATCGTAATAGCAGTACTTTCTTAAATTTTATTCAGAAACTAGCAAGCGGGTCATCTGATGTAAAACAATAACCGCCGCCCGTAGTAGGTATATTAAAATTGTCATTATTTCTGCGAATTGTTGGATTAATTTGAGCTCTACATTCCTGCAAAGGCTTTTTTGGATTCAAAAATAGGTCAGTCCTTTGACGCCGTATACTTCGAACACTGACCAATATACGGAAACATTGTTCTATCACATCAGTCAAATCCCGAAAAACCACCTGAACCCTGAACAGGGGTGTTCAGTCAGACCAACACAACTACCTGCAGCAACTTAAAGTATTCCGGATTCATTGATACGGTGTGTATAATAGTATGTACCTACCTATTTGTTTTAAACTTCTTCAAAACGCTCATCACTACATAATATAAAACAAAGTCGCTTTCCGCTGTCTGTCTGTCCCTATGTATGCTTAGATCTTTAATACTACGCAACGGATTTTAATGCGATTTTTTTTATATGTAGATAGAGTGATTCAAAAGAAAGGTTTATTATGTATAATTCCACGCAGATGAAGTCGCGGGCAGAGACTAGTATAAAATAAAACGTGTTTCTTTTTATTTCCATTTCCACAAGAAATTATCTCTAGTTGAAAATTGTCAAGATGTTTTTTTATTATTGTTTAATAATTTATTGCGTGACGTTTTTATTTTTTGTTTGCACCCACGCCCGCGCAGGGACGGGCTGAAGAGCGGTGAAGGTCAGGGGGAGGTTCGCCCGCTCACCCCGACTCTCGGCGCTCGAACCTTGTGCGTCTCACATCCAACTCGCTGTTCGCAACGAACGAGTCTTCCAAGAAATATCGCAAATTATCAAAGATTAAGCATTCGGTGGCCAGTGATTAAAAGTCGCCTGTTATTATTAAACAGCCAAGTGAAGTTTTTGAAAGTCAGTTCGGCGGTGGCTGTCATGTGAGTGCTTCTTTTATTTTTTTAATGGATATTTTTTGCTTTTTTAGGTGTTTTTAGTTAATGCTTTAATATGGTAATTTATAATACTCTTTACAAAAAAGTGTATACACACAGTGTCTTAAAAATAATCTTTTAGTTCAGCAGGTGGTTAGATTAGTTAGACTGAACATCTGATTCTACGCTGTAAATGTTTTTCAGAATTGCGCCGAAATATTCCGAAACAATATGAAGACATTTTGTAAATAACTTTTTATTGATTGGTTTTTACAAGTAAAAATGTTCATGGTTCAATATAGGTACTACTAACCTTTGATTTTTTAAATATCCTTTATAGATTATGGTGAGCATTTAATGGTTTTCCCTATTCGCATATTACAAGATCATATTTTGTGACACTCTATTCTATACTTTTGTAGTCATCTTTCGACCTTTCCGTCCTAAATGGTCATTTTAGAATTTATTTAATTTATTCTCATTTTTACAATTTTGTACGTATGTCAGCAAAAAAGCTTTATATTTTTTAACACAAACTTAATTTATGACACAGATTTGGTAATAAAATAAAATACATACGTATGTATGTATGTATGGGATGTATATCCCTCACGCCTCTTTCCCAAAAAGGTAGGCAGATACCACTTTGTTCTACTGGCAACGAACCTGACATACTCGTAACTCTCTCGCTTCATCCTCATTCATCTATTTCTTAATACATGCTTGTCGTAATCTTGATAGAATGTTATTGATGAAGATAACAGTAAATTTACAGCGCAGTAATTTAAATTTACGAGTTAGTGGACATAAAGGGGCGCTTTTCTTCCGTTGTAATGTATTATGGTGATCTACATTAACATTCACAAAATGATCACAAATAGGTTTAATGCAACTTTAACACATTCAAAAAAGTTTAATAAAAAGTGACCCAGTATTTTTGCTCATCAGTGTATACGCATTAAAGATTAGCCATACTTTAGGGCGCAAAGCGTCCAAACTACGTCGCATCAAATGTGCATTGTGCATACTCAGAATCATTTTATGTGTAAGATTTTGGGTATTTTATTTACCAAAACATACCAATAGAATAATTTAATGCAAGTAGTACTTAATGTCCACCATCAGTATCATTACACAGTGGTCATCGAAGCATATCACCATGCTCAATTACGCAACGCAGCAATTAATGATGTAGCGGGCACTGGTCTTAATAAAACTGCTACATAACTTTTTAGGACTATATTAATAAAAAGCTTAGTCAAAATACATTGAGTACAACATCTTGCTGCCGAATGCAACGAGCAACTATACTGTTCTAACAGTATTGTGTGCATTGTCTCGCACATACTATACAATGAAAAGAACAGTATTTTCTATGAAATCTTAACAATCTATGTGCAGCCCTTTTTTCTGAAATTAAACACTCGCATGCAAAGTACGTTCACAGACGTGATGACAAAAAAAAACTTCTGTTAGATATCTGGGGATGTACGTGTGTTTACTTATTACAAGCCTTACGTAAAGCTAATGTTATTCTAAATGGCTCTTAAATGTGCTAACAATTTTATAATTTTATTACGAACAATTTTAGAATTACCTTTCTGTTGAGCAATGTAGCCCACTAAAAACATAACACACACACACACACACACACACAAATCACGTCTTTATCCCTAAAGGGGTAGACAGAGCCTAAGGTAACAGGTACCTACAGGCCACATTTAGCAAGATTGTAGGCGTATAGGTGGAAAACCGAATCAAAATAGTGATGGGTTGCTAGCCTCATCGCCTATAACATGATTCCTATTATAATCGCCCATTCCCTCGATGGGCTTTTACCATCTGCGCGGGTAGAGAAGCAACTGGTACATTCTATGTTTTTTCTTTGCTCCCAGACCAGCATGGAAAAGATAAGGGCGTAGAATACCTGAATCTCAGGAGCTTGAAACATAAAAAACTAGGTACATTTCCACATTGCTAAGAAACTACACACTTCACAATTAATCAATGTAGTTTTCCTTATAGCTAATTAAGAAGTTTAATCTTAAGTTTGATCCCTCATAGGGGCACATATGTGTAGCATAAACAATAATAACATGTTTGCCGAATAGAGGCCCTGGTATAAACAACAGTGTTATTTTGGCTACAATAGTGATTTTGTAGTGTTTTTATAAATAAACCTTTCCACAGCACATAGTGTCATTTAACAACTTACACACTATTTATTGATTGACAGTATTTGTTTAGGGATGTACCTTGAAATAAATACATGGTGCTTTACAACTAATATACCCGAGAGGTAGGTGAAAATGACATTTTATTGTTCTATACATACATAGATGTTACTTATCTGTTTACTTATTCTACACTTACTACGCTAGTCCTTAACACTAATGTTCTCTCCCTTGGCATCATGGTATGTTCTTTGGAACAGAGTTCAGCGGACACAAAAAAAATGCAAATCAATGCTCAGCTATTTATATGTACTATAATGTGATAGCCGTCACAGCGCAAGCCAGGCACCGAGAGCCGAGCATCATTTTGTCGCATTAATTGTATAAATGTTTGGCACCAATACTATTAGTGTCATTTGTGTCATCAATAGGCAGCACAGATACTTTGGTAACACACGGAGAGAAATGAATTAGCCGTGATAGCTAAGCTCCCTTTGCTGAAATTTTCTTTGCTGTGGCATACAATTTGTTTGCAACTGTAACAAGGCCATGTCTATAGCAACTAAAACCAGTTAGCTACCACTGATAACGATATTTAGCTAAACGAATTTCAAATAATTTGCTAACAGTACTAATTGATTAGCAACTATAGCTAATTTATCAACAAAATAGTTTAGTAATTGCTGTTAGTTGTAACCGTTAATAATTCTTAGTTATAGTGGATAAAAATTTCGTTACTATTACTAATTTTACATGTGTTAGACAGCAGATAATATCTTTGATACGTTTGATAAATACATTTTGCAATCACTAATAACATTTTTGCAACGGCTGCTAATTTTTTTCTGATTCATCTACTAATATATCCTTCGCTAATGTTGCTAAGAATCTTAGTCGCACCAACAAATTTACTTTGCAATGAACAGCAATATTATATTAGCAGTCGTAGCAAATCAGACTTATGTGTGGCAGCCAAGAACTTTTTGCAGCTTTGACTAACTTATTCACAAACTGTAGCTAATATTATTTGCTGCAACTGCTAAATATTTTTTTGCTAATGTTGCTAAGAATCTTAGTCGCACCAACAAATTTACTTTGCAATGAGCAGCAATATTATATTAGCAGTCGTAGCAAATCAGACTTAAGTGTGGCAGCCAAGAACTTTTTGCAGCTTTGACTAACTTATTCACAAACTGTAGCTAATATTCTTTGCTGCATCTGCTAAATAATTTTTTGCTAATGTTGCTAAGAATCTTAGCCGCACCAACAAATTTACTTTGCAATGAGCAGCAATATTATATTAGCAGTCGTAGCAAATCAGACTTATGTGTGGCAGCCAAGAACTTTTTGCAGCTTTGACTAACTTATTCACAAACTGTAGCTAATATTATTTGCTGCAACTGCTAAATATTTTTTTGCTAATGTTGCTAAGAATCTTAGTCGCACCAACAAATTTACTTTGCAATGAGCAGCAATATTATATTAGCAGTCGTAGCAAATCAGACTTAAGTGTGGCAGCCAAGAACTTTTTGCAGCTTTGACTAACTTATTCACAAACTGTAGCTAATATTCTTTGCTGCATCTGCTAAATAATTTTTTGCTAATGTTGCTAAGAATCTTAGCCGCACCAACAAATTTACTTTGCAATGAACAGCAATATTATATTAGCAGTCGTAGCAAATCAGACTTAAGTGTTGCAGCCAAGAACTTTTTGCAGCTTTGACTAACTTATTCACAAACTGTAGCTAATATTATTTGCTGCAACTGCTAAATATTTTTTTGCTAATGTTGCTAAGAATCTTAGTCGCATCAACAAATTTACTTTGCAATGAACAGCAATATTATATTAGCAGTCGTAGCAAATCAGACTTAAGTGTGGCAGTCAAGAACTTTTTGCAGCTTTGACTAACTTATTCACAAACTGTAGCTAATATTATTTGCTGCAACTGCTAAATATTTTTTTGCTAATGTTGCTAAGAATCTTAGTCGCACCAACAAATTTACTTTGCAATGAACAGCAATATTATATTAGCAGTCGTAGCAAATCAGACTTAAGTGTGGCAGCCAAGAACTTTTTGCAGCTTTGACTATAAGTAACGATAAGTATTAAGGCCAACAGCAACTGAGCTTACGAAATACGCCAACAGATGGCGCTGCGCGCAAGTTACATCGCGCTATCGTTTGGTTGACCGAGCGTCCATATATACCCGAGATGATTTTGAATGATTATCTTGTAACAGACACAGGAAGCGAGTCTGAGTAGCCTAGTGTGCACGTTACTGCTTCTAATTCGTTAGGACGTTAACGGGCCCGGTCTATCAGACTTTGCAGGTGTGTGCACGGGTTGCCGTATCGCAGTGGCGGTCGCTTCCTCGGGCCACAAATTGATTACATCCCACAACTAAGACTCTTGGTAACTGTAACAAACTTAATTAGCAGCTCCAGCTAACCTGATTACATCTCACAACTAAGACTCTTAGTTACAGTAACAAACCCAATTAGCATTTATAGCTAAACAGATTACATCCCACAACTAAGACTCTTAGTTAAAGTAACAAACCCAATTAGAGGCTACAGCTAAATTGATTACATCCCACAACTATGACTCTTGGTTACAGTAACAAACCCAATTAGTACTTACAGCCAAACTGATTACATCCCACAACTAAGACTCTTAGTAACTGTAACAAACTTAATTAGCAGCTACAACTAACTTGATTACATCTTACAACTAAGTCTTTCTTATAGTAACAAACCCTTTTAGCAGCTGCAGCTAAACTCGTTGTCGAATACCGCTAAAGAAATGCGATAGAGTATCAAACTAACTTAGTTGCTACAGCCAACACTTTCGCCGATGCAACGAATTATTTTGATTGTCACATCTAAAGTAATTAGCAGCTACGGCAAATTTGTTTGCAGCTACCGCTAAATATTGCTAATTAAATTAGCTGTCACTGCTAAATATAGCTAATATACTTAGCAGCCACAACTAATTTTAGCTAATATGATTAGCAGTCACTGCTAAGTTTCCCAAACTTCAAAGTGATCACAACTAAGAATATTTGCTATCACAGCCAAGTTTCGGTAGCGAAAAACTCTTTGCAACGATAGCTAAATACTTCGATGTCCCTATAGTTTCGAAGGAATTTAGCTGCGCCAACTAATTCCTAGTTACCACAGCTAAGTTTTTTTTTCCGTGCACTAGTGCAAATATCTGTGCTTTTACTTGTCCTAACTGACAAGGCCCTGACTTTGCGGTCTCTAGTTTAAAACTCCCTCTATTTGAATTACTGCAGAGTTAAGCTCCTCGTAGGTGAGAACCTGTTGGCCTACGAACGCTTTTAGTGCTCTTCTCTTCCAATGCTCCAACATAAAAGTACCACTAACTACGAGACTAGATTGGGTGAATAACACTGGCAAGTTTTTTTTCTTCATGGTTATAGACAGGCAAGCACGCCCCTGACCACAAATAAATGTAGTTTTAATTTTATACACCGAAAATACACCGTTTTTATAGTTATTTCTTCTCACGAAAGGCCAAGCGCTTGCTTTCGTCTTATACAATTTTAGGAGATGGCGATTCGCGTTTCAACCCATCGACTTGTTGCGGAAAAAGTGTCGTCCCGTCGCAACTGCGCCCTCTTCGCCTACAATGGCGGAATAGGAACGTACCTCCACAGTTTTTAATCGAATCACTCGCGCACTCTTTTGCATAACTATTGCACTCTGAATTTAAACACTATCGAAGGACCATTATGTAGCGGGCACTGGTCTTAATAAAACTGTTACATGACTTTTTAGGACTATATTAATAAAAAGCTTAATCAAAATACATTGATTACAACATCTTGCTGCCGAATGCAACGAGCAACTGAACTGTTCTAACAGGGCCTATTGAACCTTTATAATTTCTAACTTTTATTTATCGTTGTCACGATAAGTTAGGCCACAACGGACTAATTTCACTCTTACTATTTTCCCCTATGTTCTAGTACATGCTCTTTTTATGGCACAGAAGAAAAAATTATAATTACTGGTTAGTACCTACTATCAAATGAATCAAGAATGTTTATTTCTTGATTTTTATTTTTTACTTTTTCGGTTTACCGTTAGAAATTAAATTTCTAAATGTCGGTGAAAATTAGAACACATAGAAAAATCCGAAAAGTAAAGCTATGGCCGGGAAGGATCCGGGTTCGATTCCCGGCCATAGCTTTACTTTTCGGATTTTTCTATGTGTTCTAATTTTCACCGACATTTAGAAATTTAATTACTGGTTGGCGAATTTTTTTTTTATATAAGTGCGGGAAAACGAGCAGACGGGTCACCTGATGGAAAGTAATCACCAACGCCCAGGGACACCTGCAAGACTTGGGGAATCACAGGTGCGTTGCCGGCCCTTTCAAGAACAGAAAGGCTCGTTTTTTAAAGATCCCTAAATTGTACCGCTCAGGGAATTTTGCAGCAGGAAGTAAAGTATTAAAAGCAGAGAATTAAATTTGAACCGACTTAACTGCTTCGGTGCTTACTGTTAGCTAAAATATGTTGGATTGTTACGTCTCGAAATTACTTCCATGCGTCATGGTCTCATTCCTTAAGGAGATAATGAGTCTTGAGCGGATAATAGCAGCTGATTATGACTTCGGCAATTAACTACGAGGCTTGACCTAAGTACGACAAAATTGGCGTAGTTTTGTAGTTTGCTGTAGGTTAGGGAATGTTGCTCAGATATAATTAACAGTTAACAAGTTTACAGGATTCTGCAGTAAAGTTACCCCTTTATGTACCTATGTATAAGAAGTTACAAGCCTCTTAAAGCTAAATGCATGTTTTGCCACAGAGATGGTAAAATAAATGTCAAAGAGACCGATAAAGAAAACAAAACCGAACGTTCAGTTAACAGAAGCTTAACCAGCGTTTATGAATAAGTTAGACTAAGACACTGCTGGGCTCAGGCTTCCCCTAGCGACAAAGCATTTAGTTTTCTTGCGAAAAAGTGAATACTTAGGTACGTAAATTTATAATCAAATTTCAGTTACGCAATCTGAAAATGCGTCAGAATGTCTAACACGGGGAGTTCGCAATAGTGGATGTGATTGCTTGCGTTCCACCATTTAATTGTTTTTGTCGTACCGGATAGGTGAGGGTAAAAAGACCTGGCATATGCGATTGCGACCGCCCACGCGTTAAACAATAAGGCCTTAGGACCCTCGGCGGAGGAGGTGGCAGTTGACTGGCTTAGACACACCAGAGGAAATATTTAAGAATGTTACCTGCTGAAAGTACTATAAATTTAATTTGAATCAAAGTAGTTGAGGCTGTAACACACATGGACATTTATACCTCGCAAAAATCAGTCATGACAATATTCGCCGTTCTTCAATATTCAATATACCGTTCAATATGCGTAGTTATGCATGTTCAATAAAGAGACACACACAATACAAATACAACTGCATGTATTTCTATTGTGTAGTCATTCTACCACTTGTCGAACTTGTTGCTGTCATGTACTTGTATTACCAAAAAAATAAATTGTAATTTAGGAAACTATAGATCTGTTTTTAACTAATTGTGTAATGGTTATTTTTGTACATGTGTGACTGTTTGTTTGTCAATAATAAACAAATAAATAAATATACAAAAGGACAGACGATTTAACAACCGTATAACCATGCCCAGGACGCATGGCGACGTAACTGAGAGCTGGATCAGGAACATGCACTAGGAAACAATTACTCAATGAAGCCCGCCACTAAATTTGTGAAGACACAAGATCTAGAATTCATTGCTATACGAGTGCTGTTCATATAAAGTTCAGTTTAGACCTGCTACGTTCCATAAATAAATGAAGTTTTGACGAAAACGATTAAATTTAGAGCTTAAAATTTACCATCACATTTCTTTTATTTAAGTTTTCCAACGTTCTGCAGTTTTCTATCAAAATGATGACCAGCGAGGAAAAACTGTACCCAAACTGCGACTCCTCGATCTGGCTTCGGTCCTGTGAGAAAGAGGTCACTGAACCGCTGGAAGGAAACATCTCAGGTGAGGTTTGAAATTTATAAAATGATTGAATGAATCTCAAGGCGAAGAGGAAGTAGGTTTCCGAATAGTCAGTTATCAAAAGAGATTATCGGATCAGACGGTAGTTTACACCTGTCTGTTAATGAGAAATAGTTATTTGTGCAACAAGAGAGCAAAATTGATTTTTGGTTTAAGTGTTGATTTTGAATCCCGAGCAAGCGAAGGATTCTAGATTACAATCCTGAGTGCAGCAAGGGATTTAAAGACACGAGATACAAACAACTTTGGTCTCATGTGCAACATAAATTTTTTTACCTCAGCAGCGAGAACATTTTATCTTAAGTGAAAAAAAAACAACTAAGCAAATTTAATCAAATTCTTTGTTTTACAAAATTGCTTGTTTCTATGTCTCGCGTTCTTGTATGGAATAAAAACTGACAGTTTGAAAAGAAGTTCAAACTTTTCGAATTTTGTAAATAGACCCAGCGCTGAACTCGGAATTTAAAAAAATTCAGAATTCAGAATTTAATAATTACAAAGTTACTTAGCACCCTCGAAGCAAAATCGAGTTTTGCTCACTCTCCGGAATGAGCAAAACCCACCTGTTTGAGGTGCTGAGGCCAAAAAGCTTTTTATTGTTATCAGGTGAAATTCCAACATGGGTGCGCGGAAGTCTGTTGCGGAACGGCCCAGGCTCCCTTAAAGTTGGTTCCATGCGGTTTGGGCATCTCTTTGACAGTTCTGCTTTACTTCATAGGTGAGATACTCTTTTATAATTCACGTGTAAAACATTAATTAAAATTTGTTATTTGGTCTGGGGGATTCCTCCCCTCCAGGCCCATCAGCGATCGCTAATTTAATAAAGCTATGGTCCTCTGACTTCAGATTCGCGATACACGACGGCCGTGCCACATACCAGTGCCGTTTTCTGCAGTCCAACACATACAAGCGCAACCAGGCGGCGGGTCGGATCGTGTTCTCGGAGTTTGGAACCAGTGCAGCGCCGGATCCGTGCCATACCATCTTCGACAGGTAAACAGAACATTCAGCCTAACTAACTCTCAGTGCTGAGCACAGCCCCAAGCAGATGCCCATACTTAGCTAGTAATTCTTAAACGGGCGAATTAGAAACTTCGTATAGCTACATCTTAAGCTATCTTTTGTTTTTTACCGTGCGTGAGCATTAGGGTACCTACCTATACATATGTAGGTATTTATGCTTTATGAAAGTCCGTAATAATCATAGAATGTACTAGTTGCTTCTCTTCCCGCGCAGATGGTAAATGCCCATCGAGGGAATGGGCGATAATCTTAGGAATCATGTTATAGGCAATGTCACTAGCAACACATCACTGTTTTATTCCCCTTTCCACCTATACGCCCACAATCATGCTAAACGTGGCCTTTAGGTCTTGTTACCTCAGACTTTTTATACCCCGTAAGAGATAACGACGTGATTTATGTATGTAATACTAATAATTATGGTGTAAGTAGTACTTAGTACTACTGATATTGATTCCGTTTTGATTTTGATCATAACATGAACCAATCAGATCTTTAACTCATTTTCAAGGCGTCTAAATAGAGTAAAATCAATTTCTAAATGTCTATGAAAATTAGAACACATAGAAAAATCCGAAAAGTAAAGCTATGGCCGGGAATCGAACCCGGATCCTCGTCATTCCGTGACGCGTGCTATACCCCTACACCACCCATGGTGAAAAATGTTGCCTACTAAGGTACACAGTAGGTAAATCTTCACTACGATATATAACCACTAACGCCCTTCAATGTTGGGTAAAATAACGTCGGCCACGACTAAGTACACGTTACTGACGGCGGCGTTGCGAGCGTTTTTCTGTTCATTGCTGGTGCTGGCAGATAACCACTGTGCGGCGTGCGTCTGGGTCGCGCAATGAATAGAGAAAACGCTTACAGCGCGCGCTGCCGGCGGCGCGTAGTCTAGACGCTGGTTTACCTAGATACGTGTAACCGCAACAGACTTGATTTAGCATCCTGCCGATGAATTTGTTGTTCAACTAGTTATGATAGATTATTTTTTGTGTAATTGTGACATTGTACAGCCAGTGTAATATAGTTTGAAGCATCGAAATCAGCCAAATAGTTCGGTACACCATAGATGCAGTATGGTGTGCTGAACTTTTTGGTCACTCTGGATGTTTTATACTATACTAGCGACCCGCCCCGGCTTCGCACGGTATATTTTGCATGTACTATACATATAAACCTTCCCCTTGAATCACTCTATCTATTAAAAAAAAACGCATCAAAATCCGTTGTGTAGTTTTGAAGATATAAGCATACATCGGGACATGGGGACAGAAAAAGTGACTTTGTTTTATAATATGTAGTGATGACGCTGACTGTATCACGTACAAGATTTTTTTAAACTAATTATCAAAGTAACAGATGATTTAAAGCATTTTTTTGCAGACTTAATTTCGCAATTTATTTTTTCTGGCTCATCGTCTCGCTCGATTTTCGATTAAATATAGATACGAGTATACACGTACTTAAATACGATGAAACTTCTTAAAAAACCAATCGCTGTTTTAAAACTAATATTCTTTGTGTAGTTTAGGCCCAAAGTTTAATAATATGATTGAAAATCAAGAGTGTTTTTTTAGAGTTGCGGCAATTTTCAATCCTGGGGAGAAGATGTCGGACAACGCTATGATTTCTGTCTATCCTTTCGGAGATGAAATGTACGCTTTCACAGAGGGACCAGTTATTTTCAGGTATTAATCATTACCTTAAATAAATTCGTGGGAAATTTTGAATGTTATATGCTTCAGTATCTTAACGTCTCTCGACAAACGTCATGCTGCTGCAGTTACAGGGGCTTTACCATAACGTCTTAATGGGATTCAATTCCGACTCAGTTCAAGTTTTAGCTGTCATTTTTAGTATGAATCTGACAGCGAGCAAACCTAAACTGAATTGGAATTGAATCGCATTAAGAATACAGACTAATAAAAAAATGCTCTACATTATACAGACGTCGATAAAAGTAATAGTATTGCTTTTAATCTGTTTTTTTCTTCAGGATAGACCCGGTAACCCTGGATACTATGGAGCGGAAAAACCTCACCACCTGTGTGGCTTTGGTAAACCATACCTCGCACCCGCACGTCATGCCAAACGGTAAGGATGCATTGACATAATGATCGGGTTAAAGATAAGTAAGTAATAAATTTATCATCTAAAAAACAAGTGTTGTCTCAGAAAACCGTCATTGTTCTTGTTTATTTCTGTCTTCTACACTCAAATGTTGAACTTTTTTTTAATGATTGCAGGGGACGTGTTCAATGTGGGCATGTCGGTTGTGTCGGGACGGATACAACACGTCGTAGTCAAATTTCCATTCACAGAAAAAGGTGAAAAGTTGTAATAATCAAAATAAATGTAAAATAATGCATACAAATAGAGAAAACAAACGGCGTATTAGACATTTAAGAAAAACTGCATTTTCGGGGTATTTTTTTTTCAATATTTGTTTATGGGAAACTAACTGAACAGGCTTTTTCACACGTAGCATAAGCTTGGTTTGGAGCAACATAATATTTTACACTCCATGCATCAAAAACGAATATCAGGAAGAAAATTAAGTTGTCATTAAAAGTTTAAAAACGATTATCTTTACTGTTGTCAAAGTAAAACGATAAAGTCAACTTTTGGAAGTAAAATACCAGAATGTGGAAACAATCTTAATAAAACGTGTATGAAATATTTTAGTTTCTCTTTCATCCGTTTTCCTTTATTTATTGTCGTACTCTAAACACTTTTTTTTTAATTCAGGCGATATGTTTGAGAGGGCGCACGTTGTCGGCACTATGAAACCAAGATGGCCGCTGCATCCCGCCTACATGCATACTTTTGGTAGGTACCTATTTGTATTTAGGCCCGTACTCATAAAAGTAACTGTGTAAAGAAAAAACGGAACCCTATTATAGGATCACTAGTGCCTGTCAACTAAATTGCTGTATATCTACGGACCCAAATAGGTACGTTGAAATTTGAGACACACATACATTTTTGTGTCTCAGTGGCAGACGTGTAACGCAAATACATTTTGAACACATGAATCGCTTTCGGGCGCTAGCAAATAAAAATAATTTGTTTCAGATTATGGAAATAATAAAATAATTTATAATATCATTTATAATAATGCAGAATACGCGGCAGTTAAATCGATTCGCGGTCTTATCCCTGCTTACGTGATGATGTTGACATGTTGACTGTCTAGGTGTGACGGAGAACTACTTCGTGATAGTAGAGCAGCCACTGTCCGTGTCACTGATGGGTGTGCTGCGCAGCCAACTCTCCAACAAGCCGATCGCCGCCAGCTTGCAGTGGTATTCCCAGTACGAGGTTAGTTCACCTAACCTATTGTACAGTCGTGAGATTCTGTCTGGAGACAATCATGACGTGACCCATTCACTCCCAGGCATTGCACGGAATCAGATGCCTTGCTAATTGGCGTTCAGCACGACCAACGCAAAAACACAAGCTTGACGAAAACATTTGTTGATTGAACGGGTCAAGTTATAATTTTTCTTCCAAATAAACGCTACAATTACTTCACGGAAGAGCTTATGCACAGCAAATTAACGACCTGCAACAGTACTGTAAAGCTCGTGCTTACAGGTGTTTTAGTGTGCATGATGACTGATGACGATACCGAAAGCGACTGAGGCGAATTTTTCTTACGCACACATATACCGGTAACTGCTAGATGCTAGATGCTACCAATTATACGGCACCGGCACAAAGATATCGGTGGATTTTTTAGCAGTATCGATGAATCAATTCACATTACACAGAACTTAATAGATATCAGTACAGTCCCTGCATGTAGGGGACAAAAGAAAAGACACTAGTAGTACATTATCAGTGACAAAGCTAAGGCTTTAAGTCAATAAGTTCACTTTCCGAATTGAATGGCCAGTATTACCAGTCTATTTGTTATTTGCTCCATGTCTCTAGCTCAATGTCAATATCAAGTAGGTATTTAATTAGGTACCTAAATATTTTTATTTTCAGACTCACATAGTTCTTATAAGTCGGAAAACTGGCACAGAAGTGACAAGATACCGCACGGACACGTTGTTCTATCTCCACATCATCAACGCGTTTGAGCAAGACGGAAGACTGATTGTCGACCTGTGCGCGTACAATGATGCCAAAGTGATAGATGCTATGTACATCAAGGCTATTGAAGTAAGTAATTATTTTAATATCGTACACTAATGATATTGAAAAGTACCTGGGTGACCGAAACTCGGTGTTTGCGAAAATCGGAAAACTCCGCATTTCCAGAGATGAGACGATGAGACGATGTTTTAGATACTTAAAGCATATTTCAACGAAAATCCGAAATAAAAAGATAATTATATAAATACACAAGAATAGCTCGTTTAAAGATATAAGGAACAACCAGATCTCTAATCTTGGTGGTATAGACTCTGAACTTGGTGGTATTCTTAACATATCGGTATCCTCCGTAACGAGAGGTAACTTAATTCTATAATCGTGGTCATTCCATAAAAGTAAAGTATTGTTATTCCAGTCTAATATAGATTTATACTTTCGTAAGAAGTCTTGTCCGACGATGCCACTTGCCTTACAGGGCAAAGAATTAAAAACATAGAACTTATGAGTGATGCTTTGTTCACCAGAAAACAACTCTAACGAAACATATCCTATAGCTTGTACTTTGCCGCCGATTCCGCTGACTACTATCTTCTCATTATGGATCGGAATATTATTGTCGCCAACATGTTTATATTTTACGGCCGATATGGTAGCGCCGGTATCAACTAGCCATGTAAATGGTATGTTGTTTTGTAAGGATAATTCTATGTAACTATGATTGCTTTTACTAATTAAAATGTACTGTTCAGTCTCGAAAAAACTGATTTTCTGTCTGATTAGACGGACCTGTAATAGATGGACTTGAATCCGTTTCCGTCATAACGTGCACCTGTTGTTGGTTGCGTATCCCCCTGTTTTTATTTTTATAGAAAATATTCGACCTACCTCTAGTTTGGTGGTAAGGCCTGACTGGTGCTCGCCACGCAGTCGAGGGTCGGCTGAATATATTGATACACAAGTGATACATACTTACCCTACAACATACTTAGGCTACTTTTTATTTCAATGTTCCCACGGGACCGGGATTCGCGTTTATGAAACCTCGAAGTTTAGAGACACGGCATTTTGCATGCAGGTAGGTAATCATTATGCCACATAAGTATTTAAATACGAAGTCCATGTTTACAATGAAAATAATTTAAAAATATCTAGTTACTATACATATAACCCTGTGTTTAGTTTTGGGATGTTTTCACAATTACCTACATAAAACTAATTTTGGTCTCTCGGGACCTTTTCTCAATTCAGTTGTCTTGTTTCAGTCCATGCAAAGTAACGCGGACTACGCAGATTGGTTCCGTGGGAGGCCCAAGAGGCTTGACATAGCGCTGGATTCCCCTCGCCTCACCAAGATCGAACCCAAACTGTTAGCCGACATCGGATGCGAGACGCCTAGGATACATTACGATCTTCACAACGGTGTGTTTCATCCACACTATAAAAAAAATTACACAAAGTATATACTAATGCAGTTCTAAAATAAAAACTTATCTAAGAAAAATAAAAGTAAAGCTAAAAAAAATTGGAGCCTTAGGTAATCACGCTGTATTGCCATTGCAAGTATTTGAGCGAGGAAGCTGCTTGAACGAGGGTATTTGTCTCCCTCTAGCATTTACTTAGGGCTCCATGCAGCCCACGTGCGCCCTTGCGCCACGAACCACACTATAATTTCAATTTGACAGTTTGTCTTACTGAGTGCGGTCTAATTTCGGAACAAATGATAAAGTTTGGTTTTTTTTTATTTTTATATATGAATAGGAAGGCAAACGAGCAAGTGGGTCACCTGATGGTAAGTGATCACCACTGCCCATAGACACCCGCAACCCCGGAGGGATTATCAAGTATCGGAGGGGTTATTTTGAAGTCAGTATGGAAATTGTGGACAACGTGAACAAACCTTTCAGCCAATAATTATCCGTGAATTAGCAAGCGAACTCTTCGAACACTGCTGAATCTTACTAAACATAATTCACTTATTCTTTATTCCTAAACCGCATTTACAGCGCATTTTATTTTTAACTATTCGGTTATAAAAATTAGTTCCCAATGCCTTAGGCAAGGCTACAAGTGATATTGAGTTCCAAGAAGTCAGTACAATGCTACATAATTCATATTTTCGGTTTGTTTACATAGTTCACAATTTATATCTGTGTAGACTTCAGGGCCCTATACTTGTACTTACTTAAGAGGTTAATTTTACTTTCGCAGGAAAGCCGTATCGCTACTTTTACGCCATAAGTTCTGACGTCGATGTGGAAAACCCGGGATCGGTATGTTACATATTTATGTTCTTTCTTGCTGTTAACTAGCAGGCATTATACGAAGTCAGGTGGTCCACATGAGTTGTGCGTTGACGTTGACAACGACGCCTGAGCGAAAACACTTGTCTCCATACAATGCCTACAAGCGAAAGGTCAAGTTACGATTATCTCCCGAGCGCAGCACTTCAGGGACGAGGTTCCTTTAGATAATCATGCCTCAGAAATCAACAGCACTTTTCATAAGCCGCTATTTGCTGTACTAATTATAGCAATTATTTTACATTGTTTTAGATTATCAAGGTGGACACGATATCAGGTGAAATCAAAACGTGGTGCGATGGCGACTGTTACCCCAGTGAGCCTATCTTCCTACCAAGACCCGGTGCTAAGGTACATGCATTGACAACAAATATCTTTCACCTGTTGAAATGCAGGAGTTAAAATGGGATGGGGGCCGTGCAGGCAAATGTCCCCCCGGCTGTAAGGCGACTTAGTCTTACACTGTTCATTAATGTGAATTTAAAAGTACTTCGCGCGAATTTCATCGACTATTTCATGAAAATCTCGTTATTCCCATAAAACATATTCCGTTCAATCTTTGATTTCACTTAAGGTCTCCAACTCCCTTATTTATAAAGGCTTGGGTGAGTACCTATTTAACTTTCTTTTACCATCTTTTCTTTTTACATAGGTACGTCGTAAACTCCCTGCCGCACCGTATAATCCTAGTGTGACTTTATTGATATCCAACCTAAACTGACGTACTAACATAAACGCAAGTAAACATTGCGAATTAAGTAACAACTTGTAAAAATTAAGCAAAACACTGAGTCGAATTGAGAAGCTATACCTAAAACTATTCCAACAGGCCGAAGATGACGGCGTTCTACTGAGTGCGCTGGTCCGCGGCGAAGCAGACGAACACTCCGTGGCCCTTCTGGTCCTAGAAGCTGGCAGCCTCAAGGAACTGGCACGCGTCTCCTTCCGAACACCCTCGCAGGCACCCAAGTGCCTCCACGGATGGTTCTTGCCGGAACATCCTTGAATAATAACGCATGAGTTTAGCACGTTAGCGCAATTAAACTTAGCCTGCTTTACGCATGATCATGAGGCTTCAAAAATCGTTGTCGGTGTGTTCGCTAGATCATAATTAATTGTCTAAAGCCTGCAAATAATAGTGCTTGAGTTTTAGGTCTCAGTGAGCCTCTCACAACGACCCAGTGCGAATTAGGAATTCGCATTCGCACACACAATTTGTACATGATGTTTGCTCCGCCACTGAAAAGCTCATGTTAAATTTTAAATGTAACTTCGCACGTAAATTCCTAAAATATTAGCGTGCCCGCGTTCAATCCGACGCTCTACTAGAGAGGCCATGGGTTAAACCACTAGGCTACCACGGCTATTAATAAATATCACTGGGCACTTTTTTCGCGAAACGATCACTATAGGCACGATTTATAAGATTTTATACGCCGCGTTTATATTACTGTGCTAAAACCTTTTATTATAACGGTTTTGTAGACAATTTTATTACCGCGTAAGGACGGCCATGATTTTGCCATTAGCTGAAAGCGTCCATTGCAAGTTACCAAAATCACATTTTGTATTGCATTTACACACGGGGTGGTAACATACTGAGTACGGGGCTATTCAATTCCGAACCAAAGTTGTTCGATCGCTGTCAGATCCATACTAGAAGTGACAAAAATGACAGCTAAAGCGTAGCTTAAATCGGAATTGAATAGCATTAAGACGTCATGGTAAGGCCCCAGTTCGTATCTAGGACGTTTTGGTGTGTCTGTCAAGCGTAAGTTTAATAGGCAATTATATTATGTATCTACCGACCTAGGTAGGACCTTACTTGGTGTATGTTATATACTTATATGTAGGTGTATAGTAAAGCATAGTATCTTAACCTGGTAGGTACGAGTATTATTTAAGGACATTTGTAAGGAGCCAATGAAAACTAGATTTATCCCTATTGCCTTTGTTTGGGCAACTGTAAATCGCGCAAAATTGATGGTACTAAAATTAAAAATGTGTGGACCAGAATATATTTGCGAATGTATTTATGCCTATACATAGGTACCTGACATATTTGTCACAATTAAGTACCCTCTGACATATATTTTTATATAGTGACCTATTTATTGACATACTTAAGTATAGTGGCATAATATACCTTGTACATTATTTCACAATATCTGTCCTTACCTTATTTCTTAACTCCCAGGCCTTAGCTTCACGTACAAACAGAACAATATCAAATCTTGAACTCTTTTTTTAACCTTCTTCCAAAAAGCTTGAGTTGATCGCAACTTGAAAGGTACATGTGTAGAGTTGCGACGACAATAAAATTATCAAATAACTTAAATTTTCTTTTCGTAATAGTATGAAAATGGTTACCGCTGTTTTAATAACAAAAAAAAAACAATTGGTAAGAACTGGTACATGGCACAATATTTGATATCTAAGATTATACTTATAATACATACCATATATATCTATATATATTTTATGTAATAAAAGTGCACGTAGACCGGTACCTATTTCTTATACTCGATGTGATGAACTGTGATGTGACAGTTGCAAAATATAATGTACAACTGTGAATAACAAGATGTACATTTTTTAGAACATAAATACTTTCGTTTACAAGATTTAAATTGTTTAATTATAAGCTTAGTCAGCTTGAGGTAGTAAGCAATTAAGTACTTAAAATAAAACATATTTAAAGAGTTAAACCCTACCTACCCATTGTTTTTTTGTAAAACTATACCGGAAGCAACATGCATACCTACATGCTAGAGGTAAATCGGTCTTAGCTGAACATTATCTAGAGATCCATGAAACTAAACATCTGTCTCACATTCCCAAGTGGCCGAACGAGTAGTTACTCATAAACAACCTCGACATTGACGAAATCATTACGCCGATCGATATGGTCATACGAGTATTATGCCAAAAACGGAATTGAAGTAGGTACCCGCGAAAGTGGAAAAACTAATCAACTGAATGAAACATGCCACGCAATTTTATTCATTGTGTAAGTGGAACCATTTAGCTAATTATAGCCCCACGCGTGAACGAAGAGAAACAAGAAACACATTGGTGTTCAACATTGTAGCAGCTAGTGCCCTCGCGCACGGTCTTACCAGTTATTATTTATTGGCAATAAAAAATGGTGAACTCTTCTGAATCTTCGAGTGAGTTTGACCTAGAAAAGTGGATAATGTTTTTGGAAAAAGCAGTACAAGATGATAACGAATCAAGTTACGCGATATTCTTAACGATATCTCTATTTCTCTGTGTGGCCAGTTTCATTGGAAATTCATTAGTGTGCTTTATTATTTGTTACGAAAAATCAATGCACACTACTACTAATTATTACTTGTTGAACTTGGCCATATCAGATCTTATTATGACTTGTATTATGGTACTAAAGGCAGCCGTAACATATACTGACCGGATCGGTTTCATTCTTTGCAAAATACAATGGTTTATAGTAGTGTGTTTGTGGAATAATAGCATATTGACGATGGCAGCATTGGCAATCGAGAGATACATTGCGATTTGGCATCCTCTTGCGCTAAAGCCAACCTCAGCGCTGAGGAGAGTGTCAAAGATAGTGGTTCTTGTCTGGCTGGTAGCAATTACTGAAACAGTGTTGGAGATGCAGACCGTAGGTCTAGCCAAGGTTCACAAGTACACGATGTGTTTTATTATACCGACTCCGTGGGCCAGGATCTTAAACGGAGTACTTGCTGTCGTTACGTATGTGATACCCCTCATAATTATGATCTTCGCTCATTCAACAATAGTGTATAAGGTCATCACCTCACGGATGGACAACGCAAGAGACACCATTTTCAATCAGCAAGATCCCAGAGGAAAAATTAGTAAACTCGTCAGTAAGTACTTATGCAATTTCTATAATATTTTAAACTTGTAAACTAAAAAGTAGAAAATACTTAGCTACAGCAGTATTAATCATACAGTAGGTAGTCAATGGAAAAATCTGTAACTTTTTTCTGCAGCTAAGGACGGTTATTCCTATCAACAGAAAAATCATCAAGCACTTTTAAAATAATCATTCATTCCCAATTGATCATACTAATTCAACCTTTGTTAAAATTATAAAAATCCATGACGCTTTTGCGCTCATAATATTATCTTTACTTACCTACTTTATTTGTTTACTTATTCGTCTACCTATTCCGATCTCCGTTAATAAATGAGGTATGACATGTTTTTGAATAATTTTACGGTTTTAAAATGGTATTATTCTTTCAGTTTTATTAACGGTCTCATTCGTCATCTGCGGGATGCCCTTCTTCCTCGCCCGAGTGGTGTTGTGTGCGCTCAACGTCGACCAACTTCTTAATCTCCCTGTGGTAAATGTTCACTTAGGTTTACGAATATTATATTTAGAATTGAACAATCCCCAACGCAAAAAAGCGTACATGTAGTTCAGATATACAAACCTACATATATTTTTAACCTGAGATTATGGTCTATGGTCGTTGGCTTACGTGGAGTTGATCATTATTTGTTAATTATTAAAAAAATCTAAGAAGTATTCTTAACATTTTAAATGATTAAGAAAATTATCAAAAATATAAGACAATATATAATGAAATAATTAATTGACAAACGCAAAGTTTAACCCCCTTATTCATAAACGCTTTATAGGCTTCTGCTAACTTAGCAATCGTTTGTCCTTATCTGTGACAGGTAAATGTCAAAGTGACAGATAAGAACAAACGATTGCTAAGTTAGCAGAAGCCTACAGAGCGTTTATGAATAAGGGGGTTAGTAACAATTCGTTTTTATTTTTTTCCAGTCGTGGACAGCGTGGTTTTATATCGTAATCATAAACAGTTGGCTGACCGTCGTAACTAACCCGATTCTATACAGTCTTATGTCAACAAAATTTAGAAAAACTACAAAGGTAAAATTATCTAAACAGTTGGAAGGTGTTCTCTTTCGGTGTGCCTTAAAAATGTATGTTGATCCAATTTGTTATCTTTCTCCTGTATTCTAATATTCATTTACTTTGTTTTAGAGTCTTTGGGACGAAAAAGTTACAAGCATTGTATCCTTGCGGTCATAGGAGCTTCAGTGAAACTCAAGATAATTACTTGTAATAATAACATTTAAAAATCTGCATGAGTAAGTATTAATCGTGCGTAGGTTATCAAATAAATGTGTGTTTAAAATCACGGTAAACGTGAAAATTCATGGCACAAATAAACACATGTCACGTTAAACTTTTCAAGCAATATTTCACTATTTAATATTATTTGACATATTCTTGGAAGCCTGAATATTATACATTGTTATTTAATTAAGCTACTGAGTTCACAGTTGAACTTTTGGTCTGTAATTTTACAAAAAAAGGACATTCATCAGTCATGGAAGGTTGTCTCATACTGCGGCCACATTAGCGGGATTCGGCGAAGGGTACACTTTTTATAAATGTCATATTGTTATGTCTTATGTGCACTTCAAATAAAATAAATATTTGTAAGAATTAAACCTTGTCTTATTTTATCATGTAGGTACATATGTATAAAGCACAAATTATGAAATTACTATAAAGTAGTCCAACTCTAATCCTCAAGGAAAATGTTTGAAAATATCAGTAGGCTCATTATAACAGTATTTTTCTGCTACATTTATCTACTTGTATGTCAAATTTGAAACTTCTAGTAGATTATAATAGGTCCCTATGTACTTAAATAGGGCAACTTTAAAGCGAAAATATACCTAATCGGCCGCAAAAAGTTTGGCTCTCACCATGTATGCAAATATAAATAATTTTCTATAGAGACTGGGTCAAATTTTGTGCTGCTGAGTATATAAATCCCTTTTTAATGTAACAAAAAAGGAAAAGAAGAAACTTGTACAAATTCCTTACACAAAACACTAGTACCTAAGGGAAGCAAATAAATAAATATATAAATTTTAGCAATAACACGTGACCAATTCACAATGCTTGGGCAAATTTATATCTTTAACGGATGGTTATATATACATATAATCAATTTTATCGAGCATCGTACCTATCTATCGAAGCGTCATACCTATAATGACAAACCAACTGACTAATTTGTTTGCTCAATTAGTAACTTGACGAGAGTACAACAGTTCGGTCAACGTTATCAGTTCGCGTACGCCATAGAGCTTACTAGAAACGTACCACAAAAAACCATTAAATTTCGAGACAGGATGTCCAACACTAGTGAACTTTCAAATGAATTCGACACGGACCGATTTTCAAAGTTTTTCGATGAAATAGTCCACGTTGACTACTTCAATAGTGCAAAATTCTTAATATTCACGTGGATCATATTCGCGCTCAGTCTCTTCGGAAATATGCTGACATGCTTAGTCATTTACTGCGACAAATCGTTGCACACAACACCTAACTACTATATGTTTAACTTAGCCATATCCGATTTTTTTATCACTCTGTCCATCATGTTACAATTTGTCCAACACAAAATTTATGTTGAAGAATACGGAGATATGATGTGTGTAATACAATCGTTTTTATTATTTTGCTTGTGGAATAACAATATGTTGACGATGACGGCTTTAGCTATTGAGAGGTATGTTGCAGTCTGTCACCCTTTCCAGCTAAATTCGACGCGAGTTAAACCGAAAGATATCAAGAAACTTATTATAATGTGGCTAATGTCAATCGCCGAGGCATCTCTAGGGATGTTCGGTATTGTACTTGTTAAGACGCGGAAATACGTGGCGTGCTTCATAACTCCCACTCCTACTGTTAGGATAATTAACGGAGCGCTGGCGGTAGCGACGTTCATCATACCATTGATAATTATGACTTTGGCTTATTCGAAGATAGTTTACAAAATGAACATCAAACAAGAAGAAAATATTTGTAATATTACTTTTAACAATCAAGTGACCAAAAGAAAAATAAATCTATTCATGGGTAAGGGCTAAGTGGTCGGTAAGTTTCGGTTACCGACCTCCATCAGGCAGTCTGCCTCCGTGGCGTCGTTCAGGGAGGGCTTGAGGGGGATGTGGCTCACACCATCTCCTTAGATATTGTATATGTATACTCTTATTGTGTTTTGTGTGTATGCATGTGTGTAATGATAATTAGTACTTTATTTTATGATTTGTTTATTGTATTTACTACATATTTACGCTCTATTGTGGCTTTTATTATCTGGAATTTGAAACTCACACTTTGTCGGTCCCTCATTTAATGCTCCTCTCGTCTACTCAAAGGTTAACTGGTAGAGATCCCTAATAGGGATAAGATCGCCTTTGTGCATAGATTAATGTTTTTTTTTTATCGTATCTGTTTCTTTATATTTGTATTGTCATATTACTATGTAGGTACATTTAGGTAGCTTAGTTAATTTGAATACGTGTAATGTGTTTCTAAAGTTCAATGTCTATTTTGGTTTCAGTGGGATTAATAATCATATTCGTGGTGTGCTGGATGCCATCTTTTGTTACGAGACTTCTAATGTCTATATTGGATATCGATCAACTCTTAAATCTGCCACAGGTTTGATTCAAATACAGTCACATAAGTTTAGTAACTTAATCCATTACCTGTGGAACGTGAAGTTTTTCTGCTTAACGCATTCGCTTGTCGCACTTACAACTTAGTTAAACGTTTTAAGAGTCTTTTAAGTAATACTAGTAGGTGTTTTGTTTTACAGTGGTACAGCATTGTGTTTCAAGTTTGCGCGCTTAATGTATGGATTAGTGCTGTGTCCAATCCAATATTCTTCTGCCTCACGTCAGTGAAATTCAGAAGAGCTCTCAAGGTAGGTACATTCTTACAGTAATATTATTATTGCATTGGAATTCCACTACTTACTTAATATGGGTTCTTTAAAAATCTCCAATTATGTTTCAGTTATTCTGGAAAACGCACATAAAAAGAAGTTGCAGGATAAACAAATGAAAGGCGCTGGCAGACTTGACATGCAGATATGGTGTTCGTGTATCTTTTTAAAGACATACCCCCTTATTCATAACCGCTCTGTATGCTTCTGCTAACTTAGCAATCGTTTGTGCTTATCTGTCACTTTGACATTTACCTTTCACAGATAAGGACACACGATTGCTAAGTTAGCAGAAGCCTATAGAGCGTATAAGGGGGTTAGTTTATTTAAAATTATTATTTCATGTTTATAAAATAAAAGGAAGTGTTAAGAATCGTTTAAAAAATATAATTTATTTTAATCCTAATTTATTATTTAAATATTTACTACTCTAAATCATATACTTAAAAACTAATTAAATTTAGTTAAATAAATAATAATATTAAAACTATAAATCAAATACAATCAATGTAACTGCAATGATATACTCGATTTCGGTAAATGGAGTGCTTATGTGAATATTTTAATGTATAGCAACATTACATATTATGTCAAATAGTCATTGTATTCTTGTTTAAGAGATACAATTGAACTTCATAACGACTGACCGGTTGCCATAAATACAAAGAATGAATGAATTCATAACGACTGCAATTTATTTTCCTAATTATACCAGTTAAAATCTACAGTCCGCTTTTTATTGAAGACCACATCCTGAAGAAACTCGAATCAAAAAGTTTAGGGATTTTACAGGAAGAGAATAATAGGATATAACTCCCATTCATCCAAAGGTTGACTTGAAGGAATAAGTTTGCCTTTGCGCACGTCTCTCAGTGTTTGTCAATTGTATTGTTTATATTTTGCATAATAAAGAGTCTGATAACTGTGACTACTAAGCCAGTACGTAGACGAAATCATAAAAAGTAATCCACTCGATAAACCATGTAAAACCATTCCATTAACAATGCTGGCAGCACGTGAAACCATTTAGCTAATGATGTACGCAAGTGGACACTGGTAACCAGAAACAAGATACATATGGACTAGTTCACTTTCACTATCAGGTCCACTCGTACCAGTTCCTTCAAATTAAATCAATCTATAAATTATTCTTTTAACAAAATTCAATATGGTGAACGTTTCGGGATCTTCAAATGAATTCAGCTTAGAAAAGTGGTCATTGTTTTTGGAGAAAACAGTATTTAACAATAATGAATTAATTTATCCGATATCCTTAACACTAATGGGAATAACTTTTGTAGCCAGTCTCGTCGAAAACTTGACAACGTGTTTGATTATTTGCTATGATAAATCTATGCACACTAGAACTAATTATTACTTATTGAACTTGGCTGTATCTGATCTTATAATGACGTTTACAATGTTGCTGGAGATATTAGAAACCCAAATTAATCAGAACAGCTTGATTCTTTGCAAAATACAGTGGTTTATAATAGTGTGTTTATGGAATAATAGCATATTAACAATGGCAGCATTGGCAATCGAGAGATACGTTGCAATTTGGCATCCTTTTAATTCAATACCAACTTCATCATGGAGGAGAGTGGCTAAGATAATTGTGCTGCTGTGGATGGTGGCGAGCGCCGAGACGGTGTTAGAGTTGCAGACAGTAGGCTTAGTCAAGGTTCGCCAGATGACAATGTGTATCACTATTCCCACACCTTGGGCCAGAATTGTAAACGGAGTGTTAGGAGTGGTTACGTTTGTGATACCCCTCATAATTATGATCGTCGCTCATTCAACTATAGTGTATAAAGTGATCACCTCACAGATGGAGCACGCAAAAGACACAATTTTCAATCAGCAAGATCCCAGTCGAAAAATTAGTAAACTCGTCAGTAAGTATAAAAACGACGAACTGGTACATGAAGTTAACGTAAGTAGGTATGCATATTTTTGCAACTTCGTGCTTTCTGACTTTGACACAACACAACAAGTTATATCATTACACTGGGTTTTATTCTAATTTTAAATTGATTCTGCCATGTTTTATGTACCTGCATTGCGGGAAAATGAGTAAGATGTAAGTACAAGTATTCATTTTTGAGCAAAGCAAATCCTACTATTAATATAAATGCGAAAGTTTGTGAGTAACGTTTGTTGCTCTTTCATGTCAGAATGGCTAAACAGATTGGGCTGAAATTTGGCACAAGGATAGACTATAGCCTGAAATAACACATGGCTACTTTTTATCCCGGATAATTGCGTAGTTCCTTCGGGATAGCAACAAACGAATTCTTTGCAGAGGAAGTCGCGGGCAACAGCTAGGAAAAAATAAATGAGTTTCTCAAATCGTAAATTTCTCTTTCAGTATTGATAACCGTCTCATTCATTATGTGCGGGATGCCCTTCTTTATCGCGCGGGTAACGTTGTGCGTACTGAACGTCGACCAACTGCTTAATCTTTCAGTGGTAAGAACGGATTTAGAAATGATGTTTACTCGATTCAAACAATTTTAAAAGTAATTTTTAATAACCAGGCGTTACTTTGTACAAGTAAGAATCCATGGACAAAAGTTAATTTTTAATACAAGCATTTTTTTGCAGACTGCATTTTCATCCCTCCTACGTAGGTATATGTATGTACCAAATTTCAAGTCAATTGAATCAACCGTTCCCTGGCTGATGGGTCATCAGGACTCCACTACCAGATTATTGTATTGTCATCCGACTTACCTACTAGAAATTTTGCTCAATCGATTGAAGACATCTGCTTCAAAATTAATAATTCCATCCGGACAAACATAAATACATTGCAAGTGAAATAAAACGAATTTTAAAAGTATCATAGAGTTTACACATGACTGTGGGAAGAGGCCTGTGCCATTTTGCGTCATGCATTATTCATTAGAATTAATTTGTCTTTAACTACATGTAATCGTCCAAGTAAAAGCGAACTTCTCAGCTAACTCTCACTTGATGCAACCATACACACATCGCATGAACCAATTACATAAATATTATGGTCGTTTGCTAAATATGTTTTTATGTTTCCAGTCGTGGGGAACATGGTCCTGCGTCATTATCATTAACGGTTGGGTTAGCGTCGTATCGAACCCAATTTTATACAGCCTCGCTTCCACAAAGTTCAGAAAAGCTGCAAAGGTAAAGTTATAACTAACTGTCACCTACCTTTTGTTGTAGCATTAGTAAATAGTCATGTAAAATATAGTCATATATTTTGTTTGTTTCAGAATATTTACAACGAAAAAATAAGAAGAATTAACAGTTAAACGAAATTTTCTGAAATCACTTTTTCGTTGGGATGTTCGACAAAAAAACATGTAGATATGTCTATTACACATGTGAAATACATAGGTAGTGTAAAGGTTACACATATTTAACTTGTAATAAGATTTATGGATTAATAATAATTGTAAAGAAACACTACCATTGGTACTTTGATTATGTAGCTATTAACAAACTTTAATCTTACCATTTATTACGTTTGAAGTGTAAAATGCAGCCGCCTCTCTAACAATAATTAAGCAGATAAATTTATTAAATGTAAGAACTTAGAAAGGTTTGATAAAGGATTTCGATCTTTAGTTGTTTTTTTTACGGTGTACACGTAGCTTGCGCTGTTTCTATGGGTTTGCTCTAACGATACCGTCAACCGTTCAAAAACTATCAATTTTAATAATTAGGTCACAGTATATCCATAGGTAATGGAAAATGTCTAGTAAATTTAATCCAGTTACTAGAAATCAGTAAGCACCACGCAAATACTAAATGCTACAGGGCGACAGTGACCCGAACAATGCTTTTGTCATCAGTATAGCAGGACGGAAGGTTTCAGTGGTGGAGCACAGGCTACCAAATCGTTTCCTTGAGCGCGTGGATGAGTGTGGTATTAAACCCTTTATTCTGTCACACGTCAACCAAATTTAGAAAAATGCTGAAGGTAAAACTAGCAAAACTTGTAACCATTTGTGTAAATCTGTTATTTTACTAATTAAATAACCATGGTATAATGTCTTAATCATTAAAGCTACTGCTTTCAGTAGAACAAATAAAAGAACGTCAGTTTCAACGTAATTTAACTGCGGCTAGGATAACTTATAATATAATTTGCTTAGTGGTGTAGCACATAATAATATGCTCTAGCAAAACGAAAAAAAAAATTGCGGGAGTTTTAATTTTAAATTGGTGTCTGTAACAGTACCTACACAAAATGTTAAACATTATTATACGTAATTTATAATGAAACCAAATAGTCCACGATGTTCAATAATTTACTTTTCTTTGAAATAAACCTCAAGAAACGAATGAAGACACCCAATTGAAAAATACCGAAAAGGCCAGGTGTGTTACCTGTCCAATGGCACTGATAATAAACCAAAAACTTACGGGTTGTCTAGTGTTACGTGCTGAATTACGTTTTATACTCATAACAAATGGACTACAAGGGATCCATTTAATCTAAAAGTACACTTTACTCTACAAACTTTAATACCTATACAACTGAGCTCATACCGAACACACAATGGATACCTACGCGATTAATTAGCTTTACCTCGGTAGACATTACCTCACTATTCAAAGCAAGTGGCTCTTGGAAGCAAGACATTACGTTGTATTTGCCAAAATGACAAATTATTCAGATGTTTCTAGTGAATTTATCTTAGAAAAGTGGCTAGTTTTGTTATCAGGTGCCTACAGGTAGATAGGTACTGAATATGCCAAAATAATATTCGTAACTTTTATTTCTGCCTATCATGTTTGTGCTGAGTATTTTTGGAATTGGGTAGACCTGCTGTGTCATTTACAACAACAAATCTATGCACACAGCCACAAATTACTACTTTTTAACTTAGCAGTGTCGGATTTTGTTCTTACTTTTGCTATTTGGCTGAGTTGATTAGCGAGACTGGTCCATGTATCCTAACAGTGAGTAGGTTTGCTAAGTGCAGTGGTTTTCAGTAGTCTTTTTATAGTATCATACCGTTCTGACAGTGACTGCCCTGGCTGCCGACAGATATCTAGTTTGGCGGAGAATGGCGAACATTATCGTTCTGCTATGGTTTGTGGCGATAGCTGAAACAGTGCCGGAAATGTTAAGCGTTAGGTACGCTTACAAAATCAATATAGACCGCTGTTTGCTTCATGGTCCCTCCACGCTGGCAAGGATCGTGAACGGAGTGCTAGCCATCGTGATGTTCGTAGTACTACTCCTGATTATGACCTTCGAACGTTTCCTGATCGCTGCGCTGGACCCCCACAAGCTACTCGATCTTGCTGAGGTACCTCTTTACTTACAATTAAATACGAATAAGTCGAGATAGTCATTCCCGCGGAGGCAGCAGCTTAATGTGCGAGCAGACAAACAGAAATGGTCTCCATGGTAGTGGTGGAAGGCCCAATGAGCCACTAAGGACATTCCCGCCTGAGGCACTTGACTGCAAAAGTTTGGTTTAAAATCCAGTCATAATGTTAATACAGTTCTATTATTAAGCTTTATTTTCTTTGTCTATTATGCATTCCTCGTCTTGATTTTTTTATCCATTAAAATATAACGGAACTTTAAAAAGAATGTGTATTGTGATAATTGTTTAAGGTTGGGTATGGCAAATTATTTATGTTAAATAAAAACACACATCAGTTGCACTAGACGCTGGACAGAAGAGGCTTTATTTTAAAAAGTGTCACAGATACAACAACATCTTTCTTACAGCTAATGTCAAGCTTAATGCTATTTATAGATAAAGCAACAGGTAAACCAACATAAATAAATACAGTATTAAACAAATACATCTAAAACCAATATAAAGTTACATTTTCAAATTAATTATAATAAAGCTCGACATTATCAACGGTTATGATTCAGTCTTGTGTCCACGAAGTACAGAAGGGCACTTAAGTTATGAAATTTTATGAAGTGTCAGAAGACATTTATTGCCTTACAATTATTGGGTGTCATGACATTTTGTTTGATTAAAGAATATGCTAAGAGACCGGAGTTATGCGATAGTAATAATGAGTTGTACTGAGTACAGACGGTGAGGTACGACGCTTGGGCTGCTTTTGAACGTGATATCGCCGACTTAAGGAAGGAATTTAATTTAATTTAATTTGGCTCTGTCTACCCTGTAAGGGATAAAGACGTGGTTTGTGTATGTTTAATTTTATTTATCATGATATTCATTGCTTTTTAACTAATAATTTTTTCAGACTTTAGTATGTTAAAATAATCGATAATTAAAAATCAGTTAACATTATTAACTGACTACTTACTTATTAACAACGACTTTCGACTTCATAAATTGAAAGTTAATTGATGTAGAAATACCATGGGTCTGTTTGTGATACACGTAGGTGTAGGTATAGGTATAGCAGGATATACGCATGTATATACAGAGTGTATGAAAATTCGGGGAACGTTTAATCCTATCTGGTAAACCTAATCCACTTCTTAATAGTTTACAAAGCAAACACGCTCCTAGTATAGAGATAGCTATACGAGCAGGCTAGTGAGTACACAGTGTGCTCACTTTCAGTTAAACCATGCAGAAGGCTGCAGTACAGATGGCAAAGCAATAATTATTTTAGGCACGGTGTTGTTCAAAATGCTTAACGTTACCGACAGCTCTTACGATTTAAATATGAAACTGTGGATAGATATTTTGGAGAACACAGTGGAAATAGAATCCAAGGAAACCAATGTAAAAGTGATACACGTCATTTTTTTGTGCGTCATTCTCGTTGTGAGTGTAATTGGAAACTTATCGACTTGTATAGTTATTTATCACGACAAATCTATGCATACAGTCACTAACTACTACCTGTTCAACTTGGCTATATCAGACCTGACACTTACTTTCGCTATTGTGTGGGAAATTTACGATCATCTTGCGCCCACTTATGAATGCTCGCCTTTGATGTGTCAAATGACTTGGTTTTCAAATTTATGCTTATGGAATAGTGGTATTTTTACAATGACAGCATTATCTATTGAGCGATATTTCGCAATATGCCACCCATTCAAATTAAATGCGAATTCAGGCTGGCATAGAGTGTCGAAAATCATTGTAATTCTGTGGCTGGTGGCGATTGCCGATTCAGTGCCGGAGTTGCTGACAGTGAGAGTAGTCCGGATACATTGGCAGAATGTGTGTTTCCCGATCCCAAGTCCCTTAGGTAGGGTAGTGCACGGCATCCAAGCAAGTTTGACTTTCGCCCTACCGCTTGTTATCATGACCTTTGTATACGCCACCATTGTCTTCAAAATCAACGCCAAGACGACGAATCTAAGCGATAATATATTCAACATGCGCGAATCTCGGAAAAAAGTCAATAAGCTTGTTGGTAAGTGAAATAAGCCGGGAGGAAATATTTTTATGATTACACGCAAATGCAGCTAATAACATGTTTTATCTGCAGTAGCGTTGACGGCTTCATTCCTGGTGTGCTGGCTGCCGTTCTTTATAGCGCGAGTACTGATGTGCGCGTTGAGCGGGAACCAACTGCTTGGCTTGGCTGAGGTTTGTTTTACCAGTGTAATTTTTCTTCACGTCATTAGGTAGGTACTTAATTTTAATTTGAGAGTGTTGACAGGCGCCAGTCTGGGTTTTCATTTCATTTGTTTTTTTTCTATTATTAGCTAAACGTTAATATTGCTCGTTCTCATAGTAAGCCTAAAATCGATGTCTCTAAGTAACTTTCGTAATAATTATTTGTATCTTTTCTTTCAGTGGTGGAGCCTCATATACCAAGTAGTTTGTAAAACCAGTTGGTTGAGCGTTGTCCTAAATCCAATCGTATTCAGCCTCGTGTCGACTAAATTTAGAACAGCTCTAAAGGTAAACAATTTATATTCAAAATATCTCATTTCCGTCATTCCTTAGGAGTGTGAGCTAAAGTGGGACAAAACGATGTATTAATTATGCCGATTTTCATTTTACAGCGAAACTTTAGGACGATTTTTTTTTCAGACCCTATGGAACACAAAAGTTAGGAAAATAAAAGGACAAGTGTAATTGAAGGACATAATACCCAGATTCAGATAAAATAAGTAACTTTTGACTTACGTCAACGACGTAAAATTAAGTACTAAAGAGTCTTTCTAGAGAGTCCTTCGCAATTGTCACAATTTTTGACGTCAAGTAACATGGTAATAATTACATATGAAAATTTTTGGTTTTCTACTCTTTGCTTTTGGAGTTTCTTTCATTTTAAAAACCTAAATTAAGAATACGGTTGCATAGCTACGCATTAGAATAGTTGATTTAAGGTAAAATGGGAAAAAACCCGTATCCAAAGGCAGTGATTAGGTACACCCATATAAGGGCATATATTTGTGTGATGAGCACGAATATTTGTTCCTGAGTCATGAATGTTTCTATCCGTTTTAGTAAGTATTTCTTTTACCCTCTCGTTGTCTAGTACCCGAAATACAAGTCTTACTAGCGCTTACTTTGGGATTGGGTTAATTTGTGTGAATTGTTCCCTAATATATACCTTTGACCTTGATATCTGTAGCGTTTACTGTACTTTTTAAGGATGATAGTTGATAGAAATGATAGTGATACTGATTTATGCTGATAAAAGGGGTTGATTAGGGATGATAAAGCAAACGACCGAATTGAATGCTGAGTGTGAACGAACTAAGTTTAATACTGAATAATATTTCGACATTAACGTAAACTGTAAGCGTATCCAAACGCTTGCGCAATGTAAGCTAAGCGCTACTTTAAATATATACATACAAAAATGTACAATATCTCTTATTTTGTATAAAATAAAAATGAATAAATAAAGAAATAAATGTATTATGAAACTGTTAAGTGGTTTTTTAATTATTAAGCAGTTTTATATTGAATGAAGAAATTAACAAAAATAGTTAGCTACCGGTACCATACATATACTCTGCGGCCCTAATATAATGTATAAGACAGTACTCAGTACACTATAAGTAAGGTACGTATTTTTGACACTTTGTTTATATACATTACATTATATTGGTGGTATTTACTGTACATATTTAATTTTAATATGAACCTAGTCTCATTCTGAGACGAGGCCTGCGCCCAGCAGTGGGAAGTAGGTATATAATCTTAAACAGGCTGAAGATGATGATGATGATTTAGTGATAGGTAGTGCTGTCTTTTTCCGATTAGGTGAATAGGTAGGTACATAATCACAGGATAACCTGACTGTGACCTGGACATTGACTGAAACTGAACACAGATATAAATAAACTGGGGAGCTACTTCCAAATTCGAAACTCGTAGCTCGTATCATACCATCCCTCTCACTCCTGTTCATGACTATTAGTGTGAGCGGAACGGCATGAAACGATCTTCGGATTTCGTGCTTCGGAGTAGGCCTGCTGGGAGATCTAATCCACTTATTATTAGTACCTAATTTAATAAGCAAACAACGTACTCGCAATGTAATTTGTCGCTAATCATGGTAATGGGTAAACCATCGAACATCATACTCACATTGGTATACCAGCATAGCATGTATTGTGATATTGCATTTGGGAGGGTGAAGTAAAACTTGTAATAGGTACATTGTCATTAATGAACGTTTAAAATGTTCAACTCTACTGACTCTCAAGACTTTATTGAAAAATGGCACGAGTATTTGGAATCTGCTCTAGATTCAGAACCCATTCGTAATAAATACTGTGATATATATAATTTTTACTTTTTCTATATTTTACGCACTGATTGAAAGCTAAAGTTTTCAATCAGTGCGTAAACTACTACTATACTACCATAACATTTGTCATCTATCCAAATACAACCATTTAACTGGCAAGGGAGGGGAGGAGCACTTGACTCTAACAATAATTATAACTTTGAAGCTTATTATAAGCTTGTCTTCAATATTGTGATAGTAATTTGTCTTAATTTCTGAGCATATCGGCCAGACGGTCCGATAGACTGAAGTACGGCACAAAAATTTGACACACGTCTTAAATTTAATCACAATATGCAATAGAGCTATCAAACTGCCAGGTCACGGTTTAAAACCAAGGCGACGGGTTAGTGAAGGCAATGTTAAGGGGCTTGGCTTTTCCTTGGATCTGATAACTTTTTACAGCGAAAGCGCTATGAGCCTATGGCTATTGGCAGCCAATTTTACATGAAACGTTTTGGTGGGATAGATAATTACTAAATTAAAGGCTAAATATACTGGAAAAGTTATCCACTTAATCTAAAAGTATGCTCACTCAACTCGTTACGAAAATTATTAAGCAAATGTTTACCATATATTCAACGCGATAAGGAAAGCCCATTCACAACAAGTAGCTTGAAGAAGTAACACTTAAACCGTTAGCTACTACGTAACCTAATTGTAAAAATAATGACCAATATCACAAATAATCTTAATGAATTCAACTTGGAATTATGGGCAGATTTATTGGCCAATAGCTTACCAATAGAGTCAGAGTTTGGCAAAGTGATATATGCTATTTTTATGGGTGTCACGCTCATATTGGGTCTTTTTGAAAACCTACTAACCTGTTATGTCATTTACAACAGTAAATCCATGCAGACATCGACTAATTACTATTTGTTCAATTTAGCAGTGTCGGATTTAATTCTTACTGTTGCCATTTTGCTCGATCTTTTAGATTATATTATCCCACCATACCACTACAGCAGGTTGATGTGCCAAATACAATGGTTTGCAGTGGGATGCTTATGGAATCATACGATGTTGACCATGAGCGCTCTAGCTATAGAAAGGTACATAGCGATTTGTCATCCTTTAATATTGAAATCGACTTCTGTTTGGCGGAGAATGGTGAAGATTATTATTTTGCTGTGGATTGTGGCGATTGCTGAGGCGGTGCCAGAGCTGTTGACCGTGAACCTCATAAAAACTAGACAAACTGCAGTGTGCTTTGTGATCCCTACACCTCTCACCAGAACCATTAACGGCATTCTAGCAATACTGACATTTGTTGTTCCACTAGTTATTATGATCGTCGTCTATTCGACTATTGTTTTTAAAGTGAACAACCGACAAAAAACTTTGAAACATAAAACTAACGATCGACAAGATCCCAGTGGCAAGGTCAATAAGCTAATTGGTAAGTGAATAAAACTACATTTTAATTTATTATTTACCATCTGTTTCACTATTTCGCTATTCTATAGACACCTACTCTATCTAGATATGTTTTTACATAGTTACCTCAATCGTTACATAAATACATACCGTCACGCCTTTTTCCCACAGGGGTAGACAGAGACTACTTGTAGTTGTTGTTTTGTAGTCAATTGTTATTATTTTGGTTTTCTGTTTGTCTCCAGTAGCGATGACGCTGTCGTTTCTGATATGCTGGATGCCCTACTTCATCGAGCGAGTGCTGATCGCAGTGATGCCCCCTCACAAGTTACTTGCTTTTGCGGAGGTTAGAGATATCGACAGCTTTATTTACACGCGCAGTAAATGTACAAAAGCGATAAAATAATTTAATTTAAAACATTTAGTCGTACACGCTAGGTACAGAGAAAAATTCGAAGGCTTACCCACCTGCTATATGGGTGGTGTACGGGTTCGATTCCCGGCCATAGATTTACTTTTCGGATTTTTCTGTGTCCTAATTTTCAGTGTCGTTTAGAAATTTGAAAATAATTTCATTTAAAATTATACTATAGCTTTATAGACTACTAGCCCATGGAAAAAAAAAACATGTGAAATGAACCAGCGTGAATGAAAATTAGAAGGCTGTTACTATATCATAAAATAACTCTGAGCGCTATGCCGTCATTTCTGAGCGGTACATTTATGGAATTTCTCAGGTACAAGTGGGGTATTACGACTAATTATTTATTTACGGCGTTTTTATAGCTTATAGATGATTAAAAATAAATGTCGAAAAACCTAGTGCCGCTTTAAAATGGTGGTGCCGGAAGTTAGTGCAATTTTTTTTTTCCAATGATATGAGGAAAAATCTGTACCGCTCAGAAATGACGGCATCGCGCTCAGAGTTATTTTATGATGTAGTTACAGCGTTCTACTTCATTCATGCTGGTTCATTTCACTTGTTTTTTTTGTCCATGTGCTTGTAGTCTATTATGAATTCATATTCATATTATATTCATATAGGTATATGTTGTACAGATCATGTAAGTCGATCTGACCACGGTCATGTTATAATAACAGTTATTATAACATGATCGTGGTCAGACCGACTGAACACATTGTTGCTTGCGCTCCTAAATTATTATTTTTAAATTTTCGCAAAAACATAGGTACTCGCACGGTACATAGCACGGGCCCGACTCAATCTTGACCGGTTTTTTTCAGTGGTGGGGATTTTTAGTCAGATGCGTCGTCATCAACGGTTGGATAAGCGTCGTCCTGAACCCCATTATATTCAGCCTGGTGTCCACGAAGTTCAGGAGAGCCTTAAAGGTTAGGAGCACTGAGTTACTGACACTCCATTTGGTGCATGATACAGAACGTTCAAATCAAGAGAGTCCTCAGCTATCTACATTTGACACTTTTTTTTCATACTTTACATACAGTTAATAGAAAAACTATTCCCATACCCCGGGAAAAGACGCAATATACCCAATAATACCCAATGACCCATAATTGATAAAAATCTTTTTTTTAGGATCTTTGGAATGAGAAGATAAGAAGATCAACACAATAAGATACTACTATTATACTATACATAGTCAAACTATCAATTGCCTGTAAAAACACGTTTAAAATAATAAATAAACAATAGGTAGTTACCATACTAATTAAAGCATATACCATGAACAAAAAGTCTGTTATTTTTCTCCTGTTTAATTCCGTGCATGGCGGGAAGAACTTGATAACTCCACTTACACGTTTTTTTTTTATCGTCGCAATGGCTTCCTATAGCATTGGTTTTGTAGGAAAAAAATTGACAACTCGATATCTACGATACTTTTAGAGATATTGCCTCGTGAGTATTTGAATATATCCTATCACCTTTCGTGAATATTTTTTAGTGTAGGGTCGCTCCTTGGCTATTCAGTGAAACAAATGGAACTTTACAGAGGTTTATTGTTTACAATATCCAAAGAACAACGTAGTCTCAGGGATAACGTGAGCTTTTTAAGAGAGTTCAGGGCAGAACGGCACTATTGACTTATTCTTTTCACACACACACGCCCAAGGAGCACTAGTACTCCCCTGGACGGACACGAAGGTGAGGACGACGCTGCCAGCGCAGAAGGGGCCGAAGGCGAGGGTCGCAGTAGAGGCGAGCCTTGGGTCAGGATGTCGTCCTCAGGCAGAAGCGTGTCTTCCGGTAGGGTAGTGGAGATGTGCGTTATGCAGCTCAGCAGTTTCAGGCTTTAATTTAGCCCCGATCTGGGTCCCTGTAATTTTCTCGGTGTCAGAGGCGGTCTTCTACGACGAGGGCCCAGGCAGCTCTTCGACGTCCACCAGGGGTAGTGCGTCAAAGAGTCGGCTAGGTCCTCGAGTAAGACTTAGGAACAAATAGGCGAATTTGAATAAGGTTGAACAGTCTGTGTTCGCCGTTAAATTCAAAATGAAGCTACGTTATAATTCAAATTGGAGGCCGTTGGCCCTACGGTCAACGCGCCCCGACGAAACACTTAGACCTAATTTATTAACATGATTTACATTTGAAATTACACTTAGAATAAAAAGCAATAAAATACAATAAGACACCTTGAGCACTTAGACAATGATAATTAATTTACTCACCATATAACTGGGGATTCCGTACTCGTAGCTTTTATTCTGAAGATTTGAAATAGAGTGTGGATCCCTACGGCGCGCGCGAGCTTTTATAGGAGGCCGCGGTTCCGTATGTATAACTATACTTAATTAAGCGCGACTAGTGATGTGCCACCTAGGGTCTTACGGCAAGTCGTCGATTATCGATCTTTGATTCGACTTTTTACAAGTGTCACCGTCTACCGCGTGACATTCCCCTCTTTCCCGGTGAGAAAATCAACCTAAGTTGATTTTCGGCTATTAAAACTTAGGAGTTATCTATCATACCTCACGCTCACGCTCATCATTCATACTTCTACAAGTTAAAAGAGATAGAACAATAGTATATGCCTACTCCGACCCCTAGGTAAAGGTTGTAATGGAAAGGAGATCTAACTACACATATAGATAACGACTGTCCTCGGGTTACCGGCCGCCCGTAGTACTATTGTAAACAGGTGGAATAAGGCTTATGATTTCGAGTTTCCAACACCGCTCGGTTCCTGAATACAGCTTAGGTAGGGGACTTTACAGAAGTCAGTAGTACTGGTATTAGGCTTAGTTTAAAACAGACGATTCATACATGTGAGATGACCATTCGCGGGTTTCACGACGGTTTCTTGCCTCTAAGTTAGCGCAAGTATCATGGTTGCGTAGCAGCGCGCGGAATGTAAACATCGTTACGAGGTCGCTACGAGTGATTAGATTTTAGTTTAAGCGGCCGGAACGTGTTGCTCTTGCGCTGCTACTAGCGGAATGCGAGATAATTGCGACGGCGCAAGGGGGAGGAGTGATCGCGGACGCCGACCAATGAGGTCATTGCGCGCTGCGGCTCCGCCACGGGCCGAACGCTATCTACGAGTAATTAACCTGTTGGTTTTAATTTGATGTCTTTAATATGCCACGCGCCTAAATTCTTTCCAGATAAGTCCTGTAGTTCAAATACTAATGGTGAACGTTTTTTAATGATCTTACACTTTACAAATTTCGGTGCTAATTTCTTACAAAAGTTAGCGGACTTATCGCTGAGGAAATATGTACGCTTCCATACTAAATCGCCTTCATTAAAGTGCGCTGGTTTACGGCGTGAGTTATACCTCTTAATACTATTCTGATGTGCATTGTATAGCGCGTGCTGGACTTTGTCGAATGTTTCTGCTAGGAATCCTACGTTTTGCGCATAGGCGTCGCGCGGTAAGAATAGTAGTTCATTACCCAATTCATTATCGACGTAGTGTGAACCGCACGTTACCAATTCTCTGCCGTGTACTAAGAAAGCGGGAGTGTAACCCGTCGCCTCGTTTATGGAGTTGTTTATAGCGAATTGTATTTTTGGCAGATTAATGTCCCATGACCTGTGGTCGTTTTGTACAAAGGTAGATACACAAGTCATTATCGTTTTGTTATAACGTTCTGTCAAATTAATATGAGGTGAATAGCGTGCTATAAGAAACTGATTAGGTACCTTATATTTATCGAGGAAGGATTTCAGCTCGCGGCTGGTAAAATAAGTAGCATTATCCATATATATGGTTTGAGGGACACCATGAGTGAGGAAAACTGAGTCTTCCAGGTGCTTAATGACTATAGCTGAGGTCGCGTTACGTACAGGAAACAAAAGGCAATATTTTGAAAATACGCATGTCACCACAAGTAAGTAGTTATTTTGCTTTCGTGTAGTAGTTAGTGGACCCATGAAATCCAAGGAGATAACCTGGAATGGACGTGAGCAGTGTTTAGGACGACCCATCTCACCTAGCGTAGCGTGAGTTGGGTGTTTATAAGCTATACAAGTGTCGCATGACGCAATGTATTTAGACACGTCCTTGTACATTCCTTTCCAGAAATAATTGAGAGCCAAACGATGGTAGGTTTTGAACGCGCCTAGATGTCCCGCAGTAGGTACATCGTGATTTTCGCTAATTATTTGGTGACGTAGTTCCTCTGGTACTACTTCCTTCCATGTGAACTCGTTAGCAAATCTAGTGTCAGACTTCGTTAATCTGTAGAGGGAGTTGTTTACTATTTTATAGTTAGGAAAACCCTGTGGCGCGTTAGTACAGCTGTTGTAAAGATCTAAGTACCACTTGTCCTTTGTCGTGAGATGCGCGTTTGCAAGTGTTAACGCTGACACTGGCACGGCTCTAGATAAGGCGTCAGGAACGACGTTGTCTTTGCCGCGTCGATGTAAGATCTCAAAATTAAAGGATGATAGTCGTACTCCCCACCTAGCTAAACGGCCTGTAGGATTACTTAGAGATAAAAACCATTTTAGAGATGAATGGTCAGTGTAGACTTTAAATGTGCGACCATTCTCGAGATAACAGCGCCAATGCTCGAGTGCGACTAGGACGGCTAAGGTTTCGCGTTCTGTAACACTGTAGTTTCGTTCCGCCTTTGACAAGGAACGACTCATGTATGCGACTGGATGTTCTTGACCGTTAATAGTTTGGCAGAGCATTGATCCTACGCCTAAATTACTTGCGTCTGAGTGTACCTCGAATGGTTGCGTATAGTCCGGGCAAGAGAGGACCGGAGAACTAATTAGACAAGACTTGAGTTGTACAAACGATTGTTCAGCTTCGTTTGTCCATGCAAATGGTGGTGCATTTTTTTTAAGTGAAGTCAAGGAATTTAGTGGGCCTGCTAATGTGCTAAAATTAGGAACAAATCTACGGTACCAAGACGCGGTGCCTAGAAATCTTTTCACCTCCTTTGTGTTTGTTGGTCTGGGGTAATCTAGAATCGCGGCTACTTTATCTGGGTCCGTGCGTAAGCCTTGCTCGTCTACCACGTAGCCTAAGTACTTTAATGAGTTCCTAAAGAATTGTGTCTTTTCATAATTTATAGTGAGACCTGCGTGTTTTAGCTTCGCTAGGACTTTTAGGAGCAAAGTTACATGATTGTCATAGGAGTCGCTGACACAGACTATATCATCGAGATAACAGAATACTTTGTTGTCGAATTCAGGTCCAAATAGGCTATCTACTAGTCTCTGTTGTAAAGCTGGTGCGTTCGTCAAACCAAAGGGCATCACTTTGAACGAGAAGGTACCACGTGATGGTACAAAGAAAGCTGTCTTACACTTATCCTTTTCATTTATAGGTATCTGCCAGAACGCCTTCGATAAGTCAATGCTAGTTAAGAATTTCGCGTCCCTAAGATTGTCTAATATCTCGGATATGTAAGGAAGACTGTACGCGTCCTTTTTAGTTACCGCGTTCAATTTACGGCTGTCGAGACAGAACCTAGGTTTGCCGTCCTTCTTCCCTACTACTAGTACTGGCGAGGACCACGCGCTCTCGCATGGTTCAATAACATCCAGACGCAACATTTCGTCGACCTGTTCGTTTATTATGTTGAGTTTCTCCGGTGACATTCTGTAGGAACGTTGTCTAATTGGTTCGGTAGTGCCCGTGTCAATGTTATGTACAACTAAGTTAGTACGGCCGAGACCAATTTGTTCGTAAGAGATGTCGCGAAACTGTCCTATAATATTATCTGCCTGCACGCGCTGAGCCTCTGTGAGGTTAGTGTAGGAATGCAGTGCCTGAGGTCGAATAATTCTGTCTGGATGCTTAGTGACGGTCTCGCTTGCCGCTAAAGCACTTACGTATTTAGGACAAACTTTGAAAGACCGCCAAAAGTTTATCCCTAGTATGACAGAATTATTGACCTCGGGCACTACGTATGCCCTTATAGAGTGAGTTTGATTCTCAAAAGTTATGTCGAGGTCAAAGTATCCTATACTACGCAAGCGCCGGCCAGCAGCCGCCTCTATGTTAATGTAATCATCAAAACGCATGGTATGCCCATAGGTAAGTAATGTGTTATGATAATCTTTGCCAAGCACCGTTACGGCCGCCCCCGAGTCCAATAAGCAGTGTGGAACTCTCAGTTTGTTTATATAGATAGTTATGAACGGTCGCGCGTCGCGCGGCCCTAAGTCCTGCTGCGAATTGTTTTGTTTATGTGAGTGGGGCGAGATCGTCGTTACCTTATAAGAATTAAAAAAAGTGTTAACGAAATGCAGCCATTGTGACCATTTATTAGCCCTCCTAATGTAACGACGTCCTCGCCACGAACTTAGTTTTTTGTTTGCGAAGTGGGTCTAGGTATGTGTTTATTACATGTAGTGCAATCAGGGAACTTCACCCCCACCTTGCCACACTTGAAGCACAACAAGGTCCGTGGTGCTTGACAAGTTCTTAATGTGTGTGTATTAGATTTACACCTAGGACAAAATTTATTATTGTTAGTGTGTGGTGCTTGTGACAAAATATTCACCGGGTATCGGTGTTTAGTGTTAGTGTAATTATGTTTATTAGCGCTGTTACCCGAGGATGGATGCTGATACCTATCAAAATGCCTATTTTGATGTGAAAAGGTTTGTGATTGTTTATTTATAGCTAGCTCAGGGATTAGTGTACCTGCCGTAGGGCGCGGTGGCTCTTTATAGCTAGACATTCGAGCTTGAACTAGTTCGAATTTGTGACAGACGGTACGGAGTTCATCTATAGTGGTCACTGAAGTAGCTGTAGCTAATACTGCCGCGAAACAGGGCCTAATATTATGCAACAAAATCTCTAACTGATCATCTTCAGTCATAGGTACAGTTAGTCGTGAAAACATTGCGTGCATAATAGCTAAATAAATTGTTATGTTTTCGGAGTCGTCTTGAGTCCGGGCGCGAATTTCCGCCTTTAATTTATAATCGTAGTCTGGCTGTGAGAATACGGATACGAGTTGTTTAGACAATTCGTTCCAAGTGGTAATCTTATCTTTAACCGATCTATACCAACACAAGGCCTCGCTCTCAAATATCTCAGTCGCGAAAGAAAGGAATTTGTCTGGTTTAATCTTCCTAGCTGAGAGAAATTCGTTTACACGAATGACGAAAGCGCGGACACAAGTTTTTCCACTGTAGCGAAGTTTTGCAAAATCAGAGGTTATGCCGCGGTCACATGTTACTGATATATTTGGTGGTGGTTGCGCGAAACTATGAGAAGAAGTGTTCAATTGTTCTAGGTTGTCCTCACTTTCCAAAAAGGTTTCCTCACTATCTTGATCAAACTTAGCACGTATAGTAGCTAGTTCCTTTGATACATTTTGAAAGCTAGTTAAGCATGATTTCAATACTGCCTCCGATTCGGGTGTAGTAGTAATTATTCTCCTAAGACGATGGTAGATATGACTGCACAAATTGTCTGTACGCACGAATAAATTATCGTCAAACTTTGATTTGATTAGGGTTAAATTTGACTGCGCTTTTGCTAAACTTTCTGCTACGCCTTTTAGGTCGTCGACGGGGTCTAGTCCCGATTCTAATATATCCTGGGCCGGTAAACCGGGTGCTAGTTTCACTATTTGACCGCGTAATTCTTGTACTGTAAGTGCCGGTGTAGTTCCGCGAATAGCCACCTCATAAGATAACTCTGTTTTTTGTAGCGATAAATACTTAATATTGCGATGTGCCATTTTTAGTACACTAAAAGCTGTAAGTTACCCGCGATATTAGAATTTATTCAACCTGTTCTCCGAAGTGTGCGCGTTAAGGTGCGTTTATAATTTTAAAATAATGAAATGGAGTTACAAGACGAACCGTAGATCGATAAGTAAGTGTTGAAGGAAAGTGCGACTTACGCGTATTACCCCAAGTGCCGCAACGTATGGCTGCGAGTCGTATTAAACGTTGGTAGAATTGCACGTTAAGTAGTTAACTCAGTTGTAATGGCTAGCCTGCTATTGAAACACGTAGCGCGTTGTAGTTAGTTGTCTAAATGCTCAAAGTATGCGCAGGTATAGGTAAGGTGCTAAAATAATTCGATTATTGCAGTAAAGTGTTAAAAATCGCGAGTTGTTTGAAGCTAAGTTTAAAGTTTTCGAGAAGTGATGCTAAATTTGATTAAATTAATGTTCTTGTCGGTACAACTAATTAAGGTTGTTGTTAGATAATTGAGTGGTTCGTTATAAATTTGAAATGCCAACTGTGGTAGTTATTATGTAGTTAATGTGTATTTTAAATTGACACTGGTCGCGATCGAGCCGTTAACGCTTGCGTATTTGAATCTGCTAAGTGTCCTAGGCACACGGGTGCGAAAGAGAGCGCGCGGTCGTTGCTAACACAACGGAGCGGTGCGGAAGGAACCGTTGATTCGAATAATTAGGGCGCGAGCGGATGTGCCAAGCGCGAGTGGATTTTAAATTAACGGTTCAGTATTTAAAATATTTGACCGTTAATATTTTAAATTTAAGTACATACGTTAGGAACCGTTGATTTCAAATTACTGCTAGTGAATTTAATGTTTGTTTACGTTAATTTAAATTAAAATTTTAGAAAATAACCACTTGTTACCGACAGGAACAACGTTTTTTACGACTTCTACGTAACCGAACGAGAAAACGGCTGAGCCTATTCTTAAGCCGAGCTCAGACAGCGAACGAATTGTTACTGCAATAGTCGGATTTTACAATAAAATAAGTATAAAAGTATTTAGAAATGACCGAAGCCAACTCTTTGAGTGCGTGTGCGGAAGAAGTGCTAAGACCTGAACTGAACTAATGGGTGCCGCTAGTGCGCGTATAGAAAAAGTGCTAAGAACTGAACTGAACTAACCAAGTTGGGCGCCGACTATCACCTTTCGTGAATATTTTTTAGTGTAGGGTCGCTCCTTGGCTATTCAGTGAAACAAATGGAACTTTACAGAGGTTTATTGTTTACAATATCCAAAGAACAACGTAGTCTCAGGGATAACGTGAGCTTTTTAAGAGAGTTCAGGGCAGAACGGCACTATTGACTTATTCTTTTCACACACACACGCCCAAGGAGCACTAGTACTCCCCTGGACGGACACGAAGGTGAGGACGACGCTGCCAGCGCAGAAGGGGCCGAAGGCGAGGGTCGCAGTAGAGGCGAGCCTTGGGTCAGGATGTCGTCCTCAGGCAGAAGCGTGTCTTCCGGTAGGGTAGTGGAGATGTGCGTTATGCAGCTCAGCAGTTTCAGGCTTTAATTTAGCCCCGATCTGGGTCCCTGTAATTTTCTCGGTGTCAGAGGCGGTCTTCTACGACGAGGGCCCAGGCAGCTCTTCGACGTCCACCAGGGGTAGTGCGTCAAAGAGTCGGCTAGGTCCTCGAGTAAGACTTAGGAACAAATAGGCGAATTTGAATAAGGTTGAACAGTCTGTGTTCGCCGTTAAATTCAAAATGAAGCTACGTTATAATTCAAATTGGAGGCCGTTGGCCCTACGGTCAACGCGCCCCGACGAAACACTTAGACCTAATTTATTAACATGATTTACATTTGAAATTACACTTAGAATAAAAAGCAATAAAATACAATAAGACACCTTGAGCACTTAGACAATGATAATTAATTTACTCACCATATAACTGGGGATTCCGTACTCGTAGCTTTTATTCTGAAGATTTGAAATAGAGTGTGGATCCCTACGGCGCGCGCGAGCTTTTATAGGAGGCCGCGGTTCCGTATGTATAACTATACTTAATTAAGCGCGACTAGTGATGTGCCACCTAGGGTCTTACGGCAAGTCGTCGATTATCGATCTTTGATTCGACTTTTTACAAGTGTCACCGTCTACCGCGTGACAATCCATACGCTGCGTATTTTATTTAACGAAACGAGATATATACGCGATGAGTCACAAAAAAATATATAATATCGTAATATATCCTTACATCAACTTATGCTCAAAAACCGATCTAGCGTACGTAAATTGACAAAACAAGATATCAAAGCGACGACTAACACACTATTACGTTAACAAATAAATATATCGTTTTATCTACTTATATTCAACTACTGGTAACTTGATATGTCAATTTATACTTACACTATAAAGTTAACAATTAATATATTGACGTTATATTTCGACTTGTCAAGTTACTCACGCTATGCACGGAATATGATATCTCGTGTTATCTTAGTAGTTTCTCATTTATAGACCGGGTCAAATCAAAAATATGTTCTTTATTGAATAACTTGTCACATTGTGTCATGTCTCATACTGATGTCGCATACTACTTTTCCCGAGATATATGAGAACAGGGGTGCGTTCAGTTTGATCACCCGACGACGCCCGACTACGCACTGGCCCGTTCAGTAAGTCAGTGCGATCATCGGACGATCACACCGGTCACCTCATAAAATAGATGGGTAAAAAAAGCCCAGACGTCACTTTGACAGTTGCAAAGCGGCAAAATTTATAATTCGAACGCTGGGGATATAAACTTATTATTACGAATACGAAGTCGCATACCATCGACATTTAAATTTAATGTGAATTTAATTTAAAATGGGAGATTCAATGAAGATGTTAATGATTCAAGATGAAAAGGGACAGAAATATAATAATATAATATCAAAGATATCAGAAATATAATATCAAAATAAATATAAAATGAATTTCTATTCAGGTCTCGGAGCAAATATTTATTTTATATTTATTTTGAATTGACACTTGACAGAAGAACGTCCCAACTCGTTCGGTAAGTGTGTTCATGATCGGACGATTTTCATCCGACTTTAGTTACTGAACGTAGCCCAGAAGTCGTTCTAATTTTTCTTTTTTTTTTCAAATTAGGTAGTGCAAAAAGTGCGCTTGCATTCCCAAATTATTGAAATTTTATTACGAACATTTTTATTACATTTTTTTATTACAAACGATTAATGTGTATTATTGATACCCAATTCTATGGTGAATAAGTTGATAAGTCATCGGTGAACATGTTGATAAGTCAATTATTATGAATAATAAGATAGTAAGAAAGATAAACATAACCATATTTGAAAAACCATCTAAAATTACTCTTAAATCAATTTAGACATTTCAATTACACTGAAAAACTGATTTTTAGGAATTAAATTAAATAATGTTTTCACTGGTTTGAGCACTAATGTATGGGTAATAAGTTGATAAGTCTCTGGGTAGTATGTTGATAAGTCTAATATCTTACAAAATAAGCAGAATTTACGAGAACACGTAACATAATTTGAAAGATTACATAAAATTATCCATAAATCAAGCTATAGAGATGAGTTCGAGATAAAAACGGATTTTGGAGAAAATGACAAACTTTAAAATCGCTGCCCTGTAAAATTGCCATTTTGGAGTTATCAAGTTCTTCCCGCCATGCACGGAATTAAGTACCTACGTAATCACTTTTGCTTTTTCGCCAATTTAGAAAAAGACGTTTTCTAAATAACTGAAATAAAATAGCAATCACCACAAATCCAACACAAAGTTGCCTACTTTTATAAAAGCAGATAATGAAGTAATAGATAGTAAATTACAGCTGAGTTTTAACTGTAGGCTATACATAGATTTTGAACCACTTTCGTATGGCAACTATTTTTGAGTGTTCGGTTGCTTTATAAATACGTAAATATTGATAAGTGTGTGACGTCACTTTACGTATTAATAGCTGAAAATTACGCTTTGAGGTAGGTACTACTTTTCAATTAATTAAACAGCGTCAGATGTTTCTTTTAAAATAAACTGTTGATATCATGGTTTATCCAACTTTAGTTACGACACAAAATTATAAGCTATTTACTTCGGTAACAAAAAATTCTTAATGAGAGGCCTGTGCCCGGCAGTGGGACGTATATAGGCTGAAGATAATAGTCATGATGACATTATGACAGGCATCAATAAAGCTCATTACTGATCTTATTACTGCGATTAATTCGATTCCCATATGCATAGGCGTAACCCATTGAATATTGAAAGTATGACGATAAAAAAGTTCCATGGTTAGAAAATACGCACAAAACTTACAGGCAATTATCTGATTACTCCGAGAGTATACATGACTACGCAAACGTCATTAATTTTATGATTAGAACCGAAAGATAAACAATCGCGTTCAGTTCATCGCGGTAAGCTCACTTCGCTGTTCGCTCCCAGCGATATTTCAGGCTTAAAAATGCAAGGAACCAAATTGAGAAGAACATGGTTAAATAGACGAGAAATCATCAAGGAATTGTAATACTCGACAGTTACAAGGATACTATCAAAATGTCCAATAATAGCGACTTCAGTGAAATAAACTTAAAAATGTGGTCGCAACTTATGGAGAAATCAATGCAAACAGATTGCATGTGGTCCCAATTTGTTTATGGATCAATTATGTTCATAATTTTCGTGGTTAGCCTTTTCGGTAACTTGCTGATCTGCTGCGTCATTTACTCCGACAAATCCATGCACACGGCAACCAATTACTATTTGTTCAACTTAGCTGCAACAGATTTAATGCTCACTTTCGCAATCACGATAGAAGTATTTCAGCGTCTGATATACCCGTATAGCCAGTTGATGTGCCTGGTGCAGTGGTTCACTGTGGGTTGTTTGTGGAATAATACTATTCTAACTATGACTGCGTTGTCTGTGGAGAGATATGTGGCTATTTGGCACCCTTTGCTGTTGAAATCGACCCCAGTGTGGCGGAGGGTAGTAAAGATCATTAGTCTGCTGTGGTTTTTGGCTATTATAGAGACACTGCCTGAGATACTAATCGTTAAACTAATAGAAACGAGTCAATCGGCAGTGTGCTTCACGTTCCCGTCGCCACTAGCAAGAATTATGCACGGAGTATTAGCAATTTCGACTTTCGTACTACCGCTCATCATTATGGTATTACTTTACTCGATGATAGTTTTGAAAGTTAACGCCAAGCAAAAGAGGAATTCTAGAGACAACGTTTTTAACAACCGTAACCCCAGAAGAAGAGTTAACCGTCTCATGAGTAAGTGCAATTGACTATTTCAACATTTTAAACAGTTCTGCTCTTACAGGCACTTTTAAAATTATGTAAAGAAGCTTAAAATCTACACTGACGAGCGAGAATAATGGCTTAGTTTAAAAGTTCCTACACACTATTAGAGTTCATGTACCTACTCTCGAATTAAAAGCACCTTGTAAATGCCATAGCCTTATGATTATGACTCACTTGAGAGTGTGTTTCTACTGTTTCCAGTAGCGATGTCGGTGTCATTCTTCATATGTTGGACGCCTTTCTTTATGGCCCGAGTGCTGGTGTGCATAGCGGACAACGACTATCTATCTAATCTAGCCGAGGTATGTTTTTTGTATAAGATAATTTCGAAGTTGGCAATGTGCGTAAAAGTTATGTAGTATCAGCCAAATAGATAAAATTATTACAAAAGATATCTGCGAAATCAGTTGCTATAACAACTACCTGCATAGTGCATAGTTCTGCAGCAGAACAACAAAGTTGTATAAATTAAATCAAAGCTTTTGATATCTACGCCTCAAATGTCGTAGATTGGCCGTCAACCTGACATCTTCAACTTTTTGCATGAAATAACACTGTTTATCTCTTCTTCTTTTCAGTGGTGGAGTGTAGTATTTAAATTCATCAACATCAACAGCTGGTTTAGTGTTGTATTGAATCCCATTTTATTCAGCCTCATGTCTTCGAAATTTCAAAAATCTCTAAAGGTATTATACTTACTACATGTACCTACTTAAATGCTGATCCTAAATGAAACATGTTTTGAAATTATTTTTTTTCGTTTCAGCACTTCTGGGACTCCAAAATCAGGGGAACAGCGGTCTAAACGGGGAACTGAGCTGAGTGGACGAAGCAAACATCATTTGTAAAATGCTAATTTTAAGCATCAAAGATCTCTATACACCAGATTGTCGATTGTTAATGGAAATCTCTTCGGAACTAATAATAAAAAGTAATATGTTTAATTTATAAAACTTGTCGAAAAACTTTAACTTGGCCCTTTGAACACTTTTGTAGCTTAACTGACCCAATAGTCGAAAAATTAGGTAGGTAGGTGCTAAAGCCGCAATCCATGTCGAAGTAAAAATGGCAACGTAACGGCAACAAAAAGTTCACGAACAGCGAAGCCGTCTTCACGCGTTTATTTCATTGGCTGATTTGAAATATTCACAATAACAAAAGGATGTCGCAATAAATTTAATGTACACCTCAACGCATAACTGATTACATTAGCAAAGTGGGAAACAGATTAACTAATCTCCTGGAAGCTAGATATTAATCCAATTATCTTGATGGTATAGGTACCATGAGCAAACACTTATCTAAGCAACTAAGCAATATTGAGAGGGAAAATTCTTCAGTTCGCTAATATTTCACTTACGGGTCACAAGTGCTCATGATATTTTCTACAAAATACAAAACAGTAAATACTTATTAACAAAAAATCTGTTACAAAAGTTTTGCTCTACAGTCAATCATTTAAAATGTCCAATTACACTAAAGTTTTCGACGATTTGAACTTAGAGATATGGTCGAATTTTATGAACATCACGATGTTTGACGAAAGCATGAAAAATGTACACGCTGTAGTAATGTGCTGTGCTGTGTGATTGTTATAAGCCTATTCGGAAACCTTCTGACGTGTATTGTTATCTACTATGACAAAACTATGCACACAATAACCAACAGTTACCTGTTCATTTTGGCCCTGTCAGATTTAATACTAACGTTTACGGTCTTTTTAGCAATGCATGCCCAATTAACTGGGATTGTATACAAGCAAATTGCCTGCAAAGCGCAATGGTTTGTAATGATTTGTTTGTGGAATTATAGTACATACCTAAAAATGACAGCTCTATCGATTGAGAGATTCATAGCGGTATGTTACCCTCTGAGTTTGAAGTCGAAGCCAGTGTCTCGTCGTGTGCTGTGGATAATGATGATGATGTGGGTGCTGGCGATGCTGGAGGCGGCTCCAGAGATTCTGACCGTGGATGTTATCATGACTCAACCGCTAGCTATCTGCTTTATAATTCCGACTCCCTTTGCGCGACTACTGAACGCAGTGTTGGCACTGTTGACGTTCATTGTGCCACTTCTTATAATGATCTCTGCCTACTTAATGATATTGTTGAAATTAAATGCCAAACAGCAAAAAAACTTAAGAAATACGGCTTTCAACCATAAACATTCCAGAGAAAATGCCAACATATTGATAAGTAAGTAACGTACCTTAAGTATTTAACATTAAGAGAATTACTAGCCGACTGAAAAGCTGAGTAGCTGAGTGAGAAGTATAATAATAATAATAATAATAATAATAATATTTATTTGCATAAACAAGGGTAAAAACAAGTGTTACAATTCAATAATTATTTCCTTTCCTTATTCTACCATACAATGGCGTACAAATATTTCGTTCACTATATTACACATGCAATATAATAATACAAATGTCCGAGGCATGATAATTTAATTTAATGTCAAGATATACATAATATGTCTAATCTTAAAATATTATCTAATTTCATAACAGATTAATTCAAAATAATCAATAGAATAATAGTAATAATAGATTTTCAATACATTTTAATTCCTTATAATTTACACTTTGTTACAAATTCATCAACAGAGTAGTAGCCGTTTTCTACTAAGTGGTTAAATATTTTTTTCTTAAATAAATTTAACGGCTGTTCTTTAAAATCGTCAGTCAATGAATTGAAAATTCGTATTGCCATTCCGAGAACATTCTTTTTGACCAAAGAGAGATTAGCCCTAGGCATAATCAGTTTTTTTCTGTACGCACCTCTTTTTGACTTCGAAGTTACGGTCTGAAAGTTAGACGGGTGTTTTTTAACAAATAAACACATTTCAAAAATGTACAAGGCAGGCAATGTCAATACCCTCCTATCTTTAAACAATGGTCCACAATGCTCACGGAAATCTGCTCCACATGCTGCCCGAATGCATTTCTTCTGGGCCTTAAAAATTGTGTTTGAATCTACTGAATTTCCCCAAAAAATAATGCAGTATCTTAAAAGGGATGCAACGTATCCATGATATGCTGTCATAGCCGCTGCTTCCGACACTACACTACGAATACGATGTAAAACATATACGAAACGATCCAGTTTGGTACGTAAGCTATCAACGTGAGCTTTCCAATTACAAAAACAATCAATAGTCAATCCCAAAAATGTGGTTGACTTTACTTCTTCTACACGAAAATCTTGGTATTTGATGTCTAGGGCAATATGTTTACTTTTATATGTCTGAAACTGAATTATTTTCGTCTTGCTAATATTAATGTTCAGGTTATTGTTGTCTAACCAATTAATGACTTCTAATAAAGCTTCGTTAATATTATTCTCAAATGTTCTAACATCTTCACCCTTTATAAGAAGCGTGGTATCATCTGCAAAAAGGATACAACTGTGACTCATAACTGATGGTAGGTCATTTATATAGAGCAGAAACAATAGCGGACCCAGAAGGCTCCCTTGTGGCACTCCATATAAGTTAAGTTTGTAGCTAGATCTGTATAACTTTTTTTCGCGTCCAATAACTTTAGTGATTTCCACACACTGCTTTCTATTTTTGAGATAACTAGCGATCCACTCTAATGCTGGACCCCTTATGCCATATCTATATAATTTACTTAATAATAGGTCATGTTTCACAAAATCAAATGCTTTGCTCATATCGAGTAAAAGTGCTACTATTGGATTTTTTTTATCTAAATTTTCATTAACCGCTTTAATTAAATGAAAACATGCTAGGGTCGTTGAACTATTCTTCCTGAAGCCAAATTGATTACTGCATAAAATGTCATGTTTTGTTATAAAGTTTGATATCCTACGAAACATAATTTTCTCAAATACTTTTGAAATAATTGGTGTTAAAGTGACAGGCCGGTGGTTATTTAAATCTGTTTTAGACCCTTTTTTGTAAAGCGGCTTGACTATGGAGTACTTAAGGCGTTCAGGAAAAACGCCTTGCAAGAAAGATATATTAATAATATGACTAAGAGGCACTGATAATGCATTAGCGCAGAATTTCAGGACTTTGGTACACATACCATCGTAACCTGTGGCATTCGTATTATTTAACTCCTTAATTGCCTTTGTTACGTCTGTTGGAGTGACTGCATACAGGAATAAGCTGTTTTTATTCTGTTCTATATTATTACATGGTTGCGATTGTTTGACTTTTTTGTTTGTAATCTCAATAAAAAAATCATTGAATTTTCGGCTGTATCATTAGGATTGACTATTTCTTCGGAACCAATAACAATTTTGTTAATTTCATTATTCTTAGGTCCAATACTACAGTTACTTTTTATTAATTGCCATGATGCCCGACATGTATTTTTTGAAAACCTGATGAATCTATCATTTGAAAGTTGTCTAGCTGTGTAAATACATTTTTTTAATAGTCTCGTATATACTTTATACTTACTTATATGTGCCGTATTTTCTTTGCATTTACTTGCAATTCTATATAAATGTCTCTTATTCATACAACATTTTTTAATGCCGTTGGTAAGCCATCTGTTCATAATAGGCTTATTTATTTTTTTGACTTTAATTAAAGGAAAACACAAATCGTAGAACAAAGTAACCAGGTCATGAAATTCGTCAAATGCTTTAATTGTGTCTGTTTCGGCAATGATCTGGCTAAACGATAAAGCAGACATACATTCAGAAAACTTTTTAAAATTATCCCGACTATAGTCTCTCACCGTCTCATACCAAAATTGAGGCTTTATTTTCACATTATTTTTAATTTTTAAATGACACGTTATCGTTTGACATGTTTCATGATCGGAAAGTGCAAGGAAATGAGTTCCAGGTATACAGTCCGTCACATTGCTTGCGATCAAGTCTATACATGACTTTTTTCTGGTTGGAGAAACTATATGATTACTTAGGTTATAATTAGACAGAATAGAAACCAATTCTTTTTGCAATTTACTCTGTTTCAACAAGTCGATATTCCAGTCCCCACAAATGACTACTTGTTTTGCCTTATTGTATGTGATTTTCTGTAATAACTGGTTAAGTAAACTAAAGAAGATGCTGATGTTTGATGTCGGCGTTCTATATATACATACAATAATTAATTGATACATTGGGATTTCCAAGCCACATACTTCAAAATCATATTTCTGAGACAATGAGTTAACACATAGTAATGGCACAAATTCTAGGTTATTTTTTACAAGAATACATGTGCCTCCTCTCTTTTCGTTATCTCTACAGTATGATACTGCCACATTGTAATTATTTAGTGTCAGATTTGCTATGGATCCCGCCTTTATGAATGTCTCACTCATACATATTATATCTATATCACCCAAGCACTGCCGTAACTCACTAATTGCTGTCTCTACAAAATCCCGTTTGCCCAATATTCCAGCTATATTTTGATGAAGAATAGTTATTTTCCGTGAATTATTCACGAAAGGAATGTGTCGTTTCCTCTTCTTCCAATAAGCTCACATTACCTACTTCAATGTCTTCCATCATAATTCTAATGTTTTGAAAAATATTTTTCATCCCCGCGTATGTGATCTTGCCTGTATGAGAAGAGAACACATCCATTGTCAATCTGAGATTGGAATCGAAGAAATGTGCGTACCTATTTGTGTGTATGTCTTGATTTAGAAATGTATTAAACAACTCTACTCGGTAATTATATATGGGGGCACCACAAATGTAAGTTGGTGCGCACACAATGAAATTAGTTCCCGATATTGTTGTCAGTGTCGACCTTATTTTTTGTATCAGCTCGGAGTGATCATATTCTTTATTAATTCTGAAATCGGCCTCTCCAATTAATATAATGCAGAAATCTTGCTGTGTGTATCCCTGTAGACTTTCAGGCAAACTGGCCATAAGTTCCTTAACTCCACCACCAGGGGCTGAAAGATGCAAAAAATCAAAACCTTCAAAGGCTTGTAACATAATGCCTAATATCCTGTTGTTTTTTCTGCTGCTATTAGTGCTGACGATGCATACTTTATTGTTTACAGGAACTGTATTTTCAGCTTTAGGTTTCTCTTTGCGACTCGAAACAACTGGCGATTCGTGTTGCGATTTTGGAGACTGGTCTGGCAATTCATGTTTTGGTTGTTTAGACTGGTATGGGGTCGAGTTATCAGCATTTTCGCGATTAATCGATGTCTCTACAGTATTTTTAGTTTGGCTCATTGTCACAATGTGAGCCGACTGAATGGAATCAGTTAGGGTTCTGTTAGAACTTTTTCGATTTTCTCTGTTGTTTAATTTCTTTGGTGTCGATTTACATACGCGAGTCAGACTTTGGATTGTTTGCTCATGTTCTTGAATACGTTTTTTTAATGAGAAGTTTTGTAAACTAAGCTCTTCGATTTCATTTTCAGACGACTGCAACCTTATTTCTAAATCATTAATCTTATTTTCATATTCTTTTAATGTCTCTTCTGATATTTTCCGGAGTAGGTCCGGACAGCTTCTATTTAAATTTAAAGTCTCACATGTTGTTGATTCAAAAGAGACATCAGAAGAGACATTGGACGAGAACACTGTGTCCAACGATTCTCTTGTTGTGAGATGGTATTCCATTTCCAATGCTTTTCTTAGCGTAACATTATCCTTGTATGGTGTACTGTTAGCACTAGAATACACACTAGATGTACCCGGTAAATTCTTGTTGTCTAAGCTTGCAGGATGTTTTGAAATAATAGGTGAAGCATTTATTGTTTCGAGGACAGGCCCCTGAACGGTAGTCTTATTTTGGTTCTTTTTTCTCAGTGTTACATTGGACGATGGCAGAATCGCTTTGTTCAACGAACCAACTTGTTTATTTTTTTGAATACAAGCCTTGCACTTCCAATTTTGCCGTTTTTGGGGTTCCATCATTTTATAGAGCTTTTCAGAATAACCCTCACAATCAAAATGGAGTGTCAAGTTGCATCCCGAGCAAAATGCAGATTTTTTCATGTCCGCTGGCCGTTTACACATAGCACAAATAACCGTAGTTTTGCTATTCCCCGGCTTTGATGCAGATTTATTTGTTTTTTCCATTTTACTATTTCACTATCCTATGTCCGTAGCGCTCGTAAGTCAGTTTCACCGGCCGCTCGCCGTTGCAGTGAGCTGGGTTAAAGTCGACAGTCGAAACTTAAAAGCGATACGTAGTAGGTGGTGTGACTCACGCGCAGCGAGCGCCCGCGCGCCGAGCGGGCCGTTATTATTACTATTCAAAGTTCATACGTTAACGTTTAAGAGTATTTTTGTTGTAACACACGATTCACTTTGAGTTCCGTGTTCAACTATATTTCACTTTGTAGCACGTATCACTGGCTATCGCATAGTATATAACACTTTACAAATATTTCACTTTAGACAATTATTTACGAATAAAAATGACGAGGAGAAACTTTAACAGTGTTGCGTTCGCATTAGCGGGGTTATTACACACTATATAAGGTGTCGTTTATTTGCAGTAGTGATGTCAGTATCATTACTGGTTTGCTGGACGCCGTTCTTCATGATAAGAGTGATGATCGCTATGATGGATGTCAAAACTCTGAGTAATGTTACGATGGTGAGTCCATAACATAATGTTACAAATATAGAAAAAGAAAGAAATATTTCGTATGCAACGCCATCTCTGATGACATGACAGAAACTGATTCTAGTGCAATACGAAGTTTGCCGGGTCAGCTAGTATTTGACAGTAGTTTGACAGGTAAATGAAATAAACAAATACCTACCTAAATAAACTAAATCTAAGAAAAAAGTATAAATTAAAAAGTTGCCCGTATATTGGAAGCGCGAGCATAGCATCTCCGTTCCGTTGCAACCTGTGCAAAAATGGCTTCGTATGTTCGGATGTATACGTTCTCCTCTGCAGGTCGCATTTCTCTAACGATTCCCGTGAAATTTTGTGAGCAGATTTGTTGCAGAATTATATACCGAGTTTATATTTTGTTGATTCAGTTTTTGGAAATATTTCATAATGAAGGAGCATTGGTGTTGAAAACTTAAACATGTCATATTTCAACCATTTCGAATAATCTTCAAAAATGACATCCAACTTTTTTGTTATCCTTCTAAAGGGCGCAACTTTTTTTATCCGAATATTTTTTTCATCCTACAAACTTCGCGAGATCCTCATCACAACTTTCATAACCACTACTGCTCCTAGGTAGTATGTACCTTTACTTAGGTGTCATAAAGAAGCATAATTTTGCGCTGCCTCAAGTAGGTGACTATTCTAAAATGTCTACCAAATGTCGCACTACATCAATCGAGAATAATAGAGTAACTACTTCCAGGCATGGAGTTTTATGTTAAAAGTCATGGATATCTGCACCTGGTTCTGCGTCATTCTGAATCCAATCGTGTTCAGCTTTGGCTCCTCGAAGTTCAGGAGCTCTCTTAAGGTATTTGATTATAACTTGATCATGAATGTAGTTTTTTTCTACGCGACTGCGGCAAAGTCTAAAAGGATGCGTTGCTAGCCTTGAGGGCTAAGATAGAGTACCTCATGCGCCAGTAATTTTACCAGTTGTGGTGCTCTCCGAGCCGGTACACTTGGCAGCAGCATTAGCAAGGAAGATGGTTGCACAAAGATCTACCACCCGCAAAACAATTACGGAAATTACAATAGCACAATAAAACTAATTTTATTGATTCTTAATGTTTGACAGGTAAATTCAACAGTCGTGTCACTTAATAATCTGTATTGCAGACTTCATGGAACGTAATAATAAGAAGGCAGCAAGCACACAATGAATACCTACAGCAGCGCCATAAAAGACCATCACAACATCTGTTCTAAGAGAATGTTTGTCTATTTTCTTAAAAATTATTGGTTTAAAAAATATGAAGACTATATTTGAGACCGTCACAAAAAGGCATTTTATTTCATTTGTCCCTTTAAATTTTAATTCGCATCACAGGATGCGAAACATACGGATGTTTACTGCAATTTTTGGAAAAAAAACTGATATTTGAAAGATTAAATATTACTCACAATAGCTTTTAATCACTTTTATTTGGATTATGTTAATAAAACTATATTTTGACAACACAATTCCCGCTCTTTCGTTTCGTTCCAAAACAATAATAATCGTTGCCGCCGGTCCGCGCAAGTCACCCGGCTTCTCGCGCGACCGGTGGCGCCATCTATCCAATTCCTTTTACACTACGTTTTTCGATGCCTAGCGTAAATCGTTTTACAAATCAGTTTTCTAACATGTTGCAATTCTAATCAACACGTAACAGCAGTGGTTGGTAGTCAAACAAATCTTTGCTATTTTTGCATATACTATCTATTTATTAGTTTCGTATAGACTAAAATGTCATTTCATGGTGTTGCCTATTTTTTATGTCTTCTAAGTAGTGATGTACTACATCCGGTACTAACCGAAAATAAACTATAGTTAGGTTTTTGATGAAGTCTCTGTAACACAATGAATGTACAGTCCATGACGTGCCAAAAGGAGACACTAGAAAAGGTATTAAAAAAGTAAAAATAGTTTAGGTACAAATGCCACCCTTTTGGGGTATACAGAATACAGATATATAGAAGTATAATAGGTATTATTTGTTATTTATTTTCGTTGAACATTGCATAAAATAACACAAATGACAATGATCTAAGTAACGAATACGTAAAATGTAATAAAATGGCGCTGCGTCGGGTTCGAAATTTGAAGCACTCACCTAAAAATAAACACGGAACGCTAGGTAGCTATTAAAGTACTAAATTATAATTAACGCTTTCGGAGTATAAGATCTGATTACTAAGAAATTAAAGACGTATAATAGTGAAAGACGCTCAACAAATAAGTAATATGTGTTTTTACACAGTCAAACAATCTCTACCGCGACTCATCGCCGCTTCTCTCTATCCCGCTATTATCAAGGCAAAATAATGTTTCTGAATAGCGATGCCGTCACCAAATCAGTTGTGTTTGTTTGGTATAGTATACCTATTGCTCAAAATAATATATTATAATAGACTATGATCGGGATAACAAAGCATGTTGCCATCAATTTAAAGCATATTTCACCGTACTACATTAGCAAATGGGAAACAGATTAACTAATCCGCCTGCATGGGTATTAATCCCATTATCTTGATGGTATAGGTACTGTTTACTGAGCAAACACTTATCTAAGCAACTAAGCAATATTGGGAGGGAAAAATTTACAGTTCGCTCATATTTCACTTACGGGTCGCAGGTGTTCGTGATATTTTGTAAAATATATACTTAAGTAACTTAGAAAGTACAGATAATTCGGTTGCACAGGTTTTGTAATACTGTCAATCAATTAAAATGTCCAATTACACGGAAGTTTTTGACGAGTTAAACTTAGAAGCGTGGACGAGTTTTATGAGCATCATTATGGTTGATGTACGTATGAAAATAATATACGCGGTCATAATGTGCTTTGTGATTGTTTTGAGCTTATCCGGAAACCTTCTGACTTGTATTGTTATCTACTACGACAAATCTATGCACACAGTAACAAATAGTTACCTGTTTATTTTGGCCCTGTCAGATTTGACATTAACATTTACAATCTTTTCTACACACAATCTACTTGCTGACTCTATGCATAAGCAATTTGCCTGCAAAATGCAATGGTTTGTATCTATTAGTTTGTGGAATTATAGTATCCTAACAATGACAACTCTATCGATTGAGAGATTCATAGCGGTATGTTACCCTCTGAGTTTGAAGTCGAAGCCAGTGTCCCGTCGTGTGCTGTGGATCATGATGATGATGTGGGTGCTGGCGATGCTGGAGACGGCTCCAGAGATGCTGACCGTGGATGTTATCATGACTCATCCGATGTCTGTCTGCTTTATTATTCCGACTCGCTTTGCACGACTACTGAACGGAGTGCTAGCACTGTTGACGTTCCTTGTGCCACTTGTTATAATGATGGGTGCCTACCTAATGATAATTTTGAGATTAAATGCCAAACAGGAAGAAAGCATAAGAAATACGACTTTCAACCACAAACATTCTAGAGGAAAGGTCAACAGGTTGATAAGTAAGTAGCTTACCTTATTTAACATCATGAAAATGACATTTCTAAACGACATTGAAAATTAGAACGGGCTATACCTTATCATTTTGGATTTTGTATGTGTTTTAATTCTAACTGACGTTTAGAAATATAATTTGTAACGGGTAAAACCGTAAAAATAAATATAAAAAATCAAGAAGTAAAATCCTTGACTTATTTGAAAGTATACCTATCATGAGCTGAGTAATAAGGTTTAGTTTATTTGCACTTGCAGTAGTGATGTCAGCATCATTGCTGGTTTTCTGGATGCCGCTCTTCGTAATAAGAGTGATGATAGCTATGTTGGATGTCAAAAATCTGAATAATATTACGATGGTGAGTCCATAATATAATAGAAAAATAGAAAAATTCAAGATAAAATAAATATTACGGTTCAGATACGCTATCGTTTATGGGTTGGCATTATTTTTGGCCACTCCAAAAACATGCGAAGGTGGTGATGTTTGTTTATTTATTTACTTAATTTATAGGAACACAGCCAGTCATACATGGCTCAAAGTGTCTATTATCATTGACAAAACAGTGTTACATTTAACATAACAATCGCTATTTTTTGAAAAACTAAAGAAAAAACTTTAGATAAGTAATACATAAACTTTCTCCAAACGTATGAAAGAAAAAGTTAAAAAATTCTATATTATTATTATAACGGTTACAGGAATCACAAGCTTTGGCAAAAATGCTTTCGTGTATCCGGCAGTCTGCCCTAATTATGTTCTCCTCTACAGAGCGTATATCTCAACTGATTCTCGTAAAATACTTATGTAGGTACTTATTTGGTGTTGATATAGAAATTTCGAAATAAAAAACAGAAATGTCATATAATTCTTTGTTTTCCTTATAAAGACGCAACTATATTTAGATACTAGCTGTTGCCCGCGACTTCGTCCGCGTGTGTTTTTGTGATACTTACGGCTTCTCTCGATATCAAAATTATTATTATTATGACTATTAACTTCATCACGGGAACCACTGAAAGTGTGTACGAAAGTATAGATACTTTTAGAATTACGTCATGAAAATAATAATTTGCGACACGGAATCTTGAAAAAAAACAGGTGTAAACTGGTTAATGACTCATCACATTTATTTATACCTTATTTTACAAATAGTTTTATTTATAGTTTTGTTTCTAGTTTCTTTATTCAAAAAAGCTAAGTACAGTTTTAGTTACATCACTATTAATTTCGCCAAACTATGACGCTTATTGGCGAATACTGCGCTCACTTTAACGATATTTATTTGTACCCTGATTAATTTAAAAAATTAAATCTATTCTAACCAAATAATACATAAATGTTTACCTGTTTTTACCTTACGACTAACAATTCATTTACTAATCTGTTTTAATTAATATTTTGCGACTCAATTTTTTCTAGCAGAAGCTTTTTTAATTTTTTTTCTTGGTTTAAGTACGTAATTACAGATTATTAACACTTATTATCATTCTACAAATTAATTACCTACAGGGGCCTTGCCATTATGTCTTAATGCGATTCAGTTTAGGTTCGCTCGCTGTCAGATTCATACTAAAAGCACCAACTTTTCACAATAAAATTCTGACATGTTCGTAGCGCAGGCGTAAACGCGCCCTTTTATAGGCAAAGGTACTAAGACCATACAGCCAAGCGTTTCACGCCACCCTCATAATAATTATCAGGTTTTCAAATAAGAGTGCGTTCGAAAACCTAAATAATAAAAACAAAGTAACGGTATTGCATATTGAACTTTAGGTGTTAGGTAAAGAACACAATTTAGGACGCCAATTTAGGTTGATTTAGGTTTGACAAAAATGACTTCGTTGAAAAAATACCTGTACAGCATGTAACTATTTTATTAATGTTTTTTTACAATTTACACACTTTTCTGCTTATATGTCTTATGTACATTAGTTTAGTTTTCTTCGTAGTATTATTTTGTTTGTAATTATTACCAACTACTCATACCGAGGAAAGCTGATTTTCTTGAGTTCCACTATTTTGTGCGTAATCACCTCAAAAATCAAATTTCAAGAAAACTGAGAAATTATATTTACCTGTGTTAAATTGGAAGTATTATACAGCAACTTTAAAAGGTTACACTTCATTGGTTTTTATTATATAGGTGTATGAAGTTAATTAATTTTAAACACAAAACCCTCTTTTTTGCGTCTCTGGATGAGATTTAAAAAAAATGCTTAAACAGGTATTTCTTTATTTCTATTACTTAGTATTTATTCTGAGTTTCATGGTTCTAGAATAATCTAATTTTCTTTTTTCATACAAACTTTAACCCCCCTTTTCACCCCCTTTTTCCAAAATTTTTCAAAATTTCTGTAGCCTATATCCTATTCTGAATTTATTGAAATCGATTTGTGATAATTTCATCAATATCCGTTCAGTAGTTTTTACGTGATGCTCAGTCAAACAAACAAACAAACAAACAAAATTTTTAAAAATGGTTTTAATATGTTCAGTTACCGATTTTAAGTCATCCTGGTCGGTTTTTTTTTTTAAATCTTCAATGTACAGATTTTTTGGTCTCAACGATTTTATTATATGTATAGATAGATATTTAGATATAAAGAAAGTCTTATATTACGGTGCCTCATGTAGATACTGCACTAGAATGTCTACCAGCTGTCGGACTATATCAACTGAGGATAATAGAGTAACTAAGTACTTCTGTTCTAGGTATGGAACATTACGTTTAAAGCCATGGTTATCTGTACCTGGTTCAGCGTCATTGTAAATCCAATCGTGTTCAGCTTTGGCTCCTCGAAGTTCAGAAACTCTCTTAAGGTATTTAAATATTAATTGTGCTCATAAATGAAGTTTTTTTTATGACATACGGTGGCGAAGCTACCTGCTAGATCACCTGACATTAACCCCCTTATTCATAATCACTCTGTAGGCCTCTGCTAACTTAGCAATCGTTTGTTCTTATCTGTCACTTTGACATTTACCTTTCACAGACAAGGACAAACGATTGCTAAGTTAGCAGAAGCCTATAGAGCGTTTATGAATAAGGGGGTAAGTGTGTACCACCAGTCATAGACACCCGTAAGTAGTAGTTAGTAAGGTTATTTTGGTTCGGGTTCGGTACCATGCTGCTGCCCATTGTTTCCGATTCGTTGCCACATCTACCACAAACGCTTGGTGGGAATTGGTTTAGGGTGCAGGCTATGTTTACTGCATTACGTTCTGAATATTTTATTTAAATTGTGTCTGTATCTGTTTTTTTTTTTCCCAATAAAGAAAATAAATAAATAAATATATACAACCCTCTCCGCGTCTCAACGCGTCCACCAAGTTAGGTTCCCGCCTATATTTGTTTTATATTGTTGTGTAACTAAATAATCTGTATTGCAGACTTTATGGAAAGCAAAAATAAGAAGGCCGCAAGCACACAATGAATACCTACATCAGCGATATGAAAGACCATCACAATACCTGTTCTAAATTTACATAAAAGTCGACGTTGACAAATTAAAAGACATGGATTTTTTTCCGCTTTGACAGTTAAGTAAATTAATTTATATCTTTTAACTATTGACGCCAGTTGAATCAATGCCAAACCTTTGCAACGAGCAGCACCCTTTTAAACTTCTCTGACAAGCAAAAATAACGGGAGACTTATCATACAACTTTGTATTGGAAGCGGTCATCTTATTTTGACCGTCAGAATATTAGTATAGGTTGGCATGCGTACAATGAGCGATGGTGTGGGAATTTACATATAGGTAATTGGTTTGTTTCCAAGCGCGTTAAAATTGGTTAGGCATCGGAACTTTCCGATACAAGCATTCTACATGCTTGAAGGAAAGTTCCAACCTAAGCCGCTTGAACATTTTTGGTTTATTTTTTGATAGGTTTTCCTGTAACCTATAAGTGGTTTCGGTGATAAGCTATAAGGGTGAGGGATAATAAAATGTTTGTATTTCGTTTTTTCGGAAAATACTTTGAAACCATTGAATTCAAAATAATTAAAATAAACATAATTATATTTGAAACCCTCACAACAAAGCATTTTATTTAATACCTACCTATATTTTTTTATTAGAGCTCCGAACCTCTAAAGGCAAATAGGAACCCTTGTAATCACTTTGTTACCCGTCTGTCTGTTTGTCTGTCTGTCCGTCAAGACCCTTTTTTGAGGAACGCGTAGTAATATATAAATTAAAAGTAATAACTAATACTAAGTACTAATACTAATAGTCCCTCGGAGCTGTGAAAAAATGAACCCTCTGAGTCTACTTAATCAAAAGGTAGGTACAACTATTAGAAGAGGTGTTGCCATACAAATTGCTGAGCTTCCAAAACCTATGGGATACTTCCAATTGTCTTAGACATTTAAAATTTGGTACGAAAGTACGTAGTTCTTAAAGCACAACTACTGAAATAATCTAAAAATCTATTTTTTTACGTGCGTCTGTCTATGCATATACCAATATATAAAATGACCTCATTTTGCCTACATTTTACTTAGGAGCAGGGCTCTGGCTTACACTGGATTTTATATTCACGGGCCGAATTTGTATAGAACCATATTTTATTTTTCTTTGCTTTCCATATTCAAAATGTTATTTATTTACGCAACACTTACGTGTTCGAGAGACATAGAAAATGCATGAGTGTACCAAATTCAACTTCATCGATTCAGAAGAAGGGAGACAACGGAGTAAACAATTCTAATAATGTTCAAGATTTTGTTACTTCACATATGTATGTATTTACACTTACAAACGTTTTAATTTTCGATTTTGGAGCCATTTCTTATTTTCTTGATGGAACTTGTCTATTTACTTATTTGACATAAATTCGTTATCAAAATTAGGTTGTTATGAGGGCTGTGCTTGACTTGACGGGGGCAGGGCAGTAATCCCGGAATCGCCGATTACGGCTGGCCGCAGACGCACGGAATCCTGATTCGGTTTCCTGACCAGGAATTCAGATTCGGAAACCCGAACGCAACACCTTTCATACAAAATGTTTAACAAAGCGCACACGTTTCGTAAAGTTTCCGAACGGATCAGGAAACCGAATCAGGATTCCGTGCGTCTGCGGCCAGCCTACACCGAGGAAACGCAGCCAGCATTATGGGAACCTGCAACGGCAACGATCTGGGCGATATTTGTAAAAGGTTTTCGTTTTCTATATGTATGTGTATACATTTTTAGATCTTGTAATTATGTTTGTTTAAATAAATGCAGCACCCTGTGAGAAGAAAGTGAAGCGATGTGATGTACTTCGAAACAAAATGTTAGAACTTCAGGGTATACCTGTCGATGCATTAGATATAAATATGTGGCGACTCCGCGATAACGCTTTTAGTCGCATCAGCATTTTTGCCTTTCAATTCCCGGGCACGGCGCACACCAGTTAGTCGTTTAGCACCTTCCAACCAGATTACCCGCGTTAACTTAGTGTGCACCCCGCCTGGTCTAGATAGTCTCTGTAGTTCCTTATTTCCTGTCTTTCTACTGTGTAAATTATTTCGTGTAACCTTTGTATCCGTGATTGAATTCTGAACATTATATTTAGTGAGCACAAACTTTATTTTATTCATCACCACTCGGCCGGTTCCTTTTCTTAGCAACGCTAACAATTGCTAAAGTGGTGACCCCGAAAGAACACTTAATAGCGACTCGTGGCCGAGTAGGACCAGGCGGCGGTTTATATAAAAAGTGCAGTGTTTTTAAGTAATAAAAAATGGAACAAGTAAACGCGACCAACGCGACCTTGCCCGCGCCGCAGCCATTTGATCTCGCGTCTATCACCATATCAGCAAGAATCGCACCGTTCTGGCGAGAGATGCCGAAGCTTTGGTTCTCCCAGTTTGAGGCCATCATAGCGCAGCAACGACTAGGCCAAGAGGCGAAGTTCGACCTAGTCATTGCCAAACTGGGCAAAGAAGAGCTCAACGCAGTCAGCGAGCTACTGGAGAATGCGAGCAAAGAGAAGAACTACGCGACGCTAAAAGAGAGACTACTGAGGACCTACCAGGAGAGTGCTGACAGCCATTTTAACCGGCTGGTCAAGGAATTAGAGTTGGGGGACCAAAAGCCGTCGCAACTGTACAGAAGGATGGCAGATGCTGGACGAAACTCGGGTGTCGCGGAGGACACGGTTAAGAAACTCTGGCTGCAGAGGCTCCCACCGGCAGTGCGAACAATACTGGTCGTCAGCGAGGACGCAAAATTAGAAAACCTGGCGGCCATGGCCGATAGAATTATGGAATCGTTGGACCACGGAGTAGTCGCGGAAGTAACAGCTTCAGCTACGCCTGCGCCATTAAACTTCGGCGAGGGAAGCGCGGCGCTCATAGAAGGATTCAAGAATATGGCACTGGAGTTGCAGCAGTTGAGAGGAGAAATCAGCGAAATTCGAGGCAGGCCGAGGGAAAGACAAGGCAACAAGTGGCAGCGTAACCGGTCACGCTCCAGTTCAAGAGGAGCGGCCACCAACCCCAACTGGCTCTGCAGATACCATTTCAAGTTCAGAGAACATGCCCAGAACTGCTATCAGCCGTGCGCGTGGGGCCGCAGACAGACAAGCACAGGACAGCAAGCGCAAGGGGCGCCTCACACAGCAGCAGCGCCGTATGCAGGTCAACAGGTGCAGGGGACATCGTACTCCTGGCCAGCGCAGCAGGGAAACTAAATGCGGTACACCCTGTAGCGGCTGGGGGGTGCAGTATGCCGTCGGACAACCACCGCTTGTGCGTCATGGACTACAAAAACGGTATGACTTTTTTAGTTGATACAGGAGCGAACGTCTCGGTAGTGCCAGTGAATCGTATCAGTGCTAGTAACAGACAGGAGTGTAACTATAAACTATATGCAGCCAACAACTCCGAGATTAAAACTTATGGTGTTACGTCGTTGGAACTGAATCTAGGACTCCGTAGAGCGTTCAGGTGGACGTTTATCATTTGTGATGTGCAGCAGCCGATTCTAGGCCGCTAGCCGATTTTAATATATATATATCTTTATCCTAGCCCTAAATGATGACAGCTTAAATTGATTTCGGTATGTAACAAGAAAACAGCGGATTAATGGAAACGCTAATGCTTATCTAATTAATCTAAGAGTGTATACTTACTTTGCTAAACACACATGGTTAACGTTAAAGCGAAAGGCAAACAATCTTATTACGGAGTTCACTTGCACTGTACCAGTAAGAGTGTCCACTCGGATAAAACGGCCGGAAAATAAAAAATGTCTAGTTCAAGTAACATCACTGACGAATTCAATTATGACATGTGGTCGATTTTTTTGGAAGAAGCTTTGCGCAGAGAGTGCTACTGCACCAAAGTGATTTATTCAGTGTTCATGTTCCTTATATTCGCAACCAGTCTCATCGGGAATCTGTTGACGTGTATTGTCATTTACTACGACAAGTCCATGCACACTGCCACTAATTATTACTTGTTCAACTTGGCAGTTTCAGACTTAATTGTTACCTTTGCCATCTTACTGGAAGTGCACGAGCAACTAAATGACACTTACACATTCAGCCAGTTGGCATGCCAAGTCCATTTCGTTTGTGTTGTTTGTTTGTGGAATAACAGCATCTTGACGATGACTGCGTTGTCTATAGAGAGATACTTAGCGATTTGGCACCCGCTATTGTTAAAGTCCACTCCAGTTTGGCGAAGAGTAGTGAAGATAATTATACTATTGTGGTTTATAGCAATTGCGGAAACGTTTCCAGAAATGCTGACTGTAGCAGTTATTAAAACGCATCAATCATCCGTGTGTTTCACTATTCCTACCGCCCTGGCGCGGGTGCTAAATGGTGTGCTGGCTATCGTAACGTTCGTAATTCCGCTTGCAATAATGACTTTTTTGTATACGCTGATAGCGCTTAAAGTTAATGTCGTACAGAAAACGAACTCGCGAGATAAAATTTTCAACTATCGAGATCCAAGGAAAAAAGTGAATAAGCTCATTGGTAAGTTCATTCGTTCTAAGTAATGCTTTATACTTTGCCGCTTACTGAAATCATCGCTCTGTATCTTGAAAGTGATCGGCTACGGCTGGGTGGCATTTCCTCGGACCATAAAATACCTAACTTAGGGGAAGGGTTATTCTTAGCATAATAACAAGCTTTACGTTCGATCAGAATCGAGTCTGATGCAAATAAAGATGTAACAATGATGTAAACATTAAACACGCTTGCCTAGTAAATTCCCATAAATAAATAATTTTAAGGAGTAAAATTTGACTACTGTCTAACAGGTTTTAGGTGGGAAAGTAGAGGTTTTAATATTATATTATGTTATGAGCGCTCATTATCCTAATTCATAGAAGGGCCGCGGGCGCCACGGCGTCTGTAAACCGCCATTTTTTACCTGTGGCGCCCTGGTCGGTCGCCCGTTAGGATAGAGCGGTCTCTATCCTAACGCCGGTCAGTAATGGTTGGGGTTATTATTTCGTGTTTTAACAATAAGATCAGTATGGACCCGTGACGTTGATTGTGTGTTTTATTTGGACTTTTAATTTGCTAGTCTTATGAGAGTCATATTGAACACAGTAAGGTTATGAACGGTAAAAGACTGAGTGCTAGCGTGATTTTTGTCTCCAGTAGCTATGACGCTGTCCTTCCTCGTATGCTGGCTGCCATTCTTCACCATGAGGGTGATGATATCTGCACTGGACGTCAACCAGCTGAGGGCGTTCGCCGAGGTTAGTATCGTACATTTAATACCTTTAGTTTATATACATTTGACACCTACCCTACCCCTCACAAATACTTCGTCGTCGGCAATCACCCTTCAACTTTCATCTGTCTAGCCAATTACAATATCACTTCACTACATAGGTATAAAATAAAGTCGCTTTCTCTGTCCCTATGTATGCTTATATCTTCAAAACTACACAACGGATTTTGATGCGGTTTTAATAGATAGAGTGATTCAAGAGGAAGGTTTTATGTATAATTCTACGCAGACGAAGTCGCGGGCAGAAGCTAGTTTAATAATAAAACATTTATGATGACTGCCGATGGTTGGTGTAACGAGCAAAAACAACGGGTCACTTTTCATGCATCTTTTCTATGAGTTTGGTACTTTTGCTAAATTATTGGTTCACTAGTTCCAAAAATACTGAAGAGCCTACCTACTGAATTACCTAATCTTTAGTGATATGATTGCCACAGTTAATCATCTTCTTTTCATTTTGATGTGTTTTGTGTTGCAGTGGTGGGGAATCGGATACAAAATCATTTCGGTCAATAGCTGGTTCAGTATTGTACTAAACCCGATTTTGTTCAGTCTCATGTCTACCAAATTTAGAAAGGCATTAAAGGTAAGAATTTTAATGTGATGTGAATAAATATAATGACTTACAAATTAGTTCCAATGGCAGCGAGGTACTTAATCTTTTGTAATAGTGTTGTTGTTCAGAATAACGAGATGTCATGATAAAGGTGCTGAGTTTTTCAACTTCCATTACTTGTTACTCAATACGACTGAGATTGCAGCAGTCTTTATACTCGTACTTACCCATGTAAAGAAAATTTCCTTCTTCCTCAGTCACTGTGGAATGCAAAAACGAAGGATTTGCGACACCATGAGACACGATGCAGCACAAGAGTTTAATAACGATGGCTAGAATAATTATTCAGCTACTTCAAGTTCAACATTTATCTTTTGACTGCCAGTGTCTTATAAATACTAAGAGAGGCACAGATATACCGCGATCTACAATCATTTTATAAGTGTCCCTCTATAATGGCGGTTAAAAGATTACCCAAGATATCATATTGTATGCCACTGTCCAACTCCTAACGCCGATTGTCTTTCAAAAATGTAGGTACGCAGATGGAGCCGAACTAGGTCTCTGAAGAGATACAACAACGTGGTTATATACCTACTAATTACACGTAATGCGATATTTTTACTCGCTTAGTTTTTGTTTAACGAAAATAAAACAAAGGTTTATGCATCATATCTGCAGGTATTTTACTTATTATGTTTTCTCCTAACTAATTAAGACTAGAATTATTTTTCAAAAGAAACATCCAATAATAAGATTCTTGCAAGACAAAACGGAGATCGTAAGCGCCGGCGCTACTATAGTCTACCCTTTCTGTCACTGATTCAATATGGGCCACTTTTCTACAACTAGGCTACAGAAAAGTGATCCGTATTCCCATGTAGCCAGAAAGACAATTATTCCAATAATGAAATCCGAAAAAACAATCATAAAACCGAAGGACGGTAAAAATTTAACTAATCCGACTTAAAAGACTTAAAAATGACAATGGTACAATACCGGTAACAATCGGCACCCTATTGTTTTCATTTCGACGAAATGCACCCGCTCTAAATATTTTTACTACTTTTGTTGTTTTTTATAAACTACCTAGCTATAAAACATTAATCCCAATTCCAAGAGTTTAATATTCAGGTAGATGAAACTTTTTAACTTCAGATTTTCTACCCGTCATTTCGAATCCAACCATCGTCCAGTGTGGTCGGGTGGCAAATTCGTAAATATTTAAGTGGTGGTGAGACTTTTGTAGGAGAGGAGAACTATCCTTGTGTTAGCTACTTTTCATTGTAAAACATAGGTAGTTAAGTGACAGTTTTAACAATGGAGCGCATTGAACAACCGATCAGCGATCCTCATATCACGAGCTGCCTAGAGATGGAAGAGGAGGTAAGCGCGATTTAAGTGTCTTTAAAGTTTAATTAATATGACTTAATTTTAATTATTGAATTAATGTTGATTCATTATAGAGGTACATTGTATAGGTGCGTATCCATTTGCTATCACTATATCACTGTTTACCTTGGCACAATATCTTGTCAAATGTGTAAATGTATTGTTTGTTTTTATGTCCGTTTTCAATTTGTATGTAGGTTCCGCAGACCAAATAAAAAATAAAGACAGAGTTCTGTGACAGCAAACTATTTTTGCAGTCCGATTATTAATTTTGGTTTGATTAATCGAATAGCTGTTTCCCGCGGCTTAGGCCCCGTTCCAGTAAATTTCTTAAAAAAAAATTCATACAGGCCTTGTCTTGACAACACAACAAAACAATTGTTATCCAATTTGGTCCAGTCGTTCGGAAGTTATGTGCGTACATACATTTCGACCCTGCGTTTTTATTGTTAAGGACAACCGATAAATGGTTTACTAATTTTGTGCTGATATCGAAATAACTTTCTTCATATTTTTTATTCTAAAATCGCATTTATCACTACCTATTCCAAGCGTTTTATTTTGCTTATAATCCGGGGTCTAGTTGTAACATAAAAAGCCTTTCTAGCCTAGTGGTTTGAACTAAGCCGTTCATACAGAAAATTGTGGTTCCACGCGCTACTTAATGTTCTTCACAATTTAAGTGTAAAATCACATTTCCAAACTTACCACAATCTACACTATCCTTTACGTTTCGTTTCACAGCGCATGGAAGCGGAGAAAGCAGCAGTGAAGGAAGTCATACAGCAGATTAACACCATGGTGGAACAAACCACGGAAAGAGGTAAACGCAATCATGATTACATTTTTGTCACTTCGGTACGGCAGGTTTTTTACTAATGTGACTTATGGTGTCTTATGTCTCCGAGCTTATGGTCAATGATATTAGGAGATAGTTATGAATGATGTACCAGGATGATTAGGATTATATGTATATAAAAATCAATGTAATGATCGCTAGATAGTAGTTATAAACTGTACTTGGTATATGCCGTTATTTATTTTTACTTTTGACAATGGTGCGAAAGCAGCCAAATATTGAATTATTGTTTCCTTATTTAATTTCCTAATTTAAACCAAATTGATGAATGGTTGTCCGTATTTTGCTGAAGTATAAATTTATATTCCACAGACGAAATCATAATCCGTGAAATAAGCAGTTTGGAACAACAGCTCGCCCACGAAGAAATTTTAATTAATGCAGTTACAGCGTTGGAGAAATTGTTTATAGAAAAATGTAAAGAAAAGTTGAGACATTTGAAACAAATTTCCGTAAGTTTGACATCTACTAATTCCTCCTCTCTCTACTTTTAAGGCGACGTCTACGCACGTGGGTCATCATTATGTTCGCTCCGTATCGAAATGTAGGCGGTCGTTTCCACAGCAGTGCACGCACACGCACGAAATGCCCAATGGACCCACTCTGTGCACGTGTGCACGACAGTAGCGCCATCTCGCAAACGCAACTTTAAGGGCGTTTGTCAAATAGTGAATGACAAGTCCTGTACTATTCATTAGTATTTTATATAAAATTAAGTAAATAAATAACATAGAAATTTAATAAATAGCACTTTTAGAGTCATAATTTGTCATAAACAGTTAGGTATAGGAAAAATGGACGTTATTATAAAAACTGGTTTTATGAGTGTAAAACACAAAATAAGTTTCCCCCCTAACTATATGCTGAAATGAAATGAATTAATTTTAGCGGAACATGTAGGAAATGTAGAAGAACTAAGATCTAATGGCAATAGGTATTTAATACGAGCCAACATAATTCGCCAAACATCGGTGACCTTAACCATCAGTTAAATAATGACCCATTTTCAAAGCAACATTGACATGACAAGTTTCACTAAACCGCTATTGTTGCACATTTCTGCCACGGCATGCACTACTGTACGGGAAATCGTGTTAAAAGTGTTCCTATAGTTCAATAATAGGTACATATCAAAATTTAGCCCTACAAGGCTCCCGGTTCAAGCTGATCTGAGAGCCGTCCGAAGTTCCAAATAAAATATTTTTAAAATATCGAACGAATGTTTGATAAGTGAACTAAGCTTCAAAGCAGCCAGCAACAGAAACCTGCCAATATAAAACTAGCAGAACCTATTCCTACAGTACCTATCATATCTTTGCTCATATTAATATTAACAAGACTTAAACATTTGTTTTTAGCACCAGCTTAATGAGAGAATACCATTAATGCAGAACTTGGAACGTGAACTGGAAAATGAACGATTGGCGAACCAAGCTAAACTATACGCGGACCCTATATTCGTAAGTTAATGTTCTTGTAATAATATAATAAATTAAAAAAAAACGTTACATGATACTTAAGGCTAGGTACTTTAGCTCATTCCCCTGTAAAGTTTACAATGAATGAGGCGAAATAAAACTTGTAGTACATACATACATAAATCACGTCTTTATCCTTTACGGGGTAGACAGAGCCTAAGGCAACAATACCTAAAAACCACGTTTACCATGATTGTTGGCATGCACGTGGAAAGGGGAATCGAAAAAGTGATGGGTTGTTAGCCGCGTCGCCTAAAACTTGCACCTAACCACGATGAGATTTTATTTTTTGGACTTCAACAGTATCCATGTCCCGTCTTATATTACTTGCCGACCCCTGCATAAGCTCTGATTACCTATAAAGCGATTTCGCCATTTTGCAACCGCATAATCCGTACTAAAATATAATCTACTATTACCTATACCTACTCATTTGAAATTCGATAACCATTTTTTACAGGAGTTAATTCTAGAAGAGTTACATCTCAAGCGACGGCTGGAGGAGTTGGGTGTCTACGTGCTGCCGCCGAGAAACCCCGATGCGTAACTTAAGTAACGTAGAACCATATCGCTCTCAAAATAATGTGACAATGACACGTTGACTATACGAATAATTTCAACGTAATGATTGTAATTGAGTGAACTGTACTCCATCTTATGAAACGAAAAAAAATGTACAGTCGGCCCACGAAAATGTTGAGCATACTTAGGACCTTGTCGTTTGAAATTAAAAATATTCGTAACGCCAAATTGACACGTGTATTATGACAAAGTACTAAAGTGGTCGACAGTTTCAAAGGTCGACTACGTCGACGGTACCTATGTGGCTACTATGAAACTCTGTTAACACTGCAGAAGGCAATGTGATTTTCCTCTCAATCTCCAGTAGTCTTTTGGATGCTTCCGTCAATTTACGGCAGTCTTTGTATTTTCAGCTTAGAGTTGTCAACATAACTCAAGTTCCATTTCGCCTCAAGATCTTCGTTCAACCAGTCTCTTAAAACAGGAATAGAGCCTTGCATAAGCCTTAAATAATGTACCGTCCGCAGCAATATTGTGACAGTTGCCTACTTGCAACATTTTTCTCGCACTATCTATACATGATTCATATGTATGTACCGTAACTAGTACTAAACATTAGATTAAAATGTTACATGACTCTTTGTAAATAAAAGTACTTATTGATTTTTAAAAGTATCCATATTTTTAAAGTAGCTTGGATTAATATAATTTTAAACCACTGTGATAAGCAAAATTAATTATAAATGGTTCAGATGAGCTGAATAGTCGTGAATAGTGTCTAAGGAATGCTAAAGTTAGCAAAACTGTTGACAACTTGACATGAATAATTTTGTTATCCATCAATAATATAAAAACATTGAATAGTTTTGTGACATGAACTCAGTAAAAAACGTACATATCTCGTTTGTTAAGATGTCAAGATAAAGGATGGACCAATGAAACCCCCAAAAAAAAAGAATTAATAAAGTAGGTACTTAGGTAATTACTTATTCAAAATCCACCATATTTGTTTTTTATTATGATTTGTTTTTCTTTTCCAATAAACCCAAAAATCCACCAGTATTACGCCAAACTAATACCTACTAATAAGTGGGAATAAGTGTGCGAATTGTGTACCTAATTCACTGCGAATTGTCAAAAAATACAAATAAATAGTAGGTACCTACTTACTTACTATCAGATGTATGTATTTCAATCCGTATCTTTATTTATTTAAACCTACAGGTTACGCAATAACAATAATAGTGGTCAAGAAAAACCAGTTTTACATTTTCATTTCTACTAGAATTAAGTTTTTACTTAGTTTACAATGGGGACTATCGCTTCTGTCCTCACCAGTAGGCGCCACTGTTGACTAAGGTATAGCTGTTAAAGGTAAGATCGGCGCCGAAACAAAGTTTTAAATCTTGAATCTCGTTAAGTTTATTAATTATAAATAATTAACTTATTTTTGCGCCTTTTTTTCGTAATTCCGCTTTCAAAGCGTTCACGTACATCGCCAAATAATCCATAATTTGCGACAATTTCACGAAGGAGATCACTTTTCAACAGGTACCTAAGTGTAAGAAATTATAATTTATGTCACGAAGCCCGCCAAAACCATTGAAAAGTGAATGTTATTGGACCTCACGCGACCCTAGCGCCTCTAGTGGCAAATTCACACGCGATAGCCCCCATTACAACCTCAGTAACTATGTCACAAGGTTTTTAAAACTTAATAAGAAACATTTTAATCACACACTCTATCAATGATTGTATATCCAAAAGAATAATATAATACATACATATCTTCATCAGAAGTTCGAAAGACATAAAACTGAAAGTGATCATTGTAAGATCAACAGCAATGCTTAAAGATAAAATTTGCGTCCAATTACATTACATCTTATTCGCACGTTATTCGAGTTCTACCCAATTTTACTTTATGGTATAGTCTGCGATATAGTCTACACATACGATGTAATCTTACGATAATGGCTGCTACAGAGCAGCGTAGGGTTCTGTAGTCTCCCTTGGCACGAAACGAACGAAGAGCGGATGCTTCGCGCGCAGCACAAGATCTCCTGTGTAGCGGACCTCCTCGGGCCGCGTCACCGGCTCCACGCGGAACCGCCGCAGCAGACTGCTCATCACCACCTTCATCTCCATCATGGCGAACTTCATACCTGACCAGAAAAACATCAAGCTACACATTTTGTCCTTCACTTCGCCTTCTCCAAGTGGGTTTCGTCCATGGAGTCATCTGCGATACCTGAGATCCACAGAGTTGATTACAGTTGTTATATTGTTTGCGGCACCTCCATGCTATCTACCGTCACCTTACCGCTGCCTACCCTGGCGACACGCCATTGCACGCCAATAATTGGCTGCGCTTGGCAGACAAGACCTGATTCCGCATAATGCCTTGACGTTGAGCTTGCGTTGACATTGAAAATTACCAACATACACCTAAGCACTAGTCAGTAGTTTTGAGCACTAGTCCAGAGCGTTTATCTACTCGTTAATGTTCAATTAATATGCACTCTATATGTATTTCTGCATTTGAATAACAAAGGAGTCGAAGGAATGTCCGGTCCCTTTATCTAAACCCACGACCTACCCGCGACCCTATGTTTATGTCATCAGTAGACAGTAGAGGTTGTCCTTTATATCAGGTCATTCAACCTATTTTAAAGATAAGTAAACTCACAGCAAAGTTCACGTATCTTGAAAATATTCTACCTTATTCATTCCTTAACCGACTTCAAAAAGGCGGTTTTCAATTCGGTAGTTTTTTTATTATTATTATGTTTGTTACCTTAGAACTCCGTCAGTTGTGGACCGATTTGGAAAATTATTTTGTTTTTGCGTAGTAGCGTAATTAATACAATTTTTATGAAATCTATAGGCGGATTTAGGCTACACTTGAAGGCTATTTTTATTTAAACATTTTTTGGATGACTAGGATTGTATACTAAGCTGGGCTACGGTTGTGTTGTGTTTAATACACATACTACATAGCAAGCTCTAACCTATACAATTCCTTGGCCCGGCGCTGAAGGGAATGTATGCGTAAGGATGACGCCTGTCGTTGATGAATCTCTCCGGAATGAACTTCTCCGGGTCGGGGTACACGTCCTTCAGTCTGTGGATGTCGAACACGTGGATCTGGCAGATTGTCCCAGCTGGTACTAGATAACCACCTGAACAATAAGGTTGTTCAATGTTCAAAAATAAAAAGGGAAGTCGGTTTACGCAAATGTAATACAGTCGCAAAAATAGACACTGTCAGCGTCACATATACGAGTATACATATTGTAGCGATTTTTGGTGGCTAGCGCAAAAAGCCGCGTTAGCTGTAGTGGTTTGACGTGGCCTCTCAAGCAGAAAATCGCGGGTTCGAACCTAGGTTCACATCTCTGAGTATTCCGGATTTTATTAAAAAATTGCCATGTGATTTACGGTAAAGGAAAGCATCGTGAGGAATCCTGTACACACCCGTACACATATAGACTGGAGAAGAAGACAAAAACTGTGGACGTGATTAGATTAATGTAGGTACATATTTTGGCAAATTTGGGCGGATCCGTATTGTTACACTGCCTGTACTCAAGAGAGTAGACTGGTATCGTAAGCTATTGAAAAACTATTCAGACTAGGCTTCTTTTATTACATTGGGCATGGCAGGATCCACATAGCTGACTACAGTAATGTGGAGGTACTATAAACAGAAGAACAAAATCTAAAATAATAAATTTTACTTCCTGGCAATTCAAATTTATAGCGAAAAAAAAACATAATTAATAAGTATGGAAAAATTGAATGTCTGACTGTGGGAGGCCTATGTCTCACAGAGGATGTCCTAAGGCTGATATGATGATATCATGATTATGATGGAAATTACCCAAAGTGACATCTTCAGTTAATTCACGAGCTATAAATGGGACGCTTGGATAGATGCGCAAAGACTCTTTAATGCAGCATTCAAGATATTTCATCTCCTTAAGGTCTTCATACGTAACAGGCCGCCGAGATTCACAGAACACGCGTTTTAATTCCGCGTAGATAGCATCCTAGAAACATTCGGTATTCTTGGGCAAGTATTTAGGTAGGCATATGGCAACATTATGTAGGTATTTTTAATAGTACCTAAAACAATTTAAGGTAACGGTGACGTACCTGTATAATTGGCTCATTTGCAATCCTCATAATCATAAAACAAAGTGCCATTGCCGTCGTGTCATGACCCTGAAATAAATGGCAAATGAATATGAATTTCATTTGAAAATGAATTCACTTTTAAAAGTGAAATTGTACTTACCTCAAACATGAACGTATCTACTTCCTCTCTGATTCCATTATCATCTATTTTGTTGTGTTTTTCCTTTTCGAGGAGCAAATCTAGTAAAGCTCGCTGGTTTTTGGGACCTTCATCATTGTGATCGACATTTATTTTACTATTATTCTTGAAGATCTTTCTCTCCTGGATAATGCGGTCTGTGTAGCTATGAACATATTTTATGGCCGAGTTTTGTAATTTTGATATGGCAGTGTATCGGAATAAACAATCGGGATATATCCAAGGCCTTATCATTCGATTAAGTACACAATGACCGATGGTATGAATTGCTTTAAAATATTTATTCGAAGAGGGACCTTCCAGCATCGAAGTACCCATTGAAGTTTCTAAGTAAAAACAAAGTGCCAAATTTTATAACAACTAGGAATCCACAAACTTGATTCCGAAACACGTAGGTATATTATTTAGCAGTTTCACTTAAGCTCGATGAATCTTAAATCACAAGTTTCACGGTATTCAAATGGATCACCAAGTTAGTATTTAAGCTATGTAAGTCTAATATTTAACATTTACTAATATACCGACCAGCTCTTACTACTTCAAGTAAGAACGTTTACCCCGCACTAATAAATAAATTTGATTATACTGATTGCTATGAAAAAAAGTACGTAAAATACAATTTAATGGCTTAATTTTTTTACTGGTTTTACTTACCACACATAATGCGAAGAGTGGCCCTTGTAATGATAGGCTCCAGGTCTGTTTTCGAATTACCTACTTCTGCTTGTATCCTGTTCATCAATTCCTCAGTCTGATCAATGATTGTGTATGAAAACTGTTTCAGGATATTGAAATGGAATGCGGAAGTCAATAGTTTTCTCCTCTGGTGCCATTTCTGACCTATTCATGCAATATATTTTATTATGTTACTTAATGCAATATTACTCTACAGTACCCGGCCATGAGGATTGCACTTTGGCCTTCTCGACTAATTTCGGCTTCGTAGAGCGTTGTTTCGCTCTAACTCACGTGACCCCCAATTGTCTCTTTCCAACGACCGACATGCAACCTTTATGGTCGCGTACTGTACGAATATATACAAAAACACAAAAGTATACGGTAAAAACGCTTACAGATGTTAATTAACTTGTAATTTTTAATATTAATAATTGTAATTGTTCGGTAGTACGTCTTTGATTGAGGGCAACGATCAATTTTACTTACCATTGCTCACTAAGAGACCTTCGCCAAGCCAGGGACGAAGAAATGTATATGGTCGTTCTTTTTTAATAAAACGCAATGACGACAATATTTTCTGGAAAAGAAACCAGTCATGAATCTAATTTGGATGGTATATCCTACTATAATAAAATAAATGTGAAAGTTTGAGAGTATGTTTGGATGTTTGTTACTCTTTCACGCCAGAACGGCTGGACAGATCTGGATGAAATTTGGAACATAGATAGATTATAGTCGGGAATAACACATAGGTTACTTTTTATCCCGGAAAATTGCGTAATTCCCGCGGGATAGCGATAAACGAATTATATGCAGACGAAGTTGCGGGCAACAGCTAGTATTTCATATTTTTATAAAGATATTCAAACCTCTATATCGTCCGGATCATAGATGGACACAACCCGGACATTGAAGCAAGTCAGTTTCATTATTTGACTGTTTTCAAAACCAACACGATGGTTCCTTACAAATAGAAATAGTTCATCTGTAATAGTAAATCATACTTAATTTGCATACAGGATAGATATCTACAATATCTAGTGGGCAGAGGGCTGGACAATACTAAATGTCTACATATTATTATATAATTGAGCAAAATAAAACTTTACCCAATTAGAATTTTGTTACTATTTTCACCCTGTTTAACTAAACAGGGTGAAAAGTATACTAGTATACTTTTCTAGAAAGGTGTTATATCGCTACCTACCTGCACGGAATTTATTTTAAATCCTTACTTATCCTTACTATCCTTACTAATATTATAAATGCGAAAGTAACTCTGTCTGTCTGTCTGTCTGTCTGTTACCTTTTCACGCTTAAACCGCTGGGCCGATTTAGTTAAAATTTGGTATACAGATAGTTTGAGTCCCGGGAAAGGACATAGGATAGTTTTTATCCCGGAAAATTGCATAGTTCCCGCGGGATAGTACAGCCCAAACCACTGGAATTTTTCAAATTTAAGGCGGAACAAAGTTCGCCGGGTCAGCTAGTATGCTCATAAAAGCCAGACATAAGGTCTCGGTCAGAGAACCAACCAGCAGCCCACCAAAAGCAAGAAACATAAATTGAAAAAATATTGTCTTTACATGTTACTGGGCCCCCGTGGGAACTATAGCCCATGCCCAGCAGTGGGACGTGTATAGGCTGGATATGATGATGATGATGATATGTTATCAATCTCTTTTATATCTTTACGTTTACGTTTAGAATACATGCAAGATGTACTCGAATATTGTTATAATATAGCATGTACTCTTCAACGTTCCCCGTAGCTGCCCAACCTATTATTTACAGAATCCCTGCTCCGTCCTCGCAGCCAAGGGCTTTAGTGTGCCTCCTTGAGGATTGATTTGTAGCTGAATTTAAATTATAAGTAAATAGAAACACAAACACATATATCAAAACATCACAATTTAAGTTATTAAAAAAAATAGTAGGTAAGCATAATATTTTTCATTAGCACTACCTATAATATTTAAAATTAATGCAATAAATAATGATACTGTACCGGCTGGCAACAAAACCTGCAAGACATTTCCAATCAAAGGCCATCCCTTCGACCCTGGAATTTTGGCGATCAGTCTCCCTGCACGACTATATCGAAAATGCAAATGTAAAACAAAAAGTACCACTAAAAACAAAATTACAAACAGAAACATCGCAAAACAAAACGTTAGCGAAACGGCTGAACAACTGGGAGATAATTATTGTAATGCAGTTAAAATAATTTATTCTAAGTATGCATTTGACCTTCGGCTCAGACTCTCGACACCCAGTGCACAGTGCACAGTAACAAAGGAAGGATATTTTGTTTAAGAACAATTTACGCCAATCGTGAAATCTAAATGTATACCTCATCGTTATGACAAAAACATTAGTACCTACTATTTGCAATTCAAGTAAAAAAATAACCTGATTTTTGTGTTAAGATCAATTAAAACAAAAGTATAATTTACATAGTGAAACGTGAAGGATAAATAACTTTTGTCTATAGTGAATCAGTTAATTAATTTCAGGTCTTCACATGATTTGACACCAGCATAGAATCATATTTTTTATTTAAACAAACATATTTACTAGAAAACCTAAACCTTAAACTACCATTTAAATTACCTTTCGTCCATGCTGGCCTGGGAGTAAAGAAAAAACAGAATTTACCAGTTGCTTCTCTTCCCGCGCAGATGGTAAAAGCCCATCGAGGGAATGGGCGAAAGTCTAGGAATCATGTTATATACGATGCAGCTAGCAACCCATCACTATTTTGATTTCCCTTTCCAGCTATACGCCCTTAATCATGCTATACGTGGCGTAGGTTTTGTTAACTTAGGCTCTGTCTACCCCGTAAGGAATAAAGACGTGATATATGTATGTATATACCTTAATCTAATCCTAAATACCTATATTTACAAATATCGCCCAGATTGTTGCCACTGGGCAAGGCGCCCATAATGGTGGCTACGTTTCCTCGTTGGATAGCAATACCTATGCGTTGCCCGAGGAAAGAGCCAGCTCCATGGTCACCAAAAAAAAAACTTCGGGTATAGAAGTATAGAATAATTTTAACCCACTTCTTTTTATGTTACAGCTATCGCGCATCTAGACATCACAGAACAACCTTTAATGAGTAGTACAATTTTACGGAATAATAAATAATACCTACCTACCTACAGATTATGTTGTTTACGAGTTCTCTCTTACGACTTGTAAGTATAGAATATCCCATAGACCAAAACCTAAGGGCGGGCGTGTGATGATATCTCAAACAATTTAAAATCAATTTATGCAACATCGCACGTCGAAAGGATTTTGGCATCAGGTACAAAAGCATTTATGTTTAGACGGCTTTTGCCTGGAAGATGAGATTTTGAAGATGGCAATAAAACAAACAAAAAATAACCATATATTTTATTGGTATTATACTAATCATCGAAAAATGAGATATTTTTTCTATATGGTACTCATAGTATAAAATTTAAAGCCTACCAGATTCAATCATATCCCGAATCTTGAACTTCTGTATCTTGCCTGAGTTCGTCTTCGGGAATTCCTCTGCTATCTTCAACATCCTGGGTATCTTGAACTTGGCCAGGCGGCCGGCACAATGGCGCTGCACATCCTTCGGCGTCAGGGAGGCGCCATCACGCAGGCGCACAACCGCGCATAGCTCCTCGCCTAGCCTCTCGTCTGATATTCCGACCACCTGAACATTTTATCAAATAAGTTTCTGTCCAAAATGATATTTTTAATACTAACTACAAGCTTTTTCACTAACCGTACCTAAGTTTTGTTGTCTGTTATTAGGTACGTGGTCATCTATTCTACATTATGTACACCAAATTTCAAGTCAGTCGCACCAACCTTTGAAGAGTTCAATGGAACTCTGAAGGCAGCGGAGACGGTCTTGAGGGGGCACCATAATTCCATTACCAGATTGTTACATTGTCTAACGACTTACAGAAGTAAGTAAGTATGCAAAAAAATTTAGCACCATCTAAATAGGAGCCTATTACTTGTAAAACTAAGAAGCCTTCTAAAAAGCCTTCTGCATACTTGTTTGTAATGTCTAGGAATTTAAGAGTCGATTTTTGTGTAGTGGAAAACCGTTCCTTACCAGGAACGCCCCTGATTTGTAGAGATAATATTTGCATCGATATAATGAGGGTTTTTTTAATTTTAACCGGTGTTTATCTTTCGTGACGTCATGACCTGGCTCTCGACGACATCCGGATGCGTATTGAGTAAGTCTTCTATCTCTTTTGGCGCTATATTCTCTCCTCCTCTGACAATGATATCCTTTAGCCTGCCCACTATACGTCCATATCCGTCTTCACTTAATGTAAATTTGTCTCTGAAATGCAATAACATAACCATTAACTAAGCAGCCTTGTTAATTTAAGGTCCGATTCTCGTGTTTCATGCTCCACTAATTACTAAAAATACTGGTATAATGCGTAGCAATATTTACCCGGTATACAACCAGCCATCTTCCCTCAGCGTTTCCCTGGTCTTTTTCGTCTCACCGTAGTAGCCGATCATGTTGCAGTAACCCCTCACCATAAGTTCGCCTGTGCCGCCAAATGGCACCGTCTTGCCTTCATCATCGACTACCTTCAAAATAATACAATTTTATTTACAAAATTTGGCTTTCTTTGATTGTCTTTACTGTAAAATGAGGGCAATAAATAAACCTTCGCTTCGACGTGGTCGTGGATATAGCCGACAGTATCAGCGACGAGCTCTGTGCTGTCCTCAGGTAGTGACTGGAATACCGCTGCTGTGGTCTCCGACAAGCCGAACAAGCTCTGGAATAAAAAGCTGTGTTTTTTTTAAAATTGCACCTAATATGGAATGTGTAATCCAAAAATTAGGTAGTAAAAATCTGATGGTTCTCTATTGTATTAATTTTGTACTTAAGTATAGTCCTGAAATACCCTCAAGAAAGCCAGTAACTATTGTTGACGTCAATGAACTACGCTTAATGTGGCCAAAGCTACGTATTTTTTATTTATTTAGGTACATATGAACATGATTCTGGAATCAATTTTCATTTTAGTTAAATGGATTCGTACAATGCTGTTTTTACCTCCGTGTTAGTGTAATAGTTGTTTTTTTCTTAAAACCAAATAGGATAATTATGAAACAAAATAAATAAGGGTTATTTCACACGTACCACAACCACACCACGTCGCAGCGTTAAAATGCGGTTTAGCAGTTTTACGTGTGAATAGTTTCGCTGCAGCATTTTGCAGTTGCGTTGTGGTGCCTACAAAATGTGGTTGTCGCTAGTAGATGCGATGTGGTTACGTGTGAATCGCTGCGACGTGGTGTGGTTGTGGTACGTGTGAAACAAGGAACCCTAAAAGTATCTTACCGCCACAACTTCAGCATTGAGAGTCTGTTTGATATCTTTGATAAGCTGCGGGCTGCAGGGCGCGCCGCCGCTCAGCGCACAGCGCAGGCGCGGCTCGCCGCCTTTATTGCGCAAGAGTGATATGATATCTACGAACATCGTTGGTGTGCCGTTTAGTACTGTGCATCTGTCACGGAAATACCATATTAGTAGTTTCTGCGAAAGACTGCAGGCAGATGCTGGATGCGTCAAGCTAAAGACAGGGCGCTATGGCGCTCATTCGGGGGGGCCTATGTCCAGCAGTGGACTAACATAGGCTGATGATGATGATGATGATGATGAGTTTCATCCAGTAGCTTGAAAAGCTAACTTGTTTTCGATACTATAACTGATAAAATACTTATAGAATTTCTAAAATTTATCTAAATACAGGTAGGTACCTACAGTTGACTGCGTAAATATCTATACAGCCATCATGTTAAATCTATAGTTCACTGACCTTATTGTTTGTGGCGTAAAGGTGTATAGATGTTTTTGACGTCTTGGTAACGTACTTATATTTATTGCCCTTGACTGTACAGTCCGTGAGCTCTTAGAATGCCATTCGGGTTTGTCTTGCCGTCTCACTCACTTGGATGAGTTTGATAGGTACTTGAATTGGCCGATGGTACCCGAAACCCAGATGGAACGATCTCACGGAATGTTGAGGAATCGACACTATAGACCGACCGCTCAAATGAGTCCTCGCCCGCGTGAGTAGATACAGGGGCGCGGGGTAGGACGACATAGGGGACCGAGAGAGGTGCGGGCGTGTAATGCACCTATCTATAACTATATGTTATTGAGTAATAAATCGCTTCTTTTATGAATCGAGTAGATTTTTTGACCAAAAGCTACGATTCTTGCAAACTTTGTTCTCAATACTACATGGTAACTAGAGTAACTGGGGATCATGAATGTAATTCTAATGGACTTTTCGGAGGCTTCTACTATACGTACTTCTCCTCCAGTAAAGCCCTCAAATGCATGTCGACGTTGTAAGTAGGTGACGCCAGTACCAGCGTGGAGCCGTGGCGGAGAGCAGCGCCCGTCGTGATGACGGAGCCCATTGCGTGAAACAACGGAGCCTGCATGCAAGTAAATAGTTATTTGTGTCACGAGGCAGCAAAATGATGTATTTACGGCTAGGGCGCTACATTGAATCAAGAATGTAGCGAAGGATTCTACAATAGAATCCTGAGCGTAGCGAGGGGTTCTAAAATATAATTCAGAGCGTAATGAGGGATTAATTTTAACGTCCAAGATGAAAATAATTTTGCTCCCGAGTGGCTCATACAACTTTCACACTGAACATTAAATAACTTAAAAAAAAATCTAAATATAATTAATGAGTTACCGGCATAGAAAATGGCGTGGTTTTACAATTATCAACTTCAAAAAATTGCATTTGTAATAAAACATTTAGAAAAGCCTTCAACAGAAAAGTTGCACTTTGATCCATCTCGACATGTAACAAAGCTTACTTTTCTGAATGAGAGGTTTGAATATTTTTAAAACCCAAAGGCCCGATTTTTATAAGCTCACATGTGAAAATACCACTCAAAGTACTGAAAAATCGTGCTAATTTTTAAATACAAGCAGCATGTAAAAAATTAAAGCTCTCATTGATCTTGTGAACTAGTCAATAATTTGAATGGAGCTCTAGTTTTGAAGATATGTTAAAAAATCAGGCCCCAGCTAGTAATTTCGTGCAACTGACTTGACACTGCCGCGTTCGATTGATCACTTAAAGCGTTTGCTCATCGGCCGCGCAATGTAACGCTAGTTGCACGAAATTACTTGCTGATGTATACTGAGCTAAACTTTTAACCTCTTTTAACTTTCTAGTACCAGTTCAGTTAAATTTCAGAAACTCATGTAGTCGTTGTTGGTGTCGGAGGTAAGTACCTATAGGTTCGTGCGCTTACACTTAATTAGGTCTATGGGCATATATTTTAATAAACTAAATGCGGTAAATTAAATGTGTCTTTTTTCACATTTATGTTTCTGGTGGGATTATTTATTTGTACGGTTTGTACCTGGACGCAAATAGTATGGTGACCTTCATGCAGATTTTGCCTTTTTCCTATGAAGTAACTATTATTTATGTATCCAAAGTGAGCATCTAAAGCCGCTTTCGGGTCACCTGGAAATACAGTTTACAAATGGCATACAATGCAGTCAAGTCAGTATCAGTTCTAGCTCAAGAAATTTTTAGTGTAACTTGGTGACACTTTTAGAGGTCATCACAAAGATAACCAGAGATCTTACCAGTAGTTCCTGACGTCAAATGTATGACAGCGCCATCGTCAGGTCCTACTTCAGCATTGAACTGTGAAGCGTCTCCTTTGTTTGCCACTAAGGAGTCAAAAGTAAAGGTGCCACTGAAAAATGAAACGCGAACGCTGATTGAAACACTTTCATTATTATTATTAAAGATTGGGATTCTTATCACTTGTCACCTACTTACGGCAATGCTTCTTTGTCACAAGTAATGACGGTTTTCAAACTAGGAAATTCTTTAGAACCTATCAACCCCGCTTTGTCCTTATGTACTTCTGGTATCAATTCTTCTATCAGCTTATAGTAATTTCTTTTCTCAATAGTATCTCCAATGACGATGGCTTTCAATTCAGTTTTCTTAATGCAGAAACTTAATTCTGGTTTTTCATATAAAGGATTCAGCAACACCTGATTAATAAAATATTTTACTTTTATATTTTACTTAGTTTGTCCAGCAGAATTTTAGTTTCAGCCTGTTTAAAAAAAGTAGCATGCAAGATTCATTATATAATAAAAAAATTTAGTGCGGCCCCGCGGCCAGGCCCAATTTAAACAGGGTAGCAAACGAGTTGTTGTTCATCTGATGGTAAGTGGATACCAGCAATGCAATACAGTAGACGCATCTGTTTCTATTTATAAGATCCATCGGTCAAATAAACAATACCTACATGAACCGTGCTACAGTCTGACAAGCAATCTTTCTAAAACAAAATAAGTAAGTAAATAAGGAAGGATGAGTTACCGATATCAGACCAGCCCTGGCTGCTGCAACTAGAGTCACAATCCATGCTGCGTTATTGTGTGACCAGATGCCAATCATGTCACCCTTCTTCAAGCCCCGTGCTCTGAAAGCACAACCCAAAGCGTCAGCCTGTAAACCAATTGAATATTATAGAACCGGCAACTCTAGTATCATTAGGTATAGGTCCTAATAGTCGTTAGACTCTATACCGGACTCCGACTACGTCGAATTAAAAATGGGCCGTAGCCTATGGTACTGATCACCTCAAATGTAAATTAGCTACAATCTTGGAACCAATTTCAACAAATATGCTTACCAAAACGTCTCTTTTGTATGAACTTTTGTGTTTGCTTTCAGTTCAACTTGTTTTTTCTGTTTTTTTTCATAGTTTATGAACTAAGGAAGACTAATTCGAATTGTAATTGGACTGTTGTCTTTTGTATAACGCATGTCTTACTTTCGTCAGTAGTTGCTCATAGGTCAGCGTTACATCTTCGTAGATGGACCGAACCGCAACTGTTCCTGGGTAGCGGTGGGCAGAAGCCTCCACCACTTGACCGAAGGTGGCATAAGTTAGAGGCTCCGAGCCCGGATTGTGCAGATATCCGCTCGACAAGGTGCGACTGAAATTGGATAAAATAATAGGAAAAATGGTTTTTGTATAACTTACAATAGAACATTTAAGGTGTTTGTATTGAGTACTTTTCTTGAAATAAGCATGTTTGGATATGGCTACAATTTTGAATGATAAATGTTTATTAATTCTTCCTCGTTCGTCTGTTTTCTGTTTCTGCTACTTGGTATCGTTTTTTGTTAAGGCACTTATATTTACACCTTACAATGGAACGCAGAACGTAGGTAGGTATATAGGGTGAGAGGTTGCTTGTGTACAAAAATGAATGTTCCCAGTTTCGTTCGAAACGCTTAGACCGATTTTCGAAACTCTATTTAGGTATCTTTCCCAAAACCTAACCTCGGAAAATAAATTCCGGCATTACTAAACTTATGTTGTTTGTTAAATTAATTTGTCACGTGATTTTTAAACTACAACGAGAAATAAGAATAAACAAATACAAAAACTGAGGAAAGAAACCGTCAATGATTTAACTCGTTGTTTGTAAACATTCCTCCTATCACCTCCGATAACCAATCTCTAATGAAGTGCCTACTTAAAAGTATTTCATAACATGATAATTTAATTATTATGAAATGAATAACAAACAGCTGGCTAGTCACCGAATGAGGGAGGTGTGAACGATATGAATGATAACTCTGACACCTAAATGTTTTAATAATTTTATTTTGTTAAAGAATCGTGCATTGAATGGAAATATAACAACAAGGTTACACAAGATAAACGTATTTACTTACCATAGACTTCTCTTTACGGCACTTGTTGTCACAGACGTAATACTTTTAAATAGCATGTTGCTTTATGTTTCTCGCTGTACCTATCATTCAACACCAAAACACAAATATCACAAACTAGACAAAAGCTGACTGTGGCTTATCATAATATTATTACTCGTATTATGTACACTCGATCACGTCTCTGTAAGGTAACTGATATCAAGAAAAATATTTTATCTAGAGTGGTTTCACAGACAACCCAAGCGGGATCTTTCCGTCCGCTTGAATAAACATAAATTACTTACCAATACTTCCCGCACGTTGTTGTATTTATTTATCTAATTTTAATTTACCGCGTTTGCTAAGACAACTAGTCACAATTATCGGCCTTGCTTTTATAAAACGCAAATATTATTACATTAAATAATTCTATTATTTCAGAAAATGTAGCTGGGCCGCAATGTTTTCTACCTATAAGAAGGCAACTTTTCTGTACTATATATCTATAGGTACGATTGAGGAAAAATCCTCGATGTCAACCTCCGGTACAGGTAGACGTAACAAGTAACACGAACATTTTTTATGTCAATATTTATATTCCTTGTTATCTGTTAATATCTATCCACATGATTGCACAATTTCAGAAATAGAGCAATAATTTAGCTTACCTACACGTTTTTAATTACATCGTTATGTCATGTTTGCGCTTCTTTATTCAATCACTAAGGAAATCTTGTATTTATTAGCAGTAATTTTTGCATAACTTTAGTAATAAAATTATCTTGATTATTCACAATACATGTTGTTTGTCACGTACAACTTCCTTTTGATGGAATTGTGAGAACATTATCAGTTTCATGATATCCATCACCTTTCATAGTATAGGTAAGATCCCGTCATAATTTATGTACCTCGTCTGATTCGTTCTTTAATCGGAATGCGCTTTAAGTGGAAAGTAGGGAATGCAATCCCGACTCGAGATTGCAAATTCGAGATCCCGCGGGATTAGAAATATCAATCCCGCGGGATCCCGGAATTTTCGGGATCCCGTCTAGTTTAAAAAAAATGTTAAATTCGGATAACTGATATAAAGCTAATAACTGCTTGTTTGTGATAGTGAGGTTAACTAAAATAACATATTACTCGAAAGAAAATAAAGACCTTTATTCTTTAATCTTACCAACTAAATAATATCAGGTTTTAAGGAAATTAACATAGGTAAATTAGGTAATCAAAACAATAAGCATATTTCAAGGGAATTAGGAAGTAGTTACCTACGAGTGATTTTGAAAATTACTCCTTAAAAAACAAAGGGTATTAATAGTGTCATCTGCTGGAAAGTCACCCTATCATCATCATCATCATACATAGCTGCCGGGCTATCAGCTAAGACGACGTACTTTATTTACCATGATTATGTTTGTCGTTACATTATATACTGACATCCATTTATTTTTAAATAAGTAATAATAGGTACCCTTCTTTTTTTAGAATAGAATAGAATCGTTTATTGCAAGTCGCATTACAGTATAAAGGTGGAAATCATAATCATAAAGTAGTACAGATGTGACACCCCGCAAGGGCATAGCAACATAAATATTTTAAATCTAGAGCTTCATGTTATACAATTTGAATTAAGCATACTACAAAAAATACTGAATTATACATTTAATAATATTACTGTACTAACAATCTTCGTCAAAATACTCGTTCAAACTATAGTAGCATTTATTCACTAGGAAAGCTTTCAACTGTTTATGAAACGAATTATATTCCGACAGGTCTTTTAGGGAATTCAAATTTTTAAATTTGAATAGGGTCTCTTAATTTCTATTTTAAATCCTTTGTTTACAACAGCGTAAACGAGTCCTTAAATTAGCGTAATATAGACCTATGAACCTATACTTACATATTATATCACACCCAGACGTTTAGTTAATTTTCAAAATTCCATATCTCCTAATAAATACGAACTACCTTCAAGCATTATTCTACATGATCCTAAGATAACTGCAGAAGGAAGTTACATGTTGTAGGTTGAGTCGGTAAATTAGATATTTTGAAAACTCGATACCGATAGGGTTTAATTGCTAACAAGAGGACCAAATTTTCCCCCAGCTTGTAGCCTTGTAGATCCGTTCACTCAAGACCGCACTCCTCTATCGCAAATTATCGTTGTGCTTAGTACAATAAAGCTCTACTTATAAGATGTCTTTGTGTTTGTAATTGAAGGTGCGGTCTCGTTACGCATTTGTTTTTCGCGCACATAGACAATTAATAGTAGATTGTACACCGAGGGGATAAAACACTGTATTATGTCACGGGCGCGATATTGAATCCTGAGCGCAGCAAAGGACTCTAGATGTAACTCCCGAGCGTTATGAGTTAATTCCTGAGCGTAGCGAGGGAATTAAGATTGAGTCCTGAATGGAGCGAAGCATTTAAGCGCACCCAAGACATATAAATACAGTTTTATCTCCGAGGAGTATACTCTACTTTTCTCACCTTTTGCGAGACAATAAAAACCAAGGTAACTAGAAAAAGAATTTAATTAAAACAACAGTAAAACAAAATTAAAAATAAAAATTGAAGTTTGAGAAATTAGTCCAGTTGTGTAATGATACAGCAATATTTTTATTTAGAATCTTAGCAATTCTATGCGTGTAATATTACAGCGTCGGCAAACACTGGCAGCTTTTGTTTTATTTGAAATTTGTTTCATTCGTTCGAAAATCGAACGCCGCTTGCCGTGGCGTGGCCATCTCGATTTTCGGAGCCGTGCGATTTTTACGAAAATGGGCTTTAAGATTATAGGAATAAGAACCATGAAAAGTGAGAATCATATTACTAACCTACGGGTTATAATGAATTTCAGTACAATATTACTACCCGGCGAAAGCCAAGGGCTATAATGACTTACTTTGAGTAAGGTTTGTTTACATGATATATAATTAGCCATTATCTGGCAGGTGGTATGAAAAAGACAATTAAAAGACAAAAAGGGTTTATAATTCCCCTGACTCAATGAAATCACGTATCTTATACTTCTGAATTTTTCCAGAAGCGGTTTTTGGAAATTCATCGGTGAATTTGAGTATTCTGGGGATCTTGAACTTGGCCAGACGGCCGGCGCAGTGGTGCTGCACATCTTGTGGCGTCAGCGAGGCGCCTTCTCTCAGCCGTACCACAGCGCAAAGCTCCTCGCCCAGTCTGTCATCTGATACTCCGACCACCTAAAATGATAAAACATTTTTATCGGTGGGATTTTTGTCACCATTCTGATAGAAAGCCTTATAGCTTAGGAACAAGCGCGCCAAGCAAAGCATCGGTCACTTTTTATTTGTTATTTTAAACAAGATGCATTTTCATAGAAACATATTCCTCCCATACCTGACTTTCGACAATATCAGGATGTGTGTTGAGAAGGTCTTCTATTTCTTTTGGTGCTATATTTTCACCTCCCCTCACAATGATATCCTTTAGTCTGCCAACTATGCGCCCGTATCCATCTTCACTTAGTGTAAATTTATCTCTGAAATGCAACAAGACTACTTCAACAAGGTGGTCTAAGATCCCACACAAAACCAACCTTCTTCTATCTATTAACCAAATAAAACTATTTAATATCAAAGATAATGTGTTTCTAAATATGTTGCCATCTGCAAATAAATTATAATCAGGACCATTTTGATTCCAATTGAAAATAAAGCATATAATAGAGCACGAAAGATTTGAGGATTTATAAATATGTATTATTTAAGAAGCATAGTATACCCGGTGTGCAGCCAGCCGTCTTCTCCCAGGGTCTTCCTGGTCTTCTCGGGTTCACCCCAGTATCCCATCATTGTGCTGTAGCCCCTCACTAGCAACTCACCGGGACTACCAAATGGAACCGTTTTCCCTTCATCGTCCACTACCTTGAATGAGATAAGTAGTTTCACCTACTAAATAAATTTTTAAAAAGTTATTTTATTCTATACCTTCATTTACTTCAGCACATATCGGAAATGTAAAGGACTCTTATATTTTTTAGTTCAGTAGTTACCTTGGTTTCAATATGATCTTGTAAATAACCAACTGTCTCGGCAACCAATTCTGTGCTGTCATCAGGCAGTGATTGGAACACAGCTGCTGTGGTCTCCGTCATGCCGAACAAACTCTGTGAATATGGTTAATGTTAAAGTAGATGGTAGAACTAACAAAAAGCCCGTCCAGCACTGTTATGTTTCGCCATAGAGGGTAAGATAGCTGAAAATTTACTGACACAAGAGGTACACTTTTCTGTGCTTTGATTTGGTGCGTTAATAACTTTCATGGCCTAGTGACGCTGAAGATTCAAAATTGGCATCCAGTTCAAAATCAAGATATTATTATTAACACGTATTTCATACCGATACAGTTTCAGCGTTAAGGAACTGCTTGATGTCTCTGATGAGCTGAGGACTGCAGGGTGCTCCAGCGTTGAGAGCGTCTCGCAAACGCGGTTTGATGCCCGCGCTACGCACTTGAGTCACAAGGTCCACATACATCGTCGGCGTGCCAGTAATGATGGTGCATCTGGAAGAGACGGAAGATGATCATTGGAAAATTAAATTACTGTTTAGATGAGTTAGGTCAAGGACTATTCTTTGGTCCACGAGAAAAGGTTTCACCTGCATACACCGTACCATCGAGTACCGTCGAGACTCGTACCTACCCAAACATGGAACGGATTTCGAGCGGTGATGGGCCAGTTTGATGCAATCTAGTGAGCTGGGACATCAGCACGTGTGAAGTCACAACCGCATTAATATACACGCATGCACGGTCAATCTCTGGAATCAGCTAGTGGCACTGCGGCACCCATTTTTTTTTTATCTAATATTTTTACGAGGCTTAAGTGCACTTGTGTGACTATGCCAGCCTCATTGGATGTCTCTTGGGTCAGATTCATCAAACACTCCCCTGCCCACTACATTTTATTTTTTCTAGCCTATTCCTTTTTATATGGCCGCCATTGGCCAGCAACACACTCTTATCTCCCTTTGCTATTCATCACCCCATGCTCGTTTTCCCCCTATTAACATATTTTATTTTCCCTTAAGTATACCGTTTGATAAAAAGAAAAGCAGAGCGTACTTCTCAGCCATTAGAGCATGCATATTGGCACTAACGCTGTAGCTGGGCGCTGGCAACACCAGACTGGCGCCGTGGCGCAGCGCCGCAGCCGCCGTGATCACCGAGCCTAGCGCGTGGAACAATGGCGACTGGAACAAGAACGTGTAGCTAATAATTGACTTGTGTCATGAAATTATTGCCAGTTTTAAGCGTGGCCGCTCAAAACTACAATACCTGTGAGTGTGAGTAAAAACTTAAGAAGTTAAAAATAAATATAAACACTATCCCTAAATGAAAAGTTACGATTGGCATGAACAAAGCTCAAATAATTACCTGAATACAAGTGATTGGATGCCCCTCGTTAAGCTTTTGTCTTTTTCCTAAAAAGTAACTATTATTCACCACGCCAAAATGCGAGTCCAATGCTGCTTTGGGTTCTCCTAAAATAAAAATAAAAAACTTTTTAGGCAATTTATGTCACATTAAAACATTCGGTTGGAGGTTCCAAATTCTTCAACTAGCGTAAAAATTTATAATGTTTTCTTCAGTTTTTATAGATAGATGGATACATATCACGTCTTTATCCCTTACGAGGTAGACAGAGCCTAAGGTAACAGAACCTTTAGGCCACGTTTATGATTAAGGCCGTATATGTAGGTGGAAAGGGAAATCAAAATAGTGATGGGTTGCTAGCCGCATCGCCTACAACATGATTCCTAAGACTTTCGCCCATTCCCTCGATGGGCTTTTACCATATATCTGCACGGGAAGAAAAGCAACGGTAAACTCTATGTTTTTTCTTTACTCCCAGACCAGCATGGAGGAAAGTTTTTAGTTCAGTTTTTAGCCGGCTATAAATCCTTTGCTCTGTTTACGCAAGATATTTAGTTACCTGTGGTTCCAGAAGTGAAATGTATAATAGAACCATCATCTGGTTCGACCTGAGCCCCGTAACGCGACGCATCTTGCTTTGTCGTCACCAGAGACCCAAATGTGAAGGTTCCTCTAAAACATGCAATAAAATGAAAACTAAATTGTAAAACCCAAAACATTTTGAAATATTTGAAAATATAGCACAGTAGGTACCTACACATGTCGGTTGACCATTTCAGCCATCATAAAATAAATCACTACCAATCGTAATAATTAATCTACAATTGTTTAATTTTCTTAGTAAATTTAAATTAAAAATACTGGCAACATTTGCTGTAATTAGGCAATTCGCGGTAATGTAACTTATTTAATGCTACTTAATACAAGTAATAATTGCGAACTTGATGTCGTGCTTACGGCAAGGCATTTTTATCACACGTTATGATGCACTTCAAACTTGGAAACTCATGTGATTCTATAGATCCAGCCTTGTCCCTGCATACTTCTGGTACCAACGCTTCTATTGTTTTATAATAGTTAGCTTGCTTCAATGTGTCGCCTATAATGATCGCCTTCAGCTGAGTTTTGTCGATGCAGTACTTTAATTCCGGTTTCTCGTACACAGGATTCAAAGCTACCTGAAAAGAATTTAATCAGGTTCTAGTGAATGTTTAGTGTTTCTTTAAACGTATTTATCTTCTTACAGAAAAAACTGATTGTCTGCCAAGTCGGTTTACGAACTATAGTTTCACGTGATAACGTCACAAAGAAACATATTCGAACTGCTAGCTCTGACGTCACGCGAGAAGGTCGTGCCTCTCTATCGCTTCTTCCGCGCTCTCGCTTGCACACTCTGATGTCACGCGGAACGTAACCCAATGAGTCATGCTTTTTCGTGAGCGCAGCCAGCGTTCATCGATTTATTATAATTTATAAGATTTCGTTATCACGTCAAAAACAAATGAAGTTAGTAATTTAGCACCGTTTTATTGCATCGGATATAGTTCATAATACCTATTTATCTAGTACACAATAGTAAATTGGCCTGAAAAAAGTTATTATTTGTCCCATACTTCATACTAAGTGACAAGTACCCACCGTAGAGTGATCTAACAGTAGACGTTCATTTTCCTTGTTAGTCATTGCAATGTTGCGATGACATTTATTGTGAAAGGGATACAGTTCAATTAGGTACTAACAAACAAAGACAGGTCTTACCGATATAAGGCCTACTCTAGCCGCCGCAACCATGGCTACGACCCATTCAACATTGTTGTGCGACCAAATGCCGATTCGGTCACCCTTCTCCAAACCTCGGTCCCGCAAAGTACAGCCTAGGGCATCAGCCTGCAATGAAAGTTGTATAAACAAAAATACGAGTTGATACACACCTTTCTAATCTACACTGACGACCAAATATAACGGGTCACTTATCATACAACCTTGCATGAGAAGTGACCCGTTATTTTTGCTCGTCAGTGTATTAGAGCAATTCTCAAAAAAATGCCCCCCGGTCAATTTTTTATTTTTTACGAATTTCATTCTGTTTCCACTCAGAATCACGAAGTCTTCGTCCCTGTAGGAGAGAAAAGATGTCCCGAAATTTTTATAATTATTTTATGTTCTTCCTTTTCGTTACGCCGTACAAAGTGTTTGGAAAATAGTAACGTACAAAATAGGAAAAAAACTTTGGGACATTTTTTGCTTCAAGAGCTTGTAATTCTGAGTAGTAAAATTGATAGGAAATTAAAAAAAAGTGGCAATTTTAAAAAAATGCTCTTTATTTGTTAAAGTGAACAAGTATATTTTAAGCACATAGAATTTTGTTTAAATGGAAATACGAGAACAAGAAATCTGTAAATTACAAATCACAAAAATGGAATTGTCCCCGTCTGGCTGTGATTTTATTTACCCACTTGTAACAAAAGCTGCTCATACGTCAGAGTCACGTCTTGATAGACGGAGCGGACAGCGACTCTCCCGGGGAAGCGATGAGCAGTGGCCTCCACAGCCTGCCCAATGGTGGCGTAGACCAGTGGCTCGCTGCCGGGGTTATGCAGGTAGCTGACATTTGAGAGAGTACTGGTCAATCTGGAATGTAAGAAGTCGAGTTGGAGCAAAGAGGAACAAACTTTAGAAATTAAAAAAAAACTTTCGGGCAATTGCCCTTTTTTATGCGTGTATGCCTTTGTGCATGTATATCTCGATGTTTGTCAATTGTATTTGTCTTATGTTTATTTTGCACAATATAAAGAGTCGACATATATACATACCTACATACATTTTATTATTATTGTTTCCGCGCCCACAATTTCTTATCATAACTGATCTTTCATGCATTTTTATAATCTGCATCACATGCTCTAGTTTGGCAAATCGGTTGGAATTGATAATAATGAAAATTTTTTGCTCAACACTACATAGGTACGGGTAAACGGTTTCGCATGTTCACTTATAATATGTAAATACCTACCTAATCAGGATACAGTGCACTGAATATAATCTTATTTAGTAATACTTTGAAATGCACGCCACCTCGTCCATACTCTGAAACTAAGCCGTCCAAAGTACAAGTCAAAATCGTTAGTTTTGCTTTAAAAAGTAATTCTATTTTAGTGGTCCGACAGTTACCTACATAGAAAAATACAATGATTATCAATGGTGGTCAGCTGAAAATTCACGGTCATACAAATTTCGGAAAGTTTATTTTACATCACCTCCAAAATGCAAAGCCGCAAAATGTCTGCTTGGTAAGTAACTACTTGTATCAAATATAATGAAGATTTCTTTAACGTGATATAAACAAGTTCAAGACGAACTACTTTTACAGGAACATTATAATACTGGAGAGCAATTAACATACGGGGGGTTTATCAAGTACGCGATATCCCTGTCTGTGGCACTGTCAGAACTGGGGGTGAAGAAAGGGGATGTTGTCGGAGTTGGCAGCGAACAACGAATCCACTTCTTACCTACGACTCTAGCCGTCGTGTTCACTGGTGCTACGTATACTCCTTTTGATTTAAAAACTGGCACAGGTTAGTACATTAAAGCTATTATGCCAAGCAACCAAGACGAGTATTAAGTTTTGTCTATCTGCGTACATCGCTAAACGCTGTACTGTACAGAGTAGCGCTTTCCCTTCGGCCCAAAAATAGGACTGGCAATGACTACATTCAATTGGTTACGACAAATCGTTAAGTCGTGCGCGTTATTCGCATTGTTTTGACAACTGTGTGTTGGTATGACGTAGGTAGGAACGTAAGATAGAAAAAATTAAATGCTTAGATAAGCCAAAGGCAACAACAAGGTACTAAGCGATTTGTAGGGTTTATATTCATTTAGTGTCTTGTTTACTTTTCAGCTGTATTAGATCACAAATTAAACTTGTCAAAGCCTAACTACTTTATCTGCACTGCATTGTTTTGGCAAATGTACCGCGATCTAATCAAAACTTGTAAATACATTAAAACTGTCATTTGTTGTGATGAAATTGAAGACGTCAAATTATCCGTGAAGAGATTAATTTTGAGACATGAAGATGTGGAGGGTTTCGAGCCGTCGGCCGTTGACGAACACGACGTAGCGGTTATCTTGTACTCTTCTGGTACCACAGGAATTTCCAAGGGAGTTCCTGTATCTCACCTTGGCTTCATCATAAGTTCCTTACCCAGTGAGTAAGTATAAGTGTATTACAAAATCATAAGGTATTTTTTCCTTTCATGTTAATGATATCTTGTAGTGAGAAAGTCCCTCTTTAGATCATTCTCTTTCATTAAACAAGACATCTATATATAATTGATTTTATATGTATAGATTTATGCCGATAACGTATTTCAAATAGGTAATATAAGTAACTAATCGAAGAAGACAAACGGGCGATCAGACACTAGGTACTTCTCTAAAATACTTTTATAACTACAAACAGCAGCATAACTAAATTTCAGATTTCAAGAGGAATGCATTCAAACTACTTTATCGTATGGAGAATGGTATCACCGATACGATATTTGCTCCACTTATGCGAACCTTGCTGCTGGCAGGAAGATTGTATTTGCAACCGATCTCTCATCTGATATTTTATTAAAAGTCGTTCAAGAATGCCAGGTAAAAATACTTTATTATTCCCATATTGTATTTCGTATCTTCAGCTATAAAATGATAAAGATGAGGAATGTCTGTAACATGATGTAAAATTAAATGGAACAAACAAGTATGTATCTCTGAGTTAGCCATAATAAAAACACTTTCCATCACAAATTGTTACCCTGATTTGCTACCGTGACTTCATCTGTATAAAATTGTCCATAACACTAGTTAGCTATCTAACCAGTAACTACATTAACGAGAAAAAACGTCAGGTCACTGTTCGTACAAAGTTGTATGGAAATTGACCCGTTATTTTTGCTCGTCATTATATAATAAAAGTGCCTGCTTAATTTTTAAGGTAAATTCTGCACTCTTAGTACCATCACTCGTCAGTTACCTGGCTGAAACAGAGGAGGAGGAAAAATATAAACAGAGCTCGTTGAAAATATTATACAGTACCGGTGCGCCACTCCATGCAAACATTATTGAAAGACTAAAGACAAGGCATGCCATGCTTTATTTTTATTTTTTTTCTCACAACGTCAAACAAAACAGAAAAAGTAAAAATTTATAATTGGGCCAAAAACCATAATATTTAAAAAATACTATATTTAAATGGAATTTTAGGTGAAACTGTTATCTAAACCAGAACCACATCCGGCTCTTTGAAGCCTCAGCTGCGGCACTTGAAGTTATTCTCAAAAAATATTTTTAGGCGCAAGAAGTATGATTGAATTTTACCGTCTTTATTTTGAATCGCAACATCGTACCTGTCCCCAAAACTGACGATCCCGCAGCTAGTCGAGCTTGTTTGAAAGCGTTAACCTCAAATTTGTTTATTTATTTTAACAGTCCTACCTATTAAGTTATAATTTTTTGAAAAAATTGCCTGATTCATAATTAATTTGTAACCATTATGTTTTTTGACTGATTTTAACTTTAATACCTACCTACGTATCCTGTTTTCAGATTTACCAATATTAACAAAGTTATACAATCTTACGGTATGACCGAATGCGGACAAATTACTTCAGAGTGTTGGTGCACTAAGAACTCCAAGCCAGGAAGTGTCGGCATGGCTGCACCAGGAATGACATTAAAGGTTTTAATATCGAAAATTATAATCCGTTTTTTATGTTAATATGTTTACAGATCTCCCAAATATTTATGCATCTTGTCCTGAGTCACTCCCTACGCCTACATCTATCACTTTCCTTCTCTCTCTAGACATGAACGGAACCGGTTACCATTAAAGGGGGATTGGGAATTTTGTAGAATTGTTTTCACAAACCCCATCAATTTGGTAAGCATATCATCGGGTTACCCGAAAGAAAGTCTGACCGTAATAACATAGTTAATTCTGGTAAGCGATTACCAAAACTAAAAACCCTTAATGGAGTTACCGTATTCCGTGATTTTAAAATGCGATCAAGCTATTTTAAACTTGAAGTGCAAAGCATTCGTAACCCTATTAAATGGTAAGTGGTTAAATAATCAAGTTATCTACACCCTATTCGACTCGGAAACCATATAGAAAACGGTAAACCTTATTCAAAACGGTTTCCGTAATAATAGGCTTTAGCATGTTATGTTATGCTTACCATATCATAGGGTAACAGTTTAATAGGGTTACCCTTTGAAAAGGCTTAAGTAAATAAAGGGGGTTTCCGGTCCTTGTCTCAAGACAGACATAATTCTTACATACATACATACATATATCACGTTCGTATCCCTTACGGGGTAGACAGAGCCTAAGGTAACAAAACCTCACACCATCACCATTAGACGTCATTCTTGCGACTCAATAACTTTAGAAATTATTTCATAGGTGGTGCATCCAGAAACACGTCAAATCCTAGGATCCAACCAGCGAGGAGAAATTTGCATACAAGGCCTGGCTGTGATGCAGGGTTACTTAGGCGCTGACGTGGATTCTCATCTGGATGAACAGGGGTTTTTTGCAACGGGCGATATGGGATACTATGACGAAGACAGATATTTATACGTTGTAGACCGGCTGAAGGACATTATGTTCTGCAATGATGGATTTGAGGTTGGTTACTAATTTTATTTTGCCAGCCTATCGCAATTCAGGCAATCCTTTGGGACACCGGCCTTTCACAAAGGTTGGTCCTTTAGTTTAGTTTCCGTATGTCTCAACTCCAGAACTCGTCTACTCTACCCCAAAGGTTATCGAATTTGCTATTGTAACTTAATGTGACCAGCTCATTGGTACTTCTAACTACCCATTTAAATTGTCTAATCTTCACACCAAGTCCGACTTACACTTGGTCAGTTTTATTTCTTTGTGTTAAGGTGTCTCCGCTAGAGCTAGAGTCAATTCTGCAGCGGCACCCAGGAGTGCGTGAGGCAGGCGTAACGGGCCGGCCCGCGAGAGTCTGCGGCCAAGCGCCCGCCGCCTTCCTGGTGCCGCAACCTGGCGCTCAGCTCTCCCGCCAGGACATACTTGACTACATGTCTACTCAGGTCTGTGATAATTTATCAGCGTTTTGTCTGATGATTAGTCAATCACAATGCAGTTGCCGGACCCGAGTATGTGCCCGACGACACCCCTGTCTTCAACTTTTATTTTCTCTAAGGCATGGATATAAGGCATGGAAGTTCATGTATGCAATACATATTATTATGTACTTCGAATTTCAATTCAAAATTTGGCCTCCTGTCGTTATCATCACTCCTCGTTCCGTTACGTTTGTTAAGTATTACCGTGATTACAATTGTCGCAAACACTAGCGACCTTTTTATAGGTAATTTGATATCATACGCTGTTACCTATATAAGTTTCAACGTATACTTAGTAATCGGATGTTTGATTACGGAATTTTATACTTGCAGGCATCACCGTTCATGCAACTACAGGGCGGGGTGTACTTTATCTCGAAGCTGCCTAGAAATGCGCATGGAAAACTCTTACGCCGTCAATTAAGAGAAATGCTAAATGAAATGGAATAATGAAATTAATTTTGCCCAACGCCCACGTACCCGTAATCGCATTCATTATGTTTTCCTGCCTTCTTCCTATGTCGTTTGTCAGAAATAAATTGTGAATGCGATTCTCTACGCTTAGCGTAAGTTTTCGGTCACAAATTACATCTCAGCCGCGTTTGTTTTAAAATGTGTACCTAAACTACCTAATACTACGAGAACAGTTAGTCTCATTCGCAAGTGGTGCTACCGATATTTCCGTAAACATGAGAGGTAAGGCGTTCGAGACGTTTTTTGTGAGACATCTCACAATTCTCACAGTAAAGGCTGATTGCAAGTGCGTTAGACAGTATGGCGCCGGGCTTTCTTGGCTAACTTACTCTATGGTAGGCAAGTAACGTTATTATGAATTGATCAATGAATGAATGTTGTATTATTTCAATCCAAATATACCTAAAAACAGATCGTTAACACACTTAAACGATTAACTTCTAATTCAGCTTCTAGTTCACAGATTCACATACTTTAGCATTCGTAAGAAATAACGCGGGCCTATTCATACAAAGTAAGCTTATCAAAATAAATGCTCGTAATAAATACACGGTGAAATTCTCCCGTATTCCTAACATGAAATGAACGCATTAACTTATCTCATGAGATACAAGTAATAAGTATACAGTAAATTAAGCTTAACTCACCTCATACTCCTGCTGAATGCGTTTGTTGGTATAGACGTCACTGTGCGTACCCACATGATCAACGAATATCAATTATACCTACTACAGAACCACAATACTGTTATCACGGCGGCACAACGTCGAGCACTGGTACACGGACTGATAATTTATTAAATGATTCCGAAATGTAAATGGTATGAATATATTTATGTAGTAGTGTGTCAACAAATACAAGTTGCTGTGAATATTTACTGCATGTGACGACACTGGGTATAATTAAAAAAAAACAATTACTATCGGTCTCAATAAAATGTCATATTATCTCGATCATGTTCACTCAATGCTTCCACAAACATAAACACAATACAATGTATATTTTCATTAAAAAATCCAAAAGAAGACTACTAATTTGAAGTTCATTAACACGTCTACGCCCGAAACAGAAATGAATTAAATTAAAAGCGTTATACTATCACTATATCTTTCGTATCAGTGAAAAGTTTGTGATATCGCGATAATCGCGATAAAAACAATAGTACGTAATTATGGCTATGCATTTGGTAGATATATACATAGTTACTGACGAATATGATATGGATACTTTTAGCCAAATTGTAAGGTCTATGTAAAGGTATTGTAGACGATGGGGCACTGGTTCCAATAAAACACCGTATGTTCACACTGAAGACTGACTTTAATGTAGAAGCCGTCAAGTAACGCTAAACACATACAAACAGTTTCCAAAAACAATATGAAAGATCACGTGAAACAATTTAGAAGCGACCCGCGATTCGCACTGCGGATGCAAGCAGACTGACCGGTCGGTTGCATCTTCGGCGCACGCACATATACCTATTAAAAAAACCAGTACAACTGAACGCGTCGCTAACAGGTATTTAGTACCTATTGTAGTACCGTAAAGGTACCTATTGTAGTAGGTCGTATATACATTGTTATTTTACTACGAGATATACTAACATACATAACTAGAATCCTCCTCGTAAGTTGCACATATTTACGAGTATTGTACTCCTAAAAAGAAACTTTAAACATTAACTATGAGAAAAATCAATTAAAATCTTGGATTCTTAATTCCTGCATAAAAATACTGTACCTACTGACAAGGAACACGACAGTTGGTTGCGGCTACGAGTATAACGTATCATTTTTATTGCTTTCAAGCGACTGTTTGATATGATCGTTGTATTGGGTTTGGGAGTCGTAAAATGAACTGAAGTCGTTTTATTTTTGAATACTTGGTACTAGCTTCAGTGAGTAAGGCCCGGTTTGAGCTCACCTGGTACGAGTATATTAGAAAACGTACTTGCATCAAATAGGAGAGCTACGTTACGAGAACCCAATCCATATAACTAACAGCTATATGTATAATTTGCTACCAAATATGTTCCACGTGAACAGTATGTCAACGTCACCAACAGGTAAGACCTATCATTACCACCAAACTAACACATTTTGAGATCAAATATTAAATAAACATACCACCAGTCTTCAGAAGTCATGACTGTCAGTTCAAATTTGGACTATACCTCCATTTTATTCACAAAAAGTCTAGTAGCGAAATATGAACAAACTGATAAATTCAGCTACCCTTCCTTCAATAAGCAAAAAAGGCAGCACTATATCACTATAACTATTTCATTCTGCACAGGTGATAGGAGGGTTCAGAAGGAACTAACATTTCATTTGAAACGCTAGAGTGTAACAGGTATACCAGGTCGTGGGCAGGGTTTTGTTTAACAAATATACATGTTATGCTAGCCAGGTTTTTTTCACAGGATTTGTATTCTTACACTAAAAGCAAAGGCAAAATTAAAACTGTGTTGCAACAAATTGATTGAATTATCGATACTATAGATAGTCGATAGTTTTGCTGTGATAAACTGTCCAATGTTGAGGTATTGGTAAATTCAGACGCAATATGTGATGTGCTACCTACCAATCATGCTTAGCAACTTCTATACCTGTAAGTTGGCCTCGATAAACAGAAAACCTTTGTTTTATCCCTGGTCATTGTTCCTTGCCATCACGATGCTGCTTACGAGTAGGTACGAAGTAATTAACATTTTGCTTGCAGCGCTTAGCGTTTTACGCCTGATAGGCCTCATAGCAAAAACATAAGAAAAGAAACAAAGCCTTTATATTAAAAAACTTATATGAGACGTTGGTCAAGCTTCGTATTCCTCCGTATCTGATCATCGCTAGCTGAATCGAGGCCGAGGCGGCCGCCGCCCCCTCTTCCCCCCTGGCTCCGGAAGTTGCGCGTGGAGCGCACGCGACGTTCCCCCGCACGCTTTCGTCCCCCCGCTTGTGACGAAACATGCAAATTTCCCTCGACCTCTTAAGGCCACGATACAAATCGAAGTAGGTGAAAATGCGTTCGTATTCTTCCCCTGAATTTCCCTAACAAGGTCGAGGATGGACGAGACCACATAAATTCTAGCTGATAAGCGGTTTAAAATGGCTTTTTCTTGCAATGGGATCCATCTTCTGGAGGACTGGAAAGGTCTTCTTAACGTAAGACTAAGTGATTGCCTTACCTTAATCTCACTTCGAAGAATTTGAATAAGAGAAACAAAAGAAGAAACTTTTATCGTAGCCTACTTGTATTGTATCTACAGTTTTCAAGAAGATGAAAAAACACACGCATAACTATTAAGAATGAAACGGATTTGGAATACCAAGCTGGACTTTTCATTTTGCGTGATGTGATGATGCTAAAGCCACTATCCGATCACACTTAACAGAAACCGAATAAGGAACAATTAGTCGCCTTTCCAGTCGATATAATGTTAACAACCTGGAGCCATGACTGAAACTTTCGTTTCCTCCAAAAAATCCAAAACATAATTAGTTGCAAACTATTATTTTTTAGAATGTTCGCAGGAAAGGTACGAACTAAATTCTATGTATCTATCTATGCCTCGTCACGATGCGACTGAAGCAGGCCAAATAATATGTTTTGCATTAATTAAAGCGAAAACAATATAAACATTATTTTATATATCTAATTAATTACAAGTTTATAGTTGGTCCCTTACCAAACTCGGCCCGCACCAGATATAAGAATAAATGAACGAGCGACTTGCTAAGGGTGTGTTCACAACAGTAGCTACTACCATTTGCGTTTTATATGTGACATGATTAACCACTAGGCAATTGCCTGTGCAGCGGACCAAAATATCCCGAAAAATTTCCTTCGTGCAATTTAAATAGTATTTTAAACGTGCCAGTAGCAGCTTTTTAGTCCAAGCAAAAAAGAACTTCAGGTGAAATTGTAAATGCTATTATTTTTTATGTACTTGCCGATCACTCTTAAAATAGAAAATACAATAAGATACCTACTTTCATCATTGCTAAGTGTGAAAATTACTATGATTGGGATATCCCAATTTATACCAGCTAGAAAATACTGTTGACGATAAATTTATTAATCTACGAAATTAAGTAATTAAAAACTACAACAATTATGTCAAGGAATCCGCGAATTGAAATAACCATTTCTTTGAATGTCGAACGCAAGCTTGACTAACAATAAATAACTCAGAAGACTAATTTTTAATATATAAAAGTGCTGGATACCTAGTTTAATGGATTAAACGTAGATTATTAATAAGAAATTCATACTACACACAAATTCGCATTATCATGTTTTTTAATGGAATCATATGAAGTTTAGTGAACTTGGTATTTGAACTATGAACCATCATTTTCTGCCGTAACGTAGCTTCAGCTAGAGCCAGCGACATGTCTGAGGGTGATCCCCTGATAACAGGAAAGTAAAAATCGGGTCATTGCATGTGACGTTTTGAGACATCGCCGATTCGAGTTTGTTTGTAAATCCGGCTCGCGCACCTGCCTTCGCCTTTATTTACTCGAATCATGCAAGAAATCGGCTGAGCTACGCAGCCGTGCCGCAGTCATGGCCCGCCCGCCCTGCGCTCAACATAGCCCTGGCCGCCCTCGGTGATACCGCGACTGACACAGTGTAGTGATGACAAAGTGATTCTGACTCGGTTATGAAGTGAGGATGTCTCAGGCGCCGGCAGGCAAGAAGGGTGGAAAGGGACCACCCAAAAAGGCTGCGGAGGAGGAGAAAGTGGTGGCCGCAAAGGTCGCCGAAGATAAAGATGAAACGTCGTCTATCAATGGAGACAAGAAGGAGATCAAGGAGAGCAATGGAGATGTCCCAAAGCCTCCCAGCGCGGGGGTCAACATGCGAGAGGCAGCAGCCAAGGTGTTGGTGCTGGCGCAGAAGACGGAGTGGTCGGCGGTGGAGCAGACCCTCAAGGTCCTGGAGAAGCTGGTGGCTGCCGGCGGCGAGGACACCGTCACCGTGCCCATGGCGGGCATACACGATCCGGTCAGCAATTAACCCCTATAAACTCTTATAGTCCTTAGTAACCTAAATTCCAATCAAACGGCCAAATAAATAAGAAAATGGATTTGTTAACGGAGCTTTACGCGTGGGGGCAGAATAAAAAAGCCATTTTCCAGTTTTCGTTGTTCAACCTAACTGGATTACATGACTGGCGAAGGTTAGTCATAACCTATACCTACTTACTATTAATACTTTAACCGGACTTGGCCTCAATTTGCATTATTATTTATTAGACCTCAAAATTTACAGGCTCTTTTCTGTTCGTAATCTGGATGTTTTTAAAATATGTTTTAAAAATACTTTCTTGTTTCATTATTTTTATTCATAATAAACACTATGTCTACAATGCAGTCGAAAACTACTTCAATGTGATAAAAATACGTTCTTTCGTGATAGGCAGTCGTAGCAAGCCTTCCGCAAAGCGTTCTTTTATTTTGTTTTTATTATTTTTATTGCAGAAAAGCGTAATAAAATGAACCGAGTAGTAACGACGTCTGCATTCTGGCGTGTAACCAAAACTTTTCTTCGTTGTAATTTAGTACTGATTGAAATCTATGAAGAACTAATCTGAAAATTGAGGTTGTAGGTAGTCTAGCAAAGTTTCAGTAAGCCTTCTGATGACTCACAAAAACTTTAACAATGAAACAAGTGCCTCCAATACGTAACCACTGTTTAGTTGAAGTAAGAAAGGAAATGAGACCCTCGTCGAAGCACCTATAAGCTGCACGATACGAGCCATTTTACTTTGACCCAGGGCTCTCATTCTTTATATACACTAATGGAATTTGGACGTCCAGGACTTTGAGATTTACCGAGCAAAGTATCTATGTCGATTCGTTTTCTGACTATGCCTTCCTCACAATTTGTATTAACAGGCAACACTTGAATCTGTGGCGCTTCTGGATGCCTACCCGCAGTCGTCTGGCCACGCCAACTGTCCCGCCCATCACTACTTCAGCCATGATTGGCTTACACCGGCTCAAATAATTTCCAATAACAGTAATTTATCTATGTTCACAAACTTAGTGTCGTATTAACTCAACAATTGTGTATGGTTTCGGAACAAAATTGCATAGAATAACGAAGTATTATGTACCTAATGTATGTATGTATGTAATGTACGTATGTATAACTCTTTATTGTTTGTTGTTGATGTTTTTTACTCTTTCACGTCAGAACAGTTGAACAGATCTGGATTAAATTTGGAACATACTTAGACTATTGTCTGGAACAATACATAGGCTACTTTTCATCTCGGGATAGCGATAAACGAATTCTTTGGAGACAAAGTCTCGTGACTGAATATTTCTATAAGCGTATATTTTAATTTTTAATTTGGATTTTTCTGTCACTACTAAAACTTGAACCTTGTACATCCACATGACACCGACTTCATATAAAACGAACGAAAGCTACTCGTAGATAATGACTATTTACCCCCTTACATAAACACATAACATTCGGTTGGTCCTTACTCTTACTTTGTTAACAATTGCATTTGCCAGCCACAGACAAAACAAAACTTTTCTTGTGTAACCTTTTACAAATAAGGGCGAGATTTTAGACAAAAGCCAAGAATAGGTAGGAACAGCAACTAAGTATGCAGTATTACCAGCAGAAACTTATTTTGTTATAGGATTTTCCCAATAAAAACTATTAAGGTAGGTGGAAAAACTTAAGTAAATTACCTGTTGTAAGTGTGAGTAAAGTAAAAGAAAAAATGACTAAAGGCCCATGTCAGTTCTGTACACTACTACATACAACAGGTCGTTTACTTAAACTCAATCAAGTATTTTTTTCTAATTTGGATCGTCAATTCGTCTATTCGCACACATTACTCGCAAACACAATGGTCATTTACCTACTTAAGTTTTTCACCTATAACATCTTTATCCGATATGTCACAAAACACATTATCAACACAATACTTTGCCGTCTTTAGACGGTGAGTATTGTTTTATTTTTCAATACTTTAATGGCATTACTATCTTACCATAATTATAAAAATGTACAGAATTGGCTAAGTGCTTATATGTATATCTGAACTCTGTATTAATTGCTATGCTAATTCTTAACTTGTTTTGATTTAGTACGCTAGCAGAGATTTCTACATACCTGCCAGACATCATGACAGAAGGGCATGGTATCCTCCAGATAACACTAAAAGCTGATAATCTGCCGATTATGTGTGCACAACATTTAGCTTTTGGCATTGATTAGGCACTTGACATTTAGATGTTGGTTTTGTTTTTTTTTTTTTGATACACGTGCCTTTTCTAATGTTCAAATTACCGGCATCTCCTTATATTTACAGATGAAAGACGCTTAACATTTTACGGTACACTAACAAGTAGAAATGTAAAAGTATTTCTTATTTTATACTTTAATTTAACACACATATAGTTGTTTTAAGGGTTTCGTACCCGAAGGGTAAAAAAGGGGACTATCACTAAAACTCCACTGTCCGTATGTCTGCCTGTCTGTCACCAGACTGTATCCCATGAACTGTCATAGCTAGACAGTTACAATTTTCACAGATGATGTATTTCTGTTGCCACTATAACAACAAATACTATAAACTAAATATTCTAATGTCTGTCTGTGTAGGTATATAACCAAAATTTGGCTTGAAACGCGTGTCTAGATATAAAATAACCTGACACCTTGCTAGCCTATATTTTGCTTAGGAGGCAGGGCTCTGCTAACACTGGATTTCAATTCACTTGCCTAATTTGTACAGAACCCTCGGTGCACGAGTCCGACTCGGACTTGTTCGGTTTTTTTAGTGAACGTGTGGTACTAAGTATCTTGTCGCAATCTGCTAAAAGTAACCAATGTTGTGTATTAAAACTGCTCTATCTGAATGCCTTCTTAAAGCCCTCAACAGTAAAGCCCTGTATTTCATCTAAGCGACTGTCATTGTCTACCGATTGTATATCCTTTGCATTTTACTATTTAGCTTTTTGTTATTCTAGCAACGTTTCTTAGCATAAGAATGCACCGTAGTTGAAATTTTTACAGTTACTTCTCCCTACTTAAGTCTGGTTGTCACTGGCAATGCCGCCGCGCCGGCGTGTTTGCCATGATATCTTGGCAACGGATCGCGTGCAAGACACACAGTCATCTTTATCCGTTTTTACTGCCAGGAGTCAGTTTACTGCGAGATCGATCAAAACCCCTGTATGATTTGTTTTGATTTTTTGTGAGCGAAAGACGAATGGAAATTTTGTACTCCAACATTCGCGCGGCTTTTAAAAGTTCTTATCAATCGCTACGTTTTACTTTGTAGGCAGGTACTCAATTATTATGTTTATTTTAATTCGGATTGAAAAGTTTATTATAAAATTGCATGGAATTTGGAATATTCATCCTGTCGCGAACTCCTTAGTTTTGATATATTTTTTATTTTTTCCAATTGTTTTGTTTTTGAAATTTTGTCATTGTATTGGCGGTAGTTGTTGCATATCAGTAAAAAGAAGCAGTTCAGTTTCCTGATGCTCTTACTTGCTATCGAATTATCCTTAATTTTCGCTACATTATCATACAGTCCTCATATCGTACGCTTCACATCCCTTTTGTCTCTACTTTATACACTATCTATACCCGTAGGTACCTACGTATTACACGTGAACATACGTTTTCATTAATACATTTCCATATACAGACATTCCATCTGAGCACGCAATTCCGTTTCCTTCTTGTCATCCGTCATCCAACCCTACCAGGTTTGGATTATAGTTCTTTGTTACATATAACGAAATCGTGAAAGTTCTCACTTAGAACCAGAATAAAATGCACCTTGTCCTAAGAATCTTGGATAAAAGAAGTTGGTTATATTTAGACATATCTTACTCTAGTAACGTTCAATTAGATGGAACCTAAAATTTCTAAGACGAGACTGAAAAATTTGACAGCTATCGACGGGTGTCGAAAAAAAGAAGCATTTTCTCCTTCCCGTTAACAGTGCTACTAGGTTCCCTCAGGCTCACAGCGTGTAAGAAAAATGGTTTCGTCTATCTGTCTTGCCCTGACATACGGGTTATCACTCTTTTCCATGCGGTCTCGATCTATTACTATCTGTATGCATTGCATATATAAAAAGCAACTGTGACTGACTGATCGATCAACGTGCTTGAACCGATTTGGCGGTGAGCCGGAGAGCGAGATTGGCGAAGACCTTAAGGTACTTGAAGAAGTTTCGCTACAAATTGTCATTCTAGTATTTATTATATCTATGGCTATGGTCATAACGATTACTAATTCAAACTACTCATTCAAAGAACTAATAAAAATAAAAATTTCCTACATGACGTCTATTTCTGGCCGTACAATGGCCGTTTACGATACTGGCAAGCGTGCCAGGAGCTCAATTAGAAAGTAAATCTTAGCGGGCAGCCCTCGGAGCGTGGCGTGAGGGAAGTGTGTCAGACGGCGGGGCAGTAATGAGGCGACTGTTTTCCATAACTTACACATAAGTAAAAACTAAGAAGTCAACTGAGTCAATGATTTCACGGATTTCTGAAGTTTCAATTATGAAAGCGCACCTTCCTTTGCAGAGAACTCTCGCCCTGGTTCCTTGTCATAATGACGGATCATCTTCTATAGAAAAAGCGTGTATGAGAAGTGCTATTTTTTGTTTTTAGTTGAGCAATACGCAGGTCTTCTGTCTTTGGTTGAAACATAATAAGCTCGAAGTCTAAAGTCTATACAAATTGAAATAGAGCGTTTTTAAAAAAATGTGTAAACCTTTCTCCCACTCGTAAGTCATAATAATCATCCAGTCACAGAGTTCTAAAAAATAAATTAGGTAGACGTGTATCACCGTATTGAATGTTATTAGACCTGACGCACATTCCAAGCAGCAGTGCCTGCGCTGTTGTGTTCCGATGAGCAGAGTACAAACAGCCGGTGAAATTACTGGCGCATGAGGTATCCCTCTAGGCTGGCAACGCGGGTGTCCATGGCGGGAGCGATCACTTGCTCGGTTGCCGCCCTATTCACACACAAATCACGTCTACACCCCTAACGGGGTAGACAGAGCCTGAGGTAACAACACCTAAAAGCCACGCTTAGCAAGATTGTAGTCGTATAGGTGGAAAGGGGAATCAAAATAGTGATGGTTGCTAGCCGCATCGCCTATAGCTTGATTCCTAAGAATTTCGTTTGCCGCCCTATTTTGTATAAGAAAAAACGTGTAGAATTATCGAGGCAAAGCGGAAGAAAAACTGCAATGTTTATTCGAATTTAAATGCTCTTTTTAATAAAATCAACTGCCCCGCCAGGTCCGGTAAATTTGTCAATAAAAATTGTATGAAGTCGCGTTACTCATTTTATAATAATAATACATATACATACATATACATACCGTCACGCCTCTTCCCCACAGGGGTAGGCAGAGACTACTTTATTCCACTTGCTACGGTTCTGACATATTTCTTTCGCTTCATCCACAGTCATCAATCTCTTCATACATGCTCGTCGGTTTCGGGTACTCCTGACCTGACCTTTTTAATAATAATAATAAATATTTTTATTTTCAGATTAATATCCATAGATTGTTAGTTATTACATAAACTTAAGAACTAGTGTTAGTAGGACAGATTTATAGTGTAGCGTATTACAGGATAATATGCTTACTGGCTAGAATATAAGTTGCACAATTTTTCGGTTGAAATTAAACTGGTTAAGTCCTCGCCTTCTCCTCGATCGCCTCCCATTTCCGCCAGTAAACAATTTGGCCTACATAATTTCGGATGTAAATTGGTGGAGAGTTGCTGACCGTTTGTGTGTCAAGGCAAAGAAAGTTTTGCGTGCGGCTTAGCGCCTGCTTAATCGATGGGATCAATGACCTTGGCGCTGACCTATCTAATCTTCGGGGATCCCACGGTGGCTACTTTGAACGTATATTAAGGATTATTTTTGGAGGTACCCCATATTTTTAATTTATTTCGTCACACGTTTTAACCATCTGGATTTGTGGGGTTTGGATTTCAGCATTTATTTGTTTCTGTTGCTTGTTATTTCTAAGTGTCAAAGAAATCTCAAGCTAACTATACTCGGGAGGAAAAAGACTGGGTCACTTCCCATAGAAAGTTGTATGAAAAGTTACCAGGCTTTTTTTGGCCCAAATATAATGAATAGGAACGTTTTATGGAGCTTACTTTGTAGTTATTTCATCGTACTTGCTCGCAATAGTTTAAATTATTGTATATGTATAATTCTGCTAGGTATGTACTACTAATACTAATTCTATTGCGTTCAATCTTAACAGAAATCTCGAAGCTAGGTGAATTCTTGGTAAACAACAATTTACCGCAATTTCCGTTAATTTACACTAGCGAAAAATTCTGTATTATAATGACAAGCATTAACTGCCGTAACCTATTCGTTCTCTCATGAATAATTTATAAGCCAAATGTTCAGTACAAAGCAGGTATGATTAATAAACTCGAGTATTTAAGCTATAACTATGTAGAAATTTGGTTTTCGTAAGTCTCGAGGAATCCGCATAACTGTTATAATTTAGGCCGCATTTCGGAAACGTTTAACCGTTTAAGTATAAAATTCTTGCCGCACCTCCATTTTCTAAATTCTTCATTAATTATGTTGGTATGCTGAATTTAACTATTAAGAACATTAAGAGTTTCGGTATTTTGTACACTTGTGATGGAAAAAGTACGAAAGGACGTAAAAATTTAAAAGAGAAAGCAAAACACGGCAAAGATAAGTCACATCCTTGGGCCAATCAAAAGGCAAGTATGCAAAAAGTAGTCACATGTACAGATTGTGCGGTACAGTACTGGTTTCCAACCACCGCTACTCTATAGCAAATAGTAACAAAATATAGAAATAGTTATTAGTAAATGATTATATAAGTATTGATACAAATATAAACTAAACCACTGTCATGTATTACTAAACCACGATGAGAAAGATATTGAAAAATCTGTCATTCCATATATATATGACGTATGACAGATTTTTCAATCCCTTCCTTATCCCGGTTTAGTAATACATAATGTTGGTACCATCGAACAAATTGATTCCTGACCCACCGTAGAACGTTCTCACAGTAAACGTCACCATGATTTTCCTTGTCAATTCAATGTAACGTCACTATGACATTTACTGTGAGAGGGTTTCGCAGTGGGCCAGGAATCAGTTGTTCATATGCATCAATAAACCGGGATAAGAAAGGGATTGAAAAATCTGTCACTATACTTACGTCAAAATATAATTATACGGAATGACCGATTTTTCTATCTCTTTCTCATCGTGGTTTAGTAATACATGACAGTGGTTTAGTTTATATTTGAATCAATACTTTTGTAATCATTTACTATTTACTATTTCTATATTTTTTTAATATTTACTATGTGTAGCGGTGGTTAGAAACAGGTTTATAGCCACAGCTGATCGAAAACAAACAAAAACCTAAAGTCTTACGTTAAAAAAATGTGGTAGCATGACCTTCAGCGAACATACAAAATTCCGTTTTACTTCTTTTATGACACTAATGATTACACCGTAGTTACACTAATAACAAACTTTTTACTGCCCAGACTTACAGCCTTTCGGAACTAGTACGAGGGAATTACTCTTTATTTATTGCAGTTTCCACTTGTTTCTTTGTTCTGTTTTATGGGGAAATTATAATTTTACACATGAGTGACTTAGTGTTTTTGGTGATTAAATAAAGGTTTTTCTGCGAAAATAAAGGCGTAGGTTGATTGATACAATTTTTTTTCGATGGGCATTCGAATGTGATCTTCATAACACAGACTAAGTTAACTATTCATGTTTTTATTAGATTTCGATCATGCTTTTAGCTCAAGTCTTCAAAAAGATTCACACCAAAAATGTTTGTCCCATTTTTTTTGTATGTTATTATAAGTATTTATTTACGAAATCTTCAAATTCACGTGGTCGGTAAAGAAACTCAAAACAAAGTAGGTACTACATTTTTACTTGCAACAAATTCTTAAACTGAATTTAACGTTATTGCTAACCAGTTTATTTTCATCAATTAATGCATTTTCATTAATTAATTATTGTTATTAGCCTCGATTACCCGCGCGTATATGACGGTGCAGTTTACGAAACCTAATTACATAAATTCAACAACGTTTCAGACGTTTCAGTTACATCAATGGCTATCGCTATTGGCTTTACTTATATCCATTAGAGACGTATTCTTGTTCTCGCTAAGCCTTCCATTCGGCTATGCATTTTTAGCTTTGGGATCGGGACACCTCTACCTAGTGTAAATCTTGGATTTGATGAAACGGAATGACAAAAGCTATACTACCTAACGTTTTAAATTTTTAACTTGTTACCTTAATTATAATTCATATATATGTAATGCGAACTCGTTTTATTTATGAATCATTTTCACGGTATTTATTTTACTGCAAAAGAAAATTTCGATTTAGTCACTAAAGAGTTCCATACATTTTGACAGTACTAAATCGAGTTTATCACTAAATGGAAACTTTATCCGGCAAGACGGCCTTAGTGTAATTATCAGCAGCAAGTAACCAACAAAATCGTTTGCGATAGCATTACGCCTTACACAATCAGGCCAAGGGTCAACACTTCAATCAGTTCTAACAATTTGAGTAAAAGGCTTTACACAGCGGATATTGCAATGCACAGGAAGCGTCCTACCACGAAAACGTTATTCGCGGATTCAGGACATGCGGAAATTAGCTGGTCGTAGCGAGGGGTCGATTAGGGTCGATTACTCGATGAAAATGCGCTGGTAAATTTAATGGTCGACGTTGTCACCGAGTGATATTGTAGCAGAAATGTATCAATAAATGCTATTTCCGCGGCATAATCTTTTCGAGGTTGAAACTTTACTTTGCTGTCAGAAATGTTCCACAGTCTGGACATCAGACAAATGATATGAGATATGAACTACAGATACAAAACTTTTTCAAACAGCTTATTGTATCAAATTAAAAGTTTATTTTGCAAATAGGCCGCAAAAGGCTCTTTTACATGTCTCATTTCGAAACCACCAGCGGTTTCGGAAAGACCACAGTGCCAAGAAGAATGCGCCGCAAGAGACTTGGCGGAAAGTCATTTTTGGAAACATAATTATCTAACGCAAAAGCTTCAGAGATGTTGAGAACTTGAGAGTTGTGACTGTAGAGACAGTTGATGGAGAATTACAAATACATAAAGGAAAGCGAATTGTAATTACTATTATATCGATGACATCGTGCTCTTCAATTAATTTATTTTTAAATTCGTGAAAGTAATTTCAATTCTTGAACATACATCAACCAGCTTGAACAGTAATCCACTTAACCGTTCGCAAATGTAAGGTTATTTCAGACTAAAAATACCAATGTTTCTACCTTAATTGTATCTATGTCGTTAGTTTTGTGGCTCCGCTCCTTGATAGCGACTACAAATGCTAGATATGGGTGTGTCTAGTCTTTTAGACTTGTCTATAATACCATGAGCGTTTAGGTCCGATTTATAAGGTCGCCGTCATTTGAACAAATTAACATTCAATCCCTACTAATATTATAAATGCGACAGTACATCTGTCTGTCTATCTGTCTGTCTGTTACACTTTCACCCCTTAACCACTGAACCGATTTCAATGAAATCTGATACAGAGATTTGCATAATTCCCGCGGGATAGCGATAAGCGAATTCTACGCAGACAGAGTCGCGCGCAATTGCTAGTTAATGATAATTTGACAGTAGTTTCTGGGATAAGGTGGAGGGACTGGTCCATTACCGTAAATTTTCTTTATTGACTTTAAAAAAAACTACCTATGCTATTGCTATTTCGAGAGCGTCACAACAAATTCTTTCTTTTGATAAGTATGTCACACTGAACAGACTGCAAAACTTTTTCTTTAGATTTTCTTATTTGCCTGCCAAGTGTTAAAATTTAATATATGTACTTACGTTGCTTCATCACTACATAGTATAAAATAAAGTCGCTTTCTCCGTCCCTATGACCCTATGTATGTTTATATCTTCAAAACTACACAACGGATTTTGATGCGGTTTTTTTAATAGATAGGGTGATTCAAGAGGAAGGTTTTTATGTATAATTCCACGCAGACAAAGTCGCGGGCAGAAGCTAGTATAATGATAAAATGAGGTTTTGAGTCACAGAAATACGCATGTACGTATGCCAAAATTCAATATCGACCTATTTGATTCCCCAGATAGGCACCTACGGAACTGTCAGTGCGGGAGTGCGACTCACATTCAGGGAATACAAAGGAGCTAAAAACTAACGAGTACATGTAATAAGTACCTATCACACTGTACGATTCAATAATTTAAAAGCTTTTTAAATACAAATGGCAAACTGTATTCTGACCAACAAAGGAACGAAAACCGATTGAAAATGTAACAATGCCTACGGCCAAAGTTACGAGTAGGTACCTATGTAAAATAGAATGAAAACTAAACTGTTTTAGCTAAGGCCATGTTATGCAACCCTCTACGACTCTTGTTAAAGTCCTCTTTTTTCGAATGAAATTTTGCTGTTAGCCTCTTACAGTAGGTCCAGTTTACGGAAAGAAACAGAACAAGGGCCCGATTTTTGAAAGCACATGTGTGAAAATACCACTCGAAAGTGGTATAAATCTGTTTATATCTTCAAAACTACAGTTCTAATCAAAGTTTTGACTAGTTCAAAAGATTAACGAGAGCTGTGATTGTCTTCTATGCTACTCGTATTTCAAATTCAGCACAATTTTTCACCACTTTCAAGTGGTATTTTCACACATGTGCTATCAAAAATCGGGCCCCTGGTTCCTATTGAGCCGACCTCGGACTTTGGACGCGAAGAGAAACTGATCAATCGGATTTTAATGTTCTATCCTTTTTGGCATGCTACGTTAAATCTGACTGAGTACAAACGACAAGGAGCTCAGTCAGGTTGTGCTATGATGGGATTTTCTTAAATTTCTGTTGAAGAGCTTAAAAACTATTATAAAGTTGTAGTGCTTTAAACTGTAAAGTGTAAAGCAAAGTGTAGAAAATAAAGGTTTATGTGAAGAGTGGAGAAATCATTAGAATAATTGTTATAGCAAGGCCGCGCTCGCACTCGGAGCCAATCACTTCAAGAGGGCTGCTAATTCCAAGACGCTCATGTTACAAGTAGAAGCGATTTAAAATTTAGTGTCTATTGCTGCCATGAAAGGAGCTACAGTCGGCAACATTTTTTTACTATAGCCTTAAAACTTTGTGAGAATGGAGATGCGGGGAGATCACGCCAAGTTGAGTGTATTTTGTTTAACCTGTGGCCTGACAGCTTTTTATAGCTTACTAGCTGTTCTTTTGCTAAATTAATATGGCCTATGACACTCACATATAACGGTATCTATTGGTAAAAGAATTTTCAAAATCGGTTCAGTCGATCCAGAGTTGACAACGTCACAAACTCGCAAACTTTACCTTTTTATGTTCTTAGTATAGATTTAGCTAGCTTTTGGCGTAAATACGCCAAACCGCCAGCTCAACACCTTCTCGCATTTGTTTTCCCATCCCCTATAACCTATAACTATTTATGTATAATTTGCAGCGAAAAACATGAATTAGCTAAGCTAGCACAATTTTAATTTTTATCATGAAAACAATCCATATCCGTCAAAATTATAGTTTATTCAAGAAACAAAAAGACATCACACATTAAATTCAACCTGCCCTAGAATTGGCAGCAAATATATTTTTTAAATTTTAAATCGCTTCATCTAGGAATTTGAGCCACAATACAAAGCTCGGCTGTGCTAGTTATCTGCACGGAAGTTAAAGGCAGCGACTCTAATCTGAAAATATTAACAGCGATTATTCCGTTAAGAGCCGCCGTGACAGCCTCAAGGACTATTAATGAGAAACATTAATAAAACTATGCAATTTACTGAAATACTTTCTTGTCGTTAAACAAAGTGAGTGTTATTAAATATGATCAAGCCAGTAGGTTAAAACCGTTTACGAGTTAAGTTATTGGGGGAAAAGTGTTTAACTTAACATTTAAAGTGAGAAAACGTGAATAGGTAAGCATACCAGTGGCGTGGCGTCCATAGAAATCGATTCCCACCGGCTTGCCTATTGTAAGCCAGTTGGGCACTTGTTTGTGCAGAATTAGAGGAAAAGGCTAGTTAAATTCCCTTCCGCTTGCCTTCTGATATACATGACGCCACGCCACTGGTACCTACATAATAATATCGTATAGTCTCCTGCGGCCCAAAGTCAAATTTTGGTTGTTGCATTTCAATACTACTATTGAATTGAATTGAATTGAAAATTTATTTTGCAAATTGGCCGCCAAGGGCTCTTTTACATGTCTTTTTGAAACTACCAGCACATTCGGAAAGACCATCATTGCCAAGAAGAATGCGCCGCAAGAAACTTGGCAGAAAGTCATTTTTTCAAATAAAAATACAGTAACAATACTTAAATTCTACTTACATTAAATACATTTATATAAGGGATGTATAAGGTCCCCGAGCCTTAAATTATATTAATCTATAAATAGTAGAGATGTATAAAGTCTCTACTGGTCAAAATAAAAAACATAAAAATAATAATAATAGTAAGTTCAGTGGAGGTGTAAAACGCCTCCACCGTCAAATAAATTAATTGGAGATGTCTCCAATGTCGCAGGAAAAAAAATATATATAAAAAAAAATTATGAAATATACATTTCATGTCAAGTAAGTAACCAATAAGCTTTTGGATTCCGAAGGCAAGCTTACGTCTGCCGCCCCCAATGTTGGCTTTCACTAGCGTCACTTATGTAAAATTCAAATTTCTCTTTGACAATTGTCCTTTATTTAGGACGTTGGGCGGCAGGGGACCGAACGAAGCACGCCAAAAACCTCCGATACACTCTAACAGCTTAATAAATAAAGAGTTGCGATATGCATGTTTTGAGCCAACTGCGATAGTACAAGGTCGCTTGTACTTAGTTTTCTAAATTAAGGAAATCCACCGATTTGACGTTAACTCCCGGTCTAAAACAAATATTTACTAATATTAACGTCTGCCATCTCACCAAAAGTCAGACGTCAGATCAGACGAGTTTGAACGTTGCAAGTAAATATTTACAGGAGTTATATTAGCAGACCACAAGATTAGCTACAATTTTAATTGAAACATCGATGTTGTTTATGATGCAGATCAGCAGATTAGCTTTAATCTCCGTTTCGTTTTAAATAGGCAACTGGCATGTGTTCTTTAAATGTAATCTCACGCTGTAAGATCTTTAGAAAAGTCATGAATTCTAAAAAATCACTATGTAGGATTTTTTGACGTTTTGCTTCTCTAAGGCGATTGAACATCAGACATTCCAGCCAAAAGTCAGAGTGCAGCTGTTGCTTGGTAGGCACTTGGAGTCTAAAAGAGATAAAATTGATGACTCGAGCCTGCAGTGTTGCCGTTTGGTTCCGTTTCTTCCGTTTTTCGGAACTTTTACTTTTGACACCCCCGCGGAACTTCGGAACTTTTCAGAACTTTTCGGAACTTTTAAGGACCCGGCAAAAGATAATTTTTCCTGTTATTAACACTATAAACAAAAATATTATTCCTAATTCCTATACGATGAGGTAAAAAAAGTGATTTTCAAGGGAAGCGACCTGGCAGCACTGCGAGCCTGTATATTCGCGTTTTTCATTTATTTATTTAAGTTCACTTCTAACTGTAAACGTATTTTGGTCTAACATTGTGCCAAAACCAGTTTGCATCTGTATATATATACCTCTATACCTACATAGAACTTACCTTTTTTGGTTTAGATAATCACAAGGCATTATATCGTGTCCGCAGACCACCGGCATGACACCGCTCATGTACGCCGTGAAGGACAACCGCACGTCGTTCGTGGAGAGGCTCATCGAACTGGGCTCCGACGTAGGCGCCAGAAACAATGTGAGTATACAAAGGTTTTTTCTTCTTCAACAAAAGAAAACGAGTGAGACGGTACAATCGCGAACTGGGACTGCTGAGCCACTTCACAATTCAGCCGTGTCATAATCAATGACCGATGTTACCGACTAGCTGATAGCTATTCGATTTGCATTACTCGGCCAAGTTACGTTGGTAAAGTAGCTTAACAATCCCGGTTCGCGACTGTACACCATTCTTGGACCGCAACACCAGATTGCATATGAGTTGCCGGCTTAGAGGACTAAGTAGAGGGCTATAGCAGTAGTTTCACAGGCTGTCTTACTCTCCATGCCGGAACACAGCAGCGCAAGCACGGCTGTATGGGGGCAGGATTACTGAGTAAGATGGTGGTAGTGATCTAGATGGACCTTGTCCATGGTCCTACCACAGTGTTAGTAAATTTTAACCCCCATTATTATATTATAATACATAAAAGTTACAAAACTATTATTACGAGAAAAAATATGTTTTGAAAAATAGGGATACGTTAAGGTGACACTTCAAGACAAACGGATTTTAGTTATTAAATCCTAAAATTAAAATCACGGAAAGAATCAAGAAGGCGCGAATTCGTTTCTGACGTCATCTGAAACTTAGGTACTTAAACAAACTTTATTTATTCGGGTTTCTTCAGCACACATTGCCTGCAAATATACTACGCGCTCTACATGTAGTTCTTTACTGTTAAGCCGCCAAACTATATCCATAAATACAATGCAAATGAGCTGCTTAAATCTGGCGCCCATAATTTTGCATGTTATGAAAAAGGAAAAGTAGGTGTAATATCGATTGACCACACGATGTTAGGAGGTACGAGTAATTTAGAACACACGAGTAATTACGACCTTACGTCTTGGCAAAGTGGAACGATGGAGTAATTTGCTGTGAGCTGAGCTACTCGTGGTGCAATGTCAAGCCTGCTTTCCACTAGAATATTCTTTTTTCTATCTTATTTACAAGAACGGCAAAGGGATCAATGCATATACAGCCAAAGTGTGGTGAAAATAATACTTTTTTATTCTTAAATGCTGTCTCAGTCAATCTCTTCTGTCTATTTTGTATCGCGAACCTTCTATACCTGTATACAGGGGAGCGCGTCACAGACTTCCGTCTCTCGGCTGTTCTGTGTGGCCTGCGCCTAAAACAGTACGAAAGCATCTCATGTAACTTAAATTCTAAGACATAAAGACGGCGGCGGACGACCTTGTCGACTCGATATCGAAATCGTACAAATGTTGCAATATTCGGGACAGTTGCTAAGTTCGAGGTTTTTAACAGACATTCTCAGACTTGACAAACTAAGTCTTTGTAATAATTTGTTATGATTTCTTCACGTTTCCGTTTAACAGGAATTCAAAAACAAAGCAACGCCCTCAACAAAGAATAAAAAGATAAAGAGCAATGATACAATCATGCTTTAAGAAATTCCTTTCAACTACAGCAGCGAACATAATATTTAGAAATCCGTTATATACCTACTTAAAATTAAAATACTTATCCTAGAATTCCTAGATCAACGTTTTCCCCAAAAAAATCCCTTCTCAGAATCGTTAGACCCGTTTTTGAGATCTCAACAAATGTATTTGCTTAGTGACATACAATTAATGCTCATTTAATAGTAAAGGATTTGTTTGACATTTTGTTACAAAAAATTGAAAATCAAATTATTTCTTGGGTTGAAGCTTACTTTAAAAATGAATTTGTTAAATTTATTTTGGTACAAGCTAATAAAATAACTTATAAGAGCTTCTGAAGAATTTTTTTAATTCCATTTTCCATCTATTCGCCCATAATCTTGCTAAACGTGGCCTGTAGGTCTTGTCGCCTTAGGCTCTGTCTACCCCGTAAGGGATAAAGAAGTGATTTGTGTCTGTGTGTATGTATGTGTATAAGAGCTGTATGTGTACATTGACACAAAGGTAACACCGCACACAATGTCAAGTAGCTTTCACTACATCCCAGACTTGACCTATTTCAGTGCTTTAGTTTCGACCTAAGGCCTACGTCGCAGATTGAGCGATAAGCGGCGATTTATGCCCATAACCGCGGGCCAGCGAGGCCACGCCCTGTACGATGAATGAAAACCACGTGAACCGAGGCTTAAGCTTTCTTTAATGCTTAGAAATTATGTCGCGTTGTTAATTTCTTTTATTGGCGATCGTTAAAAAAATTGTCTTGAGACTCTTGAGTAAATGTTGCTAAAAGTAAATAGGTACTTATTTATTTAATATTTTCAGGCGAAATCTAAAATACCGACTTGTTCATAAATTTACCCTCATAATCATGAACGCATATTAAGTTCCTGTTAACTTAACATTCAAACTAGAATTAGAATTTATCAATAGCAGAACTGAAACGGCTTTTTACCTTTCTAATGATGCAAAGCCTCTACGACGTAGAGCCTCTACAACATTACCTGTTTCGTAGCACACAATACTTCGTACAAAATTCTTCTATTTCCTTGAACAGTGGTCACTTAAGGATTATCCCAAAAGCAATACAATTTAAATAATATCGTCAGTAAAATATACAGAAAATGTTGTACGAGGTAATACGTTTATTTTTGTTATTTAATTTTTCATTCAAACTGTTTTTGACTGATCTTTAGTTATATACTAACTGGTGAAGTTAAACAATAACCTGTAAGATACTTACTTAACTAAAGTATTATTATCAAATTGTATTAAAAATACAAAGATAATTAAAATTACCTATGAGGACGAAACGAAAGCCGAGAAAATATGTATAAAAAGTTGCGACTTCACGATAGTCGAAGAGTGAATCTGCTCAAGTGACAATGACATCCCGTGCTAGCGAATAACCCGTGCCCGAAGTCATTGCTAAGCAAGTCCAGGGTACAAGGCAAACTGTCAAATGTAAAAAAACTGCCCTCAAATGCCTTAAAGCCGACCTATAGCACAATACAACGGAGTTGTAAACTAGATATCTTTAACAGGCAGAACATTGACCCTTCAACTACCCTCCAAAAATCAAAATGTCAAATCTTGTTTTGAGTCACGTCGCAATTGACTCATAATCACTAGTTTTTCAATTTCACAATAGTGTCGTCACCAAACGTGAAGGTGACCAATGTCACGCACGCAAGGTTCAAATTATTGCGACTTAGTAATAACATAATAATGTGGCAAATCATGGGCGAGAACGTCCTTCACTGATTTTGTTGATGACTTTACATGTAGGCGCAGGAAACTTTGTTGTGCCCGAACTTACGAAAAAACCTGAGACTGCAATTGTACGGTCGGCCAAATAAGTGGCACATCACTTTTTATCCAACTTCCTATGAATAGTCGAACTTTAAAGTTGACAGCCCCGTCCACATCGACATTATATTTAGTTATGTGCGTGGCACTTAGGGTGGCAGACCACATATCTGGCTGATACTTAGTAGACCGCCTATTGTCTACTTTGTTCTTTGTTTCTGTATTGTTTTGTACTGATTTGTGATGTTCAATAAAGAGTATTTGTATTGTATTGTATTGTATTGTACTTACCTACTTTATAAAAACAAAACTACAATACAAGCGGTTTAAATCACGATGGTAAATTTAGGACGATCCGACTAGTTTCGATCTTATCTTGGTGACTTGGTAACTTGATGATTTCGTGTAAAGTATATATCGCCGGATGACAACAACACAGATATGAAGGTGAGGTGTGAATATGAAGAATGTCCCACTGTTGTTTTCGGCTGGCGATAACCGGTTAAAAACTATACGAGGACTTTGCTTTGCAGCACCCTCATTTTATAAGGTAGCGAACCATATTTATATAGTACGATTATAATCATTTTTTTCACGCTTTTCTCTACACTGAAATATAAATTAGTTAAGGGTTTAGCGGTATGAATTAGAATAAGAAAGACATTGGACGGTCGTCAAAATATATAGCTAGAAATCCTTACAACGCATTTACTCGTAGAACTATGTTATACTTTCACAATATTAACATTTATGTTAAGAATAAAATAAAATTACACATTATCTCTGCTTTAGGACATATCAACTATTTATTATTAATGTTGGTATTATTATATATTAGACCGTGATGAGACTAGAACTAGAACTGATTGTTGTCAAGTGAATCTGTTTGTGTTAGGTAAGAATATACATATTTTAGTAGCACATAGCTGATGAAACTCTACTTTTCAACAGGACAACTACAACGTACTGCACATTTCGGCGATGTACTCAAGGGAAGATATCGTCAAGCTGTTGCTAACGAAGCGAGGTGTCGACCCGTTCGCCACTGGAGGGGTAAGACAGGCGTTCACCAAATCTGTATCTTATACCTATAAAACAGTGCCGTGACTAAATGACTGACAGGCAACGCAGAGCTTAAACCACCAGTGGTTTAAGCTCTGCGTTGCCTGTCAGTCAGTTAGTCCAGCTTAGGACCTCGAAATTTGGCAGAAGTATATCTTGAGTAGGTATCCAAGTGGAGCACTAACAAGGGATTCCCACGGGATAGGGATTAAATGAGATTTATATATTTCTCAATAACTGTAATAACTACAATCTTCAATTGGTTGATGATTGTAACACTAAAACATGTTCTCCGGGAAAACGCAAATTCCCGCGGGACAGAAATAAGTGCATTCAACTTCGGGACTGTTTTTAAAAAATATTTCACTAATAGAAAGCTACACTGATTCTGGTTGACATTTAAGAATTTTTAAAATATGCTAGTCTGGAAGTAAAGAAAAAACATAAAATTTACCAGTTGCTTCTTTTCCCGCGCAGATGGTAAAAGCCCATCGAGGGAATGGGCGAAAGTCTTAGGAATCATGTTATAGACGATGCGGCTAGCAACCCATCACTATTTTGATTTCCCTTTCCACCTATACCCCCTTAATCATGCTAAACGTGGTCTTAAGGTTTTGTTACCTTAGGCTCTGTCAACCCCGTAAAGGATAAAGACGTGATATAATGTATGTATGTGTGTATTATTATTTCTCGGGATAAAAGTAGTCTATGTCAATCAAAAACAGTAATAGCTTTCTAATAGTGGAAGATTTTTTTATCGGTCTAACTGTAGGATTCACTTATTTTTATCCCATGGGAATTTTGCATTTACGCGAGTAAAAGGTAGCCAATGTCATTCAAGAACTTTAGCTTTGTATTAGTGAAATTTTGTTTTTTAAATCGATCTGCGTATCGTAGAATCCTTCTACGTTAATAATTATTGCAGAATATACTATCAACATCAGTTCTTAAGTCTAATTCTACGAGGACGAAGTCGCGGGCAGAAGCTAGTTGTTAATATACCTTTTAGTGTTAAGGTCTCTTAGGTCCGTCGGGTCCCAGTGCGCACAATCTGTACAAAGAACTAACAAAGTGATTTCATTGACACCACTGGGGGGAGGGCGACAAGCTAGAAGCTTCCTCGCACAGCGTATCAGCATTGCTATACAGCGAGGAAATGCTACCAGCATCTTCGGATCTATCCCGTGCGGGGCTCTATAGATAGTATAGATACATTTATTTTAGTACCATTTTAGTTTGTTTTTCTAAATATTGAATTTATCAGGGTTCTTTTTTCAGTTTAAACTATGTTCCCAGCTTAAATGATCATAAAGCGATTCCACGAGTAATTCTATCCTCATATCACTACTCGACCAATCATGTTCAAGAAAAGACGCGGAATAGTTATTTGTTATGCAAGGCTGCAAAGTGTTTGTTTGGCGCGAGTGCCTGAATTGAAACCCGAGCAAGCGAAGGATTCTATGATTGAACCACGAGCGAAGCGAGTGGTTCAAAAGAAGAATCCTGAGCGTCGCGAGGGTTTCAAGGCACGAGATACTAAACAACTTTGCTGCCGAGCGAAACACAACATTTTTTCACCTCACTACAGCGAGAAAAATGGTGGATGAAAGAAATCAGTCTAATAGTAAATCAGTTTTTTTTATTCTTTTTCTTCTAAATAAGAAAGGTAAAAGGATCTAAGCCCATACAGCCTAGTCTAATAATCTAATAAGTAAAACTATTTTTCTGATGGTTCTATCACATTAATTTCTTGTGTATTATACTGTTTTATCATAAACCAAACAACAATTTTGGTCAACTTTTCGGTTTCCCGACGAGCAATCTCTAGTCTTTTTTTTTTCTAATCATAGATATATTTTTAAAAAGAAAGTTAAAAAATCGTACTAACTGGACTGAATTAAAAAAAGGGGCTGCGTTCTGAATTTGCATCATAATATCTGTTTTTTTCTGCTTGGTTGCTATTTTTGTGGTTAACCACAAATTAAAATAATTAATAAAAACCAATATCATTTTTTCTTTTAGCAACGAAAGTTAGCAAATCTTGAAAATAACTTAGGAAGTAACGGATTTTAAAATAAATTTATAATGGATACCGGATCGCGTTTCTGAACGTGACATTATGTTTTTTTTTATCGGATGAAAAAGTTAGGGGTCTGATAACAAGTTCGACATTTGAAGTTCGTATTATTCCGTCCTTCTCATTCACCTAATTAAGTACTATTCGTATAAGCGAGACGACAACATACGAAGTTCAAAGTTCGAATTTCTGAGTATATGAGTAGGTGGGCAATGGTGGTCATCGTCACGTTCGAATTTCAAAAACCTTTTCCACGCAAGCGGGGAAAAAGCAGTTTTCCACGCAGATTTTGAAGGAGAAAGACAGTCTTTTCGAGCAAGTGAGGTGAAAAAATAATTACTTATGAAATAAAGAAGTGTTCTGAGCCTGCAGTGCGGGTTTGGCTATTGCCACTATTAAACAACTCGAACATACGCGTTAATGTCTTAATTGCTATGGGCAAATTGTTTGATACTCTCAGTGTTAGAGGTTAGTATCTAACAAAAAAATATTGAATCAGGCGTTATTTAAGCACTTAGAAACCAGAGGAATGAAAATATGGGTATAGCACAGATCTAGTTATCTTGCGCGTGTGGTGGCAGAGTAGCAATGTAACTAGTTTTAATTCGTGTACCTATCTAACATTATTCGGATTGTTTGTCCGTGTAGAGTCGGCAGCAGACTGCGGTCCACCTGGTAGCCAGTAGGCAGACCGGTACCGCTACCAGCATCTTAAGGGCTCTGCTTACGGCTGCGGGAAAGGACATACGACTGCGAGCGGACGGAGTAAGCTATCTCTCTTCCATTTTAAAGTAGGGATGGCAGTTGGCGACAAATCAACAGCTCCCTGCGAGCACTGGACACGGCGGCTGGCAAGTATATAGACATTTGGCGACCTTTTCATTTCAATTTCGTTTAAGATTTCGGTTCACTGACCTAAGAATGCAGCCGTAGACACACAGGTACTTATCAATTTTTATAATGCAATTCCTAATTCATTAAAGTTATTCAAACTGACGTGCAGTAGCAATTTATCTTGCGTCTGGCGAATAAACCGCAAATGACAGACGTTATGCAGATTCCAAATTGAAGAAGTGAACGACGCGCAACATGAGCACTTCAACTTTACTCCATTGCTGAGGAAGTTTATATTGTATAGGATTGTGATAGAGTCGTTGAGCTGCGGGTAGACGGGTGGTGCATCGTTAGCGGATCGCGTGCAGCGGCGTCGCCTGGTACCGCCGTCCCGGCGTTCAGGAACTACCCCCCAAAACGCCCTCCAACTGTAAACAAATCCCTCACCCACGCCGCACCCGAAACCGACCCACGTTGTAAATGAATAAAAACTAATAAAACTTTTACATCAGTCGAGCTCTCGCGTACACGCACAAAAACTCTGGCAAATATTAATTATTTGCGAGAATCTTACAACCCGCAATCAAAACAGCGAAATACTCAAAGCTGCAAGGACATGCCGCCGTAGTAAACCGTACCTCCCCCTGCGAATAGAAACAGCTAATTATCCGTCGAGCTTTAGCCTACGAGCAAACGTCACAACGCGAATTTACAATGCAAATTAGGCGCGGAATATTAGTTACAACGTCAGAACTGAATTTCAAAATTACTAATTTTATTACAATAAGTCTCAGTCAGTCCCTGGGCGCGACCAGGACGAGACCTCTCTGCCATGCCCTGTCCCGAGCCTGGGCTGTAGGCTGGCTGCGATGGAGGACCACGTACGTATTGAGCCCGTCAGCGAGCCGTCGTTACGGACGGCAGTTGTTTCCAGTTTGCATGCATCGGAATTGAATGAGCAGCACGATATTCGATCGATTTTGCATTCCCTGTACGAAGATTGCACATAAGTTTGCAAGTATTGTCTGTGGTGTGACAGTTAGCGGCCGTTTCGTGCCGCGCCTCGCCGCAGCCGTGAGTAGCACTGCAACGTATGGAGACTGCATTCACTTCAGTGCGGGTTTGGCGCGACCGGTGGCGATAATGTCTGACAGTGGGGCAGATGCTCCGAGAAGTGCGAATCTGCTGCGCAGCGGTACTCGCAGCCCGCCGGGCTCGTCGAGCCAGCAGGCCAAGGATCTGCAGAAGCTCGAGCTGAGTTTTATTGAGTTGAACAAAGAGAAAGCGCGACAGAGGGAAGAGAGGGAATGGAAAAAGCTAATTCGCGACCTGGTGTTGCAGAGGGGCAAGATCCCGCTCCTGCTGGCAGTGGAGGCGGGCAACCAGAGCATGGTGCGCGAGCTGCTCAGCGCGCAGACCGCCGAACAACTCAAGGTAAATTACATTCACTATTACGCCTGACTCTTTGAAAACCGCAGTGTCAGTTTCCGACATGTGTATTCTGCTCATTATTATTTATTAGGCGCTGTTTCTGTTCCGATTTGCCAATCTAAAAACGATTACACTAAATAGCGTCGTGATGAATAATTTCGTATGCCGTGTTATTTTAAAATTGTAATTCAACTTTTTACTTGCTTTACTTAGGTATGAGTAAATAATTAATAACAGCTAGCTCATCATCTAGAAACGATATATCTTAAGGTAAAAGGTTTTTTTCTTTGCACGATCGGAACGCTTCCATTCGTCTTTTCTTTCGCTACTTTTACACCTACCCAACAAACATCATGTTTATTTGTAGGCCTAAAATGTTTCGAAAAGAATAATAAACGCGATTTCAGATTTTTCTTGCATTGCCTTGTTTCGTATTCCATTGTTTCAAAATTCCAAATTCCAAATTTATTTTTGCAAATTGGCCGCCAAGTGCTCTTTTACATGCATTTTTTGAAACTACCAGCGCATTCGGAAAGACCATCATTGCCAAGAAAAATGCGCCGCAAGAAACTTGGCAGACAGACATTTTGTCAAAATAAAATACACTAGCTACTAACAATACTTAAATTAAATACATTCATAAAAGGTAGAGATGTAAAAAGTCTCTACTAGTCAAAGTAAAATAAAGTATATGCAAAGAAAGAAAAAAATATATGTTTCTGGTTCTGTTTCTTGTTATGTTTGTTTGTTGTTGAAAATTTTGTAGTTTGGCTTCTAAATTATTAACCCACTCTTTAATTTTAAGCTTTTTTTGTGTGGTTTCCAATTCCTGCGTACTTAGTTACTTTTTATTCTTTTTATATATACATTTTCACGCTAAGCATACTTTTGCATTAACACTTTCCTTATGCTCACGTGTAGTCGTATAAATAATCGATTTTCTTGCATGTTAAGTTTTAAGCCTGTGTTGGAAGATGAATTAGAAAGCCACAAATCACTAAGTACAAAGATTCTAAATGTTTTATTGCAGTTCTTTAATAAAAGCATTTAGTAATGGATGGCACAGAGCAGAGTTCACCAAATTACAAGTTTAAAAACCTAAGACAGCGGTACTTAATTTTATCTTGACCTGGGAGGTTACCATGAAGTCTGAATGCGATTCAATTCCGTTTCAGTTTAGGTTCGCTCGCTGTCAGGTCCATACTAATGACAGCTAAAACCTGAACTGAGTCGTAATTGAATCGCATTAAGACGTCATGGTAAGGCCCCAGTTTGTTGTTGTTGGGTCAAATCTTGCAAGTAAAAGTTGACCCACTTGTATTAGTCGGACTGCGTTGAAATTTGGTACATATTATGTAGAAAGGATGACACTACTAGTACAATCAACAAAAAGTAAAGTCAGCAAAATAATTTTAATATACCTAATTTTGAAGTCGGTTAAAAAGATTTGAGTTGATAATTCATGATTCGATGACTTTTGGAACAACAAACAATTGTGAAGTAAGCAAAAACTATATTTCAAACCAATATTTTCGCATAACAAAATTTCGTCGTTCAATATAGATTCGTTGTTAAATTTTACGACCAAGAAATGCTAATTACGTATACCTTATGAATAAATTTGTTTAGTGACAACGTTTACACGCTAAAACATTGAATTAATTTATTCAGTCTAACTAAATATAGGTAACTAGCTAACTGAGACCACTGTTTTATAAAACCAGAAAAAGTTGACTACAAGAAGTAAACTACAAAAATTGCAGTAATACTATAAAACACAGCAATTAATTTGAGCTAGTGTCTTATGTTAAAGTGAAAGATTTGAACCCTCTTTCATGCGAAAATTCTAAGCCTCTCTCCTCGAAAATTCTAAGCCTCGAAGATATACTTTTTACACGTAAAGGTCGATTTACATCAAACGAGCGAATGCTCATTCTATCAAATTTATTGTGCACAGCAAAAATAAAGGGGCACTCTCCATACAAAATTATATGAAAAGCGACCCGTTATTTTTGCTTGACACAATAAATTTGGCAGAGTGGGGATAGAATGAGCATTCGCTCGTTTGATGTAAATCGACCTTAAGAGAGGGTCACAATTTCGATTCGGTAGTCATATTTTTCAAAAAAACCTTGTTTAAACATCTGAGGGTTACTAGCATCCAGAAGTGTAAAAAAATATTCGGTGTGTTATATTATCAGGCGTCAACGCCGGCTGGTGACACGGCACTCCACCTGGCGGCTCGGCGACGAGACGTAGATATGGCCAGGATCCTGGTGGACTACGGAGCTGCCATTGATGCCACCAACGCCTCTGGGATGACGGCCCTGCATATATCCGCTGCTGAAGGCGACGAGCCCCTGGTCAAATATTTTTATGGAGTCAGGGCTAATGCTGCAATTGCTGATAACGAGGGTAAGGCGTTTGATTATTAAATTACTTAAATTCATAAAATTTTTAGTAGGATGTTTTAATTTATGTATGTAGGTGAAAATCTTAGGTATGTTATAGGCGATACAACTAGCAACCCATCACCCATTTCCCTTTCCACCTATATGCCCACAATCACGCTAAATGTGGCTTTAGGTCTTGTTACCCTAAGCTTTGTTCACCCCGTAAGGGATACCACATATAAGGGATGACACGTGATTAATATGTATGTATGTTACCTTTAAGTTTAAAATTACAAAGAGTTGACAAGTCTGATTTCAAAACATGATTATTTCAACTGTAATCTCCTTATTTAAATTCGTCTTTGAAATATGCTCGTTTAGTGAAAAAGAAAAAGAGAACAATAAAGTACAGTCAAAACTTAAAAATAACTTAAACCTAGCTAAAACTATTATTAAAGATAAAAAAATCTCCCAAATCACCGCCAATGGGAAGGGTGCCCAGAAGGCTGGCAGCATTGAAATTGTTTCAATTGTTTTATTGTTTAATTTCAGATCGGACTCCGATGCATTTGGCTGCCGAAAATGGACACGCAGCCATTATAGAGCTGCTTGCAGACAAGTTCAAGGCTTCCATCTTCGAACGAACCAAAGACGGTAGCACACTGATGCACATTGCGTCTCTGAACGGGCATGCTGATTGCGCTATGATGCTGTTCAAAAAAGGCGTCTATTTGCACATGCCCAATAAGGTAAATTTATTCTACCTTACCTTGAGAAGGTATATGATAGTTTTCTATCTAGTATTTTACTATTCGGATATTTTCATTCGCCGTGTGTGACTAGCTTACGACCACCGTATCAGTATTTAAAGACGAAGCCTCAGTCGTTAATAATTATGACATGGCCGACAGTGGTGGCAACCCCTTTGATACGGCTGCTATACGGTGAGAGTAGCTACTAAGTATATGTAAGGATGAGTTTTCGGAACTGATAGTGTGTTTCTTGTGGTCTGAACAGTTTTATGATATTTTTTTTCAGGATGGAGCTCGAAGCATACACACAGCAGCGCGCTATGGGCACGTTGGTATTATCAACACACTCTTGCAAAAAGGCGAGAGCGTCGACGTCACAACAAATGTAAGATTATTCTCAGTTACAAATTCAAATTGTACAATACATAATAATTTGTGACAAATTACCTTCTTATTTGCCAAAATAAGTTTATTTATCTCATGTAAATTATACTAATCAAAAATCACTGGGTCTTTTTATGGCGTCTGGATACCTCGTTTTAAAAATAAATATTAATGTAGGTAGTCTAGTGAATTGATTATTATTTCAGGATAATTATACAGCTCTTCACATAGCAGTAGAGTCCTGCAAGCCAGCTGTAGTGGAAACATTACTTGGTTATGGAGCAGACGTACACATCAGGGGAGGAAAACAAAGAGAAACGCCGCTTCACATCGGTGCCAGAATACCTGAGGGTACTAAAAACATATCCATAGTGATTATAAAAAATGGTAAATAGAATATAACTAACTAAATGGTAATATTTTTTATGTTTTAGGTGATAAGTGTGCACTCATGCTATTGAAGTCAGGCGCTGGACCAAATAAGGCGACAGAAGATGGGATGACGCCAGTACATGTTGCAGCTAAATATGGAAATTTGGCCACCTTAGTCCTCCTATTAGAAGATGGGGGAGATCCGTTAAAGAAAACAAAGGTATAATTTAATAATCATACACGCATTCTCCATTAAGTTAACTTCAAAGATAAATCTGAAGTTAAAATTCCTAAATGTTTTAATTTCTCAGACTGGTGAAACACCCCTTCATATGGCGTGTCGGAGTTGCAAGCCTGACATTGTACGGCACCTCATTGTGTTTGTAAAAGAACATAAAGGAGAAAATGTTGCCACCTCTTACCTCGATTCTGTAGATGAAGACGGAGCTAGTGCACTGCACTACGCCTGTAAGATTAAGAAAGAGGAAGTCAAAGTTCCAGCGGCTGACAGAGAAGTGGTGAAGTGCCTCATAGAGAACGGAACTGATGTTACGCTCATAACAAAACACAATCATGAAACTGCATTTCATTTTTGCGCCATTGCAGGCAACAATGACGTCATGACAGAAATGATTACGCATATGTCGGCTGCTGACGTTGGTAGAGCTCTTAATAGACAGAATTCTGTAGGTTGGACACCTCTACTCATTGCTTGTCACAGGGGACATATGGAACTCGTTAGCACTTTGCTGTCCAATCATGCCAGAGTGGACGTTTTCGACGTAGAAGGCCGATCAGCCTTGCATTTGGCAGCAGAGCATGGTTATCTACAAGTTTGTGACGCATTGCTGACTAATAAAGCCTTTATTAATTCAAAAGCCCGGAATGGAAGAACGGCTCTACATCTTGCAGCAATGAATGGATATGCGCACCTAGTAAAGTTTTTAATACGAGATCATAATGCCATGATTGACGTTTTAACGCTGAAGAAACAAACTCCTTTACATTTAGCAGCAGCTAGCGGACAAATAGAAGTTTGTAAACTCTTACTAGAACTTGGGGCTAATATAGACGCCACTGATGAACTGGGACAAAAACCAATTCACGCAGCAGCGCAGAACAATTATTCGGAAGTTGTACAGTTATTTTTACAGCAACACCCGAATTTAGTAATGGCAACAACGAAAGACGGTAACACGTGTGCTCATATAGCAGCTATACAGGGTTCTGTAAAAGTGATCGAGGAACTAATGAAATTCGATAGAACTGGTGTCATATCTGCTCGAAATAAGCTAAATGATTCGACGCCGCTGCAGCTGGCGGCAGAAGGCGGGCACGCTGACGTGGTGAGAGTCCTAGTAAGAGCCGGCGCCTCGTGTACAGATGAGAACAAGGCTGGACTCACTGCAGTGCATTTGGCTGCTGAACATGGACATACCAATGTTTTAGATGTAATGAGATCGACAAACACCTTGAGGATATCAAGTAAAAAACTTGGTCTTACGCCGCTACACATCGCAGCCTATTATGGACAAGCTGGTAAGGTTGCCACATGAGACGTATTTCCCATTTCATTTTTTTGTTTTCTTATATACATGTTATTTAATACAATCTATTTTTTATTAATTTATGCAAACAGAAACGGTTCGGGAGCTCCTGTCTGCCGTGCCGGGTACTGTTAAGTCAGAAGCTCCAACGGGGGTGTCACTGGTGCCAGTACTGGGATCGGAGTCTGGCTTAACACCACTGCATCTGGCAGCATACAATGGCAACGAAAACGTTGTCCGGCTTCTACTCAACTCTGCCGGAGTGCAAGTCGATGCTGCTAGTACCGAAAATGTCAGTGCAATATAATTGAATAATATTACATTTTGGTAGATATTTATAAAAAAAATGTTCCTAAGGTCACGCTTTACCTTCGTTACAGGGTTATAATCCTCTTCATCTTGCGTGCTTCGGTGGACACATGTCGATAGTCGGCCTACTACTGAGCAGATCAGCAGAATTACTTCAAAGCACTGATCGACACGGAAAAACAGGCTTACACATAGCTTCTACGTATGGCCATTATCAGATGGTAGAAGTGTTACTTGGACAGGGTGCAGAAATTAATGCAACTGACAAAAACGGATGGACACCATTGCACTGTGCCGCGAAAGCTGGCCACTTGAATGTTGTTAAGCTTCTTTGTGAATCCGGAGCGTCGCCTAAAACTGAAACAAACCTAAACTGTGCGCCTATTTGGTTCGCCGCGTCTGAAAACCACAACGACGTCCTCGAGTACTTGTTACACAAAGAGCACGACACACAATCTCTTATGGACGACAAACGATTTGTTTACAATCTAATGGTATGCTCTAAGAACCACAACAATATACCGATAGAAGAGTTTGTGTTAGTTTCGCCCGCACCTGTTGACACCGCCGCAAAATTATCCAACATCTACATTAATTTATCTACTAAGGTAATGTCATCGTACCTTGACATAGTCGAGTTAGGTTAGGTACGTGACGATAGCATCTGGTATTCAACATGCGTTGTGTTGTGCCCTTAACAGGAAAAGGAACGTGCCAAAGACCTGATCGCCGCGGGGAAACAATGCGAGGCGATGGCCACGGAGCTGCTGGCGCTGGCGGCGGGAGCGGACTCTGCGGGGCACATCCTCACCGCCACCGATAACCGCAACATCGAGTTCTTAGATGTTCTCATTGAGAACGAACAGAAAGAGGTCATCGCCCACACAGTTGTACAGAGATATCTTCAGGTAAAAAATAGGTAACTTTTTCTAGGACATATTTAATAGTACAAGAAAATCGTGTCAGAAATATGTACTACTGTTATTTTGAATTGTTTCAGGAACTCTGGAGAGGGAGCCTTAAATGGACGGGCATCAAAATAATGTTCCTTTTTTTCGCATTTATAATCTGTCCACCAGTTTGGATGGTGTTTTCTCTTCCAATTTTAAAATACAATAAGGTTCCAATAATTAAGTTCATGTCGTATCTGACTTCTCACATTTACCTCATGATATTGTTAGCTTTAGTGGCGATAACGCCTATTTATAATTCTATATTTAGGGAAAGTTTAGTACCACGGTGGTACGAATGGATGCTGCTTATTTGGTTAAGCGGCCTGCTTCTCTTTGAACTCACCAATCCCAGTGACAAATCGGGATTAGGTTGGATTAAAATAGCAGTTTTATTATTAGGCATGATCGGAGTAGCCTCACATGTCGTGGGCTGGATATTTGTTGAAAAAAAATATTGGCCAACACTAATGTATTGTAGAAACCAGTGTTTCGCCTTATCATTTTTACTAGCTTGTGTCCAAATTCTGGATTTCCTCTCCTTCCATCACCTCTTCGGCCCTTGGGCCATTATCATCGGTGACCTCATGAAAGACTTGGGAAGGTTTCTCGCAGTTTTAGCTATATTTGTGTTTGGCTTCTCGATGCACATCGTCGCGCTGAACCAGCCATTCAGGAACGTCTCCAAACCGGAAGACGCAAAATACGCCAGAACTGTCAGAAAGAAACTGTTCTCCGACGGTGAGTTATCATCTTTTGTGTCAATTTACCATTACTCATTACTCTAACTGGATTTTGTTTTAATGTAGTGTAAGTAAAATTCGGGTATGTAACTGCAAAAGATATTCTGGGGTTTGTTGTATATACCGTTATTAATACTTATTGCCTGTTAGATTCGAATCTTCGAACGAAACGACAAACAAATGATGCACAATGGATAAGTACCGGGGAAGTCTACAGGAGGAAACAGGGGCCGTCGATTGGGCGTAAGTCCGAGCTAGAGAACAGCAGTCTACATGTGCCACTCTCATACGATGATCGCATATTATCTCGATGTGCTTCTTTTCTTTTCTTTGTTTTCTAATGAGTTAATGACCCATGCATCCGCTTGACAGCTTGAATGTTTACCGTCACATCGAGAATGTTATCATCGTTGATTGAAATTAATGTTGCATATGTACTAGTTAGATTATTGTGCTGCCATGCAACACCAATGTGGAATGTATTAGGACGTTGTAATATATGAAATAGTCGCTTGTTATAACTCGTACCTACCGTCGAAGATACGGGTACAAGTTATAACAGCGAAAGCGGTTTAGATTGTCTTTATATTGTTCAACCCCGTACTCAATGCATATTCTGCTTCACGAGAACCATGCGCGCGCTTTATGGGACCGTTTACTATAATGGAGTTGACACAGAGCATGCATTGCGCGTCACAACTCTAGATTTAGTGGAATGAGTGGCCGACCTCACGCATTTGATGGAGCAAGTTTTTTTGCGCATGCCGTGGCTGGCTTATGTCCTGCGTTTACATTACACCGGTGTCTTGGCTATCGAGACACCTTTATGTTTCGGATATGTTTGGCTGATTGTCCTCAATGTGGCGCGCGTGCCCACGCTGTCCTTGTCTGTGACACCTAGCTGACGTAGCGGGACGGGGTAGATTGATGCACCGGCTCTATTCATTATCATTTACTGGCTATGCTCTCGTGTCCTATGAAGACTTCTAACTAACTATAGAAATCATATTATTAACGAACGAACGAATACACACACACAAATAGTTTGGAACCGAATATTATCAGTCTACCCCTTCCTTCCTTACACACAATCATTCCATTATAATATCAGATTAATGCATCCTTACTAAACGTAAATTTCCATTTCTGTTGAACTTTTTATACATTTTCTTTTTGTCACAATGAACGGACACAGAGCATACTTATTTTATTATCACTGAGCGCTGCATCAACCTAAACCCATTTGTGTCTTTGATGTTTGAGTAGAACCGTTAAAACCGTGGTCCATTTGAGTATTGTCTTCTAGCGACGTTGTCGACGATCGAGGCGTTCGAGAGATTGTTCTTCGCCATTTTCGGCCAGACCACCTTGTCGGACCTGAACTACGTCTCCGCCCTGCGGACCGCGTGGACGCAGAACCTCTTCAAGTTCGTGTTTGGCGGCTACTTGCTGATGTCGGTAGTGGTGTTGGTTACACTCCTCATTGCGATGATGTCGGACACTTACCAGCGCATCCAGGTAACTGCGTGTGTCACCTCGCGTTTACATTTGTTCGCAGTGACCATGAACCCGATATTTGCGTTCGAGCTTCTGTTCTTCGCGGTATTCGGGCAGACGACGACGGAAAACACGCGCGTGCACCGCGACAGCAACATGCAGCCCGCTTGGACCAACTATCTCTTCAAAATAGTGTTCGGGATTTACATGCTGGTGTCGGTGGTAGTCCTCATCAATCTGCTCATCGCTATGATGTCAGATACGTACCAGCGCATCCAGGTAACGTCCATCGGACGCGAACAACGTACGCTACACGCATTTGTAATCTACACGCTACAAGCTAACAAAGAACATGATTAAAGATGCGGTGAAATAAATTAAAGAATTTAAATAAATTATTTGATGCAGAGTTTCCATTATGTATGATGTGATGTTTAACACAATACAAAGCAAAAATATTACCATTATTATCTTGTACCTAAATTCCTACTGAAAATAGACACTTATCAAATTCAATACAATAGTAAATTGTACAATAAACCTGTTCAAATTTATTTCTAAGCAAAGAACAGAAATGATGAACTTGTTAAATTAATTGCTAAATTTAAAATTGTTGTGTTATATAATTCTTATTAGCTTACTTACTTGTACCTTATATTATCATTTAGGTATTATGGCCCTTGATACAACTTGATTTAAATATCGTTAATACTATAATAAGCAAACCAACTGAATTGTGACAAACATACAAGACTTCCTATTCCTTATTTCTGTATTCGTAAACGGCGGAATCGAGTGAAGGCTATACCCATAAAAATAACTTATCTTTGAATGTTACAGTTACCACAAGCAGTTCCTTATTAAAGCAACAAATTACAAATAAATAAAAACATTATTTTATAGTTACCTACTCAAGCACTGTAGGTACTTTAATGGAACCCTGATTTATATTTATTATGTACATTATGTTGTATTTTAATCTGCATGGTACCAATGGGAAAACTCATTTAAAATACGCAAATAAACATGAACATAAATTAAATACGAACTTGAAACAGATCGGAATTATTGCTAACCACAAAATATTTGAGAACTTCTCGACCTCATAAAGACTTACGGTCGAGTTCTCGAGTAAACACCGACTGTAATCGGTTATTCATTTTCTTTTCTTTCTAACATGTGTTTTTTATCTAAAAACAAGTTTCTCAGTTGTATAACATCTTGCGCTGTTACAGGCTCAATCAGACATAGAGTGGAAATACGGGTTGTCGAAATTAATTCGAAACATGCACCGGACCACCACCGCCCCATCGCCACTTAATCTCGTCACCACGTGGCTGATGTGGCTCATACACAAATGCAAGGTAAGTCAACGTAGACCTTCGGAGTCAACGATTTGAGAGCTCTTGCCGGGTTATCTTTCGATGTTCTGAATAAATAAACATTAGCCCGATCAAGGCGTGCCTACATTTTCATAATCCAGAAAGATTTTCTGCGGAAAATGTATAACTTAAAATCGTATGCGTTTAGGGACCGACCACACAGGTGCGTAAAAGACTTTAAGAAGGTGCGATTACGCATCAAAATGTAAGAAGAAACGGTGAAAAAACGTCACGCCTACGATTCGTCACTGCGTATACGCGGTGTGGTCGGTCCTTAATGATTTTATTATGTACAAGCTGTTTTTTTTTAATTATGAAAATTGGAACTAACGCTGACTTAGGAACAAACATGCTAAACGGTAAAGACGTGATTTACGTATGAAATTTATATTGACTTGAGAATTGTAAATTGTGAACATCGATAAGTTCTTACAACCTTGCTTAAGAGCTATCAAGTTGTTCTCGTCACAGCAAAGCAACCTTCCAAGGTACTGCTTACTGCTTTACCGGAAGATCTGTCATTGTCTTTACATCGAACTGAAATTATTCGTAAAACAATTGGAAGGTATTGGCAAAGTGCACCCAACCATCAAAGGTGATCCTTTGTGGATCCCACGCAATGTTCAATAACCGTAGCCGTCACCTGACATATAACATTATCACTGCTATACCCATTAAAGCTACAATCAAGTAATAGAAAAAAATCTACAATGAGATACTTATACTCTACTCTCCACAGATTATAATACTCGACACCAATTGGCGAGATCATCACTTAAATTTTTGGAAAGTTCAAGAAATAAGTCAACTGGCGAATTTGATTGCAAACAGTACACAGTACACGGCACTCGCACATTACCTTGATCTCGTCAGTTGCAACCGCACTCCGATTCCCTGAGCCCTACGTGGTTCGAACTATTAGGTCTTTCAGATGAACCATATTGTATTATGGTCAAATTATGCTAAGCAAAGCGACGATGCACTTGCACATCATTTAGTGATGCTCCATTAACATATTGCACGCAGGATCGCATAAGTAAGAAGAAGCGTCCAAGCCTGGTGCATATGATTGGATTGCAGAGGCAGGACCAGATGAGCGCACGGACGAAGGCTGGAGCCAAGTGGCTATCTAAAGTAAAGAGAGGTCAAGTTGTACCTAAAGGTGAGCCTCGCTACTTTACATTTTCCTTGTGCAAATAACATGCAGGTCAAATGGTACTTGAAGAGCATTAAAGATAAATCTACGCTAACGTTGATTTTCATAATTATGTGTGTATGTATGTATAGCTCTTTATTGTGCATAAAACACAAGAAAAGATGAATACAGGACTACACACATGCACAAAGGCGAACGTATCCCTTAAAGGGATCTCTTCCAGTTAACCTTTGAACGATTGACAGGACATAAGTATTAAGCAAGAGTAGACACACAGAAAAAGTAAAAAAACCGATCGAAACCTAAAATAATCCTAGATGCCTAAATTTTAAATAATGTAGGATGTCTATACTAATATTATAAAGAGGAAAAATTTGATTGTTTGTTTGTTTGTTTGTTTGCATTGAATAGGCTCCGAAACTACTGAACAGATTTCAAAAATTCTTTTGCCGTTAGACAGGTACATTATCACTGAGTGACATAGGCTACTTTTTACCGCGGGAAAATACCTTTTCCTACGGAAAATTAATTTACCGCGGGCGAAGCTGCGGACGGACGGCTAGTAAATAATAAACTACACATAGCCAATCACCAATTCACTAATTCTTACTAAAATGCTGCGTAATATATCCACTACTGTGTTTAAAATTTAATTTTACATCTAAAGCTAGGTGCTAAATCAACCTCTCAAGAATTTTAATCAATAAACCTGAATGAAAATGTTTTTCAGAGTCAACACGCCTGTCAGTTGTGCATCTGAGCCCGTTAGGTTCTCAACTGAGCTTCAACAACATGACAAGGATAGAAAATGTAGTAGACTGGGAGATAATCGCAAAGAAATACCGAGCACTGATGAGAGACGAACCCGAAGAACTTATCACTAAGGATACCGATGATGCAGACGCAGCGGATGACACTTCTGAAATAGTACCCAACAACGTCGGACCCCCGACTTGAGATAACTGAACTCATAATGACATTAAGATTTCACGATTGAATTGAAAGTGTGGAACTTATATATTATTATGTAGGTAAGACGGTGATGTCAAAGTGCCTATGAAGAATACATTCCTTTTAAAAATAAATTAAACCGCAATGGATGGTTTTTTAGAGTTGTGAAAAGACTTTTTTAAAGTATAGAACCGTGATTGAAATACACGTAAACACTATAATATTATTTACCGCATGTTTATTTTCACCGATATCAGCGCAGACCGCAGTTTTCTTATTTGTGGTGTCTAGTTATAGGTAAACAAATGACAATGGAAGGAAATCTTGTAAATATCAATGCATTTTCATATAGAAAATTACTTGTAGGTACATTTTGATTAGTATTTAATTTAGCACTTAAGAATAAAGCAATAAGTAGGTTAAGTTACCTATGTTAAGAAACCGTTTTTTCTAAGATTAATAGTTATTTTTATTATTACGGTTGCAGCTAATCTGCCACCAAGATAATAAGGTATTTTATAACATTGACCGAATGTTTGTGATAGTGAAAATCATATTTTTCCATGTAAGCATTGTAATAAATTCTAAAGTTAGCGTAAACTAATAATTAAACTACTACCTACTTAATTTACTCAATTAAAACACAATGATATTTTTGTAAATAAACGTGTTGTGCATTTGTGTACCTACTTGTATTGTTTTAAATAAAATCAATGCATTTTTATTACATAATTCGGTGCTATTATTTCTATACTATCTCACTGAGAACATATCCTATGAGACCAGAAAACATCACAGTGTAATAAACAAGTACGAGTGTGAGGCATTTGAAAGGTAAGCCATATACATACACTTAAAACAACAATAATCTCACGACGTAGCCTTTGGTTGCGCATCTGGTCGCAAAATCAGTCAAGAAAGATATAAAATATTTTTACAATATTGTCAATAGTAGATACAGCCAGCAACATAGACCTGTATATACTCCTGAAACCTCACATCCAGGTAACCGGCACTATTGGATGGCCATTGAACAATAAACGAAGTGTAAGCCTAAAACCAACAGATGGTTTTTTTAACTTGTGTTGAATAGATACAAAATCCCACACTGGACTGAATTTTTTTCAAATCTACGGTTAAGTTTGTTTCAGTCCGTCATTTAATTTGGTTATAGCTACGTTTAGTAGGTACTTTTATAGTTTACAAATTTGATTGATATTACAGCGTGGGTATCCAATACGAGCAAAGAATTAAACCAGACATACGTATAAGGTTTAGTGACGTAATCTTTACTTAACAGCATATTTTAAGTTACACTTAATTGAAAGCATGTAATTAATTTTTGAAAAAGTACCGACCAGCAATGTACCGCAAACATGGCGTAACTATCAAAACAGGATATTGAAACAGCTGACAAGTAACTGTCAACGAGCCTTACCTAACATTAATATTAACTTTACATTGCGGGCTGTATTATTTTGTATGGAAAATTTTTACGTTGTAATTTTAAATAATACTAAAACTAACCACCATTAAAATATTCGCTCGCATTGGATTTACACGCTGTAGGTACGTAAGTAGAACTCGTTGCACGGGACCTTTTTTCAATAATTAATTAACAAAATTAGCAAACTTCACAGCCACTAATGTTACTGTACAGCTAAAGCCATCTCAAGATAATAAAATCGTTATATAATTCTATGGTGTCCATGAAATATTTCTTTTTGTGTTAGTGATCGGATAAACTTGGATTGAACGTTACTCGTAAAAATATGTTAATCGAAATTACTTTCAACATTTGCAGTGTCATATCAGTAGGGTGCGCTGGCGCGGCGTAACGTGCGCGGGAGTGGTTCGATCGCGCGGCAATTCATATTGTGAACCTAGCTCGAGTGCAACATAAAAATGTTAAGTGAAAATCTGTGGAGACTATCCCTTATTTTAATAGGTTGGTAAAACTTATTTTTTAAATTGCATTTTAAATAACCAAGACGTTTTTTCTTTTCCTAATGACTTCATATTTAAAGCGGATTGTTATTAAAAATAGAATTTATTGTAAATTATTTTCGGGGATAGTGATTAACAGCACGGTTGCAGATTAACTGCATCATAAAGTTACAAATAATAATTGAAATTAAAATTTGTTCCATGCTGGTCTGGCAGTAGAGAAAAATCATAGAATGTACCAGTTGCTTCTCTTCTCGTGCAGATGATAAAAGCCGGAATGGGTGAAGATCATAGCAATCATGTTATAGGCGATGCGGCTAGCAACCCATCAGTATTTTAATTCGCTTTTCCACCTATACGCCCACAATCATGCTAAACATGGCCTTTAGGTCTCGTTACCGTAGGCTCTATCTACCCCATAAGGGATAAAGACGTGATTTAAATGTATGTATGTACGTATGAAATTAAAATATCTACCTCAGTTTTCGTCAAATAATATTATTAAATTATACGAGGGCCACACCGAAATGATCGGGAATTGAGTACCCGGGACTGAGTTAGCGTAAAACCTTTTTGGTGACATGAGTACTAGCTACTTACGATCAAAATGACGTTTATAAAATTAAAAAAAAGTGTTTTTTTTTTATTCTCATTTAAACTTGACAAGTCGATGAGCAAAATGGACCTCACGCGAGAAAATTTTCGCGCCATAATTTACCACAACTTTCGTCGCGGGTTATTGCGAGATGAGTGTATCGCTGAGCTTGTATTTATTTATAATGATGAAGCATCAAACCAAACAACAACATATCGTTGGTATTCAAAGTTTCGGCGAGGTCGTTCCTCTCTCAGCACCGTACCTCCTACCGGTCGACCAAAAACATGGGTAACGGCCGAAAATGTGGCGGCCGTGCAAAAAAATATTTTAGAAGACCGACATATTACCTATGAGCAGATACGAGCGACTATGGGCATTGGAATGACTGCAATTCAAAAGATTTTGCACGATGGACTGGGTGTCAAGGAGCTTGTTTCCCGCTGGGTGCCTCATAATTTGACTGAAGAGCAAAAGGCGGCTCGTGTTGATTGATGCCGCTTTACTTTAAAACGGTTTAATGGAGGAACGTCAAAAGCCGTTTATAACATCGTCTTAGGTGACGAAACATGAATTTATTCCTATGAACCCGAAACAAAACGTCAGTCGGCAGTTTGGGCCTTCGAAGATGAGGTGAAACCAACGAAAGTGATGCGTTCCCGTATCGTTTCTAAGAAAATGATCGCATCGTTTGATTCCAAAAAGGGACATGTGACTACAATTCCACTACAGGAAGGCAGAACGGTTACAGCAAATTGGTACACCTCGGTTTTTTTACCAGAAATGTTAGCCAAATTCCGTGCAGGCAACGCTACTCGTCGGGTCATCTTGCATCATGCTAATGCGAGCTCTCATACTGCTCGCAAAACAAAAGACTTTAAACGGGGAAAAAGTTGAGTTGATGTCTCATCCTCCTTGATTTTTTTACGTTCCCCAGAATTAAAGATATGTTGCGTGGTCAACGGTTTAAAGACCCTGAAGCGGCAGTAGAAGCTTATCAATCGGCCATTTATGAAGCAGCTACTTCCGATTAGAATTCTTGTTTCAAATATTGGCTCCAAAGAATGCAAAAGTGCATTAATTGCAGGGGACAATACTTTGAAAAACAATAAAATATAATTTAGGTACAATATGCGTGTAGTTTTTTTTATTCCCGATCATTTCGGAGTGACCCTCTTATTAACTTTTTTGCTCTACATATTTAGGTAGGCTTGCCTATTTTAGAAACATTCGACGTAACATAACGGTGTTAGTAAATCGACAAATAATAAAAATTTAATTTACGCTAAGGAATACAAACCGGACTAATTGAAACTATTCTTACAAGCACTGTTAGTACCTATGTAAGTTTGTGTTTAAATTATCCGCTTCAGTTTTCCAACCGTTTTGCGCCCACTTCCAGAAATCGGATTGAATTTTGATATGCATAATGGGTATGTGTATAAGTAACTTAATACATACATACATACATACATATATCACGTCTTTATCTCTTACGGGGTAAACAGAGCCTAAGGTAACGAAACCTTGAAGCCACGTTTAGCATGATTAAGGGCGTATAGGTGGAAAGCGAAATCAAAATAGTGATGGGTTGCTAGCCGCATCGCCTATAACATGATTCCTAAGACTTTCGCCCATTCCCTCGATGGGCTTTTACCATCTGCGCGGGAAGAGAAGCAACTGGTAAATCCTATGTTTTTTCCTTACTCCCAGACCAGCATGGAGTAAACTAACTAACTTAACCATGTTGTTTAGTAGGTAGTAGAACACAAAACTCACGATAGTTTTTTTATTAGTTCGATAACCCAACTCCATCGCTTGGAATAATAATTCGCCGCAGAAACGTAACGAATAAGGTCTTATACTGTGAAATTCGATTTTCGAAGTTCGTTTGGTGGCGTTCCGCTCATACTAATAGACATTCATTTGAGAGTGAGAGAGATGGTATGACACGAACTTCGAAAAACGAATTTCGGAGTAGCCCCCAAGAACTACTCGCGTTTTTTACAACACATGATGCGTGAGTAAAATACTGGCACGCGGCTTGCCTGAGGGTTAGCAAATATTACCCTTGCAAAACCTTTTGGATTGTTCTGTTCGACGGTAGAGGCTAAATTCAACGTAACGAAATTAAATTCACCGAAAACTATCCCCAATTACCTACATAGACGTTGAAATATTTTCATCTACATTATCAGAATCATATTTACGAGTACAGTACCCGAGCCATAAAGATTTCGGCTAATTTCGGCTTGGTAGAGCGTTGTCTCGCTCTAACTTACGTGACGGCAATTGTCTCTTTCCAAAGACCGAAGTGCAATATTTATTGCCGCGGACTGTGTTTTTATGGTTAGACATAAGTTTACCACTGTCAGATGAAGGGTTAACCTAAACAACGATCATTAATAGCAGTAACAATAACAATGCTTTATTGATTTAAAATGTGTTGTTACAATAAGGTTAAGACCTCCTAGTAGGTACTTTAAGGTACCTGTGTTAGCAGACCTCGCTCTTCCAAAACATCATTAAGAAGACTTCTTTGCGTTTTTGTTAACTTAATAACCTAATTAAGAAGCGAATCAGGTTAATGTACCGTATTAATTAACATTTTAATTAAAAATAAGTCAGTCGCGTGTGCAACCCTTACCCAATACAATACAATCCAAATATTCTTTATTGAAGACCACAAATTGTTGTTGTATGTTTTTTTTGTAAATAACTATCTCCTTCGCAGCCACAACTACCTACGATGTAAACAATTTGTGGGTAAATATAAATAAATAGCGCCGCTAGAGGTGCTGCTGATTTGCCCTTGCCTTGGAGTGTCAAACACTATTACATTATTTTATAACCGTTATTTGCCTCTAGCAGCTCTACCAATTTTGTTTCTAGACTGTTTTCTGCCAAAAACTTACGCTAGAGGCTCTGATTGAGAAATTAAAGTGAAAACGATTACTTTAGAAGATCTGGCCAATCGCGAAGCTTATTTATTGTGACAAGTTCAACGTATAAGTGATTTAGCAAAATAAGAAAAAAACAATTTAGGTACCTACACCATCGATTGTCATTTTATGTTCTGTCGATATTTCAATTGGCAATGCCTTGGCGTATTTTAGTGAACCCAGTTTGAAGTTGATCAAGCTTTTCTGAAAATCCGTATAATCAACGTATATATACCGCAATTATCTATGACGGGTTCCCGATACGATATTCCAACACAGTTTCATGCATCTGCATTAAAATATCGGATTCGTGTTAATTATATACAATTGCGTCGAAATATCGGGACCTCGTTAAAAGTAGGTAATGGCGGTCTATATCGCGTTGATAATAATAGTAATATGTCTTACGTTATTAGCCGTGAAGTTTTCTGATAAGTAAATATACTAGTACTGGGTTTATTTGTGTACTTAACCTAATTAATAATTAAATGAATTATGTAGGTACTCAAATATAATGTCAGTCAAGTAGGAAAAATACATGGTTAGTTCCTTTGACATACTTCTTCGTGTCTTACGCATAACTTGACAAGTACCTACCTAGACCATAAATTTATATTTTGCAGGTATTTTTCATATCACGCAAGCTGCTTGGCTGCGCTGCTACAATGGGTGCGTATTTATAATTTATCTAGCGAAACATGTAATAAAACACTAAAGCGAAATATGAGTCGTTTTCAAAAAAAATGTACATAGTTAAGAGGTTAATCACAACAAAAATTAATTGATTCCTTTGTGTTACGACCGTTTCACCCTTATTCCAATGCAATAAGTCTGAAAATGTTGTAACACAAAGGAATCAATTAACTTTTGTTTTAATTAAGGCCCTTAACTATGTAGGTACATGTGTTTTGAAAACGACACATATATAACAACATTGTATAAATAATACATATTTGATAAAACTGCTGGAGGACCTATCAGATTCCGTATGTCTATTTGATCACGCATATCTAGAAAATTTCTTAAGTAGTAATGACGTAGCTATGCTTTGTTATACCATTAATCACTAGCCAGCTCAACAATTCCAAATATTGATTGCAAAACGGTTTGTCAAATTTGGCTAAGGTTGTCCAAAGTGGACCAGTTGGGACAGACCACGGTTATACAACCGAGGATCACGCGTAATCATGCGTAATCGAACACGTCCACTTTCCTTGGTTGTAAACTTGTAAACAACAGACCGGCGCACGCAGATACCGGTTCTATGTTTTAATAAGATAATTAATCAGCGTAATGCTCTGCCCTCCTTAAAATGATGGAAGTGACAAGTGAAGCCGAGATTTGAGTACCCACTGTGTACGATCGCATTAGCGTGTTAAAGCTCGAAGTATTATCTTATCATATCGTCCCAACATTGTACCTTCTTTATGTTTGAAGATGTTATTTTGAAATAGGGGTATTTTGCAATAGGTACACCTATAGACTCCAGATTTTCGAAAATTGAAAATTGGCCAAAGAATGGCTTAAGTATTTCAACTCAACCGATTGCTGCTGTAAAGAATGTCGATCCAGGCCCACAAGGATTCCCAACCATTTCGATCAAAATGAGACAATTTGATACTTATAACAACACACATATAAATATATAAATACATATTTTATATATGTTTTTAGTGACCCGACAAGTGCTGGTGGACAAATTTTTCGCATTTGCACTTTATTTATATTTCTATTTTGCATTATTTTTAACATGAACATTTCTGTAGGTATAAGGTGTATTTCTGCGAAATAAAGATAATCTTACTTATAATACATACATTATAAGTACACAAAAATATGAAAAGAATTTCTATAGCACAACTAAAATAAAAGTAAGCAAGTAAGTGAATGCTTTATTGCACAGTCGACTGTAATAATTATGTATCTAGTCAAAGTTTCAAAAATAAGTATCATACGCTCTTACACCGTCGTAATAAGGTCGTGGGACATATTTTTGAGAAGTTCATATCGATACTTATTTTTGCACTTGACCGTACAAACATAAAGAAACAGATTACATACATATAAAAAATTTTGGTTGTTTCAAGGATACAAATAAATCACTAACGAGCGTTACTATTATCATATAACTGTTCAATGAACCAAACAACAGGCATGTTATTCAACACGCATCGTTTGCCCTTCATTTTGCTTTCTCAGTGTCTTGAGCGGAAGAGTTGCAATTGGTGCAATTACAGGCATTGCCAGCATGTGCAACCAAGGCTGCCGTTTAATTAGTCTGTGGCGATTCAAATTTTCTAATTGGACCTTAGTTTAATGGTATCAATGCCACTATGTGTCGTTACGTTTTTGTTTTTGTCAAACTCGAGTGATTTCGAATGTTGAGCTTTGAAATAGCTGCCTACGAGTAAGATCAAACAGGTTTGTTTGAAAATTCGAATGCTTACATTTTAATATACAGATAAGCAGTGAAACGTAACGTATAAGCTAGAGATGGTGATGATAATGATAAAACCCAATTTGCCACTCTTCGATCACGCGTGTAAAGCAACAATCACGCCTTAAGAGTAGTACTTAATGGGGGAGAAATTCAAAAAGTTTTTGTGTTGCTAACTAACTTTTATTGTATAGAAGAGACGAAACTGTTCTTTAATGCCTCAGATTTGTACAAAACGTTTTCGCTCATTACTGTATTTTTCGGACAACAAATGATTGGAATTTCTGGCTGCGTCTGCTGAAGATGAACGTTACAGGCACATATTTGCTTATCATACGAGATTATGGTCAAAGGCAAACATTTGGAAATTAAGCATGGAGGTAGAGAGTCACCCTCATATTACATGTCTCGGCAAAACCAATGTCATGTGGCAGATAAAAACAAACGAACATTAAATTATCATAAATTTAACAAGCGTCCATGAATAAGAAATTAAATGATTTCTTCAACGTCCATAGTAACACATCTGCATGCGAAATCACTGCACAAAATGAGTGAAATTTTATTCCGTTCTAACACGTGAATACATATTTTGTAACATAGTTTACTGATATAGTTGCACTTGACATTATTTTGTTGTTTGTTTGAAATTTGAGTTTTGAGTTTGAAATTTGGCCATGAGCTTTTCGATGAAGGAAAACATCGTGAGGAAACCTGCACACATTGACGGAGCAATGCAATGGTGTGCGTGAAGTTCCCAATCCACACTGGGGCCGCGTGGGATCTATAGCCCAACCCTCTCGTTCTGAGAAGAGGGCTGCACTCAACAGTGGGACATAAATATGCTGGAGATGATGATAATGATGATATTGTTAATTTCATAATAGAATATGTATAACTACATACCCAACTCTAAGATCCCCGAACCCGAACCCGACCCGAGGACCCGAACTCTACTAAGAACAAATACATTTTTCTAGCGAGCTATTAGCATTGGTATGGGTTGACTATTATCCAATCAGTGACATCCATGCGACATCTATGTACCGCAAACCGGGGTGACTCTGATTTACGGGGTGTTTTTAAAAAGTAGTTATAATGACGAAATCGTAAATTTTTATCTGGGGGCACGGCAGTGCCCCCGCCAAGTCGAGAAAAAAAAGCGGCACGGCCGTACCATCTTTTCTCGAAGCAGTTCAGGTCATTTTCGACCCCCCTTTAACTTCGTTGTGGATAAAACTAGAAGCCTGAATTTTCTGTAACCAAGCAGGCATTGTATAATTTCTGTTTACTGCTTCCAATCGATGTCTTCATCAATCGCCTTTGCGTCTGGGTACATGCCAAACACACGCCGCATGTGGACAATATCGATTTATAGCAATTTTAAAATGATCAAAGTAACTCCAAAATTATCGAAGTCGGGGTGACTTTCAGGGTTAAGGGTAGGGTAGACTGGGTACGGTTGTGACAATTTTGGTTTGATCGCCAATAATTTTGTTAATTTACTAGTTAGCTGCTAGAAAAGTAATTTAAATCTTAATTTGTACTTCTGTCTACGTAAAAATACCAAACTTTTGTCCTTAAATACGCTGTATTAATTATAGCATCAAATTTAAAAAAAAAGAGAAAGTGTCACAACCGACCACATCCCAAGGACAGTTGTGACAGTGGCCGGGGTCAGTAGTGACAGACCCATTTATTTAAATGATTCACGTAATTTTCTCCGAGGTATAGCTTACATTATATATTGTATTCATACTTTCCCGCTTTACAGCATTTAAATTTTAAAAAATCTTTTAAATTTAAACACTGTAAAGCGGGAAAGTATGAATACAATATATGTAAGCTATATCTCGGAGAAAATTACGTGAAGAATTCCAAGATTACGTAGAAATATAGGTTGATAGGAGCGAAGGGGGTAGAAAATGAAGAAACCACCTCAATGGGAGCTTATAGATATACTTAGAAAAAATCGGATAGTTCGGACATAAAAAATATATGTCACAACCGTACCCACAACATTTGTCACAACCGTACCCAACGCATACTTTCGAAAACAAACAATCGCCATGACTAGGCCAAGTAATCTACGTAAAAACGAATTACTCGTAATTAACTACTAATATTCAACTTATAACAAAAAAATATATGATATAATCTATCTGTATACAAATAATAGGAAATATTAAAAAAGAATAAACAAAAAAAAATACTTTTGACTGTTAAAAAGCAATGTAGGCTCCTGATTACGTTAGCGTCGCGCGCTGGCTAACGCAATCTGGGGACACGCATTTAGGCATGCATGCCGCTTCTTTCTCCCTTTGCACCCTTTCCCATATTCCGTATAGTTTTGCTGTTATGACGACTGTCACTACCGTACCCTGGCACAACCGTACCCAGTCTACCCTACTTCTTTGCCATACCTACGGAGTGTCACAAAAAGCATTGACTATATTTCTAATACTTAACTGTCAGCATAGTCGGTCCTTAATACCGTTACAACGTTTCATACCACTGCATTATTATTACTACCAGTACTACCTTCTTAGTAAATTAATTAAATACTTACTTTGTTTTTTTTAAGTCTTTTACATACATACATAAATCACGTCTTTATCCCTTACGGGGTAGACAGATCCTAATCAATACTTAAAGGCCACATTTAGTATGATTGTGGGCGTATATAGCTGGAAAGGGAAGTCAAAACTTTGCAGGGGTGTTCAGACTTCAGACCGACCATAATGAATATCGTCAATATTTTTTGTGACACCTGGTGTAAACTTAATAATTTACTACGTTTTAAGATCATAACTGGGCGACAGCGATTGCTCTACATACGTTGGTTGATAATTGGTTTAGCGTTTAAGTGGACTATGGTCAACTTGCGACACGTTCGCGCTTCCATCGCTGTAGTCACATAGCTACCTAGTAACCTCGATACATAAGTAAGTTCAACCAATCACGTTATATCGATGATGAGAACTAATAGTCGATCAAAGAAATACGAGTTTCAATAACCCTAAAAACTCCCGCTATAGTGCCGGTTTGCAGGGTCATTGGTCTTTGTACAATTTCTCTAAGATGATACTTATTGCCAAGGGAAGCAGTTCATGAAGTATATCGTTTTGAATATCTTGTTTGATGTCTATTCTTAGCGATCAGTAGCTATTCATTGGATCGTGTTTAAATGGCATGTAATTTGTCTTCTCAGGTATAACCTTTAAAAAAGATAATCTCTACAAAATTAAAACGATTCGTTAAAAGAATAATGATTTTATTGAAGAAAAGAAACTATATATGAAAATACAATACAATAAAATTTACGACCATGGACAATAGCGATAGGATTGTATGCAAGAATTTAATTTAAATACTCGTTACTGACTCATGTCGGAAACGTGGGTCATTTCACCCACCGGCCAAGATAACTTTTTAAATTAATTATCGAATCACTATACACATTTACACTCATTCATTTAAGTATTTGTAACAAACAATGTGGAAATATGAAAGGAACGTTTAAAGTGTTACTAATATTTCTACACGTAAGTATCACAATGGTTAGGTAACTGTCAGTGGAATTTTCCAGAAATATGACATGACACCCTCCCTCATTTACATGCCATTGCTACTTAGAATCATGAGTGATCATAGGTAGAAAATATTGTCTCAATGTTTAAAATCAACATTTTTGTAACGTGTCGAATGTATTTTTTTTAATTTCCAGAGCAACAGACAACGTTCAAGTAGTGCCTTTGTACAAGCCAGAGCAGCTTATGAATACTACCTGCATAAACTTAGCCCACCCGACTATTTTCTACACGTTTGGCTACAGAGGAAAGGTTGCGGGCCCAGCCACCTCGTCCATTATCTCAGCCTATCTCGCTACTAAGAAGAGAAACGTGGTTTTGTTAGACTGGGAGGACGATGCCAGTAGTGGGATACTCGGATTGCCGTTGGGTTATGTTCTGTCTGCAGTCCCCAATGCGATAAAGGTGAGGATATGCAGAAGTACGAACGCCCTACCCCAAATAACTGACGATTTTCTTTAATCCAGCAGTAATCCAGCATTCGAAAATGTACCTAAAGAGTTTAGAAATGATCGCGAATCCTGCTTGAAGCCACGATGCCGATGTATTCAAAATCTAGACTGCAGCGACTGAAAACAGCACAAAAACGTTTTGAACGTTTCTCATATTGCTCGTAAAACTATACAACGCTATTTCGAAAAACTTGAGCCAAAACCCTTAAAACATACATTTAGCAAGTTTTGGCATTTATATATTTTTTATTTTAGATTGGCGGTGACCTGGGAGAAGCTTTGGTTAAGTTAGCGGGATCCGGCATGAATATGACTCAGATGCATTTGATAGGTCACTCATTGGGAGCCCATTTAATGGCGTATGCCGGTAGACGCGCCAGGGAAAAAGGACTAGTTGTGTCACGGTAAAGAAATAGTTATAAATAGTTTATCTTCGTAGCGAATGGCCGTTTCTATTCGTGTACAAAACAATCTAATTATTATTCAAAACTGCTCTTTTCCTTGCTAGAGGAGACGAAGGTAATTTGAGAAGCACAGAGTCCGTGTTACTTATTTTTTTATCATAAAACAAACAAACATTGGGAATGTAATTGTTTAAAGATTTCGCTTCTTTAAAAATTTCGCTTCTTTAAAATCTCAAACCAAATAAAAAGTCAAGACGGAAATCTGCGAACGGAAAATAGAGGCCGATATAACTACGCCTCACTTTGCCGTTATATAACTGAGTCTTGACTTTTTATTTGATCTGTGTTCAAAACATGTAAGTATTTCAAAGGTATTAGTGTCGGTTACTCCATTACTTAATTATAAATTAAAACATTACATAAGAAGCAAAGTAACCGGTCACCGGCGCCGACCTCTGTCTCACATCACCTGTGCCTCCCCTACTAAGTACCTACCTACCGTTTTTGTTTCACAGACGTTCTATTTTCTTACTTGCCGTGACAAAAAAGATAGCAGATAAGCTATTGGCCTTGTCAGCTTTGAGGTTAACGTAAAATGACGTGTTTTTTAGTTATCCGAGGTTTATTGTTATGCATCACTGTCCACAGAAACAACTCGGTAATCATGTTTTCCGCAATGTCAGTTGTTTTGTTAACCGTTTCTGTTAATGAAATTAAACTCGATTTGAATACTAAATGGCTCTTAATCTATAATACGCTGCTAGTGTAACTTCTACGACAGCAAAGTGAAGGACGTAAATTAGATCTACATCTACACAGCTCTGTCACAATTTTGACATCATCAATAATTTTTGAACAATCTCGCATCAGCTGATAATTTGGTGTGAACTCCGTCAAAATGACACCGTATTACTATCAACACTATAATTCCAGCATCACAGGCCTAGATCCCGCGAGAGCTCTCTTCGAGGGTACATTCAGCAACCGTGGTCTGGACCGCACGTGTGCAAGATTCGTGGACATCATCCACACGGACCCCGGCGGCTACGGCATTAGCAAACCGAAAGGAACAGTTGATTTCTGGCCTAACTATGCCGGCAACGGAGGCACGCAGCCAGGTTGCCCGTCCGGAGACTTCGAAATGTTCAGCTCAGAAGGTAACAACGAGACATTTCTATTGCTAAGTTCACAGGATCGCAGATTATACTCAGTACCATAGAACGTGGCTAGTTACAACTAACACGACGCGGGATTAGTGTATAAATTCGGATTTTATCCGTCTTATGTATAACTGCAAGTGAGTGTTACTGTTCCTATTTGAGACTAAAGATTAGTTAGCCCAATTTTTTTGTTAGCGCTGTTTAATTTTTTTTAATGGATTCCGATGCCGCCTTTTATCATAACTCCCAATCATGCTCGAAATAACTACGTTTTACGGTACCGGTCAAGAGTACAAGCGCCGAATAAGAAGGGAAGTTGCATCATATTGAAAGGACTGCGGACGGATTTAATAAGTATGTTCAAGGACCAATAACAGTTCAACAGCCATCGTGAAGCGAGGAAACAGCAATTACAAATTTATTTTAGTCACGATGTACCTATAACATACCTACAGATTCCTAAATGATGCACGATCTTTATAATATCATGTTATTCGATTCATGTAGGTACACTTAATTTACAGTAAGTTGCAGTTTGATTCTGAATTTGTGCAATGTTGTCCATAATGCTACTACATAATTTATGCTACATTAAAATAAAACAAAAATGTTTGGAGGTGTATTATGTTGTTGCCAACGTACCTACCTAGTTTATGTTTGTTTACCACTTTTTAGTTTGGAGTTTTGTCGGAGTAACAAAGGCTAAACCAAATAAATCAGTAAGTTTTTAATTATAGTAAAAAAATGTATGCACAATTGGATTTTCAGACAATAGTACGATATCTGATTCTGAATACGCTGAATACTATCTGGATTACAGGCAGATACAGAACATGACGAGCTTTGAAAAAATACGAACGGCAACCAACCGTAGTAAGTCTACTTAACCTAGGGGGGAGAAAATGCATAATGCTTTGCTAATAATGTCGTTAATGATCGCGTAATGACGCAGCCGGGAAAGCTTCCGAAGCTTCGAAGGTGCCGCTTTAGGGAAAATGTAGAAGTAGTCATGACGAGGTCCTATTGTAATTAAGGACTTGGTGGAAGGACTGTTAATGAGTGATAATGAAATATATGTAAGTTTTAAGTGAAAAGATACAACTTGCGTAAGGTAGATACGATTTCGAAATAACATGCCGTTGTCCGGATATCTACACTCAACAGGTATTCTGAGATTGTGTTCGAAAAATTGAAGGTGATGGTTCCCACTGCTTTATTAATAAACATATATATGCTGCACACCTAATCCAGAACACGATTTACGATGTCATTGAGATCTATGTCAACTACCTACGAGATATTATTTACTTCCATGTTAAATTTTCGAAACTATCGCGAATAGGCAGACATTGATCCTCGGAGGGATAAGACCATTGATCTCAATGACACACAAGTTAATCGGTCATTTTTATATTTATAAATTATAAAAACTATATGTAAAACTCTTCCGTAATGTGCTGAACATATTTTGTTAGTTGATTGAAATGTCGCTTAAAATCTATACAGATTAATAATTAAGTTTACTATGGGCGAATTAGTTCCGCTACTCATTAATAGATGTCGCTATAAGAATGGAATTATTCTTATACATTTTAAAATAGGAATAGTTAAATAAATATTACATATTATGTTTGTCAATAAATGTGAATTTGCGTATGTCTGCTACCTTTTCAGGCTTAGGTAACCCGCTGAGCCGATTTAAACGAAATTTAGTGTGGATTTAGTTATGTCCCGGGAAAGGGCATTGAATATAGTTATTGATTACAGAAATTACCCTTTAGGTATGGATGTTAAAAGGAGGATGAAAATTTACTACGAAGATGCGATACCCTAGGGGTAATGTAGTTCGTGCTCTGATCGAGTGTTTACCACTAAATATTACCTACCCAAAACACTAATTCTACGCAGACGAAGTCGCGTACCTACGAGTACAATGGGGTCAGCCAAGACCGCAGGGTTTTGAAGCAAAATGATACCGTGTTAAATATTTATTATGTAAAGCTTAATGTTAGTAAGAAGTAGTAATTTATCAATAATTGCACTGCATATTGCAGTTATTGCAACAGATAAGACCGCCTATAATAACCTTGTAAGAATAACTACATACTGAATATTATTATTTTCTTTTCGAAGTGGCATGCTAAGCGTGCAGAGTTCATTTTTTTATTGTTGTTATTTAGATGACAATGCTTTTGAGGGCATCTTGTGTTGTGCTTCACTTACAAGGCACTTATTATTTCTGCATCCTACCTACTCGTAGAATTAGAAACTTTTGTTTAAATTAAATATGACGTCAATATTATATTTATCACAAAGTACCTACTGTAAAAGATGGCGGCAAATTTTATATTACAGAATTTACAAATGCCATGTACCGATCTTATCTGTTTAAATGAGCTTTATTTTAAGAGGTTTGTGAAACGCAATTAGATAGGTGCATGGGCCTTACCATGACGTCTTAATACGATTCAATTGTCGACTCAGTTCAGGTTTTAGCTGTCATTTTAATATGGATCTAACAGCGAGCGAACCTAAACTGAATCGGGATTGAATCGAATTAAGACGTCATGATAAGGTCCCAGGTAACTACTAAGGTGATCAATCTTGACATTGTAAATAAAGGGGCTGTAGATAAAATGCTTTATAAATTATAAAATATATAGAATAGAAGGATTTGTTTAAGATCTATCGTTTGTATATAGTCCATTCCAATCCATTTTAACGCATTTGTAAACGAAGAAGTCAGCCCACGATCATATAAAAGTCAAATATCATCATAGTATAATTGTTATAAAATTTGGTGTGATATCAAGTCATCATCATCTCCAGCCTATACAGGTCCCACTGCTGGGCTATAGAGATATCAAGTACTTAGTTATCATTAAGAACGTTGCGGTGGATGTGATGCAATTGCATACAATGAGTGATTATGTGTTGATTAATTATAAAATTTGTTCGTTTACAAAGACGTTAAAATGGTTACACCGTCCGTTACTCGACTTTTACACGCGAGTTATTCGTTTGTGTAACTATGATAGTCTCACGGTAGTTCCATGTTAAAAACGTTAAATGGATTGGAATAGACAATAGGTACTGAAACGAAGGCAGTGAGGCGTTTCAACCGCTATCTTCTGCGATACCAAAAACGTTGAATATTTATAGGTAAGTAGGTATACTTAATACTGTAATTACCGTAACTAGTAGGATTGTTTTCGACTTATAATGGGTAGAATCGATTTTAATAAATACATATCGATTTTGGTTGATCAGGAGATACGGAGGATGAACCGTTTCGTGGCTTACCAGCAAAAATAGTCTAACCCACCAATGTTCGCAAAATAATAGCGGAGTGAAAATTGAATTCTTAATTTTTAGCTTTGGAGTGGAACGAACGAACGTGGGAAGTGAAATTTTCGCTTATTTTCAGTTTAGTGCATAAGACAAGAAATGAGCCGACTTTACTTAATAAAATCGTGGTTACATTTCAGACCTATGCAGCCACGATCGGTCGTGGCGTTACTTCGCCCAGTCGATAGCATCGCCCACTGACTTCACAGCGTCATACGCTAAAAACTACGACAGTTGGGTCGAGAATGCTGGGCGATCCGATCGCACAACGTACTTGGGCGATTTGACTAACACTCGGTAAGCTATAGTGAAACAAGTCAATAATATCACAAAATTAACTATTTAACTCCAGCTGAGTTAGAGGTAATTCCATGACCTACGTGGTCAAAGTTTGGAAGGTGATGGATTGATGGATGGCATTGACATTTAAAACTAAACAAAGTAATTTTGTTGGCTAAAGAATATAGTTAGGTAGTAATTTTCCGGGTTAACGAGAACTAACCGCAGCTGTAAAACAACCTCCAACGTCCATCAAATTTCGATCTTCGGTGGGCACATCCTTTTTATTATTATTTTAAAACGGGCTTCGTACGTTTTGTCACCGAAATTTTTGGCACGAGGCAGACCGCAGTCATAAGTTAAGAGTAAGACAGGATTTCTGTCTCATTCTTTCATATGACTGCGTCCCTTGTGTTTGCTGATATTTGCCAAACGTGTCGAGCCGGCATAACATGAGACATCACGCGTTACAGACTTATGTCGATGGTTTCGAGGATTGAGCCTTAAGAGCTTCTACTATTAAGCATTCCACAACGCCATATAATTTCATTTCCAGTGCCCAAGGAGACTTCTTCCTAGTCACAGCTCCAGTGTCTCCGTACGGCTTGAAAGAACAAGGCATGATACCCGACGACAATCAGACCAGAAGGCGACGCAGTTCCACACTGACCAGACTGTTGAAGTACCTGAGGTGATATCTGATCAACACTGTTGAAAACTCACGAAGAACTTTGTATTATTACATGAGACTAGTTTTTTTCTAAGTGATTGTACCTACTTAGTTTAAAAAATTGTAGTATTAAACGTTACTAGGTAGGTACTTTAAGTTAATTAGGATAAGAATAAGTAATCATATAATGAGGCTATTCGGCAGCAACAGAGAAGTAGGTACCTATAGCAATAGTATGTAGAAACTATCGGCATGGTTTATCATTACAGTCAGCGTCATATAGTATGAAACATTCAAGGTGATCAAATAGCTCAACATACCATAATATTTCTATGGCGAACTATTTGGCCGATTTGGATACTTCAAACTATATAATGCTGACTGTGCCATATAAATGTGTAAGTAAATACAGCAGAGGCCCGGTTTTTGAAAATGTATCCGTGTATAGCCAAAAAACTACAGATCAAATAAAAAAATTCGACTAGATGAATAGATTGATTAGAGCTGTTAAATTCTTTTATTCTACTCGTGTATTTCGAACTCAGCACAATTTTTCACCAATTTTATTTTTATTTAAATTTGTTTATTATTTTATTTCCTAAATAAAACTGTACCATCAATAAAAACATTAATTATTTAAGTATTGTATTATGGTAATATTTTTTTCTACCCCTGATTTATGTAATCACGAGCACCACTATAAGAACACTAATAATAAGACTGGATAAGTCTATTTCGTCTATTCCCTCTAAAAGCACTTGTTGGCTTATGCCGCTCTAAAAGTACTCCATCGTTACGTAGGTAAAACTTTTACTGCCAATGAGTTTTTTTTAACTTGTCCATTCAGACAGGCTATGGTCAAAAACCATTCAGTCGTTCAGGACCAAATACGGTGGTAGGTACTTATTTAGAAAGCAAACAAGATAAAATATTTCAATATTTTATACTATGTAGTGATATTCGATATTTCAGTATATTCCAATTTGACAATTATTTTTTGGGATCCAAGATGGCGGACATAACTTGGCACTATCGTTTTCGGTAATAGTGTTCGCAAAAATTTTCAGATTTGCTTGCAAAGGACACCATGTCAAATGTCAAATCGGGAAACTGGCCAAGGCCAAGGCCCAATTGTCAAAATGATATTTACAAGAATTGTTGAAGCTCCGTAATGGTTTCGATTCGACAAGATCACATCTGTTAGCAAATTGGAACCACATTGGAACTGATACTGATAGTAGGAGACTGCGAAATGACACTCAGATACCATTTTTGTTGTAGAATTAGCAGACCAATCAGAACGTTCAACGTGCTAGCGGTAAATTCTTATTGGTGGAATTTTGTCGCATCTGTCATTGCGGCTGCTGTATGTACTTATTTTATAATTTCTAAAGAATACTCTAGAGGAAAACATAATGTCATTTATTTACAAATAAAAATACGAGGTATTTACAAAATATACAAGTTGAAAACATGTAATTGAACTAGTTGCCTTATTGTTAACATAGTTATAGTACTCAAAAGAATTATAAAGAATATAAATAAAATGTGGGTTTATGCAAGTCTACAAATACTAAGCAATGCATTTTAAGGTAGATAGGTAAAAGCAGAAATTTATTTTTTTACTTTCATTTTATCGATGAAACTCAAACTACCCCTATTTTCTTCTGAGTAGTATAATTTTGATAACAAAGGTTGTTTTATAAGGTACTTCTCTTAAACCTGCTAATAAATAATAAATGTATATAAACAGCTAAGTATAGCAAACATGCATTTAATTAAAATTTTAAAATAACTGTATATTAATAACTTTAGTTAATATGACAACGCAATATTCTGTTGCAATAATAAATAAAAATTTGTATAAATTGTACTTTGACAGTAGTCAGTAATTTTATATACCTACCTAAATCTATTTTACAGAATCCAAATAAGCTTTTGATGTATATTAAAAAATGAGAGCATTTTGGTGTGTTTATTTACATATGTACCTATTGAATATAATTTCCCCTAAATAAAAAAATAAACATGTCTACTACATATGTATTAACTACATCTTAATTCATACCATAAGGCCAATTACAAAAATCAGTATTTTTATGCAGCTTTGTGTTTCTAAGAAAATTTGTAGTAGGAAAACACATTTAAAATTGCATTTTTACTGTCGGAGGTAATCCTCTAAGACTAATATAATCTAGCTTTATGGTACACAGTTTTCAGAGGCATTTTCCACAACATTTTCATTATTTAATAAAATATAAAAATATTTTCTATTTTGAAATTCATAGACAATATCCATAAAATTCATTTCAACTACTTCTGGCAACAAAGTAATTCTATTCAAGTAAAATTATGACTAGACTTTAATTTTAATTACTTATAACTTAATATGACACAGTTCTTGGCACACCGGCTCACAAATACCTGTGCTAAGTGGGTGACGTAGAATAGAACCTTTTCATAGTTGAATCAATGTCGACGATGGAGTTTCTTATATCATGCGTTGAAGCCGATATGGTTTCGAAGGTGGTCGCTAGTCTGTCTAATGCTCTTGCCTAGAACAACAAACAGAAACAATGAGATTCGGCACAAAAATTCAAAATAAAATATCAAATATCAAGATAGAAACACAGGGCCGCTACTGTATATTAGATCAAGTTGGATTTAGAAACTATAAAATAATGTAAATATTTGAATGTAGCATGTATACCTGGATATGCGAGGACTCCGCCAACCGCTCCATCGCCTGCGAGTTGGCGTGCGTGGCAAGCGCCATCTGCGACATGGCTGCTGCTTGGTCGCTCATCACTTTTACCTGCAGCAAAACGCAATCATCATTTAAGGGGCCGTCCATTGATCGCGTGAGGCTCCGAAAGGGGGGTGAGGGGTTCGGCAAAAATCATGAAATATCACAAGGGGGCGGGGTGGTGTAGTAAGATATCACGTGTATTTATTTATTCGTCAAACGCGCGATAAAGTGCTAAAAAACATCACTTGATTAATGGACGGCCCCTAACAACTCCATTTTTTTTTCAGATAGCCAAAATTTTATGTCAAATAATTTTCGGTATGTAGAAGTCATACTTATTAAATGGTTTGTCCTGACTGATCCATCCATCATGTTAATGCATACTAGGAACATATTTTACGAAATTCCCAAGTTTAGGGAACTAGGAACTAGAAGCAAATTTTTATTTTTTTATTTCATACTACCAATGGGTAATAGATGCTAAGTGTTTGGGTTATTGAGGCTAGACACTGTAATCTGAGTGCATTGTGAATAAGTATACACCTTGTGGTATACAATTTGGGCATTCGGATTATGGATGCTCCGCTGTACTTAATTATAAAAACCATATAACTTATACCAATTTCTCCATAACTGCTGTTTGTCGCTCTTCAAAGTCAACCATGGGTTCCTCAAAGGCGAGCACTGGTTCTGACTCGACGTGATTCTGGTCCATGCTATCTTCGTTAAAGAAGTTATCTTCCATAAAGTTGGACTCTTGTTTTACAGAACGTCTGGTTTCTGGAAAAATCGATTGGAATTTAATAAGAGACTATTATGGTGCTTTTAAAATGAGATGGCGCATTTTTAATCATGATGCTTAAATAAACAAGCAATAAATAACCATGTTTTTGTCCTTTGATAATTATCAGGTCTAAAATACATTCGGAAGTAAGCCTTGAGTGTAGAATCCATGGAGTTGCTATTTATAACGAATATTTTTCAAAGCCTATAAACTAAAATATCATTAAATAGAGACCAACATGTGTTTTGAAAATATTATAGGTAGGTACACAGTATAAGTATGAATATAGATATAATAATAAAAATACATAAATAATAATACCTGACTTGAGTCATGATTACAATGCCTTTGAAAATATTTTTTAATAAATAGCAACTATGGATTCTGGAACCATCCCCTCCAATAATTTTATAAAGCAGGTGTTTTTTTCATCCATTCATACTGGTGAGTAGGTATACTTACTGCCAGAGTCACTTGCTAAAAAGAGATCCCATATTTTCTTCTCAATGTTGGAGCACAGACTGTTAGGGTCTCCACCTCCTGAGATGACTTTATTTCTCACAGTAGATTTCTTGTCTGCCCAATACTGAAATTTCAAAAGCATAAACTATAGATCCAGTGGCGCATTTATGTCTGTGGTGAAAAAGTTAAACATTAATCATATGAATAATAATATACACTGGTTTTAATGGTTATTGAAATAAAATTATTTTGGATCATCTGATAGTTACACACATCACACATACACCACACTATTATTACATTTTATAGTTTTTTAAGGCTGAGGGAATCCTGTCACAAAGTGTCTCATTTAGGCTCTGCACTTTACCAAAATTAGTTAATACTTTTAAACTCTCCTTATGGTTTTGTATTTTATTTCGAATATCCAAAAGGTTTGCTTACGATTAACAAGGTTAATAATACCATCTCTGGTGTTTAGGAAAAAGTTAAAATAACTAGTATCAATAAACATACTTACTTTAATCCAAGACTTCATAGGCCTTGTGGGACCTGTGATGCCGTTGACAATCCTAGTGAGTTGGAACCACAGTTTTTTACTTTCTTCGCGACCCTCTAATCCTCGAAGCAGTCCGAGAGCTAATTGTTGATGCTTTTCCATGAAATCCACAATAGCCACCACTTGCTCTAGACTTGGGCGGGACTAAAAAAGTTATATTATGTATTCGTGGGAACTGATAGTGGAACTTTGGAATTAGCAAACATAAAGTTTAATTTAGAATGTCAAGAAATTTAAGATGCATCTATTAAAATCATCATCAATTCATCACCATTTACATTACACTTGATTTTTACGCTCCATTTATTTAAAAAGTAGAAGAAGCTTAGTTTGAAACTATTGTAGACGCATTTCTCGCTTGAAATGTAGTTTCATGCATAGGAGTGATCTACTTACGGCTATAGAACGGTCCGACATCACGAATTGTTAGAATATAATACACATAACATAAATGCCGAAGTTACAAATTCATTTCGTCCAATTATCTCTCTAAGTTTAATTCACATTTCAAAACATAAACGGCATTCGAATCTATCTCGAATATTTTTACTTTCCGCAAAAGGTCGATAGCAGTTGATATGACAACCATTAGTTGGGGTACGACCATAAACAAAAAGAAACCTTTTATAACCATTTTAAGCTATTTTTACACGACCGTACCTTTCAATCATCAAAGGTTTTGGACAAAATTTTAATGAATAGCAAGCTTTATAAAAAAAAGTAACTCATGTCTATGGTGATAGTGCTGCCATATAATAGGTAATCCTAAATTTTCAACATTTATTTTTGTGACATACCCGAAACCACTTTTTTTTTTAAAGAAACGCAGTAGAATCTACTAAGTAAATCATCACACCATGTTCTTAAAACAAGGTTTTATCATTGATTTCCAATAATATTTCTTCTTTTCCCTACAGAAAAAAATAATAAAATTAATTAAGACGAAATTTAGAGTTTTGGTTTTCTGTATTTTATGGTTTTTTGTACCCATTTTATGGCAACTCAGATTATGCCAGGAAGAAAAATGTATTGGAATTGGAATTGGACTGTGATTGACGTTTCTGACAGTTGTGGTTGGTTGTCATTTTTGTGATTAATTGACTTTTTATTATTTACCGTAATAACAAATAAATGTAGAGCTATTAAATTAATAGTACGGATTATTAATCTCCGTCAAATCTAAATCATGGCTAATTCAGTGAATATATCTATTGAAGCTCCTATAGAAAATCAAATCCAAGAGATAACCTACGATGGCCAAGAAATTTACCAAGCGTAAGTATTTGTACTGTCTAATACAAAAGAGGGATTTATAGTGTATTATGTATAATACTATATTCACGATTTCGTTTTACTCTAGGCCGCTGTCTATGTCAGAGAATCTCGCGCGTTTGGCACAGAAAATAGATTTTGCGAAATCTGATGATGATTACTGTGTGATCAAAAAAGAGCCAGAGGTGGAAGTTAAATCTGAAGAAGAAAGTAAAGAGCCGGGCTATCAATCCAGTCAATGGCCATGGGACTCGGTCAGAAATAAATTGAGAGACGCACTCACACAAGTTTGTGTTTTGGCTGATGTTTTGAGCATAGCTAAGGAGAAGAGATACATGGTAAGTGCACAACTTAAAATAACCCCAAAATTGACCAGTTTATGCACACTATTATACAGTCACTATTTGCTTTATACAAGACTAGCCGTTGCCCGCAACTTCGTTTGCATAGAATTCGTTTATCGCTATCCCGCGGGAATCACGCAATTTTCCGGGATAAAAAGTAGCCTATGTGTTATTCCAGACTATAATCTATCTATGTTCCAAATTTCATCCAGATCGGCCCAGTACTTTTTGAGCCTATTCATTACAAACATACAAACATACAAAAATAGGTACAAATCTTTCCTCTTTATAATATTAGTATAGATTAAGTTAACAAATGGAATTGCTTTTACAGATCCTAGATCCAATCCAAGCAGAGCAACAAGACACTCGTCCCATGCTCCAAGTCTATGGTCGCAAGAAGGCACTTGGAGCAGCAGCTGCTGTCCTCCTGGCCGGAGTAGAACGGCTCCGAGCCAGTGAGACCATGAGACTAAGCCGGAACATGCCTGACTTCCATATAGATCTCTTGAGGCTACGACAGAACTGGAGGCTGAAGAAAGTCTCCAATACAATTGTAGGGGATTTGAGTTACAGAACTGCAGGGTCCAAGTTTAGTCAGACTGGAGTTTTTGAGGTAATATTTTACCTTTGTTACTATATATTATAAGTATTTGATTATAACTCATTCATATAGGGTTTGAAATGTAATAGTAAATGATTTTCGAATGTGGCCCTTTTGCATTCAATGAATGATATAACATTGAGTTGCAGAAAATAGCCCAGAACTATCTGCATCACCAAAGTAATACCGAAATGTACAAACGGTTACTCTAATTTATAAGAGAATTAAATTAGATGACATTGTAAATTAATAGATCAACCACTCTTTATTAGCATTCACTCTTACTGTACAAAGAGTCATGACGAGATTGTTCTTTTAAAAATTATGAGTTTGGAACAAGGAACCGACAGGAGACCTTTAAAACCTACACCTAATTTGGTTTCATTTGCCATGCCTAGACTTAAGAAACAAATATGTCTTAGAAGTATTTCCTTAATCAACCTTACTGTTAATTTCAGGTTACCAAGGCTCCGGAAGACCAAATAGCACAAGCAATGAGCCTGAACGCGTCCGGGCCTGCGCCGTCGGCGCTGCGCGTGGCCGTGCCTCCGGAACTGCAGGGTGTTGCCTTTATATCGGTGCTCTGCCAAAAAGGTGACTGTCAAAGTTATCCACAGCGGAAAATTACTAAACTGACCTTGTTGTCTATGTGCTGATGCTTGAGATCAGATTCAGCATCTCTTTGGTCATCCTTTACCATTTGAGTGTAAGGAATTGTGAATGTGATTGTGATTCCAAATGTTAGACAGTATGGCCGCAGTACTTGTACCCTTTTGTTCATTCAATTGATCCCAATAATTTTATGCTAGATGGCAAGTCTTGTGTTGGTGGTGTAGCTGAGAAATTCGTCTGTTGCCCATGGTCCTACTACAGTTTGTCAGTTGTGTTTGGTTTTCGACAGAGACAGACTTTTTCTGTGTATTTTATTTTGCCCTTCAGGCAATTGAAGATATCTAACTATTTAACCCAACCTACCTATTTTTATATTAAAATATTATTGAATGACTCAAAATAATTACAGCAATTTTTCTTAAATACTGTTTTATAATTATTTAATGAAAGTATCCTTTGATTTCTAAACCTGCAAAATAGAGGGATGTTATAAGTTATGACCCTGAGATAATCTGTAAATGATTCTGTTTTTTTTAGAAAAGCTTGTTTTTTCTTTCAAATACCTTACCTTAACCTTACCAATACAAACCAAAGTTATCCGTCTCATGTTCCTACCAATTCAACTTTCCATTTTTACACATCTCATTCTGTCTCACCAGTACTATAAAAATTCTAATCTATTCTAGAACAAGAAGACGTAGTGACCGCCACGCTTTCGTCGTCCGCCGTCAGCTGCCCCGGGTCGATGCCGGGCGAGGGCGCGGAGCTCCACTGGCAGCAGAAACTGGAGGCCGCTCAGAACGTGCTGTTCTGCAAGGAGCTGTTCGCGCGGCTCGCGGCGGAGGCCGTACAGCTGGACGCCTCCATACCACACATGGTTGTTGGTAACCAGATTATGGCTACAGTGAGTAGTAGTTAATCAATATCCTGCCAATGTGTGTTCTACTTACTCTTACCATCTGAAACAGCTGGACGGACTTATTTGGCTCATAGATATACAACCTTTCCAAGGCCATGGGATAGCAATAAACCAATTCATTGTAGACAAAGTCACAGGCAACAGCCAGTAGTGATTGTTAACTAATGTATATACATATACAATGTATGTAAGTAAACATTCTTTTTTTTTATATAAAACTAGCTTCTGCCCGCGACACTTCGTCTGCGTAGAATTATACATAAAAACCTTCCTCTTGAATCACTCTATCTATTAAAAAAAACTGCATCAAAATGCGTTGTGTAGTTTTAAAGATATAAGCATACATAGGGACATAGGGACAGAGAAAGCGACTTCATTTTATACTATGTAGTGATGCTCGCAGTGAATTGTATTTTTTTTTCTTTTCTTAGGTGCTACCCGGTATACAGCTGCTGATAGGCCTCTGTCATAATAACGCGCAGAATACCAACAGTAGCAATCCAGATGCCGTCAAGGTAAGGCTTAACTATTTTTTATACTGTAGATTGATAATTTAAAACAAACGTGATCCTGATCGCATTCCATATGTAAAAGGCCCTGTTTTGTTACAACCTACGCACGACATTGATTACGAGTGTCATCTCATTGTGTACTTGATGGTTTGGGTGTGGGCAGCCGGAGGGCACGGCCAGCAAGTCCGAGCACGACCACGTGCTGGAGCACTCGCTGCACCAGCTGCTGCGCGCCGTGCACCACGCCAACACGCACCACCCCTTCCCGCACCCCGCCACCGGCCCGCTCGGGCCCTCCAAGAGGCGCTGCCTCGCTGGTAACTACTTCTCTACTCGTACTTCAGTACTCCTCTTATCTAGTAAATAAAAAGGTGGACTGGTGGGACCTTATTCATGGTGGGTTCGGATCGCTACCGTTTCACTCGCTAATCTTGCCGCCGAGCCGAGTGTGCGCTGCTATGGTCCGACGTGGATCATCACTATCACTACATAGTATAAAACAAAGTCGCTTTTTCTGTCCCCAAATCCGTATGTATGCTTAAATCTTTAAAACTACGCAACGGATTTTAATGCGGTTTTTTTTAATAGATAGAGTGATTCAAAAGGAAGGTTTATATGTATAATACATGCATAATATACCGTGCGAAGCCGGGGCGGGTCGCTAGTAAATTATAACAGTGTGTTATAATTTAAATGGACATTGCTTGATGAATACGCATAAACATGATTTTATTACCCGTGTTTGTTTACATGATAAGACGGGGCAATCTGAACTCAATCTTTAAGTAAAATTTTCTTATTAAACTTAGGCGTAAATCTAGTATTTTGCGTAGATATAACGATGATTTGCTAGTTGTTTGTCGATATTAAATTAAAAACCTTGTATCTTGTCATGAAGTCGTCATTCTATTGCACGACAATACTAATACCACTTTATTACACGTCGATTTGCTGTGTAGATATTCAAATTCCTACGTATTGACAGGCCCGATGGCAGCGGATCGCTACGAGCTACTAGACATGAGCAAGGAGCAATCACTACTGGAACAAATCATACAACAGGCGCAGCACTTCTTCATGCGCAGGCGCAGTGAATACGTGCTCGATACTATCGCTAAAGAGGTACGATATATACCTACATTCTTTGGCTTCAATTAATCAAATTCTAAGGTCTAAATGCACAACAATATGAATTTATTTCCAATATGTTCCCACGATCTTGCCACTAATACTAAGCTTTTATTGAGTTTGTATGTAATTAGTATTGCTCTTCTACACTTTAATGAAACCTTCCTCATCACACTGAAAATAATCAAGTCAAAGAATAGGAGCGAATTGACGATCGAAATCGGTTCATAACCAAGTATTTTTCTCAGGTAAAAGACCCACTGATCGTGTCGCATTGGAATGCCCTGAACAGTCCCACACAATCGTGCGTTAAGATCAACATCATGGCGTCAGGGTAAGCAAACACAACTTTGATATTATTCCGTTATTTTTGGATCCATTTGCACTGGAATAGATGTTTGTACACTTTTACACTCACCCACATTCATCGATATTCATACACATTGGTTAAACGTAACTGGGAAATTTGAGAATTTAACATCACAAGTACAGAATTTTAAATTTGTACAGGTCATTGACACAATTATATCAATGTAAAATGTAAGGAACTCTAAAACCATAATGATGTTTTTTTAAGTTTCGACCATGCGGCTCGATTTATAGTTCAAAACTGCATTCAGATGTTTTGGGATGGATCTATAATTTTTCCTTAAAACAATTGACATTTTATAAGGCAAATTACACTTGGTTACCAAATAGTTCATATTTAATTAATTTGATTGTTTGAAAAATTTACCATTTAATGATTGTTTATCTTACAGTACCTACTTAAATATAATATAATTATAGTTTCAGATTTCCGCATACGGACTTACTCATTGCTCTCTGTAATGTACTTGGTATTGTTATAGCTACGATGCGGTTTGCCGCACGTCGCTAGTTGTCCACGTCGGTGAGAAGACTCTCAAGTGTATATGTCGCGACGGCAAAGTGCGCCATTTGTCATACGAGTTGCAGGAGCTGAGAGATCTTATTTACTGTCAAGTATGATTATTATTTATATTTGCACACAAACAAAAAAATTAATACCAAATCTGGAACTTATTACTCTTCAACCTATCAATCATATATATGTATGTACTATGTCTAACTCTTTATTGTATATAATACACATTCAATACGCATACCATAGGGGTAGGGACCCTATAGATAGGGTATGTATACCCTAGTCAAGCCACTCGAAAGTATGTCGACTCCGACCTCCACAAATCGGACAAGGGCGTCTCACATAAATAAATGGAATATTACCAAAAACATTTCATTTAAAATTGGTTGCCAATACTCAGACGCTCATCATCATGTTTCCTCCTGAAGAACCAAGCCCTCAAATCATTACTCAACAAAGTCTACACCCTGATTAAAATGTATAGGTTGGTTGGCAGCTGTAGGAAATTATGATTTCCCACTGTTTTTGGCAAACCGCGCTACTAGGTCAATTGCAATTGGGTCAATTGATAATACAATTTTTGCTTCTTTCAATGTCTTCTCTACTTATATTCTGCATCGCAGCGAATAGTTGAAAATTCCGCGGGCTGTTCAAGGCCATTCACATTATAAATAGATGTATACTAAAGTACAGATGTACCGAAGTTTCTATGAATATGAGCTCAACAGGTGCAACTTTTGCTTATCAGTTTATTTTTCTTCAAACGGTGTGCAGTGGACAAGTGATTAGGACAAATCAACCGTTAATTTAATAAAACTACGCATAGTAGGTATTTTGATACTTGTATCAAATACTGGTGGATATGATACTGTCGTATCTACCCAATTGAAAATAATGCGGAAGTCTATTTCCACAGGAAGCCTTAGGCAAATTACAAGCTTAGTAACTAATAGTTGTACTGTTTCACGTAGATATACCAGCACCAAATGACGGCAGTGCAGGCCGTAGGACGTTGCATGGGTTGGCAGCTACTAGCAAGCAGCTCTCATTTGGGGTCAGGTCCTGTGGAACCGCTCGGAAACGCGTCGTCGTGCCTTCTAGCGTCGCCAAATGGTATGCTATATTCCTCTAGTTTATTTTTCAGTAGGTACTTGTGTATGCATGAGGTTTACTGCCAGTTATATACCTGGAGTAGATAGTGGTAATAAAAGAGTAGAAATGAAATGAAAGCACCACTTTCTTTGTAGACGACACATTTTTGAGGAAGTGCTAATTTATGGCAACTTTCTGGTCTCTTTCATCGGTTTTCTACTCTTTACTGTTGCCATCATATTAGGCATTTTTTTTAATTTTTATGATTTTCCAGTTGTACCCTCTGGGTTTTATTTTAAATGCCCCTAAAGTTACCAAATTCCTTTTTAGGCGATAGAATGATAGCGATAAGGTGCGAGCCTTCAGTGGGCATGCAGGTATTCATCGCTCAATCACCGAGAAAGGACTTCTTCTCCAGTGAACTAGTACAAGACAAGAAATGGGAAAACCTTGGAGGAGCATTCAAAGAAATCAAATTAGATAAAATGGAGGGTAAAAACTTTTTGAACAAAATGGAACTTCTGATGGCGTGTCTTAGTAGTCCATCATAAAATAATGTTTTTATTTATTTAAGCATAAGCACAACTACTTGTAAGAAATGAATAAACATGATATGAAGTAATTATATTTTTTTTATTTATTTATAAGGGGACTTAACATTAGAGTGCTTAGGTAGTATGTTAAATGTTCTCTGAAGGTTGTTCTTGCATTAATCTCTCGACAAATTAGAAGGCTTGAGACTGAATTCTTCCCAGGAACTGCAAAGAGAAAATATTGTCATTATAATAATTAATATTATACTATGCAGATGAACTGCAATATCAACACTAATATCCTGCTGGCTGAAGGGCTCCTGCACCCATGGCCTTAAGATAAATCATTTGGAAAAGAAAAACATAGTTATAGACAAACAAAGTTATAAATTTGAGGTTAGAATCATTTACTACATGTGACATTGGACTGGCTCGCATATTTTAAATTGTGCCAAATTAGGTTTAGTCGCAGTTATTCACAAATAACAGAGCCCAGATGAATATTAAGATTATTAAGTGATTTATGTCAACAGATACATTGCATAGTGTGCATGGTGGTTGCCCTGTTAATGATGCACAAGTTAATTTTAATTTTAGATATTTTAATAACTGCTGATATAAGTGATAAAAATAAGCTCATATTAGGCAATGACTATGTTTGTGAGACTCCACAGAACAGAGCATAGTAACAACAAAATCCAAAATACTCATAAATTAGGCTGCGACTATATAGCAATACTAAGTTTTAATAATAAGTCTTGTAATAATGCTCACTTACTCACTCAGGAAACAGTTTAGGTTAGTCCACAATCTCAGACTGATTCAAGTAAAAAGTAACTTGCTGATGTTAACATTTCATACAAACAAATAGTTATGAATTGCTTTTGTTAGAATAAAAACTATGTAGTCGACTACTGAGAATTATTATTTAGTACTTTAAATTAGGTTAAAGATGCTAGTTGATTTAAAACTTTACATTATAAGCATTGTGTAAATAGTTTTAACCTAACCAAAGGTTAATGTCCTACAGACTAAAGTCCAATAATATGTGCAGACATACCTCTAATCCTTTGAGACACCAATCGAACTCTTCCTAGCGTCCAACCCCCCGAATTACCAGACATTGAATTTAAACACTTGGAAGGCTTCAGATAATGATAACACTAGTACCTAAATAAATTCTAAAGCTAAATTAAAACCGAGACAGTGGTGATCTAGATCTGAAGTTGCCACCGCCGCCGCCGCCGCCGCCGCCGCCACCCGAGCCATAACCGCCTCCTTGGCTACCTCCGTTGCGGTTGAATGACCGGCCGCCGCCACCGCCGCCACCACCGCCGCCGCCGCCGCCCCCACCGTAAGGGTTGAAGGGTCTGTTGCCGCCACCAGGGGGACCGCCGAAAGACCGGCCGCCTCTAAAGCTGCCACCTCCGCGGCCACCCCTGAAGCCTCCACCACCGCCGCCGCCCCCACCGTTTCTCCGGGGACCGTCCCGCTTTCTCGACAGCTCTACCTTCAAAGTCGCGCCTAACATTTCGATACCATTCATCGCGCTACACGCATCTTCAGCCTCCTGCAAGTTTTCAAATTCTATGAAAGCAAAACCGGGGGGATTTAGTGCCACCCAAACGGAGTTCAGTTTGCCGTATTTGTCAAACTCCCGCTCCAAGTCCTCCTTCTTTATGCCTTCTATGAGGCCGCCGACATACACCCTAGTGCCACCGGAACTCATGTTATTTTCGAATATCTAGAAAGATAAAAATAACACAATCAGTAAAGCTGGTAGAGTCGGGGCATTTTAAACAGATCTAATCGCAAAATGAAACCTTAAATAGATAAATACAATGCGTTGGTTAAAACAAAATGTCGTCACCCCGTTAATGCCACGCCAACGCGTATTTTGTTTTTTCGCATATTTTACACACTCTTAGATGAAAAAGTAACATTACTTACGTGTAACAATGCTTATTGAATTAATGTAGAATAACCTACACTATAAATAATTAGTATTTAATTTGTTTAACAATTTTTAACGGTAAAGAAAGACAAAAATGGATCAATGAAATTGATTGATGTCGACCGAGTGAACGAGTGAATGAACGGAACTTGATGTTTTTCATTCCGCAGGAAAGACGCAAATCATGGGGCGTTTTTCAAACTGCTCTAATATAATTTAAAACGCTTATGCTGGACATACACGCGTGGTTAAATTTTTTACACATTTCTAAAATTAAAATTCATTTTCACACTCATTATTTGACATAAAAATTAAATGAACGTGATAAATTTCACTATAGTAAACTAAATAGAAAAACTAAATAGAAAGTGGTACAAAAAAATGTTGCAATTATAAATAAATAGACGTTTATTATTTTGTAACTCATAAAAATGCACAAAAACAAAAAATCGATTAAAATTTTAAGCTTTTGTTTTGTCACCAACTAAAATTCAAAATAAAACTTATGGTTTTGCACAATATGATTTAAAAGCCTGGTAAATTGTTTTTCAAAGATTTAATTTATTTCGACGCAAACCTTTAATTTTCTTCTTCATTTTAACGATGTCTCAAATGTCTAACAATATCTACCTATCCAGCTAGTGTTGCTCCATCTTATTTAATATTGTATTAAGCCTCTTTTAATGTTGCCTTTCGCAGATGATACTTATAAATTCATCTCAAATTGCAGTTAAAGCAGCATTAAGTTGAATAAAATAAAGAATTTACTAAGAACAAATTAAAATTCACACAACATTATCAAAATAGGGTTATAGCAAGAAAATGCAACCAGCTATGATGTACCTATTACTAAACTGCAATCATCTGAGGAAGCATGTCGCGGTGGTGTTCTTTTTTGCATTTATTTAAGATATTCTCATTTCTTTTATACTTAGGTATTTTATTATAGTTGCGATTGAGTTAAAAATCTTATTTAATGCATTATGATTTTTAACACTAAAATCAATTTAACAAAATCATTAATAATTTGAAACATTTATGCAATAATATATGGGGCCCCTATTTCACCAACTTGACAATCGTCGGTAACAATAACAAGCAAGTGTCAATTTGAAATGTAATGCATACAGTATGCAGCATACTCAATATGAAGCCAACCGGCTTAGATTCTTGTCGAGCTGGTAATGTAAACAGAACTGTTATTTGTCAAGGTTAACTGTCTTGTCAGAACCATAATATAACGACAATTTTATTTGGAAAGCGAAGAAAGGGCATTTTGTTTTCTGTATTTTATTTCTTTCAAAAAATACCATTTCTTGAGACAGGCGCGAGTGACGCCGCTCCAAACGAAAGTCAATCAATCAGTATAGCTTCTTGGACACTACTGCGCCGTAAACCCGCGTCGTCAGCGCGTAATAAAAACACTGCATGCATGGCATGCCTAAAGGTAGAGGGGTAAAAATGAGAAATTTTTAATTCAAAGTGAATCAATTAACGGTAAGGCAAGACTTCTCGACGAATCTAAATTTCAGCAACCGCTCGTAAGTAAACAGTTGTATGTTTAATTATTTAAAAAACGCCTTAACATGGAGCGCGTAGTGCAAGCCAGACTTTAGAATGATTAAGTGAATGAACCGGTGAAAGGTATTTTGATTATATGTGTGTGTATCTCCTTGTGACTGTGAAACGGCGTGAATGTGTGCGTAACATGCGATAGTGTGACTGGCCGAGGCGCGCCGGCAACATTTGTATCGTAGTAGGGAGGAGAGGAGGCTTCGAATCGAGAGGGAAGAAGGAGGGCGGCGGGAGGAAACTACACAACTCAAAACCGGCCAAACTACTTGTTCAACGGTCGCTCGGTGGCGCGCGTTTTCGCTGGTTTTTCTTTGACGTGCATGTTGTCCCACCCCACCTTTGTTTCGGTATGTTTTGATACGGTTTTTACACTTGAAACGATAGCACCTCGCATAATTATTACTTATCAAAAATGATTTGTGTTATAACGAAAAGACTTACCTGTTCAATGTTTGGATAGGTGTTGAAATAAGTTGCAGGCAGGTGAGGAGCGTCATTAAAAGTGAAATGTATATTGTATTCAGTTAGTAAAATGGAGTGCAGTAAAGATACAGGAGTTCAGAAGAGACACAGCCAGTTCAGTGACACAAAGTACAAGTGGAGGACGGCTTTTGTTTTTGTGTTGTGTTTAGTGTGCGTGAGTGGACAGGAGTTGGGTTATAGTGAGACTGATCCTTATTTGTTGAACAAGTCTTTGGGGTTGACGGAGTTGGCCGGCGGTGTGGTAGCGGGAGGCCGGACGGTGTGGAGGAGCGTGGGTAGTCCGTACCTGCTCCGAGATGATCTGTTGGTGGAGAGAGAAGCTGAGCTGGTCGTAGAGCCAGGAGTTGAGGTGCGGTTCGCGCCTATGATTGGCATTACAGTACGAGGGAAGTTGCTGGCCGTGGTAAGTTTCTCATGACGTCACTTGCATTGTTTTTAGCTACTTTCCTCCTTATTCCTCTAGCTATGTATTGATGTAGACACTATAGACTTATGTATCAGCTTGCTTATTAAGGCACAAAATCTGCTAGTAAACCTGCTGCTGCTGGTCTGCTAAACAGCTTGCGTAGGCAGCTTTTAGGTACACCTTAAATTAATTATGTAATTATAGGTATAAATAGTTTCTTCATGGGCGCAGAATATATCAATTGCGGGTTTGTACACCTGGTCCAGGGATGTGAAGTAGGTGCCTAGTATTCATACTTATTCTGAAACATTTGGTAGAGTCGCTAAAAATTCTGATCAGATTCTGATTGGAGCCTTTGCTGTTGGTAGACATCCATATAAGAATAGCTCTGACCTGAGTAAACTAATGGATATTTAATTTCTTAGTTCTCTTATTGATATTAAACACCTGTATCTTTTCTGTTGTCTACTATCGAGAGAATGCCCGAAAAATTAAGATACGAATTGTAATCTAAGAAGTTGATTGTTTGATACAATAGGTACAGTAGGTGGAAGATTAGGTACGTATTCAATAATGGTTATCTTCAAAAGAAATGCCTAGGTAGGTAATTTAAGTATAGTTACCTAGTTATTCTATTGAAGCATCCAGAAAATATATAGGTACCTAATTTTGGAGCTAGTCTAACCGTAATTATGATACACAGGTAACTCCAAATGCTCCAATTAATCATATAACAAATAAAGCATTTCACCACAAAAACTGGCCCACTCATATTGATCGAAGCGAGCTACGCTCGATAACATTACCTGCAAGCACTTGATAAATTCCACTACGTCCTGATTACGGCACGTACTGCCGCTGATAAGGGCATTCGCATCACACTCATTCACCTATGCTATTCAGTTGCCCACCTGTTTGTGTACCTCGTGCAAATATTTGATGCAAATACTGTAACAATATGTAAACTTGACTGACCTGACTAATCCTGATCCAGATTGTCAATCACTCAAGTGAAACCTCTATCAGATAAACACGAATAAAATGCTAGCTGCGCAAGGATCTCTGACGACGTTTCCATTGTTTTGATTTAATTTAAGAATACTTATGATTAATTTAATCAAATGATTTGATTTAAGAATACTTATGATGTTTGAATGTTTAGATCACCTAATATTGTGCATATTAAAGAACAATAGAAGAGCGTAAACATAAAACTGTTTTGTAAAGACGTCGTACTACATTACTTACTACACACATGTACCTAGATGATATCATCGCAAGACGTTATAACACGTGTGATAACTTTAAAATTCTATGCACGCTTTAAAATATTCCTTGGCCTATAAAAGTTTACTGACCGCCCCCTTTCCTTTGTCACCTGGTGAGTACTCAAACGTCAGATTCTCCCGTCAGGAGACCGAGTACCTATAGAAACGGAAACACGTGCGTGCGGGTTTAAACTCAATGAGGCGTAATGATTGACCAATAAGCCGATTTAGAATGAAATATGTAAAATACTTGCAAGACTTCCCAAATAAGGTAATTTACATATAAGTAGGTAAACCCTACTTCAAAAATAAAAAATAAAACTACTTTCATTTAACTACCTAATTGGGCTATGGGCGCAGAAACAGAAGGATTCATATTATTATAATAAGTCTGTTTTGTACAGGTGTTAAAATCTCAGAATCGCAAATGACACTTGTGTATTCGGGTGGATTCGATGCAGTAAAATTTCCGAATTCCAATCGATGGAACGACGGACCCATTGGAAACAACGCAACCGAAATATTTTTTTCCTTATCAAGTTCCAGTTTGACAAGTTAGATCGCGTGAATCATACACAAGTAATTAAATGAGCCACTAGCATTAATGAAGGCAGCTGATGCGACAAAGGGCGCCGCGGTGATGACCGAGACTGACCTGCGCCCGAGTGCCATCTTCACGCTAATTCAATGAACAAGACAAATCACTGACCCAGCTAATTCAGCGAGAATCAACAGGAATCAACTTCCTGCGAGACTACCTACCTATCAAGTATCGTCAACTATACGTTTTATCCAGAAATCTCTTGACTGTCTTGACATGTAGTGTTAGTGTGGTGTCAGAGCTATGTAGAGCTGTATTACTGATTCTTCTTCTTAATCAAGAATTATTGATTTTGCAAGGAATGACTTAGCTCCTATTTACTAACGATTAGTCATTCGTAGAAACCAGACGAGTAATCATAATTCAGATCATTTCCGTTTTTTCTTTCCTTTCAATTTCACCTCTCACCTACATGTGAATGTGAGTCATTTCACGTGTCATTATAGAAAATGAACATGAAGCGGAATTGACTGACTGAATTATCCATGTCGGATTCCATTTCAGCATGGAATCTCAATTTCTCAGCTTAATACGCAATTTTCTATAGACATTTTGCTTTATAATTTTGGAAATCGTGTACCCCTAAGTATCACATCTTCTAAAGGTAGATTTCTCCTAAATTGGCAATCTATTTGGTTGGCTACTTTACTGGTTAATATCGCTGATGCGTAACTTTTCCTCATTTTATTTTGTTCCCATGTCTTAACATTTAGACGTAGTTGTGTGAGCCGAGACGTTTATATTATACGAGGACAATAGCTCATAAAATGGGACCGTTACTTTTCATTTAGTATGACCTAAAGGATTTTCTTGAAATTGTAATGTTTATGGGTGATTTCACAAAAATCGGATAACTTGATACCATTTAATGAAACGATATTTTTTTACATTTAGTTCTATTTTTTATTGTATTTTAATTTAATTAAAAGTCTTTTATTTGGTCACCCAATTTTAGGTATTCATTTTAAATACGAATTTGTAAGACCCCACAACATATTCCCAAATCGTCAGTACTTTGGCATGTCACCACCTCAAGAGCGCGTAATCAAATAGCTGTGTGTTGAATATTATCTTTAATATAATAAAACTTATTATTTCACAATAATCGGTGATGTATTTAATAATATATTTCACAACTTTTATAATATAATATTCTCACCGTTAAGTAATAAAAAAACTTTGTGTTCAGTTTTATTCGCCAGTCAATTAATTGTGTGTAATTTGAACTCGAATTTCACGCTAAATATCGGCGGTTTAAATTAGAGATGAAACGGATAGCAGTTTGGCCGGATACCGGATACCGGATATTCGGCCGACCATGTGGCCGGATAACCGGATATCCGGCCGCTGAATATCCGGCGAGACTTAGCCGTTTGCGTAGGCGGCGCGCAAACGATTGGGTGGACTCGGTTCGATTCCTAACAATACCCAAATTTAACAAAGTTTGCCAAAATCCACCTTTCTGCACCTTGCAGTAGTGTGTATAGCGAAAGACTTTTTTCTGAAGCTGGCCTTATTTATGAAGAGAAACGCAACCGCCTGCTGCCTCTCAATGCAGAGAAATCAGTATTACTCACCATAATTTGCCCTTAGTGCAGTATGAGTACTAAAAGCAAATAATTACTCAAAAATATGTTTCTTTAATTCAGTTTTTTTTTATTCGGCCGGATAGATATCCGGCCGAATAGTAGCTATCCGGTATCCGGCCGGATAGTATTATGGCGGCCGGATAGGCCGGATACCGGATAGTTACCGGATATCCGTTTCACCTCTAGTTTAAATTCAAATGCGCGTTAAAACTCAAGATTGGTACTATAGTTAGCTGCGGACAGATACCATTTTTCTGCTGCAATTACTGTGCCAGTGTTAAGAGGTCCGTTTGTTATGTGAACACGTTGCAATGCAATCCAGTCAAAATTTCAGTCCTATGGTGAATCGTTATTTCCTCGTAAATCTGTGTTGTACTTTAATTTATATAGCTTTGATTTATATAAATGTACTTTCTTGATATTCGAAAATATCAAAATAAACGTTGGTTTTAAAGATAATCTCAAATTCATGTTTATTTCTGAGTCCGTTGGCGTCAGTCTTTTGGTCTGATATGACGTATAATTTCTAAGAGATTACTCATAATTCTTAATACATTTCATACATAAATATAATATCTTATGAAGTTGTATGTATTATCAGTCCTCTGCCAGTCAAATTCAGAAAAATCTAAGTATCTCAACATCTACTCAAAAAAGTGACTGGCCACATCACGAGCAATATATTATCATTAGATTAGCTACCTTATATACCCAAATTTGTAGGAATTTAATTTAAAAAGTATCATAAATAAAATGACCCGATAATGTGAACAACTTTTGTATATTCGCCTTTTAACATACCAGCAGCGAAGCCATTTGTAACATGGTCGTTAAAGAAAATGTCTCAACGATAATGAGCGGTAAGCCGCAATAACTTTCACTAAAGTTTTTGGAAGAGCATTTTTTTAAGGAGATGATTTTTATAAAAATATGGCTAACAATTCTTTATAACAAACAACTAAAACATTTTAGTCAGTTGCATTTCAACGGAGCAAACATAATGTCGCTAAAACAGAAAGTCGTGTTTAGCGTTTTGTGCTTTACCTTATCTTAGAGGAATATACAACCGTTTGTATAACTAGGACTGCTCCTATCAAAATTGTGTCAAGATCTTTAAACAGATAAGCGACATTAAACTCACTGCCAATAACCAAAAAAACTTACGAGGCTCCGATAAGATTTTGAAAGCATTCCGCTGCACCAGACAACGCAACGCAAATAAAACAATAACCTGTTTTTCGCATAAGGATACAGATACAGTTGAAAGTATGTCACCGCTAAAGAAACGGCCTTTGTCGAATTTACAGAAGATTGCTTTCTCGTTATCGATAAAATTAGGTGACACGCCTGGTAAATACAACGGTTATTTTAACAACTAACGGTAGCAGTTACAGATCCCAGTGTCCTACGCTGTAGAAGTAACCTTGCTTTTAAATACGTCATAGCGCCAACTCTGAATCACCGACCAGAGCTGCATTTAATTACCATCTTATGCTTCAGTAAAAGAAGTGGTTCATTAGATGTCGTTATCACATCCTCATCGGCAAGTTTAAGATCATTCGCTATAGTTTTGCAGAATTTATTTAATGATAATTCAATGTTAATTAAAGTCAAACACTCTCCTTTAACAAACCGTGCGATTATTGTTGACGTAAATATGTCGGTGTATTCAGTAGTTTAGTATTACTAATGTTAATTAATATAGTTTTTCTGGTTGTTATTGTGGCTTCACAATAAAATTAATTTACTGACTCTGGCTGAATCATGTGAGATACCTCTATACTTTAGTAATAACAATGCATTTAAGGAATAAATAGCTATAATATATGCGTTCAAGGGAATTTTCCTGACTTCAATAATAAACCGAGGACTAAACGGCTGCTAACTCTGTAACAAAGACTTACGCTTGCCGACTTCGACCTGACGTCTAACCTTCGTAGTTATGTAGGACACATGTCTCCGTATAGCTACGCTTGAATCGTTATTAGTCGTTATGTGTATACTTTAATTAGATAAGTCTTAGCAAATAGTCCTCAAGAGTGACTCACAATTTCTTGTGTATACAACGAATCTGTTGACATGTATTATGATGATAGCTGATTCATTTATAGGTGTAGCGTTACTTCCGTTATTGTTCATATTCTGTTCTTATCAGCTACTGTTCCTACTTATTAAATTCACTGGAAATGTGATGCGTACACATGTCGTCTACGTAATATGATAATACGGATATAGTAAAATAACAGCTTTTCTCGTCGTTTAATCGAAACTGTAGTTTAAAGCATATCAAATCAAATGACATTAAAGCTCTATGCCCGAAGATAGGGTCAAACGTAGAATAAGAAACAAAAACGATGTATGTAATTCCTGTGGATCCCTTAACGACTTAGAGTAACCAAACTTATGTTTTATATGAATGGTGTACATTTTTTCCAAGGCGCCGTATCTGCAAATAAAAAAGTCATTTGTCATGTTTACATAAAATACCCAGAACCACAAACCGACATTTTCTTAGTACAAAATATCCTTTCAGGTCAATCGCGAATAACTGTGCAACACTGATTCGCGTCGGTACAGTTTGGTTGCGGTTGAATTGAGCCTACGTATGGCTTACGTAATTTTAGCTAGTCACGTCACGTCCTTTACTTGCGGCGTTTCAGGCTCTAAAGTAAAAGTCTGACTAATGCCTATTCAGAAATATCTACGTCTAGACGCGTCAGAAACCTGTAGTTACTGAACCCGGCTACAGTATAAGAGAAACAAGTTTTGGTATCTTGATTGTTGTTAAATTGCCGTTCGTAACCTTGCGAATCAATTCTGTAGGAATTCTGTAAATTGGCTAATGTGTATGTCGTTGATCATGCATGGTCCACGTGGTCTCATCTCATCGAGATTGTCGATCCAAAGATCCAAACCACAGCAATAACTATTTAACAAATCACATCTTAAATGATAATGCAAACCTTACAACCTACAATTCAGAATAAAGCGCTCTAACGCCTATCAAATCAAAACACATTTGATGGTACGCGGCCTGGAAAATGCAGCCCGGTAGAAGTAGAGTTCAATGTCTGAAGATATCGCGACGATCTCGTCACGCGGGCTGCTATTTTGTAGGTAAGGTACTTCGTTCGTTTCGCTCAGTGCCCGGCGTGACCGTCGTCTAGACCGTGAGGGCGGGTATTGAGAAGAAAGCGATTTTATATGCGCACAAAACAACTGCTAACTAAACACAAGATTCAGCCTAAGGGTTTGAGCATGATTAACAAAACAACCGAGTGAATAGGAGAGTGACTATTTTGGATTAGGTAGAGCTATTGCTATGACATAATTTGTCACCAGATGAAGAAATAGTTTAATTATAGTAGTAGTAGGTACAGAAGGGCTCCTTGCAATTTCAATATGATTTTACCGTATTTCGTCTTCATGGGTAAAATAGGTCGTTCGTCATCTTCAAAAAGTTCTTAGATTCAATTCCGATTGATCTGAAGCAACATCTGCAGCCACAAATAGTTTTAATATCTTCCTTGAGCAATGCCGCATTTAAAGTTCAGAGAGTGCAATTGTAAGCCAAATGTACAGTTACCGAGTGCAGTATGCAGCTTAGCAGTATGGGGCTTGTTGCGCAAGAGTCCGCGGCATACCTTCGACGCTTTGTAAGGTTCGAATTTCCTGAAATAATAACAAGTATAATTTATATTGAAATAGCAATATGATGGTAAAGTTGTGTAGGTATAAATTTGGTGCAGTCGCTCGGAAGTTTTGCGCGTACATACATTTCGACGATTTATTTTTATTTATTATAGATCAGTATCATTATGTACCTACATATATTCAAAAAAGAAAAAAACAAACGCTTAAAACATTTGAATATCTACCCAATCGTATGAGCGGCTAATGTGCCTCGTATGCTAATGCTTGTCTAAAGCCCTAGGGATAAACATCCAGGACAATGCCATTGTGTTGTCGATTTCTCCGACCACCTGCTTTGTTACGCGATCGTCAATTCATCAGCCTTCTTGAAACATGTTATTAAAATAAGTGTCGTACTTTTTAATAACCATGTCCTCGTTCTATGTTTCTTGCTTAAAGGTGTGATTTAACGTGCTATTAAATAAATACCATGCCTTTACGTTCTCATTCCCTTGTCAACTATTATATTTTGTTTAACCTTGATACCCACAGTTAACACCCGTATCGGCTTGTATTTGATTCATATCTTTCAGATACGAACTACGCTACGAGTATGTCTTGAGCCCTAAGCGATAGATTACAAAAGGTACATTTGTCGTAACGCAAAAAATCCTTCTTTCTAATTTATTCGTAGTAACTTTACTTTCAATGCGATCCGATGTATGATGGGACGTATATTTATGATCAAGAAGAGACAATGCAAGAGAAATGCCTGTATCGGGTCTCTGCTTATTGTCACTCGTTGTAGTTTACTTTTTTCGCTCGTCGGAATAAAGTGGTGCATTTTGTCACGCTTTTCACGAGCTGAAACAGAGCGCGACGATTCTATCTGTTCCCGCACAAAATGGACACTTGCATAAAGTTCGTGTTTCATGGATTAACAAAATCTGTTTCACCGTGTAAAATAAAATCGTTTCCAAAAACAGTTGCAATGCTTCGAAAGAATAACTAATTTCAGATGACATGTAAATTTTGTTTGGAGTTTTTAGTCGTAGCTAGTTACTCGTATGTTTGCACAAGTATTACTATAGGTATGATTAGCGCCCAAATGTAAAAAATATTTAAAACCACTCAATGATCTTAGAAAAAGTTAACGTTCTGCTTTTATTAGCAACTTAGTTAATGAGCATACTTTGATTTGAAGTTTTTTTTATACGATACGGAAGGCAAACGAGCAAGTGGGTCAGCTAATGGTAAGCGAGCTGAACAGCATCGATAACAAACAACTAAGATAATAAATAGCGGATCAAACCTAAAGTGGCCAAATATCTACTGGGTCAACAACCTAGTCTGTCGCATTGTGCAGAGGCACGACGCTGTAATGCCGTGGTGGCATGCCAGGAAGGATCGTGATATCGTGACCTAAAATACAAAAGAGTCTTTAACATTCGGAATAAATAACTAATAAGCCGCTGTCGATCGGTAAGTTTTCCTCGTTTAATTTCCAGTTGACTAACATGCAAGGAAGTTGGCACTATGCCTAGTGTACAACTCATGCATGTTTCATAACACATCTATGACTGTAAGAGTGTGACTAAAACACGTCAATTCTATGGCATTAGTTTAATAAATTTGACGTCGTTTATGGCTTTTAATAGTGTGGTTGAAATTATAATTTTCAGTACGACTATGCGATAGCAATGAAATATAAACAAGCATTATTTAAATTACAAAATGAAAATTCTATAACATTACTTACGTGTTAGGTACCTACTTACCTATCTGTCCGTGAGCTCCTAGAATGAGATTCGCGGGTTTAGGGTGCGGTCGGCTGAATCAACTATCAAACCCATAAGAGTGAGAGAGTTTCAAATATAAGTACCTTTTTAATTAATTGTTTTTCATAAACCGTCGAATTTGAGTTCGTTTCTAATTAGAAAGATACGAAATCAAAAGTATACTTTAAACAAAGCCGTTTCCTGGATGTTGCAGTAACTAGATTTGATTGTTTTGTATTCGCAATAAGGCCATGATGAAATCCAAATTCACAACACAATCCCCATTCATTATTTCGCCCAACTACATTTGGGCACACCGAAATAATTTCAGTTGTTAGAACAATGAACTATAAACTTGCATTCGTTGCTAAAGGTCATACACCTGTGTCTCGCTATCTAGCTTAAAAAGTAAAGAAAGACAGTACTGCGAACGGTAAAGTGAGGCAGATCTAACTATTCTTTGCTTTAATACAGAATATAACTAGATTAACTGTGACTAGAGTCTAGTTAGTTAAAGTACTTACCTAGTTAAGTAAGAAAATCATGGCATGCATGACCAACGGCTCCGTGATTCTCCAGACTGAAATAAATTACCTAGCAAATTACTAAGCGTATAACCATCACGATTCAACCAGCGAAATCGGCGGAAGCACGCCTTAATTACGAGTATTCCAACATCGTCTAACATTCCATAAGGAGTTTAAGAAAAGGACTATTTTGATATTTTTATTAAAGTCACTTAAATGGAATCCCAGCCAGTAGCAAATATATGCAGGTAATTTCGCTTCGTTATAGCACGTTGAGTAAGATTGTGCAATTGCCACAAACAAAACAATGTCTCATAAAGTCATACCTATACGACTAATTCACTGGTTGTTAGTTAATCCGTTTAACCTTCTTAAATTTCGTCAACATATCTTCCGGAATTTCCAACGTCCTTTATTTGAAATCAACTGAAAAAAACCTTGCCACCCATTAAAGACCTTTGCTCGTGCGTTACAACGGCTGTTAAGTTTATAATAACGTATTGTCCGCGATGCCCGCACCGCACGTCGGCTATGCTATTCTGTACTTAAAATTCCACGCACCGTGCAAGGAATCACATATTCTTTGTATGGCGGAAGTCTGAAGCATAAATTAGAATTTGTCAACGATCTGTGTTCAACAATGCTATCAAATGTTTTTTTTTTCTGAGCAGCTTAGCTAGTGTATAACTTATCGTGTGACTTATAGTTGTGACTTGGATTAAACATAATTCTTCCCCAGACGTTATTTTTATAGTTACACGCTTTTTTTCTTAACATACTTATTTTAAATATGTAGCTATTGACCGCTTTACTGAGTCCTCGCGGGCGAGGCGACAAAAGGGGCCGATAGATGTGCGGGCGGGTAATGCGTCTGCCGCCCGCACCTCTCTGGGCCCCCTTTGTCATAATTTACATGCAATTGTTTGAAATTTTAAAAGTTAATGAAGCGGGAAAAAATGGATTGGTCAAAACCAACCATCCAAAGATGGTTTTGTTTTTATAGTTGCGAAAAATAAAAGTGAGGCAAATCCCGTGTTCCATTTTCTGACGGAAAGAGAAAATTTCCGAGAATGTCTGAGAAAACATCTTTTTGTTCGATCTTAATATTGGTAATTCGGTCTCGGTCCTACTCGATTTGGTAGATTTTTAATTCAATACCTACCTATATTTTGTGTATAAAACGAATTATATTAAAAGAGAGTAAAAATTAAAGCTTTACTCAATCTACGCTCTACCGCAGACACACTATCAGACGAACATCACAATTACATTAGGTATTATGTATGATCATAAATCATACGTCCGTCTCGTCAGGTCATCAGCTCCTACCGTGAGGTAATGAAGACAAAAACTATATCGTCAACAACATAGCGTTTACATTCCTATCCTAAATATCCATTAGTTTTATATTTTCGATAAGTACTTTCAAATTTAGAGAATTTAACGTATTATGAAAATATTCTTATCAGATAAGATAACTTTATGATTTCTTATAAGTTTACAAATACGTTTATATTAAGTGGTTCGAAGAGATTAGAGGTGAAAAGACGTACTTAGTTACACAGTTTTCAGAGTTAGATTTGTAGAAAAATATTATGTTAAAGCGCACTTCAAACAAAAAACAATATCGTACGAGAAAGCAAATGAGGTGTGAGTCGGAAACTCGTTTCAATGTTACCCAACGTTTTTTGTGAGTCATTATATCTCGACGTCTTTGCGCCGTCCTTGCACCGTCCTTTAACCCACCGTTTGGACTGTGGTGAGGGTTTTTTCATGCTGTTGCCGTTGGTAGCTAACCACGCGTAACTGCTTAACGGATAGCGACCTGCCTTAAAAATTTTGATGACGCTGGCCGAATGTTGGCGTGGCACATTTTAAATATAATTTGAAATCCTTAATAATGACTATTGAATATTTTTACAAATTGGTAATTAAACTAAATGGCAAGGTAAGGAAGTAAGAATTTTACAAACACTATTCAAATGAAGCTAATCTTCGCTGTCATCCAAAATAGACATTAGCAGTAGTCACTTATTCTACTTAGTCATAAAAACTGTTATTTGATATTCTACCGCAATAACAAAATGTTACTTAAGATATTTTTTATACCTGTCGATCACCTGAGCACGAGCAACTTTAAATATCATCCGCACGGTCCCCCTCCCACATTCCAGTCAAATTCGCGTTGAAACAGTTGGTAACTAGCAGATCGTGACGAAATGAATGGGGATGCTTCAAAAGGCAGGAAGCCGTATCTAGCGTGAAGTGCAAGGGCGCATCGACGCGTACGCTGAACATACATGGTGCTAGCCGGTACGTGGGTTGCCGGATACCGGCTGGTATGATGTCATGCAGCTAACAACCTCTGTTATCGACTCCTAGTTTGGATAAGTGTACATGGCCGTTGCACTCACTGATGGCTTTCTTAAACATATATTGGATAAAATATGAGATTTCGTCTATCACGCATGAGGTTATTCAGTGTTTAACTACTGAATTTATTTTTAGCTACAGCGTTGCTTGGGTTACCTTTTCTAACTTTATCCTTAGTCATTTTAAATTAAAAAAAACGAAGATAAGAAGAGTAATATTCATTTTACTTTATAATAAGATTACTTTATAATAACTGCTAACACAAGGTTAAGTAGTGTCGAAAGTATGAAACTGCCACGCCTATTCCAGGTTTAACGATTTTATTTTTAAGAAACAATGTTGCAATCACTTACACTTAAATCGTCGTGAAATTCTAAATAATAAGCTATGCCTGGTCTGCGTGTGACATTTTAAATTAGTACTCTTATTCTCTACTAGCGGTTGCCCATGACTACTTTTGCGCAAAATTCGGTTATCGCTAACCCGCGGCAACTATGCAATTTTTCGGGATAAAAACTATACTATATCCTTCTCCGGGACTGAAACTATCTCTGTACCAAATTTCATTCATTAGGATTTATAATATTAGTAGGGATAATTTGTTACATTAGGATTATGTATCACTGAACCACTGAAGGACAAAAGTCATTATCTTCTCAGTCTCAGAATAACGGGCAGAGTATCTTATCCCAAGTGAAAGTGGCTACGGAAACGCCAAATTATCGCAAGCAACAACCCAGATCAACAACTCTACGAACCACAAAAATATTCAGGTTGATCGAAGGAGATTGCCTAAATCCGGTGTCCGATTTGCACGTCCGTCTATTCTTCTAGTCAATGGGCACCCCTCAGTGTCGCTTCGGTAACTTCATTGAATCGCAAAATTGAGAAACAGATAACAATACGGTTGTTTACGGCAATGCTTTTTAGGCAATATTTGTAAAATCGGTGGAACATAAGTATCCTAGTAAGTTATAAGCAACAATCATTTTCTCTAAGAATCTTAGCGGTCTTAGTTATGGCAACTTAACCATAACTAACCCCGTTAGCTTGATTACCGCCACACCTCTAACTACTACGGACAGCCAAGGTAGAGCACAAAGTGATTACTGTGTTTTGTTTCGTTCCAGGGTGCACATCAAAATAGTATAACATTTACAAGCACAGAGGAGCCTCCCAAGTCAAGCAAACCAATTCCTGACATAAGACTGGTAGACGGCCCTTCTATTTTAGCGGGGAGGGTCCAGTTACTACACAGAGGTCAATGGAGATCTGTGTGTACAAATTCTAGGAAGTAAGTTACATTTTATTGAGCTAAGAAAATTAAACAAGTGATCTCATACATAAATATCTAAAATACCTGAGTGATACATAAATATCCCATCCCATACATAAATGTCTAAAATACCTGATATATTAAAAATATATTTTACAGTTGGACCATCCATGACATGGAAACGGCGTGCCGACAGCTAGGCTTTATGGGTGGATCGTTTTACAACTGGATGGATCGGCAACCCGGACGTCGCGCCCGGCTATTATTCGAGGAACCCAAGTGTAGAGGCACCGAGTACGACATATTCCAGTGTGATTGGAACTCACGGCAACTTGGTTCTGGTGTCTGTGATTACCACCCGGACCTTGCCATTCAATGCTCTCCACATCATGACGATAATGAGTTAGGCAACTCTGGGAGACATTGGAGAGGCATACGATTCGAAAATGCTGTCTATGAGAGAATTATCACCGCCGCTAACACTTTATACGTTCCCACATCTATGTCCAGACTCGAGCATATAACCATCAAGAACGCTGGGTTGGGACGTGATAACAATGCCACAAGTGCTTTAGATATTATAGGCGTACCACCAGTTATGGAAGACATTGAAATATCGAACTCGGCTTTCAATGCAATTAACGTGACGTCACCAAATGCGCCTATAGTAATTAACAACTGCACGATACAAAACAATAGAGGTTACGGTGTCTATGTGAATTCTACTTACGGCATGACCAAGATTGAAAATTGCATGATTCATGACAATGGTGGAGATGGTGTCAAGTACGTAGTACACGAATTGAATATAGATGAAAAGTTCGACCGTAGTGAAGTTTTCGACCTTTGCACAATGCCTTCCACGCCAAGTCAGACATTCCCAATACAAATGACGGTAGAACAGTCAAGATATTCTAACATGGAAAGAGACTGCGAACAGAAATTTTACACGAGGGCTGACCACGTACTAACGTTGAGTTTTCTAAAAATTTTAACAAATAGAAACAACACGGGAGAGATATTTATTTACGATGGCTTGACTCTTAATGATAAACTGTTATTATCCTTTAGTTTGCGAAACCATTCAAGGCCGCAGAGTGTGACTTCAACAAGAAACCGAATGTATGTACGATTTAGAGCTGACACTCGAACAGATATTGTTGGTTTTCTTAGACTGACATCAGGGGTTAGCAAAGTATATGATTTAAACGTTACAGACTCAATCATTTCCGATAACAATGGCAGAGGTGTAGCTATTGAAAATCTAAGATCTCTAATCCACATTCATCGTACTTCGATATCTAATAATAATCATATAGCAGGATTACAAGTTGTAAGTGGCGCTGGAGATATTAACGTCACTGAAAGTAGAATATCATTTAACCAAGGCGATGGTATTAATATAACAGTCACAGGCGGAAACAGAAATATATCACGAAGTATACTCAGTTCTAACCAAGGCTTTGGTATGGCAGTATGGATAAATAACACTCAAGAAACTGAGTACATACCGATAAACCAGACGACAGTTGTCGAATATTCAGAAATATTTAAAAACTTAGATGTAGGCATACTGCATGGCAACTTTTGTGGAGACAGTTGGGTTAACATAACAGGGAACTGGTTCAATATGAGCATGGAGAGTACGTTAGACATATCCTCTTGTTGGAGATTAACCAATCCTCCAAAATTATTGAATTTACAAATTGGACACAACCGTTTTTACCAAAGTCAGAAGGTTCCTTTAAAAATACAACCTGCCCTGAATGTTGATGGTCGAATAGAGTACAACTATTTTGAACACGGAGAATATGGTGCTATAGTTATACTAAATCGAATAGAAGGAAAATATTTAGAAGAGTTTGAAATACTTCCCGCCAGATTCAATGTCCAACACAATTATTTCTTTGGCAATAAAGGGCCTTTTATTGTAAATTTGGGATTGTCGCCATATAGTGATCTTCAGTACATTCTTTTCTCCAGAAACTATCTCAGAGATAATAAAGTAAGAGAACCATTTGAACCCTTAGAAGGGATATCGTCTCGTTTGACTCCGAGAAGTCGAGTAGCCGCTGCCGTTGTCTTAGCTTCAAGTAATATAGATGTGTTTAGAAATATTATCAATAATCCTGAAGCCCAATATGAAATTGGATCACACGTTGAAGATCAAAGTAAGATCCTAAACTGCACGTACAATTGGTTAGGGTTTGGAGAAGAAGAACGAGTGTACAATAGATTATTTCACAGAAAGGATAGATATAATTTAGCAAAAATAGTGTATATGCCGTACTTGCTACACAGCAGTAATCCTGGTGCAACTCAAGTAAACTACAATCAACTCTTTGTGCCACAATTCAACATTCCGGGTACTTTTACTGTAGGAGGTGAAGTGGAAGGGATTGAAATACTGCGACAAGGAGAATATGACGTTAACAAAGATATCAATATACGTCCCGGTGGAAAGCTAGTAATACAACCCGGAGTCACCTTAAAATTCCCTCCTGCTGTTGGTATGATGGTGGCCGGAAAACTTGAAGCAAGAGGAAAACGGCCTAGTGACATCACATTCACTCTCAAGGAGGAAATAATAATGACAAATGATAGTATATACGAAACTGATGCAGATCTAGAACCAACTACCCCCGGTTACGTTGAACCGATAGTTCCTATCAGGCTTTTGGGTGGTAGAACACAGCACGAAGGACGGCTGCAAGTGCGAGTCAATGATAGGTGGGGTACTGTATGTAATTACAAATGGAATGTAATAAACGCTGCTCTTGTTTGCAATCAACTTGGCTTAGCCTTAAATCCTGATGATTGGTTCTTAGAGCCCAGCGAAATTCCATCAGCCGGCATGACAGAGGACGTCATACTGTCGAACGTAGAATGTACGGAATTTGATAAAGACATCACAAAATGTAAGGCAGAAAATATAGATAACTTTGAAAACTCATGCTCTCACGAAAATGACGTTGGTATAAGATGCTATGAAACCAGTTGGGCTGGAATAAGATTTAGTGTTATTTCTGAAAGAACTGATTTACAATATGTAAGTATCGAAAAAGCAGGCCTTCTGGATTACTCATCAAATATTTTTAAACCTGCACTTCAACTCGATTTTGCGAGGCATGGACTAGAAAGCGTAAAGATAACCAATAACTATCATGACGGCTTAGGTATTATATATTCTGATTTATACGGAGCTGATGCTATAAATACTGTACGAAATTCTGAATTCAGCAATAATAGAGGCAGTGGTATAAGTTTCAAGCAACTTGGCTTAAAAGTTTTTAGCTCAGTCATAGAAAATAATGATATTGCTGGTATATCTCATAATCCTCATATACCCGGTTTGCAACAAAGAGAAATAGCCGGATGGTTTAACCTGGACCCTGGATTTAACATGGATGAATCAAATTACCATCCTATCATGCTACCTGAATATGAAACAGATATTAGCTTAGTTAATGGAGAAACACGACACATTGTTTTCACCAAACATTACGATGAAAATATCGTAAAGACTTACAACATCAAATGCAATCCCGGTTACGTTCTTGGACTTCAATTACTAAACCCAATTCACAACTTTTCCACGGAAAGTATTTGCATATATGATTCTCAGAATATAAATGAAGTAAGCACTAAGTGGTGTCTTGACCGAGATTTGTCCACTTTTCCAACTACGAGTAATAGTTTTGGTGTTGTACTGACGTACGAAAGTGGCAAAACTGCATTAGGAGGTGTCGTGCTTGTTGTTAGTACCATTATTGCACCTGTTCAGAATCTACGAAATAGAATAGTTAAAGGACCTGTTCCAACCCTTCAAGTATCCAATACCAAAATTAAAGGCAACACGAAAGGTATTAGAGCTCTGTTATACAATCGATATTTAAATGAACTCGGCGATCACTTCTTACGGAAAGCCAATGAAACAATAAAGATTTTTAACTGTGACATAGCACACAATAAGGAAGAAGCTGTTTTCGTTAATACTCCATTTTGGGATATTCATGACAGTAACATAACTGAAATTACAATAATGATTAATAACAGTTTGATAACTGACAATGGAAAAGGAATTTATCACTTTGCGCGTGATTTAAGGAGTTCAAACAACTTGTATCATTACGTCATGCAAGATAACACTATTGAAAGGAATAAACTTGGAGGCTTCGATATAAGTTTACCATATGTATGGCAATACAACGAAAACTTTACTCATTCTGTTTACATGCACAATAATACATGGCGCAATAACCAAAATTTTGGTCTAGTGATTGATGGTCATTTTGCCGAAGTAAATGTAACTAAAAACATTTTTACGGACAACAATTGTAAAACAGGATTAATCGCTTTTCGAGGAATGGAAAAGAAAATGAAAATAGACGGAAATTTTATAGAAAAGAACAATGGCAAATTCATGATTCAATTCTTTATGGACAGCCAGAGTGAAATTATGGGACTTGTTTTTGCAGTATTTGTTTACAATCATGTTAAAAATAACAGGCCCATGCTTCAGGTCAATAGAGGGTCCCTGATCAGAAGTGTTGATCCCACTTACGTACTTGGATTCAAGGGCATCCAGAAAGTTAAAGTTAGCAGGAACTTGTTCGGCAATAACGATTTACAATACACTCTTTTGGCTGGTATAAAAACAGCTAAAACAAACAATCTACTCGATGTAACAGAAAATTGGTGGGGTAGTGCTGATGAAACAGAAATTAAGAGACAAATCTTCGATTTTGATGATTGGAATAACCACGCTATAGCAACTTACTTACCATATTTGCTGGAAGATAATTTTGATTCCAGTGTCTCCGTATCATTCACTCCTCCAAATACTATGGATGTAAACGATCTTGGGGGACGTCTAACACAGGATCTTACAATAGACGCCCGTATTGCCCCTTACAGGGTAAAATCAGATATAACAGTAATGCCAGAAGTAATTCTTACAATTAGCCCAGGAGTTATATTGGAATTTCCACCCGATGTTGGTATTCTAGTCATGGGAACACTACAAGCAATTGGCCATGCTCAGTTACCAATTATAATGAGACCGATAAGCAAATTAGATAATATTGAAAGCAATAGAATTGAAAAGAGGGATACCAACCAATATTCAGGTTCTCACCACAAACAACGAAGGCAATTGGAGACTCTTATGATACAAGATTCTATCAGACTATGTACTGGACGGAATTGTTCAATAAATGATAACCTTCTGCAAAAAAGCAACGAGGGTTTCTTGGAATATTATAATAGAACTACATTACAGTGGGTTCCGATGTGTGACAACCGTTTCACGGAAAGAAATGCTCAAGTAGTGTGTCGCGAACTAGGCTTCGATCCAATTAATGTTTTCTTCGCTCACGACCGACGAGTTGAGTACCACAGCAACTCCTTATCCCGTATATGGTCCTGGCCAGAGCCCTTACAATGCGTAGGTACTGAAAACCGTTACGAAGATTGTCCAATAAGGTTAAATGGACAGCTCTACGGCCATCGACATGAATGCAAATGGGACTCTGAATACGTATTTATACATTGCGGTACAAGAAATCTAGACGAGAATTTAGACTATTGGGGTGGTATAAGATTTGCTAATCCAGAGTTTGAATATTCTCTTTACGAACATAGAATTCATGACCACCATACGCATGAAACAATGAGAAAAGTAGAGAGTACCTTGCATCACGTTCATATTTCGGGCGCCGGTATTTTACACAACGAGAAATCTCCTGCCATTCAAAGCATAGTAAAGAATCCGAGAATACGAAATGTAAACATAAGCCAATGTGCGTATCATGGGATAAATATTGTGTCTCCCACCGATTCAATCGACATGATGTTTAATACTGTGAATGACGTGTTAGGCGAAGGAATTAATGCAATATCTTTGACTGGAGAAGGCAGAGAATCTGAAGAGTCTAGCTTCACACCATTAAAGGATCTCAATCTGCCATACCATCTCTTTTCTCTGGTTGACATCTGTGATAGTAGCAAAGTGATTACAGTGGAAGAACGAGTTATCATTTACTACAAGTATGATAATAATCCTGTGAATTGTGTAAAGATATTTAAAAGTATGTACAGAGTAAAACCATTTGGATTCAGGCTGCTTCAGTTCAATTTATTCAACCATTCACTAAGCTACGGAAAACGTGACGCTTTGTCTTTATACGATGGTGATATTTACAACATAACAGCACCGCAGATTGGATATTTAGATAATGGGTCTCCTGATGAGAAAAAGCTTTTTAGAACTACTGGAGCCAGTTTAAGCGTGAAGTTATTTGCTAATGGTGCATCTTCTGTTCATGGCTTTATCGCAGAAATTGTCACCCTGCCTATATCTTCTATTGGAGTCAGTAAGTAGCTTACCTACTAATTATTTAGAACTGAACTGAAAGATATTATCCGAGTACAAGTTAATAACTTAGGTATTTATCAATATCTTTTTTTAGGTCGCGACGTACAGCACAATATTTCCAGCAGTGAATTCACAAAAAACAGAGACGGTGCTATAACTTATTTATCAGTGGGTGAGGTTAATCCTCTTATTGCCATAACCAGAAACGAATTTATTGGAAACTGCCTCAAGCTCTATGGAAATTTCACCACGTGCCAATCCGCTGTTAAACTCGACGTACAAAATACTCAAACTTTTGTCTTCCGGGTATGTCATTATGCTTATTATAACTTTACTAAATTAATCCGTTAGTGATTGAAGGATTGGTTTAATAAACTACTATTCATTTTCAGAATAATCTAGTGCGTGACAACGTCGGTGGCTTGGCTTTAAGAGCGGACTCCAGAGGTTCCGCTACTTCATTACGTGGATGGATTCACAACAACCTATTCTTATTAAACCACGATTTGCCGTGTCTTAAGGTGGAAGGTGTGTAAATTTACGAAGCCGTCTTAAAAACATTATTAATTTCTTGAATTTTGTGTAACTAAATTAGCTTTATTAACTTTACAGGTCGCCAATCTTCCCCTTACCAAGAAGTGACTATTTATCGAAATTATTTCACACGTAATAGGGTACCGTTTAAAGATGTCATAGTTTTGCGACAAGTTGTTTCTAATTTTACGTACAATTACGTTCATAGTAACACAGGTCAGAGAATCCTAGAGGTGTCAGGATTCGATAAAGTGAGGCTGCCTATCTATCAGACCACATCGCATAATGGCTTTTACAGGTAATTAATTTGAAAGAGCTGTTTACGTTCTTCCTCGTATGAAACGATTTATTTACGTATAGTTGTTTAATTCTTATCTTTTTTTTTTAGAAATTACGCTTTAGATCGTGAAGGCCGGGCTACTATAGTAGCAGGTACTGCAGGGCAACACTATGTGGATAACATTTTCTTTAATCCAGATAACGATTACGAAATGATAACTGTGAACCGATCTATGTAAGTTTAGTTCCTTAAACCACATTGCTGATACATTATAAACCTACATACCAGGTGTATTAAAATTATTATTCTGGAATGTTTCATGAGATGGTTAAGTTGGTTTGATTGAACATTCATATAAATATTTCATTGTTATTATGGATTAAAATGTAATCACCTCTTTGACGCCGTACACATTGAACATCGACCAATGTGTACATTATGGACACATTTGTCGGCCCAAATAAAAAATCTAGGAAAACATACAAATATACTTATTAGCTTACTTAACCACCCATCGAAATATTTCATATTAATTTTAAGACATTGACGACATCGTATATGTATATACTCCAGTCTGTGTCAGCTACTAATAGCAATTATAAGAAATTATTTATCTACATATACCTACATATTCTTAATTTATACTTAGTCCTTATTTCAAATTACGACGGACTAGCAAGGTGACAACCCTAGGTACCATGACAATGACTCTCTGTTAAAACTATATGCTAGCTAAATCGCTCCAAAATTATTCCAAAATTAATGCATGAATACTTTTACTATGGAACGAGTTTCTGATGTGATATAATATTTGATTGGCATGTTTCTGTTGCATGGCTGCCCCGGACCATAGCTTTGTTGACTATAATCCAAATGCGATAAGGTAAGTTTCTTAAATATGAATGAACTTCATTTCACCATTGGCATTTGTGTCAGTTTTCACCAAATTTCACAATTTATAAATCTCAGAAAATGATTTATCATTATTTAATTTTCATTGTCAATAATAGCGGAATTCGTAACATATCATACCTAAACCGTTAGTCGTTATTTGTTTCTTCTTCATTCTATTCCATGTTTAAATAGATTTGCTCGTTGAGCATCTGTTTGTTTTCTGCTCCTTAATTAGGCTATTATCATTAAACTGCAACTGTATAATGTTTCCTCGAATCGCTTAACGTTCGTATTTGTCTTCATTAACATTTCTGCCTCTCAATTTCTTTTTTCTTTCATTCTAGATCTGGCTCTCCGACTCTAGTTATGCCTTTAACTTTTGTGTTTTAACCTAATACGTACCTACTTTCTTAATCAAAGTAACCATTTCACGGCTTCTTATTACTAACTTAGTAATAATTACATATATATGTTATTGGACTAAATGCGTTGCAGTGATTTTCACAAATTTTGACAACATCTGACTAATATTGTCGTTGTACCTTTATCAATCAAGTACCTATTTTAGAACTATTGCCTTCTAACCGTGCAAAGTTACTCCAGATAGAGGTCTTTTTGTTGTTCATTTCATTCTTACACGTTTTCGGCCAAGTAACAACAATATCCATAATTGTATTTATTCCACAGCGCTCTTGAACTATGGCGGACTCGTATCGATGCAAAACACAACTATTGGAGCTACAATGAGACCCTTGCGGTTGCTGGCCGAATCAGAGACCAGTCAGATAATCCATTACTGCTAGAAGTGGACTACCGGCCTTTTTATATGAACAACTTGACGGTGCTAGGTGGAGGCAAATGCCCCCCTGGTTGGGAGGCGGTTGCCGGAACATGTTATATGTATATCGGTGCGCCTATGACGTATGCCGAAGCCAACGACTTCTGTTTGGTGAGTTTCAATCAAATAAGGGACGTACGCATTATTTTAGAAACGAACGTTGATGTTGTATTTGTATTTTCGCCTCACGGTTATCTTTGTATGCTAAATGCTAACGAACGAGACATGCAATAGGTACCTAGCTAACAAACTACGAGTATAGCACCTTTGTAAGTGGTGGCTTGGTGTTCCATGGGACCTACATATACAGCTCGCGACGCTATCATGTAAGTTCAAAAGCTGATATCAAACTGTAACATTGGTATTTTTTCTCTTTACAGTCAGACAATGCATCTCTACCATACGTAACGGGCAACTATGACGCGTTGTATAACTTTGTTCAAGCCCAGACTCAGTGGTTCCATTCTGGCGACCGTGTTTGGGTGAAACACATCGATTATCTCAAGCAATGCTCGTCATTTTCTTTCTCGAACGTCGAAAGCACTGACTGCAATCAAAAGAATGCATTCATTTGTGAAATTGGTAAGTAGTTGAATACACATCTGGCTTACGATGGTATTAATATTTCCCTAAATTACACTCTTAGCAGATTTTCTTATAATTATTTCTTGTTCTTGCAGATCCAAAAATATCAATCGACCCACTGTCCTGGAAGGGGGATATGCTTGCTGTGGCATTTATTGGCATACTAGCGGCAGCCGTAGTGCTTGTTGGTGCTGCGGTCATTTGCTGGTATTCCAAATCCAAACACAGGTACGTCAAAATCATGCAAAAAAAGTCTTTTGTTTTTTTCCTGAGTATTAACGTGCAAAGATTTATTTAAATATCTTAAATTATTTTATTTTACAGGCACATACAAAGATTAGAACGGCGAAACTCTATCAGGCAATCACTGCACTCTGTAAGATCCATTGGTAGCATAAATGGAGGATTTCCTGACACCGCCTATAGAAGAAAATTGGCACAAATGGTAAGTTTACTGGCCGTAAGTACTGAAGATAGGCTATGAGGAAGATATGAGATACAATAATATGAAAAAGTATAAGTATTTTAACTAGCTAAGTAGGTACTTATATTTTAGAAGACTCGAGACTGACAACGGCTTGTTTGTTATGTTATAGAGTACCAGATCAACTGAAACCCTGACCAAAGGCTCGGACTATCGCAAGATGCTCGCATCAACAGCATCAATAGAATCCATGGAAAAAAGCCAATTCAATTCTTCCATGGAAGACAACCAAAGCTTCGACATCTACGAGGCCCACAATCCCAATCCCAACATTATTCAACTGAAGCACAGCACATTTATGAAAAAACCCGCATCCCCTGAATACTCGGTTCCTCAGAACAACAACCGACCGTACAACCTGGCTTATAAAAACGAAGGTTTTAAGGACAATTCGAACGCGAACAGTGGCGCCCCGTCAATGAACACAGTCACAACGGAGGAAATACCCATCATACACCACCCGGGAGGGTTGCAATCACCTCTGGATGATGATACACTATCACCTACCAGCGACTCCCAGTACTTTACATCAGACACACTACCTCTGAGAGGGAACAGGTCAGATACCCTAGATCTGAAGAGTGAATTGGAGAACGAAGGAAAAAATTATAGTCCGTATGGCGCTCCTAACTTCGGTACGCAAACGAAACTGCAATTCTTGATGGAGTTAAAATCGAAAATGCCAGAGCAGCCCCAACCAGGCGCAATGCCTACGTCTACGTTCGGGCAGAGAAAAAATATTGCTGGTAAGATAAAATTATCCCCCTTTCGACCCGCTTTTAAGATTCTTTCTTGTGTATTAGTTGCGACGCGGCTAGCAACCCATCACTATTTTGATTCCCCATTGCAAGTGAAATAGAGAGTGTATTATAAAGTCACGGAAGTGAAGTGAATGAGTTCCAGAGAATTAATGATTTTTGTTTATACTCTATAGTCTATGGTTTGTGTTGCCAACATAAACTACCGTTATTCTTGTTTCTTTGAAAAAATTAACTGCTAAAATCTAACTGTAATGTTAATGCTATTACAGATCAACAGCAATACTATGAAGACAATCTTCCAAGCCCACCACACCCACCGGTGTACTCCCCGGACTACTCGGACCACATCCCGAGCTACGATTCGAGTCCCCAAAACTCTTCTAGAGAGTTCGACACCTCGCCCACGCTAGGTTTAGCCGGAAGATCTAAATCTGAGGCGTTGTTAGAAACAAATTTCGATTTCGATGATACGGAGTCTAGTTCATTGCCTATAACTGAAGCAAGTCGAACGTATAGTCAACCGCTGGAGACTGCTATGTAAACGTAAGAATAATGTGATAGGGTTGTGTAGCCAAAGCCGAGAGCGTGACAATCTATCGAACAAAACATCTACAAAAATCAGAATATATAGAATATATATAGTTCATTTTGAACAGTTTTCTTTTGTGTATAGAGAAGATAACTTTACTCGAAAACCATTTTATTGGATTTCAATTAGCGTTGTTGAACTCGGGGATGTTTTTTGTTTTCATAACTAGTTATTTAGACCGACGCGGTCTCGGCTTGCAGCGATTTACCGATTTATTTAACATGTCACATAAATAAATGTTTAACCAGGAGTAGATAGTAAGGACAGGATTGAGTTTGCTACGAGGAAACCACTGCCATTTAAAACAGTTTACCGATGTAGTGAATAAAGTTTGATCCATAATTTCTCTTCATAATCTCAATAAAAATAAAATGCGTTTAATATTTTTTTTTTAGAAATTGTGAAATTCAAACGAGTAATTAAATGTCTGTTAAATTAATTATGAGATGTGTTTAAGTAAATAAGTAAGTAGCAATGAAAAGACTGATTGAAATGTCTTGAATGATTTAACATGTTTTCTTGCATTTTAATATAAATTTCCTATTTATATTGTACCTACTAGAGTACTAGCGGTACTTTTACATATTTAACCTTTTCAAGGCGAATAACTGACATATCCGTTACTTATGTGCGTTGTCATAATATGTATATGGAACAATACAAAAAAATAACGACTTTAAATTTGTAATTAAGTAGGTGCCTCTATACCTGCCCGACGTATAAAGGGTTAAACCTAACAAAACAAGTGCCTTTTGAATTTTCTATACACGCTGTATATTTCTAACTTTAGTATTAAATTCTTAAAATGTAATACCACAAGTGCACGATCTCAATTAATGAAATGTTTATACTTATCAGAATGTTATTATCATTCGTTTGGTTTCGATAATTTTGTGATACGAAATATGAATATGAATGCCTTATTGTTAGAACATACCTCCTGTAATTTTATTTTACGTAAAGGACTATATCAAAGTAAGTAACTAAATTTATTTTAGGAGAAGATATAAAGTTAAACATTTTAAATTATAAAATATGTATGTGCGATGTAATCAACATGTGCAAATTGTGCAATGACAATGAAATAGGAAAAAATATAGATTATACTTCTCTTTTTTAAGTACCTAGTTAATTTAATTTTGAAATTAATAGAAGTATTTTGTTAAGATTTTTACGTGTCCGTCCCAGTTTTATAAATGTAGGTATTTTTTTTAAACGACTGACAATATGCAATTCCATTAAAAATTAGCCATAAGAAAAGTATTTCCAGTAGGTGCTTTAAATCTCTACCTAATTATTCTTTCCTCTTTTATTTCTCCTGTTTTTCACTGCTCAGTTTACAACACTAAATCAATAATTTAATTTCTATTTACTTAAATGTATTATTTTATTTACTTTTATACTTTTAAGATATGTTACTAAATAAGTTAGATATAATTTCTTACATTCTTTAAGATTTTTTTTATAACTGAATCATAATTTATATGTATTAACAAACTTACTATAACGCTTTAAATTGTAAATTGTACAAAATCATGTAGGTACCTATAGATTGAAAAGAGTAAAAAATGGTATGGCAAGAACACCATTGAGAAAAAATAAAAATTATATTATTTACATTTCCGTAGTTTTTATTGTACCTTTGAAAAGCTAATGTAGCGTTTAGAAAATACGAGTAGACAACAACACCTGGTTTCTCTTTGGCAGTCAGTGGCCAAAATCACTAAGTTTGTAGAACAACAAAAGAAAGGCCAAGCCAAGATATCGAAATGGACATAACATACCTAAGGTGTGCTTGTAGCTGTCAAGGCTTGCAAAGTTTTTCAGAGCCCACGAAGAATCCGCTCGAGACTACTTAACTGTTTGAGAAAATATTAGAAATCACTACATAGTATTAAACAAAGTCGCTTTCTCTGTCCCTATGTCCCTATGTAAGTATGCTTATATCTTCAAAACTACACAACGGATTTTGATGCGGTTTTGTTTTAATAGATAGAGTGGTCCAAGAGGAAGATTTTTATGTATAATTCTACGCAGACGAAGTCGCGGGCAGAAGCTAGTGTATAATAAACCAATTTCGAAATGTTCGAATTTCGTATCATAACGCCCCTCTCAAGCTCCTATTAAACCGTATTATGCTGTCTCCCTCCCGTCGCCGCGTCCGCGTGTAGTGCGAGTGCGAGGGCAAGTAATTACTTATGTTATGAGCGACAGAGACACAAAGTGACCGGTCATTCGTCGGACGAAATTCTTCGTGCTCTGCGACCGTAGTATAGAGTCTGTGTTTATTTATAATCGATTCGAGTCTACACAGTAAAATTACATCTACTTAACTCAGCTGACAGCTCTGACCTTATACTCCGAAATTAGAAATTCGAAGTTGGTATCGTGCCTTTCTGCTCACACTAACTGGCATTTTATGAGAGTGATAGGGGCGGTATAATATGAACTTTGAATTTCTGAACGTAGAACTGACAATATTGTCATTTGAAGTGACATTGACACTATTGACAGTCACAGTATCTTTTTTTCCGTGTATCGTATCGCGCGCAGAGCTGCGCTGCGTCGCAGCTGTTCGATTCAATAAAAGTTTGATCTCTGACGCATTTAAACATAATTTAAACAAAAAAAAAATCAACGTTCAGGTAGAAACCTCATTTGTTTTGTTTTTTTTTGTGCCCGAAATAGTGATTACTTCATTATCTAACCGGACAGCGGCTGCAAAGATAATTTGGACATTAGTTGAAAAGTTAATTAAAATAAAAGGCTCTTTGTTTTGGATAAATATTGCTGAATGGTGTTAGTTAATGCAGCGACTATGGACGTGGTGGAGACTGGGTCGATCAACAATGAGCATTTAGATGCGATTGAGAATGAGAATGAAGAAGAAATCATTGATGATTCTGAGGAAAGAGAGCTGGTGACTGACCCATGCTCAACTAAAGTGTTGGACCCTACCGATCAGCCGCGAGACAATTACTGGATTGTTTATTTACTTTTTTATTTATTTGGCATCACCTCCCTCGTGCCATGGAATTTCCTGATTACTGCCAATGATGTGAGTTCCTTTATTATTATTGATGAGAATGTATTATTGTGTAAGAACATTAATCATAAAAAAAATCCAAATATTCTTTTAGAATTTGTTTAAACATGCAAGAAGTTATGAACTGTAAAACATATTTGTTTGTCTTCTAAATAATGATAAACATCTAAAACAATCATTATGGCTTTTATGAAAATGTGCAATAAATATCTACACATTAGCTTATCATTTCCTTAATAGACAATAATTTTAGTACCCATACTGTGTTATTTTATATTTCAGTATTGGATGTACAAATTCCGAGATGTCACACCACCTGTTAATTTTACAATGGAAGTGCGCAAAACCCAGTTCCAGGCCGAGTTCACATCATACCTTAATGTGGCAACAGCTATACCTAACTTAATATTCCTTATTTTGAACTCACTCTATGGGCATTTGTGAGTACTTATTCTTACTTAACTTGAATTATGATTAAAATGACTTACTGATTTATTTCAATACTTCATATTCATATAGGTGAAGTTTTATACAGTAAGGGCATTTTGGTAACTGATGCTTTTATGAAATCTATCTATCTGTCTAATTCCATTATATGAGCAATTCTTGTATATATAATCTGAGTCTTGGAAACGGCTCCAACGATTTTCATGAAATTTTGTATACAGGGGGTTTCGAGGGTGATAAATCAATCTAGATAGATTTAATTTTTAGAAAATATACCAAATAAAAAACTCAATCATCTGGTCAAGTCATCTGGATTCTAAAATGTATAAAGACAAAGAATTCCCCCTGAAAGTCCCTCATGTGAAGAGTTAACTAACCCACAAAATGTCTATCTAAGAATAGAATGGTATTTAAACTGAGCAATTTCATTGGGTTTCACTGGTGACAATTGAACTAAACTTGTTTATGTTTCAGAGTGTCTGTAAAAAGTCGACTACAGGGATCTCTATTGGTAGTTACACTCTCTTTTTTCGTGACTACTACCTTCGTACAGATTGATACGGATGAATGGCAGAACACATTCTTCATCATCACAATGGTGACTGTGGTCATAATGACGGGTAAGAATTCATTTTAAGGCATTTTTCATATTATTGTAATGTATTGTTTTTGTTTATTTGTGATTCATTTCATTTTCTTGTTTCTTTAACGTTTCTTGAGATAGATCCTTTGTACTCACTCACTCTATCATGATCATGAGTAATCATGGACCATTAATGATAAGGTATTTATTACTCTGTTAGAATAACCTTTGCTCTCTATGATCAGTAACCACATTAATTAGTAAAAGGACCCACTCATTTAGACGTTGGCATAAGAGAATGAAACAAATACAACATAATATGGCTTCTTAGAATCGAAACAAAACACTGATTGAGGTGATTCAGATGTCTCATTTGGACTGCATATCAGCAATTTTACAGATAGATAAATTTAATTTTTGCACTCGAGTGTACTAGTTCTGTGATACCTATTTATCATTTTTTTAACAATTATCTGACCTTTAGATTGTTTATTTTAAATCAACCTTGTATGTTACATTGAATGTAGCAATTCATGGTCAGGAAAAATGTTCAAGAATTCATTGTTAATTATTGCTACAGAGTTACGTTATCCTTTTTTCCAGCTGCCAGTGCAATTTTCATAGGCGGCATCGTAGGCATAGCGAGCCGATTCTCAAAGGAATACATGGGCGCAGTCGTGAGTGGCCAGTCCCTCGGTGGGATTATAGCAGCGATCGCACAGATAATATCGCTCGCCTTCAAAATATCACCCCTACACAGCGCCCTTATATATTTCATCATAGCTGACATAATGCTCGTAACATCCCTAATTGCCTACATGTACCTATACAAGGTTGATTTCTTCACGTACCATATTCTAAGAGGCTCCGGAGGCATGGCGACTAACAGGCACAGGGAAGTGTCTATGCTGTTGGTGCTGAAGAAGGTGTGGGTGTATGCTTTTAGCATTTTCGCTGTTTTCGCTATCAGTATGGCGGTGTACCCCGCCGTCACTGTGCTGGTCGAGTCACATCCTGTGACCAAAGGCACTGATTGGAACAGTAAGTAACTAAACTTGTTTTATATTTAACACTGGTCATTATTTTTCAGAAGTAGACATGGACGACTTTTCGCGTATTTGTAAAATCACAGCACGTTTGGAGCGCTTGTCTCGGTTACGGGTAGACTGCGGCAAATTTATTCTTTGACATTTAAGTACTAGTTAGCATACAACTACCCAACTTTTGAAAAATCAAAATAACAGAGTCGGCTTACCAAAATGAGCGACCGCGAACAAATAATTAGGATAGGGTTCCACTGTTGCATAGTTTTAAATATGCCTGTCTATGCCAAATATCTAAGAGATTTGAAAGTCGGCTGTGTTCTTTTAAAGCTACAAGCTTGTATATTCAATTCAGCTATGTATACTCAAAAAATTTACGAAATCGGCTCATGTAGGTAATTAATGGGGATGTCTATTAGATTGACTCGACTGGAGGTTTTTGGTGTTCTTCCCAATCCACATCGAGCTGTCGTGGGAACTAGGGTACGTCCCAAGTCCTCTCATTAAAAAAAAAGCCTGTGCCCTATTGCCAGGTTGCATTATATAGTAATCGTTATTCTATTATCATTAGGTATACATATTCAGGCAGGTCATTAAACATGATTAAGGAATCCGTAACTTCCTACTCATAACATCATAACATAACAATACAAATTTTATTGAATAATGACTTGTTTACGATTTCACTTACCTTTGCCATTTGCTTACAAATACTACATCGTAGTCATAGCCCCTTAGTCATGCTAAGTAAGTTTCATAACAACCGAATTACTAAACCAACTAAACCGAATTACCTAATTAAATAGTGACTTGATGACTAATGTTTTCAGACATATTCTTCGTGCCTGTTGTCAATTATCTAATCTTCAATGTTGGCGATTATTCCGGACGTTTGGTAGCAGCATTTTTACTGAGAGTAAGTACATATCATTTGCATAGGCAAAATTTCATAGTTATGTCCCTTCTTTTAGATTTAATCCATTCTGAAGGGGTTGCTTTTTATTTTCATCGGGTGCATACAACAATATGTAAATGCCGCACTCGTCAATTAATATTTAAACCGTACCTATGATACGGATTTGCGGTTCCGTAACGAGCTAAAGCTCTTTTGCCTCTCTTTTTACTGTAATAGGCAGTTAGACACTACAGTTTCACACAGTGGGTATTATTATGGCTACTTTAACAACAAACAATAAAAAATAAAGTGTGAGAAATTAAAGGAGGGTGTACAAAAAACGTGTTTATTGCGGAGTTACTTTTTTGTTCATACGGCAATGGTGGTAGAATATTCTACGTTTTTACGGCGTTTTTTGTCATTATCCTCTCAGCAAATATTGTTAAAAGAGATGGCTTTGAGCAGAGATATTTTTTTATGACAACTAAAGACAGTACCTATTTGTTCAAAGTTTTTGCGATTCAAAGCGAGTGCGAGTGGTCAAAACGCTCGAATATTCATCCATGCCAGTCGAACTCTCGCGTGACGGTATTCCTTTTTAATTGAATATTTAATAAATGATACATAAAATGACTAACTTTTAGATACTAATACTTGCTTCCTGCACCACGCAAAATAGGCGCAGTTAATAGTCGTCGAGTTGCGGAAAACAGCCCGTTACAACATAACATAACATACTTGCTTCCTTCCAGCCCTTAAACAAATGGGTGATCGCAGCAGCCAGCGTGCTCCGCGTGGTCGGAGTGCCAATGCTGATGTTCTGCAACGCGTTGCCTCGGAAGCACCTCCCGGTCCTGTTCCCCTGGGACTACGAGTACATCATGATCATGGTCGTGTTCGCGTTCACCAACGGATACCTCACTAATATTGTCATGATAAATGCTACCCGGTAAGTTCAATTCATGCTCAAGATTGAATGAAACTAATCACTTTGCTACTGACAACAGCACGTGTAAGACAGCTCTACATCTGTGCGGAATATTTATGTGTTCATTAAGACGCAGTCGGGTTTGACAGTCAGAAAGTCCCCAAGATGAGGGACATGGGTCAGAAGTTTTTAAAGTTTAGTGTGTAGATATTTGAGATTTTATTACAACCAAAACATTTATATGTATTGATTTATTAAAATGGTAACGCATAATGCTTATATTGAATATCTTTACGTTGCACGTGTATCTACTAGATACGCATATAATATCATGCCAATTACATAGTTATTGTTATGCATTATTGATAACCTATAGTGCACTGTAACACGTCCTAGTCAGGTCAAGTTGCATTTATCTGTCTAGCCAACGTCATCAAGTCCTTACTAAAGTACATTACATCCATGATATACATACCTATTATTTTTGAAACGCGTTTTTAGATTAGATAAAAGTCAAATTTCAATGTTACGACATGATCTAATTCTGCTGTTGAAAATGTCAATGTCGATGTCCAGTCTATTTATTGCTATTTATGGACTATACTTTAAAAAGAGCCTTGAATTTTCAATTCAACGAAACTTTTACAAGAACAGGTAGACACCTGCTATGGGTGCTGTAGCACGCACCACGGAATGATGAGGATCCTGGTTTGATTCCCGGCCATAGCTTTACTTTTTGGATTTTTCTGTGTTCTAATTTTTAGTGTCGTTTAGAAATATAATTTAGATGTTTATTTATCTAAATAAAAATCACTGTTGACTTACTTATCTCATTGTTGAACCGGACCTAACAGACGGAGTAATTAGGGAATCTTTTTTTGCTGATTGTACTTTTTGTTGACTGTACTTGCATCGCCATCCATCTTACTTATACATACTAAATTTCAAGTCATTCCGTTCTTTAGAAGTGCGTTAAATTTCAAGGTAAAATTTTGCTTATGGCTTATCTTAATCTAAGCTTACGCTGTCTCGTTCTGATGTTTAAAATAACACTGTTCCAGAGAGGTGGAGCTACACGAGCGAGAGAAAGCATCCTCCGTGATAGCCACGATGCTGAGCGTCGGGCTGACAGTAGGCGCGGCCGTCGGCATGCTGTTAGTGCACATCCTTTAAACGTCAATTAATTAAACAGGCCTGGCGCACTGGAGCTCATATTAGTACATCTGCGACATAACAACGTGTCCCTCTTGAACTATAATTTATAGAACTATGTATTACTGGGGTAGTTTTTCTATTGTTTACAATCTGACGTTACCAATGACGTGCGTTACTATCACACTTGTTACAAGCTGGCTTGTAATTTTTTTTGTACAGTAAAAATGGAAAACGTCATCCCAGTATTTCTAACACAAGACACAGTAAAGTTCTGCGGATATTGTAAGCACACTTACGCTTGTGCCGGTATGCGGTATTGATCGTCCAAACTTATAATTATAAAGCTTTGTTCCTTTAAGATGCAGTCACGTTCTTACGCAGAAAAGAATGTCTTTGAGTTGGACCATGGAGAATGAAAGTATTAAAAGAAAAATAGTTGATTTAACGCGAGTGTGCTCAAGATAGCTTAATGACGGATAGACAAAGGTCACTCTATAATAATCTTTATACCGTCCTTGTTCTGCGTTAACGGTTTGACTTTGGATTTGAAAAGATAAACGGATTAATAGAATATTTATTTAGTATGTCGGAATCATCCTATCAGCTTACCTACAACTGGTTAACTAGCTACTTTCGTAATGTAAGGACTCATTCTTTTTAAGATACCTCTTGACTTCATTTAGAGATTTTTCTCTATAATATACTGATGGACAAAAATAATGGGTCAGTTTTCAATGTTTCCATACAATTTTGTATATATATTTTTGGCACATCAGTAGCTGGATTGCCGGCAAAGTATGTAGGAGTCGAAATTTAACATTTGTGCGTTTGTATGCGTGTGGTAAGTAGTTGGCATACTATTGTATTATGTTAACTCTGCTAATCTTAATGATTATTGATATTAATCAAATAGATACTTTGCAACATGTATTTATTATTGTTCAATGTTCAAGTTGACTTAAAATATATATCCTGTTAGTGTCTTGTCTCTTTATAGATAGCTTATGGAGCTTAACGAAACAAATAAATGTTGGTAGGTACTGACCTAGTGTAAGTTAAGATGATGCTTGGGTGAAAAGTGTTGATATAACGCCTTCCAATTTGAAATACATGAATAACATTCCTTTATCTTTTGTTATACTGCCGTTCATTTTTAAGGAAAACGATGTATTTATTTAGACAACCATACAGCTCAGTCTAACATTCCTCAAGTATCGATTAATTCATAGCTACCAGACTGAGTCGAAGTGAATAATTTACACACATATATATAATTCACTGATTGCAAAGAAGGTAGTGAATGAATGATGTGTTTCTGTCATACGACAACATTGCTGCAACTTCCAAGTACGTTAGTTGTACCTACAAATTACAATATTTTATATCTTTGTGATATCTTGTTGCGTCTAAAGACATGTAACCTATTTTCCTAAAATTGAAATATAAATTCTTAGTGGAATTGAAATTATTAAGCTTCTTGGTAATCCGAATTATCGTACGTATGATAGATCTCAAGTAGTGTAGGCATTCAATGTAACGATTATTGTAGGATTTGTAAAAGTAAAGATATTTATATGTAGGTAATAGACAAAATATGCACATACACAAATATTTTAATGATGTTATTGGCATCTGATATACATTTTTGAGCTGTGTTTGTACCTGAATTTTTAGTATTATACTTTTTTTATAATTTTTGACATGGCTTATGAATATTAATCCACTTTAGTTTCTATTTTGCTCCATAAAATAAATAACCTACATATCCACATGTTGATATTGTTAGAGGAGTGGAGCTGAAAACTTTATACCTAGCTTATAAAAGAACCTTGTCACATTTAAATGTTTTATCATGCTTTTTATAAACTGGGTAGAAATGTAAAAGGTTCATTTATAAGCTAGGTATACACCTGTATACTGTGAATTGAATTATAACTTATTAGCTTTTTAAGTAATCCGCAATTTGATTAGACTAAGTAATCACTAATCAGAGCGAATGAGCATAATCAATGTTTTGTATGAATTACAAAGAAAATTAGGTATACCTACAATGAACTATCATATTTCATATCGTTAAAAACTAATTCTTCAATAAAATCATCACCATTTGTATAAGTGTTACCTGTGATGTGTTTTGTTGCTAAAATGACTTTATTAATTATATGATTTATGTGACAATTATCATTTTGTTTTACTGTTTCTGTTCCTTAATAAAAGTGTTGTGGTCATGTTTGAGAAAATTAATAGGACTTTATTTAAGAGCCTAGAAATAAAATAATGGACTAAAATGAAATGTTGAATGGGCTCCCATTTATACTCGTACATACTTAGCATTGCTTCACTAATCAAATTTAAAGTAGAGGTTCAAATAAAAAGCAGAAATATCATCAGTCAGTCCCAGTTTAATAAGTTATGTCAAGTATAAATTCAACATTCACAATTTTAGACATAATCCTAAATGAGAATGATCACAATATATAAAAATTATAATTAAATCTTAATAATTACAACGCGATGTATAACAATAAAAAACATGAAATATAATACCTATCCTGGCACCTTTACGATATCTTAATTAGAAATCAAAGTAATATGTGATACCGTAATAGAACGAGCGTATGCAAGCCGCATCTGCAGTGATTTCTCAATTATAATATATTTTCCGACTGCGAGCGGGGTACGCGGGGAAAACGAGCTTACGCCTTAACAAATATTCAATCCTAGGTCACACAGAGAAAGACTCAGTCTATTAATTATGGGACAAATGTTTTACATCCAAAATAAATTACTAAATACTCGTGACTTCAGGCTTTAGTCTACTTTGAAAATAAGTCAAAACTATCCGATACTTGGTCAAAAGTTGCGAACGTATTTACATCACAAATAAATTAATATATGCATTTGTTACAGGGTTACACTGCAAATATCCACGAAAACAAATTGAGAAATTCAGTATAATCGAATAAAAACAAAAAAAAAATCATTGTGATAAAATAAGACAATAATGAGTTGAATTTAAATAAGAACGACAATGTTTGACGTAAAATGATTAAACGCGGCAACAATTTCGCATGTAAAATTATAATTCCTCTATCATCCGTTTACTACTCTTTACTTTCGTATTCTAAGTAATAATAGCAAGATATTATTGTCATAGCAAAGAAATATTATTGTTATTAAGTACATAATGTACATACATTTTACATACTTGAAAGTACCTATTGTCTTTTTACAAAACTACACAACAGTGCGTGACCCCATTTTTGATAAATTTGGGAAGACAAATTTAAAGGCTTAATCCATTTTCATAACAATTTTAGTTCCTGCGTCCAACATATCAGAATGCAGGAGGTATATAACATTACAAGAGAAAGCCGTTCAAATAATTGTCTAATGTGAACTTGCTGAGTCACTCGAAGAACGACTGTATTTGGCCATAGCCATCATTATCACACATCAGTAATATGATGTTCCATCTAAGTACTCCAAAAGTATCTTATCAATAACTCTGCAACCAACCACGCAAGTACACAATATTTCATTGAAATCGCTTAGTTGGTTTCGAAGATGGGCGTAGAACATAGAGCGTTTTTATACAGTAAGATGAATAAACGATTCGACAAGATACATAGCTGCTATAAAACCATCAGAATCGTGACCCACTGTGGACCCTACTCACCGAAAACTTTGCTAGCGAAGTTGCATTGCCTGACAAGGAAAATGTCTACCATGGATCAGGAATCAAATGGTTTGACTATATATAATGCCTAGATTACTTCGAAAGCAATTATAGATAGCGTGACTCGAAAAGAAGCATAACCCTGTAGCGCCGATCAATTACATAATATATACAATATAAATAACCCGAAACAACAATTTTGGCCAGTTGTTGGCACCCTTTCCCTTGCTTTTCCTGCACTTACTAACGTTTAATCACTAATACAAAAGCCTTTCTACAGATTCAACTATCACGTTGAAAGTTCAAGCAATGCGTGATTGCGTGTTGACAGTGGATATTAACCTTATGACCGCCAGAGCTCGGTTGTTTTGTTTTCTTACTCGACGCCCTGTACAAAAGTGTCGAAAGGTTAAAGCTTTAAGTGGCCGGGGATCACCTACTCCTTTGAGTGACTGCTTCCGCGCCGTGTCGAACGAAACGGAACATTCCGTTTGAAATTGCCACCACAGGCGAAAAGAGGCGGAGTGGGTATTCGCTGTAAGTAAAAGCATTCATTAGCAGTTTGTCAGTACGACTAAAACGTAAACATGTCACGATAAGAATAGAAGCGAAATATAGAGTTTAAAACAAACAAATGGCGCAAATAATTTATAATCAAAACTGTTGTCATCAAGTAATGACGTGGTAATGATTATTGACGAAACTTAATTGGATTTCAATGGTTTTACTTCGGGGTAACTGATGATGATGATGATCAATTAGTAGAAAAACAGGTTTCAGAATTACCTTCCGATAACTGGTGTTGCTTCGTTTCCACTCAATATGAACACCGGAAAGAAAATTGAGAACACGCAGCCACTGAAATGTTAAATCGAAATATAATGTTACAAGTTTCCATAGTTTAATTTAGAAACAACCAATCATAGGATTTTTTACGATCAGAAAATACCAGAAATGAATAGGTAGGTATTACGAATAAATAAATTAACTTATATTTTAGTAGTCATCTGCGTCTTTCCAATCGTCATAGCAACAACTCTAATTCTTGATAACGCTATCATGTAAATGTGTAAGAAAACTATTTAAAAAAATTGTATGAGTTCATTGGTTTAATTATCACCTAATAATTTTCTATCACCTATTTTCAACTAAAATCCCAATGACACTCCGAGTGGGCCTCGTGCAAGGTTCATCCGGATCGCTACCACCATCTTAATCACTAATTCTGTCGCCAAGCAACAGTTACTTGCTCTGGAGTGCATTAACTTGTCTGCTACCCAGTTTCATAAGATGAATATTTATTAAAACCCTGTAGTAATTATTTTACTTATTTTTAGCTAATATTAATAAACTTCTTGTTTTCATCATTTTATGTAACCACCACGTTAAATTTAAGCAGTCACCTTTTCATTAATATTTAGTAAATGTTCAAACGAAAAGATAAAGTCTATTCCAAGGTTAGATAAATATAGACCTTTGGTACGATAATTGGGAATGGATGATTATTTTGAAAGTGCTTGGTGATTTTTCTATTGATAGGAATAACCATCCTTAGCTACGGAAAAAAGTTTCAGATTTTTCCGTCGAGCCATATATTTTATAAAAATAAAAACATTTTACTCAGTCACTCGGCGAGCCCTATACGGAAGTAAGGCAGTACGCCAATGACATAATAGAATTAAAAAAAAAAATGCTGCTTGAATCTGTGGTACACGATGGCATTTGTAGCTAAGAAAAGCAACGGCTAAGTGGCGCCGTCTGTAGATTGTTCGTGTTACTAACCAAACATGGGGAATTTCAATAAAAATGACCATAATATACATTTTTTTCTCAGATTTTGGAATTATTGGGTTATTTCTACTCCGAATCAAAAACACTACTGAAAGTTATATGAGAAATGTATGGTAATTTTAATGAAATCCCAAATAGGTGGTTTAGTACCAACAACAATCTACAGACGGCGCCACTTAGCCGTTTCTTTTGCTTGTTTTAGCTTCCGAGTGCGGTGCTATCAATCAATGTCAGTGACAAATGTACCACAGATTCAAGCAGCATTTTTTTTTTAATTTGATTATGTCATTGGCGTACTGCTTACTTCCGTATAGGGGCCGCCGAGTGACTGAGTAAAATGTTTTTATTTTTATAAAATATATGGCTCGACGGAAAAATCTGAAACTTTTTTCCGTAGCTAAGGATGGTTATTCCTATCAATAGAAAAATCACCAAGCACTTTTAAAATAATCATTCATTCCCAATTGTGACTATTTAAAAGTATCTGAGATAAATTATCAAAGAAACACTAACAATTAGTATAAATATGTATTTGATTGATTTTTGCATTGCTTCCTTCCAGAAACCAAGGCCAGGTAGTTTCAATAGTACATAGTAACGCAATGACTCAGATTCTTTGTTAAGTATAACTAAACCACCTACAAATTTTTATTCGGTTGTGTGTAACAATTATCTAAATCAGTGTTAAGGTCCATAGTAAATATTAAATTGAGACAGAGTGCTTTGATTTGAACATAACAACGGAACATCCTTTTTCTCGCAATTCATGGTATAATATATATATTCTTCAAGACAAGTCTTTCTATATTTTTTTTATTATTTTTGTTATTTAACTTTTAATGAGGGTTAAATTGAGTACACTTGGTTGGACTTGTGAAAAAAGTGTTAAAACAAATGCTGAGTAGCATTGTGGCATGTATGGAATAACAATATCTAAATATATCGATAGCTTAAGTCTAAATTACGCGTTTTAGGATGAAAATCGTGTCTAGTACTTTTTTCTCCCCCAACGGAACGGAAAACCCATATACGTCTAGTTTGCTAATCGTCTTAGGACATCGTTGGTTACTAATACAATGTTGAACTGAATTCTCAGGTAGTTTAAGACGGTTATAACTTTGTTTAGTGTTATAAACAAAAATACCTACCTTATTATGTAAGATTGTGGTATCTGCGTCAGCACCGCCAAAGGCAGCCCGAAACCAAGGAAGTATGGCCAATTTGTCTCAATGAAGGTTAGCCTTTTGTGAAGTTCCCAGCCCATATTGAACCATTTGTACTCAAACGAGTAGAGTGAATATAGTAGACACATGTGGATGAGGCAGAGAAGTTCCCCAATGTATGTTATGGGCAGCATACTGACTAGCATACTCTGTAAAAATAAGAATACAGAATGATTTCATCTTATAAGTTGCTACACATCTGACAGAATGGTCATGTCCATCAGTGGAGGATCTGAACCTTTTGAGAAAATAGTTCCCAGATAAAAAAAAATGTTTCTCCAACCATAACTATAACTATAACCATAGCTGATTTATCTAATATACTAACTTTAAGATAGACCAAGGCCAAATTCAAAATCCACCACATGCCAAAGACAATAGATTTTTAAGCACAATAGTTTGGTAAGATTTTAGGGATACAATAACCATCCCCCCACAATGGATGGCAAGTATTTTTTAAAATAAGAATCCTAAAGGCAAGGGTAGGAAAAAAAATGTTTTGTTACCTGCACTAAAAATAAAGCTTGCACCAGTAAGCTGAACAAGGAGTCGGCGATGATTTTGCTGACGCTCGACATAAACTGAGGCCGGCCGCGCCGGTGTCTGTATGCCGAATCTGCTATGTCCTGCACATAATTAATTTACATAACTTAATTAATGATGATATTTCAATTATTATTTGTATTAGGTCTCCAAGCCAGCTGCTGACTTAGCTTCTTTTTTGGAAGCTTTTAAGCAATACATTATGTATAACCAAGTAGAACATGCCACTTTCTTGGATGTGGCTGAATGTATTTCTTTCAGCAGAGTTTATTTGTCTCTAACATCAAAAGCAACACATTAGTTGAATATTTTTGGTGTTAATTTTTCATATTAACTTAACTTATCTTTTAGTTAGCTACGACAATCAATAGATTGTATCTACAAAGTTTAAATAATTAATAATTAAGTAGTATTAGAGTAACAGTGTGCAAAAAAGCTGTGTATAATGGTAATTTTGTGTTGTGGATATTGCCATGTTCGTATTTGTTAATTCTGAGCTTATGCTGTGGTTTACAATATGTAATTATACCTAATAAATATAAATAATTCATTATACTAGAGATGATTTAAAACTTCCAGAGAATTCAGTTTGAATAGCTACATATAATGTAGAACCCTAAAAACTCGATAAAACTCTTTATCATATGTTTATTTTTATTATTTTGGGTGATATTTTCTTACGATTATTTTTACAGTTTATGTAGGTATCTAAACAACTTTCAATGGCACTGGACAGAGCATGAGAGATAAAAACCGAAATTTGAGCCTTATGATACCTTCCATAAGAATATTTTTCGTCCAAATTTACTGTAGTTAGAACTTTATTGTTCTCTGTTTATGAGAGGCTGTTTGTTACCTGAATACAAACAAAAGATACTTTTTTTCTGGGAAATGGAAGAGTCCATGGCAAAAAAATGGCCAAATCCAAGACAATATTATTACTATGTATTTAAGAACTAGTATTACAACCAAGTACCTGCTACTAACATAACTAGATATTCAAAATACAATCTATGGAAATTAAGGACTTAGCTGAGATATTGCAAGTTTAAACAGATGTTAATCAAAATTGGCCTATTTAACTTACCTGAAACCATAAGCTGTTGACTAGTTTGCTCAATAGGAACAGTGGTAGCACCCATATCATCCGAAAAGTCATGGACAGGAACGGCTGCATCCATCCCCACACATTGTGTGCAACTCCAGGATTGTGACCGAACACAACCGTGACTAAGTACTTCACGGACGGCAACAAAACATATTCAAACACTAATATACTCAGCAGGAAAATGAAGCCATTTAGTATGCATGACTGCAGCACCCTCGTTAGCACTTTCGACTCCCTGTAATGTGGGAAAGTAAACTGTTAATAAAGAAGTTTTTAATAAATACTTACACTTTAGGAAACAGTCGAAAAGAACCTACTGTATACATAAAATGGTGAAAGACCAGTATTCATAAATTTAAATTCTATTAAAAAGAACAATAAGCATTCATTTGCATAAATGCTCAGTTAAAAATCCAGTTTTTACTAATTGTTTTTACCCAACTTATTATAATGGAAATAACTCATAAAAAGGCAAAAGGTTAGAGTCCACTGATTAGTAATATCATGTATGGATTGCCTAAAATAGATTACCTACCTAACAAAAATTTAAGATAATGAACTTTATTATTCTTATTATTAGCCTTGTAGTTAAAATTGAGCTGTTGGTAAGTTACAATTTAAATTAGTTCGTAAGAATAAAGTAGAGCATGAAACCTATCCTTTGAATTTAAATAAAAGTTAATTTGTACAAATGAAACAAAAATAACATACGGTTGAATTTTGGGTGTCTTCTGTTTTTGTTTACTATCTGCATCCTTGTGGGGCGACCGACTGAGAGCCCGCTCATTGATCTCCTTATCCAAATATAAGAGCACAGTCACCCCTCTTAGGCTGTCTATAAAACCCTTTATTAGCGATATCGAAAAATTCTGAAACAATAAGATGCAATCAAATCAAAGTATGTCAACACAACACAAAGAACTATGTTACGTTAATATTTTTTCGCTGCTGCAACTCACCGTTACGCTTTCCATGTTGTACGTGTGTTTTTCGACTTATCTATTACTTCATTGTTGTACGCGATAGTGAACGAACTTCTGTGCCTTTGACTTGCTTGTATTCTCACATCATTGAATTTTGTTTGACGTAATTCATTCGTATTTTGCACGACATATGGTATTTTTTTTTTTTTTTTTTTTTTTTTTTTTTTTAAGATTTTATGGCCTGGATGCTAGGTCCTTTAAGCCAAGTCTATTTATTTTGAAAACACTTCATTTGGGAAAGAAAAAGTAATATAAGTTAAATTTGCTCACGACACATCACAATCACACTAAATTTTTTTCACTGTGGTTTTGATAAACTTAAATATTGCTTGATAACAGTCATAGTCTCATAGTTTTTGAGAATGTCAGTTAAGCGGCGGGAGGAATCATTATTTACTTCATCACTAAGTTCACTTGCTAATATTAATCTTTGGATATTAAACGCAGAGCATTGAAATACGATATGTTCAACATCGCATACATTACCATTCTGGCAATGGGGGCATGTGCTGTCCGTTATAATGGAAAATCTGGCCAAGTGTGCCGGGGCAGTGTTGTGTCCAAATCTTAATCTATTGATGGTAGTGATGAATTCTCGAGAACCTTCCTTAATTCTATCGTACCATGGTTTCACTGGAAAGCTATCTTGAATACTTGCATACCATCGTCCTTTAGTTTCAGTGTCTCTTCTCCAAACGTCCTTCCAGATCTTCATGGCTTCTTCTTTTGCTGCCGATTGGCAGTCCGTCATTGGGACTTTAAATATTACCCTAACATCAATTTCATTAGTGCCCAAAAATGCAGCCTTATCAACTATCTCATTGCCAGTTATCCCAGAATGAGAGGGAATCCACATGAAATGAATATTTACATTACTTATTCTAAAGTAAGTTAAAAGGTCTCTTATATTGTACAAAATAAAATTGTTCTTATAATGTAATTGTTTGTTCTCTAAACTAGTTATTAAACTAAGAGAATCTGTAAATATTATGAACTCTTTAAAGTTTGAAACTCTTTTAATACACTTCAGAGCTTCAAGTACAGCATATGCTTCTGCTGTGAAAATAGTACACATACAGTCAAGTCTAAAACTTTTTACAAATTTAATTTGAGGGTCATACACAGCACTGCGTACATGTGAATTTGATTTGCTACCATCTGTATACAGCTTGTAGTAATTTGGGATTTCTGAGAGAAAGTTTAAAAAGTCAGTGTTATTATTAATGGCTTTTGTTTTAACATTAATGTTTTCAAATTTACAGTGAAAAGTATCTGAATAACATGGCCAAGGAGTTTGCTGGTAAACATTGGGAAACTTCTGCTCAACATAACACAGGATCTCAGACAGTTGCGGCACTCTGTTCATCACTTCATTATTAATAATAATGGGAGGACAAACTTGGAAATGGTGAGTTCTTATACTTTTGAGAACATTGTGATTCTTGCTAGCAAGTATCTTAATAAAGTATCTTTGGGCTAACAAAACCCATCGTACAGATAAAGGCATAATCTTAGTTTCTACCTCCATAGCTCTTATTGGAGTAGAACACATAGCTCCTGATATTATTCTTAGAGCTTTATTTTGAATTAGTTGTAGTTTACGGGTATGAGCCGTGTTCATATGAGCTAAAAAACTGTAGTCAAAGTGACTTCTAACCAAAGCCTTATAGAAAACAGATAATATCTTAGGATCTGCACCCCAAGATATACCAGCAAGACACCTCATTATGTTTAAACCCTTAAGAGAGTTGGTAATAACACTTTTAATATGTTCATCAAAACTTAACTTATTATCTATTGTTACCCCCAAAAACTTGTGGGAGGATACTTCATCTATAACTTCATTGTTATAAACAATATTTACATCTGAGCCATCTTGACTTAATACCAATGCACTACTTTTGGTCGGATTTATATTTAAATTCAGAATAGTACTATAATACAGAAACACTTCATGTAATGCAACATTTAAATTGTTTTTAGCTACATCTAAATTCTTATTTACACTATATACAACAATATCATCTGCAAATTGAAGAATATTTACATTAGCAGTATTTACATAAGATTCTATCTGACTAGTGTACAAATTGTAAAGTAATGGAGACAACGTTGCTCCCTGCATAGTACCCTTCGAAACCTGTTTTGGACCATGTAAAATATTGTTGTGTCTTATGTACAGTGTCCTATCATTTAAAAAGTTAAAGATCCACTTGCAAATCTTACCTGGTATTTTTAAATCAGATAATACTTTGACCAGTATAGTTGGGTCAACATTATCAAATGCCCCTTGTACATCTAAAAATGCACAGGCAGCATGAGATTTACTATTTTTGGCTTGTTTCAGATCCGATAAAAGAGAGACAAAGCTATCTGCACAGCTCCTGCCGCGACGGAAGCCGTTCTGAATAGGGGGCATGATACCATTAGACTCGACATACCAGTCAAGCCTAGTCTTTAACATATTTTCGAAAATTTTACCTACACAAGAAGACAATGAAATGGGTCTATAAGAATTTGCTTCATTATGTGGCTTGTTAGGTTTAAGAATTGGAATAACACACTGTGTTTTCCAGGACACAGGGATAGATTGATGTAACCAGAGTAGATTCATAATTTTAAGTAATACTTTTTGTGCTGTACAATCTAAGTTTCTGATAAGTATGTATGGAATATCGTCTAAACCTGGTGTTGTGTTTTTTCGGGACTGAATACTTACTATAAATTCTTCCCAAGTAAATGGTTCAGTGAGATACTTAGTTTCATTTTCATTATTGTTAAGTTGAAATAAATATTCTATATCAGATGAATTATTGAGGTTTATACCTTGAGTTAATTTAGCCATAAATGGATCTATAAAGTCATCAGATCTATTAGTTTGAGGTAATTTGGATCCCTTAAACCTTTTAATATAGTTCCAAATTTTGGAAATCGGAGTAGTTCTATTAAAAGAAGCACATAAATCATGCCAACCAGTTACTTTTTCTTTTGAGATAGTCCTTTTTTTAAGTGCATCTAACCTTTTATAGTTGATGAAGTTTTCTATAGTTGGATTGGCTCTATAATGTTTTAACGCTTCATACGCTTTTTTAACACTCTCCTCACAAATTGTATTCCACCAGGGGGCTGGTGATCTTGTTACATAATTATTAGTTTTATGAAGTATGGGGATACATTGCTGTTTAATTTTACTCAGCTCATTACAAAATCTATCATATGTTTCAATAGGTTTATTTTCATCAATTAAGAACTTTGCAAATGTACAACTAGAAAGTTTTCTATACTTATCCCAGTCAGCTTTACTATATATAAACTTTTGAATAGGGTCATTATTCTGATACCTTTGGGGAGACAAGTTTAAATCAATAATGGTGGGATAGTGGTAACTACCCATTGGGTCGTCATGTACTCGCCACTCACATAAAGCTGTTATACTTGCACTACTGAAGCTAACATCTATTGCTGATGGATTTCTGTTTGGATAGGTAACCGTAGTTGGTTGCCCATCATTCAATATACATAAATCTAAATCATCTATGATATCATACAAGCTCTGACCACGAGACTTAGTAGAAAAACAGCCAAACGCAACATGATGCGCATTGAAATCACCTGATACAATTACTGGTTTCGGTAGATTTTGAATTATACTATGAAGTCTATTTAATCTTATCCGGCTACTTGCAGGAGGGCAGTATACACATAAAATAGATAGAGGACGCCCATTCGTAAAGATAGATACAGCTATAGTTTGAATTTCTTGGTAAAAATGAGTTTCTAAACTACAGTGTTTTAAAGTATGTTTCACAAGTATAGCTACACCACCGTATCCATTAGTAGAATTTTTACAGTATGCATAGTAGTTCGGGATTTTAATACTTCCAATATCTTTTAGCCAAGTCTCATTAAGGAGACATACATCTATATTTTCTTTTCTTAAAAAGGATATTAATAATGGTAATTTGGACTTAATAGACTGAATATTATATTGCGCGATGCGTAATGATGAGTGTTCCACCGGCAGGCGGAGCCGCTGCGGCGCCGCCGCAACAGCTCCTCCCATCGGTGAACAATCTATATTTTGCATTGTACTATCCATTATGTATATTTTTAATTAGCGTGTCTTTAATAAATGATGTAGTAATTGGGTTGTCGTCTTTCTGATTACCTAGTTCGACTAAAGTGCGAACTAAAGCATTTAGAAGTTCTGAGTTATTTAGTAGTTCGGACTTAAGGTCAACTTTTTTGGCTGTGGTTTCAATATGGGGTGTAGTTTGAGTTTTATTATGTATAGACAGGGGTGGAAATTCACACTTAGACTTAGTATCAACAACTTTTGCATACGTAATGTTGCTCTTCTTTTCCAAAATCTTTTTCATTTTTATAGGGCACGATTTTGAGATAGCCAAGTGAGGGCCACCGCAATTAGCACAACAAGGGTTATCGTTATTCTCACAGTCTTTGTAATAGTGTTCACCTGAGCATATGGAGCAACGCTGCTTTCCATTACATATATTTGCTGAGTGATTAAATTTAAAACACTTGAAGCATTGCAACAAGGGGGGTACATACTCAAACACTCTGTACGAAAACAAATCGTACTGTACACTGTCAGGGAGCGAGTGGGACAAAAACGTTATGCTCACTGTCTGAAGTGGCACACGCTCTTCTCCAACACGCTTCGTAAAACGCCTCACGGCGATAATGTCATAATACGAAGATAACTTCGTATACAGTTCCTTATTGGATATGTTTGTTGGAACGAACCTTATTATTCCTGTCTTCTCAATCTCCTTCGCTGGGATGTATGCTTTTAAATTGTACTTGCAAAGGAAGGTCTCATTTAGAAGGAAATTGTTAGCAGTATTGAATTGCTTAAACACAACGGCCAGCTTATTAGCATTGACACGATGTACGGACAGCACGCCTTTCACTTCATTGGAAAAGATGTGGTTGAGGTATATTGGGCTCTTGTTGCCCAGCCTTTCTTTGTTAGAACTCTCCACAAAAACTTTAAACTCAGAATGAGCACAATGTTCCGGGTAAAGTCTTTTATACCCTGGCTTAATGAAAGCCGCATAAAGTTTATCGTCACTAACAGGTTCACTTCCACCACCGCTTTGATTGAAGGTCCTTTTCCTAGGGGGCCCCCCGGAGTTCCCTCCGGGGTCGTCATCCCCAGCCATATTTACAAAATTAATTACAAAATTGCACCTATTTACAACTTTTTTAAGAAAAAAATCAAAATTTAATTCACAGAGAACTTTAAAACACCCGCTTCAATCAAATTCCCGCCAAAGAATCGTATTTTTATTTACCCATTTGACTATGCTACCAGGCTTAGCACGTTTTAAACTACTAAAATGATGGTACTTTTAAGCAATTAAGTCGTCATGATACTTATTTATTACTATCAACGTTTACCCAAAACAAAAGATGCATATTAACTAATTGTTATAATAACACCAGAAAAGTAGGAAAAAACCGTAAAGCCAACAACATAGTGTAGGTCCTACGTTTTCTTCTACGTATCCATCGTAGAGAAGATTTAATGATTTATCATAAAGTGAAACGAGCGGTATCGGACAAACAAAGCAGAATATGATTAATTAAAAAATGGACAAATTAAAAACTTAAAATGAATCGAGAAACTACTAAAACACTAAAATAGTTTAGAGGTGGCAACATTTTACTTTTTTAATAAGTACTCTCTTTCTTAAAGCTAAAGGAATTGAGCTTACACAGATCAAAGTTTATTTATGTGTTTAAGTTTCATTCCATAAAGCCCGTCTCAGCCATGATGTGAGGATCTGCACCTTTGTGCAACGAATTTACACGAGAGGTTAATAATTGGGATTTTTACTTCTAGGATTTTCATTTTATTTTTTATAATTTTAACATTTCTAACAAACAATTTTCCTTACAAATTTTTTTTTTTTCAAAAAAGGTGTTATAAAAATACTCCTTATCGAAAGAGCGTTAAATGGTTTATTGTCCGCAAGCATATTGTGTAACTCGCTCGCAATCACCATCGTCTTCATTTTTGACAGTTGATAGCGAGTTGGCTTTCAAAATAAAAACAATCGTAACTCGACTGCCATCGCATTCGAAAGCGATAGTGAGCCATCTTTGAAACCAATTTTACGAATGATTTGCTATTGACAAATTATAGCGAGTCTAGTGCGGAGACTGCCGAACAAACATGTTGTAACCTTGTGCATATTATAAATAAATACTTTTTTACTTTTTTTACTTTTTTTAATGGTGGGTAGCAGGAGTGGAAAAATGCCACGGGCCTCTATCTCTTCCACGAAGTGTTTTTGAAATTACAACGTATTAGATATGGCTGAATGGTTTAAATCCCTTTGCTTTTCCTATACAAAAAAAGTGACATAAATGACAGATGTCAATGTCATCGAAAATCTGGTTCTGTTTTTGCGTGTTTTGTTGTTTTGTGGTTTTGAAAGTATTAAAAATAGGAGTAATAGAACCTGTAAATATAAGTGTTTGAAGAACAGCATATGAGCGATTATAATGGATAACGTGTTTATCCTGAATAATCTCCGGTAAGTCAACTGACTGATATATATATATAAATATATAGCTTTGGTCGGTAAAGAGTTTATAACGTATCAGTTTAGCCTGACCTCTTTTGCATTGTTTTGATAAAGAATTAGCGTTTTGTTGTTTTGTGAAATACAATCCTAGTAAATACCTACTTGAATTGTGCTATTTCTACTCGTTAGGAGTCGATAAGTGCGATGTCAGTGTTTTTAATTAACTGACTGCTCCGCTACGACGCTACGAAATGTTTTTAGTATGAACTAACATGTAACATAACGAGGGTCTGCATTCCGGTTTGCGCAAGAATGAAAGTTGTCTCTGTGGTCTTGCATTCTTTAGCCAGAGTTGTAGCTTACATGTGTGTGGTGTGAATTTATCATTATACAGTTCATCAAAAAATGAATCCTCTTGAGTCACCTTAATGAAAAAATACAGTCATTAAAAAAGGTGTTTCCATACAAATTGCCGAGCTCAAAAACCTTTGGCGTATTTCCAGTTGTCCTAGAAATTTTTAATTTGGTACATAGGTATTATAGCACAACTAATGAAATACTTAAGTCTATCTGTCTATGTAATACCCAATACAAAATGACCTCACACTGCCTAATTTTTGCTTAGAGGTAGGGCTCTGCTCTTGTTCTCAGGAACGAATAGAGATATAAAATTGAAATGAATACCAAATACTGAGGTCATTTGAGGTTTTGTACTGATTTGTGGTGTTCAATAAAGAGTATTTGTATTGTATTGTATTGTTGTCATTGAGGCAATGGGCAAAAATTTTAGGAATCATGTTTTAGGCGATGTAGCTAGCAACCCATAATTATTTTGATTCCCCTTTCCACCTATATGCTCACAATCATGCTAAACATGGCCTTATGGTTTTGTTACCTTAGGCTGTATACCCCATAAGAGATAAAGACATGATATATGTATGTATGTACTGCATTCCCTTGGGGCTTTTAAAAATAGAAATTTGAAATTTGGTATGAAAGTTGCTCTTATAGCACAACTAATGAAATAAGTCTAAAAATTTGATTTTTTGTTACCTGTCTGTCTATGAAAGCTACCAAAATAAAATGACCACACACTGCATATTTTGCTTAAGAGCATGGCTCTGCTAACAATAGATAGCATAATAACTTGGTGAATTTGTATGGAACCCTCAGTGAGCAAGTCTGACTCGCACTTGTCTGGTTATTGATGCTGCTAGTGCTTACGGAAAAGCCATATTGCCAAAAAGAATGCACTGCAAAAGACTTGGCAGATAGGTTTTTTTTATGACAAATTCATTATTACATTCTACAGAAACACTAATACAAGGTAATACGAAAATATTTATAACATACAAATTAAATTTCTGTGCTATATTAAAATTTTGCTAACAAGAAAGTATGCTTGATATTTTTGTTAACATGCTAACTTTACTAGATGACTTTTTATTAGTTAGTTTTCTGACGAAATAATAAGTAAAATTAAAGTTCTGTGAGCAACAAAAGGAGAGGGGGTAAAACTATGCCTCATCTTGTAGGCATTTGCATAGCTAAACTACTTAGCTTGTTACAATTTTGTTTGCACTAGTATAGAGCTCTTTTTAGACTAGCAAGAAAGATGCTGCAAGTCACATGACATTGCAGCACTGGGTCAACAACTTCTAGCCTGCTCACATCATGCCCATGCATGGGCCTGGCAATGTAATGAAGCTTGCAGGATTTTTCTTCCTAGTCTACACATGGCTCTATAAAAAGTATAAAAAACTAAACTGGGCTTTATGAACTGTATGATACAAAATTCAAATTCCAAACTTGGCAGTAGACAGATCATGTTTAAATTTTGACAACATGATCAGATGCAAAATCAACAAACATGACAAGACACAAATGTACAAAATTAAGTAATTAAATATTGAAACTTATCAAATGAACTTGTGTTTTGTGGTTAAGGTAATGTGACTTAAATTATACACTAAAATGTTTGTAACTTCTACATTCTGAGAAACATCTCATTCCAAAATTGGATGATTTTTATTCAGTTTAACACTTTTTTTAGTTTCTGTACCACAAAATGAAAAGTAACCCATTTAGAACTTTGTTGTGCATATGACTGTCTGTCTGTCAATACCTACCTTTTTTCTCAGAAACTGGTTGAAGTTGAAATCAATATACTTATAACCATCGTTTCTTCCAACCGTCAACAAAATATTTAATTTTGATTCCTTGCGGTATGCTTGCTTTTGGCTCTACGCAATTAAGTTAGATGCATTTATTATAAAATGATCAGTAAAATTTACAAACTGCGAAATTGTCTGGATTCATTGTTTAGCACAAAAACATTATGTAGTATGTATTCTGCAGACTTATTTTATTTCTGTGTCCATTTTATTTGTTCAAGCATTCTTTACCATCATTATACATATGTAGTACAACCTATGGGTTGTTGTTATAACTATATATTCTTGTGGTTTTGTTGTGCTGCTTATTGTACGAAAGTGCGCCTTGTATATCGTTGACAGTAGTCATGACAAGCCAAGCCATTAGATGGTGTTTGAAATCCCTAATAGCTATACCGAAAAACTATTTCTCGCCTAAAACCTTGATTATTCGACTTGAGACAATAAATATATTTTCTAAATAAATATAATTATCATTATCTTTACAGTTTGAGATTTGAACCAGAATAGGTATAAAAAATATTAACTTATGACAAAGTAGTAAAATAATGATTCCGAAAATGTTTTTTGTCATTTTTATTTATTTATTTCCAACAACGAAGCCAAAGTTCAAAACTCGTATAATCACCTTGTACGTCACAAGTTGCTTTGTCCACCAGTGACACCCATTCAGTCAAAGAGAATAAAATCACTACGCTTTAAGAGACGGAACTTCATACTAATAATTTTCTGAACGTTTTGTATGACGATGGTCTTAGTTATGTACCAACATAAGAAAAATGAAATGTTGCCACACCAAACTAAGTTAAGTAGTTTATAATGTAGTGCTGTGAAAAACCGCTATTAGTGATTTCCACAACCGGTAATAATCGACACAGAAACTACTATTCCTATAGCCTAGTATTTTATGTGGGGTAAGAAATTAAACAAAAACGAGTTTAGGTGTACATTTAATTTATTTATTTACTAATACATATATTTTCACACATTTTCATGAGGAACTGACTTAAAACACTATTTTTTACAGACCAATATTAGTTCATTTTTTTACGCATTACAAAATATTTTATATACTTAGGCACAGGAAATAACAAAAAACGGATTTACATTTCTTACTTATTACTTTAAATGCATAAGACAAGGTTTATTCTGTATTCTGAGCCCCACAAACACTTTTTGAGCAACAGAGTGTTGAGAGCTTGGAACAAACTCCCAGAAGATGTAGTCTCAGATATTACCTATTATTTACGAAATTATTATGCTTAGTTAGGGTCTTTCCACATCTATAGACGCGGAATTGGTTTTAGCCGGTCAAAAACGCTTTATGTCCACTCAATAAGAGCGAAAAATACGTCGATCGGAAAACTGGCAAAGAATCCTCCTCTGACGCTTTCTTTGACGCCACATATTTCACAGTGTCTGCTTTTACCAGCCATTATGCGACACTATTGTAAAATACCACGAGTCTATATCTCACAAACACCACGAGTCCCTATCTCAAAAACAATACGAGTCTGTCTCTAAAATAACACACGAACACACTTAATTGAGCGGAGGAGCAAATTTGCTCAACTCAACGCTTCAAAACACTCAAAATACCAAAGAATAAATTATCATTGTTCAAGTAAAACCGATGATAACTTTGGAATTAAAGTGAAAAAGAAAAATTAAAATGTCTTAACGTCTTTCGAGTCGAACGTCTTTGTCATGTTGACAACTAGTAAGTAAGTGTTGCCACCAATAAAAAACTATTTCTAAAGGTTGGCTAAAGTTGTAGACCATCGCCATACATTAGTTTTTTATATAGAAGTTTCCAACCACTGCATTCAGTCAGTGCTCGGTCGCGGTAGAGGCCGCACGCCTCCAGAGATCACGGAACCATAACTCGTTGCCTTTGTCACTTAGGCATGCGTTAAAGTTTATTACAGTTTTCAACAGTGAATCAAGATGAAAGTGGACAAGGAGTTGTGTGTGGCCGGGCCGATGGAATCTGTACCAATTCTCTCCGACAGGAAGGGAAGCTTGAAGGTGACCATCACTCCGCCGCAGCATAAAACTCTTACGCACTTGCCGAAGAGACCGCCAGTAGACTTGGCTTTTGAAGATCTGACTTACAAAGTGCAGGAAGGAAGAAAAACCAGTAAGTAAACACATACCTAAGTTACGGATAAATCTAAGACTGTACGATGTTATGTGGTTGGAAGTTAATTAATACTTAATAACTACGTGGAAAAAGTTTAGAGCTACATTGCGAAAGCGAAGACGTAACGTGTATCCTAAAATTGGGCGAAGTCATAAATTTGCAGTAATTTTTATTCAATTCTTGAGAAAATGTAGAGCACGGTGTAAAATCTGTAAATTGTTGTCATTAGTTGGTATCATTGCTCCTATTTTCCTTGTCTAGTACAAGTTTGTATCTACTTGACTTATCGCTCCTCAGGGCCAACTGGTAGCAGGGACAGTAGAGTCAATTAAAAGATGCTTCGTTTTGTTTAAATCGTCGAATTGTTTCTTAGCTTTGACGTCAGCTAATTCAAATGGAGCTGATCGTTAAATTTAAAAAGTTGTTATCCGCTTTGGTGCAAATTTTGAAAACATTGTACCTACCTATTTAGAGTTCAATTGGTACCAATCAGAAATGACCTTAAAGTAACATTGAACAGGCTTTGAAAGCATTAATGATATGAAATAGTGGCTGCCTTTACTTATTTCTCCATCATAGGTCGTTGTACTCATTTATACGCAACCGCTGTTTTGGAATGAAGATCGTTTCGTTGCTGCGGTAAGAGTCTAAACAACGGTTCGGCTTAAATCTTTTCGAGGTTTCAACGGAATTACTTTATAACGGCATCAAAGTGGTGAATCGCAGTGCGAGGAACCCTCGGCTTTACGCCTGTATCCAATTAGACTTGGATGAATGTTAACCATAGTAGCATGCTTCAAGTAAGTTTTCATTTAACATTGTATATTTTCAACGTCATAACAATGTGTAATACCTATCTACTATTTATGAACTATGTTGCACCTATGCCATTTTTTAATTGTCAATAACAATGGACAAAACATTGGCAGATAAGACGAAACAACGCAGCGCTCCTAAATAATGATTTAGTCTTAACATAGTTAAGGAACGCATCCGAATTAGTCCATGTAACGTTTTTTTACCCGCCAAGGAAATCTAACTAGTGGGTCACCTGATGGTAAGTGAGTACCACCATCCATGGACACCTCCAACACGAGATGGTTGTAGATGAGTTACCAGCCTAGAGGGCTAAGATAGAATAGGTACCTGATGTGCCGGTAATTTCACCAGCTGTCGTACTCTCAACCACTGTTGCTTGGCGGAAGTATTAGCGAGTAAGGCGGTGGTAGCCATCCGAGCGGACCTTGCACGAGTACTACCACCCGCACTTCCATTCATACATCACATGCTATTGTAGACTAGTGCCAACAACAACGGATGAAACAAATGACAGATAGGGAAAATAACAACTGTGTGGCGCCGGCACACCTAATTAAGAATAGCTACTGTAGCATAATAAAACATTAAAGCACACTCAGGTGCACTTGAATGTCCTATGACACTAACAAATTAAACGTAGAATTTAGAACACAAACATTTATTCAGGTAATGGGTAGGTTATCACAACGGTTTAAAGCAAGTAAGGAGTCGCGCGAGTCCTATGAAAAGTACAGTTCCTGTAAACTAATCGAGACCCAAACGTATAGTAGGAACATGATGAACCCTTTTTTAGAATTTAGAGAATTAGAAAATAACGTATAACAATTGTTCGCAAAAAGCAAGTCGTAAGTTAAAACGTACCCAGAAAAGTAGGCAATCTAACTACTCTGCAGAGTCGCTATATATATCTACCTTGTACATACATTATAAGGGAAGAGAACGATTGTTATGAGTTGAAGCTATTGAACATTCGCTAGCAAAGTTGGCCTTATAAAATAGATAGACACATAATTTAACGACTAACTACAATTCGCATAGCACCGGGTAAAAAAGAACGCATATATGGGGAATTAAATATAAGAATATTGTCACGAGCGGATCGTCTTCTTGGTGTTGGTATCCAACTGAGATTTCCTGAAGAACCCGATAAAATCAGACGGCTTGAAGTCTTAACAGGAATAACTCCTTTTCTTCGTACACCGTAGGTACTGCAACGGTATCACTGGGCCCAAATCCCGGAAATAGTTGGGGTAACGGTAGGGCTGTAAATAAATTCTAACATTAAAAACCCACATGAAACATAAACCTTATCCACGCCACAACGACAGAAGCACAAGAACTTACCCGATAAAGAAAATCGGCCAAATAGAATTCACACCCGAATAAGGGCGACTCAACACTGGAAAACCCACCGGGTTTATGAAGCACTCTGCTCTCGTGTCGTAACAATGGGCACCAAATTATTTCACCAACCAATTAAAATTATACCATGAGAAAATAATATAAATATGCCGGTGACACGTCTCTCACAACAAATCAATCCAAACGTCTCTCGAAACTCATCTCAAAGCGCAGGAATGTAATTTTAAAATTTGAAATACTTATTCTAAACACCTTGAATCATATGAATTAAAACGTTACGAAAAATCAGCCAGTAACGCCGAAACCAAAAAAAGGTACGTAATGATAAAGCGGCATGATAATGCTGCGAATATCCCCCTACCAATACAAAAAAAAACTTTTGTCCAACCCAAAGAAACAGCCTGTATAATAAGAATCCCAATGAAAAACCGAACAGAATTGGACAACAACTCAACTCAAACCATAAGTTAAAGTTTGAAGCCTTAAATAAAAACTAAACCAAAGGTTGCAAACACGACACAACCATATAAACAACAACAACCCTAAAAAAAACATTCAAAGGATAATAAACCCTAAGCCAAGAACAACTATACCAAAACATGACTAAGTGACAACCCTAAAATGAAAAATAACAAGACAATCCATTAAACTAACCTAACCCTATTTGGAGTCTTCTAGAAACCAAGACTAAAACTAACAGAAACCTAACTAAATACCTATACGCCAGTGTAAAACTAACCACTGATTAGAACAGCTTTACGACACTGCCTAACCGTTGATTGTTCCCACAACTATACACCCCAAGCTAAAAAAACCTTTTTACAACACTAAAACCTAACTTACAAGAGAACAAACAAAACACTAACAATAACTATCAGATAGAATCAATTAAGTAACAAGCCATAAAACGATTAACACTAGAATCACTGATACTCGCTGAAAAGTCAAACAGCGATAGAATAAGAACGCTATTACTATCTACACCCACACACCTAGGATCCAGACACCTAGTTAAAATGATAAGGAATCACGGAAGCTGCGTACGAAATTTAAAAAACAAATACAATTCGCTTCGACCACACAAACAAAAGAACTACGCCAGCCCAACGGCGTAGAACTAAGCAGGGCCGAAATTGGGTTTGTATTTTTACGGAAACGACAGTTACCTATATTAGACACAACAAATGAACAGACATACATATAAAAAAAGGTGGAGTAGTTATAATTGACATAAAGAAACACTAAAACGTAAAGGGTGTTCACAAAACTATGGGATGAACAAAATACCAGAAAAATAGTAACAAAATACACTAACCAAATTTTAAGAGTGATAAAATGTAGTTTAAATAACCACAAAAAAAATGTACATGAGCGTGAAAATAACCAAATTGAATCAACCAAAACAACAGAGCAGATAGAATGCCAAATTAGAATTTAGAAAAAAAAACTTATATTACTAAGCTAACCAAAGAACTATGATAGTCCAACATTGACTAGTCTCAACCTAAAGAACTAAACCGCAGCAGTAGTTAAGATTATTTCAAAATATCTTTGATGTGGTACCTCCCAGTACAGGGCGAATCCATATCTGTTAATTCGTAAACCTGTGGCGACACAACGTTAGAGACACGACAACATATAAATCGTGGAGCAAATTTACCACCACCATGGGTATCAGGATTAGTACGTGCAAAATTTCTGCGCCATACAATATCACCAACATTTAATCTAATAGAATTTCTACGAGAATTGTAACGTCTGGCATTGCGCTGAAACCCGAAAACGAGAGCGTCTTCAACCTTAGCGTAAATCTCACGTAGAGTCAGTAGATTAGTTGCACGTTCGTCCCGACTGTCGACTAAACTCGCGTCTCGAGTCTGAACAATTGAACGTGGATTAACCATATCGACTTCACGACCGTATACCAAAAAATTAGGCGTGTAACCTGTTGCTAAATTGATACATGAATTGAGATATAACGCAACCTTAGGAAGACATCTTGCCCAAGAACGGCGATCGTTATCGACTAAAATGCTTAACGCTACTACGACAGACTGATTGTAGCGCTCAACAACACTGGCGTTTGGACTGTAATAAGGTGTAAAGCAAGGCTCGGGTATACCGTATGATGCCAAAAATCTACTGAACGCAACGCTCCGAAAAACACTAGCATTATCACATAAAACATGAGCCGGCCTGCCGTAACGCAGGAAAACCTCTGATTCTAAGGCCGTAGAAATTGAATTAGCGTCGAATCTTTTTAAAGGGACTAGCCAAACAAACTTGGTAAATACATCGACCATAGAAAGGATATAGCGATAGCCATAGAATGCAGCAGGAAGCGGGCCAATAAGATCGATCGACAGTAAATCCATAGGAGCGGAAACTTGTCTTGGATATAACATCTGACCACGCGGCTGGGTATTCGCGATCTTGTAAGCTTTACAAGTAGCACAACCTGAAAGCACCGAAGAGATATCACGAAACATATTAGGCCAGTAATATATCTCCCTAGCCTTGAGATAGGTTTTCATCACTCCCGGATGGATATTGGGAAACGAATCGTGTAACTCGTTGATTGCCATTGCTGACTTCTCGGAAGGCAAAACAATACGCCACTGATTAGGAGTTAAAGGATTATTGACAGGCATCTTGCGTAAAAGAACACCATCATTTATACTATACGCTTGGAACATTTGAGGAGTTTCTAAAACCCCGCGGTAAATTTTCCTATACCATTGATCTGAAGTAGAATTCGGCCCTTGATCAAACGTAATAAGATTAATGTGCAGACGAGACAAAGCGTCCGGAACGACATTCAAACAACCCGGTTTATGTTGAACTTCGAAGTTATATTGAGATATAATGGTAGCCCACCGTGCTAAACGCCCAGTAGGGTTATCAAGCGTAAGTAACCACTTCAACGCTATATGGTCAGTGACAATGGTGAATTTCATACCGTCAAGATATCCGCGGAAATGATTAATAGATTCTAATACTGCGAGAAGTTCGCGCTCAGTAGTGCTATAATTGCGCTCAGCCTTTGTAAATAGACGCGAATAATACGCTATTGGATGTTCAACGCCATCAATAGACTGTGCCAGTACAGAACCTAGACCCACTGACGAAGCGTCGCATTGAAGAATAAATGGCTTAGTGAAATCGGGACATGCCATAACTGGCGAATTCATCAAGGCCTTTTTGAGGTCGTTGAAAGCAGCAGTAGCAGCCTCATTCCAGTCAATAATATCACGACCTTTTTTCTTCCCTAAAAGAGCGGTCATAGGTGCGATGATCGATGAAAAATTATTGACGAAACGCCTATAATAGGAGCACATTCCTATAAAAGCACGCAGTGATTTAGCAGAAGTAGGGGTCGGATAATCACTGATAGACTCCAGCTTCTTGGGGTCAGTTTGTAAACCACTTTCATTTACCACATAACCAAGATATCTGAGTTCGGGTTTACAAAATTCACATTTTTTCAAGTTAACTGTGAGACCAGCCTGAGAAAGTCTATCACAAACTTTACGTAACAAACGAAGATGACTTTGAAAGTCACGAGAAACCAAAATCAAATCGTCAACATAGCCGAAAACAAAGTCCTCGGATTCTGGGGTAAATTCAAAATTAACGATTCTATCTGTCAGCCTTTGCATTTCAGAAGCGGCGTTGGTCAACCCAAAAGGCATACGCACGAACTCAAATAATCCGCGTTGCGGCACTATAAAAGCCGTCTTTTCGCAACTGGAACGGTCGGCCAGAGGAATCTGCCAAAACGCGCTACGGAAGTCTAAAGAAGTCAAGTATTTCGCGCCGCGTAAATTATCAAGAATATCCTGAATGCGGGGTAAAGGATACGAGTCACGTACAGTAACAGCGTTCAACTTTCTACTGTCTACACAAAATCTCACGGAACCATCCTTTTTGGTTACCATCACCACGGGACTAGCCCACGGCGAATGGGAAGGTCGAATAACGCCCATCTTTAACATTTTATCAATCTCATCATTGAGTAACTTAAGTTTAACGGGTGACGAAGGGTATGGACGTTGACGTATCGGTAATCCAACGGTTTCTATTTTATGAGAAAGCCAAGTTGTACACCCTAATCCCTTCACATCAGAAGATATCTCCTTGAACTCATCGATCACGGTACGCAACTGAGATTCTTGTAGAGATGTCAAAGCCCAACGTGGTTGAACAAAACGTACTTCACCAACGGACTGGGATGGGCTGACAGTTACAGGACGCGGAATGAAAAGGACACCAGAAAATTCCTGATCAAAAGCTCTACTTAATACGGACGTAAAACCGAATTTATTCCAAAACTCGATTCCCAGAATAAATTGAGTAGGTAAATTCCTACCGACCAAGCAAGAATGGAACACAATCGAACCATTAAAATGTATGGGAAGGTCAGCTCCCCCTAGTATCTCAATCGGAGAGTTATCCGCCGAAACCACCGTCGGCCGAATCTTGGTGCAAAAAGTGATACCTAAATCAGTCAAAAGCGAAACATCAACCAAAGAAGTTTGGGCACCTGAGTCTAACAATGCTTTCACACGTACGCCTGCTATATAAATCTCGACAAACAAACGATTATCTACAGAATCAGTAATAACAACGGGTGATACGGTTGGGCTAGACCGCACACCAGTTATTAGTTTTTTTGAGGAGTTGGGTTACAAGCAGCACAGTCACGTGTGATCACTCCCTCACGCTTACAACGGAAACAAACGGGTCCGGGATACTTCGGACAAGCACGGTACTGATGTCCGGCTTCATTGCATTTCAAGCACAAAGGAGATGATTCTTGGAACTGAACAGGTGCAATGTGTTTTGATGAACAAGGTTGAGACTGAAACGTTTCAAAGTTCCCGGCAATCAGTAACAAAGAATCTATATCGTTTATCAAATTTGTTGCTAGACAAGGAAAATAGCGAGGATGCAACCCGTACTTTACGATAAGAAAAAGTCCTTCTTCACTAATTGGTGAAAATAGCTTTGAATTCAGATCTCTCGCCTGAATGACAAAATCACGCATTGACTGATTTCCCCTCTGCTTCAAACTACGTAGATCACGCTCCACCTTGAAATCAAAGTCAACAACGTCGAACGTCTTCAAAAAAGCTGCCTTAAGGCTTTCATAATTCAATTCTGGATGCTTGATAGAGCGGAAATATTTTAGAGCAGTATCACTCAATAATTCGTGAAAACGACGCACGATGTACGAAGAAGGTACACAGCGAGCCTCAGACTCTTCTTCAATACGAAAGAAAAAATCACGGACACAAGAATTACCTGAAAACTTAATACCCCATTTAGTCAAAGACTCTTCTTTCACCACAGTATGTGAGACCACCCGTGGAGGAGTAGGTTCTCCCATAATGGAGTCGTGAAATAAATCACCAGCTTCAGGATTAAAAATGCGCCTATTAGGCTGAAGAATTTGAGAGGCCTGGTTAGGTGTATCGTATATGTGACCCGCTGCACTATCTCCTTCCATAATTAATAATCAGACGAAATTCAGTAACAGACCGACAAACGTAAAAAACTATGTTGGAGAATACTATGCAGCTACAGGTTCTAAGTAAGGAATAGTAAACTACTAAATAAACGACACGGGTTTTAAAATTGAGGACTGAATAAAAGGCATAAATGAGAACAGTTATAAAATATTATTTACATTTGATACAAACACAAATCATAAATATTTCATTAAATTGTGCGCATAGCTTCGATCTTCGAACGTAGTTGAGCGAGAAATTGTTCCAACATCGAGACAGGACTTGCAGTATAACTGACTTGTACACTGCTACTTTATGTACTGTAAAATAAGCAGAATTAATAAGCGGAAGCGTAGTCGAACACGACTACCATCCACTACGGCAAGAAAAAAAAATTACAATCAATTCGTAAATATATCGATAATAACTTACCTTTTTAATTCGGGCGCCACTTTTGTAGCATAATAAAACATTAAAGCACACTCAGGTGCACTTGAATGTCCTATGACACTAACAAATTAAACGTAGAATTTAGAACACAAACATTTATTCAGGCTACGTGCAACTATGTAGTCCATAGGTAATTAAGGAGCAAAGCTAAATTAGTCTACATATTGAATACCCGATAATGGCTTTCCTAACGACGTTGATATCATAGCTTTAGTTATTAGAAACATTACAATTATTAGAACTGTTCTTAGCACAGAAATCGTTCGGTATTTAAATCCGAGTGCTTTGATAAATCTTTTGTGACGTTGGTCGTTTGGTTATTTATATTCTTTACATGGCAAAGTTTTACTCAACAACTGCTGAATATTAATTAATTGGTGTCTACTCAATCGACATTTTTAAACTCGCAGAATACTTTAACTATTATATTATAACGTTCTAGCTAGGTATTGCTTTGACATCATCGTCTAAGTGAGACTTCATTTATTGCTATCATGAGATTCCCGAGGAAATTGTGCAATTTTTTAGGTTAAAAAAGTTTACCTATTTTGTGTTCATTTGTGCTAATTCAGGTTATAAACTATTGCATGCCTAATCTAAATTCGTTCAATAGTTAACGTAAAAAATAACAAAGATCCATTGTTTATATTCTTACCTACGTCGTCAAAAAAAATAGCATTAATTATATTAGGAGTATGTAGATAGTAAAACATAGCAGAATTTTGAGAAAAAATAAATTAATTATTCCATAAGACACAGACAGGCGGGTCGACGACTTTACTCGCCTGTATTTTACTCTAAAAGTACGTACTTAGACTGACACACAGGCGAGTAAAGTCGTCGAGCCGTAAGTACGCGAACTTGCGCGCCCGTCTGTCACCCAATTTATGAAAGTACCTTGGTAAACTTATCAGTTATCATCTAGAATTACTCTATTATGATAAAGTTTTACTGGGTAGTTTACAAAGCACGTTTTTAGGGTTCCGTACCTCAAAAGGAAAAAACGGAACCCTTATAGGATCACTTTGTTGTCCGTCTGTCCGTCCGTCCGTCTGTCACGACCCTTTTTCTCAGTAACGCGTGGAGGTATGAAGCTGAAATTTATATCAATTACTCAGGTCTACTGTCCCTTGAAGCTGTGAAAAAATCAAACTTCTAAGCCAACGCAATCAAAAGATACAGCCGTTTATGCCGCAAATTTCCGCAAATTTTCAACTCTCAAGGGAATCAAAACCTACAAGGTAGTTCCCGTGAACGCAGAATCTTGAAATTTGGTATGAAGGTAGGTCTTATAGCACAGATTAAAGAATAATTGCGAAAACCGTAAATGTGTATGTATGTCTGTATATAGCAGTGACCAATATAAAGTAACCCCACACTGCGTACATTTTGCTTTGGAACAGGGCTCTGCTTACACTGGTTTTAGATACTCTCAAGGGAATCAAAACCTACAAGGTAGTTCCCGTGAACGCAGAATCTTGAAATTTGGTATGAAGGTAGGTCTTATAGCACAGATTAAAGAATAATTGCGAAAACCGTAAATGTGTATGTATGTCTGTATATAGCAGTGACCAATATAAAGTAACCCCACACTGCGTACATTTTGCTTTGGAACAGGGCTCTGCTTACACTGGTTTTAGATATTTATAGATAATGATACGGAACCCTCGGTGCGCGAGTCCGACTCGCACTTGACCGGTTTTTTGGAAATGTTGCGTCGCAAAGCTTATTTTGTAAAAGGCAGTCTTCAAACATTTGCCTACCTATAAACGCATTACACGAGTCACAAGACCATAACTGGTTTGAGAGGTGTTAACAGTTTGCAGAAACAACCATAAAATCATACAATACTGTTTTAACTTCGTCTAGCTAGGGGACATTAAAATGTAAGATTACCTAAACCGCATGCATTACAAAAGCGAACAAAATATTATACTTCTTTTGAAACAACCGCTTGGTGGAAATTCGAAACATATAATTAGTGTCGTAGTTAGATGAAGTTCTTCTACGAAGAGTTAGTTTATCGGCATGTTGCAGAAACTGAAATTTCCGGATTAAAAAGTATTTTATGTGTTAAGCCAGGGTATAAAAACTATCCGTGTGCCGAATTTCATCAAAATCCATTCTGTAGGTTTTGCGTGTAAGATCAATTATACATATAAACCTTCCTCTTGAATCGCTCTATCTATTAAAAAAACCGCATCAAAATTTGCGTAGTTTTAAAGATCTCAGCATACATAGGGACAGACAGGCAGATAGCGGAAAGCCACTTTGTTTTATACGTAGTGATTATATTTGAATTTTGTGAGCATTAAAACCTAACCCAGGGTTATTTTCTACATAAATAACTTTACTATATGTTGGTAGTATTTAGTATTTGGTAGTTGGAAGCATGCCAAGGCTAGATTAAAGACAACGTCATTTAGAAATCGAAATTTAGGATTAAACATAATTAGTTCAAGAAATACAATATGATAAAGAATTACGCTTGTGACATCGGTTGTAAATTTTGATTAGATAATTACTTTGTTATAATATAATACGAATTTGGTACCGGCAAGTGGATAAAAAATAATCGTGAACTAACAAAGTTTTCGTGAGTAAAAATAAATGCAGTAAATATTTGGCGCATTAAATCATTTAGGTATGCAATGCGTGTGAGCTTTCACATTTAGGACTAAAATAACAGAAGCACTAGTAGAATAGGGGATCTTGTACCCAGTGTTCATATAACGTACTTGCAAACCATTGGGTTCATTGATAATATACCTAGTGTTTTTTTATGATATGGTCTAATGTCCAGAAGACGTCTCGATACCCTGGCAAAAAAAAGCGCCTTGGGTTACATTATCGAAGTTTTCGTACGGATCCCTAACTTATTGAAAATATTCTATAGCCTATGTTACTCGCGGATAATGTAGTATTCTAATGGTTAAGGAATTATTAAAATATTTTTTTGCCCATATATTTTTGAGTGAATCAATAACAAAGATACAAAAAAAACACTCATTTTTCGTTTATAATATACTAGCGACCCGCCCCGGCTTCGCACGGTATATTATGCATGTATTATACATACAAAACCTTCCTCTTGAATCACTCTATCTACTAAAAAAACCGCATCAAAATCCGTTGTGTGGTTTTGAAGATATAAGCATACATCGGGACACGGGGACAGAAAAAGCGACTTTATTTTATACTATGTAGTGAAGCGTAGACAACCACGGGATATGAGAATGACATCAAAAGTGCGCGCTAAATGGTGGCGTTTTGAACGGTTCAAATTTATTCAATGTTTTAAATTTGATTTAAATACATAACTTGATTAATTTCAAGCCTGTTTATATTTTTGCCTGTGCTATAAGCAAATGATTATTATAACGAATAAACAAAAAACATGAATATTCCCTATTCAGCACGGCGGACTGCGATGCAGAATAATGAATGGATTTCTTTTTCCTTGAACGGCAACACTGGCATAAATAAAATCGCTGGCTTTTGGCATGAAATTAGATCATTATGCGAATCATATTTTTGTTCGAATTGTGTTGCGAATCGAATAGCTTTAAAATTCCAGATAAATAATGCGTTGTTAGGGAGAAACGTGTCAAAATGGTGTGGTAGATCGCCATCTCGCTCTGTCTCGTTGTTTTTATCCCGTTCTGGTTTTTCGCTTTTATATTTATATTTGCGTCTTTTTTGTGTTTTGAAATTTCAAAGTTATAACTTGTCCTTCTATTTATTCGAATTGCCTATCTTATCTTCTAAGATAACTAAGATTAATCGTCAAAACAAAAATATTTGCTTCACGTTGTCTTTTATACAGTAGTACTTTAATGACCTCTTATCATAAATATTATTGTGTACCTATTTAGTATTCACTCCTTGGCAAAGTAGCAAAGAGTATGTGTAGAATAATTAATAATTGCAGAGAGTGGATTTACAGGACTAACCCAATTTTAAAAAAAATATTCATGTTGTGTTGATATAATATAAAATAATGATAACAATAATTTACTTTTTTGATACTTCCGTATATGAATTAAGCGACCTTCGTTTATAAATGCCACACAATTCCATATCGTCAAAACATTTGGCCATAATACATCATTATATTTATTATGTTAACATCATGACAAGTATTGTAGCTGACTTATTGTATGGCTTACCACGGCCCCTTAAAACATGTTTTGCCAGAAACGCATATATGAGTTTAGTTGACTTTCAACCTGCAGCAGCAGCAGCATTTTAAACACTTCTCGGGTCCGACAGTGGGCATCGAATGCTTTAATTTAAATTCTATACCATATGATTTTTGCATCATTACCTAAGGTTTATTGTGAACTGTGTGGCTCACGCAAGTGGCCATTTAATTAATTGCTGCAACCGTTTTTCCTGTCTCTGCCACAGTAATTGATACACGTCGTGTGACCATTTTGTTTGTGATTAATGTAAAATTATCGTCTAATCGGATAAAATATGCTTTATAATTACCTGCTCACACGTGTATTATTGAGCGGGGATATTAAAATACCCAAGTGCAAAAAAATGTTTTTGATGTTGGTACAGATATAAAATTATACCTAATAAATAAAAATTGCTTTGAACTTGAAACAAATAAAGGTATTCATTTAGTAATTTTAATTTTTTGATTACCTACCACACCGAAAAATAAACAACACGGAAAAAGTAACTACCTAAAGAAAATGACAAAAACAGCAATTAAGCAATGACGATTTCTTTATTGGCAAATATTTTATTTAGGGTAAAAGCATCGTTTTTCGCCTCGAGTGACTCCAACTCGACAATATTTTGCACTTGTACTTGTTTTAGATTTCTTTGCTGTGTTAATGAAAATGTTAAGAGATAAAAAAAATATAGAGTTTGCAGTTTATTACGTTTCTTTTCCTGCTTCGAATTTTTAAGTAAGCGTAATATTTTTAAATCGTCGCTCGTCAAGCCTTTGTTGGAAGCGGTCGAAGTAGAATTTTATGAATGCACGGCTCAGTCGCCTGCCTGCACATGCATTAATTGAGCATACGTCCCCGATGGTTGTTACTTCCGACCCTGATAGCTCTACAAAACGCATAACTACGTATAGTGCGGATATCAGTCAGTCCTTTTGGCGATGAAAGGTTAATAAAGTTTCTTAACTCTGCTTCAGATGCCAAGGTGACTGATAACAATATTCTTTAACCTTTGGAGTAATTCGCTAAGTTACTTTATTTTAACCAACTAACTTAACTTTCTTTTATTCCTTCAGTGATATTTAAATAGCAGAAGCATATCTATTACAAAATTATTTTAAGTTTCAATTTGGTAGTTTTTTACTCATCTTTATTCAATTTTCTGTTGTCTTGTTTTACTTATTCTTCGTTATTGCGTTACTCGTCTAAAAGAATATTATTATCTGCATCCTTTTCAGAGAGTACATTGGCTATCTTATCACAGATATCTTCAATGGATCTAGGTATTTATTTACAAGGAAATGCCTGATAAGAATAAGTTATTGTTGCTATAGAAAGGAAGCGTCAATTAATTATTTTACGCGCACATTAATAATATAATCCCTCTTATCCGTTGCATGCAGTGAGCCTATGGGTTTCTACATTTCATGTATCCACCTAATTATCAAATCTAAGTAGGTGAGTACATGTGCTTCTTTATTTTAATAAAAGTTGTCCTTGCCGTCTTACATTATGATTTTGTTTTTACGCCTTAGCAATCTCGACCCGGCCAGTTACACGTATCGGTCATGCGGGCCTGCGTCTATGTACCAATTGTTTTAATAGCTAAGGAAATTCTCAATGATGCGCCCACGCAACCGTCTTCTTTCCGCTGTAATCGGCAGAGTGAGACCGGACCGGCCCAGAGATGATACAACCACAATTGTAGCGTAAAAACGAATTGTGAGCCCACGATTGATGAAATAAACAATCGATGTTGATCCAATATAGTACCAAGTTACGGATAAACCGATAAAAACTGAGTCAATAGTAGCATATGCGAATAGGTGTCAATTACAATCCACGCGTGCGATGTTTTGAAACTATTACGTTACGAATCGTTCATTTGAAATACGAGTGATTACACATGGGACATTGGCTTTTTTTACTTATGAATCGGGTACATATTATGTTCATATATGGCTTACTATTTCATTTATTTTTGTATGTAATTGCGAAGATGCATCCTGGTGAACATAATCAGCGGGGTCATAGCATGACACGACGCTAGTAATCTGTTGTTTTCTACAGTAATTATGGAAGCGGAACCTTGTCGCGTTGTCTGTGAAGGCTACGAAGTTGCCTACGTATAGGAAAATATAGATAAGTAGGTAATTATAAGGTCAATTTCCTAACATATCAAAGGTGACACGAAGATGCGTAGAGGCTATGGACGCGAATATTTTTTAAAGGCGTCGTGCATTTTCTTTTAAAAATAAATATGTTTAAAAGTGTGCAGTTTCCGAAACAAAGCCACTGAATTATTAACATATCAAATTAGTCTTAGTACGCATAATTTGCATCTCCAAATCCAAGAGTCATCGTGTCAATTGTGTAATAAATCGATTAATTAAATTAATAACCATGTTCATGCATTGTTTCACAAATTACAAAGGAACTGTAAACTCCTATTTTTATGATAACCTTGTATTTACGAATCCAAGTCACGCGCAACTCGCCTTGCCTTCATTATAAGTCTATGTGAGAAGTTAATGCACACCACGCATGAAATTACTGGTGATTTCCGCTACCTTCCTAGATTGGCGTTGCAAAATCATGTTTTCGTAGTGAAAATAATACCCGTTGAATTTCATACAACGACACAAAATTGTATTGTAAATGATAAAATTATAGCTATGTAGAAATGGTTAAAAATTGTCAAATACGATACGAAACCACCTATGAAAATTTGTGTACTTATTAAAAAACTAGCATCTGCCCGCGACTTCGTCCGCGTAGAATTAGCCATTGCCATGTTTATCGCTACCCCGCGGGAACTATGCAATTTTTCGGGATAAAAAGTAGCCTATAACCTGGCCGGGAATTTTCTTGACAGATTAGTAAAGTTTGCATTAAAATCCTTTCAGCAGTTTTCACGCGATGCGCTCGCAAATATACAGACAAACATACAAAAATTCTATAAACGGTTGGAACGTGTTTTATTATCGATTCTAAGTATCCCCATCAATTTATTTTAAATATCTTCCATGTTCCAATTGGGTAGGTTCAACTTCGAGAAAGAGGTCAATCGACGAATTAGACTCGGCTGGGCAGCGTTCGGGAAGCTCCGCAATATCTTGTCATCCGATATACCGCAGTGTCTCAAGTCAAAAGTCTTTGACCAGTGTGTGTTGCCACTGTTGCCAGTGATGACTTATCACTTATGGCACTGAGACGTGGCCGCTAACGATGGGTTATAAGGAAGCTCAAAGTCAGAGGGCGATGGAGAGGGCTATGCTTGGAGTTTCTCTGCGGGATCGCATTAGAAATGATGAAATCCGCGCAAGAACTAAAGTCGTAGCTCGAAGAATCGCTAGACTTAAGTGGCAGTGGGCAGGGCGCATCGCCCGTAGAACTGACGGCCGATGGGGTCGAAAGGTTCTCGAGTGGCGTCCGCGGACCGGAAGACGCGGTGTAGGTAGGCCTCCAACAAGATGGAGCGACGACCTGGTGAGGGTAGCGGGAACGCATTGGATGCGGATGGCGCAGGGCCGATCTGTTTGTCGAGCCTTGGGGGAGGCCTATGTTCAGCAGTGGACGTCTTTCGGCTGACATGATGATGATGATGATGATCTTCCATGTACAGACTTTCGACCCTCTTCTGCTTTATTATATGTATAGATTACCGTGTGTATTCTTAAAAAGGTATGAATTTTGATAGTTAACCTTGGTCCTTTCCAATCTAAAAAGACCTAAGGGGAGAAATATTGACCTGTCAGTTTTTAGTTCTTTCAGAGTAAATAGGTAAGTATGATTTGAAAACAAAAAGCGTATTATTTGGAAATCGGCACTAATTTTTTTTCGTATTAACAAGCTTCTGGCATGTTGCCACCACGTTACCAAGGTTGGTAATGATAATGAAGGACATTTTCGTAATAGCGAATACAACAATGAGCGTGGTCTGCGATAAGCGGTACCTGTTCATATCTTGAGATTAGTGCTAATCAATATCGCAATACTGGCCGTGTTGAAATTATCAAATTGTTCCACTATTCAATTATATTGCACATTTTTACTTGGCGGAATTCGGTTGCACTGGTTCACGTGCAGTAAATGAGCCATGAACCAAGTTTTACCTTAAAATTAAAAAGTTCTTAATAAATAAATGGTCGACTCATTGTAGTGCCATTTTAGACGTTTTCAAATTAGATTACATCTGCAGTTGCAGGCTTAAAACAGTTGTTTAACTAAATATTGATATACATAGTTGATAGACGAACTATAAATGTACCGGGAGAGATGGCCACCCGAAATATGAGACATGACCAATCCAAATTGTCATAGAGATCTCTAAAGAAGTTATTTCTCACTCTGTTCAAAATAAGTGGTCAAGATTCGATTTTATTCATGATCATGAGTCTGAGAATATACTTATTTAAATATTTTTCCAAATATTTGTGTGGCCTGCCTCTCCCGATGGGCTAAAACTACCATACTCATCCATGAAGACGTTGACTACGATGAGGTAGTAAAATACAAGACTGCGATAGAACCACTCTCAGAGAGAAATCTATCGAGTTGCTTGACATTGTGTACCCACCATTATCCAATCGCAAGCAATTGTGATTCCCTCAGGAGTAGTTTAGCGTTGTTCAGTCGACGCGACAGATCGCTGATATGAACTAGGAATAATTTTAGTATACTCGTAAATAAATATTCGTACTGACTTTCTGGTTGAGCCAACAGCTGCGGTGTTTATGGATTTTTAAAGCCTTTCTCTTTTTCTTTGTCATTGGTGTGATGACAAATGAGAAAGCTTATCTGTAAAGAGACAGTGGGTTAGGTGGGTACTTATAGGTAGGTACTTTATAAAAAGTGCTAGGGACGTGATGTACATACTACGTAAGGACGTGTGACATTCATCTATCTAGGAATAAATTTAGATGTCATGGAATTCAGGTCTTGTTACCTTAGGCTCTGTCTACCCTGTATGGAGGGATGTAAACGTAATTTGTGTATTTCTGTAGGTGAATAATTTGGATGTGATGTGGATCAATTTCATTAGTCTAGGGACACTTAATGTGTGTAGTTTCTCGTTCAAATAATATTGAACCTTGGTTTCTCTTATGCAATTATTTCTTGCTGTACTATGTGCGTACTGACTGAGTAAACATTATGATGTTATTGCACCAAACAAGCCAAATCCAACGCAAAAAATACCAGAGAAGTTTTTTATTTACGACTGTTCTTTCTTAAGCGCGTATCATGTAGAATTTTGTAGTTGTAGATGTAGACCCTGTTCAGAGGGAAATAAGTTTCCATTTCCATAGAAAAACTGTCGTATTCTGTCAACGTTATAAGTACGATTTGCTTTGCTCTTGTGGTTGTCAGCTCTCATGTAGGTACCTGCGGACGGTAGCTTCAAGTCATGTCATAATTGCCTTCGAAATAATTCCTTTTCTAGCACAAGGTTGCCACGGTTGCCGATACGGAATGGCGCTAGTCTGTCATCAAACATTACAATTGTAGAGAAACTTACATCTAAGCAATGCCACTTTACGGTTTTTATTTTACTCCGTTATACTCAGCGAAAACGTTCTCCAAAGATTTCGTACTTGGAGAATGTACACTGAATTAGATATCGACATGAATTTAGCCATTAGCCAGGCAGTTTAAATTAAATACTCTTTGTTACCTACTGTGATTTTATGATTAAGTGGCTTAATTAAAATCATTGTGCTGTCATTTTATCGTGTGGCAACGTACGTATAAACCTAAACATGTTTGTGTTAAAACAGGATGGATGACGGAGTTTGTACCGTGACTAATAGCGCATACAGACTCGTGATACAAAGGACTACGACCACATACAATAGTAATGAACTCTAAAACAATAACAACTTCATTTGGTGAAATTATTCAAATCGAAATGTTAACAAATTTTTGTTCCAAAATTGTACAAACATAACCCTTCTTCTGGCGCAGTAGGGTAAACATGGACTGCTTGATGGTACCGACCATATTAATTGCATCGTCTATAGATCACGAGCTAACGAGTCCCTTAATCATGTTCGAAAATTTTGTATGACTGTTAAAACGAATAAATATGAAAAGTAATGAAGTCGGTTAAAAAGAAAATGTTTCTATCAAATGAATTATCAAAGATTATCGAAACCTGCCTAATGGTTACGTACAAACCTGTTGTATTTTAATTCCTGGTCAAACTAGTTTCTTAACGCACCGTTTTGTTTGTCTTTTTCGTCTAAAGTTGTAACCACGTGTATATTGCCTTGTCATGTGCAATCGCTAAAAGTTACGGTTTTTGTTTAGATGTCAAGACAATCCTCAAGTCGGTGTCGGGGCGGCTGCGATCCGGCGAGCTCACGGCCATCATGGGGCCATCCGGCGCCGGAAAGTCCACCCTACTTAACATTCTCACAGGATACAAGTAAGCACTATCATACAACCTATCCCAATTCTTTAAGATGGCTACAGACATCGTTGCATGCAGGAACGTCTGTAGAACGAGGCTTGGTAAGCATGCTTGCGCAAGCGGCCTGTAGTTGCATGCAGCGGTGTCGGTTGTCATGTTATTAACAACTGCAAACCTACTTTATATACATACATACCGTCACGCCTCTTTCCCACAGGGGTAGGCAGAGACTACTTTTTCCACTTGCTACGATCCTGACATACTTCTTTCGCTTCATTCACATTAATCAATCTCTTCATACGTCTCGTCATCTCCAAAACGTCTCTTATTTGGTCTCTGAACGTCTGTCTAGGCCTTCCCCTTCCAACGTAACCATTCACACTCCCCATATAGATCTGTTTAGTAAACCTACTTTATGTGGTGAATAAAGGGTTACACTCGAGTCACTCAACGCTTAGTACTGTTTCTACCAAAACACACTTGACTGGAATTATATTATAAAGTAGCGGAGGCTCGATAGTATTCCGACGCAGCTGTACCTCTTTATCTCTACATTCGCAGATACTAATTTACCTACTGGACGTACGTATCAAACATACTCGTCACTAGTGTTGTAAAACTTTTTTTAGCTTAGCAGACAAATATGTTTCAGTGTCTGGCAAAGGCTTCTCGCCTCCTTCTGCGACACCATATTGTGTGTAGAAAAATAACCCGTAGTTCATTCGCTGTTATCCTACACCAGTAACCGAGGCTGGTTGTATTATCCATTAACCACGTCTCAATCATTTATGTCGTCGTTTTTGCGACACGAGGCACGAAACGAGGAGTTATCGTGACGTTTTCCATCACTGAGCCCAACTACGCAACGCTGTTGACTGCACGATGTAGGTCGTTTAATGCGATGAAATGCGACTGACGGTCACTTAAAGAGGATAAGTGAAAGGTGATAAAAAGGTGAATTATGAAAGTGAGACTTGGCTCAGCAAAAAAGTAGTTCTAATACTTATCAGTTACAAGTATGTTTAGTCACAACTGTCTACTGACCAATTAAAATTAATGTTGTTGATTATACAAAAGTACAAAGTCTACAAAATAATTGCAGTGTCCAGTACATGTAACCGTATTGAATTACATCGTGTTTATTTAAATGTGTAACTAATGGATCGCAATGTGTCCAGTGTCAAGAGTAGGTACATATTAGATCATCCTTTGCATATAAGTAAACATTTTTTAAAAGCGGAATAATACAATGGGTAATTATTTTATTGTTGGATGATTCCTAAATTATTCGTCGTTTTTATTTTGCCTTGCCACACGTTAAAATGACTGACTATATTTTATTACAAGTATTCTTTTAGATGGTTGGATGCCATTTAAAATTCAAATTTTATGTTCTGTTATCGTCATTTTGTTCGTCGTTTCTGATTATCTTTTTTTAAAAGCGGCCCAGCTTAATATCCATTACTTACAGTTTATTGACGTGTCTTAGTGCGACAGAAAATCATCAATGATTGCTTAGCTACAGCCAGCTCCGTAAACCGGATCTATCGTTGATTCCTTATCTAATCAGGTCACGCGGTCAGTTGCAACGATCTTTCTGAATGCCCGGTAAAGTGAACTCCACTCCTGTGTGCAGGCGCCACTACAAATGTCGCACTGCCTACAACGAAATAAAGCGGCTTTTCCCACCAGGAATGTGTTGCTAAAGATGTGTATTATATTCGTATCCACCAATAAGAATTGTAGACTACAGGCCCACGTACAAAAAATGTGGGTCATATGAACCACCAGGTGACGTATATAGGACGATATAAGAGCATAAAATAATAAGATTCAGCACTATGCCGTCACTTGTAAGCTGTCCAACTGGGTGCTGGTGAGAATTCAAAAGTGCAACCCTCGATTTTTTCCCCTGGTCGCATGATTTTTGTACGGCGTTGCGGAATAATGGATTAGAAGCTGTATTGAAACAATATGAAACTGATGCCGTACAGAATCAAATGACCAAATTTACCCTGGAAATGGTCAGAAAATCAAAAAAAATTACCGACTTTGTGGCGCACCATTTTGTACGGCATCAGTTTCATACTGTTTCAATACAGCTTCTAATTCATTATTCCGCAACGCCGTACAAAAATCATGCGACAAGGGGAAAAAATCGAGGGTTGCACTTTTGAATTCTCACCAGCACCCAGTTGGACAGCTTACAAGTGACGGCATAGTGCTGAATCTTATTATTTTATGCTCTTATATCGTCCTATATACGTCACCTGGTGGTTCATATGACCCACATTTTTTGTATGTGGGCCTGTAGTCTATTGTTTATTCCATAGCTTACTTAGTACTGGTAGAAACGGGCATCTTTAACCTTGTTGGCTGTTTAGCTACCTAAATTTTAGTCTTTAAAGTATTTTAACGCTGTAGCTACCTAAAATTTCGGCTGACCATTTTGTAAACCATATCAAGCAAGTGAGAATGGACACGAATGATTAGAACATCTGTACATCTGTACAAAAAAAGACGACTGGGTAAAGTGTTCAGGTACGAGTAGTTTACAATTTTTTTCTCAATACACACACACACACACACACACACACACACACACACGCACACGCACGCGCACGCGCACACACACACACACACACACACACACACACACACACACACACACACACACACGCACACGCACGCGCACGCGCGCACACACACACACACGCACACGCACGCGCACGCGCGCGCACACACACACACACACACACACACACACACACACACACACACACACACACACACACACACACACACACACACACACACACACACACCAGTACCTACAGATTCGTTTTATATTAATATTATATAAATTTAATTTAATTTAGTTACTTCTGGCCATGCTTTATAAAAATTTAAGTAAATTGAAATTAGAAATTGGATATACCTATCTTAGAAAATATTGTCTGATTACCTTGCTGCATTTTATTGGAGAAGTGGGGTCTTCTGTTACAGGTATCTTGCATACCTCTACTAGGAGGTCCCTAACCTTCTCATTATGTACTCCTGAATGTTAAATAAAATACATTATCATTTTCAATCATAGTTTAATGCATATCTGAGCTTGATTAGACACAATGACTTAATGAGAGAATATTTATTTGTTTAACCTTAATGATATTCCGCTGTCTAAAGTGTCAGACAGTACATTATATGATAAATAACCATTACGGCAGCGTGCGCGTTAAGTATTCCATCAGGTTCTTATACAGGTCGACCAGGGATATACTTAGGCGGGGTCTTCACCCTTATGCTGTCAGTATCTCTAAAGTTCTCACAGAGTGTTTACGTTCGACCTTTATTATCTGGACAGCTGAGGAGTTAATTCGCTGCCTGCGTCTGTTTCCTGACCATGCTCGAATCAAGTGGAACTGGCCATTTTCTAGGCAAGCGTTCTCCATCTTAGATCACATCTTCTCTTAGCATCAGGCGTGATTGTGTTCAAACGTATGCTTATTATGCATTAAAAAAACCTCTAACCCAATATAAAGGCGTGTGCGCTACCGTTACGTTATTATAACATACAGTAATGTTCTTATAGGTTAACCGACATGAACACGCAGCTGCAAATCTAAAACCATTGACAATATCAGTGAATCATGATTATCATGATTTACTTGAAGTACCAGTGACTAACGGATTGATAAAAATAATAAAAATATTTAGTTCTATCTATTATAACATTTATGACTCATGCATTATTGAAAATACACATCTGGTTAAAGATAACTTTTATGATTATGACAAATTTTATCGGTTAATCTTCTTTAGTACCTAACACACCAGATTCTTGACCCATAGCAAGAAGGTGGGTAGGCAGGCAAATGCTATACATATAAATTTGGTCATATGAATGTATGTATTAAAATATAATAATGAATATCACAAGACAATTTGAAAATAATTGACTAGAATTAAGTAAACAGATTAATTTATAAATATATATATATAATCATAACTAAAATGGCTCAGTTTCGTGAAGGGGATAATAAGAAAAACTATCGCGAAAAACCTACCTACTACTGTACCGCTAGTACGGTAAAGTGAAAAATCAAAATCACTAATGTTTTGCCGTATTGTCACTATTAGTTAATTCGTCTCTGTACTCAATTTACGGTTCCACCTGCCTCTAACGGGAAAGTCTTTGGCACTCGTAGTGTGCTTGTTGTTATTGTACTTACCTGTCTGTTGCTACTGCCTGTTTATTGGAAAAATATTTTAAACTCACCTGACATTAATAAAATATATAAATATAAGGTATTGCATCGCTATAAATTATGAAAAGCTACAAAATAATTAAAGTTGATATTTGCCTGCTAGTTATGATTTTTGGTTTTTGTATCAAAATGGCTAGTATTTTTGTGAGCGTCTCATAAATTACCAGACCCCCCTAAACGTGTGACGATATTTTAGGATGAGCTGTTTCTCAAAAAATGCCGCCAAGCAAAAGCAGAGGCCTTGCGCTGCTATGTTTATACGTAGAGTATGAGACAGTCGGTGAAATTACTGGCACATGATGTGCCTATTCTATCTTAGCACTTGAGGCTGGCAACGCAGTTTGCAATTCTTTAGTGTTTTTGGGGTTTTATTGTCCTGTCTTTGGAGTGTCTCTGCCTTATAAAAACATTTCCCAGTGTTTGGGTGGTACCGGTGAGCCACTTGCTCGATTGCCTTTCTTGTTGTATAAAAAAATGACCCACTATCCGGTCCGTGAAATGGACTACGGACGGGTTTAAATAAATGCATTAACACAATTAAAATTTCGACACTGGTGCGTGAGCGAGCAGAAATACGAGATTCAAGTAGTTGCAATTCATGTTTAAACAGTCAATGCTAAAGGCAAATTATTATTTTCATTCCATTCGAAGCACTGGAAGGTTAAGAGTCTTACAACAATATAACCGCATGACAAGCATGTACTTTTTTTAAACAAAATAATCGCCGAAAAATCTCCGTTCATCTTGTAAGATATTTGATTTAAGTATGTATATATGAAACATGACGCATGAGGGTATAAATCGGATTGCTGTTCAAAAATAAGCGAGTGCAACTCAATGACCCTGTGAATTAGTGATTTTTTAGGATTCTGTACTCTAAAAAATCTCCGACAAGATGGAGCGACGACCTGATTAGGATCGCGGGATCGCGGTGGATGCGAAGGGCGCGAGACCGGTCTGAGTGGAGAGCCTTTGGGGAGGCCTATGCCCAGCAGTGGACGTCCTTCGGCTTACATCATGATGAAAACAATAAAAAAGGAAACCCCTTTTGGGATCACTTCGTAGTCCTGCAGTTTGCCTGTCCGTCCTTCTGTCAGGAACTCCGAAGTTAGAAAATGGAATTTCATATCGTGTCGTCTCACTCAAACTAACAGTGTTTAATAGGAGAGTAAGAGGGAAGGTATGAGGTCCAGTTCTTTGAATTTCGAACTTGTACACCTCTCAGTGAGCGTGTGCGAGTTGCACTTGACCGACTTTTTTGTGCAACAAGACAACTCAGTATGTCAGGTTCACTGTGGGTAATCTATCGCTTGTCCATCGTTTTAACAAAACAACTACATACCTGTAATACTTAAAAACGGACGTTTCTATGCCCTTTGTTGCGCAAGTATCTCAAGGTGTATCTAGACGGAGAGCTGAATAGCCTCCAGGCGCTCGAATTAATTAATAATGATAGTATGGCATACTAACTACAGGGATTTCGCTGCTCTATAAATTGTATACCTATTTCCGTAGCTAGCTCTTAGACTAATCGTTGCTGTACAACAATTAAAGTACTTTTGTTCGATAAGACTAGAGGCCTTCTTGTCTAATGCACTCGGAATCACAATCGAATTCACCGTTTCTTTCTGTCAAACCCTAAATGATGAGGATAGGAGATGATGCATTACACAATAAGGTCTTAGGTAGCTTAGCGCATTATGGCAGCTATTACTTCCGTAGATCAACGAAGTCCACCAACAACCCAAAAGAACCAAAACGGTACAACGCGTGCTATTTACATAGTCTTTATTCTAATTGCGACAGATGAAAAATGTCTACCAAGTGAAGTCAAGGTCGAAAGTAGCTGAACCCCTTAGTACTTTGGTGTAGCACATAACAATACTGAGTGAGACTGACGGTAATGTTTTAAACTTAACCTAAGGCGATAAACAACTTTTGAGCTTAACTGTACCTACTACACACTTCATGTAGAATGTTGCAAGGACACACAACAGAAGATTAATGAGTAACTTGTTTAAAAACACGAACCGCAAGTGAGTGTTTTTTAAAGTTACGAATCCAGCAATTGCTCTTCCAACTGAGGCAGATATAATGTTTTTCTCAAACATTGAGAGGAAATGAAAATAATTTTGCACTAAACTTCCTCGCAACTTAGGTGGTTTTCACGTTCCCGCCTTTTTTTTTATGTCATCTGTCACCGCTATTTGAGACATTGATGAAAACGTTAGACTCGAACAAAACGCGCACTCCTCGGCCATTCACTTGGCTGTATGACTTTGTTGTTCATTATTCCATAGTCTCTTTGGCTTTAAAAAAAGTTAAAAACAAATGAAAAACAGTTCAGCAATCCGATTTATGGTCAGAAAATCGCGCCTGCAATGTAATTCGGCCGTCAACAAGACCCTTCGTGTTCTGTTACTTAGAATACAATGACGACATTTACGGTCTGAGAAAAACTACTTGCCATACACGATAATGTGCGTTTTCATTTTTCATTTTGTTACCTTGATGATAATGATGATGATTTTGTTACCAGGACTTCAGGAATGGAAGGCAGTATCACGGTGAACGGCATGGAACGCAATTTATCGAGTTTCCGCAAATTGTCGTGCTACATCATGCAGGATAACCAGTTGCATGGCAACCTGACTGTTGAGGAGGCTATGTCGGTTGCCACGTCGCTCAAACTACCGACAGCCACCACGAAGGCTGACAAGGATGAAGTGGTAAGCGGCGTTATGAAAAAACGATTTACTTGTCTAGTTCTAGGTCAGCTCATGCGCTATAAAGATAATTTATTCGTCCGCAGATGTATAGTATATATATATGTAAGTGGTAATTGGCATTTTTTTCTTGGACAACCGTCTCCGTTTATTCTGTATAGGAATAAATAGAGACTCGTAAAAACTACGAAATTAATGGTTTAACTCACGATTACAAGGCGAGGACGGTTCGATCTTATTAGAAGATCTTCAGGCATGATTGTGTTTACGTCGGCGGCGTTCCCCGCTTAACGGTCTTCGAGCTGCCCGTTGCGACCGCACCTTAAAACTTGAAGAGATCTTTGGTTGACATCGATATTAGTCGGATCGTCGTCAACTTATAATCGTGAACCGTTTACTATGCAATTTTTAGACGATGTCTTAAATAAAGCATTTTGAACAGACACTATATCAACCATACTTCTATGGTAAGCTTTTATGGTTAAATAAATTTATCCTTATTCTTATTTTTTTTTATATCGGGAACTTAGCAAGGAGTTGCATAATAGGCCATTAAATAAGTTTTATAGCGTCTTACACAATAGCGGCACTGCTTGAGTAAATTCATTATATTGTGTTCGTTTGAAAATTTACCGGTCAACGACTAACTCGGGGTTTTTTACATAGTAACATGAAATACAGATTTACACCAGTGATTGGTATCAGTGGGCATGGATTTAAGTAAAAAAATGAGAATACATATTAACATAATACCTACTCGTACTTTGTGCACGAATCACGTCACGATAGATATAAAATTAAATATTTAAAACTCGTAGACCTTGGTGTGACAAGTTGAAGTGAATAAATGAATAAAACTACTTATTTGCGTTTCCGAAAACCACTCAAATGCGAAATTTTGTGATGATAGATACTTTTTCACACAATAACTTTATCATACGGATTGATGAAAATTGGCATGCAGAAAGTTAATAACCTGATTTAAGACAGTTAATTTTTATCCTAGTAAATTTAGCTGTTAACGAATTCTTAGCGGATGAAGTCAACAGGCAATAGCTAGTTATAGAATACACTTTAAACTCCGATATGTAAAATTTATTGTTTATTTTCAGATCCAAGAAATTCTGGAAACTCTTGGTCTCGCTGAACATCACAAAACTATGACTTCGAACCTTTCCGGAGGGCAAAAGAAGCGTCTCTCGATAGCCTTAGAGCTTGTTAATAACCCCCCTATCATGTTCTTTGACGAGCCCACCTCTGGACTGGACAGTTCTTCGTGCTTCCAGTGCATATCTTTATTGAAAACACTGGCTAGCGGCGGTAGGACGATAATATGCACGATTCATCAGCCTTCTGCCAGGTTATTCGAGATGTTTGATCATCTCTACACGCTGGCCGATGGGCAATGCGTGTATCAAGGCAGCACGGGAAAATTAGGTGAGTTACTTTTTTATTCGTAAAATAGCTTGCGTTTGCCCACAATCACGTCTTATAGAAAGCAAAGATGAGGCCTAAGACAGAAAAGGCTTGCCTAGTAACTAGGGAGGTACCCATTAATCTACGACATGACGACATAGCCAACAACATATTGGAAGAATAAAATTATTAGTAGTTACTTGATGGGTTCTTTTTTTATTTATCGGTTATGTGTAGTCACTTAATGATGATCACCTTGATTTTTTCGTTAATATGGCCGAATATTAGCTACTGAAATGACAGTGAAGAGAATTGGCGGAATTAAATTTTAAATTAACATTACGTATACCAGTGACTAAAAAACGTGGATACATTTGTAGCGGTATAAAATGGTTCAAAGCACTATACGGTTAGTTCCTCAAATCATCCCTGGTGTTCAAGTTTTTTTATGATACCAGATTTTACACGCGGCTGCATTTGTGAACCGTTAGATTAGGCGGTTAGAATTTCTCATTGTGCCCTTCATTCCCATTGAATGAACAACACCCGTGTAAAAGTTCAAGTGTCATATATTTCTTGCGGGGTAATTACGGAACAATCTTCTTCATTTCATATTGTGTGTGTGTGAGTGTTGAGGACAAAATTCACGGTGATTTTTTCAAACTGTTTGTTTCAAGCGTTTACTGCGAGTACATGTTGATGATATGCGGTCTGTTTGCTTGCAGTGTCCTGGCTGGGTAGCCTCAGTCTGCAGTGTCCATCGTACCACAACCCCGCGTCGTTCATCATTGAGGTCTCGTGCGGCGAATACGGCGACAACACCGGCAAGCTTGTCCGGGCGATCGACAATGGAAAGCACGACATCAGGTCAGTCGACAGAGTTGACACTATTGTCAGTTAAAGTATTATTGTATACACCACTCAGACCCAATTCAGTGTTGCTGTATTCAAAATCTCACAAATATTTAAGTAAGAGATCTTTAGAAGATTATTTTTTATTTTTAGAGCCTATAATGCATGCCATAGTGCAAACCGCCGATATGACAACCAAATATATAGCCCGTGTTAGAAATAAGTAAAAAAAATCCACAACATGGCCAAACCTCACATAATAATTAGGTAATGTTTTAAGTTCTTCTGTAAACGCTTGCAAACTTTTTCTTTTCTTTCTAGAAATGGTCAGCCCTTCCCAGACATGAAACTACCAGACTTGAACAATAAAAGAGATATGCACGAGTCCCTCAACGCTGAGTGGAACAAGAACGACCTCTCACAAGTGCAAGAGAAGTTCAAGGAGGAGAAAGCAAACGGCTCAAATGGCGCCAACGGCACTGGTAACCTACAAAATGGCATCTTGCAGTTCGCCGCCAACGAGATTGCTAAAGGCAAAGGTAGATTTTTTATTTATTTAATCGAGGACTATATAAAAATAACAATTACGTAACGAACGTTGTAATTACGCAGGTGTAACGATGCAGAGTTTAATATTATTAATAACGAATGAGTACTCGGACATGCTAGGTACTTGTTGATATTTCTATTTTTTTTCTGCGAAGTAACGCTCGAACGTCACAAATAATTAGTTGTGTAAAGTAATTTTTCTTAATATTGCTCAATTAAAGATAGCTAGTGGACGACATTCACATATAAAAAAATACAGTTTCATTGACCTACTTTTTTGGGTAGACTACAGTGAATAAATAAGATAAAAAATGACCTTGTACTTTAGCGTCGTACCAATAAAATTTGCATTAGATATTCGCTCGTATCAGTTGCCTCAAAACCATCTGCGCGAGGATTTGAAACCTGAGACACGGGCGCTCGCAATCACATTCACCATCTCTTTCCACCTCACTCTTAGTCGTTTGGCAGTGAGAATTGAGGAAAACTATTGTGATTACGAACGCCTTAAGAAATATTTTTTATGCACAATAAATTTGCGTTTGGTCCTTCGCATTCGCATGATTATTAACTGCATTCAATTGCCCACAAAATCATCATCGGCGTCCCGAGGGAATTTATAAATTAATCAATGTAAATTAGGGACAGTGTAGGTTTCTATTATTGAAATAAAATGCATGCTAAAAATCAAAGATAGAGAACTGCCATTTAGTATAAGATTAACAAACTCATTTAAATACAAACATGTTAATTGCCGCGGCGATAGCGAAGGGCAAAGGTTTGTTCGCAACGATGGTTCCTGTTTGCATTATCGGTGTTTTTCCTAGTATTATTCTTAGCATCATCATTGATCAATGAATGATTTAACTAGAACCTGATACTCGTAAAATCTTAAAGCAAACGCTGAGCCCCTAAGTTAACTGTTTCTGCCTAGTAACTTTACGCACAATGAGACAATAGCCTAGGGAGTAGACATATATCACACATTAATTAGAGGAACTGTGTCCTCACTCGTCCTATAAATAGATATAATACATTTCTGATTCTTACTCTGCTTTGCGTAATAATGAAGCGGGCGTAACTATTTTGCATGAATTGACCTCACTATTTCGCGGAGTAGAAAAATAAGGTTATCCGTTTAGTTGTACTCGTTCCACTGTTTTAATAGTATGAATCACGTTTCAGGTGAACCATTGGTAGTCCAAATCGACTCGGAAAAGCAGGATAACACAGAAGTGGCCCTGCTCGGCGTGGAGGCTTCCCCCAAACGATACGCCACCTCTGAGCTGACGCAGTTCTGGGTCGTGCTGAAGCGCACCCTGCTTTTCAGTAGACGTGATTGGGTGAGTACATTTACGCTTATGATAGGAACGACGGTTTAAGTTTTAAGTTCAACGCCTACGGTGGATTTTTTGGAGGTCTTTCGTATGCTACAAGGCTAAGATAGACTCATGTGCCTGTTACTTCACCGGCTCTCTTAGTTACTCTCGGCGCCGGAAAACGGCTGGGCAATTTTGCTTTTGTTAAACGTGACCGCCGCTCGGCAACTGCTATACTAACTGGTTAAGACAACCTTAAAATTGTCAAAAATTATCATTAGGAAGTTTTATGACACAACTTACATACAGGCACAGTCGCCATCAGATAAATCGGAGCGACATTGTGTTCAGATTTTACTGCACTTAGACAGGTCTGATACGTATCTGATGGATGGCGACTGTCCGCGACCAAGAGTGCGGTAAAAATGTATCATGATGATGATAAAAATGATGATTATCTTCCAGACGCTGATGTATTTGCGTCTATTCGCGCACGTGCTGGTGGGCCTGCTGATCGGCGCTCTGTACTACGACATCGGTGACGACGGCTCCAAGGTGCTCTCCAACCTCGGATTTCTCTTCTTCAACATGCTCTTCCTTATGTACACTTCTATGACCATCACTATACTCAGTTGTAAGTATCGACACAACTAACTTAACGACTGAACTAAGCTTTCGTTGTATCTCACAGTGAGAGTGTCGAATGAAATTAACTTTCCCGTTTTGACCGCTATTGAGTGGTTCGGGTTACCCATGGGCAATGCCTTGCCTAACATGATTCAAAAGCTAGCACAAATTGGCATTGTTCATTTTTTTTAAGCTGTGCTTTTAACACCTTTATTTGATAAAATGGACTATTTCAAGCAACTAATTTGAATATTATGCTTTTACGTAGCTTTGTTAATTAATAATAAATATTTTTTCGCTGTTTGATAATTCGTGAATTTAGACAGAATCCCAGTCGCCTTCGTTCGGCTGGCTATAAAAAAAACGGCTTTGTCTATGGTTTTGTCGATTTGACAGTGACACGTGACAGTTGCCATAGCTAAACTTCTTTTTTCATTTTTGTGGCAAACATTCGATGCTGGATTCTGTCTAAAAACCGGGTCGTTCGGTCAAACAAAGGTTCAAAGTACTTTTACAAAAATATCTGCAATCATAAAGTATTTTTGAAATCGGACAAGATAAATCGGATAAATGATGGTTTTCCTCGAAATGGTTTTCGAATTGGAGCGTACTAAAAAAAATGAACAATGCCAATTGGTTCAGCGATGCCTGAGGTACTAACAGTGTTAATGCTAGGAAGTTGCAATACTTTGGCTACATTACTACTCCAACTCGTTAGACGGTACAATTCAGAGCAGCAGAAAACTCTGAAGTCGAACTTAGTGGCTTGAAAACCTTTGGACGTGGTTTAGAATGAGTACCTACTACGGTCGCATTTATGATGATTTTTACATTTCGTGTTTTGTGTGTCCGCAGTTCCTCTGGAGATGCCGGTGCTTGTCAAGGAACATTTCAACCGTTGGTACTCGCTGCGCTCTTACTATCTCGCCATCACCGTCTCTGATATTCCCTTCCAGGTAACTAACAACTATACCAACGATACCTATAGGATTAGATTTCGCCGGTTTTTGTAAGAAATTGCACCTTTCGATCGCGTGAACTTAGTTTTTTTTTTAATGGTTTTAAGAAACTATATCCACAAGCTTCGTATTACCTTCACGCACTCCTGAAAAGGACCTTGACAGACAGAAGGATAATGAAGTGATCGAGGGTAAATTTATTGCATTACGTTCTGAGCAATCATGTTCTTTTGTTCTCAAGTTTACAAAATATTTATTTGAACTTTTAATTGTTAGTTTTGAAAGTCATTGGTTTGTCCGTAGGCGATATTCTGCGTGATCTACGTGGTGATAGTGTACCTGCTGACGTCGCAGCCGCTGGTGTGGTTCCGCTTCTCCATGTTCCTCACGTCGTGCCTGCTCATCTCCTTCGTGGCGCAGAGCGTCGGGCTGGTCGTTGGCGCCGCTATGAACGTTCAGGTATGATTACCACCACACTGTCAATACCTATATGCAACACTCTAGGGCGTGCAGTGAGGGGTAGGCAGCGCGTGCTAATTGTGCTGCGTCACCTCCCCGCTGCCTGCCCAGGCGACCTCTCTGCACGCCACTGACGCTCTATATAAAAATCAAATGAGGATGTCATTACTTATTTTATACTACCTTCTACCTGCGACTTCGTCCGCGTAGAGTTAGCAATTCGTTTACAATTTATCTATTCTGTTACGTGGGCCTACGCGACAATTACACTATATTCAACTATCTAACACAGGGGTTCCCAAAGTTGTCTGGGCTACGACCCATCTAATACAAGTTTACAAACTTGGGGCCCACCTCTAAAAAATTGAACCGTTACCAATATGAAGAAAGTAAGGACTTTTCAAATAACAAACGAAGTGTTCATAATTTTTTTTGGTGTGTCGTTCTACAGGCAGGGCCCACTTAATATTTGCTCGCGACCCACCAGTGGGTCGCGACCCATGGTTTGGGAAACCGTGATCTAACAGTTTTGGAGATTAGCGAACAAATATACATAAAACATAAACAATCCATACACATACATACAGACAGGCAACAATTATAAAATCTGCTTTTTTGTGTTTTATTCCTCTACACCATTTTTGATGAATTTATTATTTAATATATTATGTCTATCTTTTAATTCTTTCTGTATTGTTTTTAAGTGTTTTTTTTATCTTTTCAAATTGTGTTATTTTTAGAATGGCGTGTTCCTCGCACCAGTGATGTCGGTTCCGTTCCTTCTGTTCAGCGGTTTCTTCGTGTCGTTCAACGCGATCCCGGTGTACCTCCGCTGGATCACGTACCTTTCCTACATAAGATACGGGTTCGAAGGCACCGCGCTCGCGACTTACTCCTTCGATCGGCCGAATTTACAATGCCATCAGGTGAGAATAAAACTTTTTTTTTAAAGAGCTTGTATGTTACGTTTTCCCTTTATCAAAGGCTTCATGGGTGGGGGTCGCGGGGTGTCATTTATTATCGATCATGATATCTTTTGGCCCAACTTTGGTGTCCTGCTTGACCTTGGACGGCGAATCACAGGGACAATTTTTTCGCGATACAAATTGTATGAGTGTTAGAGAGATATAATTGGGTTTGTGTGACATTATTTTGATTCGTGTGAAAGCGGAGGAGGGTGAATTTTTTGCATGAATACATGAGTCGTTTCCATAAAAATACATAGCTACGGTCTGTTTCAATAAGGAAGGATCGGCTGTGACATTCACTTTGACAAATTTAGAGGTGAGGCTTCCTTGTGACACCCGGTATATTCAACGATTATCGATATTTTAGTAATAACAACAATCGGTTTCATAAAAATATCGACTACATATAAATTTATAAATAAATGCCATTTCGATAAATTAATACTCAAGTCAGTTAGCTGAGATGTAATAATTATAATTCCTATTTTACGCTTTTTGCCAAGTTGTGCTTTTTTAATAAAATAGGTTGTATAAAATATTATTTAACTTCATTATTGATTAAAGTTCTAAGGAATCTATTTATGACCTAATAAACTCGATTTGTTAATGACCATAGAACGCAACCTAGCAACGTCTCGTAAATAATGACATTATATCGAAAATTTATACTTGAAAATTATGTAAACGCATAAAACATCGCCGCGATTCTTCTTAGAACGTTATTAATGTACAGTACCAAGTATTAATTTTTTTGAAGTTATTCAATTTTGTAATTATTTTGCTGACAAAACTCGTGAACGCTAACAGGTACATTCTATGGATCTGTCACCCAGGCCTTCCTTATTGAAACAGACCGTAAGGCCTTTAATTAAAACAAGTGTTACCTAATTGATTCCATTGTGTAACGACTTTTTCACCCTTATTGCAATATAGTAAAGGTGAAAAGGTCTTTACACAAACGAATCAATTTTTTTACCGTAATGAAGCCCTTAGCTAAGTATTTTAAAACGACTCGCATGTCGCCATCGCCTTCATATCAAAACAAACCGAGGCTATCTAGCACGTGTGGTTGCGGAGTAGTTCATGAATAAATAAATAAATTAATTTTCCAGCCGTACTGCCACTTCAAAGACCCGAACACGACCCTGGAGGAGCTGGACATGAGCGACGCGGACATCACCCTCGACATCGCGGCCCTCTGCGCCATATTCCTGGTGCTCCGTATATCCGCCTTCCTGTTCCTGCGCTGGAAGCTAAAATCCACCAGATAAGCCAGTTTATAGTACTTGTAAGTGCATAGCATAGGTTGTAAAGTCGTATCATGTTGTTTGACTTATTTTTGGTGATTGACAGCTTTCAAACTTAGTGTGTTCAATGAAAAAATTTAGATTTTTGATTAATTCTTCTAACCCTCAATTTAATTTGAGTTAGTCATTGGCGTGTATCTATTTGTTGCTGGTAAATTGTGGCGCTGACAGTAAGATCCTGATCAATTCGAATTTCGAAGATCCTTTTGTGCCCTTTCCACTCACGCTAATTGTCAATAATTTGAGAGCAAGAGGGACAGTATAATACGAACTTCTAAAATCGAATTTCGTAATAGACCCCTGATGCGATTTTGTTACATAGCTTACTAGCGACCCGCCCCGGCTTCGCACGGTATATCATGCATGTATTATACATTATAAACCTTCCTCTTGAATCACTCTATCTATTAAAAAAACCGCATATAAATCCGTTGTGTAGTTATGAAGATATAAGCATACATACGGATTTGAGGACAGAAAAAGCGACTTTGTTTTATACTATGTAGTGATTTACTGTGATGAGCACACTTTGGATTGGAATTATACGCAAATCAAGTTTGAACCTTGATAGCAATAAGAGAACTGGAATCACCAAAAGATAAAGCAAGCAAGATGATTAATAATGGATATTTAAGTGATGTTACCTACTTTGTTCGTATGTGATAGTGATTGTGGAAAATGTACTAAGACTAATTGGAAGCAGTTCAAGGAGATATTTCGAGACGTGTCAGTGTAATGATGAAGTGCTGCCTTCTGTTGCTGAGACTTAGTGACTGACGAGAATAAACTTAGGACTAAACCAAGATTGTTCGTTGAAGAAAAGGTATTGTTACGACTTTGGTCATAACCCAATCAAACTTGCTCAAATCGATCTATTCTTTGTTTAAATATTTCATATACCATGACAAGTTTAATTTAAGATTTCATTTCGTTTTTGACATTAAAACTAGAAAAGTGCCTTGTTTAATACAATCAGTTTAAAATGTGATAAATTAATGTGATAATACATGTCGTAATGCCAAAATAAGACAACTCATTTGTACTGACGAATTTTATACGAGTTTGCGATATTTAATGTTGTCACATCCCGTTGAAAAACTGCTTCATCGAGTTGTCTTTTAAACTTCTAATCACGCATGAGTATATTCCGCGAGCCGTGTAAAGCCAATCATTATTTATTTAAGATCTGAAAAACTAACCAAGTTGATGGGATCAAAATTCATAACAAATAAAGTCATCAAGTTCAAACAGGGTGAACTCATTACCATCAGCATCACTCGTAATAAAATTTATATGGACATTACTCCATTTAGCGATTGTAAAATTAGATATACATAATAATAATATGACGAATCCATACCGTGTCTTGCCCGTCCGGCTTGCCTTAATAGATTTTTATTATTATACGCTTCAAGTCTGGTACTGAAGTAGTTTCTTTTACTCTGTTATGGTTTTGACGAGACGAATCGATTAAAAAAAATACAAACAATAAAGGTGTTCTTGAAAACTGGTTTACTACTCAAAAGTTAACTATAATTAAATACAATGAAACATAGATATTTAACGCAGGGATCATGGTAAATATTGTACTTAGAATAGATTTTATTATATAATTTTATTGTAGGAATATGAATTCGATGGTCCTGTAATTGGGTTAGCTCATAAATACAGTTAAAAAATGTAAAATGTTTTGTATATTTTTAATAAATGGTTTATGAAGTAATAGTTTTTTTCATTGAAACCTTATGTGTTTAAAACGTGAGCCTGACTGTACAGTTTTACTAGTAATTCTCCAATAAAGCACAGCGTACTGACTATCCAGCCGAAAACAATGATGTACAGGGGTAGGTAGAACCGCGGGCGTGTGAAGTGCTGCGTCACGTTGTAGTACTTCTTGTGCTCGTACTCGTAGTCGTCCCACAGCTTCTTGATGAGCCCCGCCTCGCGCACGCGCAGCGACAGCAGGTGGAACTGGTCGTGCAGCGGGAAGCCCTTGCTCATGTAACTGCCGTAGATTATCTTGCTCAAAGGCTGGCGGAACGAGTAAAGCAGGTTCTTACCACTCTTATCGTAGTACCGGTACCGGTCAAAGTAGTAAAGGCAGTAGGGCACCATGGTATATAAGTCGTGCGACTTGCTGACTGCTGTGAGGCTTTCTCTCATTTTGTTGCATCCTAGGTTTCTCGCCGTAGAACCGTCGACGTCCAGGGTGCCCAAAGAAGACTCATTCTGGATTAGTCTCATAGCTGTGCTGATGCACGGCTTCACGTGAGACTTCTCTAAATCGCTAACTTTCTTGATTTGATAGTCGGTTATCGGCATCGTTGCCAAACAAAACAGATCAGATAAGTAGTGATAGGTGATCAGACTAGAAAATATTATCCAAAATAATAAAATTAATTCGGTTTTGCGCGTTCTTCGTATCCTGCATGAATGCTGGGTCAAATTGTCAAAAAGAGTTAATATAACAAGAGTTTTGTCTTTAGGTTTGGTTATGCATATAATTAAGATGGTAACAAGAATGAAACTCAGTAGGAGCAATAGCCACACCAGCGGCGTGAATTCTAGGAAGAGTATCTTCCACCTGGGCTTGTCACCAGCCTGGCGCACTATTATCCTGAATTCATCATCATATGCGGAATGCGCGAATATATAAGTAAAAGCTGTAGCACGGTCTAGTAACAGGGTGACTCCTCCTGTCACTACGTCGTATTCGCTGGTCTGCAGCCAGCGAAGCGGCCCGTCGGCGACCATGTCGCTGTTGACTACTGACACTTGATCAGCGATGCCGTCTACATATTCTATATCTACTTTAAAATGCTCATGCTGGGCTATGACCTTGAACAGGTACTCATCAATTCCCGTCATCTTTATCCTGCTCTTTGCAGGATCGACTCCGTATGGTGGCCAATGTGTTATTGCTACTTTTAGGTTGCAATTTCGGAAGCCGTTTTTGAGCTTCTGACGAAAAGGACCGCGTGGCATTTCCGCTAAACATTTTCCTAAATTTATGACTCTGTCGAAACGCTTTCCACACCCGTTGTTTTCATACGGGTCGTAGGTGTAAGAGTCAGTTGTAGAACCATCCAATACAACTACATCTTTTATATGAGCCTTTAATAAATCCTGGAAGATAAAACGCAGTGCTGTCACATCTAGATCCTGCACCACTATCAGGAAAGGTGCGTACGGCATCCACGTCTTCTCTGTACGCAAATACCAAAACCTTGCAAGAAAATCTTCAGCATTCTGTGCGTAAATCAAGTATCCATTGTTTGGAATTGACATTTTAGTGTATGGTCTTCTGTTTACAACAGTTACGGAGCCCATTGCGTTGATGTGGTTCAAGACATTCACGTTCTTTGAATGGAAATTAAAAAAAGTGAGACCATTATGAAGCTCATAATATCTTTCCAGAATACTTTGAACACAGTGTGTAGTTGCAGAATAATTTTGTTCATTTTTTAATGTAATGGCACTGATAGCTGCATCAGATATAGGGAATCCATACACCAAAAGAATGGATACGCATAGTATCACCATGGCTAAGGTTTATTGTCAGACCATGGGGTGTGTGTGACATTTCCTACTTTTATAGGTACGTGGCTGTAATATTGAAAGTAATCAATCATTACCTTGACATGCTATTAAGACGGTGATGGCTAAAACGTCTTAATAAATCACAAATCACAATCATTTATCAACACCTTTGATGGAAAAAAAAGGAATTCAAGAAGATAAGAATCATGTCAAAACCATTATTTATTCAGGTACTAGGCGTTGCATGGCGTTGCTAAAGTTGCTAATAAGAACCTACCTAACCCCCTCAACATTAACAGCACTCATGCCGACTTTTACTAAAGATTAGCTTTTGCCCGCGACTTCGTCCGCGCAGGTAACGCCAAAGTGACATAACCACCTTCATTCAATCATTTCTTAAAATATTATGTCATTATTTCCTATTCCGTCCTTTTTTTTGTAAAATCCCTTCCAAATGCTCCTTTTGATCCTCAAGGAACATGTCAGCCAAATACCTACCAAAGATCTAAATCAGATAATGATCCTTTTTATTTAATATCCCGGGGGATATTTGCAAAATACAGAAATCAGTTTTCAGGTATCATAATTACTTCTTGGTATGTCAAGTTTAAACACACACACAAATCACGTCTTTATCTCTTACGGGATAGACAGAGCCTAAGCCAAGTTTAAAGATTCTAATAAATAATAATAGTTACGGAGATAGGACCATTTCAAAGTAAGAATATAAATTCCTTTTACACCCGCGGGAATTTCGGAAAGTCCAGAAATTAGTTAATCTTTGGCAGTGATTCTTTTCTTGTGTGTCAAATTTCAAGACTAGTAATTATAGTTAGGAGGATAGGCCGCCTTTGCAGCGGACTTATAAATCCCATCTATTCCCTAACCCGAGGGAATTTCTAAAAATCGCATGACCTCTAATACATTACAGAAGCCTTCAAAATGCGGTGCCTATATTATAATTTGTTCATTGACATACCTAAGTAACAAAGTTATTTGATTAAAATCATATTCAAACTATCCCTGGAAGGTTTTGACTAATTGGGATGTTTCCAGTGCTAAGTAAATAATGAGGCAGGAAGATTAATAATGGTCTACCGAAAAGTTGCTGCATTATTACTGATCATTCATTATGCTGTCATACTTGACCAAATTGAGCAATAGAGCGAATCACTTTTCGCAATAACACAGTCGTCATTCTTGTGTGGCGCCACGTAAATATGCAGCTTCTGCCTACTTTTGATGATGACTGTACCTTAGCACAGGTCAGTCCCACTTCAGCGGCACCTGCGGAGGAGGGCGGGAATTCCCAATCCTGCATTGCACAGGTGTCGCAGTGAGGTAGCCCCATCCCGGGGTGGGCCCGCAGGGGTGTCTGCGGACGAATGCAATCGCTGGGTATGCCCGACGCCTCGGGAGAGCCCCAAATACCCCTGGTAACCCCGTACCGGGCCGGATGCATAAGGCGTATTTCCCGCACCATAAAAAAAAAAGGTCAGCCCCACTTAAAAAGAGTTATAAAGTCTGTCTAATGAATTGTGACAATTGCTTTTTCCAAATTCTTCATAATTATGTCGACAATTTTATCTGTCAAACTGGCCTGTGGAGTTGTCGTGAAACTTCTTGAACATTGCATCTCAGTCGTCCAAGCTTGGTTTACGGAAGATATTTTTAACGAGTTAAATATGCCTAATAGCCAAATATAATCAATGTTAAAAGTAAATATCAAATAAAAGACAGTATTACTGACACCGATTGGTATCATTTATTATCCAGCTTTGTGAAAATGATGATGATGAAGAAAGTGATGATTCAGTGATTAAATCAGGATGGCTAGTAATACATATAAGGTTGACATTAAATTTATACATTCTTGAGTAAATATATATTTTCATTAATCTTACCAGTTCCCCAACCTCTCATGTTTGTCTTGCCCTTCAGCCTCTGGAATGTCACTTGTTATGATTTTTAATTGATTAATTTTGTTGAACTAACTCCTACACTTTCATAAAATATGATTAAAAACAATTTAATACCTAGTATCAAAAAAAAAAATCCGCAATAAGTATGTTACAAGACAGCGATATTTTTAATTTGCCGCCTTTTTTGAGTGCCACTATTGACTAGACACTCTACCTACTCGTAAATACGCAGCCTGGAAAATGCGAATGATCTCGCACAGCATGAATATTGAAGAATGCCTAAGATATCCTGCTGTTAAGATTTGAAGGACTAGTTTCTAGTATTAAAAATAAAACATTTCAAATATTTATTTCATTTATTTCATACAGTAGATACAGGCACGTGAAACACAATTGAACTTTTTATTGTGCAAAATAAACATAATGATAAAAATACCGAAATTGAACTTTGTAGTGCCGCAAGCCTTGATTTTGGTTTCTTTTCCATTTTTAGTTTCAACATTTTCATTTGTATTATAGTACATAATTCTAGTGTGGCTCTGATAAGAATCATTAGGATTTCTTTTCCATCCTTTTCAGATAAGAAACCCTAAGAAATCATTGTTTATAAAAATGTATTATGCTGTACCTAAGTAAAAAAATGTAAGACGACTTTCTGCCAAGTTTCTTGCGGCGTAGTCTTTCCGAATGCACTAGTAGTTTGTAAAATACACGTGAAACTTGTAAAAGAGCCCTTGGCGGCCTATTTGCACAATAAAGTTTTAGAATTTAGCATTACGCTGGATATGTGTGTTATTCACCCAAATAAAAAACAGGTAAATAAATATGACGGCCGTGTAACAGTAGGTACGGTTGGCTACAAATAAGCGGCTATAGGTGTGCGACATAAATTATAGTCGTGGCAATACTTTTTTTTCAGACTAAGGCTTAAGTGTCGAAATCATTGCCTCTGTTTGTATTTTTGTATTAGTATTTCTCCAATAAAGCAAATTGTACTGACTATCCAGCCGAAAACAATGATGTACAGGGGTAGAAAGAACCGCGGGCGTGTGGAGTGCTGCGTCACGTTGTAGTACTTCTTGTGCTCGTACTCGTAGTCGTCCCACAGCTTCTTGATGAGCCCCGCCTCGCGCACGCGCAGCGACAGCAGGTGGAACTGGTCGTGCAGCGGGAAGCCCTTGCTCATGTAACTGCCGTAGATTATCTTGCTCAAAGGCTGGCGGAACGAGTAAAGCAGTTTCTTACCACTCTTATCGTAGTACCGGTACCGGTCAAAGTAGTATAGGCAGTAGGGCACCATGGTATATAAGTCGTGCGACTTGCTGACTGCTGTGAGGCTTTCTCTCATTTTGTTGCATCCTAGGTTTCTCGCCGTAGAACCGTCGACGTCCAGGGTGCCCAAAGAAGACTCATTCTGGATTAGTCTCATAGCTGTGCTGATGCACGGCTTCACGTGAGACTTCTCTAAATCGCTAACTTTCTTGATTTGATAGTCGGTTATCGGCATCGTTGCCAAACAAAACAGATCAGATAAGTAGTGATAGGTGATCAGACTAGAAAATATTATCCAAAATAATAAAATTAATTCGGTTTTGCGCGTTCTTCGTATCCTGCATGAATGCTGGGTCAAATTGTCAAAAAGAGTTAATATAACAAGGGTTTTGTCTTTAGGTTTGGTTATGCATATAATTAAGATGGCAACAAGAATGAAACTCAGTAGGAGCAATAGCCACACCAGCGGCGTGAATTCTAGGAAGAGTATCTTCCACCTGGGCTTGTCACCAGCCTGGCGCACTATTATCCTGAATTCATCATCATATGCGGAATGCGCGAATATGTAAGTAAAAGCTGTAGCACGGTCTAGTAACAGGGTGACTCCTCCGGTCACTACGTCGTATTCGCTGGTCTGCAGCCAGCGAAGCGGCCCGTCGGCAACCATGTCGCTGTTGACTACTGACACTTGATCAGCTATGCCGTCTACATATTCTATATCTACTTTAAAATGCACATGCTGGGCTATGACCGTGAACAGGTACTCATCAATTCCCGTCATCTTTATCCGGCTCTTTGCAGGATCGACTCCGTATGGTGGCCAATGTGTTATTGCTACTTTTAGGTTGCAATTTCGAAAGCCGTTTTTGAGCTTCTGACGAAAAGGACCGCGTGGCATTTCCGCTAAACATTTTCCTAAATTTATGACTCTGTCGAAACGCTTTCCACACCCGTTGTTTTCATACGGGTCGTAGGTGTAAGAGTCAGTTGTAGAACCATCCAATACAACTACATCTTTTATATGAGCCTTTAATAAATCCTGGAAGATAAAGCGCAGTGCTGTCACATCTAGATCCTGCACCACTATCAGGAAAGGTGCGTACGGCATCCACGTCTTCTCTGTACGCAAATACCAAAACCTTGCAAGAAAATCTTCAGCATTCTGTGCGTAAATCAAGTATCCATTGTTTGGGATTGTCATTTTAGTGTATGGTCTTCTGTTTACAACAGTTACAGAGCCCATTGCGTTTATGTGGTTCAAGACATTCACGTTCTTTGAATGGAAATTAAAAAAAGTGAGACCATTATGAAGCTCATAATAGCTTTCCAGAATACTTTGAACACAGTGTGTAGTTGCAGAATAATTTTGTTCATTTTTTAATGTAATGGCACTGATAGCTGCATCAGATATAGGGAATCCATACACCAGAAGAATGGATACGCATAGTATCACCATGGTTAAGGTTTATTGCCAGACCATGGGGTGTATGCGACATTTCCTACTTTTATACGTGGCTGTAATATTGAAAGTAATCAATCATTACCTTGACATGCTATTAAGACGGTGATGGCTAAAACGTCTTAATAAATCACAAATCACAATCATTTATCAACACCTTTGATGGAAAAAAAAGGAATTCAAGAAGATAAGAATCATGTCAAAACCATTATTTATTCAGGTACTAGGCGTTGCATGGCGTTGCTAAAGTTGCTAATAAGAACCTACCTAACCTAACTCCCTCAACATTAAACAGCACTCATGCCGACTTTTACTAAAGATTAGCTTTTGCCCGCGACTTCGTCCGCGCAGGTAACGCCAAAGTGACATAACCACCTTCATTCAATCATTTCTTCAAATATTATGTCATTATTTCCTATTCCGTCCTTTTTTTTGTAAAATCCCTTCCAAATGCTCCTTTTGATCCTCAAGGAACATGTCAGCCAAATACCAAAGACCTAAATCAGATAATGATCCTTTTTATTTAATATCCCGGGGGATATTTGCAAAATACAGAAATCAGTTTTCAGGTATCATAATTACTTCTTGGTATGTCAAGTTTAAACACACACACAAATCACGTCTTTATCTCTTACGGGATAGACAGAGCCTAAGCCAAGTTTAAAGATTCTAATAAATAATAATAGTTACGGAGATAGGACCATTTCAAAGTAAGAATATAAATTCCTTTTACACCCGCGGGAATTTCGGAAAGTCCAGAAATTAGTTAATCTTTAGCAGTGATTCTTTTCTTGTGTGTCAAATTTCAAGACTAGTAATTATAGTTAGGAGGATAGGCCGCCTTTGCAGCAGACTTATAAATCCCATCTATTCCCTAACCCGAGGGAATTTCTAAAAATCGCATGACCTCTAATACATTTCAGAAGCCTTCAAAATGCGGTGCCTATATTATAATTTGTTCATTGACATACCTAAGTAACAAAGTTATTTGATTTAAATCATATTCAAACTATCCCTGGAAGGTTTTGACTAATTAGGATGCTTCCAGTGCTAAGTAAATAATGATTAGGCAGGAAGATTAATAATGGTCTACCGAAAAGTTGCTGCATTATTACTGATCATTCATTATACTGTCATACTTGGCCAAATTGAGCAATAGAGCGAATCACTTTTAGCAATAACACAGTCGTCATTCTTGTGTGGCGCCGCGTAAATGTGCAGCTTCTGCCTACTTTTGATGATGACTGTACCTTAGCACAGGTCAGCCCCACTTAAAAAGAGTTATAAGGTCTGTCTAATGAATTGTGGCAATTGCTTTTATCCAAATTCTTCTTATGACAACAATTTTATCTGTCAAACTGGCCTGTGGAGTTGTCGTGAAACTTCTTGAACATTGCATCTCAGTCGTCCAAGCTTGGTTTACCGAAGATATTTTTAACGTGTTAAATATGGCTAATGGCCAAATATAATCAATGTTAAAAGGAAATATCAAATAAAAAACAGTATTACTGACACCGATTGGCATCATTTATTATCCAGCTTTGTGAAAATGATGATGATGAAGAAAGTGATGATTCAGTGATTAAATCAGGATGGCTAGTTATACATATAAGGTTGACATTAAATTTATACATTCTTGAGTAAATATATATTTTCATTAATCTTACCAGTTCCCCAACCTCTCATGCTTGTCTTGCCCTTCAGCCTCTGGAATGTCACTTGTTATGATTTTTAATTAATTAATTTTGTTGAACTAACTCCTACACTTTCATAAAATATGATTAAAAAACAATTTAATACCTAGTATCAAAAAAAGAAATCCGCAATACAGTATGTTACAAGACAGCGATATTTTTAATTTGCCGCCTTTTTTGAGTGCCACTATTGACTAGACAGACTCTCCCTACTCGTAGATACGCAGCCTGGAAAATGCGAATGATCTCGCACAGCATTAATATTGAAGAATGCCTTAAGATATCCTGCTGTTAAGATTTGAAGGACTAGTTTCTAGTATTAAGAATAAAACATTTCAAATATTTATTTTATTTATTTCATACCTACAGTAGATACAGGCACGTGAAACACAAGTGAACTTTGTAGTGCCGCAAGCCTTGATTTTGGTTTCTTTTCCATTTTTAGTTTCAACATTTCATTTGTATTATAGTACATAATTCTAGTGTTGCTCTGATAAGAATCATTAGGATTTCTTTTCCATCCTTTTCAGATGAGAAACCCTAAGAAATCATTGTATTAACAGATGGCATAAAAAATTATAAAAATGTATTATGCAGTAAAAAAAATGTAAAATGACTTTCTGCCAAGTTTCTTGCGGCGTAGTCTTTCCGAATGCACTAGTAGTTTGTAAAAAAACATGTGAAACTTGTAAAAGAGCCCTTGGCGGCCTATTTGCACAATAAAGTTTTAGAATTTAGAATTACGCTGGATATGTGTGTTATTCACCCAAATAAAAAACAGGTAAATAAATATGACGGGCGTGTAACAGTTAGGTACGGTTGGCTACAAATAAGCGGCTATAGGTGTGCGACATAAATTATAGTCGTGGCAATACTTTTTTTTCAGACTAAGGCTTAAGTGTCGAAATCATTGCCTCTGTTTGTATTTTTGTATTAGTATTTCTCCAATAAAGCAAATTGTACTGACTATCCAGCCGAAAACAATGATGTACAGGGGTAGAAAGAACCGCGGGCGTGTGAAGTGCTGCGTCACGTTGTAGTACTTCTTGTGCTCGTACTCGTAGTCGTCCCACAGCTTCTTGATGAGCCCCGCCTCGCGCACGCGCAGCGACAGCAGGTGGAACTGGTCGTGCAGCGGGAAGCCCTTGCTCATGTAACTGCCGTAGATTATCTTGCTCAATGGCTCACGGAACGAGTAAAGTAGATTTTCCCCGTTTTTGTCATCGTACTCGTACCTGTCAGAGTAGTATAGAGAGAACGGCACTACAGTGTACATATTATGCGAATTACTAACCGTTCTTAGACTTTCAGTCATTTTGTCACATCTCGATCCCATATCATCAGAATCATCGATATTCAAGGCGTCCAGGGCTAACACAATATTTTGAAATGTGTGCATCGCCTTGCTGACACACGGCTGCAATCCAAAGTCGCTTAAATCGGACAATTCATGAATTTGATAATCAGGTATCGTTTTCGCAGCCAAACCAAACAGACCACAAAGATAACAATTAGCTATTAAACTTGCAAATATCAGCCAAGTAAGTAATACAAGTTTATTTTTGCTCGTTCTGCGAATCCTACAGGAATGTTGGAGCATATTGTCAAATAAATTCAGCATTACAATAGATTTGTCTTTAGCTCTGGTTAAGAAAATAAGAAGTACAGCAACAATACTGAAAGAAAGAAGAAGCAACAGCCACACAACTGGGGAAAATTCTAGGAAAAGTATCGTCCATCTGGGCATGTCTCCAGCCTTGCGCACTATTACTCTGAATTCATCGTCATATGCAGAATGCCCATATAAATAGGTGAATGCTGGAGCACGATTTTGTAAAAGAACGATGCCCCCTGTCACTACGTCATATTGGCCGGTTTGCAACCAGTGAAGTGGCCCATCAGCCACCATGTCATCGTCAACTAATGACACCGCGTCAGCTAAATCGTCCATGTACGTTATAATGAGCTTAAATTGTCCAAGTTCGGCAAAAATCTGGAATAAGTATTCATCGACTCCTATTGACTTTACTACGCTTCTAGAAGGATTGATTGAAAAGGGTGGCCAGTGCACCATGGCTAGTTTTAAAGTGCAATTCCTTATACCATTTTCCATCTTATTAGGAAATCGACCTGGTGGCATCTCGGCTAAACATGTTCCCAATTTTATGATGTTATCGAAACACTTTCCACATGCGTTGTTTTCAAATGGATCGTAGGTGTAGGAGTTAGTTGTAGAAGCGTCTAATACGATCGCATTATTTACACGAGCCTTTAATAACTCCTGGAAAATTTCACGGAGTGCGGCTACATTGAGAATCTCCACCACAATCAGAAAGGGCGCGTAGGGCATCCATGATTTCTCAGCAATCAAATAAGCAAACTTCATTATAACATCTTCAGCATTTCTTGCATGTATAAGATATCCTCTATTGGAGAGTGGATTTTTGATGTATGGTGTCCTATTTATAACAGACATGAAGCCCATTCGGTGAATTTGTCTCAAGATATTCATGTTCTTTGAGTGGAATTGAACAAATGTAAGAACGCCGTGAGGCTCATAATATTTCTCAATAATTCTTCGAACGCAGTTTTCTGTTTCAGAATAATTATGTTCATATTGTAATGCAATGGATCTTAAAAATGCATCGGACGTAGCAATACTAAGCAGTAGAGCGATGGACGGGTGCGTTACCCACATGACGGATAACTGTGGAGTATCCTCCTACTCCGTCTTTTATACGTGGCGCTATTACTAAAACCAATCAATCACTGTTCACTATTGTCACACAATGTAATTAAGATCGGAAAACGAAAACGTCTAAATCAAAATCATTCATCAACTTCCATAATTTCTTTTAATGGACACGAAAATAGGTACCTGCCTAAATCCATAAAAAAGATAAGTTTTCAACATGAAACTACCGTGAGACTCAATCATAGTTACACATAGTTATAGAAAAGTCGAGTAATGCTCGACATGTTTAGGACTAATAGGTAGTCTTTCTTCCTGGAGCGCTCACTAAGATAAGTATCGAAAACTTAAGGATGCCTTTACTTAAACACGTCAACCCTAATTGGTTTACGACATTAGGTCCTTAATTACGCTAGGCGTAAGTTCGAAACAGATGAAACCACTGAAATTTATGTTTTTTTTTTAAATCCTAAGACGATAGACAGAGATTTTGTTATTTAAGACGTTCGAAGTGTGAATGTAATTAGAGTATCGATATTGATACTCTAATGTAAACATTATCAAAAGTGGCACCAGGTGGTTCGTGTAATATTACACTCGGCGCTGACTAGCCAGTTCCTATGCTTGAACTTGGCTTGACACGCTGCGACGTGTCTAGATAAGACAACCATACATTAGAGTATCGATATTGATACCCTAAAGTAAACATTATAATTCAACACAGATACAGCTTTCTTAATGTAGGCCATTTGCTAATCGTTCCTGAACACATTGTAGGGAAGTTATGATATAGATATAGATAAATGGTATTTTGTCCGTTAATAAGGATGCCTACTAAGAAATTTTAGACGTCACGTGACTACGGTTTTTTTAAATTTAAATTTGAAAGTAAGGTCTCGTCTCGGTGAAGAGTGACTTCGGTGATCGCGTTCTGACATTGACAGACTTGTTTCGAGAAGGTTGAATTATGAAATTAGGTTTCAAAATTATAAGGTCGTTAGTGCCTCGCTAAAGCGCTCAAAATTATCGTTGGCCGACTGCTTAGTTAGTCATTAAACGTAGTTTATATTCAACGGCATCTTAAATCAAATGATATGACAAATTGTAATTAATCAAAACAAAATATCTGTTTTGATTAATAATAAACTAGTTTCCCTTCATCATTGGCATCATATCAGCCATTGGACATCCGTACTGTTGGACATAGGCGTCCCCCATAGACCTCCAGTTACCTTTTTGCCTTCAATTAGTATTAATTACTCAAATATCTAATAGTTAGTTAAGATGAAATTGTCACCTTAGGCTCTGTCTACCCCATAAGGGATAAAGACGTGATTTGTGTATGTATGTGTATGTTGAAATTTTTTAATTGTCTTACCACTACTACTTAAAGCTGTAAGCAAACGCAAAAGGGTAATTGATATGCGCAACTCAATGAGGTTAGAAGACACACGTTTCCGCTAAACGCTGAATAATTTGCCTAAACAATTTTATTGTTGGCTGCTTCTTCATGCGAGCCCTAAGTCGCCTACTATCCTATATACTTAGCGATTAATTTTGTCTCTTTCTTACGCGTAGGTCTTAGGCTTAGCTAGATAAGAGTGGAATAAAGTACTCGAGGGTATTGGTATCGCGTTTCTATGGCAGGTTGGCACGTAGGTCATTGGCTCTTCACCTTTTACAAGTTCGTAAAAGTTGTTATTATTTTTAATTATTTTTGTTTTTGTTTGTTGTTGTTTTTTTTTGTTGCTTCTCTTCCCGCGCAGATGGTAAAAGCCCATCAAGGGAATGGGCGAAAATCATAGGAATCATGTTATGGGCTATAATAATAAAGGTAACTTTTTGATTTCATCTTCCACTTGTACGCCCACAATCTTACTAAACGTAGCCCGTAGGTCTTGCTACCTTAGGCCCTGTGTAAGGGATAAATGGGTACGTGATTTGTGTGTGTATGTTACTTTAAAAAGGCATTAGACATACTGTGGAGAAGGTATAAAGTAAGTGTAATGCGGCTCGCTGATATAAGCAATTAACACAGCCTATTAACGCATGCGCTACCAGAAATTCAAACGCAATGCATAATACGCATTAACGTATCATCTCCTCACGTAGACTGCGAGAACTTTTGGTTAACTAGCTCGCTGCTTTAATAAAACACTCTAAACATTTCTTCTTTCACGTGACTTAAGTAAAAGCTAATTACAGGTTACACAGGTTAATAATAGTACATTGTGTTTACAGCTGAAGGCCCAAAGGAAGAATGCAAGCAGATAATTGGAAAGAGTATTATTTCATCACAACCTATTGAACCTGAATCCTCTACCATTGTCATCGTGGGACTATAATAACTATAATACCTGTCTAGCAATCAGAATTAAATTCTAGAGTAGCAATTCCAAGTAGCAGCGCTTAAGAACGTGTAGATAGACAATTAAGGAAAACAAGTCATACAGATTCGTAGAAATCTTAGATATTTATTTACATACAAATTATGAACTTGAACGCTACACAAATAAGCTGTACTAAACAAACGTTTTTTTGCGCAAACTTTTCTGCATTCGATTATATTCACGTCCATGCAGAGGTCAAATTAATCACGGAAGTGAAATAAAAAACAACATCAAAACAAAACTGTATATAATGTACATAAAATTTCAAGTCAACACTAAAAGTGGGTCTTTGACTTGCAGGATTTGACCCAAAAACCATACACTGCATTGCAAGTTAAACAAAACCTTGTAAAATTTTGTTTGTTTCTCTCAAAGGCAAATGTCAAAAGGGCACTGGATAAAGACAAATTAATTGTTTCTAAAAAAGGGCCTTATGACGGCTTGACATAGCGTCTGTGCAGACAGACCGTAGTAACAAATAGAGTTAAAAAACCCAGACGTTTTACTTTGCTGTATAATGTCAGACCTAAAGTTCAACGAACAAACATTGACTATCGCCATTGGCTAAGGACATGGTAATCAAATCTGTAGGTAATTAAAATACTCACCTTCAAAATTTATTGTAGATACTAAAACTAAAACTACCCACTACTAATTATAAAACAAATTGTAATAAAACTAAAAATAAAAAAGTTGCCCTAAATCACTGCCCGGGATGGCATGGTGCCCAGAAGGCTGGCAGCATTGTCGCGTTGTATGGCAATGCTTACTCTTTGTGCTAAAGAAAAACCAGCCCTCTGGTCACCCGAAACTTCATTTAGCTTGGTCGACAACGACCCATATAGCTCGTGCGCACTTGGCCCCCACGGACCCATGGTTTCTACTCCAAATGGCTCAAACATGTAGGCACTGCCAATGCCCGCATATTTGCACCGCTTGAGGGATTCCGCAGAGTCCGCTGCGACACCAGCCCTGTTCTCTATAGATGGAAGGTGGGACGGCGCGAGTGTGTCGACGCAAGTGGCGTCCCAAACCAAAGGCCGTCCCATCTTCCATGGCACGAGCGTCATACCGCCCTAGTAGCATTTACCGTTGGGGTGACCTTGCCAACGGTTGGCATTTTGTCGGGAGGTGGTAGTAGAACTGCCAACAAAGCCCCAACAGTAGACCAACGTTGTCGAGTTCTCGTTGATTTCCCCACGAACGTACATCATTGGGCCCACTAGATCTGCCGTCGATCAACCAACGAGGATATTTTCTCGTAGGTATATCGTTGGGTTAACCGAAATCAAATTTGCAAGATTTTATTACTCTTGCACTCACGTTTTAATTAAGAAATTCAATTTAATATTCAAATCTATACTATTAACATAAAAATTAACTTGGTGGCAACTGATTAAAAAAATGATGACCTGTTTATAGACTCAACGGGCCAACGATGTAACAATAACGTAATGTGTTCCACAAACACACGACATTGGGCCGACGACTTCAACGGTTGGCTAGCCAACAATATTTGTGTTGTAGTCACCACAAACTTATGACGTTAGGCCAACTAACTCTACGGCTGGCTTGCCAACAATATTTGTGTTGTATTCACCACAAACTTATGACGTTAGGCCAACTAACTCTACGGCTGGCTTGCCAACAATATTTGTGTTGTAGTCACCACAAACTTATGACGTTAGGCCAACTAACTCTACGGCTTGCTTGCCAACAATATTTGTGTTGTAGTCACCACAAACTTATGACGTTAGGCCAACTAACTCTACGGCTGGCTTGCCAACAATATTTGTGTTGTAGTCACCACAAACTTATGACGTTAGGCCAACTAACTCTACGGCTGGCTTGCCAACAATATTTGTGTTGTAGTCACCACAAACTTATGACGTTAGGCCAACTAACTCTACGGCTGGCTTGTCAACAATATTTGTGTTGTATTCACCACAAACTTATGACGTTAGGCCAACTAACTCTACGGCTGGCTTGCCAACAATATTTGTGTTGTAGTCACCACAAACTTATGACGTTAGGCCAATTAACTCTACGGCTGGCTTGCCAACAATATTTGTGTTGTATTCACCACAAACTTATGACGTTAGGCCTACTAATTCTACGGTTGGCTAGTGTAGTGGTATAACTACAAGACTTCGAGCTAATTTGCATACGCGCGACGATGACGTCACCGGAGGCACTTTTCTACCGAAATACTACATACATACATACACAAATCACGTCTTTATCCCTAACGGGATAGACAGAGCCTAAGGTAACAGGTACCTACAGGCCACATTTAGCAAGATTGTGGGCGTATTGGTGGAAAATGGAATCAAAATAGTGATGGGTTGCTAGCCTCATCGCCTATAACATGATTCCTATGATTTTCGCCCATTCCCTCGATGGTCTTTTACCATCTGCGCGGGTAGAGAAGCAATTGGTACATTCTATGTTTTTCTTTGCTCCCAGACCAGCATGGAAGAAACAGGTTTATTAGGTATCATTTAATTCTAATCGAATACTAGCTTCGACTGAGATACAGGGATTATAGTAAAATATAGCCTCGAAAAGTACATGTGGAAAACATGACGCTTCGAGTTATTACGACACAGTCTACGAACCAAACTATAGGTACTGTTGGAATCAGAAAAATATGCTCTTTATTCATCTTATCATGGTATTATATAGTTAGGGAGCTGGCGAGCATTTCGGTATATGATTTGCACACGTTTCACGTCGAGGTGGATTGCAGTATAAATCATTACGAATCGATTTGGTTCAGTCAATTAAGGTCCTATGTCGCTGCGTTTTCGCGTTACAGCGGATTGAAGTTGCTTAAAAAAATCGGGGTATTAAATCATTTGCACATGTATGCTTCTGGAGTTCATGGTTACAATTATCTTGGAAACGAAGAAAATCGAAGAGGCAGGCATTCAGGACTGCATTATCATGGGACGGAGTTGTAAAAATGTAAAAAAAAGCTCTCCGTGGATTCGAAAAAAAATGTGGCAGACACTTTGCTCACTGATTTTCAGCTGTATATAACTGTTTGAAATTCACGGAATCAAGGGACAGCGGGTATTGCATGTATATTGTTATTTTTTAGTTATATTCTTATAATTATATTTTAATCTTGTTTGTTGTTGTGAAAATGAAAAGCATGTAGGGTTTTAAATAATAGAAAAATCGTTTTTTTCGCAAAAATCGATTATTTATATTCATTATTTTTGAATAAAGAAAAATCTATTTTTAATAAATCGATTAATCTTTAAAAATAATAATTCAATTCAATTCAGAAAAAAAAGTCGAACGGTCTGCCTTTGGAATATCAGAGGCCTGAACGTCTGCCTCATCGATTTTCTTGGCTTTCATAAGGAATTCAAACATCTGTCCAAGAGGCAGACGTGTGCGCATAATATAGCACACCTTTTTTTTTTCATTTTTGAAACGCTGTAGATTTACAACGCAGCGCCACCATGGTGGCAGACTATTTTTCCGTGGTTCTTCTCATTGTTTTTGATCGAACAATTCAAATCCGCCAAGTGTGCACTTCATATACAATTTTTTAAATCATAAAAATAAATTAAAAAATTGAATACTTCAAAAGTCAGAGCCCTGGATGTCTGCCTTTTCGATTCTTTGTGTTTCCAGGATGACTGCGATCATCAGCCCCAGAAGCAGACGTGTGCGCATAATATAGCACATCTTTTTTTTTACATTTTTGAAACGCTGTAAATTTACAACGCAACGCCACCATGGTGGCAGACAATGTCCTTGATGTTTCTTAGGGCATAAATATCACTATTAATAACGTCTGAGTTGTGTGCTGATCATATCGAAATTTTGCTCGCCAGCTCCCTAACTATTACAGGCGAAAGCTGAAATCATTTTTCATGTTTTCATTATTTAAATGTCAGTGAGTTTTGTCAGTCTTCCTTCGTAAATTTTGTGACCGAGGGTTGGAAACAGTCGATAGCTAACATCAATTGAACACAAAAACATTAATTTCTAAAAAACTAAGGAACGTAGAAATTATCCGCTTATATTAGTATTTACAGAACTTTTTGGGTGTAAACCCTTCTATTTCCCGCCGTTCTACTCGCCGGCGCCGTCCGCCCGGCCGTTATTTAAATTGGGCGCGAACGTGTGTAACGTGAGAACCCCGAGCGCCGAGCCCCGCGCCCCACGCCCCGCGCCCCGCGCACCGCGGTCGCTGCGTTGGCGCGTGCCGCGGTGTGGCGTGCGTGGCCGGCAGTCTGGCTGGCCTGGCAGTTGAGTTGTGACCGATCGAGCTTGCTCCGCGCGCATTGTTTTTGTTTCGATTACCTATTTGTTAACTTCCTAGTTTTAGATCCTTGCAACTTAATTAATACTCTAACGAATTGTAATAACTTGTGAATGTGTGTGTGTTGTGCCAGTAAATAGTTACACAGAAAACCGCCATTTATTCCGCGCCGCGTTCACAATAAATGGCGTCTCAACTGCAGGCCCGAAAGCCTACGGTTTAGTACACTACAGTGAAGTGACTAAATGTGTAGTTTGTATCATAGTGATCAGTAACGATGCCGCGTAGACGACAATCTCAATCTCATGACGACGAGTCGCCGCCGTCGGAGTCGCCGAACAACGTCGTGACAAGGCCGCAAGAATATTTTACATCTCTTATGTCGACTATTCAACAAACACAAGCAGAGATGTGCGACCGCGTGTTCGAGCGCCTCGGCCAGCTGCTGCTCATCGCGCCGAGCCCCCCCGCCCAGCGGCCGCTCACGCCGCTGAGTTCTTCAGCGGGAGAGGCGCTCGCGCCGACCGGCACTTTCGCGACGTGCACGTCGAGATTTACAGGACAGGGAGACATAGAAGCGTTTGTTGACGCCGTGGTTTTATACAAGGAAGCGGCGAACGTCCCTGATGAAAGGGCAGTCAAGGGCATGTCGATGTTGTTAGCTGGTGAAGCCCCGACCTGGTGGCAGAGTGCGTGCAGAGATATCCTCATGGGAAGAGGCGTTGACGTACCTGCGTGACGTTTACGGAGACTGGCGCTCGGAGTCGCATATTTATAGAGAGCTATTCAGCAAAGAGCAGTGTGAAGACGAGAACACGGATTTATTCATCGCACGAAGCCGAGCCCTCCTAACTAAACTCCCCCCTAAAGACTTATCGCTAAAAGTGCAACTCGATATGATATTTAGTTTAATGAACACGAGAATAACTAAATATTTACGTCGCGACGAATTTCATACGTTCAAAGATTTACTCAAGAAAGCCCACGACATCGAGGACAAAATTCGCGATGCAAAGAGCCGCCGAATCGCCGCGGAGGCGCAGAATAAGCCCGCGGCGAACTACGCGCAGCCTGTATCGACACGCAGCCCCGCGTGTGCACGCGCGCGCTCCTATACAAGTACATCTACATCGCACGCGCACGGCGTGCCGCCGCAGCCCGAGCGCACCAGTTTTGTTATCGACCTTCAAAAAGATCGATCAAATATTGACGTTTTTCTGTCTTCTTTCAGTCACGAAATGTGAACTTTGTAGCCTAAGGAGCCCGATTGGGCAGTGTTTTAGAAATGCCGCTTCGCCGGAGGCATTAATAAACTTTCCCGTCCGTCGCTTGTTTGTGCAGTGTTGTGCTTGTGCCGTGCAATGTGGACGTCATAAATCCGACATCGGTTGGTGGATGCGCCGCTGGGTTCGCCCGCGGCGCAACGCCAAGGCTCACACCGTAGGCTCCAGTTGGTCGCCCTAAAGCAAGCCGAGAGCTTGCGGCGCGGGCCCAGCCTCGACGTAGCCGTCCCCGCGACGCCGCCGCGGCCTGGTCCAGGCCACAGCGTGCGACCGATCTTCGCCCTGCCGCGCCGCCAACCTGCGCGCCATCACCCGAGGTCAGCTACGCCATCCAGGTGTTTACGCTTTGCGTGCGAACGGTACCGTAGACATTTTCTTTGCTTATTTGCCGGCGGGCCCTTTAGTTAGAGTCAGTGTAGGTTTAAATAATATAAGTATCTCTTAAGCGAAGCATGTTCCTCTAATTGTTCCTCTGCGGCCGTAACCGCCATGTCGCGTTAAGTCAATATAGTGTATGTTTAGCACTCGCATTTGTTTTCCTTCCGACGAAACCCATACCCAGTAGCAAACAAGAGGACCTTGTACTACAAAGGTTCAGGCCATCCGAGAATTATCTTGGCAAAGTAAGTATTTTATACCTGATCATTATCATTTGTGTTGTATTCACTACAAACTTATGACGTTAGGCCTACTAACTCTATGGTTGGGGCTAGCAAACAATATAATAGATACCTACCTACTTTTGTTTGCAAGTGGCAAGGATAACTCGTACCTACCTACCTGCTTTACATATATATAAGTACCTACTAATAAGCACAGTAGGTAAATGAAAAAAATACGAAATCGTAAATTTCTAGCTTTAATTGCGTAAAATTATTACTTACAAACTTAATTAATATTTACCTATCTACATTTTGCTAGTGTCAAAAAAATACTACTTAATAATTACATACATTCTTAATTAAGCAGGTATTTGTGACGCGAGCTGCAGGCGAGAATCGTAAAATATGCGATCGAGGGCTTTTTGTTTAACTGCCCGTGGTGAGTAGGTACACAATTTATGGCTATTTAGGCTATATGGCCAGGTGTGACATAAAAACATACACATAACTACACCTTCAGTAGCATTCCAATTTGGTCCTATTTGTGCCCAACATAGGGTCAACCGAAAATGCTACTATGGTTGAACCACAAGTACTTACCTACCTACCTACCTAGGTATAATATATAGTATCTATTAGGTATACTCTGGCACAGTATATATAAGCGGTTGTTTCTAAATACGATTGCATTCATTTTAAATCCCCAGGACACGGGTTCCACACTATCTCGACCAATACTATAATTATAATTTCAAAATTGGTAGGTAATGCTGAGCCAGCGACCGTTTCACTTTTGCGAAGACACACACAACGCTGATGATCTATTTTCCATGTTTGTGTTTATTTTTCTTGTTTATTTTCTATAAATTAGTGTATGTCCTCTTATAGGTATTTGTGTGTCTAGCAAAAAGGAATAAAAATGTCTTCTTTCTTTATAATTAATACATGTATACCTAGGTAAAAATCCGTTTACTAATAGGATGGACCTCTACAGTATGTGATGTCTTTAGTAAACGTAAACGGGTTGTAAATACATTTTCCATTGGATGACGTTTGGTATATAACACTGCGAATTAAGTTTCAGGCACTTCCCAGCTTCCCACACCGGTGTCGAAAACGTCACTGGATATTTTTTAACAACCAACAACTTTATTATGTGAAAGTTGTTGCTGTGTGTTGAATAATATCACCAACGCTTTGATACACCGGTGTAGAAGCATCTCAAGGCCGGTGCAAACCGGTTGCGTATGCAGCACGTATTTATGCGTATATATGCGTGTGCAGCGCGATTGCGTAGGATACGCCGAGATGTCTAGAGCTGACGCAAATATGCGTACGTAAGTACGTGTGTACCTACATGCGTAGTTGTGCCGTGTACAGACGCGCGTGCAGCTACACGCAGCTCTGCGTCTCAGGGGTAATCTACGTTTACGCGCTGCATACGTATACGCATACGTGCTGCATACGCGACCGGTGTGCACCGCCCTTTTCAACGAAAGGCCAACGTAGATATATCTACAGTTATAAATATTCAGAAGGGCCTCGGTAAGGAAATACCTAATTGGCCCAATGTGGATAAACAAGGGAAGGGCTTACCTAGGACTGCCATCATTGGGCCACCTTGTTTTAAGATTGACAATCCAACGTAAAGCCAACGTTTGGGCCTATGTAGGCACACATGGTTGGCCCAGCATAGAAAATATCTACAGTTATTCAGAAGGGCCTCGGTAAGGAAATACCCAATTGGCCCAATGTGGATAAACAAGGGAAGGGCTTACCTAGGACTGCCATCATTGGGCCACCTTGTTTTAAGATTGACAATCCAACGTAAAGCCAACGTTTGGGCCTATGTAGGCACACATGGTTGGCCCAGCATTAAAGCCCAACGATGATCCTACCGTTGGTACTACTATTTTTAGGGATGACAAACCTCACGGTTGGCCAACCAAAAAGTGGACGGAGGCCCGACAAACAGCCAACTCAAAATGCTACTAGGGCGTCGGGCCTATTACCATCAACGCGAACCAAGCCCGGAGGTCCGAGAACGGCTGGCACCCCGGCACTCACCAAGGCCCGGCGGATGACATCGTTGAGGTCAGCATGTCGCGGGATCCGCCCCACACTGTTGCGGCAGGAGAGTCCGTGGTGGCCGGAAGTTAGTGCAATTTTTTTTTCCACTCACGTAGTCACCTGTACCGCTCAGAAATGACGGCATAGCGCTCAGAGTTATTTTATGATATAGTAACAGCCTTCTAAGCGTTATTCACGCTGGTTCATTTCACAGGTTATTTTTTCCATGGGCTGGTAGTCTATAAGGATTTGGATGAAATTTGGTATGTTGAAAGCCACTTTTTTCCCGATATTTCCAATGACGATTACCGCACACTTTGTACGGGCGCTTTTCTTTATAAATGAAGACCACACTAAATTATTTGGAAATTGCCATATAGAATCAATAAAACCGCTGGACGAAGTTGAATAAAATTTCATACGTATGTAGATAGCAGGATCTCTGAAACTGTCCCGGGTCTACCTTTTTTTAACCGGGACAGGAACTTGACATTGGCGGCCATTCGTCGTTAGAAAATAGTGGTAACTTTTCTCTAACACAATACATGTTTATGGTTTTGGCGCCCCCTGAGACGGCCTGGCAATGTAATGAGACTTGCTGAATTTTTGTTACAATTCAATACGGGCTTTACGGCGATCGCTGACGTAGACTGTCTGTTAGCCTCTGATGTCTTCATTACAGGTTTACCGGAGAGAGAGCGAGTTACCAGATGGGCCGCACATAGAGCGCATAAGGGGATCATTTTATCGTAGCTATCCAACCATCCCAGGCAAAGAAATACGTCTAGGTCATCCGACTATCGCTTTTGGGCCAATCGTGTCTAGCCGACAAGTACTTGTTAAATGCTAAGTAGATGTAAGACCTCGTGTAAGCGGAGTTATTGAAATAGAAACCTAACTGTTATGAAACAGCCAGTTAATATCTATGTCTACATGTATAATAAATAATTACGGACACGCAAGGATTTGAAGCCTATAGTAGTATAAATATTAGAGTAGACGCAGTTAAAGTTTCGAAACTTTACTGAAATCCCCTTGGGGCATACAAAAATTCCTTGGGAATTCAAAATATTACATCGCGTTGTTTATTTATGTTGCATGAACGTCATGAGTGCAAAATGTCATATAAAATTTTAGAGGTTCGTTGTAGTTCAGTTAATTTGATTACCTGGGTTCTTATTTTGTTTATTTAATTTAATTGTCTAACAAGAATCAACGAACGACCCACCGACTGTCAAGGTTAGTTAAATTAAAATCCTATAATTCCAAAAAAAAATTAGGACCTGTTATTCACAAAATGTTATTAGACCGGTTATAGTTTGGGTTTTTTATATCTGATAAAGGCATTTGTCAAGAAGAAAATAGATAGATACTAATGTACATAACACATATAAGCGGAAAAGTGTGTCAATTGTGAAAAAACATTAATAAAATAATTACATGCTGTACAGGTATTTTTTCAACGAAGACATTTTTGTCAAACCTAAATCAACCTAAATTGGCGTCCTAAATTGTGTTCTGTACCTAACACCTAAAGTTCAATATGCAATACCGTTACTATTGTTTTTATTTATTGCGCCATTATTCACAACGCGTTCGGTTTTTGAACGCACTCTTATTTGAAAACCTGATATTATTATGAGGACGGCGCGAAACGCTTGGCTGACATGCTTACCTTTGCCTATCAAAAGCAAAATCAAAGGGCGCGTTTACGCCTGCGCTACGAACATGTCAGAATTTTATTGTGAAAAGTTGGTGCTTTTAGTATGAATCTGACAGCGAGCGAATCTAAACTGAATCGCATTAAGACATCATGGCAAGGCCCCTGTAGGTAATTAATTTGTAGAATGATAATAATTGTTAATAATCTGTAATCACGTACTTAAACCAAGAAAATAAATTAAAAAAGCTTCTGCTAGAAAAAATTGAGTCGCAAAATATTAATTAAAACGGATTAGTAAATTAATTGTTAGTCGTAAGGTAAAAACAGGTAAACATTTATAAATGTGTTATTTGGTTAGAATAGATTTAATTTTTTAAATTAATCAGGTACAAATATCGTTAAATGAGCGCAGTATTCGCCAATAAGCGTCATAGTTTGGCGAAATTAATGGTGATGTAACTAAAACTGTACTTAGCTTTTTTTGAATAAAGAAAATATAAACAAAACTATCAATAAAACTATTTGTAAAATAAGGTATAAATAAATGTGATGAGTCATTAACCAGTTTACCCCTGTTTTTACAAGATTCCGTGTCGCAAATTATTATTTTCATGACGTAATTCTAAAAGTATAGTTTCGTACACACTTTCAGTGGTTCAGGTGACGAAGTTAATAGTCAAAATAATAATAATTTTGAAATCGAAAAAAGCCGTAAGTATCACAAAAACACACGCGGACGAAGTCGCGGGCAACAGCTAGTTAATAATAAATATAAATTAGTAAAGCGCTTAAAAAGACAAACGCTTGTTGAGGTAACACGAGCTTATCATAGTGTATTTGTATGAGGGGGTTATTCTCAACAGCACAAAAAAGTTATCTCTATCCATTCATTAGTTCATTCACTCACTCTCGCCGCTCTTCTTACAACCCACAAATCATGGGCTCATAGTATGCGCACGCGCTATTTAGGCCGCTCCCGAACCCGGTAATTACACTCGCATCGCAATACCGTCTGATACTAATCATTGAATTTGAGCGCGGGCGACTCTTGCGCAAGTCTGTTGGGAAACATACGAGTATCTATCTCTGTCCAATGTGGCTATTGTGCTGTTTGATATCTTGTTATTTTGGATTTTAATTTCGACATACCTACACGTATGCAACTGCAACCTAGAGATAAGATACTGGGCCCTTGCCATGACGTCTTAATGCGATTAAATTCCGATTCTTTAGCTGTCTTTTTTACACTTCTAGTATGGATTTGACAGCGATCGATCCAACTTTGGTTGGTAGAGAATCATTGATGCGGTAGCGTCTTTTTTGACTTTACAAAAAGGTAAACAAATCCCGTCCTATTTTTTTTTTGCAGTTTTGCATTTTTGCATGTTAATGCATGTTTTAAACGTATTTCTCAATCCTTTTTGCAAATCTGAAAAAAAGTACCCCAGTACCTACACAGTCAAGTTGTTATTGTATTATTGTTTGTACTTTCCGCTTCCGCGAATTGGATGAAACTTTAAGTTAATCATAAAGTTAACTGTAGGTAGTTAAGGTACTTCCTTCTAAAACATATTTCACTGATAGAAAGCAACAATATTCCTGATTAACGTATAGCTAAATACTATTTACATCGGGAAACGAAAATACGCAGGCGAAGTTGTGTGCAACATTAGCTATTTGTGAGTTTATAGGCGTCCGAAAAGAAAGTCAATTATATGTGCGGCTTTATATGATTACACTCTTAAAATTTTAAAGTATGTAACTAGTCTTTTTTTTATATACAAACTATTAAGAACTAAATAACAATAAAGAACACTAAAACTAGGAAAGTTAATTTAAAGTAAAGTAAGTTAAAAATTCGTGTCTTGTTCAAAGGTTCTCACTATGCTATGCTGGGCGCGTTGCCTCTTTGAACTGCAATGCCAACCCTTTGAACCATCCACGAACCAGAGCGGGGATCGCAGCCCCTATCTGTCAGTCTGCGACCTTTTAATATTAACATTTTTAACTAAGCGGGCAACACATGATCTGCAAACACTTTCAAAATGCTGTAATAATAACATATTAAAGTGTTGCCCGACACCGACAAGTCCATATTGGAGTAGTAACACAGTAACGAGCATAATCAAATCCTGCCGGGACCGTGATTGTGTGGTTCCACCGTCGCCACTCTCGCTTGCCATTCATCTTGATATGATTGTTCAACTGAGGGCATTGCAGACAAAAACATTCTTTCCTTTTCGCACGGGTTATCAAACTATATTAGGTACAGGATTTTCCTCTCGAGCCACTGTATCATTAGCGTGCGTATACATACACAAACAGGAAGTGACTTTGTTTTATACCATGTAATAATGTATATAAAATATGTATGTATGACAACAGAAACCAGAGTAGAGTGTATAATAATATGTTATTGTATATCCGCGGCAAAACGTATGATAGGCACACCGGTTACATATAAATGGTGTACAGATCTTCTCTTCTCTCTTCTTCTTCAGCGTGTAGACACCCACCGTTGGGCATACGCCTCTCCAATCCGTGTACAGATATCGATCGACAATACACCAGTAGAGTCTCCTTTTTGCGCTCATTATATGTACTAGTAAAGAAGCAGTTATTCAATTATTATTGCTTACATGTATGCAAATGTTTGTCCTAATTGCGGCGGTTAAGCCAAAAACAGTTTCCTCTGACGTCATCATGTCGATGGCCCAGACGAATAAACGTGCAAGTGTCATGCACTTGTAATGACATTTGCACGTTTATTCGTCTGGGCCATCGATGTGACCATAAATTGATCAAATAACAACAATCACCTATGTAAGTCATTGGGGTTTCTTATGAATAAACATTACAATATTTAATTCAAAAATACTTTACAATTCGTAAGTAAATTAAATAATGAGACTACGAAAGGTTACTGGGAAGTAAATTTCAAGACAAGTACCCACAACGGCACCATTTCATTCTGTATCTGACATAAGAGTACACTAAGATTCCCGACCGACCGACCGACCGACCGACCGAGAGAACCGACGAGCATGTATGAAGAGATTGATGAATGTGGATGAAGCGAAAGAAGTATGTCAGGATCGTAGCAAGTGGAACAAAGTAGTCTCTGCCTACCCCTGTGGGAAAGAGGCGTGACGGTATGTATGTATGTATGTATGTAAGATTGAAATTGCAGATTTTTGTTTCTGTTTCAATTCGTCAACATAGCCGCGGAATTAGAATTATGTCTTGTCTAGGGGGTTGACGTCCAGCTGAACTTAGATTTGATATGCGTTTTTTTCTTCTAGGGTGCTTCCTTCTCCCATCGCTACGCACCTGAGGATCATAGCAATGTTATCTGCATTTAACCGAAATAGTAACTCATTAAGTTTAGTATGTACAACGTATGTCACTTTATCTTTTGAATAATTGTATATGGCAAAACCATAGACGCCTAGTAAAAAGAATATATTTGTAATTTCATCCAAGGCATGTTTTCAATAGTTTGTACGCACGTGTTTCATGGATTGAATAATTATTCGAGTTTGTCTAAGGCAATGTTGTTCATTACGTCAAAGTCGTCTCATAGTTTAAAGTTGGTTGAACCATAATTATGTAGTAGGTACTCGAAGTGATTCCGGTTTTGACTAGACAAAAGAAATTCATTTTTTAATACAGTCTTTCGCTCATTCACGGTAAACTACCGATTTTGTTTACCCAAGTGTTATGAGAACAAATATTGTAGATAAAAAAATACATAATCTATCATGGGCCGCATCCTTATTATTAAGTACTGTTGATGATTAGGTATAAGTACCCTGGGACTATCTAATTTATTACATTAAATTAAATACCAAAACATGGTCACGGGAGGCCTCTATAAGGGGCGCCGACCGCCGAGATATCTTTATACTTATACATACGGCGCACGGTTGGCTCCCATGGCCCCAGAGTGTCGACTCCAAACGCCTCAAATGTATAACTGGCTCCAAGCGAGCTATACTTTCAGCGTTTGAAGTATTCTTCTTTTTGTAATGATTTGTTTTTCTTTTTCAATAAATTCCTTGTCATTTATTATATTTATTTGGACTTTAAACCCACGCGAATCGTACGTTGAGCTTTAGTTTAGGGCTTCTACAAGATGAGTAGGTTAAGTAGGTAACTAAACCTACGTATATATTTTGCGTGGATAAAATTAATTTGTTTGTATTATTAAAAAATATTCAAGGGGTCCCTTTTTTCTATCCTGTGGGTATTTTTTATTAAAATATAACATGAACTCCGCAAATCGACCACTCGACATTTAGGTATTTGTCTTGCCTGTCCCTTTAATAAACTAAATACTTAAATAAATAAATTGTTTATTTAAGCAATAATCCAATTATATCATTAAACATTAAACAGTAAGATAAAATAAAATCCTTTTTTTTCAAACAATCGATGAATGTATGAAAGTGGCTCCAATAGTCATCTAATAATAGGTAGTAATATTTGCTTTGCTTTTGCCTTTTGATTTTTTTACATACGGGGTTTAATTGTTAAAGCTTTGATTGGACAGTTTTTTTCTAATAAATACATACTATTCACTAAATGGATCGGCTTTCGACTCTACGAAGAACTCGACATGTTTTAATTGGTCGAAATATGTATGAAAAATGTCCACCCCCAAGCATGAATAGATCAGTGGTTAGCGAGTCAACAAGTGGGTGCTACTCAACAGTACGCAAGCGCGAGTTAGTCCGCACCCGGTCCTTGCAAGCGCTTCACGCGTGCGCTATAATACGACACTAGTTCAAATTTAATAAATATTACAAGCGTGTAGTGTGGATTTTCATGCATGGGAGTTTTCAGGAGGTAAGTCCACATGACATTTTTAAAACACTGTTTTTTTTTAAATTAAACATTACTGTTTACTTTTAAGTCGGATTAATTTTCAAGACTGTAAACTTTCGAAGTATTTTTAAGGCGAGAGCTTGTGCTGAGCTTTTGTTTTAAAAATTGGTTGCGATAACAAACGCATCAACAAAATAACATTCCATATCACGACGCGCTTATGATAACAACAAAAATAAAAATACGAAACATGACCCGGTTTAAGGAATCCTTGGCCCGTATCCAAATACGAACCAACACTAAATAAACCGTATTTCATTATTTAGTAATTAACCAACTTATACGTACCTACCTATTTTACGATTCGAGTTTCCTTACAGGCAATAACACTAATCATTGCTTTCCATCGTAAACATAATTCAGAATATATTATCAAGTACCTATTGTTACTTATAATACTTATTATCGGATAGGCAGCTTTGGTGTAATCCGATTTATCTCGATTGCGAGATTTCATGCACTTCGATAATTACGTTTGATTTCCTATGTAATCTCGTGATAGAGATTGATCTTGTTGACATCGAGAATCGAGGTTCGAGTTTTTGACTTATATCTCATGAACCCAGGTATATATTCACCAATGTGTTATTGCAGTAGTAATAGTAACCCAATTCTTAGGTCGTACACAATTCTTCCGTGCGGTCAAGGTTTACGGTTCATGACATAGAGGGCAATAACCTCAGAGCTAAGAAGGAGGGAAGGGCTAAGCTAAAGCATCAGTAATTACCAATTAAGGATTTAGGTGTGCTTTTTACAAGCGAGTCAATGACAGAGGAAGCGAACGATCATGCAAATGAGTTAGAATTGAATAGGTACTCGGTTTTCATTATAGCTAATGGGTTAGCTTATTACGTTCGACTTGTTAAAGAAAAGGGTTGTGTTAACGTATACGATGTAGCTATTACAAATGGGTGAGATGTAAAATGAATCCATAAATCACTCTAAAGATGATATTTATATCTTTGAAGGTACCGATATCAAGTACTTAAAATAAATCGGGTAAATAAATATCATGGGACTATTTACTCCAAATCTAATCTCCTAATCTAATTTAAGCAAATCTTGTACTATGGGCACTAGGCAACGCGTAGGTATACATACTTATATAGGTATAAATAGATAATGAAATACAAATAACATCCTGACTCATAACATAAACATTCATATTTGGCGACCGGATGGCCTAGTGGTTGGAGAACCTGACTATGAAGCTTGAGGTTCCGGGTTCGATCCCCGATCGGGGCAGATATTTGTATGAAAAATATGAATATTTGCTCTCGAGTCTTGTATGTTTAATATATAATGTATTTATCTATATAAGTATGTTTCTCCGTTGTCTAGTACCCATATTACAAGCCTTGCTTAGTTTGGTACTAGGTGCAGTGGTGTTAATTGTCCCAAGATATTTATTTATATTTATCAGTGTTTGCCCCCACCGGGACTCGAATCCGGGACATCTTGCTTCATAGTCGGGGTCACTAACCACTAATCCAACCGGTCGTCAATAAAGACTTCCACCACCATTTCTTCTGGAGCTTCAACCGTCAGTGCTGCCTGCAACATTCAGGCGTAATGCCTGTTTTCGCTAGCATAACCATTTTTGGCACCCTTACCATGCAGCCCACCATTCGCCGACACTATCAAGATTTATAATTGTACACACTTTTATGGCGAAAATCTCACCTGGGGACCACTTGTTTTTGCGCAGCTAACGAATACATTTCGCTGTGACGATACCATGGTGTCTGTATTGTTTTATTTGGAGAATAAACAGAAATAGAAGACGTACTTAATCATTTTTATGCTCAAATCTTTGCATCAGCTGTTCTCACTAAGAAATTGTGTCCACCTGAAAACAGGCCCTTTGAGTGGGGTAGAATTTTTAATGCACCCAGCTTTAAAACTTGTACTTCTACTAACTCAAGTAGCTTCTGCGGGTGTATTATTATGCTGTCTCTACGAGAACATAATGTATCGGAAACAACACGCATTTTTACTCGGAGTATAATAAGAGGAAGAGCGTCACAATATGGGCGATTATTGAAAATGGAGCCCAAGGTTCGATACGATCGAGTGGAATACCGGAGTGAATGGCACGCGAGCATTTGGCTTGAATAAATTAGCCGATGTTAGCTAGCGAAATATTACTTTAGCATCTATTAGAAGTTAAGTATTTAGACTACGTCTGCAAAGGATTCGTTTATCGCTATCCCGTGGGAACTACGCAATTTGTCCGGAGAAGCCTTTATGTTATTCCAAACTATAATCTATCTATGTAATAAATTTCATTCATATCTGTTCTGCCGTTCTAGTGTGAAAGAGTAACAAACATCCATACATACGTCCATACTCACAAACTTTCGGCTTTATAATATTAGTATCAGTCATTTTTAAACCATAGAGCGACGTTGTTGTTGTTGGACCAACCGCCACTTATTTGGTCGTAGGTCAGCCGTGTGATAAATCATTTATATCATTTCAGCCATATACGGCGTACATAAACAGAGCATGCGCAATCATCATCTAAAAGGAAGTCGCGGCCTACCTTACTACATTGTTCTCTAAAATTTTAGCAAAAGGCCAACTAGTCCAAATCTTAAATCCGAAATGTCCGGGGGACGTAGAAGTTGGTAACAGCTAGTCTATAGTAAATATTTACGAATGTTAAAAAATCTTCATCTAACACTCGTTTTTCTAATAGTTTCAAGCTGCGAGTACAAGGTTCAACATATCCTCATATTTTACCAAATCATCGTAAACATCGTAAATTATAAAAACTTTTGACGTATACCTTCATAATTGTAAGTCTGGTTTTTTATTGTTCGGTCCAAGTATACGCAACATGTTTAAATAAATATCATGCAGCTGGATTTTATGTCAGGTACGGTCAAGTGCAAAAATAAGTATTGATACTAACTTCTCAAAAATATGTCCCACGACCTTATTACGCCCGTGTAAGAGCGCATGGTACTTATTTTTGAATCTTTGTACTGTTGTTGTTTGTTGTTGAATACATATTATTACACTTGACTGTACCTACTGATTGTGACGAAGCGTGTTGCCGATGATGACTTATGTTTTAGTTAAGCTTTTTGACGTGCCCTATTGCTGATATTATTTTTGTGTGAAAGATGTTTTGACGTAACCTGTTGTGGATAATGATTTGTAATTATGTACTTTGAACACATATTAGCAATTGTTAAAAAAACACCAATTTTTTAATTCAAAAAATAATTTCAATGACTTATTTAAAGTTTTAATTCACGTCTTCAATAATAACGATAGAATTTAGTTAACAAAAAAAAAACTAAATACGTAAGGTACTTAGCACAGTATGGAGAAAATAATCAACGTAACTAAGTAAGTTGACCTTCTTTAACCTTTCTAATCTAAAAAGTTAGAAACCTGTGATAACAAAAAGTATTATTTTGTCTTTGTTTTACATGACACTGTATTAGTGACTTGTTAACAATAAGCCTATATAAAATAGAAGCTTATCACACTAGACATTAGACGTTGCAGTTTATTACGTGACATTAGTTATGTCACGAGTATGTACTAGCAGTCATGCACCTGACATTGGCATAGTTCTAATACAGACTGCCAACAGTAGAACTAAGGCGTTTGTTGGTGTCACTAATCGTTTACACACTAATTTTGTGTAAGCTAAGCTCTATTGTGTATCTACGTACATAGTTTGCTGAAAGAGGGAATCGATTTACGGGTTTTTTTTTTGTTGCTTCACCTTCACCTAAAAGTCATGAATGAAAAAATGTATTTTTTTGTAAAAATAGTTTTTAACACTCGTGTTCATGTGTCAAATTTCAAGTCCATTCGATTACAGGAAGTAGATTAACAATTCATATCAGTTGAAATATTTTTTTTATGAAAAAACAAATAATATTGACAATAATGCGTTGTGAGTCATTCTTTTAATATAGTGACAATCGAGTAAGTGGGTTACGTGATGGTTAGTGAGCACTACCACCCCATGGATACCTGTAACACCAGAGGATTACAGATGCATTGCCAGCTTAGAGGAGTCAGAAGGCTGAGATAGAATAGGTAGGTACCTAATGTGGCAGTAATTTCACCGGTTATCTTACTCTCCACACTGGTATACAGCAGTGCAAGTGTTGCTGCTTAGCGGCAGTATTAAGGTTAACTGGTAGAGTTCTCTTATTGGGATAAATTCGGCTTTGTGTATATGTCTAACATTTTTTAAATGGGATTTGTGTCTGTTTCTTTATATTTGTACAATAAATAAATATAATAAATATCTTGGGACAAATTACACCAATTGACCCAGCCCCAAACTAAGCAAAGCTTGTACTATGGGTACCAGGCAACGGATAAACGTACTTATATAATGTAGATAAATACATACTTAAATACATACAACATCCATGACTCGGGCACAAACATTCGTATTCATCATACAACTGTCTGCCCCTACCGGGATTCGAACTCAGGACCTCTAGCTTCATAGTCAGGGTCACTAACCACTAGGCTATCCGGTCGTCTAAAGGTCGTATAAAGTATTTACTTACTTAACCCTTTACCGCATGGGAAACCATATATGGTCTCATATAATTATATTTTTTTAAATAATAAATTAATGTTATTTATACGAGTAAATGACCAAATATTATTGTCAACCTGCAAGTAAAACAGAAGGTATTTTTTATTTTTCATTTGGAGGGTACTTAGCAATTTTATTGACACTTGATTCTGTTTGACTTCTTAAATCGGTGCTTGACAAAAACATTTTGTTTTTCGGTGTAATCAGGAATAATAAAGGTGAGTAACAGTATTTCGACTCATTTTATTATTAGCTATAGGTCTAATTCAGTTTATGTTTATGATAGCATGAAAAAAAAATGGTTATTAGCACCATTTTGGCATGTTTTTTGTAGGAACCATATTTGGCTTCGTATGCAATCAGCGATATTAGTGAAGTATACATAATTGGCTTCGTGTGCAATTAGCGATAATATTTTAATATACATATCTGGATTCGTATGCAATTAAAGAAAAAATCCCTGATAGTAATACTTCGGAAAATGAAGAAGAATACATAAATATTTCTAAAGCACACAAACAAAATACACGTAAAAAGCAGATTCAAAGAAAAAAAAGGAAAAAGTTACTCGAGAAAAAATAAAAATGCCTCCATATGGTATAGGTCACTGTCCAAAATGGACGAAAAATCAAAAGCAGTGCAAGTTTCGTTCATTCACAATGTGTGAAAAATGACAAGTTTATTTGTGTTACAATGAAAAAAGGAACTGTTGCAAAGATTATCATTTATTTTACCTACAAATTTTAAAAGGACTACCTACCAACAATTACGTGGCAATAACTTTCTATTCGTATTGCGTTGCATACCAAGCCACATTTGGATTGTTTTCTTTATTTTTGAAATGCATACGAAGCCATATATGAATTTTGAAAACTACGTAAAAAAAAATTTTTTTTTTCATGATTTTGGAATTTGCTCATTAAATAAATATATGTTCTTGAAACCAATTTGCTTTTTTATGATTTTTACCTATGCCATGCAGTAAAGGGTTAAAGTTAAATGAAAGCTTGAAAAGGAAGCTTCCAAGTGCATTTCGAAAGTAATTTGGGTAATGAAGTACCTACCTAACTGTTTTTAATGAATGGCCTGGGTCGGTCAGAAGTTAATGTTGTAATTTAAAAGTCACACAGACAGTCATTTGTTGGAATCCAACTTTTTGATGCGCCATTGTAACTGTAACTCCGTCAATAAGTACCTAGCTTTATACTAGCCTTAGAGCTTTTCTCGGCATTTTTTTGGCACGTTTTCTAAAAATTAAACCTAGTTAGATCAATTTATCGCCCTCGAAACCCCCTGCATACTAAATTACATTAAAATCGTTGGCGCCGTTTCCGAGATTCAGATTATATATAAAAGAATTGCTCGTTTAAAAGTTTTAGATAGATAGATTATAGATTATTCATATTTTCATAATTTATATTATGAAGTAATACGAGCAGGTTGTACGGTCAAGTGCAAAAATAAGTATCGATACGAACTTCTCAAAAATGTGTCCCACGACACGTTATTACGCCGGTGTAAGAGCGTATGGTACTTATTTTTGAAACTTTGACTAGAGACATATTAAAACACTTGACTGTACATATAGCTGGGCTAACAAATCTAGATATTGTTCATCTTGAACTGAAGTTGTTGGCAGCCGCCTGAATTTTAATATCAAGATTCAATAGCCAGACTCTAGTAGACATAATAGGAATATTTGTGTTTTTTTATTGCTTTCATAAAAGTTCATTTATGTAAAAACAATACAAAAATAACAACAAACAAAAAAACACAAATCACGGCTTTATCTCTTTCGGAGTAGATAGAGCCTAAGGTAACAAGAACAAGACCTACAGGCCACGTTCAGCAAGATTGTGGGCGTATAGGTAGAAAATGGAATCAAAATAGTGATGGGTTGCCAGCCGTATCGCCTATAACATGATTCCTATAATTTTCGCCCATTCCCTCGAAAAATATGTTTTTAGATACTTAACTATAACAAAAAACTGAGTGTTACAATAATAGGCATTAAAAAAAATTGTACTATTTTTCACATAATATGAAAATAACGTAAAAGAGACGGCAAAAAGTGAAATCAAAAGTTACATCGGCCAAGAAAAAGGGAAATATAAAAGTTTTAGAGGCTGTTTCACCACTTTTTATTAAGTTCCAGTTATCTTAAATGTCAGTTATCAATGACGCCTTCTCTATTTATTACTTCGAAACAGATAGAGACGTCATCATAGATAACTGACACTTAACAGAGACTGGTGAAACAGGCCCTTAACTACTAAATAGACAGCGATTAGAAAGAGAGATCCCACCTGACATGTGACGTTTTAAAACACTACGCCCAATCTCAACTCCATATCAAATAAAATTTAGTTTTTCTAGAAAGAGACAGAGACAAATCTTTGATTGCTTTTATCTCGGCGTGGTTAATTAAGTGAGAAAAACTATATTTTAAAAACGTAGCAATATATTCAGCTTCACAATATTTTATATCTTAGGTATTCAAGACATGACAGTGACTAAAAAAACATCTACCGATTAACAAAACCGGAACCGGAAACTTCAAAACATATCATTGCCAACTTTGACATTTAGTTTGAGAACAAGCATTTAGTTAATTTTTTAATTTTTAATGTTCAGTTTTAGTGCAATTTTTGTTTACTACAATAAATGTTTATAAAATCCTCCTTTCTATCAACCTAAACATTTGCATTTCCGTATTCTCTATTTGTTAAGTATACCTGTACTATTTTACTGTTTCCCCGATTTTCGAAGTTCGGTCGTATCATATCATCCTACACTCTTAAATTAATGACTATGATTGAGATCAGAGCGGCACGGAACGCTCTTCGTTGTAGTATAAGGGCAGTTTAGAAAAAGTGACAGAGAAAATAATGGCATCGGAATTTGAGTTGTAGCGCGGCACGCCGCTGATGTACCTACCTTGGATTTTCCCCACTTTATCCGCTTTCTCGCTTAGATGCGGTTTTGGTAAGTCCCCTCAGAATCATCTTCTTCATAGATATCTACTGTAGCTATTGAGAAACCTGTGTGTGCCCGTCTCGTGTAATAATCTATTACCCGTCAAAAATGTATTTCATCATCATTATAAAAATCGGATCTGAATAACGGCATGATAGCGGTTAACATATGGAAATTATCTGCACTGACATACTTCCCTGAGATAACATACCGCATGGCTAAATACATTCATAAACAATGTGAATCATTAACTAAAAAAATATTATCGAACTATTTGTTTTTGTAAATAACTTGTTAGAAAAATTGCGTAAGGTAAATAAACATTTTTTGAGTGAAAACATTTTTGTTAGCTTCCATAATTTCTGATCTTAAGAGCGTTTATTCCTACTGAGCTGGCAATGTTGCATTTTTGGTGTTTTTTTGCGATTATTTCACAGAAATTGAATGAAAGTTTGAAATGTGTGTCTTTTGTGTTCTTCGTTTTTAATGTAATATGTGTCCAATGCAATAATTAATCGTGATAGAGATTATATTCTTTTATCCCTTTAGTACGAAAATAAAAGTCCATCACGATTAGTTATTGCGTTGGCTTATTTTGAAAAATAAACCGCATCGAAATCGGTCAATCCGCTTGAGAGCTACAGGCACACACATACAGAGAGACATCGAAGTTAAACTTATAACACCTCTCTTTTTGCGTCGGGGGTTAAAAATACGACCAAATAAATAAATAAATAAATAAATTTCTCAAGACCTATGTGCTCGAGGCTGACTTTTTTGGGCTGAGAAGAAATCGCGCGTGAAAAGTCAGGCCATGAAATTAAAAATAATACTGACTGATCCAAAAGGTATTTACTAAAACAATTATTTAGGCTATCTTGCTATAAAAAGTTAAATTATTAATTAATTATTAAGTGTCAAGATGTACGGAATTGTTAAATATACAAACCAGATTTAACGACTAATTGAAGATTTTGTTTTTCCTACAAGGTGGCCTTGTTATGAATGTCACAACGTGAACGTGATAATTAATTTTAATTGGGTTAATTTTTTTTAGAGTCCCAGTAAAAAATAAATCGTGTAAGGTCACCCGGAGCAAATTCAGATATGATATGAAACTTCAATTAGGTACTTACTTCTTGACTTACTTTTTTTTAAGAAACCTATTTTTTTTTAAATCAAGGTTGAAAGTATAATCTGTGTGAATGACACGCTTCATTATTTTTATTCATCGTTTAATACATAAACTACGTAATAGCCCATGTAAGGTAAAACTTGGCCGACATTTGGTTCAGTGTCACACGACCAGTTTCGAGTTTATATAATAGTCTCAAGGTGACCGTTGCTCTTAACTTTATTTTTAATTTCGTGACATGATCCGGTCAGTAAGAGGACTCCGGTGAAAAACACCTATAGACGAGTATGTAACATCATAAGATCAAGTAGGGGGCGAGTCGAATTAATTTCGCGTGTGGTCAAGAGCTGCGGCTTGTTTTTGCATCCATCCGGGGGAAAAGCGGTGCCTGGTCTGGTGCACCCTGGCAGATTCTGAGGGTTGTCATTGACCGTTTGGGGGGGGGGGGGGGGGTCTTTTGGACCGCCGTTTTATAAAAGTGTCTTAAGCTTCGACACTGGCAAAGTTGTCCATTGGGATCTGTCCAGTCTTTTTATCTAAAAAAAAGTGAGATCAAGACAAATGAAAGTTTTGTGTAGACGTCTCGGTCTAGATAAACAATTGGGACTGCACCTGTGTGGTTAATAGTTAGTTCAGTCCGCACGCATCTCTATTCGAGGCTTCGCGCGGCAGCTTAATACTAGAAACCTGTAATTTGGCATGGGTAACATTAATTTATAATCATGCCATCACCAGGCGTTGAGAAGTGATGACGCCATCGCCCGCTGGACATCCAGTGCAGCCAATCAACTAAATAATGGATCACCATTCAATTATATATAGTAGAAGTAATTGCTCTCTCCAGGGGTGGGCGCTGAGCAGCAGTACCCCCGTGATAAGACTTGGACGTGGATTGCTGTCGTATGTGGATACCTCCTGCATAGCATTCGACAAAATTTGTCTCGACGAGGTGGGCATCCCACCAAGGCAAGGGAATGGCCTATGGATTTATACTATGTAAAGTAATGCCTAAAATGCGGCAAATATTCAATTATTAAACCTAATAAGCTTACGAAACCCCAATTCGCGCGGCGGGGCGCTTGACCGGTTTTTTTGATGTTATGCTAATGCAGACGAGGCAGACTTAAAAAATCTTAATTGTACCTACAAATCCAGTCACAATATCCTTTCATAAAATGTTATTGCTCATGTGACCATGAACAGCAACCTATCATGTATAAAAAGTAGCCTGTAAACGAGTTTTGAACCTGAATCCTTAAAACTTGAAATCAAATAATGTAATGGTAATTGACATGACTTAAGCGTGACTAGTTATACTGGATGTAGATCCAGTATAACTAGTATAAAAATTCCTAGTTGTAAAAGTTTGAAATAAAAGTTTCTACATTTTGGATTCGATTCAAACTAATAAACAATGGATCAAAATATACTGGTAGGGCCATCTAGCGGTGGATAGCAAACATAATCAAAACCTCATTTCAGATGTACGCTTTTCATCCAACTTTAACAAAAATAATTTTCGGTTTCATAAATATTATACCTACCCCAGACAGGCTAGCTTGATGCCACATTATCAAGTTTCCAGTTCGACTTTTATTGAACAATATTTTACAACTATAAGTCAGTGAAGAGTCAGTCACAAAATCGCCGGTTTTAGAAAGTTAATATATCAGTATCTCTTTGAGCTACATGTATGGAATTTTGCATTTTTGGCAAGCTTGGAGTTCTGAATAAATATGCCATATTTCATGTATGTAGGTTAAATAGGTTTCGACTTGTGAAGGGGTCAAAAGTAGCTCGAAATGGTTCGTGTACATACACACGGCAGCGTCGCCAGTTACTTTTACCTTGGCTGACACGCTCCCGTGTGTCTAGATAACATTAAATACCTACTATATAGGACATTTATTTATCAGTAAATTGTTTTTGTTATATCCATGTTTATCAATGCATTATCTTCGTCATTCGCCTTTTGCCTATGCGTTTTATGTATCACTTGTAAATTTCTATTTTAAAGCAACAGCTGAACTGCTGAAGATCCTTCACATGGGCCGAGTGACAAAGTGGCAATGTCGAGTGACGTGGAGGCCGTGGTGAGCCGGGCGCTGGGCCGCGCGCATCTCTCGCATCTGCCGCAACGGCCAGCGGTCAACCTGAGCTTCCAAGACCTAACGTACACCGTGCAGAATGGACGGAGTAAGTACTTGTTGATAACATTCATAGTTAATAGTGAGCTAAGTTTAATATTTTTTAAATTTCGTCTTAATACAAGCCTTTTATTCTAACTGTACTTATGCATCCATCGTACATAGGAGTAGCAAATTTGACTTGTAAAATTTGACCCAAACAAAAAACAAACAGGTCAAGTTAAAAAACGTTCCATGCGGGTCTGGGAGCAAAGAAAAAACAGAATGTACCAGTTGCTTCTCTTTCCGCGCAGATAGTAAAAGGCCATCGAGGGAATGGGCGAAAGTCTTAGGAATAATGGTATAGGCGATGCGGCTAGCAACCCATTACTATTTTGATGCACTTTCCATCTATATGCCCACAACCATGCTAAACGTGGCCTTTAGATCTTGTTACCTTAGGCTCTGTCTACCCCGTAAGGGACAAAGACGTGATTTATGTATGTATGTATGGAAAAAACCGGAAAAATTAGTGAGTCAATGCAAACGAGATAGTCAAGAAAAAACTTAATTGTACAAATTATTCACATTTCTACGGTAAATTGCTCGTATGACCGTGAACGGCGTATCATTTATGAAAATAAATGCAGCCTTAAACGAGTTTTGAACCTGTAGCGCCAAAACTTGATTATAACAAGCGTGAACAGTTATGCTGCATTCGCATCGTATCATCACTAGACTAACCTACCATTTCCGTAATTACCGGTCACAATTTTTACTTGCAAAAGCCTGCCTAGCTGTTACAATTTTCCTTTTTAATTTTACTCAGTTCTCACATTACCAGGTATACCAACACAAAAAAGTAGTTTGAAACCTAACTAACGTATATTTTATGTCGAGTAACGTAACAGAAATGTATTTGTGCGTTTTCAAAAAAATAGTACACATGATATTTTTTTTCACAATCATTTACAGTGTCGATTCTCATACAAGAAAAAATGTGTCCCAGATTTTATTATTGATTTTTTCCTGTTAGTCACGTTCCATATCTATCTGTATTAAAAAAGTGACGAACTGGAATGGAAATTTTGGGACATATTTTTTCTTGTACATTTAAGGATCGATGGGGTAAACGATTCAGAGTAAGAAAACCCAAAATAGTTAAATTCTGGCAAAAATGTTCGTGGGTTTTTTTTTTGGAATTGCTTTGTTAATTGTTAAATTAAATATTCTGATGAAAGCAGAGTTAAAACCAAAATATTCACTGATATTGATTTACGGTATTTCCTCACTATCTGCGAAAGGAAGCAGTACTTGCTTATATTCTGTACAATAAATATTTCTTAACATGTTTGCAACATGCGTTTCATGTACTTTCGTATTGCAAATCACGGATAAACAAGACATCGAGTACCTATGTGGGTATGTTGATTACTACGATGCAAAAAAAGCTATAAACAAGCAAATTACAATAACCGTCAAACGTGGGAATGTTCTGTTAATTATTCTGAGTTTACAAAGTTTTGCATAGTCATTTCAATTACATTTTTGACAACAATAGTACATTGTTGTAGAGGCTGGAAAGTGAGCAATAGATGGACGAGGGAGTTCGAGGGCCGAGCCGCAGGTGAGGCCCTCGAAGAGAGACGAGTCCATCTATTGCACTTTTGGCCGAGACATTACATAGTGCTTTTCACGACTACTGCGAGGAAATAAAAAACATGAACGTAAATACAACAGTAAAGTTTCACTCTCCCGCCAAATTTTACTTTAAAGAAAAAAAACGAGAGCGCTCTAGTGGCCAGTCACGCAAAGGCTTTTTTGTTATGTTATTTTATTAAGCAAAGCGCTTCGAAGTGCTTATTAAACACACCCATAATCGCTTATAGTTTTAACATGACGTGACAAGGACGGACTGACGACTCTGACTTTAAGACAGGACTTAAACATTAAAGACAAAACAATTTACATCAGGCGTGGCTGTATGGACCTAGTTTCCTTTGCCTCTCCCTGATGGGATAAACCTTGAAAAAATTTAATCTGAAGCACACGACGTGTTCTGATTGGTCGATTTTATGTAATAGCATCACAAATTGTGTTCTGATTGGTGGAATCACGGATCAGCATGCCGATGTGATTGGACGACTTGGTCTTTGAAACTGTCCAACAATGTTATTGTTGGCCTGTTTGAATTCATAGTTGGCCTGTTCATTCAACTTACAACTATACTTTGTTTTGGGGCCCCATTACTGACCATCTTTTGCCACATTTCCGAGCAGTGGCGTGAAAAATCTTTTAACTTAGCAGGACAAAAGGAATTACAGCCAACAATTTATGTAGTGTTTGTTTACGTGTATGTTCGGGACCTGACTTACTTAAATCTATTCAAAGTAAACTTAAGTTTAATGACCCCAAGTCGTTTCAGTTCACAAAAAATACTTGTTTCTTATTCCGTATGTAATAAAAAATGGTAAAGTGTTTTTTTGCCTAGATGAGACCTGCTTTATCAAAAGCTAGATTGACCCCATATTGTCAGTCGTTATAGGACCGTTTAAATGAGTCCTCGCCCGCGCGGGTACAGGGGCGCAGGGTAGGATGACAAAGGGGATCGAGAGCGGGCTACTACCCGCCCGCACCGCTCTCGGTCCCCTTTGTCATCCTACCCACGCGGGCGAGGACTCATTTAAGCGATCGGTCTATAGCATTAGGCTAAGAAAGTAAGTAAATATGCCCACAAAATGCCAATTTTTGAAAAAGAAAATAGTTTTAATTCTTTCTTATGTTTAGGTACGCAGTGTAAAGAAAGGATAAGTTCGTCTCCTCAAGGTCCCTTGGTCTTACTTATGTTAACATGGGACTGTGTGCCAAGTGATTGACGTGTGTTCTTGTTAACCGACTTCAAAGAAGGAGGTTCTCAGTACGTCAGTTTTTTGACTTGGACATGCATTTAATTACTAAATGTAGGGGTCTGGAGGCCACTGCCGTGTAATGCATTTTTTACGATTATTGGGTCAGTCACGAAAAGAGATAACATAATTTTAATCATATGATAAGTTGATCTAAAACTATTATTTTAATAAGGGCGAATATTTGGTTTTTAGCCTACTTGATTTTAATGGAATGGACGTCAATTCGTCTTTTAAAACATTATAACTTTTTTAAATCTTTATACTCTACATTACCAACCACCCTTTGAATAAGGAACCAATTTCAACTAGATACAATTCCATCCGATCCTACAGATAGATAGACAGACAGACTGTTAGTGGGCTGTATCTTTAAAACGGTAGTAGGTAGCCACTTGAAACGACTTTGACAGATACAGCAACAATTATGTTTTAAAGTTTTTCCCCTATAACATAAAAAAATAAAATGGTGATAAAAGTTATTAGGGGGTCCATGGAAAAAAACAGGTTTCTTGTACAGACAAGTTCGGCTTTTTTTTACTCTATTTTAATTATATAAATTTTGACATGGTACGGAATCCTTCTTGTGTATCTACGACTCGAACTTGACTGTTTTAATGCAGGTACGTTGAGCGATAATTTGTTACCTTGAAAATGAGATCCGACTCGATTTTTAATTTTTAAGTCCAAGGAGATTTACGTTGCTTTTCCAGGTTTCGCTACAACCAGATCTTAAACGTATGTTTTATTTATAACATTACGCTCTCTAATAACGATGACCGCATCAATCATTGACACTTACATAAACAGGTATGTTAATTACAGTTAGAGACAATGTTTTTCCCAGAAGTGTTGTTGACTTCTGCTCTTTTGTTTGCAAGCCTGTTTGTTCCATCGAAATATGTAATTCAATTCACACCCGCTAAATACAAGTCAGTGTCTTAAAAAACTGTTTACATTATTCATTTAAATTTCTTGGAAAAAGGACGTTAGCCTGACGTGATTTACTGCAAGACAATGAAAAATAGACACTTACGTACGTACTTAGACAGGTACGAGTAAAAATTGGAATTAATGAACCTTACTACGTTGCTACGTTATCTACTATTAGAGCCTTGCTAAGACGTAATGACCAGAGTTTTGGCCCAGTGCCAACATTAACCTCATTTTAGTACCATTGTAATTCTCGCGGGATCTCCCGAACAAGGCGAAGCCGCAGGCAGCATACTTCAACACGGCGCAAGTTGCTAGACTTGGGCATTCGCTTATAATTAGTATTCTAGTGAATGTAACATTAAAAATTTAAAAGTGAAAGCTCATGAAATAATCAGAACCCCGATCCGATGTACCGAAATGTTTTTGTATCGATATAATTTGTGAATAATTCTGTATTTAACAGATTTTTTCAGGCGAGTGTTTTTATTATTTATCTGTACTTCTAGTGTACAGGGTAATCTTTGGATGTACTGAATCGATTTTGATAATTCTTTTAGCAATAGATTGTCAAAGCCAGCCAGTCGGCCAGTAGTTTTAAATAGGTGGGGTCCGGATACCGTGATTTTTTTTATTGAGATCCAGAAAAAAACAAATATACCTTATATACGTACCTATTAATTGATACTCGGTGTATACATTACAGTATTTGGCGGTCCGAGGTTCGACCTTTCGCGGTCCGCATACGGACCGCGGTCACCTGTTGCCAACCGTTGCCATAGGCTATATTTAATACTGCGCGGACGAAGTTGCGGGCAACAGCTAGTTTATTACATAAATATAATTACAAATTACGTTATTAATGCAACTATAAGAACCCTCCAGAGGTTTATGTAATAGTAGTCGAGTTACAGTGCAGTGGTTCGGTCCGTCATCCGACAGGCGCACGAAAACACTAATGTGTTAGTGTTAACTAACACATTAAATTTTACAGGTTATGAGAAAAACAGATGTACAAAGGCGAGCTTATCCCTTAAAGGGATCTCTTCCAGCAAATATTCGAACGATTGACAGGACAACAGAAACCAAAGTATAAAGAGTAGACATACTAAGAAGCTAAGCAAAGACCCTAACTTAACCTAAACAAATAAAGCATTAAAATAATAATACAACTAGACAACAATACCAGTACACACTAATACATATAAAAAATACGATAAACTCATACATGTCAGAAATATACTACATATAAAATACACATAAACTACCCATATACACACACAAAACATACTAAGTCCACTTAAGAAGATTCATCAAGCCAATGCTTCTTCAGGCGATTTCGCAGGGCGACAACCGACTGGGACTGCCTGATCTCAACAGCTAAACGATTCCACAGTCTAACAGCCAGTGCGGAAAAGGACTTGGAGTAGGTTTTGGATTTGGAGGCAGGAAACGCGAAAAAACGTGCTAAGTACCCAGGTTTATAGTTTAGTTTAGCGCGAGTACCTATGTTGTATAGTTTCCACCAGGTAAAACAACAAACAGTAAAAAATAAAATATTTTTATGTCATTTGCTTTAGGTATGTACTTGTGTAACTTAAAATTTGAGAAGCCGTATTTCTTGCCTGTCATTATTCTATATGCCCACGAGAAGTACAGTCAAGGAATTTTATTCCTATATTACGCATCGTATCGATCTTTCTTGTTCAGTAACGCGATGTCAATATACATAGGCCCGGTTTTGAAAATTCAAAATAAAACACGTTGACTTAAAAAAAATACGCCTAGAACCTCTAGCCTTAAATAGTTGTAATATGTAATTAAAAATCGGAAGTTAAATATCTACCCGTTCTGAGACGGTGGTGATAAGTGATAACAGAAAGGCTGACAGCGAAAGGCATTTATAAGGGCCCTGTTGTGTTTTTACGGGACGTTAACTCAAAAATCGCCACTGACATTGTAGATGGTAGTTTATGAATGTACCTACTTATCAAAACAAACGACCCGGACGCCTGACTTTGTCATATCATATCATAATTATCGTAATATACGTATTATGTTTGGGTTTAACGAATTCGCCTAAGCAAATGGTTTACGATATTTTAGTGCTGTTGCTAAACCATTTACGGCACCGGTAATCGTAGAAAGCACTGCCCGTGCACGTGCCAGCTAGTGATGTGACTCTTGCACAAAATGTAAAACTGGCTGGACTATCAATAACGATAAATTTAAGATAAATAAATAAAATAAATTTAATATTTACGACGTATGTAGGCTGGAGATGATGATGATGAATATTTAAGAGCCAAAAAAGATTTGGTTTAACGAAACCTAGTTTATGTTTGTTTCCATGCGTTTTGTTGCTTCTGAACTAAGACTAGTACTAAAACTTGATTGAAAATAAGTTAACCATATAACTCAAAGGTAAAGCTAACTCAAGGTTAAGTAGCGTCAAAATGTGTCGAATCTAGCCCATGTTAAACTGTTTAGTTATTTAACTCTAGACCGCGAAAGTAACATTTGTTGAGTTAATTAAAACATCCGTAATACTTATAACCTCCGCTTCATGTAAATTCGATTTAGTATAGTTTTCCGCATGTACAAAAATAAAGGACAAAATATACATAAATGAATAATCATATTATACTTCACAGGAAATAACTTTTATGAAAAAGAATATACTATCAAGTAAATATTTCAAGTAAACACTTCAATAGGAAATGGTACATAATTAAAAACTATGCAAAAAATGTTTTCAGTTTTGCATTCAAATAATAATACTTTTATGGTTGTGGTCATCCTCTCATTTAAGTTTAAGTTGCTTGATTCTTGTAGGTAGAGTCGAATTTAACTAACTTTACCTTATATGTATGTACTACTTACTAGGTATTGCAAATCAGTCAAGCATGATATTCCATAGACATGTCCTAGCCTAGATCATAGCAATTAACTGTTAGCTAAGTAAAGTAATTGTTCGGATAAACTATGTCAATGTTGGCAGCCTTGGAAATGAACTAATTACATCGCATTAGGGTTGGCATAAGGATAAAAAGTAAACTAGCTACATTAAGACACCGAGGTTTTAAAACTGATATAAACAGTAGACAGTAATACTCATCATGGGGTTGTGTAAATTTCAGCAACTAATATCTCGAACTCGAGTTAGTCACGAATACACGCCGCTAGGGGCGCTGTCTATTTCTCCATAGTTATTCACTAGTTACCGCACTCCCATTTTGTTTCAAAAGTGACACATGCAACGAAACTTGAAACACATAGTACGCTAACGCGTTCGTGAAGTTTGATGCGTCAAAAGCTTATAGTATCTACTGTGACTAAAAATATCTATAAAATTACCTCAAAGTTTTAAATCATCAATTAATCACAGAATATTCTAATTTAGGCTGAGGTTTCGAGTCAACCCTGTGTACTTAGTATTAACTACGCAGTGTTTATCTAACTTACAAGGAATCGATAAAAATAAACCGATTAAATCCAAAAGAACTGTACCGCGTCCCCTCACTGATCCAAGTCTGTAAGTAAGTCACGTGACTTGCGGGGAAACGTGAAAGAAGCCTCGCAACGCGCCGGCGCACGCGAGAGTATCATGTTATACCCACTGCATCTGATCCATTCCTCTATGCACTTTGAAAACGGAATGCCTCCAATTTTTTTAATGCAAATTAGACGTACGTTTGATCATATCACGCCTCATGGTAAGCGTAGATTTGATCTAGGTTGGAGCACGGTTGCCTAGTAAATGGCCAAATGCTAAGTGGATAACCTCACATTGATAGTTCGCGAAATAGTAAGGTCAAGTTATGTATCTTGCGATGAATATTTTTAATTAGACGAGTTAAAAATCGATTAGATGCGAGAAAATAGATTAAACATGTCTCCGACACGCTGAAAATAACAAGTTTTCTATAAACTGAATACAAATCTGAAACTGACAGGTATATTATATGTATGCCAAACATACCACACGCTTAGTGTTTTTTGTAGTGCAATGCTGAGATCTGAATTAGTTACTACTTAGCTTCTTATAATATCAAGATTATGTAGAATTAAATATTATTGGCATCAAATTTTTAAATAAGTAAGTACATACCTATCGGAAATAAAGAAGACAACAATAAGTAGGTAGGTATTTATCTTCATATCTTTTAATTTGCACACGGAAACAAAAAACGTGTGACAAGGTTGGCAGAAACATAAGGTCGAATCTTAGATTCATTATCACTTTTTAGTTTGTTTGTGTGTATGTATGTATGTTAACTCTTTATTGTGCAAAATAAACAAAACAAATACAATGGACAAAACGGCGGACTTTAGTAGAGTATTTAAAAAAGTACCTAGATAAATAGTTACATTATGTTTGCTTGATTTCGAAAGTCGAAAAGTCCTGAAATAGTTTTTATCAGTTATAATGATATGAACTCTTTAGCGAATCACCTCCAATATAACTTTCGATCTCTTTTAACTCCGTTAGGGGATGAATTTCAATAAAATACGAAACACGTCTTCCGTCAATACTGTTAAAGAATGTTTATGCAAAATTTGAAGTAGAGTGGACCAAGGAAACACGTTGTCCCATACAAACTTTGCCCTCTTTTTCACCCTCTTAGTGGTAGAATTTCGGAAAATCCTTTCTTATCCAACCCGTCTAAGTTACAGGTGTTTACGATCAGCGGTTTAGGCTGTGCGTGAAACTTCATTTCACGTCAGCATCCTGTTTACTAAACTCGGACCTTTATAGAAAAGCTACTTTATAAATAACCTCGGGAAGGCGCAAATTGCTGTTTCGAGATCCAATGTCAAAACAAAAAACAACGTCAATAACGTTGTTATTGACATGAAGAACTTCGTACTTGGACATATTGAGAGTACCTATAGGCACTTACGTAGGTATAGTTACGATTTAAAATGACTGTAGTCTTCCACCAACGCGACAATAGTCACTGACAAGTGACAATTCTGTTTACATTACAAACTCAACAAAAATCCACACCGTTTGGCTTCATATTGACTATATACGCAATGCATTTCGATTGTCACTTGTCATCTACTATTCTCGCGATAGTGAAATACGGGGCTAAGGTTTTGTGATAGGGTTCCGCCCCTTAGCCATGCCTTGGGTACGGAATTTATAAAGTAGTTTTCTTCACTTATACTATAAAGAGGAAATATTTGATTGTTTGTTTGCATCGAATCGGCTCCGATTTGTTTTTTTTTCCACTATGATCCCACACTAGGTAAAATATTTCCTTTACATTACGTTGACAGCAACAAAACACCAAAAACTTAGGAAATTGCATAATTATAATATTCAACGCAAAAAAATGACATTTTAGCCATGAGTAAGGTTTATTTTGGGAAGACCATCCTTTTGCGACAAATAGATGCAATTGTGCTGAGGCTCAGCAGTTAGTTTTTATGCGACAATGCCACGCGTTCTACTCAACTCAATAGCGAAATGTGAACAGATTCAGTCACCTGAAGTGTATATAAAGTCGTGGGATTTTGAGCTATGAGAGACTTCGCGCGGCACAGTGGAGTGCAACAGTGCACCGCGTTGCACTCACCGGCTGTGGCGTAAGCGCATGAAACGGCTTTCTGTTGCCACGCAGCGCCAAGGACGTTCACGGCGTATCTATTACGCTTTCAGTGCGGTCAGTGAACCCTGGAAAACTGCGCAATGCCAAAACTTTTTTTTTAAACCGTTTATCATGTTCTACCGGAGGGCAAAGGCCACCCCATTAGACGTTCACGACTATGTTCAACGTCAGAGCTAAAAAAATTCTATTGGCGAATTTTAAATACACCGAGAAGCAAAAAAAAAAAAATCGTGTGTACTCGTATAAGAATAAAAGAATAAGAATAAGAAAACTTTATTGACTGATACAGATACACACAGAATATTACTTATGGATTCTAACCAGCCAAATGGCCGCCACTCAGCTATGTGTCACGATAATATCCAGGATATTGTCGTGTCGTATATCACTTCACTACATAGTATAAAACAAAGTCGCTTTCTCTGTCCCTATATCCCTATGTATGCTCAAATCTTTAAAACTACGCAACGGATTCTGATGCAGTTTTTTTAATAGATAGAGTGATTCAAGAGGAAGGTTTATATGTATAATACATGCATAATATACCGTGCGAAGCCGGGTCGGGTCGCTAGTATATAATATTTAGAAGACTTTAAAAGACAGAGTGGACTGGACTTGCTATTAATAAAGAATATAGAAAATAGCAACACCAATATGAACCACTTTAAATAACAGGTCCTGTGTGAACCGAAGTGACCCGTTATTTTTGCTCGCCAGTGTATATGCATCAGGTTTATTCTTCCGGATTGCCACACTTATATTATAACTTGTTTCTTATAACAAGCGCGTAATTGTATAGGAAATTACTGATTAAAATTGTTAAATATGGACTAAGTAAAATCACGTACTACATCACTGCATAGTATAAAACAAAGTCCTTTCCTTTGTCTGTCTGTCCCTATGTATGCTTAGATCTTTAAAATTACGCAACGGATTTTGATGCGGTTTTTTTATTTGAAAAAAAGTTTATATATAATATAAAACGCAGACGAAGTCGCGGGCAGAAAATCGACAGGACCTCAGGACTTTAATTTGCGACTAATCTTTTACACTTTAAATTAAAATAGGTACCTACTCGTACAAATTAATATTTAAACAAAGAAGTAATGTCGCAGTCATAGTGCAAAGAGGTGTCATTAATTGTCTGTCAATTAGTAAATTCTTTTGTCATCTTTAATGCCTCTTCTATCGCTATTTGTCTGACTAAAATTTGCCTGGAATAAGTTGGTGCTAGTACCACACACATAAATCACGTATTTTTATTGGGTAGACAGAGCCTAAGGTAACAAGACCTAAAGACCACGTTTAGCAATATGTGGGTGTTTGGATGATAGAGAATCAAAATAGTGATGGGTAGCAACCCATAGCCACATCGCCTATAACATGATTCCTAAGATTTTCGCCCATTCCCTCGACGGGCCACCAACTGCGCGGGAAGAGAAGCTACTGGTACATTCTACGTTTTTTCTTTGCTCCTAGACCAGCATGGAAGTATTGATTTAATCACCGTTATAGCCTTATGCCCACCGACTGACCGACCGCCCTGCAGTGGAAGGGACAGTAGCTGACATCCACTACATATCAAATGACTAAGATCAGGGGGTGCGAGTCGGGCTACCTCCGCGGGTGCGCAAGAGCTGCTGTTCGTTTTTGGATCCGTCCGTGGGGAAGAGCAGTGCTTGGTCCGGTGCACCCTGGGCATCGGTTGATCCTTCCGACCGATTTCGGCCATGGCGACCACTTCGATTCCTAGGGCATCGGTTAATGATTTCCTGGCAGATTCTGAGGGATATCATTATCCTTTGGCTAAGAGCCAAAGGCAGGGGGGGGGGGGGTTTGACCGTGTTCTACCGTACAACGTTGCCGACATTTTTAAAACAAGATTTTTGAATACCTACTGTATTTATTACTTTGACATTGGCGAAACCATCGCATTGATCGATGGGGCCATATTAAAAAAAGAAGAAGACTAAGATCAGGTTTAAGGTCATTGTAACTACCGGTGTGAAGTTAGCGGCCAAAGTTAGCAGCCAACGATAACCTGACTAAATTAAGAAGTCATGATTGGTTTCGTAATAAAGGCTTTCTAAATACTGATAAATTCACTTTATCTCATACTATTGTTAATAAACGATCGGTACTCGGTCATGATAAGCAATATTCACAAAAATATCGTAATTATAATTTGGCCGCTAAATTCACAACTTTAGCAGCCATGTTCGCTATTGGTTATTTCTGCAGAAATGTAATATTTGAAAGGTATGATAATAAAAAGTTTTGTAAATTATTATAGCTGCGAGTAATGTAACACAATAAATCGTCTTAAGAAGTAACGTGAGGTAAAATTGCAGACATTACGATTTCTCTGCGCACTTGAATTTTTTATTGAATATCGGTGTTTAAGACGGCAAAGAGAAGGGATTCCTAGTGTATACGTCATGAAACATAAGTCAAATAAGTCAAACGTCCATAAAACTAAACCACACACTGCGAGTAGGGTAGATGGTTCGGTTAAGGGACAAACTCTTGCAATGTCCATTATTGAAGATTTACGGAATGCTTGCAGATGACATGAAGTTTCCGTATGTTAGACGGCAGGCAAGAGATTTCTGCTATATACATCGTAAAACACATTAGTTACCACGTCTTATGAACCACGTCAAAAAGTGATACCCGATCGTCTAGACGGTGTGGTTAAGGGACAAACGCGTGCAAGTGTCGATTTTTGAGGGTAACGGAATGGGTGCAGATATCACTGATTTTCAGTATTAAGGACGGCAGGCAAGGGATTTCTGCTATATACGTCGTGAAACACATTAGTTACCACATCTTATGAACTACGTCAAAAAGTGATACCCGATCGTCTAGATGGTCTGGTTAAGGGACAAACCCTCGCAAGTGTTGATTTTTGAAGATTTACGGAGTGACTGCAGATGACTTGGATTTGTGGTATTAAGGACGGCAGGCAAGGGATTTCTGCTATATACGTCGTGAAACACATTAGTTACCACGTCTTATGAACCACGTCAAAAAGTGATACCCGATCGTCTAGACGGTTTGGTTAAGGGAAAAACGCATGCAAGTGTCGATTTTTGAAGGTTACGGAATGCTTGCAGATATCACTGATTTATAGTATTAAGGACGGCAGGCAAGGGATTTCTGCTATATACGTCGTGAAACACATTAGTTACCACATCTTATGAACTACGTCAAAAAGTGATACCCGATCGTCTAGATGGTCTGGTTAAGGGACAAACGCTCGCAAGTGTTGATTTTTGAAGATTTACGGAATTACTGCAGATGACTTGGATTTATGGTATTAAGGACGGCAGGCAAAGGATTTCTGCTATATACGTCGTGAAACACATTAGTTACCACGTCTTATAAATCACGTCAAAAAGTGGTACCCGATCGTCTAGACGGTTTGGTAAAGGGACAAACGCGTGGAAGTGTCAATTTTTGAAGGTTACGGAATTCTTGCAGATATCACTGATTTTCAGTATTAAGGATGGCAGGCTAGGGATTTCTGCTAAATACGTCGAAAAACACATTAGTTACCACGTCTTATGAACCACGTCAAAAAGTGATACCCGATCGTCTAGACGGTTTGGTTAAGGGACAAACGCGTGCAAGTGTTGATTTTTGAAGATTTACGTAGTGACTGCAGATGACTTGGATTTGTTGTATTAAGGACGGCAGACAAGGGATTTCTGCTATATACGTCGTGAAACACATTAGTTACCACGTCTTATGACCCACGTCAAAAAGTGATACCCGATCGTCTAGATGGTCTGGTTAAGGGACAAACGCTCGCAAGTGTTGATTTTTGAAGATTTACGAATTACTGCAGATGACTTGGATTTATGGTATTAAGGACGGCAGGCAAGGGATTTCTGCTATATACGTCGTGAAACACATTAGTTACCACGTCTTATGACCTACGTCAAAAAGTGATACCCGATCGTCTAGATGGTCTGGTTAAGGGACAAACGCTCGCAAGTGTTGATTTTTGAAGATTTACGGAATTACTGCAGATGACTTGGATTTATGGTATTAAGGACGGCAGGCAAGGGATTTCTGCTATATACGTCGTGAAACACATTAGTTACCACGTCTTATGAACCACGTCAAAAAGTGATACCCGATCGTCTAGACGGTTTGGTAAAGGGACAAACGCGTGGAAGTGTCAATTTTTGAAGGTTACGGAATGCTTGCAGATATCACTGATTTTCAGTATTAAGGACGGCAGGCAAGGGATTTCTGCTAAATACGTCGTAAAACACATTAGTTACCACGTCTTATGAACCACGTCAAAAAGTGATACCCGATCGTCTAGACCAGGGGTTCCCAATTTTTTTGTGTCAAGGAACCCTAATTGATTACATTTTTCCTAGCGGAACCCTTCTTTGATAACACCTTAAAATAGGTATAAATGAAAAACAATTAAATTTTACATACAGGTCAGTGCGCGCGAACAACGTTGCTCACCGCACATGAAAATATTTTTTACGGAACCCTTATTGCCCTTCCACGGAACCCCAGGGTTCCGCGGACCACCTTTCGGGAACCGCTGGTCTAGACGGTTTGGTTAAGGGACAAACGCGTGCAAGTGTCGATTTTTGAGGGTAACGGAATGCTTGCAGATATCACTGATTTTCAGTATTAAGGACGGCAGGCAAGGGATTTCTGCTATATACGTCGTGAAACACATTAGTTACCACGGCTTATGACCCACGTCAAAAAGTGATACCCGATCGTCTAGATGGTCTGGTTACGGGACAAACGCTCGCAAGTGTTGATTTTTGAAGATTTACGGAGTGACTGCAGATGACTTGGATTTGTGGTATTAAGGACGGCAGGCAAGGGATTTCTGCTATATACGTCGTGAAACACATTAGTTACCACGTCTTATGAACCACGTCAAAAAGTGATACCCGATCGTCTAGACGGTTTGGTTAAGGGAAAAACGCATGCAAGTGTCGATTTTTGAAGGTTACGGAATGCTTGCAGATATCACTGATTTATAGTATTAAGGACGGCAGGCAAGGGATTTCTGCTATATACGTCGTGAAACACATTAGTTACCACGGCTTATGACCCACGTCAAAAAGTGATACCCGATCGTCTAGATGGTCTGGTTACGGGACAAACGCTCGCAAGTGTTGATTTTTGAAGATTTACGGAGTGACTGCAGATGACTTGGATTTGTGGTATTAAGGACGGCAGGCAAGGGATTTCTGCTATATACGTCGTGAAACACATTAGTTACCACGTCTTATGAACCACGTCAAAAAGTGATACCCGATCGTCTAGACGGTTTGGTTAAGGGAAAAACGCATGCAAGTGTCGATTTTTGAAGGTTACGGAATGCTTGCAGATATCACTGATTTATAGTATTAAGGACGGCAGGCAAGGGATTTCTGCTATATACGTCGTGAAACACATTAGTTACCACATCTTATGAACTACGTCAAAAAGTGATACCCGATCGTCTAGATGGTCTGGTTAAGGGACAAACGCTCGCAAGTGTTGATTTTTGAAGATTTACGGAATTACTGCAGATGACTTGGATTTATGGTATTAAGGACGGCAGGCAAAGGATTTCTGCTATATACGTCGTGAAACACATTAGTTACCACGTCTTATAAATCACGTCAAAAAGTGGTACCCGATCGTCTAGACGGTTTGGTAAAGGGACAAACGCGTGGAAGTGTCAATTTTTGAAGGTTACGGAATTCTTGCAGATATCACTGATTTTCAGTATTAAGGATGGCAGGCTAGGGATTTCTGCTAAATACGTCGAAAAACACATTAGTTACCACGTCTTATGAACCACGTCAAAAAGTGATACCCGATCGTCTAGACGGTTTGGTTAAGGGACAAACGCGTGCAAGTGTTGATTTTTGAAGATTTACGTAGTGACTGCAGATGACTTGGATTTGTTGTATTAAGGACGGCAGACAAGGGATTTCTGCTATATACGTCGTGAAACACATTAGTTACCACGTCTTATGACCCACGTCAAAAAGTGATACCCGATCGTCTAGATGGTCTGGTTAAGGGACAAACGCTCGCAAGTGTTGATTTTTGAAGATTTACGAATTACTGCAGATGACTTGGATTTATGGTATTAAGGACGGCAGGCAAGGGATTTCTGCTATATACGTCGTGAAACACATTAGTTACCACGTCTTATGACCTACGTCAAAAAGTGATACCCGATCGTCTAGATGGTCTGGTTAAGGGACAAACGCTCGCAAGTGTTGATTTTTGAAGATTTACGGAATTACTGCAGATGACTTGGATTTATGGTATTAAGGACGGCAGGCAAGGGATTTCTGCTATATACGTCGTGAAACACATTAGTTACCACGTCTTATGAACCACGTCAAAAAGTGATACCCGATCGTCTAGACGGTTTGGTAAAGGGACAAACGCGTGGAAGTGTCAATTTTTGAAGGTTACGGAATGCTTGCAGATATCACTGATTTTCAGTATTAAGGACGGCAGGCAAGGGATTTCTGCTATATACGTCGTGAAACACATTAGTTACCACGTCTTATGAACCACGTCAAAAAGTGATACCCGATCGTCTAGACGGTTTGGTAAAGGGACAAACGCGTGGAAGTGTCAATTTTTGAAGGTTACGGAATGCTTGCAGATATCACTGATTTTCAGTATTAAGGACGGCAGGCAAGGGATTTCTGCTAAATACGTCGTAAAACACATTAGTTACCACGTCTTATGAACCACGTCAAAAAGTGATACCCGATCGTCTAGACCAGGGGTTCCCAATTTTTTTGTGTCAAGGAACCCTAATTGATTACATTTTTCCTAGCGGAACCCTTCTTTGATAACACCTTAAAATAGGTATAAATGAAAAACAATTAAATTTTACATACAGGTCAGTGCGCGCGAACAACGTTGCTCACCGCACATGAAAATATTTTTTACGGAACCCTTATTGCCCTTCCACGGAACCCCAGGGTTCCGCGGACCACCTTTCGGGAACCGCTGGTCTAGACGGTTTGGTTAAGGGACAAACGCGTGCAAGTGTCGATTTTTGAGGGTAACGGAATGCTTGCAGATATCACTGATTTTCAGTATTAAGGACGGCAGGCAAGGGATTTCTGCTATATACGTCGTGAAACACATTAGTTACCACGGCTTATGACCCACGTCAAAAAGTGATACCCGATCGTCTAGATGGTCTGGTTAAGGGACAAACGCTCGCAAGTGTTGATTTTTGAAGATTTACGGAATTACTGCAGATGACTTGGATTTATGGTATTAAGGACGGCAGGCAAGGGATTTCTGCTATATACGTCGTGAAACACATTAGTTACCACGTCTTATGAACCACGTCAAAAATTGATACCCGATCGTCTAGACGGTTTGGTAAAGGGACAAACGCGTGGAAGTGTCAATTTTTGAAGGTTACGGAATGCTTGCAGATATCACTGATTTTCAGTATTAAGGACGGCAGGCAAGGGATTTCTGCTAAATACGTCGTGAAACACATCTGCCGTGTCATGCCTATGTCATGTAACTCTAAAAGCATAGTTTTGAGTAAAATCTGTTTAAAGTTTTTTTCGTAATTCGTAGTTTATTTTGAAATCAAGCAGCCAAAATAAAAATAAAAATACTCAAAAAGATTTGTGTTAGGCTTACGCATATTATGTAATACCTAGATTATTAATGTTTTGTATACTATATAAGTTATAGGCTATAAAGGAGTTAGGCATAACAGGTTCGCCATACAAAGTCTGTTTCGCGGTGCCCTGTATCTCGAGATACATGACTTAGGCGTAACACGTTCAATATAAATATTTCTCTCGGTTGTCTACCAGTTTACTTATATAGTCGTAATTATACCATAAGGCTATATAATTATGTACCTTGATAAAAACTTTTAGTAAAAAGGATAAATAAAGAAAAAAACCACAAAAATAAAAATAAAACAACTATAAATCTCTATATTACTTATGTTGAACAACCTTATTAAAACAGTTGTTTTATTTTTATTTTTGTGGTGTTTTTTTCTTTATTTATCCTTTTTACTAAAAGTTTTTATCATGGTACATAATTATAAAGCCTTATGGTATAATTACGACTACATAAGTAAACTGGTAGACAACCGAAAGAAATATTTATATTGAACGTGTTACGCCTAAGTCATGTATCTCGAGATACAGGGCACCGCAAAACAGACTTTGTATGGCGAACCTGTTATGCCTAACTCCTTTATAGTCTATAACTTGTATATTATACAAAACATTAATAATCTAGGTATTACATAATATGCGTAAGCCTAACACAAATCTATTTGAGTATTTTTATTTTTATTTTTACTGCTTGATTTCAAAATATACTACGAATTACGAAAAATCTTTAAACAGATTTTACTTAAAACTGTGCTTTTAGAGTTACATGACATGGGCATGACACGGCAGCATAGTAGAAGGCCTGTCGCACCTAAGTCGTGTAACTTGAGTTTACTGAGTAAGTAATTGCTCGAAGCGTATAAAGCTTGTCGTGGCTATGTCGTGTAACTATTAGATACAGTATATAGCCATATTAGCTGTGGCCAAAACTGAGTTACACGACTATTGAGACAGGCTCGTACAAGGAATTGGTAAGCAAAATTAAAAAAAATGTTTTGTTGGTAGGTAAAGACACCCAAAAAAATACGATTCAGACTTGTTACGCATATCTCATGTATCTCAAGTTAACTGACATAGGCATGACACGGCAGACATTAGTTACCACGTCTTATGAACCACGTCAAAAAGTGATACCCGATCGTCTAGATGGTCTGCTTAAGGGACAAACACTTGCAAGTGTTGATTTTTGAAGATTTACGGAGTGACTGCAGATGACTTGGATTTGTGGTATTAAGGACGGCAGGCAAGGGATTTCTGCTATATACGTCGTGAAACACATTAGTTACCACGTCTTATGAACCACGTCAAAAAGTGATACCCGATCGTCTAGGTGGTCTGCTTAAGGGACAAACACTCGCAAGTGTTGATTTTTGAAGATTTACGGAGTGACTGCAGATGACTTGGATTTGTGGTATTAAGGACGGCAGGCAAAGGATTTCTGCTATATACGTCGTGAAACACATTAGTTACCACGTCTTATAAATCACGTCAAAAAGTGGTACCCGATCGTCTAGACGGTTTGGTAAAGGGACAAACGCGTGGAAGTGTCAATTTTTGAAGGTTACGGAATTCTTGCAGATATCACTGATTTTCAGTATTAAGGATGGCAGGCTAGGGATTTCTGCTAAATACGTCGAAAAACACATTAGTTACCACGTCTTATGAACCACGTCAAAAAGTGATACCCGATCGTCTAGACGGTTTGGTTAAGGGACAAACGCGTGCAAGTGTTGATTTTTGAAGATTTACGTAGTGACTGCAGATGACTTGGATTTGTTGTATTAAGGACGGCAGACAAGGGATTTCTGCTATATACGTCGTGAAACACATTAGTTACCACGTCTTATGACCCACGTCAAAAAGTGATACCCGATCGTCTAGATGGTCTGGTTAAGGGACAAACGCTCGCAAGTGTTGATTTTTGAAGATTTACGAATTACTGCAGATGACTTGGATTTATGGTATTAAGGACGGCAGGCAAGGGATTTCTGCTATATACGTCGTGAAACACATTAGTTACCACGTCTTATGACCTACGTCAAAAAGTGATACCCGATCGTCTAGATGGTCTGGTTAAGGGACAAACGCTCGCAAGTGTTGATTTTTGAAGATTTACGGAATTACTGCAGATGACTTGGATTTATGGTATTAAGGACGGCAGGCAAGGGATTTCTGCTATATACGTCGTGAAACACATTAGTTACCACGTCTTATGAACCACGTCAAAAAGTGATACCCGATCGTCTAGACGGTTTGGTAAAGGGACAAACGCGTGGAAGTGTCAATTTTTGAAGGTTACGGAATGCTTGCAGATATCACTGATTTTCAGTATTAAGGACGGCAGGCAAGGGATTTCTGCTAAATACGTCGTAAAACACATTAGTTACCACGTCTTATGAACCACGTCAAAAAGTGATACCCGATCGTCTAGACCAGGGGTTCCCAATTTTTTTGTGTCAAGGAACCCTAATTGATTACATTTTTCCTAGCGGAACCCTTCTTTGATAACACCTTAAAATAGGTATAAATGAAAAACAATTAAATTTTACATACAGGTCAGTGCGCGCGAACAACGTTGCTCACCGCACATGAAAATATTTTTTACGGAACCCTTATTGCCCTTCCACGGAACCCCAGGGTTCCGCGGACCACCTTTCGGGAACCGCTGGTCTAGACGGTTTGGTTAAGGGACAAACGCGTGCAAGTGTCGATTTTTGAGGGTAACGGAATGCTTGCAGATATCACTGATTTTCAGTATTAAGGACGGCAGGCAAGGGATTTCTGCTATATACGTCGTGAAACACATTAGTTACCACGGCTTATGACCCACGTCAAAAAGTGATACCCGATCGTCTAGATGGTCTGGTTAAGGGACAAACGCTCGCAAGTGTTGATTTTTGAAGATTTACGGAATTACTGCAGATGACTTGGATTTATGGTATTAAGGACGGCAGGCAAGGGATTTCTGCTATATACGTCGTGAAACACATTAGTTACCACGTCTTATGAACCACGTCAAAAATTGATACCCGATCGTCTAGACGGTTTGGTAAAGGGACAAACGCGTGGAAGTGTCAATTTTTGAAGGTTACGGAATGCTTGCAGATATCACTGATTTTCAGTATTAAGGACGGCAGGCAAGGGATTTCTGCTAAATACGTCGTGAAACACACATTAGTTACCACGTCTTATGAACCACGTCAAAAAGTGATACCCGATCGTCTAGATGGTCTGCTTAAGGGACAAACACTTGCAAGTGTTGATTTTTGAAGATTTACGGAGTGACTGCAGATGACTTGGATTTGTGGTATTAAGGACGGCAGGCAAGGGATTTCTGCTATATACGTCGTGAAACACATTAGTTACCACGTCTTATGAACCACGTCAAAAAGTGATACCCGATCGTCTAGGTGGTCTGCTTAAGGGACAAACACTCGCAAGTGTTGATTTTTGAAGATTTACGGAGTGACTGCAGATGACTTGGATTTGTGGTATTAAGGACGGCAGGCAAGGGATTTCTGCTATATACGTCGTGAAACACATTAGTTACCACGTCTTATGAACCACGTCGAAAAGTGATACCCGATCGTCTAGACGGTTTAGTTAAGGGACAAAACCTCGCAAGTGTTGATTTTTGAAGATTTACGGGAATTTGTAGTATTAAGGACGGCAGGCAAAGGAATTCTGCTATATACGTCGTGAATTACATTAGTTACCACGTCTTATGAACCACGTCAAAAAGTGATACCCGATCGTCTAGACGGTTTGGTTAAGGGACAAACGCGTGCAAGTGACGATTTTTGAAGGTAACGGAATGCTTGCAGATGTCACTGATTTTCGGTATGTTAGACGGCAGGCAAGAAATTTCTGCTATATACGTCGTGAAACACATTAGTTACCACGTCTCATGAACCACGTCAAAAAGTGATACCCGATCGTCTAGACGGTTTGGTTTAGGGGCAAACTGTGGTGGTACGGCTGTGATCGTCTAAGTAATTAAGTTATTGAGTGTATCGAATGTATTTAAAGTTATTCAGGTCGACTCGTAGAGTCGGAACACATTTTCGTATCACCTGAAATTTTCCCTATACACTCAACCATGGTTCCTACGTTGTGTTCTTTTTTTTTTTTTTTTTTTTTTTTATTTTTTTTTATTAGTATAAATCCAATCGTATCGTTATTTCGAGTACGTATTTGGATCCTGGGCACTGCATCAAATTCTGTGGTGGTACGGCTGTGATCGTCTAAGTAATTAAGTTACTGAGTGTATCGAATGTATTTAAAGTTATTCAGGTCGACTCGTAGAGTCGGAACACATTTTCGTATCAAGGAGGCAGCTTTGTTATTGAGTTTTCGAGGCTTTACACGGCACATTGCGATTGAGTGGTCTAATACCCATACTGTCAACCATTCCACCCGCTTACCCATAACTTTGGCACGTCGAACAAACAAGGATTAGTGTTATCGAGACTGATCTTATTCTTATAAGCTATTGAGAACATCATCTATAAGCTATTATTTAATACGGGCCAAAAAGTAAGTGCTCGGATAGCGTAATGGACAGTAAAAATATTAGCACGGGTACGCCCGAACGATTATGGCCAACCTCACTCTGACACAGGGACTCCCTACACCGGTAACCGGTTCTGGCATCTCAGATTATTGGGGGACAGTTGACCTCCTTCGCTGCGAAGCGTTTAATGTTTCCACCATCCAAGGACGGGTACTTTTTAGTGTGGCCAGACGGGCCCCCCCTTTGTTACCATGGATTTATGATTATTCAATAATATTATGTGATATGGTTTGGCCAAACCAGGTCGGAGGTCAATCTGTAAGACATGGCGTGTATTGGGTGCCCAGCGTTGCTACCAGTCGCCACCCAATCATGTGCTCGTTTATATGGCAATACTTCCTCTAACCGGTCTGAAAGCTGAAATCTCCTGTAACTTTGATGCTTCCAACTCTGCGAGTTTAACCTCTCAAGGTTAAGGAAAACCTCATAGAATCTCTATCTTTAGGAGTAAAACAAGTGAGGTCTATGCCAATTTAGGCATTTGACACAGGGCCTCCGCCTCTGCTTCATTCTTGGTCACATTAAATCATCCAACTCTACAGAACTCTCAAGTAATTGTGACAATGTAACTTTATTTGAAAACCAATTAGATTTATAGATTAGTTAATTAATGGTTTAATCACTTCAACGCAACCGCTAAGGTATTCAATTCAAATAATGCTTGGAAGAAGCTAAATTTAATGATCATAACTAGAATTACTTTAGTGAACATAGCCTTTCTCAGTTAAGACAAAACTAGTTAATTAGACTGTCCCACTAAATATAGTTCAAGAGAAACAATACTAAATTGAACGAGGCCATTTGAATAGATGAACGATTAGGAAATCATACTTGAGTGTATCGGTGGAAATCTTCAATACTGGAGATTAGTTTGTACAAAACAGTGTCTCTACGTTAAGTCATAAGATTCAATATGCTAATACAGTCTCGAGAATACTCAGATAGGGAAAATCTCCATTATTAAATATCTCTGAGGGTATAGGGGTTTACCTAGGGTAACATGAAAACATAAAGTTTTAATAGTCAATAGTTTATTATATTCAAATAAAGGTTTAAAGCATATTAGAGCGTCAAAAGAATCTGCTAGATTATTTAGATCGTCATTGATAACATGATATTCAATGACAACTGGACTTTCCATTCCTAACTGCCATACTAAATAAAGGGAAAACGGAAAGATCCAAATGAAAAACCCTTTAGGCATTCTACGCACTAAACACACATGCACACGTTATATTACATCAATAGAATCACTTCTTATTAATATACTTAGGAAATTTACACAATAGGTTAATTAATCTCGGGAGGATTGGTCCCCATATAATAAAATGAGTTGTGAGTAAAACTTCTGTGACTACGAGATTGAACAAGGTGATGAGACAATTACATTTGGGCATGATTTATAAGATGAATACTCAGTCAAGTGTACAACAATGTCTCAGCTCTGTGTAGTGCTTTATCTTTATTAATTCGGGCGAGGTTTCACAGAGAATACTCCTTCGTCCGTGTGAGGTCTTGCTAAATTTACATAGGGTAGCCACTGGTTTGGATTCGAACCCCACACAGTTTTACATGGGTAAATTAAACTGCCTTTAATTGACACAGATCTTACCTTTATAGAGATATGAATGTGACCACACTTTCACTACTTGATTACACCAGATTTACGTTATAATTAATTACACTTGACACTACACCGATTTTTAATAGTGAACACTTAAAGGTTTGGAAACACTATAACAAAAATTGAGGTTTTATAATTTCATAGGTTACTATCTCAAAACTAGAACACTTCTAAGTATACACAGTTTTACTCACAAATTTAAGACATTCAAGGAAAAGGTTTTATTATCCAGGCAAGAATCAAAACTCCCTCTTTAAGTAAATCAAATTTCCCGCTCATTCTCGTGTACAGGTGGACTAGGATCATCCCTCACGTCGTCTCCCTCAGAATAACATTCCCAACATAATACAGCTATAACCCACATGAACATTAATAACCCCATTAACCCGATTATTATTAACTCGGCCCACGTCCAACCACCAAGCTTTCCTCTCTGCGAGAGGTAGACTAGAGCCTCAAACGCTCCATCTGGGTCCATATTAATGTCTATATTTTAGTATATGGAAATAGAGATTAAATAGCCCGGGAAAATTTCCTCTTGCCTGAATAGATAGTTTTACAACAAAATTTGTACTTTACCAGGTTCCTTGTATAGTCTGTTTTATTTAAAATGACGAAAAGTACTTAAAACCGACATCTATTGTTCAATTGTTAACTTCAAGTGGGGTTGTAAAACCATTAGTGTTAACTAAAAGTATACCGTGAACAAACAATCTTGATAGTTTTGATGTTGTTGGTCGGTGTTACACTAGATGACGTGCGTTTCTAAAATAATAATTATATACTATATCAAAATCACTTAGCACAATTGTTTAATAGTAGGTATAAGAAATTTTTACCTGAGTGTTAGCCGCACTGTAATTGTTTATGGAAAACAATACACCTATTATACTTAAAAGGGTCCAATTCAGGTAATAAACAATAATCAATAGGAGGGGATACTTTCCAGGCTTAAGTGCAATATTTTTTTAGTGTCTAACGGGTGTATTAATAATCATATTTTAAATAAAAAATAAAATCTTTCATTTCAAAGATCAAGAAGGGTTGAGCTACTCCAATACTGCGGTCAGTTTTTTTATGTCTCTTTGTTATTTTTTCCTTTCATATTCAGCAACAAAAGAAGTTGTAAAATCCCGCGTTAATTGCATTTTCGTCATTTAAAATGAAACAGACCATACTGCCACAAACACTATTACTCCTAGTTTGAGTTTACTATTTAACTCTAAATTTTAGATAAATTCCAGACAAAGAGACACAGATTTATTATCGACTTGTATTTCCAGGAAGATTTCCTTGGTTTTCGTCCTGTACGTTAGGCGTCCAGAGCTCGAATCCCCCTCGTCCTCCCGATCTACTCCCACGCAGATCGTCCATCGTCCACGCCCTCCTCGACATCAGATTGGTCACTGGAATTGTTAAAATATTCCCGCCAGTAAATCTGCATAGGTATTGGTTGTTGAGATGGTGTGTCTCTGCAATTGGTCTATTGCAATTTTAACTCCGCCCTCTAGGCTATCTGTTGCACTCTTACATCGCGCTCTTAACTATCACATCTGGGACACATTACTTAGTTTGTTTTCTAAGAATCATTGTAAGGACAAGGAAGTTTCGTTCGTATCCAAGTGTTGGTTGCCTAGTATATTTCTTTCTACTTTAGTTTTTATGAAGTGTGTCGAATTTCTTTGTATCTGGACATATTTATGGCTTTGGCTGACACTGTTAGGGTTGTTTATGAGTTTTGTCTGCGATAATTCCTTAAGGGTTTCTGAGTAAATTTTAAATTGCAACCTCATGGTGTTCCTTTAAATTGTAAAAATTTTACAACAATTTTAATACTTGATATGTGAAATAATGTTATGAACAATGTTGACCATCTCAAAACCCTCGCAAGTGTTGATTTTTGAAGATTTACGGAGTGACTGCAGATGACTTGAATTTGTAGTATTAAGGACGGCAGGCAAGGGATTTCTGCTATATACGTCGTGAAACACATTAGTTACCACGTCTTATGAACCACGTCAAAAAGTGATACCCGATCGTCTAGACGGTTTGGTTTAGGAGCAAACCCTCGCAAGTGTTGATTTTTGAAGATTTACGGAGTGACTGCAGATGACTTGGATTTGTGGTATTAAGGACGGCAGGCAAGGGATTTCTGCTATATACGTCGTGAAACACATTAGTTACCACGTCTTATGAACCACGTCAAAAAGTGATACCCGATCGTCTAGACGGTTTGGTTAAGGGAAAAACGCATGCAAGTGTCGATTTTTGAAGGTTACGGAATGCTTGCAGATATCACTGATTTATAGTATTAAGGACGGCAGGCAAGGGATTTCTGCTATATACGTCGTGAAACACATTAGTTACCACGTCTTATGAACCACGTTAAAAAGTGATAGCCGATCGTCTAGACGGTTTGGTTAAGGGACAAACGCTTGGAAGTGTTGATTTTTGAAGATTTACGGAGTGACTGCAGATGACTTGGATTTGTAGTATTAAGGACGGCAGGCAAGGGATTTCTGCTATATACGTCGTGAAACACATTAGTTACCACGTCTTATGAACCACGTCAAAAAGTGATACCCGATCGTCTAGACGGTTTGGTTAAGGGACAAACGCGTGTAAGTGTCGATTTTTGAAGGTTACGGAATGCTAGCAGATATCACTGATTTTCAGTATGAAGGACGGCAGGCAAGGGATTTCTGCTATATACGTCGTGAAACACATTAGTTACCACGTCTTATGAACCACGTCAAAAAGTGAAAGCCGATCGTCTAGACGGTTTGGTTAAGGGACAAACGCTTGTAAGTGTTGATTTTTGAAGATTTACGGAGTGACTGCAGATGAATTGGATTTGTAGTATTAAGGACGGCAGGCAAGGGATTTCTGCTATATACGTCGTGAAACACATTAGTTACCACGTCTTATGAACCACGTCAAAAAGTGATACCCGATCGTCTAGACGGTTTGGTTAAGGGACAAACCCTCGCAAGTGTTGATTTTTGAAGATTTACGTAAGTTGAAACACAATATAAAAAAATATAACAATATAGTAACTGAAGTACCAAACAAAAACTTTTTTATAAAAATAATAATGTATCAGTTTATCGTTTATTTACGGCTTAAATTTTAATAAGTACGGTCAAGTGCAAAAATAAGTATCGATATGAACTTCTCAAATGAAAAACATGTCCCACGACCTTATTACGCCGGTGTAAGAGCGTACGATACTTATTTTTGAAACTTTAACTAGATACATATTATTACACTTGACTGTACATAGAACCTAAATATTAGGCATATTTTTTACAGGATATAGGACGTGGTCTGAATCCCTTTTAGGAAATATGTCTAACCGTGAACTATTTGAAACTAGAAAGTATTAATCTGACACATCATCAGAATCATTACATGGATTATAGCGTTAGAATTATGGTGTCCCAATGATTTAAAATTTGTATGATATTCTGATATTCATTTTTCACCTATACGCCCACAATCTTGCTGAATGTGGCCTCTAGGTCTTGTAACCTCAGGCTCTGTCTACCCCGTAAGGGATAAAGACGTGATTTGTGTATGTGTATGTGTGTATCTATGATATTCTGATGGGATAACATGAGAATGGCACATGGAAACCAAATCTTTATATTTTAGCAACGGCAATTTTAAGGGTCCGGCAAGGTCCGGTCAAGGCAACTTTAGGTTTAATTTGTAATGTGTTTCTTGTGTTACCGCCAACAATCAGAATGTCATACTCATTTTGAATCAGATCATATTTATAGAACAATAATTTTTTGGGGTCACCACCATCCGCATGAACCTCTTTTATAATATTCCAGGCTATCTTGTTACCTTTTATGTTTTTAAGCCAAACTTTATTATTGACGTGAGATTTAAAATTAAAACATCATTATTTGTCACATTTCGAACAACATAAGGTTCTCCTTCATTTTTTGCCCATCTGGCTAACAAACGCCATTCGTCTGGAGTACAAATTGTCTTGGTTTGAGAAGCACGCTCTATTACAGAATGGACACTATCGCCCTCATTTTGCGTGTGACTTTTTTGTAAGAATGGATGTACACACAGCAAAATAATGCGGTTAGCACAGCCACGCACACGTCTATGCGTGTTGAGTATCGACATGAACGTTAAGTAGAATCTATGACATGTGAATGTGTGAGTGAGTTCGATCATAAAATCTACCCCCTAAGTACAGATTTTTTAGCAACAAGATGAATGAGCAATGTCACTGTAAATTACCTGTTTATTGAATAAACAACAACTAACTATAAAATAACAATGAAGAAAGTTACAACTATTTAAGTTAGTTTATAATAAATTAAGTAAAAAATAATTACAAATTAAATGAAAATAATCCCCGCCGGTATCGTGTCACACTCAAAGGCTGAAAATGCAATATCTCCGGTTTCAGTTACTTCTACAAAAATAATGTAAAAGTATTTTTTTTATTTAGACTGTCCTAAAAATATTTTACCTAATCTTACATTGGATATTGTCATCCCCAGTGTAAGCGAGAGAACCGAATCGAAGCTTCCTTCGACCTTGAATCTTCAAATTTATGCAATCCCACGCATTGAACTATTATTACTAGCGAAGAGTAATTACCATCTCACTGATGCGACGATGTTATATTATTATTTCTCAACAAGTCTGAGATTCCAATTCCAAAGCAATATTCCTCACAACCAGCACGGCCATCGAAATAACATCCAAAAATGTCATTTTATTATTACTATTTTATATTCCGTTTTCTTCGGATACGAACCCGGTTCACTAAAGCAGAAGTCAAATCTTCGACCTGTCTTTGACCGCTAGGCCACCGAGGTATGCAAGTTACATGGTGAATGTATGAATTATGTTCAATCTGCGACTACTGTATTGCAATTTGTGTAAATAGCTGTTTTATGAGCTTTGAAATAAGGTTGAAATTATAATTTATTTTTTTCCGTAACTATTTAATTTTATGGTGGTTGCAGTCTATTGTATGTTTAATTTTACTCTTATATAATATGTTAAAAACGCAAACGCATTGTGTTTTCTTTTAATATAATTATTAATAGGTATGACTCTTTTTACTGGAGTTTAAAAGTTGCTAGCTGATGGCTATTTTGGTCGTTATCGTCTTAAACAATATAAAGTGTTTTCTACCCTCAAATTTCTAATAATATGATTTTGTGAACAAAACAACTGTCACCGCTGGCAGCCATTATTAGCTGCGGGATGAACCGTGTGTTATACTTACGAACTGTTTAATTTTGCCTTTCGAATACCTTGTGATTTGCAAAACATGGATTTTCATTTATCTTTGTTGAAAAGAGCAAAACAATATAACTATTTATATAAGGAATCGCTAGGCGTTTTTTGATATGGGTAAGTAGACAAACGGTGTTAAAAACAATGACTTATTATTTTATCGGTAATGTTTTAAACAATTTTCTTTGACGAAAAATGTTTTTATTTAAACTTCATTTATTTTGCAGCGGAAGACTGTGCCATTATGGATTCACCCTTACGCAGACTTCGGGCACGATAAAAATATTCGTTCTGGGCCTAAACCTGAAGCCTCATCTCCTGCCATTTGATTTGGACATTATGTAGTTGCCGCACCCGCTAGTGACCCATTTCACAGCAACAAGACACAATGCTACGTTGCAACCTGTGCGAAACCATCTGCATGCTGCAGGATTGCATTGCCGTAGACCAGCAAAAAACATGCTTTAACGGACCAGCATACAAGAAACCTTTGCTCGTGAATATCTTGACTTTGATTATTACATCAATCAAAGTCAAATGTAGTGATTTTTAGTGATGAAGACGAAATATATTAACTTAAGTAAATATATAAACACAGTAATGTTTTACAGTGCAGAACGAGTGGCAGTGTTACTTTAGGCTATGGGGTTGGATCTCATCGATGGGCCCTGGTGTCCAAATCCAAACCAAATCGAGATAGGTAGCTTAGTCGCTTCAAAGTGGAGATTATAACCCAGTGTGAAATGATGTTATTGTTAATGGCTGTCATTTAACATGTCTATTCATTTCACCACTGACTTACACGTCCGCAAATAAAACGTTTCGTTCATCTTTATCAGACTTAAACCTAATAAACCAGAATTTAAGATATTAATTATGTGTCATCTTAAAAATAGCCCTATTATGGTTGTGTATTCAATTTGCAAGATAATTATTATGTTAGTGACATAAGACTTTTTAGTAAACATAAAATCATACTGGCCTCTAAAGTGTGTGTTATTTTATGAATATTATTCTATAAGGAAAAGTGTGCAGTTTTATTTAGCTAATTTAATTACTTTTGGTAATAATAATAATAACATAAATAGAGGCTAATACAATAAAAATTAAATGTTGCAATAAACAATTTGAACCAATAATTGCATTTTATTGTTTTATTCTTTTACGTCCTTTTTTTCTTGTTTAAGGTAAACATAAGTTTATTTTGAGATTAGTAATTTAAAATTGAAAACAAAAAAGATACACTTGTGCAGGATTCGAACCCGGTTCTTTAGGTTTCATGACCCTAGGTCAATACACCTGAGCCACCACGCTTATAATACTGGTGGCAAAATTATGCTTCTATTAAACAAAATACCAGCAGGTTTGAATAACTATGCGTGAAGGTAGTCAGAAAACACAGTTAGCACAGATAGTTGTGTTTGTGTGTGGCATTTTGTTGTGTGCGTAATAAGGCAGCGGATAAGTGCGGATGTGTGTATAGAATGACACACTTGGATAACTAGGGTGCTCACCGATTCGCTTTGCTGTGTGTACTGTCGAAACATTAAATTTTTTTTCCCGCAAGGATGTATAAAGAATGTTATTAGGAGAATCTTTATTCAGACATCTTTTCTTTTTCCTTTTGTCGGAGTACTTAATGATGAAATTCCACTGTTTTAGTCTATCTCAAAGTTGCCAAAATTTTGAGAAGCTATAGCTTCTTAAAATTTGGTCAGATATATCTCAGATATGTCAGTAGATATATCTACTCTCTGCTGATGAGACATCTTATTTGCACACTATTGTAGTGGCATTTACATGTTGGTCCCAATACTTTTTCGCTTATAACTTTGCCATTTTTAGCTACATATTATTGCCCGAAATTTTTATGGCATTTACGTTTGACATCCGTCCACTCTTTGCGATTTCTCTGACGTTTTTTGGTAGTTCTAGATGTAATATTGCGTACAGTTGATGAGCTAGGGCTATTCGCTAAGGAAGGCGAAATAGGATAAAAAATGCCGTAGTGATCAGGACAAAATTCGTCGTTAAAGGTGTGTGAACATTTACTGGTGATGGTATTGGTGTTGGGATGGAAAATTCTGTGTTACAGGGAGTAGATCGAGAGTCAGAAACTAAGTCATCAATTGCCATCATGGGTGAACACTTGCAACTTGCGGGCACCTCCAAGGAAAACGGCCTCAGTTCATTATTATCAACGTCATGGATAGATCTTCAGCTTTCGTTACGTTCAATATCATCATGTAAAATTTTTTCTCATATTCCATGTAATTGTTCACTTATTACTTGAGGACCAGGAGGCAATGGCGAAGCTGTTTTATCATCTTCTACGAGTTCCACTGTAAAGGTTTAGAAAAAAAAATACCACAAATTATACAATATTTTTAAACAGTTCTTATTACTGGCCTGTTGTGTACAGTTTCAGGTCAAAAAATCAATGTTTTGTTCATAAATTCCAGATATTTTGAGACGAATATCATCTTAACTATCATTTTGTCCCGATAAAACGTCCCAAGTCTATATAGGACATAAAAAATTAAGTTTAATATCCACAGAACAACGTCCGATATAGATATGCAACGGTGAAAATTTACGTTTGCGTTATAGAAAAACGTCACATGTTACCACAGTACTGCAAAAAATAGCTTCAGTTTAGTTTTTTTGTTGTGTAAAATAGTATATGAAAAACCAAAAAAGAGTTCACTTTGTATTTTGGCAGTTATACAGTTATTTTTAATGTTCCACCAAAAAAAGTACTTTGTAAACATCGGTCACAGTTTTATTGTTTTTCGCAACAGCACTGTAATAAAAACTTAAAGATTTTGTTTTTTATAGCCATAATGTTTACATTAAATATTTAGAGTAAAAAACAGATACTTACCAGCATTTACACTTTCCTTCGTAGTAATTAAAGGTAGCCGGGGCTGTGGATTCAGGCAAGTTTACATAATTCTGAAGCATGTTAAGAATTCGACGTGATCTCGACATTTTTGAGTTATGTTAAAACTTATGTTAGTATTCATATTTAACGTTCCATCCATTAAACTCAAGTATTATAGCGTGAAGCGTAGACACACAATCAGTCTCCAAGCAACAACGGCACAACTGACGATCGGACGCCGCGCTCGCGCCGCCCGCGCACCCCGCGGGGTTATCAACTGAACATCGAACGTTATTTTTTGAAGTCTTGATCAGAAAGGACGTTGTTCGATTTTATATCTCCGTAACCAAGTAAGATATAAAAATTTTGAAAATATGTATAGATAGAGCTTGTTTTGTACAGCTTGTTGCTACAGATTTATCTAAATTTTGGGCTAAAATCACATCGGACTTTTTTCTTGGGATAGGTCGATTAGTGTCGATTTTTGAAGGTTACGGAATGCTTGCAGATGTCACTGATTTTCGATATGTTAGATGGCAGGCAAGGGATTTCTGCTATATACGTCGTGAAACACGTTAGTTACCACGTCTTATGAATCACGTCAAAAAGTGATACCCGATCGTCTAGATAGTCTAAATAAGGGACAAACGCTCGCAAGTGTTGATTTTTGAAGATTTACGGAATTACTGCACTCTAGACGATCGGGTATCACTTTTTGACGTGGTTCATAAGACGTAGTAACTAATGTGTTTCACGACGTACCTATATAGAAAAAATCCCTTGCCTGCCGTCCTTAATACCACAAATCCAAGTCATCTGAATTAATTCCGTAAATCTTCAAAAATCAACACTTCCGGGCGTTTGTCCCTTAATACGACCATCTAGACAATAGGGTATCACTTTTTGACGTGGTTCATAAGACGTGGTAACTAATGTGTTTCACGACGTATATAGCAGAAACTCCTTGCCTGCCGTCCTTAATACTGAAAATCAGTGATATCTGCAAGCATTCCGTAACCTTCAAAAATCGACACTTGCACGCGTTTGTCCCTTAACCAGACCATCTAGACGATCGGGTATCACTTTTTGACGTAGTTCATGAGACGTGGTAACTAAAGTGTTTCACGACGTATATAGCAGAAAGCCCTTGCCTGCCGTCCTTAATACCACAAATCCAAGTCATCTGCAGTCACTCCGTAAATCTTCAAAAATCAACACTTGCGAGCGTTTGTCCCTTAACCAAACCGTGTAGACGATCGGGTATCACTTTTTGACGTGGTTCATAAGACGTGGTAAATAATGTGTTTCACGAAGTATATAGCAGAAATCCCTTGCCTGCCGTCCTTAATACCACAAATCCAAGTCATCTGCAGTCACTCCGTAAATCTTCAAAAATCAACACTTGCGAGCGTTTGTCCCTTAAGCAGACCATCTAGACGATCGGTTATCACTTTTTGACGTGGTTCATAAGACGTGGTAACTAATGTAATTCACGACGTATATAGCAGAAATCCCTTGCCTGCCGTCCTTAATACCACAAATCCAAGTCATCTGCAGTAATTCCATAAATCTTCAAAAATCAACACTTGCGAGCGTTTGTCCCTTAACCAAACCGTCTAGACGATCGGGTATCACTTTTTGACGTGGTTCATAAGACGTGGTAACTAATGTGTTACACGACGTATATAGCAGAAATCTCTTGCCTGCCGTCTAACATACCGAAAATCAGTGATATCTGCAAGCATTCCGTAAGCATTCAAAAATCGACACTTGCAAGCGTTTGTCCCTTAACCAAACCGTCTAGACGATCGGGTATCACTTTTTGACGTGGTTCATAAGACGTGGTATTTAACCCGTCGAGCGTCCCGGGTGCACAGAGTGCATAACGTTGTGCGCACACCCGTGCACACAGGACGCTCGACGGGTTAATGTGTCTCACGACGTATATAGCAGAAATCCCTTGCCTGCCGTCCTTAATACCACAAATGCAAGTCATCTGTAGTAATTCCGTAAACCTTCAAAAATCAACACTTGCGAGAATTTGTCCCTTAACCAGACCATCTAGACGATCGGGTATCACTTTTTGATGTGGCTCATAATTAAGACGTGGTAACTAATGTGTTTCACGACGTACATAGCAGAAATCCCTTGCCTGCCGTCCTTAATACCGAAAATCAGTGATATCTGCAAGCATTCCGTAACCTTCAAAAATCGACACTTGCACGCGTTTGTCCCTTAACCAAACCGTCTAGACGATCGGGAATCACTTTATGATGTGGTTCATAAGACGTGGTAACTAATGTGTTTCACGACATATACAGCAGAAATCCCTTGCCTGCCGTCCTTAGTACCACAAATCCAAGTCATCTGCAGTAATTCCGTAAATCTTCAAAAATCAACACTTACGAGCGTTTGTCCCTTAACCAGACCATCTAGACGATCGGGTATCACTTTTTGATGTGGTTCATAAGACGTGGTAACTAATGTGTTTCACGACGTATATAGCAGAAATCCCTTGCCTGCCGTCCTTAATACCACAAATCCAAGTCATCTGCAAGCATTCCGTAAGGCTTCAAAAATCGACACTTGCTCGCGTTTGTCCCTTATCCAAACCGTCTAGAACATCGGGTATCACTTTTTGATGTGGCTCATAAGATATGGTATCTAATGTATTTCACGACGTATATAGCAGAAATCCCTTGCCTGCCGTCTAACATACCGAAAATCAGTGATATCTGCAAGCATTCCGTAAGCATTCAAAAATCAACACTTGCGAGCGTTTGTCCCTTAACCAAACCGTCTAGACGATCGGGTATCACTTTTTGACGTGGTTCATAAGACGTGGTAACTAATGTGTTTCACGACGTATATAGCAGAAATCCCTTGCCTGCCGTCCTTAATACCACAAATCCAAGTCATCTGCAGTCACTCCGTAAATCTTCAAAAATCAACACTTGCGAGCGTTTGTCCCTTAAGCAGACCATCTAGACGATCGGTTATCACTTTTTGAGGTGGTTCATAAGACGTGGTAACTAATGTGTTTCACGACGTATATAGCAGAAATCCCTTGCCTGCCATCCTTAATACCACAAATCCAAGTCATCTGCAGTAATTCCATAAATCTTCAAAAATCAACACTTGCGAGCGTTTGTCCCTTAACCAAACCGTCTAGACGATCGGGTATCACTTTTTGACGTGGTTCATAAGACGTGGTAACTAATGTGTTACACGACGTATATAGCAGAAATCTCTTGCCTGCCGTCTAACATACCGAAAATCAGTGATATCTGCAAGCATTCCGTAAGCATTCAAAAATCGACACTTGCAAGCGTTTGTCCCTTAACCAAACCGTCTAGACCTAGACGATCGGGTATCACTTTTTGACGTGGTTCATAAGACGTGGTATTTAACCCGTCGAGCGTCCCGGGTGCACAGAGTGCATAACGTTGTGCGCACACCCGTGCACACAGGACGCTCGACGGGTTAATGTGTCTCACGACGTATATAGCAGAAATCCCTTGCCTGCCGTCCTTAATACCACAAATCCAAGTCATCTGTAGTAATTCCGTAAACCTTCAAAAATCAACACTTGCGAGAATTTGTCCCTTAACCAGACCATCTAGACGATCGGGTATCACTTTTTGATGTGGCTCATAATTAAGACGTGGTAACTAATGTGTTTCACGACGTACATAGCAGAAATCCCTTGCCTGCCGTCCTTAATACCGAAAATCAGTGATATCTGCAAGCATTCCGTAACCTTCAAAAATCGACACTTGCACGCGTTTGTCCCTTAACCAAACCGTCTAGACGATCGGAAATCACTTTATGATGTGGTTCATAAGACGTGGTAACTAATGTGTTTCACGACATATACAGCAGAAATCCCTTGCCTGCCGTCCTTAGTACCACAAATCCAAGTCATCTGCAGTAATTCCGTAAATCTTCAAAAATCAACACTTACGAGCGTTTGTCCCTTAACCAGACCATCTAGACGATCGGGTATCACTTTTTGATGTGGTTCATAAGACGTGGTAACTAATGTGTTTCACGACGTATATAGCAGAAATCCCTTGCCTGCCGTCCTTAATACCACAAATCCAAGTCATCTGCAAGCATTCCGTAAGGCTTCAAAAATCGACACTTGCTCGCGTTTGTCCCTTAACCAAACCGTTTAGAACATCGGGTATCACTTTTTGATGTGGCTCATTAGATATGGTATCTAATGTATTTCACGACGTATATAGCAGAAATCCCTTGCCTGCCGTCTAACATACCGAAAATCAGTGATATCTGCAAGCATTCCGTAAGCATTCAAAAATCGACACTTGCAAGCGTTTGTCCCTTAACCAAACCGTCTAAACGATCGGGTATCACTTTTTGACGTGGTTCATAAGACGTGGTAATTAATGTGTTTCACGACATATACAGCAGAAATCCCTTGCCTGCCGTCCTTAATACCACAAATCCAAGTCATCTGCAGTAATTCCGTAAATCTTCAAAAATCAACACTTACGAGCGTTTGTCCCTTAAGCAGACCATCTAGACGATCGGGTATTACTTTTTGACGTGGTTCATAAGACGTGGTAACTAATGTGTTTCACGACGTATATGACAGAAAGCCCTTGCCTGCCGTCCTTAATACCACAAATCCAAGTCATCTGCAGTAATTCCATAAATCTTCAAAAATCAACACTTTCGAGCGTTTGTCCCTTAACCAAACCGTCTAGACGATCGGTTATCACTTTTTGACGTGGTTCATAAGACGTGGTAACTAATGTGTTTCATGACGTATATAGCAGAAATCCCTTGCCTGCCGTCCTTAATACCACAAATCCAAGTCATCTGCAGTCACTCCGTAAATCTTCAAAAATCAACACTTGCGAGCGTTTGTCCCTTAACCAGACCATCTAGACGATCGGGTATCACTTTTTGATGTGGTTCATAAGACGTGGTAACTAATGTGTTTCACGACGTATATAGCAGAAATCCCTTGCCTGCCGTCCTTAATACCACAAATCCAAGTCATCTGCAAGCATTCCGTAAGGCTTCAAAAATCGACACTTGCTCGCGTTTGTCCCTTAACCAAACCGTCTAGAACATCGGGTATCACTTTTTGATGTGGCTCATAAGATATGGTATCTAATGTATTTCACGACGTATATAGCAGAAATCCCTTGCCTGCCGTCTAACATACCGAAAATCAGTGATATCTGCAAGCATTCCGTAAGCATTCAAAAATCGACACTTGCAAGCGTTTGTCCCTTAACCAAACCGTCTAAACGATCGGGTATCACTTTTTGACGTGGTTCATAAGACGTGGTAACTAATGTGTTTCACGACGTATATAGCAGAAATCCCTTGCCTGCCGTCCTTAATACCACAAATCCAAGTCATCTGCAGTCACCCCGTAAATCTTCAAAAATCAACACTTGCGAGCGTTTGTCCCTTAACCAAACCGTCTAGACGATCGGGTATCACTTTTTGACGTGGTTCATAAGACGTGGTAACTAATGTTTTTCACGACGTATATAGCAGAAATCCCTTGCCTGCCGTCCTTAATACCACAAATCCAAGTCATCTGCAGTCACTCCGTAAATCTTCAAAAATCAACACTTGCGAGCGTTTGTCCCTTAACCAGACCATCTAGACCATCGGGTATCACTTTTTGATGTGGTTCATAAGACATGGTAACTAATGTGTTTCACGACAAATATAGCAGACATCCCTTGCCTGCCGTCCTTAATACCGAAAATCAGTGATATCTGCAAGCATTCCGTAACCTTCAAAAATCAACACTTGCGAGCGTTGGTCCCTTAACCAGACCATCTAGACGATAAGGTATCACTTTTTGACGTGGTTCATAAGACGTGGTAACTAATGTGTTTCACGACGTATATAGCAGAAATCCCTTGCCTGCCGTCCTTAATACCACAAATCCAAGTCATCTGCAAGCATTCCGTAAGGCTTCAAAAATCGACACTTGCAAGCGTTTGTCCCTTAACCAAACCGTCTAGACGATCGGGTATCACTTTTTGACGTGGTTCATAAGACGTGGTAACTAATGTGTTTCACGACATATACAGCAGAAATCCCTTGCCTGCCGTCCTTAATACCACAAATCCAAGTCATCTGCAGTAATTCCGTAAATCTTCAAAAATCAACACTTACGAGCGTTTGTCCCTTAACCAGACCATCTAGACGGTCGGGTATCACTTTTTGATGTGGCTCATAAGACGTGGTAACTAATGTGTTTCACGACGTATATAGCAGAAATCCCTTGCCTGCCGTCCTTAATACTGAAAATCAGTGATATCTGCAAGCATTCCGTAAGCATTAAAAAATCGACACTTGCAAGCGTTTGTCTCTTAACCACACCGTCTAGACGATCGGGTATCACTTTTTGATGTGGCTCATAAGACGTGGTAACTAATGTGTTTCACGACGTATATAGCAGAAATCCGTTGCCTGCCGTCCTTAATACTGAAAATCAGTGATATCTGCAAGCATTCCGTAAGCATTAAAAAATCGACACTTGCAAGCGTTTGTCCCTTAACCAAACCGTCTAGACGATCGGGTATCACTTTTTGATGTGGTTCATAAGACGTGGTTACTAATGTTTTTCACGACATATATAGCAGAAATCCCTTGCCTGCCGTCCTTAATTCCACAAATCCAAGTCATCTGCAGTAATTCCGTAAATCTTCAAAAATCAACACTTGCGAGAGTTTGTCCCTTAACCAGACCATCTAGACCATCGGGTATCACTTTTTGATGTGGTTCATAAGACATGGTAACTAATGTGTTTCACGACGAATATAGCAGACATCCCTTGCCTGCCGTCCTTAATACCGAAAATCAGTGATATCTGCAAGCATTCCGTAACCTTCAAAAATCAACACTTGCGAGCGTTGGTCCCTTAACCAGACCATCTAGACGATAAGGTATCACTTTTTGACGTGGTTCATAAGACATGGTAACTAATGTGTTTCACGACGAATATAGCAGACATCCCTTGCCTGCCGTCCTTAATACCACAAATCCAAGTCATCTGCAGTAATTCCGTAAATCTTCAAAAATCAACACTTACGAGCGTTTGTCCCTTAACCAGACCATCTAGACGATCGGGTATCACTTTTTGATGTGGCTCATAAGACGTGGTAACTAATGTGTTTCACGACGTATATAGCAGAAATCCCTTGCCTGCCGTCCTTAATACTGAAAATCAGTGATATCTGCAAGCATTTCGTAACCTTCAAAAATTGACACTTGCACGCGTTTGTCCCTTAACCAAACCGTATATACGATCGAGTATCACTTTTTTATGTGGCTCATAAGATGTGGAAGCTAATGTATTTCACGACGTATATAGCAGAAATCCCTTGCCTGCCGTCTAACATACCGAAAATCAGTGATATCTGCAAGCATTCCGTAAGCATTAAAAAATCGACACTTGCAAGCGTTTGTCCCTTAACCAAACCGTCTAGACGATCGGGTATCACTTTTTGATGTGGTTCATAAGACGTGGTTACTAATGTTTTTCACGACATATATAGCAGAAATCCCTTGCCTGCCGTCCTTAATTCCACAAATCCAAGTCATCTGCAGTAATTCCGTAAATCTTCAAAAATCAACACTTGCGAGAGTTTGTCCCTTAACCAGACCATCTAGACCATCGGGTATCACTTTTTGATGTGGTTCATAAGACATGGTAACTAATGTGTTTCACGACGAATATAGCAGACATCCCTTGCCTGCCGTCCTTAATACCGAAAATCAGTGATATCTGCAAGCATTCCGTAACCTTCAAAAATCAACACTTGCGAGCGTTGGTCCCTTAACCAGACCATCTAGACGATAAGGTATCACTTTTTGACGTGGTTCATAAGACATGGTAACTAATGTGTTTCACGACGAATATAGCAGACATCCCTTGCCTGCCGTCCTTAATACTGATAATCCAAGTCATCTGCAGTAATTCCGTAAATCTTCAAAAATCAACACTTACGAGCGTTTGTCCCTTAACCAGACCATCTAGACGATCGAGTATCACTTTTTGATGTGGTTCATAAGACGTGGTTACTAATGTGTTTCACGACATATATAGCAGAAATCCCTTGCCTGCCGTCCTTAATTCCACAAATCCAAGTCATCTGCAGTAATTCCGTAAATCTTCAAAAATCAACACTTGCGAGAGTTTGTCCCTTAACCAGACCATCTAGACGATCGGGTATCACTTTTTGATGTGGTTCATAAGACGTGGTAACTAATGTGTTTCACGACGTATATAGCAGAAATCCCTTGCCTGCCGTCCTTAATACCACAAATCCAAGTCATCTGCAAGCATTCCGTAAGGCTTCAAAAATCGACACTTGCTCGCGTTTGTCCCTTAACCAAACCGTCTAGAACATCGGGTATCACTTTTTGATGTGGCTCATAAGATATGGTATCTAATGTATTTCACGACGTATATAGCAGAAATCCCTTGCCTGCCGTCTAACATACCGAAAATCAGTGATATCTGCAAGCATTCCGTAAGCATTCAAAAATCGACACTTGCAAGCGTTTGTCCCTTAACCAAACCGTCTAAACGATCGGGTATCACTTTTTGACGTGGTTCATAAGACGTGGTAACTAATGTGTTTCACGACGTATATAGCAGAAATCCCTTGCCTGCCGTCCTTAATACCACAAATCCAAGTCATCTGCAGTCACCCCGTAAATCTTCAAAAATCAACACTTGCGAGCGTTTGTCCCTTAACCAAACCGTCTAGACGATCGGGTATCACTTTTTGACGTGGTTCATAAGACGTGGTAACTAATGTTTTTCACGACGTATATAGCAGAAATCCCTTGCCTGCCGTCCTTAATACCACAAATCCAAGTCATCTGCAGTCACTCCGTAAATCTTCAAAAATCAACACTTGCGAGCGTTTGTCCCTTAAGCAGACCATCTAGACGATCGGGTATCACTTTTTGACGTGGTTCATAAGACGTGGTAACTAATGTGTTTCACGACGTATATAGCAGAAATCCCTTGCCTGCCGTCCTTAATACTGTAAATCAGTGATATCTGCAAGCATTCCGTTACCCTCAAAAATCAACACTTGCACGCGTTTGTCCCTTAACCAAACCGTCTAGACGATCGGGTATCACTTTTTGACGTGGTTCATAAGACGTGGTAACTAATGTGTTTCACGACGTATATAGCAGAAATCCCTTGCCTGCCGTCCTTAATACCACAAATCCAAGTCATCTGCAGTAATTCCATAAATCTTCAAAAATCAACACTTGCGAGCGTTTGTCCCTTAACCAAACCGTCTAGACGATCGGGAATCACTTTTTGACGTGGTTCATAAGACGTGGTAACTAATGTGTTTCACGACATATACAGCAGAAATCCCTTGCCTGCCGTCCTTAATACCACAAATCCAAGTCATCTGCAAGCATTCCGTAAGGCTTCAAAAATCGACACTTGCAAGCGTTTGTCCCTTAACCAAACCGTCTAGACGATCGGGTATCACTTTTTGACGTGGTTCATAAGACGTGGTAACTAATGTGTTTCACGACGTATATAGCAGAAATCCCTTGCCTGCCGTCCTTAATACCACAAATCCAAGTCATCTGCAAGCATTCCGTAAGGCTTCAAAAATCGACACTTGCAAGCGTTTGTCCCTTAACCAAACCGTCTAGACGATCGGGTATCACTTTTTGACGTGGTTCATAAGACGTGGTAACTAATTTGTTTCACGACATATACAGCAGAAATCCCTTGCCTGCCGTCCTTAATACCACAAATCCAAGTCATCTGCAGTAATTCCGTAAATCTTCAAAAATCAACACTTACGAGCGTTTGTCCCTTAACCAGACCATCTAGACGATCGGGTATCACTTTTTGATGTGGCTCATAAGACGTGGTAACTAATGTGTTTCACGACGTATATAGCAGAAATCCCTTGCCTGCCGTCCTTAATACTGAAAATCAGTGATATCTGCAAGCATTCCGTAAGCATTAAAAAATCGACACTTGCAAGCGTTTGTCTCTTAACCACACCGTCTAGACGATCGGGTATCACTTTTTGATGTGGCTCATAAGACGTGGTAACTAATGTGTTTCACGACGTATATAGCAGAAATCCGTTGCCTGCCGTCCTTAATACTGAAAATTTGTGATATCTGCAAGCATTTCGTAACCTTCAAAAATTGACACTTGCACGCGTTTGTCCCTTAACCAAACCGTATATACGATCGAGTATCACTTTTTTATGTGGCTCATAAGATGTGGAAGCTAATGTATTTCACGACGTATATAGCAGAAATCCCTTGCCTGCCGTCTAACATACCGAAAATCAGTGATATCTGCAAGCATTCCGTAAGCATTAAAAAATCGACACTTGCAAGCGTTTGTCCCTTAACCAAACCGTCTAGACGATCGGGTATCACTTTTTGATGTGGTTCATAAGACGTGGTTACTAATGTTTTTCACGACATATATAGCAGAAATCCCTTGCCTGCCGTCCTTAATTCCACAAATCCAAGTCATCTGCAGTAATTCCGTAAATCTTCAAAAATCAACACTTGCGAGAGTTTGTCCCTTAACCAGACCATCTAGACCATCGGGTATCACTTTTTGATGTGGTTCATAAGACATGGTAACTAATGTGTTTCACGACGAATATAGCAGACATCCCTTGCCTGCCGTCCTTAATACCGAAAATCAGTGATATCTGCAAGCATTCCGTAACCTTCAAAAATCAACACTTGCGAGCGTTGGTCCCTTAACCAGACCATCTAGACGATAAGGTATCACTTTTTGACGTGGTTCATAAGACATGGTAACTAATGTGTTTCACGACGAATATAGCAGACATCCCTTGCCTGCCGTCCTTAATACTGATAATCCAAGTCATCTGCAGTAATTCCGTAAATCTTCAAAAATCAACACTTACGAGCGTTTGTCCCTTAACCAGACCATCTAGACGATCGAGTATCACTTTTTGATGTGGTTCATAAGACGTGGTAACTAATGTGTTTCACGACGTATATAGCAGAAATCCCTTGCCTGCCGTCCTTAATACCACAAATCCAAGTCATCTGCAGTAATTCCGTAAATCTTCAAAAATCAACACTTACGAGCGTTTGTCCCTTAACCAGCCCATCTAGACGATCGGGTATCACTTTTTGATGTGGTTCATAAGACGTGGTAACTAATATGTGTTTCACGACGTATATAGCAGAAATCCCTTGCCTGCCGTCCTTAATACCACAAATCCAAGTCATCTGCAAGCATTCCGTAAGGCTTCAAAAATCGACACTTGCATGCGTTTGTCCCTTAACCAAACCGTCTAGACGATCGGGTATCACTTTTTGACGTGGTTCATAAGACGTGGTAACTAATGTGTTTCACGACATATACAGCAGAAATCCCTTGCCTGCCGTCCTTAATACCACAAATCCAAGTCATCTGCAGTAATTCCGTAAATCTTCAAAAATCAACACTTACGAGCGTTTGTCCCTTAACCAGACCATCTAGACGATCGGGTATCACTTTTTGATGTGGTTCATAAGACGTGGTAACTAATGTGTTTCACGACGTATATAGCAGAAATCCCTTGCCTGCCGTCCTTAATACCACAAATCCAAGACATCTGCAGTAATTCCGTAAACCTTCAAAAATCAACACTTGCGAGAATTTGTCCCTTAACCAGACCATCTAGACGATCGGGTATCACTTTTTGATGTGGTTCATAAGACGTGGTAACTGATGTGTTTCACGACGTATATAGCAGAAATCCCTTGCCTGCCGTCCTTAATACCACAAATCCAAGTCATCTGCAAGCATTCCGTAAGGCTTTAAAAATCGACACTTGCAAGCGTTTGTCCCTTAACCAAACCGTCTAGACGATCGGGTATCACTTTTTGATGTGCTTCATAAGACGTGGTAACTAATGTGTTTCACGACGTTTATAGCAGAAATCCCTTGCCTGCCGTCCTTAATACCACAAATCCAAGTCATCTGCAGTAATTCCGTAAATCTTCAAAAATCAACACTTGCGAGAGTTTGTCCCTTAACCAGACCATCTAGACGATCGGGTATCACTTTTTGATGTGGCTCATAAGACGTGGTAACTAATGTGTTTCACGACGTATAAAGCAGAAATCCCTTGCCTGCCGTCTAACATACCGAAAATCAGTGATATCTGCAAGCATTCCGTAACCTTCAAAAATCGACACTTGCACGCGTTTGTCCCTTAACCAGACCATCTAGACGATCGGGTATCACTTTTTGATGTGGCTTATAAGACGTGGAAACTAATGTGTTTCACGACGTATATAGCAGAAATCCCTTGCCTGCCGTCCTTAATACTGAAAATCAGTGATATCTGCAACCATTCCGTAAGCATTAAAAAATCGACACTTGCAAGCGTTTGTCTCTTAACCACACCGTCTAGACGATCGGGTATCACTTTTTGATGTGGCTCATAAGACGTGGTAACTAATGTGTTTCACGACGTATATAGCAGAAATCCGTTGCCTGCCGTCCTTAATACTGAAAATTTGTGATATCTGCAAGCATTTCGTAACCTTCAAAAATTGACACTTGCACGCGTTTGTCCCTTAACCAAACCGTATATACGATCGGGTATCACTTTTTTATGTGGCTCATAAGATGTGGAAGCTAATGTATTTCACGACGTATATAGCAGAAATCCCTTGCCTGCCGTCTAACATACCGAAAATCAGTGATATCTGCAAGCATTCCGTAAGCATTAAAAAATCGACACTTGCAAGCGTTTGTCCCTTAACCAAACCGTCTAGACGATCGGGTATCACTTTTTGATGTGGTTCATAAGACGTGGTTACTAATGTGTTTCACGACATATATAGCAGAAATCCCTTGCCTGCCGTCCTTAATTCCACAAATCCAAGTCATCTGCAGTAATTCCGTAAATCTTCAAAAATCAACACTTGCGAGAGTTTGTCCCTTAACCAGACCATCTAGACCATCGGGTATCACTTTTTGATGTGGTTCATAAGACATGGTAACTAATGTGTTTCACGACGAATATAGCAGACATCCCTTGCCTGCCGTCCTTAATACCGAAAATCAGTGATATCTGCAAGCATTCCGTAACCTTCAAAAATCAACACTTGCGAGCGTTGGTCCCTTAACCAGACCATCTAGACGATAAGGTATCACTTTTTGACGTGGTTCATAAGACAGTGTAATTAATGTGTTTCACGACGAATATAGCAGACATCCCTTGCCTGCCGTCCTTAATACTGATAATCCAAGTCATCTGCAGTAATTCCGTAAATCTTCAAAAATCAACACTTACGAGCGTTTGTCCCTTAACCAGACCATCTAGACGATCGGGTATCACTTTTTGATGTGGTTCATAAGACGTGGTAACTAATGTGTTTCACGACGTATATAGCAGAAATCCCTTGCCTGCCGTCCTTAATACCACAAATCCAAGTCATCTGCAAGCATTCCGTAAGGCTTCAAAAATCGACACTTGCAAGCGTTTGTCCCTTAACCAAACCGTCTAGACGATCGGGAATCACTTTTTGACGTGGTTCATAAGACGTGGTAACTAATGTGTTTCACGACATATACAGCAGAAATCCCTTGCCTGCCGTCCTTAATACCACAAATCCAAGTCATCTGCAGTAATTCCGTAAATCTTCAAAAATCAACACTTACGAGCGTTTGTCCCTTAACCAGCCCATCTAGACGATCGGGTATCACTTTTTGATGTGGTTCATAAGACGTGGTAACTAATATGTGTTTCACGACGTATATAGCAGAAATCCCTTGCCTGCCGTCCTTAATACCACAAATCCAAGTCATCTGCAAGCATTCCGTAAGGCTTCAAAAATCGACACTTGCAAGCGTTTGTCCCTTAACCAAACCGTCTAGACGATCGGGTATCACTTTTTGACGTGGTTCATAAGACGTGGTAACTAATGTGTTTCACGACGTATATAGCAGAAATCCCTTGCCTGCCGTCCTTAATACCACAAATCCAAGTCATCTGCAGTAATTCCGTAAATCTTCAAAAATCAACACTTGCGAGAGTTTGTCCCTTAACCAGACCATCTAGACGATCGGGTATCACTTTTTGATGTGGCTCATAAGACGTGGTAACTAATGTGTTTCACGACGTATAAAGCAGAAATCCCTTGCCTGCCGTCTAACATACCGAAAATCAGTGATATCTGCAAGCATTCCGTAACCTTCAAAAATCGACACTTGCACGCGTTTGTCCCTTAACCAGACCATCTAGACGATCGGGTATCACTTTTTGATGTGGCTTATAAGACGTGGTAACTAATGTGTTTCACGACGTATATAGCAGAAATCCCTTGCCTGCCGTCCTTAATACTGAAAATCAGTGATATCTGCAACCATTCCGTAAGCATTAAAAAATCGACACTTGCAAGCGTTTGTCTCTTAACCACACCGTCTAGACGATCGGGTATCACTTTTTGATGTGGCTCATAAGACGTGGTAACTAATGTGTTTCACGACGTATATAGCAGAAATCCGTTGCCTGCCGTCCTTAATACTGAAAATTTGTGATATCTGCAAGCATTTCGTAACCTTCAAAAATTGACACTTGCACGCGTTTGTCCCTTAACCAAACCGTATATACGATCGGGTATCACTTTTTTATGTGGCTCATAAGATGTGGAAGCTAATGTATTTCACGACGTATATAGCAGAAATCCCTTGCCTGCCGTCTAACATACCGAAAATCAGTGATATCTGCAAGCATTCCGTAAGCATTAAAAAATCGACACTTGCAAGCGTTTGTCCCTTAACCAAACCGTCTAGACGATCGGGTATCACTTTTTGATGTGGTTCATAAGACGTGGTTACTAATGTGTTTCACGACATATATAGCAGAAATCCCTTGCCTGCCGTCCTTAATTCCACAAATCCAAGTCATCTGCAGTAATTCCGTAAATCTTCAAAAATCAACACTTGCGAGAGTTTGTCCCTTAACCAGACCATCTAGACCATCGGGTATCACTTTTTGATGTGGTTCATAAGACATGGTAACTAATGTGTTTCACGACGAATATAGCAGACATCCCTTGCCTGCCGTCCTTAATACCGAAAATCAGTGATATCTGCAAGCATTCCGTAACCTTCAAAAATCAACACTTGCGAGCGTTGGTCCCTTAACCAGACCATCTAGACGATAAGGTATCACTTTTTGACGTGGTTCATAAGACAGTGTAATTAATGTGTTTCACGACGAATATAGCAGACATCCCTTGCCTGCCGTCCTTAATACTGATAATCCAAGTCATCTGCAGTAATTCCGTAAATCTTCAAAAATCAACACTTACGAGCGTTTGTCCCTTAACCAGACCATCTAGACGATCGGGTATCACTTTTTGATGTGGTTCATAAGACGTGGTAACTAATGTGTTTCACGACGTATATAGCAGAAATCCCTTGCCTGCCGTCCTTAATACCACAAATCCAAGTCATCTGCAAGCATTCCGTAAGGCTTCAAAAATCGACACTTGCAAGCGTTTGTCCCTTAACCAAACCGTCTAGACGATCGGGAATCACTTTTTGACGTGGTTCATAAGACGTGGTAACTAATGTGTTTCACGACATATACAGCAGAAATCCCTTGCCTGCCGTCCTTAATACCACAAATCCAAGTCATCTGCAGTAATTCCGTAAATCTTCAAAAATCAACACTTACGAGCGTTTGTCCCTTAACCAGCCCATCTAGACGATCGGGTATCACTTTTTGATGTGGTTCATAAGACGTGGTAACTAATATGTGTTTCACGACGTATATAGCACAAATCCCTTGCCTGCCGTCCTTAATACCACAAATCCAAGTCATCTGCAAGCATTCCGTAAGGCTTCAAAAATCGACACTTGCAAGCGTTTGTCCCTTAACCAAACCGTCTAGACGATCGGGTATCACTTTTTGACGTGGTTCATAAGACGTGGTAACTAATGTGTTTCACGACGTATATAGCAGAAATCCCTTGCCTGCCGTCCTTAATACCACAAATCCAAGTCATCTGCAGTAATTCCGTAAATCTTCAAAAATCAACACTTACGAGCGTTTGTCCCTTAACCAGACCATCTAGACGATCGGGTATCACTTTTTGATGTGGCTCATAAGACGTGGTAACTAATGTGTTTCACGACGTATATAGCAGAAATCCCTTGCCTGCCGTCCTTAATACTGAAAATCAGTGATATCTGCAAGCATTCCGTAAGCATTAAAAAATCGACACTTGCAAGCGTTTGTCTCTTAACCACACCGTCTAGACGATCGGGTATCACTTTTTGATGTGGCTCATAAGACGTGGTAACTAATGTGTTTCACGACGTATATAGCAGAAATCCGTTGCCTGCCGTCCTTAATACTGAAAATTTGTGATATCTGCAAGCATTTCGTAACCTTCAAAAATTGACACTTGCACGCGTTTGTCCCTTAACCAAACCGTATATACGATCGAGTATCACTTTTTTATGTGGCTCATAAGATGTGGAAGCTAATGTATTTCACGACGTATATAGCAGAAATCCCTTGCCTGCCGTCTAACATACCGAAAATCAGTGATATCTGCAAGCATTCCGTAAGCATTAAAAAATCGACACTTGCAAGCGTTTGTCCCTTAACCAAACCGTCTAGACGATCGGGAATCACTTTTTGACGTGGTTCATAAGACGTGGTAACTAATGTGTTTCACGACATATACAGCAGAAATCCCTTGCCTGCCGTCCTTAATACCACAAATCCAAGTCATCTGCAGTAATTCCGTAAATCTTCAAAAATCAACACTTACGAGCGTTTGTCCCTTAACCAGCCCATCTAGACGATCGGGTATCACTTTTTGATGTGGTTCATAAGACGTGGTAACTAATATGTGTTTCACGACGTATATAGCACAAATCCCTTGCCTGCCGTCCTTAATACCACAAATCCAAGTCATCTGCAAGCATTCCGTAAGGCTTCAAAAATCGACACTTGCAAGCGTTTGTCCCTTAACCAAACCGTCTAGACGATCGGGTATCACTTTTTGACGTGGTTCATAAGACGTGGTAACTAATGTGTTTCACGACGTATATAGCAGAAATCCCTTGCCTGCCGTCCTTAATACCACAAATCCAAGTCATCTGCAGTAATTCCGTAAATCTTCAAAAATCAACACTTACGAGCGTTTGTCCCTTAACCAGACCATCTAGACGATCGGGTATCACTTTTTGATGTGGCTCATAAGACGTGGTAACTAATGTGTTTCACGACGTATATAGCAGAAATCCCTTGCCTGCCGTCCTTAATACTGAAAATCAGTGATATCTGCAAGCATTCCGTAAGCATTAAAAAATCGACACTTGCAAGCGTTTGTCTCTTAACCACACCGTCTAGACGATCGGGTATCACTTTTTGATGTGGCTCATAAGACGTGGTAACTAATGTGTTTCACGACGTATATAGCAGAAATCCGTTGCCTGCCGTCCTTAATACTGAAAATTTGTGATATCTGCAAGCATTTCGTAACCTTCAAAAATTGACACTTGCACGCGTTTGTCCCTTAACCAAACCGTATATACGATCGAGTATCACTTTTTTATGTGGCTCATAAGATGTGGAAGCTAATGTATTTCACGACGTATATAGCAGAAATCCCTTGCCTGCCGTCTAACATACCGAAAATCAGTGATATCTGCAAGCATTCCGTAAGCATTAAAAAATCGACACTTGCAAGCGTTTGTCCCTTAACCAAACCGTCTAGACGATCGGGTATCACTTTTTGATGTGGTTCATAAGACGTGGTTACTAATGTTTTTCACGACATATATAGCAGAAATCCCTTGCCTGCCGTCCTTAATTCCACAAATCCAAGTCATCTGCAGTAATTCCGTAAATCTTCAAAAATCAACACTTGCGAGAGTTTGTCCCTTAACCAGACCATCTAGACCATCGGGTATCACTTTTTGATGTGGTTCATAAGACATGGTAACTAATGTGTTTCACGACGAATATAGCAGACATCCCTTGCCTGCCGTCCTTAATACCGAAAATCAGTGATATCTGCAAGCATTCCGTAACCTTCAAAAATCAACACTTGCGAGCGTTGGTCCCTTAACCAGACCATCTAGACGATAAGGTATCACTTTTTGACGTGGTTCATAAGACATGGTAACTAATGTGTTTCACGACGAATATAGCAGACATCCCTTGCCTGCCGTCCTTAATACTGATAATCCAAGTCATCTGCAGTAATTCCGTAAATCTTCAAAAATCAACACTTACGAGCGTTTGTCCCTTAACCAGACCATCTAGACGATCGAGTATCACTTTTTGATGTGGTTCATAAGACGTGGTTACTAATGTGTTTCACGACATATATAGCAGAAATCCCTTGCCTGCCGTCCTTAATTCCACAAATCCAAGTCATCTGCAGTAATTCCGTAAATCTTCAAAAATCAACACTTGCGAGAGTTTGTCCCTTAACCAGACCATCTAGACCATCGGGTATCACTTTTTGATGTGGTTCATAAGACATGGTAACTAATGTGTTTCACGACAAATATAGCAGACATCCCTTGCCTGCCGTCCTTAATACCGAAAATCAGTGATATCTGCAAGCATTCCGTAACCTTCAAAAATCAACACTTGCGAGCGTTGGTCCCTTAACCAGACCATCTAGACGATAAGGTATCACTTTTTGACGTGGTTCATAAGACGTGGTAACTAATGTGTTTCACGACGTATATAGCAGAAATCCCTTGCCTGCCGTCCTTAATACCACAAATCCAAGTCATCTGCAAGCATTCCGTAAGGCTTCAAAAATCGACACTTGCAAGCGTTTGTCCCTTAACCAAACCGTCTAGACGATCGGGTATCACTTTTTGACGTGGTTCATAAGACGTGGTAACTAATGTGTTTCACGACATATACAGCAGAAATCCCTTGCCTGCCGTCCTTAATACCACAAATCCAAGTCATCTGCAGTAATTCCGTAAATCTTCAAAAATCAACACTTACGAGCGTTTGTCCCTTAACCAGACCATCTAGACGATCGGGTATCACTTTTTGATGTGGCTCATAAGACGTGGTAACTAATGTGTTTCACGACGTATATAGCAGAAATCCCTTGCCTGCCGTCCTTAATACTGAAAATCAGTGATATCTGCAAGCATTCCGTAAGCATTAAAAAATCGACACTTGCAAGCGTTTGTCTCTTAACCACACCGTCTAGACGATCGGGTATCACTTTTTGATGTGGCTCATAAGACGTGGTAACTAATGTGTTTCACGACGTATATAGCAGAAATCCGTTGCCTGCCGTCCTTAATACTGAAAATTTGTGATATCTGCAAGCATTTCGTAACCTTCAAAAATTGACACTTGCACGCGTTTGTCCCTTAACCAAACCGTATATACGATCGAGTATCACTTTTTTATGTGGCTCATAAGATGTGGAAGCTAATGTATTTCACGACGTATATAGCAGAAATCCCTTGCCTGCCGTCTAACATACCGAAAATCAGTGATATCTGCAAGCATTCCGTAAGCATTAAAAAATCGACACTTGCAAGCGTTTGTCCCTTAACCAAACCGTCTAGACGATCGGGTATCACTTTTTGATGTTGTTCATAAGACGTGGTTACTAATGTTTTTCACGACATATATAGCAGAAATCCCTTGCCTGCCGTCCTTAATTCCACAAATCCAAGTCATCTGCAGTAATTCCGTAAATCTTCAAAAATCAACACTTGCGAGAGTTTGTCCCTTAACCAGACCATCTAGACCATCGGGTATCACTTTTTGATGTGGTTCATAAGACATGGTAACTAATGTGTTTCACGACGAATATAGCAGACATCCCTTGCCTGCCGTCCTTAATACCGAAAATCAGTGATATCTGCAAGCATTCCGTAACCTTCAAAAATCAACACTTGCGAGCGTTGGTCCCTTAACCAGACCATCTAGACGATAAGGTATCACTTTTTGACGTGGTTCATAAGACATGGTAACTAATGTGTTTCACGACGAATATAGCAGACATCCCTTGCCTGCCGTCCTTAATACTGATAATCCAAGTCATCTGCAGTAATTCCGTAAATCTTCAAAAATCAACACTTACGAGCGTTTGTCCCTTAACCAGACCATCTAGACGATCGAGTATCACTTTTTGATGTGGTTCATAAGACGTGGTTACTAATGTGTTTCACGACATATATAGCAGAAATCCCTTGCCTGCCGTCCTTAATTCCACAAATCCAAGTCATCTGCAGTAATTCCGTAAATCTTCAAAAATCAACACTTGCGAGAGTTTGTCCCTTAACCAGACCATCTAGACCATCGGGTATCACTTTTTGATGTGGTTCATAAAACATGGTAACTAATGTGTTTCACGACGAATATAGCAGACATCCCTTGCCTGCCGTCCTTAATACCGAAAATCAGTGATATCTGCAAGCATTCCGTAACCTTCAAAAATCAACACTTGCGAGCGTTGGTCCCTTAACCAGACCATCTAGACGATAAGGTATCACTTTTTGACGTGGTTCATAAGACAGTGTAATTAATGTGTTTCACGACGAATATAGCAGACATCCCTTGCCTGCCGTCCTTAATACTGATAATCCAAGTCATCTGCAGTAATTCCGTAAATCTTCAAAAATCAACACTTACGAGCGTTTGTCCCTTAACCAGACCATCTAGACGATCGGGTATCACTTTTTGATGTGGTTCATAAGACGTGGTAACTAATGTGTTTCACGACGTATATAGCAGAAATCCCTTGCCTGCCGTCCTTAATACCACAAATCCAAGTCATCTGCAAGCATTCCGTAAGGCTTCAAAAATCGACACTTGCAAGCGTTTGTCCCTTAACCAAACCGTCTAGACGATCGGGAATCACTTTTTGACGTGGTTCATAAGACGTGGTAACTAATGTGTTTCACGACATATACAGCAGAAATCCCTTGCCTGCCGTCCTTAATACCACAAATCCAAGTCATCTGCAGTAATTCCGTAAATCTTCAAAAATCACCACTTACGAGCGTTTGTCCCTTAACCAGCCCATCTAGACGATCGGGTATCACTTTTTGATGTGGTTCATAAGACGTGGTAACTAATATGTGTTTCACGACGTATATAGCAGAAATCCCTTGCCTGCCGTCCTTAATACCACAAATCCAAGTCATCTGCAGTAATTCCGTAAATCTTCAAAAATCAACACTTGCGAGAGTTTGTCCCTTAACCAGACCATCTAGACCATCGGGTATCACTTTTTGATGTGGTTCATAAGACATGGTAACTAATGTGTTTCACGACGAATATAGCAGACATCCCTTGCCTGCCGTCCTTAATACCGAAAATCAGTGATATCTGCAAGCATTCCGTAACCTTCAAAAATCAACACTTGCGAGCGTTGGTCCCTTAACCAGACCATCTAGACGATAAGGTATCACTTTTTGACGTGGTTCATAAGACAGTGTAATTAATGTGTTTCACGACGAATATAGCAGACATCCCTTGCCTGCCGTCCTTAATACTGATAATCCAAGTCATCTGCAGTAATTCCGTAAATCTTCAAAAATCAACACTTACGAGCGTTTGTCCCTTAACCAGACCATCTAGACGATCGGGTATCACTTTTTGATGTGGCTCATAAGACGTGGTAACTAATGTGTTTCACGACGTATATAGCAGAAATCCCTTGCCTGCCGTCCTTAATACTGAAAATCAGTGATATCTGCAAGCATTCCGTAAGCATTAAAAAATCGACACTTGCAAGCGTTTGTCTCTTAACCACACCGTCTAGACGATCGGGTATCACTTTTTGATGTGGCTCATAAGACGTGGTAACTAATGTGTTTCACGACGTATATAGCAGAAATCCGTTGCCTGCCGTCCTTAATACTGAAAATTTGTGATATCTGCAAGCATTTCGTAACCTTCAAAAATTGACACTTGCACGCGTTTGTCCCTTAACCAAACCGTATATACGATCGAGTATCACTTTTTTATGTGGCTCATAAGATGTGGAAGCTAATGTATTTCACGACGTATATAGCAGAAATCCCTTGCCTGCCGTCTAACATACCGAAAATCAGTGATATCTGCAAGCATTCCGTAAGCATTAAAAAATCGACACTTGCAAGCGTTTGTCCCTTAACCAAACCGTCTAGACGATCGGGTATCACTTTTTGATGTGGTTCATAAGACGTGGTTACTAATGTTTTTCACGACATATATAGCAGAAATCCCTTGCCTGCCGTCCTTAATTCCACAAATCCAAGTCATCTGCAGTAATTCCGTAAATCTTCAAAAATCAACACTTGCGAGAGTTTGTCCCTTAACCAGACCATCTAGACCATCGGGTATCACTTTTTGATGTGGTTCATAAGACATGGTAACTAATGTGTTTCACGACGAATATAGCAGACATCCCTTGCCTGCCGTCCTTAATACCGAAAATCAGTGATATCTGCAAGCATTCCGTAACCTTCAAAAATCAACACTTGCGAGCGTTGGTCCCTTAACCAGACCATCTAGACGATAAGGTATCACTTTTTGACGTGGTTCATAAGACATGGTAACTAATGTGTTTCACGACGAATATAGCAGACATCCCTTGCCTGCCGTCCTTAATACTGATAATCCAAGTCATCTGCAGTAATTCCGTAAATCTTCAAAAATCAACACTTACGAGCGTTTGTCCCTTAACCAGACCATCTAGACGATCGAGTATCACTTTTTGATGTGGTTCATAAGACGTGGTAACTAATGTGTTTCACGACGTATATAGCAGAAATCCCTTGCCTGCCGTCCTTAATACCACAAATCCAAGTCATCTGCAAGCATTCCGTAAGGCTTCAAAAATCGACACTTGCAAGCGTTTGTCCCTTAACCAAACCGTCTAGACGATCGGGAATCACTTTTTGACGTGGTTCATAAGACGTGGTAACTAATGTGTTTCACGACATATACAGCAGAAATCCCTTGCCTGCCGTCCTTAATACCACAAATCCAAGTCATCTGCAGTAATTCCGTAAATCTTCAAAAATCAACACTTACGAGCGTTTGTCCCTTAACCAGCCCATCTAGACGATCGGGTATCACTTTTTGATGTGGTTCATAAGACGTGGTAACTAATATGTGTTTCACGACGTATATAGCAGAAATCCCTTGCCTGCCGTCTAACATACCACAAATCCAAGTCATCTGCAAGCATTCCGTAAGGCTTCAAAAATCGACACTTGCATGCGTTTGTCCCTTAACCAAACCGTCTAGACGATCGGGTATCACTTTTTGACGTGGTTCATAAGACGTGGTAACTAATGTGTTTCACGACATATACAGCAGAAATCCCTTGCCTGCCGTCCTTAATACCACAAATCCAAGTCATCTGCAGTAATTCCGTAAATCTTCAAAAATCAACACTTACGAGCGTTTGTCCCTTAACCAGACCATCTAGACGATCGGGTATCACTTTTTGATGTGGTTCATAAGACGTGGTAACTAATGTGTTTCACGACGTATATAGCAGAAATCCCTTGCCTGCCGTCCTTAATACCACAAATCCAAGACATCTGCAGTAATTCCGTAAACCTTCAAAAATCAACACTTGCGAGAATTTGTCCCTTAACCAGACCATCTAGACGATCGGGTATCACTTTTTGATGTGGTTCATAAGACGTGGTAACTGATGTGTTTCACGACGTATATAGCAGAAATCCCTTGCCTGCCGTCCTTAATACCACAAATCCAAGTCATCTGCAAGCATTCCGTAAGGCTTTAAAAATCGACACTTGCAAGCGTTTGTCCCTTAACCAAACCGTCTAGACGATCGGGTATCACTTTTTGATGTGCTTCATAAGACGTGGTAACTAATGTGTTTCACGACGTTTATAGCAGAAATCCCTTGCCTGCCGTCCTTAATACCACAAATCCAAGTCATCTGCAGTAATTCCGTAAATCTTCAAAAATCAACACTTGCGAGAGTTTGTCCCTTAACCAGACCATCTAGACGATCGGGTATCACTTTTTGATGTGGCTCATAAGACGTGGTAACTAATGTGTTTCACGACGTATAAAGCAGAAATCCCTTGCCTGCCGTCCTTAATACTGAAAATCAGTGATATCTGCAAGCATTCCGTAAGCATTAAAAAATCGACACTTGCAAGCGTTTGTCTCTTAACCACACCGTCTAGACGATCGGGTATCACTTTTTGATGTGGCTCATAAGACGTGGTAACTAATGTGTTTCACGACGTATATAGCAGAAATCCGTTGCCTGCCGTCCTTAATACTGAAAATTTGTGATATCTGCAAGCATTTCGTAACCTTCAAAAATTGACACTTGCACGCGTTTGTCCCTTAACCAAACCGTATATACGATCGGGTATCACTTTTTTATGTGGCTCATAAGATGTGGAAGCTAATGTATTTCACGACGTATATAGCAGAAATCCCTTGCCTGCCGTCTAACATACCGAAAATCAGTGATATCTGCAAGCATTCCGTAAGCATTAAAAAATCGACACTTGCAAGCGTTTGTCCCTTAACCAAACCGTCTAGACGATCGGGTATCACTTTTTGATGTGGTTCATAAGACGTAGTTACTAATGTGTTTCACGACATATATAGCAGAAATCCCTTGCCTGCCGTCCTTAATTCCACAAATCCAAGTCATCTGCAGTAATTCCGTAAATCTTCAAAAATCAACACTTGCGAGAGTTTGTCCCTTAACCAGACCATCTAGACCATCGGGTATCACTTTTTGATGTGGTTCATAAGACATGGTAACTAATGTGTTTCACGACGAATATAGCAGACATCCCTTGCCTGCCGTCCTTAATACCGAAAATCAGTGATATCTGCAAGCATTCCGTAACCTTCAAAAATCAACACTTGCGAGCGTTGGTCCCTTAACCAGACCATCTAGACGATAAGGTATCACTTTTTGACGTGGTTCATAAGACAGTGTAATTAATGTGTTTCACGACGAATTTAGCAGACATCCCTTGCCTGCCGTCCTTAATACTGATAATCCAAGTCATCTGCAGTAATTCCGTAAATCTTCAAAAATCAACACTTACGAGCGTTTGTCCCTTAACCAGACCATCTAGACGATCGGGTATCACTTTTTGATGTGGTTCATAAGACGTGGTAACTAATGTGTTTCACGACGTATATAGCAGAAATCCCTTGCCTGCCGTCCTTAATACCACAAATCCAAGTCATCTGCAAGCATTCCGTAAGGCTTCAAAAATCGACACTTGCAAGCGTTTGTCCCTTAACCAAACCGTCTAGACGATCGGGAATCACTTTTTGACGTGGTTCATAAGACGTGGTAACTAATGTGTTTCACGACATATACAGCAGAAATCCCTTGCCTGCCGTCCTTAATACCACAAATCCAAGTCATCTGCAGTAATTCCGTAAATCTTCAAAAATCAACACTTACGAGCGTTTGTCCCTTAACCAGCCCATCTAGACGATCGGGTATCACTTTTTGATGTGGTTCATAAGACGTGGTAACTAATATGTGTTTCACGACGTATATAGCAGAAATCCCTTGCCTGCCGTCCTTAATACCACAAATCCAAGTCATCTGCAAGCATTCCGTAAGGCTTCAAAAATCGACACTTGCAAGCGTTTGTCCCTTAACCAAACCGTCTAGACGATCGGGTATCACTTTTTGACGTGGTTCATAAGACGTGGTAACTAATGTGTTTCACGACGTATATAGCAGAAATCCCTTGCCTGCCGTCCTTAATACCACAAATCCAAGTCATCTGCAAGCATTCCGTAAGGCTTCAAAAATCGACACTTGCAAGCGTTTGTCCCTTAACCAAACCGTCTAGACGATCGGGTATCACTTTTTGACGTGGTTCATAAGACGTGGTAACTAATGTGTTTCACGACATATACAGCAGAAATCCCTTGCCTGCCGTCCTTAATACCACAAATCCAAGTCATCTGCAGTAATTCCGTAAATCTTCAAAAATCAACACTTACGAGCGTTTGTCCCTTAACCAGACCATCTAGACGATCGGGTATCACTTTTTGATGTGGCTCATAAGACGTGGTAACTAATGTGTTTCACGACGTATATAGCAGAAATCCCTTGCCTGCCGTCCTTAATACTGAAAATCAGTGATATCTGCAAGCATTCCGTAAGCATTAAAAAATCGACACTTGCAAGCGTTTGTCTCTTAACCACGCCGTCTAGACGATCGGGTATCACTTTTTGATGTGGCTCATAAGACGTGGTAACTAATGTGTTTCACGACGTATATAGCAGAAATCCGTTGCCTGCCGTCCTTAATACTGAAAATTTGTGATATCTGCAAGCATTTCGTAACCTTCAAAAATTGACACTTGCACGCGTTTGTCCCTTAACCAAACCGTATATACGATCGGGTATCACTTTTTTATGTGGCTCATAAGATGTGAAAGCTAATGTATTTCACGACGTATATAGCAGAAATCCCTTGCCTGCCGTCTAACATACCGAAAATCAGTGATATCTGCAAGCATTCCGTAAGCATTAAAAAATCGACACTTGCAAGCGTTTGTCCCTTAACCAAACCGTCTAGACGATCGGGTATCACTTTTTGATGTGGTTCATAAGACGTGGTTACTAATGTTTTTCACGACATATATAGCAGAAATCCCTTGCCTGCCGTCCTTAATTCCACAAATCCAAGTCATCTGCAGTTATTCCGTAAATCTTCAAAAATCAACACTTCCGAGAGTTTGTCCCTTAACCAGACCATCTAGACCATCGGGTATCACTTTTTGATGTGGTTCATAAGACATGGTAACTAATGTGTTTCACGACGAATATAGCAGACATCCCTTGCCTGCCGTCCTTAATACCGAAAATCAGTGATATCTGCAAGCATTCCGTAACCTTCAAAAATCAACACTTGCGAGCGTTGGTCCCTTAACCAGACCATCTAGACGATAAGGTATCACTTTTTGACGTGGTTCATAAGACATGGTAACTAATGTGTTTCACGACGAATATAGCAGACATCCCTTGCCTGCCGTCCTTAATACTGATAATCCAAGTCATCTGCAGTAATTCCGTAAATCTTCAAAAATCAACACTTACGAGCGTTTGTCCCTTAACCAGACCATCTAGACGATCGAGTATCACTTTTTGATGTGGTTCATAAGACGTGGTAACTAATGTGTTTCACGACGTATATAGCAGAAATCCCTTGCCTGCCGTCCTTAATACCACAAATCCAAGTCATCTGCAAGCATTCCGTAAGGCTTCAAAAATCGACACTTGCAAGCGTTTGTCCCTTAACCAAACCGTCTAGACGATCGGGAATCACTTTTTGACGTGGTTCATAAGACGTGGTAACTAATGTGTTTTACGACATATACAGCAGAAATCCCTTGCCTGCCGTCCTTAATACCACAAATCCAAGTCATCTGCAGTAATTCCGTAAATCTTCAAAAATCAACACTTACGAGCGTTTGTCCCTTAACCAGCCCATCTAGACGATCGGGTATCACTTTTTGATGTGGTTCATAAGACGTGGTAACTAATATGTGTTTCACGACGTATATAGCAGAAATCCCTTGCCTGCCGTCCTTAATACCACAAATCCAAGTCATCTGCAAGCATTCCGTAAGGCTTCAAAAATCGACACTTGCATGCGTTTGTCCCTTAACCAAACCGTCTAGACGATCGGGTATCACTTTTTGACGTGGTTCCTAAGACGTGGTAACTAATGTGTTTCACGACATATACAGCAGAAATCCCTTGCCTGCCGTCCTTAATACCACAAATCCAAGTCATCTGCAGTAATTCCGTAAATCTTCAAAAATCAACACTTACGAGCGTTTGTCCCTTAACCAGACCATCTAGACGATCGGGTATCACTTTTTGATGTGGTTCATAAGACGTGGTAACTAATGTGTTTCACGACGTATATAGCAGAAATCCCTTGCCTGCCGTCCTTAATACCACAAATCCAAGACATCTGCAGTAATTCCGTAAACCTTCAAAAATCAACACTTGCGAGAATTTGTCCCTTAACCAGACCATCTAGACGATCGGGTATCACTTTTTGATGTGGTTCATAAGACGTGGTAACTGATGTGTTTCACGACGTATATAGCAGAAATCCCTTGCCTGCCGTCCTTAATACCACAAATCCAAGTCATCTGCAAGCATTCCGTAAGGCTTCAAAAATCGACACTTGCAAGCGTTTGTCCCTTAACCAAACCGTCTAGACGATCGGGTATCACTTTTTGACGTGGTTCATAAGACGTGGTAACTAATGTGTTTCACGATTCACGACATATACAGCAGAAATCCCTTGCCTGCCGTCCTTAATACCACAAATCCAAGTCATCTGCAGTAATTCCGTAAATCTTCAAAAATCAACACTTACGAGCGTTTGTCCCTTAACCAGACCATCTAGACGATCGGGTATCACTTTTTGATGTGGTTCATAAGACGTGGTAACTAAATGTGTTTCACGACGTATATAGCAGAAATCCCTTGCCTGCCGTCCTTAATACCACAAATCCAAGTCATCTGCAAGCATTCCGTAAGGCTTCAAAAATCGACACTTGCAAGCGTTTGTCCCTTAACCAAACCGTCTAGACGATCGGGTATCACTTTTTGACGTGGTTCATAAGACGTGGTAACTAATGTGTTTTACGACGTATATAGCAGAAATCCCTTGCCTGCCGTCCTTAATACCACAAATCCAAGTCATCAGTAATTCCGTAAATCTTCAAAAATCAACACTTGCGAGCGTTTGTCCCTTAACCAGACCATCTAGACGATCGGGTATCACTTTTTGAAGTGGTTTACTATATGCTTTATTTAATGGGTTTTAGGATGTAAATAGCAGTAATCTCTTGCCTGCCGTCTAACATATGGAAACTTAGTGACATCTGCAAGCATTCCGTAAATCTTCAATAATGGACATTGCAAGAGTTTGTCCCTTAACCAAACCATCTACCCTACTCGCAGTGTGTGGTTTAGTTTTATGGACGTTTGACTTTATGTTTCATGACGTATACACTAGGAATCTCTTCTTTTTGCCGTTTTAAACACCGATATTCAATAAAAATTCAAGTGCGCAGAGAAATCGTAATGTTTGCAATTTTACCTCACGTTACTTCTTAAAACGATTTATTGTGTTACAGTACTTGCAGCTGCAATATTTTACAAAACTTTTTATTATCATACCTTTCAAATATTACATTTCTGCAGAAATAACCAATTGCGAACATGGCTGCTAAAGTTGTGAATTTAGCGGCCAAATTATAATTACGATATTTTTGTGAATATTGCTTATTATGACCGAGTACCTATCGTTTATTAACAATACTATGAGATAAAGTGAATTTATCAGTATTTAGAAAGCCTTTATTACGAAACCAATCATGACTTCTTAATTTGGTCAGGTTATCGTTGGCTGCTAACTTTGGCCGCTAACTTCACACCGGTATTGTAACTAACAAAAACATGTTTTTTCATCATCTAAAATAAAAACTTTGGTGTCTCTTTAAAAACCTGGCTCAACCTGTTTCAAGCAAAAGCTGACTAGTTGGTCTAATACTTTTAAACGTGCTTGCGAAGACTGTATACATTGTTAACGATAATTTATGTAAATACCACGTTTGTGACGGAATAGGACCGTGGCGTAAGTGTAAGGCTGATGGAAAAGTCCAGTGCGTTCTCAGAATGACTAATTATAGACTCGTACAAAGTTGCAATATTTACCGCAGATCTAAGCACATAATACTTGTAGGTTGTACTAAAATACGGCGAACAAAGACATTGTATTGATACATTCCTAGTATCTTTAAACCTAGCGTTAAACGCATTAGACGGCATGCCAATGTTATATGTTATCCACTATACGCGTAGCATAGCATAGTTAGTATTACCTATACGCACGTTTACTCACCCACCACCGAACAGACGTGCGGTTTCATTCTAATAGATTTTATCAAAACTTGAAAAAACAAAGAATAATTGCAAAAATGTCTAAGAGGCTGATCGCCTGCAACGGAGACCAAAGAGCTGGCAGACTTCTCGCACAGCGAATACTAATACTCATACTCACAGCGGGCAAATGCTGCCAGCATCTTGAGCTCAATGCCGCAGGGGAGTACGTTTTTAGATTTATTTTAGTTTTAGTTCAATTAATTTATCTTGTAATAAATTTATATTTTTATGTTTAAATAGTTAGTATTCATTTTTCTCTATGGCCGCATGTAAATTATACATACACACACACACACAAATCACGTCTTTATCCCTTACGGGGTAGACAGAGCCTAAGGTAACAGGTACCTACAGGCCACATCTAGCAAGATTGTGGGCGTATAGGTGGAAAGTGGAATCAAAATAGTGATGGGTTGCTAGCCTCATCGCCTATAACATGATTCCTATTATAATCGCCCATTCCCTCGATGGGCTTTTACCATCTGCGCGGGTAGACCCCATCTGCGGGGGATGTAAATTATACTTTCTAAATATCGATATTGTTTAATAAATAAATGTAGGTACGTTGATAACTTGACTCATTGCAAAAAAAACATTATGTCTATTTTTTATGTCTATTCGTACACTGCCCAGGCTATTCAATCGTGGAACTCCTTACCAATCGATTTAAGGCGCGCTAAGTCATCTTACTCATCTTGCACTTGCGCATGAGTGTTATCATTACTTTTTTATTTATTTCTGGGTATCTATCTATTAATGTACTATTGGTATTATTAATGTATAGTTCACTGTGGAACCCTGTCATAGCAAGTGGCATATCGACATACCGTACATAGCCTTTTAAGCGAAAGAAATATCTAATCGTGTTTTTGTCTATGAAACCGTATCTGTTTTCTGTATTGTTTTTTTATGTGGTGTTCAATAAAGAGACATTTTATTTATTGTACTGCATTGTAAGATTTCAAATCAGATTCCTCATGTGTGACCATATGGTTTGTCCGCACAGAAAAGTCTCAAGACAAACTTTGATACATTTGTGTCGCGAGAATACTTAACAAGTTTTTTTACTTTTAGTTCAAGTGGATAAAATACTTTTATCAATACAAATGCGTTTTTGGATCATTGAATCATATTAACCTCCGATACCATTGTTTTGATGCAAATCGTGTTCATGCTAACTAGAAGCAAGCGCAAACGAAATTGCGGTGTTACGGTAAATTGGCATTATTCATTTAAAATGTACATACTTTTTTATCAGATTTAGACTATTTTGGGATTTTGTTACTCAGAATCACGTGTTCTATTGATTTTAATGGTTCCAATACACTAGGATAGTTGGCCATCTTTTTAATTATTAATATATACTGCTACTTTTGCGCTTGACCCACCCATGCCCATCGAGGCAATGGGCGAAAGTCTTAGGAATCATGTTATAGGCGATGCGGCTAACAACCCATCACTATTTTGATACCCTTTCCACCTATACGCCCTTAATCACGCTAAACGTGGCCTTAAGGTTTTGTTACCTTAGGCTCTGTCTACCCCGTAAGGGATAAAGACGTGATATATGTATGTGCTTGACTGTACTTTGGTACGTTATTATGGAATTTACACAAAGGACAATGCTTAGGTGTCATTTAATAAGTTTAATTAAAAATTTACTTAACAGTAAATCGACGGGGAAGAACAAGATCTATCTTACAAATTTTAAGTATTCTAGTTTGAATTCTATTGAGAGAACCAATAGCTCCTATCTTACATTAATCCGAGATTACAAGATAGGAGATCTTGGTTCTTCACCATCGAAATGCGATACGCGATTAGCTGCTGCCTGCAACTTCGTCTGCAAAAAAATAATTTATCGCTATCCCGTGGGAACTATGCAATTTTTCGGGATAAAAAATAGCCTATCCCGTTAAACATGCAAAACTTGCGTTAACATTGCTGAAACTCACATATGGGGGCTTGTAAGTTTCATTTGCAAGGTTGCAACGTTCTAGCAACGTTTGAGAAATATTGATGCAAAGCTCTAACGGCTCCGCTGTATATATACCCTGTAAGTTTCATAGACCTGATCACTAGAACTTTACACAACTTTCAAATGCAACTTTGCTCAAATGTTTCAATTGTAACTTTTAATAAATTATAATTTCTATATGTCTACAACGTCACATATGCAACTTGCAGAAAACTTTCATTTAATTAGTTGTGGCAAAGTTACATTTGTAACATAGAGGTAACTTGAGCAATTAATGTTGCTATAACAACCGCATATGTAACTTGCAGGAAACTTTCATTCAATAAGTTGTGGCATTTACATTTGTAACATTAACGTAATTTGTGCAATTAATGTTGCTGTAACGCTGGTACGGGTCGCGCAGGGAACAGTTGCGGGGAGGTCCGTTGGACGGAGTGTCGATACACGGTTGTTGTGTTCAGAAGTTATATTTTAAGAAAAGATATAAATGAACGTGCCCTTAACAGTGGGCTAATTTTAAAGCGCAAAAAATACAGGTGTAATGGCCCGAGGAAGCGACCGCCAATGCGATACGGCAACCCGTGCACACACCTGCAGAGTCTGATAGACCGGGCCCGTTAACGTCCTAACGAATTAGAAGCAGTAACGTGCACACTAGGCTATTCAAACCCGCTCCTATGTCTGTTACAAGATAATCTTATAAAATCATCTCGGGTATATAATGGACGCTCGGTCAACCAAACGATAGCGCGATGTAACTTGCGCGCAGCGCCATCTGTTGGCGTATTTCGTAAGCTCAGTTGCTGTTGGCCTTAATACTTATCGTTTCTGTGTCGGCCATACGATACCGCGTTCTATTGCGCGCGGCGCCCTCTAGCGGGTTATCTTAAAAATAATGACGTCATGCTACATTGCTATAATAACGCACATGTAATTTGTACGAAACTTTCATTCAATTAGTTATGGCAGTTACATTTGTAACATAAAGGTAACTTCTTGTGCAATTAATGTTGCTATCTTCGCCTGGATTTTGACACTTTTTCCAAAATATCTTTCAAATTTGAAAGCATTTTACTCCATTGTGTTATGGCAATAAAACGTTTTTTAGTACTCCTGGCTTTGTTTCATTTAGGAGAAGGTTTTGGTATTTTAACAGACTTCATGAAAATGATGTTCTCAGTTCCATTTTTCAGTTTAGAAAATATACATTCTAAGATGTAATTTAATTCAATGATGATATTGAATGTTTCAATAATTTCAGTTTGCAAGGTACCTGCAGTGTCTATAGTGTTATTCCACAGCAACATTGAATCTGTGACGTTTATGATACCTCAAATTTTATATGTTGCAAAACGAATATTGCTGCAATAATAACACCATAAGTTTCAGATAACTTTGACTGCAAATTGCCTGTAATGTTTTTTATGAAAGTTTCAACAACGTATAAAATGTGTCGTTGAAGCAACATTAAAATACTTATATTTCAAAATGTAAATTGCTGCAATAATCATATTGAAAGTTACAATAAGTTCTGTTTACGAGGTAACTGCAATGTCTATAATGTTATTTCATAGCAACATTGAAACTGTGACGTTTTTGGTACTTTTAATTTTATAGGTTGCAAAAAGTATATTGCTGCAATAATATTGTGAAACATTTCAATAAGTTTAGTTTGCAACGTAATAGCAATGTTCCGTGATGCATGTTGTTAAATATAGATTGCTGCAACGTTTCATCTGCAATGTTATAAAATAACATCGTAGCAATTTAATAACTGAATATTATAATAAGTTAATACAGCAATGTTACTTGAAAGTTAAGTAATAAACTTTCATATGTAATGTTGATATAACATCAATCGCAACATTTTTGAAAGTTTCAATGAACATGTTTAATTAAAATTACAGCAATGTTTACATGACCTTTCTTTAGAAACGTTCAAATGGTAAGTCTGTCAACTTGCTAGAAAGGTCCTGTAAGTTTCATGTTCAGTGGGATGTGTTAATCTAGGGTATCAGCTATCTCCGTTTCAAATTTTATCCAAATCCATTCAGTAGTTTTTACGTGAAAGAGTAACAAACATCCATCCATCCACCCATACTTACAAACTTTCGCGTTTATAATATTAGTAGTATAAGCATGCGTTACTGAGCACTTAATCTAAATAGTATTACCAAGGCAGGACAAAGCAAAAACCACTCATCAAAGGCCAGGTTTTTAATATCTAATAAATAGAGATAGATGTTCCGTTAGCTTATTAGAGCGTTTTCATTAAAAGTTGTTCTCTCAACATTTGTCTAGGATTTTTTTTACGGGTTTCTACTCAGAATCACGAGCACTATCGATTTTAATAATAGAAAAAAAGCGTCCCAAGATTGCCATTTCCATTCCACCACTTCAGTCATACAAATTTGTATGACGGTAACGGAATGGAACGAAACTTCAGGTCACAAAATGTATGGAAAATGTTAAGAGTACCTACTTACAACGAACAAAATGAAAATGCTCATTATCGTAAAACGTCTAAAACTTACGCACAATTTCATTATGGTTTGCTAAGAACTCAAGCCCGCAAGTTGTTTTAAACGCTATTTTTATTAAATACCTACAAGTAATAAAAATAGGCAAACATAAAGTTAACACAAACAATGGTTTTTACACGTGTATTCTTACTTCCTTGTATTAAATTTGACGTTTAGCGGTACTGTTGAGTACCTAGTGTTTTTGTCAAAACCGCCATTTCTCAGTGACGAGTTAAACACGACGGGTTCAAACATAAGTCCTTGCCCTCTATAACCGACATTACGTTTTATCCATTGCCTTAGAATACGTGCACTGTCAAAGCAAATGGAAAACTGTATTTTTTCGTGCGTGCTTGGAATAATGCACATTATTTACATAATTTTGTTACGAAAACCGTGTTTTGAGATCTCGTGATAGCCTCGCTGGTTTGATGGAATGGCTTTGTAAACGCATTGGAGCTGTATTGCCTTTATATTTTTAAAGGCGTTTGAGAAAGATAGATAAAATAAGGAATATATACGAGTAAGGAATAGGTAGATAATAAAAGTTTTGCAAGTCAAAAAAAACAATTCACAGAAAGGTAATATTATAATGAAATGTTGAGCCCCTGCAATGTTGTAATATAATGCTAATACCAGCTTATGTTAGTTTAAATAATGGCAGTTCGCACCTTGACTCCGGTTTACCTGACTTCTTACGTTAATTGCCGGCAATTTACCGCGATCTGCGAATTACCCTCCTATACTTTTGACATGGATCGTGGCCTATTACACAAGCCACAAGCCACTAGGCAGGCCTTCTCTGATTGTCCAGACCAACAGACAATTTGAAATTCTTGTGCATCCTCAAGAGATTTCGTTCCATGTTTATAGTGGGACACGAAATGCTTGGTGCACGGCGTGCAGTATGGTTTACTACGAGTAATAAAACTACATAGTTTTAGGTATGCCACACAAAAAGGGTCCAAACGAATTGAATTGTGTCCGTACTACTTTCCTACCACGATTCGTACGTACAGTAAACAACTTTAATTGTTGAGTCACTATGGAACTCTGTCATATTTGACATTGCGTAACGTGTTTTAAACACTAACAAGCAATTATATCACTATAACAACATTCCATGTATGCTCGACAGTTAAGGTTATTGACCGTACCATATTAGACTCCAAGCCAGTGAAATTCTATCTCTCTCTTAAAGTTTGAGCTTAAGATACAGAATTTATTATCTTGCGATCACTACAAGGGACATCATCGCGCTAACTAGTATTTGAAAGCGATGGACATTTGTTATGTAGAATTGAGGGTGAGATTGAAACGATAAAAGCTGCTGACGAATGTTCTTAAATCTTATGATGACTGTATTGTTTCTAGGTTCTAAACTCATTCTTCGCGGCATCACAGGGGAGTTCAAGTCGGGGCAGTTGACAGCCATTCTCGGGCCATCGGGCGCCGGAAAGAGCACTCTACTCAACATACTAGCTGGATACAAGTACGTATACAGTAATCACTATATATGTACATTGCTAACTTCGAATAAATCAGTAAAAATAATTTCTTCATTATATCTTTCTTCCGCATTTTATTTCATTTTTATGAATCTAGCTGATTCTTCTTCTGTTAAGTCTTGAGCATTACTTTTGTTCGCAGAGTAATAGGTGCCGGTGGTCAAATATGCACGAACAGCGAGCCACGGGACTTGCGACAGTTTCGGAAGCTGTCGCGGTACATCATGCAGGAAGACTTGTTGCAGCCGCTCATCACGATCCAAGAGGCCATGGTCATCGCGGCAGATCTCAAACTGGGAACAGGCCTGAGCAGAAGGAAGAAAGGCGTAATCGTGAGTAACATATTCGTTAAGTGACAGGGGTGGTCTGTCTGTTTCTTCTTAGTTCTATTGTACATAAAAAGATAAATGTATATAAATGAAATACCTACCTTATTTTTTATAACACGGAACTAAACTACCTAAAGAAAACAATACACATGTTTACGTAGTGTCATATGAAGTGACTTTTGTTGATTGCAAATAATAGTCAAGTTTCGAGGTACAATGACACGGAAATTATTCTTCCATCATTAATTTGGTTCACTGTCAAAATTATGCTTAATTACTTTGGTACTTACCTACCTGTTAGTAGAAATGACAATGCCTTTAGTTTTTTTACCATTTTTACCTACTAGTGTTTTACATTTATTCTGTAGAACAATAGTAGGTGGTTAGGTGTAAATTGACTGGCAGTTTTTTTGGCCACCCCTCTAGTTGGTCTTTACATGCTCCAACATTGGCGGGACCTCCATGATATTGTTGGAACTATACCTACCTATACACCCTTAAAATGCAAATTTTGGCCGTAAACTGACCTGTGTAAGTTTTCCAATAAGTGAAGTTGTCGTTTTGCTGAAATGTATTTATTTACCGACAACCGACGAGCATATATGAGATTGATTGATGAATGTGGATAAAGCGAAAGAGGTATCCCAGATAGATACGTTAGCAAGTGGAACAAAGTAGTCTCTACCTACCCCTGTGGGAAAGAGGCGCGACGGCATGTATGTATGTATGTATCAATTTACAAGACACTTAAAAAAAATAACTACAAATAAATATAAATATACAATACAAATAAACATACAATTGCTGATATACTTTCGAATGTTACTGAACTTTCGAATGTTTATCCAAAGTTGCATTTTTTTAACCTTTTTCACATGAGCCTTTCATATTTTGTTTAGTACAAAATGTGTATTACATGTTTTGTGGACAGGTAGAGGAAATTATCCAGTTGCTGCGCCTGGGCAACGCACGCAACACGGAAACAGAGCGTCTATCAGGAGGCGAGCGCAAGCGCCTGTCGATTGCACTCGAGCTGCTCAACAACCCGCCTGTCATCTTTCTCGATGAACCTACCACGTAAGCTCGTTTAAAATTCTATTGACTCCTCTAATAGTGATGATACTATAATCTCACTCGATAACCATGAGCAGTAACATTAATATTCCGGCGTAAAGATTAAGACTGTTGAGGAAATTATTGGCAAAAATGACGCTCTTTTTATACATTTTGGCTGGCAATGAAACGAATATCTGGTGCTGTAGGTTGCAGGTGTCTCTAGGTAGTTGGATCATTTACTATGCGACTTTCCTGCACTGGTGACCGTAGTCGTTGCATTGCACGTTTCGTATGACACTATATCCACTACACTTCAGAATGATAAGATGTATCCTCAACCTTATTCCTCAGAGGCCTGGATGACGTAGCTTCATCAACATGTGTGTCATTGCTGAAGCGAGTGGCTCGCGGTGGCCGCACTGTCGTCTGCTCTCTCCACACACCCTCAGCACGGTTGTTCGCAGAGTTTGACCACGTCTATGTGGTCGCAGACGGCCGTTGCGCCTTCCAGGGAACGTCTGCTGGCGTAGTGCCCTTCCTCAATGAGTTGCAGCTTATTTGTCCTACGACTTACAACCCTGCTGATTTTGGTGAGTGTAACTGTCACACTAAAAAATATAATAGTTCTGAATGTGCGTGAGATTAAAAAAATTCGCTGTAGTAAGAAAAATAAATTTTAAGTCATGTCCTTAAATTTCAGTGATCGAAGTGTCGAGTGGTGAATATGGTTCCCATGCAGACCGGATGGTAGCAGCAGTAGACAATGGCAGAAACCAGCGGTGGCGAGACTACGCAATCGAAGATCAGGTTCATGAGGAGGTAGAGATTGAAGAGATTGAACAGCTGAACACTGGAGGTGTGGAGGAGCATTGCTATAAGTACAGCACCTCGTCGTGCCAACAGTTCAGCATATTGCTAAAAAGAATGCTGCTGCAAAGTGTTCGAAATCGAGTAAGGAGCATTTTATTTAAAACTTTGTCTGTGCTTGATGTAGACAAAGGTATTTTAATAGTATAATGCACACAACAGTAAATGAATACGTAAGCTTTAAATAAAAACTGCAAGTGTTTATTGCACAGTTCCAGATCGTCAGATTCACCTTTGCTCATTAAATTACAAATGGTACAATACAAGACATCAAATATGATAGATTGCATACTTTGTAAAGGTTAACGAGGTCTAAAGTAAATACACTAGCTAGGTACATGTCAGTGAGCTGCGATATTTACTTTAGTGCATTGGTCAATTTAAATAAGAATACACGAAGGTAAATATTATGTATTTTTAATAACATGCTCGCCCAAGCACTTAAAAGAGCAAAAAAATTAGGTTTCGTTTAATTTTTCATTTTTATTTATTTATTTATTGAGGTGTTCTACAGCTTTACAATAATACTTATTCTAGTTTGCAACGCCAATCTTAAGGCCAATAACAGAGCTTCCTAAGTAGTAGATACAAACAGGCCTGGGTGGCATAATAGAATTTGAAATAAAAAAAATAATACAAATTTATTTACTGATTTATTTATTGATTTTAAGACATTTTATTTTTCACTTAATATTTTATTTTGTAAATTCTATTATGAATGCAAGTCTGGAATAAAAACATTTCATTTCATTTCATTTTCATTTCATTTCATTTTCATTTCATTTCATTTCAAAAATGCTTAGAAAAAGGAAAAGAGAAATAAAAAAAAGTTTACCCTGAACTAGTAATATAATTGAGATTTTTGTTGTTTACTGTATCCATACCTACTCGTATACGTTCGAAGATGAATTAAAATTATATATGATTCATAATGACTACTTCCAAAATTTCGTACGATTTACAACTGAAGCAGAAAAAATGGATTAGGTACCCATTTGCTTCGGTTACATAGATTACGTAAACCGCAATCCATGTTTTGTAATTTCAGGGATACCTACAGCTACGGGTGTGTCTCCACCTGGCCTTGGGCCTCCTCATAGGGTTGACCTTTAGCCGGATGGGCTATGATGCTTCTAAGACCATCTTCAATTTCGGCTTCTGCTATGCCTGCATCATCGCCATGTTTTATATCCCAATGATGCCTGTGCTCTTAGCTTGTAAGTGTGTTATTCCTGATATCTTATGTATTAGATTACTATGTTGCTGTCTCTATTTTTTTACTACAAAAGAGACAGCGACGGCCTAATATCTAAAACTTAAGGTAGGTTTTAGAGAGTGATGCTGGAATAGGCCTTTAACCTAATATTTCATGCGGTTTGAAAAACCTGAGGCCTGATAGTTGGTAGTATAAGGATTGCGTTAAAGCCCTATAAAATTTTGAAATAAATCTACTATGAGAAAGTTCTGTACTGATATAAACTGATGCTGAGATCACTCACATTTATATCTTTGCTACCGATGTCCTATAGTTCCTTTAAGCGCACCTTGACTAAAAATTATGGATACGTCTGAAACAGCAGGGATGAGGGATCAACTACAAAAACTTTATCGTGATTAACACAAATGACTTGTATTTTATTATATAATTAATAATTAATAATTTTACATGTAAATTGTTTGCCGCGATTTCCCATCAATTCTTTGCGCTTTCACAGACTTATTCGTCTTTTTCCAGTTCCAACAGAAATACAACTAGTAAAGCGAGAATATTTCAATCGCTGGTACGGACTCAAGCCTTACTACGCCGCGCTCGTAGTATCAAGAACACCAGCCACGATCTTCTTTAGTCTCATGTACATTTGCATCACGTACCCCCTCACTTCACAACCCATGGAGTTGCCAAGGATACTGATGTTCACAACGATCTGTTTAGTGACAGCTCTCATCTCCGAGTCGATGGGCACCGTGATATCTTCCACGCTGAGTGTTGTGGTAAGTTGATCAAGACAAAATGCCATCGTTTCCAGTTCCATTCCAAAAGACGAAGAAATCTCTTTTAGTAGTAGTATTTCTTACTAATAACATACTTTTATTTGAACCTATGAGCATTGGGTGGGAGGATATAACGGACTTAACGTTTTTTTTAAATTTAAATATTGCTACGGCCAGGTGTACTATCTTGACTTTATTAACCTCTGTTTTATCTTTCTAGAACTCTGTATTCCTGGGCCCAGCCCTAAGTGTTCCACTAATGCTGCTAGCAGTATACGGGATCGGTAGTGGCGACGTGCCACCTCCTCTAATCTGGCGACTGGCACGGGCCTGTTCGTTCATGCGCTATGGCATTGAGGGTCTGGTCGCCGCCATATATGGACCTCCGAGGGAAGACCTCATCTGTCCTGATCATGTGGACTATTGCGAGTTTAAGAATGTCGCGTAAGTTGAAGATTTTGACTGATGAACTTTGATGATAATAAAATAGCTGAAGATTGGCGACATTCTTAATTTACGTACCTACTCTAACTATAGACCCAGGCCTATCACAGATAAAATTTACACAAATTGATATACTATTAGTATTACTCACCAACGGAGAAAAAGAAAAATGACAAAAAAGGTTTGTTTGATTAAAAAACTGGTCTACTTATTGTTCTAATTCTTTACTTCTTTCTTTTCAGATACTTCGTGAACCTAATGGGCATGTCAGGAGTCTCTTTCTGGGTCGACTTCGGTGTGTTAGTGTTAATGTTGTTAGCTATGAACATGGCTGGTTACTACTTACTGCGGCAGCGGTTATCGCCAAACTATGCATTCCGAGCGATTAAGGTTATAGGTAGATTTATTAAAAGTAAGATGAGCATGTCACCATATTAATTGCTAAGGGGTACTTATGTTAAGAAGCTAGGTGGATTTTGTGATACGTAGATATTTTGCGTAAGGGTTTTTGACATGCAAAATTTAATGACAGTGCGCTTGTAACCATGCCCTTATAACTAAGCAATGTGCAATAATACATATAAGTGACATGAGGGAATTAAAATATATATTTTTAATTTTCATAAATTGTGATAAGTACATAATTTAAGAACGGTGTGCCAAAGACCAAATCAATCTCAGTGATCAATACCGGTTCAAATACAATGTTTTAATTAACACTTTGAACATAAGTAACAGTTTTGCTATCGTAGAAAGTTACAACACTTTTCAATCCAGGCAATTTTTCGATCATTTAAGTTCTGGACTGTCTTATAGCAGTTTGAAACGTCAGGGCAGGTAAAGTAAGTATTAGGTAATATACATTAAAATTTAATCTCTATATACCGTAAAAAACTATCTCAATATAGTAATTAATTGTGAGTTAGTATCCACGAAAAATAGTAAACATGGTTTGACTATCGATCCGATTTGGGGCGCCCATTCCCACACTTAATTATGTCAAATAATCACCATACAGAAGTGCGTACGTGGTCCAAATTGGTGCAAAGTGTAGATGGAACTATTAAATTGTATAAGCACGAGCATTGAAAGTGAAGCTACGAATCCACAGTTTTTCACGTTTTTGGCAACTGTGCAACGTTTACAATTATTTCGTTTCAATTTATTGAGTGAACAGTGACGGAGCGTCATATATTGCCATCATGATGTACCTAACATTACGACAGCCACGTGACAAGGTCGAATGAAACTCGAGTAGCGTACTTAGACCATCGCCTAAAATTTTTGTTTGATGCTGATCAGTTTTGCTGTAATGCTAATAACAATAACGCTAACGGACGTGGCTGAGTAATGCGGAAATTGGGTGCGCATAGTACCTAAATTATGAAATTTGTGCAATACCTTAATACTTTTATACCTACTTGAGTACTTTAATTTGAATTGATGTGACTCATTATGTTATTAACCCCTCCTCGTATTTCAAAAGGTAAAAAAAAACCTACATTCTACTCTCATTTGATTCAAATAATACGTATCACCAATCTAAAAGATTCAAATAAAAATAGAAAAAGATTGCCTTAAATTTTGCACTGATCAGTGCTTAAGCATTCGAAGGGTTAATGACAATGTATTTTACTTTTGTTTTCAATTAAGTCGAAGTTGCCGACCTACTTTCTAAAAATTCAAAACGGTTGTAAATATGTACAATGTTACTTAGATTCTGTGATAGATCGAAGGTTTCGTAAGCTGTGTTCGTTGTGCCTGCTGAAAGGTCCACTATTGTACGAAATACTTTATTTATGCCGAAAATCAGTTTAAATTAGATAATACCTACTTGATTTTGTATCGCCAGTTATTTATTTGTTTTTACAGAAAAGGTACCTACTTGCAAAGTGATTAGATTGTTAACCTTTTATACTTAAGAAATAAAAAACATTATTCGTCAAACGTTTTCTTTTATTTTTGAAAAATCTCTCACTTAAATAAAATCACACATTGAACTTAAATCTCGCTGTTAAAATCATTTTAACAAAGTTTGACTAGGGCACTTTTGCCACTTTTAAACAATTAATAAAACAATTATACAAAAACAATAATACAAAAAAGGTTTTTTTTGTTCAGATGTCCCTAATTTGTGCTCTAGGTGCCGTTATAATGATAAGTGTAGTGTTCGTAGTACGTATTTTCTTTTATACACATACCTACTTAGAAGTATTCTAATCCAGAATTCAAAATTCCTTAGACAGAGATGAAAAACCCACAAGATGCATTTTATCATTCTTAATTTCTTAAAAACAAAGTCTTGAACTGTTTTACATGCTGCGGTTGTAACTTTTATGATTTACACAGTTAAACAGATATGTATGTAAGTACCTATTATATATTTTTTTGCAACCTATTTTTTCGAAAAACAGGTAGTATGGAATACTTAGAAAAGACTAACCGTCGTAGATAGGTACTCAAAGACAAAGTTTAAAAGATACAAACCTAACCCAAAAATTTAATATTAACGGGTGTATCTTTCACATTAATTAAAAATCGGGAATGTTTCATTTCATATTCATCAATTCATCATGTTTTAAGTTTGTATTGCTTGTTTTGTTGCCCGATTTTTCATTTTTAGATCTTCATGCGTTTATGCCACAATTTTTTAACCTGAAGGACTTAGCAAAGTGGGTCTATTCTATAAAACATTCTTTTATGAAAACACAGTCTTCTTAAAATGATAGAGATAATGATTAATGCTAATGAAGTTTTATAGTTAATGATACAAAAATCTTATTTCTATTAACAGTAATTACTTCTTCTTCATCCTTTAGAATACTACAGATCTTCTTCGTAAATCTTGATTACAAATTACATACCTAATTTATGAATATTTTGTGACTCTTCTAGGCACATGACACTGGCAAGATTCTTGTAGTTTAGATAAGTGTTGTTAAATTAGAATACTTATTTACAATCGGCAGTGAAATTCTATGGTTGTGTTTTGATAAATGTATGTTACCTAATAATTATTTTTGTGAAAAAGGAAATATTTTAACGGAAGTATCTACATATTATAGATTTGTGATAGGTTAGCTTATGCTAAGGAAATTCAATAATTAAGAAAATTGGGTGAAAATACCAATGTCAATAGAAGCACAATAAACAAATAATTACATAAATAAATAAAATAGGAATACTTTAAATTAGGAGTTTATATTAGTATTTAAATCAATACCTACTTTTATGGAATTAAAGTACAACTCGCTTATAAAATAACACTTATAAACAACGAGTATTTAAAATATTTCCAATATTGCTCAATGGACACGTCCTTGTGATAATTCGTTCTTTTACTAAAAGCATAAAAAGGCTTAGGCCACTTTCTGTCAAAATAATAAACGCGTAAGTAATATTTTTAAGCACAGTTTTATGCATAACTGTTTTTAACTTAACTAAAATTTCCTATACCTACTTCGAAACTAAGTATCTAAATTTCTTTACAAAGTCCTATTAATTATAAATATTATATTATATCCACATTCCACTTTCCCGGCACTTACATTAATTACATATTTACAACTTTATGGTAACTACCATTAATGTACTTAGTTGCACTTAATCGTGAATTATTTCATAAGAACGTTTAGCAAGTCTTAAAAGTCATATTTAGGTCAACATTAACACAATTCAAATATTATCTTACCGATATACAAATTTAAAACAGAAAAAAGTATGTAACATAAAATATGCACTTTTTGGGAGACTGTACAATTTTCACTTAAACTAATATCTACTAACAACCGAAAACGATATGAAGTCATTTGGAATGTAAAATTAATAATCTAAAATAATGATATTTAGACATGTACGAGTCTATAATTACGGGTAAATTCATTTTTCTACCAGGAGATTAAGATAGCATTTTACTAATAGCAGTGATTGCTAAACCAAAACATGAGAGGCCTGTAGTAACTTTATCTAGCATTCACATTAGGCGCCTGCTGTAAATTTTTTATTTGTGACGAGCATCCACGGGAATCATCGAAATATGATCCTAAAGTTACAAAGAAAAATGTCAGATCTGTGCAACTCGTTCGAAATTACTTGCGAAAAATAGAGCTATGAGATATCTAGTCTCCTCATTTAGTTACCTAATAATTTATACGTTTACTATCGAGAAGGGTTAGTTCTAAAAAATGGTATTGAAAAACATTGAACAATGGTAGACTATTAGTAAAGAAATGCTAGTCATTTATGCTCTGTGGCATTTGATGTCGAAGGTACGTTTTATATTGTCACATTTGCGATTAACAAAATCATCTACATATTTATATGATAAGGAGTACCTTCCAATCATGCTAAGGCTGAGGTTGGATGTAGCCGTTATACTTAACTGTCCACTAACCCCGTTGTTAATCATATCATTTGATCGTATTAGGAATCTGCCAGGACACCAACTTTTACAGTGAATTGAGACTATTTTAATACTTAAGCAAAGAGCTGATCCTAACTATCTCCATGATCCCCCGTTTTATCATAAAATAAGCGTGCTGAAATGAACGTAAGCTTATTTTAAAACGTGAATTGCTGACTGGGTTTGTCTTCGTCACACTTTTCTAGATAGAGCGCTGGTCTGTCTGCATCTAGGCATGCGTCGAGCTTCGCGTGGGTGATCAGTTGGCCCCTCCGCCTCCACAACTGGGCGTTGTCTGAAGGATCGCAAGCGGCTAATACTGCCGTCACTCTGTCGTCCCGAGAGAGAGACACGCATAGACTGTGGTGGCGCAGCAGGCCGTTTTCAAAGTGCCACTCTTGATTGCCTCCTGTGTTGTGACAGGGGTACATTCCTGAAACAATAGAATGACGTTGCGTAACTTAACAGTTCTACAAACGTTTATTATTATCAGTGCTGCATTTAATTTAAGATTCTCATTTTTTTTTTTTTTTTTTTTATATAAATAGGAAGGCAAACGAGCAAGTGGGTCACCTGATGGTAAGTGATCACCACTGCCCATAGACACCCGCAACCCCGCAACCCAATTCATAACAAAATGTAGTATAAGCGTACAAAATATTCAGCAAGTTGCTTTATCTGAGTTGCTTTTTAATTATAATATTATGTAGTACTTCGTCCGCGCAGATAACGTCAGAGTGAGGACATAAATTTTTTTTTTTTTTTTAATAACGTGTACAAAAGTTCACGGTGATCGGTTGAGTAGCTTTCGTGTGAAAGCGTAACAAACAAACTTACATTCGCATTTCTAATATTAGTAGGATGTATGGGCTATGACAGGACAGATCATAAATAATATCCAAATGATACAGTTTGAAGTTGGGTTTGCATGAAAAAGGAATAAATCAACATACTCAAAAGGCCTGAACGTGTCGAAACACAAAAATCCAATGGGGCAGATATCAAAACTTGATTCCTTAAGGTTAAGTTACTAAGGTATCTTACCTAAGGTACCATCAATGAGGTGCCCCATGGTGTCGAGGCAGCGCGGACCCTGTTTGACGGCCCGGGACGCTTCGCTGAGCGCCGGGACTTGGAGCTCGGGGTACACATGTTCCAGATACCATCGGAAAGGCTTGCACTGCAGCTTGTTGCGGAGAGCGACCCGCTCGGAAATGCTGCAAAAAGGGAGTGTTATTAACATTTTGCTCAATTACAACTAAATACTTGTCTTATACACTGATGTTAAAGCCAAACAATTTCTACTGAAGAAACACCTCGTCGAAGGAAGATATCAAGAGACAGCACCTTTGTCAATACTCACTTCAATCTCTCTATTCAAAATACTTAAATTATGATCCACACAAATCTCGCAAAATTAATCGCAGTACCAAGGAAACTACTACTTACTCTCCGTAATCAACCTGCTTAGCCAGAGGCTGTGACTTGTAATACAGCTCCTTGTAATTGTCCATCCAGACTTCGGAGGCCCGGCGAGTGTTCCGGGCAAACACCGCTCCGGAACCTCCCGGGAACGTGTACGGGTGCCGTTTGCGGAACACGTGGCCCACCCGGGAACACGGAACTATTTCCAGGGAGCCGCCGCACTGCCACACTCTGAAAGCAATGGCGGATAGGTTTTGAATATAAGGGATAATGTTTTGACACCCTATGTAAATCAAGAGGAAATCTGAATTTAAATTACACATCCTACGAACCTAGTCTACTTTATGAGATAAAGACCAGCTCAGTTACACTTGAACGTCGTAATCAAACCTCACAAAAGTATTCTAATAATTTGAACTGACTATCGGAGTGACTACTACATACATTATGGGAGCGGTTAGTCACTAAGGAAGAATTGCTACAACTTCTGTTAATATCAGGCAGTCAATATAAGTTTCTTCGTCTTCTTTTTTTCGTAGTCTGTCTTGTTTGTAATTGTTTTCAGCCGAGGCTTTTCCTTGAATGGAATGGTCCTACACACATTAATTACCTGAAGGATATTTCGAGGTTCTCGCCGCCCCACACGTCCATCTTCATGTCGTACTTGCCCAGCTTGTTGAAGTACTTCCTGTCCATGCTGAAGAGACCACCAGCGATCATGGGCGTCCGGATCACCTGGGTCGGATCGCTGAGACGCGCGCTTCGTTCCGAATGCGATAGATATTCCCACTGAAGATGAGAAATAGTTTCGTTAGTTAATTAGTAGTCATTATTACCAAAGGACTCATTAGGTAGGGGTTATTTAAGTTAGTAAGAATCAAAGGGGGTAGGGGTGCGCATTTTCTACACCATAAAAGAGGGGTTTATGCTTTGCTTATTTTTGATATTAGGAATCATTTTATAGGCGATGCGGCTAGCAACCCATCACTATTTTGATTCCCCTTTCCACCTATACGCCCATAATCATGGTAAACGTGGCCTTTAGGTCTTGTTACCTAAGGTTCTGTCTACACGTGATTATATGTATGTATTATTTTTGACAACGGAGTACAGGAGACGAGGAAATCTGAATAACGATTACGTCAACCATATGTTTGACACTAGGTAGGACTGGGATGGATACTTTGAGAACGATTTCGTAAATACTATGTCAATTTCTAAGTAAGCAGAGAGAGAAAAGAAAGTCCTTTGATTACCTTTACAGACAAGAAGAGGGAAGAGGTCAAAAAGGATTAAGATTCTGCTGACGTATTACTTGAACGGCCCCGTAGAACGTGCTAAAATTTATGTTCATAGCTTTTTTAAATTGTTTCGTGGCATCATAGTGTGTTCCTCTTCCGCTGTTCAACTTATCATGACATCATTTAATATTACTAAGTGCCTAATCTACCATGCCACTTCCTCTATTAAAATGTCTTGAGATTCCATTAGCCGTGTCTAAACCAACCGCACGCTTCGGCGAGGCTTCAACGCCAGTCCTGTTTTTGTTCGTCCAGTACCTTGGAAGCACATTGGAATTGCGTCTATTAAAATAAAGCTTGCAATCAAGCTAAGGTGTAAGCAACTGAAATACTATATCTCTGGATAATACTGCTACTAGAATATATAGATCTTTATCATAATTAACATACATTAGTAACTGGACCATCATTAATATTTCAACTAAATGATGTCCTCTGCTAATCAAAGGTCTCCGCAAAAGAATGCCAAAATGAATAGTGGCACGCCGTCTCCGTCCGGCGGTGTCCACCGACCTTAACCAAGTCATCGGCCCATTTTGTAGAAGGCCGAGCAGTGATCTTAATTCAAAATCCATAGAATAGGTAGAAGCAGGTATAATAATATAGCCTCTAACAAAATAGAGTAAGAGTTATGAAAAACTAATTAAGGCATTCTGTTCACGTAATATAACCGCATGTATCTGTATTAAATACACATCTATTCTATGTGAGCGTAACGCGAACACATCCTCAACCAATGACGGTACCATGTGAGTCACGCACACTAAGACAACTGTGCGCACGAGCTTTACTGTGCTATTGCACACCAGTAAAATGCCGTACAGGGGCGCGTCTTCGTGAGTGAATAGATAAAGAGATAGTATTACCTTGAACACGAGGTTCCAGTCGAAGCCGCCGCGGAGGTCTGCTGAAGCTCCAATATACTGGAATGTGTCCATGCTGATGACGTCTATCACGGGACATACCACACGTGTTGGGTCCTGGAACAGGAGGATAATAAAATAAGGATGGCTGACTAAAACCGTAGGTAGTGTCATAACTTAGTATGTGTTGCAGTTTCAAATGTTAGCTATTAATCTTTAATCTTTATACAAGTAATCTCTATTAGAAATATTTTCATTTACTTGTCTAAATATTTCGACCAATGCAGTCTGGTCCAGCATAAATTGTAAACAGCTATCTATATAGTAGATTAATTAATGTTTGCCTAATATACGTTACAAATTAAAATTGTTTATTCTCGTCCTCAGCAAAATTTAATACTTACATCTAACTTTGTTAGTTGACATACCCGAAATTACGGCTCAGATACGTGTCAGGGCATAATGAATTCCCAAAATAACGGCTGGGTGAGGTGAGAAACGCAAAAGTGACCCCTTGATCTTAGTATACAGAGTTACGGCCAATAAAAATGTATAAGGACTAACTTTAACTTCTTTAAGCGTGCTGTGGTAATTTTGCCCTCAGTTATAGTCTTTTAAATCCGTCTTGATTATTTATTGTTGGGTTTCATCAGGAATATGAAGGTACTTAGGTACTGTATTATGAAATAGAGCTAAAGCTCACTAATTTAAGACATTGTAACAACAGCAAATGATTGGATCGTAAACAAGCTCCAATAAAGAGAGCCTTGGGACTCCACTAGCAGTATCTTGATCGGGGCGAGTATAAAACCAGGATGTCCTATCTAACCTAACGAGGGGCTTGACCCGGGGTCGAGATGAGATAAATGACCCTTCGGATGCAGCGCTAAAATGGTCTATTACAAATAGCCTTGTCTTTTATCTTTAATTGAAGCCATTAGCATGCAAATATACACAGGCATTTTAAAAAAAATCTTTAAAGCCTTGTAACTGCATATTTGTTCCAAACTCGTTTTCATTAATAAGACTTGATATATTCGATACTGGTTATTACGATTAAAAATTAAATAAACCAGACTTATTTTCTGCAGATTTCACACGCTGCTCGTTTTGATGCTTAAGAAATTGAAACTCAAATTAACTTCTTCCTTTGTAAATTGCTTCGCTCTGTAACCGTTTTTCTGTAGGTGTACATAATTTGAATAGAACCACTGCGAGAATCACTTCGAAGGGGGAAGGAGAAGCGGGAGGGGTTGGCAAATAGCATTTTTGATTTAGCGGGGTCGAATCCGTTTACCAAAAAAATATAAATAATATTGTTTGCTTCTAGCCCTTGTTTGAAATTCAAGTCTATCTAATAGGTCAAGAGTCAGGTGCCATGACTGTGCTCAATGGACATCTCTGCAATGTCAGCCTCGAATAACCTTATAGGTTATTATTGCTCGATGACAGTTGCACGTTTTAAAACCAATCTCACCCACGATCGAACGTGATGGGCCATGACCGACTTATGTATGAACCCTAAACTGTCTAGATTTTAATTTAATTGATAGATCAGAAAATCGAAGGTTATTTTATAAGCAATCACTTCGTTAATTACTATTTTATTATGCATTATTTGCAACATCAAATTTGTACGTAAACGTTTGCTTTAAAATCAATTGTTTGCAAGAGGCATATGTATCCAGGTACTTATCTTTTTCAAAACTAAGAAGTTGGATGCCCTAGACGCGGGTCGGACTAAGGGTATGTGGATATACCCAAAACTAATCTTCTCTGGTATTACCATCTCTCCGGTTCCCCATGGACGATATGGATTTCCAAAAACACTAAAGAAAGGGAGGGCCAGACAACGTGGTACACGTGCCACTATTTAGTTATTCATTTGAGTAAACCATCAAGCAAGCAAAACTTTTTAAATTATCAATGCATCCGTAGAAGGGTTGTCTACAAAATATCAAGTCTCATCGAAAGATAAATTTCCTACTACATACTTTAGCTCACGACCCTGGGCCAGTGTCGCAAAATAGTTCTGCTATCGATAATCATAGAATTAACGCCAACAGAGCAGTCATCCATAAATAAATTTCAGACATTTAAACCTAACAAGGTACCTAGATGTGATAATTTTATCAAACTCCAATTTGTCTGGAAAAAGTACCTTTGAATTCTCGGGCTGCATTAGTTAATCTGTCTACACGTAGTTATTACATCTGCAAATAAACGGATCAATAGATGACTGACCCTCAAAAGTTGATAACCCAAGGTCATATGGCATTCAGAAGATTATGCGAATGTCACGGCTCGAACCGGAATTCTCTGACATTGGATGTCACGTCACGAGTTACGAAACTGTGACATCGTGTAGCAGGAGACAATATTGATTCTGGTTGTAATATTTAAGTAAATTCTAAAGTATTCTTTTCTTACCTAATGATGAATTACATTACACATACAATGCTCTATTGTGGCTTTCACTATCTGGAATTTTAAACCTTCACTTTGTCGGTCCCTCGTTTAATGCTCCTCTCATCTACTCAAAGGTTAACTGGTAGAGATCCCTTATAGGGATAAGTTTGCCTTTGTGCATATATTAATGTTTTTTATTTTTTTGTGAATTGTATCTGTTTCTTTATATTTGTACAATAAAGCATTTACTTACTTACTTACTTACTTACAATGAGATTGCTAACTTTTTCTTAACATAGAGCCTGAGATAAAAATGTCGCAAAAATTCAGTTTTGCTGAATATTTGAAAAGACCTGTTGCTTAGACGGCTGAACATTTCCAAAATAAAGGAAAAAGTCGAGTCGTTAAAAACAAAACTATTATTTACTCGTGGTTTGAAAGTGGTAACTATCCTAAAATTTACAACAATGTAGTTCAATAGTAACAAAATGAACTAAGGTTTTATATTTTTTTTTAATTTTAACTCTTATTGCGAGAGCAATTATCTTTCTAGTTACAACCTTAGCCAATTTACCAAGCTGACAAAGCCATTACATAAGCTAAGTATGTTAGATTAGGTGTAATGTAAGGTTATAGCCTAAAGTGTGAAAATAAAGTTAATGCTTTTCTCAGTGTAAAACTTCTCAAACCCGTTTACACAAACATTGCAAGAGTGGTCGACTAAATTCTGGTAAAGCACGCAAATATTTCGATTACGTTTGTGAACAGCGCGGCAAGTTATCAAATTGGTTTAAAACATTCGAGCGCATGAACTGCAAACAAAAAGTAATGGCAATTTTGCACAAAACATGTGGATTTTGACAGTGTTAATTAAAAACCTTCTTCCGAATTTCACAATATCAGCCAAAATCGTCATTTTGCGTAAAATAAAACCTAAATGGCAACAATAAAATCGAATGACATTTAATCGGCGCAATCAGAAAGAAGCATTCAAATCGCCATTTCAGATGCCAAACGTTGTCTCCAATTAACGTTTTTCTACATAATGCTGCGTTTACCGGATTAATGTTGAAAAAATTCAAAACTACTTTTTTGTCATTTTTTTCTAACTGACCTACTAATATACTTTTTTTTTAATACGCAGTGCTATTTAATTCGTATTTATATAAGGAACATCTTAACTCGATGAAAAAAAAATGTTACATGGCGCGCGGGGCCCAGTAGTCGTGGCGGGGCCTCTAAGTTACCTACATCGGCTAGTAGATAATCCGGCCCTGGGTACCTAAACGGGATGCAGCCATTCAGTATGGAATGTAATTATATGAGGTATTGGGCGTATAAAACGTCATTAATGCGAGACGGCGCGGCTTAGCACCCCAGAGCTTGCAGAGAAGGGAATCCGCGATGATCTGTCTTACACAACGGCGAGGCTTCCGCTCACCACTTGGGTAACACAGGCAACGCCAACGTGACGCGCGGAAGCGATAGGTAATATCAGTAATTCTGACTAATCATAGGTCCTAGCTTGTCAAAGTGCTATACCCGTAGATGTAACGAAACGTAACAGTAACGGCCGAGAACTGTAATTAAAAAAAATAGGTGGCTTTACTAACCAATGTGCAAAACACTAAAACTTGGAAAGTTGTGTTGTCTTTATCAAAGTTTAATCTCGATTTAGTATTGTCAAAATGTATTGAACTGTCAAGCTTTAAACCAGATTTAGCGATTAAATCAAGATTTATTTTTCTTTCACGACCGCTTGTAATAACAATTTGCAATACAGAACACTTTTCCTTTTATTTCTCTAAGTTTAGATTTGGTCAACTCTCAGAATGTTAGCTTAACAAATGAATACGGCAATTTCCGACTAATAGTCTCCTCAATCACTGCGGATACCAGCCAGCTTTATAGGGTAATAATTCAGCCGCTGCACGCTCTCAGATTAAGCCACGTATTAGAATGCAGTGCGCGATCTGCAAGTTATACGTGAGGCAACCGACTTTCAAACTAAATCGCTTGTGAAACTTTACCTCGGACCGGTGTTCTCGTCTCGTTATGCCACGGTGTAAGGAAACACGGAGCGACTGAAGAAATCTTTGCAGGCAATGAACATTCTAATGTATCACATTTAAATGTTACAGTAGGTATACTAAGTACATTAAACTCTGCCAACCACCACACTCTGCTGCCAAGTAGCAGTGGTTTCCCATTTATGTTCCGGCGAGGAAAATAAGATAATGAGGTATTCCACCTTTGCCCTCTAGGCTGCCAACACATTTGCAATCCTCAATTACCACGAGGTAAAATAAAGTAATTTTTAAAATCGGACTGTCTTGTGAAACTATTCACCTACTAGAAAAATCTACATTCTACGAAATATAAATATTTAAATTGACGTCTTTCTTCCTCGTAATTACTTCTTCTTCTTCTTCTTCTTGATAATTGACTTTAGCAACCACTATAGTTTATATTATACAAGAATGCTTTTAATTTAATTTGTTATTGGCTTTGTAATCAGCTGGTCTACCATCCAATAACTATTTTCAATTCGATGATGACTTCTCTCTGAACGTACTAACGAAACCTTATTGAAACCTCCACCAACATTTTATTAGACGTACAGACAGTCGAGATATCATCTCTCTTTCCTTCCATACTCTTACAATAAAGACGTAGTGACTCGCGGTTCCGGCAAATCGTAGCAAAAACCTTTGATTGACGATCTTGGCCGAAGCCAGCGAAACCTTGCTTCATAAAAACGCCATACAAACTCGTACGTCTGACGTTTAATAAATAATCAAGCCATTAAAATACGCATCTTGATGTCTATGTATTGGCATGAACTGATCGACGTCTCCTTCTAATTATATTTTGCCTCAAAGCCTGCTAAATTACAGCAATTGATCACAATTTTAATCCTCGAAGAGCAGTAGGTATACAAATACTTATCTATCTTGTTTATATTGTTTTTTCATTCGGATTCCTATTGAATGATTATAACGTACAAGGACCATCAAAGCATTTCGAGCTAAAAGCTGTATCCTTCTTTTCTAAAGTTTCCTTAACTAAAATGCTAAAAGGCTAAAATTGTGTTTGGCACGCGGCCGTCTGCGAAAACATTTTCTTTTCTGTCGACGTCGTCCCTCGTGTTTTCGGAAGATTACACGTGATGCGATGTTACTTTGGTTTTCGGAGAATTTACCCTGATGTAATCTAATGTTATACTTATTATTCTTGGCAGCTCTTGTTTCTTTTGCCTGTCACATTAGGTGATCTCGTTCGTGGATCTGTAAATGTCACAGTAAGCCGCCGTATCCAAGAAATAGCAAATTACCAGTTATTATTTGCATAAGTAATCTTATATAGGTAAAGCTGCAATTGCTGCAAAACGCGAGTGGACGTGGATAATAATTGTAAGCTCTATTTGATTTAAGGCAACATACTGCCCGGTGACTGCAACTCTCGAAGTGCCAAAACAGATTTAGCTTAGGTCTTTATTTGCAGTGGTAACAAGCATAATCTTTCAACGTAATAATCATTTACAAAATGGTTGTAAAGTCATTCTAAGTACCTACTTTATATTTATTTTTGAATCCTTAAATTTCTTACAATTTGAATAAAAAAAAGATTAAATTTAGAAGTCCAGACTTAACGAGAAGCCTCATCACAAAATAAGTGCTTTTATAAGATTAAAAACCGATTGTTGACTTGTGAAAATGGTTGGCTTAGGTATTAACGCGTTCTGGCAAGTGTTATAATTGCTTTGTCAACATCACGCAGTCCATAATGGCCTTGACTCTCTGGCCTATACATTTCGTATTTACCGGAATGTCAGAGTAATTTCCCTCGGGAACTGTTTGTTGTTTCTTGTTTAGTTTATAAAAAATCTCCGATGCTTATCTAGTTTTTTTATCTAGATTTGAAAATATGACACTGGTAACTCGTTTCTTCCATGCTGGTCTGGGAGCGAAGAAAAAACATAGAATATACCAGTTGCTTCTCTACCCGCGCAGATGGTAAAAACCCCTCGAGGGAATGGGCGGAAGTCATAGGAATCTTGTTATAGGCGATGAGGCTAGCAACCCATCACACTATTTTGATTCCATTTTCCACTTATACGCCCACAATCTTGCTAAATGTGGCCTGTAGGTACCTGTTACTTTAGGTTCTGTCTACCCCGTAAGGAATAAAGACGTGATTGATGTATGTATACATACATACTCGTATCGTAAATTTTATTTATTTTTAAAAAGCTTTTGTCAAGATTTCATTATAATTTTATTCTTATCCAAACAAACACAACTAGAAGGTACCTACTCATTAATAACTCCTTCGGCACAAACCTAACCCTAATAGATCACTCATAGACTCGCTAATCCTGCCGCTAAGTAGCAGTGCTTGCACTGCTGTGTTCCGGTGTGGAGAGTAAGACAGCCGGGGAAATTACGGGCACAAGAAGCATTGCATCTTAGTCCTCTAGGTTGGCAACGCATCTGCAATCCCTCCGGGGTTGCGGGTTTCTATGGGCAGTGGTGATCACTTACCATCAGGTGACCCACTTGCTCGTTTGCCTTCCTATTCATATAAAAAAAAACATACATACAATTACTTTTGTGAAAAAGAGCACAACCGTATGAATTTGTACATAGATTTGAGATGGACTATGAGTACAGTGTTAACATAACATTAATAAAGTATTACGAAAGCCTAAAACAATTAGGTTCATCGGTTGGGCAACAGACGCCGCATTTGAAGCTAATAACGCTTTTATCGAGTACCATTACAACCAAACGAAATAAACGGCGCTCCATTCTGCAGTGACACAATTGATTCTCATCGACCACATTTGGATTACAGCTCACGTACTACAATCAACTTTAGTATCATAACATTACGTTTTATAATGGTAGTTTGAATTTTACAAGTGCATTATCGATGTTTTGGTTGGGATTACGCGATGGTTTTGGACATAACGTACGTAATGCGCCTAGGCCATGCTCAGTTGCGCTCAGCATCGGAGTTGCAACATTCGTCAGTAATTGCTATGATTCCATTTTATGTTTGTATGATAAAATAGTTGGTGAAATATAGCTGTGATCGAAACCTCGTTTAGACATGAATGTGCACTATGTCGAAATATTGCGATCAAAATGCTATAGCATGTTGAAATGGTTCAAAACATTTTTTTACATGCCGTAATGCTAGGAGGAAACGACCGTGTCCCCGAATATAGAATTAAGACTATTACCTGCATGCATTCTCAATGCCCATCTTGAAAAGTCATTACGGAAGTGATAAAAGCACTTCAATTCGATTCAGTATGAGACCGGCAGGTGATTAAGGCGTGCCAACCTTACGACCTTACTCGTTGAGCGCCACTCGACCTCAGGTGATACCCGTTAATAAAGATAACACTGGCCACCCACCAGCTTAACTCTTCACGTATGTGGTAACTTTAAATTCTTATGCAGTGAAGCAGAAAAAATATTCGATTTATTAAAACGATATTTCAAAAGCTACGTTTAAATGTTTGATGCCGCATAGATATCGAGTACGTCAACAGTTGGCTGGTTAATCAAAAAAGTTGTTTATGTCTATGTCAATCCTGACAAAAATAACCAGAACAAGAGAAAACTGAGAGTAAACGGGCCCTGCTTGCAAACAAGCATCAAAAAGGAAATCGTTTCACATAAACTATTGCGACAAGCGCGCACGGAATACCTAAAGATACAAATAAGGGTAAAAATAAAACTGCAAGTGGCTCCACGACAGAATGTAAGACGGAGTCGCGAGCCTTGACATTAGCATGCGGAGACGTGATCTAGTGCTCGCTGGTTTTAGGGTTCCTTACTTTCAAATTCATTATGAAGCATTCATTTAAAGGAGCATGTTACCCTCCCCCCTCTAACCTCCTCTAATGTAAGCTAGTAAACCATCTAATGGCGTTCAATTGTATTAATTCACAGTTAAATCGTTTCAGATTCTGAAGGTTCTGGAAGAGCTCACAATAGAGAGGAAATTTTGGTGTAGTTACTACGTTTATTTGCTTCAAATTGATAGTTTTATGAATAAGTGTATGCTTAACTTTGTGTATGAAACTTCTCAAAATGATTATTAACCCTAGGCAATTAGATTACTTGCTTTTAGCTAGATAGAACTGAAATATTTTTTAGTCACGTATCTGTCGGTCGAGCCATCTTTTTGCACAATCCTTAATCAAGTGAACGTACTTGGAGGACGACCCTTCGGAGTGATAGATCTCTGTGATTTGCTTACTCGAATTTACGTTCAATAAAATTTTATTGCCTTGAAACGTTTAATGAGAATATGCTTGCGTAAAATAAACCTGATAGAATGCAAACCATGCCTATTCTAATTGAGTTTGATTTGTGATGAGATATTTGCTTTCAGTTTAGTTTAAGAGTTTACGAGTTTATCCGGTTGTCCAAATTCCTTACTTTTTTCGGTTTGTAATTTTGAATAATATTTCAACACGCCGTTATTGATTTACATACATACATACATACACAAATCACGTCTATATCCCTAAGGGGGTAGACAGAGCCTAAGGTAACAAGACCTACATGCCACATTTATCAGGATTGTAAGCGTATAGGTGGAAAATGGAATCAAAATAGTGATGGGTTGCTAGCAGCATCGCCTGTAGGCGAGATTCACACAAGACATGATTCCTATGAGTTATTGATTTGTACTTTACAAAAAACGCTTGCTTTTTTTGGCGTAGTTTTTACATGTTAAATCCTAAATAATAAAAGAGCAACGAATTAATACCGTAAGTACCTACATCATGACGGCCGTAATTAAGCATTTAACGTTACAAAGGTTATGGTCAAAGCCAGCACCTTGGTTATTCATGATAAATAGGTATTTCTTTACTGTGGTAAGTAGGTAGCGGAACAATAGTAATTTTTTTAACACCTGACAGATTGTAAGCAGCACAATTATTTATCATATCTAGAATTGTGCTGAACCCAGCCTTGTCGTATGACGTAGTAGTAAACTTTTTAAACTCACGGCAACTATGCCGTCTGTTGGACGAGTTTTGAGTGACAACAAAGCATTTAGCGAGGACTTGAGAAACCGGATTCTTCATACCACTCGTACATTAGTTTGTTCTTTAGTAATTTTACGTGTAAACATTTATCTGTGGTCAATAGGTTGGTAGTTTCTTTGACGTTATTATCTTGGCAGAGCAGAGATGTTTTATGTCCACGGATTACAATGTCTTCTCCATTATTTACCAAGTTGCTGTCCAGGGTCCAGTACTTTGAACTGCACTGAGATAGCGAGCATTTCACTTTCATTTAGTTGATGCAACTTTAGCAAAGCACTTTATTAAGTGGTATTTTTGCTAGTGATTCAATCGCCATCAGTTTCTATTCTAGTCATACAATTTTAATAAATTGATATTGTTCAGTCGACGACCAAGATATATTTGCACTTCAGTGCTTTGTCGTTGTAACTTCATGTTTGAACTTTCATATGTCAAAGTGCTTGATCGACGAGGCACTAAATTATAAAGATATGTTGACGTCGACTGTACCGCAAGCACACATAAATGCAAGGGAATGGATATTGATATCGGTAGAAACGCTAGTAGAACTTGCTAACTTCTTAGACCACATTTATTTTTAACCAACTTCAAAAGGAGGAGGTTCTCAATTCAGTTGTATTTTACAAACGAATGGTTGACTTAAAGTCTATTTTTATAATTTGTGCAACTAAAATGACCTCGAAACTGAAATATTATTATGTGCACTCTTGATATTATTACTGCCAATCAAATCAGAATAAATTACTGGACAGATTTGCGCATAACTTAAAAATTACGGCAAAACATGTAAATCTGTTCATTTAAAAATGCGCTCTTACTCGTATTGCACAGAGCACAATTCACGTAACAATGCCGTATGAAAGCACCCATTGCCGCAACATCAACAGTGCTTTATGATGCCCACAGAATGAGCTGTTTGTTTGTGCATAATATTAGACGCTAATGACAGGGCTATTGACATAATGATTGATGATCGCTACCTGCTATGTCGTCATAAATCACGGCATAATTTATAAGTTTGAGTAAGCTCACAAAAGTAGAATATTGTAACAGTATAAACAAGTTTTTGTATAAATAAAACTTATTTGGACGACTTAAACGTTGACTGATAAACCGAGTTTTGGATTTGTGTAATAATATGAAGTGCTGAAGGGATTTATATTATAACCCTATTGTTTGCAGTTCAATAGTTTGAATTCGCACTTGACAGAAAATTACAGCAAGCAGAATAATGTCCGAATGCTTTACACGTAATCTATTGTTTCAGTTTGCAACACCTTTCCTTTCCTTACATTACACCACTAACATTTTCAAATACCTAATAAAATAGACGATAATTTTAATGTTATATTATTAAATCCCGTTTTGAAAATTTGAAAATTTTATTTTAAAAAGGCCCTTAAGAATTACCAACAACCTGACCTTTTACGCTGCATGTTAAAATTGTATTTTCTGATTTATTAATTAAAAAAAAACGGAAGGTTCAATTTTTGATCCTGTGTTAATAAACGCATTCTCTTGAGCGAGGGAAGCAGGAATTTCATATACCCATAGAACTTTTACCAAACAGTTGCCCCGTGCCTGCACGAGGGATCATCGCCTGTTTTGCTCAGGTTGAATTTTATTAGAGGTGGAAAATGTTAAAGTTTCAGTCGTTTAAGTATGCATTTATCTACATAAATTGTAGCCAAGCTTTGCTTAGTTTGGTACTAGTTCAGTTCATGTCAATATTTGTTGTTATTTAACCGACATCATCGTCTTCGGGTTTTTGAGCAAGTCACGTACACAACCAGTGGTGGTCTTGTATGGTGGCGAAGAAGTAGGCAAGGTAAAATTAGAAATAGGAATAGGCCAATTCGACATTTAAGAATTGATTACAAAACTCGTAATTTAGTTTGTTAGCACCAAATGAAGCTAATAAAAGCGCATTAAGAACAACAAAGCTTGCCAAGTGGAGCGTGGAGTAGGAAAAAGAGCAATGTATTACATCCGCTACAAATGCCAGACAGCTTTCAGGTAGCCATTAAGTTAATCCTGCGTTAAGAGTACTTTTATCTGAAAATAAATTAAGAGTTGAAACTAGTTCGCTAAATCCCCCAGAGTTCCTACACGATGTAGGTATTGTCTGTAAGGAGATCATGGAGTTAAGGAAAAACCGAGTTCAAACTATACTCTATGATAGCTAGCTCATTATTGCCTTTTGAAATTTATTAGCCTTTAACCTCTTAGCCGCCCCAGTCTTCTTCTTCTTTTTTAATATGGCCCCATCGATCGATCGATGCGATGATTTCGCCAATGTCAAAGTAATAAATACAGTATTCAAAAATCTTGTGACAAAAATGTCGGCAACGTTGTACGGTAGAACACGGTCAAAAAGCCGCCCCAGTCATCCAATCGTGACAGCCAATGACAAGGCTCACACGGCAATGTCATCCATACATAACCAACTTTCAACTCGAAATTAATTCTTCTGCAATGGAATTAAAAATCAATTTAGTTAATCGTTTTATTCCTGTGGCGTACAGAGCCAAGTGGTTAGAAATTTATGGCTGTGTGTTAGAAAGAGAGAAGGGAGATAAGATAAACGTGAGCGAGAAAGAGCGAGATCAAAGGTACCTAGTTTATGTAGGCATGGGGAGCTTGGCCTCCACTTTTACTTCATGGGTGAGATTAACAATCTGTTTTGTTTTACTTGCCTAATGTTACTAGTTTTAAGATATCACATCAACCCACACACAATAAGCAATCGATTTCATTCTAGGCTACCTTAGGGACACAAGAAAATTGGCAATTGTTATGAACGAACGTTTACTACACCAATTCCGACCTATATATCTAAGAAGTACGAGTATATTAATATCTTATGAGTTGAGTACAGCCTAGTCTGAATACCTATACCAATTGGCTGTGAATTTTAACTTACAGTCAGAAAATAAAGATAAGAATACAAATCCAAGACAAATTTTAAATCATAGGTACTAAGAGTTGCCAAAATGAGTTAAGTTAACACTAAAGCAGCTCCTTTTTAAATTGCCAGAGGACAGTAGGTAAAAGAATGGCACTCCGCCGACAAGAGCGAGGCTCTTCAGTACACACACACGGAGAGCGAGATAGAGAGAGTTCTGCAAATAATTTGTGGTTGTAGGGTACTGACCTCTTTAATCCTCATGAGCAGCGGCTCCAGCCAATGCGTGTTGCACTCAACGTGCGAGTCGAGGAAGGTCAGGACCGGCGCGGTGGCCGCGTCGGCGCCGCGCACGCGCGATCGCATCAGCCCTTCGCGCTTCGTGTTGCGGATCACGCGCACCTTTCGGATCGAGCGGAGAGCAGCGCCATCTTCCGCTGGAGAAGAGAAATCGTTTACTAGTAAAAATAATTCAAGACTATTCACTAAATAACAAAATATAACGACTTTTTAATTCTAACATTGTAAAAGGGAGCTATTTCAAAATAATTCTCTGTATATCTTTGTTTAATCTACATACATAATTATATCTTAATAATTGGTATGAAAGGCGTGTGTTAACAATAGCAGAATATCTTCTAATACATAATACACCTAAAGAACGGTGTGTAACTTTTTAGTCTTCACCCGTATTGTAAATAACTCGTTGTAAATAAATTTGAAACGTTACAGCAATGTGACTAATTGCCAGAGACTAAATGTCAAGTATTGTCTCAAGTGACATAAATTTTGTTGCAAAGTTACCAGTCAAGACTACGTGAACAACAGAGTGACCCTGGCCGATAGACATTCCTTAATAACCCTTTCTCAACATTTTTAAAAGACTTCTATGAGACAAACTCCGGCCATCACAGAGCCCTTACAGAAATTAAGCGCTCAAGTATATTTATGGTTCCATTGGTGTTTTCGAATTAATGATCTGTTTTCATATGTATTATGTCATATTGAATAATGTATATAATTGATAGCCATAAAATGCAGGTTCCGAACGTATCGTTTGTAATAATTTTCATTATCAAAAAGTTCCTTATTTCTGAAACATTACTTTTTAACATTATCATTAAACTAACGTTAAAAAGTTATTTTAAAACCGCACGTTGTCACGTTTTTTACAACTAACAGATTTTATTCAAACATTTGTCCAATTTTTGTTTAAGTAACGAGTAAGTTAGGATCGCCATATTAGCATACATATTTTACCGTATAATTTAGTTTAGTATTGGTTGACTGAAAACAAAAGCTTACCTTCATAATAATGACAACGGCGACAACACTTCACACATTACCGTCAACAATGGCTTTGTTAATTTTGCATTGGATTGCTTAATAGTGAATGGGTAGAATTAGGGCGAGGAATGCTGATCGAGATAGTGTGGGGCCATGACCGTGCTGCGCAAGATTGTCAATGGTCACGTATATGTGGTCTGGTAGTATGAAATTTAGTTTTGCCCAACTTGTTTGATTAATTTTTAATCTGGGTTTATAAAAAACTAGTAGAATTTGATTATAACTATCCAGGTTCTTAGGATAAAAAGTATCATCATGTCCGTATCTGGTTCACAGTCTATCTATGTAATTTTCAGCTAAAGTCATGGAGCTGTTTAAGCGTGATTGAACCACAAACAAACAAACCTACAACCCTTCACAATCTGAAGTTTGCGTGAATAAACATTTTTTTTTTCGATTGGCGGTAACTTTGTGGATATTTAACGGTTTAATCGCGCCGCTTCATCAGATTTTGAAAGAATAAAATTAAATAGAACATTATTTTTGCATGAGAAAGGCCTGTTTTTTTATACACATAATCTTATTTTTTTACAGTTCACAGCCAGTATGGTGAATATGAATATTTATAGCATCAATACTTACGATTGTCACTGAAGTCATCGACCAGAATGATTTCTTTGATAAGATGTTCCGGACTTCTATTTAGGACACTGTAACAAAACAATTACATTAAAATATATCAAATTGACGCATCTTTTGCCCATTGAGTTTAACTAAGCGTAAAAATGTACTACACGTATCATAGCTGACTCGAGTGAGAGTTTAATGATGTCAATTAATAGATTGAAATTAAAAATAACATATATACGATCATAAATATACTTGTTTTAACTTCCTTTGAATTTATTTCTTTTCATAGCAATTTCGTCATCATCATAATAATAAGCTTATATTCTTCCTCTTCACAAGTCTCCTATCATAAGAAAGATTGGTATTCCTTGGCCAGATACCGGCTGTAACAGATGCAGGTTTAACTTAAATATATTTAGTTACGGATCCTTAACCTTCGTCCATATCTGAAAGACGCAAGCCGAAATCTGTGTATGAGTCTATAGTCATAATAATATGATTAGACTTATTACCTGACTATGGTGCGCAGGAGGGTGGACCGCGCTTCGTTGTGGAATGTGATGATGACGCTAGTCTGGGGAAGATCCTCGTCATACTTTTTCAAGCGGCACCTGAGAACAAAGTAATGCGTTAAAAATCTGCCGCTTGTGACTTTATGTACCTAGGTCACTATAAGTATTGGTTGTCTGGTAGAGATCGCTATTAAGCGATAAGACCGCCTATTGTATACTTTGTTCTTTGTTTCTGTATTGTATTGTACTGATTTGTGGTGTTCAATAAAGAGTATTTGTATGTCTAAATGTTCCAAATTATGTGCCAAAACTTCAGAAAAATAAATGTTTTATTTGGATTGTGATGATAATCATCATTATTATTATCAGATACGGAATAAGCACTGTTATATCTTTATCTATCATAGATTCAAGAAAGACCAGCGACGAGAGGGGCCTTTTTGAAAACAAAGTCTGTGAAAATAGCACAATTCATTAATGTTAAACAAAATCTCGTAGAATAAAATAAAGCTCTAAATAATTTTGTCTACTAATCGTTGGCTCCTAAGTTCAGAGCTTCAGAAGCTTTCAACGCTCCACTCCTTTTCACATTATTCCATCCTATACCAGTCTCGGACAAAGTATCGGATCAAATAATGTGGAAACGCTCTTACTATCTCTCTGTCGTCACTTGAGAGATCGGTTAAAATGTTTAGCAAGAATGAAATTGAGGAAGTATTTTAAAATACTTTCAAAATAGACATAAAACTAGTGCACCTATTATCTTGATTCGTCCCAATTCGTTCTAAATATCACGCGGAAACTGCACAAAACAGTGTTATTGTGTGGGTTGTTGCAAGAAGTTTAATTCCACATTGCTTCAGTTCCAAACCGCTTATGTACCATCTCCTATTCAATTAGTGCAACTTTATGCAAATACTTATTGGTTAATTGCTGCACAAAAACATTTACCAACTTTGCTACATTTGTAGGTTCATCATTACCTGCCAGTTTCATAACACTTGCATGATCTTTGACACAGACCTTGTACTCCTTAAACGGGGAAAATATGTTAATAGAATATTTCAGTTCAAAACATTAACGGCTTTAAAATGCTTACATTAATTGAAGGAAAAACCATAAATTATAAAATTTGCTAACGCCTAAGGCATGTAAACTATACTTAAGTAAAGAAACATGACCGCCAACGTGATCATTATGAAATGTGTCGGCAACCGGCAGCCACAGTAAAATATTAATGAATAAATATTTAGTCATTTGAAGCTATTGATAATTACTTGCCATTAGGCAAACTTGTTGCAGTTTAGTTGTATATTTCGCTTTTAACAGTTTTAACGTTGCATTTTATTGAGACTGGCAAAAAGCTAAATGAGTCATTCAATTAAATTTTTTGAAAGTAATACCTTAGATCAATCCAGATTTATTTCATAATTCGTTGTAATAATATATTTTATATGGTATAGCACAACAAAAAGAGTAATTTCACTAAGACTACCACGTAAGGGACCACGACCAGGAATATGGTACATTGGATTAGAACTGATAAATAAAAAACATAAAAACGTTCACTGATTGTATTTGTATGAGGCAGCGGCTTTGCCCAACATTAATAATGTCTGAGCCGCGTTAAACCGCCAAGCATTTCGTAAATTGGACATCAACACCTTAATAGGGTACGCGGCATCACGATGGGCAGTAAAGCATCATCAACGTGGCCACGTCTCGTAATAGGAACATTAAAGTATCATAAATCTGTGGTACTAACGCCTTGTCATATTTCTGGCAGGAGTGGCTGATTCTACTTAATTAAATTGTCGTATCACCCTAGTCTACTGTGATATATCAACATCATCATCAGTAACAGCCGAAAGATATCCATTGTTGAACAAAACTTTAGAACGCCACAATGAACGACAACTTGCCACCGGCATACCTCGGCCGGCTGCCCGGAAATTCCGCCCTGTGGTCGGTCCACCTAGTGATAGAAATAGCCAACGCTGCGCCTTCCGATTCGCGATCGTCACCCAAAAACCTTCCACCCCAAACTGTTATCTGTTCTACGAGAGATGTGGCCTGCCCATTGTGATAAGTTAGTGTAAACAAACAGTAGCTGTCAAAGTGTCAATGACATACAAACACGACCGTGTTACATGAGTACTAACAATAACGTGTTATTAAAATTCGTGTTGCATATAATGTAAATATTAAAACAAGCCTCTCTGTCTGTGTTTTGATGTTTTTTTATAGCTATTGAACTGCAGTTGTTTTGCTGAAACTTGTAAGTGAAGTTCACATGGTACATACCTACATGGCAAAGTGTACCTATAATGTTTAAGGTGACACTAAAGATATTAGAGACAGAATTTTCACCTGCCGCAATAACAACCAATGAGTTTAACTCGTTATAATGTCTTGTCATAGCGTATCGTATGCAAAGATCCTAGCGGTCCAACCACAGATAATCTTCCTAACTATGCATGGATAATACAACCGTAAATAACTTATCGGGTTGGAGGCAGCTGGCAGCGGTCAGAGGTCGTACTATGCAATCTGTGGCCGCAGTGTGGTTAGACACTATGTATAAGACTGTGTATACACTGACCCCAGCCAGGAAGCTTGGCTGCAGTCCAACAATGAAACACTAGGTTTACCAACACTGTTGCCATGTACATAAAATAAGTCTACTCTATTGGCAATTTCAGAGTTGAGAACAGTTGGCGAAAGAAAATTAGAAATAAAATGGGTGTTTTAGAGTATTGTAGCTTTGAAAATATATTAAGCTAAACATATAAGATAAGTGTGTTACTTACAGTCAAAACACGCAATGAAATTAAATTAAAAAGTTCCTAAAATTTGATAGTCGACAGGATGTCTCGTGTTCTTATCTCCCCAATGCGATTTGGTAGAAACACACTAAAAATGTCTTGGTTTTGTAGATTTTTTTAGGTCACAACCCCTTCGCATTAAACGAAAACACGGAAAATGTCTTTGTTGCAAATTGAGCCAAAGCAAAGTCCTCGCGCTTTCAAGTAGTACCTACTGCGAAATCACTTTGCTACTTACTTGGTCGCTGGCCAAGATTTTCGCGAAAGGATTTGTATTCCTTGAAAGTATAATAAATATTTTCAAGACAATATTAAAGAAAGAAGAGTTGCAAGGGAAATCGAATACAAACACTAAATTGATAAGATATACGTTTTGTAAATAGGCGTACAACTTCCCTTTTCCTTGATGGACTTACATGGCATTTCTGGTGTCTGGTACAGCTCTGTTGCTGGGAAGTGCATCGGACGCAGCCTGGTTGAACCGGTTCCTCACGTAAGGATCTGAGTCCCTCTGCCCGCCCGCCACGTAGCCCCCCTCGTCGAAGTACCGCCCTGTGCTGGTGTAGGGCTCATCCACAGACGGACTGCTCTCTGGTTCTTCTATGTTTGTTTGTTTAATCAGTCGCAGGGCAATGTTTTCTTCCTGTAACAAATAGAACAGTGTCAAAATATAAGAAAAAATAGGATCCACAACAATCGGAAATCAATATCTAGACACTGTTTGGTTTTGTGTTCGTAAAGTCAAGAGTAAAACACGTAGAAACTTATGAATTTTCAAGCCCGGTAAGATTCACATAAAATGCCTAGTATTTTGTCATCACAACACATCATTACTAACTTTACATTGAACTGCTCTCGATTTTGATTGGGCAAATTATTATGCTGCCTTGCTATTGCTCAAGAGCCATGCGCATCCTTCGAGTGACCGTTAAGTAAACGTTCAATTTTGTTCCTCTTCATAAATTCCAACCTGAATGACCCAACACAAATAAAGCCAGACAACTCCATGGCACAGCTTCATCAAAAATGAAGAACACGCTAACTTATTCATTTCACGTTTAGTCGTGAAATGTGCGTGAGCTCAGCAGTTCCCTTCCTTGAATTTATGAACCACTTCGGGTGCCTGTATAATTAAGTAGCTTTATGCTATGAGGTCGGTGTTGAATTTTTTAAATCCTTGTCGACGACGTCGGTTACGGAGTAACGGTCTGCGTAAAACACTGCATCGATGGATTAAGGAGCGTTAAAGGCGCTCGCGTACACAATATTACTGAGCTTGATATGGCAATGGCCACCCATGATAGCATGCACAATTCAGCTTCTTAGCACTGCTCCAATAGCAAATGAAGGTTCAAATTTTTAGCAAAACAAGAACTATTACCAGAATTAAGTAGGTAATTGAAAGTGGCCTTATGATAGATTCTGTAAATGTCCTTTGATTAATAAAAAATATCGAGGGACCATTGGCAGGACGGGCATTCATTCTAGTTTAGAACAACTTAAAATAAAATCTGCACGATATTGGGGTTGTAAAATGTATACATCCCACCCCCATGATCGCGTTATCTCCTATATGTATTATGTGTTAACTTTCATTTTTTTGTATCTAATTTAAGATCACCTTGTGAAGTCTACGAGCTCTTAAAGGTCACGGAAATTTAATATCGTAGAAGCAGATGTTTAAATATGACATTTAGATCAGACGTTGCGGCATCTATATATTTTGTTGTATACGACTTCATACATATATATACTATAAATATTATTATTAAAATAAATTGCCCAGCTTTTGTCATTTTTATCTACTGGGTTATCAAATTCATCTGCGTCAACCTTGACATAGTATTAAGATAATCGATACCACTATATATATGTAAATAACTAGTAATCTCGCTCGGGATGGAATTTTGATTGTCATTATGGATATCGTAACGACACGAACTTGTGTAAGATTATGAAACTATTTTCATTGATGATATTCATTTTAGCATATTTGATACATAGCCATTTTATTCGCGGCAATACATAAAAGTGGAAACCACATACCACATATTATATGGAGTCCTGCTACCGAGAAGTTCCCCATATATTATATACATATGTAATTATGCTAACCTTACCATATACCATTCATACACATCGTTAGCTTGAACTTGCTGGAGATGACGATGACAAAGGTGTTTTTTTTCAATGTGACCATTTTTTTTGGGTTACTACCCACATAGACCGTGAAAATTTTGATACTTCCCTAAATCGCTTTGCTGTTACTCAGCGAATTTGTGTTATCGGTTACGGTATGTTTGTTTCAAATTTGTATGATGACGGTACTTAGCCAAACGAGCTTTAACCATCTTGAAACTCCCGTTTTACTCGACTGTACCTCTCTAACGACACTAAGTGCATCTTTACGACCCGTGATTTATTATCTGACGTGCTTAACCCCCTGCGATCATAACGATTACATTTATATCACGTCATTGTAGTGTGAAAGCGTAATTAAAATTAACTACGTAATTGTTGCCTTTCGATATTTAACTAGGGCGTTGAATTTATAACCAATGCCTCCGGCGCCAAAGATCGGTCCATTAAGGTTATGTTTATTGTCGATAACTTCAAAAGATACGATTCTTTTATTATTTTGCATAAAACCCGCTTGTCAGAAAACCCACGTTTATCAGATCTGATTGTTATTTTGTCATTATAGAATCATAATAATTACTTTGACGATTAATTAAGTAAGAGAATAAAAATTGTAAGAAGTTTGAATGACGGTTTAAGACGCTCAATATGTCTGGAAAATGGATTTGAATGTGGTTTACAATATTACATTTCGTCTTTTCTCTAAAATTAAGAATTAAATTGTTAGTATGGATGGATGGATGGATGTTTGTTACTCTTTCACGCCAGAACGGCTTGACCGATCTGGATGAAATTTGGAACATAGATAGATTATAGTCTGGAATATCACACAGGCTAATTCCTGCGGGATAGCGATAAACGAATTCTATGCCGACGAAGTTGCGGGCAACAGCTAGTCTGAAATATAATGACACCACCATGAAATAAAACGACATATAAAGCTCGGGACGTCGTGGTTAGTTATTAACTAGTAATTGAGCAGCTACTTAAAATAAATATGAGTACCTACTTAATTTTATTTCGAACTTATGACTGTGTACTCATCATTTAATCATATAAAAACATGTCGTTGCCCTTTGGTCCTGCGTGAAACCTCTATTTCCTGGATGTTTCTAATTACGCAGCACTTGGACCAGCTTTCTACGCGTACCTAATGTCTGCCTATAACTGCGACCAGTATCGAAGTGAAAGCAAAATGACTTTAAAAGACAAAGTATCCGATCTCGTTTTATCGCAGAGCTTCCGCTCAAACGAATGTAAACAACATTAAGCGTACTCTCTATAAGTTAAAGGTATATATTTTTGAACTTCGATACAGACACAAGCAATAAAACTGGAAAAAATAAACACAGACAAATTATAACAGAGCAGGTGCCGAATAGCGCCTTAAGGGCGTTCAGCAAGTTGCTGCGGCATATTGCAGCGCTGGTGTTCAATAGGTATTATCTTTTTACTTAAAACTCTACATAAACATAACACTATGTGCGACGACATATACATCATATTTATGAGAATCAAGGAAAAAACCTATCTTGCAGTAGAAGCGCGGGGCGTATACCACGCCATGCCAGCATCAATGACGTCATCCGTAGGGCCCTCGTCAGCATTAAAGTGCCAGCCGTTATAGAACCTAACGGCTTGGCTAGAGATGATGGCAAGAGGCCTGACGGTCTGAATCTGGTTCCTTGGTCAGCCCTTAGATTGGGATGCAACGTGTGTTCTTTTGCTCCGACCCATCTTCCCAGGACACATGTTGCAGGCCCTGCTGCGGCCTCAGCGGAGGACTTCTAACGTCGAAAGTATAGCTCGCTTAGAGCCATTTATATATTTGAAGCGATTGGAGTCGAAACCCATGGGGGCCAAGCGCGTGCCGTGTGTACAAAGATATCTCAGCGCGCCTTATAGAGGCCTCCCGTGACCAGAGATCTGGCCAATATTTCGCTTAGCGAATAAGCATTGCCGTACAACGCGGCAATGCAGCCTCCCTCTTGGCAGCGATTTGGGAGATTTTTGTTATCTTTCATTCTATAATAGTTTTAGCTAGGTTTAAGTTATTTTAAAGTTTTGACTGTTTTTTATAATGATTTGTTTTTCTTTTCCAATAAATACATGAATAAATTAATTGATCGAAAGTTAGTTTATGTTTGTAATGTGTAACGATCCAAAGACACTGTTAGATTAGTCATTCTGTAATAATAGTGGTTTTATGTAAATGAAGAAAAAAAATGTAAAAAAAATACCATGATCACATTCAATACCTATAACTGTATTCCCTTTGAATTTTTTTAATTCGTGCTAACTGTAGTTTCATTATAATCATATCTATATCCGTATGAACATGAGTCGGACGGTATTTTACACCAAGAAAGGACAAAAAAAAAACTCTACTTTTGTTGACGCTTAAGTAGTATCCAATTTTTTTTTGTATAATCCATAAAATATACCTAAGTTGATAGAGTTAACGATTGATCTGTTTCGAGAAATAATATGTTTTATATGACTGAAAATTGACAACTTTCTTATGAATTCGTGCAATGTTAACGCCACAAAGGCATACTTTGCGGTTGACAATGTAACAGCCGGCAGCGGAGTTCCCTCGTAATAATTGTCATACTTGACTCAATACCTTGTAATTCAAACAGCAAATTGTTATTCGGTTGTTAGTGGTTTACCGTTAATGAAGATACGTGCAACATTCCATAAACGGCTCGATGGTTGTAGCGAGTGCATTACCGCCACATTTGCGGATGCATTGCGCTGCTATTAGGTAGTCAGGAAGTATAGTGGTGTGGCGTCGAAAGTGCAAGTGTATGGTGGGAAAGAGTACAATGTCGTGAGCGACAAGCGTGACCGCCTCGCTAGTTAGATATGAGACAATTCGCCGACACTGCTCTTAAATTGTGGCTTTTTAGTAAATCTCCCTACTTACTACTCCCTACCTACTTAGTACTTTTGCGAAGACACACAACGCTGATGATCTATTTTTCATGTCTATGTTTTCTTTTTTTGTTATACCTTGTTTATTTTCTATAAAACTGTGTGTATTATCTTATATTTGTGTGTCTTGCAAAAAGGAAAGTAATTTCTTTCTTCTTCTTTCTTTAAATTGCATCAACTTTTGAAAACACACAACCGGCTACTTCTCTTCACATCGCGTACATGTGTAATAGAAACTTCTGGCAGTTGCACTGCCTTATAAAGTAGCCGTTGGGTCAATTATGGCGTAAAAAACCATACGAGAGGCCTATTACGAATGCCGTCTTTGCTCTAAAGGGTAATGAAACCACCTTATCTTTACCAATCACGATTGTGGAACCCAAATAGGTTACTACTACGACTAAGTAAACATTACAACATTTTGGGACAAATCTTCTCTGTTAATAAATCTAGTCGACATGTAGACTGGACATCAGAGTAGTCAATAACGGACAAAACCTTAAGACAACGCTCCCCCACGATGTTCAATTTGAGAAAAACACAATAAATAAGTTTCTGCCCTATGACCCTCTGTGCCATCCTTGAAAATTACGCCAATCGGGATTCAACCTCACTCGACAATGACTCTTGCTGCCATCTGTCCTACTACGAGTATTTCTGAAGGGATCATACTGCAATAACATTGTTAAAAGAGAAACAATATGACCATACGGCAAGCATGCTACCGTAATCCGAGCTAAACTACATTCGATTGTCCACATCCACAACCGGATCTCTCGTAACGTGCCAAGGACGTGATCTGACCGCCACTTTCACTGGCACTGGCACATGCTTGCGTCACTCAGATTAGGCGCTTATCCCACACAACTTAACAATGCTCAAAAGCAATTCGATTCATAGAATTTGGTCCACCATGACGCTTATGACACCTACACCTCCTTTGACTTGATTTGCATTTGTTTATCTTTCGGTTTTATCATGGGCATATAGCGAAATATTTTGAAGAATAAAATATAACAAGTCAACCCCCTCATTTACAAGCTTCTGTTACTTTACCTTTCGTTTGTCTTTCTCTGTCACTAAGACAGATGGGCGTTATTGTCTCACAGATAGTGGCAGACCGAATAGGAAATGTGCGCAGCAACAATATGCCCATAGGCAAGTATAATATTTTGTTTTTGTCGGAAACTTATGCATGTTACATTGTATAATTTGGGATTTTAGTAGTTCATTGAGTTGCAAATAACTACATCGGCATGCTTCAACATAATTAAATGCGCGGAAGAAGTGGCAATGGAAGGCCGGTGGCTCGTGTTTAGACCAACCTGTAAATTTACGTTCCCTATATGAATGTAACCTCAACTTAAACACAAACATTACAAAGATAAATGACAGCGAAAATGTCTGACAATAAACATAAAAGAAAACCGGTCAAGTGCGAGTCGGACTCGCGCACCGAGGGTTCCGTATCATTATCTATAAATATCTAAAACCAGTGTAAGCAGAGCCCTGTTCCAAAGCAAAATGTACGCAGTGTGGGGTTACTTTATATTGGTCACTGCTATATACAGACATACATACACATTTACGGTTTTCGCAATTATTCTTTAATCTGTGCTATAAGACCTACCTTCATACCAAATTTCAAGATTCTGCGTTCACGGGAACTACCTTGTAGGTTTTGATTCCCTTGAGAGTTGAAAATTTGCGGAAATTTGCGGCATAAACGGCTGTATCTTTTGATTGCGTTGGCTTAGAAGTTTGATTTTTTCACAGCTTCAAGGGACAGTAGACCTGAGTAATTGATATAAATTTCAGCTTCATACCTCCACGCGTTCCTGAGAAAAAGGGTCTTGACAGACGGACGGACGGACGGACAACAAAGTGATCCTATAAGGGTTCCGTTTTTTCCTTTTGAGGTACGGAACCCTAAAAAAGAGTACATAATCCAATTTCTTCAGCATATTCAGTTGCGCTATATCTTCATCTATTATTTGCTTACGTTTATCAGACGATGATTGCTCATTTGAACAAATTCATATAGTTATGCGGTCATAAGTCTTTTAGGAGGCAAACGTTTTAGAATCACCGTGGCGATTAATGTTCCGACGCGCCTTTCATCGACTGAAAACTCAACGTAACTTTCAGGAGCATCATTAAATATTTTATTATGAATAAACTCGCTAATTTTACGATTTTAGTCAAAGTTAACTGTAACGAATGTGACACACACTATAAAATCTATGCCACGACGACCTTGCCGCTGCTGACGTGTTCTGTTGACCCGTTACCGACATTTACCTTTGCGCCACTTACTATTTGTAGGCACATACAAAACTTCACTGTGGTCCGCGGATTGTTCTTTGTGTTTGATTTCACGGGTTTCAAAGGGACTTCATAAATACAAAGAGCGGTTGAATAAAGTTTGGGCTGGGGTAATTAGAAAACAAGTAAAGCAATATCCCATTGAAAAACAACGTGCGGCTTGCTCATTGTTTGGTACGATTGAAGTACCTAATAATTATCGTCTCAATATTCTGTTCAAAGTACGAATTTAACTCCTAGCATTAGCATCTCTAAGACACGTAAGCAGAAATGCAGTGGAAATATAGTTAAATGTCAGGAACTTGAGCCGTCTGCCGCAGTGGCGGCGGATAAATGTACTCCACTCCCCAGGGACCCGACTATTTTTAGACGAGGCTACAGCGTTGAAAATAAATAACATTTCGTAAGTCATTTATTATTTAACATAGTAAATAATTTGGGACAAACAGTAGTAGGTAATTATGATAAAGGAATTCTCGTTTTTAGTCGCAGCCTAGGAAGCTGAAAAAGAAAATAAGCGAGGAACTGTCTACGTTGACTTCATCATCAGTTGGTTCATCAGTACAATGCGAAACCTGTGTAAATTATTTTGAAAAAAGTAGCTAGCCACTGCGGTGATTGCTGTACTTGGATTGGCCGGCCCAAGGCCAAGTATGTATATATCTTTATCGACAAATGTTAAGTCATTGCGTGGCTAGTGAATCACTAGTGGGCCACTGGTTTTCATGTTTTATTTTCATATTATGTTACTCAATTCTAAAAAAAAATCTCGGTTTTTTCCATGTAAACATAAAAGTAAAACTATCGTAAGATTGAAACCTATAAGGAAAACCTACGGCGATATAATGTATATATTATCACTAATGAGTTACGGAATCAGATGGCCCGTATTATTACTTTAAGTTACAGGTTGCCCAAAAAGAGTAGATATTAAATAAAAATGAACTAAAATCTCTTTTTACTTGTAACCCTATGACAACTGTCAAAACTGACGTAGTATGAGCGAAGTCCTTTGGTTATTAGATAGAGTCGTGACTTAATTATTGTTTTCTGTTATTATTGTTATATCAAAACGCTATTTCCCATCTAAAATGAATAAGACAATAAGAAGTGGCACCAGAGAAATCATGTACAAAGTATTTCGACGATGTTTGGCCGAATATCATGCCGGCAAACTTCTTACAGAACTAGATGATATTTACAATCGAGTTGCTGAAATGATTGGTAAGTATTCTTATTTATTTTTACATTACATTGCGTGTTTGAAACTAAAGATACATGTTTATCAGTAACCATAATCTGACGGAAATAATTGTTTAATTGATGTTTATCTTTTATTTGTAGGTTATAATTTTAGGTTAGGAATTTCGAAACACTTGCATCACTTTTGACAAGAAAATATAGAGCAACCGCGAAGTTTTGATGCTTTTGCGTTATGTCAGTTAAACTTTGTTTGTTTTATTATTTATTCATGTACTAACAATAATGACTACCTACTTCTCCGCGACTTAACGCGATTAGGCCCCGGAACAGCAAAGTAATTTATAGTAGTTCATGGACCTCCGTAAAGTAATGTCTGAACTGTTTCAATCATTTCTTTTTCTATAACTTTTTGTTTACTTATTTATTTCAGGAAAATCTGTAAGTACCGTTAGGCGTATATATAGTGGATGAAGGTCAAAATAATCATGGCAAATTTGGCATTTGTGATTTAAGCCCCATTGAGCTTATTTGGGGTATAGCTAAACAAAATGTAGCGTCAACGGACATAAAAAAAACACTGAAGAAGCATTCAGCCAGATAACTGTTGATATGTGGAAAAACAGCTGTAAGCATGTGGAAAAAATTGAAAAAGAATATTACAAAAGAGGAAGCATTCTCTACGAAGAAATAGATAAACTTGTAATAAATTTAGCTGATGATAGCAGTGAAAGTAGTGAGAGCAGTGGCTCTGGTTTTCAAGAGGAATTAAATTCTGATTAATAAATCTTTAATTTCAAAATTTGTTTTTAATTATTTGAATGAAACATCACGTTTCTCCCACTCCCAATTTTCCTATTCCTATTTCAATGTACTGTAGCAAAATAGGTCTCATAAATAACTTAAATTTATATGACAACTTACTACTATCAAGACCATTCGGGTCCAAGTATTTGTGTTACCATATGAACGATGGTGGCGCCCTCATTTAATTTCTACTCTTTGTGGGCAACCTGTAGCACTCTTGCTTATTCTATCTACAGTTTCAGAAAGCTCTGATGTTAAAAAAAATTCAAACGTACAATTACGTAAAGAGGTGGTATTCACTATTAATCCAATTAATTTGGTCAATTAAATCCCAAATTAAAACAGGATCTCAATTTAAACCGTTTCCGAATATGCAGATCTACTCGGACTCGTAATAGGGATCAAGAACGCAAATTACGGTCTGAAACGGACACGTGTGGTTTCCACAGATAGTTCCTTAAACTACCAATAAATTTTAGGACGGTTCATTCCAATGGATTGGATTCGAACCGGCAATCCTTTTGGTTCTAAATTGGTGGACGTTACCATTGACTTATTTATCGACTAAATTTTGCATACTAAGGTTTGTCGTGGTATTAAGCATTTATCTCATTCGTACACGCTAACTGGTTAGAAAGAGATAAATGCATCATCATCATCGGCGAACAGGCAGTCCCCTGCTAGAAATAGGTTTTCTCCTAAAATGCGCCATTTAATCCTGTCGTCGGCTCGTCTTTGGCTCGGCACTCGTTGTAGGTCCAAGTGCACGTAGTTATATTTATACTAGTTTCTCTAGGAATGGTACGGATTTTACAAACGAGTTTGGAAAGTTGCCGGGCATATTCCAGTCACGATTCAAACTGATCAAGTACAGTGAAAATCCGACTTAAACGTTATGTAATTAGGTTTAGTGTGGGTTCTATAGCTATAGGTTCCTAAAGCTGCAGCTTTAATGCAATAAAGGGTGGAGATAGGAGTACAATGCTCCATGAATTTAAAGCTGTTCGCTAGGGTCGACGCCCAGGGTATAGCAACAAATACTGCGTTAGAATTAGCCATTTGACATGCAAAGCGAACGCGTATGGTATTCCGGAAAACACGGGCAAGTCCGTGTCGGGCGCCTAATGTAGTTGTCCGTCAAAATTCTTCTCTTTAACTTGTAAAGCTTTACCCCCTTATTCATAAACGCTCTATAGGCTTCCTCGTCCTTATCTGTGAAAGGTAAATGTCAAAGTGACAGAGAAGGACAAACGATTGCTAAGTTAGCAGAAGCCTACACAGCGTTTATGAATATGGGGGTTGGTCTTTTAACTCCGTGATTTGTAATACTGCTGTGAAATTTAGACATATTTCCTCAAGCGTTTAGTTGGCAGGAAAAGCTAACTTGACAAATGAGCACTTAGAGCTCAATATTTCACATTCGCAAACGGATTCCTGAACCGGAAAATCTTTTTAACACACTCGCAATATTTTAAACGATATATACTATAGGATAAGCGAAAAGATAAATATTCACCTCCGTTTCACGTGTAAGGCTGTATTTTTTTTTAAGATTTAATTTTATAACCTAGTTAACGTAATTAAGGTGCCAAATTTGATTCCATTTTCTAGTAAAGAGTCTCTCTCTGAACTTTACTAAGTCGCGGATAGATGGACAGACGGTTTAATTTTCCCTTTTAATGCCCGAAACACTTAAAAGGAGAAACAAACAGAAGCAAGTATAATATTATATTTAATGCCCGTTGGCTATAAACAATGCGACATTAGTACATAAATGTACGACGTGTTACGTCTCTATTAAACCAAATCAAGCTATACCCTATAGCTATGAGTGCGTGCTGAAAAAGAAGAAATTTCAAGTTATCTCCTAATGGAAATGTTCATCCGCACCCCCGTTTCCCATCTCACCGCGCGGTAAAAAATGTTCCACTTAGCTTCATTAATTTGCCTACAGAGCCATGAAATTGAAAGTAACATTTCATTACGTAATTCGCACTTTGAACCAGTTGTTAATTATTTCAAGCAACAAGTGCGTAGTGACGTAACGGCGGAGAACAAAAGTAAAAGCTCGGAGAGGACGGACATCGATTAACGGGAGCACGATTACTGACGATGATTATCTAATTTGATGCGTGTAATGTAATTTTTTGTGAGCGTTAATTCGGTGTTCATTTATTTAGGGTTTCGGACACAACGTTACGTCTACACTAATACGTACCATCCTGAATTAGCGTAAGGTTGCATCGCTATGGGCACAGATTACAGCAAAGAACTTTGGCATACTTTTTTTTTTCGTTTTTTTTTGGAGTATACTTGTAGTAATTTGGAAATATTTGTGTGTAAGTAACTCGTACGGTTTCGGGCATTAATTGTTGAGCCACTGTGAAATACTCGCTAAAATATTTACATTGCCATGTCGCACATTAACAAGAAACCACCTTACTACCTACAACGTCTCTTGTACAACAATTAGAGTCTATGATGGTAGAAGTTCATCGTGGCGTGGTTTAATTTTATAGATTCACTTATACTAATCTAATCGCTTAGAGATTTTTCAACATAACTGTTCATAATCTTTTGTGATTTGTATCATGCACTTCCAGGAGTTTACGTGAATATTAATGAATTGATTCTACATTAACAACATGCATAAGGAGTGCATGTGCAAGAGTGGAAACGATAGATTGAGCATTGCATAACTCTGGAAGGGTATATAAGTAAAGTTTGTGAATGTACATGAAATAAAAATAAATAATTGTACTATTATTATGTTAGCCCATTTGAGTGTCCCACCCTTTCTTCTGCCACTCGATCTTGTCCAGGGCATGCTCCTGCCATTCTAAATGATAACCGTCCAAGTCCATCCAAGTCATCCCAAACAAATAATGATAATAAATTTCCACGAAGTCACCAAAAACATTTTGTGTGAAGGAATCTATAATTTAATATAAGTGTTGCTTAAAATGTTACCGGAGAAATTTATAAGCTTAATTGATGTTCAAACTAAATTCAATCAAAAGTTTCGCGGCGATACGTCTAACTTCTTCAATTTCTTCATCAAAACCCATTTCAGTGTTTACAGCCAATTGAATTTTCAACTTGATGTTTTAGTTGCAATGTTTTTGCTAAAATTGATTGTAAAGCCATAACAGTTCATTATTACGACCCATAAAGTCTGTAGCTAAGTTAAATGTTACCACGACAGAGTAGTTTGTTATTTAATTTGAAATTTTATGATTATTTTTATTCTTATTATGATTGATTCAGTGGGAGAACACAATCGCCACTAAAAGAAGTTGCTAAAACACGTAGCACTCGTAAGTAATTTATTTAAATATGAGACACGGCACTATGCGCACCGGTTTTTTCCTTATTTTAAAGCAGGATTCGTCAATTTGGCAGTTGTCTTCTACCCATAAGATTGACGGGTTCGGTCGAGGTTTAAGATCGTACTCACAATCATATTTTAGATAAAGAAATATACTGTCACTACTTTTTATTTGTTACGCATTATAAATTTGTAACTATCCACGAGCGATAAACAAACATCATGATCAAAATTGACGTTGGTGTGGGTTTCAGACATAGAATGGCTCTTATCCGCCTCTTCTCTCGTTTGTATATGAATTACACCTGGAGGTTGGAATTTCGGCATTTTACTGAATTTCCTTGGGATTTTAGGTAAAAAACAAATCAAAATAATTTCTGATAAGTTTCTGTCAAAATGACATTTTTAATACAATCTATTTTGATGACTCTACCTACTTTTTGTTGTTAACTATACTTGCGTTGTCATCTATTTACATCCACCAGATTGTTGTATAGTCATCCGATTTACACAAGTATGAAAAGTTTATAAAAGTATGCTTTAAAATTAAAGTAGCAAGATTCCACCAAACATACATTTGGTACACCAAATATACAAAAATTGGACAAACATACATTTGAAATTAAATAAAATAAAAACTTGTAAAAAGAACAGGACGATAAAGCAGGGAAAATTAACCTAACATGTTGGATTAGGTATATCAGAAAATGCAAACGGCCTGCTGCACTTTTTACGCTGTTTGATCACACAGTGGTTCCGCCAACGGAAGTTAGGAATGCAGTTACTGATAATCAGTCGGCTGGGGCACGCATAACCAATGACTCATAATAATGTGTTTAGCTCTAACATAATGTGTCGTGATGTCACATAACGTTTTACCAGATAAAGGGTGTGGCAGTATGAGAAGATATAATCAGTATTGTAATAAATGATTTAATTTTATTATTGCAGCTAGCAATGTGCAAGTTGCAGAACATTCTCAAAATAGCAACAATATTCTCAGAATTTTCCAGAAACTTTCACGAGGATTTATGGTAAGTTTCCATAACGAAAGTTTCCAATGGGATTTTTTTAAACTTCTTGTTAATGTATGTAAACTCTTTATTGTGCAAAATAAACAAGACAAAATACAATTGACAAACACTGAGATACATGCACAAAGGTAATGTTGTTTTAATAGTATTTTTATTAAATAATCAAGTAATAATGATATCCGGTGGACACTCAAATAACATGTTCCTATGAATTCCACTAGAAAATTTCGCAATTTCAGTAACTTTTCATTTGTGTATTGCTAATTGCAGCCAATTGAGACTCCTAACTAATTAAATAAATAATAATAATATAGCCTTTTTATTCCGAATTCGCTACAAATACTGAAATAATAAATATATTATCATATATCCGGTCCCAAACTAAGCAAAGCTTGTGCTATGGAGACCAGGCAACGGATAAACATACTTATATAATGTAGATAAATACATTCCTAAATACATACAACATCCATGACTCGGGAACGGACATTCGTATTCATCATACAACTGCCTGCCCCTGCCGGGATTCGAACCCAGGACCTCTAGCTTCATAGTCAGGGTCACTTAGCACTAGTCAAAGTGATTACAATAAGTTTAACTACGATGTAGGCATGTTAGCTTAGTTTTATGACTTAGTGGGTGGATATGGATCCATTTGACATTGAAAATACTCAATAAATAACAAAAACACTACACTTAGTCACTAGGTATGGCAATGTTGCGTATGTTTATGATCAGTAAACAGTGAGCAAACGTACCTACAATAGGAATTTTACTTCCTTCAAAATTCATAGTCAGTGAAAATTATGACTATTTTTTATAATAAATAATCCTGAAAGACCTTAAATCTAGAACGGGACCAAATGACCGGCAACCGGCAACAGTGAAAATTAAACAACAGCCTCTAGGTACTCGGTAGCAACGGGGATAACATTACGTCCAAGATAAGACCACGGAAACAAAACAAGAAAACAATAAACAACAGGCAACTTGAAGTAATCCTATTCGCATGTTGTTATGGCAAACAACGTTAGAAAATTACCTGCGGGAACGTTTGGCATTCGTTTTCAGTTACAACTGTTGTGTTTAATTGTACCCTCTATCTCAGGTATAGAATTGTAGCAGTACCTAATTTTACAAGAGTAAAGATAACACGCATTACCGTCTTAATTTGCGTTTGTGGGATTAATGATGAAGGATAAAAAGTTTATACAATGGGTGACTTAAACAATGAACACTGTAGTATTGTCGTAGTCAACCAGCATAACAATGTCGGTGGCTGTGACATGAAATCGGTCAAATTGGTACACCGCGCCATATTGACATTGTTGTTGTATGCAAATAAACGATGAAAATATGCCAAAATAAGCATACTCTTAAATGAGTTACTGAATAAATGCACGAAAGTGTTAATGTCTTAAATATTCCGAATTTATGAGAATTTATTGGATTTTTTGAATTTAATAAGTGACGTACATACTTAGCGTTGTTACAAAACAATAAAGAGATAATGTCTCTCGATTAGTAAATGATGTGATAAAATAAATAGTTTAAACGATTATCAGTCGTTTTATAGACGAGTAGTAGTTAATTACGTATCCAATTATAGCTTCAAGCTGTCTGTTTTGACCTTGTTCCTAGCTAGCTTCATGTGGTTAAATAAATTGAATCGCTCGTACCGAATACTTTCACTCTCGTTTGGCGGCGTCTTGGACATTTAATTGTATCTATGGGTACCGAATAAGTATTCATTAAAATGATGGCATTGTTTAAATCTTCACATAGTTTTACCACAGTTTGCATAGTCGGCCACGTGAGGCACTTACAATGGGCAACGGTAAAAAGTTTTCTATTATGGAAGTTTGTCATATTTAGCATTTTTTATACAGCAAGGATACGTCGAACTAATATTAAAGTAATATGCCAACGGGAGTTGACAGTTTTGTGTTAGTCGACTGCGTAAATTTGTATATTGGATCTATCTGAAAAATTATACTTATTCTATAACGTAGGAGTCAAATATTAGAAAAATACTTATGTATTCAATTGTACGGCAAATATGTGTCTTTAAGAATTTTTAAGTAAAGGTTTCACTTTTAACCACAATTTTATACCTACGTGGCGCTATTATAATAATGTTAACTGGCAACCTCACGAACTTGACTTGGAGGTCAAATTTAACTTGACGCTAAGTACAAGGCTGTAATGTGAGGTTTATTAATGATACGTAATTATTACCTTCCGCATTTTGTACTTTCGGTTATACTTGGAGAAATTTAAAATTTAAAAGACACTTAAGTATACATAGAAGATAACTTAGCAACACAGAAGTGCCGAAAAACCCACGATGTTTTTATTTCGAAGTCCAAATCCTCATAAACGATTTCAACAAACAAATTAAATAGAAAATCACTGTTAAAAAAAACGATTTGGTCCTTTTTAACAGACTTCAAAAAAGAAGGAAGTTCTTGTTAAGGCGCTAATGTCACAGAAAACCGGTTAAACTGATAACTCTATTGCATTGGGAGTTGAAATTTTCAATTTTCAAGTTTTTTCTTTTTTGAAGTCTGTTAAAAAGGACCAAATCGTTTTCAACTTGAAAACCCTATCTTTAATGGTTACCTAACTCATATCATAGTTAAATTCCGCACATGATAAGGACTAGTGCACAGGTTAAGGACTTCTAGATTGTCTCATAAAAGGCTAGATTACTGAGTCGAACTTGCTAGAAACCTCTAGTGATGTGAAACTAGATGCTTAGATTAGCGGTGAAACCACCATTGTCCGCGGCACAATGACGCCGCCATTGCCACATCGAACGCACCAATTTACTCTAGTGCACTAGCATGGCACGTTGTTGCTGCAAATGTCTACGTATCCGCAGCATTTGCGCATCTTTTCGTCAGGCTATATTCGACTAAGGCGTCATGCATGCCTTCAAAGTCGCGGTACTTCATGCACGTTGAGTCGGTTTCCTCACAACATCCCGCCAATTTGGATTTAAGGTGGGACGAAATGTTTTATTTAATCAATATTAATATGTTTTATATAGGTATGCGTGGAAGCATCAAATTGAAATTAATATGAAATACTAAAGTGTATGGGCCTTTTGCGAACATCAACTTAAGTTTCTAAGTTCACACGATTAAAACGGTCTTTTGAAAGTGTATTGATATAAGGCTCTTTCATAAGTTGGTATAGCTTTGATCCGTGATAAAGAAAAGTAATCTAAAAATACATGTAACATAATGACAAGCGTTTATAAGTAAGTGGGCAGGAACTCAGGCCTATGTTTATATTCATACAAACTGATCATCTTATTTACTCCCTACTCGTATACGTAGTTTTCTGAATCGTAAAAAATATTACACAACTCCTAAATGAATTTGACTAATAACATAGCATGGATAACTTGGTAAAGAGTTAAAGTGTAATTATGTGAGATCTCCGCAAACCGTGTACCAAAGAACTTGGAACGATTTAGGATTACGCAATGAGAACATTGAAGGCATGCCGAGCGTTTTTAACATTTCGCCTGTCGCGGACGTTGAATCATTGAAATGCTAGATGTGCTATGCTCACAACTATAGCGTCAAATAACTTAGCGAGTAAATGCCGGCTAGTATGTTATTATTATTCATGAAAAGCTGCATTTTATGAAAGCCCTTCCCGCAGCTTATAAATTATTTTTAAGCCGTATATTAGATATTGTTACAGGCAACGACCGTATTCAAAACTTTACTACTTAACGATCTGAAATGATTGTTATCAATTCTAATTTCAAGTAACAATACAATACAATACAATAACTCTTTATTGAACACCACATATAACAACCAAAACAGAAAAAAGGTATACAGAATATTACAAGGTAACAATAGGCGGCCTTATCGCTACAGAACGATCTCTTCCAGGCAACTATAATGGACTGGAGAACAGAATAGAAATGAGCAGGTGGTGCAATTTAGAATATATTTATTAATATACTAAGTATTGAAATACATAATATATTATACATGAAACACACATTTATAATAAATGGAGATATAAATAGACACAAACACACATACCTAAAAAAAAGCCAGCTACAAGATTTATGCACAAGATGACAGATAGTGCTCCTTCAGCATAGATTTAAATATGGGTAAGGATTTAGCGCGTCTTATGATTATAGGGCTTTGTATAGGAGGTTAGGAGTAACTTACTTTGTAAGAATATAAATTATTTACACCATTAACTTTAAATTGCGTAATATAATATTATAATACATTAAACAGGTAAAGGTACTGATCCCGACCTAAAAATTGTTATAGTAATAGGAAACCTACGCTATCCTAAAATAACATAGGCTACTTTCGTCTATGGAAAATACTCGAGACCGCGTTGACATAATATAAAGTAAGACATTATTATTATGTACGTCACTAAGATATCACTAGGATTCTGCGAGTGTCACAGATTATAGTGACTATGATCACCCGAAGCAGATAAATACACTTCAAACAATTTCGTGGAATCAAGATCCCAAACTTAAAATGCGCTACGCGCTTAAAACTAGACGGTTCTTTCGATTAAATAATGTCGCTCGTCGAGGTAACACTTCCATTATTTACATACGAAAGTAACTCTGCGTGCTAAGAGATTGGCTAGAATTACAAGGCTGGTAACATTCATTACCAAGTTCCGAATGATATTTTAACCCGTTTGAGCGAAAGTTATTATGACTGCATAATATTGTAATGGCTGTAAAAAGAACTTGTGCGTCGCATGATAGAGCAAAGTTCGACTACTTTTTGTGAGTTTCTATGGTTTTTGTGACATGGTTATGCGAGGTGGATTGCTAAAGGAGTTGATTTTAATTGATATTTCACCACAACAGCCCCTGTTTTAATCAGTTTAATATGGTTACGATGACTCTTGAAGTGTGAATGGTTAAAATTATCAAAATAAATAGAAATCTCGTTATTTAAACACACAATAACTCTAACTAAAATTGACTGTATGTAGCTACGGTAGGGCTTACATTCGTCAATCAAAGACTATAAAGACTATAATTTCAGAAAAGATCAAATAACATGTTCTAGCTTCTTGTAGATTTTTATAATGACCATTTTTTTGCCTTCTGTAGTTAAAGTAGCAAAACTGGAAGTCTTATAAGTTGCCTTAGACAGACGGAATTGGCGTAACTAGTTAGAAGGGTTTCATTTTTGTCATTTAGATTACGGTGCCCTTAATAGCCCAAAATAACTAATAGGGAAGATGTATTCAAGTTAATGCCCACGTAGAACACAGTAATCAACAAATAGCTAAAAAACGAATTATTTACAAAGTCTGGTTATTTCAATGTTTTATCAAAGTCTGGACATTGTTACGTCAAAATAGAGTCAAGGAAAATAGAATATTTTTTTGGCAAACAAGAAGGTTGATATATGGGATTAAATATTTTTCATTTGCTAATTATTTCAAAGAATAAAATAAAGCGGAATGTAGGTATAATAAGAATTATAGTTTTCCTGTAGTTACAATAAATACGCGACTTTATTATGTTATAACCGGTGTGACTTTGATTATTTGTTAATCAATCTCTGGATCAACTGGACGGACTCTAAAGATTCTTTCATTAATGAAAAGCTGCTATATATCCCGATTAACTTGAGCTACTTTTTATCCCACCCAAGAGAGTGTAAAAGTTCCACGGGGCACCGACAGTGGGCATATGCTTTCTAGTGTTTCACAACGTAATTCTATTAGTATGACTTCGCAGAAGTTAAAATATTTGTGTAGGTATTGGCTCGTTGAATTTTATTTGATTATGAATTTTTATTAACTTTTTTTCTACTCAGTTACAAATAAAATCTGGTCAAATTATAATTTCTAGATTTTGATACAACTATTATTTCGGATCAATAAAAAACAATTTTTCTATCATGAGTCATGACATCTGTTTTCGCAAGTCCTATTTCGTCGTTATTCTTTTCAACTTCCGCAATTACCTTAAAGGTCAGTGGTTAATTCTTTAAATCGATTAATAATGTGTCTGCCAAATTATCTATACTTGGGCGACAGGGTGCGCACGTGTTACTTAACTAGCCCTTAGAACATATAAATAGCATTCGAAAGTTGAAACTATCACTTTTGGCAGAACCATCTTCCTGCTTACTTCTGGCACAATGTGATTAAATTTGCCCTTTTAAACAAAAAAAAAAAATGTATAGAAGATGTTTGTGTGTGGTCAGTCTTCAAGTGATAAAAATATCTTGTGTTAAAAATATTGCACCTGGATTAAATAAAGAAATATTGCATCTGTGAAGCACCTGGAAGGTAACCAAAATGGTGGCGAGAGTGCAGTGTCAACTCAATGTGGAGATCTTAAATACCATATGTACCAAACTGTCAACGAACCCGCGGTGCTCTACGCGGCTGGGGCCTGCGGACACGTTGTCATCAATAGAGGCCATAGCGGACCCAAGCTGACTCAACCAAATCGCGGGCGAGATCCATCATAACATGAAAAGAGCGACCACCGAAGGAGTACCTGTAATTCTGCACTGGCTGAAGTCCCACACTGGAATATCCGGGAATGAGAGAGCCGACGAACTGGCTAAGAACGATGTACTCAGGAAGAAGACTGCGCCCGTCTAAATCAAGTTCCCCTTATCCTTTGCCAAGCGGACCTGCCGGGGGCATAGCTTTGGGTCGTGAGAACACAGATTCACACAGTCCACGACGGGAGAAATATCGAGAAAATTCTTCAGGAGCGTCGCCAGAGCATACAAGATTCTAGCTAAGTACAGATCCATAACCAACCTTATGGCCCAAATGTTTACCGGGCCTGGAGGCTTTAGACAATACTTATATAGGTTTAAACTTGCCGACATCCCATTCTGTGTCTGCGATGACGAGTCTATCGAGTCAGTATTGCGTAATAATAAGCAAATGCTCAAGATACGTAAGTGACAGACTCGATTGCGAACACAGGACGGGGTCGAAGAGGGTTTAGTGACCGGGTTTTTAGCCGATGTGAGTCCAGCACTGCCTGTGCCTTCCATTCTCAGGGACCATAACGGATTTTCCTGGTAGCAAAACACTCTTCCCTTCCAACTAAAAAAAAAGATTTTAAATCTACTTCATGGTAACTCTGCTGCCAACACTAGCAGCGTCATGTTTACTGCTAACACTATATCATCCACACTGCAATGTTGGCCACTAATATCATTGTCGCCATAGCCTACTTATGCTGCTAATATTATCCCCAGATTCAGACTTTTCACGCGGATCCTCTCCACTGTTGGGTTCTTTATCAATATTCTATTTACCACATTGGTCATCTTCTACAGTGTCAGAGTTATCACCACCTTTATTTATGGCATCTTTGCACATCCCATCTTTAGCACCACTCATTCTCATTAATCAAATTCTTATCATTACCCGCTACAACATTACGATCATTCTGAATGTCCAATTAGTTACTAGTTTCTTGAAAAATAATATCATCTTCACTTTAACGTCGGCCAACACTATTATTACTGACTGTTTCATATACTGCTAACCTTATCATCATAGTTACAATTTTCGTCTTTATCTTTCTCATTGTCACTATCTCCACCTGCCTCTCCATGACATTTTTCATTGTCTACTGCATGAATCTTTTTCCCGCTATTCTCACATTCATCAATATATTAATTCACTTGGAAATCGTCAAGATCCACAAGAATCTCAAGTAACGAAAAGCTTATTTCTTCATCCTTAATAATGCATTTAAAATTGATAACATTTTGAAAATGTTCTTCATTTGCATTGTCACTACCAGTTCTCACTTCACTATTAAATTGGATTGCAGCATCTCTTGTTTCTATAACATCATCTGCTACCAGAGTACTGTAGCACCAACCGATGTAGAACATCAGCCATATCACGGAAAAACTCTAAAACAGTTGATAAATGATGGTCCACTCTACATCGGTTGGTTTACAGTACTCAGAAAGCAAATGTATCATCTCTTGTTCTAGAAACAAGAGATGATACATTTCAATTAAATAGTGAAGTGACCACTGGTTGTGAAATTGCAAATGAAGAAAAAATTCAAAATGTTATCAATTTTAAATGTATTACTGAGGATGAAGAAATATGCTTTTCGTTAGTTGTGATTCCAGTGGATCTTGAAGATTTCCAAGTGAATTAAAATATTGATGAAGGTGAGAATAGTGGGAACAAGATTCATGCTGTAGACAATGGAAAATGTCGTGGAGAGGTAACTGGAGAACCTGACAGTGAGAAAGATCGCAAACTGTAACTGTGAGAATGACGTAAGCAGTATATGCAACAGTAGTTGTAGTAGTGTTGATAAACGTTAAGGTGAAAATAGTATTATTTTTCAAGAACCTGTAAACAATTGAATATTCAGGATGATCGTAGTTATAAAGCAAGTAACGACCAGAATTTGAGAAATGAGAATGAGAGTGGTGCTAAAGATAGAATGTGTAATGATGACCTGTATGAAGGTGGTGATAACTCTGACACTGGAGTAGAGGCCCAATGTTGTAAAAAGAACGTCGATAAAGAACCCAACAGTGGGGAAGATACGCGTGAAATTTTTGCATCTGGAACCACGAACCTGCTTAAGTGTCTAAGTGGGCGGAGAAGTGTACTCCGACGTGGCGCGTCCCTGGGTGGTGGATAAGGGAATGCCCGCCTCGCGGCGGGTAGGGGCTCGTTAGAGCCTCCGCGAACCAAACACTTCAGCTTGAAGGATGGGACCCATCTGTCGCAAGTCATATGGCCGAATTGCAACGGTTGCCCCCAGGCGACAGCTTGGTATATTTTTTTATTTTAACCAATTTTTTTTTGCACTGTCTGATAAATTACTATGACTGTTTTTTGTTGTTGTATTACTTTACTTTTATTTCTTCAATAGAATGAAGACGAAGAAACAATATAGGACGTTATAGGAGACGATGACAACGTTATTGTCGTTGATACTGTCAGATGAAGAGTTTGATTCTGAGGACGCTGCAGAGTCTTGTTCTCAGGAGGTTTCATATTAGATATTAATTTTCTGACAATAAGTGATAGATTTATCAATTTGTATAATTTTATAATTAAGTAGTTAATATCAAATATCGATGTTGTTTTGTATTTATGATGTTTACTTTTAAGTCATTTTAAAATTTAATATTTTTATGAAAGCATTGTTATAATTATACCCATAAATAAATGTTATAACATACACATACCTATTTTTTTTTAACTACCGTGAAATGGAAGTATAATTAATAAAGTTCAAAACACGAGTCATTCGCGTATTTTCAATGTAGGTAGAGTGTAGGGAATATATTGAGCATGTTTCGACCCACTCCGTGGTTTTTGTTTAAAGTAACTCGAATAAAGAATCACACGATAGGTGTTTTATTTATAAACCAGTTTTATAAAATTTAAGTTTAAATAATATTGAATGAAATAAGAATAAAAATGATATAAACAGGTACCAAGTATCATTTGTCTGTACGACGAGTGTAAGGTTTACATGCAGACTAATGCACACTCTCCCATCTCTTTGTCGGACAGTCTCAGGAGTATTCTACGAGTGGTGGCCGATTAGCAAAGTTATACACAAAACTTGAATAGATTCCCACAGCAACAAAGTGGTTAAAAAAATAGCTGATTTCGAAATATAGAAGAAATATGCGACGATTGAAGAATAAAAGATAATTTAAAATCAAATTTAAGCTTTATAGGCCGGGAGATGGTGACCGAAATTTTCTGGTATGGCGGTTTAACTACGTAATACTAATAACAAAAAGGAAAATGATGGTCTTAGCGAAGCGATGGCACCGGCGGCTCAATCGCGTAGGCGTCAATCGAACGTGTCGGGTAAATAACGAGTGTCGAACGATTTGTTCCACAAAAAATCTTGTATTTTCCGATAGTCGAAAAAAGAAGGCTCTAGCGTAATGCAACACTTCTCCGGTGTGACTTACATGCTGTAAGTTACAGCCCGCCATACCGACGCAAATACAGCAATTATAAAAAAAACAATTCAACCATTCACGAAAATCACCATGCCATACTTAGTGTCCGACCGAAACACGATTTTTAGCCGAAACCGAAACCGAAACCGAATATTCGGTTTTTTTCTGATTTCGGCCGAAACCGAAACCGAAACCGAAATTTTTGAAGACGTATCAAAATATTCAAAATTACTGTACAAATCGTAAGGAAAAGGTTATTGCAAGGATTTCTTATTTGAGAACGTTTCTTTTTTTGTTAAACAAAATAAAAAACGTTTATTTTTAATGAAAATAGTTATAGGTACATGAAACTACCGTGAGACTAATCATAATTACACAAACGGATAACTCACGTATAAAAAGTCGAGTGATGCTCGACATGTTTCGGACTATTTTGTAGTCCTTCTTCCTGGAGCTTAGAGTACATATTTCAATTTGTACTTTTACTTTACGCGCCCGAATTAAGCCGAATACTCCCGATGCGAGAGCCGCGAGAGGCCGCGAAGTAATTTCGGCCCGGCCGAAGGTTTCGGCCTGATTCTGGCCGAAACCGAAACTTCGGCCGAAATCACTTTTTTGGCCGAAATTGGCCGAAACCGAAACCGAAACCGAAACTTCGGTCGGACACTAATACTTTTCTGACGGTTCCAAATGGCCGCCATATCGCTCTCAAAGGAGTAATTTTTTTTTTCGTTAAACAATTTGTACCAGTATTCCATTTGGATTTTTGGAAAGTAGTCATTTAATAAAATGTGACCTTTATTATTTTTGTCATACTTTTAGCCATACTTGAGAAACTTAATTATTCAACACGTTTTCAAAATACGACTATAAAATACGAATATTTTTGTAGTGTTCGTCTGGATGCAATTGGACAGAAAAAATATATCCGAGATTGTAACTATGGGGCGGACGACTATCGGATTGAAGCCAAGCTGTTAAAAGAAAAATATTGACGATTTGTACCAGTATGGCATTTTAATTTTTGTGAATGATATGATGCAATGTGACCATTTTTATATTTGCCTTACTTCTAGTAGGAGGAAAACGTAGCACCATACTTGAAAAACTTGATAAAATATTGTACACATTCACGACCTTCCACAGACTTATATTTATGATAAGAACTGTAATAACCATTTTCAGGGTAGTACAAATCGTTTTACGAAAAAAATAAAAATGACTCCTTTGCGGCGGGGCGGTATGACGGAATTTGGAATCGTCAGAATAGTACGGCGTGGTGATTTTCTTGAATGGCTACTCGACGATGATTAGCAGAGCAAATAGCCTGGTAAAAATGGTTGTTTTTTTTTAATTGCTGTATTTGCGTCGGTATGGCGGGCAGTCACACCGGAAAAGTATGGCATTACGCTAGCGCCCTCTTTTTTTATTGAGTATCGGAAAATACAAGAATTTTTGTGGAACAAATCGTTAATCGTAATTTATCCGACACGTTCGATTAACGCCACGCGATTGGGCCGCCGATGCCAGCGCTAACACCATCATTTTCCTTTTTGTTATTTAGTTAGACCCCTGAAGAACCGACATACTGGTACAAATGATCAGAAATTTTCTGTCACCATCTCCCGGCCTATTGCTTTTGTAGCAATATACAGATTTCTACCACATACAAATGGTATTAAATACTTCCTAGTGACGTGCCTAACTTTAGTACTAATTAGACATTCAAAGGACTCTTCATGAAGTAGGTAACTAAATTGTGGCTTTTAATGATGATTCGTTTGATTGATTCGATTTTCCACTTATACGGCCACAATCTTGCTAAATGTGGCCTGTAGGTACCTGTTACCTTAGGCTCTGTCTACCCCGTAAGGGATAAAGACGTGATTTGTGTGTGTGTGTGTGTGTGTGTGTGTGTGTGTGTGTTTTAATGATGAAGGTTCTTATACCTACAATTCACTAAAATGCTATGATGGCTTTAATTTCGCACTCTACTTGTTCTTGTATCGGATGCTCAAATGTGGTTTTCATTCTCAATTAGCATTTTGATTGCACCGAACATCTCGAGTTACCGACTACCCCGACATATTCGTCTTTTTTACCTAATTATTTTAGGGTCCAGTCATTTGATTATTTAATTTAAAAGTGGTTTGTTTTTTTACCTATAGTGCAAATTTAACACTAATTTGAATACTTTTAGAATAATAGAAATTAATAGTTGGTACCTACTTCTACTAATGATATGATGTTAATTGGTGTCATAATCATGCTGATCGTTAGCAAAATCACTCTCATTATCAATCCTGTTGGCTTTTCTAATGACTTGATGGTAGTTGCCAGTCAATTATTTTTTAACACATCGTCAGGCAGTAGTCACCTGGATCTTGGGTAGTAAAGTCACAAATACACCAACAGCCTTAAAAACCTGACGTATAGACAGACTTGAAACACTTCAAAGGTATTATAGGACAAACATCCTCCTTCTATTGACTCCGCCGTCTTGACTACCTGTATTTTAGTGTTATATTGTTTGCAATTATCTTCCTGGAGTCATATTTATTGTTTTTTATGATACCTAGCTTATCTATTTAAGCCTAATACGGTCACTAAACAATGACCGTAGTTAATCCTATTTTTCCCATTGTTACTGTACCTGCCTTCGGCTTATTTACCTGTGTCTAGGGTGGGCTGATAACTCACAAAGTTTGGGAATACATCAGTCTTAGGACAACCTTCTTCCTGTTCACTAGAGAAACTGTTTTTGTGCTGTGAAAGTTAAAATGTCTCGATCAATGTGGGTTTTCTGTGCCTGTGAGACAGCGAATTTCAAGCGACTAGAGAATATGGTAAGTTTTAAAAACATACATAATATATTTATTATTAAAAATATATTTTGGTGTCCTGTTTGTATCAAGTTTTAGTAAGAATAGATTAAACGAAGTATAGCTATTTAGAAGTCTTTAAATCAATGTGGTATTGAAGAGTTTCAAACATTAATCGCTGTCGATGACAGTTTTCGAAAATAAGATTTTTAGTTATTTTTCTATTCTAATAATTTCAGTGGTTTCAAAGATATTTCTATATTTTAGTAATATTCAAATAAGAGCGAATATGACTAAAAAATATGCAGTTTACAGTTAATTGTATTTTAATAAAATCTAGTTCAATAATGATTTTAAGGAATATTTTACCGTTTCTACATCTTGCTAGAATATTTCAATAATAATGATTAATTAATATCTTAAGAAACAAAATTTATTTACTTAATTATTTAATTACTGTCAGTTCAGAGATCCCTAAGATATTTTGGTCATTCTCAACTTCACTGAGCACTTTACCTTTTTTTGTATAATAACTCATAATATTATTTTGTTTCAGTTGAATTCGATAACATTGCAAAAGGATTTATTAGACTTGCATGAAAAAAAGGAGGAAGAGGAAGACGTATGTGTAAGTATTTTATTTAAAACTTTGCGGCATTTTAAATATAACTCTACCAACGGAATATTATTTTGGCTATCGTTGATATTTGTCGTACCTCAAAGTAATCTAAGTATAAGTATCACAAACTTAAACGTAAAATTTTAGCTTTTATATCCTAGGTACCTTAGCCCTTTAGGCTCTCGCGCTCTAAGCCCTCTTAGAAGGCAGATTTTTGAAAGCACATCTTTCGATCGTAATTTTAAATATTGATAATAATGTATGATAAAACTAAAACTGCAGCTCTAAATAATTTTTCAGTTGTTTTTTATACCTTGAAACGGGGTGACAAGGGACAAATCTGAAGATCAAACCTCGATAAAAAATATTTTCATATGTGGCCAGTTGATTTTTATAAATAAAAAATGTTCTGGTGGTACGAATTTTAGTTTAAATATGATTAACTGTCATGTTTAGTTTAAACAATAAATACTAAAATATAGCCAAATCCCAGCCTAACCCCGTAGTGGAGTAAGAAGGGATAGGAACAAATAAAAAAAATGACGGTAACAAATTACCAGAAATGTCTAAAAATATAACAAATCTTCTTTTAGAGCAAGCGGAGTCCGAAATTTTAAATAGCAAGTTAAAACACAAAATAACAGTCTCGCCCCGTTTTACGGTATTCTGCTTTTTCCCTATTATACTTATTTATACTTATTTTGTTACTAGGTGGATGGCGAAGAAGGATCTGAGGTCGAAGACTATGCTATAGGTTATACTAGTCGCAAACATACTAGCGAGGTACCAGATAAGCATCGCAATACTCCATCAACACACAATCCACCGGGTGATACCAAAACGCAAGAAACTAGTGGAAGCGGTTCAGCACCTCGGAGTTGGAAGCGCGGCTACGGCTGCATGACGGCTAGCGGTCCACAACGAGGATCGTTGACGTCTGATTGTTTGGAGGCAAGCGGGGGAGAGTGTGTGGGGCGCAAGCGAGTGAAGCTCTTTCGATCAACGCGCCATCTTCGCGCTAACGGCGAGACGTAAGCGCGGTAACCGCGGATTGCCAAGATTTGGCCAAAGCGAGCCGATGCGGTTATGATGCCGATACGTGTGAACAGTATGGAGTTTTATATGACACAGAAAGGCCCGAGATAGATAATAGGTGCCGATCCTTGTTATTTAAAATGACAGAATAGATGTTAATTTCAGAGCCAAGGAGTCGATTAGCTTGTAGTATATTTTTTTGAAGATTTTTGTAAATAGTTTGAAAATTGTAATAAATTGTAATAATTACACTGCGTGTTTTATTCCAATGAGATTACTAGATTGTTTTAGCAAATTAATTAGGGATCTTAATTTTTGTAGTAATCCTCACTTCATCTAAATTTTCTTGTTTCATAGTATATACGTATTTACAGCTACTCATACACAGAAATATTAACGAGTGTTTTGACTGCCAGGTTCATACTTATAATTTTTTTATTCCATCATTTTCGGACCCACAAAGCCGAAAATTACGTTTTAAGAGTCTCTAATTTAGTTTATACTGCCTTATATGGAAACAAAAACATTTTAAACACGCATCAATGAACCATAAAATGTTACGATATGTCTTTTTCGGCGAAAGTCGGCCATTACATGGACGGTATGGCCAATTAAATAGTTATATTTGAACACTACAACATTACCTTTCTTACGATCTTTATTACGTTTAGATAATCCAACTGAGTTTTTATTTCTTGTATAACGTAACATTGGGCATTTTCAGTTTCTACTTTTAAGAATCTTTATTATGGAGCCTACAATGTCTGAAAAAGTTGTATAACTTTAGATATAGGTACTAGAAAGCGTTGTAATTCGCGAATGTCCTTCAGGCTTTCACTGTTTAGATCACTTACCTTACCGGTAACGCACTATGATCGCTTTCTATATTATGTTAAGCAATGTCGACTCAATTCATTCCACTTGTTTCTTCAATATACTAATAATGTCACATAAGTAAATAAGAGGTGCTTGAAAAGCTAAAGTGTGCTTGGAAGAGATTCTGTTGCCAAATGAGGCATTTATTTATTTAATGTATTCGATTCATGATGTAACTATAATGTTTATGGCATCATATCTCTGAAAGAAGCTCGTAGGTATCTTAAATCAATACGTTAACTAAACCTTCAAGCACGCTAAATAAATACGAGTAGAATACAATACAAGGACTATGTTTCGAACACCACATTGTCATAATAAACAATACCATAAAACGGGGAAAGAAGTGTGTCAGGATCGTAGCAAGTGGAACAAAGTAGTCTCTGCCTATCCCTGTGGGAAAGAGGCGTGACGGTATGTATGTATGTAAGTATGTATAAAACGGGGTGAGAAGGGATTGCGGGGGAAACGGGATATAACTAATATTTTGCGTTTTCACTTGCTAATTAAAATTTCTTACTAAGCTTGCTCCAAAAGTAATATTTTCAGACATATTATATCTCTTTTTTTTCTGCTAATTTGTTATTGTCATTTTTTTATTTGTTCCTAACCCTTCTGACGCCACTAAAGGATGAGCTGCGATTTGTCTATATTTTAGTGTTTATTGTTTAAACTGGACACTAAACGACAGATAATCATTACTAAACTAAAATGCATGCCACCGAAACATTTTTATCTATAGAGATCAATTTGTCACATAGGATTTTTTTTATCGAGGTTTGAACTTCAATTTTTTCCCTACTCATCACGTTTTACGGTACAGAAAATAGGCACACTGAGAAAATTACAAGGCAAAGGTAATGTACGTAAAGTACTAAGTACTTTATTGATTTTGAGATATGAGCCTTCTAAAAGTAGCTAACGTTGCTAATGCTTTAACACAAATAAATAATCCTATCAGACTTATGGCCAAAGAGTCCAAAGATCCAGTTACAATATATTTACACTAAACCTTGGGTACATTGTTAGTATACATAATTTATTCGATTCAAATAAAAATAAACTAGATCACTTTCCACCAAAATGCGTGTCCATCCATCAAGTTACACAATACTGCTGTAATCTACATAACTTTGGCAGAATTTCGGACTTAATTAATCAAGTTCTTAGAACCTCGACCGGCTCGGAAAATTTGCATTTTAGTTTATCAAAAGGCTTCGCTTCAACACGAGTTAATTTATCAGGTGTTTTGGTTTCTCACTCTTTTTATATATGTACATCGGCGCTTTATCTACTTAATGTTAAGTGATATGTGACTCAATTAATTAACTAGGTGAAAGAAACAATGATTGAATAAAATTAACAATGTCACTGAATACAGCGTCCTAATGTTTCATTCAAGTGTTGCTGTTGAGTTATCTACAGTTGGAAATATAAGCGGATTAAAAATAACAGGCACTACATTTTTTTTCATCGTGTTCAAGTTTTTTGCAATTTTAGGTCTAATCAAACTGATCTTGACGCTCTTCGGCCAGACAGATTGGGTTTTATTTCCTAACTCGTTTTGATTAAAATCGTTGTACCAAAACAGAATCGAATCAATATAATTGATCTGTGAATGCAATTATAGGGGATTTAGTTTGAATTTTTAATTCTGATTTTATGGTTCTCTGTTGCGTCAGTGTTAAAAGATGAATTGTTATAAGATGAAGAAATTTTAATGAATGCACCGGTTAGAATGTCGCAACTATTCATGCGCTATTTAGCAGCAACCTTATATTTTACTTGTTTTATCTGATTTTAAATTATATACTTAATATCAATTAAAAAAAGTTTATGAACAACTTAACAAAAGCTTGTTTCACCAACATCAATGTCACACGGTTGAATGCCATTCTGCAATAGAACAATAGTGAAGTGATTTTTGTTGTCTTTGCTCTGGCCCCTTTCCCATGGATTTGCGATATTTTCACTAACGACATTGCATTCATTCTCGACGCCTTTCACGTTCTATTGGGATTGGCCACAGTATAGACCTAGCCTAGAGGAATTTTACTCTACTTAGTACAAAAAAGATAATGTTTCAATTACACGATTACAGTAAGTAATATTTAATAACAGCAATATGCAGGATAAGGATAATATGCAGGATGTAATTTAAACGTTTCAAACTCTGGGAATAGATGTTAACAAGCGAAAGTAAACGATAACGACGAAGATAAAAATCGTGAAGCCTTCAAGACATGATTCAAAGAAAAATAATAAAAAAGTATAGACAAATTAGACGTAGGAGGTCAAAAGGTAGACAGAAATCAAAGTTGCTAGCTTTTTGCATAACTATGATGCGCAAATTAAATACAAGTCAGACACCGCATGTCAGAAAAACGTTTAGATACATTTACAAGCGCGTGGCTTTTTTTTGACAGACAGACAGACAGATCCAGCGCGAGAGCATGCGAGTATCGCAATGCTTGCATTGTTGTAGTAACGTATCTGTGCACACTGCATGCATATGTCTATTAAATATCTATGCCATGGCAACAATTTGAGTCGTGTGAAAAATACATAAAGCTAATTTAATACGCATTATCTGCTTATCTATTTGGATTGTTGGGTACTGTGAAACTTGGAATTCCCATATTACTAGATCTTAGTAAGGTCGCCGGATGCAGGTGGATTCTGAACGCGTTCGACCTTCGTCGTGGAAGGATTTGGGAGTGACCTATGGCTGACAGTGGAGCTCCCCCAACGCTCATACAAGCGCTTAAATTATTCCAACACCTATCTGTATAAATTGAGTCTAATTTGAGGAATATGTGCAACATTCCGTCCGTCCGAATCTACGCTGGAGGCATTTACTCAGCAAGTTTGCTCCGTTTCAATCCACATATTCATTTAAATCAGGCGTGATTTTTAAATAATTATCTGTAGTTCACATGACAATTCTGAGAAGCAATGCTTACTATAAAAGTAAAGTGTTGTCTCAAGAATATTAAATCACTATAAAGTTCGAGGCCGATAGCAATCGCAGCACCGACGTGTATGTAGGTATGCTAATTTCAATGGCTTCCCGGAATCACTATTTATACGAGTTCTTGTATCAATGGACACAGCTTCGTTTATGCAATATTGGATAATGTACATTTTGCTGTTGGGTGGCCAAGAAGATGGTTGCACTTGCAACCAAGTACTCGCATCTTTGTCACGTAGTAGTTACTTACCTAATTAAGTGGCCATAATAAAGCGTGAAATCGAAGTTCACAGGGTAAGTCATGGTTTCCATCGACCCAGCATTTTCCACACTTTCCATAGCGCTTTCGAGTTTGACTGAAGCGATTAATTGATGGGTACATAATCGAGCAAGAAAGTGTGATTCGATTCACTTGGTACATAATAGTATTTGTTCAGTGTTCGTTCTCTCATTTTATAAAAAGTGTAAGTGGGTTATAAATACCTGCAGTAGGTGGTAAACAAATACATGACTTTGAAGTATTATTTTACCTCGTAGCCGTTTAAATGACGACCAAGTAAGATTTCTTGCAATGCTCAGTAATTACCTGAAACAAATAAAATTAAAATATATTAGGTACTCATTTTAGAAATTAGCTAAAAAGGTGACAAAGATATAAATTTAACTCACAAATGCGGTTTTATTAAAGCAACGTTGGAGGTTGTAGGTACTATCTTATCTTATTTTATTGATTTTGGAACTGAGTAAGCACGATTTTTTAAGGGTTGGTCATACTGCCAGGTCAATGTCCAACCATGCTCCAAGTCAACGAAGGTGATCTCTGTCAAAACGGCAACATTACAAAGTGACAAGCGCGTACTATGAAAGCAGGTAAAATGACTTGAGACAGTGGGTTTAGTTGCTTAAAACCGATTCTATTTTTTATACATTAACTAGAACAAACAAGTTATTTACACAACACTTTACTCAATTCGGAAGTGTTTGTCACAGTCTTGTTTTTCGCGATTCTAACGGAACGGGTTAATTGATTCAAACTTTGTTCGTTGCATAAGATGGTTTCTTTTTGTTTGTCTCGCTCTGTTTAGCTGCGTGATAGAAGCGTATCTGTAACAGTATCCTCCGGCACAGTATGAATGAAGTTGTTATGTGTAATTGAGGCATGGAATACGAGTGACAATGGCTTATATTCGTTACGGTTCAGTGATACGGATGCCGAGTGTAATCCAGATGTTTTATCTCGCTCTTACACAGTATGACTGCGATGCAAGAGAAAGACGTAACGTTCGAACTAATATCGTAAATTAATAAAATCACCCTACAGGCTCTATAGTATTCCTCTCACTTGGCCCGATTATTGGCAACGATTTTTTTTACTAAAACTGAAAACGTTCTGAACATTTTAAGACTATTATTACGCTTAGAAAAGTTTTTCAGTTCGACTAATGATTGGGGCACACATATACCAGTAATATTTATGAGGATTGAATTGCGCGATTACATATACTAAGTATATGTATGATGTTGTTTACGGCAATCGGAGGGAATCACGCGTAATATAACGCGTAATAATATAAAATACCGGTAATATCTTCCGTTACTTCCAATATTTAGTGAATCAGGCAATTCAATTAGATATTTAATTATGCCACACGATACTGTATAATATGAAGTCGTATTTAAGTACAAATATAATTGAATAGTGCTATAATCAGGACATTAAATTAAAAATGCAATTTAAATTTAAAAAGTGTTACTTTTCTGACAGTCGGGAACGTAAATTAATTTTCAGCGGAAGTGGCCGTTGGACAACAAAAATACGCAATCGTGATTGTAATGACGATCATTTATATTAATTAATGCAAACAATATAAAATATATAAATGCGAAATTAAATAATACGATGTTCTTCGGTGTTTGCGGGAAGAAGGCTAACTCCTAGTCCGCGAAAGCTGTTTTCTCTACATAAGTGGTTAGAAAATTATAGGTTCTAGACAGTCTTAAATGGCTTAGGGCTAGGTGAAGACATCCTGCTTAGTCTTTTGATATCATAAAACAGGATACCTGCATTGTAGATCATTTCAAGTAATCACAAAACGAATGGTGGTTGACGTGACGTAAATACGAGAGCGGCATAATTAGATTTAACACGTACGGCGTGTAAATACAATACGACCAAATATTAAAATGGTATAAAAATTAAAAGGACCTAAGAAGTAATTTTAGATAAATTTATTAAAAAAAATGCCATACAAAATAATTCAGCCCGCAATGTAAAGTTATTATTAATGTTAAGTACGGCTCGTTGACAGTTACTTGTCAGCTGTTTGAATATCCTGTTTTGATGTTATCCCATGTTTGCTTTACATTGCTGCTCAATAATTTCTCAAAAATAAATTACAGGCTTTCAATTAAGTGTAACTTAAAATATGCTGTTAATTAATGATTACGCTAAACCCTGTGTCTGGTTTAATTCTTTGCTCGTATATACCCACGCTGTATATGTCATATGCATAAATGCAATGGAAACTCAACACATAGGATCTTTTGTTTGGAGTCATCCACTTACTACAGATAAAAGCGGTAGGTAGAAGCTTGTGGTTTTAAAATTTGCATCTACATAAGTAACACAAGCTCTAAAAATGATTAGATAGAAAAAAACCTTAAACTACCTTAATCTAATCCTAAATACCTATATTTACAAATATCGCCCAGGTCGTTGCCATTGGGCAGTGTGCACATAATGCTGGCCGCGTTTCCTCGGTCTATGACAATACCTATACGTTGCTCGAGGAAAGAGCCGGCTCTATTTTTTTGTCTTAAAAAAGGTTTTTGCTTCACACTGCCCTCGAGAAACAATCATAATTTGACCCATTCACTCGCAGTTCGCAGCCTTCCGCAGCTTTTCGTACAACCACCAGACACGGAAAACACCAGACTGCGTGTAGTTTCTTCGAGTGAACGGGTCAGGTTATGATTGTCTGCCAAGCGCAGCGACATAAGGAAGGATTTCATTCAGAGAATCACGCAGTACCGCATTATCATGGATTCGAATCGAGTTTGATAAATTACTACTACTTATTTGGGCCTGGATTAGTACTAATCTATAAATTATGGTGTTGCTGTCTAGTATTAAATCATTCGTTTCGTCATGGCGCCAATAGTGAAGTACGTGATTCAACTATTGATATTCAGACAATGCCTCTTGTATTATTAATTCAAAAATGTAGACAATACAAAAGGGACAGTGCCTGCCGTCACTGATTCCAGTGAATAATATCGGCTAAAGTGTTTGCTAATGAGACAGTAAAAACATCCTCGTATTTTTTATTCTTTGAATCAGCACGTGTCCTTGAATTAGAATGTGGCTCTTATCAAGCGCCAAGTCTAGAGGCATTTTTTGGGTTCCGTAGTCAAAAAATGTATACCGAATTTGCTAGAACTCCGATGTCTTTTGGTCCAGTGACTGAATAAAAATGTTTTCAATTTTATAAAATACTAGCTGACCCGGCGAACTTTGTTCCGCCTTAAATTTGAAAAATTCCAGTGGTTTGGGCTGTGCTATCCCGCGGGAACTATGCAATTTTCCGGGATAAAAACTATCCTATGTCCTTTCCCGGGACTCAAACTGTCTGTATACCAAATTTCAACTAAATCGGCCCAGCGGTTTAAGCGTGAAAAGGTAACAGACAGACAGACAGACAGACAGACAGACAGAGTTACTTTTGCATTTATAATATTAGTAAGGAAGTAAGGATAGTAAGGATTTATAACAGTATGTAATAGTTCAACTCGCACTTGATCGGCTTTTTATTCCGCGCGTACTGGCTGGAAGCAAGTAGGGTAGCCTAGAATATCGCTCAAAGGGCGGTTTGATTCAATTATCTGTGCGTGATAATATAATTAAGAATGTGGAGCACTGAGATAGTTGCGCGCCTTTGTGAGTGAGAAGGTGTCGAAAAAGGCGCGTCTGGCTGTCCACAGAGGGGTGCTTGTTCCAACATTAATGTACGGTAGCGAAACTTGGGTATGGCAAAAGAAGCATGAAAGTAGAATAAATGCGGTAGAAATGAGAGCGTTAAGAAGTATAAAAGGTGTATCACTGAAAGATAGAACAAGAAATAGTGTGATAAGGGAACGTGCGGGTGTGAAAGAGGACATAGTGACTATGATAGAAAAAAATAGTTGGTTTGGTCCCGTAGAGCGGATGAATGAAAGTAGACTAACTAAACAGATCTACATGGGGAGTGTGAATGGTTTCGTTGGGAGGGGAAGGCCTAGACGGACGTTCCGAGACCAAATAGGAGACGTTTTGGAAAAGGGTCAGGTCAGGAGTACCCGAAACGGACCAGCATGGTGAAGAGATTGATGAATGTGGATGAAGTGAAAGATGTATGTCAGGATCGTAGCAAATGGATCAAAGTAGTCTGCCTACCCCTGTGGGAAAGAGGTGTGACGGTATGTATGTATTAATACTTTTTAGTACATAGGCACTGAGCTGAATTTAATATTATTTTAATAAAATTTCCTGGGATTTATTGGTGAGATGGGTACCTAGCATAAATTGTGTATGAATTAATGAATCCAACAAATTATTATGACATACAATTGGCACGAGCAATACCTATTTATGTTTAATTATAAAATATATTATTGTAATACGCATTCTTTAAAATATTATTATGCGAAAGAGAGTCCTGACTGACTAATTTAACTCATCAACACCCAAACAAAATGGTTGGACTCAGAGATTTGGTATTTTGCATAGCGGTCCAGAGTTTCCCGTCAGACGTCCCGTAGAAGGCAGACAATGAATAACTAGTGATTTTTGAAATTCTCACGGCATAGCGAATTCTTACAGGGGAGCGTTCATAAGATGCAAAATGCACTGATGAGCAAAAATATGTAAAGGTGTATCTGTCATCTATGATTTTGATTTTATTACCTTCTAACATAGTGAAGTTGTGTATTCGCAGTGGCGATTACATAATTTAGCAAAATCCTGCTCTTTCAGACCAGACATTTTAAATCTATCTAGACTAGACAATCTCTAGTTAGGCAACAAGTCAGCAGGGGTCTGCGATTGCAACTAAAAAAACGATATCGACAAGGAAATTATAAGAGGCTAATAGTTTAGTAATTTAAGATCAAGTTTAGCAGGTTCCTTATAATTTTATTCGTTAGTGATCGGCACGTGAGTCATAACCATTTATAAAGATGTTTTCGTTACCTTATCAATATATTTTCTATTCATCATCATCATCATCTTCAGCCTATATACGTCCCACTGCAGGCCTCCTCTCAGAAAAAGAGGGCTTGCGCTATAGTTACAAAAATATTTACCTTTTTTCAAGGTTAATAATTTTTGTTCATTTAAATATATTGTATTTTTAAAAAGATCACAAATAAATCTATCTATACTCGTATATTCCACGATTTTTCTAATATTATTGTCACTTTCGTACAATTGAAATAGGTGACGCAGAATACATTCAATGTTATTTAGTTAGTGACCCTGACTATGCAATCACTTAAATACTATGAACACATGTTCGTTTATGAATTTTATTATGTACCCGTTATCTAAGTAGTCGTAGTACAAGCATTGTTTTGTTTGTGATTAAATCAATTGGTGCAAATGGTCCCATGCCATTTAGTACCTACTTATTAACATCTAAAAAGTAAAATTAATCAAGCATTTGTTTATAGTGATGACGTAGACGCATTACATTCTGGTTGTTTACAAGCAATAATAATTAGGATTGATGGAAAATTACTATCTTTGATTGCCAATTACAGTAAAAGAGAATCTATCTCTAACTCACGCTGATCATCAAACTCTAACTACATCAATTATCGCTTTACTCGAACTTTAATCTACTAGCAAAGTACTTAGCTTAAACAACGGCCAAACTTCCGAATTGCCTTGGCTCAGTATCGGTAACAGACCGCCTATTTCTAACAGTAGCTAAGTAAAAATAACGTACACTTTTTACGGTGCGATAGTGTTTTGTTATAGGTCAATGACATCTTATATTGTGAAGATATTGACAAAAAGCTTTTCTCAGCAGCGATTTTTTGTAAGTATCGTCAAAGACGTGACTCGAGCATCAATTGCAGAAGAATTTTTGAAACACTTTAATGGGCAAAAGTAGCGGGTCACTTTAATACATTTTTATATCTGTTTTCTGAGATAAGCAGACAAAGCAGAAGGTTGAGATTGTGGTCAGTTCAGGACTTGGCGACTGAGGGCATCTGTTCTCTTAAACCTCTATTCGATCGTATGTGAGGCGTTACGGGAGTCACCGCGACTGCCCACGACCACTCCGGGATGGGGTTGCCTCTTCGCGGCATGTGTGCAGTGTGTAATGCAGATTTGGGAATTCCGGCTGGTGCCCTAGCCTGGACGTTGTTACTACATGAAAATCCGGAACTGACGATGTACACCATCTTGTAGTAAGAATTACTACTGAGCACCTTTGTTTCTATTTTGACTCCTTTTAGATACTTGTGTGATTGATTTTACATAGTTGATATAACGGTATTTTTGCATGATATTAATATTTTCAAAATTTGTTCATTCTTATTGTCATATACATATATTTGACTCAGAATCCTAGTTACCGTTTGTTATGATTTTGACTAGTATTCGCAAAATAATATTTCTTCAAGGAAGAAGTGCTTATTTTGATTAAGTGTTAAACCACTTGTTTTTTTTCCTTTATAGTTGAAAGAGATCTCTTTTTAGGTTGCCTTAAGTTCGCCTTTAAGGGACAGATTCGCTTTAAGTGTTCGGTCTGATATTGTATTTAAGAGTTTACATAAAATAAAGTAGAAAAATACTAAGTTAAATATGCTAAGTGTACAATATCGGCCAATGAATACAAACTAGATCTAAGTAACAAACATTATCTCAATTATTTAATAAAAAATGTCATAGACTAGTTCTGCAAAGGAATTTACGTCCTTAATTGTGGACACATGTGATATTAAAGTGGTGCGATAGAACTCGAGTTACAAGAAAGAATGAGGCCAATAGCAGAGTAGCGTTCAGCTTGAATAAAAACCGAGGGTGTTCCGATCAATATTATGCTAGGGGCAATACTGAGGGGTGTCTATGTTTATCCTAACAAGTATATGACTTTTAGGTAAGATAGAAAAGCGAATGGTTTAAATAATCCGCAATATGTTAAAATTGTTCGAAATTGTTCTCGTTGTTTTGCCCGTCTTCCTTGCAGGAACGGAGCAGAAGATAGTTGAACCTGTGAGCAACACTTTTTATCTTCATATTTCCCCCCCGGATAGAGCAAAGCAAATTCTTCACGGATAAAGCTGTAGCTTAAATTCCTAGGATCTTCTTGGCTTTATTTACCCGTGGTTCGAATAATGGTCACACTATTAAAATACACTTGCACTGCTGTGTTCCGGTGTGGAGAGTAAGACAGCCGGCGAAATTACGGGCACAAGAGGCATTTCATCTTAGTCCTCTAGGTTGGCAACGCATCTGCAATCCCTCCGGGGTTGCGGGTGTCTATGGGCAATGGTGATCACTTACCATCAGGTGACCCACTTGCTCGTTTGCCTTCCTATTCACATAAAAAAAAAAAAAAAAAACACACAGACACACACACACAAATCACGTCTTTATCCCTTACGGGGTAGACAGAGCCAAAGGTAACAGATATCTACAGGCCACATTTAGCAAGATTGTGGGCGTATAGGTGAAAAATGAAATCAAAATAGTGATGGGTTGCTAGCCTCATCGCCTATGACATGATTCCTAAGATTTTCGTCCATTCCCTCGATGGGCTTTTACCATCTGCGCGGGTAGAGAAGCAACTGGTATATTCTATGTTTTTTCTTTGCTAACAAAGCAGCATGGAAGATATTAAACTAATAAAATAAGATACGCAAATGTCGGGACATGGTGGTCATCCCAAGTCGCGCGAGGGGAATTGGACCTTTAATTTATAAGTAACATTACCTAATTAAAATAAGGTAAAGTTAAAAGTTATTAGTATTTTTTTGGTAACGACGCTTTTTAAGTAGGTATTAAAAGAGTTCAACTTTAGGTATCTACTATCGCTTATCAGAGTGTAATAGTTAGTTATCAGCAAGTTAAACTGAATACCGTAACATTGTGTTGTCAGTCGGGAAGATAACCTTTTTTTCCATACTCTTATCTAGAACCGTGTAAACAAATGAAATGCTACCAGGTAGAGTTTAGTAACTGCAGCGTCTAGCACACGCGGTAAAACTAATTGCAGTCTCACCATACGCGTGTGTCTCCCTGTCATCCTAAAACATTAATTCTAGCTCAGAGTGACTGCGTCCGACCTCAAACTACTTAATGATAATAATCAACTTATTTATTATACGTTTTTCGCTGCCGTAGGACAGACTTTAGGTTCACGCAGAGATTGATGTCAGTATTCATGATGGTTGGATGCAACCTTTGTTCATGCTACATATATTATTCATTTTGCTTTTCTACTAGGTATTCTAGATGAGTCCACATTGACATCCGAAACTTCCATAGTTAGTTCCGTTTTGCTCCGTCAATGCAAGACCATCACACACACACATGCTTTACGATTGCGACAGTATAACGAACCTAATTAGATCTTGTAACACGCAGGTCATGAGTCACTTAAAAGTACTTACGACTTACGAGGTTCGTTATACAGTCGTCTATTGTTCCTATGCCCAATTATTCGAGAAATTCGGTCACAGGAAGATGTCGACTCCATAAACTAGAGCCTAGATTCGATGTTCGCACGATTAGTGACCCAATAATTCTGGTCACGAATGAGAAAGTGGGCTAAGAACGTCGTGTACTGACCATTTTTAAAAACGAGCCACGATATATACTAAAACGAAAAATCGTGAAGGCTGACCATGACAGCTGCAGAGTCAAATAAAGACAAAAGGGGAAAATGAAATAGCTTTCATTGTTTTTGATTTGTTGTATTCTAGTTGATCATTATTGCTTTTCTTAGTATATACATTTATCTTTTATTTTTTTGTAACTTAATTTGGCGTAAAGGTATAAAATGATACCAAAAATGGTAAAATCATTTTCTCAAACATTGTCGTAAATGTCGTCATTGTATTCTAAGTAACAGAACACGAAGGACCTTGTTGAGGGCTGAATTACATTACAGGCGCGATTTTCTGACCATAAATCGGATTGCTGGGTTGTTTATCATTTGTTTTTAACTTTTTAAAAAGTCAAAGAGACTATGGAATAATGAACAACAATGTCATACAGCCAAGTCGATGGTCGAGGAGTGCGCATTTTGTTCGAGTCTAACGTTTTTATCAATGCTTCAAATAGTTTACGGTGACAGTATATAAAAAAATTAAGAAAAAAGGCGGGAACGTGATAACCACCTAAATTGCGAGGAGGTTTAGTGCAAAATTTATTTTCATTTCCTCTCAGTGTTTGAGAAAAACATTATATCTGCCCCAGCTGGAAGAGCAATTGGCTACTTCTCAGGCCTCGGCGTTAATCTACTATAGTTTATCAAAACAGATTCCACCACATTCAGGTTTAGACTTACACTACACTTATACTGACACTTATTTCGATATCAGTATCCAATGTGCTAAATATCGTTACGTTACCGTCACCACTGTTTAGCGAGTTGAGAAATTTCTCTTCTTTGCAAAGTCAATATTTTCACTAGCTAAATTGACAGTCAAATTTGACAGGTAACTGTTAAATCTAAACACACAAAAAAAAATGTAGGAAAATCAAATACATAAGCAAAAACTACTCTGAGCATTACAATCGTTAAATACATGTCCATGGTTTGTAGAATTTCAGTCTGATCGTCAAAATTTGATATCAGGCTGAAAATACACACATTGTCATTGAAAGTTGAATTATCATTAAACATAAATTTCGTCACTATCTTAAAAGTAAAGTTCACGCGACGTTACATAAAAAAAATAGGCGCTTCTTCCACTGACTAGGTACACGAAAACACCCAGGGGTGAGATTAAAAACATTAAAAGAACCTTTTCAATATTAACTTTCGACAACACACAACTCCGTGCTCTTAGCGTTGAGTGTTACATTTTAAATATAGGCTGTTACCACGCTGACATTGGCCAACAAAAATGAAAGTCTTTCAGAATAGCAAGTCAAAGTGCAAAGTAACCACAATTCTAACCGCAAAAGTGGCACATTACTCCACTCCATGTCTTTCCAGACACCCTAAATTATTGTGCAAGGAATCTCTTCACATTTATCGACTTGTCTAGCCATATTTTATCGACTTTATTGATATGGGAAAACATGTTTGCGCATGAGCTTCGGCGTCTTGTCTCTATTGTATAGCTTCCATTGTATGTTAAAATATTTTGTGGAAAAATAGTTTGATTACATGAGATATTGTTGTACTGTATTTATAAAGCAGCTTTATCTGCAGGTCTTATTAATGCTCGTAATAAAATAACACGCGAAGTTAATGTAAAAATAAGTCAGAACCTCGAAGAGCACTTTATAAATTTACATGCGAAGGTATTTTAGGAGTGGTATCGTTAAGTTATAATGCCGGATGGGTTCAGTTGTATAATTTATTTTAATACTGTAACATCAACAGGTGATTTCAATTTTGACAATAATCCGTTATTACAATGTGAACCTCTGATTCTTGTTAAAAAAAATTGAGAACTATATCGACGAAGACGAAATATGAATTAATAAGTATTAATCGAAGAAAAATTTCATCCCATTCTATTTTTTTATGAAATAAGGTGGAAATCGATAATCGATATATTGTGGCCCAGTAAGTAAACAACGTCACCCATAGATGTGAAATGGAATACCTGATGTGCCAGTAATTTCTTTGGCTGTCTTACTCTCCACGCCGGAATACAGCAGAGCACTTGCTACTTGGTGGCAGCATTTACATGTAAGATGGTAACCAGCGATCCGAACAAACCTTACACAAGTCTCGATAATAATTTAATCAAATTATTATTACTTCGATAGCTATCAATGTGACGTATTTCTTTTTGAAATAAGGTATGAAATTCATAACATCAAAACGCCTGGCATGCTTTTTACTTCGCTCGGTAGACTTAATGTGACAATAGTGTGAAATAGACATAACTCTAAGGTGTTGCCATACTTTTTCATTACAAAAAACCAGATACTTGCAGGACCCTAAAACTTAAAAAAAAAATACGGAGAACAGTGATGCAAAAATGAAGATGATCAGAAAGTGAAGGTGGTTACGTACCGCGATGCGTAATGTTCGGCGCCGGCGCCGGCGCAGCTTGATCGGCATGATCGCGGTCAGATAATAGAGCTAAATCGGCTCTTTTAATAAAATGCATTTGTGGTAAAAAAATATTTTTAAACGACTAGATTAATCATCAATTAAGATTATTTTAGTGAATTAGCATTGGTTAAATAATCATAGTAAATTGTAAGTCAATCTTACTAACGGCAATGAGTGAAAATATAATTTTAGTTGGTTTATCTTACAGTCTCGTGTCATCAAATATAAATTATGTCTAGTAAATTTCATGTCAATCCGGTCACTATAAGATCAAATAATTACATACCTACTTAATACTTACCAATGCGGAAAAACATACAATCAAATCGGTACAAGGATATCTTGTAGTCTTGGTCTTGGTTTAGCTAATAGAGTTTGAACATTTGTTCCCGGTTTATTATTCAAAATCATTTATATTATAAGCTAAAATGATGAATTCCACTCAATTTACATTTAAAAACTTTCTTGTACCTATTTAATGTAGTTCGATCTGCTAGTGCTAGTTACAGGATTGTATAGAACACACCTAGAGTAGTCTAAATATACAAACGCGTACCAAAACAAAACTGACACTTAAACTCAAAACACGAACACTACCAAACATTTCCCATTATTAATGTGGTCATTGCCTGTTACCTATGCTTTTTTAGTGTCATACATTACGATTTAATCTTAATTTTTTCATCTCTATTTGCTAGTATAGTTAATATTTTCGATTGGTCCATGTAGGCTAATTATCGTGGTGTTCGTAATCTAACAAAATATTATGTATCAATTTATTAAATACACGGTGACCCTAACATTGTAGCACTTTTGAAATATCGACAGAAAAAAAACACGGAAGTGGAGTGAATAATCTTGAGATCGGAAAAAAAACTTCTGATAGATTTTTATCAAGGCATGACAATAAAGATGTAAATCACGGCAACAGTAATGACTGCGCGTCATACAGACACCAAACTACGAACAAACAATTTTCACTCGAGCAGAAATACTTTATTTTGCTCGTATTCTTGGATCTAGGCCAAATAAAATCTCTTTATACTTTAAACTCCGAAAGGCGAGACAATTCAAATGCAAGACATTGAGTAACTCAGTCAAATCGATCCGTTAAAAATTGCCAATCATCGCTGACATTTTCAAAAAAATATGAACTACTTTTTACCTAACACATGTTTTGAATGACAAAGCAGAAACGGAAAAAGTAGAGCACACGCTAAAGATAATCTATTAAGTAACTGAAACTTTGCAAACTAACAACACCTAGCTTGCTAAAAGAGAGTAGATAATAGCGTAACAAAACATTCGATGAGACGGAATTAACACAACTCTGAATATAAATGCGCTATGACGTGTAGCAAAACACCGGTAAAACCCGATTTATTCAACCTATTGATACAAAATCACCGGATATTAATGGTCTTACGTCAATTTGAAGGCTTTGGGCCAGTGAAATAAAACTATAAAGTTCTTGATTGATCGATACTGAAATAAGATCATATGGTTTTAAATATATAATCGTGTGTATGACGTGAATATTTACGTTAAAAATTTAACGAAACTAAAAAGATATTGTAAACCTTTGTTATTTATTTTGTTTTCTTACTGGATATGCCAATGTAGTATATATGATAGTAGCATCTTAAGTGCAATAAGGCACTTAAATATGTATAAAACCGTCTAAACATAACGTGTGTCATTACAACACCTGTAGGCTTATAATCTAACTCGCTCGCAATCGCCATCGTGTTCATTTTGACAGTTCATGTATGGGCTGACAATTGGTATGGGAATCAGCTAGCTGTCACATTCATATAAGAACTGTCAAAATGAACACGATGGCGATTGCGAGCGAGTTAGATAATAAGCCTACTGGTTTGGGAACTTTTTGCATCATCATCAGGTTAAGGTTCAGCTTCTGATTGAGACTTATTTTGATATTAAATATAGGTGATTCTAGACACAAAACTGCAGCAGTTGGTCTAGGATTTCGTTGCGTCAGACGTAGTTCTTAAGACAAAGTAGCTTTCAAACATTCTATCACCGGTGTTAACCACATGACCTGAATACAATGTGACAATAGACCATGTCGTTTTTGCAACATTGCCAGCGGTATGTTTCAGCAAAATAGGCTACCTAAACCCAGTCTTTCCAGCAGCGTAATTTCTGCATAATTTGCAACGAGAATAACGTAACATTGACGTATTTTCTTCGTTAGTTAGGCAATCCCGGTAAACAATGGGATTATTGACTGATACTATGAATGGCAAAATATCCTCGCAATTATTAATTAATCGTCAGTTTCTCTTAGCAACTCAGAAAGCTATTTTGAAAAGTTTGAAAACGGTCTTAGACATTTGTAAATCTATTCGAGTACTAACTAAACGATTAATTAATGCTAGCTAAGCGACTTGATTAAGTCTGAAATAGAACTGGCTCTATCGATCTCAGTTGACGCGCTATTACATACAGAATTACAGAAATACGTAAATGAGGTTATTAGGGTTGTTTAGTGTAAAGTACATTGACATGACATTTACAGTCATTCTGTTCTGATAGAAGCCGGAAAATAATTGCTGTTGCAGTTATCGCGTCGCATTCGTGTGGGAAGTCTGGGTCATGCGCAGTGCACTGCGGTCGGGGGTCAGGACACTCTAACCTCACAGCTGATTCCTCATAAACAAATATAATCTTCCTAGTGAAAATCCATGTTGTGTCACAAAAATAATGTATTATCTATTATTTCGGATCCTCACCTTTGACCGCGGCGTGTCCGACTGCATGTAATAGAAAAGGAAAAACATCCACACAGTTCCGATCAGGAACAGAATTTTCACGTTGCGTCGCATCTTGGATTTTTTGGGGGTTTTATTGTGCACTCACTATTGGTCGCGTTCACGATTCGATTTCGTTTGGAACGCACTCGAGTCGCGTTTGTTTTGTGGTCGCGGCGCGCGGCCGCGCTCTCAGCTGCGGCGTGCGAACTGAGCCTAGCCGTACAACACTGAAGATAATGACGGTCATGCGCGTATCGGTCCTCGACACCGTATTCCAAAATAGACCTTACGCCGACAAGCAAGTCACTGCAATGTTTTTGTTGGTTCCCCTCGCTACTTGCTGCGGAAGCCACTCACTGTTCGTCCAGATCAAGAAAATGTTCGCAATGCGGAAAATGTGAAAAACGTTTGACAACTTGTTTCGCTCCATAAAGCGTCCTGAAATAAGTGAGGCACCGAAATTATTGAAGATGGGCATGAATCTGATGATCCAATAGCGAATTAACTTGAATAAAACTGTCAGATACAGTTTGTTACATTTCTATAAATAACCTGACTGAAAGTAAAGAATTGAAGCGTCGCCTTGATAACACTTTCTATCCATTGTTTCGTGTAAAGCCGTAAATATCTGAAATTAAATGGATCCATTAGATTAGAAATATAAATCTTAATTAAGCCTGAAATAAAGATTGTGAAAACAGTGTGAATTTTTTTAATTAATCTTAACTAAAGTTGTTGTATACACCAGCATCTCGCATAGAAAGTAGCAACTATTAGAGTTATAATATTATTATGCATTTATTGCAAACATGTTCATTGTTCATGCAGTAATAATAGACACTAGTCTGCTATACACTGTATGTTTTTTGTTGCAACTTTCAAATTATGATTTTCAGGGCCATCGATTTCTATCACTGTTGCTAGATTTCATAGCACATCTTTCTGTTTTACAAACAACCTTATGAAATGCAATGTTTTAAATCTGAGTATACCTTTTTGATCTTAATCTCACCGACAATCGAGCACCAGAAGATCAATTCAATCTTTAAAATATTAAAATCCACGCCGGAACACAGCAGTGCAAGCATTGCTGCTTGGCGGCAGGATTAGGGAGTGGTGGTAGCGATCCGGACGGACCTTGCGCGAGGTCCTATTTATTTGAACAACAACAACAATGAAGTTCATACTTAATTATTGTATACAGTCAGCAAAAAAAGCTTGAATTTAAAGACGCTTGAAGACGTCAGTTAATATTATGATTATTAGAACTTAATCGACGTCTCTGAGTGTGAAAGTTAACTTTAATTGTCCTGTTGGTTGTATTGACTGACGGTGGAAATTCAGAACTGTTTTACCATGTTCAAGTTTTAATTTATCATCTCTGCCGTTACCAAAGATACAGAGGAAGAATAGTCCTATAATATGTTAATTGGCATTTCTGAGCGTGAAAGTTAACCTTTGTTTTGTTTCTTCTTCTTTCTGGGGTAAAGGTACCAAGTAACTATAGTTTTTCCACTTATTGCTTTCAAAATCGATATAATGAGGGTACGAGTGGTCTCCAAAGATGGATCAGTTATCAGAAATGGAAAAAGTGGCCGCCATTTTGAAATTTTTAGTTTTTCAACCGATTGCTTTCAAAGTCGATATCTGAGGGTCCGAGTAGCCCCAAGCGTGAATCCGTTCTCAAAAATTCAAAAAGTGGCCGCCATTTTGAAATCTTTAGTTTTTGGACCAATTGCTTTCAAAATCGATATCTGAGTATCCGACAGGTCCCCAAACATGAGTTCGTTACCAAAAATGGAAAAAGTGGCCGCCATTTTGAAATCTTTATTTTGTGGACCGATTGTTTACAAAATCGATATCTGAGGGTCCGAGTGGTCCCCAAGCATAAGTCGCGGGCAGCTAGTAGGTACCTACTAAAACTTACTTGGTTATGTACTGTGTCTCTGAGTATTTGTAATTTTTAAACTCTCTCGTTGTCCGTTCCTGACATAATACTCCACTCATTCACTCTAATGTTGACTGGAAGAGATCTCTTAAAGGGATAAGTCCGCCTTTGTGCATGTATCTCAGTGTTTGTCAATTGTATTTCTTTTATGTTTATTTTGCAAAATAAACTGTTTTCTGACATACATACATACTTATCAATAAAAGAAGCACTGAATTTTACACAATTTTCTAACCGGACTCTTTTTAATTTTTGTATGTCGAATTTCTTGACTTTTTTGGTCTAAATCAGGAATAGATTAAGACAATTACATTTATTCACAAACATCAAAGAAGAAAACGAAAGAATACAAAATGTCATGTCCTATGTGCAATGCGGTAGTGAATATATAACATGTATTATATTATTTATTCACTGCGCTTGGGACTCTACCGCTCTACGCCTGCAAGACGCTTGTTGATAATAGCGCCATCTAGTGTATTTATACGAAACCAGTGAGTTGATACAAGCGCAGCATGAGTGAGTAGTTCATAATGCGGCATGAAGACAGCGTTTAAGTAAACCGTTCACGACCAGCCTCAATTCATTTTGGATGTTTTGTTTATGAATTGAATCAATTCCGATTCAGTTTTGGTTCGCTCGCTGTCAGATCTGTACTAACAATGACAGCTAAAACCTGAACAGAGTCGGAATTGAATCCCATTAAGACGTCATGGGTAAGGTGACCCTAGTGGTCATTGACAGTAGAGGTGACGGTATTCCACTAGACATAAAGTGAGCGTTTTCAAAAAAGAGACCACATTAATTTTTTTTCATAATTTAACTATTTTGGGTTTTTCTTACTCAGAATCATTTAGCCTATCGATCTTTATATAATAAAAATTCTTACACTATGTAAAGTCTCCTCCTTTTTTTTAGTTGGTTACAAAAGATGTCTTTTTTTTCATTTTCATTCATTCATTTTTTCTTTTGAATTTTGGAAATTCACTTTCTGTTTTAACTACGTGCAATTCTAAACTGTGATTTTAAATAGAAAAACTAATTCAAGACTCTTCAGGAACATAATTTTCCTGAAAGACACGGAACTAAAGTTTACATAAAATGAAATATTGCAAAAAATAGGTAGGTATGGTCTGTTTCATTTTAAATGACGAAAAGTACTTAAAACCGACATCTATTGTTCAATTGTTAACTTCAAGTGGGGTTGTAAAACAATTAGTGTTCAGTCCAATATACCGTGAACAAACAATCTTGATAGTTTTGATGTTGTTGGCCGGTGTTACACTAGACGACGTGCGTTTCTAAAATAATAATTATATACTGTGTCAATATCACTTTGTAAAAATTTTTAATAGTAGGTATAAGACATTTTTACCTGAGTGTTAGCGGCACTGTAATTGTATTTGGAAGACAATACACCTATTATACTTAAAAGGGTCCAGTTCAGGTAATAAACAATAATCAATAGGAGGGGATACTTTCTAGGCTTAAGTGCAATATTTTGTTAGTGTCTAACTGACTTTCGCTAGTACCTATTAATAATCATATTTGAAACAATTTAAAATCTTTCATTTCAAAGATCAAGAAGGGTTGAGCTACCAGTACACGTGCCATATTTCGGTCAGTTTTATTACGTCTCTTTGTTATTTTTTCCTTTCATATTCAGCAACAAAAGAAGTTGTAAAATCCCGAGCTAATTGCATTTTCGTCATTTAAAAAGAAACCAACTATACTTACCTATATTGTTTTGTCAGCAAGTTGAACCCTACACCTGCTATCTCCAATCGTGATTTATCTACCCTAACTTGTCTCTACAAAATTTACAGCATCAAAAACAAATTAAATACAAAATGCCTATAAATACTTGAATGAAACAATACCCATTCACCCTTCCGTTCATCCCGGTTTCCCGCCATCCTGCCAGAGTCCGCGCGCGGTCTGCCGAGTGCACTCGTCCCGGTCATTCACTCGCGAACAAACTTTATCACGAACGATCCAATTTCAAATTTGGCGTTGGCTCGAATTGTTTTTTTTATTTGATTGAACTTTTTTTGTGGCCAGTGATTTTTGTGCGACGTCAGTTTTCAAGCTGGCAAGAGTTTTGTTTTTTGTGAATTTGTTTTGGAAGAGAGTTTTAATTTGTTGAGGTAGGTACAGCTATATAGTCACTTTTTTACTATAAGGGCTAAAAGGCTTTAGTTTAGCGACCTGAAATGTCGGCCAGGGTAAAACGTATGCTCAATGTTTCAATTTGATTCAGAAATTTTCAAGTAATGTATACTTTTACTTCGTATTAATCACGTCTTTATTCTTTACGGGGTAGAAAGAGCCCAGGACGACAAGACCTAAAGGTCACAAGTAGCTAGTAAGTAGACATGCTTTATGAAATTGATAAGATTCCTAAGTAACACTGGTTAACCTTTTGAACCACCATGACGCTGAACACTTAGGTAATATGGACCAAGAGAGGCAACGAATAGGTATGATAAACAATCAGCTGAATCAGAAAAAAAAACAATTTCTCCGGGCACAGCTACCGTTCTACACCATTGTTTAATTTAGAACCTTCTCTATGCACGCACCAAAACGCAATAATCCTCAATGTTAGCAAAAATGTTTTTAAAAGCAAATATCAAAGTAAGTATTCATTTTTTTGGTTGAGTCAGCCTGTCGCTTATTGAATGCTTTGAGCTTTTAAAAAAACAAAACGTCCCCTAAAATCAAATACACCGACTGTTTTAACCAACAAGGTCCGTAATAACGCCCTCTCATGCACTCGCCCCATTACAATTAGCGACAAGAATTACCCTCATCATAGACCTTAATGCTATACAAATGAGGATACAGCTTCGTTGCCGACTGTTCCCAAAACAGTTCTGGCATTTGTGCACATGTGGGAATTAGTTTTATATGAAGTAAGGGATAACTTTTATAGCACGTTATTTTCAAATAGGATTACAGGGATTTTATGAAATGAAAGGAGGTACCTAATATGCTTTTACTGTCGAAACGAATAACAACTGGTTTCAAATAAACATTTAAAACTTTAAAAAAGAACTCCCAATTCTAACAAGCACTTCATACATACGCGCCTGCCTATTGTCCGAATACCTACTCTCTGTATTCCTGAATCGTTTTCAGAATAAAGACCTTCGGATGAATAAGTTCAATACAAAATTGTATTTTCTACCACGCACGATCACTTTTCCGACCCTGGAACATTTTCTCCACTTTCGTTCTCCAATCCAATTCAGTCAGGCCTGTTTGCTGTATTCTGATTTGTTTTCAAAATCTCGTAAGCTAACGTGTTGGTAGACGAATGATCTGATAAATCTAGTAGAACAAGATTGCTGTCGTGAATATCCTTGAAGAAGGCATATGTGGTACCTACTAATACAAATTTTCTCTATGTAGACAGGTAAGTACGTGTTTTCTGTATTGTTTGTTAAGCGGTGTTCAATAGAGATGTATTGTATTGTGGACAGAGCTAGATCAGTAAGGTGTCTTCCGGCTGATAATACGTAAAGCACAAAACACATCATCTACATCTGGTAAAACCCGAGAGAACAAAGCTAGAAGAAAATGCTCAGCAAATCGAGGCGCAACAGAAATGCAAATAGTCTCTTGAATTTTTACATCCGAATTTGCACGAACTAACCCGAACTGTGTCCGGGGAATAAACATACCCGCATTTATAGTTTTTGCCGAACGTGTTGTTGAATTATTTAGCCGAATTTGGAGAATATTTGGTTTATTCTGAACAAGTACTTACTGGCCTGAATTCACAAAATGATTTTATAAATGCGAGTTCCGGTCAGATTATTTCCTAACTTTTCATGCACATTAAAATTGGCAATGTTTATGGTACATGTTTGGGGCTGGTGCCATATTACTTTGTGAGCAGGCATTACATTACACAGGAAATTTAATACTTATTTAAGTATGTTGCCTAGTACTAAAAGATAAGGCAGGTACAAACTTTGCTTATTTATTTAGTTAACGACTACGTCAGTAAAATTCACGTCGATTTTTCCTTTAAGTTTACAATTATTTTATTCTATTTACTTCAATGACTTGAGGGATCAATGAAATAATATATTATCATTCTAACCGAAATCAGCGAGTCTTATAAATTAATCAAAAATATAACGTGTTATTTTCATAATCCTAAGAAAATGAAATTGTTTACTTGCACAGATCAAGTTAATAATTCTGCAGGAATCCTCCCTTATTAGGCCGTACATCTTTTCGTGGTACTACAAGTAACTGAACGCGTTTAGTATGTAAGGCTCGTCTCCATCGACTCGTTAAGCCCGGTGGGTTTCCAATCCTAATACAAAATGCAGGTTGATCACTGAACATTACCTTTTGAATTTTTGAACACACCAAAGCCAAGTTCGAAAAAAGCTTTCTTCTGGGTAGCTGTGTTAAAAGGGCAAAGTATTAGCCGTTTACTTGAGAATTTTTAATCTGCATCCTTAAAACGTGTTTATAAAGTTTCCCCTGATTGGCTTGAGTTTCAACTCAAGAATGCTTTAAGACTCCTCATTCTAAGTTTTTTAACGTCATCGAATCTTCAACTCACCCACCATTTACTCATTTATCAATAGATGCCTGCTTGTTTTGATAAATATAGGATTAATACGAAAGTCAAAATTTGACAATAATAATAAAACAATTGACAAACGTTCTACACTCTTCTATGAAATTTGTTTTTGCACCAAACTTGCCCTTATTTTCGCGATCGTGTTTCAGTGGGATAACTTTTTAATACACTGACCGCGTAGGTACACACATTTTCTATAATGGCAACGTAACATTCAATAGGTTTATAGTACAGCAGATTATGAGTACAACGTGGTTTTATTACACGTATGTAGCAGCACAATTCAAAACTATAACTGATGCAGTTAGGGAACGTAGAAAAGTCTTTTAACAGTGTTTTCTAACAACAAAGAGTGAACAACTATTATGGATTTTGCTCGGGTTTCGCGAATGTAATTTAGTTCTAGAGCAGAAGTTATAAGAATAACAGTTTCCGAGTTAAACGGACTGTATTAGATTTTAGACGTATAAAGCGTGTATGTGGGGTTTGGACCGCTTTGTTCGGGAATATTTACAAGGTAATATCACGATACCAAACTAAAAACTTAACTTGCTAGCGATTCATGCCTTTTGTTAACGCGCTCCTACATTTAATTTGGGAATACTGACAACACTGACCTATATTTGGGAGAGGACTCACAACACAGTAGGTACTTACGCAAAATTACTTTAAAACTTTAATATTAGTCGTACTTTTTTTGTAAATAAACAGCCCTCGGTAATTAACAATGGTGGCGTCTTAAATAATGTGGCTTCAGCCAAAATACAATTAAATTTGTCACGCAAAACGAAAACGTTGCTAGTTAAACAATTAAACACTTAATTGCCAGTCTGGATGGTCAATTTGGTGGCAAGATTGAGATTAAATTCCATAAAGAAGCATCTGTTTCCACGAACCATTTCATTTAATAATCTTTGTTATTAAGACATCGTCTAGTTAAAATAGCTTATGAAGATCTCTTGTAGCAGTCTTGACTACATTTAGGCCAGTGTTTTCTTATAGAAGACATTCCTAATTCCAATTTATTTAGATACCAAATAACTGCAACTTACGATTTTTTAAAAACGAGCGTATTCATTTCTTAAAAAGCCGGCAGTGCACCCGTTATACTTGAATGTTATGAGTGTCCATGGGTAGCGGTGATCGCTTACCATCAAGTGACCCACATGCTCGTTTTCCCCTATCGTATAAAAAGCTTAGCTACGGGTGAGAACTAAATGATGAAATTTGGTAAATCGCATGCTTAAACTAAGATATTCTTCTTGTCGTTTACATTTTGTGTTGTGCAAAGTTTAAAAGATAAACATAACTTATTTCACTTACGGGTTAAATAATACCTTTAAGATGAACAATTTAAGTGAAATGAAACGCGAAAAGGACTGGAAAAGGCAATAAAGACTCCCAAACAAACTTCTTGGAATTTCACAGTTTGTAGGTTGGCGCGTAACTCGCTCAGGGAAATTCACTGCTTTTGTAATGAAGGAAATAAAACCGAAGCCGCATTACCTTTGGCTTGGCTAGCGTTGAAGGCTTGGGAAACTCAGTGGTTTTGGGTGCAAAAAAATGCTCGTTTGTAAAAATATTATTTATAAACTACAAGCCCATGGAAAAAACAAACATGTGAAATGAAACATGCAAAATAACTCTGCGCTATGCCGTAATTTGTGAGCGGTACAGGTATGAAATTTCTCAGGTACAAGTGACGAATTACGACTAATTATTAATTTACGGCGTTTTTATAGCTTATAAGATGATTAAAAATAAATGTCGAATAACCTAGTGCCGCTTTAAAGTGGCGGTGCCGGAAGTTAGTGCATTTTCTTTTCAATGTAGGTATGAGTAAAAATCTGTACCGGTCAAAAATGACGGCATAGCGCTCAGAGTTATTTTGTGATATAGTGACAGCCTTCTAAGCGTTATTCACGCTGGTTCATTTCACATGATTTTTTTTCCAAGGGCCTGTAGTCTATTAGTAGAGATATTGTTATAGCTGATAAACGTGGCCAGCTTTGAGCCTTATTGTAGGCAGTACGTATATCCATACATACATAAATCACGTTTTTATACGATTATACGGAGTAGACAGCCTAAGGTAACAAGCCCTAAATGCGTCCATCAGCAAAATTTTGGGCGTATAGGCTGAAACGGGATTTAGTATATACAAAATAATGCGTAAACTGGTGTGTTGTCTGATCTAAAACAATGACACGGGTGTCCATGGGTAATGGTAAAAACACCGATGATTATAGACGTCCGTAACGTAAAAAAGTGCATTTCATCTCTCTTAGGACCGAAAATGTTTTGGGCAGCAAATCGATTCCATTTTCCGTATATTTTTTTAAAAAGTTCGAACTACTGTCTTATTATTCTGTCTTTGATGTTAGAAAGTAGTTCCTTAGTCTAAGTAGTTCCAAACATGTTCATTGCAATATTGGGAACCATAAGATTTTAACATGGTTTAAACATAGACGTCAGAACAGCGTCCATGGCGAATCCTTTGCAACTGGAACGAATTATTTTTATTGCTTTCGACGACAAGTTATTCCACGTTTTATGTCCTGCGGGCGAGGACCTGGATCTATTCGGAACCGTCTAAGTGACATCGCAGCAGCTTTTAAGCGAGATTTGAAGTTCACCTTCGCACACTACTTGAAGCTGGGTTCGAAATACAGAGAAACTTCCGTAAAATCGTGTCTATTTTCGTACTGATCAATCAGAATACTTAAGTAACTGTCTAGCTGGTTTATTTCACTATCGATTTGTCAGTGTTCTTTTATACTGGAAGCGTAAGAACGGTAACGCTGGACGGCGCAAGTAAAATTTCGTCCCACGAGATAATGACATCGTGTAGAATTTACACCAGAAGAGTTCTGCCTAGGATGTACTACGGAAAGTCAAGTATCAAACTCAAGGCTGCGATGCAAATGTCGCTAACGCTCGGCTGCTATATCATTTTGGTTCTATTGAATAGAGAACCTGTGACTTTAGCGTCTTGCATGTGTTAAACTTGGCATACGCGAAGAGAAATGGTCTGATGCCTGGAACGAAGCAAAGGTTTTGACCCGTTCCTTTGAAGAGTATTTAAATAATAACTCTGGTGGCAACATTGGTGTTAAATGTAGGTATAAGAGTGTGAGGTTATGTTTAAACTATTTCGTTCCTTAGATTCGTGACACAAACTAGCCCTTTAGCGCCGAAGAAGGTTTGAGTCCGGCCGGACTGTATTCACACTTTTGCCAGAATAACGTGATATTTCGAAATATTTCTTAGTGATATTATGAATATAACGACATAAGGTTCAGAATCTTAACTGAAATGTCGATGACCCATGTGATTTTTTTAAATCAAAGTTTGAACCTCAATTTTGTCCCTACTCTACTGAGTAGGGACAAAATAAACGTAGTAACGTTTTACGGTAGTCCTTAATCTTCAGTAAACGTTAATCTTTAAAAATATTCTGAAAAACTAAAAAGGTTCTTAAAACACGTTACATTTTAGCGTCGCTTAAGAAGAAAATAAAAACAAGTGAAGTTATACAAACTCTTTACAAAGTACATAGCGGTTACAGAAACGCGGTAAACTTTTTTAATTTGTTAGGCATCAAACTTTGCGGCATGAACAATAAAATGTGGAAACATGTTAATGTTTGTTTCGCAATGTAGGTTAAAGCTTGGGAAGCAGGAGTTTTTGAGGAAAATTATTCACGACCATCCACGTGAAATTAGACTTAATAATTTAGCTTGAATTGTGCTCAATGAAAAGTCGATAAAGTGGCTTGAATATTTTATGGTCCATAATTGATTGAATCAAGCGTTACGTAGTAAATAGTACAAAGCTCGTTTGCGTAGGTCCATGTTAATAATGATTATTATAGTCCAATCAAAGTCAAGTACCTGACTACCTTATCCATATTTTATTCTATGTAATAAAATTATTTACGAATCGATACTGTTGTTATTATAACAACAATATTGTTGAATTTAAGGGTTGATATGATATTCTAGACGATAAAATAGAAAAATCAAAGCGGAAATAACTCAAGAAGTGAACTAAAAGCAAAATGACGATGAAAGTTTAAAATCATCAATTTTTTGTTCATTACATGGCAATCGTTGATTTAATTGAGATATTAGGCCTTTACAACAACTATAAACTTATTTCCCACGCGAGTTATCATTTGGAAAACTTATATTCAATTTAATATTTGGACGATCCCACGTCCTCTGCTACAAAACATAACTTAATTTGAAAGCAATTAATGGAATATTCACTATTTAATTTAAAACAGGAACCGTAATTAATTTACAAACTTGTCAGAAACAGAATTTTAGAACTATAAGTCTCCTATGTAAATATATATATATATATATCAAATCTTCATAATATCTTCTTCGCCTAATCCTAGGACAGATAAAACTGTACCTACTCAAGTTCCTTCACTAGGCATTGCTACTATCTACGAATCACAAAACTAATAACAAGAGGAATAGAAATGTCATAGTTCATAGTTCATAAAATTCCCTTTCAGAATCGATGTCACCACTTCTTTGGTCCTCTTGCTATTAACACACACACGTTTTCGTGCTTTTATGGGTTTTACTACATTGCTGAACTCTCCAATATTTGAAAAATAATAATGATTTTGGTAATTAATTACGCATTTTGTTTAAAATTTGAAGCTGAAATTTGACCCACTTCTTGTACCGCCTTTGTGTCGACTTGAAATGGGGTGATAGTTATCTAGAATAGAAGACAGTGCAATCAACAATGACTTAAATTTCAACTTTTTGTATATGGCAACCGGTTGCTTTAGTAATGACAGTTTGTATTAGATTTTTTTTACTGGTTTATACAATTAAACAGAATTATGAAGTCTTTTCAAATATACAGGCGGTTCATTTTTAGTTAGAGTGACATATCTATTCCTTTTACTATTAGTTCTATGCCACGCACCATTAGTTCGTACCCCGCATCTCGTCTCCTCGGCCACAATGGGTGCATTGAAAAGTGGAAACAATGCCTTAGAGTACGTTTACATGGTGAGTGTACTCTTCAGACGGCAATAGGAACTGGATTTAAGAAACGGAAAAATTCTTAAGAAGCTATGGTGGAATGAGTGGTACTTAAAACAGCTTACAAATAAAGACAGTATTCATTTATTGAAGTCATTCATAATCTTTTTTTATACGACTAGGAAGGGAAACGAGCACGATGGTCAATGATGGTAAGTGACCTATACCTGCAATGTCTTGGGATTGCGTTACCAGGGTAGATGGCTAAACTTAATTTTAATGTTATCGGCCCCCGGTTCTCTGAACATCTACCATCCGATCTAAAGAGCTAACAAGATGACGAAACGTTTGGTCGTCGCCTTAAAGTCCTTTTGTTGGAAAACCCTTTTTATTCTGTTATTGAATTTTTTAATTTGACATTTCGATCTAATTATCCATATTTTTAAATTATATTTTGTTTCTTTTTAATGCTAATTTCCATTTTATGACATAATTTTTCATTTGTATTTAAATTGTACTTTATTTACTTATGACGACACTTCATTGAGAAAATATTTTTATGTTAGTTTACTTGTAAGTAAGTACCTAATTGTTATATTAATTTAGATTTTTAATTGTTTTCATTTTTATTTTGAGCTGTCGATTTCAATATAAATCATGATTTTATATTAAATGATCAAATAAACAAAACAAAACAATGAAAAAAACCGGCTAAGTACGAGTCGGTCGGCGTGCTAGTAACATACTGTAACGGTATTCATGCTTAACAGTTCGCATCTTTCATGTTCCGAATGTATAGTTTGACATAACTTTTGCTAGTTATAGTATTTTTTCTGAAACATTAAGTATTTACAGTAACCTAACCTAACCCACTGCATTCTGGTTATACATCCGTATATCTGAAAAACACACGATTTATGTGTAATAAAAAAAGACGTTAAGACCAACGGAAACTATGGGACACAAAGGCCCAGACACAGATACTATTTTGTAAATGCCATCGATAATTGCACATTTCTTGCCTCAGACAGCCAGGCGGGCGTGTCTTCAGCGCAATAAGAGATGTTTATTTGACAGCCACTATAGACGCTTCGACTTACCAACGAAACTACTACGGAGAATAGATTAAATACTGACAAGGCGTAAAAACCTCAATAACAAAGACAATCATCAGACACATCAACTTATTTATCGACTTCCACATTTATTTTTAAACAAATTTCAAAGAAGAATTACAATTTTGAGGTTCATGAAGAGGTGTTTGATAAACATACCAGTTTGATTTTGGCTACAATGTTAGCTCCTAACTAGGCCCAAATTCATTAAAATAACCAAACCTACAGAGGTTCATTATGCTATCAAAAACAAATGAATGTGGGTGGAATTTGTACATCCCTTGGTCTGCGTAAAGTTGAAATACTTTAATGCGTACAATTACGAACTTCAGAGAGGTTTGATTAGAAAACTCTAGCAATAAGAAAAAAAATTGACCAGGTGATGCCATAAGTAAAGTTCATTCATTTGCATAGTTTCATAATGTCATGTAAGCCATGTCAACTAGCACGCGACGTTAACACGTCAATCACAAGGGATGTTGAGTTCAACTTTGGGGGAAAAAATCGCACACCCCATTCTGTAAACAAAGAAAGTTTAGATTGGACTACTTGCTGTTGAATCGAATATTGAATTTTTTATCGCTTCTCTAATGAGGTGGGGTGTTGCCTATTGTAGGGGGCTTAAAGGTTGATTGATTTTTTACTAGTGCTTTACAACTGGTGTGCTCATAGACATGGTCTACAATGATGTTTAAAGAAATATTTTTTAAAGAAATGGTCTTTTCTTTTCTTTGATTTATTTAGGGAACGTTAATTTAAACTTTGTAATTTTTTCTCAAACTCATTCTCTACCAAAATACTAAAACTTGCATTATCATGCTTGTTTACGTGAATGCGTTGCATTGTTTTATTGTTATGAAAGGTAACAGTCAGGAAACCCTCCATAACGATAACAATAACAATTACTATAGAAACTACATGTTACCTCGCGTAGGTAGCTCATTGGTATTACAAAGTCATCTGGGAAACGCTACATCAAAGTCATAAGAGTTAATATAAGTTCAGAATACTTCGTCCGAATGAGGCTAAGTTTGGGAATAAAAAAGTCTGATAATAAATACCTTCAGTATACTATTGCACCGAAGTAGAAAAAAGTTCATCAACATTATCTCCACCCCTGTACACGTCACTCTGCTGGGCATAGACTTACTCTCAAAAAGTTTTTTTTTATTGCTTTAAAATATTCGATAGGTGAGGTGCATAAAATAATAGAGATAATGAAGACATACATTAAATGCGGGCGTTACTTCCTACCTTGTCGTCAAATAAATTTTTAGCGAGTTCTTATTACCGTTTTCTATGGGCACTTTACGAGTATTTTCGTCCTCTATGACTATATAGGTACCTAATTTTTGAAAATAAAATGGAGCCATTAAAATTTTCAAAGGTAAATCAATTAAATACTATTTCTTAGGTTACTAAGTCAGCTGTTTTAAGCCCGAAGTAATCAAAATTATTTTATTTTTGTTTTTATAAACCTACCAGCTTCGTCGATCAACATCGCGCCAGTGCCTCCGGGTGTACTGTAATAATAACATTTCCTGTGGTAATTGTAATGGCAACACTGTTGAAATAGCAGAACGTACTCTGATTTCAAAATAACCTTCGGTACAGTAAAATATTTCCTATTCATTTAGTTCACAATGTATATACCCACGTGCCGCAAAATAATCAATGTTTTTCGAGATATTGTACTTATTAAATGACAGAACAATGTTTTTTGAAGAATATAATTGAAAGAAATTACAGAAATTGCTAAATGTACCTCAAGGGAGCATTTTCTGGTTAGAGTGGGTTATAGTGGACGATGGCATCTTGATTCAATTTACGTTGCCTCAGCAATTGTATTTGAAAAATGTCTAGACTACGGCTAGGGCTAAGGGCTATTCAACCGTTTCATAGTTTATCGCAGGTTATGTTCATCGTCGTTTATTGCAGTTTAATTTCGTTGGCGTGCAACGCAGGCGCAGCACGGCATTGTGATTGCTAGAATGTAATAAAAAATAAAGTACATCTGTGATTAAATGAATCATAGTGCTTAGTATAAAAATACTCTTATTTGTTTTGAATGTATTTTTTTTTAATTAATGTAAAAAATAATGTACTAAGTACCCAAGTAAAGGGCTCTCCGGAATAGTATGAAAGCTATGTAATAATAAAATCCAGTATTAAAGTTCATTCTGGCTACGTTGTTAACTTATTGATTGATTTATATATCTTTTTTCATAAAAAAAATTGAACCGTTAAATTTTTTGATTGTCAAAACACTGACAATATTCATTTACAAGTCAAGTTTCTAGTGTGAAGAATTTATCATCAACATCAGTGTGGATTTACATGGTATATTATAACATCAACACTTTGGTGCGGTGTTAATCAGGTACATCTTGTATGTCTTCAGAGGAGAGAAGATTAAGTTGTCACAGTGGTCCGTTCAACTGGTTCCTTTCGCTATGGCTGTGGACTTCCACACAGGAACTTTCCTGGCGCGCATTTCTTACGGGATCTTTCTTTTTCACATGACTATTCAGGATATAGTGTCCGCTGCCACCATCACTCCCGTTCATAAAAGTAACATTGACACCAGAAGGCAATAAGATAAATAAGAAATAGGTAAATAAACATATATCAGTGTTGATTCTGTAGTTCAAATTGTTCTAATATGTTTAATCAACATATAATATGTTTAACAAACCGTACCCGTAATGCTATGCTTGCAAATAATCCCCCTTTATTTACTTAGGGACGTCAATGCACATTCGCTATTGATGTTTGCTTTAAAATCAACATAGTATTTCCGACAAATGCGATCAATGTAAATACGTAGTTTTGCATTCACGCACTGTACGTGTGTACTCTGAATGGTAGTGTAGGTAATGTGAAAGATATTTAAAGCGAAGCTCGTATATTTTATTTTGTAATTGACTGACGTAATATCGAAATAGGGAAATGATTGCTACGGCTCTTATACGAGAGTAGAAAATTAATACTATGAATGTTTAACCAGTTTTATAAACTAGCGTTTATGGAGAAAAAAGCACAATATGTCACTATGGTGAGAAAAGTACAGAATTTGCAGTTACTGTTTAATGTATAGGTATGTACTAAGCATTAGCGTTAGCCCAACGTTTGGATTATGAAATCATTGCTTCTGCGTTCTCTTTATCTTTGTTATTTACTTTTTTTCACTATCACTACATAGTATAAAACAAAGTCCCTATGTCCCTATGTATGCTTATATCTTCAAAACTACACAACGGATTTTATGCGGTTTTTTTTAATAGATAGAGTGATTCGAGAGGAAGGTTTTTATGTATAATTCTACGCAGACGAAGTCGCGGGCAGAAGCTTAGCTTATAAATGTACTAGCTGATAGCTGTTGCCCGCGACTTCGTCTGCACAGAATTCGCTTATGGCTATCCCGTGGGAACTACGCGATTTTTCGGGACTATATCATTAAAAAAAAATCGGTTCAGTGGTTTACGTTTGAAAGCGTAACAGTCAGTCAGACAGACAGAGTTACTTTGCCATGCCAAAAACCGTCTTAAAGGCCCTACGAAGTAAATATTTTAATCATTATGAACTTCCAACTAACTATATCAGCGCGGTGCTTTTAAAACAAGCTCACACGAATGCGAGACTTTATATAAATACATTTTAAATAAACATTTTTACCCTGTTTACTTTTAGCGGCTTTTTCAAAGTAACCTGTGGTTCGTTGACTTGTTATTCTTGCACCTTGATAGTTGGTTGGAGGTAAACACAGAGGGCGCTGGCTCCGATGTTTATACGCTGCGCTTGCGTCTATCGTCAATTGATCTGAAGAAATGGTCTAACAGATTTATGTTTTTACGCGTTACGTTATGTTAACTTTGCGACCATTATCGCGACGTGGGGGTTTTTAGAAGCCAACAACACAAAATAAGAAAAAGCAAAATAAAAAGAAAAAGGTAGGAAGCTAGGTAGGTCATTTGCAGGAGACGGTGCAGTGGTTGGGCAAAGAAAAAAATCCGATGAAACTCAGTGGTTTCTATTTTTTTAAAGTAGAATATAATTAATTAGTTAACTTGCGCCTGTCCACTTAAATAAAGAAAACAACTTTTGCAAATGTGCATAAAATATGTCACAATAAGTTTCTGTCAAAAATGTCATTGCCACAAGCTTTTTTGCTGACTGTACTTGCATTGTCATTCGTCCTACATATGTGTACCAAATTTTAAGTCAATCGGACCAACCGTTGAAGAGTTCCCTCCTGCGGAGACGATCCTAGCTGGGTCACCAATACTCTACTACCAGACTATTGTATTGTCATCTGACTTACTCGAGTCTGCAAAATTTCAGCTCAATCAGTTGAAGATGTCTGCTTCAAAATTGAGTGGCAAGATTCCACCCGGACAAACATACATTGCAACTATTGCAAGTTAATATAAAGCCCCAATAAACTAATTAAAAAAAAACGAAATTGAAAGATTTAAACATTGAATTGTTGCAAAAAATGTTACATCCTGCTAGCTAAAATATTATAGCTACTCTAGTTAGAAAAAAACGTGGCTCCCGCAGGATTGGTCATTAAAATTTCATGCATGCAACAGACGAAAAGCGGCGTACGTTGAATTTTCACATTCCAGCCAAAAGGGAATAAAAAATAATCCTGTAAAGCCTGCTGCCCGATATTTGTGGTAGCACTGACAAGCACATACTCGCGTGAAAATTAAAAATATTATGACTTCTGTGCAATTTGTTCACTAGACGTGGGAATAAGCGAACAACTGTAATCATAAGTTGTCACTTTTAATTGCTACGGTATCCGTATGTCGAAACGGAGCATTACTTTGTTGCCAGCCTAAAAATACCGTGTCCAGATTTCAGAATATCGCATAAAATGATACCGCGCTAATGGTCGTGAAACTTTTAGGTTTAGCAAATATTTTTATTTGGTACAATTTAAGCTTCCTTTGTTTTTGAAAGCCGAATATAAGTTGGACAATGTAAATGTGGTCTATTATAAAAAAAGGATGTAAGTATTTTATGGAGTTCCCCTTGTTCACCGATTCCACATTAAATATTCATGTGAACGATTATGCGAATAACCCCCCGGCAATAAATATTTCTTCGACACTATTACACCTACTTCATCTTCCGTATGGCATAATTTCAAAAATGGTTTTTATTTCCTTGCTTTTCCATTTTTTAAGTGTCATATTTCTTCATTACTGGATAGAGAACTTATTGTCCTCTTTGTTCCATAGTATCGGATATTGAAGGAATTAGATGCAATTGCATTGAACGAAAGCAATTGAAAGCAGCTCGAGCTCGCTTTTAGCCCAGATATTAAAATTGTACGACTGTGAAAAATGTTATATTGCTCAGGGAGCTATAATACAGTTTTATAGAAATAAGCTTTACAATCTATTCTACGTTACATAAGTTTAAATAAGATTGAGAATTAAAAGAAAAACAATTGAAATTACGTACTACATTACATGTTATGTAGGTACTGTATCGGTGATAATATTGCATAGAACACTTTGTACAGCCGTTAGAGCGTGTCGGTTATTTTTCAGTGATTTGCTCTCCGATATTAGGTATTAGCTGTTGAGTGCAGTTACTACCCCCGATACTAGTTAATCTGGTTTTTATATTTTAAAACATAAAATCTATAATACAGACTCTTAAGTGAAAAAAAACAATTTATTCTAAATGTGAAGTTGAAGCATCAAATTAATTAAAGCCTGACATTTATGCGACAGCATGCATGATGCCCCCGCGCATGGAACAAGCACCCTACAAATTAACTGATGCATAATAGAGGATTACTTAGAGCGGGCGAGACAGCTTTTAAAAGTCATAAATATTAAGGCACTTGGAACTATGTTTTTCTACCTATGCTAGAAAAAATGCAGAAGATAGCGAAAGTGCCTTCTAAATGTATAATGTACAGACTATCATTAGGTAATAAAAGTTACGAATCCGATTTGAATTGCGTCTACATTATTTTGTATTTATTGAAAACAATAAGCCTGAGCAACGTTAAATGACTTCTATTTAAGCACATAAAGCACAATTATAGATTAAAATGCACGAATTAAGTCATAATATGGAAAGTTTGTAGTACCTAGTATGAAACAGTACCAGTATGAGACGTATGGCTTAAGTTAATGGTAAGAATTCCAAACAGAACCCTGAAACAGTTGAAAAGAAGGCATAAGTCGGTCAGGCAGTCCGCAGCTGGGTCACATCTCGATGGGATACGATTACCATCTTTCCATATTCAGTTGAATGCTAAGCGGCGCCTCGCAACGGCAAGTTGAAACTGGGGTTACCCATGTGGTTTGTTTGTGGTTTGACTTTCATGGGAGGAATAGGAAAATAATCCCTGTTACAGCGAAATGTTTATTCTGGAATTAGTTGTTCCGAACATCGGTAAAATATCGGTAAAACCAAAACATCTTGAGTTAGTTTTATCAACTGAAAGGTTGTCCTCTTCGTGATATAATTAAACAGCAAGCTCGGTTGATTAGTTTATTAATCTCCTTGTTATTACAACAATTAGTGTCCTTCACCATATCTCTCTAATCTGACAGTCTTTCGCTCCTATTTTCTATTGACAGCTGTCATCCTTGAGCGTTTTAACTAAAACAACCGTGGTTAAATACAACGATGACAGCTGTCACCTTTAAGGCGTTTTTTTAGAAATAAGTTTAGTATCTTAGTTAAATAGGTCCATCAAAGTCAATCATACTTAAATCGTTATATAAATAACACTTAGAGCTTACAACTCGGCCATCCTTTTCTCTTAGTGAGTCCTCTCACTTCACACGAATAAAGTAAGGTTACAAATAATTAACAGTCAACTGTAATTGAAACAAACGACAACAAAATTACAGTAGTATGGTACAAAACAATTCAGAGAAAAATAACAATCAAATCAGGACTTGTTTCCATATTTGGTTATCTATGCGTTGAACTAGCACTAACCACTCGAAATTTACCAATGACATAACAATAATCTGAACACATATATTAAATATAAATTTGCATTTTAAAGGCGTAGTCTGTTATGATCTGCAATCATCTATACCATATTTTACAGTATTGATTGCTCATAACCTACACCTAAAGTCTTAATTCACATTTGGCATTATGACATAGTCTATTATAATCTACGATCATCTATGCGACTACTTTACTGCACTGATCGCTTATAACCTATCGTCTTCACAATTTCGTATACCTAATGAAATAGGGACAGTCTGTCATGATCTGCGACCATCTATGCATATACATCGTGATGCACTGATCTCACATAACCTATGCCCATTCCGTTAGGCAACAAACTAATATTATTCAACGTTGTTATGATCTGCGATCATCTATGCATACGTCTATTCAGCACTGACCGCTCATAACTACTTCCATAGGTAAAATAAAACTATATTTATCCTACGAGATCCATTTACATCACATTAAGTTTCAGTTCACAACATTGCTACGTTTATATATATATAACTATAAATAAATATAAACGTGACACAAAATTACTCATCATCACTATAATCTGTTCCGTTACTAATGTCATTTTCGCTGCCCTCACTATCTAATTCTTTGAAATGTAGCCACGGGTGAATTTTATCAAGCGCTACAATATTTTCGTAACGTTTATTTCCTTTTCTGACTAACGGAGTATCCTCAACAACAAACCTATCATTTGGTAAGATTTTTGTTATGCGGTAAGGTCCATGAAATTTAGGAACTAGTTTTTTTGATTTGCCTACAAGATCCTTATCGAACACCGTCCTCTCCAGCCTTACTAGATCGTCAACTCTATATTTTGTAGCAGGTTTCCTATGTTTATCAAATTCTCTTTTTGTGGCTTCCTGCTGCTTTTGTATTTTATCTCCAGCCGCTGATCTCAAATTGTACAAATCGTCGTCAGTAAGTGGTTCAATTGTTTCGTTAATCACGTTTCCTAATATATTTTCCGTCGTGCCTACTAGTTTGAATCCAAACAGCAATTCCGACGGACTTTTCCCAGTTGCTTTGTTTAGGGTCGTATTAAGTCCTAGCTGCACGTCACCCACATGCTCATCCCAGGAGCTATCACTTTGACCATGGCATTTGGTGGCTAAAGCCTCTGTAATAGAACGGTTGTACCGTTCTACCTGCCCGTTAGCTCTAGGAGTCGCAACTGCATTTAATACATGCTTAATCCCCAATTTGTCTGCAAAAGATTTAAATTTCGTGCTCGTGAAACACGACCCCCGATCAGTAATGAGACGAGTGGGTGTACCGAAATAACTGAAATGCTCTTTGAAGGCCCTGATAGCTGTTGTAGTTTTTGTGTCTCTAACCGCTCTAATATTTATGAATTTTGTGAAAGCATCTATTATTACTAAAATATACATGTTGCCTCTCCTAGAACGAACGAAAGGTCCCAAGTGGTCCGCATGAAGAGTGTGGAAAGGTATTTCTAATTTTGGTATCGGATGCAGCATACCTTCCTTGCGACCTCCGGGTCTCTTATGGTGAGCACATTGTAAACATGCGCCCACATACTTTTTGGTAAACCGCCGCATTTTTGGGAACCAAAATAACCCACGAATCCTACTTAACGTCTTATCGTAACCAAAGTGCCCTACGTCATCGTGGTTCATACGCAGTATCTGCCACCTGACAGATTTCGGGACGACCCAACGTATTCCGTCTTCAATAATCTTATAAACATAGTTCCCCTTTAAAACGTAATTCTTGTGAATGTCGACTGCAATCTTTGTATTTTTATCCTGCAATATCTCCTTAATTCGTTTAATTTCATCATCATTACTTTGTACAGTCGATATCCAATCCTTAACATCAATTTGCAGAACATCAATTACGTGTAAATCATCATCCGAGGTAGGCTCAGTAACAGGAGCACGACTGAGAGCATCTACATGAGCCATCTGCGTTCCGGCTCTATATTCAATCTCGCAGTCGTACTCCTGAAATTGCACCCACCATCGGGAAATTCTTGGAACGAGATCTCTTTTTGTAAGGGTGGTCCGCAGCGCACTACAGTCGGTAACTATCTTGAATCGTATACCTAGAAGGTATACACGGAATCTGCTTAGTGACGATATTACAGCCAAAGTTTCAAGTTCGAATGAGTGCATCTTTTGCTCATCTGCTGTGGTTTTCCGACTGTAGTATGCTACGGGTTTGAGCAACCCGTCTGTCCCGCGCTGCATTAAAATACCTGCAACCCCGTGCTTTGATGCATCCGTATGTAATTCCGTTTCTAACCCAGCATCGTACAAGGCTAGTATAGGTCGCTCAACCAGTTTCTGTTTAAGTGTTTCAAACGCCTTTGTATGAACTTCCTCCCACCTCCATTCGAACTTACATTTTAACAGGTCGGTAAGTGGGTAAGCTATAAGAGCGAAGCCTTTAACGAAACGCCTGAAGAAACTGGTTAGGCCGAGAAAACGTCTTAGGTCGTGCACGTTCTCAGGTTTTGGAAAATTAGAAATGGCAATAGTTTTCCTCGACCCGGGCCGGATACCTTCGCTATTTACTCGAAATCCCAGAAAATCTATTTCAGTATAAAAGAAATAGCACTTCTTAAGCTTAAGAGTTAAACCAGCCTCATGGAGGAGCCCCAAGACTTCTTCCAACCGATGTAGTCCCTCATCAACTGAATGCGCCGGTATTAGCACGTCATCCATGTACACCAAGGCGTACTTAACCTTTGATGTTGAAAGTATCATATTCATCGCTCGTTGAAATACGGACGGCGCGTTAGCTAAGCCAAAGGGCATACGCTTAAACTGGTACTGTCCATCGGGTGTGACGAACGAAGTTTTATCCTGGGAGCTCTCCGTAATGGGTATTTGATAATAACCGGAGGCTAAATCTAACGTTATGAATACCGAATGTCCAGCTAACCTATCCAACTGATCGTCGATAAGTGGTAATGGGTAATGTTCTTTTTTAGTCTTCCTATTCAATGCACGGTAGTCTACACAAAGCCGCTGTTCACCTGTTTTCTTTTTCACAAGAAGAATAGGACTTGCGTAAGGGGAATTAGATTCGCAGACAATATTCGCATCAAGCATTTCTTGTACCATCGTTCGGACGCGTTCTCTTTCAAAATAAGAAAGTCTATAGGGACGGTACACGACGGGTTTATCGTCAGTTAGTTCTATATCCATCTGCACTACATTAGTAAGCCCGAGATCCTGTAGATTATTTGAAAAACATGATTCGTACTTTTGTAGTAAATCCTTGAGCTGTTTTATTTCATGCTCTGACAGTTGTTCACCGTAATTAAAACAACTTTCAGTATCCGGTTCATCAAAATTTAAGTTATTAACATTCAAAATATTATCGATACGAAACGCACGAGTAATCAAAGACCCCTTTTTTAAAAAAATATTATTATCAGAAATATTTTGTAGTAAAAGTCCACCACCTCCACTTTCAATACTATATTCACCCGGCATTAAATAGAACATATACTCTGGCTTACCACGCAACGAGCCATGGACATAAACGTTTCCCGAGAACTGAAGGTCACACTTAATAGGTGCCAGTACCATTTCTTTTGGTGAAATTACTAACTCATTTTGCAAAACCAAATTTAATTTAGAACAAGGTTCACGCTCAAAAACTAATGACTCACTGGTTTTGGTAATCGTAATTCCAGGCTTCTCTGTAAAAGTGTGTCCGACTAAGATGGGATATTTAATAACGTGATCCTCGACTATAAACACATTTACACTCTCTGAAATACCCTGAATCTCAATTATCACCGTAGCCGATCCAATCGGCGAGACAACATTGTTACCTATACCTCGCAACAAGGGTAAATTGTCATTTACCCAATTAATGTTCATTTTTAAGGCCTCACTATGGCGTATCAGTGTGCACTGACTGCCTAAATCAACATAACTCTTGATTCTACTACCATTAATTTTAATTTCTAATTTATATTTGTCATCATTACAATTATCTAACTTTAGCTGCATTACATTTTTTTCACTTACAACATTATCCTTTTTGGTAGTGGAATCAACAGATTGTTTAAAGCAATTTGTATTTGTATGACCTAATCGATTGCAAATTGTACATTTGAGTACTTTCTTAGTGCATTTAAAACTATAATGTCCAGGTTCATTACAATTGTAACAAGTCACGGACTGCGACTTAGATCCTTTATTACCTGGTGTCTGACTAACACTCAAATTATTCGGCTTTCTATCCTGAGGGTTCTTAATTGGCTCACGTGTTTGCTTAATGGATTGAAAATATGCTAAGACCTGTTCGGGTTCCTGAAACTTGGCAGCTTTAGCACCTAATCTTAGGGAACGGTCTTCAATTCCGAATAACAAGCAATCAACAGCTCGTTTACCAGTTATTTCACAGCGATGTAGTAAATTAATTTTCTCATAAAAGTACAACTCCAAAGACTCATTAAATTTCACCCGTCTTGCCATCATTTCAAAAATTAGTTCTGCATAATCGTCACTACAAGGAAAAGAGTCTATCAGTTTATTTTTCCACTCAGGCCACGAAAATGACATAGAAGGAAGAGCTTCATACCAAGTACGAGCAACACCCGCTAACTTTGGCAAAGCATAATGGATTATTTGATCTTCCCCCCATTTATAAAGCTTACTACATTCCTCTACTTTCTTTAGCCAAATATGTATTGTTTGTCCCTTTGCCATGGGATCAAACTCAGGGATCACATTACCTAAAACTGGGAACTTGTTTCCTTCTGGCCGTTTATGTGCTAAAGTTTTAACTAGTTCAGATAACATTTCTACTACATTACTAGCTGCACCAAAATCTGAATGACTCACGCGACCTCGTTCTGATGATGTGACCTTCTTAACCTTCGATCTGCTCCTTGTTCTGTCGCTACGGTGTAGTTGGCGGTTACTGCGTCGTGCATCCCGTTCTCGGTGCGCTCGCAGTCTACTTCGTTGTTCATCTTCACTAGTTGAAGCATAACCATGGCGACTCCGGCTCCTTTCCCGCAGACGTCGAGAATGATGTCGTGAGCGCTGGCGAGATCTGCTCCTCCGTCCGTCATCACTCGTCGATATACGTCGGTGGTGACTCCGACTTCTTGTGCGTCTGTGTCGAGAATGATCCTGTCGTCGTTCACGTGATCTGCTCCTCCGTCCGTCACTGTTGCCATTAATAACGCTAACCTGTCGCTTCTGTAACCTGTCTGGCGTAAACGAACGACCGGTATGCTCACGACTAGTTTTGTGTTTTTCTGCTCTGGATAGGCTTTTCCTGTGCCGCTCGTTATGTTTCTTTTTACGGGATCTTGACTTCCTTTCCCTTTTACCGTCGTCATCACGTTCATCGGGGTTGTGATCCATAATTTAGTCCACTTTATCTTCACAGTTTATCTCCTTCAAATAGAGAAAAAAAAATGTGTCTTCCGAGCGATGTAGGCGTTGAATATGAGTATATCCCACTTCTGAGATGAAAGGTTGTCCTCTTCGTGATATAATTAAACAGCAAGCTCGGTTGATTAGTTTATTAATCTCCTTGTTATTACAACAATTAGTGTCCTTCACCATATCTCTCTAATCTGACAGTCTTTCGCTCCTATTTTCTATTGACAGCTGTCATCCTTGAGCGTTTTAACTAAAACAACCGTGGTTAAATACAACGATGACAGCTGTCACCTTTAAGGCGTTTTTTTAGAAATAAGTTTAGTATCTTAGTTAAATAGGTCCATCAAAGTCAATCATACTTAAATCGTTATATAAATAACACTTAGAGCTTACACAACTAGGTTGAAGCTGCTACTCCCAATCGTAACCAGAAGTGTCATCACTTTGTAAACAGAAAAAATAAATTGATATTATCTTTTTTCTTATTCCGCAATAATGCCAGCGCAATATTTCTAACGGCGTTCCTATTACGAAAGGATCTCTATCTTCAATTACAATTTATAACCTGTTCAAATTTCCCAAACGTTCCGAAAGGTAAAGAAAGTTTCGCGAGAATTCTTATTGCAACTTTGGCTCGCCGGGCTCGGCCCTAGGATCTTTAATATCCAATACCTGATGTTACCTCTTCCGTGTTTTGCTCTTTGGCATGAATTATACGGGGTCAGGTTGTTTTTTACCTGCTGACCTAAATAATACCAATAATCATTCTTAGTTCGATGTATTCCTGATTTCTAGGATTTCGATAAGTTTGAGATGTTATTTGTTTTTTAGCAGTACGTCTGCTTAGCGAAATCTTAGAATCCAATTGGTAGAACGCTTGGCGCGTATAGCCCTGAACCGCGGGTTTTAATCCCGTCCGGCGCTCGAAAAAGTTTTTCGTATATAATAAAATTTAACTTTTAGATGGCTGATCGATGATTTGGGTTTCCATTTTTGTTGATTAGGTATTTTTACCTTTTCGCCGCCAAGCTTCGCGAAATAGTCAAGTTAATTTGAATGACTCTCACGCTGTGTTCTTTGACAGGTACATCGGTTGCTATCTTTGAAAAGGGTTACAAGGTGCAAGATCATTAGATTACGTCTATTTTCTTATATTTTTACTGAAACTGTTCTCAAATATACAATGTAAAATATTTGTCATTTTGTAGAATGCCAAGTTTACTTGGTAACCTTTAATGAAGGTCACGGATTTAAATAATTTGACAGTGAAATTCATGGAACATAATTCCTTAGGCCTCGTAACACTTGGTTATCTCGTCCTCGCCACTATCAGCAGGACTAATAATCATAGCGTGCGAGATGAATACCAAGTAACCCATCTTCATTCGACTCCTAACCTAACCCCCCGGCTTACAGATCAATTTTGAACAATAGGGCCGGGATATAATTTGGTAGAGTAACAACAAGCCGTTCCGTTCGGCAAGGTCTTGTTCTTGTGAGGATAAGGTAGCTTTTGGTTCATTTAAGGTTGAAACTAAGTTTGTGAAGTGTCAGGATCCGTCAAAGCAAAAACAGCGACTGCTAGAGCCATTGTGACGGTGCTCAAAGCTACTCTGAGCCGTATTTTCTTCCCGAGAATAAAAACGGGGGAAATGTCCTCAAAATGTTCTGATTTTTCGACGGAATGCAGAATAGTAGCTTTTTTTTGTTTACTTATTTAAAAGTGCGGTATATTTTGCCTAGCTGACCGATATGGGTACAAAGGATTAGTCAAATATCAGTAAAAATAAACAAAACTTTTTTTGATTAATTGAATGCTCCGGCGTTACCTACTTTGCAGATGTCTTCAGTCATAATTATAACCATTTCATTTTAAGAATATCCGAATTTACTGGTCTATAAAATGTATAAGTTATGCAGTTTATTATTATGCGGATTACAATTGCGTGCTAGTTTAGGCATTGATTTGTTTATTAACCCTTTTAAAGTAATGTTGGGTCGCAATAGTCGCGAGAAACTTAAGTGTTATTATAGGTATATTAGCATAGTTAAGATATTATTGTTACTTATATTAAGCTACAGTCGAATGCGCGCGCAGCAAATGTCATCGTGGTATTTAAGAAAAACAAAATATCATGCGACAGACATTTAATTCGGGCATAGAGGAATAAACTACTTAATTTTATTTAGGGTATCTTTTTATATCAACAAAACGTCTTGAACGCATTCGCGTTGTCTTCTCAAGGAATAAAAGCATATGACAGCGCCTCTAGCGACGTATATACCTATACATATACATATATCTCTGTATGCCACACTTTTTCGGACTCGCGCACCGATGTTTCCATACAAATTCAGCAAGTGAATATAAACTCCAGTAGCTCTTTTTTAAGCAAAACGTAGGCAGTGTGAGATCAGTTTATATTGGTTACTTACCTAGGACATAAAATAAGTTAGATTTTTAGTATTTAGTATTTTTAGTGAAAATTCAACTGTCTAGCTATCACGGTTCCTGAGATACAGCCTGGCGATAGTGACCGACAGACAGACAGACGGAGAGCGAAATCTTAGTAATAGGGTCCCGTTTTTATCCTTTGGGCACGGAACCCTGAAAACGAGCCCAGACCTTGTCCAACCAAAAACGCGGCGGACAAGAACGACCGCTCCCGAACATGTACGAACACAGCATATAGACGCCGCGGGCGACAAGTCGCTAACATACCGCGTGTGGCGGGTGAGATCGACCGAGGCAGGGCCGGGTCTACCATATGGCTTTTTGGGCTTCATCCTAGGGCCCCGTGGATTCAAGGGGCCCCCAGCTAAGTCAAGTCAAAGTCAATTTTTTTTTAATACTTTGAGTAATTAGGTGGGCCCCTAAGTAGTATTAGCCCAGGGCTCCCTAAACTCACAGTCCGGCCCTGGACCGAGGCTATTTCTAAGTTTACTTTTAGTGGCAATAAATTGTCACGTAAATTGGTACGGATTTAATGTAAACGCGTGTTTAAAGGTGGCATTAGGTGCAGGTGCAATTCAGCCCAGCTAGAGTGTTACGGGAATAATCAGGAATGACTCTTTTCAGGTCTCGAGGACAATACGAGGCGCGATGAGTGTGACGAAAGGGGGGAGGAGGATCCCCACTCCGATGCCACCCCCTAAGGATTCGCATAATCATAATAACAGGTAAGGTTGTGTTATGTAACCGATTGACCTTGATACTGAACTTAAAGCAAGCGCGGTCATTTGGAATGCATCCTAAAGTAGTATCCAAATAGATTTCTATAATGCTCTCTTTCATAGAGAAAATAGTGTGCGTTCGAAATGATGTAATTTTAGGCTGTTAATAAATTACTTCTCTTTTTGTCTTTGAGGTCAAAGCCGAAGAAGCCAATTAAGAAAAGAATTATACATTTACTAGTAGATGCTTCTGTATTACTAGCACGTAGGTATCCAAGAAATTAGTTGTTTTTCGTTTTAGTTACACAAATGTTAGTTGCCTTCCTATTCATATAAAAAAAAAAAAAAAAAAAATTGATACCTTGGTCCGAGCGTCTCAGAGATATCCAGTTTCAGTACTCTTCAAATACGCGCCTTGTACTCTACCCAGTAAGGGTTATTTTAGTGATATTAACGAACCCTAATTCTTCAGAACCGTCGTAGATTTATTAAATGCATTCTTATAAGTGCTGAGTATTTTGTTCCTAAACTGAGCTGACGTTAATCGCATTTTATTCCCGAAAGACATTTGTGTAATGGCTTCTGAATTATTAACCAGACTTGGGATGATTTCAAATAATATGTTAGTATGCTTTCTTTCTATTTTCGTTTGTCAGTATTTTAAGGTAGCTCTTACCGAAATCAAAAATCAAAATCACAATTTTACTCTTGGAAATTGGCCGCCAAGGGCTCTTTTACATGTATTTTTCTAAACTACAGCGCTTTCGGAAATACCATCATTGCCGAGAAGAATGCGCCGCAAGAAACTAGGCAGAAAGTCATTTTTTCAAAATAAAATACAGTAAGAATATTTACTTAAATTTTACTTAAATTAAATAAATACATTTATAAAAGGGTTGTAAAAGGTCTCCAAGCCTTAAATTATATTAATCTATAGTAGAGATGTATTACTTGCGAATTTGTATCGATTATTCATTAGTAGATACCTTCCTGTTTCATTTATTAAATTTTTTTTTAGATCTAAAGTTCACTCTGAGCAAAAAGACATAGAATGTACCAGTCGCCTCTCTTCCCGCGAAGTAAAAGCCCATCGAGGGAATGGATGAATATGTTAGGAATCATGTTATAGGCTATGTGGCTAGCCAGCCATCACTATTTAGATTCCCATTTCCGCCTATACGCCCTCGATCATGCCAAACGTGGCCTTTAAGACTTGTTACCTCTACCTCGTGAGGGATATGGACATGATTTGTGAATATGTGTACGTATGTATGTATTTATATTATCATTAGTTCTACAACTTCCATGGCATCACGGACTGCAAAGTGAAACTGCAGGTGCTCGCGGGTACATAACATAACAGTCATAGGAAAACTTGGTACCCTACAATACAATACAATACAAATACTCTTTATTGAACACCACAAATCAGTACAAAACAATACAGAAACAAAGAACAAAGTAGACAATAGGCGGTCCCCTACTTAATAAGTCTAGATTAATTATATCATGTGTAATGGGTTAGTGTTTTGTGTAAAGATTTCTAGGAAAGATACGAGTCACAATAATTAAAAAAGTATGATTTCAAAGAAAGGTAGTGAATGCTCAACGTAATTTAACCACAAGTTGCAGTAAAACAAGTGCAATGCCCGAGCGAACACATAGGAATGCCTTGTCAGGACATTAAGATCAAAAGTGTAGTTAGCTAGGGAATGAGGTAAAGCCGCACTGTGCTAGTACTAAGAATAGCACAATGTATTCTTTATACGGTGAATCAATTGATACATTATCCATTGGATGGTTTTTTTTTAAATTTTAAAGTAATTGCATAAATTCAAAAGACATGCTATGTACATGCCAATTGCGTATTAGGATCACGAGATTCCACAAAAATCACTATTCTCACAAATCTCACTATTTAACACTAATTACTAGTGACTATTTGTCACTAATTTAATCCACTCCCTGTCTTTAGTACCTCATATTTTATATTCTCTTTGCTTCTGATCAAATCCTTATCTGTTGTATGGCCTTCTTATTTTTCGCTGCTTCTCACATTTATTTTATCTAAAGTATTATGTTATGTATATATGTATGTATTATTTTATTTTATTTACTTAGCTATGTATTATATTTATGTTGATATTGTTGTTTTTATTATCCCTGCGTTTATCCTGTCTATTTGTTTCCGCCACCTACTTAAACTGTCTCCAACTTATTTCTTGCATTGGTTGTCTGGAAGAGATCGCTATTAAGCGATAAGACCGCCTATTGTCTACTTTGTTCTTTGTTTCTGTATTGTTTTGTACTGATTTGTGGTGTTCAATAAAGAGTATTTGTATTGTATTGTATTGTATTCCAATAATATTATATTCTGGTATTGGAGTGATCAATTGGCGGTTACTACTTTCTTTCGGATATACTTAGCAAATTTAAACTGTTTAAAAATTGCTATTTATACCATTATTTTTTACTTGATTAGGTATTATTTAAATGTTTAACGAGGTATTTTTACTTTTCTCAAAAATGAGAGAAATATTTTTTGTACAAAAAAGTACTTATGGCTTTTATAAATAGTTCATGACATGGTTAAATTCATACAATTAATTGGCTCGTTACACATTTTTTTTTAAATGGTGTATCTCTCAACAAATGATTCATTTTAAATTGAAAATGTCCTCATACTGCGGCGAAAAATCGTTCAAACAACCCTCGTACAGACAAACAAGTCTCTGTTGTTTTATTTAACAGCACTGAAATAAAGATAAAGTATTATAAAAGTAGCATTAACTTACCTACCTATGTTTTCGTCATGAAACAATCGGGTATTTCTTTTTGCCAAGATTCCAGTTCGCTATTAGCAGATTGCGTTGACTCTCAAGTGATTTCAACGTCGACTCTTATTTTAAAAGTCTCAATAATCCTAGTGAGCAAACAGGTAAGCTACCTGAAAGGCATTAAAAGCGTTCTTTATTTTGCAAAAATGACTTCCAAAAAGGCTTTCTAACGCGAAATCCTTTCTCGTTTCCAATTAACTTTTAGTCAAGCCAAACTACAGCATGGAAAACATAATATTATAAATCTGTTATGAAAAAGAATCCTATAATTTTACCTCATTTGCATCATTTCATCGCACGATTTTAAAGTCAGCGGCTGAGGAAATAAGTTTGGCTTTTCCGTGGCGCCATGTTTTATTTTTAATGCGTTAAAAATAAATATTTGAAACGATAATGCAAGATGGAGGTGAACTCACACGAGCCGTGAACCGCGGCTTGTAACTTTTTGATGACAGCTAACAACAAACAGGGTTATGCACGTGTGGCGTGTGATGTCGGGTGTTTTGAGTCATAGGCGAGTTGCGAATACTCTCCACATGTTCTCCATAATCTCTCTCTCTCACGCGGCACTACAACCCTTTGTGGGTCTTGACTTCCTCGATACGTTTCCGCCATTTTGCTCTAACTCTGGTCTCCCTTCTCCGCGATCTTTTCTTGCCTATGTGTTTCAGATTCTCATCTAGACAGTCCTTCCACCGCTTCTTGGGTCTTGGGTCATTCCCTCTAATGTCATGGTCTTTTATCACAGGAATTGGATTAAACTGAACAAGGATCGTGGTGCAATCCAATTTGTAACATGCAATATTCATAATACCTAATCTACTCGTATATGAAAACATTTTGATTTTAGTGCACCTACTCGTATTTAACTTGGTAAATTTTTAAGTGTGGTTTAGATTTAAACTTAATACAAGTAAATGTGTCGTTTTCCTTCAATGGAGTTTCAATGAAACACAAATTGTTGGGACGCTATGGATATGATAATGGTTTAACTTAAGATGCGGTGTACTCTTTCGATCGAGTCCTTCAGTTGAAGAAGGCATTGAAGTGGCTTCTTTAGAAAGTGATCACAAGAAAACAAAAAATCGTACGCTTACTTCTTTCAACTCGCTCACATTAATGTCTACAGTCGGCGATGGCTGTTGCGTCGTCCGCCCTGCATAAACGGTATGAACAAAATCGTATAAATAAACGTTTCATATTTTGACATTTCCTTACTGTACTGCAAACTGCATTTGAAAGCTTTTCAACACAAGTGACGCATTTACTTGAGATGTCGATGAATAAACCGTTATTTTTAGGTCGAAACGAGATATTTGTGTGTTAGACATAATTGTTTACGGGATATAGACCGTGATTACCTGCAATGCTTCCAATACATGAATACAATTACATTAACGTATAAAACCGATACCGTATTGACGCGTTACGTCTGACAAAAGACTTAGCTTCGAGATTATGCTAATACGTAAGTAGGTTACGTTGCTTGTTAAAAATGTATACAGAGGGCTTTAACCTGAGCTAATCGTATTTTCGTGTGTAACTTAAAACACGGTACAGTCACGTATGACAGCGTGAAAGAGAAAAGTGCAAATTATCCCGCCGGCGCCTGCTCTCCGAACTCAAGTGGGCATTTCCAAGTTTCCACGCGTACCATGCTCCCATGGATTGCTAATACGTAAAAGCATTGCTATTTCTATTGCTATGATTTGACAGAACGAGCAATGAAAATGAGGAATGAAGCAGACCCAAATAAGCATTTAATAAAGTGAAATTTTTGGATAGGACTATTGAGTTGAGCGCTGCGTCGTTTCCGAAATGAAATAAAACGCATTTGACCCCGTTGCAAAATCTCACTTTTCAAGAATTTTCTTCTGTAAAACCATGTCTTAACAATAGCAGTGCAAGCAGCCAAATCGTTTGGGCCATTTTCTGGTAATGATCTTTCACATGCGGCAACTGATATTTTAATCTGTGTTAAGTAGATAATTTTATTATAGATCAAGACTGATTGACGTGCTAAATTATAAATGAAACATTTAATGTATGTTCATTACAATGGAAATTTTCTAATTTGCCATGCATCATGATAAATTAGGTATGTTGGGAAAGTCACGTAATACGAACCCCGGGTTCTGTTCGAGTGCCATTATTGGGTGCCACGATGCACGTAACCTCGGGATGCATTCAGCAATATGTGTTTACTATTTTGAAGTAGTACCTACCTAGTTTTCATGCAGAAAGCAGATATGTTGAGAAAATTCAAATTATTTTACTTTTATTTCTATTTTTTTTAACTTCTCTTTAAAACTGTAATCAAAATGTGTAAGGCTTTATGTTTTTTTTTTTAATTTTTGAGCATAAGATTTCATTCGGATTTAACTACAGGTTTGTTTTGGCTGATGCGTTAACTGAATTTGTCTATATCTTAAGTTATAATTTTAAGCTGTTTGTTTCCCAATAATAGTAAATAAAATAAAATAAATTAACACGCATATTTTCAGTTATTCCAAAAGTAGGTATTTAAGTAGAATTTTACAGTACAATACCTAATCAAAATAATTACCTACCTAAACAAAAACTTAACGTTATATTTAGTTTTCATAAATCACATTATAGGTATAATAAATACCTATATAAAAGAAAAGAACAAACGCTCCCTATTTTTACCTACCCTTAGTGATAGTTTTTATAATCTAAATGGGACCAAACTGAAACCATACCTACCCTTTCCTGCAAAGAAAATCCTGCTACACATACTAGGTACATATAAAATTAAAAAATAAATAATATTACGCGTTGATTCGAGAACATCCGTTTTCTTTGCAAGTTTTTATAAAATCTCGATCATAGACAAAAGCTGCCATGAATGGACTGTGGTATTGTGGCGAGTGAAATGGCCACCTGAATGAAGATGGCCTGGACACTAGTCTAGCCATACCTAGGCATAGCAGGCCATTATAGCCCGCCATTATACGCCGGTCATTGCAGGCTTATGAAAGTCTTACTATCTCTAAGAGGTAAGTACTTAAGGATGCTGCGTAAGAGGTTCATTCATAAAACACTAATGTTATAGACCAGTATAATTTTTAACTATGATGTGGCTTGTGTTTGTCCCATGGTTAGCTATATTATCTGGTAAAAATAAATACCTATTAATGTTTTTGTTAAACTGAAATTTCTCTAAAATATACGGAGTGGTCAATTATGGTCGATTTTATTAGTCGTCATTTTTATCAAGCTTTTCTTGATAAAACGTATACCGTGAAATAGATTATAATCATGACATCTCAAAGAATATTTAATGGACACTTTTTTATTATTTTTGTTTTTTTCCCTTTATATTTGACATTGTAATTATTGTACATACATATACATACATACCGTCACGCCTCTTTCCCACAGGAGTAGGCAGAGACTACTTTATTCCACTTGCTACGATCCTGACATATTTCTTTCGCTTCATCCACAGTCATCAGTCTCTTCATACATGCTCGAGCATGTAATTATTGTTGTTTTCTTAATTTAAGTATCTGTATTAATTATGTGATATTCGTACACAATGAAAATTGTTCTGTGAATAAATAAACTGAAATTTTTCAAAAAACGGAAAACTATCTGTTCACAGTTATTATGTTCACATTTAGTAATCTGATGAAAACTGCTGCATCCAAAAAACCTGGTTTTGAAGAGAAAATTTCCAAGAGTTAGGTAAAGTTTTTGCCATCGAATATTGCGTTCGGGACGTGAAACCGTGAAGAAAATGTTAGGTACTTACCTACCATTTTCTTCACGGTTTCGTTTCACGACCCGAAGTATCGACAGTCTTTATAATTCTTACTTCACATAGCGGCAAATTGAAAGAATTTTAAACCCAACAGTTAATTTATTTTGATATTGTTCCCACACAAAGTGATTTGTTCTCGGCAGCTGTAAATGATAATGATAAGACGGTTGACTTGAGATAAGAAGTAAAGTTATCCGTCTGTCTTCCTTATCGAAATGTTTTACTCGTACGCTTTGTAAGAAATGAAAGGATCTTTGAGCGCATTGTAGAAATAACTGAAAAATAGATTTGCTTTAAAAAGCTTTTAAAGCTGGCAGAAAAAAAATACAAAAAGCTTGTCAGAAGTGGGATTCGAACCCACGCCCACAGAAGTGGACTGCGACCTGAACGCAGCGCCTTAGACCGCTCGGCCATCCTGACTGTTACCGAGTTGCCGAAATAGTCATATATATGCATAGAGTGCGTTTCCTACTATACTAATATTAGTTTGGAGGTCAAATTGCGTAAAATAGTACGTAAATGTCCACAGCCGGAAGACATTTACCGTTGAACAAAGGTTTCCCTCTTAGAATTGCCACAGCGAACAACAATTTGCCACCTGCACCCACCAGTTGCTTGCTCCTCTGGTGATATCATCAGTCCACCTGGTGGGAGGCCCGCCAACGCTGCATCTTCCAATTCGCAAGACCTGTGAAGCCGTAAAATTGTGTACACACCTCAGGCGGTGATGAAGAAAGCCTCAGGACGCATGTTCATGCACGTCGTATGCCATTCTTTTATTTCACCGCCCTCGGCGTGTAACGTACCTACTATTATTTACTACAAGTTTAGTATAGACCGATTTTAAATACCTTATTATAATTTTTGTATTGAAAATTACCAATAATTAAGAATTCAAAGTAGGTATAACGTATTCACGTACCTACCTACAGCAAGTGCCTTGTTTTCGCAGGTACGTACCGAATTTGTTATTAGACCCGACCTCGATCAGATTATGATTGGAAAATGTTATTTCAAACACGTCAACGCACTGGCATCGCGTAAAGCGCTGCGGGTGTCTATGGACAATGGTGATCATTTACCATCAGGTGACCCACTAGTTCGTTTGTCTGGCCTCTCTAACATAAAAAAAAACATTTTGTCCATGTTTTGGCCCGACTTTTGAATGTACAACACTCGATAATATCATTCAAAAGTGATGAAAGATTATATGAGTTTCTTACTTAAATTATTTTCCTGACTCTACTTGATTGCGTGCTCAAAACATACAAATATTATTTCAAACCAAATCTCTCCCTCCCATGTTTTAAAATAAATCTGGAATATCAAATCCGGGCCCATAACCTTACATCCGTACATAATTATAACAAAACAGTAAATTCATTCACAAACAGTTACTCCGTCCGGCACTTTGATCTCCCATGTGGCTCCGTTAACGCTTTCCGATGCGTATACGCACGTGCAAATGCAATATTGCATTTATTGGCGTTTCTCACTACAGACGACCGATTTAAACAGAATTCTTGTCTGAAACGAAGTACACCTAACTTTAGCTCAATTGTCACTGGTTGTACAATACCAATCTAATGTGAACCTTTATCACAGATCTAAATTCATCACGTCGGGGCTCTTTTACCATTGGTGAGGTAACTCGATATCCGACTTGTATGACGTTGAATACGGATTGTCGCTCAAATTATGTTGGAGATGGTGTGGCGAAATGCGACTAAATTTAGAGTTGTAGGAAGTGATGACAGCCATAATCTGTTTGCGTTTTACTTGTTTTGTTTACATGTTTATTATGATTGCTCTAGTTTAAAAATTACTGCTGAAAATTTATAAGCAACATAGTTATTATGTACTGTATCTATAGGTAGAGTCATCTATAATCATATCCTGATCTTCGGTCTAACGACTCTACGCATTGGATGTTTCAGACGGGACACGTTGGATATTCCAGAGTACTTTTTCCTTTCAACTATTTTTACGGGCGACTGTACATAAGTGTCATATTTATTTATGGCATTAGGTAGTAATTAAATTATTGTAGTGCTGTAGATACATAACATACAGGTAGCTACAAACAATCAAATAAACTTAACATTGAAATTACATACATTTACATACAACACTTTTTCGAACTGAAATATTAGCCGGCATTACTTAAGTAGGTACCTACCTAGCTATTATCTTTAATCTACGTTGCAAATTAAACAGCCAGCAACTAAAGTAAACTTTTAGACACCGTGCACCGGACAAAATTAAGTTTGCGTTTCGCCAAATCCTGAATCAGTGTAACGCCCGCTCTCGGAGGTAACATTCATATTTCCGTGTAGGAAATAGTAAGTTTGTTATAATAGTACACTAAGTATCCAGTTACTGAATAAACAGATCGTAAAGCCAACTTTTTATAGGTAAAAGTGAATACAGACTATTAGCAACGCACGATTTAATCCTACGCAAGTGTGAATTCGATTTTAATTTTAATTTAATTGGAAATTTTGTTCGGGTTTTAATCAGTTTTTCATTCCAGTTTATCGTGCTCATTTATGCTATAAAATTGTGTTCAATAAAACAATATCTACGAGTCTATTAACATTGACAGTTCGAAATAATGTCGGATATTTTGGATGATTGTCGTGTGACCTAATTACTAAAAAAAAACCGGTCAAGTGCGAGTCGGACTCGCGCACCGAGGGTTCCGTATCATTATCTATAAATATCTAAAACCAGTGTAAGCAGAGCCCTGTTCCAAAGCAAAATGTACGCAGTGTGGGGTTACTTTATATTGGTCACTGCTATATACAGACATACATACACATTTACGGTTTTCGCAATTATTCTTTAATCTGTGCTATAAGACCTACCTTCATACCAAATTTCAAGATTCTGCGTTCACGGGAACTACCTTGTAGGTTTTGATTCCCTTGAGAGTTGAAAATTTGCGGAAATTTGCGGCATAAACGGCTGTATCTTTTGATTGCGTTGGCTTAGAAGTTTGATTTTTTCACAGCTTCAAGGGACAGTAGACCTGAGTAATTGATATAAATTTCAGCTTCATACCTCCACGCGTTCCTGAGAAAAAGGGTCTTGACAGACGGACGGACAGACGGACAACAAAGTGATCCTATAAGGGTTCCGTTTTTTCCTTTTGAGGTACGGAACCCTAAAAATACAAAACTTTTTTTTCTTTATTTAAAAAAAACACACACACACACACACACAAATCACGTCTTTATCCCTTACGGGGTAGACGGGGCCTAAGGTAACAAGTACCTACAGGCCACATTTAGCAAGATTGTGTGTTGATTTATTTAAAAAAACTTCCTGTTAATAGGAGTCTCTACCCTCAAATTCTATAATTTATTCCATAGCTCCAATTTAGCATTTTAGAAACACTGTTAAGAAATACGATCAAATTTACCGTCGTATTTTTTACAATTCCAAAAAATAAACCCATTCTGAGCAAAATATTGTGTTAGAAAAGCATTTTTACTGTTTTCAGTGGCTTTGAATACGAAATACATATCTGGAACTCGTTCACTTTTTCTTTATATTCGAACCAAAGGCTAGGGATTGATTTTTCGTGCAATCCACTGAACCGGTCCATTGTATTCCCATTGTCTTCTGGTGAGGAATTAGGCCGACTTCCCTCCATCATTCACTCGTTATTGCTTCCATGCAATTCTTATATAATATCGAGGTTTGTCGGAGATTTAATAGAGACTACTGAACAATTTTTTTAATCGATCACTAGGCTTTGAACAAATTGTAATTCTGGTCAGTTGGATTCGTGTCGTTTTTACGTAACTATCTAAAAAGAATACCTTAATTTTATTATCCGATAGGTAGGTACTTCATGTCTTATAACGTATTTTTACATAGGTACTAAAATCAATTGAAAATCATATTATCTAAATAGAGGACTCTTTAGAGTGCCGAGGTTAAATAACTTTAACTACCTTCAATAAATTTTTCGTGTTTTTCTGTACGTTTGTGTGTCAACGCTCATATTTCATATTTGTGGTCATTCTATTATGGATGCAAGTCTGGAATAAATCATTTCATTTCATTTTCATAATAATCTGACCCCGTTGCATGAGCAGCCAATTTATTTTAAGACATAATATTAGAACTGTGTCTGAAACTTTCGCTAAAGCGCAGTTTTCATATTATTTCCAGCTTTAAAAGCATTTACGCGAGTGTGATGAACCTCACTAGTCTGACAAACTTCATTTGCACTCACTTAACAAGAAAGCATAGGAAAAGAGACGTCGCAACGCAAAAAGCGTCCGCAAAGTTAAGTTGGCATGCAGTTCGCATCTTTGCCATCTCTTAATTAATTTGTTTACAAAGAACAAGTTCGAAAGTTGTTTTCTGTTTATGGAAATTTCATGTTCAGTATGGAGAAATAGTTTTTACCTTCTAGAATTAAGCAGATTAACTTAAATGAAGTTTGTTTATCTAAATATTGCGATAATCTACTCGACTCGTAATAGTGCATATTTACTGAATAATAAATTTACTGACATGTCTACCACATATTTTTTACCGAACTCAACGCGGCCAAGATCAAACTGCCATCACTACTAATATTATACGATTAGTAATAGGTACATCATAGAAGAATATCGTGAAACTTATCAACAATTTCCTCGAATATGCCAGTTTTCTTTACTTTATGCCGGTTGCTGCGTGCATCCGAGTGTATTAAGGAAGATAAATTTCTACCGCAGCAGTGCTCCCCAGGCGTAAAGTGCAACGCGTGCACCGCATTCATCCCCCGTACATGCCGGGCAATTACACCGACCCTTGCTCTCTTGAGTAGCGTGATGCCATCATTTGTCGCCCCCTTGGAATCATCGCATTTAAAGATCAGTCATTGCGTTTGGTCTTTCTTCGAGTTTTGCAGGGGTATGTTTCGGTGTGTTGGAGGGTATCTTTCATAGTCGCTTTGAGTGACCAAAGTCTAAAACCTTCACGTCTACGCTACACTCGTGTGATTAATTAAAAACACAATGAATTAAGAAATATTTTAGTTGGTACTCGTGCGGTATGTACGTCCGTCCACTGTGACAGTTTCACCTCTGGTATCATTGAAACTTTCTACCTGAAATTAAATAAAACTGGTAGGTACTTACTTACTTTGCCATATCGTTAACCCTTCGTGGTAGATTTGGGAGTTGGATTTATGCAGCATCTTAGGCCATGTTATCTGACGCCTTGGAATCACAAAGACATTTACCGTTTCTTTCGGTCAAACGGTATAGAGATGGGGGAAGAAAGAGACGTCGAATGCTATTGTGGGCGATTAGATTGGAATATATTATGTACACACGGCAATATAATCAGGTAAGCACCTATGCACGCTCGCGTCGTATCTATCCTGCTTACCGAATAGCTTTGCTGTGTGTACATTCCAAAAATGGTGAGCCCATGTAAACGGTCGGTACCTTCGACCTTTAAGGAGCCTATTCTTAAGTACAGAGGGATGCAGCGAGGAGCAGGGACAGTGGGGTGCGGTCGTATGTTTAACTGCCCGAGAATGCAGTCACGCGGTTTACAAGTGCACGGGTGTGGTCCGGTAATGTACGTATTCCATTCTGGATAAAAAAATAACTCCTGGTGTACATTTTTTGGCCGAATTTTCGAGGCTACCTCCGGCACAGGGTGTGATTCTAAAAGTTATCGTTGCGCAATTTCAATCATAACGTGACCTGTTCCTAGCAGGAACAGGAACAGGAACAGGATACGTAATCAGGAGTCTTATGTTGTTTGTGCGTTGACCAAACACATAAGTACTTTACCTATTACAACTAAGAGAGAATGGGTCAAGTTATGGTTGATGACTAGATAGTACAGCAATGGTGCAGCAGTGATAGTGCGATTTTATTTTTGAAAAAAAAACACCCTGATTAAATGCATGTTCGTGAGCGTGAGTGTATCTCTAATAGTTTGTTAAGCGAAGTTTGGATGCACTTGTGCGCGTGATACTATGAACATGGCATAGCGTAGTTTAAACCGGCCTCACTTTGCCATTTGTAGCACTTGGTCTTGCTCTTATTCGGTCTAAACATTCAGGTGGTGGGTTTGAAGAAGTGTTACATTTGGGTATAGCGATCATACAATCACGTCTTTATTGCCTATAACATGATTCCTGTAATTTTCGCCCGTTCCCTCGATGGACCTTTACCATCGGCGCGGGAAGAGAAGCAACTGGTACATTCTATGTTTTTTCTTTGCTCCCAGACCAGTGTGGAATTAATAGCGATCATACGAGCATCTAAGTAAATAGAATTAAACGAAATCGTGGGTAAAATTGTTGTCATTCTGAAAAAGTGAGAACATGGCACACAAGTTTTACCGCACCGCCAGGCAGGTCAGGCCTTAACTCCGATATAAGAAAATCGAAGTTCGTTTCGTACCATTCCGCTCACTCTAATAGTCATTACTATCAAAGTGAAAGGGACAGTATGATATGAAGTTCTAATATCGAGTTTCCCCCTGCAAGCCCCCCAGTAACTTATGAGATTCTGTTTTTCCTACTCCTTCCGGGGCAATCGGCCCAATATTGAGCGGAAACACGTTGCTTGTAGCGAGTGTCTAAAGAAAGTTTTTATTGGTCATACACGAAGTACCTAACGAAATGCTTGAAATAGTTGATTATTGACTTCAGTCACATATTTAATACAATATATATATATATATATATATATTTTTCAAATTGGCCGCCATGTCTTTTTTTAAACTACCAGCGCATTCGGAAAGACCATCATTGCCAAGAGGAATGCGCCGCAAGAAACTTGGTAGAAAGTAATTTGTTTTAAATAAAATCCATTAAGATACTAGAATAGGTGCTTAAATTCTACTTAAATTGAATACATTTATAAAATGTATGTATGTATGTATGTAAACTCTTTATTGCACATAAAAAAAAAAAAAAAAAAAAAAATATATATATAAAAATACAGGACACCCCTTCAAGGGACATCCCTTTACCTTATACAATACATACATCCCGAGTCTTATATTATATTATTCTATAGTAGAGATGTATAAAGTCTCAATACAGTACAATAATCCAACTAGGTACGCTGTTCGATAAAATTGATTTGCATTTATTTGAAGCGAAAACCTAATATATGTAATACGAACATTGTTAGAATAATTTGCTAGGCATTTCATGTGCTGATTTTCGCTACAATCGGGCTTAAAAATAGAGGGTGATTTTAAACAGAAATGTAAAGGGAAAACGTTTATTTTTATTCAGTCTGAAAATACCGCGAAACGGAATGCTGACCATTGGGAATGGGTGTACGTCGTACCTTCACATATCTCGTTAGGGGAAGGGAGAGAGTGTACTTTGCAACTTGCGGTGGGCACTTATTTAACGCATACCCACCTATTATGGTGCGGTAATTAAATTTACGTAATGTCTAACATGCGCTTCCCAGGATTTTGCAATTGGTAGAAAAAAAACTTCAAAAAATAAGCATCATCTGTACCATTTGCTTTATTTTCATTAGGTGCGGGCAAATTTAGAACCTTCAATCTTCTTGAATTCGGTTGCAAAGAAATACCTGTTTAATAATTTTATTTGCAAAATTTCACTGTACCATCTGTTTTGTGTTGTTCAAACACAGAATACAGTCATTATTTTTAAAGGTATTGCAAAATTACTCTACTAGCGCCATCTAGGTAAAAGCTTTGTGAGCGTTTGGACAAGCTACGCGCGCCGTGCTTCCTTCCTATTATCAAGCTTAACTGCACGTTCACTAGTTATACCAAATTCCGTTAGATGGCGCTTTACGTTGAAAATGCTACTGAAAATATTTTGCAAAACTTTTCATTCTTCCGTAAACTGAACCGTTTAGCGTTGAGTAAAAAAGATTCAGTAGTCAGGTAAAAAGTTATATTTTATCATAACTTTTTTTCTAGGTCAGTTTTTGTATAGGTACCTCCTGTTAAACAAATTAGTAAGCTAATTGTATTTGTAAGTGCTAATTGTGTTTGTTTTAAAGTTAAAGTTTGTTAAAATTGAGATCATGAGCTGCTGCCATCCATCCTATCATCTAACTAATTTAATAACTTAGACGAGCAATTCTTTTGAGAAAAGACTAACTATTTCGATGAAATTCGCATTTTAGAGTTTTTGGGGACTTCCAATCTTATCGATCTAAGTAGGTCTCATATTTGGGTAAAAACGCGCTTTGCTCTGTCACCCAGATACATTTTCAATAATTACATAACTACATAAATCAAATGTTTAACACTTTCGGAGCAGACAGAGAGAGCCTAGAGCAACAAGAACTAAAGGCCACGTTTAGTATGACTGTGGGCGTGAACATACTTCTAGGTAGAAAAAGGAATCAAGGTTTGATTATTATTATTTAATAAATGGCAAAAAATAAATCGCATCGCACCTATTTCTGCAGAGGTTCAAAGGCAACTTTAGACCTTATTATAACTGCGCTTACATAATGACAAAAGAGAAAATAAGTGGCTAAGTAAGAATGTGCATGCATTGATGCACTCGCTACTTCATCGATCATACGTCTCGCGGCTCGGCTGATTGCAAATCGCTTCTTTGTCAGAGGCCGTGCGGGTTCGCATATTACGGGTCGGTACCGTCAACACCGTATTTATGAAACAAGCTAGTTTTAGGTAATTTTGCAGCATTGAAGATTGAAGTAGGTAGTCATGGATATGGTTGGGCGCTACTGTACCCAGGAATTAGGAATATAGCACTATACTTCCCGCCTGATATCAAATAAATAGTCAAGGCGGAGGTCCGCTAACGGCAACACAAGAGGCTTAAACTACGCCTTGCAGAGTGTAAACAGTTGTGAGTTTATGTTTTATCAACGTCTTGAACGCCTCAGTTTTTAGGGTATTATATGAGACCATTTTTTTGCCGAAATATGCCGCCGGAGATGCTGCCAATTACCATAGTAATTCGTGACTTTATCAGGTAAGCTTTCCAGGCGTTTTGACAAAACTTATGGAGTAGCGAGGGTAAACATTTACCTACCTACCTTACCTACAGTAGGTGTAGTGTCTCTACTTGTCTAATGTTTATTTTGAATAATAAAGAGTTTACGTATATTACATTACTCGTCATACATTAGTCGGGCCATATAACTCTATCAATGAATAAACGAGACATAATATATCGTTGGCTTTTTTCTTTACACCGGGAAAGAGTACCTACGTCCCAATATTTCCATACAATTTGTGGTCTGAATGAAGAGGCATTTTAGGACGCATCTTTTCTACTATCAGGATCGATAGTGCTCGTGACTCTTGACTAGAAAAAACGAAAAAAAAATCAAATCCCTGAAGTGTACAGCGAAATAGAAATTTACCAAGAGGTGCTGGGATGTTACAATAACACAAATCCTATGGTTCTAAACTCAAACGATACCTTAGCACAATCCATGGTACAGCATGTGTGTATTGGAAACGCACAGCCATAGCTGGCCACATTCGCACAATGGCCAGTATTAAATCCAAGCAATAAATTATTGAGAACCGTTTCAACCACAGAACTGCTCACTCTTCACCACTTTACACTTACTATTAAGAAACACACGAGTTTTCCCTATAACGAGTACTACTAGGTTCATTTTGACGTGCTTCTGTTGATTTTAGAGAGTAAAATGACGTTGGTTTTAAGATAAGGGAGGATAATTCAACACCAATGTCCAATACGGCTCAGACAAGACGTATTATAATGTGTGAATGTTCATTGGCAACAAGTTATAGTAGCATGCTTTCTCGCAGAAAGGAACATTATGTTTCGTCGATTGTGCCAGTCCCGGTCCATTCACTTTCTAGAATAAAACCCAGAGCCAGAAGACAACTAGTCGGCCAATTAATCTATAAATTTATTTGTCGAAAAATAGAAGTATTGAGTACGGTCTAAACAAGACCGATAATTGCGTTGATGCATGTTCTGATATTTTTGAGCATCTAGACAGCTTCGATGTATCTGATCGCGATTATACAGGGTTTTGGTAATTGGTATCTAAATAATAAAATTCGCCATGGAGCACCAATATGAGGATAATGCGGCATAGGTACATAATGCCCGATCTTACTTTTATAATGATATGTTAGGTACTAGTTTCGTTTGTATTGTATGTAACTCTATATCGTACGAATAAACACAATAAATTTACAGGAACCTATCAGGTAAACAGATGTATAAAGGCAAACTTATCCCTTAAGGGATCAGGATTTCTTCCAGTCAATCTTTGAACGCTAGAATAACGTAATAAAAATATCAAGATTATTTCCGTATTATTAAGAGAAATTGCTCTAACATCTGTGTAACTTACATAGGTAGGGGAGACCGAGTCGAGTTGAGACAGAGGTGAGTTGATACAAAGCCTTTTTCTCTGCACCTATGACAGTTAGCGAGGTCGCAACTACACATAAACTGTGGAGTGTAGAAAGAGCAACGAATTAGCGAAGTTACCAGCCCGATAAACTGTCACAGTTCAGAGAAATCGGCTTTGTATCAACTCACCTCTGTCTCAACTCACCTCGGTCTCCCCTACCTACTCACCCTACAAATGAAAGAAATGCTCTTCGAAATCAAAAGTCTCTACAGTTTTATTTCTTTCGCTTCAACCCTCAAATGAATGCAATGTAATCACACCGCACGCAATAAAACACGTAAATAATGAGCTTCCATATTTGCGAGTTTCGGGCGTTATCGGGTCGGTAAGAGCCGCGGTATCTCAGCGTGTCGCTCGTGCGATAATATCGTTAATTTCCATCCCAGGAATCCGGTAATTAAGTGCATACATACATCTTCTGCAGTTTTAGGGGTGCAGTTATTTTTAAATTGCGTTAAGTCAAATATATCCATAATCACAATCAGAGACGAAACAGAGGAAAATAAGTAGGTAAAAACCAAGTAAGAGATCGGCTCTCACGTAGGATATTTCGTTACACCGCTGCACAATTTTATTATTGAACATAGGTAATATTTTATTAAGGTATTTACTTACTTATTATTTGTTACTTTACTATGCATTACAATGTACTTGTTCCAAAAATACATACATACATATATATGTCACGTCTTTATCCCATACGGGGTAGACAAAGCCTAAGCTAACAACGCCTTAAGGCCACGTTTAGCATGATTGTAGCCGTATGTGTGGTAATGGGAATCAAAATAGTGATGGGTTGCTAGCCGCATCGCCTAATAACATGATTCCTAAGGCTTTTACCATCTGCAAGGAAAGAGAAGCACTGGTAAATTCAATGTTTTTCTTTGCTCCCAGGCTGGCACGGAAGAACTATTTACTTATTCAATGTGTGTGTATACGCAAATGCAAGAAAAAAACATCAAAAACACGTTTCTTTCATTTGAGTGCGTTGCGTAGTAAATTCTCTTTGGTCACAATTCAGTGCAACAGTTCTCCGTGGTGAAAAAAAAACTCAGTGACTGTTGTGTCAATGACTTTAAAATGACTGAAATGTCAATTCGACTATCTAACACTGCGCAGCAACCCATACTCTCGGATTCAAGTTAGTAAACTTGAACATCTGTAAACCTCGTAAAGTTCTTTAGTCATCATGTAGGCAGCCACAAACTGCAGGTAATTCTTTGCGTTGCTCTTGATTATTTTTTTCATTTAAGCCAATCATGAACTCGACATAATTAGTTAGTAGTGACCAAGGCTGGCAGCTATTTCTCTCAACGAAATAGCATCGCTATTAAAAGAAATACGCAGAAAGTTATTCAATGAAATGCTGCCATCCTGTGGGCATATTGCTACTCTGATTTAGATTTAATTTAGTACCTACTACGTAAGTAGGTATTTCATTAGTTTATTAATTTTAGTTTTTGCTAATTTAGTTTAGCGTATTTCTATTAAAGGAACCCACGGCCTGAAATTATATCGCGTCTGCCTTCTACGTCTCACCGAAATAACCTTTTGAGATAATGATGGCATTTATTTTAACTTTCCATACCCTTAATAAAGTGTTACATCGTTAAGTAGCGTATATCAGGTAAATCAAATAAACTAAGCGCGAAACTTTTAATACAATTCATAAGACAGTAACTTACGAAGTCAATCTAGAAACACTTATATTAAATCTTCGACATAACCAAGAATCCTATTCACTCTCAAGTCTATAGCAATCCAGAAAAGTTGTTCAGTAGGAACTTTCATTTTGAATCGTGGTACAAGAAAACTATAAAAGCTATCTATAAAAACCAACGAGGACTCTCATAATATTTGGCGACGACAATAACACGGGCATTTCCGGGGGCCATATAAGATAACTAGTATTTCGCGTGGGGGCCGCGGGCCCCGAGGGCCCCGCGGAGGTCCCTGCCACCCTGTTTTGTTTTAATAATCCTAACCTTTTTTTTTACTATATACTTTGGCCGCCTTTTTGAAACCGCCACTTTGAAAACAGAGATTCATACCCTACCGCCCTGTTTTTTTTCAGATATTTCTAACATTTCTTACTATAATCTTTGGCCGCCATTTTGAATCCGCCATCTTGGAAAAAGTATTTCGCGTGGAGGCCGCGGGCCCCACGGGACCCGCGGAGGGTTCCCTGCCACCCTGTTTTTTTTTCAAATATTTATAACATTTTTTCCTTTCATCTTTGGCCGCCATTTTGTATCCGCCATCTTGGAAAAAGTATTTCGCGCGGGGGCCGCGAAGGATAGCCTACCATCCTATTTTTTTCGCATGGGGGCCGCGGGCCCCACGGGACCCGCGGAGGGTACCCTGCCAGCCTGTGTTATTTTCAAATATTACTACATTCTTTGGCCGTCATTTTGAAACCAACACCTTGGAAAAAGTATTTCGCTTGAGGGCCGCGGTCCCCGCGGGGACCGCGGAGGGTAACCTACCAGCCTGTATTTTTTTCAAATATTTTTTACCTTTTTTTTACTTTATTCTTCGGCCGTTATCTTGGGAACAGCATCTCACATGGGGGCCGCGGGCCCCACGGGACCCGCGGAGGGTACCCTGCCAGCCTATTGTTTCTTCAAATATTTTTAGCCTTTTTTCTATATTCTTTGGCCGCCATCGTAGGAAAAGCATTTCGCATGGAGGCCGCGGGCCCCACGGGACCCGCGGAGGGTACCCTGCCACCCTGTGTTTTTTTCAAATATTTCTTTCATTTTTGACTATAATATTTGGCCGTCATTTTGTATCCACCATCTCGTTTCCAATTTTGTATGGCGGCCATCTTGTTTTCGCAATTTTGAAAAAAAAATACCGGTTCACCCATTGGCGGGCTGTTTTGAGCGACTTTAGTTCCGGGCAAACTCTATAGGGCAAGTCGTTACGGAGAACTGGCCCATGTGCCGAATCAGTTTCCACGTTCAGGTCAGTTTTTAAATTTTTTGGTACTAACGTTATGATTCTTGATGCGATGGTGTACAGAGTCGAACCCTATCTCTAAAAGCTGCCATACAACACAGGTGAGTCTATGAGTCTGACATAACTTTGTATGGCGGCCATCTTGGAAAATGGCGGAATCGAAAAAAAAATTCTAGCGCCAGAATCTGTAACCCTGAAGAGGCGCTGATGCAAAATTTTAGTCAGAACGGACTCAAAAAAAATTTGGCCGCCATTTTGAATCCGCCATTTTGGAAAAAAAAATTGGTTCATTAAATTACTCCGCCCACTTTGGACAACATTTGTTCGAGCACCACCCACCTGTTGCGACTGGCCTCTGAGATATTTGCGTTTAAATTTTGTATGGCGGCCATCTTGTTTTTGCAATTTTGAAAAAAAAATACTGGTTCACCCAGTGGCTGGCTGTTCTGAGCGACTTTTGTTCCGGGCAAACTCAATAAAGCAATTCATCGCGGAGAGCTGCCCCATGTGTCAGGTCAGTTTCCACATTCAGGTCAATTTTTCATTTTTTTCGTACTTTTGATATAATTTCTAATGCAAAAGTGTATTGAGTCGAACCCCACCTCTTATGGGCTCCTCAAAACAACAGGTCAAATATTCAGAAGTTACTTTGTATGGCGGCCATCTTGGAAAATGGCGGAATTGAAAAATAAAGTATGCCATTAGAATCTATGGCCCCAAAGAGCCCCGGATGCAAAATTTCAATCGGATCGGATAAAAAAAAATTTTGGCCGCCATTTTGAATCCGCCATCTTGGAAAAAAAATTGCTTAGTCAGATTTCCCCCTCAACTCTGAATGACATTCGGTCGAGCATCACCCGTCTATCTCGACTGGCCTCTGAGATATTCGCGTTTCAATTTTGTATGGCGGCCATCTTGTTTTCGCCATTTTGAAAAATCTTGGACCGGCTCACCCATTGGCTGGCTGTTCTGAGCGACTTTAGTTCTGGGCAAACTCGATAGGTCGAGCCGTTGCGGAGAGCCGCCCCATGTGTCGGGTCAGTTTCCACGTTCAAGTCGATTTCGTATTTTTCTGGTGGTCGTGGGGGCATTTCTGATACGACAATGTATAGAGTGCAGCCGTACCTCTTCTGGGTTCTTCAAAACAGCATGTCAATGAGTGAGTGAGTGAGTCAGTGAGTGGGTATTCAGCTATATATATTATAACTAGTATTTTGCGTGGGGGCCGCGGGCCCCAAGGGCCCCGCGGAGGTCCCTGCCACCCTGTTTTGTTTTAATAATCCTAACCTTTTTTTTTACTATATACTTTGGCCGGCTTTTTGAAACCGCCACCATGGATAAAGTATTCTTCGTGGGGGCCGCGAAGGATACCCTGCACTCCTGTTGTTTTTCAAAGATTTCAAACCTATTTTTACTTTATTCTTTGGCTGCCCTCTCGGGAAAAGCAATTCGCATGCGGGCCGCGGGCCCCACGGGACCCGCGGAGAGTACCCTGCCAGCCTGTTGTTTTTTCAAATATTTCTAGCCCTTTTTACTATATTCTAGGGCCACCATCTTAGAAAAAGCATTTCGCATGGGGGCCGCGGGCCCCACGGGACCCGCGGAGGGTACCCTGCCAGCCTGTTGTTTTTTCGAATATTTCTAGCCTTTTTTACTATATTCTATGGCTGCCATCTTAGAAAACGGATTTCGCATGGGGGCCGCGGGCCCCACGGGACCCGCGGAGGGTACCTTGCCAGCCTGTGTTATTTTCAAATATTACAACATTCTTTGGCCGTCATTTTAAAACCACCACTTTGGAAAAAGTATTTCGCGTGAGGGCCGCGGCCCCCGCGGGGACCGCGGAGGGTAACCTACCAGCCTGTATTTTTTTCAAATATTTCTTACCTTTTTTTTACTTTATTCTTCGGCCGTTATCTTGGGAACAGCATCTCACATGGGGGCCGCGGGCCCCACGGGTTATTCTTAGGCCGTTATCTTGGGAACAGCATCTCACATGGGGGCCGCGGGCCCCACGGGACCCGCGGAGGGTACCCTGCCAGCCTATTTTTGAGGCCGCGGGCCCCACGGGACCCGCGGAGGGTACCCTGCCAGCCTGTATTTTTTTCAAATATTTCTAACGTTTTTTACTACATTCTTTGGCCGTCATTTTGAAACCACCATCTTGGAAAAAGTATTTCGCGTGGGGCCGCGGCCCCCGCGGGGACCGCGGAGGTTAACCTACCACCCTGTATGTCACTTAGTCGAGCACAACCCATCCATCTCGACTGGCCTCTGAGATATTGGCATTTCAATTTTGTATGGCGGCCATCTTGTTTTCGCGCTTTTGAAAAAAAAAACACCGGCTTACCCATTGGCTGGCTGTTCTGAGCAACTTTAGTTCCAGGCAAACTCGATAGGGCAAGTCGTTGCGGAGAGCTGGCCCATGTGTCAAGTCAGTTTCCAAGTTAAGGTCGGATTTGCATTTTTTTTGTACTTGTGATAAAATTTCTTATGCAATCGTATATACAGTCGAATCTTATCGCTAATAGCTGCTATAAAACACAAGCGAGTCTGTTAGTCTGACATTACTTTGTATGGCGGCCATCTTGGAAAATGGCGGAATCGAAAAATCAAGAATGGCGTTTGAATTTGTGACATCGAAGAGCCCCGGATGCAAAATTTCAATCGGATCGGAATAAAAAAAAATTTCGCCGCCATTTTGAATCCGCCATCTTGGAAAAAAATTTAGCTCATCAGATTACCACTCCCACCTTGAACAATATTTGTTCGAGCACCACCCACCTGTTGCGACTGGGCTCTGAGATATTTGCGTTTCAATTTTGTATGGCGGCCATTTTGTTTTTGCAATTTTGAAAAAAAAATACTGGTTCACCTATTGGCTGGCTGTTCTGAGTGACTTTTGTTCCGGGCAAACTCGATAGGGCAACTCGTTACGGAGAGCTGGCCCATGTGTCAGGTCAGTTTCCACATTCAGGTCAATTTTGCTTTTACTTGTACTTATCATATAATTTTTGAAGCGAAAGTGTATAGAACCAAACCCTACCTCTGATGGGTTCCTCAAAACAACAGGTCAAATATACAGAAATTACTTTGTATGGCGGCCATCTTGGAAAATGGCGGAACCGAAAAATAAAGTATGCCATTTGAATCTGTAGCCTCAAAGAGCCCCGGATGCAAAATTTCAGTCGGATCGGAGAAAAAAAAAATTTGGCCGCCATTTTGAATCCGCCATCTTGGAAAAAAAATTGCTTAGTCGGATTTCCCCCTCAACTCTGAATGACATTTGGTCGAGCACCACCTATCTATCGAGACTGGCCTCTGAGATATTCGCGTTTCAATTTTGTATGGCGGCCATCTTGTTTTCGCCATTTTGAAAAATCTTGGACCGGCTCACCCATTGGCCGGCTGTTCTTAGCAACTTTAGTTCCGGGCAAACTCGATAGGTCGAGCCGTTGCGGAGAACCGCCCCATGTGTCAGGTCAGTTTCCACGTTCAGGTCGATTTCGTATTTTTCTGGTGGTCGGGCAAGCATTTCTGATACGACAATGTATAGAGTCTAGCTTTACCTCTTATGGGTTCTTCAAAACAGCATGTCAGTGAGTCAGTCAGTGAGTGAGTGAGTGGGTGTTCAGCTATATATATTATAACTAGTATTTCGCGTGGGGGCCGCGGGCCCCGAGGGCCCCGCGGAGGTCCCTGCCACCCTGTTTTGTTTTAATAATCCTAACTTTTTTTTTTTACTATATACTTTGACCGCCTTTTTGAAACCGCCACCATGGATAAAGTATTCTGCGTGAGGGCCGCGAAGGGTACCCTGCCATTCTGTTGTTTTTCAAATATTTCAAACCTATCCTTACTTTATTCTTTGGCTGCCCTCTCGGGAAAAGCAATTCGCATGCGGGCCGCGGGCCCCACGGGACCCGCGGAGGGTACCCTGCCAGCCTGTTGTTTTTTCAAATATTTCTAGCCTTTTTTACTATATTCTATGTCCGCCATCTTAGAAAAAGCATTTCGCATGGAGGCCGCGGGCCCCACGGGACCCGCGGAGGGTACCCTGCCAGCCTGTTGTATTTTCAAATATTACTACATTCTATAGCCGTCATATTGAAACCACTACCTTGGAAAAAGTACTTCGCATGGGGGCCGCGGGCCTCACGGGACCCGCGGAGGGTACCCTGCCAGCTTGTTGTATTTTCAAATATTACTACATTCTTTGGCCGTCATTTTGAAACCACTACCTTGGAAAAAGTATTTCGCGTGGGGGCCGCGGCCCCCGCGGGGACCGCGGAGGGTAACCTACCAGCCTGTATTTTTTTCAAATATTTCTTACCTTTTTTTTACTTTATTCTTCGGCCATTATCTTGGGAACAGCATCTCACATGGGGGCCGCGGGCCCCACGGGACCCGCGGAGGGTACCCTGCCAGCCTATTGTTTCTTCAAATATTTCTAGCCTTTTTTACTATATTCTATGGCCGCCATCTTAGAAAAAGCATTTCGCATGGGGGCCGCGGGCCCCACGGGACCCGCGGAGGGTACCCTGCCAGCCTGTGTTATTTTCAAATATTACAACATTCTTTGGCCGTCATTTTAAAACCACCACCTTGGAAAAAGTACTTCGCATGGGGGCCGCGGGCCCCACGGGACCCGCGGAGGGTACCCTGCCAGCCTGTGTTATTTTCAAATATTACAACATTCTTTGGCCGTCATTTTAAAACCACCACCTTGGAAAAAGTATTTCGCGTGAGGGCCGCGGCCCCCGCGGGGACCGCGGAGGGTAACCTACCAGCCTGTTTTTTTTTTTCAAATATTTCTCACCTTTTTTTTACTTTATTCTTAGGCCGTTATCTTGGGAACAGCATCTCACATGGGGGCCGCGGGCCCCACGGGACCCGCGGAGGGTACCCTGCCAGCCTATTTTTGAGGCCGCGGGCCCCACGGGACCCGCGGAGGGTACCCTGCCAGCCTGTATTTTTTTCAAATATTTCTAACGTTTTTTACTACATTCTTTGGCCGCCATTTTGAAACCACCATCTTGGAAAAAGTATTTCGCGTGGGGGCCGCGGCCCCCGCGGGGTCCGCGGAGGTTAACCTACCACCCTGTATATCACTTAGTCGAGCACAACCCATCCATCTCGACTGGCCTCTGAGATATTCGCGTTTCAATTTTGTATGGCGGCCATCTTGTTTTCGCAATTTTGAAAAAAAAACACTGGCTTACCCATTGGCTGGCTGTTCTGAGCGACTTTAGTTCCGGGCAAACTCGATAGAGCAAGTCGTTGCGGAGAACTGGCCCACGTGTTAGGTCAGTTTCCACGTTCAGGACAGTTTTGCATTTTTTTTGTACTTGTGATAAAATTTCTTATGCGATGGTGTATAAAAAATGAATACAACACAAGTGAGTCTATGAGTCTAACATTATTTTGTATGGCGGCCATCTTGGAAAATGGCGGACTCGAAAAACCAAGTATAGCGTTTGAAATTGTGGCCTCGAAGAGCCCCGGATGCAAAATTTCAATCGGATCGGATTAAAAAAAAATTTGGCCGCCATTTTGAATCCGCCATTTTGAAAAAAAAAATTGGTTCATTAAATTACTCCGCCCACTTTAAACAACATTTGTTTGAGCACCACCCACCTGTTGCGACTGGCCTCTGAGATATTTGCGTTTCAATTTTGTATGGCGGCCATTTTGTTTTCGCAATTTTGAAAAAAAAATAATGGTTCACCCATAGGCTGGCTGTTCTGAGCGACTTTAGTTCCAGGCAAACTCGATAGGGCAAGTCGTTGCGGAGAGCTGGCCCATGTGTCAAGTCAGTTTCCACGTTAAGGTCGGTTTTGCATTTATTGTGTACTTGTGATAAAATTTCTTATGCGATGGTGTATAAAGTCGAACCCTATTTCTAAAAGCTGCTATACAACACAAGTGAGTCTATGAGTCTGACATTACTTTGTATGGCGGCCATCTTGGAAAATGGCGGAATCGAAAAATAAATTCTAGCGTCAGAATTTATGGCCCTGAAGAGGCTCGGATGCAAAATTTCAATCGGATCGGATTAAAAAAAAATTTGGCCGCCATTTTGAATCCGCCATTTTGGAAAAAAAAATTGGTTCATTAAATTACTCCGCCCACTTTGAACAACGTTTGTTCGAGCACCACCCACCTGTTGCGACTGGCCTCTGAGATATTTGCGTTTCAACTTTGTATGGCGGCCATCTTGTTTTTGCAATTTTGAAAAAAAATTACCGGTTCACCTATTGGCTGGCTGTTCTCAGCGACTTTTGTTCCGGGCAAACTCGATAGAGCGAGTCGTTGCGGAGAGCTGGCCCATGTGTCAGGTCAGTTTCCACATTCAGCTCAATTTTTCATTTTTTTGGTACTTATCATTAAATTTCTAAAGCGATCGTGTATAGAGTCGAACCCCACCTCTTATGGGCTCCTCAAAACAACAGATCAAAGATACAGAAATTACTTTGTATGGCGGCCATCTTGGAAAATGGCGGAATCGAAAAATAAAGTATGCCATTAGAATCTGTGGTCCCGAAGATCCCCGGATGCAAAATTTCAATCTGATCGGATTAAAAAAAAATTTGGCCGCCATTTTGAATCCGCCATCTTGGAAAAAAAATTGCTCAGTCAGATTTCCCCCTCAACACTGAATGACATTTGGTCGAGCACCACCTATCTATCTCGACTGGTCTCTGAGATATTCGCGTTTCAATTTTGTATGGCGGCCATCTTGTTTTCGCCATTTTGAAAAATCTTGGACCGGCTCACCCATTGGCTGGCTGTTCTGAGCAACTTTAGTTCCGGGCAAACTCGATAGGTCGAGCCGTCGCGGAGAGCCGCCCCATGTGTCGGGTCAGTTTCCACGTTCAGGTCAATTTCGTATTTTTCTGGTGGTCGTGGGGGCTTTTCTGATGCGACGGCGTATAGAGTCGAGCCTTACCTCTTAAGGGTTCTTCAAAACAGCATGTCAATGAGTGAGTCAGTGAGTGAGTCAGTGGGTATTCAGCTATATATATTATAACTAGTATTCCGCGTGGGGGCCGCGGGCCCCGAGGGCCCCGCGGAGGTCTCGTGCCACCCTATTTTGTTTTAATAATCCTAACCATTTTTTTACTATATACTTTGGCCGCCTTTTTGAAACCGCCACCTTGAAAACAGTGATTCATACCCTACCGCCCTGTTTTTTTTTTTAACATTTCTAACATTTTTTACTATAATCTTTGGCCACCATTTTGTATCCGCCATCTTGGAAAAAGTATTTCGCGTTGAGGCCGCGGGCCCCACGGGACCCGCGGAGGGTTCCCTGCCACCTTGTTTTTTTTTCAAATATTTCTAACATTTTTTACTATAATCTTTGGCCGCCATTTTGTATCCGCCATCTTGGAAAAAGTATTTCGCGCGGGGGCCGCGAAGGGTAGCCTACCATCCTATTTTTTTCGCATGGGGGCCGCGGGCCCCACGGGACCCGCGGAGGGTACCCTGCCAGCCTGTGTTATTTTCAAATATTACTACATTCTTTGGCCGTCATTTTGAAACCACTACCTTGGAAAAAGTATTTCGCGTGGAGGCCGCGGCCCCCGCGGGGACCGCGGAGGGTAACCTACCACCCTGTATTTTTTTCAAATATTTCTTACCTATTTTTAATTTATTATTTTGCCGCCATCTTGGGAACAGCATTTCGCATGGAGGCCGCGGGCCCCACGGGACCCGCGGAGGGTACCCTGCCAGCCTGTGTTATTTTCAAATATTACTACATTCTTTGGCCGTCATTTTGAAACCACTACCTTGGAAAAAGTATTTCGCGTGGAGGCCGCGGCCCCCGCGGGGACCGCGGAGGGTAACCTACCACCTTGTATTTTTTTCAAATATTTCTTACCTATTTTTTATTTTTTATTTTGCCGCCATCTTGGGAACAGCATTTCGCATGGACGCCGCGGGCCCCACGGGACCCGCGGAGGGTACCCTACCAGCCTATTTTTTTTTTCAAATTTTTCCAGCCTTTCTTACTATATTCTTTGGCCGCCGTTTTGACACCGCCACCTTGGAAAAAGTACTTCGCATGGGGGCCGCGGGCCCCACGGGACCCGCGGAGGGTTCCCGGCCAACCTGTTTTTTTCAAATATTCCTATTCTTTTTTACTTTATTCTTTGGCCGCCATCTTTGGAAAAGCATTTCGCATCGGGCCGCGGGCCCCACGGGACCCGCGGAGGGTACCCTACCATCCTGTTTTTTCCAAATATTTATAACCTTTTTTACTTTATTCTTTGGCCGCCATCTTGGGAAAAGCATTTCGCGTGAAGGCCGCGGGCCCCGCGGGACCCGCGGAGGTTACCCTATCAGCCTGTTTTTTTTTTTCAAATATTTCTATACTTTTTCACTATATTCTTTGGCCGCCATTTTGAATCCACCATCTTGGAAAAAATTAGGTTCATTAGATTACTCCTCCCACCTAGAACGACACTTGGTCGAGCACAACCCATCTATCTCGACTGGCCACTGAGATATTCGCGTTTCAATTTTGTATGGCGGCCATCTTGTTTTCGCAATTTTGAAAAAAAATTACCGGTTCACCCATAGGCTGGCTGTTCTGAGCGACTTTAGTTCCGGGCAAACTCGATAGGGGAAGTCGTTGCGGAGAACTGGCCCACGTGTCAGGTCAGTTTCCACGTTCAGGACAGTTTTGCATTTTTTTTTACTTGTGATAAAATTTCTTATGCGATGGTGTATAAAAACGAACCCTATTTTTAAAAACTGCTATACAACACAAGTGAGTCTATGAGTCTGACATTACTTTGTATGGCGGCCATCTTGGAAAATGGCGGAATCGAAAAATTAAATATGGCGTTTAAATTTGTGGCCTCGAAGCGCCGCGGATGCAAAATTTCAATCGGATCGGAGTAAAAAAAAATTTGGCCGCCATTTTGAATCCGCCATCTTGGAAAAAAAAATGGGTCATCCGATTACTACTCCCACCTTGAACAATATTTGGTCGAGCACCACCCGTCTATCTCGACTGGCCTCTGAGATATTCGCGTTTCAATTTTGTATAGCGGCCATTTTGTTTTTGCAATTTTGAAAAAAAAATACTGGTTCACCTATTGGCTGGCTGTTCTGAGCGACTTTTGTTCCGGGCAAACTCGATAGGGCAAGTCGTTGCGGAGAGCTGCCCCATGTGTCAGGTCAGTTTCCACATTCAGGTCAATTTTTCATTTTTTTCGTACTTATCATATAATTTTTGAAGCGAAATTGTATAGAACCAAACCCTGCCTCTGATGGGTTCCTCAAAACAACAGGTCAAATATACAGAAATTACTTTGTATGGCGGCCATCTTGGAAAATGGCGGAACCGAAAAATAAAGTATGCCGTCTGAATCTGTGGCCTCGAAGAGCCCCGGATGCAAAATTTCAACCGGATCAGAGCAAAAAAAAAATTGGTCGCCATTTTGAATCCGCCATCTTGGAAAAAAAATTGCTTAGTCAGATTTCCCCCTCAACTCTCAATGACATTTGGTCGAGCACCACCCGTCTATCTCGACTGGCCTCTGAGATATTCGCGTTTCAATTTTGTATGGCGGCCATCTTGTTTCCGCCATTTTGAAAAATCTTGGACCGGCTCACCCATTGGCCGGCTGTTCTGAGCGATTTTAGTTCCGGACAAACTCGATAGGTCGAGCCGTTGCGGAGAACCGCCCCATGTGTCGGGTCAATTTCCACGTTCAGGTCGATTTCGTATTTTTCTGGTGGTCGTGGGGGCATTTCTGATACGATAATGTATAGAGTGCAGCCGTACCTCTTCTGGGTTCTTCAAAACAGCATGTCAGTCAGTCAGTCAGTGAGTCAGTGGGTATTCAGCTATATATATTATAACTAGTATTTCGCGTGGGGGCCGCGGGCCCCGAGGGCCCCGCGGAGGTCACTGCCACCCCGTTTTGTTTTAATAATCCTAACCTTTTTTTTTACTATATACTTTGGCCGCCTTTTTGAAACCGCCACCCTGCCAGCCTGTTATTTTTTCAAATATTTCTAGCCCTTTTTAATATATTCTATGGCCGCCATCTTAGAAAAAGCATTTCGCATGGGGGCCGCGGGCCCCACGGGACCCGCGGAGGGTACCCTGCCAGCCTGTTGTATTTTCAAATATTACTACATTCTATAGCCGTCATTTTGAAACCACTACCTTGGAAAAAGTACTTCGCATGGGGGCCGCGGGCCCCACGGGACCCGCGGAGGGTACCCTGCCAGCCTGTTGTATTTTCAAATATTACTACATTCTATAGCCGTCATTTTGAAACCACTACCTTGGAAAAAGTACTTCGCATGGGGGCCGCGGGCCCCACGGGACCCGCGGAGGGTACTCTACCAGCCTGTTGTATTTTCAAATATTACTACATTCTTTGGCCGTCATTTTGAAACCACTACCTTGGAAAAAGTACTTCGCATGGGGGCCGCGGGCCCCACGGGACCCGCGGAGGGTTCCCGGCCACCCTGTTCTTTTCAAATATTTCTAATCTTTTTTACTTTATTCTTTGGCCGCCATCTTTGGAAAAGCATTTCGCATGGGGGCCGCGGGCCCCACGGGACCCGCGGAGGTTACCCTATCAGCCTGTTTTTTTTTCAAATATTTCTATACTTTTTCACTATAATCTTTGGCCGCCATTTTGTATCCGCCACCTTGGAAAAAGTATTTCGCGTGGAGGCCGCGGGCCCCACGGGACCCGCGGAGGGTTCCCTGCCAGCCTGTTGTTTTTTCAAATATTTCTAGCCTTTTTTACTATATTCTATGGCCGCAATCTTAGAAAAAGCATTTCGCATGGGGGCCGCGGGCCCCACGGGACCCGCGGAGGGTACCCTGCCAGCCTGTTGTTTTTTCGAATATTTCTAGCCTTTTTTACTATATTCTATGGCCGCCATCTTAGAAAAAGCATTTCGCATGGGGGCCGCGGGCCCCACGGGACCCGCGGAGGGTACTCTGCCAGCCTGTTGTATTTTCAAATATTTCTGGCCTTTTTTACTATATTCTATGGCCGCCATCTTAGAAAAAGGATTTCGCATGGGGGCCGCGGGCCCCACGGGACCCGCGGAGGGTGCCCTGCCAGCCTGTTGTATTTTAAAATATTACTACATTCTATAGCCGTCATTTTGAAACCACTACCTTGGAAAAAGTACTTCGCATGGGGGCCGCGGGCCCCACGGGACCCGCGGAGGGTACCCTGCCAGCCTGTTGTATTTTCAAATATTACTACATTCTTTGGCCATCATTTGGAAACCACTACCTTGGAAAAAGTATTTCGCGTGGCGGCCGCGGCCCCCGAGGGGACCGCGGAGGGTAACCTACCACCCTGTATTTTTTTCAAATATTTCTAACGTTTTTTACTACATTCTTTTACCGTCATTTTGAAACCACATCTTGGAAAAAGTATTTCGCGTGGGAGCCGCGGCCCCCGCTGGGACCGCGGAGGGTAACCTACCACCCTGTATGTCACTTAGTCGAGCACAACCCATCCATCTCGACTGGCCTCTGAGATATTCGCGTTTCAATTTTGTATGGCGGCCATCTTGTTTTTGCAATTTTGAAAAAAAATTACCGGTTCACCTATTGGCTGGCTGTTCTCAGCGACTTTTGTTCCGGGCAAACTCGATAGAGCGAGTCGTTGCGGAGAGCTGGCCCATGCGTCAGGTCAGTTTCCACATTCAGGTCAATTTTTCATTTTTTGGTACTATTCATGAAATTTCTAAAGCGATTGTGTATAGAGTCAAACCCCACCTCTTATGGGCTCCTCAAAACAACAGGTCAAATATGCAGAAATTACTTTGTATGGCGGCCATCTTGGAAAATGGCGGAACCGAAAAATAAAGTATGCCATTAGAATCTGTGGCCTCGAAGATCCCCGGATGCAAATTTTCAATCGGATCGGATAAAAAAAAAATTTAGCCGCCATTTTGAATCCGCCATCTTGGAAAAAAAATTGCTTGGTCGGATTTCCCCCTCAACTCTGAATGACATTTGGTCGAGCACCACCCGTCTATCTCGACTGGCCTCTGAGATATTCGCGTTTCAATTTTGTATGGCGGCCATCTTGTTTTCGCCATTTTGAAAAATCTTGGACCGGCTCACCCATTGGCCGGCTGTTCTGAGCGACTTTAGTTCCGGGCAAACTCGATAGGTCGAGCCGTTGCGGAGAACCGCCCCATGTGTCAAGTCAATTTCCACGTTCAGGTCGATTTCGTATTTTTCTGGTGGTCGTGAGAGCATTTCTGATACGACCATGTATAGAGTCTGACCTCACCTCTTACGGGTTCTTCAAAACAGCATGTCAGTGAGTGAGTGAGTCAGTGAGTCAGTGGGTGTTCAGCTATATATCGACACCTCCTAAGTATACTGAGGCAAGTGACCATTTTGACATTTTCGGTTTTTTACATAATTTTGACTAAAATACTAATATCTACTTGCCACAAAAATTTCATGGTAAAATTCCTGTTTGTTTCGAAAATAAAGTGACGTATATAAATGTATACAACACAATTTTGTAAATCAGTACGTTGTATACTGAGGCAAGTCGCTTGCACCAGTGTACGCGGCACAGATATTGCGGAGGGGCGGCATAAGTGTGGTGTAACCTGAAGTTGCCTCAGTATACGCGAGAGACCAACGACTCGGCGTACGTCAAATATACCTTTTACGATAGAAATTAAATTATTTTGTCTAAGATACAACCACTTATTTTCTAATGCACTGTGATTTCCGTAAAATTAATGATTATTATACTTGTAACCTTGCAAAATGAAGCTTTTCTTGACAACTTAGTCAACTGACCTTAACAAATTGATACAAATTAAAAAAAACTGTCTTAATCGTTTCTCTCTTAATTATAATGGCACTAGAATATTTATCATTTTATATCAAAATCACAATTATGAGTAAAAGCCTTTATTCCAAATTGACAAGGTACTATTATTTTTCTTTAGTAATCGTTTTTTGTGACCAACCTGTTGTAAAATTCAGTGTGTTGAGATGGTATTATACCACTTCGACAAAGATTTATTTATTTATTTATTCATTGTCAAGTCATGTACATACATATGAAGATGGTAACGTTGTTCTAAGTCAGTCCATGACGCCCTGCAAGGGCACACAATAGTAGTTAATATCTAAATCTAGGATTGTAATATAACGTCAAAACATGCCTTCAAATTAATTAAGTACATTAAAGCTATACATTGATATTATCAAATTCATTAATGTTATTCTATTCTAGTTATCTATTATAGTTATCATTAATGATCTTAAGATCTTTAAATTTTTGTTTGTCAATTGGCAAACGTTCGTGGTACGCTACTTTAATGTTTCTTAAGCCAATTATGAGGTCATTGTTATGTACTTCCAACAAGCGTACATACATGTACATGAGAAATACAATCCGGTTACGGTTTTGCCCTCCACAATTGTGGTATAATATAATACCATCGCAACACACTGAATTTTACAACAGGTTGGTCACAAAAAACGATTACCTACTAAAGGAAATAGTACCTTGTCAATTCGGAATAAAGGCACTTACTCGTAATTGTGATTTTGATATTAAATGATAAATATTCTGCGATAATAACTGTAATATTGCGATAAGTAGTTTTGCCAATTGAATTTTTGCCAAATAAAAATTTGGGAAACAAAATTTTCTTCTTTGGGGAACATTCTTTGCCAAACATTAGTAATCCCTCATATTGTAATTTTTAAATAAATATTTTTTAATTTTAGAAGTTATGAATAAAGGTGCAATGATAAATCCTACTAAGGCGTTAAAAATAAGGAATGAATCCTTGCTAATGATAAATCGAACCTTTAGAAGAAGCGACTTAAGTTTTTATATTTTTTATAAGTACTTAATAGTACAGTTTCAATATTTAAGAAAAGAAGACTATTTTGGATAGATTTATGTTGATTTTTAAACTAAAACGAATATTGCTCAAACTGTGGTTGTTGAATAAGTTACTTTTAGGAATGATGGAACTATGATTAAAATATTTACGAACATAATAGAAACAGATTTTATTTGAAATTTACGTTTGTTCATTAAAAAAAAACTTTTTTCTATTATCATTAATAAAAATATATATATAATTTCCCGTTTTAAACAGCAAAACATTAAATATGTTTAACAGTATACAGGTGTAAGCGACCTTAATTTAAGCGTATACTGGTGCAAGTGACTAATTATGTCGACCAAATAATGATAAAGGGCATTTGAGCATGAGCTAAGTATTTATTTTTAAACAGTATGGATTTATGTAACATATTTATCTAATTATTAAATGAAAAATAGAAAAAAATAACAATTAACTTAGTACGGTGTATACTGGATCAAGGGGTAGTTGCCTCAGTATACCACAAATCAGAACACGTAAAATACGCGTACACTAGTGTATCTACCATTTTCTCAAAAACTAACATTAATTTCAGAATTCCATATATGTAGTCTGAAAAGAGGTACTTTTGTTCCAGCGAATCCAAAGTTTTATGGAATTGCCTTTACAGATTAAAAAGTTACAAATGATTTTACCTTTGCACGGCTCTCCTGTAAAATCAAGATTTTGCAGTTGCCTCAGTATACTTAGGAGGTGTCGATATATTATAATAAAAATAATATTAGATTATATTTCGCGTGGGGGCCGCGGGCCCCAAGGGCCCCGCGGAGGTCTCTGCCACCCTGTTTTGTTTTAATAATCCTAACCTTTTTTTTTTACTATATACTTTGGCCGCCTTTTTGAAACCGCCACTTTGAAAACAGTGATTCATACCCTACCGCCCTGTTTTTTTCAAATATTTCTAACATGTTTTACTAAAATCTTTGGCCGCCATTTTGTATCCGCCATCTGGGAAAAAGTATTTCGCGTGGAGGCCGCGGGCCCCACGGGACCCGCGGAGGGTTTCCTGCCACCCTGGTTTTTTTTCAAATATTTATAACATTTTTTCCTTTAATTTTTGGCCGCCATTTTGTATCCGCCATCTTGGAAAAAGTATTTCGCGCGGGGACCGCGAAGGGTAGCCTACCATCCTATTTTTTTCGCATGGGGAACGCGGGCCCCACGGGACCCGCGGAGGGTACCCTGCCAGCCTGTGTTATTTTCAAATATTACTACATTCTTTTTGAAACCACCACCTTGGAAAAAGTATTTCGCGTGAGGGCCGCGGCCCCCGCGGGGACCGCGGAGGGTAACCTACCAGCCTGTATTTTTTTCAAATATTTCTCACCTTTTTTTTACTTTATTCTTCGGCCGTTATCTTGGGAACAGCATCTCACATGGGGGCCGCGGGCCCCACGGGACCCGCGGAGGGTACCCTGCCAGCCTTTTGTTTCTTCAAATATTTCTAGCCTTTTTTCTATATTCTTTGGCCGCTATCGTAGGAAAAGCATCACACATGGAGGCCGCGGGCCCCACGGGACCCGCGGAGGGTACCCTGCCACCGTGTTTTTTCAAATATTTCTTTTATTTGTGACTATAATATTTGGCCGTCATTTTGTATCCACCATCTCGTTTCAATTTTGTATGGCGGCCATCTTGTTTTCGCGATTTTGAAAAAAAAATACCGGTTCACCCATTGGCTGGTTGTTCTGAGCGATTTTAGTTCCGGGCAAACTCGATGGGGCAAGCCGTTGCGGAGAGCTGGCTCATGTGCCGGATCAGTTTCCACGTTCAGGTCAGTATTTGATTTTTTTGGTACTAACGTTATGATTCCTGATACGATGGGGTACAGAGTCGAACCCTATCGCTAATAGCTGCTATAAAACACGAGCGAGTCTGTTAGTCTGACATTACATTGTATGGCGGCCATCTTGGAAAATGGCGGAACCGAAAAATAAAGTATGACGTTTGAATCTGTGGCCTCGAAGAACCCCGGATGCAAAATTTCAATCGGATCGGATTAAAAAAAAATTTGGCCGCCATTTTGAATCCGCCATCTTGGAAAAAAATTTGGCTCATTAGATTACCACGCCCACCTTGAACAACATTTGTTCGAGCACCACCCACCTGTTGCGACTGCCCTCTGAGATATTTGCGTTTCAATTTTGTATGGCAGCCATTTTGTTTTTGCAATTTTGAAAAAAAAATACCGGTTCACCTATTGGCTAGCTGTTCTGAGTGACTTTTGTTTCGGACAAACTCGATAAGGCAAGTCGTTGCGGAGAGCTGGCCCATGTGTCGGGTCAGTTTCCACATTCAGGTCAATTTTGCTTTTACTTGTTTTTTTCATATAATTTCTAATGCAAAAGTGTATTGAGCTGAACCCCACCTTTTATGGGCTCCTCAAAACAGCAGGTCAAAGATACAGAAATTACTTTGTATGGCGGCCATCTTGGAAAATGGCGGAACCGAAAAATAAAGTATGCCATTTGAATCTGTGGTCGCGAAGAGCCCCGGATGCAAAATTTCAGTCGGATCGGAGAAAAAAAAAATTTGGCCGCCATTTTGAATCCGCCATCTTGGAAAAAAAATTGCTTAGTCAGATTTCCCCCTCAACTCTGAATGACATTTGGTCGAGCACCACCCACCTATCTCGACTGGCCTCTGAGTTATTCGCGTTTCAATTTTGTATGGCGGCCATCTTGTTTTCGCCATTTTGAAAAATCTTGGACCGGCTCACCCATTGGCCGGCTATTCTGAGCGACTTTAGTTCCGGGCAAACTCGATAGGTCGAGCCGTTGCGGAGAACCGCCCCATGTGTCAGGTCAGTTTCCGCGTTCAGGTCGATTTCGTATTTTTCTGGTACTCGTAGGGGCATTTCTGATACGATCATGTATAGAGTCTAACCTCACCTATTACGGGTTCTTCCAAACAACTCTGGGGTGAGTGAGTGAGTGAGTCAGTGGGTATTCAGCTATATATATAGTAAAATATTATCGGAGGTCCAATAATACTCATCCGAACGGGCACTTGAGTTACAGAGTTGAGATACCCTTTTAGAGATGAATCGGAAAAAACTGATTACACTCATATTTTTTACAATTTGACAGAGCTAGCTCTCAACTCTAGAGTTGTGGACATTGTTTGGAGTCTACAAACTTAAGTCTGAAAAGATTTTAATTTCAAGGACTATAATAATATAATTTTACTGTTACTGGGATGAGCTTACGTTGGAAACTTGATAGTCAACATAAATAATATACATAAATTGGTGTTCGTTTGTCTCGCTAAAGTTCGGGAATGGCTGTACCGATGTTGAATAATTTTGGTTTTAGAACATTTATGCACGTCCAGGGAAGTTTTAAATGGTAAGAAAAGAAAACGTTAAAAAAAATAGGAAGGGGGGCGAAGCCGCGGACAACAGCTACTTTAAAAGAAAAGTCGTGACACTCATAAATGTCCAGCCATAAGGACGGATTTTGCAAAATGTCCACGGGTTGTTTTGAAACGGGGGCAAGCTAAGTCGGTTATAAATTTGTGTAATTTTATTTTTCAGACGTTTTTAAAACAAGTTATAATTTTAATGACATTAAAATAAATGTGTATCTATAAATGTTTTTGAGTGCAGCAGATAGCTCTCTTTTTGATGTTATGTTTGTTAAACTTGTCAAATATTGTCTTCGTTGTGACAAGATTGCGTCTGACGGAATCACTAGTAAGTCATCCTCAGAACCACGAGTGTAAAAAATATCATATTGCACCACGGGGACGGTGAAACGTGAACTTTGAGATAGTGTTATAAAAATAAACGGATGCCTTACAAGGTCGCGACGAATGTGAAACTGATAGTTTAGGGAGAACCATGTGTTTGACAATGCTCGACAAAATGTGTTTTGACAGTTTTAGCTACTTTAAAAATGGCCTCGTTTTGGTTACGCAACTTCTGCGGTTGTTTACTGAGTCTATTATTGTCTTTTGCAAAATCTTGCATCGGTTAATTTTTTTATTGAATGAGAGAGGAAACGAGCAAGCAGTTTTAAAGGCCGTTAAGAGTTTCTCTACTGATTATGATTACTGTCCTGGCCCATGTGTTTCTTACTATCATATTCCCATCTTGAAACTGATTTAGCGTTTCCTTTTTGCTTTTCTGAGCTCCTGTCTGTTCCCACTTTAGTTTCCGTGTTCTAATAAAATGCAAACATAAGGATCACTGTACCTACTGTAGATCGTCAATCTAATAACAACACACCATTGAAAATTGACATTAAAAAAAGGTCTGTACTTAAAAAAAGTTAATTTAATGCCTTTACTTCACACTGCTGTTTGTTGTGAAATCGAACTAATAGAACCAATATGGCCCAGACAGATGTTTGGCGAAATTGTTATTTCTGTCACGTGGGGGTGTAGGGTGTGAATTTTATGGTTATTTTCTTAGCGGGAGATGCCCTTGTGTCAATTAGTGAATACTAACAAACTATGCGTTCTAAAATGTAAACAGGGGATGCAATGGGATGCATATTGTGGTTTGGGGTGATATATTGTTATTTCTATTGGTATATGCGGCTTATTCCGGAAATAAATTTGGATGTTGTTGCAATTTCATGCTTATAATTTCAACGTGGTGTGTCATTAAAAGATATTCTAATTTAGATAAAGTTACTGTAATGTTTGTTAACTACTTACTAAAGCCTTCCTTTTAAAATCATTTCTCCAGACCGCCGATCATTTGTACTCTAGTTAAGTTAGTTGGCATTGCTTATAATTTTGTCATATGTGTTTTCAAATATTGCGAGATAACGTTTCGCATCGGTGGCCTAAGTGCGACTGCTCTGAAAACATCTCTCGAAGAAAAGACAGGCCGACTGATTGATTCATCAAAGCCCAGCCCAAACCCTTGGATACAGATACTGAAATTTCCTGTTAACTTTAGAAAAGGAATAAGGACTTGATTTGTAAACACCTAGAGATTTTTTTCACGGCGATAAATCCGCGAGCGTAAGCAATTAACATTATAAAATAACTAATTTGTTATTTTAATAGAATATTAAACATTTGGATGGGATAAGGATACAATCGTCCCACAGCTTTTTTTTTCTAGAGGGCAAAATCTAGTTAAGCCCCCGCACTTTCACACCGTATTTGCTTTCAGGTAAGTACTAACACAAAAAAGGTCAAACGGTAAACTATTTGCGACACACAGGAACGTGACGATTGTGATGGACGTGACGAGTCGTCACTAACTTAAGTGGATTGCGAGAATCGTGACGTTGACAGCTAGGAGATGTGTTGACAGGGTGACAATGACTTTGTTCGTTGCAGGCCTTTAAGTACATTTATTTGAAGATGGTTGGGCGCAAGAGAGCGCGTTTGTATTGTCCAGTCATAGTAATGTAAAACAAAACGTCGCATTAATATGAGCAAGTTGGCAGCGCACCTAGCGGGACGGAACGACAACAAAATGTTTGCCTCTTTTAACATAAATCCGGCCGAGACGTTTGGTGCAGCGAGGAACTTATACTAAACTAAAGGCTCTGAGATCTTTGACAAGGCGGCTACTAGCGTAAACGCGAAACATTGTTTTCTTACGCGCAACCCTCGCGTAACGCCTTAATTGTTAAAACAGGCTAGAAGTTCACTCGCCTCGATCACCATTAAACAGACAGCCGAGTTACCTCACCATTAGTACCTATCTAATTAAGTTATAATAAAAAAGTTACTATTGAAATTCTCAAGGGATAAGAAACACGCGCCTAACATTTTTTCTTCCACTTGGGCAAGCAACGAGCATGAACTAGACCGACTAGACCGTAACTAGTTTTACCCATGATAACGCCAATAATTGACATAAAGAATTGCTGAAGGCTTTCAGACATTTATATGCGCTCCAACCGTGAAATCACTGATAAATATACTATTGTATCTATTTTATAAAGCCAAAATACAATTGTAGGTAATTCAAAGCGAGCAGCAAAGCCTATTCATCTCGGCCAACAAGTACGCCTCAGCCTAGCAGCAAGAGAAATGGCGCGCGGCATATTAGAACACCTCGCAAAACTATACATCAAAATGATAGATGAGTTTGGTGGAGCTCCTGGTTTGGATTTAGAGGCGCGGGAATTTAAATACTATCTATATTCACAGGTAAATGAGAGGTGCACCGCAAGGATGTGTTGTTGGAAGTAGGGCCTGTTAACATAACGAAATAAAAATAAAATTACTTTAGCATTAATTTCAAAAAAAAAAACTTTGACAACGGCAACATTTCAAATGTGACAACTGAAAATGTAAATAGTTTCATATTAATTATGCGAAAGTGATTCTATGGGTGAGGACCAAAAAGTTACACACCGTTAAAGTTGCGTTAGTTAGGTAGTTAAAATTCGCAAACTTTTTCCATTGTGACACGAAAGTTATCCATACAAATGTATGACTAATCTTCACGCTTAAGCTGCTGTACCGATTTGGTTGAAATTTGGTAGGTATAGAGATAGTTTCAGTCCCGGGTAAGGTCATCGAAAAATGGTATAGTTTGCGCGGGAATGCGATAAGCGAAGTCTGAGCAGACAGAGTTCCGGGCAACAGCTAGTTAACTATAATGTTAATTTTGTTTGAAAATATGCTTCTTGTCTACGCTAGCTATGAAGCTTTGTCGCCCTTTTTAACACGTGTTCAATGTTTACCTTTAACCACAAACCAAGCTTATTTTCATTTGTTAATTCACTGCTAAATGAATCCTCAGTCTTATCACTGTAACCTAAGATCCATATTACCAACATCCAACATTCGATTTTGGTCATGTTCAGAGCATGCCTCTTCATTGTTTTCGTAGTTCACTATTGTCCTGTCATTGCGTGGCGACGAAATTTGTGTTAGCACGGTCAGAGGCGCCACTAAAAAGAGAGTAAGTAATTTTTGACAAGAACGTTGTGTTTTTTTAAAAGCTTACTTTAAAAAAGGAACTAAGTGTAACTTGCCGAATTCTGCTGTTTTCGCGATTGTTGAAATCATATGATTTGGAATTGAATTAATCTATGTAGATAAGAGCGTTTCTAATAGCGGTCATAATAATAACTTGTGTTGTCGGTAACTGTTTTGATTTGAAACAGTCGTCTTGTGATTTTTGTGATAGTCAAGAGCACGAAACGACGAGAGACGTAAAGTTGGTAAGCGCTGTAAAAACTGATTGCCTAACAGTAACGAAGGTGTGATCGCAGACCAAATAAAAATTATTCTTCGAACATTGTGAGGCCAAGTAAAACTAACGCTGGCTTCGTGTGCATGAATTGAGCTGAACGTGTGGGGGTGCGGCTGTATGCACATGGCAAGGAGTAGTTTTAGCAAGTTATTGCAGATCATTCAAAATTTATATAGATAATATTATCAATTGCAGGTAAGCCTACTAAGGCAATTATATCCAGTTCTGCCAAGAAAAAGATTCGCGGTCATGAGGCGAGTTTCTTTGAATTTTTTAACGTAGTATGTGTTTACAACCTCATTAAAAATGAAGTTAATTACAAAATAGAAAAGTTGCATAGTTTAAATAAATCTGTTAAATCCCAAAATCTCCATCAATTAAAGATTACTTGTTGAAATAATGTTCTACCAAAATGTTCCAATGTATACGGTAAACGCACATGGCAAATGAGTTCTGTTATACCGTTGGAAACTCATAATGAAGTGTGTGCCAACCCCAATAGATGCAAGAGAATTGTCAAAGCATTTTACCTAAACTGTAACGCAGCGCAACAATAACTTATCTATTTAAGTTTAAGGAACTAATTTGAGTAACCAGCAGCGGCAGATAAACTTTCGCCCGCTGTTATAATAGCTTTTAAATTGTAAATATTTATTTGTTTTCAATAAATAAAAAAGCAGCCTCACGTTGCTGCTCGGAGTGCTCCGTCTTGAGGAACTTTTATAATTGGTCTTTGTGCGGGGAGCCCTTCATTTGGTCGAACAATTTTTTGGTCTAACATAATGTTTGGTCAAATGATCGTTTGGTCAAAAATTTCTCCAGCTGGAACTGAAAATATTTCCGAAATTATTTTACATAGGTTTTGTAGAATAGGTTGGGTTAGGTTAGGTTTATTTTATGATTTTGCTAAAAACTCGATGGTTTCAGTGTAAATTCAGTTTTGACCAAACATTAGATTAGACCAAACAATTATTCGACCATCCGATATAGACCCCTTTGTGCGATATCCTCTGTATGGACTTTAAAAGAAGTTTTTGAATTTTGCTAATGGATTGATTTATTAGACTACATTCTGCCTTGTTAATAGAAAAACAAGTACGTCCTTTTGTATTCAGAAGGCAATATTTTTCTCCTATGCTCCAAATAGACATAGGTAAAGTTTGAAATTATTGTGTTCGAATATTTTGCTGTGAAGTGTCCTTGACCTGGCACTTAGTTCATATTTTGCGTACTTACTTTCTAAGAATTGGCTTCAGAAAGGTCAAGAAGGTATTAAAATTTGAGAAGCCTAATTAGAACAAGGAAAATTTATTTACAAAGTGGCTTTATATTACTGAAAATAAATTATCTACGCGCTTATTTAAGTATCTTGCCAAGACAATGAAAATTAAAAAAAAAGTTTCCCACAGTACGAGTACATGCTCGCTAAAGATCTTATTTTGGAACATTTAAAAATTCTTATGTTCAGTAAAGTTATAGTTCCAAAATTTGGAAAGTACCTAGCTAAAGTGTTCCTTTCCATCTAACAACCCTTCTAATGACTTTATGATGGCCTGGTAGCAACGTGGTAACAGTTAGGTTATTGCGTTTTAGTGGCGCTTGTCTAAATGCCGACGGAATACTAACGAGTCGGTAGACAGCCGCGGGCTGACTTCTTTGGGCCCCATGTGACCCTGGTAGCAGTGGTAGCAAACCCCCTACTATAATGCTTTGAAAGAATGATATTAAAATCTACTGGAATAACTGATCTGGCGTTATTTTGCGGAGGTCCTGAATAAATAAAGATTTAATGGACAAGGTAGTAAGTAAACCTTTTTACGTTTCACACTATCAGAAGTAGGTACCTAAGATACATTTTAAATTCAAACCTTTTCACGATATGAATCATAAAGATATCGAAATTACAGACCCGGAAAACCAATGTAAAATAGGACTAAATAGTTTAAATTTCCTAAATAGTTAAAATCATGGTTGTGGTGTTGCGAGGAACGAACATGCATCTTAAGCTTCTCAAAAATACTGAGCAAAGAAAGCTGAGTCGCTCTGGACCTGGGCGTGTGACAAAAAACGCTAAATACAGAATCCTCCACCACATCATCCATGGAATGATTTCCGGAAGGCACAGCGTGAGTAGATATCATATGTTCAGACCCCGGGTTTTTTAGTCAGAATCGCCATGAATTTAACTTCCGACAGGAGCGGAACGAAAAGAAGAAAATCTTTATTCTCTTTTAAATTATACCTCTTCGACTAGCGAAGGTTGACAGACACCTCTGGGTACTTCACCCTATCTTTCACGAGACGAAAAAGATTCGAGTTCGATCGCGATGCCTCGAATATTTCGCAGCCGAGACTTTTTTCGACAACCTACGTGTCTCTTGTCAGTGACCTTGCCCATCTTTATGAATTGCAATAGATTTTATTTTTCATATCTCAGCACATAAAATATTTAATACTCACTGCTAATCAAGAAAAAAATGCACTCTAAAATATGAAATTATTCATCTTTGATCATTATTAGTTCGCTAAGGCAGCTCGTGGTATACCCATCGCACCAAAACTCTGCGAAATTCAACTACGACAGTGTTCCCAACTTTAATTTGGTTATTCCACACGCTTATATTCTGTCTACGGTTTGAGCAAAGTGTAAGGACATAGATTAAGGATAAATTAGGAGTTTCGGTGGGTTGACGCCTACAAGAGAAAGGGTTTAGTTATGAGTGTATAATACGCGGTGGTGACTTCACGGACGATTTTTGTTTAGAGATTAACACTCCAGGAAAAAATACAGAAACAATTGACAAGGTAGCAAACTAGATATAGACTCATATATCAGACATATTGGTATGCAAGAGTTTCCAAGAACGATATTCTCATATTTCTAACCTTACCTAAGAAATAAAATATGAATAGTTTTACCAGTAAAACCAGAATTTCTGCACAGAATCGACGCGTTTGAATACTTTTGAGTATTGACTGCACTTGAAGTTTTATATTTCAATTCGTGTTTGTAACTTTTCAGACAGATCGGGGTGTAATAAAAGTGGTTATCCTTATTCAAAGTTCGTACAGGTCGGTGTTTTGTTATTTTCTATTCAGGAAGATAGAATTGTATAATAACGATTTTGTTCTTAAATTGTTTCTGTTTGGTAGACATTTAAGCCACAGTCTTAGCTGTTTTTTGGTAATGTAGAATTGTCATACCCGCAATGGCCTTGGTATTTACTGCCTTGGTGTTCACTTATTAAAATTTTTTTTGACTAACCTAACCCAACCTGCCTATTAGCGTTTGTAACTGTTACTTATTCTGTGCTATTACTTTGAGTCTTACTATGCCACCAAAAGGCCCAATATACAAATTTATAACACGCCTCTTTTCCAATCTCACACCATTTACAGCATCGTCCCAAAAAAATAATTTCAAGAACTTAAAAGAACTTCGGATATTTCATAACGGCCCATAACTCTTTTCTTCGAGATTAAATCAGTTTACGTGGCAATCAGTCACAGCGGTATAGAAAAAAAATGGTGATTTTGCACCGCAAGCCGCCATAAATAAGCGGCAAAACTTTGCGCCTTCTCTGAGCACGGGGCAGCCTTATTCTGAGGAATTCGGAAATTTTTTACAACTTTATATCGCACTGTAAGGAAATTAGAAATACTGAATAGCTGGGGTTAAGTGCAATAATGATCAATTGAAAGTAACTTAGTAAATATGACAGTAAGAAAGCACTTTGAAGAGCTATATTAAATCTATCTAGCATTTTTGAAATTGTAGCAGATCAGATAGCAGATAGCATAATTGATCTAGTTCATTAAGCAACTTCGTAGTTGCTCATGCGGGGGAACAAAAGTACTTTTGTAGAAAAGTTCATCAAGTTTGATTGTATATTATGTCAAAGTAATTAAAGTTACATACATACATACATACACAAATCACGTCTTAATCCCTTGCGGGGTAGACATTAAAGTTGCCTTAAGATAATACATTTTTCACGCCTAAATTGTGGATTAACCAAGTGTCATGATTGACTTCTAATCTTACGGCAAGTATACCTTAGTAGACCATTATTCTTTTAAATTTCAAAAGCAGTCTGAAAAGAAATGGGATAAATTTATAAACTTCGTAGAAGTTGCAAAGAAACTTCATTATACGCTTCTAAACTGCAGCCAAAGGTTTAATTGGAGCACTGGCGCCGGAATAAGAAGTTTGGGTACAATTTGTCCGGACGCGGACGTTCGGCGCTCTCCGCGGGAAATGAGCGTATTTGTCTTACCTGGGAGAGGCGCGGTGTTACTTTTAGCGATACAATACAATACATATTTTAATTTAATTTACCCTCTACCGATATAATATTCGGAACTAAAAAGAACTGTGCTATACGCCGTGTATCTAAGTCCGTTAAGTTTAGGTTCTTTGTCAGTACCATAATTGAGCCTAACAGGGGACAGATTTGATGCTTTGGTAGCGCTTAAATATGCGTGATAACTGATGAAACTTAGTTCGAGCCGTTTCACGGTGGGAGGAGGACTGTTATCACTAGAGTGGAGCAAGACGGCTAGAAATTTTGGCAAATACTGGACATTACTCGAAATAAGACCACAAGAAACACATTTAGAAAAATAATAAATGGAAACAGATTTGTGCAATATATCGTCCTTCCACGCTAGCTTTTGTCACGGTCGTTGAGCATAATAGTGTTTCACTAGGCGTGCTAAGATTCCTTTAAATTTTAAGTTTAAATAAACTGAAACAACTTACTTTATGACAATAAAAAAACTACATCTTATATTTATTTTGTAGTAAAATCCAATAGAACTAGGACCAGGACCTGTTCCTGAACAGGAGCGTAAATTAACTGCACAAACGACAAACTGTCATTCCCAGCATTCATAATGTAACATTTTCTATTTGCAGTTAACTTGCTTCCTTGTTGACTGCTTTTCATCTCGAATTACTAACTTGTTTCTACACAAAGTAACGAATTCTATCAGATTGCATCTTTCTGTCCAAGTTCTCATGACTTTAATGGGCTTACAAAGTTTACGCCGTAACATCCCAACTCGCTAGTACTGAGACCACACATTATAGCCAAGAGCTATACATTCAGAAATTCACTTACCAGCCGGTTATGAATGTTAATAATTAAACATCAGGCTAAGGCAACTGAATAAGTTTTTAAACTCTGTATTGTTAGATTTGTTTCCCAGTTTATACTTTTATGATGGATAAAAAGGAGTTCAATAAATAAACAATTATAATAGGGGTCGTTAAGATTTCTCTCCATGATACAAATTTGAGTACTTCATAAATGTTCCATGATTTCTTCCATGCTGGTCTGGGAGCAGAGAAAAAACGTGGAATGTACCAGTTGCTTCTCTTCCCGCGCAGATGGTAAAAGCCCATCGAGGAATTGGGCGAAAGTGGTTAGCAACCCATCACTGTTTTGATTCCCCTTTCCATCCATACGCCCACAATCATGCTAAACGTGGTCTTGTTACCTTAGGCTCTGTCTATCCCGTAAGGTATAAAGACGTGTTTATGTATATATTAATAATGATTCTTTCAACTTATTTTTATTACATTTATCACGTAAAAATATTTTGTTTCAGATTTACTCCGAGGCTCGTCGGTTCTGACGCCTCATACAAGTACAGTCCGTACGAAATGGAAGCCCTTAACGCTGTAAGTATGAAACTTGTGTGGAAGCAAGAGAGATAATTAACTGTCGGTTAATCACAACTGAATTTGATAACATTCAAAGTCTAATTAAGTTGTGTGTTTATTGGTACGGGTAATAGCTCTTTTCCAAATCGATTCAAATGCAAGGGTTTGTTTTACCGCAAGGTTTTATGTTCGGATATAAATAGTCGTAGATGACCTGTGAACCTGAAGACTATTGGCCGCTTGTGACCAGCCATGAAGCATGGCTGTCTAAAAATGTATTCTATTATTACTAAATTACTGATATATCACAACACTCCGTCTTAGACCATATCTTCGCTTACCATTAGATATCATTGTGGTCAAACGAATGCCAAAAAAGTACCGGCGGTGCATGGGCCTCTCTCGGTTTTATGGCGTTCACTGGTGCTATCCGATGAACCTGTGACCGTATTTTCTTTCTCTCTTTTAGCGTCTTCATTATAAAATGTTACCAATATTTCTTTATAAAAGTGCCAAGCTATTATGGGTCCATTATGGTAATTAGTATTGTGAGCTGCTCACGCGTCGATGTGAGGTCGTCCGATTAGAGAACATTATCATAATCTAGCTCGGTCCCCCGCGGCGTAGCGTGAAGACTGCTTGCTGTTGTATTCACTGAAACAGAATACAGTGGATCCATTTTGGTTTTTATATAAAATTGTTTTATACTATGTAGTGATATTCCATACTTACCAGCTGTTGCCCGCAGTCGTCTATGTCCCAGAGCAAAAATTCCGTCTCAAAATCAAGGATAGGGTAGTTTTAGTTAGTTCCAGAGATTACTTACCTTGTGAATGGTAAAGTATGATGAAAAACAATCCTACTAATATTATAAACGCGAAAGTTTGTAAGTATGGATAGATGGATGGATGGATGGATGGATGGATGTTTGTTACTCTTTCACGGAAAAACTACTGAATGGATTTGGATAAAATTTGGAACGGCGATAGCTGATACCCTAGATTGACACATAGGCTATTTTTTATCCCGAAAAATTAAATAGTTCCCGCGGGATAGAGAAAAACTAATTTTTTGCAGACGAAGTCGCGGGCAGCAGCTAGTTTAGAATATAGGAACTAAGTAGTGTAACTTGTCAAATAAATGTACAATCCATTTGATTTTGTACACTTTCTTTCTATACTGACGAGCAAAATAACGGGTCATTCTTCATGCAACTTTGTATGGGAAGTGACCGTTTATTTTTGCTCGTCTGTGTAGTTACAATGTCAAAAATACCTGTATGAAATAAAATCAATACGTATTTAAGATTATAAATGTAGACGGTGTGGATTTTCTAAGTTTCAATCGGTTTCACCAGATAACTTTTTCAAAGAATAAATAGTAAATAAATAAATCAATATTTTTGTTTGTTTGAAATATTGAAAGAATGGTTACCTTCTTACCTGGCACTCAGCACGCACGAGAACCAAAGAATGACGGGGATGTAAAAAACCTTGAAAGTTCTAAAAGAACCTGCCTACTGTTGGTCTTTATCACTAGTAGGTATATTTAAGATAAGATGTTTAGAATAAAATGCAAATACTGCATGCAAGCTCACAGTGGAGATACGTAATTCTGTCAATTCATGCCGTAGGGGAAGTTTCTGATTTGGTTTTTGTTTTTGCAAGTGCTGTTTCTAAACTGATCACGTTTAATGATGGCTAACCTCATTAAAAACCTATTTTTGTAGCTATTGTTGAATTACCTATGGTGGTTGAAGATTAACGTAAATTAAACTTATCTGGTGATAGTGAGTCATGAAAACGCCATAACTTAGATTTTTAGGCTTCCATACCTCAAAAGGAATAAAATAATCCTTATAAAGAACAGTTTGTTGTCAGTCTATCTGTTTATTGTCCCTTTTTCTCAGTAACGTGTGTAAATAGCAAGTTGAATTCAATATGAAACACCTCAGGGCTATGATTTCTTCCAACCGTAATTACCTATCTAAGTTAACGCGATTAAAAGATGAAATCTTTTGAAAGGTGTATTTTTATATAAAAACAAGAATTTAGCTCTCACCATACAAGTATTGGATTTTTAACGAATATTTTTGCTGTCGTCATCGTCACTCCCGCTAGCTAATATATTCAAAACAAGACGACTCCCGAAGCAAGACCTTTTGCGTAATTAGATTAAAACTGCTTAATTCAGGACGTTTCAATTTAGGGCATACCTTTATAAGGTACTAACCTTTAGTAAGGACAATACAGGGAGCGCAAAAGGGACTGGCGCCATCCAGAGTCGGGGTAACCGGAGGCAATTGCTTTAATTGTATAACAATAGAACTTAATGCCGTAAATGTGAAACAATATTAGCTTACAGACGTAACTATGGTCATACGAAAGCAATCTGTTTAAACTTTGCTTGATAAAAGGTAAACAAAGGATTTCAAGAGCGAGACGTGTGTCTTCCGTGTACACTATCTAGAAATGATTGTGTCAACGAATATCAAAGTAGGTATATAGCTAAAATCCATGCAATTTTTTTTTTTATATGAATAGGAAGACAAACGAGCAAGTGGGTCACCTGATGGTATGTGATCACCACTGCCCATAGACACCCCCAACCCCGGAGGGATTGCAGATGCGTTGCCAACCTAGAGGACTAAGATGAAATGCCTCTTGTGCCCGTAATTTCCCGTAATTTAAATTGGTTTCGTTATGTGTATTTTTCTATAAAACAAGCTAGGACACAGCCGAATTAGCTTCTGTGGAAAAATAAGAACTAGTTTAGTTTATTAAGACGTGGAAATTAAAAAACAGACTGTTTAATGCACCTTTATGATACCTACTCAAGCATGACTTTCTAGCTGTAATATCTTAAGATCCCATTGTTTACGATAAACCTCAAAATACAGTGTCAATGTTTTGAGAATTATTAAGAATTGCTATCATCTCAGCATCCAGCCTATACACGTCACGATCAGTCAATCAGGACAGAATATTTTATAAGTATACTAGCTTCTGCCCGCGACTTTGTCTGCGTAGAATTATACATAAAAACCTTCCTCTTGAATCACTCGTATCTATTAAAAAAAGCCGCATCAAAATCCGTTGTGTAGTTTTGAAGATATAAGTATACATAGGGACATAGGGACAGAGAAAGCGACTTTATTTTAAACTATGTAGTGATGATAACGCGAAATATAGGAGAAGATACAAACGAGCACCAAACACAGCCACAAACAAAAGCCATTTTATTAATAGTTTAAAATAATAACATTCTGTCACCAGCAAATGGTGATTATTAGTCAAATCCCTCCGTACTCGCAACATTAGCTCTCAATGGGCCTTAATGAGATAATGGAGGGGAAGGCTAACTTGCAGCGCTGGACGATTCTAATCTTGGCGTCAACGTTTTGTACGCGTCAGTGTGGTTACGTAGATAATTCCGGCTATCTGCTGTATTTTTAGACACATTAGACATTTTAGAATAGGATCAGACATATTATCAACTGGATATAGACGGCAATTAACTTTAACGAGCTCCCGATATTCCGGGCAGAATAACCCGGCAGACCGGGCGATTGCAAGCGGTGCCACGGCGGTTGGCGCTGCTCGACAAGAACCCGCGTGTCATCGGGCCTAGACTGTATGAGAAACTACCCACTGAGCTGAAAAATGAATGTTCGGATGAGACATTTGGGCGCCGACTAAAGAAACTTCTTTTGGACAAATCATTGTACTCTGTAAAAGAGTATAGTGAAATGTTTATTTCCTGACATTGAATGATTCATTTGTACTTTGTACCATATTGTTTTAATTTAATTTTAATTTTTTATTTTATATTAATTTTATTTTATTATTTGACATTTGTTTCTTGATTATTATTTATTTCTGATTTCTAGTTTTTATATGAATTAAGAAAGAAAGAAGAAAGAAAGAAGACATTTATTATTATTATTTATTATTTTAATGTACCTTATTGTTTTTATTTTATTTACAATTGACGATCTTTTTGTGACTTTGTTATGTTTTGACATAAAAATATAATGTAAATTACAAATGGAAATAAATCTAATCTAATCTAATCTAATCTAATCGATGATTGCATGCATCATGATCACAGATACGCTGAAGAAATCGCGTTCGGATGTTAATATTGCATAGATTGCTAATGTTAATAGGGTTTATCACGCTGATATGTCTAATGTTATTAACCGTGAATCTTTTGAATATGTTATTTTAGAATATGAATTTGAGACTTTTTTTTTTTTTTTTTATATGAATAGGAAGGCAAACGAACAAGTGGGTCACCTGATGGTAAGTGATCACCACTGCCCATAGACACCCGCAACCCCGGAGGGATTTCAGACTGCTCAAAATCATATACAATGCTTCCTTTGTGATTTAGTAAGGCCGCAAAGCATCTCAGACGAAGCAGGTTTAGTAAGTACCTATTGTGCTCGACGAACGTATCCAAAAATCGCACCAAAATACACGTGCTCGCGGTGTAGCTATGTCATTGGTTATGGTTAGTGGACAATTTGTAACACACGGGTTATTGTGGTTGAGACGCCGTGTGGCCATATCCATTCCACACAAAAAGATTCCTAGGTGGTAGGGTAGTCATATTCTTTAATAGGCATAGTTTTGTCATGAATTTTAAATGATCATAATTATATATTATCATTATTTCGGAAACCAAAACATCCATAATTTGTTAGTAACAATTGAAACTTTAAGTCTAAATTAGTAAAAACATAAATAAGTCCTACCCTAACCAGCTCTCGCTGACAGATCCCAAGACTGTAAAAAAGGGCACTCGATCCTCTCCGCAACAGAGGCCAGAGCCAGCCTCCGCAATATATAGGGTTTATTAATAATTATGTAAAATATTATTCTTATGTTATTTTGAAGTTATTATTACAGCATCTATTCATTGTATTAATGCTAAATGAAGAGTCACGAAAGGAGATAAATAAGTTCACACCCTATTAAACTGCGGTGATTCAGCAAATGGCAAGGTAGGGTAGTGTGGCGCCAGCCTTAGGCGGGGGATAATGAAAACGATAACTTATCTTGAATGAGAATTCTGAAAGCACTCGATTATACCTTAATGTTGACTTCTTTCTAGATGACCTGCTTACGGCTCAATTTGATTGGGGAGGTAAGAGGTTGAACAATAATGAAAGGTCAGACTGGAAATTACCCACAGAAACAATTAATATGGGTGTTTCAGGTATGCTATAGAGGAGTTTATTTATAGAATGGAAATATTAAAAGTCGCGGTAGCTTAGTCGGCGGTTGCTACCCTTTATTTGGTCAGCCCAAGGTCAAGCAGGGCACTTGAGTCAGACAAGCAGAAATAATGATCGATATTAATATCAAAACTTCATTCAATTCGTGGCATACAGAACAAAAACACATTTTTTTAGAGATTTTGCCCGCGACTTCGTCCGCGTGGAATTAGACTTAAAATGTATTATTATATTATAATAGTACAAATAAACCTTTCAGTTGAATCACTCTATCTATAAAAAATACCACATCAAAATCCGTTGCGTAGTTTTAAAAATCTAAGCATACATAGGGACAGACAGACAGCGGAAAGCGACTCTATTTTATACTATGTAGTGATAGAGCAGTGTTTTTAAACTATTTTGCGGTCACAGACCACTTTCAGAAGTTCAAAAAGTCCATAGACCGCTGTCTGTTATAGCATAAGAAAACGAAGGATATTGTTAAAACATTCACTAGTAATTATGTTAAAGGTTAACTGTGTTGCTGGGGACTCCTGGCACACATCTTACGGATTCTTAAGGGGTCCACAGACTCTACTTTAAAAAATCTGGCATACAGAGATGCGGGTCTTGAAATAAGTATTTACACGGCCTAATACTCGGCCAAGCCGTAGATCTATTTTTTATCATAAACTAACTAGCGATTGGCCCCAATGTTACCTGATGGAAACTGCAGATGGGACCAAAGAAGTAACTCAATGGTAGAGTAACAGCCTATTTACTCTAGCGTTGAAGAGCTTTAGATTGTATCTGCCCGGAAAAACAGGCGATGGGAGCGAATTTAATTCCTTTGCAGTTCGCATTATGTATTCACCAAAAAATGCTCTTTTAAAGAAATATAACCATTAAATGGATTGAAATGAAACGGCCAGTTTTCCTGTTCATGTCAGCCATCAGAAGGCGGACATTGTCGTGAACTAATTACTCAACCACTTTACTGCCTCCGTTTTACAGCGGGCATAAAGCGGCAAACCATCGGGATACCTTTTTTCACAATTGGATTGCTATGAGTTTTATTAGAATGAAGAATGGCTTTTAGTATATCGTGGACTTAAGCATAAATAAACCGACTGAGTTGTTAGGTTAGAACATTTTCACGTAAATAATATGCTTTGAGATCGGCACCAACGATTTCAATGACATTGAAATGTGTAGGAACAAAAAATAGTAGGGAAAAAAACGTGTTATTTCACTACATAGTATAAAATAAAGTCGCTTTTTCTGTCCCTTTGTCCCTATGTATGCTTATATCTTTAAAACTACACAACGGATTTTAATGCGGTTTTTTTTAATAGTGATTCAAGAGGAAGGTTTATAATGCATAATATACCGTGCGAAGCCGGGACGGATCGCTAGTAATAAATAAAATAACATAAAAAGTAAAGTAAAATCTATTATCCAAAATAGAAACCTGTATCGTGTAAGTAGATTTATGTACGTCAACGTGAAATCGTGTGGTTTTAACTTAATATTGACGTCCTCGCTGGAATGTCCGTTGCAATTTTAACCTCGTGATAGAATGTGCAGGAGTTTACGTATGAATTTTAGTCGAGGGTATTTCCGAAAATATTGAAATATTTAAAATTGTTCACTGAAACTGTATTACATATATTAATAAGGTCTTAATATTTAATGCCTTAAGTATAGTCGACCAAAAAAGTCCTTTACCACCGTTCAATCTTTTATACAGCTTAAAACATCAAAGCCTATTTTCACTCACAAGTCAATGTGGCAATCAGCTTTATTGTCTTTTTCTGAAGGACGAACTGTCGTAAAAAATGATAAACCACTTTCTCGGTCGACTATAATGTACATTGTTTTACGTAATTGTAGAAACACGCTTTGTAAGTTACCCGTTAATTGCAAAAAAGAAACGAAATTTCATTTTTCATAATATACAATATTTTGACTTTGTCAGAAGCAATAGAGAACATAATCCAATGAGCGGCACATAAGAAACTTCTTTTAGGAGTTGCAAAAAATTTCCTTATATGTTGTGACAAAGAAATGTCTCTCGCAAGTTTTTCACGAAGTGGCAGCATCTTCTCTGAAGTTATTCGACCTTTCTATGCTACCTATTGCAAAAACTAAAGGTTTCTTTAAAAAAAACGTAACTTCATTATTTGTTTTAAAAGATTCGCGGTTAATTACATTACACATGTTCTCTACGAGATGTACGCCGCGATCTTTAACGACGCTCCAGATATTTCGTTGCAGCATCCTGATCACAGAGAGACTAGATTGTAGGAGTATTTAAGGCATCCGCGGTTTACATACATGCATACATTTTTTAAATATTATATAGCCTTTTTTTATTCTCTACAATTTCAGTAGGTACATCGTGTGTTTTTTTTAATCATCTCGTAATTCGGCATGCCTCATGGCATAGGCCTCCTCCATTTATTGGAGGATTTGGGCTATAGTTCCCACGCGGGCCCAGTGCGGATTGGAAACTTCACACACACCATTGATTGCTTCGCAGATGTGTTGAGGTTTCCTCACGATGTTTTCCTTCACCGAAAAGCTCATGGAAAATTTCAAATGTGATTATACATTATATCACGACTTTATCCCTTACGGGGTAGACAAACCCTAAGGTGACAAAACCTTAATGCCACGTTTAGCATGATTAAGGGCGTTTAGATCTCCAATAACACCGGTTGGAAGCGGCTTGCATCCAGCGTGATCCTCCGATCTTAATGAGGTCATCGGTCCACCTTGTGGACGTCCCACGCTGCGCTTGCCGATGCGTGGTCTCCACTCAAGGACCTTTCGACCCCATCGGTCATCCGTCCGTGCTATGTGCCCTGCCCACTGCCATTCCAACTTGCTAATCCGCTGGGCTATGTCGGTAACCTTGGTTCTTCTACGGATCTCCTCGTTTCTGATTCGATCTCGCAGAGAGACTCCCAGCATAGCCCTCTCCATAGCTCGTTGGGCTACTTTGAGCTTGTACATAAGGCTCATAGTGAGGGACCACGTTTCAGAAAATACGTGTAACAAAACTTCAGCTTATCGCAAGGAATCTAACATGACAATTTCTGCACGCACACATCCCAATTCCGCCACAATACACGTTTGACTCCCATTACCTTTACGTGGAAAAATATCAAAGGCTCCGTTAATGCATCGCTCGAGCAATCTCCAAATCGAGGGGTGCATAATTTATCACAGAGTCCGGGCTACTGCTATATCTGCTGCTATTTTTATTACATCACACGTTGAAGAATGAATTTCAAATGGTGTCGGAAGTTTGCGTTGGGGGAATAAATCCTTATCCGCCCAGGGTTCTGATGCACTTGTGTGCAAATTTTGGATAGCGATCGGATGTGCGCTTCCTTAACATTGTTAGTCGCAGATAGGTACGCTGCATTTTATTTCGAATTAGAATTAAATTTAGATTATTTAAAGGACCGTTCACTAAACAAAATTAAAACTCAATTCTCTACCTACTATAATAGTCTACCTTGTTTTTATTTTTGTGATCTCATTGTGCTGACTTTGGTGTTCAATAAAGAATATTTTGTTTTGTATTGTAAATGTTATTGTAAATCTTCCATGCTGGTCTGGGAGCAAAGAAAAAATATAGAATGTAGCAGTTGCTTCTCTTCCCGCGCAGATGGTAAAAGCCCATCGAGGGATTGGGCAAAAATCTTAAGCATCATGTTATACACATAGGCGATTTGGCTAGCAACCCATCATTGTTTTGATTCCCCTTTCCATCCGTACGAAGTTTATTTCGCCTAAGCAGCTAGCCTTAATGTCAAGCAGTGGAGTAGTTGGTTTACGAGGTATCCGTAAGAGTGATCCTCATTAAACTTACCTCGAGCTGAGACTCTAAAAGGAAATTCAAAGCCTTAAACTTTTTAAGTGTGGGGTTTAGGTGTTAGGTTAAAGCAACACAACCGTTATGTTCAAGCTGAAGGTTTAAGTTCAAAAAGATTCAAAAAGGTATGGGAAAAAAACATAAGTTAATGACCTGTTGTATGTGTGAGTAATGTGTGGGAATAGATAAACTGACGTTCCAAATTAGAAACATGACTCAAGTCCCATATCAGTTCTGTACACTACTACTATAACAGGTCATTTATTTAAATTTTTCACCTATACCTACCTACCATATTAGGTATATTTCGGAATCCGGCAAGGCCAGTTTCAAAAATAACTATCTCTAAATTGACTTTCTATTTGCTAAAATGTAAAGTAAACGACTGAGTTATAACTTTGTTATACCTAAGCTAAGATGTATTTTATAGCTTTTGTCGTTCAATTTCAGTAACTTATTTTTAAGTGAGGAGATAAGAAAATAATGTTAAAAAATGAAAGCATTTTGTTTTGTTTGTTTTCAAATTGGCAACTTTTTAGCATTTAATACACAAGCTGGAAGCTTGTCAAGAAACATAAACTACGTTTTATTCGTTTTTAAACTGAGGTCGTATTTATTTGTCACATTGTTTTCTCCATTACTAACCGTCTTAACATTTTTATTGGCTATCTTCAAATGTAATATGCTTAGTGGGATTTTCATGGGTTCAATTTTAGTGGAGTATTTCGTCGGTCTTAAATCTCTTGCCTCTTTAAAGTTGTATGCTGCTTTCCCTTTTTTCATACTTACTGTATTACCTAACTAGTTAATGTTTTTTTCTTTTGCATTGGAATGATTTACCGAGCGAATAATTTTAGGTACACTTATGCATGATATTTTAAATAAAATTTGCGACAACGCTTTGAATTTGCCATTTAAGTCTCCGAATAAAATTTCGAGATTTGCTTGCACGAATATCGCATGATTGGTAAGCGCATCTTGAATAGAGATGCGACGTTCTCATAAATGAAAGCGATATAGCGTAAAAAGTGAGGCGGACGGAAGGAGTTTGTGAGATATGAGCATATATCTTTTTTCCTGCATTCAACAGCTTCCGTGTTTGGGTAAATACCTAGTAAACGGTGAATTATATTTTAAGAAACTGCTACTAATTTTATTTTTAAAGTTTAGTTTGCAAACAAAAATTACTACATAGTATAAATCAAAGTAGCTTTCCGCTGTCTCTCTGTCTGTCCCTATGTATGCTTAGATCTTTAAAACTACTCAACGGATTTTGATGCGGTTTTTTTAATAGATAGATGATTCAAGAGGAAGGTTTATATATATAATTCTATGCAGACGAAGTCGCGGGCAGAAGCTAGTATTTAATTGGTTTGAAGTTTGGTGACATAAACTTTAACGGAGTCCTGGAGTTTTTAAAGCGTGCAAGGTTAAATAACTTATTGACGTATGTGAGTGAAACGTTTGGTTTTTAGTAATGATCTTGAGTCTTGATATATCAAATTACAACTTGGTACCACCAACCAGCAGCTATACGCATGTAAATCATAGAGTTTGCAGCCACAACAACATAGTTTATCACTATGCTCAAGTTAACTGGAATAAGATTTATGAATGGTAGTTTCCATATAATATAACGTATCAGCGGTCACCGGCAACTAAATTGATCTTTGTATCTCAGGAAAGATCTTTACAAAATGAATAATAAGATATTTTTGGCATTCAATCTAAATACATGTACTCATTTTTAAGAGGGTAGGTACGTCATTTATTAATTACAATAATAGTACTAAAAACATGGAAGTTACCTATTAAAATACTAATATTTTATTTCGTCCTTAGGTTAGACACAGGGTTTAGCACAAGTGAACTAGATACCGTCGGAAAAATTGAAAGCGACAAAAGTGCCGTGAAGTATTTAAGTTACGTCTATTTCTTGATTGGTAACCGATGAAGATGGCATCATTTTTATAATAATAAAATATGTTGAAATACGTGCCATGAAAGACGTACCTACATTTACATTTTATTGTTCCAAAAGCTTGACTGCTCCTACCCTTTCAACCGTAATCTTCACGACACAGCGGTTTGCATTTCCCACGATAACTTTTCTTTTGAATAAAAATGACATGCCACTTTTTAAGCATATTTTAAAGGTAACCAACGACCGAGTTCGATCGTACAAATCTGAACCCTCTGTGCACAATAATAGGGTTTCACATTATTTCTTGTCATTAACAGATGGATCAAATTTTTATCCCCTATCAGAACATTTGTCAATATCGTAAAATTTGTCTATAACAACGTATTTCCGGTTTTCTGGAAGCGGAAGTAGACAGTGCGTGCCTCGGCGTTAGAGGGGAGCAAAAATTAATAAGAGGAAACGCGATTTTAACGACTTGTCGACAAATTGGTGCGGAACGATCATTTGTTATCGAAGTTCGCGGCGTTATTCCGGGAGCTAGTGATGGGAACTGCGGCACGGCACTAGTTTGAGTGTCCTTATTGTGCGTGAGGTATTTTATAGAGATTTGAGAAGAAAAACGAAAGACGTTTGTGTCTTGTGCAGTAACTTAGTACAATATTTATTTGGAATTATTGTACGTTCCCATAATATTAATTGTCTTGATATGAATTATCTGTTTCTTTTGCTGAACAGGCCAACCTCAATAATTTTATGCTTGCCAAAGCGTGTCACTTATTGTCGGCAATGGTTTTAGAATCAGTGTTATGTAAATAGATTCTAGGTGAATATAACTAATATTTTGTTTTGGTGTTAGTTGAAAGCTCTCCTTTAACCTTGCCGTTCATAATTCAAATATATACCTACATTACCTACACATCACTATCACTATCACTATCATCACTATCACTACATAGTATAAAATAAAGTCGCTTTCTCTGTCCCTATGTCCCTATGTATGCTTATATCTTCAAAACTACACAACGGATTTTGATGCGGTTTTTTTAATAGATATAGTGATTCAAGAGGAAGGTTTTTATGTATAATACTACGCAGACGAAGTCGCGGGCAGAAGCTAGTTACTTATATTTGAGATCCATCCTAATAATTCGTACACTTGCATAATGGAGAAAAAAACTTCATGATATTACTTGAAAGACCAAAAACAAGAATTTGTCACGGAAATACTTAAGAGTGTCTTCACTTCAAAATGTCACAATAATGAAGTGAATCCATAGTTCAGACAGATTCCATAGTTTACGAACATCACTGGTCAAAACAATATTGCGGACCTTTGTCCGTTAACTGTCTTGGAACAATTTGTAACTATGACTGGTTGCAGTTCAAGCATCCTCGAGAAACGGGCCGAGACATATTTAGCGTTAAGGAAATGCCAGAGGAGAATATTAGTAGATCATCCAGAATAGCTAACTAATTGAAGGGAGCCGGTCATTTTGGAAAAATCTGAAAGCAAGCAAATGACACAGACAATATCTTATGGTTACCTAATGGTTGATCATCAAAAGAAACTGTATCAGTTTGATGAAAGAAGATGGTTTTTGAAATTAAGATTATATTTGTAAGGCCTAACTGAAAAGCGTTGTGGAACACGTCTGTTAACCAAACAACTCGAGTTTAGTCTTTTGGTGAAAATATTGAAGCAATTGTGTAAGTTTTGATATCTTTCATTAATATTGACATTAAATCACGATCTTGTTGAAAGCGATTTTGAACATTGCTCTTGTATTGTTTCATTCACAATAGTTTCTGTCTCATATATCCAATGAATATCCCTAAGTTTACTATTCGTAGAAGGTACCACGTGTGAAAAATTCTACCGTTTATTTACGTCTCGGAAATGCAATTGTGCTATAAAATCGCCAAATCATGTTCGGATTTTTAAGGGAAGGATAAGAAGTTATTCTGCAATGTTGTTTGGTTATGACTATTTTAGAATGCTTAGCTTAGGATCTGTTTCGCTAATGCCTGATAAATATATCTAACTAGCTGACCCGGCGAACTTTGTTCCGCCTTAAATTTGAAAAATTCCAGTGGTTTGGGCTGTGCTATCCCGCGGGAACTATGCAATTTTCCGGGATAAAAACTATCATATGTCCTTTCCCGGGGCTCAAACTATACGTATACCAAATTTCAACTAAATCGGCCCAGCGGTTTAAGCGTGAAAAGGTAACAAACAGACAGACAGACAGAGTTACTTTCGCATTTATAATATTAGTAAGGAAGGATAGATACTTGTGACACACACACAAGAAAAGAAGAAAAAATTGGCGGATACATAAATATCTGTGTCATATATTTATCAGAAAGTGGTGAAGAAAATTCAGGGTACCTATTTATTTGTGACGAGGAAGGCCAGTTGGTCATTGTCAAAGAACAAAGACTTCTATGATGGTAAATTTATTAAGTATTCAATTCAGAATGAGAACAGACATGTAACGATGTATCGTCGAAATATTTCAGCGGTAATTAAAGATAAACATAGAGGCGTTTCTTCAATAAATTTATTAGTTACCTACTAGGAACATGAATTATTTTATAATGCAGCGTTACTATAGATCGTCGAATTCGCTTCCGTTCTCATCCACAACTCGAAAAGCCCGTTTCATGTTACAGCGCAGACGTGTTTGCAAATCATACGTCGCGTAACGTGGCTGTTTGTTTTATTGTGCCCCATCTCCGCAACTATGTGCAATTTGCATGTGTGAAGTATCTGTGATTATTCACTGCTGTATTATGTTAAAGTACGTTTGTTAAGCTCTGGTTTAGTACATTTGGCTGTGTTTTGCGAGCTCCTTGTGCATTTTGTTTGTATTCATTCAGACAGTAGTTTGAATCTACTGCATTCTCAATTCTCTCTTAGGAGTTATTGATTGGATTGGTTTTGATTTGGAATGCTAGATGGTTTTTTTACATGCATTAAGTTGCGTGAGTTAGAATCTTGGGCAAGGTCTTTTTGGATCGCTACCATCATTTAAGCTTGCGCTGCTGTGTACGGCATGGAGACTTAGACAGTCGGTGAAGTTACTGGCTCATGACCTCCAGTTTTAGACCTCTATGCTGGCAACGTATCTGCAATCCTCCAGCTTTGCGTGTAACCATCAGGTGACCTATGGGTTGTCCGCCACTGACAAATGGTTTGCCTTCCGTTTCAGATATGTATTTATACGAAAATCGGTTTCTCTTCTTCTCTTTTGGTCCTGATCTGAAATGTAGATACTCGTACTATACGTGTTGTGGCGTAACGTGAGTCGATGGTCGTTTGAATCGGTGACGCCAGCCCTCGCGGCTGTAATGACGCGGTATCGCCGCCAACCGCACTTATTAGTGGATTGTGCTGATTTATACTGCTGGATATGGCTGTGAATTTTTACCAGCTTTTCACTAACTTACAATGTTCATCTTTCAAGTGAATTTTTACGGTGGTCTTCGAGTGGTCGATTATATTTTGGTAGTGATATTTTGGTGGCCTGGCAAAATTGTCTTCGCAAGAGGGAAATCTTAAAAGGTTGGTGAGATTGGCTTGAAATTTGGTATACGTATTTAGGGTAGATGACAATGCAAGCGGAGTCAGCAAAAAAAGAATTTATTAGAAAATACATTTGTCAGAAAATTCAAGATACTTTAATTTTATTTGAAAGAAACTTCACTTTTTTAAACTGTACCTACTGACGTCTGAACTTGATAAAATAAAGTTTATTTCTCCAGGCTAAATTTAAACGGTATTAGAAATGGCTTGTGGAAATTCCACGAAATTCAGTACCGACCAACATCCTCTGCAACAAAATTTCGCAGCTTTGTCCCAGGATCTATCTAGTGACCCTATATCCTGTACCAAAGAGTCACCTAGACAAATTCACCCTCTGCATTGTCGCTTTGATCTCAAACGACATGTTTTGGTTTCCACAACGCCCGCCAGAGGGGGCATCGATGCTGGTTTCAATTTGAGCCCTGTCTGGTTTGAAGATTAATTTTTGAACCTAGATCTAGGTACGTCTGATACACAGCTGTATAGGTCCAACATAAAAATAGTAGTGAGAATGACAGATTAGAAGCAGCATTATATGCTATGTTAAATTAAACTAACATACGACAGACACTGGGAACTGTATGAACAAATTTTGTTTTCACGTGAAAAGATACGTCAAATGGTATAGAAGTGCTTCTATAAAGCGTATTAAATTTATACATTGATAACTAATTTGAAAGTTTTTTTTAATACATCCGGCAAACAATTTTTTAATTTGTGTTAGCTTTTTCGAAACGACTTTATTGAGCGAATTTTCTAATGAATTTGACATCAACATTTCATGTTTTCACTAAAAGTAATCCAAGAGTCGTTTACCTCGTAATATTTCAATCTCTGCCACTAAAGATTCGTCATATACCCTTATCACCATAGATACCACACTCCTATTACGTCGTTGGCATTCGCTCCCCCATTGGTGCGAATGTTTTTTATTTGATTTCGCATCCAATTTACCGTCGTTTGCCAGAAGCGGCCCGGCCAGGCGAGATGACGAGATATTGTTGCTAGTGGCGGCACGTGGATTTACCCGATCGCTTGTGTTATTAACCGACAACGCGAAATACAGGGTGTCTTCTAAGTCATGGACAGAAATAACTTGTTTAAACTCTAAACCCTTGGTATAAATGCTTGCACATAATACTTTGTGAATCTGCTATAAATTTTCAAAATTATTTTACGTTATATTTTATAATTTGTAATCATGTCATTTGTTGGGCCGAGTAGGGTGACCAGATGATGATGGTTGTAAGTAGGGATCGATATTCTTATTTTGGTTTAATTAATTGAGGGGCTGAATGATTGCGATTGTCATTAGTGCTCCATGTTAATCTTGGGCAGGTTTATCGGAAAATGTGGTTTCTGTTCACGACTTACAAGCCACCCTGTATAGTAGGGTACAACTCCATTTTGACTACAGCCACCGGCTATTTTTCTGTTTATCGATGATCGCGTACAATTTCGAAAAAAAAATGGTTTCATCGGCGTTGTAGTCTCGTTCTGTGCATTTTGACGCTGATTGTGTAAATCACGTGCAAGCGTCCATTCGTTACAGTAGCCGCTTATACCATCAGAGAGAAAAAATATCTTTTTAAATAGGTACATACCTTTATTTGGAATTTTCTGTAAAAAATTAAGCTCTTATTTCCGTATTCTAAACTATGTAGTTATATCAAATAACCAGGTCAAGCCTCGGAATAAATTTTCAGTTATCGAAAAAACTTGTAAACAACTTAACTAAATAATTCAACGGCTAAATAATTCATAAACCTATACAAATACTTAAAAATCACACATCAGCAACACGCAAATGCTAATTGGGGCTCAGGTGTGTTCAGCGTTATAGAGGCTTGAATTACGCAGTCGCTACACGCATGTGTGAACACAGCTTAAGGATACTTGGACACCGGAGTCTGACAGTATAAAGTCAGTAAACGGATAAAAGTACATAAATAAATAATTTCATTTCAAAAAAGCCATGTAAAAATACAAAAATATATACCGTCACGCCTCTTTCCCACAACGGTAGGCAGAGACTACTTTGTTCCACTTGCTACGATCCTGACATACTTCTTTCGCTTCATCCACATTCATCGATATACCAAAATATAAATATATATATATGTATGTAAAAATATACCAGTTAAATTTTACTTTTTCGTCGAAACAATCAATGATTTCGTCAAGGTGCAGGATTATATTAGGTGATTTTTTAGAATTACTATTTAGCCTAACCTTTTGCACAGCTGCACTAGCCCAAATGCATGTTGAAAGCTGCAGTTGTTGCTAAGGGTGCACCGGCCAAAGGAGTAGACAGTGTTAAGGCGTGCTTCAGCTCCTTCATCGGGCTTCGGCAATCGCATTGTTGTCTTATGCTTTTGATGTAGGTTCAATTAGCTAACTCCCTTTTTCATATTAATCAAAAACAGTCATCATCATCATCATAATAATTATTAACTAAATAAATCAGTATTCAGATGTTTACTTTTTGTCTTTACGCTTCTCTTTTGTTGTTTATATTGCGTCTGAAATAGTTATGAATTAATAAATCGAATTTAGTAACATGCAATAATATTTTATCAATCTCTCTATCACTAGGATCCAGTGGACAGGCTCCCCTAAATGGATGCACCGGATTACAGCACCACGATTCAAAGGAGATTAAAGTAGGGGTAGCTCACAATAACTTTTTGTCAAATTTTCATTCCAAATTTTTCCCATTGTCGAAGTTAGCCCCCGATTTGGTATTCAAATGTTTCAGGACGATTTCATGATTTTTAAAAGGTACCTTTGAAAAAGTGAGGCGAGACTGAATAAGTAACCGGGTACCGGGTGTATTCTGAAGCTTTTTGTCCATGTTTAATTCTTTATTATCTGATTTTTCAGTTTTTAGAACAAACGGGGTCACTAGCTGTTGCCCGCAACTTTGTCTGCGGAGAATTTGCTTAATGGGCGCCCGAAACAACTATAACAATTTTCTAGGATGATAACTATTCTGTGTCCTTCCCAGGGTCTCGAACTATCTCCATGCCTAATTTTATTACTATCGGTTGAGTAGTTTACGCGTGAAACGATTACATAAAGATGCTGTTGTATTTGTACTTTTTGCAGCTTATGGTCGTGTCACTGCTGATCGGTGACCTCCTCCCGAGCAGAGAGAGCTTGGGCTATTGATTCTATGAAGCTCAAGATTGAGAACTTTATATACCTACACACACATCTTAGTATCGATTCGTAAGTGTGTTCCTTCACGATGTGTCCTTCATCAAAAACTTCCTGGACACTTTCAAATTGTTTACATCAGTAATTTGGTGGCTACCAATAAGAGAAAAAGAAACCACACTTCCATAAGCGTTTTTTTTGGATACCGCGTATAAAGGGTTGACGATCTCTTTTTAGCAAGGGGTGGCCAAGGTTCGAGGGATTAATACGGTAATTGAAAACGTGTCTGTTGTGGTATTTTGTGCGTACCACACTGCACTTTGATCTTTTGTGGTTAATCTTTTGGCACTTATCAAGTTAAAAAGCACGATATGAATATTAAATTATTAGCGTTGAAAATGACACGCACACAATACACATATTTGCATATTATTAATTCCGGCTTTTACTTAGGTACTTAGTTTGAGATCTCGAGTTTCAAGCTTACTCCAAACTGCCAATATCTTAGGCGCCAGTATACATGTAATCTACGAATAAAATTATTTTCAAATGTAGAAAATACTACCTACGAGTCATTTTTGGTTTAGTTCTCGTGGCCCCACTGTTATAAAAAAGTCGAATTACACTCTTTTTCCTATTTCTATTCCGTTTGCCCTTCGGATATTTGAAGATGCCTAGCAAACCTAACCTAATTTTATTATCTCTAGTGAGGATTTTTATAACAGTGGGATCACGAGAACTCTAACCTTAATTTTGTGTAAAATAGTTCTAAATTTAAACAAAAATTTAGATATAGGCGTTTTTTGTGGCTACAACTCGATGTCGTCGCGTTCAATGTTCTGTAAAAATAAATGAGATATTTAAATATATTAGTGGCGCCATCTTTTGCCTACTATCTGAACTATTTCAAAACATGCCGAGCAACACACGGTCGTCAGGTATTTTTCATTGTATAGCATTCTCGCTTTAACAAAGCATAAAAAGGCACTACATGAAAATATGTCAGCTTTTCACCCCTGACAAATAAAAATAATGAAGTGCTCACACCGTTAACGAATGTATTGTTTTCACGTGCTTGGTCAGACAGTGACGGAGCGGGCAGGCGGCGCCGGGCGACAGGTGCTAGCTAGGACGCCCGTGGAAATGTCGTGGATAAACAATAAAACATTTCTTTACCTGTACAGTGGAACCAGATTTTTTTTCCGTGTCCAGCGATTGACGGATGTCAACTGATGAAAAGTGCGGATATTATTAAGCCCAAAGATTAAAACAGAAGGAGATGAATATATTTAGGTACTCTTTTGACACAGGGTATGGAAAATACGATCTATTTTCTTCTGCTTTTAATTTTCATCGCACCTGCTATAATAGATTGTATTGTAGGTCTCCTTTAGACATAATTAGGCGTTTGCTTTCTTGGCATTTAAAGGTGATGCGGCATGAAGGTGGATTGTTTTTTCTAGAAGTTGCCTAGTACCTTCATTCTTCTTCGTAAATAAAGTTAAAAGTCAGATCTGGTCTGGACTATTGACTACCTAATCAGAAGTGCAGAACCATAAAAAGAAGTGTCACGGTTTACAGGATACGCTAAAGAAACATTACTATTTTATGCACATAAATTTGTTTTCCGTAGCTATTTTAATATTACCAACTGAAATGTTTGTATTTTTGTCCCATCCACGTTACAATAGCATTGACGGGCCTTAAAAAATGTGTTCATTACGGGTCGTTTCGTTACACGCGCGGCTTTATACGCGGCTGGCGCGCCGTAAAAGCGACGGAACACACCTCACAGATCCTAGACAGTAGTGTGACCAATTTCAACGGAGATAATCTAATCACCTGATTGTACGCTTTGTATTCGTTAGCTCCAAATAGTTGCTCACAAAAAACGGTTAAAATCACTATGGTGGAATATTGAGTTTTCAACCTTATACCCTTGTTTAGCACAATGCCATTTTGAAAACTGGTGAATAGATTAGCTCAGTAGAAACTTGTCAGACCATACAAGAAGTGATTTTATTTTGTGCCGTGCAGGGATGCGAGGTAACCATCACTACTCAATGAGGCGTAGATCTATTACATTGCGTAGAGCCGCATTTGTTTTATCGTTCGTTTAAACTGCAACTTCTGTAGGGAAATTAAGAAAAATCCTGTGGATAACTTTGCCGTAAAATTCACTTTTGGGAATTTGGAGATACCTAGGCTGTTTGATAAGTACCCGTTTTCTAAATATATTAATATCACTGGCCGAAAATAAGTATACCACATTTTTAAGCCATTTTTCAGAGGCGGGAAAATTAAAAAAAAAATGGCATTCTATTGTTTTTTTTTCTCCTTTGACCGATTTAGTGAAAGCGTGAACTTAAAATTGTTCAAATGGAGAAAGAACAGTATCGGTCTGTAATTAGATTCTCGTTTTTGGAAGGAAAAACATGTGATGATGAAATAAAAGTAAGAATGCAAGCGGTTTACCATGAATGTGCTCCTTCTATGACAACCGTCAGATATGGTATAACGAGTTTAAGCGGGGGAGAATAACCGTCTTTGATGAGGATCGCCCAGGCCGGCCAATTGAGGTGACTACAGACGATATGGTTAAGAAAATTGAAAATGTCGTTTTAGCCGACCGCCGAATTAAACTTTGAGAAATCGTTGATGGTGTAAACGTTTCAATCGAGAGGGTACAACACATATTAGAAGAAAAATTGGGTATGAAGAAAGTATCGGCGAGGTGGGTGCCGCGTTTACTCACGGAGGAGCAAAAACGGAACCGACTGACTACTTCGGAGCAGTGTTTGGCCGTGTTCAAATGTAACCCGAAGGAGTTTCTGCGTCGTTTCGTGACCGTGGACGAAACGTGGGTTCACCACTACACCCCAGAAATGAAAGAGCAGTCGAAGAAGTAGATTTTACCGGGTGAACCTGCTCCAAAGAAAGCATAAACCGTCCCATCGGCTGGAAAGGTCATGGCGACTGTTTTTTGGGATTCGCAGGGTATTATACATATTGACTACTTATAAAAGGGGAAAACGATAACAGAGCAGTATTATGCCAATTTATTGGATGAATTTGACGCCGTGTTGAACGACAAACGACCCCATTTAAAAAAGAAAAAAATACTGTTTCGTCACGACAACGCCCCGGCTCATTCGTCCAGAGTTGTGACGGCTAAATTAAGACAGTTACGCTACGAACTATTGCCTCACCCCCCGTATTCTCCAGATTTGGCCCCATGCGATTTCTTTTTGTTTCCCAACCTAAAAAAATGGCTCGGTGGTAAGCGATTTGGATCAAATGACGAAGTCATTGCCGCCACAGAGGCCTATTTTAATGACTTTCCAAAATCATATTTTTTGGATGGTTTATTGAAGCTTGAGTATAGGTGGAACAAGTGTATAGAGTTAAAAGGTGACAACGTAGAAAAATAAATGCATATATACAAAAAAAAATGGTTTTTTTTTTTCAAAAACGGGTACTTATCAAACAGCCCTCGTACATCGTCGTAATCCAGAGTAATTAATTTTACATAAGTAAACGGAGTCTAACTGTAATAGTTTAAGGAGGACTAACTACCCGTTATTTGTGATTTGTATTAATGGGATTACTAAGTATGAGTGTAAGTTGGTTAATATAGCATTAAAGCATTTTATCCGGGGTCAAATTTTAATCATCTTCACTACTGTTATAAATGGATTACTGTAACAGTAAGTCGCGTGTATCAAAAGCGCGCAAATCCGTCAAAATGACCACGTCAACGAGACCAATTAGTCAAAATAATTGGTCGAACGAACCCGCCATTTGGGTGAAAGGGAAATTAGGCCTTTTTGTCCCACATAAAGCCTGCAGATTAAAATTAGAACCAAACGGCTGTCGATTTATTTTGGAAATTTCAGGCCGTAAATTATTTAGCTGCAGCAATGTGAGGGAAAAAAATCACCCTTTCGTACATTTTCTAGTGGATAATACCTACGAGTTTATGTGAAGTAATGGAATCTGAAGTAATTAGGATTTACATTTTTTAATAAGGCGTTACTTTGAGGAGGTTCATATAGATGGATTTAAAATCTCAAAAATGTGAAAAGGTAGAATAGAATAGAATAGAATAGAATATATTTATTTGCAAAGAATAAGTAGATAAGTATAACAATGTCATTGGGTGGCACAGAGACAATAGGTTCCTTATTCTGCTATTTGTACAATTTTATTATACTAGCATGCACATTTTTTTTTTTTAATGGGTTGCTTACATTATACAAAATTATCTTGCAAGAGGAAATCATTTACACTATAGTAGTTTTTTTCTATCAGTATCTGCATTAACCTATTTTTAAATATATTTTCAGGAGCTACCCGTATGTAATTTGGTAGCTTGTTAAAAATGTTTACGACACATAGCAGCACAATGTTTCCTATATAATGCGGTACCGTAATGTATCTAACTTATTATTAATCTACGCAGTATTTGAAATCCCTTACACTCTCCTTTGGCTTCAACACAACAACACAACCTTACTAATACTTATAACCAGCTAAATTGCAAACAAAATAAGCAGTTTGATCCAGTTAAATATACTTAATACCTACTTTTACGCGCATTTTAAAAATTGTCTCTTGCTAACCTAAAAATCCTAAGCGCCAATCAACAGACAAACGAGCAAGAAACGAGTGCCAGCAGCAGTCCAATTTGTCCCTTAATCCATAACCCCTTTAAAACCAATTAATATGCCCTCGACTTGTCCACCGGATTCCAATAACCGTCCATAATGACACCTGATACCGATGAAAATGTACAAAGCCGCGTTGAATCTGGCATGCGGTTGTACAAATTGAATATACGTTGGCCAATTGTAACTTAATTAAAGGATTTTTGAGATTATTTTAAGTAAGTTTTGATTTAAATTTAGAACGAAGCCAGGGAGTAAGTGTCTTCATACACGTATGCAAAAGGATAAGGGCTGATTCGACCAAACGAGAATAAAATGTCCTTCCAGAATTAAAACTAGCTATTCAGGAAAAAAACAATTAAAAAATAGCAAGTTTATTTGGGGACTATACTAGTAGGCATTATTACTAGGTATACTATACCCCTGTTTTGCATGGATTATCACTACCAGATCGCGGTCTTACATCAGTGAGATTTTTGGTTGGCTTTGTACTATCAACGAAACTTCTGACAACTTGTAATTGACACTTGTCGACAGTGGAACTTATACAATAGATAGTCTTAGATTATGTTGAAGAACGACTGTTGATATCAAACAATTTGAATTAAATAAAACGGAGTATTTTATTTGCCTAAACATATTCAAACACAAACTATCAATGCGCGAATTCCTTCCCCGTCTGAGATCACCCACTTCTTAGAACGAGGGGCTGAAGGAACGTTAACTCAATAACTCCCCTAACCTATGGGTGGTAGATTTATTAATCAATCTCCTAAACGCGTTTTAACTGGGCAAATTGAAAAATTATGTGTCGACGGCCTGGGGTGCAAGTTTCTGATTGATTGATTTAGTTTGATCAGTATATTAATGGTAGGTTGCAGTTTAGCTTTAAGTCGCGGGGAAGTGCAGTCATTGAAACTGATTCTATGAATTTAGCACCGCGGTTTTTTTCGGGTGCCAAACTTGTAGGTACTTTTATTGTAAAATGTTTGCTTTCAAGCCGGATCTTTTCCTTGCTCTTTATTGTTACATACATACTTACATATTATGTATGTATACATAAATCACGTATCATCCCTTACGGGGTAGACAGAGCCTAACGACACGTTTAGCATGATTTTGAACTTATAAGAAAATAAATAATCTTAACGTTCAGTATAACTTTAGTTTCTAAAATAATCGCAATATGTTCAGTTGCAAGTTAGTGAAAAATCAGTTCCGAAGTGCAATTTATAAAACAAAATTTTCAATCGTGTTGCCGAAACCATTCTCATGCTATTCCAGATTTTCTTTCACAACAGCTATATAGTGCTGCTGCACTGCTTGATGTTGCTGACAGATTTTATTGTCATGATACTTAAATTATCCTTAATTGAGTGAGGACAGTTAATTAAAAGGAAACGTTGCAAAATAAGGTAAATAAAATTGTCATCGAGATATAAAATGGGAATAAAATCGGACCGAAATTTTTATTCTATATTTGAATGCAATGACACCGTTATTTTTAAAGTACTGTTGGATATACTTTCAACGTCTATTGTTTCAATGTGATTAAGCGGAGTAGCAAGGTAGATGTTTTTTGTTTATTAAAATGGACCTCCGCAGAAAAAACGCCTGATTCAATAAATTATTTCAACGACTGACTATGAAGTCCCAGATTGAAACATATTTGACTATGACAATATCTATAGTTTGCCTGCATCCTAAAACTAACTCTATATGGATTACCAATAACTAGTAAATAGATTGATATACTGGTCTGGTGGAAAGAGAATCGTAAGCAACCTTGCGTTAGATCAGTGTTTTTCAAACTGTGGGTCGCGACCCCCCGGGGGGTCGCAAAGCCTCGACAAGGGGGTCGCGAGCTCGCGGAAACTACCTCATCAAAAAAAAGTTGCTTACCTACTATGCAAATGCATAAATGTATCGTATTAATTTAATATTTACAACATAAATAAAATACCTTCATGAACAAAACGGAGGGGGGGGGGGTCGCGAAATATTTTTGTCATACTAGGGGGTCGTATTGTGAAAAAGTTTGAAAAACACTGCGTTAGATAATAATAGGCCTCAGGCGTAAATCTTGCTCCGTGTTTCATAAGAAAAACCGATTGTCTGCAAAGTCGGTTTACGAACGATAGTTTTACGTGATAACGTCTTAAAAAACATATTCGAACTGCTAGCTCTGACGTCACGCGAGAAGATCGTGCCTCTCTATCGCTTGTGCCGCGCTCTCGATTGCAAACTCTGACGTCACGCGGAACGTAACGCAATGAGTCATGCTTTTTCGTGAGTGCAGCCGGCGTTCATCAATTTATAAGACGTTATCATGTCAAAAAGTAGCGATAATTTTTCCCCTGCTTAATTAGGTCCTGTTACTTCCTGTCTTTAACGTTTTACAAATCGTTATCTCTAAACTAAAATATTTGTTTGCCGTCGCGCTCAGCTGTTCTCCAGCGTCACCCCCCGCTTACGTTTAATTCCCTATGTTTAATTTGCAACAGTTTAATTCATCAGAGTTTGTCTTGTTGATTGCTTCCAACCAATTATAAGTTAGCATGTGTCTGACGTTGATTTGTGAGATGACAGCGCTAGGGTCTGAGATTCTTCAGGCGGCTTGGCTCAGTTGTTGCTAAATAGGGTGTAAATTAATCCTTTATTATGTGACAAATGGGAAAGATTAATATCAGGATTACAGCGCTACTTTTTGTTTCATACTCAACTACACGCCGGGTTGAAGGAATATTTTGAATTACATTTAAATATAGTAATCTGAATAACAATTGAACTTATAAACTAAGAGAGTAACTCACTATAATTGATTCCTCTTTCCACCTATGCGCTAACAATCATGCTAAACGTGGTCTTTAGGTCTTGTTACCTTAGGCTCTGTCACCCCGTAAGGGATAAAGACGTGATTTATGTATTATGTATGCATGTAACTCGGTATTTAATTAACTATTAAAATTGATTTTTTTTTGTCTCTAAATGTAATTTGTCGGGATATAATATTTATTTTAGACTAGTTAACAAAGGGAATAAGGGTAGGTAGTAATATACTTTTCTTTTGATGTGTACACTATAATATAATTTTATATATTTTCCCATTTTAGAGTCGAAATTTCACAGGTCTTTCTCGTTACAATAACGGTTTTGTTATGTCAGATAATGATATTGAATCTGTATCTTTTAAGTTTTGAGCAAATTAAGTAATTAGTCATCGTCAACCGCTCTCTATCAAAAGTTAAAGAATAGTCATTATTTTACTCTTACAGCATGCCCACTTGAATAACAACAAACTCTAACTACGTTCACTTGTATCTTATTTTATTATAACCTGGCTAATGCGTGCCCGATGTAGAAAGCATGATACTTAATTTGTAAACCGTGGCTAGTCGAAAGTACTAATATTTTTCCCATTTCCAGAGAAAATAGGAAAAGCAAATATGAGGGGCAGAGCTCGCAGTGCCAGAACTTCTCACAAACTTCTTATAACTTATAGCAAAGATTAACCGTATATGCACATGTAGATTCATCACTCCTTTTGAAAACAAAAAAAGTTATTGAAAATTCAGATTTAGACTTTTTCAGGTTCAGTGCTTCTATTTCTTATTGTTCTTCGTCAAAGCTCGTGTTATGGCTGTTATTGGGCTTTAGTCAACGAACACAGTTTACTTTTAACCGCGCAGTGGAAAAAAGGGCTGTACTCTTGTATAATAGAATACATTTGTAATGCCTTTAGCTGATTGCTGTGGGACATTAAGAAATACTATCTTCGTAAGTATTCGAGCTCTTTTGAAGCTACTAAGTATTTATTTTTAAAATTACTTCACTAGAAAGCTGATTCTGGGTACTGTTTTAGATACTAACTTGTATATTACAGTTAGTGACAAATTTCATGAACCGTAGATTTTTACCAGCTATTTTCATACGGATTTGACTGTCATCAACATCATACCAGATGCGACAGCGTTTTAATATCATCTAGTTCATTCTAAGAGAGACACCGAGCCACCACCGTTCCTTAACCCGAGCAATAACGTGTTACCCGGTTTTTTACTGAGTCAGAACGTTTATCGATGAGATATTATATATTAGAGAGACAATTTTTCCTCAACACGGAAAAATATACATTGAAAGTTATAAAATACTTGTTTGTGAAGTATCGCGGCATTTGTCTTTTCTAAAATGTTATTCTTTGCCTCTAGCATCCACTAGTTAGCGAGATGGTGCGAGGGAGGCAAAAACTGTTCCCCTAATTGATTGACGAGCACGAGATTAGTTGGCAGTTGTACAGATATGCAGTCCGGAACTGGTATCATAATATACAGATCTTTGTAACACTGGACCCATCGATAGTATTCAGTCTTTGCGCGGCTTCTGATTGAAACCTACTTCTTTTTTCATGAATAAAAAAGTAGGTCGGTAAAAAAAAGATTATTTTTTTCATGTAGAGTAGAGAAAATACCGCGAAAAACTAGTGTTAGCAATTGCAGAATTCGTATTAACATTTTATTTGGGTGAATGCGATTGTGTTTTTGGGTACGTTACACATACAACTATTTACTTTTACATAAACTGTTTAAAATTGTAGTTGGTACAAATATCGTAAAATAAAAGATTATTTTAATATTGCTAACAATATTAGCTGGTACATTTTAATCCGGCTTATGGCGACCACATCTCAGACGCGGAAAGCCTCTCTTTATGAAATTCCAGTCGGCTGTAGACTTGAAGTGTTTCAGTGACCACAAATAGTTAAGTACTTCTGTCTATTTCTATCTTTAACTAATGACAAAAGCAATAAATAACATTGTTCTAGATAAATGACGTAGTTTAGTTCTTTATATATTTATTTATTTAAATATTGTAGAACTTCTTCTTGTACATTTGCTTTGTTTTTAAGAAGGAAAGGAATACCTACAATTTTATAGTTTCGTCATGTTCGTCTGCCTAATCGCATGTTACCTACTTGTGTTTTACTCGGAAACTGCAAGATGTTTATAAAGTAAATTTTAAATTTGTAGGGCTAGTTATATCGCAGGCGTTGTAACCACCACATGCATATACCGGTACCTACATATATGTATATAACTGCGTATCGCGTAAACTCATAAGGAAGATGAAACCAAGAACATAAAGCTGTGATCACTAAACGTGCGCTTTTATAGCTTCTAGTGCTCGGCGACACCGTAGCCCTCCATATTCATACGTCGCTGCGAAAATGTGCAATTTATGCACGGCAACGTGAAAACAAATAGTACTAGAAAGAAAGAAAGAAAACGTTTATTGACATAAAAAAATTCAAAAACTAAACAGGATAAAAAAGTAGGTAGTACTAGTAGTAGTATTTAGTAGTTCGCGTTTGAAAATTCGTGAGTGCATGTCTGTCATCACCATTATACCAGCCCGAAGACATCCATTCCTGGACATAATGCCTTTGCCAAGGATCTCTGTGTTATTACAGCTAATGCTTTCCCATGATCTACCATATCATCTATAAATCTTGCCATAGGATCACCAATATATAGCGACGACGTGGTTGGCTAACTTGGTAGTGACCCTGCCTGCGAAGCAAGCGTCCCGGGTTCGAATCCTGGTAAGGGCATTATATTTGTGTGATGAGCACGAATATTTGTTCCTGAGTCATGAATATTTCTATCTATTTAAGAATGTATTTCTCTATATAAGTATGTATATCGTTATCTAGCCTACCCATAACACAAGCCTTACTAGCGCTTAGGTACTTTGGGACTAGGTCAATTTGTGTGAATTGTTCCCTAATATTTATTATTTATTATTATATAGTTTCCCGTTGTTCAGAGTCTTCATGGAAGAAATGAAAACCACAAAAATATTTTTGGGAAAACTCGCGGAAATTTTGCAAATTCCCATGGGAATACTTTTCATATTAGAAACGCGGCATTGGAAAATAGATTTTTTTTTGTCGCGAATTGCATTTCAATCAGTTCTTTTCTTTACTTTCCCGTTCATGAAGATTGGCTATAGGCTGACGGGTTTTTGGCTTTTTTAATCGTTGTTATTTCAGTTGATTTTGTATTTTACTGTGAACTAAATAAAACTATGGTCAAATGTAAGTTGATTAATCTACACGCGGCTTTAGCCATGACGGTGCACTGTCGTGCATGCGTTATCACGAATCAAGGGATGTGGGAGCTAATGTCCGATGAATTGTCATCTATAGATAGAGGAAATATAGTTTCATCTAAAGATAGAGCTTGGATGACGATGTATTATTATATCTTCAAGAAGAGTGGGTTATGTCTTGTTTCAATGAGAATGAAGTAGGAATTTGCTGTTTAACTCGTTCACTTGTTAAAAACCTTTTGGAGATTAACGCAATTACTGCTACGAAAAAGAAAAAATAACAGAAAAAAGTAAAAGTGTTCTGCTTGTCAATGTAAAATACTATCGTTTTTTTATAATTTAAAGTAAAGTTGTAAAGTTTAAGAAACAGAGCATCTAGTGTAAGTATGTGATACAAAAGGAGTCTCGAACGCATTCGCGTACCTAAGTATCTCAATTAGTATGAATACATTGATAACGCCACAAGCAGCACGTAACAGCAACATATTAATATTATAGTTATATGACACTACAATGTAACGAGACAAAAAATAAACTAAGCCCTAAGAAATACCCGACTGACGAAATTTTAGCAGCGAAAGAACCGTGACTTACGTTGAAAAAAGGAAAATTGCAGATGTATTAAAAACACGGGGACATACAATAGTGAAGGACTAATAAGAAACACAAAAGCATATTGAAAATTATGACACATTCAAGCAAAGCTATCAAAATGCCTGCCACGAGTACACAGACAGCCCCCATCGAGGGATTGTCATAGCCATCGTAAAAGTGCACCCGGTGTCCCGCAATAAACAGAATATCAATCCTGACAAAACAGATGTGTCATATTAAAAAAAGACTGGCTGTATCTAAAGTTATATCGTAGGCCGTAAGTATAATAATACTCTGTGGCCATACAGAATCACATAATATATTGCATAGGTACATAATATGAGAACCATTTTTTTTGTCGCGGAGTATAAAGTAAAGTTTATTTTTTGGAATACTTATTGATATAATAAGGATTCAATATAACCAATAACATTTTACAACATTTTACTTAACAATTTTATTTCGTTTTTAAAACTACACTTGTCAATGCATGTTGCTCTTTCTCCCTCTTACATTTGCATCACTTTCATATACTGTCTTTGGATTAGCTACAGTTCAATATATTTTTCAGACGAAAAGAACTTCACATTGGTCTCGTGGGCGTAGATAGCAATCAAGTCAGAAATTCACAAAAACAATGCACAGTAAATCTACAATTTCATTTTGTTCTACAAAAATTTGGCCAACCTACAACCCTTATTTAATTATTTATATTTATCATATTTATTCCAGTTTAATCCAGTGTTTATAAAAGTCTGTCCCGTCTGTCTGCCTTAGTCTGAAGCTGTGTGACCAGCGGGAGCATTAATTCAATCATCGCTTTCATTACGCCGTAAAACCAGATCGTAAAACAGCACTTTCCACTAGATATGGATTCCTCATATTCGGTTTTTTCATGTCCGTGCTCCGTAATAAAAGAAATCACTTATAAAATGCAGTCGCGGGACAACGGAGGGTGATTTCTTATGTTTGAGACACACTGTTGGTGCGTCAGAAATATCTGTGCTGAACGTAACATCCTATAAAGTTCTATTTATGCTACAAAAAAAACCGTAACAAAGGCAATTTTTGTTGCCTTGTAGGAGAAGAAAAGGTTATAAAAAGAATATATTAAATGAAAGCAAAATAAATAGCTAATCCAAGACAAAAAAAATATTGGTAATTAAAGTAGGTAATTTTTTTAAATGTTAAAAGTTGTCAGTAGCAATTAGGTTCGTCGTTAATGACTCTTTCGGATTATGTTTTTAGTTTAACTAGGTAAACACTTTTGACAGCCTCGGTACTAATACCTACATAAATGCACCGCAAGAATCCTGTCACAGATGAATTTTCCCGATACGAAATTGACTTAATCACTGAAAACAACCAGAAGATACAAATTAAATTATTAAGGAAACACTTCATCACATCTTTTTACGGGGATATACGGGATGGAATTCTTGGAGAGTTCTGTGTGTAGCCTAACACGAGGGTGGAAACAACAGAGCAAGCAGTGAATAAAAATCTGGATGCAAACTCCAGGGGGCGTTCAATCCAGGTTGGCGGCCTATGGAAGATTAATACTTTACTTCCTTTGTGTTTGCTAACAAATAACTTAGGGGACGCTCAAAAATTGCCCTTGAAAGGCATTAGATGATTCTTGAAGCATTATTGCTTGGGATTATATGAAAGTAATTTTTCGAGTACTGAGTGCGTGCCGTAGCACATTTTGATGGATGGTGGACGCAAGTGGAGTATTTGAATGAAAAAAAAACTAAAGCAGAAACACAGAATGATTTGAAGTCATTAAAGTTACGTTAATATGTACTTGAATGGGTTAATATACACACCACCACCAGGGTGCACCAGGTGCCGTGAGTACATTGTGCTTAAAAAATCAAAATTAAAACTATATTTAGTTTATGGACAGTAAAGAGTTGTACATACAATCTACTGGTGTAAACATTCTTAAATATTAATAACACCTACGAATCAGGCAGAAACGTCAGTTTCACGTTTCGTAATCCTAGTAGGTATTAAACTCATGTCAATCGCTGGAGCGATTATAATCGCAGCCACTATCCCTGAATTGAGCACAGAAATCCTGTTGCTCAGTGTCATTGCCATGTGAATTATTAACCATCCACTTTGTATAATTTATTATAGAGACGTCTCTAGTCTTATTAATAGACACTCTGAGTCATTAGCGACATCCACAGCACTTAATGTACCTGCGGTGATACTGTGATTAGAAGCACGTGTCTTAACATATATGTAGTAAACTGCAAACCCTTCATTCATATTTTAACATTTCTCGCAAATAATTATAGAATCACCGTATTTAGTTGCTTTGAGATCTTTGCGTGTTGGCGTTGTAACACAACGTAAATTTTAAAAGGCTGAACTTTTGCCGAATGCAAAAACGCAATAGTCAATTGCATACCCACAACAATACCTCATCGATAACTGATGGGCATAATAAAATTTTGCAATTCGATGCCCAAATTTTGTATCAATCAATTTCGGCGTTCCCTACGCGTTGTATTTGTAAGCTGATTGTCTTCGCAATGCATTTTAAAATGTTAATGCGTGGGTTCGTGTCGGGAAACAATTATTATTATGGCTTACGGTATGATTGCCAGGAATGCATTTTAAAAGGGCCATATTGGACAATGGAATGTTTGCTGCTTTATTATCTTTTCACAAAACAGCATTTGGGAAAACTTTATTTTCCGTGTACTTTATATGTTAACTTTTTGCAAGAGTTTTGAAACTAACCTTACCTTAATCTCCGCCAAGACGAAAAAAAGGAAGGCGGGTCACTATCTGCCTTTTCTCGAGCAGTTTCGTTGTATATTTCTTACGCATTTGTATTGATTGACAGAAAATAAAGAGTTATGAAATGATGGGTTGAAATAACGCACTTGTCAAAATGTTGTTTAGTGAAATGGTTGGATCTAATATTTTCTACTTTGTTCGGGTTTTTAGGTTTCGTGATATTTATGTTTAATCAATTAACGCAGACGACGTCTAGAGCAATTAGGTCCTACTTTTGATCACAATAGGTATAATATAGGTATGTAGCTACTAAATGGTTGAAACTTCTAGGTATAGAAGGTTTCTGGTCATGTTCCACTATTACAATTTTTGTACGGCTAACGTTAAATTTGTAGATTTAGTAAAAACTTCTATGTTAGTTGGTGTAAAATTTTCACTCATTCCACTTCATTTCATGTAACGGATGAAAATGTTTACAGGTAGCTAAAGTAAATAAATCTGGTTTGTACAAATTATTTTTCTCTTTGAACTCGTGAAAATGCGGTAAGTCGAAAAATTTTAATAAACATCAAAGGTAGTAATTTCGTAATAACAAGCGGTTCTCTAATCCCGACAGAGTTTTTGTTAGGAGTACAAAGAAATTGTAAGAGATAGGAGCTTTTTGCAGTGATGAGTCCTGGTTTCGCCGGGAAGTTGTTTAATTTTTAACGTTGGGAATGTCGTCACGTCTTCGCCCCTTCACTTGAAGTAATAATATTTTCCAGATCTTTGCAGGATGATTTTAAGTATTCAATATTCAGTGCAGTCACCTTGGAGCTGCAGAATTCGTTTATTTTTATGCACCTAGCGATAGTTCTTATGTATCTCAGGGTGACTTTTAATTTAAGGCACCTATAGCCAACGCGTTTCAGTGCATTTAAAATGGTTGTTTTGTTGGACGGTCACATGCCTGTTTTAGTGACAGTCTAGAATTTAAATGCATGTAGCAAATAAGAAGTTGCTTCGCACCTCACAAATTAAATATCTAAACGACACTGAAAATTAAACACAGAAAATTTCGAAAAGCAAAGCTGTGGCTGGGAATCGAACCCGGATCCTCATCATTCCGTGATGCGTGCTATACTGCTACACCACCTATGCCTTCGATTTTTTATAGCTGCACCAACTGTCACGTTACCTCGTTACTATGCGACTTTTTGTCGCTAAGCGTCATCTGCTTGAATAGTAGTTACCTCACAAGTTAAAAATGTTCTTTCTTTCAGACTTCAACGATTTAATTAAATATTTGCCCTTCATCACAATTTTACGTTTCCTTTTACACCATCAATCTTGCTTCAGACGAGTGCATTTTCGCACGTTACATGTTAATGCATTTATCGCGTGACCTGAGACTAAGCTTCCAGTAGGTAATTAACGCAGCGTAATGGCTACGATGGAAAATTACAATCTATAGTTTTTGCATCTTCAGTTGTGGAACGTCAGCAGAGGGCTGAAGGAAAAGCACGTGTTCCTGCTCCCGTCAGAAAAGTTTTACGTTTGGAGAAATTGATCTACCGGAGACGGCATACGCTCTATTCCGAAAGGAAAAATCTATCTCTCTCGACAGGGGGCGAAGCAGACTATCTCTGAATGACAGAACTTGTGCACTTCTCAAACACAGACTTTATGCCTACTAAATCGTCGTTTCGCTTCGGTGGTTCAAGAGCTATTGCATAGATAACAGCTCTCAAAACGACCGGCATTCTTTCTTGCGGTTGATGTTGTAATCTTGACAGTGTAAATATTAAGCACTAGCTTCTGCCCGCGACTTTGTCCGCGTAGAATTAGACCTAAGAACTGATTTTGAGAGTATATATTCTGCAATAATTGTTTACGTTGCGATTCTAGGCATATTTATCGCTATCCCGCGGGAACTATTACTAATTTTCAGGGATAAAAGTAGCCTATGTTTCAATCGAGGGTACCAGCTATCTCGGTTCCAAATTTTATCCTAATCTGTCCAGTCGTTTCAGCGTGTAGAAGGCACAAACACACTCACTCACATCGTCACAAACTTTCGCATTTATAATATTAGTAGGATTGACATCACTTCACATGCATGCATACACACTAAAGCCGAGTGCTCATTGCGAGCTGTAACCATAACTGTTACAGTAACCAAGAACCGGAGCGTGGACGTGGCGTTTCACTCGCGGCAGGATCGCGAGCCATGACCACACGGTTTTGGTTACATATGGGTACCCGGCTTAACATTATAGCTAGTATATAGTATATATGTTTTTATAGTTTGTGTCAGAAACTATTTGTTTTTTCAGTTTTGAACAGTATGATAGAGACGAGTATCAATCCACCTGCTTCTAAATTCCTAATTACCCGCTCGTTCAGGCTACGTCTTCGAGTTGTTTGTTTCGGAAAAGATTAAATCGTACCAGATTGAATACACTGCTAAGATTTCAATTTCAAGGATTGCTCAATTTTTAAACGATCTATATTTCAAGGTTTTATACAGAAGTAATCATGGTGTGACGCATAGTTGCACGCACTCGCATTTGCTACCATTTTTTTAATCCTATGTCGCTTGACATAAATGGTGAATGCGACCAAGATACTATTTTTCCTGGCACCACAAATAAAGAAATAAAAGAGTACAAGAGCACTAACTGTTGCTCACAGCGTCGTCCGTAACATTAAAGCAAATACATACGTAAATAAATAATAGTTCAGTTTACTTCGGAAAAATGGAAAATCCTCACGTTGAGCAGAAGCAGACTAAGATATCACCACTTGTGAACAATTAATACAATACAATACAAATATTATTGAATACCGCAAATCAGTACAATAAAATTACAGAAACAAACAACAAGGTAGACAATAGGCGCTCTTAACTAATGTAATCTAATCTGTTTAATAATCTTAAATAATTTACTTAATTTTTAGGTCTGTTATTCTTTGTCCCTTATGTGCAAGTTAAGTATGCGTCCTAATACTAGTACCTGTCTACTTTGTAGTATTATAGTTAGAGCTGTTAGCTTCTGAATTTATGTGACCGAGATTTATTAGTTTCTGAATAAACAAAAGAACAAACGAAAAGTAATGGTAATGTGAACTGTCTATGAAATTAATAGTCTATGTACTTGTCTAGAGCAAGTTCCCAAATATTGACACACGGGACCCTCCAGATGTAAGTGTAAATTGTCTGATATTGAGACAAGACCTCTTTGAACATGTTCTGGATTAGGGGCGAAGTGGATGTTACATTTTTATGATTCAAGTGGGTAAAATTATCTTATCATGCTTCGGAATTTATGTGAACCGACATTTAATAGTATCTGAATAAACAAAAGAATAAACGTAACTTAAAATAAGTCCTAGTACTGATGAGCTGAAAAATTAAATAATTTAATTGCTATTCCTGTAATAGTAGTTTTTTTTACATAAAATAGGCTTACGTTTGACTTCAAACTCGCTTGATGGAAGGCGAAAACGAGGCCTAAGATGGTATGGATGGTGATGTTTTGGTTTTCCATTTTGTAACGGTAACTATAATTTTATAACTATTTTTCTTTTTCGATTTATACCCACAGTTTTTAAACAATTTAGCATTTTCTGTAATAGAATTCAGCAAGTTAGCTATTATTCTTTCTGAGATATTGCCTTCTTTTGGACGGGCGCCCGATTTATAGGTAACCATTTGGAAAAATTACTACCTATGTATTTAAAAGGCAAAGTTAAATTTTCACGTTGTCTTACGACCTATTGACAGTTTTACTTGCCTTTAACCATTAAAAGTCCTTTTTTTAATTTAAGTCTGTATTAATGAAAACGACGAGGAGAAATAGCGTTGTATGAATTGTCATAAAACCAAAGAATAATAGCTTTTCTTGAAGGTGCAGTCATTTGGGCTTTACAAATTAAAAAAGTCGTCTACATACAAACACTTTGTCTAAAAAAATAATCCGAAATACGTCACCAGGGTTCAATTCATTGAACACTTCTCTCAACGGCTACATTTCAAAAACTGTCGCTTTTTGCATCTGAAAACAAAACTCGTTCGTATAAGGTTTGAAATGTAGGTAGGTACCTAATAAGTAACTGTATTTGGAATGTGGCCCTTTTGCCTTAAATTAACGACTTTTGCAAGCATTTTTATATAATATTGTAATTTCGGATTTAGAATTGTCATCCCTTTGACGCCGTACACTTTGAACATCGACCAATGCATGGACACATTTTGTCAACCAAAGTTAAAAAGTCCCGAAAGTCATTTAAGCACTGTTTCGACAAACTAACCCAACCATCGACTGAAATAGTTCAGAAAAATCCAAAACATTTTGTTTAATAGAAGATCAAACTTGAGAAAGAAAATAAATCCGCAGGCGTAAAACGTAAAGGTAAACTCACGAAATAAATACAATTTCGAGGCAACTAAGAAAAGTTGGAGTCAGTTCGAGTAGTTATTAGAAATTTTATGATCTCGTACGGTACACGGTCGATTTAAGACAGAGCTTCCTTTATGTTTCGAGTGGAGTTCGACCACTCGTGGGAATTATCGCAACCGAGCTCCTACTATTCGATGCCGTTGAGAAATTCAAGCGGGAAAATTTTTCAAAAATTATAGCAACTTATCATGGCCATACCGTTGCTAGATATTAGGTACTCGATATGCGCTTAGTCTAGCTAGAACTATGAGCACCATTAAACCTTCCCCTTCGCCGCTAAATATTTGAACCTAGGTATTAATACATCGTAAACAAAAATGGCTAGAAGTATGTAGGTTACAGGTTCCGGGATTTTCATTCCGACACAAAAGGATGTGTCGTGTTCGATATTTCTTATAAGGATACGCTCTTTTAATATGTTAGTGTTTAACATAATTGTAGTTATATTTTGACATTATTTCAACTACAAAACTTTTGACCGGATTTTAAGTTACCTAAATATAAAGAGTTAAATTTAAATATAAAAATAAACAAGTACAGTTGGAAAATTTGAATTGCATCACTCTTACTTTTTGGTAGTAAATGTAAAATAGCGCAAGTGGAAAGTCATATATTAAACTTTATTTCAAGAAGATTCCAACCGTGGTACAGCTTTTTTGGTTCTTCATAAGTATAGGCAAGCTCAAATTCTACTTCCCTTTCATTTAAAAAGTTGAATCTGTCCATTACATGGTGGTAAGCGCCGTAGCAAAAATCACTTTAGCATGAGTAGGTACTAAACTTCAAATCAAATCAAATTTCCAGCGCTGCCCTGATGTGAACTGAAGTTACGTGAAAGACGGTTGTAAAGCGGTTCAGAATGGGCAGCCCTGCTCGATATTTACTTTTGTGCTCCGGTTTCAAGCTGTATTTGCTGTGCCTTGGTCTAGTTTCAATTAAATCGTGTTTACGCGTGCCCAGCAATGTCGATGGCTTAGCTGATACATCGGGCGGTTTTACCACCTGAGGTGCTGGTAATCTTTTGAAATTACAAAGATATTTTTTTAATTACTAGCTGTTCTTTTTTCGAAATATTGTTTCATAATATAAAAACCTTGCCTTAACAAGAACGAACACAACAAGATATACAGACATCAGTCAACTTAACCGAGGCCTGAAACTGTTTGCAAGACTACCAGCAACTCGAAACTCACAACCTCTTTGTTAAACGCTAAGCACGGACAGTCGGCAATCTAAATCGCAGAGAAAAATATCTCGGGGCGGAGCCGGGTATCAAAGTAGGGTTCCACGAGATGTTGTAGATAGACTCTTTGCCAGCATTGAGCGCCCAGTTAGCATTCAAAAAGACGCCGCGGGCGAAGGCGCGATAAAATCGTCGCTGAGTGCGCCGCGGACGCGGACTAAGGGCCGGTAGGGTAGAGAGCTTAGCTAGGTCTATGTATACCGAAAGCCACTGTCAAATGGACAGTTCTGCTTTTCGTTTAAGTTGTATTCAGTCTCTAGAGTACTTGTCATATTGTCATGATGTTTGCAAGGTATCTTAAAAGAAATCTGGAATATTTCAGGTGGTCGGGTTAGACTGAACGAACTCATGTAAAAGTTTTTTATCCCCCGTTAGCGTTCTACCTAGGGAATGCAATCCCGACTCGAGATTGCAAATTCGAGATCCCACGGGATTAGAAATATCAATCCCGCGGGATCCCGGAATTTTCGGGATCCCGTCTAGTTAAAAAAAAATGTTAAATTCGGATGACTGAAAAAGCTAATAACTGCTTGTTTGTGTAGAAAATAAAGACCTTTATTCTTTAATCTTGCCAACTAAATAATTATCAGGTTTTAAGGAAATTAACATAGGTAAATTAGGTAATCAAAACAATAAGCATATTTCAAGGGAATGAGGAAGTAGTTACCTACGAGTGATTTTGAAAATTACTCCTTAAAAAACAAAAGGTATTAATAGTGTCATCTGCTAAACGGCATCTAATGTCCGTTGCAATGTACCCCGCTGCTGAGAATGCCCTCTCCGACTCAACACTGGTTGGCAACAGCGTGGCGAAGTAATTATATGCAAACTGCAAAAATTGCCTCTTTGTTCCTCCACACTCAAATAAATCCATTTCTTTTTTATGGTAGACTCTAATTTGTCTAAGCTTGTGGACGTGGATATACGTACAAAAGGACTTTTAGACCACTGCCGCCCAATCCCGTCAATCTCGAACGGGATCTCGTCATATGATGCGTCGGGATTGATCCCGAAAAATTATACGAGATCTCGCGAGATCGGGATCCCGCGGGATCGGGATTGCATTCCCTAGTTCTACCACATTTTGAAAATCGACCAAGGTACGGAAAAAATTGTGAACCACAATAAGTTACAATCGCGAACACATGGCCAGTGAGACTTATCCATAATCAACGAGTAGGTACTTAATCATAAGTAATACGTTTAATATCCGACGTTTGTACTGCGTGAAGATTCCGTTGTAGTCCTCAATTTATCCTTGTAATATATTGTTAATTTCCGTAGGCTGTCACACCTGACCTACTACTTCCCACAGCTTTTTCTGTGTTATCCAGGGCACCGGCTCACCTATTTCAGTCAGCGTTCGCCGCTTTGCTAGGCCGTGTGTCGCTACATGACTATTCATCTGACACTCATACATCGCAAGTCGTCAGAAACGCACGACCTGATGCTCAAGTGAGACACAGCTAGTGTATGAGATTATGGTTTATGTGAGAATTAAAAAGATTATTAGTGTAGAGATTTGCCTTAACGTTTTAAAAGATTATCTATATGGTAACGATTTGATTTGAATTGGCAATAAAAAACAAACACTATGGTTATTCACGAAGCAAAACAAAAAAGAACAACCGTTTGTATCTTTATTACAGGTCCCACTACTGCTGGGTAGAGCGTAGTGTCTTAAAACGAAATGGGCTTGAGTCGGCGTAGGTTTTCAAAAGTTGAAGTAGACGCAGACATGCGCACGAGGTCATGGATGCACTCGCATTGTTTTGTTTCTTGTTTTCTTCTTCTTTTTTTGTATGTTTGAGGTACTTGCTGATCCATAATCCATAATCTCTTCACCGACTGTCAAATTCAAAGTTTCCTACTTTACTACCTACCAAGAAAAACATTATAATAATTATAGTTGTTAATGATAACTGATAACACGTACGTTCGTATAAGGTTGAAGGTTTTTGGTTCGACTTTCGTAACAAGACACTAAAAATTGTTACCATTAATGAAAGTGAAAAAATGATAACAGGTAAAGGCCATTTGCGTAAACTGCCGCCGTCTATCTAGACCGACATTTTGTTGTCATCGCCATCGTAAGCTATCAGCGTCAACCTATAGAAAATTTATCGAACAGTAACAATACTCCTCTCTTGTACAGAAAGAACAGTTACATTTTATTCAGCGTTTCAGCAACTTTGTTTGTTTTGTGGAGTTTTTGTTACACCTTTCAAAATGCGCGATAAACATGGGCTTTGTTTTGGTGCCGTCGACTGTTATCGCATAATATGGACGTTCTATGGTTTGATTGAGCGCGTAGAAAAAATATTTTTGGTGTGTTTGAAGTCTGTAAAGTTTTGAATATAACACGGGCTGTAGGCTGTAACTGTATCTATCAAATGTAATGCTTAAGTAAGTAAGTTTTTTTTTGTATAAGAGTCATGGAATGATGAGAATAATTACACATAAACGGATAACTCACGTATAAAAAGTCGAGTGGCTCGTGATTTCGTACTCGACTTTTTATACGTGAGTTATCCGTTTATGTGTAATTATGATTACGTCTCACGGTAGTTTCATGTTGAAAATGACGAGAATAGTTTGAAATGGTATCTGTCTGAACCATATTGCCAAAACAGATGTCTAGAATGTATGACATTGTAAGTTCCTGAAGTCAGAAGTAAGCTTGACTTGTAATCGGATAGAGTCAAACTATAAGAAGGTTAAGGTTTCACAGATTTAAAATTTTCCTTACAGGTAAAATCATCGACACCGAAAATGGACCGCAACGGTTATTTTTTCTACGTCGCATCGACGGCAAAAAAGAAGAAAATAAGTTTGATGCAGCCAAAGCCTCCTCGAGTGGCCTTCGTCGACAAACGCCGTCCCGGGGTGGCAGAAAGGATAGAATGCGAGCCAGTGAGGGCAGTCAGTGTGGCTCCAACCGCCACTGAGAATAGACGTGTAGACCCCATGACGCAGCGAGGCCCGTCGCCCGCGCCACGCGCGCGACTGTACACGCAACTTGAAAGTTACCAGCCGAGGTATCATACTATACGTGAGAGCAGTGATAAGAGAGTGGACAGTGAGTGCCGGAGGAGGAAAAAGGACCAAAGGATTACTGGACAACCCCAGGCTGTTTTAAGGTGAGTGCGTAATGTAAACAAGGCTCTACGTGTTTTTGTGGAGTAAAACTGTTGTCTTTTTTTTTGTTTTTAACAACAACAGCAACATTCAACTGTTAGGCAATGATGAATAAAACTGAATTAAACTAAGAAGAACACAACAATAACAGATCATTTTTATTTTATAAGTGCTGTTTATCACGAGTTTTGCTATAAAGTGACGTATATTGCACCTGCTTTGAACTAAAATATACACGGAGGTACACCCTATGTAGCATCATATAAGCATTGTTTCAGTCATATTACTAATTAAAGTCCTGGTTGTGCTTGCAAATTTGTTAAACGGTTAATTTTAGGAATACATAATCAAATTAATTAGGTAACCGTCCATGATTTCAGATAAACAATGAATATTGATAGATTCAAATGTCGCTAAAGCTTAACTGGGGCTGGGAGTGATGAATAAACGCACGCGTTTAATTTGGCACCATCGGTGGATGTTTTATGTAGAGATCGTGGCTGGTATTGTGCATAACAACAAATAACACGGATTAGTATGGAAAGTTTATTTTTATAATGTTGACACCGAAGAAAAATAACATTCAAAATAATTGCCTCAACCGATCTTTCACGAGATTAACAAACAAGTGCGTGCCTCGTTATTCAAGTAACCTTTTCAAATAATTGTCGTCGGCGGCTCGCCTGTCAAAATTATAATGCGCGGTGCATATTTCTGATTAATTATTTCCAACAATCGCTCTTCTTTGCCGGTTGACATTTGACGATTTACGTTGATGATTTTGTTGTAGCATCGATCGATCTTTCTGTCAAACAATTTTGTTATGATGCATAAAACAATTTAAAAAAGCTATTATTTAGATTAAGATTTTATTCATTCTTCTATTAATTGAAAAGAAAATTGCTATCCTTAGTATTTATTATTTACCTTCGTTATCTACATTCAGAAAATAATAAATATTAAATCCATTTTAAACTAAAAATTACCAAAGGTGCTGTATAACATTAACGAGCTTGCCTACTTTACTTTTCGTACTCCCTTATGCAACTGACAAACGTCAACTAATAATACGAACAATTTTCAAAGCATATTGTTATTTATAATAGACTAACAGCGAATAATTCCTTTCAGTTCGCCCTTTTATGGTCAACCTTCAATCAGATAGCTGTGGACCTTCAATTATTCAGTAATAACGGGTACCGTAATTGCAATCTCATATGACATGGGATCAGATTCCATGTGGAGCCGCGGTTTATTATAATCCTCTTTACCATAAAGGGGGGGGCTAGCAATGAAAGCCTTGTTTGTAGTGATCGCGGTTGGACGTGAAATGGATATGAAATATTGAGATGTAATGCGCTCAAAAACTAAATGAAGAATATATATTTCAACTTCTACGTCTAGAGTCTAGCCTAAGTACATTATACGACTAGCGACTACAGCATGATCGAAAACGTGTATTCCAGGGATGATAAGTAGATAAGTATGATAATGCTTTAAATGAACACATCCCAAATGAACGTGATTCTTACAAAGATAACATTTCTTAACTAACATATAGAAAAAAATACATCTCTTTCGCTAACATACCGTAATGGAGATAAGGGTTGTGGTGATGGAGCTGCAAAATGAAATGAAAACAGTCGGGGGATTGACGGGATTGGACGCATTAAATTCCTCTCGGTTTGGGATTTTCGTACGTTTTTAGTGTTGTTATTTCTGTTTACAAATAGTATGTAATTTCTGTTTTTTACCCAACTAAGGAAGGATTTTCTATGATCTTAGTAGATTTAAAAACTGATTCTCACTTCGGTCTATTTTGATTTCAAAGTTTATCTCTAAGCTTATTGAACCATTAAAAAAAACAAAGTTATTCTTACTGGTGATCTTTTAGGTTGATAATTTCAATATGACTGTTGTATTAGGGCATTAAGTCCACTCACCCTTTCCCTCGAATTATACAACTTCGATGGCAGTTCTGCTCAGAATAACGAACACTATTGATTTTAGTATAAGGCAAAAGTCGAATAAATCGAGAAAAACGATGAGTATGGATTTATTTTCAGAAAAAATCCCATTAATTAAATTAAAGTAATAACATTTATGATAATATTGCTGACGCTTAAATCCAAAGAAGTAGTTAATTAATGCAATGCTTATGCATTAAGAAAATAGTCAGAGAACAATTTTTATTGAGCCCAATAGATAATGCGTGGTTTTAGATCTTAAAATTTTAGAATGCTTGCATAAGTATTTTAACATGATTTTTAACATAAAAATACTCGATCAATATAAACTTATTACGACACCAGCTATCCAAATTTGTGCCATAAAAAGCTCTTATAATTATTTTTGCACAGCTTTCACTCGAAATTCTCTCGTCAAAAGATTTCCTTAACAAGAGTTCATGAGAAGTTTTCGAGTTTAATGAGACCGCGTGGGTGTGTCGATAAGGGATTGTGTCGATTGTATGGAGAATATTATTACATGTATTGCTAGTAAAACATCAAGGGCATTATCAGGACAGTCGAAACATTTAATAATGTACGTCTTGGATTGTTCCTCATCGATAGTCTTCTATTACCTAACGATGTATATATAGTAAACCATTTCAAGAGAAATGTTTTAAAAATCGTTTTTCGTATTCATTAAATTCTAATACGGTGTAAAAATGTTACACAATAAAATATGTTTTTTTTCTGTTTTGGTTGTTATTTGTGGTGTTCAATAAAGAGTTATTGTATTGTATTGTATGGCATTCTTTATTTGACTTTTAAAACTATACGTAGCGCAGCGGTCCGAATTGTACCTTATTCTCGAGAGCGTTAGAAGTGGATACCTACAGTTTTGGAGATATCTTAAATCTCAACTGCTCAGCGACCGTTGTGACGATAGTAACTATTTTCACTCATTTATACTACGGAACCCGGCACTTAAATGGTATAGGTTTTTCATACACGAAGTTTGTGATCAGTCGCTGGCTGTCCTTTCGACAGATGTCTTTTGTACCGCGTTCTTATTTATTTTCAAAGATTTTCCTTGAAATCAGAGATGTTTTTATACGACAGAGTGATGAGGTCAACATACTCTAGATATATATCGGTAATTATATGAAGGCAATCAACTCGTTAATTCGTCGCTTAGTTGGTTGCCTGGTACCCAGTACGTATTTTATGCTAGGTAAACAGACCAAAAAAAGTAAAGACATAATTATTCGGACATCGTGCGCGTGTGCGTAAGTAACTAAACAAGTTTGCGTGGCGAACTTGGTTGCACGTGTGTGCGCGCAATTGTGGTCAATCGACGAGGCGCTAGTTGTAACTTTTGTTTTCTTTTACCCGGTTTGTAAATGTATGCAAAACAATCTAAAGTATTACTATTGCAATTGAAAAAATATGGGAAACATATTAAGCAAATAATTATTGGGATAATAAACAGATACTTTCATTTACAATGAGAAACAATTAAGCAAGCTGCTTAAATTCATATATTGATAAACAAAAATGCGTTGATATGCCAGCGGTAATACCCAAAATGTAAGAGCACCGGATAAATTTTTGGTACAAAATTAAGTGTCATAACCACTTCGACTGCTGATTTATCGCCAAAAAAAGGTTTTCACATAGCGCCGTAAATTGTTTGTAATCGGGGCACCGATTTATGAAGTCACTGCGAGAGGTCACTTTACATAATTCGAGGCATCAAGGACATAATTTGACTTCGGTTCGTTATAAATTTCCCGTAATAATACGCTCCTCAGTTCTTGAGGAAATTTTATGATTGAAGATTTTGAGAAACTTTAAGATGAGTGAGGAAGTTTTGAATTTCGTTATTGGGTAACGTGCGCAAGGTTGCAATCGCTATTGCTAAACTAACGAAACTAAAGAAGTTTTCACTTCAAAAATATGTTTTAAAGTAAAACTAGAAACGCTATGTCCTGTTTTTTAATATACATATAGTAGGCATGCCTTTAACCAGATTGGTATCTAAAGGTACCTAAGCAAAGATGTAACCTAAGATTATTATGAAAGTTGCTGATGACAGCATAAAAGCACCGAACTAAATCGATATTCACAATTTAGTGGCGTTTTGTATTAAAAGTCTTGCCATATTTTTTTATAAAGCCCTTAAGAATTTATGAAAGTAGCGTCTGGAGGTTAATAAAGTACAGAGTCTGTTGAAAAATATGTCATCTTTAATATCGCTACTTAATAATCTGTTGATTTATATTTTATGGCCATAAATATTTTAATGTTTTGGAGTATCGTCGTAACGGTTATTAAATTTACAATCAGCTTAATTTTATGATTTTAAAATGTATGAATATTATGACTGAAGTAAAATATAACGCTTATATGCAACACTAGCTTGCGCCTGTGGCTTTGTTTCCTTTGAAGAACTTCCTTTATCGTGAGAATTTCGTTTGACTAAGTGCTAACAATTTAACCAGTGAAGATTAACTATTTTTTTCACTACTTCAAAAACGCCTCGCCCTTTTCTCCTTCCTCAATTCGATTGTATATTTTCCCTCATTAAACGTTAAAGAAAGATTAAAGTTAAATTAAATTAATCAAGTATTGAAGTACAATTAGTATCAATCGGAATCGGAATTCAACTAACCTTACCAAGAACAACACGGCATCAAAAGTTATTAATTAACATCAAAAATGAAGGTAGCCCTTGACGAAATACCGACATAATAAATAGATAATCCGGCGGGCTTATAAAGTAATTAAAAAGTTAAATTGAATAAGGTCCCGCGTGTTTCACTTTATTTTGTATAGCTCCGGTATTTCATTACAATACAGCACAGTCATTGGGAAACGTTTGGGCAGAGGGACAATGATCGAGCGCCGGGATTATTGGCAAAACTATTATATCAGAGAGCCTTTTCCTTATTGTTTAAGTATTAGGGAGATTAATTTTTTGTTTCTAATACATTAATAATGTGACCCACGAATATCCCATGGGTACGAGCTGTCTGTCGCATGCCATGATCGGTGTACCTACGTGACATGAGGTCAGCGAGCTGGACTATCGAACTAATTGTTTGCTAATACATGGTACACGATCTCACATCTTTGAAGTCCTTTATTAAGGATGAGTTTAATCAATTATGTAACCTATCACTCCAAGCAAACGATAAAAAGTAGAAGGTCGGTCGAGAAAGAGATCTCCTCAGTCGTTCAAATCGGAGCACAGGATAGCTACGCGTAGAAGTCCCTACTTCGAGCTCTTTATACGTACTACTGAGGGACTAAATGATATCATAATCAATATCACTCGTGAAATAAACAGTCAAGCTAAACACTGCCATCTTTGTAACAAAGATCTTCTATACTATACGTAATCAACCCCGATACAGAGCTATTGACATGTCAATTGACATGTACTAGGCTTCAATGCAAGATCGGTAATTAATTAATTAGGTTTCCATTCACCTAACCGTGTCGGTCATTGATTGATGTCGTTATGTACTGACTGGTTATATATGACGTTTGCAGGCGAAGGATGTTTACACTACATTCGGGAAAATTAAAGCCATGTAGAGAGCCATGAAATAAAAAACGTAGTCGCGTGCTTCTTTGATACTCTCTTCTACGTTTCACAAGTTCTAGCGTTTGATTTTTTTTTGAAATCGCGGGAATGCAACCGATAGCAAGTGAGATGTGACTTAATTATAACTTCATGTATATTTTGGGTATATAGTTAGTAGTGAAACAAAAGGATCTATCCTTTTCGAATAGTAAACATATTGGTGTAGTACTTTTAGCTACATCCAAGTGTCTTGAAATCTATAATGTGTACAGAACTCCAAACAATGCAATCATGAAGTACTAGCACAAAAAAGAGTGTATTTAAAATTAATTTGTTAAGAGTATGCCTCATTTTCACAACTCCTCCCATTCATTATCATTACTCAACACATAAGCATTATCTTTCAGTTTCAAACATTGGCATCTCAACTAGATGTCATTAAACGCGAACGTTCCATCGGCAACTCTAATTTCATCAGCTTATTATACAGATTCGGAATATAAATTCATCCCGTGTCTCAGATTACCCGCAGCAAGTTTTATTGGAACGAGAAACTTATCCAACCCACTTTACTTTTGTCAACTCGGAGTTGCAAAGGTCGGAATACCCGTGACATACAAAAGGCGAGCATACATTTTTAATGTACGAGTAGCTTTTAACATAATGCGTTAGATGGAATGAAAATTTCTAAAAAGGATGAAAAAGAATGAGTAAGGTTTATGCGGCTGATATAATGTAGATGCAAAGTGTGACGTACATTAGCATATTTTAATAGAGGTAGCGCCATCTTTGACGATTTGCGTTTATAACCAGCATTGAATGTGTAGAAGTCATACCTACTTGTTTAGAAGTAAAATGAGTCATGAAAAAGCTTTTCCATTTTCTGGTTCAAGAGCTAGAAGATATTTTAGAGGAGGTCTTTCGAAATGCAAAAACTTGTACAATACTTCCTTTATCATTATCTAAACACGATAATTATAGATACATTAGTAACCTAGCTGAAAGGTAATGGGGCTAAACCGGTCATTGTGTTTAAATTAACTGTCCGCGGGGTAAAAATAAAATTTAAACAATAAGTACAGAACTTTTTGTAGATGGTGCAACAAATTGACGTCCTAAGTCTACGCAAACTTAAAAAAATGGTCAGCTCTACGAAACTCAATTAAAATTTCCTCTAAGGTATTTCATCAAATAGTCTAAGTTCCGTCCACGAGTGAAATTCCTAACGGCTACCTCCCCCTTCTCGGACTCGCCACCATAAATCAAGGGGGAATTTGCGACCGGATTCGAAAAAAAATATCCACGGTTCTTTGATTGAAGTTAATAGTTTCAAGACGGTCTTTTTTACGTTTTATCGCGTATTTCTTGCTATTTGACTTAGGTTATATTAACTACCCAGAGTAATTTTCTTTTGTAATTGCCGTTGCGTGGTTAAGTCAAGTGAAATTATGAATTTAGGAAGTAAAACTTCGTATCGTTGAACCGATTACACGATGTAATATTATCTCGTCGGTTAAAGAATCCAAAATAAAATATGAAAAGTGTTTAGGGTCCGTACCCAAAAGGTAAAAACAGAACCCTATTATTAAGACTTCGCTGTCCGTCCGTCCGTCTGTCACCAGACTGTAGCTCATGAACCGTGATACTTAGACAGTCGAAATTTCTACAAATGATGTATCTCTTTTGCCGCTATAACAACAATAAAAACAGAATAAAACAAATATTTAAGGGGGCTCCCATGCAACAGACATGATTTTTTTGGCCGTTTTAGAAATAATGGTACGGAACCTTTCGTGCGCAAGTCCGACTCGAACTAGGCCGGTTGTTTTCATCAAACATCCACTATGGTTGTACGAGCAGGTAAAAAAAATTAATTACTTACATGGACAAATTTACGAAAAAGTCTCAACAGTGGTTTCTTACTTTGAAAAATCTCCACAGACGTGATGCATGGAGATGTGCAACTCTCGCAAACCCAATAGGTTTTCTTGTAAACACGATATCACAAAGCAACGAGGGCTGACGTTGAACTTTGTATTTGTATCGCCGTATAAATATTTCACCACAATATTATAGCCGTATGCGCAAATCAGACTTCAAAGCTAGCTCTGACGTAGGTAATGAAGGTACTCGTGAACCGGCAAATTAAAATATTCCCACTGATGAAACATTGTGTTCTCACATGGAAATATGAACTGTTTAAATTTATTTGACTTTTAATCAACCTAAAGGCAACTAGTAGAATGGTTTCCGTTGTTACGGTGTGTATAATAATGAAAAACTATACTAAATTTCTTGTAAAAGTTGCAGTAAATAATCATTACCTACATACAGTTGAAATAATTAATGCTGTTAAATTTTAGTAATTACGTAAATTTGGTAACTTTTATATACTCAATCTTCTACATTTTCGTCTGTTATCTACTATTTTACTTCTTCTACAGCAATGCATAGCCAAAATACAATAATAATTACTATCAAAATTTTTCTGGAGTTAATGTTTTTTCGTATCGAGAACACCGTGATAAGAACGATTTTTTCTTAATGTCGACGGGACAGATTTTTTTTAAGAAAACGAAGCCACGAGTAGAAATAAGTTACATTTTTAGTACATTAAATTGCAAGTTAAGTTGTTAGTTTAAGTTGTTTGTTAGTGTTGTCCTGTATCTTTTTCTTGTGTTTTATGTACAATAAAGATTTATACATACATACATTCATACAATAATATTGAGACACAGTTGGTCGCTGGAGAGCATTTAGTAGACAACAAATCGAAACATTATTTAAAATGATATTTTACGCAGGGGAAACATAACTATAAGAGCAATTACTTATAGAATGGAATAAAATTAAGTAAATTAAATTTTATTAGTACCTACAATTAGAATAAAATATACATAAAATACAACCCAAAGAAGTTCGTAGAGCCGTCACTTAGAGCGTGTTATCCGGCCATCCTCTCTAATTGAAAACTATCCGTTCTTCGCAGCAAAATGGTACAAGCTTAAACAATTTTGTTAGCTTAGAAAACGAGACAAATTAGGTGCGACAGTGTACCAACCAAACAACACCTCGGACTTGCTTTCGACTCTCGAAACTTGTGGCGATGTAAATGATTTGACATCTAATTATCATTTGTGTCTGAAAAAATATATGTTTTTCCGCTTTTCTTTCATGTTATGGTGGCGAATTACAAAAATGTATGAGAAACACTAGCTTATGCTCGCAGCTTCGCCCCCGTGCATTTTTCACACATTCGGAATAATTCTTTCATAGTACACCTCTAGGATTAGAATATCCTTGCTTTAAATGTAAAATTTCAAGTCACTAGCTTTAGTTGGTGTAGAGTGTGATGGCTATCTTTCTAAATCTTTAGTAAGTACCTATTTGATAGATTGTGCCCAACTGTATGCATTCAGAATTAGTTTGAGACAAAAAGTTCAAGCCTCTTTTTTACTCTATTAAGTATATAGGTACATACACTCGTTGCTACTATAGCTAGATTAGACCTTCATTCAAAACAATTAGCATAGCATGTCATATCTTTTCCTCTTACATCCGCGTAAAAACTTAACTAATACGTAAGAAGGTTTTCACATTTCCAAGAAAATAAGACTTGAACTTAATACGGGTACATTGACAGACACGGGATGATAATATCATTATTTATTACTGAATCAACTTTCCTATGACTACGTTAGTAGATCTTGGAAAGTAAGAAACTGTGATGAATAAGTTATGACGTTCCAAGGTCCGCAAGACGGACCTGTTTCAGTAGACAGTGCCAACCAATAGTAAGAAGGAATTAAACTATGAACGGTGTACTACAGTGAATATAATTATTACTACACAATACACACACATACAATACAATACACAAATCACGTCTTTATCCCTTACGTGGTAGACAGAGCCTAAAATGACAAGACATACCGGCCACGTTTAGCAAGATTGTTGGGCTAGGTGTAGATGGTAAATGGAATCAAAATATGGGTTGCTAGCCGCATCGCCTATAACACGATTCCTATGATTTTCGCTCATTCCCTCAATTCAATTATTACTAATACATTATAAATGCGAAACTTTATGATTTACCACCTGTTGCCCGCGACTTCGTCTGCAAAGCATTCATATATCCGCTATCAGGCGGGTATTACGCGGTTTTCTGGGATAAAGGTAGCCTAAATATTATTTCAGACAATAATCTATCTCTTTGCCAAATATTATCCAGATCTGTCCAGATGTTCTAGCGTGAAAGATTAACAAACATCCATATATACACACTCACAAACTTTCGTATTTATGATATTAGTAGGATCAGTAGGATGAAGATGGAATGACTGAATAGCGGCAGAGAGACATAGATTAGTAGAATAGTCTGGAATAACCAATAGGCTACTTTTTGCTTCGGATTTTTTTCATGTATGTATACAGAGTTAAGATACAGAGTTATACATAACTCTTTATTGTACATAAAACACAAGATAAAGCCGAATACAGGACAACACAAATGCACAAAAATGAACTTATGCCTAAGAGGGATCTCTTCCAGTTAATCTTTGAACGATTGAATATGTATTTGACAATGTATTTAGCAAGAGTAGACACACAGAAAAAGTAAAAGAACCGATCGAAACCTAAAATAATCCCAAATGCCTAAATTTCGTAATTCGTACTTTTTATTCGCATGATTCCTAAGATTTTCGCCCCTTCCCAGACACATACACATACCAGTTAAATAACTACAGTTACTTTGCGTTCAAAAACAGAGAAATAAATTCGAGACGTCACCAGCCCCTAAAGTGAGGCATATTCGACCTTTTTCTGATTTATGTTCAAGCTTGTAAGGTCGGGTGTACACTGAAAAGCAAAGCGATAGGTTTATAAAGCAAAGGCTATTGGATATTTTTGTTTTTTAAAGCTTTTTTGCAGTATTCGGTACATTAGTTTCAGGTTATATTTTGGACTGGTTAAAAATAATTGAAGAAATCTTTAGCTGTGACACAAAGCTGGATTGCTTGGCAATTATGGCCTATGATGCATTACATACATACACTGATGACGTCTATATCCCTTACGGGGTAGACGGAGCTTGAGGTAACAAGACCTAAAGGCCACGTTTAGCATGATTGTAGGCGTATAGGTGGAAAGGGAAATCATAGGTCACATGAATGAAAACGCTGCGGGAGTGAAAGAAAGTGCACAAATCTTCAAAGTCTAGTTTTTTTTTTACTTTTTTACATTAGCTACGTAGTATAGAAATTAGGCATAATAGGCTTAGCTTAAACATTGTAAACGTGGTTTGCAAATGTCTATATACGGCTCGCACTTTTGTCTAGCTATTGCGTATTTCTTTCTTAAATACATACATACATACATATATCACGTCTTTATCCCTTACGGGGTAGACAGAGCCTAAGGTAACAAAACCTTAAGGCCATTTAGCCTTTAGCAAATAAAATAGATTTACCTCCATAATAATTTAATAATGATCCCCGAATATTCGCCCTGCCATGTACACTCGGCTTTAATACGGGTGATTCTATGAAATTCTTTTTTTGCTAAAGTCAACTTTATTGAGCGTGTAATCTTGCTTCCGAATGCAAAACTTTTGCATTGAAATATGAACAATAGGGTGAACAATAATAAGATGTTTTTATTGGGTAAATTATTGCTTTAAAATTCGTGTTTCTTATATTCTGTGTCCCAATAAACGCGAAATACTTAGCCGCTTAAAACTTACCAATTAAATACCGATTTATTTGTTTAATCTTTACTAACTCTATCATTTGTACATTTGCAACTGTGTCTTGTTGATTCAACTATGTTTATAGACTATTTTAGACTAGCTTCTGCCCGCGACTTCGGCCGCGTAGAATTTGACTTACATTAGGAAGCTACGACCTTTGACATGTTTATCGCTATCCCGTAGGAACTATGCAATTTTCCGGGATAAAAAGTAGACTATGTATTAATCTAGGGTACCAGCTATCTCCGTACCAAATTTTATCCAAACCCGTTCAGTCGTTTCAGCGTGAAGAAGGAACAAACATACACACTCACATCGTCACATCCATCCATCCATCATCACAAGCTTTAGCATTTATAATATTAGTAGGATAATATGATGTAATTCCTACGTATTTAGTTAGTGGATTTGTAAGCATAAAACCGTTAGTTGTCTGCCAAATAAATCAGATTGTTTGAACAGTGCTTAGTAATTTCGTTCAAGGAGTGCCTGTTGGTGTAATTTGGTAACTCTTTGTTCAATATAATGGATAATAATCACTGTGTTGATTTAAGATAGCTTTCAGTAACGCCGCAGCTGTGTTATTTCTTAGCAGTTTGCTCTGAGACCCTAGAAAGGACGCCTACACTAGCGTAAACACTACAATCCATGAGTGTTTTCTATTTCCTTATACATATTAGGTACATAGTAGTTACGTACGTAAGAGTGGGATAGAATTTCGCTCACGACATCGAGCGTTAACGCTTAACCGTAAGCGTACCTACTGCGAATTAACAAACCATTTTTACTACCCAACAGATGCTTCTGAGTTTAACCAACAATAAATCAATGAACTGCCCTCGGGGTCCTTTTGTTTTTTGCTCGATTGAGCGATATTTTATAACGCACGTTTCGTTTATGACCCCTTGATTAATTCATCTGTGAAAAGTTTGTAGTTTTACCCGGGTGTAATATATTGCTCTAGTTCAAATTAATGCAGCCGCTGCTCTAGAACAAAGTTATAAAAAAGGAATCATTTATATTTTTTATATTATTTTCGTACTTTACTTACCTACATATTATGTAGAAGAATGGGGCAGGGGGCGTGCATTGAAAGAAGGTAGAGTTTTTAATCAGGTTTACCTAAGTATATTTTGTACATAGCTATTTATTGAAAAAAAAATATTAAGAAATCTCTGTTCGTTTTTGTTTAGGTACTGCTAACTGACGAAAATTAAAAATTAAATCATTTATATTTTTTATAGTATTTTCGCACTTTACTTACCTACATATTATATAGAAGAATGGGGCAGGGGGCGGGCATTGAAAGAAGATAGAGTTTTTATTCAGGTTTAAGTATATTTTATACATAGCTTTTTATTGAAAAAATTATAATAAGAAATCTCTATTAATTTTTATTTACTGCTAACTGACGACAACGACGACGAGTTATGTCATGCGACTTGATCACGTAATAAGATCGAAAACATTCAAATAATGTTGTCCTTAGTAGATGGCGCCACTGCCCTCTTATAGACCGACCGCTTGCCCGCGCGGCACAGGGGCGTGGAGTATGACGACAAAGGGGACCGAGAGAGGTGCGGGCGGGCGGGTAGTGCGCCTGCCGCCCGCACCTCCCTCGGCACCCGCGGGCGTCCCACCCCGCGCCCCTGCATCGCGCGGGCGAGGACTCATTTAAGCGGTTGGTCTATAATGTGTGACATGGTTCCTTGATGTGATGACTCATTGTTGTACTAAATGTAGGATTAATATTAAAAAAAACATTACTTGACAGTAAACATCGCGTAGATGCGTTACGTGCTTTCACAAAATAGTGAGGTAATTATCAAAAATAAGAGAAAATAAAATGAAAGTTTTACATTGTTTTCCCTAAATGTCACTGTTCACAGCATTATTTAAACCACACTAGTGCACCGCAGTTCGGTACAACTTATTCCACTTTTTAGGATCCGTTACAATCAGGGTATAATTTCCCCCGGGTGTTGGTTAATTTGCCTGTCACCACGCTAACTCCTGAATAAATAAACGTTGTGTGGGAACTGAGTTCATGTGTTTTATCATTACCGAGTTGCATCGTTATTAATTATGTACGAAGTGAAAAAGGGTTGACGAGCCCACACTATAATATAGCATTCAGGGATGAAGATGGAAAATTTTGCCGAAACTAAAAGCTTCAACGTCCATGCAGTTCTGCGAGCAAAGAAAAAACATAGAATGTACTAGTTGCTTCTCTTCACGCGCATGGTGAAAGGGAATGGGCGAAAATCATAGGAATCATGTTATAGGCTATGCGGCTAGCAACCCATCACTATTTTGATTCCACTTTCCACCTATACGCCCACAGTCTTGCTAAACGTGGCTAGTAGGTCTTGTTACCTTAGGCTCTGTCTGCCCCGTAAGGGATAAAGACGTGATTTGTGTATGCGTATGTATGTATGAACGTGAGATTTAAATATAATGAGGGGGTAAAACACTGATCGCTATCGGGATACTATTCTAAAAAGCGGAAAGAAGCGGTGACGTGTAGAATTCGGACAGTTACATTCGTTGTAATCAACGCCCTCTCTCCGTATAACGTGATAATCGATAGCATAATAATTATAAAGGAAAATAATTATTAAAAAAATAAACATAGGTACTTATAATGCTTTCAGACCGATATTGCCAAGAAAAGTGCGCCGCAAGAAAGTTGGCAGAAAGCATAGAAGAAAAAAGCATTAACATTCCACTGGTCTCATAGAGTAAGATCCCAGAGCGATCAGACATAACTTATTTTCAGACGAATGAAACCCTAAGTTTTCAGTAGCGTCTCGTTTGCCTTGAATACCTTACGCGCTTGTGAAAACTTGCCGAGTGACACCTGGGCAGGTACCAGGTGAGAAAGGTAACTAAAAATAAGAGTTATTTAACTTAAATTCAGATGGCTGATTTTTGTATATATCATGTAGAATATTATTTTAAAGTAATATCATAAGTGTCAGACACTTTTGATGGACCAGAGCTTTTGTCAGACGCTTTTAAGCTAGGTACCCAAAAAATAAATGAACTTTACTTATTTTTACATGTCTGATTTTTGAATATGTTATTGAAGTATTTATTTAAAAGTAATATTCAATCAGTCAGACAAACTAGAGTGACCAAACATCCCCTAAGACAAATATTGTTCAGCCAGAAGTATGAGGGCGAGAGCACTATTGCGCATGCGCCTCAAAGTAAAAAAATTAAATGTGTTAAGAATACTTACTGTTTTCGATCTGAGATTTTTGCATCTTTGTTTCAACAAAATTAACTTTAACAGGAATACTATAAATTTCACAGAATTTTTGTCTTAGGGGATGTTTGGTCACTCTAGTTTGTCTGACTGATTGAATATAACTTTTAAATAAATACTTAAACAACATATTCAAAAATCAGACATGTAAAAATAAGTAAAGTTTAATTATTTTTTGGGTACCTAGCTTAAAAGCGTCTGACAAAAGCTCTGGTCCATCAAAAGTGTCTGACACTTATGATATTACTTTAAAATAATATTCTATATGATATATATAAAAATCAGCCATCTGAATTTAAGTTAAATAACTCTTATTTTTAGTTACCTTTCTCACCTGGTACCTGCCCAGGTGTCACTCGGCAAGTTTTCACAAGCGCGTAGGTATTCAAGGCACACGAGACGCTACTGAAAACTTAAGGTTTCATTCGTCTGAAAATAAGTTATGTCTGATCGCTCTGGGATCTTGGACTATCAAGCACCACTAAAAATTAAATGTACCTATGAATAATTAAAAGATACATACCTACATACATACAATATCGTCACGCCTCTTTCCCACAGGGTAGGCAGATACTACTTTGTTCCACTTGCTACGATCCTCACATACTTCTTTCTCTTCATCAACATTCATTCAGTTTTGGTTACTCCTGACCTTACCTTTTTCCAAAACGTCTCCTATTTGGTCCCGCAACGTCCGTCTAACAACAAACCAAATAATTAGATATGAAAGTCCATTTTATGGTGAGACCGGTTTCAGAAAATATATTGTACTAGTTATTTGCCAAACAAAAATTAATCTACAGTGAAATTGTAAAATGGAAGGAAAGTTCTCAATTCGACTATGTTTTTTTTTTATTACAAAGACAAAGAGCGCCGCACGATGTAAGGAGGATAATGATATAGACTCTTTGATTAAAAAGCAGTGCACTGAGGCGATCGTTACGGGTCGCATTGACACCGTGCAGTGGTTAAGTGTGCATGTTAGGTACTTACTCGTAGTGTATCGGTTCATTTACCCGATATTATACTCCTAAGTTGATAAGGTTATAGTTATTATAGTAGAAAGACGAGTCAGTTTCCATTTTCTTTTCATTAGGTGGAAAGACCTGAGTCCCGATTTTTGAAAGCACATGTCTGAAAATACCTCTCGAAAGTGGTGAAAAATTGTGCTGGATTTGAAATACGAGTAGCTTAGAAAACACTTACAGCTCTCATTAGTCTTGTGAACTAGTCAAAACTTTGATAAGAGCTGTAGTTTATAAGATATAATTAAGCTGATTTATACCACTTTCGAATGATATTTTCGAGTGATGTGCTTTCAAAAATCGGGCCCCTGGTGCATGGTCCGTCCGCATCGCTACCACAATATTGCTAGCGAATTCTACCGCCAAGCAGCAGTGCAGTAGGAGTGTTTTATCAAGGACAGTAAATCAGCCGGTAAAACTGGTGACTGGCACGTGAGGGATTCTTAGCTCTCTAGGTTAGCAACGCATCTGCTATACCCTGTTTCAAATATAAAATATAATAATATACTTATGATGACGTGGTTTAAAAAAAATAATTTGATTTGATCGATTTTTTTAATATCCCCTTCGCTCCAAAGACATTAGCTTCAATGAAACTGCTCCTTAAATACCAACGTAGTCAGACTAGAAGGAATAAAAGTTCAATCGAAGTCAAAATCAGTGCCTTTTTTTATGTTCGAATAGGGTAAAATCACGTTTTATCAGCGTTTACCAAGGTAATTACGGGACGCAGGAAATCACACCGTTTGTGTCCAAACTCGTCCCAGTTGTATGAAAATTGTTTTACGATGTCCAGGTAAAATCGAGCTGAAAACAATTTGATCGAAAACACGATTTTAATGGCTTGTTTTGTGTGAAATCGTTTTTATTGCTAAATTAAACGAACTTACCTGAAGTGAAGTTCTATTTCAATTTTACGATCTTCACCATCATGGAATACTATGCAGCAATACGGAGTGTTGCACCAAGATCCACAACATATAAAGTAGTTAAAAAAGAAACTCGAACAGTTCGCATCTTCGGTGACAGCTGGCACCGCCCTCTATATTCACTAAGTCTAAAGCATCACGAGCAACCCTAAAACTTAAAAGGGGAAAAGAAAAGAAAAAAACCTAAATAGGGGTCAGGGTGGGTTGTTCCATGATGGTGAAGATCGTAAAATTGAAATAGAACTTCACTTCAGGTAAGTTCGTTTAATTTAGCAATTTTACTCTTTCACCATCATGGAATACTATGCAGATGTTTAAAGCTAGGGTTGAGAGTGAATTAAATATAAATAAAAATGGACTCATTTTATAAAATAAAGAAGACATTTGTTGGCGCCTCTTTGCTCGTCTTTCAAGGTGTTCCGATTCAAATGCAGAAGAAGAATAACAAATGTGTCAAATGATTACTTGTCAATGGATTTTCTAAGATTGTTGTCGAGCTATCGTATGTGCAAAAGAATTATATGTTTTTAACACCAAAAGTCAAGTTTTCATTAGTTCCTCGCGAACATAATGGTCCTTCGAGCCGGATACAATTGAAGCAGTAACTATGGACCTGATTTAGAGGCTTGGCGATTTGACAGCAATAGTGGAGTGCAAACGGACGACAAATTCGCCAATCTACAGAGCAAATGAAGTGCTACTGCGCTACGAGCAGAAGCACCGGCGGATTTATCATCAACTCCAAGTTAAGTCACCACTACAAGATTATCTTCAGCGTGACAGCGGGATAAAGTCTCTACTATAATCTTCTACGCTCTTCATACTACGAATCGAGAGCTTTCAAGCTTTGGGCAAGGCTCTCCATCCACATCTCAATGCAACGAGTCGTTCAGCGTCACTCTACGGTCATCAGCATCAGACTCCTAGATCACCAAGGATTGCTGCAACTGCTGCAGCTGGTCGAGGAAGTTCTACAGCAAGGTTTGTTGATTTTGATTGTGCTTCAATTACAAAGGGAAAGCAAGTGTTTTCAAGACGTACAGTCAGGTCGATATATTTAGAACACAACTTATATTTTTATTTTTAAAATGACTATTTCAAGGTTAATTCTAAATGATTCCTACACGCTTTTATTACGACAAAAGGCCTCGCTTCAAGCTAGGTTGTCGATTTTTCAAAAGTATTTACGCAAACTTGAATCGAAGGCAACTCTAACAGATAATGACAAAGATGAGTTAGAGTTACGACTTTCAAAGGCACAAACTTTGTTGACCAATTTCAATGAAGTTCAATCGAATATCGAATGCATTTGTGACAATCCTGACGAACAACATTTGGAGCGCGATTTTCAAGAGAATTTTCTTAATGCAATGGAACAGGCACGAACGTATCTAGCTGAACCAATGCCTCTCGCCCGCTCGGCCTCCATCGGGAGCAAGCTCGAGTCAGTGGTCAATGGTAACGAGCTTGGTAACAATGCTTCTTACGTCGCTTGTAACAGCCTTGTTGCTAGGCCTATCGATGAAAAGCAATATTTTAGGGAAGACACTTCAAACGCTTCAAATGACCCATTCAACAGGGGTCTACCTACAAACTGTGCTGCTAATTATTCTAGGCATAGCTGTATCGTTTGTAAAGGGGATCACGCAATTTATAATTGCAGTGATTTTCTCAAGGAGCCTGCTAATCAACGAAGGAAGATAGCAGCTAAGATGAAGATATGTCTTAACTGTTTAAGAGTCGGGCATCATGTCAACAAGTGCAGACATAGTAGCTGCCGACTCTGCAACAAACGTCACAATACTCTGCTTCATACTTCACCCCAACGGCACGAAACAAGGCCAGGTGAGCAAGTGGAAGCAGTCAAACAAATGACATCAACGGTCACAACTCCAGAGAGAGTACTGTTGTCTACTGCAGTGGTTGTATTATTTGACAATGACAACAATGGTCACTTGGTGCGTGCTCTCCTTGACTGCGGGAGTACATCAAGTTTCGTCACCGAAAGGCTCGCGAAGGTACTACAACCGCGAATGACGGCTGCAGCCACAACAGTCACTGGAATCAACAATAGTCTCATAACTTCTTTCAGCAAATGCACCTTACAAATGAAGGCACAAAATGGTTTCTACGAGACATCCATCAATTGCAACGTGATTCCACGTTTAACTAGCACCCCTCCGTGCGATCAAGAGGTGATTAAAAAACTAAGGATTCCGAAAAGAATCAAGCTTGCAGACCCAGAACAATATCCAAGTGATATAGATCTCCTTATTGGTGCTGATCTATTCTGGGATCTTATCAAGCCAGGAAGAGTCCGCCTCAACAAGAGTCAAGTAATGCTTCAAGAAACAAAGTTAGGTTGGATCTTGACTGGAAAGGTGAACTCAACAAATGTCACTCAGGTGGAAGTTTCTTCAACAGCAGTTGAAACACAAAAGGAGTTTGATCAATTTGCAAATAAAAACTGCCAAGAAACCCATACACATCAACTGCAAATTACATCGAACTCTATCAAAAACGACTTGCAATTGACTGATCAACGTATCAAGCTTCTTGAACAGAAGTTACAAAAGCTAAATAACGATACGTCATGTTATGAAATTTCATCAAATAGAGTCTTTGACTTTAGCGCAACTGAAAGCTCATCCTTTCAAGATCATCACAAGAAAAATCAAATTTCATCAATCAATGGTATACAGTCCGCTTCTCATTCAAATGCATATTCACCAAACCAATTGTTATTACAGATATTATCCGACAAGAAAATGGATAATTTTGGAAATATTTTTCTAAACGACTGTACAATGAATACAGATAGCATAGTCGAAACAAAACTATGGTCTGGCCTTTAGTTAGTCGAATTATTTTTGATACTTTTAAAACTATTTTACAATTGATTATTATTTTTACACGGTAAACTATTCCTTTTCTACAATGTTCCAAATGCTCAAAATACAATTTTTGTTTCTTTCAATGTATGCAAAAACAAACTAGCATGCAACAAGAGTTTCAAGTTTAACGTTGGTTAGGAACTGTCACAAATGGATTTGATAATGATACCTACTAGTACCAAGTGTTATAGTTATCTTCTCCTCTACGGTCGATTGTCATTATCTGATAGTTTCCTACTTTGCCTAACCTGATAGAATTCATATCTTTGGCTAGCTAACTGTAAAGTTAACAAGTGTACAGGCGGTTAGTAACAAATGGTTTGAATTTTATTCTAAGGCAAGTTTAGCCAAATGTCAAGGAATCAACTGTTTATCAATCGTTAATGCTCATTACATCTTTTCACCTTTGTTACTGTCTGTTTGATTGTCACTAGCCCTGCTGTTGAACTAACTTTACCAGCAGCTGTCAACCGAGATTATGGCCAGTTACGACAAGATGTCAGTTTCTAAAGTCTACCACTATGTGAACTAGATGTTTTGAAGCCAAGACCTTCAAGGGGGCCGGCATGTTGGCGCCTCTTTGCTCGTCTTTCAAGGTGTTCCGATTCAAATGCAGAAGAAGAATAACAAATGTGTCAAATGATTACTTGTCAATGGATTTTCTAAGATTGTTGTCGAGCTATCGTATGTGCAAAAGAATTATATGTTTTTAACACCAAAAGTCAAGTTTTCATTAGTTCCTCGCGAACAACATTTATTTTCATAAAAGAATACTTAAAATTATGTGTAACAAATAAAATCAACATCTCTTATTTTAAGTAACAAAGCCATAGTACCTATTTAAAATTGTGTGCCTTTTATCAGCACAATGTCAATTATCACATATTTATAATTATTATTATTACTCTAAAATTAAAACGAAACTCAACAAAAAAAAGGGGCTTCTTATCCCAAAATCAATAAAAAATCAACTGAGCAAAGAAAAAAAATATTCCACTTTCTTTTTAACTTAGAGTATCACAAATTAAGTTGCTTATGTAATTACTGTCCTCTAGCAAGGGCCTGTTATAAAATCTGGCAAATACACTTGAATTAAGAGACCAACCCGCAGACTTTCTTATGGCATCAACTGTCATGCCCGCTCTTAGAGCTGCAGAAGTAGATGCATGCCTAGTACTATGAGAAGAAAAAGTACTTGTATCTATGCCTGCCTCTTGCATGGTACATTTAATCCATCTGCCTATTGTTTGGGTTGAAGCCTTTTGTAAGGTCTTCTGCAAGTGATAATTAGATAATTAATGTCTTTTCTTATATCCTTTGTTAACCTTATGTAACTAATGAATGTACCTTATGTGCAGGACAAATCTCAGGTTTCTGATTATAGTATGGTAACTTTAGAACTGGTTGCTCAGAACCATGTCTGGATGTTTTAATTAAGTCTAATATATTAATAGTTATACCTGAATCAGTGTAACTAATATTGGTCAATTTTATTAATGACAGAGTTTGTATTCTATGACCTGTGGTTAGGGCTAATAGGTTAACTAGTTTCTTTGTTATTTTTTCAATACTAAGTGAATCATTAGGAAACCAGGTTGCTAATAGTCTAAGTACGGTACCTGGGTCCCAAGTATTGGAGTACTTAGGTTTCAAAGGTCTCGTCTTAAAGACTCCTTTGAAAAATCTTTTAATCCTATCATCCATTCCCACCTTTGGGCCCATAATTAATGACAAGGCTGACCTGAAACTATTAAGTGTACCATATGATGCCCCAGAGTTAAAGCGATTAGTTAAAAATGACAATATAAATGGTACTGAACCTTCAAATGGCACAATATTATGAATTGAGCAAAAATTCCACCACAGTTGCAAGCCTGTATTATATTGCTTGATTGTACTGGGTGCTAGGGAAGACAACATTATGTTGATTGATGAGTGGGGCACACCCCTCCGTCTCAACGCTTCGCTGATAGCAGCCCTGCAGCCAGGGTAAGGGTCTGGTACAATGGATGATGATCTCTGAAATGAGAGGATAACAACCATTTACTTGGTTTGAATATAATAGGAGGTGCTTGTAATAGCGCAACAAATATTGGAAACCAAGGTTGAGTTGTCCAGTAAGGAACAACTAAAACGCCTGTAGCTCTGTCGATTTTTATCTTTTGTAGGACTCTCAACACCAAATTAAATGGCGGGAAGGCATAGAAAAAATAACCTGCCCATTTAACAGTAAATGCGTCAACCGCTAAAGCATCAGGGTCTTTTTTCCAACTGATGAAACGTTTGCATTTGTTGTTTGTCCGTGATGCAAAGAGATCAATGTCTGGTTCCCCGAACTCTGCTGTTATAGTATGAAATGCAGTATCAGACAATTCCCACTCTATTGTGTGTTTTCTTGACTGATAATCAGCCTCTATGTTTTCTTTTGTATTTATATATGACGCAAATAAAAATATATTCCTAGCTTCACAAAACTGCCATATTTCTCGCGTAATGCCGTTTAAATGGGGGTACTGGATTCCTCCCATTCTATTTATGTATGATACAGCCGTGGTATTATCAATCCTTATAAGTATATCACAGTTAGACAAATCACTCGTTAAACATTTTAGACCAAAAAAAGCTGCCTTCAACTCCAAAAAGTTAATATGAGACTTTTGTTCCTCTCTTGTCCATAATCCAGCTGATTTCTTAGTTTGACATACTGCCCCCCAACCAGACCGCGATGCGTCGGTGAACAACTCTTTAGCATATACATACTGTCTAATAGGGTTATTGGAAAAGCTTAGATTGCTTAGCCACCAGTCAAACTCTGAATGTAAATATTTTGGTATGTGCATAAGTGCATCATAGTTATCTTTGTTTTCTCTAAGAGCCAAGAACTTTTCTCTCTCTAGCAATTTTGTGTACAAAAGCCCATATTTTATACCTGGGCAAGCAGAATTCAGTAGGCCTAGAAGCTGTGAAAATTCCCTGATTTTACAGTTTTCCTTGCTTTTGAAAGATTTAACCGATTCTGATATGAGATTTATTTTAGGCAAGGGGAGAGACATCAACATGGTTTCTGAATCTAGGATAAAACCCAAATATTTACAAATTTTAGATGGAAGAAGGCAACTTTTTTCTGTATTAATAACAAATCCTAAGTTTTCCAATAGTATGCAGATCTCATTTATGTTACTGTAACAGGTTTCATAATCCTCGCTAAGGCAGATTATATCATCGAGGTAGATTGATACAATTATATTTTTTTCTCTCAAGTAGGAGATAACTGGTTTTAATATTTTGGTAAATACATATGGTGCTGTACAAAGTCCAAATGGAAGAGCGTTAAATTGATAAAGTTTGTTTTCAAATTCAAATCTTAAAAATTTTGTACTATTATTAGCAATTTTAACAGAAAAATAGGCCTCCTTCAGGTCTATTGTAGCCATGAAACAATCTTTAGTTATTAATTTGGATACAGTACGTAGGTCTTCTAATTTGAAATGTTGAACACTCACATATTTGTTTAACTGTTTGAGGTTTAAAATAAAACGACTTTCACCATTTTGCTTTGGGACTATAAAAATTGGTGACAAAAATTGATCTTCTTGATACGCACATTCAGATATAGCTCCTAATCGTCTTAATTTAGAGATTTCCGTCCTTAAGTTATGAATTTCGCTACTGGACAGATGGCGGTGGCAATCCAGTTTATTTCTAGTAGGTTCAATACTGCTAAATGGAATATCATAACCCAAAACCCAGGATAATATGACTTCATCATTCGTTAGGAGTTGCCAATTATGGTAATAATATGCTAAGCTACCTGCATGTACCTCCATTAACGACGGCGTGATGGTCTCGACTGCTGCGGTTTGAACGCTGGGCGGCGGTAATGCTGATGTTGTTGCTGTTGCTGGTATGGCTGGTACTGCTGCTGGCTCGGCCGGTACTGCTGCTGGCTCGGCTGGTACTGCTGCTGGCTCGGCTGGTACTGCTGCTGGGTTCGGGGCCCGCCTCTTGTTCTGTTGTCTCTTTGAGGAGTCTTCTGAGACGGGCCCTTCCAGTTTAAATTTGTCTTGTTATACTTGAATGTTGCTTTCTTAGCTGCTTGTTTATTAGATGGTTGAAGTAATGTTCCATTTCTTTCAATTGCTTTTGCTGCTTTTAAGCGTTCACCTAAATTTTCTCCCAGCAGATAGGAGTCTGTTGGAGCATTTGTAATGGCCTGTTTGACACTACTCGGTAATGAGCTTAACACCAGGTGTTTCCTGACAATATTGTCATAATGGTACATGTTGCACAGAATTTTTGCAGAGTCATTGATGCCCTCTATAAGTTTCAAGCTATTGATGTTTCCTTTCATTATTTCAGTTAATTGGGAGCCCAGACATGAGAGAATTTTACCTATTAGGTTTTGTCTGTACTCAAATTTCTTGTCTCTCTTAATCATGTTGTCTGAGAGGACAGCAACTAGTTCAGAGTTTAGCTTCGGTGCAATTGCTTTGGGGAAGTTACTGGGGGTTAGATATTTTTCTAACAATGGAGTCCACTTTTCTCTTGTTATACCAGTTTTGATAATGTTCTCCCATCTTTCCGCTATTTCTGGTCGGATACTCTCCCCAATCTTCTCCTCTATGTGTCCTTCCTCACCTAGGGCGAGTAAAAACTCCTCAGGGAGTGGTTCATCACTTGTTGGCGCTTCTGTAATGATCACAGAAATAATAACTTATTATTATTTTGTACTAAATTGAATTTCATGTACAAATGGGATTAAACATAGGCATGGGTACATAGATCTCAAGCCAAATAAGGTCTCAGTCTGCCCTGTTACGAGTCAGCTCTAAATTATATTATTAAAAGAGACCAAACCACCATCAACATCATAGTGGCACTCTGAATTTCTGTGCTAATAGGTATATGCATTATTACCAATGTCTGACCGGTCATGTCTGGCCTCTACAATGGAACCAGCTCTATAATTTTAAAGACCGTTCTGCTGTGACATGGTTCAGGCTCAAAGGAGTAACAATATCCCTTAGTGCATTTAAGGTAAGTGCTAGTCTAGCTCTCCACAAGATTAGGTATTAAAACCAAAGAAAAAATTTGCTACAACATGTATCAGAGGGATTTCAAGTTGAATTGCTAGGTATAGCAATTTTATTTACGCACCTGTCTCTTCAATGTTGTTCTCTTCATGTTCATTCTCTTCCACGTCGGGTCGAGGCGGAGTAGTAGGTTCTTCAGGAGTTACGTTGAGAAGTCTATTTAGTTTTCTTTCATATCTCTTAATCTTTCTCCTTAATTCGTCGTCTTCCGGCGAGTTATTTGGCTCAGTAACTCTCTTCATGGCTCAATAAAGTAATTTTTTCGGATCTTCTATTCAATTCTAGCTACACACGTCCACGCCGGTGGCAAAAAGAAGGAAAGAAAGAACGACCGAACGAACGAACTCGCATAGACAAGTATGAAAATAACGTTTGCCGTTATAGTGTTTTTCCGGTAAAAAAGGGCGCAAAATGCAAGCGAAAACCCGCGTATTTTTTTTTTTTTTTTTTTTTAACGAGTGACAGAACGAAATAGATATAACAACAATAATGTTCGTAATAACTAAAATTGTAAAAACGTATTATAATAATACAAGATAATGAGTAAAAGATAACACGTATTTCACGTAGTAAGGTTGTAATTGTAACATACCTGAACTGATACACGACCAGGAACATTATATCGGTAACCTCTTACTCATTCCAAAAACGGCGCCGGCCGGCGACTTTGGACCGTTGTTTCATGTCACACGCACTAGTCGTTCGATTTTGATACACAATAAATGTACAATAAACATAATCAACTACTTAAACACTTCCAAAATCACATAAATTTTATAATAAATAGGAAATGCGTTGTGGCCCTTGGGCACAACGACCATAAAGTGAATATAGAGGGCGGTGCCAGCTGTCACCGAAGATGCGAACTGTTCGAGTTTCTTTTTTAACTACTTTATATGTTGTGGATCTTGGTGCAACACTCCGTATTGCTGCATAGTATTCCATGATGGTGAAAGAGTAAAATGAATGTTTACTTTCTTTCTAGTCCTAACGGACGTATTTTGTGTAGAAACTCAATGCGCATTTTTTAAAATGTAATTAACTTCTGATTTTTCAATCCTCAGATAAGCACTTAACTGACAGATACCCATAGAGTTGTCCGTCGAATAAGGCTTATCCGACGATTGAAAAATCGGCCCTAAATTAATTACAACCAAAGAGTAGTAGACCGCCTATTGTCTACTTTGTTCTTTGTTTCTGTATTGTTTTGTACTGATTTGGGGTGTTCAATAAAGAGTATTGTCACGTTGCGTGGAGTTCAGGATAGTCGGAGAGAAATTACACTCAGATAGACAGTGTGTTTAGTATATTTATTTTGTAAAATGAAGGCACCTAGAACAAACATAGGTACGTGTTAAGGGAGAAAGGTACATAGTAAAGAAAAACTAACAAACGATGGCAAATAATATGGGTGAACACTTACAATTGTGCCTTCTGCAGTAGGTATATAAACAATTTCGAGACACACAAACTGTTGTATGTACACGTTAAAAGAATATTCTTGAAGACTGATAAAATATAATGGGCGACTGTGCGCTGGCAGAACTGAGGAGCGAATGAGAAAGCTGATGATTGATTGAAAACAACAAATGAATTTTGAATTTTGAAACAGGAACTGAATACACTTAATTTAAAATATGCTTTTTTTAAAAAGTTAAATAACAAAAAGGTAAAGTTCTGTAACAAGCTATGACAGGCGCGTGAAAGGCTAGGTGCCTTCATTTTACAAAATAAATATACTAAACACACTGTCTATCTGAGTGTAATTTCTCTCCGACTATCCTGAACTCCACGCAACGTGACAGTATTTGTATTGTATTGTATTGATGTAGTAGGTATACAGGTGATTTATCTCTAAAAAATAAGTTTTTCTGTTAACCTTGTTCAAAAGAGGAAAACTTTGGCGGGAATAGGTAAAAAGGCCTTGCCCTGCGCCGCACCACCTAGTCGCTCTACCAAGACGGCCGAGTTACCTCACTGTTTGTTATTGTTACGTTATGATAATGCCATCAGCAAATCGATTGATCTTCAAGAAGGTCATTTATAAGTAGAGATAGCATCATTATGGACGCTCTATTTTGAGCCATCATTAGAAAGCTGGACCATCATGATAAAATAGACTTGTGTGTGGTAAATAAATAGTACAGACACAATAAATTCAGCAGAAACACTTCGTATAAAAAAACGTGGTCAAAATTATACCAACTTCCTAACGTTGCTCCCTAACTAACGTTGAAATTGTATTATATTTTACTAGAAAACGACCTTTAGTGAATTAATGAATTGCATTAAATTCTTTGTTGGTCTGTTTCGGTCGTTCAGCTTTACAGGGCTCGGACCATATTTTATATTCTACTAGCTGTTGCCCGTGACTCCGTCTGCGCAGAATTCACTTGTAACTATACCACGGGAACTATGCTATTTTTCGGGATAAAAACTATCCTATGTCCTTCTCCGGGACTCAAACTATCTCAATACCAAATTTCATTAGGATTGGTTCAGTGGTTTAGGTGTGAAAGCGTAACAGACAGACAGAGTTACTTTCGTATATAATATCGGTAGGGATTTAACAGCAAGTAGGTACTTAAGTATTATGTTTTTAGATTAAGTAGCCAAACTGAGAACCCTCATCGTTTCATTATCTCTATGTGTATCTATGTCACGGATAGTAAGGATCATCTTTGAGCAGTGGCTGATTGGCGCTGACTCATTTTTTCAATAGTTTTCAAACAACTTGCTTCCGTCCACTAAAAATAACATTTCAAAAAACACTACAAGAAGTTACTTCACTGCGTTGGTTTTACGGCACCTCAAGACTTAGACTCGGAGGAGAATCCTGAACAATCCGAGCATTTGAAAATTTCAAAGCGGGTCTTAGTTGTCAGTGGCACCCGAGCAATCACTGAGGCCAAGTCTTTGAGACTGGATAATCTGTACCCCGTGATCGGTGGGACAGGACAGGTCTGCATATCCTGATCGTTATCGCTGCACAATGGGCGATTAGAGCTCGATAGTAGATGCTATCTGCCAGAGGCTGTGTAGGCTCCTCACTAAGCAAACGGTGTAAGGCATAAGTTTTAAGAGCCAATTGAGTTACACAATATTCCACCAATAGGAGATTAAGACGTCAATCGAACCCAAGTTTGGTGGTGGAATAAAGTTAAGTTAATAGTGGTTTAGTAAATGTAGACTTAAGTTTTCACGACTTCAGTTCTACACATTACTACGTATATACATTGAAATGAACAAAAAATAATTACCTTGCTACTCCGCTACTCAAAAGCAAGGCGCGGAAGGTGCGGGAGTAGTGGAGTAGCAAGGTAAATATTTTTTGTTCATTGAAATGGACCTCCAAAAAGTAACGCCTGATTCAATAAAATATCTAAAATGGTTGATTAAAATGGTTTTTTTCTCAGCAAAGTAAGTGAAATAAAAATCTGAAAATTTTGTGACAATCCTTACACTATAAAACCTACATTATACACAATCTTAACGGCAGTGACTTAAAATGGGAACGTGGAAATGAAAAGATAATTAAAAAAGGTAGGTACTACAAAGGCGCTACTTTGTGAAAATCTATATCAACCACTTCGCAATTTCATGATTAAAAGGGTTTTTTTATCACCTATTTAGCTGTTCTCTCTACGTACATTGTCATAGAAGCCTTTGCTCGATGATATTTTATGCAATCACAACACGCGTCTGTAAGCAAAATCCTTGTGGATTGGTAATGGATTTGCACCACACACCAAAAAGCTTAGTTTGCCAGTCTGCCTCTTGCTGCAAGCTAAAAATCCCTCATTGTTCAGACAAATTGCATACAATATATATGCGATGCGCTTGTGAGTTATTGCTACTATTGAACCTGCACCGTACTTGACCCACAAGTTCTTTGGAAAAGCATAGACGTGGGTTGGCTAGTTACGAGAAATTTATGGCTATTATTTAGCATTGTCTTACTAGGAAGTAGTAAATGGAATAATCTATCCTCTATACATATAAATAAATGAAATATACCTACTCCAACGACGTTTTTTATGAGTACCAAGTATAAAGGTTCCACCACACTGCTGCGCAAAATACGCTGACGCGCTGTAAACTCCTTGGGTGGTGTAGCTAGGGGAGTGTTGTACGTCCTTTGGAAAAAGAAGCTCAGGAATTGCGATCATCAGATTTATTTCAATAGTATGTGTCTGTCTGTCTGCTACCTCTTCACGTCTAAACCGCTGAGTCGATTCAATTGGAAATTGTCTATGACGATTCAGTCCTTGGAAAGGACATAAGATAGTTTTTATCCCACAAAATTGCATAGTTCCCGCGGTATACTTAGCGATAAGCGAAACAGTTTGTTTCTTCGTAATGCCACAGTCCTGACGAAATTCGCTTTATTTTTTTTATTGGCAGTGTTGTCATCCGCATAACCGTTTCTAAATTTAAAATTGAATGCAATGCCTCAGCTTTGTAGCAGCCACTGCGTTACAATTCACCGTTAATAGATTAAATCCACTCAGGAAGTAAGCCCAAGGTGTTCAAAGCTTTTCCTTGTCGGGAAAGTGCACTGTTCCATCACATTTTACAGGTTGTTTCTCGTCGAATGCTTTCTTGGCGGGCTGGAATTAAACTACATAATAAATAAGTGAGCGGATTGGTCGGAGAACAACACAGGTTCCCACCATGTATTATACAACAGCTTTGCTGAAAGGGCGCACTTGCTATAATAACGCTGAAAATTACAAACTCGCATGATACCGGCACATTTTTTTATATTGCTTTGGCTTACATGATCATTATATAGAATATCGTAGGCCTCTCAAAATGAGAGGGTTTGGGTTTGGACTGTCCTCACACGGGCCTAATATGTGAAAGTAACTTCACACATAGGCTTTTCACACCATTGAACTGCTTCTCAGGTGTGTGCAGATTTTCTTGCGCATATAAATTTCGAAAAACTTACTTGGATTGAGACTGTATCAAGCGAGCTATTGGTTAAAGCCTACTGATTCCGGTTCTCGGGAACATGAGAGACGCATTTAAAGAGATTAGTTCACGTTTAAATCAGGTAATAGGATAGGGATATTTATTGCTTTACACCTACTTTCAATTGGAAATCAATCCGTTTGGCAAGAAAAGCGGAAAAAAATGGGCCTGATGATAATTGTTATTTAGGCAAAAAAATCACAAATTATATTGAAACAAATAGTCTTAGATACAAAATAGTTAGCGGTTATCAAATAGTTTGCCATTTAAGTATCTACAATATGACTGACGTTCTCATTCAAAATTAGCAACAGTTATGTAAGCCTCACCAAATTAAGCTAACATCATGCACGAATCTAGGAAAACAGTTACGCTCTCCTTTAACATTTCACGGGACCCAATTGCGTCTCGGTGCAGCTAATTTCAGCGTGGCCCGCGGCCATACTCCGCTGTGTCGCAGAGGTTTTAGTTTTAGACTGTCTTGATGATTTAACTGGACGGTAATGCAAAAAGTCAGATGGCGTATAAATGACGTAAAAACTAAATGAAAATGAAATGAAATGATTTTATTCCAGACTTACATCCATATTAGAATTTACAAATCACTACATAGTATAAAACAAAGTCGCTTTCTCTGTCCCTATGTCCTTATGGCCCTATGTCCCTATGTATGCTTATATCTTCAAAACTACACAACGGATTTTGATGCGGTTTTTTTTAATAGATAGAGTGATTCAAGAGGAAGGTTTTCATGTAGAATTATACGCAGACGAAGTCGCGGGCAGAAGCTAGTAACAAAATAAAATATTAAATGAAAAATTAAATTAAACTAAAAACTTGTTAATAATTAACTTGAACTTTTTAAAATTTCGACCTAATTTTTTGGTTTTTTTGTGGGAAACTTCACGTAACTATGTACCTATGTCAATTTGTGTTAATAGAAATTTTGTTAGCTGATTTATCTCTTCACTACACGCAATGTGCGTCTTTATTTTAATTTGGTAGGTATTGTTTTGTGTGTAAATTAAATACGTGCTACAGAAATAAATGAAAGACGAAGGCTTTTCAGAAACTGTTTGGTATTATGATGCTTTGTTAAAGTTTGATGGTCTAATAACACTTAACTAGAAAACTGCATTGCACGTTTACAATGTGTAGTGGTGGCGCTGTCTGCTTCAAACGCTGTGACTCTGTTTAGGTATTAATATCTACTGGTTTACTGAATGGAGTTCTGCACTCCACTGGGGGCTTAGAACGAAGAAAAATTTCAAAGGTAAATATAGTTTTTTTGATGGCACAGAGAGGAAAACTAGCAAGCAGGTTATCTGATGGTAAGTGAACACTGCTGTTCGCAAGCACCTTATGTAACAAAAAGGCATTGTCAACTTTTGGGCACGATTAATATCGCTAATACCAAAACAACAATACAAGCACTGTTGCTTGGTAGCTGTTAAAACTCGGATCAAATAGGTTCTCAATAAGACGGCTATATTGGATTGAAAAATTAAATAAATGAATATGCCACTAAAAGCTACCGTATTTCATGTTCACTCGTGACATTGGCAACACATTACGGCAGTTTTGACCGTACAACGAAAAACATTGATGCAAATGTTGGCTTGACCATAGTCAATCCTATAAATGTATCTTATTTGTCCACCCGAATCATCGGCTTCCGTTTACCCGGAGTATACCTATAATGCAGTAGGCGCTATTATTTAACACTAATGACTATGACCACTTGCTGGATAAGGTAAATCTCGATTTAGTCCAAATATGTATATCAGGTGTAAAGCTTAACAGTTCTCTACATTTTGACACTAGTGAAATAAGTTTAAATCGAGATTAAATTTGTTACAACAAACACAAGAAAATTGAAATTTGCTAGACATATCTTGAACATCATATTTCCACGGAATGTAGTGCTAGCGGTACGCCAAAAAACTACGCAAATGGTGTTAAAAACATGAAAATCGGAACGATTCATCTTTAAGCCATACGAATCAATTTGACTCGTAGCACGAAAAAAAAAACAAAAATGGAGAGGAGCTATGACGTCATCTTTTCTCTGTATGGAAAAAAAATGTTCGTGTGTGGTGTGAAATGAAAATGAAAGTGCTTACAAAGCTGATTCTTAAACTATATCACATCATTATATTTCAGTCACTTGTTTTAAACTAAAATAAAAATAATTTTCAAAGATACCAAGTTTTTTACCGTTTGCAGCTTTTTACTGAATTTCGTGGTGTACTCGCTAGCACTTATAGGGAACAGTAATTGACCTATTTTTTATTATTCCACGACAGCGAAGCCGGTGGGCTAGTTAGACGTAAAGGTTGGATGCAAAAGGCGTATCCATGATCGAACTACACTGTGCAAGCAGTTGGGAATATCTATTGAGTACGGTACGTCTTCGTGTGAAAGAAGAAATACGTTAAAATAAGCAACTGGTTGTTTATATGGAGCTTAGAGAACACCGGGTCTTTTATCTATTTAATCTTGTAGTAAACTAAGAAAATAGCACGGACCTGAGGACGTGTTTACGATACGTTTTACGTCTCCACTCCAGTTTATTTAGTGGTGACCCCTTTTGTTTCAAGATTAAAATAGTCTACTGTCGTAGTTTATAGCTTTCGATGGTTGTTAGTAAATAAAATTGACAGTTTAAGGAAAATTATTTCGCTGAATAATGAGATATTATCATCATCATAGAAGTTAGAAGATGTTAGATGTCTTAGGTCTTCTCCATGGACGTCCACGACGATCGGTTTTGTGCCACCCGCAGGCAATGGTTTGCTTGAGGGCCTACCAGCACTTCAACTTGTGGTACTTGGTTACTCGTGTTCTAAACTTAAATGTCCGAGACAACACCTCAAGCTTAACCAGGTTCTCTAACCACTATGCACCCGGCTTACTAGGCTTATACGGTTATCAATATAAAGCTCAGTAAAATATTTTACTAAGCAGGTATATACCTGTGAGTCCAAACAAATGTTTTCCCATGGTTGTAGTTTGCTACGTTAACATTAACATATAGGTACGTTAAGTTGTCACAGAGACGAGTATTTGAATAAATTACTTGCACTGCTGAGCACATCACGAATAGCATGTTAACTGCAAGCAGGGGTGCTTTCCACACGGTACTGCGCTCAGTCTTGAGATTGCTTCTAACAAGAAATAGCTTTGCGTCTTATATGAAGCGATTAGAAACATTAACAAATAGTTTTAGCAACTAACTACAAAACCTATTTAGACTAGCTTTCCCATCTATAATAAAGGGAACCTCTAAGCAAAATTTCAGCTTTCTAGGTCCAAATATGTCCAAGAGTAATTGATTTGCCAGAATAGGATACATTTATTGTTCGGTAACATCCATAATCCAATCAAAACCTCGGATACCTTTCACATTAATAGTCTTAACTGATTCACGTTTAATTATATTAGACAATTAGACATGTTTTGGAGCCTATCCATGTTCGTTATGCACGCAACTGCGTCGAAATATAGAGGGTATCTCTTAGTCTTTGTGTTTATCCCTTAGAAAATGTGACTGTTCATATTATTTATCCAGATCCAGACATCGTACGCTTTCAAACAATCTACCTTAGCATTACCTGCAGCTTAGTTCTTGACCGACATGTTTTCAGTTAGCAAGCGCGTGACACCTAGTACTTAATATTCGCAATTTGTGTTGTTTTCCCACGCTCAATAGTCATTTTATACAAGCTTGTCGGAAATCTGATTTTAATCCGCAGCAGGTTAATGAGGAAATAAGTGGAGCTCAGCTTAAGTCTGTAGATGCTGCTTACTTACCCGATGCATGCATCAGATTATTTATGCATGCCCCTGTTAATCCCGGCGAGATCTTGCTCTGATTCTGCAAAATTATTCCGTACATCAGCTACTGAACTAGTGATGATAACGTCATTAATCTCAAACGCGGGGTTCCTTTGAGTATTTATCTTAGCTGTATTACGGGTGGTGGATAAGATTCCGTAGTTAAAATGGCAAAAATAGAACGCTTATCACTATCCCCGTCTCAGAACTATTTTATTAGTATTAGAAATCTGTAGATAACTTTAAAGTGCCTCGAGTTTTCTTTGTTAGTATCTGTGTCCGTAATTTTATGGAGTTTGTTTCAATTTCACTGTTCGTCCTTTAATTTAATTTGTGATTTTTCTACATACATACCGTCAGGCCTCTTTCCCACAAGGGTAGGCATAGGCAGAGACTACTTTGTTCCAGTTCCCCCGATCCTGACACACCTCTTTCGCGTCATCCACATTCATCAGTCTCTTCATACATGCTCGTCGGTTTCGGGTACTCTTGACCTGACTTTTTTTCAAAACGTCCTCAGTTTGGTCACAGAACGTCCATCTAGGCCTTTCTCTCCCAACGCACCCATTCACACTCCCTATATAAGTCTGTTTCATCCATCTTCTACGTGACCAAACCAACTAAGCATACTTTTTTCTATCTTAGTCACACTATTCCACTACATAATTATTATTATCTGTCTACATAATCTCTTCATTTTTCGTTTCAATATTAAATGGCAGAGAAAGTAAAATATACCTAGCTACCGTTTTACTGCCAAAAGTTAAACAGTATCAAACATGTCATAGGCCGTTTGCTTTAGTCATTCCGTTCGTCATAGACTCGGTTTACAACTCGAAACGTTTAAAGGTTTAATGTGCGCCCGGGCATTAAATACGACGTAAAACGGAATGAATCTGCATTTATGCACGTTTAGACGTGACGGTGGGCATTTTAAAATCATCCCTGCCATTATAATATAGGTACTCCGAAATTAGAAATTCGTATCGAGTTGATCCGTTCGCACTAATAGTCGCACTAATACGAGAGAGAGAGGGACGGTAATACGAACTTTGAATTTCGAACTTGGGAGTACCGTAGCTTGGAGAATTCATTCATAAGTCAACAAGAACGGTTGAAATATCGTGCGTATCGTTTGTTGTTACAGCTAAGGTAGCTATGTTTAATTTAAACTCACATGTTTAATAGAACCTCGCCGCGCAAAGTGCTAGGCGTACCTAATAATTAATTATGCAGACTTGTAATTCATTCATCACTCCTTGCCTGGGTGTGCGTTTATGTGTTGCTATAACACGGCATTTTGAACCACATTCTGGGTAACATGATAATTAAAACCCTAGTAAATGTATTTCTAATTGTATGTAATTGTTGAATCGCTAACTTTGTCTGCAGCTCAACTAGCCAAATCAAACCCATGAATAAAGGTGAGTCAATTGTTTCAAAGCCACTGAATAATTATAAAAATAACGGAAATACTTGTGACTTCTTGTTTCACCTTAGAGATTTCTCTTAACTATAGGAGATATAAAACGTTAATAAAAAAAAAATTAGATAACATCGTCGATTACTAGATTAGTATTAGAGCCATTAAGTGAACGTTTTGCATCAGCCGAGTTAGTTCAGCCATTCGACAAGAGATGGCGCCACGCATTAAAACTGTATCTAGGCATCTTTTAATGCTTTATTAGATATACCTACATTTCATCGATATCGTTAGATCTTATATAACAACCTACAAGCTCGTTTAAACAGTATAGAGAAAGGGACTCAGTTAGCCAGTTCAGTCTGGGTTAAAGGGAATAATACCTAATATATCGAAGACAAAGTAATCAAATGTACCGTTAACACTTCGTATGTATCTGGGGGGCTACTCCGAAATTGAAAATTCGAATTTCATATCATACCGTCCCTGTCACATTCCTAGCTAGTGTGAGCGCAACGGCACGAAACGGATTTCGAATTTATAACCTCGGCGTAGTCTTTCTTTGCCTGTAGCTGTCGTAGCAATCGTAGGTGATCGTAAAGCAGTCGTCCCGTAAGCCTGCAACAGCTCACGTAACTCGACAATTATGTTACAGTTACGACTGCCTAATGACGGCATAAAACGCCTTTTGTTATTTCTAAACAACGGCTAATTACTTTATGCTTTCATTATTGCAATAAATAGGTCAGCTTGCATTTTTATTAGTAATTTTGAGGCGTTTAGAGCTAATTCAGGATTTATTTCCTAATAACGTGGGTATTTTGGCGCCATTATTAAAAAGGGATGATGGAGTTTGGTTTTAAATAGTAGTAAAACATCGTTTTTTTGCGAGTAGGATTTGCAAACGAAGAGTTCTAAAAGTACTACAACAAAAATTATAAATGGAAATGTTACATAAAAATAAATTCATCATGGTAAAACAAAAGGACATCGAAAAAGGTTCACTTCGTTGACTGCAGCAAGACTTCGAAAATCAATGTTACTATTCGGTTCTTACTTGGATTCCAACTTAGCTGACTTGTACGATCATCTACCGAATATCATAAAAGGCGATGACTTTGCGCCTGTCCATACTTTGCGCCAAGTCAAAATAAGTACGACATAAAAATCCCTAGAAATGGTCACAAAACAAAGATGATTGTTTGTTTCACATGTTTGGGAGACGTCATCAAGAGTAAAGAACCCCGAAATAAAGTAGAGTCGCGAGTAGTAATGGAGTTTTTTGGCACAAATAACGGTCGGCGCAAAATGCCCGCTTTATACGGTACCTGCCTATCAAGTCTGACCAGATTTTTTTTTCTGATAAATTAACCCTGTCACTGCTGGGCTGTGCCTCTAAGAGTGAATGAGAGAGCTAGAGCTGCAGTTATCATTTCAAGTAACAGTGACTAGCTTCTCGTCGTATTTTTCCTGCAGTCTCGAATGAGCTCCTCTATTCACTAAAATACTAAAGTGGTGCCGTGGAGTGTTTGCAAATGATGAAACTTCTTTTAATTGAATAATTCCAAGAGGACGCCTTATTAACATTCATGCTATGCGGGTGTTAAGTTCTTTATATTTTTACCTCTCTCACTGGGAATAGAAATTTATACGAAAAATATAAGGATAAATTGAATAATCTTTGAACCAATGGGCTTGGGCTATAGTTCCCACGCGCGCCCAGTGCGGGTTGGGAACTTCACACTTATCATTGAATTGCTTCGAGGATGTATGCAGGTTTCCGCACGACGCTTTCCTTCACCAAAAGCTCATGGTCAATTTTAAATGTGATTTCGCACATCAATTCCGAAAAACTCAACTCAGAGCGATTCAACCCCCGATCCTCTGCTTAAGAGGCCGTAGCTCGAACCACTACCTTGGCTATTATGACTTTTCTCAATAGGTATCCATAATATTTATTATATGTAGTGATTTTGTGAGCTGTAGAACTCGTGATTCCGTCTTTAGAAAAAATTACCGAAATAGCTGTGCTGCGAATAGGATAGTAACAGTGGGCCGTATGTATATAGGACTGAAAAAATATTAATGATGACACAGTCCTGCGTAGATGATCAATTTTAATACGAACAATAATTATACCGCGATTAAGAATGTTAAACTTTCCTCGGTCAGTGTTACGACTTTTTTAACTGAGATTTAATGCGCCCGTAACCAACTGTCCGACCACGGCACGATTAAGCCGTTAGCGTCACTGGACGGACACGGGAAATGCATTAAACTTATAATGGCGGGATATCACTTAAGTTATGCAGCAACTCCGGTTAATTTAACTAGTCATTTTTCTTGTGAATCTCTCGCAAAGTTCGTGGTAAGTTTTAGACGGTTTATGGAGCTCGAAAGTGGAACTCGGTAAATGTGTTTTTAATGCGCGGCATCAAAACTAGTATCGTAAAATAAACTAGTAAATTGAGACTAACCTACTATCTTTGATTAGTTTCATTTTGCATGGCTTTAGTACTTCCATGAACTTTTATTTAAGCAAAGATATCATTCTCATCTTTTCTTTATAAAAATGACATAGAAACATTCTTACTACCTGGGCTTATTGATCCGAAGTCTTTCTGAATAAATATAATCTTATTCCAATAACAGGGCTTAAGTTTGCTAGCAAAATTACTGATAAAATATACAGTGCGTAATATAAAATCATTACTAACTTTCGAACTAAAACGGCAGTCCCTTGGACCCTTTGCCTTTAAAAGCTTGTTGAGTTGAGGGATTTACTATGTTTAGGCGGACTCGTGGAACAATTATCTGACTGCTTCTAGGCCTTTGAGTGTATTAAATAAATAATGTCCGGGCGCTCGGTCGGGCCGGTGTTACCTTTTGGTTGGGCTACGACGGGTTTCGGTTAGTGCTTTCGAGATGGAATGAGTTTGGATAGTGGTGCCACAGCAGTTTCCATTTCAAGCTTTTATCAGACTGTGGTACCATAATAGTTTCCTAATATGAATTGAGTTCGTAAACCTTTTTAGAAATGTAAAAAAGTTATTGTTTTTTCATTACAACTTTTACGAATAACAAATGATAGATAGGTGTATGCATTTTCAATTTCAATAATTAAATCATGCATTCTTCTCAATTACTACGTTTGTCAGTTCATGCAGTGAACAAGACTATTTTAATATAGGCGGGGTAAAGAAGGCCAGAGGTTGGAGGTCTAAAGGAGAGGCCTATGTTCAGCAGTGGACTTGTAATGGCTGAGATGATGATGATGATGATGATGAAAGAAGGCCAGATATTTCTGAACATCTGTTCCGCCAGTATATAAAATTACCATTGCTTTTAGAGTTTCTAACAAAAAAAGGATGCCTACTGAGCCTCTAAACTAAGGCTCTGTGCTCTGCCCGTGCCTCTATATCGCTTGGACCACTAATGGATAGACACACATAATACTTTATCATTACCTCTAGCATTTATACGTTGCACGGGAGGGGATAGGGCTTCTGTCAGAATGAGCGGCTACTACAGTTCCCATTGTGGTCCTAGTACGGTTTGGGAACTTCATAAACACCATAATACATACAATTTTTACGGAGGTACCGAACCCTTTTGTATCCAAGTCCGACTCCCATTTGGCCGGTTTCTTGCTTCGTGACGTTATCAAAACTAAAAGTAGGTACTGAACCAACCGTTCCAATTGAGAATGTTTTAATGAGAGACGTTGTTTTAAGGCGAATACAATAAAAATAACCCGCGTCCTTTCACATTCGATCCACTAGTAGCACTGTTTACTTAGGCTGCGATCTCTCTCACATTTCTTTGTCGGCCTCTTTACCTCTCCACATAAAATATTCAGGATATCTCTACTGTGGGACGCGCGGGCCATATTAAAGGTCGAGCGAGTTTTAATAACAACCTCTATATTATGTGATCACTTATCGATTCCGTCCGATATTCGTTTGCCTGAATTTCGGGTCTTTTCAGTTCGAGTCCAAAATGGGAATTAATAAATGATAGAAAGTAAAGGGGGAAGGAAAACCTGTTGAATGTTTGTTGTTAGGTGAAAGTGGAAAGGAAAATGGAACTACTTAAAGTATTTTTTTGTGAACTGTTAGGCGCTAAAGAGTACAAAGCAGATGATAGCATTGTATGGATACAATGCTATTGTGAAAACAGGTAATATTGATAAGCTCACTTCAAAATGTTTCAACTTTAACTCCGGGTGGCTACCGCAGTGTTGTTCCTGCATGGGGTACAGCTGGTGAAATTACTGGCACATGAGGGATTGTATCTTAGTCTGCTAGGCTGGCAACGTATCTGCAATTCTCTAGTGTTGTTCATGGGTGTTGGTGCTCGCTTAATTACCATCAGATGACCCATTTGCTCGTTTGCCTTCCTTATCATGTAAAAAACCTTAACCTGCTAGCTGTCAGCACAAGATAGTCAAAATATTATTAAAAATTATAACAGTGGTCGTGGGAGGGAATAAGAAAATATTATGTACCTACATAGAGTGCTAATACGAGGTACGGGATTCTGTAACACATAGTGGTTAGTCATTTTTAACTTAATTATGTAGTTTTATTATTATTCAAAACTGATGCTCTTAAGGTCGCTTGTATACGTCCGTTGTTTTTGCCGGACTCGCAGTATTGTATGGGTTTTGTCAGCTGACGTATCTAGTGTATTATACTCATGTCCACTAGAAGTCATACAACACTGCGAATCCTTAAATTATTGCCCGTTGTCTCGTGAATCGTTAAATCTTACATATTTACTACGGTACGGAACTAAAGATTTAGTATAACCGATACAGGCAAGGGTTCAAAGGAACGTAATTATTTCGCAATTACCTCGGCGCAGGTTTAAACACTTCATTGGAACACTCAATCGCATAAAACCAAAATTGTTTAACAAGCCCAAACGAGCGCGGTGGCCTATTTCAAACCCCACCTGACCACGATATAAACTAATTTTATTAATTTTAATCACCACCTCGTGCGTGCTGACACACATTAACTCCCGCCATGAAACATGGGATTCGATAAAATGCCATAGAACGATATAGTAACGCCCCTTTTAAAGTATCATTAAAATGTGTATTAGAACGATAAGCCGTATTGTTAATGAGCTGCGTTATGGTTTATGTGGTATGGGTGGTTTACAACGGCCGCAGCTAAGAAGGTACGGTTCAGCATTGCCCATCATTTTGATTAACTCAGGACTTGAATCACGTAAAATTTAAAAAAAACTTATAATTACCTAAATGTCTGTCAAAATTGAGTATTTAAAGTAAAAGTTATGGAGATATTATGGTCACTTTTAAAATTATAGTATGAATTTCCATTATTATTCCTTGTCTATATCATAATGGCAACATCATAAGTCAAGAGTTTGGACTCGGCATTGATGAGTCAGCCAGTCATCTATTCAGTTAATCAGTCAGCTGATATTCTCTAGTTTATGTAAAAACAAAATAACAAACTAAAAGAGCGATAAAAAAAAGTGTTAATGGCAAGAACTCAATGTCACTAAATCCTTCGTTTTGAAATGTAAAACATTCAACTTTACGTATGCGCTGTACATATTTGAACCGGCTATGGGTCGTGGTCCACCTATAGTTTCTCCTCCTGGTATTCGATGGAGCTCCGCCGAATGGCGGGAGCCCCTTGATTCGAAATAAAGGCAGCATTTTTTCCGGGTGGACCAAATTAGGTGGGCCACGGCCCATAGCCCATTCGAACATGAAACTGCTGACCGCAGTAGATGTTCTGTGCCGCGGAAGACAAATGTGAGGTTTTATGTCTACTACAATGGCTTGTTTGGGTGTGATAAGGCTGCTAACACGCAGGTAAACTAGGTAGACTTACTTTAATTGAATGTTTAATTTAAAAAAAAATGCTTTGAAAATGTAGTGTCTTAAAATTATTCCGGAATACTTTAGCACGTGGTTGAGTCGGGTACTAAACACTCCTGTAAGTGTTTTGTATGGTTTTTTTTAATTGAGTTTGTCAAAATCTTTGGCAGACGCTCAAAATGTGCGGCGACGAAGCGGTGACTTAATTTTGAATCCTGATTAAGATGGAAAACTTTAACAGGAGTATTCAATCAACCTAAAGCAAGATGTAGCTTCTATTGGTAAAAGAATTTTCAAAATCAAAATCGGTAGACTCAGAGATGACCTCTACAATCTCACCAAACTCGGAAACTCGTAAACTTTATCTCTTTTTATTATTAGTATAGATTTATTCTAAGACACATCAAACCGGTTCCGGTGATGTCAGTCCATTTTGTAGGAAGCCTGACTGCCATCACTCTAACCACCAAAGGGTATAGGATAAGGGTAGAAAGAGATGGCTAATGCGATTTCGAGCACCCGCACGTTGGGCAATAATTGGCTCTGTACTTGTAGCAATAGCTATTGCCTGTAGACCTGCGTAATTTTGCTGTCAACGTGTTTGTAGTCGTTAGCCTTTAAGCTAAACCGTAAACACGTATATTAAAAGTACAGAAAATTAAATTAAAGGTTGTAGCGTGCACTGTATCAACAATTCAAATAAGAAACAAGTATGATTCGAATGTATCGTGTGAAAAAGTTGCAAAAGAGCTTTCGGTTTCAAAGTAGATTCCAAGATTATAAATATTTTTGTTCGCGTGATCCTTTGAGGCTATCACCGTATATCTAAATGGTTTGTTTTCATTCAGCGTTTTAACTAAGCGTTTTGTTTAAATATTCAGAGCTGTTATCTGATTTAAAGTTAAAATAGAACAAAAATAATTTAAATGCGACGGTTGGATGACCTTCTGTTGTAGGTGTAGTTTTAGTAGGTTTTTAGTTTCGGTTCGTGAGTTTAATGATAAAAAAAATCTAAACGACACTGAAAATTAGAGCACAGAAAAATTCGAAAGTAAAGATATGGCCGGGATCGAACCCGGATCCTCGTCATTCCGCGACCCATAGCAGCAGTCAGGTTTAAAGATGATGGTGAATTTACTTAATATTTTTTCGAAATATATTTTATTTCCAGCCTATATGTACACAGGCTTCTTTTCAGAATGAGAGGGCTTGGGCTGTAGTTCCCATGCGGGCCCAGTGCGGATTGCGAACTGCTATTGAACTGCTTCGCTGGTGTGTGCAGTTCCCGCAACATGTTTGCGAACTCAAGTTGTCTGCAGATGAGCTATTTTAGACAATACCAGTTTCATAGCCTCCAATAGAACAGCTAGTGCCTAAAAGCTCCAAGAACATAAATATTAATGTGACTTTTATGAATAGGAACGTACACAAACCTGTTGCAGAAAAACATATTAACACATACCCATAGGTATTGTTGTAGCTACAGCAGAAGCAAATGTCAGAGTAACAGATGAAGACACGACTATTAAGTTAAAAGTTAAAGTTGAGAAGCGTTAAAGTATAATGGAATTAGTCTATTGAACCAGATTTACAACTAAAGGTTCGCGTAGGTGGTGAGTCTGTGTTTTCATTTATTAATTAAAGGTTAAATTTGGAACAAGTCAAATCGTTTCCATTTAAACACTATCACCCCCATTTAGACGGTGGCAGGATATTACGGAAAATATGGTTTAGGAAAAAAAAAATTGTTTTATTAATTAAGCCGTGGTAGCCTAGTGGTTGGCGTATGGCCTCTCAAATAAAAGCTTTTTGTGAAAGAACTCTAGGAAGCATTTGTGAAGCAGTTCTGGTGGTGTGTGTTAAATTTTAAATCCGCACTTGGCCTACGTGTCTGTGGGTTTATCTAGACTTGCGGTTTTCAGCACAAGCTTATTCTGAGAGAGGCCTTTCTTTGCCCCGAGGAAATCTGCTGTGAACAGATATCCCATCACCACGGGGGAAGCGATGGGGTTATGTGGGGTTTATACCAACTAAAACCTCCGGGGTTTCTTCCTCGCCGCTTTTCTGGCGACGCAACGTTTCAACGTAACCCGTTACATCGCCAGAAGGCGGTTATCCGTTTCCGGATTCGTCACATGGAATGCCAATATTGGGCTCCTTTTCCCAGCAATGGCTTACTAATATCACACGCCTTACTAATATTATAAATGCGAAAGTAACTCTATCTGTCTGTCTGTTACCTTTTCACGCTTAAGCCACTGAACCGAATAAGTTAAAATTTGGTGAGATAGTTTCCGTCCCGGGGAAGGACAGATAGTTTTTGTCCCGAAAACAAGCATAGTTCCCGCGAGATAGCGATAAGCGAATTCTTGCAATAAGTGAATTCTGCGCAAACGGAGGCAGGCAACAGCAAGTAAAAAATAATTTCCAACTGTGCATAATTATCACTGTCTCCTAACCTCTGCCCTATTCAATTGGTCCCACAATGGGCACGCGTTTGCGTGAAAGCGAGCCATCTGAACGGAATGTCGGTACATCGTACCAATAATTATTTCCTTTGTCTTATTTACAGACAATAGATCTGGGGGTGCAATGGGGTTCTAAAGCTGCATAACATAAATCTATACACGGCAGTGTGTCAGTCAAGTTCGGAAAACAAAAAGACGACCGTTCCCCAATAACTTGAAATCTATTTAATCTACTTACACTCATGCAATTTTGCTTCCGGTCTCAAGGATTTGACATCTAAAAATTGTATAGATTCAGGCGTTACTGGAGGTATTTTACTTTGCTACTCCGCGATATAGTGAGGTTTGACCTATGCATGATTTGTCATGCAAAGCAGTCACGCTCCCGTCGAATCCTGTTCATGCAGCCAATGTTCGAGAAAACAACGACAACACAAAACAAACATCAACGAAAAAACCACCGAAATGAATATTCCGGACAGGTGTTTCCACTCTTTCCGAGGCATCCTCAGCGGATGTGACGCTTCGACGAACGGTCGAAGAAACAGGAAGGTTCTTATAGAGACAGACTGAAGCTGGGATGATGGAATAATCTAGAATCTAGTTCCTAGGTGCTTATAAAGCGGGATGAAAGGGACATGTATGCCATAGGCTGGAATGGAGCATAAGAAGAGACCCGATTGCCTAGACGTGGGAGCCAAAATAGGCTACTTAATTATTCCATTATGGCCTTCGACGTGCGCATGATTGTAATTTTGGGCTACTACCGGTGGAGTCCTGTGTCAAATGGAAAGTAGTAGGTACAGTAAGGGAAATCTATTCACGTACCACCGTAGCACCTTATCGCAATAAGGTGATATATTCACTCGAGAATGAGTGACGGCGGCTTGTCAATTGCGACAGAGTGCTACGTGGTAGGTACGTGAATACAATTTAATTCCCTTACTGTACGGGCTGGAAAGTTTCGCTTACAACGAAAACTAACATAATAATAATTAAAAGTAATTAAGGCTGTCATCATGGAAGCTCTAGCGAAGACAGGTAGGTAGCTTTGAGCTATAAACGTTGAGCATATTAATGTCAATAAAGCTTACCATGACAGAGGCGAATATTACAATATTTTCACGGACTTTGATAAAGCAAAGGGAATACTTAAATGCAGCGAAATAATTAGTCGTGAAGCGAGCGTGTTAGGTGTGCGAAGTACTGCTCTGGCATTTGACGCACATAGACGTCGTTTTGCAAATAATTCGGCTGCACAATTTCAAAACCTAGTAAGTCTCAAAAACTCAATTTTGGGATTTTTGCTTAAAACGTGGTTTCTAGCAAGTGCCTATAGGATACAGAAACATTTAGAGGCCTATCTCGCTCAACTTCAGAGATACGAGTACTGCAAAACCTAGTAAGTGCCCAAGAAAACGGGCTTTACCATTTCAAAACCTAGTATGGCACAAAACCATTTCAAAAACCTAGTATGTGACATGCACTTACTAGGTTTTGAAAAAGTCAGAGAGACTTACTAGGTTTTGATATGGTCAAACGAGTTTAATTGTAACTCTTTGGAAAGTAGTATGTGTTTGTTATTTGAAGTTACTAGGTTTTGTAAGTCAAATGTTATAGGTACGTTGTTCTTTATTTATTTTGACGCGTCAAGGTAGGCAGCACTGTGCTCCCGCGCCAACTTCATGCTATTGCGCTGGAGCCGTTTCGAACTCGTTTAAACGCGTCAGTCAGTTGCCTGCCAAGGTTGAGTGTGCTTGCACGTGTTATGTTATGGAATTAAAGCCTCAAAAAAGACTAATATAATCGATAAACTAGTACCACTGATGCCACATACATACATACATACATATCGTCACGCCTCTTTCCCATAGGGGTAGGCAGAGACTACTTTGTTCCACTTGCTACGATCCTGACATATTTCTTTCGTTTCATCCACAGTCATCAATCTCTTCATACATGCTCGTCGGTTTCGGGTACTCCTGACCTGACCTTTTTGCAAGACGTCTCCTATTTGGTCTCGGAACGTCCGTCTAGGCCTTCCCCTCCCAACGTAACCATTCACACTCCCCATATAGATCTGTTTAGTTAGTCTACTTTCATCCATCCAATCTACATGCCCAAACCAACTAAGCATACTTTTTTCTATCCTAGTCACTATATCCTCTTTCACACCAGCACGTTCTCTTATCACACTGTTCCTTATTCTATCTTTCAGAGATACACCTTCCATACTCCTTAACGCTCTCATTTCTACTGCATTTATTCTACTTTCATGCTTCTTTTGCCATACCCAAGTTTCGCCACAGTCCCGAAAAAAATTTTGGACCAATCTCCCTGTCAGTAATAGTGCCATTGATTTGATAACAGACGACGGCCAAATTTCGGAAAATGATTAATATTATGGAAAGACCCTGGTGCCGCATTTTTTATTTTTTGTAATATTTTTTTTGTAATGAACAACTACTTAGCTGACTGGTTTGTTTTATTTAAATTGAAAAAAAGGTCCACATATTAAAACTTAAATGATTAAATCTCTTAATCATGCCAAAGTGGCAACACATACTAGGTTTTGAAATTGATCGGTTCACTATATTTTTTATTTGAGTTCAATTTCAAAACCTAGTATGGCACATAAAACATGCAATATAGGTTATTAAGTGTATATATATATACCAGGATATTCGGCTTAATCCAATAAACCAAGAAAGTATCACTTTTGGAACGAATATTGCAAAATTTTGTACGGCTGAGACAAAACATGTTTTTTCGCTCTCCTGTAAAATTAGCTTAATGTCCCTTACTAGGTTTTGAAATTGTGCAGCCGAATAGTAAGCTTTTTTTTGCTGATGTGAAGTTGACTTTGATTAACATTGTTGAAAACATATTTATTGCGTCCACCTCCTATTCTATTTCTTTGACTTAGTTGACCAAACTGTACCAACCAGAATAAAATTATACTGTCTGTCATATTATTGTCCACTCAGCTTCAACACTATTTTCACTAATAATTATAAGCGCCATCTGTGTGAAAGCTACTGTACAAACAAGGAAACTACACGCGTTCAGCACCTATACGATTACTAGACGAAAAAAAGAGATGGCGTTAGTGTGATTTCTTAAAGTATTATTTTACACCTAAGCAAAGCGAACTGGCATATTTTTTGAAATACCAGTCTAAATATCAAAATTCAATTTTGTATGTCTGATCACGTGAACGAGCTTGCTCGCCATCCCACTGTCCTGTATTTCCATTGAGGGATGCATTATTAATGCAGTGACGCGACTGTACCCGAGACGGGAGGGGATGCGGCTCTCGCCAATCACATTAAAATAACCCCAGTGCATGCGACCTATTGTTGTTTGCTCTTTGTGTACGTGTGTAGTCTTGTCTTGATTTGCAGTGATGCAAATGGATGAAGATTTGGACATGTTGGGTATAATGGTGGCCAACAGTTTTGAAAACGGAAGCTAGTCTTTCGCCATTGCTGCTACTATTTCTTTCTAGCGCCATCGCTACACCAGAGTTGCGTGAAGCGAGGTGTGACCAACCGGTCGGAATAAAAATGTGCACGGCCTTGATTACCTACCTTACCTATTCACGATTAGTGATCCAATTGTCAAATATGAACGATTTTAAGTTTTTTCGACTAATCATCACCAAGCACTGCACTAATCACTCGCATTAATCACTAATCAAAATGTAAAAGGTCTTGAGTGACTGATTATGTAGGGTAGGTGTTCGCGCTCGTTTTGACTAAGTAGGGGTGCGGAAACTACTATTAACTATTAGACAAATCTAAGAAATAATAATTCTAAGTTGGACAATTCCCTCTGGGTTATCAGATTTTAGGTATTTTATGACCTCCAGTTGGCGGAAACCGTTCATAGTTCAGCTTTTCCAATATCCTTCGCTTAGCAGGCTATATAGAAAAAAAAGGGTTTTACGATTTCTTCCGCGTAGAATTTGACTTAAAAACTGATGTTGATAGTATATTCTGCAATAAGTATTTCCGTTGCGACTCTAGGCAGCTGCGATATTTGACATGTTTATCGCTATGAATTTACCGCGGGAACTATTTATTTTCCGGGATAAAAAGTAGCCTATAATGTTAACCACCTATCTCCGTTCCAAATCCGTCCAGCCGTCTGCGTGTGAAGAAGTAACAAAAACACACACACACAAACATTAGTCAAAATACTTTAGACTCAAACTAAACTTCAGTTTTTGCTAAAAAAATATTTTAATACCTGGTCATTTTGCTGATCGTCCTTTTCGTTGACGGTACTGGATTTTCATTCAATCTACATAGGTACGAGTATCGCACCTACGGTTTAACCATGTCACTGAATTTAATGTATCGAGGTAAATAAAATAACGGTTATTAAGAATACCAGTTTAAACTTTAAAAATAAATCTGCAAGTCGCACTGGGTCGACGATTCCTGACCCGTTTGCAATATAGCCTTAGCAATGTTTTTTTGTCACAAGTCTGAACTGGCCCTTAAAGTGAAAAATGTGAAAAAAATCCAGTCGGTAACATAAAAAAAAACATTTAAATTATTCACACGTACTTTTTGCCTTTGTCGGCTCACGGTGCGGGCCCACCTTGTGATTAGTAGGAACTTTGGAGAACCCAACCATGTGGAAGGTACCTCACGAATTTGAACCGACCACCGACGAATCGTTCGTATTCCTATCACTTGTTAATTTTCGTTTGGGACACGGGATGAGATGAAGCGGGCGCGAATTGATGAGAGGTAGCGGTTTGCCTGTGAAGCATTGAAAAAAAGAATACAATTACATTTAGTTAATACATACTAAAATTGGTACGTAACGTAGAATCGCAGGGCAAACGGTCAATTTCTTAAGGTAACACAAATTTCAAATTAAATTCGTTCTTGAGCGATGCCTAAGCGGTAGCGGCGATATTAAGTCAAGAACCAAGCACATCTTGAATAGACAAAATATCCATGAGCAAAGATCGAAATAGCCGTTGTTTAGCCTTATTTAGACATGTAAGAATAATCCTGCTAGTTTCATTATGCATCATTCGAACGAGTTAGTTTTCTTCAACCCAGTGCCGCAGTATAATACGACTTGCACGATTTTTCTTAAAATTCTAACCCGAGCTTTAGGTGTGACTTCCACTATGGCGTACACATCATAGTGAAAGTCCAGTAACACTGATTCTTACGAGATATATAGCTGGATAACATGAATAAAATACTTTGTCTTAATTCGCATTTGCTTCTCATACAAGAGTGAAATTTAGCGCTCGCTGAGTACATTTTTATGCTTTCAGGCATTTTGTCTCGGGCCTCCGAAAAATGTAGCTGGAAAGTACGCCTTCCACTTGTCACTTGATGCACCCATCGTGGCACGAGCCTGTGACACAGTTGTCACTGTCACGATGCAGACGTGAATTCTAATGAAGTGTTCTGCGGACGTGACCATGGCTCGTGCTCAAAAAATGACGGACATTTTCAAAAGGAATTTCAAAGCATGCGTGTAGCCACGACCTATAAAATTCCAAAAGTGTAAGTGTGCTGTTTAAAGCTTTATTTAAATCAGTATAAAATTATTTGATATCGGTAATTTGTAAAAAAAGGATTAGGTGAATAACACATTGTTTTTTGGAGCTTAATTGTGATTTTTGAGGTTTTTGGGGACGTATTTGTCTGAATTAAAAATGATTGATTTTCAGGAATCTAATTTTTGTTGTATTGAATGTTATATTTTTGTTCCTCTGTCACAATTAGGTATCACTGAGCGTGTCTATGACCACCATAGAAACGAATTAAAAAAAATCCAAATTTTGGGGGTCCCAAAATAGAGGCAATTTTTTTATAAAATTTCAATTTCTTATTATATATTTACCTAATGTAAAAAAAAACTTGCAGGAACATAATATGATACATGAGAATCCCACATAACATAATGTACAAAAAATATGTGTAGATATCTTGCGAACTAGGTAATTTCCAAAAACACAAACAAACAATATGACAAAATGAATAAAGAACAAAAGTTATCAAGCTTGTGGCGCCGTCTCGTGAGAATTTACAGCACTCGTAAGTTCCTGATGGAATGCAGGACGCTACGTGGGAGTTGACTCGCACTATGCTTGATAGATGGCGCTACTAAGGTGTATCTTAGATTTGTAAGTGAGAGTTCTGTTGTACCAAATTATCCATAACCGACGAATTTTTACAGAAAACCTACGAAACATTGTGTAAAAATCGTCGGATACGGTCAAAGTTGATCTTGTTGCAACTCATGCTAAGTATTATTGTTATCGTGGACTACAAAGACCAATGTTGAAGTACCAATCGTTTAAATCATATACCTACCAATACATCTTAACGTAGGTAGGTACTAACAAGACGGTTCAAGATTTAATGCTACTTCAGTTAGGTAAATAATTTTGTAGAGTAACTGCTCCACTTTTTTGAAATATATTTTTATTACTTTGACATTGGCGAAGTTGTCGTCGCTATAACGACTTGATACGCCACAAATAAGAAGAAGAAGAAGAAGCGATTTCAGTAGTTTTTTAAGGAAAATACGGCTTAATTATGACTTGGCACGATTTTTACGTCATTTTTGTTGCTATACGGCTTTACATCGCTTACAATTCAGGTGACCCATTTGCCCGATTGCCTTCCTTGTATATAAAAAAGTACATTACTTAGATAATTCAAAAGTCGCAAATACTATTTCTGACACGTCAGAATGGCCAGCGCATACTTTTTATCTCTAAATCTAAAGTAAGCAGAGAGCTGTAAAAAATAAATGTTGCTGTTATTTTGTTGTTTCCTTTATTTATTTAGTGATTAGTGACTTGTACACTCGATACCCTACAATCTTAAATCGCTAAAATTAGTTACACATTACATAAGGTATTAAGTAATTTACTCCACTTAAATTATTATAAAATAAATTAATATGGATGCAAGTAGGTAGGTACCTTGTATTAAAATAAAAAAATCACGATGGCTACATAATTACTCGTCCTAAGACACAAAACTAGGTACTTACGTCAAATAATCATGACCTAGTCTCAACAATACAAACTTAGTAGCACTTCTAATAAGCATAAATGCAGGTAAACGATTTATGCCTGATTTCGATTTATCCGCGCTAAAATATATCTTTAGCCAGGTACTATAACTAGGTACTTAATCCCTTTTACGTTACGAAATGTGTATTTTATTTAAAATACCACTAGCAAAGCCTCTACACTTTCAAACATCGGACATTTGTACGACGTTCTCCACAAAAGGATGAAACGTAGCCGTCGTGTCTAAAGTTGAGGCTTCAGAAAATGTTGTAAATTATGTAGATCTGTGCAAATTTTATTCCGTTTGAATCCACACGTTTGCTACACACTGTCACATTCTGGAATTAACTTAAGATACAAAAAAACTCTTCTATTGTTACACTCTACGAGCTAAACCGTATCCAGCTTGCAAAGTGAAATTTTGGACGCAAAAACGTCTTAAACACGTCTAAATTACCTACTCAAGGCGAATAGGATACGCCTCATTAAAATGTTCAATTTTGGGCGGTCGCTTTAACATTCACGTTTATAAACTGAAAAAATACATAACCAAAGCTTGCAACTCTGTAGAGTTGTATAGACCGATCGCTTAAATGAGTCTTCGCCCGCGCGGTGTAGGGGCGCGGGGTGCGACGACCGCGGGGGCCGAGAGAGGTGCGGGCGGCAGACGCACTACCCGGCCGCACATCTCTCGGTCCCCTTTGTCGTCCTACCCCGCGCCGCCGTGCCGCGCGGGCGAGGACTCATTTAAGCGGTCGGTCTGTAGCACGAAACTTATGCAACAGCGACATCTAGTAGGCATGTTATGAACTACTTTCCTTAAACGCGTATTAATCAATTTGTTGGCATGCCTACGAAACAATGTGTATTGAGCAACATTTCGCATATTATGACGCGCGACTCCGCATTGTTACAGCGCGGGGAGAAAGCAATTCCACGTCAGGCTGTCAGACAGACAGACACAGACGTTTGACACCGTATTTATTATTAAATCGAGATGAAATTAGTATCGTGTCAGTTGATGGCTGTAAAGGGCTTGAGATTATTGCCATTTGAATTGAAAGCGAAACTGTAAATGGCAATTTTGATATTGTATAAGCATTGAAACTTCGTTAAAATAACTCTTGTTGCTTAACACGTCCACTGTCCTAATCTGACTAGTGAACTTTATGCCTTTGCAATAGATACTAGCTGTTGTCCTACATATGGGATACGGAAGTGAACGTATTCTTAGACTTAAAAATAATTATCATTGTTTACCATTGAGATTCTAGTAAATTAAATAATCATAGTAACTAAAAATTTGTATGCTAAAATTAGCTAAGTGTGCGATATCTTTTAATGTGTCATAATTTAAAACCTTTGTTCACCACACTTAAGGCAAATAAACATTTAATTTCAATTCAACGTGTTAATGATATATACCTACTATCAAACAATGCGTATTATCTGCGAGATAATCGTTCATTGCTATCATACTATCCCGCTGGAACTATGCAATTTTTACGATAAAAAGTATCCCATGTGATATTACTCACATAAAAAATGAAATTCTGACTGACTCATCATCGCCCAGCCAAAACCTTTGGGCACTATAAGTTGAAATTTTGCTTAAAAATCCTTTTACCCATAATGTAGACAAGGAATAACTGCGGACCGACGGATTTTCGAAACCCGAAATTTCCACGGTTTTAAGAATACTTCCACGGGGCCAAGCTAACATTTATGTACATGTTATTCCTTGTAAGTAGTTCCAGCAAACATTTAACGACAAACTCTTATAAACTTGCTTAACGCTCCAATAGAAACTAATCCCTAATTGCCAAACGATCATATTAAACCAAACTTCTTAACTTCCAGAAACTTCGTACCTTCGAACTTTCCAGGTGATCGGAGTTAACCGAGGCTTGCAATTAGTATGGAAAAGTTACTCCTTGTGGAGCCATTGGTAACAGATAATTTTACGGTTTGCTGCAGTTGGGTAAATTTTCAAAACGGCTTATTTGTTTTTCTCCTTCAGAAGTTTTCCTTCGGGTAATTTTCTTATTAACTCCAATTAGGAAAGGGTTTATTTGAACTTCAAGTTTAAAATAGGTCCATACAAATAATTTAAGTGCCTAACTTTACAGCTGTTATTTTTTAAGAAACCTATTATTTGCGCTTTAGTGAATCATAGATCTTATTTATTAACAGACAGATTGACAGACAGAGTTACTTCGAATTTATAATCATCGTCATCATCGTATCAGCCGTGGGACGACCACTGTTGGATATAGGCCTCCCCCATAGACCTCCACTAGCCGGTTGGAAGCGGTTTCCATCCACCGTGAACCCACCGTAAATTTATAATACTTAGTGGGGATTTAAAGATGTATGTGATGTTTACGGCAATAATAAATGAAATTTGATTTTAATCAGGTAACTAACATAACTCTTCAAAACATTAAAAAGCATAAGCCACGCTAAGTACAAGTTCAAACCCGTGTTAGGTACCACGTCGGTAATAGGTTAATCTGATAATGTTTGATGATTTACGATCATTTTTATTTTAATCATCGTAAATATCTCCGATAATTTACGGCTGTCGTAATTATTATGAACATTAAAAGTTGATGAGGGAATCATCTTCGTATCACACCTAGGTACATAAATCACGTCTTTTTCCCTTACGGGGTAGACGGACACTAAGGCAACAAAACCTAAAGGCCACGCTTAGCATGATTGTGGGCGTATAGGTGGAAAGGGGAATCAAAGTAGTGATGGATTGTTAGCCGCATCGCCTATAACATTATTCCTATACCCATTCCCTCGATGGCCTTTTACTTTTTTTTATCATTTATTCAAATCAATTACAAAGACAAACATTATGTGTGAACAGCGAGCGAAAACCGCGATCGGTTTATCTGCTACTGTCGCCGCACGCTTACCTACAGCGCGTTATTTATTACATAACAATTATCAAACTATACTAAATAACCACTTAAGTATTTGTCAACAGCATCGATCGATACTATCTTTTTTTTTTTTTTTTTTTTTACTACAAACTGACCAGTGATTGACCTCTATCTCTGCGCGGGAAGAGAAGCAACTGGTACATTCTATGGTTTTTCTTTACTTCCAGACCAGCATGGAAGCACTAAGCAGTTATGAACGCACATTGTGCCAAATTAAGACACCGCCCCACCTATACTTTACAATACAACAACAATACAAAATACTCTTTCTTGAACACCACAAATCAGCTTCCTTAGAGTCGTCGTAGCTCCAGGTCAGCAATAGACTCAGTAAACGTTTTCTTGCCTCGGGGAGTCTGCAATGTCTTACGTCACACTCTCTAACAATTTTATTGTAAATATGGAGGAATAAGAAAGATTTAAAGCGTTTGGCAAATTTAGATTTGACGACAGGTTTGGGGACCTTAAAAATTGCCCAACTGCCTTAAAATAGGCACGCTAGCGGGAATCGAGTTCTATGGATGCCACGTTACGCCACTGCAATGCTATTCACTCATGAGTTGCGCCGCATGTGCTTTGCAGTACAAAGGATCGTCGAGCAGGGTCGCCGCAAGAGTCGTGTAAATTTATCCAAGGACAGTGAACCACTTTGCTGGCTGTATCGCAGTGAAGTAGTGTGCTTCAGCCGTGCTTGTTGCATGAGTTCAGATAACTGAACAGTTTGTGGAAGAAAATCTAATTTACAATAACCATGTTACCTACCTATTATTATTATGAGCTTATTGTGTCCCACTGCTGAGCAAAAACCTCCCCCCAACGCTTCCACTGCTCTCGGTCTGCTGCGGTACGTGTCCAGTCCCTTAAGACTTAAGAAGGTGTCCAAATCGTCCCGCCATCGCCGTCTAGGTCTGCCAGGCCGCCGCTTTTGGGACTCCAATTACTGGTTGTCTTGGCTCATAACTCATCGGCATACGGCAAACATGACCAGCCCAGTCCCGTTTCAGCTTCGCCGCCTTTTTACCAACGTCTGTGACGTGAGTCATGGAGCGCAGGTCGGTGTTCCGGATTCGATCCACTAGTTTTGCACCTAGCATGCTGCGTTCCATGGATCGCTGATGAGATAATAACCTATAGATATATAACCTATTAAGATAGATAAAAACGTAGGTATAATTTTAATGGTCACATGAAGGGAATGCCATTCTTAGCTATAAAGCAATCCATATCCATACATAATTACTGAAATAGAATACTAAACTGAAACTGAACTGGCTTTTCTACTGCAATAACGATAATAAGTAGTTTGGTTTTATTTTTAACTTAAAAAACTTTTAGTCCTAGTGCTACATACGTATGTTACTAGTGGTGTATTCCTCTACAAAATCAATCGCACCACGTGCCAGATTGAATAATGAGATACCAAAAATACCCTCAAAAAGCAACGAACACTAGGCTGAAACACGAATGGTGCCCGACAACGACGCAATTTGTAAATTATTTCTGGCGTATACGCCTATTAGGACATCTTGATAGCTGCCTGTCGACTTCTTTCAACGTCTATTTAAAAGCTACTGAAAAACATCAACCATCATTACCATCGATAAACAACGATCATTCCATAACCAACCCTAATGATATAGATAAACACGATCGAGTTTCAATGGTGCGACCGCAAACATAAATTTGTCAATGCATCTTGCCGACTATTTATGGCAACATGCATTTCCAGTTGGTATTGATCTACCCCATCTCCCTTTTCTCTTTAATTTTGTATGCTTCAAAGGGAAGTAGGGGATGTTTGGAGAGCTCTTAATTGTTTGGTTGTTTTACACTCGTTTGGGCTCGTTCTGTTATGATGTCGGCTTCAAAGGATGTGGATAAGCGCTAACATATTCTTAAGTGGTAAAAATATGGCTGTTATTTATGGATTATCGGAAGCAAAATGCCATGTACAATCCATAAGTGATATATTAGCGGAAAGGGATCCTTTTGGATTATAATAATGTCTCATTTCGGTAGCAGAAATACTTGAAGCTAAGCAAGTGATAACATAAAAAAACTATGTTGAAAAAGAATGGTTTAGAGACAAGAGAGGAACAAGAATTGATCAGTAACAAAACTAATCTGAATGGTTCTATTAATAATTTAATTTTACTACCCAAAACACTGTCGGTGGTCGCATACTGTGAGTTATGTTATGATAAAATAAAATAATGACAGACAGCGCGACAGACGATGTTCTGCCATTCTACGAATAATATTTTTGTTGTCATTTTGTTTTGTATCATCGTTCTTACTAAAGTCGTCGCAAAATAATAGGCCCGTTTTGACAGTTCACGCCTATGAAGTTCTCTATTTTTTACCGATCGAAATGTTCTGAAGGTAATTACATTTTTCATTGATGGGTACCGCCCACTCGGCTAAGTGCTGTGCATAACGATTTTTTCATATTGTCCACAGACTAATAATAGTCGGTTAAAGAAAAAAATAAATCGATCAAGATATTTTTTTAAGGCCGACTCGCACTTGGCCGGTTTTATTTATTTAAATACTAGTGTTCATCAATCAATTAATTACTGAATTTCACTGAATTTCAACATCAATTAATTACTGAATTTCACCAGCTGTGTAGTGATCTTTACTGAAAATTATGAGCTTGGAGCTCCAAGCCGTAAAGATTTCACATCGAATGCGAAGAAACTTTTTTCCCCGACCTGTTAGGTAGGTATTTGAAGAAATGATTGAATGAAGGTAGTATGTCAATTTGACGTTTTCTGTCGAAGTCTTATTTGATATTTTTTCTCGGCTCGGCTTTGTTTTTGGATTATTTCTGTTTAATAAATATCACGTTGACCTCGGCTTTTCTATTTTGGACATTGATTTAAACATAGTGATTTGAACTAGATTTTGGTTTTTGTTGTTATATCGTACGAACTCTGTTTCAACATGTCAAAAAGAGGACGTACAATCAACAGCCAGTCACGCGAATTGGTTGTGAAGTTAACCGAATACTTCGAACGCGAATCAGTTAATGGTGGATCTTTATTGCCCGTAACGCAAGTACAAGATCGCGTTGCAGAAGCACTTGGGATCGGCAAAAAAACTATTCGAACCATCTTGAAGCAAAAGTATGGACCTTCAGGTACTGAAGAAAATGTATTACGAACGCCTAAAATGAGGAAGAAAAGCAAGCCTGTAACAGGTATTGACACATTTGACGCAGACGCTATTCGAAATCACGTGTATGCGTATTATACAAGAAATGAATACCCAACTGTGAGTAAATTGCTGATAACATTACGAGAAGCTGGCCTGTATAGTGGCAGTGCCAGGTCTTTAACAACAATAATGAAGCAAATTGGATTCAAGTACAAGAAAACCGACAAAAGGAAAATCATGATGGAACGATATGATTTAATTTTGCACAGAGTATCGTTCTTGAGGGAGATGAACAAGGTCACAAATTGGGACAATGTCATATTTGTCGATGAGACTTGGCTGAACTCGAATCATACCGTGCCGCAGTCGTGGACGGACGATACCAAGGCATCTTGCTCAAAAGTCCCAATGGGAAAAGGTGGACGCTTAATAATCTGCCACGCCGGATCAGCTGGGGGAGGTTTTGTGAATGATGCCTTGCTCGCATTTGAGTCCAAAAGTACTAAAGAATATCACGAAGAAATGAATGCAAATAAATTCACTGAGTGGTTTACTAACTTGTTAACAAACCTCCCCGAACAGTGCATAATCATCATGGACAATGCACCTTACCATTCAGTTCAAATAGATAAAGCACCTACTCAAGCAAACAAAAAGGCTGATTTAGTGGCATGGCTTCAAAGACAAGGGGTTGAAGCTGACACGAAATTGCTTAAAGCTGAATTGCTGCAACTGGTAAAAGAAAATAAACCTGCAAAACTAAAATATAAAATTGACGAATTAGCACTTCAGCATGGACACAAAGTAATTAGAACGCCGCCATACCATTGCCAGTATAATGCGATTGAGTTGATCTGGGCTCAAGTGAAAGGATACGCAGCACACCACAATACAAAGCCGCCATTCTCCACTAAAAAAATGATGACATTGCTGAATGAAGCTTGTGCCAAAATTACAAAAGAAGACTGGGCAAAAGTGGTAGAAAAAACTCGAAAAATAATAAAGGAAGACTATGACAGAGACGTCAATATTGACAATATAATTGAAAATGAATTAATTATAAATACGGGTGACGATAGCTCAACTGACAATTTTGGATCATCATCTGAAGAAAATGATTGACTGAAGATAAACTTTTTTTTTTTATATGAATAGGAAGGCAAACTAGCAAGTTGGTCACCTGATGGTAAGTGATCACCACTGTCCATAGACACCCGCAACCCCGGAGGGATTGCAGATAATTTGCCAACCTAGTGGACTAAGATGCAATGCCTCTTGTGCCCGTAATTTCCCCGGCTGTCCTACTCTCCACACCGGAACATAGCAGTGCAAGCACTGCTAGCAAATGAATCAAGAATTTTTATTTCTTGATTTTTATGTTTTACTTTTTCGGTTTTACCGTTAGAGATTAAATTTCTAAATGTCTGACATTTACCTATCATTTGAAAAACAGCGCCTTCTCTCGTCCCTGGTGAGCAGTAGATGTTCCACGGGAGTTTGTAATTGTGTCGTACAGACACATCATTCAAACAGATGACGCTTAGCGACAAAAATTCGCATAGTAACAAAAGGGTCACGTGACAGTTAGTAAGAGGTAGAAAAATTCGGAGACTACCCACCTGCTATGGGTGGTGTAGGGGTATAGCACGGGTCACGGAATGAAGAGGATCCGGGTTCGATTCCCGGCCATAGCTTTATTTTCGGATTTTTCTATGTGTTCTAATTTTCACTGACATTTAGAAATTTGATAAACTTTTTGTCGATTTTTTTTGTGAATATTACTGTAACGAAAATATTAAATGAAACAAAATTGACCTTTTGTAACATTGTATCATTTCAAAATCTACAACATCAGTGTAAGTTAATTTTTCTAAAAAGAACTTTAATTCAATGCACTTTACAATATATATTCAAATCGATCAAGTACTCATGCAAACTGGAATCGATTTATCGTGAGTATCGAGTACCGAGTCGTATGGTTACATCACTAGTTACGTCGCAAAGACAAATGTCAAAACGGGCCTTTTATTTTGCGACGACTTTAAACTATCATTGAAATCAAGGAAGACGAGGGACATATCCCAGATACTGTAAAGATAATAAAAAATCTAGTAAGATAATATTTTAATTATAAGCCATGCTGATTAGCTTCCATGCTGATGTGGGAGTAAAGTAAAAACATACAATGTACTAGTTTGCTTTTCTTCCCGCGCAGATGGTAAAAACCCAACTAGGAAATGGGCATAGGAATCATGACTTTTAGCAATGCGGCTAGCAACGTACCCATCACTATTTTGATTCTGCTTTCCACCTGTACGCGGTTTAGGTCTTGTTACCTTTGGCTCTGTCTACCCCGTAAGGGATAAAGACGTGATTTGTGTGTGTGTGTGTCTGTGTGTATAAAAGTAGACAATCTTAAAACGTAGATGAAAGTAGAAAGAGAAAGTAACCAAAATTAATTTTCTGCGTCACGTTACCGGTAATTAGAAGTAATGATGAAATTCATGGTAATGACATTTGTATAATCGTCATTAATGATCCATTATCATGTTGTAAAACCCAATTCGCCGTCAATAACCCTGACATAGCATAGGCTACTAAATCATCGCATCAGTATGTAAATTTATTGACCATTGCGAAGACAATAACACTCGTCGATGTTAATTAAGATAAACCTTCGGTAATTGTAGTAATTTCCAGCTATGTCATAATTTATTATTTATTGAAATTGCACGTCATTACCGGGTACGGGCGTTCATAATATAGTGAACGTCGACCTTTACCGAGGCGCGATGCATTTCGGTTGGAATTTGAAACACGTTATTTTTTGAGATTTTGCTCGGCTTGTTTAGAACATAATTATGTATACGGAACACCAAATAAGATTACGACCCAGCAGCAACTCTCCATCCGTCTTACGAATTTTCGATCATGGTCACATTTTCACAGTTTAACATTTTTTACCCATCCCAAAAAAGCGCACAACGCCGCTAAAGGAGTTTCACTAAAAACACTTAAAATTGACTTATCCATCATTCGAATTACCATGTTATCCGAATATTCGTCTAATAAATTTGCGAAGAGAATCAAAACTGCGAATAAACTAAGACTCTACCAAGAACAATAAATCAAATACACCGCGCAACAGTCGGGGAAAAACAAATGCAACGCGGAGGAAAGTTTCATTTCGAGCCCGAAGTGCACTTTACTCGAAACGTTGACACTTCTAATGACGGTTCTCGATTTTATTTCTGAAGGAAGAGTGAGTTGCGAGTGAACTACTTTATCACACTAGACGTTGCATTGATTATAACCGTTTTGAGTAAGCCTTTAGTTTAAGTACGGTAGGGTTATTTCAGTTGCTTCACACCACTGAGTGGAACTTATGTAACCAGGGGCCTTACTATGACGTCTTAATGCGGTTCAATTTAGACTCAGTTCACTCAGACAATTGTCGCGTTCGTGAAATAGAGGCCCAGAACATCAAAGTGTAAGTTTTTACACAAAAAACGTCTCGCTCGAACGCGTTCACGTATACGTCACAATTACATAGGTATGAAAAAATTGGCAGCGCCACTTGCGGATCGAAACGGCAACAAACGGTCTTCATCATTTTTCATTTCTTAAACGCGTTCGAGACGTATTTTGTGACCGAACACTTACATTAGACATACAGCATAATTCGAGTTTTATGCGTACGATAGTTACTACTACCTACCTATATTATCCCACAGAGACAAAACCGTGGATCAGTGCTTTACAACAAATCGAGTCGAACTCATTTCACTCGAAATATTTACACCATTAGTACCAGAGTACAGCCGTGTTTACTGTCCTCTCCGGGCAACCAGGACACTGCATTAACCTCAGACACTTGAGTTCGCGATTGTTTTTGAACAACCGTAAATGGGTTACAACCGAGTTTCCCATCGCCTGTTTCTATTTAACAACGCAACATTTGAGAGTTTCAAACTTCAAGTATAAAAGAAAGAGATACATAAGTGCAGTTAAGTTGCAGTTGGGGCGATCATGGGCAGTTTGAAATTGTTCTGTTCTGCGTTCGACAAAAAACAAACGAGTAGGCGGGTTTACTCAAAGGAAATAATTACTCATTTATATACAGTGGTTCACCGTTTGTTTTATTATTTGGAATGCAGAATCAGCTGCGCGTCGCGGCTGGATTGATATGGAGACTAAATAAACATCATGGTCTGTGTGGGAGACACACGGACGCAAAGCTTAGCCGATGTGGTATTAGATAAATTAATAGAATATTCTTGACGGCCCCTCAGCTGGGCCCTAGACTATTCAACTATAAGAAAGGCTAGAATTTTGGGAGCCAGTGGGACGATGATGACTTTCAAGTTGCCACAGGCTCTTAGAATCCATTTTGTACTTAGGTCTCAATGTTTATTTCACTTCGCTTTCGTCCGAATATGTAGCAACATAATGCTTAGTGTAAGTATTTTGTACTAACAAACGTCTCGAATGCGATCACGTTAAAGTATACTGCAATATGAGATTCGTTTTTTGGCGTTACATGCCGCTATTCTCCCAATTATTCCATAGTAATTGAGTCGTTTCGCGAACGCGTTCAAGTCGTTTTCGTGTCACACAATGCGCTTCGGGCACCACAAATTTGTATACATTTAAGATTCAGCAGTTCCTACAATCTAAAGTACAGACGTCGTGCAAAATTCTTTCCCATCGTATTAAATATCTCGGGAATGTTCGTATTTGTATTGTATCTGTATTTGTGAAGCTACTTCAATCAGACTCATAGATAGACACGTCGGCATCATTCGGAAGTAATCGTGTATTCACAATGGGAAAGGATTATTTACTACGTCTGCTAGTTTTCCAATGGAATAAGTTCCACATGCAACCGGTCCGTATCTCATATACCCGCAATAATTTGCATATGAAAGCCGTAACTCTGTGACATGGAAAATTTAATCTTTCGGTAATTAAATGAAAACCCACGGCTCGCTGACCCAATTAACATGTGGAAATTTTTACATGACATGTACCTAATTAAGTGAAAACATAATCGGACCCTTTTGAATAGGACTTTTTGAACAGGATTTAGTGTTAGGGTATTCTTGACAAGAGTTTGGATTGCTTGGTGGTAACTTCTATTTATTTACTGGTTACTGAGAGATAAAGTAGCAATTATAGTTGTCAATAAGAAAATAAAAATAGAAGAAAATGAAAAACGTGGAAAAAAAATTTTAAACTTTCGTAACCAATAATAAAAACAAGTTCCATTTTAACTTATTTTAAAGTAATTACAAATCACTAATCACTAAATGAAAAAAAGAGAAACACAAAATTAACGGCAAATTATATTTTATTATGGTCTTTTTGTGATGTTCGGCGTTTCTCCAACTCTGAGGTCAGCTGCTTTTCTTCTTCCAATAAGCCCTGCAAAAACAAATAACATGAAAACTTATTCGTATTTGGTAATATTTTTTAAAGCTGTAACCGTCAAATAAGTACAATAATTATGTAAGGAGAAAACCGTAATACTTACCAATATGCTTATATATATATGCAATATGTATATCGCTTAATTTTGTCTCATATTCAGCTACTTTCTTATCCCAATCAGTTGTCTGGGACTGTGAACAAAAAACAAAAATTAAATTGGTATAAAATTTGATTTGATCAACTAATCTAATTGCGAAAGTAAATGTAGCAACCCTAGCGCGCCACTTAGGCACCGAGCCTATGAGCTGTTACGAAAAATGAGTAGCTAGCGCTGCTAAGGTTTTTCTGTTAATCACTGTTCTGTATGGCACTACCAAAGTTTCTGAACTCAAATGCATAATGTTTTTTAAAATAACAATACTCTTCACTAACTTCCTTCGCACTTCGGTCCCTAGGCATAATAATATATGCAAAAAACTTACATGACTTTGAACGAGCTCGTCGCGCAACCTTACGCCTTCGTCGTGCTCGATATTTAATAATTGGTCATATATCACGACCATCTTCGTCACCTCGCGCGTTTCAAGACGAAACCCCCTCGCCCAATTTGTGATATGTTCAGCTGGAAGGAAAATTAAATTTAGATCACATACAACATTTGTACTTTGGAAAAGATTTGTATGTAAATCATTTAATGTAGCCATATATAAAAGTAAGTTTGTACTTACATTACTTTACAGTGTAAGCTGATTTATCCGGACTGCTTCGGCTGTCTCCGCTGCCTCTCGCTGTGATTAAAAAAAACACAGTTTAATATTATTTTCTTTTTAATTTAAATGCCCTAACAATAGCGGTGTGAAAAACTTGACTCAATAAAAAAAACTACTAACAGGTAAAAACAAAAAGCTCGTAATAACAGGGGTCACTTGAGTTTCATGGGTACTATAGAATTAAATAAAAAAGTATTATTTTATTGCAAAATATTAATAAATATATTTTGAAAAATATTATATTGTAATATGTATTGTGATAAAAAAAATCCTACTGTGAATTACGCTTTGTTTTCTTCGAGTAAAATATTAATAAAAAAAATTAATATTCAATTAAAATTAAAACGAAAGACTTACCTGTTCCTGAATCTCATGCGGGCTGGTGATCTCCGGGTCCTGGTAGTCGTTGGTGGACATTTTGAATTTGCAGAATTCGCAAGATGTGGTTGGTGTGAAAGACAAGCACGAATAATGGAGAAACTTATAAGTTCATGATATTTATACTCGACTAAGCGATTTATTTACAGTCATTCCCTTTAGTTCCTAATGATCTTAATTAACAAATCGACCGTCAATTCGAGTAGCTAATATCACCTAAAATTAAGTGTTCATTATACGCATTACGCATGACTGGGAAATGACTGATAAATATGTATTTGTTTTTTTCATTCCTTAATGATGATAATTAAAAAAAATCCACGGCAAAATTAATGCTTTGATCTTTGACCGCTAAAAATTTGGTCCCGGTTGGGATTGTGAAAAATATGTCATTCTATGTGTGTAGGTATACAAAAACCAACCTGGATAAATATGTATTGTGTTCTCTTATTATGCATGACAAAAGTATTTACCCCGTTGAGACGAAACCGTGGATCAGTGCTTTACAACAAATCGAGTCGAACTCATTTCACTCGAAATATTTACACCATTAGTACCAGAGTACAGTCGTGTTTTCTGTCCTCTCCGGGCAACCAGGACACTGCATTAACCTCAGACACTTGAGTTCGCGATTGATTTTGAACAACCGTAAATGGGTTACAACCGAGTTTCCCATCGCCAGTTTCTATTTAACAACGCAGCATTTGAGAGTTTCAAACTTCAAGTATAAAAGAAGGAGATACATAAGTGCAGTTAAGTTGCAGTTGGGGCGATCATGGGCAGTTTGAAATTGTTCTGTTCCGCGTTCGACAAAAAACAAACGAGTAGGCGGGTTTACTCAAAGGAAATAATTACTCATTTATAGTGGTTCACTGTTTGTTTTATTATTTGGGATGCAGAATTAGCTGCGCGTCGCGGCTGGATTGATATGGAGACTAAATAAACATCATGGTCTGTGTGGGAAACACACGGACGCAAGGCTTAGCCGATGTGGTATTAGATAGATTAATAGAATATTCTTTACGGCCCCTCAGCTGGGCCCTAGACTATTCAACTATAAGAAAGGCTGCAATTTTGGGAGCCAGTGGGACGATGATGACTTTCAAGTTGCCATAGGCTCTTAGAATCCATGTTGTGCAAGGTCTCAATGTTTATTTCACATCGCTTTCGTCCGAATATGTAGCAACATAATCTTCTTCTTATGGTGCCTCTCCAACTAGTGAAGGTTGGCAGTCAGCTTCGCATACTTTACACGGTCCCTGGCCAGGTTGAAAAGCTCCGCTGCACTTGTGATTCCAGTCCATTCCCGGATATTTCGCAGCCAAGATTTCTTCCTGCGCCCAACAGCTCTTTTTCCAGCCACTTTGCCCATGAGTATAAGCTGTAAAAGCTCGTATCTTGTGTGCCTAAGCACATGTCCCAGCTAAGCAACCTTTCTTCTTTTGATGGTCTGCATCAGTTCACACTCCTTTTCAACCCGACGCAGGACCTCAACATTGGTCACGCGATCCGTCCATCTTATGGCCAACATGCGTCAACATAATGCTAAGTGTAAGTATTTTGTACTAACAAACGTCTTGAATGCGATCACGATAAAGTGTACTGCAATATGAGATTAGTTGTTTTGGCGTTACATGCCGCTATACTCCCAATTATTCCATAGTAATTGAGTCGTTTCGCGAACGCGTTCAAGTCGTTTTCGTGTCACACAATGCGCTTCGGGCACCACAAATTTGTATACATTTAAGATTCAGCAGTTCCTACAATCTAAAGTACAGACTTCGTGCAAAATTCTTTCCCATCGTATTAAATATCTCGGGAATGTTCGTATTTGTATTGTATCTGTATTTGTGAAGCTACTTCAATCAGACTCATAGATAGACACGTCGGCATCATTCGGAAGTAATCGTGTATTCACAATGGGAAAAGATTATTTACTACGTCTGCTAGTTTTCTAATGAAATAAGTTCCACATGCAACCGGTCCGTATCTCATATACCCGCAATAATTTGCATATGAAAGCCATAACTCTGTGACATGGAAAATTTAATCTTTCGGTAATTAAATGAAAACCCACGGCTCGCTGACCCAATTAACATGTGGAAATTTTTACATGACATGTACCTAATTAAGTGAAAACATAATCGGACCCTTTTGAATAGGACTTTTTGAACAGGATTTAGTGTTAGGGTATTCTTGACAAGTTTGGATTGCTTGGTGGTAACTTCTATTTATTTACTGGTTACTGAGAGATAAAGTAGCAATTATAGTTGTCAATAAGAAAATAAAAATAGAAGAAAATGAAAAACGTGGAAAAAAAAATGTAAACTTTCGTAACCAATAATAAAAACAAGTTCCATTTTAACTTATTTTTAAGTAATTACAAATCACTAATCACTAAATGAAAAAAAGAGAAACACAAAATTAACGGCAAATTATATTTTATTATGGTCTTTTTGTGATGTTCGGCGTTTCTCCAACTCTGAGGTCAGCTGCTTTTCTTCTTCCAATAAGCCCTGCAAAAACAAATAACATGAAAACTTATTCGTATTTGGTAATATTTTTTAAAGCTGTAACCGTCAAATAAGTACAATAATTATGTAATGAGAAAACCGTAATACTTACCAATATGCCGGCGTTTCTTAGCTTTGCGGCATAGTTATGCACCTGTATATCGCTTAATTTTGTCTCATATTCAGCTACTTTCTTATCCCAATCAGTTATCTGGGACTGTGAACAAAAACAAAAATTAAATCGGTATAAAATTTGATTTGGTTAACTAATCTAATTGCGAAAGTAAATGTAGCAACCCTAGCGCGCCACTTAGTCACCGAGCCTATGAGCTGTTACGAAAAATGAGTAGCTAGCGCTGCTAAGGTTTTTCTGTTAATCACTGTTCTGTATGGCACTACCAAAGTTTCTGAACTCAAATGCATAATGTTTTTTAAAATAACAACACTCTTCACTAACTTCCTTCGCACTTCGGTCCCTAAGCATAATAATATATGTGTCTGCAAAAAACTTACATGACTTTGAACGAGCTCGTCGTGCAACCTTACGCCTTCGTCGCGCTCGATATTTAATAATTGGTCATATATCACGACCATCTTCGTCACCTCGCGCGTTTCAAGACGAAACCCCCTCGCCCAATTTATGATATGTTCAGCTGGAAGGAAAATTAAATTTAGATCACATACAACATTTGGACTTTGGAAAAGATTTGTATGTAAATCATTTAATGTAGGCATATATAAAAGTAAAGTAAGTATGTACTTACATTGGACAGCAGCGTCCCGAAGCATGTCCAGTGTAAGCTGATTTATCCGGACTGCTTCGGCTGTCTCCGCTGCCTCTCGCTGTGATTAAAAAAAAACACAGTTTATTATTATTTTCTTTTTAATTTAAATGCCCTAACAATAGCGGTGTGAAAAACTTGACTCAATAAAAAAAACTACAAACAGGTAAAAACAAAAAGCTCGTAATAACAGGGGTCACTTGAGTTTCATGGGTACTATAGAATTAAATAAAAAAGTATTATTTTATTGCAAAATATTAAAAAATATATTTTGAAAAATATAATATTGTAATATGTATTGTGATAAAAAAATCCTACTGTGAATTACGCTTTGTTTTTACTTCGAGTGAAATATAAATAAAAAAATCAAATAGTCAATTAAAATTAAAACGAAAGACTTACCTGTTCCTGAATCTCATGCTGGCTGGTGATCTCCGGGTCCTGGTAGTCGGTGGACATTTTGAATTTGCAGAATTCGCAAGATGTGGTTGGTGTGAAAGACACGCACGAATAATGGAGAAACTTATAAGTTCATGTTATTTATACTCGACTAAGCGATTTATTTACAGTCATTCCCTTTAGTTCCTAATGATCTTAATTAACAAATCGACCGTCAATTTGAGTAGCTAATATCACCTTAAATTAAGTGTTCATGATACGCATTACGCATGACTAGGAAATGACTGATAAATATGTATTTGTTTTTTTCATTCCTTAATGATGATAATTACAATATAAGTTATGCGGACGACATGGTTTTGCTGAGCGCGTCGGTCTGTGGTCTGCGCAAGTTGCTTGGGGTGTGTGAAGCCTATGCAGTCAGCCACGGTCTGAAATATAACGCTGCAAAAAGCCAATATATGGTCTTTGAGATCGGTCGTAATCGGACAGTTGAGGTTCCACATTATCTGTCTAATAGCATCCCTCTTGTAAGAGTGGAACATTTTAAATATCTTGGGCATATGGTTGCGGCTGATCTCAAAGACAATATGGACATTGAGAGGGAACGGAGGGCTCTATCGGTACGGGCGAACATGATTGCGGCGCGCAGGTTTGCGTGGTGCTCGAGGGAGGTGAAAATAACGCTGTTCAGAGCTTATTGTACCTCCCTCTATACGTGCAGCCAGTGGGCGCGGTATACGCAGCGTGCCTATGGAGCCCTTCGGGTCCAGTATAACAACGCGTTCCGGGTGTTGATGGGGCTGCCTCGCTTCTGTAGCGCATCAGGGATGTTCGCAGAGGCCCGCGTCGATTGCTTTTACGCTGCCATGCGCAAGCGCAGTGCGTCCCTGGTGCGCCGGGTGCGCGCCAGCCCCAACTCCATCTTAAGTATGATCGCGGGCAGGATGGATTGTGACTATATGACGCATTGTGGGGAACTACATGCCCCCACCTGTGTAATAATGTGGTAAGATTGTATGTACCTACTTTGCTGTGCCCCCATCTTACGTTTACTGTATGTGTTGTGTGTATGTCTATCTACAGCCATTGTCCGTCCACTGCTGGACGTAGGCCTCCTTCATATCGCGCCAGCTTTCGCGATCCTGGGCTTCCCCTGGGGTGTGTATGTAATTGTAACTAACCCCTTAGTGTAAGTATAGTACTAACAACATAATTATGTGTCACTTAGTTACACGAAATAAATGGATTTTATTTATTAAAAAAAATCCACGGCAAAATCCATGCTTTAGGTATTACATAAATTAATAGAATGTTCTTTACGGCCCCTCAGCTGGGCCCTAGACTATTCAACTATAAGAAAGGCTGCAATTTTGGTAGCCAGTGGGACGATGATGACTTTCAAGTTGCCATAGGCTCTTAGAATCCATTTTGTACGTAGGTCTCAATGTTTATTTCACATCGCTTTCTTCCGAATATGTAGCAACATAATGCTTAGTGTAAGCATTTTGTACTAAAAAACGTCTCGAATGCGATCACGTTAAAGTGTACTGAAATATGATATTAGTTGTTTTGGCGTGACATGCCGCTATACTCTCAATTATTCCATAGTAATTGAGACGTTTCGCGAACGCGTTCAAGTCGTTTTCGTATCACACAATGCGCTTCGGGCACCACAAATTTGTACGCATTTAAGATTCAGCAGTTCCTACAATCTAAAGTACAGACGTCGTGCAAAATTCTTTCCCATCGTATTAAATATCTCGGGAATGTTCGTATTTGTATTGTATCTGTGTTTGTCAAGCTACTTCAATCAGACTCATAGATAGACACGTCGGCATCATTCGGAAGTAATCGTGTATTCACAATTGGAAAGGATTATTTACTACGTCTGCTAGTTTTCTAATGGAATAAGATCCACATGCAACCGGTCCGTATTTCATATACCCGCAATAATTTGCATATGAAAGCCGTAACTCTGTGACATGGAAAATTTAATCTTTCGGTAATTAAATGAAAACCCACGGCTCGCTGACCCAATTAACATGTGGAAATTTTTACATGACAAGTACCTAATTAAGTGAAAACATAATCGGACCCTTTTGAATAGGACTTTTTGAACAGGATTTAGTGTTAGGGTATTTTTGACAAGAGTTTGGATTGCTAGGTGGTAACTTCTATTTATTTACTGGTTACTGAGAGATAAAGTAGCAATTTTAGTTGTCAGTAAGAAAATAAAAATAGAAAAAAACGAAAAACGTGGGAAAAAAATTAAAACTTTCGTAACCAATAATAAAAACGTTCCATTTTAACTTATTTTTAAGTAATTACAAATCACTAATCACTAAATGAAAAAAGAGAAACACAAAATTAACGGCTAATTATATTTTATTATGGTCTTTTTGTGATGTTCGGCGTTTCTCCAACTCTGAGTTCAGCTGCTTTTCTTCTTCCAATAAGCCCTGCAAAAACAATATAACATGAAAACTTATTCGTATTTGGTAATATTTTTTAAAGCTGTAACCGTCAAATAAGTACAATAATTATGTAAGGAGAAAACCGTAATACTTACCAATATGCGGGCGTTTCTTAGCTTTGCGGCATAGTTATGCACCTGTATATCGCTTAATTTTGTCTCATATTCAGCTACTTTCTTATCCCAATCAGTTATCTGGGACTGTGAACAAAAACAAAAATTAAATCGGTATAAAATTTGATTTGGTTAACTAATCTAATTGCGAAAGTAAATGTAGCAACCCTAGCGCGCCACTTAGTCACCGAGCCTATGAGCTGTTACGAAAAATGAGTAGCTAGCGCTGCTAAGGTTTTTCTGTTAATCACTGTTCTGTATGGCACTACCAAAGTTTCTGAACTCAAATGCATAATGTTTTTTAAAATAAAAATACTCTTCACTAACTTCCTTCGCACTTCGGTCCCTAAGCATAATAATATATGTGTCTGCAAAAAACTTACATGACTTTGAACGAGCTCGTCGTGCAACCTTACGCCTTCGTCGCGCTCGATATTTAATAATTGGTCATATATCACGACCATCTTCGTCACCTCGCGCGTTTCAAGACGAAACCCCCTCGCCCAATTTATGATATGTTCAGCTGGAAGGAAAATTAAATTTAGATCACATACAACATTTGGACTTTAGAAAAGATTTGTATGTAAATCATTTAATGTAGGCATATATAAAAGTAAAGTAAGTATGTACTTACATTGGACAGCAGCGTCCCGAAGCATGTCCAGTGTAAGCTGATTTATCCGGACTGCTTCGGCTGTCTCCGCTGCCTCTCGCTGTGATTAAAAAAAAACACAGTTTATTATTATTTTCTTTTTAATTTAAATGCCCTAACAATAGCGGTGTGAAAAACTTGACTCAATAAAAAAAACTACAAACAGGTAAAAACAAAAAGCTCGTAATAACAGGGGTCACTTGAGTTTCATGGGTACTATAGAATTAAATAAAAAAGTATTATTTTATTGCAAAATATTAAAAAATATATTTTGAAAAATATACATACATACATACATACCGTCACGCCTCTTTCCCACAGGGGTAGGCAGAGACTACTTTTTTGAAAAATATAATATTGTAATATGTATTGTGATAAAAAAATCCTACTGTGAATTACGCTTTGTTTCCTTCGAGTGAAATATTAATAAAAAAATCAAATAGTCAATTAAAATTAAAACGAAAGACTTACCTGTTCCTGAATCTCATGCTGGCTGGTGATCTCCGGGTCCTGGTAGTCGTTGGTGGACATTTTGAATTTGCAGAATTCGCAAGATGTGGTTGGTGTGAAAGACAAGCACGAATAATGGAGAAACTTATAAGTTCATGATATTTATACTCGACTAAGCGATTTATTTACAGTCATTCCCTTTAGTTCCTAATGATCTTAATTAACAAATCGACCGTCAATTTGAGTAGCTAATATTACCTAAAATTAAGTGTTCATGATACGCATTACGCATGACTAGGAAATGACTGATAAATATGTATTTGTTTTTTTCATTCCTTAATGATGATAATTACAATATAAGTTATGCGGACGACATGGTTTTGCTGAGCGCGTCGGTCTGTGGTCTGCGCAAGTTGCTTGGGGTGTGTGAAGCCTATGCAGTCAGCCACGGTCTGAAATATAACGCTGCAAAAAGCCAATATATGGTCTTTGAGATCGGTCGTAATCGGACAGTTGAGGTTCCACATTATCTGTCTGAATAGCATCCCTCTTGTAAGAGTGGAACATTTTAAATATCTTGGGCATATGGTTGCGGCTGATCTCAAAGACAATATGGACATTGAGAGGGAACGGAGGGCTCTATCGGTACGGGCGAACATGATTGCGCGCAGGTTTGCGCGGTGCTCGAGGGAGGTGAAAATAACGCTGTTCAGAGCTTATTGTACCTCCCTCTATACGTGCAGCCAGTGGGCGCGGTATACGCAGCGTGCCTATGGAGCCCTTCGGGTCCAGTATAACAACGCGTTCCGGGTGTTGATGGGGCTGCCTCGCTTCTGTAGCGCATCAGGGATGTTCGCAGAGGCCCGCGTCGATTGCTTTTACGCGGCCATGCGCAAGCGCAGTGCGTCCCTGGTGCGCCGGGTGTGCGCCAGCCCCAACTCCATCTTAAGTATGATCGCGGGCAGGATGGATTGTGACTATATGACGCATTGTGGGGAACTACATGCCCCCACCTGTGTAATAATGTGGTAAGACCTACTTTCATGTGCCCCCATCTTACGTTTACTGTATGTGTTGTGTGTATGTAATTGTAACTAACCCCTTAGTGTAAGTATAGTACTAACAACATATGTGTCACTTAGTTACACGAAATAAATGGATTTTATTTATTAAAAAAAATCCACGGCGAAATCCATGCTTTAGGTATTACATAAATTAATAGAATGTTCTTTACGGCCCCTCAGCTGGGCCCTAGACTATTCAACTATAAGAAAGGCTGCAATTTTGGTAGCCAGTGGGACGATGATGACTTTCAAGTTGCCATAGGCTCTTAGAATCCATTTTGTACGTAGGTCTCAATGTTTATTTCACATCGCTTTCGTCCGAATATGTAGTGTAAGCATTTTGTACTAACAAACGTCTTGAATGCGATCACGTTAAAGTGTACTGAAATATGATATTAGTTGTTTTGCGGTGACATGCCGCTATACTCTCAATTATTCCATAGTAATTGAGACGTTTCGCGAACGCGTTCAAGTCGTTTTTGTATCACACAATGCGCTTCGGGCACCACAAATTTGTACGCATTTAAGATTCAGCAGTTCCTACAATCTAAAGTACAGACGTCGTGCAAAATTCTTTCCCATCGTATTAAATATCTCGGGAATGTTCGTATTTGTATTGTATCTGTATTTGTCAAGCTACTTCAATCAGACTCATAGATAGACACGTCGGCATCATTCGGAAGTAATCGTGTATTCACAATTGGAAAGGATTATTTACTACGTCTGCTAGTTTTCTAATGGAATAAGTTCCACATGCAACCGGTCCGTATTTCATATACCCGCAATAATTTGCATATGAAAGCCGTAACTCTGTGACATGGAAAATTTAATCTTTCGGTAATTAAATGAAAACCCACGGCTCGCTGACCCAATTAACATGTGGAAATTTTTACATGACATGTACCTAATTAAGTGAAAACATAATCGGACCCTTTTGAATAGGACTTTTTGAACAGGATTTAGTGTTAGGGTATTTTTGACAAGAGTTTGGATTGCTAGGTGGTAACTTCTATTTATTTACTGGTTACTGAGAGATAAAGTAGCAATTTTAGTTGTCAGTAAGAAAATAAAAATAGAAAAAAACGAAAAACGTGGGATAAAAATTAAAACTTTCGTAACCAATAATAAAAACAAGTTCCATTTTAACTTATTTTTAAGTAATTACAAATCACTAATCACTAAATGAAAAAAGAGAAACACAAAATTAACGGCAAATTATATTTTATTATGGTCTTTTTGTGATGTTCGGCGTTTCTCCAACTCTGAGTTCAGCTGCTTTTCTTCTTCCAATAAGCCCTGCAAAAACAAATAACATGAAAACTTATTCGTATTTGGTAATATTTTTTAAAGCTGTAACCGTCAAATAAGTACAATAATTATGTAAGGAGAAAACCGTAATACTTACCAATATGCGGGCGTTTCTTAGCTTTGTGGCATAGTTATGCACCTGTATATCGCTTAATTTTGTCTCATATTCAGCTACTTTCTTATCCCAATCAGTTATCTGGGACTGTGAACAAAAAACAAAAATTAAATCGGTATAAAATTTGATTTGGTTAACTAATCTAATTGCGAAAGTAAATGTAGCAACCCTAGCGCGCCACTTAGTCACCGAGCCTATGAGCTGTTACGACAAATGAGTAGCTAGCACTGCTGAGGTTTTTCTGTCAATCACTGTTCTGCATGGCACTATCAAAGTTTCTGAACTCAAATGCATAATGTATTTATAATATAACAATACTCTTCACTAACTTCCTTCGCACTTCGGTCCCTAAGCATAATATGTGTCTGCAAAAAACTTACATGACTTTGAACGAGCTCCCCTTGACGAAGCCCCCTCGCCCAATTTTTGATAAGTTCACCTGGAAGGAAAATCAAATTTAGATCACATACAACATTTGGACTTTGGAAAAGATTTGTATGTAAATCATTTAATGTAGCCATATATAAATGTAAATATGTACTTACATTGGACAGCAGCGTCCCGAAGCCGGACTGCTTCGGCTGCCTCCGCTGCCTCTCGCTGTGATAAAAAAAAACACTGTTTAATATTATTTTCTATTTAAATGCCCTAACAGTAGCGGTGTGAAAAACTTAACTCAAAAAAAAAAACTACAAACAGGTCAAAACATAGAATTAAATAAAAAGTATTATTTTATTGCAAAATATTAATAAATATATTTTGAGAAATATAATATTGTAATATGTATTGTGATAAAAAAATCCTACTGTGAATTACGCTTTGTTTCCTTCGAGTAAAATATTAATAAAAAAATCTAATAGTCAATTAAAATTAAAACGAAAGACTTACCTGTTCCTGAATCTCATGCTGGCTGGTGATCTCCGGGTCCTGGTAGTCGTTGGTGGACATTTTGAATTTGCAGAATTCGCAAGATGTGGTTGGTGTGAAAGACAAGCACGAATAATGGAGAAACTAATAAGTTCATGATATTTATACTCGAGTAAGCGATTAATTTACAGTCATTCCCTTTAGTTCCTAATGACCTTAATTAACAAATCGACCGTCAATTCGAGTAGCTAATATCACCTTAAATTAAGTGTTCATTATACGCATTACGCATGACTAGGAAATGACTGAAAAAAAGGTGTTTGTTTTTTTTCATTTCTTAATGATGAAGTTTAAAAAAAATCCACGGCAAAATCCATGCTTTAGGTATTAGATAAATTAATAGAATATTCTTTACTATATTAGGTCAGGGGGGTACTCATCTTAAGTGCCTGTCCGGTATTTGGAGTTGAGTATACGGGTATGCAACCCCGGCCTCCCCTAGGTGCTACAGTTGCTTCATCAGTCTTCCATTACTGTAGTATCCTTTCAAACCCTATCCTACCTCAATTCTTCATTCCTCTCTACCTTTCTATCCTACCTCTTCCCTTTCCTTGCCCTCTCCGCCAATCTAAGGTCTGCCGTGCCGAGAGATGCGTGACTAGGGGCGTGCCTAATCTTAAGCGTGCCGATTCGCCTTGGGGACCAGGCGATCCCCTGATAATGGCTAGCCTTATCCTGGTATGCGGGGCTCTGCCAGGATCGACCTTTATCCCTTGCTACTCATGGGAACGACATGATAGCATTTAAAAATGATGATCAGGATGGCGGCGACGAGGTTCGCAACGTCACGTCGCGTTCACCACGGGGGCGAGAAGTGGGCTACGGAGAGCCGCTTCGCTACTCTGAATGTAAGAGGAGGAATGAAAGATAAAGTTGATGAAGTGTGTCAGATGATGGATGCTAGGCATATTGATGTTTTGTGTGTGAATGAAACCAAGCGGAAAGGATGTGACACCACCAAACATGGAACCTATGTGGCATATTGTTCTGGCGCCAATAAAGGCCGTCAGGGAGTTGGTGTCATACTTTCCGCAAGAGTGGCTGAGTGTGTCCTAGGCTTGTGTGGGTAAGGCTGAAAGTTGTACTCACTCGTATCTTCATTCTCGGTGTATATGCACCGACGGATGTGGGATCGAGTGGGTCTATGAAAGACAGAGCTGAAAGGGAAGAGTTCTGGGATAGTGTGAGAGATATTACGAGTAAATGCAAGGAGAATGAGAGGATCATCATGCTAGGTGATTTTAACGGATGGGTAGGTAAAAAGCGTGACGGATATGAAAGAGTGCTTGGTGCGTTTGGTGATGAACGAGTGAATGAAAAGGGGAAAAGTGTGCTTGAGGTGTGTTTGGAGTGGAATCTTTGCGTGACAAACACAATGTTTGCACACAAAAAGATCCATATGTACACAAGGGAAGAAGGAAGTGCGAAGAGTATGATTGATTTTGTGATAGTTGATGAAAGATTGAGAAATAAAGTCAGGGACACTCGTGCTTACCGCGGAGTCGGCATCCATACAGACCACCACCTGGTGATATGCCGTATTAGTGATCTGTTTAAACGATGGCGGCACCGGGTCAAAGAAACCACTAGTCTCCTCGAGCGAATAAAAGTGGAGAATCTGCAAGACGAGAATGTAAGAGAAAAGTACAAGGATGTGTTAAAGGATCGACTTTGCGACTTAGATGAAGTGTGTGAGATAGAAAAGGTGTGGACGGCATTTAAGGAAGGAGTTGTGAATGTTTCTACTGAGGTATGTGGGGTGTGCAAAAGGGGAAAAGGGAGAAAGAAAAGGAACGTATGGATGGATGGTGAAGTACAACAGGTAGTACGAGAAAAGAAGAAGGCATGGTTGGATTGGTTAGCGAAAAAGGCTAATCGAAAAATGCAAAAGGTGATGGATGAAGATGTATGTAAAGCGAAAGATGAATACAAAAGAGTGAAAGGATTAGTAAAACAGACTTGTGACGGAAAGAGGGAAGAACGTAAAGATAATTTTGATAGGATACTTTCTGATGACTTCCGGACAAATATTAAAATGTTCTGGAAGTCTATAAAGACAGCCCGTGGCAAAACCACTGCCTCGGAGCTAAGTGAAATCAGAAGCCTTGATGAAAGTGTTATAAAAGAAGAAGAGTGCGTGTTAAAAAGATGGAAGGAATATTTTGAACGTACCAGCTCATGCCGGAGAGATGAATGAAAGTAGTCAGGAAAATGAGATAGGCATTGATGAAATTGTGAACGCCATGAAAAGAATGAAGTTAGGAAACTCTGCGGGATATGATAGAGTGTCGGTCGAAATGCTGAGAGCCGGTAAAGGCGTGGTAGCCAGTCAGTTGTGCCACATGACAGAGTGATGAGGAATGAGTTGTAGTCAGCATTATCCATGCATGGGGTGCACAGTAATCTGATACGAGCACTAAAATCTCTCTATGAGGATTCTAGTGCTTGTGTGTGGATAAACGGGGCGTACACTGAATGGTTTAGCATTGAGAAAGGTATTAGACAAGAATGTGTTGCGTCACCGTGGCTGTTCAACCGATTCATGGATACATGTCTGAGTGATTTGAAAGGGAGTGGGTCAACCATCAAATGCCTCCTATACGCCGACGACCAAGTGTTGTTGGCATCGTCGGAGGAGGAGTTGCAGATGATGACTAACATTTTTTATGTGGTGCATTGGAAACGAAAGGTATGAATGTTAATGTAAGCAAGACGAAAGTTATGGTGTTTGAAAAAGACGATAGTATGACTGAATGTGAGATTGTGATTGCGGGTAAGAAAGTCGAACAAGTAAAAGAGTTTGTATATATGGGATCGGCGTTTACAAAAGATGGGAAGTGTGAAAGTGATATTGAAAATAGATTGAATGCAGGAAATATGGTCAATGGGGCGCTGCGCGCCTTTGTGAGCAGTGAGAAGGTGTCGAAGAAGGCGCGTCTGGCTGTCCACAGAGGGGTGCTTGTTCCAACATTGATGTACGGTAGCGAAACTTGGGTATGGCCAAAGAAGCATGAAAGTAGAATAAATGGAGTTAAGGAGTATGGAAGGTGTATCTCTGAAAAATAGAATAAGGAACAGTGTGATAAGAGAACGTGCTGGTGTGAAAGAGGATATAGTGACTAGGATAGAAAAAAGTATGCTTAGTTGGTTTGGGCATGTAGAGCGGATGGATGAAAGTAGACTAACTAAACAGATATATATGGGGAGTGTGAATGGTTACGTTGGGAGGGGAAGGCCTAGACGGACGTTCCGAGACCAAATAGGAGACGTTTTGGAAAAAGGTCAGGTCAGGAGTACCCGAAACCGACGAGCATGTATGAAGAGATTGATGACTGTGAATGAAGCGAAAGAAATATGTCAAGATCGTAGCAAGTGGAACAAAGTAGTCTCTGCCTACCCCTATGGGAAAGAGACGTGACGGTATGTATGTATGTATGTATATTCTTTACGGGCCCTCAGCTGGGCCCTAGACTATTCAACTATAAGAAAGGCTGCAATTTTGGTAGCCAGTGGGACGATGATGACTTTCAAGATGCCATAGGCTCTTAGAATCCATTTTGTACGTAGGTCTCAATGTTTATTTCACATCGCTTTCGTCCGAATATGTAGCAACATAATACCTAGTGTAAGTATTTTGTGCTAACAAACGTCTTGAATGCGATCACGTTAAAGTGTACTGCAATATGATATTAGTTGTTTTGGCGTTACATGCCGCTATACTTCAAATGTTTCCATAGTACCTAATTGAGACGTTTCGCGAACGCGTTTAGGTCGTTTTCGTGTCACACAATGCGCTTCGGGCACCACAAATTTGTACGCATTTAAGATTCAGCAGTTCCTACAATCTAAAGTACATACGTCGTGCAAAATTCTTTCCCATCGTATTAAATATCTCGGGAATGTTCGTATTTGTATTGTATCTGTATTTGTCAAGCTACTTCAATCAGACTCATAGATAGACACGTCGGCATCATTCGGAAGTAATCGTGTATTCACAATGGGAAAGAATTATTTACTACGTCTGCTAGTTTTCTAATGGAATAAGTTCCACATGCAACCGGTCCGTATCTCATATACCCGCAATAATTTGCATATGAAAGCCGTAACTCTGTGACATGGAAAATTTAATCTTTCGGTAATTAAATGAAAACCCACGGCTCGCTGACCCAATTAACATGTGGAAATTTTTACATGACATGTACCTAATTAAGTGAAAACATAATCGGACCCTTTTGAATAGGACTTTTTGAACAGGATTTAGTGTTAGGGTATTTTTGACAAGAGTTTGGATTGCTAGGTGGTAACTTCTATTTATTTACTGGTTACTGAGAGATAAAGTAGCAATTTTAGTTGTCAGTAAGAAAATAAAAATAGAAAAAAACGAAAAACGTGGGAAAAAAATTAAAACTTTCGTAACCAATAATAAAAACAAGTTCCATTTTAACTTATTTTTAAGTAATTACAAATCACTAATCACTAAATGAAAAAAGAGAAACACAAAATTAACGGCAAATTATATTTTATTATGGTCTTTTTGTGATGTTCGGCGTTTCTCCAACTCTGAGGTCAGCTGCTTTTCTTCTTCCAATAAGCCCTGCAAAAACAAATAACATGAAAACTTATTCGTATTTGGTAATATTTTTTAAAGCTGTAACCGTCAAATAAGTACAATAATTATGTAAGGAGAAAACCGTAATACTTACCAATATGCGGGCGTTTCTTAGCTTTGCGGCATTGTTATGCACCTGTATATCGCTTAATTTTGTCTCATATTCAGCTACTTTCTTATCCCAATCAGTTATCTGGGACTGTGAACAAAAAACAAAAATTAAATCGGTATAAAATTTGATTTGGTTAACTAATCTAATTGCGAAAGTAAATGTAGCAACCCTAGCGCGCCACTTAAGCACCGAGCCTATGAGCTGTTACGAAAAATGAGTAGCTAGCGCTGCTAAGGTTTTTCTGTTAATCACTGTTCTTTATGGCACTACCAAAGTTTCTGAACTCAAATGCATAATATTTTTTAATATAACAATACTCTTCACTAACTTCCTTCGCACTTCGGTCCCTAAGCATAATAATATATGTGTCTGCAAAAAACTTACATGAGTTTGAACGAGCTCGTCGAACAACCTTACGCCTTCGTCGTGCTCGATATTTAATAATTGGTCATATATCACGGCCATCTTCCTCACCTCGCGCGTTTCAATACGAAACGCCCTCGACCAATGTGTGTGCTGTTCAGCTGGAAGGAAAATCAAATTTAGATGACATACAACATTTGGACTTTGGAAAAGATTTGTATGTAAATCATTTAATGTAGGCATATATAAATGTAAGTATGTACTTACATTGGGCAGCAGCGTCCCGAAGCATGTCCAGTGTAAGCTGATTTATCCGGACTGCTTCGGCTGTCTCCGCTGCCTCTCGCTGTAATTAAAAAAAAACACAGTTTAATATTATTTTCTTTTTAATTTAAATGCCCTAACAATAGCGGTGTGAAAAACTTGACTCAATAAAAAAAACTACAAACAGGTAAAAACAAAAAGCTCGTAATAACAGTTTCATGTCACTTGAGTTTCATGGGTACTATAGAATTAAATAAAAAAGTATTATTTTATTGCAAAATATTAATAAATATATTTTGAAAAATATAATATTGTAATATGTATTGTGATAAAAAAATCCTACTGTGAATTACGCTTTGTTTCCTTCGAGTAAAATATTAATAAAAAAATCTAATAGTCAATTAAAATTAAAACGAAAGACTTACCTGTTCCTGAATCTCATGCTGGCTGGTGATCTCCGGGTCCTGGTAGTCGTTGGTGGACATTTTGAATTTGCAGAATTCGCAAGATGTGGTTGGTGTGAAAGACAAGCACGAATAATGGAGAAACTAATAAGTTCATGATATTTATACTCGAGTAAGCGATTAATTTACAGTCATTCCCTTTAGTTCCTAATGATCTTAATTAACAAATCGACCGTCAATTCGAGTTGCTAATATCACCTAAAATTAAGTGTTCATTATACGCATTAAGCACGACTCGGAAATGACTGATAAATATGTATTTGTTTTTTTCATTCCTTAAGGATGATAATTAAAAAAATTCCACGGCAAAATCCATGCTTTGATCTTTGACCGCTAAAAATTTGGTCCCGGTTGGGATTTTGAAAAATATGTCACTCTATGTGTGTAGGTATACTAAAATCAACCTCGATAAATATGTATTGTGTTCTCTTATTATGCATGACAAAAGTATTTACCCCGAAAAACAAACAAATTAGTTTTTATTTTTAAAGTTGTGTTATTGTTTGGTTTTGTTACCTTACGCTCTATCTACCCCGAAAGGGATAAAGACGTGATAATATGTATGTATTTATGTTCCTTAATCCAAAAGATCAATGGGCACATACTACCCAAGGTATTGTTATCTTGTACCTACTCTTAGGTACTCTATTTAGTGTTAATTTGTTGTATAAGTATGTATAACGTTATTTGCCGGAACCGGTCGGAAGAATCGTCATCATCGTAACATTATTTTTTTATTATTACAGGTAATTACGTGCATGCTTGCCGTTGAAGTACCAGAAACAGTATCATCAACTTTTATAATGTAAGTCGTAGAACGATAAAAAGCCGTAAAAACCGTGTCACTCTTAACTGATACGAATTGTCTATAAAAAAGTAAGTAGTGAAATCTCGTAAACAGAAAAGTTCTAGGCTACAAAAAGACACGATATCCCCATTTAGGAGGAACCGTCAAGCCAGTACAGACTTAGTAAATATTCCTTTCCCATCGTGAACACATTACTTCCGAATGATGCCGACGGTTCTATGAGTCTGACTGAAGTAGCATGAAAATACAAATACAGCATTTCCGAGATAATACAATGGGAAAGGATTTTACACTATATCTGTACTCCCATAAGCGACTCCGCCGAGTCTTATGCAAGTTACATTTCTGGCCTCAGTCCTCGCCCTATAGGTACCTAACTAAATTATGTCGCCGCGAGCTTTTATCCTTTAAACTAAAAATATGAAACAATGTCATCTTCTTATTCGGAATGTAACCAGAAATGTACCAGGAAAGCTTTTTACTGGACGCGTTAAGCAGCTTCGCGGAGACATAAAGCCTGCTACTAAGACAGTCGCACTCAGGGCTTGTCTTTCCAAACACCAACATAGTATTGCAGCCGTGAAAACCTGCTGAAACGAACACCTACCTTAACAAGAATGTATAGAAGATAGAATCGAAAATGACGATGTAAACGCAAGTAATAACAACGTGGCGCAGTACTCGCACCTACAAAATTATATTTACCTGTAGTAGCATTAAACTTTGAACCGTATTGCTACAACGTTAATATGCATTAGTTTATGATTTAAACGATAGTTTAACATGGTCATTATTAGTTTACGACATATTAAAATCTTTGAGTGGTTGCAAAAAATGCATTGTTGAAGCATTAAACTATTTTAATGGACATTAAAAATGTTTTGCAATAAAACCTGGGGTGGCGAACATTTTAATAAATACGTTGGAACAATGAACATAAAATGATATTAAGAAAGGCACATTTTTATTAATAGCATTATAGACAGCTGTACGAAAGCAATGAGATATGAAGATTTAAGGAGCGTTGACAATGAAGTACAAAATACGCTGAATAAGCTGCGTCTAATCTCTAATGTCTTGGCGGTCTTATAGACGTGGTCCAATCGGATGACGTTAAAAACGCATAGGGCACGTCACTGCTTATTCTACGTTTGCGTTCGGGGTTATCTAACATTTAATTTACTTATATCAAACTTCAAAGAATGAAATACACGTTAAAAGTTATGCAATCCCGTTATAGGGTCATTCTCGTGAGTCGTACAAATCGCCATTCCAGGCGACAAGTCGGTACAAAAAATGATCTTTTTTCCAAACGTTGAATACAGAAAGAACGGTCTCAAAAAGATAGTAAAGGAGTCTTTTGCGTCGAAGGCATTTACCTATTATTAAACTCACGCGGTTAAAAACATAGTGTCAAATCTCATTTCCATCCCGTTCCAAATTACGTACTGATAAATTGTTCGATGTATTTAAGAAATTTTGATAAGAAAACCTTCCAATTTTTTAAGCGATCTGATTAACTAACTATTAAGGAATAAATCTGTAAATTTGCACAATTTTAAAGCTACTTTGTAATAGAAAGAATGACGATTATGATTTTGTCCAGCGAAAACCATCATTTCCTTCCGCAAAAACAAAACATTAAATAAATGCCCAAGTTCGTCCTTGTGTGGCGGTGGTAAGTGCACTGCTCCCGCCCCGCACCGCTTCGGTATACCGCCGCATATAGTCGAGAGAGGATATGCGTTCCGCTAGCAAAAAATTTAGGATTTACGTGCACAAAAAGTACTTTGTCACAGTTTGGTCTTCATTACCTTCCAGTGTTTTATGCAGTAAGTACTATTTTAATTTTTTGTTTAATATCACTTTGAAATGCTTTGTGATTACTTATTTAATGACATAAATATAAAAGTTTCAAATTACATTTGGTATTGAAATTAATCGCGAAAAACTGCCGAAATCTCATTCCTCTCCATGGCATTACCTTCCTAACCCTCCATTTTTCTGCTGGATGGTAATGAGCAGGTTTGGAGGGTAATGATTGTTGAAGTAACATCTATTTTTATAGTTCTGGTAAAGCCTTTTTTAATGAAAACCTATTTTAAATATAAAAATATGTTGTTTGATAGTTATTAAGATTTAGTATTTCTTTTAAGATCAGCATAATGGCTAAGAAAAAAAAAGCTGACCAGGGAAGAAATTTAACCAAAAGTCAGATTACGCAAAAAACAAGACAATATAAAGATAAATAGTGATCCCGAATTACATAGACCTCAAAAAGAAAAGGAAAGAAGAAGGTATATCTTGAAAAAAAAACGAAAAAATAAAATTCAGATTATCGCAGATATGATCAGATTCAGAGCACAAAGAGAACAAAGACGAAGATGGCGTATAAGCGTTTAGGGCCGACAACGTACTGGCATCGCGTAAAGCGCTGCGGGTGTCTATGGACAGTGGTGAACATTTACCATCAGGTGACCCACTAGTTCGTTTGTCTGGCCTATCTAACATAAAAAAAACAGTCGCAGACATTCAAACACAAAATAGAGCAACGGAAAATGCAACGGATTTGGTTGGAAAACTTACCACCAACCACACCACCTGCTACTGAGAAGAAGACAATAATCCGGATGTACCAGCACTTGTACCAGATGTGGATCCTTTAGCACAGAATCCCGCGTGTGGGATAGAAATGCGTGACATACGTAAAGAATCCACTGCATTTAGAAAAGTTCGCTATAAAGCCATGAAAGTAATCAAAAACTTAAAAGAAGAAAAAGTAAGAAAATTACAAAAATAAAAAGATAATTTAACAAAGCGAACCCAAAAACTAGAGTTGGAACAGAAGAACGCAACAAAAACAATAGATAGCGTGGAAAAAATAACGAATTAATAAAAGACTTGCCAGAAGAAAAAGTTCAAGAAGTTAAAAAACCTATTATTTGATGAAACTATCAAAAAAAATACAATAAAAATATGAAGCTAAACAAAACAGAAAAAATCATAATTGAACGTGACAATTCGAGATTGAAGAGATATAAACTCAAGGGCAAATTACCCTTCGCTATTCGAAAAAAATTGACAGATACAAAAAAAAAATGGCACATGAATTAAAAAAAAAAGATAACAGTTTTTTCGAAGATGACATTGTTAGCAGTGTAGCTCTGGTTTTTTTTTAATAAGTAGTGATATTACAAGTATTAGTATAATATCTATCGTGTTGATTTTGAAGAAACTTACAGTTTTTATTAAGGACTTATAATTTCTAATAAAAACAAGTTTTATTTCAAAAAAACATTACTTTACGTAAAATGGTTAGTTTTTATATGTATAAATGGCTCTATTACAATTAAATCATTAAAAACTATTACGGCAAATCTTATTACTTTCCATAAATAGTCACTAGAATCTACGCATATTTCATTAATTTTGTAATAAATCTCATTACTTTCCAAACGCACTCATTGCCATCCTGTCATATTTCATTTCCATCCGAGGCTTCATTACTTTCCTTCTAGAAAATCCTAAATCGTAACCTGTACAATGACGCCTTTACTCATATCTTACTCTACGCGAGTATGTGAACCATTTGAAAGCATAAAATCCTCGAAAATCATCAATATTTTGAAAAATTAAAAAATGACTCGATTTGAACGACTCGCGAGAACGACCCTATAGCCTAATGCTAGTGGTTTATCATACAGCCTCTCACGGCATTCAGGAGTTCGAACCCGAGCTCACAGCCGATGATATTTTGTCAAATTATATTTTAAAATTGGCTATGACCATTTCGGTGTACTAATTTAATAATGCGTGTAACGAATTGAAATATGGTCGTCAGTTGAAAATTAGTAAAACCTTCACACTGACTTTTTTGGGAAAACAGTGTGGTGGTTTTCCCCTTGCCTTCCACATTCCGAGTTCACAATTAGCAATAGAGAGCGCTTCTGCCCACTCTCACAGTGGTCATGCTCTCTTTAGTGGCCTTTCACGATACCCATCTGATGAAATGGTTCTAATCTAAAACGGGGTGTGATCACATTGTTACAAGTTAGAACTAATTAATTAGCGCGTTTTCTTTCAAAGCATCGAAGATTATCCCGAACAATGGCTCGATATAATTGCGGAACTTGCCTCTGTTTTTAAACTTGGCGCTAAGTTCGCTGGCAAGAACAATGGGTGAACATTAGTAATAGGACCGTCTCAAGGAGCTCTTCGACTTTCCGATTAACCCCGTTCGAGTGCGACCACAGAATAGATAGCAGCGCGAGACAACTTCATCTTCAGGAACAAACTAACATTGTTTAGTTGGATGTAGGTTATCAAATCTTTAAATGTATTGAACAAGCCGCATCGCCTATAACATGATTCCTTACATTTTCGCCCATTCCTTCGACGGGCTTTTACCATCTGATGGTAAAAGCCCGTCGAAGGAATGGGCGAAAATGTAAGGAACTGGTACATTATATGTTTTTTGTTTACTCCCAGACCAACTTCCATGCCATTAAGTAAAGTAGGGCTCAAAACAATTACGAGTAGGTACATACGTTTGACACTTATAAATGGCACTTGAAACTAAGGCTACCTAGTATTTTGTACTGCAAATCCTAAGCAAAGGTAACGCTTTAATTCCGCTTAAAAACTTTGCAGTAATTTGTTTATTTACAGTGGACTGACTATCAATAAAACTCTATCCCATTTCATAGAAAGTGCACATGAGGTCAAAAGTGTTACCCATTGGTTTATTAACAGCCTATATCCTCTAGCCTTCAGGAGCTCATCTGTCCGAAAATACAGACAACAGGAGATCGATATTCCTTGTCAGTTCGCATTAGGAAGGATGAAGCGGGCTAACTTCATACATACAAATCATAAAACTCATTATGTCAATGCAATCATAATGCAATGTGGAGCGAATAACAATCCACAAATTTCGTTCATGAATATTTTTGACTTTATCAGTATACGTTTCTGTATTCACGTTTAGTTTCGATTCGGTTTCTGCTTATATGGTTTTCTTACACAAGGATTTTACGACTGTGCAAACTTATAAAGGGGTTCTCGGATATATAGAGTTCAATTTTCTTTAGAAAATAAAACGAAAGTCAGGAAATAATAATGAAGTTGATATAATAATGAATAAAAATTTATCGCATCGCTGTATTAGTGCTGTCTCTCTTGATGTTGCTTTAGCAATGCACAATACGACTGATAATGTTAGTATGTAGTAGATACCTACAACAGCAGAAGCCTGTTTAAACGCTCGCAAAATCACAATCCCATTCTACATTTCTTTCTATCTTTATCGGTGCGATAGTAAGCTTAACCTAACCACACAAAATGAAAAATATTACCCTTATCGCCTTGTCCACGTTGGTGTAGTTCTTTCTTCTCTATATTCATAAACTCTTCTTAGTTAAGGTGATGGTAACCTAGGTAACACGCTTTCGTCCTTATCGATCATTTTGACATTTATGTTCACCAGACAAAGATAAAATATGCATTGCTATAAGAGGCTCGTAATTCTTATTATGAACCCCCTTTAGTGAATCGTTAGCGTGTGCTAAAATGGTCACACATTTTTTATTACTGAAATGAATGAGTATCAAGCGTGGAATAAACGTGCTTTTACATGCGTTTTCTTCAACGATGTACTACAGAGTTGGTATCTTATCTTCCGATCCTAGTTTTAACTTCAAAGAAACGAACACTAACTTAATTTTTGGTGGCGTCTTCTCCTATCTTTTCTTCTCATGTAATTAGGTTCAGCAGCTACAGCAATACAATAGTGATAAAATCTTGAGCACACTCTTAAGCTAAGGCTTCCAATTATTTTCTTTAGCGTATTGTACTGGCCGTCCACGATTTACTTTAAGATTGAATTGTTTTGTGCCCAACGTAGGTTTATCTGAGTTGAATGAAAATAAACAAGCCTCTTTCGATCGTGTATCGTGGTTCCGTTGCCAAAGCGATGAAAACGGAACCCTCATATGTCCAGTCTGTTTTTCTATCGTCTATCCTTATTTCGCATACAAGTAAAGCGCTGCGGGTGTCTATGGACAGTGGTGATCATTTACCATCAGGTGACCCACTAGTTCGTTTGTCTGGCCTATCTAACATAAAAAAAAAGTTACCCGAAAACCATAAGGGCTAATGTAAATGATATTTTCATGGTTGACTCAACCAATTCACAACGTATTTCGAAATACATTTATTTTCTATAGGTATATAAATAAAACTGAATCCTCAAAATGTACGTATGCGTAACATAACTTCCGAACGAGTACACGAAATATTTAAATATCTATTTTTTGTTACTTTATTGTCAGGGTTTTTATGGGACTAGATTTTTGATAAAAAAAAAACTGGAACTGGGGAAAGCAGCGGGTACAAGCTAGCTTAAAAAGTTTTTAACCAGTTATCAGATCGGTTTTCCATGCATGCTGGTCTGGGAGCAAAGAAAAAACATAGAATGTACCAGTTGCTTCTCTACCCGCGCAGATGGTAAAAGCCCATCGAGGGAATGGGCGATTATAATAGGAACTATGTTATAGGCGATGAGGCTAGCAACCCATCACTATTTTGATTCGATTTTCCACCTATACGCCCACAATCTTGCTAAATGTGGCCTGTAGGTACCTGTTACCTTAGTTAGGCTCTGTCTACCCCGTAAGGGATAAAGACGTGATTTGTGTGTGTGTATCAGATCGGTAAAGATCGTCCTTCTACGAATCCTCTACTTTAAATAAATTTGTATAAATACCCTTAGGGTCACTCCTAATTTTGTATAAACTGTTACGATAAAGATATCTCAAACATGGGTTCCCTAACCATAACCGTTCTGCTAACTGATCGTCGTTATGAAAGCAATAACGTTCAGACATAACTCGGCAATGGATACAAGACGTTCCAGTTTTATGTTCGGCTATAAGATTATTTTATATTCGCTGTTTTCTCTGATAATTTGGCGATAGATTTTACGTTATTAGGGTTTTTAACTTTGCACGTGTTTTTTATGTTTATAATTTTATACTCGTGTCAATTGTCGTCATCGGTGATCATGCTGAACATAAAATAAGATGTTTGTTTGGTAATACTTATGTCACTTTTTTTAATTCACACTCACTTCTAAACTTTTTTATTTCATTTACTAACCTTTACTTTGACAGAGTTTTTTGTAGGCATATACCTTATACATCCCTTTTATAAATGTATTTAAGCAGAATTTAAATATTCTTACTATATTTTATTTTGAAAAAAATACTTTCTGCCAAGTTTCTTGCGGCATATTCTTCTTGGCAATGACGGTCTTTCCGAATGCGCCTGCTAGTTTAAAAAAAAGTCATGTAAAAGAGCCCTTGGCGGCCAATTTGCAAAATAACATTTTGATTTTGACTTGTTACAATTTACAATACAAAGCGCCCAAAACAATATCATTTGTATTACAAAAGAAGCGTTTGCGCTTTCAATTCCTGTTTTTTGCCGCCGTTGAAATGACTACCCACTAAAACCGATGGAATTAATTAAACAGACACGTGCGTGCCGACGTGTCCGACACGACGTGTCCGTGTCCAGTGCTAGCACGTGCCGTATATCAATCAGGAAGACACAGGATCGGGTCCATTTGTTTCGTAGTGCCGACGAATTAATAAACTTTGTGCCCGTAGGCTTTGTTAGTGTGCAGTAACAAACACATGAAGAGTTCACTTACCTATGTAGAATAAAATGCATACACTCGATCAGACACATAGAAACAGTACTACTGTAACGGTTAATTGCGTCGTACTTTAATGGCAGCTACTATTAAAAAATATAGTTACTTAAAACATTTTGACTTCGGTCCTCAGGCATTACATCTGGCTAGGAGAGAATCTCTTAAGTGTAGCCTTCCCCACAAGCCATACATACAGGCGGACGATTTCATTCCTGGTGTGCCACCAACTTTTATCCTCCATGCTGGTCTGGGAGCAAAGAAAAAACATAGAATGTAACAGTTGCTTCTCTTCCCGCGAAGATGGTAAAAGCCCGTCGAGAGAATAGGCGAAAATCTTAGGAATCATTTTATAGGTCATACGGCTAGCAATCCATAACTATTGTGATTCCCCTTCCCACCCATACGCCCACGATAATGCTAAACGTGGCCTTTAGGTCTTGTTACTTGAAGATTTTTTTTACCTCGTAAAGGATAAAGACGTGATTTAAGTATGTACTAGCTTCTGCCCGCGACTTTGTCTGCGTAGAATTATAAAAAAACCTTCCTCTTGAATCACTCTACGCCCAAAAACCCGTTACGTTGTTTTAAAGATCTAAGCATACATAGGGACAGACAGACAGGCAGATGACGTACCTTATTTTCTGAAACGTTAAGAAGTTTGTTTTGATAATTAAAAATACATAATGGTAATTAAAAATACTTAGCTGACGAGGTTAATTTACTAATGTAGATGATCAACTTGTGATTATTAATAAATTGGCTCATTATCTATACTAATATTATAAAGAGGAAAAAATTGATTGTTTGTTTGTTTGTTTGTTTCCATTGAATAGGCTCCGAAACTACTGGACCGATTTCAAAAATTCTTTTGCCGTTAGAAAGCTACATTATCACTGAGTGACATAGGCTACTTTTTACCGCGGGAAAATACCTTTTCCTACGGGAAAATTAATTTATCGCGGGCGAAGCTGCGGACGGAAGGCTAGTTAAAAATATATTACCTACCTGTCGCTTGTGCCAAACATGAGTTAAAAATAACCTACTTAATTAAGATTTAAAAACCATTATATTATTATGTTACGTTTTTAGTTAGGAAATTATTGACAATTGAGCGGAAGAAGCATAATGATGCTTAATATAGGTATATCAATATTATACCTATCTACCTAAAAAATAATTGTTAATGTATCTAATTGGGTTGGGTTTTAATAAAAGGAACTAAATATTTTTAAATGCATAAATGCAATCTTCAGAGCAAATAAAAATTCAGATACAATTCTTGGTTCACAGAAGTTTGTGTGCGAGGCGTAGTTTTGCGGGCCTCGCTTTGTCATTTGCAAAACTCTGTCGTTACTATTTTATGGTCTGAACTTGTCACTTAATAGTCCTATGCAGAGCTGTGAAAACTTTGCATCAGGTTGTACGACGTCGAAAATGTACAACAACTCTTTTTAAACAAGCGTGTTTGATACGCTTTGAAAAATGTGTTAATCTTGTCTGCATGAGGAAAATTACCCATTCGCTGTATATTTACGTATTCAGAAATAAATTACAAGTGTATTTACGCTATATTTTTACTTCCGTTCATGCGAACAGGCATTTAGTACGTAAAAGAGCTAAGTCAGAAAATATTTCACATGCAGTTTATAAACGTTGCTTACGTTTGTTAAGATTCGAATCAGTGTGAAGTCTCACCTATTAAGTGTCTTCTTTTAGAGTTGTTTACCTCAAAGAAGCACAAGTGCATACCATAAACAAAATTAAAACATAATTCAATCCTGACAAAAGCGGCGTTGATTTGGATTATTCCATTCTGATTTAAGAACTTAGTCTGATTCTAAAGTAGCTAAATAAAAACTTTAGTAGGTACTTTGGACACTTAAGATATCAGTCACTTTCAGTAATAAATTTATTTATTTATTTATTTACTTAAGATATCTGGGACGGTTCGACACTTCAAATTACTGAAAGTGACAAGACACTAACGTGTTCAGCTAAAAACATGACTAGATCTATTCTCTAGAGATTATATTTGAATACAACTCCCTTCAATAACGTTGACGTTAACAATGTCCGAAGGCACATTACCCCAATAAGCCAATCCATATAACGTAACGAGACTTCAATTTATTACTTAAACTGCGGAAGGATAACTTTCTCGTCCAATTTATGGGTTATTTCGTAAAATGTGCAATAGATCATTGCCTCTACCACGGTATCAAGTCTCTTGGGACCATGGAGCACGCAACTCAATGTCATGACATGACATGCTTCTGTGACGTGCTGTCGTTGTTTCTTGCTTCTTTGCTGTTCGATTTTTAAATTGAATATTGCCAGTATCGTATTTCGAATGTTTTTTTTTCTATTCACTTTTAGACATTTTAGCTGAGACATGGTATATCGAGGCTAAAAAGTCGATGTTAAAATGGGTTTGATGAATAAGTTATACAGTCTGGTTTTAACTATGATTGTGAGCAAATATAACACTAACACGTAAATAAATGGTAATTAAGTTAAAATTTAATACACCGATGTACTTTTTTTTTTGCTACACGTGGCAGTGTGACACTTACCTAAGTCGAGCTATTAAATCTGAAGTTACGTTTTATTTTTTAAGCATTTCTATTTCTATAATATTTTATTCATATTACTGTGCCTGGTTTTTTAATCTAAATAGTAAACAACACATAATATAACAAAATGGAAGAAATTGAATTAAATAAAAACTTATTGATAACGCGCCTGATTGCCTCGTTCTTCGACGAAGATTTTATAAATCAATAGAGCATAAAAACGAATTACATGCAGTCTACGAGTATATCCAGTATAAATACCAGTAGGTATAGTTAAACAATATAAACATTACAAGTGAAAATAATATTTAACACCAATAGTAGCGGTACCGAGCATTTTTTTAACTGGACCTTTATTTATGCACCATTTCCGCGGGTGGACTTTGACAAATGCTCGCAATTTTTGCTTCCGCTCATTCCTACCTTCCTTTTCTACGTCCACAGATAACTATCTGTAACGTTTTGTTTTAAAAAAACCCGTCGATACTGTTTTGTTTTCATAATAGATCCTTCTTTTGCTTTCTTTTCATGCTAGCTTTTGTCGGGATCATAGAACATACTTAACACATCCCTTTCTGATGAATATGCGAGTGCAATAAAGATAGATGCTTTATGTCTGCGACAAAACGTATTGTGCCCTGTAGGCTAGGAATACTTAATCAGAGTAGTTATTCAGGTATATTTTCGTATGGCAATGTAATCCTACAACGTCGTCCTGTGCCTTTTTAAGTTCCAATACTGATGGCAAACAACTGCTTGTCTCAGTTGGGCAAGAAGATGACGACGGAGAAGGTCTTCGACCACAATCTTCGAGGCAGCACGGGGTCCATTACCAGACCGGATTCCAGTTGTTATGAAACTTTCTTATGAAATAATTGTAGCATCAGTTCCGTAAATGATGAAATCCCTCCGAAAAAGCAAACAAACAGCGAACAATGTTTAACTTCCCTAAATTGTGATAATCTTGAATCTTAAAGTTAACTTCAACAAATAATTAGAAAAGATAAAATCTGTAATCATATTTCGTTTCTTTCACCCTGAGATAGATTTAATTGTAAAGTTTACTTTGTAAAGGGCCGACCCGTCATCTGGCAAAGAAGACTGCGGCGCAGTGCTGAGAACTAAACAGTAGCAGTGGTTCATATAAATTGAAACTACTGATAAACAAAGACAAGTAATTATTAAAATAGATTATATAACCACTCGTACTTGTTCTGTGGATAATTGTCAAGATGTGCCCGAACGCCCGAAAACGCTATCCGGTATCGGATGGCTATAAGTACACGGAATCGTGTATCACGACGTTGATCTACATATATGTGAACCTTAATCAACATTAAGACACCTGACACCGTATAATGTCTACGAGTGAACGGGTCAAGTTATAATTGACAATCGAGCCCAGCGCGAATCTATAGACGAGGTTAGATACTAGCTATAGAATTATATAAAAACAACACTGCGAACGAAAAAGTGAGGCAATTATAAACTACACCGTGTCGTGTACATACAGTTACACGCACACAAGTGCATCCAAACTTCGCCAAACAAACTATAATGACGAGCAGCAAAAATAAAGGGTTACATTTTATACAACTTTGTATGGGAAGTATTGCTACGCCCACACACGCGCTACGACCGGTCTCACTTTGACGTTCGCAGAAATACGTCTTTACATCTTATTTAGTCTGAGGTATAAAAAGTTAGGTATGGTGATACGAGTAGATAAATGATGGTTTGTACTTTATTTAACAGTTTCTTTACTGTCCTGGCTGTATAGTGCAGTCAAGCAATGAAATTAACGCAGCGCGAATGAATCTCGAGTTTTAATTAAAGGCGAGTGTCGCCCCCGGCCGCTTCTTCATTACACCGGCACCTCAACCCAACCGTTCAGAAAGTTATCATATAAGTCCGTGACGTATGTGTTCGCTGCATATTCGAAATTAGGTATACCATGCAGATATTTTTAGTGATAAGTATAGGGTACCGAACGTAATGTGTACTGCGTTAGCTTAAATTAAATGTAAGATGTGGTAAGTTTATATTTCCATGAGGGAGCGCATCGAACCGCGCGATCTCGCCACTTATTACATAAACCTCTGAGGTTTTCAATAGAAAAAATATTTTATTGGAAATAGTGGCTCAATTTGTAAAACCTTATTGTAAACTTAAAAAAATTAGGAATAAATAAAAAAAACAAGTACGCGACACGAATGACGCCGCTGGTTCTGAGCCTCTAATGTAAGTTTTCGCGTATAAAAACGTCTCGAATGCGTTCACGTACCTAAACGTCTCAATTACTATGGAAAAATTGACAGCGCCACTTGCGGATCGAAACGGCAACTAACTGTTCTCATGTATTGTATTTGACATTTTAACGCATACGCGTTCGTGATGTATTTTGTGACCGAAAACTTACACTAAGCATACCGGTTACCTTAACTGTCACATCGCGCCGTTGCTTATGTATGTAAACTCTTTATAGTGCAAAATAAACATAAAACAAATTCAATTGACAAACACTGAGATACATGCACAAAGGTGGACTTATTGCTTTAATGGATCTCTTCAAGTCAACTTTTAGCTTATTTAAGGTCAGCAGCTTACATTCATACATACACAACATCATAAATATGTTTTGCATATAAGTATTGCGCTCATAAGTTGCTTATCCTGCTTAACAAAATGTAGCTAAAAAGTATCGCCTTGATGTTTATTGCACCAACATTACTGCTGTGATTGATCTGTGACGCTAATCTTTTCGGCTCATCTATATTAATAAAAATGAATCGTCGAAATGTATGTACGCGCATCGCATAACTTCCAAACGACTGCACCGAATTGGATAATTCTTTTTTTGTGTTTGTTACTGTTTGGCCAAGGTTTGTGTATAGTAAAATTTGGGACAAAGCCCGGGGCAACAGCTAGTACTTTAAATGTAATAAACTTACAGGTATAAGCTTAGGTAAGCCTGCTTGTCTTTGGAGAAAACGATCATAGGTTGTCACAATTTTCTCTTATCAGGCATTCTAACCATCGCATTAAATTTAGATGGCTTTCAACGTACTCGTAGCTCATATTATATTAATATTAACAAGTAAAACCAGCGTCAGAGCTCGTGTTCATTTGACTCGCGTAACAAAAAAAAGCACCACATTGTACCAAAATTAACCAGAACAATGCCATAAATCATACAGCTACTTCCAGACCTTATAAAGCGTCTACTGTTCCTCACCCACGAGTTATTGCATTTTAATTGGAAACAGAAGGAAAAAGCCAGTAAACCTCGTGACAACCCCTGATTCAATTATGTTGTAATACTTTGAAATACTTTTTACGGCCTAATTTGACGAGTTCAATAAATTTTTCAGTCGTAAATTTTGAAATGGAAGAATCTGGATGGCTTGAGCATGTCATTTCATAAAGCTATTATTATGAATCGACTTTGTTGGTAGTGAATTAAATAAGATTGTTTTGTCAACACTGATGTTTATCTACTTCATCTTACCTTCGCTTGTTTATGATGGTCGTTTCTCACTTGATCTTTACCGTTCCTTTTTCAAGATAAAACTAGATTTTAAATGTGTATTTTCTGAAATAGGGGCAAAAAGTTAAAGGTTAAGCTTCTTTAACACACTTAGGAAAGAGCAATCCTTCTTTTATAAGACTGGAAAGTCTTATCTTAACCGAAATTGTTTAGCGTTATATGCCTAGTATGTTCATTTCAATGCCTTAAAATTCAACTTCAGGTGGTGTGAAATTAACGTTTTAGTATTTGAGTCGTATTAAAAAAATCTTGAAATGAAAAGTGACAGGTTCTTAATAATAACTTTTTTAACTGCTCATTAATGACAACTTGGAAAGATGCTCGAATGACACCAAAAGTTGTAATCAATTTATTACCTACTGATCTAATTCAAATTATCTTAATTCACCTTAATTGGCTATCAGCATTATTTCAAAATACTACAACCGGCTCAAACGGCCTAAAACGAGAAACAATAGGTAACGATCCCTTTAATATTAATGAACTTTTCAAAACACCGTACATTTTGGCAGCTGTAAACGGACGGATTCGGCTTCGGGCGTGAGGGCATGAAGCACTTTAAAATTTATCGAGTTTTCGTGTTTTACCGCCCCTCGCTTGGCAGAACGCGCGGCGACCATTGCTCGCACGGCAGCTCGCTGCAGCCAGCGGCCGTTACTGCTACAGCGTTTAGTTTGTTTCTGGAACTTTTTAAAATTTTGTTTTTTTTTTTAGAATTGTTTTCGGCCATTGTTATGTTTTTAATGTAGATGTTAATTCGAAAAGCTTTGTTCAAAGTGATTGTTCGTATTATTATGTAAAGGAAAGTAATCGTAATTTTTATGTCCATTGCTATATTTGTATAATGTTAACGGAATCGCTGCCAGTTGTGAGACCTAATCCAAGTAAATGAAAGTTTAAAGAAAGTTCCAGTCAAAGGATCCCAAAATCCCAAGATCCCAAAATATTGAAATTCTGGAAAAAATGTGCATGTGGACTTTTTTTGGACAACGCCCTGCTGCACTGTTATTCAAAAGTGTATAATAAAAGTAAATAGTAAAAAGCGTAGCCATGGCGGCGTGCTAATGAGTGCTGACGGGACCCTTTTTAAAGCGGCCAGACAACGGCCAGACAGACAAATAGAGATTTATTGCCAGCAATGTCGGTTAATTCCTGTATTGTGAGCGGCACAGTTGACTATTTTTATTATGCTAAACGTTTTTGCCGATATGTCTATGAGTAAGTAGCTTCTATGCTGGTCTGGGACCAAAGAAAAGACAGAAAGTACCAGTTGCCTCTCTTCCCGCGGTGATGCTGAAAGCCCGTCGAGGGAATGGGCGAAAATCATAGGAATCATGTTATGCGATGTGGCTAGCAACCCATCACTAGGTCTTGCTGCCTTAGGCACTGTCTACCCCGTAAGGGATAAAGACGTGATTTGTGTATGTATGTATGTAAGTAGCAAAAGCCAAAATGATACGCCCATAAATACCCGCAACCACAAAGCGATGTAAATTTTGTCTTTATAAGTAGAATCAAACTGAAATATAGGTACATGTATAAGTCTGCAGTTCTGTAACTGTAGTTCTTATAATTAATAAAAATTCAACTGCCCGAGAAAACAAAGTCTTGCTAATATTTCGCACATTTTCAGATAATTTCCTTCAGGGTCGTTGTGCATGTTAGGTAGGTACTATGTTACAAGTTAGTTGCATTGATTTCAGACGTTTTGCTTTATAGTCCTTTTACAATTGTGTAATCCCACTAAGTCATTTTACGTTTTAAGCATTGTGATCATAAAGGGTGACATTTTGTGAGTGTGACATTTCGGCCTTCTTTGGTAACTCTTTTGGAATCTTATGACGCAGAGTATATAGTTGCTGCCGTACTATCCATTATAATCCTACTAATATTATACATAAATGCGAAAGTTTGTGAGAATGGATGTGACGATTTGAGTGTGTATGTTTGTTCCTTTTTCACGCTGAAACGACAGAACGATATTGGATAACATTTGGAACGGAGATAGGTGGTACCCTAGATTAACACAGGCTTTTTATCCCGGAAAATTGCATAGTTCCTGCCGTATAGCGATAAACATGTCATAGGTCGTAGCTGCCTAGAGTCGCGGCGTTAATAATTACTATCAACACCAGTTCTTACGTCTAACTTTTCGCAGACGAAGTCGCGGGCGACAGCTAGTTTATCATATTAGGGACAACTTTAGTTACTACGAATAGTGCAGAGATATGAAATATTCCTAGACCACCGATATTTCGCATTATAACCCACGTCACGACTCAGACTGGAGACTGCAAAGTCCTAGTCGCCTCGTTAGTACACGGCAAACAAATTTGATTACCTAACGAGCTACAGTTAGACGCTTCTAACGTTTGGACCCTCTGTGTACCAAACACGTACACCTCGAATTAATACTTTGTGATGTTGTTTTAAAGTTGATTATCGACTGCGAAAATGAGAGAACACCGAGTCCGAATTGTCAAAGCGCCGTCTATCAAAGTTTTACCATTGATCATTATTGTTAATAAAATTAAAGTTTGATGTTGGAAGTTTTTTTATTGAATTGGAAGGCAAGGCTTGTCTTTTGTAAGAAACTAGATGTAGAGATAACAAAGTTTAGTCAAGTCTTTGAACAGTACACGGAAAAAAAAACTTAGCTGTGGTAACTAGGAATTAGTTGGCGCAGCTAAATTCCTTCGAAACTATAGGGACATCGAAGTATTTAGCTATAGTTGCAAAGAGTTTTTCGCTACCGAAACTTGGCTGTGATAGCAAATATTCTTAGTTGTGATCACTTTGAAGTTTGGGAACTTAGCAGTGACTGCTAATCATATTAGCTAAAATTAGTTGTGGCTGCTAAGTATATTAGCTATATTTAGCAGTGACAGCTAATTTAATTAGCAATATTTAGCGGTAGCTGCAAACAAATTTGCCGTAGCTGCTAATTACTTTAGATGTGACAATCAAAATAATTCGTTGCATCGGCGAAAGTGTTGGCTGTAGCAACTAAGTTAGTTTGATACTCTATCGCATTTCTTTAGCGGTATTCGACAACGAGTTTAGCTGCAGCTGCTAAAAGGGTTTGTTACTATAAGAAAGACTTAGTTGTGAGATGTAATCAAGTTAGTTGTAGCTGCTAATTAAGTTTGTTACAGTTGCTAAGAGTCTTAGTTGTGGGATGTAATCAGTTTGGCTGTAAGTACTAATTGGGTTTGTTACTGTAACCAAGAGTCATAGTTGTGGGATGTAATCAATTTAGCTGTAGCCTCTAATTGGGTTTGTTACTTTAACTAAGAGTCTTAGTTGTGGGATGTAATCTGTTTAGCTATAAGTGCTAATTGGGTTTGTTACTGTAACTAAGAGTCTTAGTTGTGAGATGTAATCAGGTTAGCTGGAGCTGCTAATTAAGCTTGTTACAGTTACCAAGAGTCTTAGTTGTGGGATGTAATCAATTTGTGGCCCGAGGAAGCGACCGCCACTGCGATACGGCAACCCGTGCACACACCTGCAAAGTCTGATAGACCGGGCCCGTTAACGTCCTAACGAATTAGAAGCAGTAACGTGCACACTAGGCTACTCAGACTCGCTTCCTGTGTCCGTTACAAGATAATCATTCAAAATCATCTCGGGTATATATGGACGCTCGGTCAACCAAACGATAGCGCGATGTAACTTGCGCGCAGCGCCATCTGTTGGCGTATTTCGTAAGCTCAGTTGCTGTTGGCCTTAATACTTATCGTTTCTGTGTCGGCCATACGATACCGCGTTCTATTGCGCGCGGCGCCCTCTAGCGGGTTATCTTATAAATAATGACGTCATGCTACACATGTAATTTGTACGAAACTTTCATTCAATTAGTTATGGCAGTTACATTTGTAACATAAAGGTAACTTCTTGTGCAAAATATCTTTCAAGTTGCTGTTCATTGCAAAGTAAATTTGTTGGTGCGACTAAGATTCTTAGCAACATTAGCAAAAAAATATTTAGCAGTTGCAGCAAATAATATTAGCTACAGTTTGTGAATTAGTTAGTCAAAGCTGCAAAAAGTTCTTGACTACCACACTTAAGTCTGATTTGCTACGACTGCTAATATAATATTGCTGTTCATTGCAAAGTAAATTTGTTGGTGCGACTAAGATTCTTAGCAACATTAGCAAAAAAATATTTAGCAGTTGCAGCAAATAATATTAGCTACAGTTTGTGAATAAGTTAGTCAAAGCTGCAAAAAGTTCTTGGCTGCCACACATAAGTCTGATTTGCTACGACTGCTAATATAATATTGCTGTTCATTGCAAAGTAAATTTGTTGGTGCGGCTAAGATTCTTAGCAACATTAGCAAAAAATTATTTAGCAGATGCAGCAAAGAATATTAGCTACAGTTTGTGAATAAGTTAGTCAAAGCTGCAAAAAGTTCTTGGCTGCCACACTTAAGTCTGATTTGCTACGACTTCTAATATAATATTGCTGCTCATTGCAAAGTAAATTTGTTGGTGCGACTAAGATTCTTAGCAACATTAGCAAAAAAATATTTAGCAGTTGCAGCAAATAATATTAGCTACAGTTTGTGAATAAGTTAGTCAAAGCTGCAAAAAGTTCTTGGCTGCCACACATAAGTCTGATTTGCTACGACTGCTAATATAATATTGCTGTTCATTGCAAAGTAAATTTGTTGGTGCGACTAAGATTCTTAGCAACATTAGCGAAGGATATATTAGTAGATGAATCAGGAAAAAAATAGCAGCCGTTGCAAAAATGTTATTAGTGATTGCAAAATGTATTTATCAAACGTATCAAAGATATTATCTGCTGTCTAACACATGTAAAATTAGTAATAGTAACGAAATTTTTATCCACTATAACTAAGAATTATTAACGGTTACAACTAACAGCAATTACTAAATTATTTTGTTGATAAATTAGCTATAGTTGCTAATCAATTAGTACTGTTAGCAAATTATTTGAAATTCGTTTAGCTAAATATCGTTATCAGTGGTAGCTAACTGGTTTTAGTTGCTATAGACATGGCCTTGTTACAGTTGCAAACAAATTGTATGCCACAGCAAAGAAAATTTCAGCAAAGGGAGCTTAGCTATCACGGCTAATTCATTTCTCTCCGTGTAGGCTTATAACCTAACTCGTTCGCAATCGTCATCGTGTTGGTTTTGACAGTGTTCGTTTTGTATGAATGTGACAGCTAGCTGATTCCGATGCCAATTGTCAGCCCATACATTAACTGTCAAAATGTACACGATTACGATTGCGAGCGAGTTAGATAATAAGCCTACAGATCATTACAAATTTAAAAAGTGTGAACACCAGATAAAAAAAATGATATCTGCAAATTAGTCTTATTTCAGATGTTAGCGTAATTCTCGAAATGATACAACATTGTCCCATATTAAACACAATAAAAAAGATGGATTTAGTAAAACTAACGTGTCTGAAATAATGATACAGCCAGTTTGTCGACGATTCCTCTTTCACCGCAAGTCGGGAGCTTGAAAAGACAAATTAACGGGAAGCAATATCCTATGTTTTGTGATGGCATAATGACTGCCATTGTAGACCACTTGTGCCTCATTAAGAAGAAAAAAACAATTAAGCCGTGTGCACCTGAACAAAATTAACTTAACCCGACTCCAAACTACTTTGAGTACTCTTTCACTCAATGCGTAAGGGTCGGAATCGCTTACATTTTGAATTTCCAGCTGCATATCGCGTGTGGTTCCTGCATCGTCATACATACGTCACTTGCTCAGGACTGCGGGCGATTCCTTTATGAGCATTGTGAAGTTTAATCCACTAGTGCATGGTATTGTTTAAGATTATGCCAAAGGGCTCCCGTTGTTATCGGCCCTACGCCATTTTGTGTCCGTTCGTTTCGTATAATATCTACAATGCGTCTCAAAACATCTGAAGTCAGTAAGAAAAACGTTAGCTAATTGTGAAAAGGCAATGTAGTATAAAAACCTAGTGAAGACAGTCAAAATAGGTTGTACAAAATAATTTAGACACAGTTTAAATATATAAAGCTAAAACTCACAGACGCCCTAACATTTCATAATGGTTGCATTTTTATTATTATAGTTTCATAACCACTGACTATTTGAAAAAAGTGCTGCTTGAAAATTTGTATTCTCTGCAAAGTTACACCATATATTTCAAGTTAAGTACCTATGTATAATGGAATGTGTACACGGAAGGGTACTATAGAACTATGTGGGTAGTTTAGATTGTTGGTAACTACTACTACCGACAATTTTATGATCAACTAGCCATCGCCCACAATTTTTTTCTCAAGAATCCAACCGACCGATTTTTCGACCGTTCGTCGGAGCGTCAACATCTGTTGAAGATGTCTCGAAGAGAGTTGAAACACGTGCCTGGAATATTCTATGTGTTGGTGATGATTTTGATTGTCATTTTGGTTACTTATCTAGAACATTGACTGCATGAACGTCAACGGGAGCGTGGCTGTTCTGCATGACCTTGTCCTCACACACTCACAGTAGCAAGGTAAAGTGGTCCATTTATTTTATCAGGGACCTCCGCAAAGCAATGCCTAAATCAATACAGTCTTGGATAATCCTTTCGGTTTACAATTATAATAGGATATTAATAGCGATTAAAGCTATGCTGAATTATATTTCCACATGTCCTTGTTGTTCAAAAGATCGAAGGTACTTTATCTCCTGTTGTACGATTTACCCTCTTGGAGACTTGGACTATTTTTGTAATGCATCGTTTACGTTCAATTTGTTTTTTTCTGATTCTATGGTGTCTTTAATAAAGTCACTTAAAAATGTCGACATTGTGTAAGGCTAAAAGCTAATGTGATAATATCATTAAAAGTTGTAGATTTCCCACGGAACGGTTATGATATAGACTATATACCTACCTATAATAGTGGTCAGTTGCTGGATAAATCTGGATAAATAAAAGCTTGACAGATTCACACATTTTGACACTACTAAATTGAGTTTCACATTAAATCGAAATTTATCCTTTTCCAGGAAGACGGCCTGACTGAGGGTATAAATAGCGGGTATTTTCTGGCACAGCATTACTCTTGCTTGTGCTTACGTGCTGGCAACATCTTGTTTCCTTGTGAATTTCGTGACTTCGAATTTAAAATTTCTAATACGGAAGATAAGGAAAAGCTGAACATTATGTATACCAAGACTTGAAGGTACCAGCCTGCGTAAGATTGAAGAGCAAGTAAGTGTTTTGTTTTAACTTTTACCGAATATTAGGTTATGTCAGGAACTTTATTTAAATTTTACGAATACCAACCAAATATTAAACAGTGATTGTTTTATTGCAGCGGGAGACAACAGAGGTGGCAGAGGCTCCTCTGATAAGTCTTGCGCTGGACAAGCTTTGGGACGCTGTTGCTTTAAGTAAGTACCTACCTACTTATATTTTTGTTCAATCATTTTTTTTTAAAGCACCTCATTGTATGTAATTCTAATTTTATTTTCATACCGTCTGATGGTGTTACAAGTTCGGAAAGAGCCTTACGCGTACAAACTAGATGACAAGATGGTCGCTTTGACGAGCTAGTTCAAACGCGTGGAAGTAGTTTATTTAAGCTAGGTACCTAGTACCTACAACTGGCCGGTGTTGCGAATCTTTTTCTGGGCCCATGTGCATGGGGACCAATAATTCGAATATCGCTATCCCGCGGGAACTACGCAATTTTCCGGGATAAAAAGTAGCTTATAATCTGTCTCTGTGCCAAATTTCATCCAGATCTGTTCAGCCGTTCTGGCGTGAAAGTGTAATAGGCATCCGTACATCCTCACAAACTTTCGCATTTTTAGTAGGAATTAGTAGGATTAGTTAAGAAAATAGAAGCACTGTAAAATACCTATCAGTAGTTTTTTTTGGTTTTTGTTCCAAGAAGAAAATTTCATGTTTTTTTTCTTTCTGCAGGTTTTGGTTGTAGAAGAAAAGCAGTGGATTCCAGAGTAGAAAATGATACATAAGTTTGTCTGAGTGTTAGTTCAGTGCCTCAAAGTTTTATGTTTTTCAGTTTTTGTCATGCCGGACTATTTTGTTTTTCTCTTTGTTTGTTTACTTAGTGATTTAAATAGTAGTTGTATTTTCTCTTAATTTGCTGTGTATCAGTTAAGAGTGCTTTTACATTATATATTTTTTAATTTAAATTTGTCAATAGGTAGGTATCTAAGTATGTTGTCCCTTGTACTGTTTGTTGTTTTCTCATTTATATTATTTTTTCTCTTAATTTGCTGTGTATTAGTTTAAAGTGCTTTACATCGTATATTTTTTAATTTAAATTTGTCAAAAGGTATCTGTGTGAGTATGTTGTCTCTTGTGCTGTTTGTTGTTTTCTCATTTATTTTGTATTTCCCTTCGTTCGTTTAGTTAGTGATTAGGTCGATATTTTTTTTTTCTCTTAATTTGCTGCGTATCAGTTAAGAGTGCTTTTACATTATATATTTTTTAATTTAAATTTGTCAATAGGTAGGTATCTAAGTAAGTATGTTGTCCCTTGTACTGTTTGTTGTTTTCTCAGTTATATTATTTTTTCTCTTAATTTGCTGTGTATTAGTTTAGAGTGCTTTACATCGTATATTTTTAATTTAAATTTGTCAATAGGTATATATGTGCGTATGTTGTCTCTTGTGCTGTTTGTTGTTTCCTTATTTATTTGCCATTTATTTTGTATTTTCCTTCGTTCGTAAGTTAGTGATTTAGTCGACAGTTTTTTTTTCTCTTAATTTGCTGTGTATTAGTTTAGAGTGCTTTTTAAATTACTTTCTATAGATTTCCTTCTCTTCAGTTCGGTTCGTTGTTTTATGTGATTTATTGTGTACGTTTTCTTTGTGGTTTCATGGTTTGTGACATGGTTTCTTTATTTGCTGTGTATTAACGCCTATAAGTTCATCAATTAACAGTTTTGTACAAGAAGTTTGCCAATAAATGTCTTTTTTCCTTATTTTCTGAAACTTTCATTCCATTTCACTTCACCAGCTGGTAATAAAAATAACTCCTTTAAAATTTAAAATACGATACATTCATATTAGCCAAAAGTTATCTAGTACCTAGTGCGTTGCAATATTAAAACAAGATTTTGAAATATATTCTTCACCCTTCTTTAACTCGCCCACTCATTTTGAACTAAAAGTTTACTTAGATTCTAAACATCTGTTTTCTAACATCATACAAGAAGCAAAATTTGTTAAGTGTAGGCAGGAGAGAAATACCGATGATTTGTCGTGAGCTTGTGAAATAATAAACCGTCGAGGAAACCATGTTAATTTATCAGTTTCTTGGGATATCGAGTAATTTGTTGATCTCGCTAGATTGGAACGAAGATTGTCGGATCAATTAAGAGGACTGGTTGTTGTCGATGTTTAACGAGTAGCGTCGATGGGCGAACTCGATTAAAGCTTGGACTTGTAATTAATTTCAATAATGAGAGAATTTCTAACAGTCGCATTGCGCGTAGTGTGAGAACCAAGTTACTTTGACAATAACTTAAACGACAACCGACAATTTTGACGATTATTTGACACTTACGGTGGGTCAAACTATTTCTTGTTGTTATTCTGTCCCATCAGCTAGAGGATCAAAGTAGCACAGTTTGCTAGAAGAAAATGTTGTCTAGTAAAAACATGCTTAATAGGTGACGGATGTTTCGAGAAAAAATTGGGGACGTTTTGAAAAAAGGTCAGGTCAAGAGTACCCGAAAACGACGAGCATGTATGAGGAGATTGATGAATGCGGATGATGCAAAAGAGGTGAGTCAGGATCATAGCAAGTGGAACAAGGTAGTCTCTGCCTACTCCTGTGGGAAAGAGGCCTGACTGTGTCTATGTATGTAACTAGGTGACCAATTATGGAGGAGGCAACTACCCCAAAAATACATGTTTGGCATATTTTAAGCCCCTACACTTGCGGTTTAAGCAGTGATCGAGGAGAAAGTAACCATAGCAACGAGTAACAAGAAAAAGTTGGTCAACACATAAAACCTATGAATATGTCACATCATGCTAAGCGTTACATGCAAGGTCTTGTTACATTAGGCTCTGTCTACTCTGTTAGAGATAATAACGTTATTTATGTATGTATGTATGTGTAAAAGAATAATAAGTAAAGCGTTAAAATATTTAAACATTTTCTTGGCTTTATCAGGTTTACCCATCGACTTTAGATTGGTCAGTTCTATCAAATCAAATGTCATTGATAACATCATTGCAAAACTGTCACAGATTTCTCCCTAGCTTCCAACATCTTGATCAAATTTAATCTATCACTTGGAATACAAACAACAGTTGTTTAAACTAACTGACCCTCAGGGTCTTTGCAAACTAGACAGAAACACCATTATATCTGAAGCCCTAATTATTATATTATTTCATATAATGTAAAGGTCAGGTCACGCCGGTCAGTATTCATCGCTAAATATTCCAGTACATGTTGATCTCTAGCCGTAGTATAGACTATTAGAATCAGAGGTTCTTCTCATTTTGGTTGGGGTTGATAGTTGAAATTTGATAAGCAATTTTCGGGCTCGGTGCATTTATCCGAAAGTAGGAGTAATTGAGCGGCAGACAGACATTTATTTGACATGACTGTTATAGTTTACCGGTATATTTTCACTAATTGGCGAAACGTTAACGTTAGTTGCAAATTCTAAGTACGACCAGGGTTTCTTCTTAGTCATTACGCTCTTAGCAAAATAATCGTGGTCATCGCTGAGGATTTGCACCTTTACTATGACTTTTTCTGGAAAATGGTGTGGTAGCGTTCCTCTGTTTTACACACTGCAGTGCTGGAGTCCCGGGTTCATAGGTACTTGGCAAAATAGAGTACCTACTGCTGCCCACTCATATCAGGTCCCTTAGTCACCTACGACATCTATGGGAAGATGGGTCAATTTTATTCTAAAACTGGGCACGGCACTATAGTTACATGGTAACTAATTATTTTAAATTAATTTACATAGCAGACTAGATAATATTTTTAATACACAGTTCGAGGAAATTAGTAGTAGGTACGTAGTTGAATAGCATGACATTGGTGCTCAATTGATTGCTTGTATCTTGTTAGCCGTAGGACTCCGCAGTATAATAACTATGCTACTGGCATGACTTCGGACTTCGCTGGCACCGTGTGAACGAAGCCTAACCTTTAAGTTTCTTCCAAAAATACATAACCTATTACGGAAATTTACGAGGAGTACTGAGCAATTCTTTAACAACTAGAAAGAAAAAAACGTTTTAAGTGACGCCATTTTATTTACGATCACATTACCGAATGGTGTCGAAGATGAGGACAGCTACATCACTTCTGACAAAATGGATTTGATTTGAACGGAAACGACTGAAACTTTTATCAATTGTACTAATATTTGTGTTGTAAGCTAGCTTTTACCCGCGGCTTTACTCGCCTGAACAATTAGGTACTTAAGTAGGTACTTAAAGTATCTACTTATATCTGGCAGTTGATATCCTGGATTTACTGAATCTCATGGGATTACCCAAAAATTTCATCATGATCTTTTTGCAATTGATTTTTTTTCATGTGAATTGGCAATAAGTACACAAGTTTTTCACTTAGTTAAGTATGTACTTTAGTAATTTACTTTAGATAGCTTTTTGTTGAAGTTATGTTATAGTACTGAACGTAACACCAACAAAAATACATAAATTTATATTAAGACAAAAATAAAAATTCCTTTTTTAGTTGGTTTACGAGTCAGTTCGGTCTGTTGGTTTTCGGTTCTGTAATGAGTTAGCTGCATTCGCTGTGGCAGAGTTGAGAGTAACCGAGTTAGTGTGACGCATAGCCTCCCTCTGATATGTTGGGAGGGAGGGAATTTATATGACGATAGATTTAGATTTAAGGCCACTTTTATTTTAAGGCGATGTCGGGATCTAGTTAATAAAGCTGGCAACATAACCTTTGCCTTTCTTTGGCAACACACTTGACTTACAATAAGTTAGTGTACCCGAGAGAAGGGTCCTGTAGCCTTGGCCAAAAATAAAAAAGTAGGTAAGTATATGAGCTATTTTATTTGCACGCTTGTGGCGTAGGTTACATCAACATCATCGATATGACCTTATCAAAGTATTATCTTTAATTTTTATGTACTACCTAGTAATCCTGTAATACATAGGTACTAATCGTGTATATTAATAAGAATAGTCCTGGTCACTCTCCAGCCCAAATCCCTGGATCAAGAACGCTAAAATTTTGCCCGGAATCTCCATTTTTACTATGTAAACAAGGTATACGCATAGATTTATTTTAATTCGTACGGGATAGGGAAAAATTCCCGCAGGTCAGTATTTTTATAAATCAAATTTTAATTTTGACTAACGTATGACGCTCTAATCTTCAACCTTTAAATGTCTGTAGGTATTCTAGTTTCTAAGAAGTGCAAAGGGCAACATGACCTTCTTAAGTTTGTGTTGCAATTCATCCCACCAAATATGGATCTGTATTGTATTTATCTTTAAAGAGCAAGTCTCGTTACGGTCGTCTCTCAAAGTATCTCATACGGTTAATAATTGATGCAATTTAGGATCTACTAATCCTATATCTTCTGCTGTTACTGAAGATGTATCCTTTCTCGCTAGATCGCAGTTATTACTAAGCCTTGAAAGAAGTGAAGAGACGAAGATCTAGAACCAACTTCCTGCTGCAACATTCCCCGAGCGGTACAACTCTTTAAAAAGCGAGCCTATACCTGTTCCAGAAAGGGCCGGCAACGCACCTGTGATTCCTCACGTCTTGCACGTGTCCTTGGGCTATTGCGATCACTTTTCATCAGGTGACCCGTCTGTTCGATTGCCCCCTCTTATATAAAGAAAAGAAAAAGTGAAACAGAACTTTTGTGTCTTGCAGCGATTATGCTTACACGCATGTAGAATATACACACCGCATCGTTGACCAAAAATTGTGTTTGCTATCAGAATCAATACTTTTGTACTGCTTAAAAAATCAAAATGTATTTTGACCACAGATATCAGATATACAGATCATGCAATTATCACGTATTGAAACCAAGCGTGCTGGCCTTTACTACTTACTGTGATACCACAGCCAAAATTCCTCCGCTCCCGACTTCTCACGCTCTACAGCCCCTTCTAGCTTTGGCTCTCTAGTGCCTCGGGCAGGAGGGACAGTTGCCTACGTCAGCGAAGCAGACGAGATCCTTAAGTTTTAGGTTTGCCCGAGGGCACACAACGTTGCAGTACCAATAGCTTTAGGCCAGTGGCCGTTAAGACCTCACTATACGCCACAGGCTAGCCAGCCGATACCGTGCTGGAGTGTCTTCTTGAACTTACGTCAGGGCTTTCGGCATCCTGATGCCCCTCCCTGAGGTGAAACGCCTTCGCGTCCTTGCAGATGAACAACTGGTCAGATGAGTCGTTATAACGATAACGATAACGATACTGTGACAGCCGCATTTTAGTGAATGGAAATCCAAACCGTTTTCAAAACACCTATCCTACTCCGCTCCGCTGTGTTCAAAATATCTCCATATTTTCAAAATAGTACAAACCTCGACGCTTTGTCGGGGTTTGGAAACGCGAAGTAGATTTCGCGTTATCTATGGCTTGTCCGGTATCTGTGTTTTTGATTGATTGTTTTCTATCTGACAGCAGTTCCTACACGTTTGTTCCTGCATTTTTGTCAGTTCACAAAATGTGGTGTTGGTGGTGGCTCTTACTTGGTCGGCAAAACTTCTGTAACTCGTACACTACGGCTTCCAAATCTGACGCGACCCCCCCACACGTTGCATGGAAGATAAATAAGCCTAATAATCCCGCAAACCCTATCGGCAGACGCCGTCGTTGTCGGCGCGTGGTAGTCGTTATAAAATTCATGCTAATTGCGGGAGGGAGTGACGGTCCATTGACGGTGTCACTCGGTAATGGCTTTTAAGAAATGTAATAAATTATTCCGCGCCGCCGCCAGGTGACGCGCTGAGCGGCGGCGTAAGAGTTGAGCATTTGGAGGGTAGAATGGTTCCAATGAATGGACGCTTTTGTGATCCGAGTGGGACGACTAGGGAAGTAAGCTAAGTGTGTACGGCTAGCTGTTGCCCGCAACTTTTTTTCCATTCTGTAATTTTGAGCTAGATTATGCTAATTGGTCTTGTTACCTTGGGATATCAGACGTGATTTATGTATGTATGTATGGATAGCGTTACTTCACCCGTAGAAGAGCAGACAGCAAAAACACATGAGATATAAGCGAAAGCTTACCTCTTCATTAATATAATGTATGTGTATTAATGTAATGTCTCCAACTTATTTACAAGAAATATTGGTTGTCTGGAAGAGATCGCTATTAAGGGATAAGACCGCCTATTGTCTACTTTGTTCTTTGTTTCTGTATTGTTTTGTACTGATTTGTGGTGTTCAATAAAGAGTATTTGTATTGTATTGTAATGTCAGTGTAGGAACGCAGCCATTTTTATATGACCCTAAACGGGTACGGTTGGAACTGAATTCCAAAAGAGCTCAGCAGTATTATAACATGTCAACCCAGTTATCCACTGAAAGATTAATGATAACCTAAAGATTCGAAACAGATTCGTGTCCATTTTTGAATTCTTCAAAATGTATATTTTTTTGGTTGCAGGTAATTGTCGATGAGGGTTGAGCCCCTTCAATCTGCCCAACTTCGGTTTGCCTGTCTACCCACCGCATTTATAGCGCAAATTCTCCGGTGTAGTGTCTTTTTACGTTGGTAACTATCTATATATTTAGATATATCGAAATTACTGTCACTTTCCGTTTAAATTCTCGTAATAACATAGCAAATAGTCTCTTTTTTGAAACATTTAATTATTATGATTTTGATTTTGCTTAAGATTTTTGATTAAATATAAGCTCTGGTTCTGTCTCACTAAGCTATGTTTTAACCATTCACATGCAATTTAAATATGTTGTATTGTAATCCAATTCTAGATAATGTTAGTTAATGTACCTACCTACATAGTTATTGAATCCCACGACACAGGCTTTGCCTAGTGTGGGAATCACTGTTCATTCTGTTCTGTAAAATATTTATTAAGAAAATAAAAATTTATTATTATTATTATTATTATTATTATTATTTTTGCATGCAGCAAGCTGTCTTGTCAGTTAAAATTCGCGCTTTGTTTGTAGATGACTCCCTGGTTTCATATTGTGTGTACGAGTGTTAATAAAACTTTAACGTTTTCTCGTAACTCAGGCCAAGCGCCGGCGTCAGGAGCGCGACGTGCTCTTATCGTTCCCGGAATTCGTCTTTTACTAAGTATTTCACAAAAAAGATATCTCTTTCAGAGGGTGACATTGTTTGCTTTAATCATTGTGAGCAATTTACTGTCACGCGGAGGTGCTGTATCGAAATTGTTGTGTTTTAGTTGAACTTTCTTTTCTTAATTTGTCGTGGGTAAAACTTATTTCAAAATTAAAAGTTGAAATTAACGGCGGCGAAATATTTTTTTGAAACTTTTGAGTAAGTTATTGATGATGGTTACATTTTGTGACACCCTCGATGTTCTGTGATACCTTCGAACTTTTTTTGTGATTTATTTCTTCATACACATATCTTCAACATCTATATGTTGCATCCATTAGAGCCATAATGAAGTCTAATACGACTGCATGTTTCACCACATGCAACAAATAAACACTCATAAAGTGTCACCGCCAAAACTTCATCACACCAACGCCATCTGTAAAATCTAAATTAAAATTAAAGAGCCCCACTAATGTCTTTTTACATAGTGCGAGAAATTTGTGGGCAATTGGTTACATTGCTGCGTTCAATAGATCACTTATAAAAAGCAGAGCTTTGCGGTCACGCAATGTACTTCAAATGAACGATGTTTCTCGCTCCGTGTAAATAACTTTAATGCACACATATACAGTAGGCCGTATAAATCCTTGCAGAAGGCACAGTACCTGGGGGATCATCAATCCTCGTTAATAATTAACGTTGTCAAGTTGCGTACGTCACGCAGAGGGGGATGAGGGCCTACTGGATTAGGGTTATCATTGGGACTTTGCTGATAGAACGATCGAGGTTGCTTGTTGCACTATTTTTTAACTTATTTCTTTGTGATTTTATGGCCCTGGATGATGTCATCGACGAAAACATAGGTTAGGTAGTGCCAGGCTCCAAAAAGTAACATGCTGTGATTAATATTTTCAATATCTTAATTGTTGACATTGTTTTATTTCCTGTGTACGCATACATATTGCAAAACGCAATCTTTATGGCCTTACCTCACACGCATTCTTTCTAATCCAAAAAAAAAAGATTTGTTTTTGCTCATTTAAATACCTCAAAACCCAAACGCAGTTCATTGTGTATTGATGGAGGAAGATTTTTACAGTATATCTGAAACGTTTGTCTATAAACTGTTATTGAGTACACATTACACTCATAAAATACTTATCTTCAAAGATCAACCTTAAGCCAATACATCAAGGAACGTGCTGGTTGGTACGATTCTCCCTAAAAAGCAGTGTTCTATGAACTCTTAAAGCACAATAAAAATAATCAGTAAATACCGTTTCCGTCGTCGCTAAGTACAAGAACATTAACAATTCAAACACTTTCGTGAGCAATAAATTAACTCGCACCGTACACTGGGTAAATCAAAATGGCGGCGTACGTAATACTTCAGCGCTGAGATGGTGCAAGTTAAGACATCACAGATACGTAGACCTTATAAATAAAATTATTTTAGAAAATTTACAGAGCTACTAATATCGCTTTCATTCCGATCTGTTACAAGCAGTAAGAGTCCAGTTGCTACCGCCTACCCGCCACTTTTTCCACGCCATGTTTTCTGTTGTTGCGCTCACTAATCCAGAGTTTTTCAGACTGTGTCCTGTCGATTGCCATTTTATCGTAAGTTGGTGAAGCTTTAATAGTTTTCCAAGCCAATCAAGGAAGCTATACGGCGTGCGTATCTTTAAATTCTCCCACATTCCAGACATTTAATCTACTTAATTTTAAATAAAGTTAAAAAATCAAAAATCAAAACGTTTATTTAGGCCGACAAGGGCTCTTTTATATGACTTTTTTTAAGTATCAGCGCATTCGGAAAGACCGTCATTGCCAAGAAGAATGCGCTACAAGAAACTTTAAAGCCCCTTGTGTTGTGGAAATGTTGTGAAATACCTGATAATGAATACCTGAGTAGCCGTACTCATGACATGACATAACCAAGAAGAAAGTCTCCGCTGCCCGCTGTCGCTGCCTCCTACAAGTCAGTCCATGCTCAACGGTTGACTGTTTCCTTGCCTTCCTGCGGCCCACTTCCTGGAGACTTCGCAGCCTGTTGTTCGGCATGTGACTTCCACCGTATAAGAACGCCTTTTTAACCAATCCTGAGGATTTATGGCTTTGAAGAATTTCGATTTTTAATCCCCTCTTTAGAATTTCAAACGTGTTTGTGTCTTGGCCTGAGGATGTAGTTCTTAAATGGAATATAATTTAGTTCAAGACTTCGCGTTTTCAAAATTATCAACACAAAAATAGTCTCATTGTTAAGTTAGGGGTGTTATTAATGCCAGTGACTGATGTTTGCGAAACTATGTTATCAACTAGGTTGTTAGTTTTTGTCTTAAACTATCTTGGGAATGCGGGCTAGTCTTAATAAGTACACGGAAAGTCTGACAAAACTTAAATGCACCTGATATTATCACTACATACTCGTAGTATAAAACAAAGTCATTTTCCACTGTCTATCTGTCCACAGTATACTTATATATTTAAAACTACGCAACGGATTTTGATGCGGTTTTTTTCAATAGATAGGGATTAAAGAGGAAGGTGTACCTATATGTATAATACATGCATAATATAGTAGAGAAACACTGATTGCATCCAGGCTTGTGAATAGCTTACTGCTAAATAAACAGCGCCTTATTTCAAAAAGAAGGTGTGCGTAAAATGTTATCCACCAAAATCGACATACTGCATATGCAACGCAACCCCTTGCCCCTCGTCGTTTGACCTGCTGCTAAAGAATTCTCCATTTTAAATCATCGCCCTTCTCAGCACTTCTCCATTTGCGAAATAGCCGGCCGCCTATTAAATGTCTATTTTTCACATTCAAAACGTTCGCGCCCCTAACGGAACAGTTGATTTTAAGGGGTTGCAAGGATTTTGGCCGTTTTCTTGAACGCGGTGAGATTTCTGTTGTAAGGTTGTGTGTTTGAGAGACAAATGAATAGTCCGAATGTCTTAGGTCAACTGGCTTTATTAATAATAAAACACCTTATATGTAAGTTACACACATAGATAGGTATGCAATATAATGGATACTCTTACACTACTACACCTCCCATACATAAAGAAAAAAAAATAAAAAACATCCTTTTTTTTTTTTTTTTTTTTTTTAACTAGATTTAAACAATTTAGTTCGATTTTTATGAACTACATCTATTTTCCCATCTTTACTTATTTCTACATTAGGTGCTACGTCTCTTATAACTGTATATGGTCCTAAGTACAATGGATCCATCTTATGTCTATTTTCGTTTTTAATTAAAATTAAATCATTTTTATTATAGGTTATGGGATTTACATTTTTATCATGTTTGGATTTGCGAACAATTTTACTTTTAATCAAATTGTTTTTTGCTTCTTGTTGAGAAACTTGCAATCGGTATCGTAACTCACATGGGTAATTATCGTAATTGTATAGAGGATCTACTTTAGTTAATAAATTGCTCGGTATAGTGCACTTTTTACCAAAGACTAATTCGTATGGTGTGTACCTTGTTTCGGAGTGAACTGCAGTGTTGTATGAGAATGACCAGTAAGGTAGCCAGTCACTCCACGTTTCGGGATGGCAGTCCGTCTGGATACGGAGAAAAGTTCCTAGATGTTTATGAGAGTTCTCCAAGGCACCAATACTCTCATGGTGATAGGCTGTGGACTGTAATTTCTTAATGTTTAACAATTTACATACCTCTGTCATTGTGTTAGAGATGAACTCTGTGCCACGATCAGTTGCAATCTCTTGTGGTATCCCATATCTAAGAATAAACTTATTTACTAATTCCTTAGCTACTTCCGTTGAGGTTTTAGTTACCAGTGGATATGCTTCAACGTATTTTGATAACTCACATTGTATAGTGAGTATATAAGAGTAATTATAATTATCCTTATCTAAGGGCCCTACTAAATCTAAATATATTTTGTCAAATGCCGAATTGGCAGTGGTCGTTATGGTCATGGGTTCTTTTGTATGAACGGAGTATTTTTGCTTTTGGCAAATACTACAACGTTCTACATAACTTTTCACATCACTCTCTAATGCTGACCAAAAATAATATTTTTTAATATTATTTATCATCTTCCTTATGCCTGCATGGCCACTCGTAGGTAGTAAATGAAAGTCGTTAAGTATTACTTTTTTATCATCTTTGTCGCTTACTCTAATTACATCTCTTATTACATGCAATCGTGGACCGGTCCATGTTTTTGTTTTGCTTATCTCTTGCGCTAATTTTTCAATAAACACGTAATTATCTTTATTTTTTATGAAATAAATTTCATTAATCTTGCATCTCTTACAAAATTCCTCCAGCTCTCTCACAAATTCGGCTCGCGTGATTTGTGATGGAGTGCTTGAGTTTATATAAATTGACATTTTACTAGGTGCGTAATATAATATCTTGCTTCTACATTTAATTTCATTATTCTTTTGTAACTTATTTAGCTCTTGACTATTTATGAATAGTAATTCTACTGATTGCGTTGGTTTTTTACTTAATTCGACGACTCTCGGCTGATCAGACCTAGAGTTATTAGAATTAAAGTTAACCTGCGAGTTAGAAGAATTATTATGCATTTTTCTATATTTGGATCGAGTCATTACATTAATTACACTCGTATGCATCTCTTTCAGTTCCTCTGACGTCATCCTTATACGAGACAATGCGTCGGCCGCCGTATTGTCTGTTCCTTTCACATACTCTACAGTGAAGTCATACTCCTCTAATACTAAACGGAATTTCAATAATCGACTTGATGGATCTCTTAAGTTAAATAAGTAAATTAATGGTTTATGATCCGTTAAAATTTTAAATTTTCTCCCATACAGGTATGGCCTGAAATATTTGATAGCCCATACTATCGCTAGTAATTCTTTCTCTATTGTGGGATAGTTGGTCTCTGCCTTATTGAGACCTCTACTTGTGTACGCTACGGGCCTGCCGTCACTATTCGATAATATCGCGCCTAGAGCATATCCGCTTGCATCGGTTTGCACGTTAAACACGTTTGATTCTGATAAGTTAGGATATTGGAGAACTGGCGGTGTAATTAAGGATTCTTTAAGTATTTTGAATGAATTTTGACACTCGTCGTTCCAGTTAAATTCTACGTTTTTTCGGCAAAGTTGGTTTAATGGATAGGATTTTTCGGCAAAATTGTGTATAAATTTTCTGTAATAATTGGCAAATGCCACAAATCGTTTAACTTCATCCGCGTTTTTTGGTATAGGATACGTTTCCAAAATTTTAATTTTTTCGGGGTCGGGCAAAATACCGTCTTTAGACACTATGTGCCCGAGATAGAGAATTTCTTTTTTTAAAAACACACACTTTTCCGGATTTAATTTTAAATTAACTTTTCTTAGCCTCGTAAAAACATCCAAAAGATTTTTATTGTGATCCGTCAAATTTCTACCGAAGACTATGAGATCGTCTAAGTACACGAAACACTTCTCATAGTTTAATCCCGACATTGCCACAGTTATCATTCGGGAAAATGAGCTGGGACTTATTTTTAAGCCCATAGGTAATCTGGTCATCTGGTACTGACCAGAACAAAATGCTGTACAATTTCTGCTTTTTTCATCTAATAAAACTTGATAATAGCCAGAAAATAAGTCGAGGTGAGAAAAATAAATTGCGCCTGACAAGGAATCTAATATTTCGGTTATATTAGGTAGTGGGAATTTATCATCTTGTATGTGATTATTAAGTTGTCTGTAATCTATAACTAATCGCCATTTTTTATCGTGTCCTTCCTTACTTTTCTTCGGAACCAGTAGTACTGGACTCGACCATTCACTTTGAGCAGGCTCAATAATACCATTTTCTAATAATTTATTTATTTGATTATTAAGCTCCTGTTTCTGTGAGTGAGGCATTCGGTATGGTTTTACAAAAACTGGAGATGAATTTGGTTTTAAATGTATGTTTTGTTGATATATATGAGTTGTAGTTAGCTTATCGTTAGGCAGTTGGAAAATATCGGAAAATTTTGCGCACAAACTTTCAATTGAAATTTTTTCTTCTTTATTTAAATGAGTGACTTCAAGGTATGAGAACAATTCTTTTACTCGATCCGCATTACTTTGAGTTTTATTAAATGTACACAAGTTGTACTCCTGTAACTTCTGTAATTGGGGTTTTATGTCATTAATTTTAATTTCTTTTTCCGTGGTATTTAAGATTTTGACTGGGATCATTCCATTTACTGGTGTGACTATTGTGTTCGCTAAAAAGACTCCATTGCAAATTTCTTCGTTACAAACCACACAATCCTCATTCAAATTTGTTTTAATGTAATGAATAGATTCCGATCTAGGCGGGATATTTAGGGAGATAGTTACATTATCTGTGTTGTATAATGACAAGTATATTTTCTTTCCATTATTTCCAGTTAACGACAAAGTACTTGAATTGTAATCTAAAACGGCTCCATGTTTGCTCAAAAAATCGTTACCTAAAATTCCATTCGCTAAGCAAGGTAATGAATCGAAAACATAAATTCTATGATTAAATGATTCTCCATTGGCAATTAACTGCAAAACAACGTATCCTATTGCTTCAATGCTACCGCCGATTCCGTTTACAATGCACTTTAGTTTATAAAATGGAATGTTTAATTTCGCAACATGTTTTTGTTGAATTGCTGAAATGGATGCACCGGTATCTATGAGCCATGAATATTCTTGATTTTCAACTTGAAATTTACCTACCAATGTACTATCACACGAATATATACTTTGATTAGTCACGAAAAAAATCATTTTCGGCAGAATCATTAGAATTTTGAGTCATCATTTTTATGTTGGGGCGGTTCCACTGGTTACTACCTCTATGTGGTCCGGTTTGACCTGAAGGTCGTCCACGTGTCCCTCTGTACACGGAACGGTTGTTGCCCCGATATGATGATGCTCGGCTGCGAAATCCGTAGTTGTGCCATGTACCTCGATTTTGATTTTGATACCCTCTTGGGTGGTGGTTTCCTCTGGGACGGTGATACCCGTTGTTAAATGGCTGTCTAAATGTATTATAATAAGTGGACATACCTAAAATTTCTCCTGAAGTACCAGGGGTGACGTCATCCTCCTCCTGGGCGGCCTGCACAGCATCCTTCAGGGAGTCGAAATCTCTTGCTGCAATTATGGTGCTAAGTCTGCGGTTACGCAGTCCGTCAGCAAACCGTTTAATGGCCATTTTTTCGTTCAAGGGCCTCAGCACCTTGAAGCTATCAGAGTTGCCGTCGGCCTGTGAAATAGTTAGGTCCACCAAAAGTTCGGATATCTCTTTACCGAAGTCTCTGACAGTCATGTTATTTTGCCTGATATTTTGCAATTTGTTTTGAATAGCCGTTGCGGCTTTTTTGGGCAGCAACAATGTTTTCATATCCTTAATTAATTCTGCTGTAGTGACATATTGAGTTTTTATTTTTAATTTTGCCGATTGCGACAGTCTGCTTTTCAAAACAAATTGTATGAGTTTTGGCTTACTGTCAGCATTTAAAACAGAGTCATAATACTCAATTCCATCGATTAATTGTTTCGTGATAATTTCGTCATCCGTCATTACGGGTAATAATGTTAGCGCGGTTCTCAAATCAAATGACTCCATTTTATCTGACCTTTGCGTTACCTGGCATAAATTCAATATTTCATTATAAAGACTGTCAAAAGCGTTACACAATGTATGAAATAAAGTAGCCTCGTCTTTTAAAATTAAACCCTTTATAATAAGTTGCGATACCTCTTTTTTTAATACACTATAATTTTTCAGAACAACTTCTGCTTCTTGGAACTTTACAACAAGTATTTCTCCTTGTCTGCGGCTTTCCCCAATTTTAATTAGATATGTGCGTATATTTTTGAGTTCATTATGTAATAGCGAAAGTTGTTCTGCCATCAACAAATTTTATTTTAATTAATAAGGCATTAAAACTAAGTCTTAAATGTAACGTATGGTTTTAAGAACCACACACACACGCACGTATCGCGTATCGCTTACCACAGTAGCACATCACGGTCACTTACGCACTTTTCCGTACTTCTAAATAGCTTCGGTCGATCCTAGTCTCCTGGAGGTCAGGGCCAAGGCCTGCGCACGCCTCTCGATCTTCTTATTGAGCGACTTGTTGATGTATCGAATTATCAAGAATCCGATAACCATCAGCACTGCAGCTAACAACAGGAACAGGTACCAGTTTGTTGTTCCAACATTCTCAATAATTTCACTGTGCTTCTTCTCGATAATATTCTCGTACCCCACTTGAGTGATGATTTCCTGATTTTTCACAGTGGGTGGTTTCGCCGTTGTCGTTGATCCGTAGTTCCCCATTGCCAAGCCATCAAGGTCACACTAACGACTTTGAATACTTCAACTGGATTTCTGAAGAAACATCCCCCGTCCGAGTTTATTTACTAGGCTGCATAAAGTTCACTTTTCGTTTCTTGGAATCACAATAGACTATTTACTTTTTCGAAAAAAAATTGTAGATTTTATATAAAATTAACGCGACGATAAGTCCACATAACACAACTAAAATGTATATTTTTGCGTACGCCTCCATAGACTGGCCGAATTGTCTCAATTTCTTGTCACTTGTCGCGCACATTTTGTAATTGAGTCAGTTCAATTAATTAATAAAAAAAAAGAAAGCTCCGCGGCACGGCGCGTCACGTCTGGCAGGGTCGCCATGTAAGGTTGTGTGTTTGAGAGACAAATGAATAGTCCGAATGTCTTAGGTCAACTGGCTTTATTAATAATAAAACACCTTATATGTAAGTTACACACATAGATAGGTATGCAATATAATGGATACTCTTACACTACTACACTGTAGTGGCTGTTTAAATAAATGAGTTTTGAGCTTTGTGCCGACGTCATTTTGCATTACATTGAAGGTGTGAAACTTGGTTAAAGCCGCGCATGTGAAAAAGAAGTTAAACTTGCAATGTTTTTAAATGTAGGATATGAACTTTATAAGGTAGGTAAAGCTATAGACACTTCGCTGTTTGAATTACATTTATATTTTCCATCTTTATTAAATTAACGTGAGAGCCAGACTGTAGCCCATGGGGCTTACTACATTTGTGCACGTCATGGTTTAATAGTTATTAAATTCCTTCAGCCGTATTTTTATATATGTCTGTACTAAAAATATTATGTTAGAACAAGTATGCAAAAATTGGATCGATTTTTAGATTCATTTCCAATTATCTTATTGCTATAAATATTGGAAATTTTGGTGTTCGTGCTTCTACTAATTATTTTTTTACAGACATGTATCTCTGATACTTTAAAAATCGTTGTCGAGTAAATATCTTGCTCTTGCCTTTGCAAACTGACTTTCGTATCCGACATTATTCTAGCAGATTAAAAACGAATAAGTCCAGTCAACTGCATCTGTTCTTTCCTCAATGTACCTACGTACAAGCATACAAAAGTTTCTATACGACAGTCGTGCATTGGCATTTACATATCGCATATAAAATCTACCAAAAAATATTTCCAAAAAAGCCCATACGATTATAATTTGTCATAATACGAGAGGATTTAGCACACTAGCATTTTCCCCTAACATATAAAGCATCTACTTCTAAGCACGTGAATTGATCTAAAAAATTAAATTAATTAGAAAGTGATAGGTACTATTGTTTATATCAGCAACGAAAGCTAATGTGGTAGACCCAAAGAATCGTTTCTTAATGTATTTACTGACCAAGTCTTCTCAGTCGATGATAAATAATTGAGAGACATCAATTCGAACGGTCGAATGCGGGCGATCCGTCGCCTGTTGCTATCGACTTGATATCGACATACGCATTTGTTTCTATTAACAAGCCCATTCTTCATGTGCTTAGCGGTTGACAAATGCGCATCGTGCTATGCTCGCTTGAGATAGTAAGGTTCTGATGAAAAAATTAGCCAATGGGACTTGGCAAATGAAATTTGGGCTAGATCAGGTGCACTTTTGTTGTAAATGCCGAAAAAATTAGTGCAAGTAATTTTATTCGAATGAATTATCTATTAGAGTCAGACGCCGAGTTGGTAACCGATTGCAATTATTATAATTTGATTTCTAGGTTAAGTAACAGATGGCAAGACAATATTATTCGTCATTTGCATTGTTTAGTTACAACATTGATTGACCCCAGCAGTAACTACGCTGAGCTAACACGTAAATTTTAATAAGATATTTGCTAAACTGACTTATGTGAAACTTTAAATATCTGTTAACTATAGCGGCTACTTGTCATTTCCCACATGTTTTCACTCCGTAGTTTGCTTATTTATTAAACAGAAAACTATGTAGTTAAGCATACTCTTACTGCTATTAACTGTAAATTTCTAAAGTAGAACGATAAATACAGTCGTAAAGTACATGCTAATCTATTGTCTAACACAACGTTTATCTGAACATAATGTAAACTCTGAGAGCTATTTATTTAATTAGCTTAACTTTTTATGGTAATCGAAGGACGGGAACGTAACCCGACTTTTAAATGGCGCTTTAAAAATAAAAAAACAACTGGAATTGGGTGTTTTATACGCACGCCATAGCACAATTAAGGTTGTTCACGGGTGCCACAGAATTAATTTAGGAAACTGAAAGGACAGCTACTGATCGTTGCCCGATTATCGCTTTATCTGGTTAGGAAGGCTTGAAGCACCCTTTTAAAACTATAAGTGTTTCAGTTTACGAGATACGTTTGTGTTTGTCGACTATAAAACATTTAACCAAGGCAGGTTGCGGTAGTTGACTTTAAAAATAGCTTTTGTCCTTTAGCCTTTATCTTTTATTAGGTACCTACCTTACATCATATTAAGGCGAATTAATAATCGTTGTGTAATAATTTATGTATACTTGGGAACAAAGAAATCGAGCCACCCATGCAATTGCGTTGATGCCATTGACGTACAATAAACAACTAGACTCCCAATCACGCTCAAAAACTGTCCGAAGCAAAAGTCTGAACGACGCGTCTATTGTTCAGAGTTTTGGTTCAGTTGTGTTTTGACCGCGCTTTGATAACAATGTATAATGTCTCTTTTGCACCGTGATCTTACTATTGAGAACAAAAGAGACAGGCAGGTTTCCAGCGCGTGGCGTCGTGTCATTGCTTCTCACGATCCTACGCCATTGATATTAAACATTACTGCCACGAAATAAGGTGTCAATTTGAACGAATATGTTAATGTTATCTGTCTAAGTCGATGTGTTGACACACACAACACATAGACAAAGCAACTCGGACGTTTCTTGAGGAACCTTTGTTAGCGACTGTGAGTCTAGTTGTTTATTGTAAATCAATGGTTGATGCCGATGCTTTTTTGAGATCGTACGTATGTGTTATCATTATATTTAAACTACAGAATAAATTGAAATATAAACAGAGGAGTATATTTTTCTGGATTGAAAATTTAATACTCTCAGCAAGAATCCAGCTACACCAATAATGTTGTACACTTTAGTGTGGACTTCATTGGGCAGTATTTTTATTATAGACGTAAAGAATCAAACAGAAGACAGTCCTTCTTTTATACCAGTCACAAATGATGCTGGTTTTTATCTTAGCTTGTATTGTCACCTCTGAACCGCAGCACCTATTAAATATTTGGGATACTTCAAACTTTTTATCTCTTTCTAAAGTAAATTACCAAACTCAAACGACCACCGGCAGGTAATGTTGCCGTTTATGAAAATCGTAAATTTTACCTTTACAGAATAAAGTTTTGGAGATACGTAAGTAAATGTTTGCCAGCCTATCAACAAATTTATGACTCAAAAAAACGTCTTGACTAAACGAAGGTGATAAAGAAATTTGACGTTTTGATAATGCGGTTATGGAATGTTTTATTACTGGTTCGGAATACATTTCATACTGGTATTTATTGCGGCAAAATATTTATGTATTTATGTAAAATTTGAATGCGATTGTGCGAGTAAAATCAGCGACATCTTTACATTGTGTCACTATAATGATCGGATGATAAAAAGTAAGCGTTCGTATGTCCGTATCGTAAGCATCGGACACATCGCATTAAACGGATCATAAAACTCTTTGTATAGAATGTCACACAAGCGCGTCCACTGTTTCGCACTGTACGGATCGGATTAATAAGACCAAACTGCCATGTTTTTTGAGATGCAGAAAAGCCGTGCATTGAGTTAAAAGAAAAGAAGATGTTACAGTGGCAGTTGACACGAGTATATTGGCAGTGTTCTAATGTGTTCCCAGTTAAGGTCAAAATAATCTTTATGTTTGAGACTATTTGGAATGTAGCCTGCGTATAGGTTAAGTAAAAAGTACACTTATCAAAGTTTTTAAGGTTCATTATGTCCCCATCGTAAGCATCGGACACATCGCATCAAACGGATCATAGTTTTCTTTGTATATAGAAAGTCATACGACTGCGTCCAACTGTTCAGCGATCCGTACAGTGCGGATCAGTGGACGCGCTTGTGTGACTTTCTATACAAATAATTCCTACAATGATCTGTTTGATGACATGCGTGTGATACTTACGATGCGAACATGTATGTGGACGCTTACCTAGGTACCATAAAAGCTTCCATAAGTCTAGGTATTATTAAGTACACGCCGGCTACATTCCACTATAGCGCTAGTTACATATTTTTACCTTAACATTGACGTACAATAAACAACTAGACTCCCAATCACGCTCAAAAACTGTCCGAAGCAAAAGTCTGAACACGCGTCTATTGTTCAGACTTTTGGTTCCGTTGTGTTTCGACCGCGCTTTGATAACAATGTAATATATCTCTTTCGCACCGTAATCTTACTATTGAGAACAAAAGAGACAGGCAGGTTTCCAGCGCGTGGCGTCGTGTCATTACTTCTCACGATCCTACGCCATTGATATTAAACATTACTGCCACGAAATAAGGTGTCAATTTGAACGAATATGTTAATGTTATCTGTCTAAGTCGATGTGTTGACACACACAACACATAGACAAAGCAACTCGGACGTTTCTTGAGGAACCTTTGTTAGCGACTGAGAGTCTAGTTGTTTATTGTAAGTCAATGGATGCGTCCGATACTTACGATGCGAACATGTATGTAGACGCTTACCTAGGTACTATAAAACTTCCATAAGTATTATTAGGTAAGTACACACCGGCTACATTCCACTACAGCGCTATTTAAATATTTTTACCTTAACTAGGAACACGTTAGACTACCACCAACGACATAATACTCGTGCCAACTGTCACAGTAACTTCGTCACTCATTGGAATGGTATTCTGTAGTAGTCATTCTGCACTCCAAAGAACATGGCAGTTTGGTCTTATTCATCCAACTGAGCTCTCCCCTATGAAGATCACTTTACTATAAAGACGGAACTGCCATAACAAGTTTACACATCCATTACATCGACTCACAAAAAAGGGAAACGTAAAGAGGTTTGTTTATCCGCGTCACTCGTTCCTTTGCTTTGAGATAAAGGCGTGCTTGTTCTAACGCGCTTTGAAGTGAGATTATTTTCGCGTGAGTTTCGTTTATAGATGCGATTGGTAGGTAGGTACCCTTTGGTACTAAATGGACAAGCACTGCCGAAGTCGGTAGCGAAACATTGAAAAGCAGTCCAGAGACCTTATTGTCTAAAGCGCGGACTCTCGGGATCGCATTCGTCATCTCTTTCTACTCTCATCCTATACCGTTTGACAGAAAGGAATGGTGTATGCGATTGTGATACCAAGTGACAATAAACTTCTGATACGGTTCACGGCATGACAGTACGAGGTCAATGTGACACACGAAAATTGCTTGGCAAAAACAGGTATCTATGTCTTTAAATAGGTTTAGGGCACATAGAAATTCGAAAAGTAAAATCAACAGAAAAAAAGTTTTTTTAATTGTCGGACTTTTAGGTGTGCCCGTTATGGTAAAGACGGAAGAGGGGACAAATGTATAACGCCTGGGAGAGAACAAAGAAAACGACTTATAGGTGCTTCGAGGAAGAACACTAGAGTATTAACACAAATATTACAATTTAAAACTGTTCTAAATAGAGTAGAATGTGTTTTATAAAACTGGTGAGAGGCGCCGGCACAGTTTACACAAATTTAATTCTTCCTTTTGACTGATTATGAGTAACTAGCTTTTGCCCGCGGCTTCGCACGCGTGAACCATGAGTATTTCAAAGAAGCTAGCAATCAAGCAAGCGAACAACCAAACCTGCAAGCTTTCAAGCATGCATGCAAGCATGTAAGTATGCAAGCAGGCATGCAAGCAGGCATGCAAGCATGCAAGCAAGCGTGCAAGCAAGCATGCATGCAAGTAAGCACGCAAGCATGCATGCATTCAAGCAAGCATGCAAGCATGCATGAAAGCAAGTATGCAATCAAGCATGCAAAGCAAGCACTCAAGCAAGCATGCAAGCAAGCCCCCGCATTGCCCCGCTACCTTGATTTTTCTGAAACTGTAAATATTGCAGGATTTTTATAAAACAAACCTAACCTAACCTATAGGGCTGTCCTAAAATATACCCTAAATAGCTTTTTCCCGCGACTTCGTACGCGCTATGATGTAAAACGAAAAAATACCTTTTTTCCCGTTCCCGTGGAAATTTTGGGGAGTGCTTTCGGAGTACACTTAAAGCCTTTAAAGAAACACACGTTATAAATGTTAAGTCTCTTTCTTCCGCTGTTTCGTCTGGAAACGTAAAATCCCGTTTTTTCTCGTCCCTGTGGGCGTTTCGGAAAATCCTTTCTTAGTGTTCCCCTACACTCCCGAATATACCTACGTGACAAATTTCAACTTTTCCCCCGCGTCCCGTTTTTCCCGTTCCCGTAAGAATTTCGCCAAATAGACCAATTCCCGAAATTCTTACGGGAACTCCTACACTCCCCAAGGAACCCACTTGCAAAATTTCAGCTTTCTACGACCAGTAAAACGAAAAATCCTGTTTTTTTCCCGTTTCCGTGGGAATTTTGGAAAGTACTCTCTTAATGCTCCTCTACACTCCCGAAGCAACCTACATGCCGAATTTCAGCTTTCTGCAACCAGTAAAACGAAAAGTCCCGGTGTTTCCGTTCCCGTGGGAATTTCGGGAAATCCTTTTGTAGTGCTCCCCTACACTCCCCAAGAGAACTTGAAGGCCAAATTTCAGTTTTATACGACCAGTAAAACGAAAAATCGATCCCGTATAACTGAATATATAAATCCCGTTTTATTCCTTATCCCGTGGAAATTTCCAAAAATTCTGAAATTAATTTCTTAGTTTTGTAATCACCTACTTATGTATCAAATTTGAAGAGTCTAGTTATTATAGTTACTGAGATAGCGTCACTCGGAATCGAATATATCATCATCATCATCATCATCATCATCATCATCTCAGCCATTACAAAGAATCGAATATATAATTCCCGTTTTTTCCTTATCCCGTGGGAGTTTCCAAAAATCCTTCCTTAGTGGATGCCTACATTGTATAAGGTATCTATGTGCAAAATTTCAAGTCTCTAAGTCCAGTGGTTTGGGCTGTGCGTTGATATATAGTTAAGTCAGTCAGTCAGTCAGTCAGTCAGTCAGGACTTTGAATTTTATATGTATAGATAGATTGTGCAGTCTATGCTCTTAGAATGCCATTTGGGTTTGTCTTGCTGTCTCTCTCACTCTTGTGGGTTTGATACTTGAATCGGCCGATTAGTCCTCGCCCGCGCGGCGCAGAGTCGCGGGGTGGGACGATATAGGGGGCTGACAAGGTGCGGGCGGCAGGCGCACTACCCGCTTGCACCTCTCTCAGTCCCCTTTGTCGTCCTACCCCGCGCCCCTGTGCCGCGCGGGCGAGGACTTACTTAAGCGGTCGGTCTATAACGGTTATTAACTAACCTAACGCGGCAATAATGTTGCCGGATACAAAAGGCATTTTTTTGCCTATAACGCTTCTATTAAGCAATACTTCACAGCTTCATACCTACTCGATTTTAACTGGAACCTGTGTCGTCGATCGTTGACACCACTAAATTTACGTTAACAATGCGCTTGGCACGTACGTAGCACGAACTGCAGTTATTGGTTCTCAAGCCAAGGCAACATGGCACGTGGAGGCATGTGTCCGACACCACACTTATGCACTATACATACATACTTACATATATCACGTCTTTATTTATAAGGTAACAAAACCTTGAGGCCACGTTTAGCATGATTGTGGGCGTATAGGTGGAAGCCAATCACAATGGGGTTGCTAACCGCATCGCCTATAAGATGATTCCTAAGATTTTCGCCCATTCTCTCGATGGGCTTTTACCATCAGCGTGGGAAGAGAAGCAACTGGTACGTTCTATGTTTTTTCTTTACTCCCAGACCAGCATGGAAGTATGCACTATAGACATGGTAAATAGTAAAAAGCGCATGTCCCATCCACTAGGCGTTTCAAATATATTATTTTCGTTTCTACTTTTTAACGTTGTAGCTCTCCCGGTAGGCCCCCAGACGATTATAAGCACGACTGTAATTTTTGTATTAGTAACATATTTTGAATAGGTTACCATAACAAAGTAGATGAAATCAAAACACAAACTTGAAACACCAAAATGAGTAATATAGTAACAAATTACGGTATAAATACTTATACTTATAATAACATCGAAGTATACAGTGAATTATGTTCATTTGTAGTTTTAAATTTGAAACACACAATTAGAATAAGTAGCGTGTGGATCCCAGGGAAACTTAGACAAGCCTATTCTTGTTTTCTTCAGTCCCCCGACTTTCTTAAGATATACGTGTGTTATAATTATTATATGTTGGATGTAAAGTTCATTTGTAATGGCGAGGGGCGTGAGGGCACTCACCGAGACGGACACGGTGCAATGCGCTCAAAAACTATACGACGATATTTAGGGAAGCTTCCTTATTCAAGTTTACGTGATACATTTGTTATTATCTATTAAATCACTATGATATTATTATAAATCGGCACACGCCTGCACAGCGATTAAATGGTGTGTGTGTTAAGTTCAGTGTAAGAAAAACGGCTTAAAACCTCTCATTGTGCGACAATGTCCTGTATTTTAAGAGTTGAAGAGCAGAATTTGGTTAAGTAGTCTATTTACGTAATTAAGCGGTTTATTAAGTCCTATTTGTTGAAGGGACGAAATTTACTTCGTCACTAGCCTTATTTTTTAAGCATTGGATAGGTAGGTACTAAAACTTACACACACATATTTATTTTCCAAATCACACAACTCAGTTCAAACAAAATGCATACAAAATGCATTACTCATAACATTACCACGGTACCGTTGCAGTGACAAATCATAATGTCGTTCAACTCTGGTTCTAAGCCCGTAAACATAAAGAGCTCAGTAATTTAGTTGCAAGTGAAGTTAAAAATTGGTAAGTTGACAATCAGAGACGCTGTGTGATCAGCTGTGAAGTTGATTATTTTAATGTTTCCCCTGACGCCATGGCGTCCGGTAGGAAGAGGCGTATTAATTCATGTTCCGAACCAATGACCTCGTGTTAAAAAAAAAAGAAAAATAAACTTATTCAATGCAGCTGGTGTGCACACTCCATGTCGGCTTAGCGTGAAATTGAGTATGGTGAAAACAAGTACTGGCACTTTAGTGGATATTGTTCAAGGGGGATAGGAAAACACCTTCATGCCGCTACTTTAAGTACGCGTTTGGTGTTTTCCATTCTAAGCAATTAAGTGTCGAAGATGCTCAGGTAAAAAGGTAATTAAAAAAATGTAGAAAATAAAGGAATCGGTGGGGATACAAGTTTTCTCCATTGGTTAGATTATGATTTACCTCACTTTCCAAGTATGAGAGATGAAAATGAAATAAATTATTTTGTAGTGGTTACGAAATTACAAACTATATTTAAATTATTTGTATAGTGTGTTACAAAAAGGCGGATCTTAATTTACCAATTTCTACAACTTTTTCTAAAACGAGAGATCGCAGGGCTGAAATTTACTTTCTAACATAAGCATTTATATATCAATAAATTTGACGTTTAAAAATCCTTTAACGTCCAACAAGTGGCTGAAAGCCAAACAGTGGTGTAAAACGAAAATAATAAAGTTAACATTTAAACAAAATACTTTTGAGTTCCAGCATACATCTAATTTAGATAAGAGTTTTAGATAAACGGTACAAATCACTGCCGACAAAAACGACGACTCTGCATAGCGTCTTTCAGATGCAAATAGCTGTATTAAATTTGCAATTTAAACCTCGATAACGCCTAACTTTGTGGTTTGTGTTATGAGTGACGAGCGTGAGACAAAACGCTTATACACGATACGAGACGTAGCTTTACCACTGTCAGAAAAAATCAGTAATGAGTTGGATTCGCTTTTTAATTGTTTATTTTAGAGATGATGATTTTAAAATTTCATAGTAAACACGTTAATAAAAACGTTTCCATCAAAGTGAATTAACAGTCCGTGTAATTCCTAGAACGACATTCTGGTATCGGGTACCATCGGCCGATTCAAGTACCAAACCCATAAGAGTGAGTGAGACAGCAAGACAGACACGAAGGTCTTTTTAAATACTATCACACTTACATGTATGTATATATATATATATAACATTTTATCAGAGGAAGTAGAAAGTTACAGAACAATAACAGTCATGCATAAACAGTAATATGGCTCCCTAAAATTTCTTCTTTAAAAAGACAAAAAAATATGAGGACAGGCAAAAGAGAAAGATTTTTAATACAAGTGTAAATTAAAGGCATGTAATTTACTATTTCTGATTAATATTTCCACTGAAACTTAAGAGCTAGGCTAGGCTTTTGTCAGTGGAGCAATTTCCATGTAGTCCTTTCCAGAGCCTTTTCTTTGACATCCTAATACGATACAACTTCTACTTTCTCTTTCACCTGGTCCAAAGATGTTCTCTTGCCTGCCTCCCTTCCTTTCAACCTTTCGTTATATTATGATCTTAATGTATTCGTCGTGTCGTATCAGGTGTCCCAGCATATTTTCTCTTCTATTCTCGATCGTCTAAGTATTACTACGAACGAAATCAAATGAGGCAATAAGTTTATAACTTAGACCCCGCGTCACCGTTGGCGACGCGTACAGCCCCGAGAGCCTTCAGACAATGAAGATATCCCTATTGTAATGGTCTAAATAGGTTTTATGCCCTGTTGTAGGTGTATTTTTGTACATGCCTAAGGCTAAAAGGAAATACCTTCAATGAAAGGAGCTAAGCTGTTTAGAAATTCACCCTATAACGAGGTAATTTAACGCAGAACATTTAGTGTTTAAGGTGTGTTGATTTGAGGGGGAGGGGGAGATTAGTTACTTAGTTGAAATATAGATTAAACTAAAATTTCACGTGTAACGACACGGATGATCAAGGGCTAAAAAGCTAGTTTAAATTCGATTTAATGTCCAATTAAGTACGACAAGGCAGGGCTGGGTCGATATCCACATTAATGTACTTGGTATCAGACTTCATTTACGTAATTCTGGAGCACCTATTGTACAATATTTTTGATGGTGACTATAGAGAAAAATTAGGTAGCTATGTACACGTTTCTATTGTTTCCACTGAAGTAGCTGGATGTCTTCGCTTAAGGGCAGTGAGTAACGCCGCGGGGCGCGTAAACTGATGGGGACTTAGCAGGAATCTCTTAATTTATAGCCTTGCACTAAGCTATAGGGTAAGTCATGAGAGATATCGGGTATGCCACACTTATGAATACAACGAGAGCGATTCCCAACACTTATTACCTTAATTTTTAATCTAAGCATTACTGATGTTGTTAAAGGCTGTCGTGTGCGACAGAGAGAAATTTAATAGTGATAGAATTCAGAACGGAGTGTATAATGAGCAAACTTTTTATTTTACTTCGCTTTGGAATACCTGACGTACGTATTTTTTAGACGATTATTAGTTTTTATTTTAAACACATCACGTAGAAAGTCACTTAAACTGAAACTAACGAAACGATTTGCGAACAAAAATGCAAATAAATTCCTCCTCTTTCTGTTATTTTCTCCTCTATTCATAGCCAATCAAATTCCCCCGCTACTTCCTATGATTTGCAACTAAACGCCCTGTTATCTACGGACTCATAGTGGGTGAAATAATCTGATTTGTCCATTTGCCGGTCGTGGCACGGTAACAAACGGCCTCTTCGATTAACAGGATTGCTTTTTGTACTCTTATTCTGATTATTGCTTGCGTTAATCGGGGTATAAATTTCGTGTCCTTTTAAGGAGGCGGGATTTATTTGGTATTAAGAGTTTTTCGCTTTGCAGCTTTGTGAGGTTATTCACCTTTGCGTCATGTGTGACGTTTTAGATGTACGAGTTGATTGAGAGCGAGGGTGAGGTCACCTAGCATCTAGATGGAACGACGATTGGTGAAAGGTAAAACTGGTAGAAACTGGATGCGACAATCCAAAGACGGGGTAAAGTGTTGTGTTATAGGAGAGGGCTACCTCGTAGACTGTTATATGCCAAGGATGATGGTGATAGTATGAGTAAGTAAGATGCGGGGAGAATACATACTTATTTTGTTCGCTTATTGTCACCCTTGCTTCCTTCCAGCGCCTCGAACTGAATTGAGTTGCATCTTTCACGTTTCAATGAATAAAAATTAAATAATGATTCTTGTATTCCAAACTCTTTCTTGATAGTTCAAAATTAGACTAATCATTCCATCATCTGTTACAAAGCCAGTCGATCTGTGATTTGGATACACACGTATAAATTCCTATAAATTTAATTACACGTAAAATTAAAATTCATGTCTATTAATAAAATAGTGACTTTTTAAACATTTAAGCTTTTCTTGATGCATTTTAAAAAAAGGAAAAAAAGAGATGATGAAACTCGAATCTCATATTTACTGAAATAAATCAGTCCATTGTGGACCGTATATTTCAATGCATAAGCTTGAAGTTTCTGGCGCCACCGTCTATCCAAAAGTCACCATTCTATTCAGCATACACAACATCTTATTCAATATACAAATACTTATTCAAAACGTTATCAAACTACCTCAAAATGGACGTACAACTGATAATGCTAGTCAGATTTCCCTCTATATCGTCCCTGGTTGTTCAAATCCTGGGACATTTGTAACCGACCCCTGGATTATCGAGGTGCCCCGGGCAAAAACTGGAGCCTACCGAAACACCAGGGACATAAATTTAAAGGAATGATTCATGAGAGCCGAAGTTTTTGCTAGACCAATTAATTGCCACTTTAGGGAAATTGTCGCAGAGGTGTGGAGTTAGGTGGTACGTGGTTGCGGGGGTGATCTGTTGTTTGGTGTTGATACTAGAGAGCCTTGATAGGGCTTGATAGAGCTTGAAAATGGTAAAAAACAGTCCAAGCCTTAGATCAAATTAATAGCACCCTACATTTAATCGATGTCAGTTCTAAAAGGTTTTTGTAATCTTGGAGTAAAGAGCTCTGTTTATTTATTTCATTCAAAAATTGATAGTTAGTAGTTTTGGGGAAGGGCAAGGGAATAGTCAATTTGTGTCCGTTTCCTTATAACTTTAAAATCATAAATTTCATAATTGAAATTTAACTGAGATTCTGACAACTAGCTCTTTCATTTGACATGTCAAACGGTACAAACGAAATTCGTTTATTTACCTACGTTACACAACCATGTTTCACACCCAGACCCGTGGGTCACACCCAGAAATGTAAGTATGTGTGTAGGTACCAAATTTCAAGTTAACGCACAGCTGCACGCACGTGGCACAGTTTAATTTAAACTAGCATGACCTCCCCGTTTGCGGAACTCCGTCTTTACTTTTTTTGTAAATTAAAAAATACAACAATACAATACAAATACTCTTTATTGAACACCACAAATCAGTACAAAACAATACAGAAACAAAGAACAAAGTAGACAATAGGCGGTCTTATCGCTTAATAGCGATCTCTTCCAGACAACCAATACAAGAAATAAGTTGGAGACAGTTTAAGTAGGTGGCGGAAACAAATAGACAGGATAAACGCAGGGATAATAAAAACAACAATATCAACATAAATATAATACATAGCTAAATAAATAAAATAAAATAAATGTGCGTATTAAAAAAAACAATGACTACGACTTCACACTGAACATAAATCCAAATTCCAACAAAGCATCCGACAAAAACAAATAACGGCGTACATTTATAAACATTTAAAACTATTTGTTCATTTCACGCGTTGCATTTGGAACATTTCAATATATTTTCGTGCGTTTGTGGCGACAAATCAATCACGTTCCGTCACAGGACCCATTGCATTACAGACAGATAGTCCCAAACTAAGCGAAGCATGTTTTATGGATACTAGGCAACCGATATATAAATACTAAACATCCAGGAGTCGTGAACTCGTGAACTCATTCGTAGAACTCCATATTTCCTTTTTAAGTATTTGGACTGAGTGTGTAATGTTGTTCTGAACACTGGCTTATCGGTTTTGTTTTTCATTCAAATTTCAAAACTTGTGTGTCTGGTCGTTTTCCAAAAAAAAACATTTTTTCCAGAATTAAAATATTTTGGGGTTTTCTTACTCAGAATCGTTTACCCTATCGATTCTCATACAAGAAAAAATGTGTCTCAGTTTTTACTATGGTTTTTTTTTCCTGTTGGTCACGTTCCATACCTACGTACCTATATTAAAAAAGTGACGAACTGGAAAGGAAATTTTAGGACACATATTTTCTTGCATAAGGATCGATAGGGTAAACGATTCTGAATAAGAAAAACCCAAAATAATTAAATTTTGGAAAAATATCGATGTGGACTTTTTATTGCAAAACGCTCGTCTCACAGAGTGATGAATTTTATAAGATCGCTTATGATTCTATTACAACATTAAGCTAGGTTTTATTGAATTTTCCATTAATTATTTTCGGAAAAATAAGTGTAAGCTGGACTGCAAGCTTATACCTAGGACTTAGACAAAGTCACGTCTAAGCGAAACTAGTCTAACATTTTTTCTGTATTACCAGTCCGTAAATAACATGGAACTAACTTAACAGTAGGTAACTTGAAATGCGGGAAACAAAAGTTCACTGCTGACGTGTGAAGGAGCATCGCAGAAAATACATTATTACTTGGAGCTGAAGTAACGTAATAAGGGTCGATAGAATCGATTGAATTACTCACGAAACTAGCTCCTTCGCTAAAAGTTAAACCGTTTAACCTACTTACGCAATAGAGGTTCTATGTTTAATACATCGCAGCTGCGTCTAAAGAAGAGGATGGTTTGCATACTTAAGGGTTAGGAATAAAAGGAATATATAAGTCTTTTCTGAATGAAAAATGTGAAATATTGCGTCGATATGTGACCATAGAGCAGGCCAAAAACAAAGCAAGAACCAGCAAACTTGAATAAGTGAAGTTAATAAATTACTGAAGTTGAACACTTTTTATTATTATTATCACAAGTACAAGCTTTATATTAACTTGCAACGTATGTAAGTATTTTTGTCCGGGTGGTATCTTGCGACTTAATTTTGAAATAGATATCGTCCGATTGAGCTGAAATTTTGCATACTTATGTAAGTCAGATGACAATACAATAAGACTGTTAGTGGAGTTCTGGTGACCAGACAGGACCGTCTTCGCATGAGATAACTCTTCAACGTTTGGTCCGATTGACTTGAAATTTGGTACACATAAATATGCAAGAAGGATGACGAGGATGACAGTTAGCAAAAAAGCTTGTATTCAAAATGAAATTTTTGACGGAAACTTATTTAGATTCGAAAAGTAAAGCTATGGCCGGGAATCGAACCCGGATCCTCATCATTCCGTGATGCGTGCTGATTGGTGCTCCAGTTTTATTAAAATCGTAAATTAAAAATGACATGTAATAACTATAAGTATTACGAATAAATGAGTATGAGTATGAGTATGAGTACACCACCCAATGCTGGTAAAACTTATTTAAACTTATTTTTAGATCTGTTTTAACTGTTCACCTTTCTGTTTCCTCAATCGTTAGTATTTACTGGAGGCTCATTTACGTGAAAAGAAGTATTTTCGCTGTCGCTGGTTCATACAAATATTTCCAGTATTCATTTATTTTACCCCAGCTGGCGATCGCGACTTCGTTAGCATGGACTTCAGTGTTAGACGCTTAGAAAAGTGAATAATTTAAAATCGTTTTCAAACTACGAGATTTTTTTTTTTTCTGAAAATCTAATTTTAATGAAACTAACCTACGTATAATGTTGCTCTAAAAAATTTCTAAATGTCTGTGAAAATCAGAACACATAGAAAAATCCGAAAAGTAAAGCTATGGCCGGGAATCGAACCCGGATCCTCGTCATTCCGTGACGCGTGCTATACCCCTACACCACCCATAGCAGATAGCAATGCATAGCAATGTTGCTCTAAGCTAAGGCCTCTTCTAACTGAGAATACGCCACAAAAATTAATTCTGCAGTTTTCACAATTATCGCAAACATAGACAGATTGACAAAAATTCTAAAGACCATTGAAATGCATTTTGTCAACACACGTAAACTCCAAGCGCAGTATTTCTCCAATATTTTTTTACTCTGTGTTATAATGTGAAGTCAGCTGTAGAAAAATACAGTCACTTTGTTACTACTCGTATAGCGGCATTTAATCTTGGGATATAAGAAATATGCTTTTCTTATGAAGTTCCATATGAACTAAAACCTAAAAGTAGTAATATAGTTTTATTGAATCAGGCGTTACTTTGCGGAGGTCCATTTCAATGAACAAAAAAATGAGCAAAAATGAAAAATGAGTAGCGGAGTAGAAAGGTAATTTTTTTGTTCATAGTAATATAGTTGATAATAAAATATTGAATTTGTAATTCATTGAATGTTAAATATTATGTAAACTTGTATGTCAGCCGGTATCAAGGCTATTCTTCTGAATAGCTGGAGGTGTAAAAGCCGGGGGCCACGCACTAGGCAGCCTTTTGTCCTCATCTCGAGTGCAAATAGCCTAGCGTTTTAATTTCAAAATGTCCGCCACTTCGACAGGGCTTATTTCGCGTTCTAAGAAACGTGAAATTGGGACAAGAGATCTTGGATTCGTTCTTCATTCAAATTTCTTTATAATCATCATCGTCTCTAGCTCATAAATATGCCTTACATTTTGGGGCACATGCCTCTTCTCTGAATGAAAGGATTGATATCTAGTTCCACATGGATCTCATGCCTTAGATTATGCAGTAAAACAATAATGAAGGCTGCGAATTGGGAACTCTAACCACAACATCATGGGGTCAATAATTAACCAAAAAACCACCATGACCATTAATGCGAAAACCTTCTAAAGTGGAACAGGATTGAGAGAGTTTACTTCTATATATATAAAACTCAAAGGTGACTGACTGACTGACTGACTGACATAGTGATCTATCAACGCACAGCCCAAACCACTGGACGGATCGGGCTGAAATTTGGCATGCAGGTAGATGTTATGACGTAGGCATCCGCTAAGAAAGGATTTTTGGAAATTCCCACGGGATAAGGAAAAAACGGGAATTATATATTCGATTCCGAGTGACGCTATCTCCGTAACTATAATAACTAGACTCTTCAAATTTGATACAAAAGTAGGTGATTACAAAACTAAGAAACTAATTTTAGGATTTTTGGAAATTCCCACGGGATAAGGAAAAAAAACGGGATTTATATATTCAGTTCTACGGGATCGAGTTTTACATGGCAATTGCTGATTCTACGCGGACGAAGTCGCGGGCATAAGCTAGTTATACGAATAAAGACGGAATCGTAAGCTAGACCATAGTATAATAAAACGGGCCGCTGCCTTATTCCCATTCACGGGGCGCGAAAGAAATGTGTCAACTCTCATGAAACTGTCAAAGAGTAAAATTAAAACCCATAATTTCCGTGTATAACGAGACCACATCTCAACTTACCTACGTAGTCCTAACAATTCCTTTTCCGTTTCCACAAAGGCAATTTCGTATTAAAGTGAGTGCCAAAAATGCCGCGAACATTTGCCATATTGCGGGGTAATTTCAAATTACACTCGGTTCACTTGGCCCAACCCTCCACTTGTTCTGGCTTCAGCCACAGTGAGAAGAATTCACAGCCGCTGTGAAAAGCTTCTTGTGCGCGACTTGATTTTTATAGTTGTTGTTTCTCATCAAAGTTATACGATGAGGAAACTTGCGAAAAAAACCTAGGGAATAAATACTAAATGAACTCCGCTTTTGCTTATTGTTATTTCGCGGAGTACCAAAGTATCCATGACCTCTGTTTAGTTTACCTAATATGAAACTCCGCAAAGTAATTCCTGAATCGACAGCTATTAAAAATATAGGGTGATTTTAAATATAGCAAAAATAACGGGTCGCTTTTCATAGAACTTTGTAAAAAAAGTGACCCTTTTTGTTTTGCTCATCTATACATATAAAATTCAAAGTCCTGACTGACTGACTGACTGACTGACTGACTGACTGACTGACTTAACTATATATCAACGCACAGCCCAAACCACTGGACTTGGAGACTTGAAATTTTGCACATAGATACCTTATACAATGTAGGCATCCACTAAGGAAGGATTTTTGGAAACTCCCACGGGATAAGGAAAAAACGGGAATTACATATTCGATTCTTTGTAATGGCTGAGATGATGATGATGATGATGATGATATATATTCGATTCCGAGTGACGCTATCTCAGTAACTATAATAACTAGACTCTTCAAATTTGATACATAAGTAGGTGATTACAAAACTAAGAAACTAATTTCAGGATTTTTGGAAATTTCCACGGGATAAGGAATAAAACGGGATTTATATACTCAGTTCTACGGGATCGATTTTTCGTTTTACTGGTCGTATAAAACTGAAATTTGGCCTTCAAGTTCTCTTGGGGAGTGAAGGGGAGCACTACAAAAGGATTTCCCGAAATTCCCACGGGAACGGAAACACCGGGACTTTTCGTTTTACTGGTTGCAGAAAGCTAAAATTCGGCATGTAGGTTGCTTCGGGAGTGTAGAGGATCATTAAGAGAGTACTTTCCAAAATTCCCACGGAAACGGGAAAAAAACAGGATTTTTCGTTTTACTGGTCGTAGAAAGCTGAAATTTTGCAAGTGGGTTCCTTGGGGAGTGTAGGAGTTCCCGTAAGAATTTCGGGAATTGGTCTATTTGGCGAAATTCTTACGGGAACGGGAAAAACGGGACGCGGGGGAAAAGTTGAAATTTGTCACGTAGGTATATTCGGGAGTGTAGGGGAACACTAAGAAAGGATTTTCCGAAACGCCCACAGGGACGGGAAAAAACGGGATTTTACGTTTCCAGACGAAACAGCGGAAGAAAGAGACTTAACATTTATAACGTGTGTTTCTTTAAAGCAGGGTTTCTTGAACTTTTTGCAGTCACGGACCACTTTCACAATTTAAACAACTTCACGGACCCCTCTCAAAAATATTTTAGGGAAATAATAAAAAACCTTATTTAAATAAAAAAAAATCTTTTATTGCTAGTTTCGCTTATATGATGCGTCTCGTCAAGTTTACGACACAATTTCCTAATAAATATGATTACATTTAACTGACCTACTGCGGACCCCTGATAGACATGCCACGGACCCCTAAGGGGTCCGTGGACCACACTTTAAGAAACCCTGCTTTAAAGGCTTTAAGTGTACTCCGAAAGCACTCATAAAATTTCTGCGGGAACGGGAAAAAACGTATTTTTTCGTTTTACATCATATAGCGCGTACGAAGTCGCGGGAAAAAGCTATTTAGGGTATATTTTAGGACAGCCCTATAGGTTAGGTTAGGTTTGTTTTATAAAAATCCTGCAATATTTACAGTTTCAGAAAAATCAAAGTAGCGGGGCAATGCGGGGGCTTGCTTGCATGCTTGCTTGAGTGCTTGCTTTGCATGCTTGATTGCATACTTGCTTTCATGCATGCTTGCATGCTTGCTTGAATGCATGCATGCTTGCGTGCTTACTTGCATGCATGCTTGCTTGCACGCTTGCTTGCATGCTTGCATGCCTGCTTGTATGCCTGCGTGCATACTTACATGCTTGAAAGCTTGCAGGCTTGATTGCTAGCTTCTTTGAAATACTCATGGTTCACGCGTGCGAAGCCGCGGGCAAAAGCTAGTCATTGTAGTAAAGTGGGCATTGTAGTAAGGTTTGGACCATGACACAGGCAAAAGTCGATTTGACAATTAGTTGATATTTTATCATTAGCTTAAGGCATAATATGATGATGACAGGCATGCGCGCCATTTTTATCCGACTTCTGAAAGAGGAAGAGGTTTTCAATTGGAGTGTGTTTTTTTGTAAGTATTTATGGCGGCGTCTGTGATTCGAATTTGATTAGAAGGCTTAAGTTCCCAGATCTAGTAACTAGGGATTCAGAGCTTCTCACAAACTATTGAACTATATAGTTGCTGTTGTATCTACTTGTAGGTTTCTATGCGATATTTTATTTTGATGAAAAGGTCATGGTAAAACTACCAGGCTTCAACTAAGAGTTGCACGGGCAGTTCCTCTGTGTCAAATAGAGGCCTTCTCATCTCCGCTGAAATTAAGTGCACTGTGGCTTACAAAGTATTTACTTACCACTTCGACATTTTTATTGCCTTTTGCGGTTATAATTCTTTTAGTAATAATTGCGAGAGTCTCGATTTATGGACTTGATTTTAAAGACATGACAATGGGATTTCATGAGATCTCGTCGCCTTGAAGACTAGTTGGTATTTATGTTTTCATTTCGTCTAGCATTTTGGTCATACCAGCGTACATCGTCGGAGTTAATTTATGACTACAGTAAAAAAAAACCACTGGTTGCCCTTTCTTGCGGTTTTACATAAAATAGAGATACAAATTAAATTCTTGTGTTGAGAAACATGAGCGTATGTGTGTGTGTGTTCTTGATTTTATTTAGTAAAACTGCTCGGTAACTATGATTGTTATCTTTATTTAATTTGTTGTAACTTTGTTGCAGGTAATAAAAAGAAACACCACCTACCGGGCGTAGGAAAGAATAACCGATTTCAGGTAACACCGGCATCAAAGGATGCAGAGACCTTTAAGGGATGGGGGATGGATGGATCTGAAAGACAGATTCAGGCAGTTATTTGAGGAGGTCCATGTTAAATAATGTTGGATAACCTTATTTTACTATGCGATATTGTGAATCTCCAAGTCATCCAAAATAGCCGAGCTCGCGTTGAATATTTTTATTCATGCAGTTAATTCAATTTTAGAAAATGGAATAATCAACGCCAACGCAATCAAACCGACAACACAGGACTCGTGTTTCACCTCTCTCGGAGGCATCCTCAGCGGTAATGGATCTTCCGATGGTAGACGGTTCGACAATTCACACGGTTTGAGCGTCAACTACCGCTGAGTATGCCTTATGATATGACATGATGTGAAATTTCAAGTTACATAGCATTACTTGAAACACTTGCACAAATTTATAATAATTCATTATGCTGAAAAATTCATAACTAAACAAGGGGCATTGCAAACATTCCATCAAATAAAACACAAACCGAATTTTCTGTACCAAGCAATACAGTAATCTCGCACGATCCCTAAAACGGAGTAGTCAATTAATCCCAAAACTGCCCTTGGCTCCAAAGTGAGCCACTTTTTCATACAGTTACATGCTCTGGGCAATTTACCGGTTGGTTGTACCGAAGCTAGGGACTGCAATATGATGGGACTTGACAGGGGACATGGCTAACTGAGTAAGACGCGGGCTGGGAAAAATGACCCTTACTAACGTAGTAATAAATCTTATTTGTCGCTATATCGGTTTATAAGGATAATAAGCTCTGATAGTTCGTAATCAGATTGGGTGTTTCATTAAAAGTAGCTGGTTTCTCTTTTATTTAGTAGTAAGGTAATTAGAGAACAGTATTTTGTTTTTCTTTTGGCTTCAGAACTACATTGTGTGGAAAGTTATCGGTGATTAGTTTGATCCTGTTAAAATCTTACAAACGACTTTTGACGGCTGGTATTTTTACGACCTTACGAGAAAACGCATGTTATTGATTTAAATAGTCTTCAAACTGTGTGTATTTGTGTATATTTAGCAAATTAATGAAATTTATAATTATAAAATTAAATAATTATGTGAGGCCGAAACGTCGAGATAATTATAATTATATTTTAAGAAGATTAAGCCCTGGGAGTAATCGCGATTGAAAATTGCGAAAGTTCAAAACATGACAACAAATTTACAAAAACTTCGACGCACAATTTACAGACAAAAAATATTTGTTTTTTAATTATACTGAACCCATTGACCGTGTTAATGACCGCTACAAAAGTATAACATTATGATGAGCAGCGGAAGACGCGAAGCATTAAAATTCCCACGATTTAAACAGTATCAAATTACTAAAAGGAACATATTCTAGCATTGCTCACCCCCTCACAACTTAAACAAACTTCAATTCGTCACTGTTGCTTGAAACTCAATCATATTACGCTAAGTTTAGATTTTCTAGAAGCAGTACCTAATAAGTTGGTAGATATAAAAGTCAGTAACAGCAATGTTTGGAATGACGTTTGCATTACATAGGTCACGTCCCCCCTTAGGCTAAGAGGCATTAAACGGGTCACTGGGCAGGTAAATATTGGAACGCAAACAAGTTTAACTCACTTTAATGCACCACTGATATTTATATTTTTTTCCGTTAGGGGAAGGGGATTTCATTTTGAAATTAAATTTAGAGGTCGGAACGTGCTCTGATTTAATTAGGTAATGTTTATTTGGTGAAGTTTTCATTTTGCTTGTTATTGAATTTGATTTTTTTAACGGAGATTAGATTTTGAAAAGAAAGTCATAGACGGCCTTGTCTAGTTGCGATATTCGTTTTGACACAGACGAAATTTGCATGATAAAGCGCTTTCCAAAAGCTGCAGGAAACAGATAAACGCAACTAAAACTTACCGAACGATACCTTAATGGAAAAATATCATGCTGATAACAATATCCCTGCCGATGCCCAAGGGACTACAGTAAGGGGTTCTTTAACAAAGGAGTGCAGAGATTTTTAAAGGTCGGCAACACGCATCCTAGTTCCCTGGATTTGCAAGCATTCATAGGCTGCGGTAGCCGCTTACCACCAGGCGGGCCGTACGCTTGTTTTCCACCGACGACGTGCTATAAACCAATGCTTTGAAAGTTTGCCGTTTTGGTTTGAAATTCGATACCTTCTTTTTGTGTTGGAGATAGATGGGTCTGTGTTAAAGTGGTAGATGGGTAATTTCCATAAAGACAAGAATGTACCGCACAGGCACAGTTAGTTGTTTCGCATTGGTCGCGGCGTAGCAATAAGTATTTAGTCTTATTTTGTTGCTTGACTTTAATGTACCTCGTAATATTTACTTTACTGTCACACAATGAACAAAGAAACAGATCAGTGGGATTCCTGTAGGAAGTAATAAAGTCGTCAATAAAAACAATGAAATGATAACGAAGCATAATGAAGTTGTTTATTCGTGCGATAAAAACTAAAGCGGAGGGGTGCCTAATAGCTTTATTTAGGGGCGGTCTTACTGACGTATCGTCACGATTGATTTGAAATGGGAGACTTTAATTAAAAAGTTTGAATTCTTTCTGTGGGCCAAACACGTTAGATTTTGTTTTGTCCCTAACCAATTGGCATGTGACTGTGAGAAAAAGATAAGTGCTTTAAATCCGCAATTATTAACGCTAGGTTGCTAGCATTTTTTACATTCATGTTGATAATTATGAACCCGTTTTATTTAAAAATTGTATAAAATACTATTGTTAACCTCCTTAATTTAATAGCTGAATCTATAAACCAGATAAACCTGACATAGCTTCGTCTCAAGTTAGCAAAATCGTTGTAAATTTCAATCAACAGTTGTGATTATAATCCTTTAAAGCTGAAATACATCGAACATCATCCCTTAGAATTCCAGTTACCGTTCTTGATAAAGCCTATTGGCAGTTAAATGGCGCAACAAAGCTAACCGAAAACCATTCACTGATTCTAATTGATCTCGCAATACCAGCCTATTCAAAACTACTGTCTAAATCCGACAAAGGTATCACAGTTTCTCGCTCACTCTATTAGGTAGTCAAAGAGGAGGACCAAGATTGTGGTCTGTAGGGGTCTATTCTGAATTTGTAAGGTTATACGCTTTGTGTGATCTGAATACAAGATGGCGATGACAATGTTCATGCTAAGAGGCTTAATAGTCAGAGTTGGATAGGCGACAGCGACACTACAAGACATTACGATGTAAAAAGCAGTTTTAGTTTTAGTATCTGCATCCAATCCTACTTCCTACTAATATTATAAATGTGAAAGTTTGTGAGTATGGATGTTTGGATGTTTGTTCTTTCACGCCAGAACGGCTGGACAGATCTGGGTGAAATTTGGAACATAGATGGATTATAATCTGGAATAACACATAGGCTACTTTTTATCCCGGAAAATTGCATAGTTCCTGCGGGATAGCGATAAACGAATTATATGCAGACGAAGTTGCGGGCAACAGCTAGTGTATTATGTATTGTAATTGTTTTTCTATTATTAATTAATAAAAAATCTTTTCATTTAAATGTAATGCAATAGATGTAATGGTATGTATGTATGTGTAACTCTTTATTGTGCATAAAAGACATGAAGAGGATGAATACCTACACATTATGATTATTCATGGGAATATGTTTTCTCAGTATTACACAACTGAATCTATCAACGATCACAATACGGTCATAAAACTAGGTCAACGGATACAAACTTAATAAACTTAAAATCTGTTCTTGAATGTCCCAAAGAGCCTTTTTAGAAAATGAAAGGAGGCAGCAAAGGATTGCAAATGAGGTCACCTAAACCGGCAGGTCTCCATTTTCCCTTTAATTAATGAGAAAACGGTTTATAGGAGCGGCAATTTTCAATTTCTTGAAAAAAAACCACACAGGCAGATACTATAATATATTTTGTGTTGAAATAATATTATTCACGTTACTTTATCATAGCTACAAACATATTATCTTATTTTTTTATACATAATCATAGGTACTGTCTAATACTCATACTCATACTCATACTCATTTATTCGTAATACTTATAGTTATTACATGTCATTTTTAATTTACGATTTTAATAAAACTGGAGCACCAATAAAATAATAACACATTTTTTAATCATAAAGCTGAATAGAATAGAAGAAAATGATATCGTACGATACTTTATTTTATTGGTATCTCGTATCATTTGAAGATACAAAACTAAATACAAACTTGCATGTATCTTTTTCTTCGGCTGTACCTAAGTTAGTCATAAAGGCAAAGTACTTAACTTGTACGTTATAAATTAAATAAAAAAACCCATTAGGGGAGCATCTCACTGTACTAATTAGTAATTACCGTCTCGAATCGCCGTCCTCGTCCTATAATTAGTTCGATTGTTCTTAAAGGTTAAAAAAGATAATGGGCCTGAACTCTTTGAGTCTTTGCGGTCTTTGTAACTCGAGACTCTACCGCCAAGAGAAACCGGCCAAGCGCGAGTCCACCGAGGGTTTTGTACAAATTCGGCAAGAGAATACGATAACCAGTGTTAACAGAGCGTTACTTCCTAAACAAAATATAGGCAGTATAAGATCGTTTTATATTGGTTATTTACATAGACAGACAAGCATAAAAATATTATGTTTATAGTATTTAAGTAAGTAAGTAAGTAAATGCTATGCAAATAAGTAAAAAAAAATTACAAATATAAAGAAGCAGAGAAAAATCTCAAAAAAAGACCTCAAATATATGCACAAAGGCGAACTTATAAATATAAATGAATGCAATAGAATACAATACAAATACTCTTTATTGAACACCACAAATCATTACAAAACAACACAGAAACAAAGAACAAAGTAGACAATAATAGGCGGTCTTATCGCTTAATAGCGATCTCTACCAGACAACCAATGAATGATGAATTGTAATTGTTGTTATAGCGGCAACAGAAATACATCATCTGTGAAAATTTCAACTAGCTATCACGGTTCATGAGAAACAGTCTGGTGACAGATGGACAGGCAGACAGACAGACGGACTGCGAAGTCTTAGTCCCGTTTTAACCCTTTCGGTACGGAACACTAAAAAGAGCTTTCCTTTTGATTTATCAACATTTAACTTTACCTATAGTATTTACTTACTAGGTAACTAGTTACAATACGCGTAGATTTAAATTAGGAGCTCTGTTTTTTTCTCAAAACCCGTACATGCTTTGTAAATAAGATCTCGCTCATTATATCTGCTTTAATGTTCCGCAACAATAACAATATGTTACAAAATAATGGAGATACTTATACAATAACGACGTAGAAAATGGCGGGGGAATTAACTTAATGATCATGATCCGACAAACATTCCGAACATAATCCAGATCATTACACACACTTCACGTTGCTATAAAGAAATCTTTCTGTTTTCTTTTTTCTAACGTATTGCGTTATAAGAAAAGATTAAGTCGTAAAGATTTTTGGCCAAGTGTAGGATGGAAAAAATACAATGAAGTCAAACAACAGTTTGACTTTAACCTTTGAGATTCAGAACCTATCTACGCCGCAAAATAAACAAGCTGTAACCTAAAGCTTAATTGGTCATTGAAAAATAGTATCTATCTAAGTTTTGTTAAGTTTACGAACAAAACACAATCAGCATTTTTCTTTTAGAAGGAAATTAGACAAAAAATGAATAAACAAGTTGTGAAAAAACTTAATTGGGCTGCATGTAAATCCGTGTATTGCCAATTAAATTGCAACCTTGATCACGCAGCGGTCATTTCCTGAAAATGTTCAAATTAAACATCTTTTACGAATCAATCGGCTTTTCATCGCAGCTACTAGGCTTTCATGACGTTGTAGAAGCTGTGTGGAAATTCGGGATGCGCTACGTAAACTGAAGTTCAGTGTTCAGTATTCAGTGGCCCGCCGACCGCGGACGGCGACGGACGTGTGTGCCGTGTGGCGTTGCGTGTATACCCGTATCGTATAGCGTACAATATCGTATACCGTATTTAAACGTGGAACGTTTAGTGCTTGGTATATTTTTGTGAATCAGTTGGCGGGGTTGTTGAGGTTATATTTTAAACATATTGGCATCTTGGATTTTTCTATGTAAAACTTTTATAAAATTTTCTGATCCTTGTTTCAGACGTACGTAATAGAGCAATTAAATAGAAAACATGCAGGAAAAATATCGCATGCAATGATTTATTTGTCTACTGTTACGAACTCCACGTTCAAACTAATTAAATTTAATAATATGTATTTTTGTCACCTGCTATGGGTGGTGTAGGGGTATAGCACGCGTCACTGAATGACGAGAAGCCGGGTTCGATTCCCGGCCATAGCTTTACTTTTCGGATTTTTCTGTGTTCTAATTTTCAGTGACGTTTAGAAATGTAATATGTCTTTATTATATTATAGGTTTAATTTACGCCTGAATTATCGATGAATGCAATTTTTTGGCACTTAACTTGTTATACACGCTGAGAGCTGAGTGGAGGGGGAGGCTTTTAATGAGAGGTCTACGATTTTTAATGAAGTTAATACATCGTTTCTGAAAAGTAGAGGGTTTTCCATTATTTAGCTGGGGACACATTGTAATCGTGCAGTCGCCATCAATACCTTGGAACTGCCTAGTTGCGCAAAACTATCTGGACACTACCATATCATATTGTCAATGTAAGTGCATGTTCAGTAAGGTACTTAGATATTTTTGAGCACCTAGACTGCCTACCTACCTTTTACATGGGAACTATTTTTAGTACATACATACACAAATCACGTCTTTATCCCATACGGGGTAAACAGCTATTTTTAGTACATTTGGATAATTGTATCCAATGATGAGGATCTTATCAAACATAGTTGTCATAATATAAGGTGTAGGTACCGAAAAGTCGTCAAATTATTCAAGTCATAATTGAAATAATGAAGCAAGTCATTTAATAATTTAAACTTAAGCTCGTATTTTTTTATTAATAAAAAATATTTACATACATAGGTACATACCAACTCTCCTCCTTTTTGTTGTATTTACCACTTCGAACTAAGCTTCTTCAGTTTTGTTAAATGGTTTCATGAAACGGCCCCTGTACTGTTTCCTATAAAACACGAACAAATAAACCAGATTTATCTACCAACAAACCTAACCCAACCGCAGTTCAATTTTATGAGCCAATTTTAACCGTAAAAAGTATTTTTCCCACTTTTCGTAGTACAATTACGCTAAGTGCTGAAGTTGTGCAAATACCGTTGTATACCAGTAAGCCTTGTTGTTACTGAAAGAAAATAAATGCAGAACTGGAATTGTTGTACTATTTTTTTAATCGGCTTCAAATAAAATAGGTTTTAGTTCGACTGTTAAGTAGGAAGGGGTACGTTTATTTATTATTGTGATTCTTCTAAAATCGTCGTCAGTTGCCGAAGAATTTTTTTGTTGGACATTTTATACTTCTTAGGTTACTAAACGTACATAATTGTTACTATTTTCCTTGTCAAAGTAAGAAAGTTGATGTTAGAAGTAAAATTTCTTTACATTCAGAAACACAACTTAAAATCCTATCAATTACCCGAACTCTATAATCCCGAGACTCGACTGAATCAAGAAAGAAATTTACAAGCGACATACAATGCATTATCCGGCTCTTGAATACACTTCGTGTTCTAACCCGCTACCTTAACTCTAGGCTACCTACTCAAAACAATACGACTGTTTATATCGAGTCTGCCATCCTCTTAGAATAAGAGAGCTTTGGCTGTGTAGTAACCAAGTAAACCCGGAGCGGATTAAGAACTTCACAATTGTTGAACTTCTTCACAAATCTCTTGATAAATTTCAAATGTAAATTCGCAGATATTACAGAAATGAGTTGGAACCGAAACTTCGAGGCCGCTAGGTTACCACGACTTTTTTCATGCAAACAAACATCATAATAAAATGTTAATGCTATTTTATAGGAAAGGAAGTCACCGCAACATACGCTAATTAAATTTATCAGCTATAAACCCGTGTGGTTGTTTTATAAAGTGCAATAATCATAAAGCCACGTTCTGTTGCCAGGCCCCATGTTACGAATGCTTTTCATTCCGTGAATTGGTCCACCATAAAGATACGCGTTTGGGGAAGTCCAGGTGTTCTGTGGTTTTAGGGTTACGTACCCAAAAGGGTAAAGGGACCTTATTACTAAGGCTAAGCTGTTTGGCTGTCTGTCTATTGCAGGCATGGCTGTGCATTTATTTGAAAGCGTAATGAGTTACTCACTTGCAGTGGCGGATTTACAAATTTTCAAGGTATAGGCTGAATTTTGCCGCCTTCTAAGTTTTTTTTTTTTTATTTCTATGAGGTAAAAAAAAAGCTTGCTCACCTGACTTAAATATAAAAGAGACGTGTATTTTGACGTTTTTGCTGTATCTTAATAATGACAATTGTACTTTTTGTATGCGAGTCCGACTCGCACTCGGGCGGATTTTAATTGTATGAGATGCTTGTTTTTTGACACTATTTTGTATTTGTTGTTTTGCGATTTTGTAAAAGGCCAACTTATAATTATTTCGCGACCGATGCCTATGACTTACGCCCAGTTTCTCAATTAAAGATGAAATGCCGCAATCCCTTTATTGTGGCTATCAATAATTTGTTCTCTCGTATTTTAATTTGCCCATTCGTTCAATCAAAGTTTCATTTGTAAGTCATCCCTAATTTAATTTCATGAAATTAATAGGTAGCCAAATTAATTTAGTGGACTTCAACAACAGAAACTTAATAAAGAAGCGAGTCTAACAAATTGGTGGGACTAAAATTTTGATAGGCGTCTTCCTTTAATTCATAAATTAATTAAAGTTGGCCGGGTTTCTGGAGACAAAGTTGGTTGTCATTGCGAATGATAAGCAGGGTTCATTAGGATTCACCCCATTGACTCGTCTGACCCGCCTTGTGGTAAGCATATTAAAAACAGTAGGACAACACTGCGAACGTCAGTGGCACTTTAACGTCAGGGGCCCGTCGCAAATTCAGCAGGTGAAGGATTTTCTCAATATACTTAGGTACCTACAGAAGTACTTCCACATTCCTTGATGACCCTGTAGTGACTTCACTTTGGCCTACACTTGTATACCGTGTGGTATAGTGTGTAGGCCCATGCAATTTTGCCTTTTGTTTACAATACATTCCATAGGACTGTTATGTGTTAATTCATAAAGTTCAAACGCTTTCAAAGCTTGTTGTTACTACGATTCGCAAATTAACCCTTGTAAAGCGTTTTTGTGAGGATTGTCATACTGTTAACAATATACGTACTGCACTGAGCCGGGCTAACGAGTGGGTCACTCCAGATTTGTCTACGTTACTCAGATGATAATCTGCGTAAACTCACCGAAGGGTTTCCGACAATTTTGGAGTGCCTGTTCTTAATCAATATTATTTACCGTGTTCCGGTCACTTTAGGCGAGTAAAATTAGACATATTTAGAAATATTTTCAAATAAGGAAGGCCTTTTTATTTAAGATTTATCAATTAAAATAAGTTTTTGTGCAAGTTTTATACTTTGACAACATATTTTTTAGTAATGGTTCTTGATTACCGCATGGTCATCGAAGCTTTATGCATATTCTAAATCAACGGAATCATTGAAAGTGGGCAAAAATAGAGTGTTAAAAGAGACTTAAAAAAGCTTGCTTAAAAAAGTGTTTCATTTTCACGTGAAAAACAAACAGCTAACTGAATAAATAACCTGGCAACATTTCTCCCGCCACCATATTTTTTAACTGTAAACGTTTTAAATTTATTCACTGCTTAGCGAACATGTTTAATTACCGGCAACAATAAAAGGCAGGTCATAAATTTTTAACGTCTTCGTGAAACAAGAGTTTCATTTAGTCCCATTGCGACTACGTTACGAGACACTCTAGGGAAGAAAAGCGGAACTTTTTAAAACTATGCAAGCTTTTTTAACTAGCAAACGTAAATTCTTATTTTTTTGAAAAATGTTTCCCACCACGTTCTCACGGGTTGCAACGAGCTATGAATAATTTGTTATGAGTAATAATAATGTACGAGTATGCAGTGCAGGCAGCTATAATCAACCTGCGGCCCGCCAAACTCCTATGGGGTGGTTTTGTCATTTTATAGATTTCGGACATTTTGACTAACAAACTTCGTAAATAATTTATACTGCAACCTGTTGTATTACTACTACAGAAGGCACATTTCTTGCCCTTATAAGAACAAAAGGTTGAGTACAACTGTTGTTGGGTCTTAAAATACACGGATTAGGAAGGAGTATACCGACAGATTTTAACCAACGATTCTAGTGCCAAATATTTGGACAAAAAAAGTAATGTAAATATTACTGGATAAAGGCTAATTTTCGAGATATTAAATTGTTTCAGTTATTCATAAGTTGAAAAATCTCATGGTTAACACACTTTATACTTCTTACGAGAGCATTCTGAGTGAATGTTTTCCTCGGCAATTTTCAGTCACCTAGTTTACTATTAAAACGCACAGATAATGATCACAACGAAGAAATAAAGGAAAAACTTTATGTTCAATAGAAGAAAACGTATCAGTTGCTACAATACTTATATTATTACGGCAGTAAACTAATATAAATGGTTAGTTTTAAATACAAAAATCCATCCACAGAGTTAAACGCTTAATTAACGTTTGACAAAATATACATTACGGAATATACTACATAGGTAGCTATGTCAAAGGCAACATATCAAATGCTTAATTCCAGAACGCCCATCATTTCCTCAATTCAATTATTCACGCATAAAACAATAATAACGAACAATAAATTGTTAATTTCAACTGGATTTAGGCACTTACCGTTTTACGGTTCTAACTTAACGATCTCAATTAAAGTGTGCAGTTACTAAGTTTAACAATAGCGGAATAAGTCGTAAAGTGCAAGAGACCACGCCATATGTTTCGGGCATAAAATGAAATACGTCCTCACTCTACATGCACGTGAAACTGGATCGTCTGAATCTGAAGCTAACGTAGGATTTATAGATTCACTTTTTATTTTATGGAGGTAGTTATCGATCGGAAAAAGTAAGCTAGATTACTCCTGTCAAAACTTACAGAAATAGCCCTATTTAGATACATACAAACATACTGTCACGCCTCTATTTAGATCCCCCTAAATATTATACGATTTGTGTTTAAAAGTCAGAGATGGATCCAAATCTATTTTTTTGTTAACTTAATTTTCAATCGCTGAAATAGCGACCCTAAAGTGGCACGTTGTCAATTACAATGTCTCTAGGATTTTGGTGCTGCTTTACCATCAGATAACCACTAGCTTGTTTGTCAGCCTATCTCATTAAAAAAAACTTTATGACAACCCCCTCAGGGCTCTCAGCTTAGTGTGACTATACGTAACCAAAAATCAACCCCGGCAACACGTAAAAAATCCAAGCTGTTACTAAAAAGGATTTTTAATTTTTGTGCAAATTTCGCAGGTCTAAATGTAAATACGTTGAATAAAAACTTAGATAAAATGTGATTTGAATAACTTTTGAAGTACATACAATGAGTGTCAAAACTGTCAAGTGTTGAAAATGGCGTCGTTCAGTCACCAGGAAACGCAGTCGAGTCCAGCCAAAGAATTGCCAAGGTAAGAATTTGTGTGCCTACCAATTATAAAATTTACTTTACAAGCTGTGCTGAGCCTACTCTGGAATATTTCGACGGGTGGTTGGATTAGATTGCTTGGACAGTATTTTTTAGGTTATTCATCGTAATTTTAGGCTCAAAATTAACCTCTTTGATGGCTTTTGAAATCGATACAAGCTTTTGAAAGTATTTGTTTTATTTCGTGTGTTCAGATGTAACCGTTAATTGAGGACATAATCCGTCCATTTTGTACTCGTGCCTCTGATACTTAGCAATCATAAGCGACGTGCAGTGTACGTACTACTTTATGTACCAGTAGCGTGGCGTCCATAGAAGTCGATTCCCACCGGCTTGCCTATTTTAAGGCAGTTGAGCACTTTTATTTTGCAGAATTAGACGAAAAGGCTAGTGAATTTACCCTTTGGCTTGCCTTCTGATATACATGACGCCACGCCACTGTTATGTACTCGTAAAAAATCGAACCTTTGTGTGGAAGGAAGTGACCTGTTGTTTAATAGAATCCATTGTCTCCAACAACATTAACTTCGTATTATTATCATCATCTCCAGCCTGTATAAATCCTCCTTCTGTTGTTTTTGCTGTTACGTAAATAACTTCGTATACAACCAGTTAATAATAATAAAACATGTTGTTTATTCTTCTTCATCAAATTATATTATTGGTTTAACATAATTCAAAATGCAGTAGGGAAGTCAAATTACCTTCTATTTGTTGGACGCTTGCCAGATACTCGTGCAAGTAAAACCAGATAATGGCAATCGCTTTATTGATTGTTGTGACGAATGATTGACAGTCACATGGCCTAATAGTGGCACTATCAGTTTGTAACGAGGGTTTGTTTGTAATAATGGCTGTAATCACAAAATGTGTCAATCACACAATGTCAATTTGTCGTCGAATTGTGAAAGATAATCTATGAATATTTAAAAACAATACTATTAGTAAGTTTTGAAAGATCCGGGACCTGTTAATTTAAATAAATAACTACCTACTGATTACTTTTTTCCACTGTTATTGTATGGGAAACCTGTGAGCGAAATAAAAACAGCCCTAGCCTCAAAGTTCTTACTTATTTTACTCTTTAATATTTATGGCTGCTTTTAACTGTTGTTTATGGATGTTTTATTTATAATACTAATAATAATAATATCTTGGGACAATTGACACTAATTGACCTAGCCCCAAACTAAGCAAAGCTTGTAATATGGGCACTAGACAACGGATAAACATACTTATATAGATAGATACATACTTAAATACATATTAAACATCCAAGACTCGAGAACAAACATTCGTATTTTTCATACAAATATCTGCCCCGACCGGGGATTGAACCCGGGACCTCAAGCTTCATAGTCAGGTTCTCTAACCACTGGGCCATCCGGTCGTCATTTACATAGTTAGTCGCATTTACAGCTTTCGGAATCACTACCTTTAAAAACCTATACTTTCCACAATTATATCGGAAAGTCCTGTCATTTTTGTAAAGCAAACGGACCTTGCAGACCTAAATTACCGATCACAATACCGGCAAGTCGCCGGAACGCGAGCGTTTACAGCACGAAACAAAACCTCTTTTTGTCGATGGCTGTATGAAGCAATTGAGGGCTATGGAACCGGACATTGAATGTTTGGTCAATTTGTACGTTTACCATGGTGCTCTGAGCGGATCTCCGTTTTTTATCCGTGTCTATCGACTTATACGGATGTGCACTGAACGGATCTCCGCTTTTTTGCACTAGCAGTGCATAGACACAGTTTTTGCAGTTGAGATTAGGTATAGAAAATAATATGATTCGAAATTGATGGAAAATAATTAAACTAGTGAGAGTAGTTTCTACGGTGAAACAATTTTCACACACCATTTCTTTTACATCACGGAAACCCAATGCACATTTTTTTTATCATTTTCAACACGCGGGTCTTTAAGTAGGCTTTTAAATAGTTTATTTGGATATCTACGTTCATAATCTGAAATTATCGGATCGAATCTATTACAGATAAGTGAAAAGTTTTGCTAAGTAGGTAGTTTGTCATCGTGTTGTCTCTTCTTAGAAGGATTTCCGGATAAATAAGAAATAAATAACATAAAAAAAAGAATCTACATCTTGCTAACATAGCAGATTGATAATATTGTGACGGTCGGAAAAAAATAAAATTGACTCATGAGTCATGACTCACACTCGAACAATCGAGTTCGTCTAAAATGTCTATGTCCCGTAGTACGGGCGATCCATTTCGGTCCGCAGGCGGATGTAAAATCAATACGATGACTGTGAAGAGATCGCGCGCGTTTGTTTTCGGCCGTTACGTTTTAAAATGTTTATTTTTGTAACAATATGTTTACTTATCGCGCTTGTGTTTGTTGGTTTATCGAAAGTTATTATATCCTTTGTAGTTGTTAAGTTTGTGTTCTGGTATTGTATTTTGGTGTTACGTAAAGATTTTACGAGGATGCTGCCGTTCAACGCTTATAGCGCGATCGTTGGACTTAAAAGAAACTTTATCTCTAGCTCTGTAGCTAACTTCACGTAAACATATTTTAATCAAGGTTTTTTCTTCTAAAACCTTCTTAATACAAAGAGAGAAAATTGAGTTATATAAATTAGGAAAAAATGCTCTGTTGGTAATTACTCGTTTCAGTTAAATGAGGAAATATACCCACAATTGTTATCTAAGCTTAGATTTACTTATACTTATATTCCTACCAGGCCGCTATTATGTTAATTTTATAGGTACAGGTCGTAGAACATTGAAGTAGGTATCAAAATAAAATGTCAGTTACTTTGAAAGTGGGGAAATAAATTGCGAACAAAAGGTCCAGTAAACCATTGACCTGCGAAGCTCCTTGCGCCGATATATAAGTATAAATTAATATAAGTAATAATTACGCCGCCGCTCAATATTAGCATTCCCGTCGCGGGCTAATGCTGAGCGAAATTAACGAATTCCTCGCAATGCGGCTTTTCTGTTTCGCGTCCAATCTAATATCCTTTTTAATATGGCATTCCATCATTATTAGAAACATTATAATGCGCTCAGTATTCAGTATATTAAATCTTATGTCCGTAAACAAGATAATTATTGTAAACCACCTATGCAACAAAAGACAGTCGCCGATATTAATAAATGTTGATAACGATTTCTATCTTTTAAACTTAAACTCTGTGTAATACTACTAAAGGGTTGATAAACTTAACTTCATAATCAAGAAAAACAGAAGCTACGTCTACGAAAAACGAATGAATGCCTAATTACATGATCAAATCCGCACAAGATGAATGTGAACGTTACGTTATTTGACGCTAAAAAGTTTGTATAAGTGATTCTTTGTAACTCAAACCTCCAGAGATATTATGTTCTGATATAAATAAATACAGACTCAAGTTCTAGACGACTGACACGTTTAAACTGTAAGAATAAGTTAAGCGCAGACGCCGCGTTCCTTCGGGACGCGATACACGTAATAAGGTTACTTCGTCGCGACATTCTTGCAGAGCGTTTTTCAAAAACAAGCTACGTCGAGCCGTAGTCTGCTAAAAGTGCTGACGCAAGTTGCCAAACTTTCAATCGAACCTTTTTACAGTTTAAACAGAAATAAGGTATATCGATGCTGTGGGCGTTGAAAATTGATTAACTCGCGGCTCAAAGGTGATGATATTTTAAAGTAGTACAATTGCGTATGTAATAGGTATCATTAAAGTCGATAGAATGAGTTTTAAGCAAAATTAATACATATCGTCACGCCTCTTTCCCATAGGGGTAGGTAGAGACTGCTTCGTTCCACTTGCTATTATCCTGACATACCTCTTTCGCTTTCTATTAAATACGCGTTTCGTATCTACGTAGCAATTAAATGAATGCATTTTGCACAACCGGTCATTTTCAAGATGACCTGACAAGACAAGTAGCTAAAATCATTTAGTGCAAACGATAAATCTAAAACTAAATTTGATATTTTGCTGCAAGATGGCGTCACTAATTATCAAATTTAAAAGTTCACACTCAACATTTAACTGACTCAAATCTAATGCGGCAAGTACAGTGAAATATTTTATTTACCCTGAAAAAGTTCTAAAACAGATTTATTCCCAAATATAGCACCAGCTTACTAAAATCCCAGGAAAAACTACAGTAACTCATCATTACACATTTTCGCGTGCCGTAAATTTATTTAAAAATCGCAGGGGCATTATCCTACTTTTAATATTTGCCGAGGTGCATTTCAGCCGTAAGTTATGGGGCGATTATCGGTCGCCGATGAAATATGGGGTGCTGGGGGTTAGGTCTCAGATGAGCTAAGTTTATTGTGTTTGGAATAGCGCTCCAGAATGAGGCTAGTTTCAGTGAAGCTGATATTTGGTTTATGATCTAGGGTTCTATTAATAGACTGCTGGAGCAGCAGAAATCTAGCTATTATTAGTAGTATTAGTTATTATTTATAAATGGCCACGCGTATTTTTTTGAGTTGTCTTACTTTGACGAAGGTCTTTTTTGTGAGATTGGATGATCATTTATATTTGACAAAAAATTACATCCCTAAGTCTACAAAGTAGAGGTGACTGTTTTGACTCGCCGAAAAGATTAGTTGAACAATCTTTTTTTTGGATATGCGTTATCGTATTTAATAAAAACAAAATTAGGATTAAAGTGAAGAGAATATTTGGTACTTTATAACCATTTATTTGTTCTAACGAGACAAGCCAAAGGAATACTGAAGTCATACCTTACCAAAAATTAATATTCCGTAAGGCACCGCAATGTAACCCAAAAATGTGACGCTAATCTAAACAGACCGACGAAGGCTCGACACCTATGCAAATGTCTCTTTCCCCAGAAAAACCTTTAAAATTGTATATTTCACCCCTACCCGGCGGAAGAGACGGGTGCGCTGTGGAAGGAATCGCAATGAGTTTCCGCAATTCGGATTGGGTTCCGGGATCAACTGAGCCTCTATTAACACCCGCCCTGTTATAGCGTGTGTTATTGACTACGTAATGCTACATGATTGTTTGGCGACTTGTAGCATGGAACTGGCACGGGACTGCTAAGCCATTGCCTAGCTATTTACTCTTTGCGACGTATTTTTTAAATTACAAGCGTATCATTCGTCACTTGTCTTATTACTTCATACTTACCTACATGCAAGGTTTTACAACAAGATCACTGCATAATAAAAAATAAAAAATAAAATAAAAAAAATGTCTGTATCTCTACGTAATGTCTGTCCCTACGTACGCTTATCTTTAAAACTACGCAAAGGATTTTCATGCGGTTTTTTTAATAGATAGAGTGATTGAAAATGAAGGTTTATTATGTATAATACTACGCAGGCGAAGCCGCGGGCAGAAGCTAGGTAGTTATAATTATAAACGCGCGTTCCAACACCGGAGATGACGACGCAGCGGAGCCACAACGTTTCGTCGCCTAAATAACATTTATTATGTTTTTTGAATTTTATAGCGCATTGGTTTCGACTGTAATGCTGTAATTTTTTATTGACTAAATAAATAAATAAATAAAATTCAAGTAAAAGTTGGGAAAACTGAAATTATCATAAAAAGTAACATTCATAATATAAAAGTTTGTTTGCATTTGTGTTCTTTGGATTCTACTAGGGCTTATTATTTACACGCCTTTACAATAATATTTAAATGAAAATGCCTTCTAAACTGCCGTCTATTTTTTCATTTGGCAAATATGTAATAGAAACGGCAAAATGTGTTATGTTCATTATTCTTATGCACAACATATTCACCGACCCATAATGAACTATCATCGAGCACATTTTAGGTGCCCTATTGATCCTTTTTACTGGTAAATTTAATTGCAAACCGTAAAGGTTTACCGCGAACCGTCAATTTGCTCCCATCCTCAATTACGTTGCTTGTTTAAATAATTTAAATTTGTCGTTACAGCAAACAGCATAGTTTATTAATTAACTGTACACGTGTGGTTAATGTGACGTTATGTGTAGCCGCTTATGCGTAAAATGCAACAAAAACTGGCGCGTTAAAAATAAATTAAGTTGCTATTTTAGGCTGCGTGTTATTTGGTACTCCAGTCCCCTTTAAACTATATTAAGATTGTGCTTATAGATCTTTATTACCGTTTGTTAAGTGTCTCGGTTGCTAAGTATATGTATGTTTAGTAATCGTCATCCAAAGAGCTAACGCTGAGTGTAGAGCAACTTGCTACTGCAAATTATGTTTTAGTTCATTAAATGTTCGTCTGTTTGCTCTAGGAACCAGCATTTTGTCTCTATCTAAAGCTCTACATAGTTCATAAATATTCAACACCGTTTTATATTAACTGTCAACTGCTTTATTAGACAGACGATTGGTAAAGCCGAGCTGTAACCGTAACGATTGCACGTTACAGTAACCGAAACCCTATTGTGGTCCCGAGCCTGACGCGACCAGAAAGCCTAGGTTTAACTTGACTAATACGACCTCTGCCAAAACTAGGTACACACGGCAATATAATCAGGTAAGCACCAACGCACGCTCGCGCCGTATCTATCCTGCTTACCGAATAGCTTTGCTGTGTGTACTACACGGTAGTCCTATCTCAAATATTCAATACGTTACGTTAGAGAAATATTTATGTTTTTCTCTGTACCCGGGTTACCGCTGATATATTCGTAGGTGCCTGAAAAGCGAAAGCAAAACGTATTACGTTAAGACGATACGAAATTGTGCTACAAAGCGGAAATGGATACAATAAGCAGCAAATCAATGACGCCGGGAATAAGATCGGCACACGATATTCCACGGATCAGGTCGCCGAACTGATACGGCAGCTGAATAATCGTTGGGACGATTCATCGAGTGCTATTATTATGTGATTCTTATCAAATATTACAAGTTGTAAATGACTTCGGCGAACGGTGTTACGTAACATTGTTTTTTTTTTTTGCAAATATGTAAACTATACATGCATTTTTTATAGTAGCATTGCTATTGGACCTCTACATGCGTCAATGTTGTTTGTGAGAGAGAGAGAGAGAGAAATATTTATTTACACACAACCTAGGTACACTCATAAACGGTACATTTGAAGAAATAAAGAAAACAGGGAGGCATTGTAGGTATACAAAAATTGTACTTGAGATGGCATCAAGAGCGTTCATTTTCGTCAAGCGCACGTCTTGATGCGATATTTCGCACACAACCTTTGCAAAACTAAATTCAAATAGGCAATCTAGCGGCAAGAGCCTCCCGTTGCGGAAGGAGTCGATTATCAAATCATTGTTATGGCAGTCTGATGGGGCAATAAGAAGACAGATTTTCGTTTAGCCGGCGCGTCTGGCTCAGTGGGCCGCGATCTCCGCAATATCCGCATTCGAACCGGCCGCGCTTCCGCACCGCGACACATAATCGGACCCTTAAGATTGAATTATTGATACAAATATTTGGAATATCACTAAGTGGATTTATTATGATCGCTTAATTTGAAACGTGTTTCTAATAACAGGATTTGGTTAAGTAGGTAGGTGGTCCTTTTTCACTTGTCTTCCGTGTTACCCCATGCATCTTGTTGGGAAATTAATCTTCATTTACGAGTTAGTCATATCTAATGATATGAATAGAGTGCTACAAGAAATATCTAGGACAAAAGGAAACCAAACAAAAACTTAATTTTTTGCCATGTTTTAGCATTTTAAATAGGTCAAAAATGTGACAGTTAATATTTATGAAGAATATGGCATCTTCGTTCACATCATGTCTTTTATTGCACTTTATTTTTATAACGGAAGGAAAAAACTGCATTCATCTTTTTATGGAATCATAATTTTTATTTACATCCTACTGGTATTGTAAGTTTGTTATTTTTTTTATTTGTGGTTTAATTACACGTAAACATAGAGGAACCAATTATGTTTTATTTATTTCATATAAATTGTTATGACGTTTCCACTATTAAGTTGACTAAAAGCGATGACAATGATCACGACTGTTGCTATAGTATTGGAAAAAAAAACTTGATTTAGGTACTATGTAGTACCTTTAGTAGTAATCATTTTGCGGTACTATTATTTAAACCCCTATTTCTTTACCTGTGTTTATCGAGCGCACAATGGAAGCCACAGGCTAATGAATTAAAAACAAAACCTTGGACTCCGAACAGCTGGCGATGCCCGCAAAGGATTTATTTCTCTTATTAGATTCCTCGTTTTATTTTTCTACGTTTGTAGTTTCAGTGAGAATAATATTAAAATGATATTCGTTTAATAGTTATGCACTTGTATTTGGATGTTCGGAGAAAATATTTGTTTTGCTTCGGGCGAAACAAGTTTTGCGTAAGTAATTGAGTTGGTATGGCTTTGAAAATAGCCACCAACGAAATAAATAAAAAGGCATATTATACGCGCAAAATTAGAATAGTCACGTTGTCCTATTTTCAGGAAAATACTTACGACAATTTTATTCTATATTTCGTTTCTCGAGAACCCGCAATATTTTTGAAATAGGTACTTATAAAACCCCCACTTTACGTAAAGCACCTATCCAAATATATATTTTTAATTTTATTCCACCACTTTTTCGGCTTGATTATTAAGTATATTTATACTCACAGCCTGGCGAAATTACGACTAATTTGTAATTTTGGCTACGGTACCCTAAAAAACGAAGCGTGTTTCAGCATTGACACAAATGTCCAAGCCTAATCCAAACCATTTCGGCCTTAAAACCTTTCTAGGTTAACCATACCGGGTACCAATCACTCCATCGTACCGGGTTGCAGGGATAATGAACGCATCTTTACTACCAGGTAGGAAGTTCGATTCTGATCACGTACGACCATTCGTTCCAATGTATCGGCGAGGCAGAACACCTGCGTTTAGGTAGCACCATTAGTTCGGCTTATTTGGGGTTGCCTTGTTTTTTGTTTTCGTATTGATTTTAAATGTAGAGAATACCCCTACCTATTACTGGGCTCTTCGCGTGCTGATATTTTACCTTTATCCCTTGGTTACGTTGCATTTACACGGAAAATGGCATCGGGATGTCTTCAGTTGATAACATACTTATGGGATGTCACATTTAGGTGAAATATTTTATCCGTAAAATCACTGTTCTGAACATAATGTCACACCAACAGCGCAACACTTACTTTTGAAAATAAATAGTTTTTCCCAGGAGAAGCTTTTACAGATTCGGTAGGTCTATACTTTAAACGACGTTAAAACATTCTTAACTTAATTTAAAAAATTATGCACCGTAGGTGCGTTGTCGAATTCCGCTATTCGATTCATCGCAAATTAATGAGCCTTTGAATTCAAATGACTATTCAAAATTCGCAGATAATTAGGAAATTAATTACAGTCAAACTATCAATTCAATCAATAAATAATTAAACATTTCGGTATGATTTAAATGATACGAACATTACTCTCCGGTTTTTTTTTTAAAAAGCTCTATGAAAACTGTCGATTTCCAAAAACGCAATCTACGTACTACGTCAAACTAGCAAGGCTGTATACTAAAAGTAAAACAAAAGACAATCGAACAAGAGCAACACTAATCGCACAAAGCCATATAATCTTCAGTTTGGAAAGGGATTACTCCGTTGCGGGATCAGACGTGCTCCAATCCTATGATTGATACGAGCCCGCTCTGGACAGATACAATTTTTTACGTCTGTGTTTTGACAGTCTTTCTTCCGCGCGGAATGATTTATGCGTCTTGACTCTCTTTGCAGGTATTTTGCGGCGCGGCTTCGTTTGGCAGTGGTAATTGTGATGGATATGTTCGGTGTGAGTGGATGTGTTTGGTTTGAGGAAGGAAATCGATTTCATACGTAATACTAAGTAGCTAAAACCGAAGTAAACTTGACTTTAGGTTTAGAAATCTTTGAAAGTTTATTTTTAATTTCTTGACTGTTTTAACAAAAGTATACTATTTGGTAGGTATACTTTTGAACAAATATATGTATATGGTAAAATTTTGACAAATTTAAAAATATATTTTTTCATTGTAGAGAAACCTCAAGGTGCTTAACCGGCTTGTTTACCCAAATGATAATAATAATTAAAACAAAACTATTAAAATCTAAATCAGTTCCGTTGAAATCATTTGATATTCAGTATGCCACGAACTTAAATAAAAAACACTGAAACATTGAGACGAAAGCTAGCAAGTTTCCCGACGAGCATTAACATTCATGGCTACCAACATCACAAAGACAGTCGGCCGAAGTAAATTTAAAACAAAACCATGGAATCATTGACAAACTTAGGTCGTTTTAAAAGAATGCGAAACTAGGATCACATGCCTTTTTAAAACTAGATTGAAAATACAGTTTTTGCGATTTATTTGTGTTGGTCTTAGTGGCATCCTTTGATCAAAATCAATTTGATTAAAATGCCTTAAAAAATAAAAAATAAAAATGATTTTATTAGTCTTTAAATTACAAAAAGGTATTTAACTCTCACGCAGCGAATTATACACGGTTAAGCATGTATTACTCAGACAATGACCAGGATCAAGCCATAACGTCCAAAATGAGGTTTTTATCACAAATTTGCAGCCTTTTCGTTTTTTCAATCGAAAAAGGGACAAATACGCACCCGCATTATCGCTGACCTAACACATCAGACACTATCTGATGGAACAAGATACTTCAGCATCTGTGAATAGTCTCTTTAACCTCTATCGGAGAAAAGAGAGGCGTTTTAGAAGGTATTTCCGTCTGCCGGTCTTCTGGTTTTACTTTATGCGTATCTATGTTATACTCATGTGTTGTTGGAGATATGTTACGTTTTTGGTTCAACTGGTTACGGGTGTCGATGGAACTGTAATAAAACCAGTTTTCAATCGATAAAGTTAACACAACATTTTTCATTTACGATTCAAAATAAATGGTGTTGGTATGTAAGTACAGTTTATGAGCTCTTAGAACGCCATTCTGGTTTCGGGTACCATCGGCCGATTCATATCAAAACCCATAAGAATGAGTGAGACAGCAAGACAAACACGAATGACGGGCTATGAGCTCACGGACAGTAAATGCTTTATTGTATATAAATATAAATACTAACAAACACATTTCATAAAAAAAGATCATGATGATCATGATAATTATGATGGTGCCGTTTTTTTGACATCTATAAAAAAATTGACGCATTATTGTATGCACATATATGTACGTCAATAATGCGCAAGTTTTCATATAGTGAATATTGATTGCTTATGTTGACCTATTAAACTTTGGACTAAATTGTAAGCTGGCCGTATCTTTCAGTATTTTCTGATCTTGGCTGTACCTTGGCGGAATCGTTAAAATACGCCCCAGGCACAAGCTCTGCCTATTTGTCGATTCGGCGGAGTCGGCGAAAGAAAAGTAAGATTTTAACCGCGAACTGAACTGCTGAAAACATATTTAAATCATGACTGGATTATTCAATGACCAAAGGTAATTCAACCATTAAAAACGCTATTGGCAGCGGTCATTACTTACCTTCAGGCTACAACTAGAAGTCATTAATCTAAAAAAAAAAATGTTAATAAATATAAATCGATGTTAATTTTAGCATTTCAATGATTCTAGCCTTCGTCAAATCATATACACATTGTCAATCTTAAACCATCACAAGAACAATTCGAATCTGAAAACTAAAAACCCGAGTCTATAGTTTAATCCTAGATAACTAGTTCGTTGGATGGGAATCGATCGACCAGCAAAGCTTATAGAATGTCACCGGCAGCTGTGGCTGGAGCCCATTCCGGGAGAAAAGATTTTAAATAGAAACATGGTTTACTGTAATCCTGCTGTCCCCAATACTTGATGAGATGTCTTACGCAGAGCTTGACGAAGTTTGGATCGAGATGTAAACCGCTGGATGAGGCTGGGTGAGTAGTGTGAGGGAGCGAATGCGACGATGAAGGCGAGAGCAATATTAAGGATGATAAAGAAATTTAGATGAGATTAGAAGCAATGCTTTGATAGATGCAGAGAAAAGGTGCACAGACTTGAATGCGCTTAGATGCTTAGGCAAGAATCCAATAGTAAATTATTCATAAAAAGGTTTTACCTGTTACCTATTCCAACTTGATAAGAAAACGACCTAATAAATTTAAAAAAAAAAACATTTTTAATAAACAAATCACAATCAGAGGTAAAAGAGTTTATTCTAGCGTCAAAATGAGGATAGTCCAATAAATTGCCATTAATACGACTTCGTCGATAGCCTGCGTGAATTATTGAGGTCAGTGGTAGCAACACCAAGCAATACTAGGTACCTATACGTTCTCACTTATCATCCAGCATCTTTACGTCTTCGCACCCGTATAAATGACAAGGGTGAGATAGTCATTTACATAATGTAATCAGGCGCAGGAGCCGATGATTCTCCCTGAGTTGTTACACAGGAAAATCATGCCGTTTTAATTTTGTTAAAAACTCGACCGGAATCCGATTCTGACTGATGGCTTATTATTGGCAAATGGCTGAGAGAATTTAACGTCCTTTTGTTCTCTGGAATTCTTTGAAGGATTACGTTTTTTTATTGGACTGCTCTTTGTTGATGTGATTTTTCGTTCGCTTTCATTCTTGTAATTATAAAATGAAATTGTTTTTGTCTGATTCTTGAAGTTTTTCTTTCGCCTCAAAGGCAATTAAAACACTTTCATGCAACCACAGATAATCCTTCAAAAATTTAATATAGATGAAAATAGACACAAAAATGTTAACAAACATGAAATTTAATACCTACCTTTCTGGAGTTTCAAATATCTAATATGCGAGAGGAGTTTTACAGTCTTTGTGTTTCGATATTAACGACGTGGACGCAGATGCGCGTGAAGTGAAAATATTGCTAGATCGAGTCTCACAAGAACGCCGATATTTTAAAACAATTTAAAACTGTATTTACCTACCGTACCATAGTTTTAAAGTGTAGTTATGTTTGGTAAAAGTCTTTCAATATTATTTTTTATTTATTAACCACCATGTTCTACAGATGTACCAAATACGTAAGAGATTCATACAAATATATAAATCACGGCTTTATCCCTTACGGGGTAGACAAAGCCTAACAGATTTAAGAGAATAAAGCAGAAAAATCACACTCACAATGACGTACTTAACCTGAACTAGACAGACATAAATATTTCCGTGTTTCACGTATAAAAAGACTAAAAAAACACATTCAAGATGTAGGTAAAAAAGTGATTTTAGTCAGAATAACCTTCACTTCTCATTTTTCTGTCATATTAAGGGCCTGTTTCAACACTCTATGTAAAGTTCCTGACATCTTAAGTGTCGGTTGTCTGCGATTCGCTCTCTATTTTTTATTACAAAACGGACATAGATGACATCATAGATAAACCGACACTTAAAATGTCAAGGTAAAGACTGAGAGTGGTGATATAATTCCAAATAGTTGCTAAATAAGAGCTCGAAAACAGAAAGTGAGATTGGATAGTTCCAAATGTAAAATGAGCTTATGCTGTAATATTAATAGCAGTCATTGGTATAACAGTGTCTAAGTGCAAGCGTTGGTTTTGGAATTGAAAACTTCTTTAGCGGAGTTGTGCACTTTTGGGATAGGTAAAAATGTTAAACTCGCATCAGGGTCACGTGACTGTAAGACGTAACACGGCGCAGGGTGCTTGCGCGAGTGTGCGTGTGTGTAGTTTTTTACATAAAGCAGCAGGATCGCAGCTCCTCGCGTTCGATTTTTGAAGTGAAAACTTTTTGGGATGGGTAAAAAATGTGAAACTCGCGTCAGGGTCACGTGTCCGTAAGATCTAAAATTCGTAAGACGGAGGGAGAGTTGCTGCTTGTGTATAGTTTTCACTTCTGCCGGCACTCCTGGAGTGCTACCCGTCGTTTTTTTTTACTGTGTAGTGAAAAGTTTTGGTAACTGCATCTCAACACTTGGAAGCTCATGTAAGGTGCGTGCAACACAACACCTTTCGTTCGTTATTGAAAGTTTTGATACTAAGCGCCAATCCTGCTTAACCAGGTATACGTTTGAATAACTTAATAATGAACGTATCGAAATCACTTAACCACGAAACTTTTACCCACTTACAATTGCATAAACTTCACTCTTCAATCAGTTCCTAACCTAACTGTAAAATAAACCAGTTCGTAATAAAGAAGGTTGTAACTTCCCGAGCCCGCCGCAAACCAGCCTTTTTGTATTCATAGGATGAAAGAAAGTTATCCAGGTGCCCCTTCTTGCACGCCTTTTGAAGAATTCCGAACATTTTTAAATTACTGCCTTTTCCACGCGGGGCTTTGAAACCAGCGAGCGGTCTGACTTAATTGAAAATAGCGCATTTTCTTTTTTAAGCTGATGTTAGGATGGCCATCGACAGGCAGCTTCGAGCAGTCGAGGCCAAAGGTAAAGGTACGAGAGTAGTCGTATTGTAGTTGGAGTCGACGTCACTTTCAAACTGATATCGCCCCAACAGCGACCGCTTTAAGCTGTTGGTCTGGACTACTCTAAGAACCTCTGGCCAGCCTTACTCTGAGTTTTTATAAACTTCTCGTAATTTTACCTCAACTTTGTCGCATGCGCTTTATTAAGTAGTTGTGATATAAATTAAACATTGCCTACTAAAACACAGTTCATAATACTCCCACTATGTCAACGCATACAAGAGAAAATTCTAACCTTTTAAGTGAACGCTTGTTAAGCTCATGTCACTGAAGGAGTCATTTGGCGTAGAGACAACATAATTCAATCAATACAGTATCTGTATTTTAATATGAATTGTGGGGTAAGTTACTTTTCTGGCTAAAAATGTGGTAAGGACAAATTAATTTACCGATAAATGTATGGTGACATTAAACTTTCTTCCTGGCCCTAACCAAGTCTTACTTATTTTGTCTTCGGACGTACTTCAGCAGAAAGGTTTTAATGTCTCCATCGCAGCGCCCTCTCGTTATTAATTTTTAAAACTCGGCAATGAACGCCATTTTGCTGTTTTATTCAAATGTTTACGTCTTTTGCGTGATGAAGTTTTTAATGAAAAAAATTAAGACCCATTCAAGCCGTTGGGTAACGAGTTATTTTAAGTGATTATGTTAAATGTTTTTTTTTATTATAGGATTACTTAAATAAAGCCTAAATAAGCCCAGTAAAAATGTTGTTTCTACTGGATTGTCCAAGTCCTTAATTTCACATATTTTTGATACCTTTTATTTTATGTATTTTTTATTTGTCCTATGAAAAGGTGACAAACATACAGTGTTACTTTCGTATTTATAATATTAGAAGGGATTGCACAAAACTCTAACAGATGGCGCTGTTACTTCTGACCTTCCGTTGTTTGATCAGTTACCGATGTATATCTATCTATAATGTGTAAATTTGATGCATTATAGCTTTTATAAGAATTGTCAAACTTTCTAAAGATTCGTTAGTAAGTATAAAATTACTCCAAAGCTACGTGCAAAATAAATAAATAAATATCTTGAGACATATTACACCAATTGACCCAGCCCCAAACTAAGCAAAGCTTGTACTATGGGTACCAGGCAACGGATAAACATACTTATATAATGTAGATAAATACATACCTAAATACATACAACATCCATGACTCGGGCACAAACATTCGTATTCATCATACAACTATCTGCCCCTACCGGGATTCGAACCCAGAACCTCTAGCTTCATAGTCAGGGTCACTAACCACTAGGCTATGCGGTCGTTAAATGTAAATGATTTAGGTAATCCAATCTCGTTCACTAACAAGTACGAATATGAATAATGTGATAAACAAGAGCACACACCTGGATACCTCGTTACCGAACATGTTCGCAAGCTAAATTCAAATTCAAAATCCTCACAATGGTAGCTATATTTGCGCACTCTGCACGCAAAGCTAACTGGATCCAAGTTATTTATTAGTACAAGTTAACATAACATTGCATGTTCTAATAATGCTAATTAGAAACTAACTAATACACCATTTATAACCGAATATTGCCCTCTGGCGGCTTGAAAATTGGCGTGTAGACATTCAAAGCCAATGAACGGTTAATTATTGTTTGGATAATTCCAACAGTTTGCTCTGGTGCTGCTGCATTTGATATATAAAATTAGCTGGATATTAAACAACAGTTTGAGCTTTAACATCTTAAGATTCCGTTCTTCTCGCTGCTCATACAAAAAGTAGGTACGCTAAAGTTAGGAGAATTACAAATATTACAATCCGGGATTCCAGAGATCGGGGAAGTTCAAATACGCTGAAACGCTTCAAGAAAATACTGCTGCCGACAGTTGACCGTTTTAGTAAAGCACATAATAATATTAGACATTGTATGCCGTCGACTGAAAGTCCTTTTGTTAAAAAATACATTTTATTCTGTGAACGAGTTTCTGGATATGACATTTGGATTTATTTATTTAATTGCATTGTTTATTACATTAATTTTGACATCATATTAAATGAACCCTTTATTTTTATTTCATTGTTTATAAGCAGTGACGATCCCTAGCGGAAAATTAGTTTAATTGTACCTACGTAATTGTTTTTGATTTTGACATTTTTGTAATACTCAATTGATTTGTATTATTTTATTTACTCTTGACGATTTCAATCTAAATTCTCTTAAATAGACAATGTACAATTTATGATGTAATTTTCATTGAATGAATAAATAATCTAAATCTAATCTATGCTTTTCATGCATCAAAGCTAAGGAACTTACCTACTTAGGTATTTCAACATTAAAACCTCCACGACAAAACCCTGAGAAAAAAGAAACTGGGCAACATGACATTCAGCTGAATAGGACTAAGCGATGTATTTTTAGAGTAAAAATGATTTTATAAAAACAGACAAAGACCGATCTACGTTTTCTTTTATCTTACCGAATAATAATTCACAACTGAGCTGTCATAAAACTATAAATAAACGGTAAGAAGTTATTACAAGCACGTGACACACCACTCGAATAAATTCAGCGACAGAAGTACACGACTCCAACTTTCCAAACAAACTTGTGTCCCAAACGTCGTAATGAATTAAAATATTGTCTGACTCCAAATTAATTACCCCATAACACGATATTACGAAAATAGGGGGGAGGGGATTAGGAAATTGGGGCGGCAAGTTGGCTGTAATCGGATGAAGGCGATTAGGCTGATAAGACATGTGGCTGAAGGGAGCAGGTGTACTCACAAAGTAACGTATTTGTATGTAGTGTTAGGTGAAGTGGGAGTCGGTGCTAAGGTAGGTACAAAAGAAGATGTAGGTGGGGACCGAAAGGAAAGGCTCTTAGCTTTAGGCCAGAAAAGGTTAAAGCGTATTGTGAAGATCATTACGAATTTCTCATTTTTCATTATCTAACTATTCCTATACTATGGCCATTATACCCTCGTGCAGTCACGGATTTTATTGTTAGACCACGTCGGAAATTTCCAATTTAATCTATGGATTCAACTATGAGCTATGATCACGTAAATGCTTAAAAATTAAACTTCAAATATAAAGAAATTCAGTGTAACGTTTCCCAACAATTAAAACTTGACTCCCACCATTGGTAAATTCTCTAAAGCTATCATTACTTAGTAGTAGTAGAACAATACGAATTTCTATTATGAAGGCTTAAGTCTAAATAACTTGTGAAATTGATTTCTTGTACATAAAATACGCATAAGTTGAAGCGATTCTTCGAATTTTCTTTAACCATCTTTTAATTTCATGGTTAACCAATGTCTCGCCTCTTGGCTCACTGCCATTATATCAATAAAATTTATTTACATTTTGGTTTACCCCGTAAGCGTGTGTCAAGTATTAAAGATTTTTTTCACAAACTGAACCCCGATATTTCCATCGAAGACACCGACTCAGAAGTAATGTGCCACGACGGCCATCTTAATGCCTCCCTGACTTTAAATGCCCCGCTAATGTTGCGTGCAAACTACGGAACTGAAAGAACTGGATGCGAACAATCTTGATAGCAGATTTGTCACGAGTGAACCGTCTGTCTTTATTTATTGCTGTATCTTTGTCTGGGTGGTCTATTTTTTTCTTCTTTAAAAGGGGGGGGGGGGGGCACAGCTCAATTACCAATCCACGGACATTACAATAGTAGGCATGATAAAGACAGATTTTGACTTGAACTTCTTTCAAACAAATTAAAATTGCTTTCATCTTTACAGGTGAAATTTCTGGTGTTCTATTTGACAGTCCCGATGGCAAAGGAAAACTAATTAATGTGCAACAGGTAAAGACAGCAATCCGTTCACGAAATAAATACTAACATCGTTTATTATTTTGATGCTGGTTAGATTTATTTGTCGATCCGGAAAATAAACAAACGACTTATTTAATAACGTTGGTTTATACCAACGTAACATTAGTTTTTCTTTAAACGGCACTTTATCACTTTACTTTGCTAGACAAAATCGAAAAATAATTCAAATTATAACAGGCCTATAATTTTTTTTACGAGGGATGAATATTCGAGTTTCAGAAATTCACTAGACTCGTTTGGACAACAAAGAGTGTCAACGCAAAATTAAGAATTATCCGACATCTGCAATTATAATCATTCCAACTAATGCATAAATATCTTATCTAGCTGAAGATTTCCAAACGAGCTCCCCTTCCCAGACGCAGCCCCGGGCACAAGCTAAAGCAATCATACTGGATACCCCTTACAAGTTTACAGGCGCGACAGATGAGAGCCTGAATCTTAATTCTGAAGAGCTCTGAAGTTTCCTCTCTCGCTCTTGATTCTAACGAATGCAACTTAGTATAGGTAGATAGATAAGATGAAGATGCAAGATCAAATTAATGTTTTATTACCAAATTGTAATTCCATTCCGTGCTTTTTGTTCTATTGATTCTATGATCAATCTTAGTAAACTTCATCAGTCTTTTTAGCCGGAAATTGATTAAATTTGATGTTGTTGAAATAATAAAATGTTTTTGATTATCTTATGCGCACGACATCATATACCTAATGACCATCTCTTTCATCATCATCTTATAAAGAAAGAAAGGAATAGTCCATACAAATCCTGCACGCTTACGCATTTAGCGTCATTCTCATCGTTTACGTTACATTTATTATCGCTTACCATACAACGTTGCTTTATCACCGTTTATTCAGTGGATGCAATAGAAAATACTACCAACCAGAAGCCCGGAGTATTATGTCTCTGTAGGATTATAGGAACGAACATAATGTCGATGATCTTTAACGCATTCACTGCTGACTGTCACTCCGAGATTTTGTAAGGTGCCCGGAACGCATGTTAAATTATGACAGCGGTACTAGATAAAAGCAGCGAGACCGCGCGTAATGGCGCAGGTGTACCTACGCGTACCCAGCAATGAATGCGTTAAAAAGGATAAACGCAAGCTGCTTTAAAAGAGATCCCACACGCGTCACGTGACCCCAATCACAGCGTTTTTCGGATTCCTTGTATTCATCACGTAAATTGTTATTCATATCAGTCCGCCTGCCGATGCCTCCCACACAATACGCGTCAAACACACCCGCCGCCCAATTAAGTCCAATCCACCATCACTAATGCCAGTACCTATGCAAAAATACTGAAAATGACATGTATACGAAACGAGTGAACGTTTATTTTTTTGAGAGCTGTGTCAGTTTTATCTCGATGGGGGGTCATCTAAATGCAGTTGAGGTGTAATATAGACGTCATTTTACTACAATCGGGGTAGAGGTTTAGGCGTGAAAGCGTAACAGGCAGACGACAGAGTAACTTTCGCGTTAGTGAGGATTGCAAAAATTATTATCCATTTTCGACTTATTGGTATCAAAAAAGGGTTTAATGAAGGTGCCGATGGATAAGGAACCTTAAAAAGGCGCTGTTCTGGGCCAGGAGCGATCACGATAAGTAAAATTTATCGCCTATTCTGAATTTCCTCCAACAAGTAAATGAAGCTAATTCTAAAACAACACTATTATCGCCAAGTTTACTTGTACATAACATTAACGTGGAAACAGCGCTGCTCTAATGGGAATGCAAATGCTATGTTTATTGCGACTGTTGTTTGTCGATAGTGTGGCTGCCGCTTTAGTTTAGCTGTTAAATGTTTCGTGGTTACTTCGGATTAAATATACATAACTATTAATTAAGGTTTCAGGAAGCAATAATGATAAAATGAGATTTAAGTCTCTATGAACGTCAATATTGCGTAATTAATCGTACAGAATTCGAAGGTTTCATATTGGTCTGATGTTGACTCTTTTATAGAGATGAAACTCGTAGCACTTGTGTCATTGGGATTTCTGCTTAACAATAGAGTACTTCCATGCTGGTCTGGAAGCAATGGAAAAACATAGAATGTACCAGTTATTTCTCGTCTCGCGCAGATGGTAAAAGCCCATCGAGGGAATGGGCGAAATTCTTAGGAATCATGTTATAGGCGATGCGACTATTTTGATTCCCCTTTCCTCCTATACGCCTACAATCATGCTAAACGTGGCCTTTGGGTCTTGTTACTTCAGGCTCTGTCTATCATGTCTATGTAAGGGATATAGGCGTGATTTGTGTATGTATGTATGTATAAACTAGTCTCACAGATCCAGCTGTACCCGTAGAGCAAGGAAAAATCGGGTTCATTGACCTCACGACTTTCATGAATTTAAAGAAATTTTGACATTAAGAACATCGTCGAAACAATACAGGTTGATACTTTTTACGAGAGTATTTTTTTAGTCTTCTGTTGTGATTCTAGCTGTCCTAGTCGCGCCATTTACAAAACAATTGCAACTACGCCGTCCGACGAGCGTTATCTAAATAGTTTCAGAGTGTTGCGTGAACGCACATACAAATGCATTTGCATGCCATTAGCGGTGCGTTTGCAGCATGCGACAGTATGACAAACACTGTTCTACATATTAAGCTTTCGTGATTATGCAGTAGGTACATGTTTAGGACCGAGTATAGATAACGGCAACTAATTCTTCTAACTGTTACAACATTAGTTAAAAATGGTGAAGGGGTGGCATATTAATGTTCTCACTTTTATATGAAACTAGCGACCCGCCCCGGCTTCGCACGGTATATTATGCATGTATTATACACATAAACCTTCCTCTTGAATCACTTAAAAAAAACCGCATCAAAATCCATTGTGTGGTTTTGAAGATATAAGCATACATACGGACACGGGGACAGAGAAAGCGACTTTATTTTATACTATGTAGTGATGATGATAGTGATAGTGATAGTGACTAGCTGACCCCGCGAACTTCGTGCCGCCCAACAGTCGATGGTTTTTCTCTCCGTAAGAACCATCCTCGTACTTCAAGGAATATTCTAAAGAAAGAATTAGCGAAATCGGTTCTGCTGCTCTCGAGATTTGCGCTTAGCAACACATTCAGCGATTCATTTTTATATAATAGAGAAGATGGGTATTGCGGAAAAAAATAAGCAAAATACTGATAGAGTAAAAACATTAGCACTATAACGGTCGATTAGTGAAACCCTTTATTTATCTAACAAACCAATATTTGTTCAAACAGGCGTGTAAAAATAAACTCTCGCGTAAATAACTTATTGTGAAAACCGGATATGAAAACAATGATATTTTATTTAAATCTACCAAATATTTTCAGTCACCGCGCAACTACGGGTTGCTATCCCGCGGGATTGCGATATACAGCGTGCTCAAAAACACGATAACGTTTTATTTTATCCCCGCGAACGTAAAGTTAACAACTATGGCGGTGTTTTTTCTCCGGCTAGCTTTGTTTTTGGCTGTGTTAAAAGTGTATTGTTTTTGTTGAACGGCCGTTCCGATATCTATCAACGTGACTGGCTTATCAAATGGCAAACTTGTCATTTTATTTTGTTGTGATTTATAATTGTTATTTTTTATTAGTACCTATTAATTTTTTGCTCTTCATTATTTCGTACTAGCTGTTGCCCGCAACTTCGTCTGCATAGAATTCGTTTATCGCTATCCCGCGGGAATTACGCAATTTTCCGGGATAAAAAGTAGCCTATGTGTTATTCCAGACTATAAACCTATCTATGTTACTTTGCGGAGGTCCATTTCAATGAACAAAAACTATTTACCTTGCTACTCCGCTACTCATTACAACGTTGGTTAAACCAGATATTCTGAACAGCTAAACGGTGCTGTTTCATTAATTTGTTATATAATCGTGCCCGTACGGTTACGCGTGTCGATTTTAAATATTTTATTGAATCAGGCGTTACTTTGCGGAGTGAGTATGAGCATGAGTAGCGGAGTAGCAAGGTAAATATTATTTGTTCATTTTCAATATACATAAATACTCTATAAAGACGACGAACCAAACGGAAGTTATACTAAGTATATAACATTATATATGACGTTTCGCTATTCAGCATGAAGCAAGTAACAAACAAACAGGGACTCGCGATTCGTCGAGATTATCTTCAGAGTTAATCAAGATAAACGCGGGCTCTAAACCGTAGTTAAACGTATTAATGCGCTTGGGAGTTAACTGTCTTGTGTGGAACTGCCTCTTTTCGTGTTGCGCGTCCGTAAATTTTTGAAGCTAAATAAGGCCATTTTGGTTAACAATTTGTAGCCAAATATACATGTGGAGTAGGAAGTTGATATAAAGTGCTCTTTTGCGCACTATTGGTCGTTTGTTGTAAGATTGACTAAGGTCATTAAGGCGGATGCTCGCGTTAGCTCATTGAAGAAGTCCCGTTAGATGGCGCTGTAATCAATGATGTGTGTTTTTTGTAGTTTTTAGAAGATTCTATTAGAACACTTATAGATTTATCAATTGATTTGCGCACACAGTTTAATACGGCCGATTTTTTGAGACTACACTCAGAGGGTAATAATGCACCAATTCGGAGAATAGCTGCATAAACGCTGGTGTCACTAACGGCCCTATACAGATACTAGGTCTTACACACACATGAAAATAGGAGGCGCCAACTAGAGGAAAAATATTGCAACACCTTGCTAAGCTGTAAGCGTAATTTTTGGTAAGGTTTGTATGGAAGAGCAACCGCCTTAAGCGCATTTTTACTAAAAATAAAATAGTAACAATATACGTTTATTTCATGTAAGTATGATAAAACAGATACTTTAAATGTAAATAAAAAAACTACTATTAAATTAAAATAATTAAATAAACTTTAAAATTAATTACAAAAGAGAGGTGGGTCTCTTGGCAGGGTGCCCATCACGCAGGCAGAATTCCCGCTCTGAACTGCGATTGCGATTTGCTGAGCTCTCTGTGTAGCTCCAACACACCCTTACCCCAAGGACCTAGAGTCTCGACACCGAAAGCAAAGACATTATATTTCAAGGTACCATAGTAACAATAAATTAAAAAAAAAAATAATAAATAATTTAAAAAGCGAGCCTTCCTGTTCCTCAAAGGGCTGGCAACGCACTTGTGATCCCCCGGGTCTTGCAGGTGTCCCTGGGCGACGGTGATTGCTTTCCATCAGGTGACCCGTCTGCTCGTTTGCCTCCTCTTTTATAAAAATAAAATAAAATTAAATAAAATTAAAGATAAATAAATATAGTAAGATAATTTACGCCGATTGATCTTGGGCATAGGCAAACGCTCAATATATAATATCAAAACAATACACTTCTTTTTTTACCTCGGCAGTCGTGTACAGACACAAATCAAATCAACTTAAACTTTACATTTCTCTACCCACGTTGTCATGTGAATTGACAAAACACTTCGCTGGCATATATAATACCGCTCCTTTCGACATGTTTTGCTAAACCATTATTTTGTCCCCGAGTGTATTTGCGCGTCATCACACACCGTTTCCTCTTTTCTCTTTTTAATCACTAGCGTGCAAAAAAACCTGCTTTCACAGTCGGTTTGAAACATATTGCTTTATGCCATATGACGCGTATGTAGCCATATGGTGAATATGTATTTTGACGCTCCAACGGCGGTGTATCAAAGTTGAAACATTATTTTATTTTCTGTCACATTTATTTTTACTTGCATCGTTCACTGCATATTTTGCTTCCATATTTAAAACGGTTTTATTTACTCACCTATAAAAATAGGTGATTCATCAGAGCACTAAAATAATAAATAAAAATGCATACATATACATACATACATAAATCACGTCTTTATCCCTTACGCCTTACGGGATAGACGGAGCCTATGGTAACAAGACCTAAAGGCCGCGTTTAGCATGATTGTGGGCGTAAAGGTGGATAGTGATGGGTTGCTAGCCGCATCGCCTATAATATATGATTCCTAAGATTTTCGAAAAAAAACTGTTTTAATGAAAAGTTCTTCCGACAGATTAAAAACCTCCACCTCTTTTCGAAATCAGTTAAAGAGAAAAACTTGCACGTGGTTGAACAATAGTTCAAATGACACCAATGGATATAAAACAAAAGACGATTCACACTGTCTGCACGTTTTCATTAGAACCACAGCTCACTCGTTTAGTGCTTGTAAAGCCACACCGGCTGTGAACAATAGGAAGATAACGCATTGGACATAAAGCAATGTTGGCGATAACTCACCGATAGGGGCGCTGCACCAGATGTGATTTACGCCCGGTATCGACAAGTGGGGAGGATGGCGTGAAAATATCACGTTTCACATCACTGACGCATCAATAGATTAAAAATGTAAAGGTAATCTTGGAAACACTACCAAAAACATGAAAAAAAAACTAAGTGGGATGATATAGGCTGGAAATTATGTTAATGATGACCTATCTATGTAATAAATTTAGTATCCAGATCGACTACTAATTGATTTAGTGAACGAACACTATATCCAAATATCTGCTTACTTAAATATGATAAAAATACTTCGAGTGTATTAAGCAGTCAAAATTTGTATGAAACAAAATGTAAACGAGCATCTTTGTAGTCATTATTTTTGTAAATTCAAAGGAAAAACTAGCAATTATTTTCCATAATAGGTAGAAACCGTGAGACACAATCATAATTACACAAACGGATAACTAACTTATAAAAGTCGAGTGACGCTCGACATGTTTCATGTTTCGAACTAGTTCGTAGGTTCTTCCTCTTGGACCGCTCGCCCCGGCGGCAGCGAAACGAACACATTTCGTGTCGTTTCGTTTCGTTTCGTGTTCGTAGACTACGACTACGACTACCACTACGAGCTAGTCCGAATCATGTCGAGCATCACTCGATTTTGATACGTGAGTTGTCCGTTTGTATAATCATAAATTTTCGATTATGAAGTCAGTGTTATATCCATTTTTTTAGGTACAAATTGTGTCCAAGTCTTAAAGCTGAAGCTGAAACTAAACAAATAAGTCACGAAATTGCCACAGAAGAAGAACAATATAAAGCATTTCAAATTCTCTTCGTAGTTTGTTCGCAAAGCGGATTTTCTCGCAAAGAATAGCCTTTACTAGGTCATTTTTGCAACTGCAATAGCTACAGGAAAGGATTTATATTATGGTAAGTTAAGTTCCTGCTGTTCGAAGCCGTATATTATTAGAAATTGCTTGTATAGTCAACCAAGAATGTCCTTTACTATACTAAGGTTCAATGTCAATGTCATTTGTGAGTCGTTTTCAAAAAAAATGTACTTAGTTAAGAGGTTAATCACAACAAAAATTAATTGACTCCTTTGTGTTACGACCGTTTCACCCTTATTCGATTGCAATAAGTGTAAAAATGTCGTAACACAAAGGAATCAATTAACTTTTGTTTTAATTAAGGCCCTTAACTATATACATGTGTTTTGAAAACGACTCTTGTACGGCTTAAAACGTCAAAGCCACTCACAAGTCAATGAGAACATCAGCTTTATTGCTTTTTTTTATGGAGGAACTCTCATAAAAAATGATAAAACACGTCATTGGTGGCTACCAAGACTACATAACTTTTTTCCAACCCTGAGCATAGGTATAAATACTTTACTTGAGATAATTATTTTAAAAGGGTTTCTCTTGTTGATTTCAACCGTGTGAGAAGGTTTATTTCACCAACAAAATAATGTAGACAATTAATTAATTTCAGTTTCTCATTTTGTCGTAAACACAGCAAAGCATATTTCGATTTTGTTTATTATTATTTCTGTTTCCCGAGCGGTTATGATTAGGCGTGCCGTCTCACAACAATTCCCATCGGCCTACGCCGCGTTATCAAAACAAAAAGGTCATAAGTATTCTCTACATTCATATGAACATACGCCGTTTTGGCTTAGATTAGGGTTGAAGGGCTCCAGGCGAGATGTTCGTAAATCTACCGCAACTCGCGCGACAAAAATATCATTATGCAAATTTACATAGAAATAAAACGCCTCCGCTGCATTGCAACCGGTAGCCATTTTTCAGAACGATATTTTGGGAAACAGTAGGGTTGCTGCGTGTACTAACTCAGAATTATTTAATAACGCATAATAAAAAAATTAAAATTAATTGTTCTCGAATATTGTGCTTCGGGTATACACGCAAGGTCGAAAGGAGAGTAATTTATTAGATACAAGCTTCTCCCCGCGACTTACTGCGTAGAATTATACACAAAAACCTTCCTCTTGAATCACTCTATATATTAAAAAAACCGAATCAAAATCCGTTTCGTAGTGTTAAAGATCTATGCATACATGGGACAGACAGACAGACAGACAGCGGAAAGCGACTTTGTTTTATACTATCTATTGAAGATCTATACATTAATACATGATTACGTTTATGTTTTTTTGTAATTTGCTAAATATATCTTAATCAACGAACCAAAGATCCAAATGTTTGACACTCAAATAAATTTCAGTACAATACGTTTTATTGAAAATCACCATCAAATTTAATATTAACAAGGTGAGTTACCGAACATTTTTGAGTTCAAAATATATTTCCTCAAATAAACTAACTACCTGCGTTAATCTAAATTCCCTCTCCAGAGTCAAATTTTAAATTCGAAAACGTAATCTCGTTAGCTCGTATCAAACATGACAATGCTTTCGTTCCAGAGGCCCGATTTTTGAAAGCGCATCACTCGAAAGTACCACTCGGAAGTGGTATAAATCAGCTTATATTACCAAAACTACAGCTCTAATCAAAGTTTTGACTAGTTCACAGGATTAATGACACCTGTGATTGTCTTCTAAGGTACTCCTATTTCAAATTCAGCACAATTTTTCACCACTTTCGAGGGGTATTTTCACACATGTGCTTTCAAAAATCGGGCCCCAGAACACTAAATACGTGTTCTCAAACACAAATACTATTGTATACGTACTGAATGGCTAAAATGAGCGTCTGCAGTTTGTAATACTGCTCTTACGACGTAACAAGAGGCAGCAGTAGCATTTCCAAACATAACAAACACGTACTGTGTCGAAAAAAGTCTACGTTATAATTTTTTCCAGAACTTAACAATTTTGGGTTATTCTTACTCAGAATCATTTACCCTGTCGATTCTCATACAAGAAAACATGAGTCCCAGATTTTACTATGGATTTTTTTCTCCTGTATGTCACGTTCCATACGTATAAAACAAACAACGAACAAAAAAGTGACGTACTGGAATGAATTTTTTGGAGATTTAAGGGATACAAAATGCTAGATAGTAAGTAGTAAATGCTCAAAAGTAAGTAGATACTTGGTTTATGTACATCAGAGACGTACTAGTCATAGGCATACTAATCATAATTAGGTATGTTTCAATTTGAGCACGTCTCTAAAATCCCTATTTACTTTAGTTAACAAAACTAATACTAAACGGTTTACTATAATAAATTCGCGTCGACAACACATATTGTGTTAATTACTTAACTTTCCATCACGTATATTTTGCTCTATGTAATACTAAACAACTCTGCGAATAACTGTAACGTCTGCAGCAATTGTCTACAAACGTAATAACGTCAAAGCTTGAGTTAATCCGAGTACAGTCGGCCGCAAACCGACAGAGAGCAGAACCCGCAGATGTCGGTGGAAGATCGTAGCTACAGATTTACTTTCAACATAATTATGACGGTTCTGTATTCCGTGTAACAGTGGGATGATCTAAAGGTTTTTCGTAAAAATATTAAAGCTTCGGAAAAAATAAACGTTCCAATACTTTTTTGGATTTTAGCGGTTCTGGTATCCATATTCTATTTACATAAATTAACACAAGGATTTATTTATCTTAGTTTGAAAATGTGATACTAATAACTTTTTACAGCCAGTCGTAATCAGTTATGTTTCATTATTATTTCGTTTTCATAAAACCCACAATATGCTAATTAACATTTAAGAAAGACCAAGTCCCAAACTTCGATTTCACCAGTTTGAAGCTGCACAATCTCACCATTTCCTCATCTCGTCACACATCCCTAATTCCCCCACTTCCAAAATCTCACGCCAACCCTATCCCCACGCACGGTCTCGAATATGGTTTTTCTCATTTCCTTCACCGGAATGCTTGTACATTTATTTTTATTCGTATTTGTATTCGTTTCCTGTAACGCCATATTTTTTCGCGACGTTTCTATTTGGTGCATCCGTCAGGGCTGTGCCATGTTTCCGAGCCTTTATACACGATGCGCTTTGATTTAATCGAACGTTTCACAGTTTGAGACATTTTGAAGAGTTTATTTTTGATATTGCTGTGGTAAATCTATGCATTAGCAGGTACCGATAAGATCAGGACCCTCATTCGACTAAGCATTATATCTTAGAGAGACCATGTTGAAAAGATGTACTAGCCGGCTAATATCATCCTGTACCTGACAGAGTTGACAGTAACTATAATCATTCCATCATCAATCAGACACAAGTAAACTGCAATGCTATCGTTCACAAAAAATATCCTAATGTTTTACATGTTACAGATTGCGTTAAAAATAAAACTCAGCAAAAAGACCTGACCTTTTCGAAGCTGACCGAGTCAAAAGCCCTAAAACGCTTAGCACACTGCCGCATACCTGACGCACGTATTTTCCTAAAATGCGTGTGTAAATCTGGCAACACGTGTCGACTACTAAATCTGCCCTAAATAAAAAAGGCACGAGAAAATACCGTAACTCTGGAACTAAGCCGTGAACACACGGGGAATTCCGCTTTATTGTACTTACTGCGTATAAAGAAGAGACACACTTATCTGCAATGAAATATATAGCTGCAGACTTTCAATAGAAAATCGTTACATGTTACAATACAGATACAAAATGTAACTGTACAATTATAAATTTTAAGCCTCAAATAACAACAGACTATTATTAATGAAAATTAACAGACTGAAGTGAAAAAAAGGTGTAAATGATTGAAAAAAAAAATTCGTACCCACCGGTCCCTGAGTGTACAAACTATACATCCAGGGGAGTATCGTATATATTGCTTCCCGTATTATATATATGTCAAAGCTCGAAACTTGAGAGAAAAGATTGTGGGGTAGTTATCACCCCTTTTGAGCAAGGGGAACTAAAGGCAGATTTTAAAGCTGAGCCTGCTGGGTTGCGATTTATCGTTTTATCGAGTTCAGGAGATTTCGGGAATCGGCTTTTTGGCTTTCAAACTGATTTTTAACTCAGGTCTTTTTAGGAGTAAGTGATGTGTCAAAAGTACATGTATTAGGTCGCCATTTAACACTTAACATTAAAATGCTTAAAATCTTAATATACCTTTGTACTGAACTGCATGTACCGACTCGGTCTACATTTTGATCCAATCCATTATTTATATTTTTTGTTACTATAGACTAACGTTACGTGAATATCACAGATTATTTAAAAGTAAAGTGACTTTTCAAACGAAATTTTGCATTGATGAAAAAAGTGAATAATTAAAAGTGAACTGGAAGAATAACGCCGAACCAGTGACAGTTATCTTAAAGACCAACAATGAAATGAACTCGTTAAGTTAATTTGTATTTAACTTTCAAGGTAATAAGCAGACCGTTAACTTATTATTATTAACTTACTCTAAATGATCATTCATTACCAACTAATTGAGCTCTAAGGAATTCCCAGGGTATATTTTCTCTAAATACACAAGATACCCATGAGCCTCCTGAAAATCAGTACGCGCCAAGATATTCTACTTTGACAGAAAATCTGTTGACTCCAGTTGGTAGCTGGATGATAATAAATGCTCTTCATCACCCTGTGAACATTTGAAGTTCATCGAACTAACATTTCACAGCACAGACAATACCTAAATACGCTCATAACAAAAACAATAACGCAACAATTACACAAAAAGACTAGCGATCATCTTGCCATCCATCCTTTTGTCCGTACTAATAGGCCCGCACAATGCACCCTTTACCGAAACTTCTCCATCGGATAACAATACCACACACGTTTGGGGTGGAAACATTATGAACTGGGGAGCAAGTTACAGACGAGTGGAAAAAAATCCTACAATTTCACCAGTACAGTTTTCATTGATACTGTTTCATTGATATATAGTACTTGTTTTATTGCAAATATGGAAGTAGTTGGAAATTAGAGAATTTTAAATTAATTAGATTGATGATACCATCACCAACATTTACAGTTGCAATTCATCTTCATGAAGCTGAAAAGTAAAAGAAAATTAGATATTTGGTGATAAAAGAGAAGCAAGAAACAAGGGAATGAAAATGAAGCAAACGGCAGCAAATCGTACTTCGTATAAAAATCGACGGTCAATGGTGATGCTGTTACGAACAATGAACTCTAAATACAAAACGTCTTGGGTGATGGAATCACCAACATCCAGTCCTAAAAGCCAAAAGCTTATATCGATAATATTTTAAGGAAACTTTTGTAAATTATATGAATCTTAACTTAAAGAAGCATGTGTTCGCCACTTCTCCCCCATTGTCCCCGTCCATAAAGCAGCAACTTCAATCCGCAACAACGCCGTGATCTCTAATGAAGAGTTTTGTAAACAGAGGGACGGACCTGCTCTTTATTAATGGCGTCTGAAACTTTTGCTTTCAATGTGACGCTTTCAGGTTTCATTATTACTTATTACCTGCACGATATCATATCTATACTACGCGTTTTTTTTATTCGCTTCGTTGTTCTGGACTCATCTTCTTTCTACGATTTGATCTTTTCAGAGTTGAACTCAGACCATCAACCATCTTGAGAATAACCACCTTGTTTAGTTTTTTTTTAGTGGGATATACTAGTGTACACTCTTTATAGGTACATAATATATACATATAGCGTAGGTACAAAAGCAATTTCATGAAGTCCTTGGAGTCTTCAGGAATCAAGTTAGATTATTCTTTGGTGAAAGCTCCATAAACTAGTTATTTAATATGAAAATGTAATCTTTGATATTTTTCATACAATAAGTTTTACGGAGAATATACAAAGTAGACGCAAAATATGACATGCTACTGCAGCACCCAGCGTGTAGCAGTTTTTCACATAAAATATTCATTCAACGGATGCTGTAAGCGCGTGAACGAAATACGCAAATGTGTATATACGTATTTACCATTAAAAGTAATGTTCACTGTTTTTGTTTCAGTGTTAGATGAAAGTAAATATTCTGGTGGCTATATGTTTCATGACGAAGCTATGGACATTGCCGCGTGAAAAGATTCCTATATTTAACCCTCAAAGATTCGATGACGAGACAAAAAACATTTTCGTATTTAGAGTTAAACCATATTTTTATGTGATTAAACAGAAATTCAACAATTGATCCTATATCGATTCCCACTTCTCAATGCTTACGATTTTTAAAGTATTTAAAATACATTCTAATTTGAACCGTTTCTCTTACGCACGGCTCATTTGAAAAAAAATTTCTTCAATGTTGAATTTCATGTAAACTTTAAACGCCGCTAGTTATGCATGTTCGCTGGCTGGTTGGCACAGAGTCAGCTAGAAATTCGTCTACGAAAAATAAAAGGTGTTACGCTATTTTGAATTTGAAACTTCGTAGCGTGCCTCAACTTTTATGGAAACGACTTTTTTCGACATCGACGAAGGGTAGCGTATTGGGAACAAGTGGAACGAACAATAACTTGTTTATTCTTGGATTCGAGTGTATTCGACTATGAAATGTCGCAATCGATTGTTCTTGGAGCGTTTTCAAGCTTCTGTGCGTATTTTGCCGTAATGTTGTTTTATTTAATTCGCTTGACTTGTTCAAGATAACCTTTACTATGTTTTTGCCGTTTTTTTTAGTATTCTGTTGCACTTGTACATTTTCTGCTTCATTTCATATACATAGCAACAATGTTCACAAAATCGTCGATAAACATGTTTTCAATAAAATCATTTTTGTAATTAAAATCAATGCCATGTTGCACTCGACACAACATTAGAATACCTGAACGAAACTTCTGAAAAAAGTAGCTAACAGTCACGCATCCCCTTAAATCGTAGCGTTATCGCGTCTGAAATATGTAACGTTCCCGCCTTAACTCTCCAGCGTTTTATATTTACTTGTCACGGGGACAACCCCAAAAAAAGGATATTAGGCTACATGCACACACGTTGGAATTGTATTGCTTCCAGCCTGCCAAATAGGGTAACTGCCAGTAACATTGCTAGGTCAAACCAACCGCCGAATCGTGTTCCAAATTCAACGTTCAAAATTTAAATGCGCATTTATTTGACGGTTCTGTCTACACGCACTCTGCTAATGAATGTGGAAAGTCATTATGGTTTTTACTTATTGACTTTTAGTTTAATTTTGTCACACTGAAGCGTTTTTAATATATAGTTGTGTGCGACTGTCCTAGGTCAAAGCTGAAAGAGCTAAAATGAAAAATTAGGTACTAAATAGTTGCAGTGTGCACCTTTTCAGATTGCAATAACTTTATAGACTTCTAACATTTATTTAACACCAAGCTAACCAAGATGGGCGTGGTAAGTAAGAATGCATTCCGTCTGGATATTTCCCCGTCAACGCCCATGCTGCAATAATAAACATTAGACATGAATATTACTTATTTACTTTTACAATTCCCTATAAAAATGTGTCGTGTGCCTTACAATCTCCAGTAAAATTCAAATCACGAACGTAAATAAACCGTTTATACCGCCATTTAACGCCATAAAAGGGTAATGAATTAAAAAAGTTCATTCCGAATGAACGAATGAATGAGTGAGTGAATGTTTTACGAGTATTAATTGTAACGTGTAATTGAGGCATAATGAGTTCACGCACGCATAGGTCGTTGCCACTACGATAATGAGGGAAGTTATGGTTTTAGTCGATATGCAGAGTAGACAATTTGTTACGCTCCATGCCACTGTTAAAAATTTGTAAAACAGAACATAAAACTACGAACGGAATGCAATAAAATAAAATTCTATCCAGTCACTATAACTTGTACTCGCGGCTTCGCTCCCGTGGACGAATAATCAATAAGCTAGTCCCATATACGAGTATCACGTGGAAATGTTTTTAAAAAACTTAACACACCTATAATCCTTAAGTAGCGTATTATAATCTGCCAAATGTAAAGTCTTTAGATCCAATGGTTGAGACTGATAAAAGTTAATTTTGATATATCCATGCGTCTTCGTGAATTGCACTATCCGTAACTACTCGACTGCGTCTAAATTCCCAGCCATACCCAAACCGTAGTGTACGAAATCTGAACTTCTCACAGAAAATCAATAGATAAAAGGAAGATATTTTAATAAAATAAACCGTGTAGTCGATACAAGCGCGCCATCATGCCTGGAGGCGTATTCTATCAAATGTCAAGCGGGGACCTTTTCGGATTGTTTTCATCGCGGCCAGCGGCCCGTGAAATCAACGGTCTCCGCGCAAACATTAGGGACGAGACGAGTTTGGACTTTCGGCCAAATTTTCGACGTAAGAGTTTATAAAAAAAAGTTTGGTAGCCACGTGATGAACGTTGACGCGTGACGTTTAAATAGGAGCTGTTGCACCACTCCCTGTTAAATTTCTGATACCTACCGTAAGTGTCAGATGTTAGTAATGTCTCTCTGATTATTTTCTCATAACAAAATAACTGAGAGCAAAGAAATAACATAGAACGTACCAATTGCTTCTTTGCCCGCGCAGATCATAAAATCCTATCGAGGGAATGGGTGAAAAACTTAGGAATCATGTTATAGGCGATGCTTTCCACCTATACGCCCACGATCATGCTAAAAGTGGCCTTTAGGTATTTGTTACTATAGGCTCTGTCTACCTCGTAAGGGATATATAGACGTGTCACACAACGCTGATGATCAATTTTTCATGTCTATGTTTTTTTTTTGTTATACCTTGTTTATTTTCTATAAAATTGTGTATATTATCTTATATTTGTGTGTCTTGCAAAAAGGAATAAATGTCTTCTTCTTTCTTTCTTTCTTACATACACATTATGTATGTACGTATGTCAGATATCGTTGTCTCATTCTAGTTCACGTTCGAATCTACAAATCTACATTAATGCTTGCATCCAAACATATCAACGTACATCGGGGAATCGCGGCTAACTTTGTACCCCTAACTAAAACTGGTAGCGCAACCCGAGCCAGGAGCCAATGCACTGGAGTTATCTGAGAATTCCCGTTGAGGAATGTTAATAGTTGTAATCAGTATGAAGAATGGGTCACCTCACGTCAGCTTTGCACGCGAGTGCGACTACCAGTTTTGGTATTAGACTATGAAATGGAAATAGTTTAGGTGAGCGAGAAAGAAAATTTTACGAACAAATGTTGTAAATTGGGAAACTGATAAAATAGTTAGGGAATTTAGGTATTGTCTCGAATTAATTGAGGCATATCCCTGTGTTGTGTTGGTATCTTTTCTTGACATGCGCTGATTTTAATGTCATTCAATGACTATAATCACTATTCGAAATTTAAAATCACAAATAGTCTCTACTCGTGACCAAGGCCACTGCATCAGGGCTAAAAAGTTTGAGGTAAGTACTCATTACGTAATAAGGTCCGAGTGGTGATTGTAGGTAGATGTGAAGTTCGCGGAAGTTAGAACAATTGTCATTCAATAACTTTTGTATTGAAAGGTTTAAACTTACAAAATTAACTTATAAACAGGCCAAGTGGAAATTTCCTACAGCATCTTCCTAGATAGCGCGCTGAAAACATAGGCAGTTTTTAATACAAATGTCATATTTTACACATAGCCCGTATTACCTTAAAACATAATGATCCATCATTTTCACCTAATTCTTATACAGCTCGTGTAGCGCATGCCGATGTACGTTAAGAATTTTCAATTTTGACTCTCTCTTGAGGCGTTATGCATTAAAATAAAACACGGCCGTGTCGTCTGACGTCACGTAAGCGCCATCCATCTTGTGTGCAGGCCCCTTTATGCGGGGTATTGACGCGAAACGAATTTTTGAAAAATGTAAAAAGGTCACTACGAGACGGCACGTTCTGTGCATTCATTCTGTTAGGTATTGGCTATTTTGGGGTATCTTGCGTAAAGCGGACTTTAAAGGTCATCGTTTACATAATGTGTATTCGGAAATTAAATTATACTGATTTAAGACGATGAACCTCCTCGTCGTCCTGTTTCTCCTACACAGCATACCAACTAACGCTTTTAAAGTTGCAGCATGATTTGGGTGCAGACGGAACCGTCAAAATTTGTTAAAATTGCACTTAACTTCGGCGTGAATTGCTTCGGAGTTTTGAGAAACGCCCGAAGATAAATGTGAAAGGTTTCTTTTTCAATTACTAAACTTTTTAGGAAGTGCTTCCCTCTTTGACGTATGCCTTCGTCCCAGTGGGTAGTTATTTAGATATATAAAGTTTTGTTGAAACGTGTTGAAAGCTTGCCTGTGAAACGATTTAAAAAATATATGTTTCTCTATCTAGTCTAGTTTTTAGTGCGATAGTGTAATTTTGTATGGATAACAATGAAAAAACTTTTTATATTTCGTCTCTATATGTCTCTAACAATTCGTTAACTTGAGTACTTACAGCTATTTAGAGATAAATTTAGAGATATTTGAAACGTCTAAATACCACAGCCGTATTTAATTCCCACTTTACTTTGATTTCAACACAACACTCAATGATACCAGAAGAGTATTCCTGTATACGCACATTTTCAACATTCTCTTGTAAAACCAACTTAACCCAACAACCCACCTAAATTGATCTTTCGTATTGTTTCAGGACATCAACAACAAAATGCAGCAGTGGCTCCCCACACCGGCAGCGCCGGCGCGAGGAGGACCCTGGCAGCGCGAGCGGCTTCTGCGCAGCATTGCACAAGGCGCCGCCGCCGCCACCGCCTGCGCTGCTCCGCCGGCTAGGCGTCAAAGAACCCACTGGCGTTGGAAAGGTAAGGCTTTCCTCTTCGTTATATTCATCAGAGTGGTCATCGTCATTATAAAAGAACAACGTAAATTTGACAATGTAGGTATGTGCGCGGACGCATAAATACAAAGACGCCTAAATCCATGCTAAGTGATATAAAACAAAACAGCTTAGACGTCGAAGTGCAAACAGTCACTGCATTTTAATTGGCATCCCTGAAATATGAAAATTGACGAATCGTCTCGAGTCTATCGGCATAGTCATACTTAGATGCATCAAATATCATAATTATCATCTAACTGTAGCCTTTGAATATTCAGACTAAAATACACTTGCATTAACACAACAAAACGTTTCCCCAAATTATTGTATTGTTCCTTTTACGGTAAATTTTCTCCAAACCATTCGCAATTAAACCGTTCAGGGCTCGCTAATAAAGCGATTGATATCTCCCAGTTAAGGGCCAGTTCATTAGCGCAAGATCATCAGTTGTCTCATTAGAAGGAACCAATTAGCCTCTCCGGAAGGCGGCCCCTTAAATCATTCGGGTGAGCGTGACTCGCGTCCGTTATTGAAACCTGTGCCTTTCGCAGGAAACAAAGAAAACAACCAGTTCTTAGGAGAAATATACTTCAATAATATAACCCTTGTATGCAGTCGTGGAGACGGCATCTTCAAGGAAAATAGTTGTCGTGAAGTGTCCAAAATAAGGATATTAAAATAGATATTGGTCAAGTTACTATTAAGCCTGTAGGTAAAGGTCAAGCCATCTGAGTTTTCAATACTTTATCACTTTTTGTTCTAATGAAGTTAATGGTGTCTTGATCGCAAAAATATGAATTTGTTTATCATATTTTGATGTCGTTAAAATGAATTTATATAGCCAGATCAACCAAAGAGATCAACAATTTCGAAAAAGGAGAATATCGGAAATATGATAGTACCGTGTTAGATATATTTCAGAAACAGGAATATTATTATATTCCTGAGGGAATCACTCAGCCCGATCGTAATTAGAGTGTCAACCGCATTAATAATCAAATAAGTAAGAAGCAGACGAATTACCAAAAACTTCGTCTAATATTTATGATACATTTGAGACAATAGTCACCTCTATAGTAATTATTTCCACCTTTTACACATGGTTATGTCGTGGCAAAAAAACGGAAAAATTATTAAAAAACTAGCGAAGCAGAGGCAGGTTCATAAGGAGATAACGGAACTCATTTAAGAGTATACTATCATTTTCATTTTTCATTTCCATTTTCATTATCAATAGGGTGTCAAAATGTCGAAAAACATGGAAGAATCTGCCCAATAGTGGGACACTATTTAGCTATGAAAGTAACGGCAAAACATTAAAAAATACACTGTACCTAATCAATGTTTGGAAGAACAATGCTATTCCAGAGTGAAGGGCTAGAATTCGGAGTGCCATCAGCTGTTTTTCTTTTCACTGCACTACCTCCATTAGCGTGTAAGTTAATCCGGTGCTAATAATAGCCACTTGATTTTCTATTTCTTAGAAATATAATCTTAAATCTATTCCATCTCGAATGCCGCTCACGTCTTGTCATTGGCAGGGCAGCTTAGCTGAGACTTAATCTTGCTCTAATCTAGTTATCTAACCGGACTAAGCTGAACACACAGCCAGACTAACTGAGACTGCCAATATTCACGTGAAGCGAATTAATGGGCATTACAATTGGACAACTATATTCAAACTGTCAAGGCGAGAAACTGACTTATTAAATGGAGTTCGGAGTTCTGCTAATGATTCAAGCTATGTAGGTTTTATATTCATTAGCCACATTGCTTTAGACATGCAGTTTGACACTGTAATGCGTATTGGAAAATCTACTATCGAGTAGATGGAATAGCGAGCCAATGTGGAATATTTTCCCAATTAATGTCGAAACTACTTCCTTAGTTTGTCTAATTTATGTCTCTACTTAGGTACGTCGAGTTTAATACGAACAAGATACCGTTTTTTGAAAGCACCTTTCTAAAATGGGAAAAATTGTGTACTTGATTATTGCTACAGCTGTTTACTAGATTAAAATGAGCTGTAATTTTTTTACAACAGTTAAAACAGTTATTCATTTCTTTGGATTGGTATTTATAGCTCTGCAATCCAAACTGGTCGATTTAAATTAGTTTTTTTTTTTTTTTTTTTTTTTTTCTCTTTATTAAAGAGCTTGGTCGCCGAGGCTACCATGTCGCTCCATTATTTACAACTTAAATTAAACTAAAATAATAAACTTAATTAACTTAATTTAAATTAGTAAAACTTGCAAACCGATTTTCAACTGAATCTAGTCGAGTACGAACAAAGAGGGATTTCCCTTTAATAACATAATACATACACAATACATAGCTGCATTGTGTTGGGCGTAAACTCGTGTTCCAAGCACAATTCGTAATCACACCGAGACTCGCCGTACAATTTAATCCTTGAATCATCACAGTTGTCTTTGAGCCGACACTGCTGTACTGGGTGAAAATCAAAATTAATCTAAACGAAAATCAAATGGGACGAAGTTCATGTGTTTTTCCAAAAATGTGAAAGGGAGACACACAAAGCTTGGTTATGCTGACAGTGTTTCATTGTTGGTCGTGAGTTTTCTAGTCATGTACACACAGCAAAGCGAATCGGTGAGCACCCTAGTTATCCATGTGTGTCATTCTATACACACATCCGCACTTATCCGCTGCCTTATTACGCACACAACAAAATGCCCTATCTGTGCTAATTGTGTTTTCTGACTACCTTCACGCATAGTTATTCAAACCTGCTGGTATTTTGTTCAATGGAAGCATAATTTTGCCACCAGTATTATAAGCGTGGTGGCTCAGGTGTATTGACCTAGGGTTATGAAACCTAAAGAACCGGGTTCGAATCCTGCACAAGTGTATCTTTTTTGTTTTCAATTTTAAATTACTAATCTCAAAATAAACTCATGTTTACCTAAAACAAGAAAAAAAGGACGTAAAAGAATAAAACAATAAAATGCAATTATTGGTTCAAATTGTTTATTGCAACATTTAATTTTTATTGTATTAGCCTCTATTTGTGTTATTATTATTATTACCAAAAGTAATTAAATTAGCTAAATAAAACTGCACACTTTTCCTTATAGAATAATATTCATAAAATAACACACACTTTAGAGGCCAGTATGATTTTATGTTTACTAAAAAGTCTTATGTCACTAACATAATAATTATCTTGCAAATTGAATACACAACCATAATAGGGCTATTTTTAAGATGACACATAATTAATATCTTAAATTCTGGTTTATTAGGTTTAAGTCTGATAAAGATGAACGAAACGTTTTATTTGCGGACGTGTAAGTCAGTGGTGAAATGAATAGACATGTTAAATGACAGCCATTAACAATAACATCATTTCACACTGGGTTATAATCTCCACTTTGAAGCGACTAAGCTACCTATCTCGATTTGGTTTGGATTTGGACACCAGGGCCCATCGATGAGATCCAACCCCATAGCCTAAAGTAACACTGCCACTCGTTCTGCACTGTAAAACATTACTGTGTTTATATATTTAATTAAGTTAATATATTTCGTCTTCATCACTAAAAATCACTACATTTGACTTTGATTGATGTAATAATCAAAGTCAAGATATTCACGAGCAAAGGTTTCTTCTATGCTGGTCCGTTAAAGCATGTTTTTTGCTGGTCTACGGCAATGCAATCCTGCAGCATGCAGATGGTTTCGCACAGGTTGCAACGTAGCATTGTGTCTTGTTGCTGTGAAATGGGTCACTAGCGGGTGCGGCAACTACATAATGTCCAAATCAAATGGCAGGAGATGAGGCTTCAGGTTTAGGCCCAGAACGAATATTTTTATCGTGTCCGAAGTCTGCGTAAGGGTGAATCCATAATGGCACAGTCTTCCGCTGCAAAATAAATGAAGTTTAAATAAAAACATTTTTCGTCAAAGAAAGTTGTTTAAAACATTACCGATAAAATAATAAGTCATTGTTTTTAACACCGTTTGTCTACTTACCCATATCAAAAAACGCCTAGCGATTCCTTATATAAATAGTTATATTGTTTTGCTCTTTTCAACAAAGATAAATGAAAATCCATGTTTTGCAAATCACAAGGTATTCGAAAGGCAAAATTAAACAGTTCGTAAGTATAACACACGGTTCATCCCGCAGCTAATAATGGCTGCCAGCGGTGACAGTTGTTTGTTCACAAAATCATATTATTAGAAATTTGAGGGTAGAAAACACTTTATATTGTTTAAGACGATAACGACCAAAATAGCCATCAGCTAGCAACTTTTAAACTCCAGTAAAAAGAGTCATACCTATTAATAATTATATTAAAAGAAAACACAATGCGTTTGCGTTTTTAACATATTATATAAGAGTAAAATTAAACATACAATAGACTGCAACCACCATAAAATTAAATAGTTACGGAAAAAAATAAATTATAATTTCAACCTTATTTCAAAGCTCATAAAACAGCTATTTACACAAATTGCAATACAGTAGTCGCAGATTGAACATAATTCATACATTCACCATGTAACTTGCATACCTCGGTGGCCTAGCGGTCAAAGACAGGTCGAAGATTTGACTTCTGCTTTAGTGAACCGGGTTCGTATCCGAAGAAAACGGAATATAAAATAGTAATAATAAAATGACATTTTTGGATGTTATTTCGATGGCCGTGCTGGTTGTGAGGAATATTGCTTTGGAATTGGAATCTCAGACTTGTTGAGAAATAATAATATAACATCGTCGCATCAGTGAGATGGTAACTACTCTTCGCTAGTAATAATAGTTCAATGCGTGGGATTGCATAAATTTGAAGATTCAAGGTCGAAGGAAGCTTCGATTCGGTTCTCTCGCTTACACTGGGGATGACAATATCCAATGTAAGATTAGGTAAAATATTTTTAGGACAGTCTAAATAAAAAAAATACTTTTACATTATTTTTGTAGAAGTAACTGAAACCGGAGATATTGCATTTTCAGCCTTTGAGTGTGACACGATACCGGCGGGGATTATTTTCATTTAATTTGTAATTATTTTTTACTTAATTTATTATAAACTAACTTAAATAGTTGTAACTTTCTTCATTGTTATTTTATAGTTAGTTGTTGTTTATTCAATAAACAGGTAATTTACAGTGACATTGCTCATTCATCTTGTTGCTAAAAAATCTGTACTTAGGGGGTAGATTTTATGATCGAACTCACTCACACATTCACATGTCATAGATTCTACTTAACGTTCATGTCGATACTCAACACGCATAGACGTGTGCGTGGCTGTGCTAACCGCATTATTTTGCTGTGTGTACCTACCAATTTGAAGACAATCCGATCACAAATGAATCAAATTTTACTTGACTTGAAGCGAACATAATAAATAAACAAAGCGTAATAAAAAACGCAGGAAGTAACAAGACATAGACAAGGTATAAGACCTCTCTTAAGTCTGACCATCATAGACAAGACATCAAATGCCAGCACTAATACCATTTGGGACACTCGAAGCGTGCCGATATCCCCGCACTATCGTAAAGCTAGAATTGAGCCGAAGCTTACCGGGGCTTACCTATTTGCTCTAAAGACAAGGACGTATGGTGTACTGTTACACAATAGGTGACATATATGTTACAAAATTATAATTAATTATATGACTGCAAACAGCATGTATAATGAAGACTAAGTAGGACAGAGCCATAAGCATTATCTGCATTAACTTGGTGTGTCAGCTAGATGTTCATGTATTCCTAACGTTTAGATAAATGAAACATTGTAAATATTGTGTTACTCCCTGTGCCTGGGTAGTTTTCAACCAACTTTTTTTATTAACTTTGTATTTTTTCCTGAAGGTATTGAAGACTAAAATTTAATGAAACAATTGATCCTTCCACACTTAACACTTCCATACACCACACGCTTATTAAATTTGTCTTAGCTTTAAATTCTTTTGTCTTTATCATAATCACATTTTGCTGTGACAGTTTCGTAACTATTGTTAATAAGAGGTCTACTCTCATGCAACCAGTAAAAACAACGCTATTTTTAAAAATAATGCTGATAATTGTTAAACAAGCTAAGAATGTAGAGAGGCAATATTTATTTTCCGAGCCAACGCACAGTGCACTGCATCCCCTTTATCTAGCCTTGCAGCTAGGACGGAAAACGTCTGTCTGTTCGCATTTTCTTTTACTTATTTCTGGACAGAGGTCAGACAATAGGCTTCTTTAAGCGATCTTAACTCTTGCCAAGCCCTGCTCTACAAAGAGATGACCGAGGTCGAGTCAACGATTTTTCTTGTCTGTATTGCTGCCTTTGCAGTCTGCTAGTTTCATATTTTTCTTTATTTTTCGAAAATGTATACTCGGGTGAGTCATTTGAAATACGACGCTTATGAATTCGAACCAATAAAGTGTCATTATAGTCAAACTTAACGACCTTGTCAATAAAGTGTGAGCTTATTTTTAGAATGCTTTAAGTTACATAAAACAAATCGCTTGAGACAATTACGAATGTATACTTTAATGCAATGGTGTGAGTGAAGTTTCCAATCCGCACTGAATTCACGTGGAAACTATAGCCCAAGCCCTCTCGTTCAAAGAGACCTCTGACCAACAACGTATATAGCTACATAGTAGAAACATTAAGCTGTTAGAAGCCTTACACGCATACATACATATTTTTTCTAATTGTGATCATCTATAAATAGTAAGTAAAGTAACACGTCGTAAATATCTTACGCACATTTCTCGGTTGCTTTAGTTTCACTGCCAATTACGGCGGCGGCGGGGTTAATGTGATAAGTGACGCGCTAACAAGCTCCATGTGGTAGAATTACTTGGCCTTTTGCATTGGAAGGGTTAAAAAGATTTTGATATATGGTTGGGGATACATTTTTCTCGCCCCTAATTTCAATTAGGCAAAGACTTGGTAACGTAACAGTTTGCGTCCTGATACAACTATGAAGTTTAAATTTTTGAAAGAGAACATAGCGACACGACCTAAGAAAAAGTGTGTATCTGCCTGATACTTAGTTATGCGACTATTGCATGTTTGTAGTCTACGGTATCGACTTTATCATTTTACATTAAGAAAAACAAGAAAAAAGTGGTCCGAACCTATTTTTTCCCAAACGTAGAACTAACTATTTACATTCATTGCTAAAAAAACTCCAGAGCAAAACTTAATATGTGCCTCTTATTCAATGTTGAACTGTTACGAAATCGACTTCGGTCTTTTTAAGTATTTGTCTAAGATTAAAAGGTTACTGTAGTTCCTTTCACCAGACCTATCATTTACTGTGAACTATCCATTGTTTTTCTTTTTTATTGGCTTCGTCATTAGATGCGACGGTAATGTTTTGGGAATATTCCTAAAGAAGTCTACAAAAGAATCTTATCGTGATCTTGATACTTAAAAGAACATCCGTGCGAAATTTCAAATCTCTCTAGACTATACAATTTCGATTTTGGGATTTAGGTTGGTATATGCGTAATATCGGTCCCGTAGGAAAATTGGAATAAAACGTAACCTATGTGTTAAATCTATTCCAAAGATCGGGCTAGCTAAATTTCATCCAAATCCGTCCAACCGTTTTATTGTGATACAATAACAAACATGCAGACACACTCTTATTTACAAAATTAGTAGTATATTGTAGGTAAATACCCCTCTTTGACTCATCTCCAAACTATACGTCTCACTGTTAGGCAAAGGCCTCCTCTCATACTGAGAGGGCTTGGGTTATGATTCCCACGCCGGCCCAGAGCGGTTGGCAACTTCACACACGCCATAACTAGAATTACCTCGGAGATGTATACAGGTTTCTCATTGTCTACTCCACGGAAATGTCTCCACATACAGTATTCAAAGTAGCGGTGCACCAAAAACCATTTCAGGCACATTTTTACAACACTCCCGCTCCCTACACAACCATTATACGGCGATACCGGGCTATCTGTATAAAAAATTAACTCCTACCGTAGTGCATTTGCAATTCAAGATTCCAGATAGTGCAATTCTGTTGTGACAAAAACTCTTGGCAGTTCTTAGGAAACAAACCTTTGAAAGAAGTTCGTTTATAGTTTGCGTCGTAGCTTCGTTCCTGTAACGTAACGCGTTAGCCTGTGGGAATTTTGAATATCCGTTCTTATTCCTTGTCTATGTTGGGCGTGTTCAGATCTGTGTTAGGCGTTTATAATATTAGACACGTGAACGCGCTCAACAAGTTGATTATTAGCAAAAACATCAATAACGGCACTTATGTCCTTTACGAATCGCATTCTGCCGTAAACGCTAGAAACTCACAAACAAGTTGCGCAAGAGTGGTACATCGTCTACGAATACTGAACAGAGATGGGGGAAACAATAAAACGTTTCACAAATTCAATCAACAGGAAAACGCCTGAAAAACATAAAATAAAGGTTCTTTGCGAGAAAATGAACGTTTTGATCGGTTGTGTGTGTCAAAACAATCTCCGTGTTATTAGGATCTAATATTGTGGGCACCCCTGGGACGGCCAAGGGAGTAAGATTAAAAAGAAATGCTTTGGCCAGCGATTATTTTCCTAGTTAAGATGATTCTTAGAATTTACTACTCGTATACGTACTTTAATTTGAGCTAATAATTTACCATTTTGCCAAGCTTAGGCACTCGTCTCATATTAAACTATCATTATCATGTTGAACATATTTTTTTGTGGTAAATCGTTTTCTCCCACAAATAAATAAAGGTTGGATTTCACGTTAAACGTATTATTAAAACCCAGTCGCTTAAAGTATGTGAGAACTGAATCATAATTGCCATTGTCCATCTTTCTGAACGTTCTAAGGGTGCTCTAATTGCGCTTTCTGTAAAGCCTCATCCAGTAAGATAATAGTTAAGCTGAAGTATTCCTCCCCACCATTTCCCTGTCAATTTGTACCGTCCAATAGAAAAGGCGGCCGCTGCCCACGGGATTAAACTCCTTATTGATTATTGGACCCTTTTTTATTGTGCGGGCCCTAAGTAACCAGCTTAAAGCGGAAGTAAATATTTGTCTTCTTGACCAAGCTTCATAATGTCTGCTAACTTTCAATGTTAACGATGATCAAATGATCTTTATCCCACTTATTTTTTCCTTAAACACTTATTAGGGACCATGAGAGGCAAACGAGTGAGGACTGGTTGGGTAGGCTTGTCCAATGCTACTAAACTAATATTAAAATGCGGAAATTATATTTTTTTAGTGACTTTTAGGATATTTAGTATAGAGATTGGACGTAAAACATGGATCTACATATTTAGAATACTTTAATCCCGGAAAATTGCATAGTTTAACTTCATCGATCGCGTTCGGTTTCGAAGAAATACAAATGAGGATATTCGATTTACTACATTCCAAACAAAACGGCAATTCCTCAACGATTATTCCGGGACTATTCGCTTCAATAAATTGTCTCATCACTAAAGTTATTCTTTATTTCAAAGCCTGCTCTTGCAATTAACGATTTATTTTTGGTAAGCACGTATCTGCCATACGTCTCAGTGTGCGTGAGAGCGCAAAGAAAAATAAAAAAAAATGTCGCTCAAAAATGGCTTCGTAAGCCACGCACACATTGACACGTATGCGCGATACGCGTTTACCACAAAAAAAGCTCTCTCGCCATCGTAAATTGCAAGAGCTGTACCTACTTATAATGCTATCGAGAGAAACAACAATAGAGAGATTGTTCTCAAGTAAACCAAAGTAAAGAAACGGTATCACAGATATCTGTTAGATTTTAACATTGAAGATATTCCGTCTTCCTTTTACTTAAGCCACGCTGCCTCACATCCCTCAATCCTCCTATACATGATTTATCCAGTACACGTTATTGATACTACAGACCTACTTCCTTTGATGTCCACTTGATGGCAAGGAAACATCAATACCGGTTTGAATGAGGTCTCCCCTATGCATTCAGTACAACGCGACATGCCACGTTTTGTTTACAAATTAGGACGTATTTTCTGAACACTTGGTGTAGTCATGTAAGTTTTAGGAACATATTCGATTTAAAAAGTCAAATTTTATGAGATTGTTTGGTACCTCATGTGCTCACTAGGCGGCGCTGTCAGTTTTCCCATACTATTTAATTGAGACGTTTTTACCCCTTTGCGTTTGGACAATTTTTGTGCTAATAAAACAGATATAAATAATCCCTGCTAATCCTACACTAATATGAAAGTTACTCTGTCTGTATGTCTGTCTGTTACCTTTTCACACTTAAACCACTGGACCGATTTAGTTGAAATTTGGTACACAGATAGTTTGAGTCGCGGGGAAGGACATAGGATAGTTTTATCTTGGAAAAGTGTATAGTTCCCACGGTATAGCGATTCTGCGCAGACGGAGTCGCGGGGAACAGCTACTTATGTATACTTTTGAGGTACATCGGAACATTGAATTTGGGTGATTTAAGAAAAAGTTGATAATGCCTCAATTTTGTACAAACATGAACTTGCAAAATATGCTTGTTTACTTCCATAGTTATTGAAATAACTCAACACTTAAGGTTCTAATTCGTAATAAGAGTCGACTTGAGGCTCTACCGTTCTCTCGGTAATACAGGAAAACCTACCTACCTACCTACCTGTAGTTAACTAGCTTGTACTTCGGCTTGCATGTTTAGTATGCAGCATACCGAAATGACTTTGTGTTTTTCATAAGCGCAGTTTGGTCAACAAAATTCAATTATCTAGCAGCAAGTTAGGTCAAACGAAATATAGTTTCACGCGGTATCCGGTTAGCGTTGCCGTGTTGCAATATTGTTAGTGGCCTTTGCAAAACACGGGACAGTTTCAGCCACAATGTTGGTGTATAAAGAGGTATGAATACTAAACACGTCCGTAATAATTTAGATTCTATAAAAACATATTCAATGAACCCGTAAATGATCTACAAACCCTAAATAAAAATAGAACAATCTCGGGTGGCCAAAAGTCAAAAATAAAATCTACCACATAAACAAAAACATGTCTAAAATTTAACAACCTACCCATAGATAACCTCATGTTAAGATAGTACACTCACAAAGTTAACGCTTCCGCGCGTGAGACATTATAGCCGTTGTGTACACAAAAAACCTAATGAAGAGCGCATAAAATTCAGCAATAAGCGGGCTCCAGGCATTTTATCAAATTACGCTCGCTTGGCGGCTGGCCAGCGTACAGTCGTGTGCGTGACGCTTACACAGCTACCGTACCTGCGACTAGGTGTTATTATGGACGTTAAGCTTTTGTTTTTTACTGCGATAAAGTAACTGGCCGCTTTATCTGTTTAATGCCTTTTAAGGGCATAATGCTGCAATCTGTACTATAGGTCCTCATATGGAATGGGAAGATTTCTATGAAAAAAAAAAGAAGTCTTCATTTATAACATGCAAAAGGTTACAATTAGTTCAGCAGCCTCCGCACTAGACTCAGGGCCTGTGTCGCGGAGACTAGAGTAGAGACAGTAATTGAATAGAGATATTGGAATTATCAGGCTTAAATTTTAGGCGATATAAAAATCTTTAGTATTGAATAGTGCGTCCGCCTAAACTCTAAAAAACCCATACACTTACCAGTTCTTTAAATTTAAGCACGTCTTAACCCAGCGTTAGGATTTAACTTGGAAGTCGATAGTTAATTAAAGATCTAACAAGTACGCTTTTAAATGTACTAAAATATGTAAAATAGCAATTTAGTTTCATACTACAGTTTGTTTATTGAAAAAAATACTCATTGCGTACATATTTAATCTACTCAACTATGGAGGACTATTTGTGTACAAACTAAACCAAGCTTTAGCTCCCAGTGACACTTAATTGAACTGTGAAACAGTTTAGTCGGCGACAGTACGGTCTAGTTCGCGACAAACTAATGCAAGCTATTACACCGTTTGTTTCACTCGGTTTTAGCTACGGCTAACTGTAAACAATGGCTGAACGGTGCAACAATGAAAATTCACAGAGACTTTAGTCGCTAATAACGCTGTATGAATTTAATGCTGTGAAAAACTCTGGAGTTGATCTCTTATAACCGATTTTTTTTTGGGATTTTAAAAATTGAGTGCTGAAGCTGATATAAGCTGTTGATATCGAATTTTATTTTTGTAACTGCTGTCTGACACTTTTTAGAGCTTTTTTAGACCCTGTTGCCAAGAAGGTTGTGTTATGGCTTTATATTTTTTTCTTCTACTCTATTCATGTTCGTAAAACTACATCTAATTCCGAAACCCATTCGAATTTGTCACTAACACTGTATTACCTTGCACTAGATGTTGTGAGTTTTTCCTATCCTACTAATATTATAAACGCGAAAGTTTGTAAGTATGGATGGATGGATGGATGGATGTTTGTTACTCTTTCACGCCAGAACGGCTGGACTGATCTGGATGAAATTTGGAACATAGATAAATTACACCTATAGTCTGGAATAACACATAGGCTACCTACTTTTTATTCCGGAAAATTGCGTAATTCCTGCGGAATAGCGAGAAACGAATTCTATGCAGACTAAGTTGCGGGCAACAGCTAGTTATATATAGATATAGTATCTAAGAATTTGGAGTTAAATTTGTTTTTTTTTTTGCAAATAACGAATGCGTGTTATTTCACTGTAAGAATAGATAAGGTTCGTCACTTTTGAACCTTAATTTAAAACAAATGGAGTCGAATAGTGACGAAACTTTTCTTACTCCGACTATACACCTCTAGGAGCCAATCGGAGTGCAGCAAGTGCCGCAGTGGTTTGGTGAAATTTTTGCGAGCTAAGCCGAAAGTTCTGTTTAAATGTAATGCAAACACACTGAACAAATGCATTGTAGGGTATAACCATTGTTTACTTTAGTTTGGGCCGAAGTGAGTTATTGCAGTACAACGCTAGAACTAGTTAGGCTATTGTGCGCCATAATTAAGCAATTATCCAACGCTTTTGCTTTGTAATAAGTTTATTTTACCCAGAACCGGTATACTCGAACCCGAGCTTATTAAGAGTCTACCTTTTGCCCGTGACTTGGTCGACGTAGAATTAAAATTTGCGGTGAAATTTTCTTCTGCTGCTCTCTCATGTCGAAAACATAGGTATACACAAAAACTGGGCAACTGTGAGTCGTGTTTTAACTTGAAGGGTTTCTTAGCACCTAAACTATATAAACGCGTTTCTTGTATGGAAACCTACTTCAATTATTATTTATTATAATGTTTATATTAAAGTTATTTGAATTACGTGTTCAACGTGAATATTGAAATTTCGTTTTAATATTAACAATAATTGATTATGTATTTAGTTTCTGTCTTCTTCTTAAAATTAAGAGCCAGGCTCTTGTCGGTGAAGCAATTTCCATGTGTTCCTTACCAAGGCCCTTTCTTTGAGTCTTTAGTTACTGTATTCGTTATGAAATGACCCATAATCTGTTTATGGTAAATGATTTTTAAATTATATTACATGCAGCTACTGAAAATTTATCTGTATGTACATATGTCCCGCTGATATAGCACGCTTGGTAGTATAGAACAGGATAGGATAAGATAACTACTCTGGTTTTCTGGCTTCAAGTTTTTTACTTCCGTAATTTAAATAAAAGTTAGTTTAGGAATGATTACATGCTTCACTAAACATTAATCGACTCACGCAACTATATTAAATCGACTTAGTGTTTCAATAAGGATCCATTATCGGAGACAAAGATAGACCCCGTGATACTCCTTGCTCTGTCGCTGGCTAAGAAGGCGATCAAGTCAGCGATCTCCTCCGACTCGCCCACTCTGCCCAATACGGTCGTTTCCTTTGCTTGATCCCACATTTCATCACCTGGACCGGGTGGAGCTATACCAGAATTTACAGCAATGTCAGTCTTCACTGGCCCAGGATTGACGCTGTTCACTCTAACCCCAGAAGCCGCTAGCTCCAGTGCGGCGCAACGCGTGAAATGATCCAAACCAATTTTCGAAACACAGTATGACATGAAGCTGACACCTAGAGCACGGTGTGCTGCTATACTTGAAACGTTTACAATATTTCCCTTTGTCTCCGCAAGATGGGGTGCAGCGAGATTAGTTAGTTGGACAACTGACCGCAGATTGGTATTCATTACTACATCAAATGTTTGTAAAATATTAGGATCTATAATTGGTGCATATTTAACTATACCGGCATTATTTACCAGCACGTCAATTTTTCCAAACTGGTCGAGTGTTTTCTTGACAATAGTCTTCACTTCTTCTTCGTTGGCCATGTCAGCTCTGACGATGAGCGGCGTAGAGCCATGCGCTGCGCACTGCTGGGCGACGTTGTTGAGTTTGGTCTCGTTGCGACCCACCATGGTGACGCGAGCTCCTTCTTTAGCAAACAGTACTGCGGTGGCTGCGCCGATGCCGGAACTGGCACCCGTCACTATCACCACCTTTCCAGAAAAACTCATTTTTAACGAAACGTGTCTACGTGATTCAACTAATGAAGTCATGTGAAATCGGCTCTGCTTATATAGCTGAGCATTAGGGTTCAAACCAGCAGCTGTGTCAACTCGTTCGTAAAATACTATAATGAAAATATAATGAAAAGGGGAAAATAAACAGGTTTCCGCCTGTACTACTTGCGGGGATAATTTTTTTACCGCTTCGAAATAATAAGCTTAACCATAAATAGGTAGACGGCATAGGTATATTTTTAAACTGCAATAGGAGGAAAACAAAATCGCACACAAAAAAAAATACGTACTATACTCGGGTGCAAAGAAACCGGGTCACTTTTCATACAACTTTCTATGGGAAACGGCCCGGTTTTCTTTACACCCGAGTAATAATTAAGAGAGCTCGCTTAATTTTTATATTTTTATTTATGTACTGAACTTATTTTTTTATCGTTATTCTCCCACAATTGCTTAATCATCCAAGTAACTAATCTATTTGTATAAATCGTGTTATTGGATACGTCATAATGTTGTGTAATTTTCATAATCACCGAAGTAGATAAATATTTGTTCTAAAATGCCAAGTCATACTAAATTGACTATATAAAGCAATGCCTTAAATAAAACTGTCTGTGCGTTATAATATCGGTCTGATTGCGTTAAGTTATCATGACTAATTGATAAACATAGGTTACTAAATCGTTTGTTATCGTTATACACGTTTAATGCTCACCTGTTCAAGGTCTTTGTTAAACCTAAATTTATCTCATTAGAAGTTGGATCTCTAAAAATCCCTACTTAGTGGTTTTTTATTTTCGCCCATTCCCTCGATGGGCTTTCACCATCTGCCCGGGAAGAGAAGCAACTGATACTTTCTATGTTTTTTCTTTGCTCCTAGACACCGCATGGTAGTAAAAAAGTATTTGTTTAAGGTTATAGATAGTTGTATCAGTGTGCTTCTCTGCTCTTATAAAACAGTCAAATTTCTTTTATGTCAAGTTTATATTTTTCCAAATCATGGAGGAAAATGTGATTATGACAGTTCCTTTTTTTGACTATCGATTTTTTTGGATGGTTGTAGTAAATTAGTACCTATATGTATTTTTTAATAATAAAATACGTGTATTCAGGAATTTGTTTAAACTGCACTTTAACCTTGCACCTTTTAAAAGTTGTGACAAAAAAAAAGATGAAAAAAAGTACTTAACTACAAATAACTACGAGTATAAATAGCATATCTACGAGTATACCCTTTTAGCACTTTCATTCATACTCCACTCACGGCAAACTGACTGACAGTATTTTTCCGTCTAATTTAATTCATGTGCCAATATCAAAAAGCGACAAAAGCCGCCGGCGAAGTGGCGGCGACAATCAGAAATGGGAAAACGGAATCAATCAAGCTGAAACCGGAATAAAAATAAACGCGTTCTGTGTTTGAGAACCGTGATTTGGGACTACGTAGGGTACGTAGGGGTAGGAGAAGAGCGAGCAGTATTTTACTTGTATTCTGACATTGTGAAGATTCGATCATTTGTCTCATAATTTTCACAGTCTGTTGCCCAACACTCTCGAAACAAAACTACCGAGATTCAAACATTGTGAAATTAGTATTAAAATTGACAGTATTCGACATTATCACAGTATTGACAACTGTTCGACATCTTCTTCTCTTCTCTTCTTCAACCTTTTTCTACCCAATGCTGAGTAAAGGTCTCTTCCATAGCCCTCCAATTGCTGTCGTCAAGAGTTTTCCGCGTCCAGTCCCTTCCCACTATTTGAATGAGGTCATCGGCTCATCTTCTTCGCACCCTCTGTCCCTCCGGTTCTCCGACCGCTGCTGTAGCCAGAGCCGCAAGGACTGCTGGGGCTTTGGTTTAGCGAACTTTTCCATGGAAGGTTCATAGTCTTGAAACATGACATGTTTCGGACTAATTCATAGTCCTTCTGCCTGGAACGTGTGCCACGACGGCAGCGACACGAGCCCAAGTCACCAACGCACTGCTCGCGCGGACACTCGGCACAACTGACAGCGGCTTACAACTACCCTCGTTTTCATCGCCATTATTATTACTGTCAATATGTGAGCACACTACACTGATGAAACCATTCTATAAAAGCTCAATCACTGTAGCTGTTGACGGCACGCGATTTTTTTAAAGTATGACACCCTTATTCTCCCCGCCGCGAGATGGCGCTATTATTATGATCGCTGCAATATGAAAATTAAAATGACGAAGTGCTAACCTAGTGGCCCGACTGCGCCGAAGGAGTGGGCGTTAATTCGCGTGAAAACAAGCGCGTAATTGATTAACGAGCGGCGCCGGCGATCGACCTTGCAACCCATTCGTTTGTTCGACGTTTTTATTTTTTCTAGGCTAATTAGCACGTTCGAACACAAATGGGAAAGCAGACAGTTTTTGAAACGGGTCCCAAAGAACCAATGCCGCGTTAGATACGTGTACCTGATCTGGGGCCCGATTTTTGAAAGCACATGTGTGAAAATGCCACTCGAAAGTGGTGAAAAATTGTGCTGAATTTTGAATACGAGTAGCATAGAAGATACTTAAGGCTCTCATTAATCTTGTGACCTAGTCAAAAATTTCATTAGAGCTGTAGTTTTGAAGATATAAACAGATTTATACCACTTTCGAGTGGTACTTTCGAATGATGTGCTTTCAAAAATCGGGCCCCTGGGCTGGAATTAGAAATTAGACCGGTAAACGACGATTAAAAATATAAATTCTGTGATGGCTTAACTCTGGTCGCTAGACATTTTTAACCGGTGAAGGGGTCGTGTTTTCAATAACATTAAATTTAAAAATTAAAAAAACCCTGGCTTTAATCTAGTAATGATAACGTAAATAAAAAAAAAATATGGCAAATTGCCCTAACATAGCTAAGAACCACTGCAAGGAAACTAGCTTTCTCATGTAAAAAACCGCATCGAAATCAGTCTATCTGTTTCAGAGCTACGATGTCGCAGACAGACAGACGCGCAAACATCGACGTCAATCTTATAAAGCCCCTCCTTTTGCGTCGGGAGTTCGCTGTACTGTAGTATTTAAAAATATTACATACAGTACAGCGACACCTATCGATCAATAAATTAAACAGCATTCAAAGTAAATGTGTATTTATCTACCAAACACATAAAATGTAAGCACCAAAGTTAAACAGCTGTACTCTTAACCACGTTCCCCACTCATGATACTTAATTGGCGCTAAACTTTGAGTGCAGTTGCAACTAAATCTCACCAATACATAATCGTTGGTTAACTTTGAGCAATAGCGACACGAAGCTCTTATGGCAGGAGATACGTTTAGCTAATCACTGTATTGCACCTTTTCCGACATTTCTCTAGTGGGCAACGTCGTATGGGCATAATCACTTAATAGTGAAAGTATTTTTTTCAATCAGAAGAGAGAACGAAATTATTTTATACATACATACATACATACATAAATCACGTCTTTATCCCTTACGGGGTAGACAGAGCCTAAGGTAACAAGACCTTAAGGCCACGTTTAGCATAGTTGTAGGCGTATAAGTGGAAAGGGGAATCAAAATAGTGATGGGTTGCTAGCCGCATCGCCTATAAAATGATTCCTAAAATTTGTACCCATGGGCTTTTACCATCTGCACGGGAAGAGAAGCAACTGAAACATTCTATGTTTTTTCTTTGCTCCCAGACCAGCATGGAAGAAACTATTTTTAATTGAGATTATTTTATGTAACGTGAAACATTGTAACGCTCCTACAAACACGTACAAAAACAAAACGGTCACGGCATGACCAAATTGGTCATGTATACTAGAGGGTGTAGAGGTAAACTACTCCTTTCATAAGTGCTTTGTGAATAAGCGACCATCAAACCGATTCGGGAGCGCTCGCTACGAACCGGCGATGGCGGTGTTGTTTGAATGTTCGGTTGATAAGCTTATTACCGCCGCAAATGTCCACGAAATTAATTAGTCCCGACCGAATGGTCCATTTGGCGGTGGCGTGGTCGACAGGCGAACGCGGTGCATAGAATATACAAGTACCTAGTATAGTCCAAGATCCCGCCTAAAAGCGAACTTCGCCGGTATGATAACCGGATAAAAATATTGTGTTATAATTTTTTATTTTAATTTTTTTTAATTATAACAATTGAAAAATACCGTATTTTGTTTTAATTACTTGCTTTGCAAACTTGCTTTCATCTGTGAATTTTTTTATCGCTATTCCGCAGGAACTATGCAATTTAAAAAAAAGTATCCATAAAGGTAATTTCGATAATAAAACTGTATCTGTGAGAAGGTATTTGTTCACTCTTAAACCTCGTTTCAGAGGTCTAAGGTAACTCACAGACAACCAGATAGAGATGAAACAGCTGGGTTGCCAACTTTTCCTGGTTCTCAAGAACAGGACAAACTTTTAAACGGGAACGTTTATAGCTACAAATGAGCAATTAGCTATTTAAGCCCAGAGTAGTTTAAAAAATAAACAAATTAATATTGTTACTTTCCTTAAGTCTTCTATTTGCGCCATAGTCCAAGATATGAACTCGTAATGGTCGCTGCGCAGGTAAAATTTGTGAGCTACCGCTATTTGGCTTTTAAATCAATGTGTTGTTGATAAAAAGGTGCTTTGCTTAGTGGTTATTGGCGCGAGACACGGAAGCCAGGTTCTGTATTGGGGGGCCTGTATTGAAAAAGAAGTTCACTTTCAACAAATAAGTATGTTACTTTGTTATAGTATAGGCTGGCTATTATAAGCTACTTTGGTTCTAATTTCGTGAAAAATTACGAATTTTCACAAAACTCCTAGACCTAGAGTGCATATTTATATTCTCTTTACTTATTATATATTTTAAAAAATCTTACGAATCATGTTACAGGCGATGCGGCTGGAAACCCATCACTATTTTGATAGCGTTTAGGTCTTGTTACCTTAGGCTCTGTCTACCCCGTAAGGGATAAAGACGTGATTTATCTATGTATGTAAATATTAAAAATAAAAATGAAGGGGCTGTAACAACTGCGAACTTTTATTACCTTATAAAAATTCCCAGTATTTACAACCGATTTATTTTATAATACAAGGGGTTTACAGCTCTTTAAACAATCGCACACAGACACGCTCGTAAAATATAGTTACATGCAGCTCTATCCTAGGAGTGTTCACACATGCACATAATAAAGAACGCGATAAGCTGCTAATGGCTGGCAGTGCGCATCTTTGTTTACTGCCCTGATAGCAATATCTTTGCACGACGTGTGTTAATGTGTACGAGGCTTTACGGCGAATTAAGCTTGGATAGTGGAGAAATGCTCTAATAAGTTCGACATAGGCACGTTTAACAATTGGAGTTAGCAAACCGATCTTTTCTAAAGTTATCTTCAATATTTTTTATCGATTCCTTGATACGCGACCTTCGGTTCGGCGATTTCGCTTGTCAAGACAAGTCCGCTTTCAAAAATGAAGTCCGAAAGAATACCATTTTTCCGATCACCCATTGGAATTGCGATTTGACTTGCACATACTCGTACATGGCAACTTATAGAAGTTTGTAATAAAATAGCTCACACCAAGGTACTTTTCGTAGTTTGCATAAATAACAAGATATTTTCAGCGATATTGTTGGGGCTGTAACAAAAACATAATATAACGGTTATAGTGGTTTGGCATGGCTACCGTGAGCGCAAGCAGTTCCAACATTTCGCACTTACATAATATTAAAGACAACGCAATATCGGGCAAAAGCCTTCAGCAAACGAAGGCGTAAACCAGCCAGGTGCGCATCGGGCCATCCACAAGGGTCCCGTACAAAATATGTGGCAAAAGTTCGTCATGCTCGTGGTCTTTAGGTCTTGTTGCCTTAAGCTCTGTCTACCCCGTAAGGGATAAAGACGTGATTTATGTATGTTCAACATGAAAACAGGTACCTACTTACTAACTAATCTACGGAGCTGTACCTATAGTTTTCCCTTAAAATTCGTTATGTACCTACTACTGAACGCTGACGTGAATTTTTCACGTATTTTCAACTATTTAGTTGGTGGAGAGTAGATAATTCAGTCCAACAAAAATTTGTACTTCAAGCTTAATTTTTATTAATTAATGGTATTCCAAATCGATGCCAATCCATGGTTTTCGCAAATTTGCCATAATTTTTAACACCCGACGCAAAAAGAAGGGCGTTATAAGTCTGACGTCGATGTCTGTGTGTGGATGTGTCTGTGGCATCATAGCTCTCAAACCGATGGGCCGATTTCGATGCGGTTTTTTCAGCCATGTTTGGTAAAAATCGGTCCAGCAGTTTGAAGAATATTCCAAGGTGATGTAAGGTACTGTTAGCAAAAAAAAAAAGATTTTTTTAAAATACGGATTGATTACTCGATTAATTCTTGGGGAGTTTCTTTAATTTACGCTTAGATTATTAAAACAGCTATCCAATGACACCCTACACAACTACTACACTGGGGTAGATAAAAAAACATCACCATTTTACTTAGGTACCTACCCTACAAAAGTTTATTCTGATCGTACCAGTCGTACCTATTCCTCAAAATTTCTATCGCAAAATGTAACTAGAACGCACTTTAAGAACGCCAAACTTCAACAGCACGTCTAGCACGAGAACGCACAAGAGTCGCGTCGCGCGCGAGATAGATTGCCTGTCCTTTTCTTACTGTACCAACAAGAAAGAGACGGGTAGTCCAACTCGCGCGCGACGCGACTTTCGTGCGCTCTCGTGCTAGCGGGGCAGAGCAAAGACAAAACCAAACCCCGTGACCCATTAACCACCATATTTATAACCCATTGGTCGGGGTGCGGTGATGCCGTGACTCCGAGACGTTTGTCCAATTAACGCAATAAATACTTACAGTATAGCCTCAAGTACCAAATAAGCATTACAATAATCGTATATTACCTGATACACAATATTTTTGAACGCGAATCCCCCGTTATAGTCGGATCGCGGTTGATGCAAGGATTCGTTTTCGATTCATTTTGTTCAATTTGTTATGTCAAACTGTAGTTGTGTCCGTGTGTGAGTGAGTGTGAGAGCACGAGGACGTGTGGCTGTGTGTGGATATGTGTGTGCTTGTATACATGTGTGCACAAGGCACAAGGCATCCTTTCAGAATAAGAAGGCACGCGGACTGTAGCAGCTTCGGGCCTAGATCGTATTACATTGTATTGTTTTACTTCACAAAAAAGTAATGGAAATTTCGCATAAGTACATTACGAAAACGTCACACTAGGGTAGCTACATATTTCAAAAAATAAGGCACTTTCATCAGTAAGCCGCAAGCAAAAGATTCTCAAGATAAATAACCATATTTTTAGTTTTGTAAATTAAAACAACAATGTAAGTGAATCAAACTACGGTACAATAAAACAGCGCTCCACTTTCATAGCGCATTGTATTTAAGAGAAAAGATCCGACCTGAAAAGAAGGTCACCTTTTCAAAACCTACTTCCTCCTATTGTGTTGCAAATCTCTTCGAATCACCATTCTTTCCAAAGTATTTTTGGATCAAAGGTTACAAACGATATTTATACTTAAAATGCTTATAATATCTTTTTATTCTCCTGATCGAACGCGTCACATCTTGACTTCTTCTTGGATACCGTTAGGGGGTTTAATTTCTACACACATACATACAAAAATCACGTCTTTATCCCTTACGGGGTAGACAGAGCCTAAGGTAACAAGACCCAAAGGCAACGTTTGGCATGATTGTGGGCGTATAGGTGGCAAGGGGAATCAAAATAGTGATGGGTTACTAGCCGCATCGCCTATAACATGATTCCTATTTTCATCTATTCCCTCGATGGGCTTTTACCATCTGCCCGGGAAGAGAAGCAACTGGTACATTCTATGTTTTTCCTTTGCTCCCAGACCAACAACAAAATTTGTCCCAAATGTCCCAATTCCATTCCTTTTTTTAACGGCTTCCGTGTTATTCTATCTGCATATGACAATGATCGAGCCCAAATAAATCTTTCAACATCACATAAAACAGTTCTAAAATACGCAACGCGAGATAGGCAGGTACAACATTGAAAACGGTGTCGTCCAATTTTCGTCGTCTATTTGTACCAGTATCTAATTATTTGCGAAAGATGTTCTTAACATAAACATTGTGATAATTGGTTAAGAGTGAATTCATTAAGAAAACGTCTGGAAGGCTTGGGAGGGCTTTGCTAACAGCTCGACGAGTTCGCCTTTGTACGAAAATCACGCCTTTACTTTGTACCCAAGTACTTAAGTTAACGTCAAGCTTGAGTCTTGAATGGATAACATCATTCACGGAACTAGGTTTCCTCGAAACTTGAAATTGTAAATGCAATTTTTAACTCCGCGTGAGGTTATGCGATTCGCTTCGTGATTTAGCTTTTATACAATGTTTGGACAAGATCTAAACTATTTGAAAGTGAATTTTATGAACAAAAATCATTTACCCTTCTACTCTGAATTAAATATGGACCTCCGTAACGAAACGCCTGATTCAATAAATTGAATAATTTTATTGCGTGGTTTATTGGTGGTGGTTTTACCGATTGATATCAAACACTAAATAATTCTTGTCAAGTACTCGTAGTAGGCTTATTACCTAACTCGCTCGCAATCGCCATCGTGTTCATTTTGACAGTACATGTATGGGCTGACAATTGGCATCGAAATCAGCTAGCTGTCACATTCATACAAGAATTGACAAAATGAACACGATGGCGATTGCGAGCGAGTTAGGTAATAAGCCTGCTGGGCCCCTTATTTCTCAAATAAACTAAACAAAATTACGCGCGGAGCAAAACAACACTCAACCACGAATTACACGGTGGCTCTTAGTTACATTAAAACAGTGGCGGACACGAAAACGCCATAACTATGCTTTATTTAAATTTATTGTTGAGCACTTTAATATAGCCGCTCTCGAGGGCCCGCGAACTTTGCCAGAGTTCACGGTTCACAGTTCAGAGAAACTAATAATGCGCGAGTCTGGGCGAGTTTTTCTTTTTCTGTGCAGTTTTCGCGGCATGTGGTGTAAATGGGTGATATCTCTGAGTTATTTCGGCAAACTAGGGATAAGATTGGTGATGTGTGATTTAATTGACGTTATTGCGGCAGTCTGCAATCAAAAATTCAGCCTTCCAGTTTCAACGGTTTGGGCTGGGCGTTGATGAATCTGTCAGTAGGTCAGGACTTTTTTAAATGAAAGATTTCTTTTAATATTTAAGAGTGAACGCTATTCTATTGTATTTTGTATAATAATAAATTTATGATAATGATGATGATTAATCAATTAGTGCTTATTTAAAATACTAAGTATCGTACAAAACATGTCGAACAATATTTGTATATTATTTTTATAGTTTCAATTCCATCAAATAAAAATTCTAATATTAGGCAAATTATCTCTTTTAAAGAAAAGGTCTTAAATAATACTGGAAAGTTCAAATATTATGCAGCATTGCATTTTAATACGTTCGTTTTCATTCTATCCAATCTCACAAAATGGTTATTATTATGCATCAACGTATTTTTGCGTTGAAATACCCAAGACGAAGTTAATACAATCTCGTGAAACTAATAATCCTTTGAATACAGAAAAATCCAGCAAGAATTTAATAAATGGAAAATTAAAAATGAAATCTCAAATTCGAATTGGCTCGCCGTTTCAAATATAAAGCAATTATTTTGTAGCGATCAAGTATGCCGTGGAGACTTGAAATATTAATGCCTATACTGAAACCCTACTTTTGTACCTCTTAGAATGAATAATTAAATACTGTGGCTTTTTGTTAGCATAATTACATTTCTTGTGGTTTCAGAATTTATTTGACTTAAATAGAATTCGATTACTTTATTACTTTACACTAAAATTTTAACTAGTTATAATTGCGAACGGCGCTAAAGATGTTGATATCATTTTTGATTGTTTTGTGGGAGCACTACAACACCCTAATAAAAACCGAATTGTATCACAAATATGCCTATTAAATATACCTATGACTTATGGAGGCGCCGCAGGTGCACGAATCTTTGATGGAATGTCACCTTCAGGCCCATTATTTGCCTTTTACTTGTACCCATGGTAAAAGATGGGTCCTATTCTAATACCGGCACGGCCATTCGCCGACGCAAAACAAATTGTGCCATCGACATTGAGAAAAGTCACGACAACGCTGGGTTTTGCTGACGTTCGACGCACTGGCGTTACGCATAATGTTCGGTACAACGGTGACATATGTCAATTACATTTACCCCGCTGTCCGCGGCGTGGTGTAAACAAAGACCCGGCTGGTACATAAACATTCGTGTTTGTTAATTCGGTACAATCGCAGACACAGAGGACAGTCAGATTTTGAATTTGTTATGCGACCTTTTGCTTGTGAAAGTGTTTTTATTATTTGCTTTTCTGCAAAATGATCGTGGCCTCGAGATTATTGTGGTGCCTACTAATTATCTATCATTGTTAATTTGTAATGCTTGAATGGCTTTTAGGTATTTGGCAGGAGTCCGACCTAACTTCAGGATATATATTTCTTTATTTTTATTTTGAAGTTTAATTGGTTTTTGTCCTGTTTATTCATTTTACGCTAAAATTACTTGCGAGCGGTAGGATATTATGCAAAGTCCGTCCGAATCACATACCAACCATCATCTTACTCGCTAATCTTGTCGCCGTACAGCAGTGCTTGTGCTGCTGTGTTCCGGTATGAAGAGCAAGACAACAGATGAAATTGCTCGCACATGAGGAAGGTATTCCATCTTAGCTCTATAAGCGGGTAACGCAACTGCGCCTTGCTATTACGGGTGTCTACAGGTTCTCTTCTTCTTCTTCCTTGTCGGTATCTCTCTTGACAGAGTGGTCGTGGTCATCACTTCAAGGATTGGTGGCAAGCTTCACAACACGCCGCCACTCTCCTCTGATGGCCGCCTTCCTCGTCTATAGGTTAGGTGCTGGTATTAATTTCATTAAAAAAAAACATTTGGCAATTGACCTTTGTTTATGTAAATAGTGTTGAAATTTCTAAATTTAGTGAGTAAAGTACTTTTCGGTGCGACTCTACCAAGCCTGACGCGCCGCTTGTCCCCGCTCGTTACGCGACAGACGCGCGTCAACGAATTGCCGCGATATACGACCAAACTTAATAACGGCCCAAGTTTTTAGCGCGTAAATCTTGAACACGTGTGTACGCGCCCTTACGCGGCTCGTGTGCGAACCGCTTAATGATTGTTCTAGTTTTCGATTGCTTTTATTTGTAAACAGGCTCTTTTGGTAGTTATGGTTATTAGGGACGCCTTGAGTAGTGGAAATTGGAATAGCTGGTAACGTGGTTCACTGTGTCAATAAATGTTAGCAGTATCTGTAACAAACTTATAACATGGCCTTATAATTTTTAACAAAAGAGTTTTTTCACGCGGCATACTAACAATCAACTCTACTTCTTCTTCTTCTTTTTCTAATATGGCCCCATCGATCAGTGCGATGATTTCGCCAAAGTCAAAGTAATAAATATAGTTTACTTCTTGATTTTTGTATTTATTTTTACGGTTAGTTATGTCGTACAGACATAATTCAAACCGATAACGCTTGGCGACAAAAAATCGCATAGTAATAAGGTCAAGTCACAGCTGGTAACAGATAAAAAAATTCGAAGGCTTACTTACCTGTTATGGGTGGTGTAGCGGTATAACACGCATCACGGAATGATGAGGATTGTGGTTCGATTACCGGCCAAGTTTTTAAGTTTCGGATTTTTCTATTCCAATTTTCAGCGTCGTTTAGGAAGTTCTAGTTTCGATGTGATTTTTATAAAAAAAAAATCAGGCGGTTTTACATCGAACTTCGTTTGCAATTTTGGGTACAATTTGTATATTTGAAGTTACATTTTTATGAAAATGAAGAAATAGGTAACAAAAAATGACAGCTCGTTTCTTCTCCACCTTAATAAATTCCCATCCAATAACTTTCCTTTCCACAATCGGTACACCTCGCCAAATTAGGCCCTTTACCGAACTTCGGGTCCTTCCCAACCCGCGTCACGTATTTTTCTCGGCGTGTACCAAACTTGTCAAAGTAGCAAGTTGGGGCGGCATAATTCTTGCAGAAGAACTTGGGACATGTTCACTTTGTCGGTGCCAGTATTTTATTGTTTATGTGACAATATCGGTGTTTCATTAGAGATGTTCAAGTGGCTAAGTGAACACAAATTGCGATCTTTTGCCCAATAAAATAAGTGCACTAGAGTCGAAAATATAAAAGCTTTGTTGTTACCATGTTCATTATAGACAATGCACATCAGAATATCCTTAGTTGAGTAATTTTTAAATTAATCTAAGAATTATTCCAATTGATTGCTTACTCGGCTTATAAGTACTACCGTTCCGCTTTGTCAATTGTTTTTGTGTCAGAATATAATGCATGTTTGTGTGATGATGATCCTTCCGACCGATTTCGGCCATGGCGACCACTTCGACTCCTAGTTAGTATGACATATAGCCGATCTTAGCGGTGAAACCTCGCGCACAATGAATGCACGTGAACACCCCGTTGAACTTTTGATGTTGAACGTTGATGTTTGTGTAGGGAATACAAAATTGAAACAGGTTCAACCCAATCATCTATTTCTACAAAACAGACTCTGATAGAATCAACTGGAACAACACCCAGCCTAAACCACTGTAACCAGTTTTTTTTCTGCCGCGTTAATAAAGTCGCGGGCTTACGTTTTTCTACATTAAAAACCAGTTCGAAACGTGCCGTTCGTCAATTACAAAGCGGCAATGCAGATCCGCTTCCAGGACACTCGAAGCCTTAGACAAAACAACGTTTAACTAATAATTAACTTTTGCAACTCGACAGTGAGTTGAAATCCAAAACTTGTTTAATTTGCGGCTCTGAAGAAGTGGCCTGGGTTCCGCTTAGTCACGTAATCGCTCTTAAAACTTACTGTGTGACAGTCAGGGACCCTCGCTGAGCCTATTCGGCTGAATGATCGTTCATTTTCCAAAATTTCACCTCAAATTGTTGTATCGTCTGTTTATTTAGCACCATAAAGACGTTTTGGGAAAACTAAACTATAATAACTCTACAATTCTCTCGCTAGCTTTTTGCCTCAATACTGACGCGACACGCAGTAACATGCTGTAAACAACTGTATTAGTTTATCATTTAACCCATTTTCTGTGATCACTCTTTAGCTTTTGCCATATGAACTAATAACAGAGCGTTTGCCGAGTACCCATTATATATCATTTATTTTCCGTACGCTTTATTGACTACTAATTTCCTACTAATATTATAAATGCGAAAGTTTGTGAGAATGCATGAATGTATGCATCTTTGTTACTCTTTCACGGCAGAACGGCAGAACAGATCTGGATGAAACTTGTGAACAAAGATAGATTTTATTCTGGAATAGGACAAAGCCAATTTTTTATCCCGGGACATTTCGGAGTTCTCATGAGATAGCACTAAACAAATTCTTGGCAGACGAATTCGTGAGCAACACTTAAAGTAGATAATCTTCAGGAACCCTACTTCCTGCGTTCATGTTAATTATTACTACGAAAACCTCCACAGCTTTTGTATGTGAAATTTAGACCAAAAGTGTACATTTTCTGAGTGTCAGTGATTTTTACTGCAGCTTTTGATAGCCATCAAAAACAGTTTGCATTCTGATTTCAATGTCTCCGTAAGTTGCGAAGTTCCCTTAATGATTCGTCCGTTGTCTAGCCGCTTACTAACTTTTTGCTGAACGCCCTTCGAGCACCATTGAAGCGTAATGAGGCACTTTGCTCCCCTGCTTGCTCAAATGTTTTGCCTTTTTCACTTTTAAATTCATTCGAATCTGCTGTTTTATTTTTGGCATTGCGTTTGATCAAAAATATTGTTTCGTTCAATTAGAGCTTACTTATCTACATGTTCAGTTAATGCTGTATTAACTTGGGTTTGCGGCATTTATATCGTAACTTATTTACGTTCTAGCGATTACGTTAGTTACATCGTCAATAATTTCAAAACTATATTCTACCCTGTACACTCAAACTCATCATTAATATCTTATTCGTCAATACTAGTTTGTCTAAGACTCGCAACTCAAATTAGTTGCACAAACTATCATTCCTCTTGCATACCTGATACAGCTGAGCTCAAGCAAGCGAAGTTACAAGGCAGATAAACTTCATTCCTGCTACTGAGTCTTGCAATGTAAATGTTAGAAACACATCTTAACGCAAAACAAGTTTTTATTGAAATACCGCAATCAACATAAATATTTACGTGCGTGCGATAGTACTTAAAAAGGCCTGCTTTGGTGTCTCACTCAGTCTTATGGGTTTGATACTTGAATCGGCCGATGGTACTCGAACCCCGAATGTTGTTGGAGCTCACGGACTATACATATTTGTTTAAGAGAAGAAACATTGTTGAGTTTAAAAAACGTTTCAGCACGGTCATCCCAAATTTTAATAAGCTAAATTGTACTTAGTGAATCACATTTTCAATCAATAACATTATCCCAAATCCATACCATTAACCCTTGCGAAGGTATCTGTGTAAACTAATAACATCCCAAACAAAACTATTTAGGTACCTACTTAACTTAGGGATTTATAAAGGTCTACCGGATTCGGGATTAAACACGTCGATTGACTTTCGTAGAACTTTTTAGCGGCCTTATAATATAATCAAAAACGGCCAATTCAACAGACGTGTTAATGTAAATTAATGAGTAAAAATTAATGGAGGCGACACTTTCTATTTATACAAAATATTCGACGTCATATATTTTAAAATGGCAACATATTCGTATGTTTTTTTCTAATTCCTCTTTCATTCGTTGGTCTACTGTCAACTACCGCACGATAACATTAACTTTGAGATTTGACAAACCCAACACTTCTGTAGGTAGGTACTTAGCTCTTTTTTCGCAACACAAACTTGAAAAATGTAGTCGATGTTTATGTTGACTTCAAAGTGTAAGCATGCACAGCAGAGCAGCTGCGCCGTGAGCCTTGTCAAACTAGCCCGCACCACCAGTAATCCAATTTGCAGTAAGTTTCCTACAAACTTTCCTCAACTCGCTAGACTTAGTGATTTAAATTTACAACTTACTCCATATCTCTACACTTGCGATTTTAATGATCGACCCAACTTTAAATCAGATTTTCCTTTAAACTCTTAATAGTTTGAGGGCATTTTAAGTTGGTTTTTAGCTAATAATTTACGAGTTTTCCTTGGAGGTGAGAAATTTGTTTAGTACCCACGTAGATTTGATATGAAATCTTAATCAAACATGATTCACAAATTGCATATATGATGATTATGTACATTTGAAGCTCCTTATTTGAGTCAACGAGCTGTATGATCTCCAACCACATCTAATAGTTACATATACGTATGTGACCGCAATGTCACCCGGCCAAACGAGCAGATTCCTCTTCTGGAACAATCTAGTCGAGTGCCGTTTTTATTTTACAGTTTATGAGGTCGTTTGCGGCGATTCCTCCCCTGGATTTACAGCCACTATCAATTCAACTGGCACGGTTAAACAGCCGACACTTAACTGTGTTCTATTGGACTTAATTTTGTGCAATTGCTTTAGAGCTCGTGTCAGCGGCTGAATAAAATTTTAATTGAATTTTACCCTTTTCTTTTGCGCATTTTAATTAAGTTTGCATTTCTTCGTGCTATTTACGACCAGAGTCTGTTTCGTTGCTCTTACCATAGAAGTTCCTTTGTAACCATCATCATTCGTATCATATATCCCTATATCATGAGACATAGGTAGCTGATACACTCCGTAATACTTTAAAATGCAAACAAAGATTATCTATATCTTTATCTTTGTGAGATTATCATATTTTGTGTATGATATCATGGCTTTGCGTCCAAACTCGATATGCTTGGCTACGTGCCGCGATTGCTATTTTTTACCACTACAACTACAGAACACATTCGCCGTTAGTAATGTGATAACATACTCATTATTTTTTGTGTATTGTAATTTTAAAGTAATTTTAATTAAATAGCCAAAATACGAGTACAGTATTATCTATCTCATTAATTACGTCTCACTATCATCATCGCTATTTATGCACTTGTAACTAATGACTTTTAACTACTAGTTCAAGAATTGTTTCATTTTAAACGGACATTATAGACTGTGAATAAAATTTTACCTCCAGCAAACAACTGAAAATGTGCACGAAAAATTCAAAACGATTCGAATCTTTATTTCGAATCCTGCATTGCAAGAGATAAATCGTCCCATCCCACGAAAAAGGTTATATGATAATAAACAACTAAATTGATTTTATTGTTTTGTTTTAATAAGCTATTCTCCAGCTTCAATTCTGTATATAAATTATATCTCAAATCCAAGTACTTTTTGAGATTTCAACCTTTAAAAAAGTTCCATGTGATATGAACCCGACGTATAAAGTTGTAAATATCGATAGAACTTTACACGCCGGACGCATCGTCGCTCGAGACGGCTTATAAACTTAGCACTCATTACAAGTTAAATTAATAATAGCATTAGAAATGGTCCAACAGAGGATAGTCATCATGATTCAGAAACACGTAAGTCCCTTTTTCTTCTATTTACAAAATAACGGTAAGTGTTTTATTATGTTTTTACTGTTTAAGTAATTCTTACCATTGATTCCCAAGTAAATGGTAGCATATTACCTTTTAGAACTTTTTTTATAGTAAATCGATATAAATCGGAAAAAATGTATTCGTAACGTATTATGATGTATGCAATACAAGTTTTATATAGATTTCACACTAAGAAAAAGTTTTAATAGGCACGATGTATATAGTTATGTACCGTTTATTGATGGAAACTAGATAGAATTTCAGAGTTGTAAAAACACTTGCAACCATTTACGCCGGAACAGACACGCGTTATCTAGTTCACTTGTGCATACGTCACCTTTTTCTAAGGAACGCATTTAAGTTAATACCATTTACGTCTCACATTTCATTTTCTATTTATTTTTATAGAATAAAAATAACACACATACATACATATACATCACGCCTTATTTCGTGCAGGATAAGCAGAGACAATAGAGCGCTTAACGCTGCTATTTTGACACTTCTCTAGCTTCATCACTCACCTCATACATCCTCGACGGTTCGGGTGATCCTAATAAAATAAATCTTCTAATATGTTGCCGATCTGGTCGGTGTACGTTTTTCGAGGACACCCTCGACCGGCTGACTTTCAGCACACTTCCCTCGTAAATTTGCTTACAAAACTTCGTTCCATTCATTCTCTCTTATACATAAAAAAAATATAATATTGTAGTAATATAGTGGAGTGGTGAATTTCTAGCTATATAACGGAGTAGCAAGGTAAATATTTTTTGTTCATTGAAATGGACCTCCGCAAAGTAACGCCTCATTCAATAAAATAAGTATATCAAAACTAGAAACTAGTACTTTTAGGGATAAGTTCGCCTTTGTGCATGTGTGCTGTCATCTTTTTCTTGTGTTTTATATACAATAAAGAGTTATACATACATACATACTAACAAGACGTACTTCGAGACCGAGTAGTGACGGAAGATCCAGTTAAGGCAAGTAGTACGATGCCCCAGTCATATCTTCTGCGAATGTAGATACATGGCTCAGTATGGAATCACTACCTATTGGCCTAAAGTGAGACGCGATGGAAAATTTAGGTAAAGAAAGTAGTGCCACCGTTTAATCCGTCACTTTTTCTGTAGGCACATCACCAATATTGGAACCATCGCCTTCAGAGGAACTGACGCTTATAGATGAGCCGCTATCTATAATGGAACCGTCGCCTTTTAATATAGAGGTTACTACCAGTTTCCACAATACTTCAATGCCATCCATCTCTACTAATGACGTGATAAATTGTTTAAATATACCCACACCCATGCCTTCACCTCTAAATAAGCATTCAGATAAGAAATGTAACGATTCATTTTGCGTGACACATGGGATATGGCAGAACACTGTTGATGAGGCTCCCAGCAAGCCCCGAGAATCAAGCAAACTCAAAAGAAATGTGTCAAATTGGTCTGATATTAAACGAAAAGAACTCAAAAATCAGGGTAAAGCTTTCATTAACAGGGCCGGCAACGTCGTTGAGCTAAAGGTACTGGGCCCGCTTTGCAATTGTCGCTACAAATGTTTCGAAAAATTATCACTAGCAAATAGACAGCTAATTTTTTCAAAGTTTTGGGCTACATCAAGTAAAGAAAAACAGTGTTTATTTGTGGTCAACAATTCCACGATACAGAAAAAACGCGTTGCCTTAATCAAGAAGGGCCTACAGGCAATTTACTATAACATATTTCTTACCGCTTGTATTGTCAGATAATGCCGGATCTACTGATAAAGGACGTAAAACCATGTTTTAAATACTATTGGAATGAGTGGTTAAATAATAAAAACTGGGACAAAAATATGATGGTAGAGCTATTATGGAGGAGAATCAAAGAGGTCGGCATCAAAAGCACAAGAGAATTATTGTTGACGAGATGATAACTAGTGTATGTGATCACGTGAAAGCTTTCGAACCTATTGAGTCACATTATCTCAGAGAAAAACTACAAAGCTGTATTTAGATGGGAGTCTTCGGACATCGTTTTTAATAAAGATCTCATACTTTAGCATTTTTTTATTTTTTTATTTCGTCATTGCCAATTATCACGTACCTTAGTCACTATCCAGATGCCTTAGAATATTAAGGTTTATCGCCGATACAAAAAAATGTCCTTCTCTAACCAGGCGTGTGCAAAAATGACGACAACTTTAATATCCCGCGATAAACACTAGCGCATAGTGGTCACATGTTGTTCAAAAAATGTAAAAATATCCGAGGAACAAAGTTCCATATGCCTATAGACCCCAATTCACAAAGTCAAATTTCGACATAAATAGTTCTATATTCTCATAATACCACATTTTTGGTTGTACGTTCCCACGTAAAAAATTACATATTACTTTAAGACCCAGAATTCCTTGAAAGCCTTAACATTTAAAATATATTGCTGCTGAAAAGTAATCCTCACTATTCGAGTAAGAACTATACTTAATATCATTGACTTACTTCTTTTACTTACAAAGTTATAATCAAAATTAAATAAGAGAAAATTCAAATGCTCCTAGTGAAAAGTACCAATTTTGCAGAAGTGACTTTATTCGTCGGATGGGACGAAATGTTCGCGCCGAGACAGAACGCGTAAGTTCTGTTTGGTTTGAGTCTGCCTCCCCTTTGATAATTTTCACCTGCCCCCTCGAATTTATGCCGGCTGAGATAGCATCTCTGCCGGAAGAATTTGGGGTTTGATTTAAAAGACATAGGTTTCTGGAAACGGCTGATGCAAACGCGCATGAAATAGCGCGTTAATTTTCATAGAGATAACATCGTCTACGTAACTCAGCAATAATACGGGTTTGACCAAACGTCAGTTGGTCAAAAATTGCATTTTTTTTACTATGTTGCAATATGTATTATAATGAATAACAAGGTATTGATTATAAAAAGTAAACACAAATCCCATGATATAGGTACGTAAGTCACGGGTTGACTGTAACTTATGTATAAAAGTCTAATTTTAACTTTTTTTATAGGACAAGGTAAGTAAAACTTATTCATCTCTTGCGAAATTTTGTCGTGTATCAGGATTTTTTTAAGGATTTCATTCTTACTATTATGAAGATGTTATTTTCACAATAAGTAGGTATTCCTCTTTAATCTCGAAAAACTCAATAACACTAATACTTTTATTTTAACTGGCAGTATCTAGTCAAGTCTCTATCTGCGACCCCCGAGAAATACAACGTTTTACTGCATCTTTTATTGTTAAAAGAGCTTGGTTTGCAGAGTTATTTTTTATAGAAACAAAAGACCAGTACCAATGCGGAAGACGAAAGATGCAACTCGTACTTTTCCTAGAGAACTAATCATTGGACCATTATGACGTACGACTGGAGAGGGCAAAGCACTCGTATTCACCCTCCCGATCACCTGGGAAAAAAACAGAGTTGGCAATCCTGCTGAGTCTCTTCCAGTTTCTGTACAACATAACCCCTGTACGGGGGCGAAGTGTCGCTTACAATATTACGATGTTAACCGCTTACGGCGATTTACATAATTCATTCCGTGCCCCCATCGGAACGTATGCTTTGATTTAATATCTTACCACAATTGGTCCCTTTGAGCAGGAAAGCTTGTTAATTACCTGTACCTATGTGTTTTAAGTGGTAGTAATTGTTAAAATTTGTAAAAAAAGTTCTGGCTGACTGGCAGCCTGAACCCTTGGACTACAGAAAGCTGAAATTTTGCAAAAAGGTTGCATTTAGAACGTAGACATGGAATAGAGACTTAAATTCCCACAGGATAGGAACTTTTCCAACGAGACTGAAGCCTCAAGTTGAAGTTTTAAGTTTGAATAACCACCGACTCCAAAAATAACATCATAGCCATCTTGCTAGAAAAGTTATATATCGATGTATTGAATATATTGTCAAAGTTGATTCAGTAGTGTCTAAAAGTCGATTATGGAACTATCGTGATGTGAAGCTTTAACCTAAAAGCGTCTAAATTGAGATTTATTTTTCCTTCAAGACAGCCAAAGAGGGTATTTTCTTAGAACAATGGCCACTTGCCGGAAAAAGTTAAATCTCCATTTAGTGTAAAACTCGATTTCAAATTGTCATGTATCAAACAAGACGGCCCGTTTTATATATTTGTTTACTTACTTGTTAAGTGTATAAATGACTGGGCTGGTCGTAACAAGAAAGACATCAAATAACCTCAAACCTGCAGTAGCACTTACAGCCGAGCAATATCCATCCAATGGCGTCACGCATAACAATGACGCAGTGACAAAACATACATTATTCATACAAAAGATAATCTCGACCCCTCAGGGGAACGGAAAAACGTAAGTCACTCGTTTGTATGAAACAGTGAGTCGTTTTTACGAGGAGAAGAACTGCGAAAAGATTAAAAGAACTATCTCTGTCACTTTTTCAAAAACACTGTTCAATTGATAAAATTAATGTCAATCAATGAACAAAAAAAAGTCAATCAAATATTCTGAGAAAGCACCCGAACTAATTTCAGTTAAAACTGGCTCAAAACTGGCGCTGAGTTTACTGAAGTAGAGTACCTACTCGTAGGTAAAAAAAAGTGAAACCCATGTTAAAATCTTATCAATCATATTTTAGACACTAATATGAATATAGATAACCAATAATTAAACTACCATATCACATCGTAAGGCGAAAGACTACGAATACCTATACACCTTCTATTTACATTGACAAGCAAAAATAATGGGTTTACTTTCCGTTAAAAGTAGTATGAAAAGTGACCCGTTATTTTTGCTCGTCAGTATAGTCAATCGCTCTCAAGAGTTCGACGCCGTTGCATGCATCATGATCACGGGGGTATTTTTTTGGCCGAAATATCGGGAACTCATCAAAGGTAGCGGCCTATACTTATATAGGTATATCCTGTAATAACCATCTCTAAGGATGATGTTTCAATGCCATGCCATTCTGTATTAAAATCTGAATGCAACCTTAAATCTATGAACAAAGTAACAAGGCGTGTCGACAACGTGTTAAAAATGCCGGAAAATCAAAGCTACCAAATCATAAAAGCAACTCGCGTGCTGTGTACATCGTAAATTTGGCGAAACTCATAAAAGGCGCCGTGTAAGGCAGTACAACGATTTCGCAGCTCATTCCAGCTACCCCCGTGTCCGCAGGTGACACTCTTTTATCGCCCCTTTGCTCCTAAACTGGCGTAATGCTGAGATTTCATAACAGTGTCATATATCATATTTGCCTTTTGTACGTGAACAAAATTGGTATTTTGTCTTCACGATGTGTTTAAGGCCTGATAAGTTTATTAAAATGTGTCTTGGCTTGAATTTACGTTTAGAACCAACAAAAATTCTATCGAGATTTAAGAAATAACCCATAAATCTGGTAGCTTATGTAACGAAGGCATGAAACTTCAAGCCGTTAACAAAACGTAAACAAGGTTTGAAAATCTTTTACAAAAGCAGGGCGTAAGGTTTATGTTAAGGTAAACATCTTGGGGCTGCCATAAATCTGTACTGCGTTTGGCCGATAAACTTCATTTCGTCGAAAAACTGTCATTTCGCCGACAAATTCGTCCGGAATCCTCCATAAAAAAAGAATATTTTATGGCGAGGCTAAAGCACGGCACGTTCCTGATATTTTGAGATATAACCTGATAAATAGGCGCGTTTCTTTGGTAAATAAACAATAACACACTTGTTTAAAGACCGTCTTGTTTTTGGTGCATGTAATTAAACTACTTTACACGTTACCACGGTAACACTTAGAATTTGCGTAAATTATGACACAGAGGTCTCACAAGGCAACAAAGTGATTTCAACTGATAATTAATGCTAGACGTCGACGTATGCATAATTCCTAGGACTCTCCTTACAAGATTATAGATAAAAGTAAAATGTATCTAGAACATCGTAATAAAGTAATTCAATTAAACATAAAAAGACGATTCTTTCCTGTCATAGAAGACCAATTCCAAACGCATCATTTGACTAATTCAAAATAGTTCTCCGTAAGTCTAAAAACAGCCGCGTCATAATCCCTATCATTTACACCCCAAGTTTATTATATAAATTTCCCAGTTTAGCACATTCGAGGCGCCGAACGGTTCATTATCTTGTTTAATTTTCCACTTCAGTGACCGCGCATCTTCACTGCACCTTCGTCTTTGGCCCAATTTTACGGAAATTTAAATTTTGCCCCCACAACCGCCCCGAAGTATACGAATAAAACCGAAGCAAGGGTGCGAAGTACCCCTACGTTGGGTTGTCTGGTTATTGTAATTCGAAATCATAGGTATGCTGTAAAAGATCATTCGTGGGTCGCTGAAATTATAGCAGGGGCGAAAGAATAAATGGGGGTGTGAAGAGTTAGAAGTTATGTTTCTGAGCAGTAGTTAGTCGTGTTGTCTGTGCGAGACAACCAGCAAATAGATATTATAGGCTTTCATAACTATGTTTTCTACAGTAAATTCAGAATTAAACCTAGTAACCTAAAAGTAACACAGAAAACTGAAGACCTCAGCTTTGGCGTTACCTGTTCTCTCTGATCATTTTAGATAGAAAATCAGATTATAAATACTTAACAAAATTATTAATTAAATAAATAATTTGTAAGTAGGTAAATAACACTGTAGGAAGTACGAAAGTTACAATAAATTATAATTGGAGTTTTAGAAAGCGGGTGTTCTGACCGATTAACCTCACGAATTTAAATTTTAATTCAATGTTTTTTGTGACTCACAGTATATATATTTTCTGTTTAAAAGGCTTGTGGAGTGACAGGGAAGATTTTCTCGTTTCCGACTTATAATTGTGACTTAAACCGTTAATCTGAATTATTGTTAATCATAATACCACAAGTGCTTCAACACCCTCAATTTTATTTTATTCCATTCTAATACCTGCTAGAAAAATATATCTTCAAAGTGGCATTACTAATTCAAGGGAGATTACATTGAAATGAGCACGTAACAGACACGCGATTTAGTAACCATTATTATATCTTAATCAATCGTGGAAATGCCATGATAACGATAGACTTATGAGTACAAGTACAAGTAGATCGTTTTCCTGGATGACTGAACAATGTTAAGTAACAATTGAATCAATTTCCATTATATATCGTTTCATCCTAATATTATAAATCCAATTTTTTTTTTTTTTTTAATATGAATAGGTAGGCAAACGAGCAAGTGGGTCACCTGATGGTAAGTGATCACCACTGCCCATAGACACCCGCAACCCCGGAGGGATTGCAGATGCGTTGCCAACCTAGAGGACTAAGATGAAATGCCTCTTGTGCCCGTAATTTCCCCGGCTGTCTTACTCTCCACACCGGAACACAGCAGTGCAAGCACTGCTACTTAGCGGCAGGATTAGCGAGTAAGATGGTGGTGGTTTGTTTGTTTGTTGCCCTTTCACGCGTAAACTACTCAACCGATCGTATCAAAATTTGGTATGCAGATAGTAAGTAAGTAAGTAAATGCTTTATTCTACAAAATATAAAGAAACATACGCACTCTGTGTGAGACCCTGGTTTTACATTATTTTTCGTTTGTTCACCTTAGTCTTGGAAACTTCAGAATGGATTTCTTTGCGTTTTCATTGCGCTTTGGACTTATCTATGTATTTGAATTTGAACACTTACTGGGTAGTAATGATATGTAAACGTTTTGTCATGTCAAATGAAAAAAAAACATTCATAAATCACGTCTTTATCCCTTGCGGGGTAGACAGAGCCTAAGGTAACAAGACCTAAAGGCCAGGTTTAGCATGATTGTGGGCGTATAGGTGGAAAGGGGAATCAAAATAGTGATGGGTTGCTAGCCGCATCGCCTATAACATGATTCCTATTTTCGTCCAAAAAACATACTTACGTAAATGTACTGCATTTATCTTTCAACATGAAACTACCGTGAGACTCAATCATAATTGCACATAAACGGATAACTCACGTATAAAAAGTCGAGTGATGCTGGACATGTTTCGGACTATTTCGTAGTCCTTCTTCCTGGAGCGCTTGCCCCGGCGGCAGCGAAACGAACGCTGCGCGCCAGCGCTCTGTTCGCGCGGCTGCTCGACGCAACTGACAGCGGCGCACAACTACCCTCGTTTTCATCGTCATTTTTATTACTGTCAAATGTAGGGCAGCACACAACACTGATCACAACAATTTATGTATGTGTTGTCCATTTTAGATCCTCATCCGAGTACCGCACGACGAAGCTACCGAACAACGGCTGATTAAAAACAAATAGTGTCTTCTTCAACCTCGACATTGGCGGAATCATCGATAGTATCGATGGAGCTATATTACCAAAAATTGAATTGAATTGAACACTGATCACGTAACTCCGTGAAGGTTCGCTCACACTCACCATTTGGTTTGGTCCATATTTAAAACAGTTTTCCAACTCGGGGGCACCGACCATCCGCTATCCCGGTTGAAATTGGCGCTGGCGCGCAGTGTTCGTTTCGATGCCGCCGGGGCGAGCGCTCCAGGAAGAAGGACTACGAAATAGTCCGAAACATGTCGAGCATCACTCGACTTTTTATACATGAGTTATCCGTTTATGTGTAATTATGCATTTATCTCTTCTTCAATTTAGTATGACGTGGCATTTTAGAACTATTATTTATCTACTTAAGTGATTTGCAGAATTTTAATTAAATGACACGACTGACATAAACAGATAATTGGTTGGATGATATACAATTTTGAGTTCCGATAAAAAAAAATAGTTCCGTACACTTATTTTTTAAGTTTCATACAAACTGAAATTTAATACATAAATAAATTAAGCAAGCTTTCTTGGCTAGTGTTGTGTATCCTCATTTTTTCCGAATGGAATACAAGATCTACAAGACGTTGGACCGACCAGATCTCAGAGCAGATCAGTCAGGTTCACACTCCAACAACAGGCAGTTCATCGTAAAACATAATCGATGGAAAATGACAATTGACAAGCTGAAACAGAGTCACGATCTTCGGCAACTAGGAAACAATCGCGAAAAAGATTAAGTACAAACTTCGGGCTGCCTGCTTAACTATGAAGTTAAATTGTTACGCTAACACGTTATAACATTATAATCCAGTCCCTTTGCGTCATCGGGCGCAAGCACTCAGGAATACCTGACACGTGGACACTTGAAACTGACCAATAAATTAGGAAACCCCTGGTGTCCCAAACGGTCTGTGGTAAGCCCACAAGAGCGACAGCGTCCCATTTTACTCGCACAGCAAACTAGACGGAAATATGATTTTATGTTTTTTTTAAGTTGGAGTGTTTACTGCTTTGTGTGACAAGTTTACTTCACAGTTAGCTCGAACCCTAACGCTTACTTATATAGCTGAGCTACCTTTACGTGAATTCATGAATCGAGTTACTGCGACACCAGTAACCCCGTTTCATTAAAAATGAGTTTTTCTGGAAAAGTGGTGATAGTGACGGGTGCCAGTTCCGGCATCGGCGCAGCCACCGCAGTACTGTTTGCTAAAGAAGGAGCCCGCGTCATTATGGTGGGTCGCAACGAGACCAAACTCAACAACGTCGCCCAGCAGTGCGCAGCGCACGGCTCCGCGCTGCTGATCATCAGAGCTGACATGGCCAACGAAGAAGAAGTGAAGACTATTGTCAAGAAAACACTCGACCAGTTCGGCCGAATCGACGTGCTGGTGAATAATGCCGGTATGGTTAAATATGCACCAATTACAGATCCAAATATTTTACAAACATTTGATGTAGTAATGAATACCAACCTGCGGTCAGTTGTCCAACTAACTAATCTCGCTGCACCCCATCTTGCGGAGACAAAGGGAAATATTGTAAACGTTTCAAGTATAGCAGCACACCGTGCTCTAGGTGTCAGCTTCATGTCATACTGTGTTTCGAAAATTGGTTTGGATCATTTCACGCGTTGCGCCGCACTGGAGCTAGCGGCTTCTGGGGTTAGAGTGAACAGCGTCAATCCTGGGCCAGTCAAGACTGACATTGCTGAAAATTCTGGCATGGTTCCACCCGGTCAAGGTGATATAATGTGGGAACAAGCAAAGGCAATGACCGTATTGGACAGAGTGGGCGAGTCGGAGGAGATCGCTGACTTGATCGCCTTCTTAGCCAGCGACAGAGCAAGGAGTATCACGGGTTCTATCTTTGTTTCCGATAACGGGTCTTTATTGAAACCCCTACCTCTGCCCGCGACTTTGTCCGCGTCGAATTAGCAATTGACATGTTTATCGCTATCCCGCGGGATCGATATGCCATTTTCCGGGACAAAAAGTAGCCTGGCCGGTGATTTACTCCACAGATTTTAGTAAAGTTTGCATCAAAATACGTTCAGACAAACAGTCAAAAATTCTAAAAATATTGGAACGTGTTCTGTTGTCGATTCTACGTATCCGCAGCCATTTTTTTTTTCATCATCCATGCACAGACTTTCGACCCTCTTCAGCTTTATTATACCTAATGTATAGAGATGTATAGATAACGTTACGTTAGATTTAAACTAATTGAATGAATCGATTGGTGTTTTATTTATAAAAACAAATTAAAATAAAAAACTTCTCACGAAAAGCCAGTATTTTTTTCTCATACCTATATACCTGTCTTCTATTCTATCTTACGAAACGTTCAATATTTTGTGTAACAACATGATACAGGTACAGTGTAGACATTTTTTTTCTACTCGTTGATTTTAATATGTCAATTATATGTGTTTATAGACAATATTGTAATCACATACTTTTTAATCTTGGATAGTCTATGGCACTTCGGACTCAACTATAATGATTATTATACAACGCTCTAGACGACTATAATAATTTCAAAATTAGAACTTAGTTACTTCGATTGAGCGTCGTGAGCGCTTAGTGGAACGCACTCAATGTAAAGTTGGAAATATCAGGCAAATTTGCTTCCATTTGAACACACTAACTTTCTTTTTCTGTTACGTATTAGCTGGCTGTAACATAATGATAAATGGGCGAAAATCTTCCAATAAAATTTACCAAGGAGTTTTTTTAATATCCTATAGGCTTTAATAGGCCTTCTTTTCACCACTCGTCCCAGTCGAGTTCCTGCCCCTCTACTTGATAATGCGTCCAAGTCGTTCGATCGCTTGGTACCCGTTCATAACAACTTTACATTACCAGGATATTCTAAGGTAAAAAAAGACTATTTCTAAATTAAAACAAACATGTTCGCGGCTTACGGGTGGCCCAGGGGCCACCCCCGCCGCACCTATGCCTAAATTAATCCAAATTAATCATCCTACATTGGTTTTTCTTCCATGCTGGTCTGGAAAAAACATACAATTTACCAGTTGCTTCTCTTCCCGCGCAGGATGGTAAAAGCCCATCGAGGGAATGGGCGAAAGTCTTAGGAATCACTATTTTGATTTCCCTTTCCGGCTATACGCCCTTAGTCATGCTAAACGTGACCTTAAGGTTTTGTTACCTTGGGCTCTGTCTACCCCGTAAGGGATAAAGACGTGATATATGTATGTATGTATAAGAATCTACACCGGTTAGACAGTTAGCAATATGAATTGACTACACATGGACATTGTATTTGGAATTATCACTTGTCACCGGCGATTGTTGAGTTGATGAAAAAGGGGCCCGGTCGTTGTGCCTTTTTTATTTAAACAAAATTTAAATAAATATTTATACTTTGTTGTTAACATTATAACGTCTAAATGCGATTCAATTCGGACTCAGTTCAGGTTTTAGCTGACATTTTTAGTATGGATCTGACAGCGAGCGAACCTAAACTGAATCGGAATTGAATCGCATTAAGACGTCATGGTAAGGTCCCAGGTTTCTTAATATAGGCAACGGCTTAGCGTATCTGAAGTTATTGTAGGGAAGTTATGATACGGATGTACCTGGATAAAAGTAACAGGTATTTATTATTATGTTTCATACGTACATAAATCACGTCTTTATCCCTTCCGGGGTAGACAGAGCCTATGGTAACAAGACCTAAAGGCCACGTTTAGTATGATTGTGGGCGTATAGGTGGAAAGGGGAATCAAAATAGTGATAGGTTGCTAGCCGCATCGCCTATAACATGATTCCTATTTTCGTCCAGAAAAACATACTTACCTACGTAAATACTGCATTTATCTTTTTTTCAATTTAGTATGACGTGGCATTTTAGAACTATTATTTATCTACTTAAGTGATTTGCAGAATATTAATTAAATGACGCGACCGATATAAACAGATTAGTTGGTTATATGATAAACAATTTTGAGTTCCGATAAAAAAAATATGTTCCGTACATATATTTTTTAAGTTTCATTCAAATTGAAATGTAATACATAAATAAATTAAGCAAGCTTTCTTGGCTAGTGTTGTGTATCCTCATTTTTTTCCGAATGGAATACGAGATCTACAAGACGTTGGACCGACCAGATCTCAGAGCAGATCAGTCAGGTTCACACTCCAACAACAGGCAGTTCATCGTAAAACATAATCGATGGAAAATGACAATTGACAAGCTGAAACAGAGTCACGACCTTCGGCAACTAGGAAACAATCGCGAAGAAGATTAAGTACAAACTTCGGGCTTCCTGCTTAACTATGAAGTTAAATTGTTACGCTAACACGTTATACTCGCAACATTACAATCAAGTACCTTTCCGTCATCGGGCGCAAGCACTCAGGAATATCTGGCACGTGGACACTTGAAACCGACCAATAAATGAGGAAAAGCCCTGGTGTCCCAAACGGTTTGTGGTAAGCCCACAAGAGCGACAGCGTCTTATTTTACTCGCACAGCAAACAAGACGGAAATATTGTAACTGCCCTCCCTAATAAGCTATCTAAAGACTAACTTATATACTAATCTACCTCTTAACAGCTCTACCTACCTAATAGAAAATATTATTGGCTGCGTGATTCGTCTATAGCTGTTGGACCAACACTGTGATTATTGTAGTAACCCGAGATACTTTGCATGGAAAATAAGAATGGTTTCCTAACTCTATCTAAAGTCTACCCTAACAATAATTACTTAAAAATAATGTAGAAAATTAGCAAATTAGTTATATAATAAATTCGGAAATAATGATAAAAGAGAGTTTGAAAACACGATAAAGTTTCTAAGTAAATTTATAATTGTACTTCTGATATGTGAACCCCCAAAATGGGGTGAATCCGCTACCACCTTCCCCTTCGGATTCTACTTACGCCACCCTATAACTATAAACATCCCCTTGAGGCTGCATATAGTTAGAAAATTAAGCATTAACTTTGATGCTATTAAAAGATCTTTAGTACAAATACAAAGCTTTACTTTCACTACTTTTAGTCAACTTCTGTTTCTACTAATTTCATTTACTTATTACGTTTTATATTTATTAATTAATATAAAATTTCATGAATACACATTACTTCCATCTTTAAGAAATAAAACTTTCAAGCACTTTATTTAAGAGCCAAGATTCTGGTATCAAGGAAAAGATAGTTTTAACATGACGAAGTATAATTTTACTTAGCATATTATTGAATGATACAAAAGGTTGATATTTCCTTCGTTTATCCCTTATCTTTTAGGATAGAAGATGAGCATTATTTACTCAGAAAACCTCCTTAAATTTCATTCTGAACTTTATTGTTCTTTAAATTTGTAAACTGCTTTAGTTTTAATTATTTTGATTAAATAAATATTTGAATTAAAAATGAAATGCTTTTTGAATTATTTCTCTTCAGATTAAAACCTGAAATGTACTCATTTAATTGCTACCCTATAATCTATCACTGAACTAAATTGAAGTTTAATCAGACCTAATAATCCTAGCTGCTCTACCAACTAAACTGCACGAAACAACAAGCTAGAAAAACCCGGTTTTCTTATTTAAATTACTCGCGTTCCCATTCATAGTGCAATGAATGGGTCCTGAACTAAATTACCCCTAAGTGAGAGGGTCAGTCTCCAAGATCTATCCATAAGACCCGTGTGCTCAGCGATAAAGACGGTTTGGACTGGGATTGTCAAGTATCGCTGTGACGAATAAGCCGAGTGAATAAATAAATAGATAAATAAGGTGACAGAACGATGTTGAATTTGAAACACCAATAGGCATAACAAACCCTACACAATTCTGGGAGAAATTGGTCTGTCTCTTCTGGTATAATACAAGACCCCACTTTTACTCCATAAGTGGTTATTTTCTTAATAAAAACGTATCTGAGGAAAGCTACCCTGTCAGTTGACACCGTTGAGGTAACCCGGGTATCAATCCCCAGATATCAGCTTTCACTAGCTGAAACTCGATTTAGTTCTCATTAGTCAATTCCAGATAAATTAAAGCATCAATTCCCGAACAAAGAATATACTAGCATTATAAACACTAGAATACACTAAGCCGGAAAATGACACATCAATTATCACTAGTAACGAACCCAAAATTAAATAATCTTAGGGAGAACTTCACGAATCCGCTGACGTAAACAAAAGACCCATATTCACGTAATGCCTCTCCTTATATAGAGAGTGACACAACGGCGCTACCATCCACATTGACCACAACGTCGACACTGGCTACAATTTCTACATTGTCCACATCCTTCACATGAACTACAAAATCAATATACAATTTTATTACTTTTAATTTTACTTAATTCTTAGGTAGCTTATTTACTATTTCTAAGAATATATCCAAACATATCTCTAAATTTAGCTCTAAACGATAACTTTCTTTTAATTTATATATGCGTATTTAAAAAAACTATATTTTCCTCTATAAAATTTTCATCGCCATTTTGTATGCAACAAATTTTCCCAAGCCATTTTTAATAACTCTTTCCTACTGAACTACTAACCGGAATCTGATGAAACTTAGACAAACAGACCCTTATAACATAGAGTTTCTTGTCATATAATCTAATTCCTTGCATTTTAATCATTCGTCTTATAATAATAATAAAAATGTACTTTTCTCATATTTTTGACATAAGCAAACCCCGAAAACTTTGTAATCATATTATGACTTATTTACTGCACCAAAGTTAGTGAAACTTGGACACTATAAATCTAATGAATCATACATCTTATTCCAATAAACATTTTCCTTGCATTTTGAGATTTTCTCTGGTAAAAACCATATTCCCAGTACATATATTGTTTCTCTATTTTTTAATCAATTTTACCCGCTGAAAGTTCCTGAAACTAATACTACATACTTAGTAAAATATTTAAATCATTCCTACACCTCATTATCCAATAATTAACCTAATTTTAATTAAAATACCTGAGATAATTTTACTAGCGTCATCTGATGGCGAAAATTGAAACTATAGAAAACTATGACTTTTGTTTCAGTACCCATCATAAAATTAGCCGGCCTAAGTACTTCTAGTTGTTCACGACTTCCCGTAAGATGGCATTATAATTAATATTCTTAAATTATACTAGCTCTCAATGTATGAAATATATTCATGATCTTGCGAGTTCATGCTTACTCAAGCCTGATCCGTTACAATATGACTTTGTTTTTTTTTTAAGTTGGAGTGTTTACTGCTTCGTGTGACAAGTTTACTTCACAGCTAGCTCGAACCCTAACGCTCACTTATATAAGCTGAGCTATCTTTATGTGAATTCATTAATCGAGTTGCTGCGACACCAGTAAACCCGTTTCGTTAAAAATGAGTTTTTCTGGCAAAGTGGTGATAGTGACGGGTGCCAGTTCCGGCATCGGCGCATCCACTGCGGTACTGTTTGCTAAAGAAGGAGCCCGCGTCACCATGGTGGGTCGCAACGAGACCAAACTCAACAACGTAGCCCAGCAGTGCGCAGCGCACGGCTCCGCGCCGCTCATCGTCAGAGCTGACATGGCCAACGAAGAAGAAGTAAAGAGTATTGTCAAGAAAACACTCGACCAGTTTGGAAAAATTGACGTGCTGATAAATAATGCCGGTATGGCTAAAAACGAACCCATTACTGATCCAAATATTTTACAATCATTTGATATAGTGATGAATACCAATCTGCGGTCAGTTGTCCAACTAACCAATCTCGCTGCGCCACACCTTGCGGAAACAAAGGGAAATATTGTAAACATTTCAAGTATAGCAGCACTCCGTATTCTAGGTGTCGGCTTCATGTCATACAGTGTTTCGAAAATTGGCTTGGATCATTTCACGCGTTGCGCCGCATTGGAGCTAGCGGCTTCTGGGGTTAGAGTGAACAGCATCAATCCTGGACCAGTGAAGACTGACATTGCTGAAAATTCCGGCATGGTTCCACCCGGTCAAGGTGATATAATGTGGGAACAAGCAAAGGCAATGACCGTATTGGACAGAGTGGGCGAGTCGGAGGAGATCGCTGACTTGATCGCCTTCTTAGCCAGCGACAGAGCAAGGAGTATCACGGGTTCTATCTTTGTCTCCGATAACGGGGCTTTATTGAAACACTAGCTTCTGCCCGCGACTTCGTCCGCTTAGAATTAGCAATTGACATCATGTTTATCGCTATCCCGCGGGATCGCTATCCCATTTTTCGGGATAAAAAGTAGCCTGGCCGGTGATTTTCTCAACAGATTATAATAAAGTTTGCATCAAAATACGTTCAGCCGTTTTCACATGACGCGCTCGCAAATATACAGACAAACAGATAAGTAAGTAGAGACAAACTGTCAAAAATTCTAAAAACTGTTGGTGCGTGTTCTGTTGTCGATTCTAAGTATCCGCAGCCATTTTTTTTTTTTTATCTTCGATGTACAGACTTTCGACCTTCTTTAGCTTTATTACACGTAATGTATAGATGTATAGATAACGTTATGTTAGATTAAAAATAATTGAATGAATCGATCGATGTTTGATTAATACACACTGTAATCATTCCTAAAATTATAAAAATAAATGAAAATAAAAAAACTTCACATTGTCTTCTATTCTATCTTACGAAACGTTCAATCTTTTGTGTAACAGCATGACGTAGATACAGTGATATTTTTTTAGCTGGCTGTAACATAATGATGAATGGGCGAAAATCTTATGAATCGTGGTATAGGCGATGCGGCTAGCAACCCATCACTATTTTGATTCCCCTTTCCACGTGTACGCCCACAATTATTCTAAACGTAGCCTTAAGGTTTTGTTACCTACCCCGTGAGGGATAACATACATACATACATACGCAAATCACGTCTATATCCCTTACGGGGTAGATAGAGCCTGGGGTTTGAGGCTTTTACCATCTGCGCGGGAAGAGAAGCAACTGGTAAATTCTATGTTTTTTCCAAACCACCATTTAAGAAAAACCAATGTAGGATGATTAATTTGGATTAATTTAGGTATAGGTGCGGCGGGGGTGGCCCCTGGGCCACCCGTAAGCCGCGAACATGTTTGTTTTAATTTAGAAATAGTCTTTATTTTACCTTAGAATATCCTGGTAATGTAAAGTTGTTATGTACGGGTAACAAGCGATCGAAACGACTTGGACGCCTTATCAAGTCTCTACTTCAGGGGCAGGAGCTCAACCGGGAGGAGTGGTGAAAAGAAGGCCTTTCCACAGCAGTAGGGCACTCCTATAGGCTAAGATATTAAAAGAACTCCTTGGTAAATTTTATTCACATCACCAGATTTTCATCTCCTACTGAAAAGAAAAAGCAGCGACCTTCTGCATGGAAATGAGAATTATTTCCTTTTTCATAATAATGGTGTCAGTCGCCGCTCTTTAACTTATACTATGACGTACTGAGTTGCTTTGTTGCTAAGGTCTTGGCAAAGATTAAAAATAATTCTTAAAATAATGCTTATGTTTTTAGCACTTCTATTTACCTACACCCAGTAATGATTATATGGAGAATAGCCAGATTTTACAAGTTCATTCAAATTATCTAATCACTCTGTAGTAAAATCGACAATTTTTATTACATACCAGACATAACATTAGTTGGTTACTCACACACTGTGGGGTTGCTGTTGAATTCATATTTATAAAAACAAGACAACCTTATTAATCTTTGTCCACAGTCAAAATGTTAAGGCTCCTTGTTAAAGATGAAAGCAATATGGCCGCTCTGACGAGCCATTTTGCTTGTTGACAACAAGATTTGTTTTTTCCTCAAGACAGGGGCTTTTTGTCATCCCTGCCACGGAATAATTTAAGATGCTGAGCCATCTCGTAATGGAATTTACCTGAGTTATGTTTGGATTGCCACACGTTTATGTTGAATAGGGTATACCAAAATGATGACTGTGAAAAGACTACATATTTTTTAAAAATTCATTTAAAAAATTGTAGTTTTAGGCAGTCATCTAACGGTCCTTGTACAATACAATACAATACAATACAAATACTCTTTATTGAACACCACAAATCAGTACAAAACAATACAGAAACAAAGAACAAAGTAGACAATAGGCGGTCTTGTAATGATGATATTTTCACGAATGTGGCTTGAATAGTTCAAGCTTTTCACAATGATTATGACAGTTATATGTAAGGATACTCAATTCTATTTATTTAAGTTGTGTCAGAGAATAAATCGACCCGATGATAAATGTAGATAGTTAAGTAACACTAACTCTAAATAATACCATGACCAAAAAACATTTTTAGTTGAAACAGAACTTTAAACGGTTCAAATTAAGACTGGAAACTACTTTACAATGTTAATTAGAAAATTATCAAACCAAATTAGACTTTCATTCGAGGCGATATTATTGAATTTCGCTTAAAAACGTAAAGACAGTTGCACACGAGAGACGCATGCGTCCTAGCGATACCAGCGGCGGGCGACCGTACGTCAGTCAGGATTTACGGATTTACCCATCAACGGCTGATACATCGGCAGACGGACGAACAGCGATTTAACGTGTTTAACAGGAAAATTTAATTTGATGAGTATGTACCTGGAAATACGTATATTCGTTTTGAAACTGGCTTTTGGCTGGGACTATATTCCTATGCCTACGGGAGCTTAACATAATTTGATAATAAAGGTAAGTTTTAATAGTATTTTCCTTTGGTGGCGGCCACTGTTAGGCTTAAACTGTCAGTTATGATGAGTAATAAAATGGTATTGTAATCCGTATAAATAATTCCAATTAATCTCCCAACTACTCTCGCTAAGTTGCAATGGATCTCACAAAATGCACTCCTCTGTTAAGAAAATTTATGAACAGACATCTACCCACAAAGTATCGAAAACAGCAATGGCTCAACAAAAGAAACAAGCTGTTGAAAAAATCGTTTTCAATTAGCAAGTGGATTCAAATTCAATGGAGCACATGATTCGTCGGCTGCGATAGCCAGATGCCTAAGCCCAGTGACTGACGGACCGCGCGGTATCGCGCGTCGACAGTCCGTCCGTGTGGAAGAGGCTTTACAATGACAGTTCGCTCGTCAGTGTAAAGCTTGCACCTGAGATTGTGTTCGCTATAGTCGGTTTTGGTGGTACGAATATTACTACAGACTTGAAACCCTGGGGAGGGCATAGGATAGTGTCATCCCAAAAAATTGTACAGTTCCCGCGGGCGCGCGCCAGACGAAGTTTCCGCAGACGAAGTCGCGGACAATAGCTAGTAAATAAATAAATAAGATAATCACATGTGTAGACTTCAATGTAGTACAGTGCTTCTAGTTAGATTTAGATTTAGATTTAGATTATTTATTCATTCAATAAAAATTACATCATAAATTGTACAATTGTTCTTCATGTGTTTGAAAGTTGCCGTGTTTTGAATAATCATGAATGAAAAATAATAATAAAATCATCACTTTGTCCTAACTACTCGCTCGCATCCCGAATAATGTACTTTTTCATTCATGTTTTTTCGAAACACGGCCAGACCTTAAATAACCGTTATTGTTGCATAACGCTATTTTTATAACGTTATATTACCGAGTAGCGTTTTGTAAATAAAATGTCGAAAATACCGGTTTTTATCAAATGAATACCGGTACGTTGAAGTCGTTAATTTGGTGCGCTATCCCGATATTTTCGAAATTCGAGATCCCGGTTTGCGACCCCTAATACCTAGGTACAGAGCGGCAACAGCGCGTAGTTCATAACCAGTTTCATAACGCTATTATAACGCTATTTCATAACGTTGGTTTTTCTCCTTTATGATAACATATAACGTTATGAAGGAATATAGAATTTGTTTGAACGATATTTTAAACACAAACGACATAAACCGGTATTATATCGTATTTTTTCATAACTTTTAAAGGTCTGGATACGGCAACTGTCAAACACTTTAAGAAACTAGGAGCACTGTAGTTTCAGTGTGACCAGTTTACTTAATTTGACGCGAAACTGAAGGCATATAAGTTTACTGTAAAAGCCGTTGGTGCGCACCAGCCTCTAATTCACTCAGCCACAACACTTAGTGATTCAAGCCGACATCTCGACGTAAGTAATTAATTCGAGACTAATTACTTGGATAGTGATTTGCGAGACATCCCGCGCGTTATTGCTCTCGCTAACTGACATCAACTAAATTCAAGTTACAATGATGCATTGAATTTTACCTGAGATTTTGGTGTGTTGTACTTTAATATGAAATATAAGTTAAAAGGGACTTGATATCGAGATTTTAAAATATACGGCGTCACGTAAGTTAGAGCGAGACAACGCTCTACAAAGCCTAATTTAGCCGAGAAGACCGATACGCCGGCCGGGTACTGTATTTGCAACATTCTCCTATGCACATAGAATCCTACTAATATTATAAATGTGAAAGTTTGTGAGTATGGATGTTTGGATGTTTGTTACTCTTTCACGCCGGAACGGCTGGACAGATCTGGATGAAATTTGGAACATAGATAGATTATAGTCTGGAATAACACATAGGCTACTTTTTATCTCGGAAAATTGCGTAATTCCTGCGGGATAGCGATAAACGAATTCTATGCAGACGAAGTTGCGGGCAACAGCTAGTCGACTATAAATTAAGAAATTTAATCTAGTTTCGGTTCTCAGTAAGCAAATGGATCTATCGCAATTAAAACATCTAAAACACTGTAAAGAATGTCAAAATAATGCTTAAACACTTTTATTATTTTAATTTAAAGTGTCACTATGCTTTTTGTTAAAAGTTTAACTTTAATTAATTTTAAATCTGATAGTTGAGGTGCGTGAAAACTTGATACCAATAACTCTTTGGTGATATTTGTTTATAGCACCGGTGTGTCATCTCATCTCCTGCTGAAAATTAATAGCAACTGGTTTACCTTCTGTAGAAAAATCATTCTTTGTTTATAAGACAGGGGTGAAAAGGCACGCAGACCTTAAGGAAATATTTGCTAGCGAGGGCAAATATTGGTTCCGTGGGGCTCACGCACGCTTGTCAGCCCTATGTGGGTCACGGGACCCTGTTTATTAGTTTACAATACAGTATGGCGGGAAGACAACTCATAGGTATTAAAATTAAAAAATGCGTCAAATGTTTGCCACGTAATGGCTAGTTATGGACTTTTAGAGGCAGATATACCACGTTTACTCATTTTTACTTTGTGTCATCTTTTCTGGTGCTTGTCTGTGAAATAGATAAAGATAGATAACAATGCAAGTGCAAGAAAGAAGAGCAAAAAAACTTGTTTTAAAAATGTAATTTTAACCAAATTTTTATTTTAAATTTAAACATGGAGGCATGTCGCTTCCGTTCAAACTACAATAATTACATAAATTTTATGAATATAGGTTCATAAATAAACAATATAATTACCAAATAATTCTCAAATCAATGTGATCCTATATATTTATCCAATTCCACGCGTTGTTTATTTAGTTCTTTAAGAACGAATGATAAGAGCAGCCGCAGACTCTTGTATTCATATCACACTTGCCAACTCTATAGTGGCCCAGAATGCTCTAAATCTATGGGGCTCTAGGGATTCCAAACCCCTATTAATAATTACCTTTGTTTGTTTCAGGTGAAAGTAATGCTACGGGTCGGTGCGTCCGGCGAGGGGCCCTTCACGAGCGGAACCCAGACGTTCTCGTTGGACAAACGCAAGAAACAAGTGAGCCTCTGTGAGAACGTGGCCGGAGCTGCAGCGCCACCTGAGGACAGGAAGGTCGGCGTCGCTGCACCGAAGATGTTCGCTTTTGACGCTATTTTCTCACAGGATGATTCGCAGGTGCGTTAGTACTTTGTTCTCGTTAAAAACGAATATACTCAGTGGCACAAAATTTGGCCCTTACAGTACCCGGCCATAACGATTGCACATCGGTCTTCTCGCTAATTTTGGCGTTGTAGAGCGTTGTCTCGCTCTAAATTACGTGACACCAATTCTCTCTTTCCAAAAAGCGAAGTGCAATCTTTATGGCCGGGTACTGTACCTATATTGTGTACATATGAGGGCCACATATTTTGCCGTAGTATATGTTATATATGAAAAAACGTCGTGGTAGCCTAGTGGTTTGGCCTGTGGCCTCTCAAGCAGAAGGCCGTTGGGTTCGAATCCCGGGCTAGAGTGTACCAGTTGCTTTTCTTATAGGAATCATGTTACAGGCGATGCGGCCAGCAACCCATCACTATTTTGATTACCCTTTCCACCTATACGCCCACAATCATGCTAAACGTGGCCTTCAGGTCTTGTTACCTTGTAGGCTTAGGCTGAGCCGTAAGGGATAAAGACGTGATGTATGTGTGTGTGTGAGTGTGTGTATGTGTGTATGTGTGTTAATCAGTCAAGGAGTCTAGACTCTTCTTTTAATATGGCGTCAGTGTATAGTGTATAGTGTATACCTCTCATAATCCGCTGTAGCCCGATATAAAACCGCCGTCTCGCTTTCTGCATCCCAGTTGAGTTTGATACGCTAAAAATGTCTGTTCGGGCGCTCGGGGAATGCACATGTTTAAATAGTTAAGCGAACGTACAACGTTGAAGCAAGTTTTCCGTACTTTTCTGTGATCGCAGTAGCGTTTAAAAATGATAGGAATTTTCGCGAATATTAAAATTCTGTACATGAGGTATTCCAAGGTATTACGCGATACGGGAGGCTAAATAGGGTGAGACGGGACGAGAATTTATTAAGTGACTGCGTACAAACAGCGTTTGCGTGTGTGTGTAACTTCGACTACTATATCAAAACTTTAATACCTACATTTGAATTAGACTAAGTATTTCTATTTGCCTTAGTTTTGTTTCTTATTGCATTAGTTATACAGCAGTTCGCATTTCAGCTACCAGACTGTTCGTAACTACCGCTATGCGTTAGAAGCCTTCTATCGTCTCATACAAAAAACTACCGAAATTACCTCACCTGCACCTAATTACGCTTTCCGCATAAATTTCCGCACTAACACCGCGTTCCGCAGCCATTAATAGTGTGTAATCCCCTTTATCTAGCGTTAGGCACTGGCTTAAATGTGTATTGGAATTACATTTGTACATATTAGAGTTTAGTGCCATTATGCGGATATGCGGTAATTAACATTAAGGTTTGTTTGTAATGATTATGATGTGTGTTTGTAATAAAATTAGTTATGATGGCAATTAGGCCGGTAACCTTACTTTTCAGTGTCTTTTTTTTTTGTTTATTACATCTGGTCTGGGGTGCGAGTCGAGTTACCTCCGCGTGTGGTCAAGAGCTGCGATTCGTTTTGGGATCCGTCCGAGGGGAAGAGCAGTGCTTGGTTCGGTGCACCCTGGACATCGGTTAATGAATTTCTGGCAGATTCTGAGGGATATCGTTAACCGTTGGCTAAAAGCCCGATAGAGTGTAGGGGTCTTTTGACCGTGTTCTACCGTACAACGTTGCCGACGATTTTGTCACAAGATTTTTGATTACTGTCGATCGATGGAGCCATATTAGAAAAAGAAGAAGAAGATGACATCTAGTCATTAAGCGAGCGAGTTGGATGATAAGCCTACAAATGACAATGGTGACCTTGACTACACCTACACTAAAACTTTTTTTGGCTAGAATTCTTAATTAAACGCATTTCTAAATATAAAAATAAAAGGAATTAATAGTTGGCCACTGGGAATCATACACAGGTTCTCGACAGTTCGTGTCGCGCGCTTACCTAATACTATAATCCGAGATTACTGTTCCCGGGGAAATTTTCCTATGTCTTATGAATTCTGTTAGTTTGGCTTTTCATCCTGACGGTACTACGGTATGCCATATTTCAACCGACAACGACAGCGGGGCCGACGGCGGCTTAAGGTCTCACGACTGACCTGATATGGCTTAGTGGACGGTCAGTTGGTTTAATAATGGATTTACATAGATATATTAAAGTCATCATTTACAATACATACTGTATCTTTACATCAGTTCTGGAATTAACAAAGTAAATAAAAAAAAACACGAAATTATAAACAACACTTTTATTCACTGTTATAACATCCTACTAATATTATAAATGTGAAAAGTTTGTGAGTATGGATGTTTGTTACTCTTTCACGCTAGAACGGGTGGACAGATCTGGATGAAATTTAAAACACAGATAGATTATAGTCTGGAATAACACATAGGTTACTTTTTATCCTGGAAAATTGCGTAATTCCTGCGGGATAGCGATAAACGAATTCTATGCAGACGAACAGACAACAGCTAGTTATATATATTTTCTACGACGTATAGATTACGGTGATTACCTTACTCGGTATTTGTACGCAGTTGCTTGTACCGTGATCACGATTAATGGCAAAAGGCAGCAAATGATTAGCAAAAAAGTATTTCCGAGATTAACACTCACCATAGTGAGGAAACCTACGCGAAGAAGGATTATTACAACAATAATTATAGCCGCTGTAGCCCGTTACAAGCATCGCCTCTACGACACACGTAGAGCATCTACGATATATCGTAGACGCTGTTCACATTTTTAGTCATTTATGGTCATATTATAGACGTTTAGGCTGGCCATTGTCAAAATTTATAAAATACTAATTGATGTACTCGCTACCAATATTTTACTAACTAATCCTGCAGCCAAGCAGCAGCGCTGGCGTGCAGGGTAGGACAGCTAGTGAAATTACTGGCACATGAGATATTTTATCTTAGTCCCATGGCAACACATCTGTAATGCACCGAACTTGCCGGTAACAGAATTGATCAGTAGCATCATAATAGACATTATAGATATGTTGACGCTTTTTACTACCAATGCACTTTTTTTTTATCTCGCTGCTCCTTATTTTAAAGATTTCCGAAATAACTCAATGAAACGCCTCTTAATAAAAATTACGGATTTTTTAAATAATTAACTTCCCTCTCGGGGAGGATCTAAACGCTCTCAATTAACGGCGGAGGGGCCATTAAAATTTTCATTCACAACAATTTCAATATCCACGCCAAATGAGTGCTTCAAGTGGGGTTGCCGTGAAAGAATTTGACAAATTAATGGGAATTATAGCAAAGGTTGTGTTGAACAAAATTTACATTTTCATACACTAACAGGGTTATTTATGAAACTTTACGATATCTTTTAATCGTTTAATTCTGTGTTAACTTATTAGGGAGCTATCGTATTAAAGTTAGACTTTAATGTTGTAAGCCGAGTATAAATTATGTAAGGCATCAAATCCGCCATGTAGGTACATGGAAAGTATAAAGTATTTGACACGAAATTTATTATTTACGTCGTATTTTAAAACCAATATCTTAAAGACAATTCACCAAATGACCGTCTCAGACTAAATCTATCGCAGAATCTGCCATAAACAATTTATGACATCAGAATACCTGTTCACCTTATTAATACTAGCTGTTTCTCGCGACTTCGTCCGCGCAAAATCAAATATAGCCTATTTCCATCAGGGATAGTGTAGGATTCTAATGGTGAAAGAATTTTTAAAATGATTTTGAAAAAATCACAAGTTTTGGAGCTTACTTAACGCAAACAATCAAATCTTTCCTCTTTATAAAATTTGTGTAGACTAACGGCTACAAGCCGTGCTATTTTTGTATAGTTCTGACAATTTAATGACTTACTCAAAATTTTCCGGTATTTAATAACGTGATATGGCAACATTGCTTGCAATATGGGAACCTCGACGCAATATGGCGGGTCGTGACGTAATCTCGCCGCGTACCTTAAGCCCTTTTAATTATCTCGAACCGAAAGAAAACACGAGCCCGGCCGAGGCTTGCCGAGGTTTTCCGAGGGCTGCCGAGGTGTGCCACAGCTCAGCCGGGCTTTGCAACGTAAACACCATGTAAGTGGCAGATTTGCTTAAATTATTCAATGCATTACCTCTAACGCTACCGCTGCGAAGTTTTAGATGTTCCATTTAATGTTAGGTCAACGCAAACAATGAATTTTAGAGGTGTTCCTGTTAAATATGTTTATGTCAACAGATAGTAAAGCCTTTGTTACCAACATACGAGTGTGACTTTGTAAGCAAAAAAAAAACTTTGGAAAGATAGTGTTTCATGCGGTTTGATTTCATGAAACGATGCAGGCGGGGACATTTGCTGTAGAGTCACTTGGAGATATAGTAAACAATCTAGCCTTCTGTCTAGCTTACATTTTCATCAATAAACCCTAATAATAAACACTACAAAATTAAGCTAGGTTATCTGTTTATATAAAAAAAAAAAGCTGACTGAATGACTCTCTGAAATATCAAAGTACTTTCTTCTAAGAATAGGAGCTTAACTGTTCATAATATGGGCGAGCACTTAGGACAGGTTTTTCGAAATTCGAAAAAAAATAGTTTCATAAAGGAAACAAAGCCGCAAACGAAAGCGAATCGCATCGAAAGTAACTCGGCTCAGCACCTACCTAGCCGACATTAATAGTTCTCGTAATTACTACCCCCGTATTCATAAACGCTCTGTAGGCTTCTGTAGGACAAACGATTGCTAAGTTAGCAGAGGCCTATAGAGCGTTTATAAATAAGGGGGTTACACACAATCTGAACTGAGGTGTTCAGATTGAAGAGTCTAAAAAGGTTTGTTTTTACAGACGGAGATATGTTCGAGCGCTCTGACAGATGTCATTCACGCAGTTATCAACGGTACAGACGGCTGCCTCTTCTGTTTTGGACACGCAGGCCTAGGTAACGTTGCTCCACTATTCAATAGTTTTCTATCTTAGTGCAAGTTTTTGACGGTACAAACGTCTCAAACGTGTTTGCGTTTAAGTGGTAATTACTGTGAAGACAGTTTGTTGCCGATATACGCCGCCAGAGGCGCTGCCATTTGCTCATAGCTAATAAGACGCACATTCCAGTCTTTTTTGCGACAAACCATGTGCACCTTAAACGGCGAACTCACACTTGTTTTTTTAATTTTCTCTATTGTTTCATTTTATTCTAATAAAACTGATACAGCAATCTTAAGATTAGGTACTGAATTTTTGGACTTTTGGTAGCCAATTATTATGAGTAGTAGGCATATAAATTAAAGTAAAGTAAAATTAATATCTATCTAACGCATACTACACTTTCGGTAAAATGGTTGTAAATCCCTTTTGCATTCCTATCGCTTGGTGTATGAACCTTACTTCTGGCACTGTCGTGTTTAATAAGCTTAACATAAAATACTTCTATACCCATGTGGCTTGTTACATCCTATCGGTTTAACTGCATCACACAGAGAAGTATTATTTTAATCCTGCTCCGTTAGATCTTTTATCAGGAGTAAAAAACTGCAGTATTTAATACGCAACATTTTTGGTTTCGTGTCCATATTCAACCATACCATTACAAAATATTGGAACAGACTAAACAATAAGTCAGGCACAGTCTGTTTGTCAATAGAAGTAGATAACATAATTAAGTATAGTCGGTAAGTAAGTTACATGAATATGTAGCACTAAATAATATTTCCTTCCCATCACGCCGCGTCGAATATATCGCCGCGGGAACATTAAAATAACGTGGCGTAATTAAAACAAGATGAGAAATTATTCACTCAGTTTGAGAATCCCCAAAATAAGCGGCATGTTTCGCTAAGCTCGGTTTTAGTGGGATCTGGCTTCCGGTGAAGTTTCATTTGGCGGAGCTTTCATTCAATTTGCATTTAAAACCATAATCCTCGAGGTAGGGGTAAGAAGAGGCTTGTTACTTTACCTCGTTCTGAATTATCGCCGTAATGAAAATATAAGCCATCTTATTGTTCCTTCGGATTATTATCCTGAGCTGGATTACTGAGAATAACTGGCAGAAACGATTTACAGGGCATTAAAATCGTGGCCCAATTCGCTCGAGTAAATCACTGCGGAACGTTGAGTCGACGAAAAAAGAAACATCGCCGCATAAAGAACTAACATTTTTACATCCACTCATAATAAATACTCGTACAATTAGTCGTGTTCTAATTTTCACAGACATTTAGAAATTAAATTTCTAACGGTAAAACCGTAAAAGTAAAACATAAAAATCAAGAAATAAAAATTTCTTGATTCATTTGATAGTACCTATCATTTGAAAAACAGCGCCTTCTCTCGTCCCTGGTGAGCAGTAGATGTTCCACGGGAGTTTGTAATTGTGTCGTACAGACACATCATTCAAACAGATGACGCTTAGCGACAAAAAAATTCGCATAGTAACAAACGTGACACGTGACGGTTGGTAACAGGTAGAAAAATTCGGACACTACCCACCTGCTATGGGTGGTGTAGGGGTATAGCACGCGTCACGGAATGACGAGGATCCGGGTTCAATTCCCGGCCATAGCTTTACTTTTCGGATTTTTCTATGTGTTCTAATTTTCACAGACATTTAGAAATTACTCGTACAATGTTTTTATTTCCTCATTTATTTTTATCATTTTTACTTCTTATAACTAACATGCATACTAAAGGCACATAGATCTTAATTTGTCTACATTTCAAAATGCCATCCCGCAGGGTTCATTCGGAATAATATAAGTTAAGCCCATTTACGGAGAAGTCGCTCTCACCTTCTGCGTTTATCAAACTTTCAATTAAGACTCAGACTCTTTCCCATTTCGATGCAAATTCGGAGCGAAGCGGGCGTCGGCGAAAGTTCGCGCCGCACTTTATAGTTCACTTGATAAATAGCAAAATAACTTGCGGCCCGCTTTGTCATCACCAGCTTTGAATACTAAAACTTTTTCGGAAATGGGAAAGTGGACGTTGATTTAATAAACTGTCGCGTATTTCTGCCATTTCATTTTGCAACGGTGTTCTTTCAAACGCTACAAGGATGTCCACAGCTGAAATTATAGCTCAAAAACATCTCTGCAGCCATCGATGTTTGACGGTCTCAAATTATTATCATCAAATCAACAAAGTAGCGTCTACTGCTGGCAACTATAAATTCTTAAGTTACCGCAGCTATCAGCGTACGCTCATATTTAACCTAACACAATGATATCGCTACCTCGGGGCTCAATTGTCGTATAAGCCAAAAGTCGATTTTTCAGGAGAGCCAAAAAACTAAAAAGAAAAACAAAAAAAAAATGTAACTCTTTTGTTTTAACTGTTATAAAGAAGCTTCGTAGGATGAAAGTTCTTAAAATTCTGAGTAGAATAATATGAATTCATAATATTTAAGATAGAACCCATAACAAAGAAAATAGATGGCTTATACGCTTCTTAAAAGCAAACAGAATGACGTTTATGACCCAAAATAATAGTTGCTGTACATGCTACTTAGGACGTATAAGTCAGCTATTACGATTTTTGAAAAAATCAAAGGTATTAGTCACCGGTTTTCTTTTTTTGGTTAGGTACTTTACTGTTAAAAAAATAAATCATGTATATACACCCCAAACTACTTTACTGCGATAATGATGATAAGGTAGGTATAAACCAAATCAGTTTGAGAATCGTATTTAACTTTCAAAGTCCATTCATATTAAAAAGGTTTGAGGGTTTGGTAAGTAACAAAAAATTTGTATAGAAAAAATATATATTGCTGAAGGTAAAACATCAATGCCAACGAAAAAAAAACACAAATTACGTTGTTATTATTAAAAAGATTGTTCAAGTACCACATAAAACGATAAAAATGAAAAGTAGCAACAAGAATATAGCATTTAATACTTCTAATCTCTTTCAATTAAAAACAATCTTTTTTATAAGAGTTATGTGTTTAACGCCGTTTTTACTCCAAATTTATTTTTTGTTGGCGTTTATTGCCATGAAATGAAATGCTACTGCAGGCCGTACACCAAACTTTATTCTGTTATTGGAAATAATTCAGGTCGTATTCACCAAATTGGTTTAGTGGTGGCTTATACATCTTAAAAATGAAACGTAATGGCAGGTTGTATAATAAACTTTGTTCAATTTTCAGAAATCGTTAAGGTCGTAAACGCCAAGTTTGATAAGCAATGTCCTTTATGCCAATTATAAATCTTGATTTAGGGTCAATAATACCTTTGCCTTTTTCACACTCTGAGTAGCTGGCTTTTATAGCTCGTTTTTTTTTAATTTCCTGTTTAGAGTTACAGAAAATGGAGGTTGTATTCGATATTTTTTTGGGATTTGAAGAATTTTAAGTACACAGATCGATAGAGAAAAAAAAACTGAGCAAGACTGCATTCAAATCTCATTTTCGTCAAAATGGCTTATACGACAATTGAGCCCCGAGGTAGCGATATGCACTCTGAATGTTACTCTTACTTATACATTTTTCGTATCCGTGTGAGTGAAATCGGCGCCACTGTAGCTTGAAAACCGATATGTAACAGTACTACGTCTTTTGTAACAGTATCAGCGAGCGGCGACATAAATTCTGGTAGAAAATGGGTGGACCCTTTTTACCTCCTTCTTCTGTGAACTCTTCTTTTTTATGTCGGTTCTTTGTTTACGTTGAGCTACGGGTTGAACAGGTCAATCTCAGTTACTCAATAATAACTGTTTCACAGGTAAATCCTTCACAATGTTGGGGCGGCCGGACGCCGCTGCGTCACTTGGCGCGATTCCCTGTGCGATAGCCTGGCTATTCCGTGGAATAGCAGAACAGCGCCACAAGTGCGGTACGCGCTTCTCCGTCCGCGTTTCAGCGGTCGAACTCTGCACAAACACCAATCAGATCAGGGATCTGCTAGCGCCTTATCAGAATGGTCAGTGTTTTTTTCTTTACAGCGAAAGCTTTGGCGCCATGTATACTCTGTTGCTTTCAAATTTAACTGTATATTTGGCATGTCGAGGGTGCATAATAACGATGCGAACAATAGTTTTTTTTGTGCCTGATATCAATTTTATTATTGGCAACAGATACAGAACAGTCTCCAGGGGTGTATTTAAGAGACGACCCTCTCTTCGGCACGCACCTGCAGAACCAGTCGGAGCTGCGCGTGCACAGCGCGGAAAAGGCAGCGTTCTACCTGGACGCTGCGCTTGCGACCCGCGGGACGAGGGAGGAGGGGAAGGACAGCCATCTACTGTACACGCTGCACGTCTACCAGTACAGCGTTGGAGGCAAAGGGGCAGGTGGGTTGTGAACGATAATAATAGAATTAAACTGTTCAGTTTTAATTTTTATGTTTCCGTAGCTCAGAAAGAAAAAGTAGCTCTTATAGGATGACCTCGTTGGGAACTTCACATATATTATTCAACTGTTTCAATATACGCAGGCTTCCTCGTGATGTATTCCTCCGCCAAAAAGCTCATTTTAAAATTTAATTTTGCACATAAATGCCTCTGCTTGGGAGGCTGTAGGAAAAAGCTCTACTAGTATAACGCGATTATTTTTAACAATCACGTTTAATGAAATGAGTACACTGACAAAAGTTTTTGTTCGCAGTTGCCGGAGGCCGGAGTCGTCTACACTTAATTGATTTAGGAAACTCAGAACGAGGAAAGGCTAGCGGTGGAATTCCGCTATCTGGTCTAGGAAATATACTACTCGCAATATTTAATGGACAAAGGCATTTGCCGTATCGAGATCACAATCTCACGCATGTCTTAAAAGAATGCCTAGGATCGTTGACCTGTCACACAGCTATGATTGTACACGTATCACCAAACGTACAAAATTACTCCGATACTTTAACCACGTTGCAATTAGCCTCAAGAATACACAGACTTCGAAGAAGAAAAATTAAATATTCCGCAAACAACAATGCAGGGTCTGGTGGGAGTTCTGGTGAGGATGCATCAAAACCGAGTAGCAGTGAACCCGATCCTTCGAGTAGTGATCTGTCTGCAGACACAGTCATTTATGTTGGGCCATTAGACGATGCTACTGATGGAGAACATCCGCCGGTTTACATACCACACATGAACTCCGGCGATAACAGAGGTGTACTCAGTAAAGCTTTAAGAGGTTCAGCGTTAGAACATAAACATAAATCATCGCTATCTAAAGTAGTTGAAGAAAAAAGTCCTGTACATAAATTACATTCTTCCCCTAAAGCTTCTCCTATGAAAACAGCACTGCAATCTTCTAGTCATACTCCTAAATCATCACCTGTGCATTCAGCAACCTCAAAATTGACACCCGTTAAAAAAGCGTGTCCAAAACCATTTACTGAGGATACAAAAAGTAATAGTGACGAACAGTGGATTGACGGGCCTCGAATATCAAAATCAAAATTAGTTGAAGTACGACACATTATTAAAGAAACTCAAGAAAAGCAACGCGAAACCTGGATTGACGGCCCAATGCAAGAAACAAAACTACCCTTGCAATTTGAGTCTGTGCCAATTCAACCAAATCAATTACCACTTCAAGTCGGTGTTCTAGGTGCACATGGAAATGAAAATATCGGCTACGGTTACATGGATAACCATAAGAAAAATATGATCAGAAAATGGGTTGAAAATCAAACCTCACAAATCCATAAATCAAGACATAATTCACCAAGTCATAAAGCACAATCAAGTCACAAAAATTTACCACTGAAGGTTACAGACGAACCAGAAGCTACCCACAAAATGGAACCGTTATTAAAGGACTCAGTTAGACGAGTTCATGTTGAAGAATCTACTATAAGAACGGGCTTAAAAGCTGGTTCTAAAGGGAGTGCTATTGAGGAAGAAAATATAGGTCCACCTGTAAATGACAATCAAACTCCCAAAAAGTCGAACAGTTTTAAAGCTCCGGTAAAGAATGAAGTTGATGACGATGATGATAGTGAAGAATTAGCGGAAATTCCTCCTGCTCTTCCTCTTATACAACCTAGTAGTTTAAGTAGTAGAGAAGTATCTATGGAAAGTTTAGATAGTAAATATAAGGAAAGGATGAGAATGGATGATGAATTAGTTTCCAATCATAGCAGAGATATTGATTCTCATGGTTTAAGTAGACTTGCCGAGGACGACGACGAAATTTTGGAAATAATAGAAATAGAAGAACCGTATGAACCGGTTCCTATGCAAGACAGTTGCCTCCAAGTAACCGAAGAAGACATAGCACTTTGTATGGGTTTTACAGACAATCACCTTTTAGAAGCTGATCAAGAGGATGCTGAGGATCATCCGTTGCGAATCCTTAGCCAAGAAAACCTTACTGTAGCTTCAACATTTACAGATACACTATCTTTATACAGTGAAGTTGAAAGACAAATTAGAAACGAAGCATATCTAAGACAGACTTATGGTTTTTTTACTGAAAACTTTTGCTACGAATACGCTCTAGCTGATGTTAATCCACATGAGAGTTTGCCGTCTTCCCGTTCAAGGGTCGATGACATGCTTGGACTAGCAGAACTGTATGGGTCTCGGAAAATGTTAGACAATGATGATTTACCTGCCGCAAGAATTGCACCACAGTTTCAGTCGCTGTCTCTTTGTAATGTAAGAGATACGGAAGAATTTCATGGAGACGGCTCAGTTTACAGTGAACCTGCATATCGACCGAGTGATAAAATATGTGATAGTTGCAAGAGGACTATGTCAAGGCCAGGCAGTGATGTAGGAGAGTGTGGTAACTATCAAGACGAATGTGCGCAAAATGACTCCTACGGCCCTTTTGAGAGATACAGGGGTAACGATATAACTGACGCTAGAATAGCTTCACTGAGGCATCCGGATGGTGCATCTGATCCAAACTTACGAGAAGAAAAAAGAATACCAGGCAACGGTGCACCCTCGAATACATTTCGAGAATTGAAATCAAATCTACATCTTGAAGTAACACCTCCCGTGGTAACTACGGAGCCTCGATCAGAAAAGAATGAGAAGGGAGATAAAAGTCTAGCTAGAATTGTTGGCAGTTCGAAACCTGACGGTTATGATAGTGGTCATGAGTCCACCCCTCGGACTGGGAAACACAGTCCTGCGGCCACGTCCAGGCGCGCTGAATCAGGATACGACTCCGTGCCTAGAGATTCAGACGCATCTTCTTTAGACTCGTATCCAACACGGCGCGCCGCTGTGGCCCGAGCACATGCCAAAAAACATACGACGGCTAAATATAAGCAGCACAGCGACCGATCCTTCTGTTCATGGCTTAGGAATCCCTTTGCGTGCAAGTATGCCGATACTGACCCTGAAATTAGTGACTTTTAATGTGATGACCGCGTATGAAAGAACTTATTGAACTAATAGTGTTAAATATCTAAATAGCGTTTACGTATCCTTAACGTTACCGAATTTAATCTGGAGACTGCTTTTGTACTCTAGATATACTCGTTTTTATACAGTTAAGGCTTTTTGCACTAATCCAATGTGGTTACCGTTGTATTTTTCTAAACGTTGCTTCTTATGTGCCCAAAGTGTAACTATTACATGGACATTGAAACACTGTGTAATTACATACAGATGTGTTGAAACTGATTCTATTATGATTCCTTCTTCATGACGTTGTCATTCAAATCATTTTTGTACTTTTATACTTACTTACTATCAACGCGTAAATAATTTCTATGTGTAAGTGTCAACTTAATTTGAAATTGTTAAATGTAGCTTTTGTACTGACTTGATTGTAAAAATGAAGCAAGATCAAGAGTCTTCCTCCGTCTTCCTCCTTGACAGATCATAATCGAGGGTCATACTAACATACTTAATCTTCCTGCATTGGCACTAACCTCATGAGCTATATTGCCTTTAATTTCGATATGTTATCTGGATATAGTTGCCATTAAATCCCTGTTGTTTGATGGAATATCGGGATATGTATGGAAGGCGCAACTGAAATAATGTTTTAGTACTAAGACTGTTGTCTTCGGCCATGTTTTGTATAGCTTTAATATTTTTTGATAATATAATTATTAGACGTTCACTGTCGGCATGTCCGTGTGTAAATATGACTCGATTACACTTGATTCTAATTATTGTGGCTTTATGAAATGTTGGTGAACTTAGTTAACGCTTATATCGTCAATGTTTTGTTATAGTACGATTAATATTACAAATATTTATCCTAAATTTTACTATGCGTTCGTATTAGTTCTCAATAAATTGTTCAATTTCAACTGAAAAACGTTCTTCATTTTTATATCCCCATGATTTCATAGAACGAAGCCCGATCAGAGCAAGAGCCCTGCTGTGCCCCAACAGCTAAATAGATAATAGCCTCAACGTCAGGTCTCCCATAATCTTTTAATGCAATAAGTACTTATAGCCAACCTATGAATAAATAACATGAAACTCAAAACTTCCCATCACCCCAGGGGTTGGATTTCAAAATCTTTTGGGGCTCGAACTTTTTCCCTGAAAGTGGCACAACTTTCCCCACCATGAGGGGGCGCTATTATCTTTCATTTCGCCAGTAATTTAACATTCTCTGTGCGCCCCGAGAAAATCATGCTATCAAATAAGACGTTTACCCTCTTTTAGGGGTGACAACTTTTTTTTGGAAATCTCCCAATAATTTGTTAAAGTGGCAGCTGCTTAGCCCATAACGCTTATCGGGTGCTAAAAAGATTTCCCTTTTTATGTTTTTACAAGGTAATCTTTAGGAAATTGGAAAGGGAAAAGAAATATTACTCAGGATGGCAATTTGTGGGCTATAGTAATTTATGGAGTCTCGACACTTTTTAAGCTATTTAATATTTTCTTATGGATTATTCGCATTTTTTCTACCAAAGCCAAGCAAATCATAAGATTCAAGTATCAGATGGCATCTGCCATTACGCATCTGCGTGTGGCTGGTGGACGCATTCATAGATACGTGATAAGCAACATAATTATTCCAAATGTAGGTAGTTCTTTCAGAAATAGAAAAAAAGTGTCAAATTGCGAAACCTCAAATCTGCATTTGTCAGTGTGCCGTTATGCCTCATCATTGCACTAAGGAAGTAGTTAGTCATTTAATTTACTGTGTAATATTTTTGGAGCAGACTTATTAACTGAAGCAAAACCACAGCAACATTCATAATTGCTATGACTAGTTCTAAGTGCTTTTTACTAAATTATGTATGAAAAAGTTTTGTAAAATATTTTATTTTAAAGCCAAGATTTTTTGCTGGCTATACTTTTCATCGTCTGTACTTTCATTGTCATCCATCTTACAGTCCGTCAGCTCCTAGATCAACATTCGGGTTTCGGGTACGACTGGCTAATTCAAGTATTAAGCCCATAATAGTGAGTGAGACCGCAAAACAGACCCGAAAGTCTTTTTAAATACTATCGCACTGTTCATAAATATGTATCCCAAATTTCGAGTCAATCCGATCAAAGAAAAGGCATTTATTCCTTTTTGCAAGACAGAAATATAAAAACATACACACAATTTTATAGAAATAAAACAAAAACAAAAAAAACAGTCATGAGTCATGTTGATAGTGTCTTCGCAAAAGTGAAGACTTGTAATATTCGACCCGAAAAACGTACATTTCAAGTCAAGTGAAAGGTTGTATAAACCTATTCCTTGCAAACTGACAATTCTGTAATAAGATCCATCTACACACAGTAATAAGATCCGCTCAACACAGATGTAGGTGAAACCGCAGGCGCACCGCAAGGGGAGCTGCATGATATATGAAGGTCAGGCAGAAGGCTCGAGTACTAAGAGGCGGGGATTATGAGGGCACGCGACTTATCCTTCTGTGTATGAATAACTAACGGTTACTTGTATTTATGATGATAACTTACATCTGAAGCCTTGACACCCACTTCAGACTTGCAACAGAATTACTGCAACTCCCATTGCCGTGCTGAGTCGGTGTCTCGGAACTTATTCGCATAACGGATTGCATTGCAATGAAACTTACAGGTTTTTCTTTTTAGGCTAAACTGGGCTTTAGACACGCTGTCTACTGAAGTAAGGGCCTGCTTTGCTGCTCATTGAAAAGTTCCTAATAGCTTAAGTGTCAAATGTCTATGAAAACGGTTGTTTATTTTTTGAGAATACATGAGCCTTACGACGATGTCTTAATACGATTCAATTTCGAAACAAAGTTGGATCGCTTGCTGTCAGACACATACTAAAAATGTCAAAAATGACAGCTAAAACGTAAAACTGGATCAGAATCGATTAAAACTTCATGGTAAGGCCCCTGAAGCTGTCAAGACATGGAGTAACAAGCGCTTAATAATACTAGTACGAGTAAATATGGCAATAACTACCCGAAAACTACTGGCTAGTAACTACAATTTAGTCTGTTGTACACGTATATGTACTAAAACTATATAGTTTACCAAGTAACTACTTATTTTATCATCTTTTATACCAGTTCCTACAGCAGAAAAAACCCCTCCTTCCCCACCACACTACCAGTAGTGCGGATTGGTAGTGTAGTAGAGAAGGAGGGAAAAACACCCATAAGGCTTGACATGATTGACTTGAGAGTAAAAGTAGTCAGTGATGTTTTAAGGCGCACAAATGAAATTCTTTGTTGACTACACATGTTCAAAAAAGTATTTTTCTGACATATTTAAGTGACTACCATCGCTACAAAACAGATATATACAATCTATAAAAACAAACGGCTAACAAATGAATAGTTTTTGACGTGATAACGTCTTATAAATCGATAAACGCCTGCTGCACTCACGAAAAAGCGTAACTCATTCCGTTACGTTCCGTGTGACGTCAGAGTGTGCAAGCGAGAGCGCGGAACAAGCGATAGAGAGGCACGATCTTTTCGCGTGACGTCAGGGCTAGCAGTGCGAATATGTTTCTTTATGACGTTATCACGTAAAACTATCGTTCATAAACCGACTTAGCAGATAATAGCTTTTTTTATGTTTGCGTTCCCACGAGAAATGTGAAGATGAAAACGAAATTTCATTATGGTTTTCATTTAATTTCATCCCCTGCTAACACATAACACACAAACAAAAACTCTGGTAAAATTATACCCCCAACAAGGGAACACAGCCGAGACCGAACCTGCTACGTGACTCGAACGCCAAACTGGCAGACACGACATATCGAAAACCGATTCTAGAAACTATCAACGTATATCAGATCCTAAGGAAATACATATAGTGTCTATTTTTCATTTTTCGTGAAGAACAAGACGTTAAGGAAAATTATGCTTTAAACATAGCTAGTTGGAGCTGAATTTTCTAGGTATAGTTATTTGTCTGTAGTCGCTGAAACAATACGTGAAGTGCAGAGGAAAGCACGAAGAAATAATAATCTTGCAATTTGTCATACTGCAAAAGGCATTGACAGGCAAACTGAGACCAGGCGAAAGTAATTTTGCAAGGTAAAGGTTATAATATCTGTTGTAGGTATATAGTTAATCCGAAATTATTAATAATCGACCCATGGATGGCAGTGCTCACTTACGATCAGATGTCCCACTCGCACGCGTTTTCCTTCGCATCACTATTCAATTAGCATAGCTGAAACCTACAAATGTGTTCAGGGGCCTTACAATGACGTCTCATTGCGATATAATTCCGATTCAGTTTAGGTTCGCTCGCTGTCGGACTTATACTAAAAATGATAGCTAAAACCTGACCCGCGAAATTAGAGGATTACAGATGCGTAATAAAACATCTGATGCGTAATGAAACATCTCGCAGGCCACATTGAAATTAAATCACAGAGCACTTGTAGTTCATAGGAGAATAGATGGTAACGGCGTAAAGGCGCACGCCTTCCCCTCTGGCTAAAAGTATGGTAGGCAATGACCATAGTGGTCGTGGGAAATGTTTTGCTGCGTTCTTGTCCGTGTCAGTTTTGTTTACAAGCGTTTAAGCCGCATTGTTCTCCCGGCAAATTTTGCTAGAAGAGATAATGCTCAGAGTTAAGTTTGCGTGAAAACAAAGACCGTTACCGTTGGTGTGCTCGTAAATGAAAATGAAGTAACAATGCCGGCGCCGCGATACACATCTAAACTCATAGGAAACAGCGCAAAATGTAAACAAAAAAAAATGTGTTTAAAAGAATTACAATGGTCAGCACTTTAATCTGCAGCAAAATAATGTGAAAACGAATGCAACGTGCATATAAATATCTCCAAAAACAAACCGTTGCCAAAGCATAAAGTAAACTAACCTCGTAATAGAAAATACATTACGCAGTGTAGGTAGAGGAGTGGGCCAAGTTGTATTGTTCGAGTTTTGTTCTTTAAAAAGGCCATCCGGGAAACATTAAGGCGACGTCGCACGTGGCGCGAATACTCAAGGGTTGTCGCGGTAGAGATGGCCTTCTTGTTTTCGTACTTTTGGTATTTGTTTTTGGCACTTGGTGTTGCAATTTCGGTATTTGGTCATGGAACTTTAACTAAAAACTTATTATGAAGTAATTCTTTTGTGTAGATTTATTTCAAATAGCCTTGCAACATTGTGTAGAAGTATTTTCATTTCTCTAATGTCCACATCTACTCTATACTACTCTACCTCAACTCTGTTTAAAAGGATTTAATCATTAGAAAAAAATTAATGCTATAGATTTGCTTTTTGGATTTTACTAAACGTTCTAATTTTCAGTGTCGTTTAGAAATTTAATTTCTAACGGGTAAAACCGTAAAAGTAAACATAAAAAATCAAGAAGTCAAATTTTTGATTCATTTGATAGTAGGTATACTCGTAGGTACGTAGGATTTAGACTGACTGGTCTGCAACAAAATATGAAATAAAAACCAATAATAAAATTACACAAACTTGCGAGTTTTGTTTCATTTTTTGCTTATTTTATTTTAAGGAGTCAATTTACTAGAGCCAATCGAGTCATTGTAAGTATCTTACTTTAGTACATACACATACATATACATTTATTTCAGGCCGTATTCAAGATCCTAATGTTTGCGAACCATAACTATCACGCTATATATAAACTTGCATCATTGTTATAATTATATAATAAATTCCACTTTTGTCATACTCATAAATTGCTTGCTGTCAGTACTTTGAAATAATATTAAGTTAACATAAATAAAAACAAAACATTTTATTCTGGTATCATTTGTCGTCCAACTCTAGTTCCGGTTGTAACCGATACGCCCCCTGCCGGGATAAATTGGCTGGTTAGGCTTTATGGACGGGAACTTAGAACTTGAAATAGGTGGGTTTCATTCATTTTGACATCACTATGTATTGTTTTCAGAACTTGCCTCCTTCGCCCGACATTTTGTTACTTTTTGGACACAAAACAGTCTCATATTGTTTGTAAAAGTTTCTTACAAGAATTTGGTATTGTTAATAATAGGACACAAATACTACGAAAATTGACAATGTGTGTTTTGGCTCTCATCATCTTCTGCCCGCGACTTCGTCTGCGTATTATACATATAAACCTTCATCTGGAACTCTCTCTCACACTCTATTTACAAAAAAAACATCAAAATTCGTTGCCTGCTTTTAAAGATCACACACACATCGGAAAGCGACTTTGTTTAATACTATGTAGTAATAATGTTGTTAAATTTATTGATTTATGGCAAAATAAAGACTATGGTTTGATCAATATAGCTCAAATCCACCGTAATGTCTACCTCCACGTTGTTGGTAGGAGTACCTATGATTCGTAAAAGTAGAAAAGACAATACACACTCATCAAACTCTTTATTGAACACCACATAATCAACAATACAAAAAGCAGGTATATTTATAGAAAAAATTACAAGGTAATCAAACCAAACCAAACGAAATAGGCAATATTACATCGTGCCTAAAATTAATCCAGAATACCTCAGCGAGTTGCCTTAGTTTAACTCAATATCTCTGTAATAGTACAGTACATTCCGAAGGTGGTGAAATATAAAGAATGTCTCAGATTGCAGGAACTTGACGCACGAGCCAAAGGCGAGGGTGATAAACATGCGACCTGAGACTTATTTTATCACCGCCCGAGTGTACACAATTTTACGTCTTCCGCTGGCCAGGAAGTGGAAATTTCCGTTCGCGTAGCGGCCGGTAAATTGCTACTTTCGGCCCGGGCGACGTAAATGTATTTTAAAAATTGTTTGGTGTGTTGAAATGTTTACGTTCAGTAACTCATGTTCTGTCTTTAATTTTAAATCAAGAATTACGATGACAATCATTACAGGAGTGTTCAATAAAGATAATCTATATAATTTCAGAATCGTTATAACATCATAAACAATGAAATTACTGCAGTATCTCACGGAACGAAATGTCCTTAGCCCATGATGACGTAGTATTGTTTTGTCATTTAACTAGTAAGTCGTATGAAATTTTCGGTTCTTACGACAATATTTTACATATATCCTTTTCTTCTGCAATATCTACACACTACATCACCAGCTCCCTATATGTTCCATGCCATCGTCGCGCATTTACTAAAAATACGACTGAGGCTCGAGGTGCCACATATTTCGTCAAATCTGCCGCTCACGAGATGTCGACCGCAAATCGAATTTCTTAGGCCTGAGCAGAATCAATCTGCATTATCCGCTCACAGAGTGGTACAAGTTATAAAACATCACTTTAAACTTAGCTGGGTTTACATATCCCACTACTTTCACATAATGCAGATACCTAAGATGTGATTTGAGCCAGATTTTGCACCGGGAGGTGATATTTGTACATTTTTTTGTCGTATTTGTTGTAGTTTTTTTAAGCAGTTAAACCTATTTTGAACAACTTGGAAGGCAAAGCTTTGTTTTGTACGTCCAAAATTGCATCGCAAATATTATCACCATTACCTGCCAACAAATGTATTACACTAAATATATCTAATAGTCAAAGTGTACACACTTCAGTTTATTGAAAACATAGTGCGACAAGCGATAGTGACTCTTAAATACTTATCTTGGAAGTACTTAATTAGATAAAATGGCCGAAAGGTGTCTAAGACAGCTCGGACAGGATGCACGGTGACTATGACTATCAATATAGGTACACTTAATATTAAATAATTGGTTCCCTATCGTTCCCATAACTTGATATGCCATAAATGTTAACCTATGTAGAGTTCTACGGGATGGCTATTTCAAAGCTCCAGAAATAATTACGGTTTCAAAGAAGAATGAGGTTATAGCAAATGGTACGGAATTCAGGCAATTAGAAGATCTTGTTAAAATATTTCTGTAATATAAGATCGTTCTTCACTTAGACCATTTTCCAAGTGTCGAAAGGCGACAGGAGCCTCGATTTCTCAGGATTTAGCGCACACTCAAACTGTAAGCGGACGCACTTGGCTCTCCCACTGCTCGGGGGCTTAGGTATGTCGCGTTACATATAAAGCTGACGTTTCACCTTTGTGAAAGGTGGAGAAAATGCTGATATGAAAAGTAAAGGTACAGGAAATTAACAGTCTATTTAGACGACAGGATAGGCACTAGGTCAGAGGAGCTGACTATGATCCTTGATATTCCGGGTTCAATTGCCGGTGCAGATATTACTCGTAAATTATGAAAAATATGAACGTTTCTTGAGTCTCAGATGATAATGTCTTATTTGTATTTATCCATTACCTAAAGCAGTACTCACAGTACAGGCTTAGGTTGGGACCTAGGTCAATTGGTATCTCAACCTCAACCCAAAATAAAGCGTAACGACTTTACACTACTCCACTTGTACATATATGTAGGTAGGTAACAGTGACACAAAATTTCAGCATTACATTACCGGCTTAATAAACCACCACAACACTACTGTTTTACATGAGTGTTAATACCTAATAGGTACTAGGTAGATATCTTGGTATATTGGGTACCTTTTTCACTAAGTTTTAAAATACATAAATAGGTAAAACAAATCAGTATTAAGTCAAATCGCCGTGGTAGATAGTTACTTAAATATCAGTTTTATACCATAAACTATTGTGTCACAGCACAAAGAGCTGGTACCACTTGGGCCACTGGAAGCCATTTCACGAATATGTCGTTTGTTTGCTCCGATCATTGATCATTTTATGCTTCAAGTAGCACATTGCTTGTAATTTTATTATCTTAAAACTACTGTACAAAATCGTTTTGCATGGATGTTTTCCATGACTGCGCTGAAAATAGCTCTCAAATTCTCACTTTCGAGCGGCTCATGTTGAGTATAAATGATCGTTAGCTTGTAACACTTAACTGAAGAAGATACGAATAAAAGTATCACAAAATGAGCACGCTGCGTGGGCACTGCTGCAATCTGTACGGATCACCGGCGAATAATGACATGTCGGCGTTGATAAGTATTAACCTGCTGCGATACTTTTGGAACTCGATCACGAATCGGATAGAAATTTAAAAGTTCAGCGCAATTTATGAAGAATTTTATCAAAGATAAATAACCGGTCAAGTGAGACTCGGACTCGCGCACTGAGAAACACACGCGCACACAGAAAGATTTTTTTCGGTAGGTTATGGAAAATTGGATAACAAAATTTCTTATTGTTCTCATTAAAATGGAAAATGTTTGTGCCGTTTGGGGTAGAAACCATGGGTCCGTGGGGGCCAAGTGCGCACGAGCTGTATGGATCGTTGTCGACCAAAATAAATGAAGCATCGGGTGACCAGAGGGCTGGTTTCTTTTTAGCACAAAGGGTAAGCATTGCCATCCAATGCTGCCAGCCTTCTGGGCACCATGCCACCGGGCAGTGATTTGGGACAACTTTTTTATTTATAGTTTTATAACCATCTGTTTTATAATTAGTAGTAGTTTTAGTTTTAGTATCTCTGCGTTATTTTTAAGTTGTGACTGTTTTATTATGATTTGTTTTTCTTTTCCAATAAACCCTTAAAGAATGTTAAAAAAAAAAAAATGGAAAACAGTTCATTTCGAATTTTATTCTTTACTTGCGTTTCGAGGCTTTATTTCTTCCTAAATTTCATAATTCTATGCCAACGCAAAGTATTGCAAAGGTTTTGCTTTCCACGGCTTTTTGATCTAAATTAAACTTTTAAAAGATTTGAAAGTCTCTCTTTTGATCGCCTGATTTTTACTATTACGTAGATATAAAATGACAACATCACCGAGACATTCAATTGGAATATCTTTAGTTACGCACCAAAGCTGCACTTTGTTAGTATTAGCAACACTTTTATTGCTATCCTTACTTTAAAAGGATTACTAGTATTTTATTGGTATAAGCACTTGTACTATTTCGATTTTCCATTATACCTAATGCTGCGTAATAGCGTATAAGATGGGATTATTGTGTAAGTCTTTTTAAGGTCTTATTATGATTGAAGCTATTGAATATCATCAGGAAACCATAGTCCCCTTAACTTGAAGTGTCATTTCATTATTACGAGTATTCTGCCAAGGACGCAGAATGCGCATACGACTGATAAGTAAAATTATACTTTTACATTATTAACACCAACTGAATTAACTAATTACGACTTCTTTGTTGCAAGGGCAAAACAAACAAATGATAAAGGTTAACAGATAGCGGCATTTATCTTAAAAAGGCTATCAAACTTTATTATTTCAATAAAAATCCGTTGTCGGAGTCGAATATAGAACCCGTGATACTCCTTCCCTTGTCACTGCTTATAAACGCAATAAGATCGGCGATCTCCTCTGGTTCCCCTATTCTGCCCAAAGGCGCGACTGTTTTCCATTGATCCCACATCTCATCACTTTTTCCGGGTGCAGTCATACCAGAAGAATCAAGGATATCTGTTCTCACCGGGCCAGGGTTAACGCTGTTCACTCTAACTCCAGAAGCCGCTAGCTCCAAAGCAGCGGCGCGCGTAAAGTGATCCATTCCAATTTTAGACACAGCGTACGACATGTAAGTTTCTCCAAAAATACGGTGCGACGAAATACTTGAAACGTTCACAATGTTCCCCTTGGTTTCTGCAAGGTGAGGCGCAGCGAGGTTGGTCAGTTGGACAACTGATCGCAAATTCGTGTTCATCACCGAATCGTATACTTGTAAGATGCTGGGATCAGTAATAAGGGCTAATTTAAATATGCCAGCATTATTTACCAGGATGTCTAGCCGTCCGAACTTGTCTACCGTTTTCTTAACGATTGTCTTCACTTCTTCTTCGTTGGCTAGGTCAGCTCTGATGATGAGCGGTGCAGAGCCGTGCGCTGCGCACTGCTGGGCGACGTTGTTGAGTTTGGTCTCGTTGCGACCCACGATGGTGACGAGGGCACCTTCTTTAGTGAACAGTATGGCGGTAGCTGCGCCGATGCCGGAGCTGGCACCCGTCACTATTGCCACTTTTCCCGTAAAAATCATTGTTGGCGTACCTACCTTCCGTTCATAATGATTTCTAGTTTATCTTATTTTATTTATATACCACGTATCAGGGTTCTTTCGACTTACCATTAAAACGCTTGATGTAGGAAAGATAGTTGAGCAGTGCAGCTGAAAACCTTTTTTTGGGTCAAATAAATATATTTTCTTTCTTTCTTCCATTTTGTACATAATGTGTAACTTCAACAATCGCATTTGTGAACCAATTCTTATTTGGTTTGATAAAATATTTTTCAATTTGAACTCGTTGTCACCACGTTAGTATTTGATGATAGGATCCTAGGGAAATCTCACATATAGAAATATTGACAAAATTTATAAGCACACTTTAAACTTAATCGTTTTTTGGGTTAACATTTTAACATTACATTTGTAATTTACCATGAGCTTTTCGGTGAAGGGGAACGTCGTGAGGAAACCTGCACACATCTGCAGAGCAATTCAATGATGTGTGTAAAGTTCTTCATCCGCACTGGGCCCGCGCGGGAACTAACTGGCTTGGGCTAGCCCAAGCGCTCACCTTTTGAGAGGAGGCCTGTGCTCAGCAGTGGGACGTATTAAGGCTGAATATGAACAAATGTGTACATGAGTGATGTGGGACTGATGATGAAGACCAGGGGCCTTACCTCATGGTAACTCAGTTCAGGTTTTAGCTGTCATTTTTAGTATGGATCTGAGAGCGAGCGAATCTAAACTCATTCGGAATTGAATTCCCAGGGGTAGGTATCTACTGAAATTCAACAAGAGATTTTTTCGAGGATTACAGATCCTCATATCAGTTTATTCGGTAATAATGTGAACAGGGTCATTTTTAAAATCACTACATAGTATAAAATAAAGTCGCTTTCTCTGTCCCTATGTCCCTAAGTCCCTATGTATGCTTATATCTTCAAAACTGCACAACGGATTTTGATGCGGTTTTTTTTAATAGATAGAGTGATTCAAGAGGAAGGATTTTATGTATAATTCTACGCAGACGAAGTCGCGGGCAGAAGCTAGTATTTTATAAAATGCAACTGAATAGCATCAAATTCGTAATTATAATGTAAATCGGCAGAACTCAACTCAATATTGCCATCGAAAATGACTTGCTCAGACATACAAGAATAGTATCAGTTGATATCAGCTTGTTTAAATCTTATCTCGACTACTCCTTGATATGTACATTATGTATTGTTGTTGTTACCTAAACATTGAATAAATTGCTTGACGACCATTAATATCTTTAAATATTTTACAAAGTAATAAATAACTTCAAACTTTGAAGCTAATAAATGTAGGTAGGTACTTTGGTGATCAAGTAAAATATATGAGTTAATTTTTCACCGATGCTTTTGATGACACCCTGTATAATAAAAATAGATAATTCGCGGAATTTATTTTTCATATCTGAGATCCTAGATACTAATCTGCTTATAAAAATATGCAATATCATTCTTTTTTCATTGATGGTTTTTAGGGTCCCGCACATAAAAAGGAAAAAAGAAATCTTAATATCGTTGTCCGTCAGTATGTCTGCTGTCTGTTGGGCTTTGGCAACAAGTAATGTCCCAAAACACAAGTAAGGGTGAAAATTCAAAAATTACTAATTTCATATTCTAATACGAACAATCATCTCCTTTGATTAAATATTTTGCCTCGCAGAAGGCTAACTTTATTTGCCAAAGAATTCCTGTATGATTTTTAAGAAAAATAATAATTTTCGCGCGTGGTAAAACGTAAAAATTTTGAAGTAATATTAATTTTGTAGAGAACCCTCAGTGTGTGAGTCCAACTCGCACTTCTTGAACCTTGATCGGCTTTTTTAATCAATACGTTATTTGTTATTCAATCATATTGTACCACATGGTGCAATTCAATACCTTGTTTCCAAGCACTTTAGCCGTTTGTCTCATTCTTTAGGGTTCCGAGCCCAAGGGGTGCCAAAGTGATCTTATTACTAAGCCTCAGTGCATTCAAAATATGCCATTATAAAAGGCCCATGCCTGTAGCATCTCAACAATCATGCTAAACGTGGCCTTTAGGTCTTGTTACCATGCCAAAAGACGTGATTTATGTAAAAAAGTAAATTAAAAGTAAAAAGTCTTTATTTATAATATGCAAAAGGTTACAACATGTTTGTTCGGCAGCCTCCGAACTAGACTCAGGGCCTGTGTCGCGGAGACTAGAGACAGTTATAACAATAAGGGCTTAACATAAAAAACAGAAATAATTTGTGTGCGTGTGTATGTGTGTGTGTGTGTGTGTGTGTGTGTGTGTGTGTGTGTGTGTGTGTGTGTGTGTGTGCGTGTGTGTAATAACGGAGGATCAGCGCTTGAGGGTGTCCTGCGTGTGAATTAGACTTTGATTCTAAACACACTTGTGGCAGTATCTACGCCTATATTGAAACGCGTCTTTCTAAGGAAGCTGGTAACAGAAAAAATATTTTAGCCGTGTGCAAATAAGAGAAGCCAGCAACGAAGCAAACCAGTAACCGTTTAATTAAGACAAAGAACAGCGACTGAAACAATTATGATACTCGTGAAAAACAAATTAATGATTACGCATGGTAAACTTGTTGCTATTTATTTTCAGTAGGAGGTGACATTCGTATGCAATTTTATCAACTTTCACCAAAAAAGTGGTCATGCTAAACGTGGTGGTTTGTTACCTTAGGCTCTGTCTACGCCGTAAGGGATAAAGACAATATGATATAAAGATACCTATAGATACCAAGAAAATTGATTCCGAATATATAACCGCGTAATACAAAACGCTTTTTCGCTTGCCTAATTATTAGTTCTCCTAAGTTTTGTGGGGCCCATTTTACATCATATCGGTATAATTCTTAAGTATATTGTATTTCTTCCTAGTCTACGTGTATCGAATGTGTGTAAATAAAATGTTTCTCTCGATCTCTCTCTCAATATTTTCCGCTAAGCAGATCTCCTATTACGTAGATTTAGTTTAACCCAGAAATTCCTAAACAGCAATAGATGGACTTTTCTGTCTTCCAAAACAATGGACTAACCGTTGTCTATAAAGTAGGTCATAGTGGTTTACGTCATACTGATAAAAAACATACAGTCATAAAGTCTAGATATTTGTTCTATATTTACGTAAATAACCATTTCAAAAAATTTAATTTCTAAATAAAGCTCAAGCTCATTTATGCATTGCCATTCTTCATATATGTACCAAATTTCAAGTCAATCGGACCAACCGTTGAAGAGTTCCCTCCTGCGGAGACGGTTCTAGCTGGGTACGTACTACTAGTACGTATTTCGTTTTATAGGCACCAAGTCAATAATATAAATATTGTACCTATTGTAATTGTTTATTTAAATATTTATTCTATTTTTCATAATGATTATTTTTTACAATGACATACATATTGCTATGTCGTATGTGTATTAAACTAGGTATTAGGTAGGTATATTGTTAAGCTTATGGATTTCCGGTTTCATTTTTTTTTTCTTTTACTGTTTAGTTGCAGGCTAGCGACGTCGAAGTTCCTAAAACGTTCCCATAGTGTGCCTGTGAGGACGGAAGCGAGACATGCCCTCGGTACCGCTCTGCTTTCAGAGCAGGACATGAGTGCGTGAAAGCCAACATTGGGGGCGGCAGACGTAAGCTTGCCTTCGGAATCCAAAAGCTTATTGGTTACTTACTTGACATGAAATGTATATTTCATAATTTTGTTTTATATAATTTTTTTTTTCCTGCGACATTGGAGACATCTCCAATTAATTTATTTGACGGTGGAGGCGTTTTACACCTCCACTGAACTTACTATTATTATTATTTTTATGTTTTTTTATTTTGACCAGTAGAGACTTTATACATCTCTACTATTTATAGATTAATATAATTTAAGGCTCGGGGACCTTATACATCCCTTATATAAATGTATTTAATGTAAGTAGAATTTAAGTATTGTTACTGTATTTTTATTTGAAAAAATGACTTTCTGCCAACTTTCTTGCGGCGCATTCTTCTTGGCAATGATGGTCTTTCCGAATGTGCTGGTAGTTTCAAAAAGACATGTAAAAGAGCCCTTGGCGGCCAATTTGCAAAATAAATTTTCAATTTTTCAATTTTCAATTTGTTGGTTTTGGGGCAATCTGTCCGTCATCTTCACCGTGCAAATCAATTATCTGAATAATCGAAACACATATTTTACACACGTCGTCATCGTCGTCTCTGGCCTATATAAATCCCACTGCTGGGCTTAGACCTTCTCTCAGAATGAGAGGGCTTGGCCACGCGGGCTCAGTCCAGTTTCGAAACTTAAACATAAAAGCACCTTTACCAAGCATTTTTATTTTAAGCTGACGATTTCAATATAAATTCCTTGACATTTTACAATCCAGGTTATTTAATTTAAGATACTCAATTATTTTCTATACAAACACTTATCCTAAAAAACACATATCTATCCTAAAAATAACTATAAAATACCTATGTTTACAAATAATTTAATAATAATTAAATAATAATTTTTCCTTGACATTTAATTTTAAGTGATGATGTAATTTTATATTGAATGATCAAATAAACATAAACCACAATTTTTTGTATTTCAACAAGATGTTATTTCAAAAAAATAAAAACAAGTTGTCACTGCTGGAAGTGCTTTATTTCAACAAAATCCCATTGTCGGATACAAAGATAGAACCCGTAATACTCCTTGCCCTGTCGCTAGCTAAAAACGCGATCAGGTCAGCGATCTCGTCCGACTCTCCCACTCTCCCCAAAGCAGTTCTGGTCTTGAATTGTTCCCACGCTTCATCACCTTTACCGGGTGGCGCCATACCAGAATTTTCAGCAATATCCGTCCTCACTGGCCCAGGGTTGACGCTGTTTACTCTAACCCCTGAAGCCGCGAGTTCCAACGCGGCGCAACGTGTGAAGTGATCCAAACCAATTTTAGACACAGCATACGACATGTACGTTGGTGCTACAAGATATGATGCTACACTTGAAACGTTCACAATATTTCCCTTTGTTTCCGTAAGGTATGGTGCAGCGAGATTGGTCAGTTGGACAATTGACCGCAGATTAGTGTTCATAACTACATCAAATGCCTGTAAAATATTTGGATCCGTAACTAGTGCGTATTTAGCCATACCGGCATTATTTACCAGTACGTCAATTCGTCCGAACTGGTCCAGTGTTTTTTTGACAATGGTCTTCACTTCTTCTTCGTTGGCCATGTCAGCTCTGATGATGAGCGGTGCTGAGCCGTGCGCTGCGCACTGCTGGGCAACGTTGTTGAGTTTGGTCTCGTTGCGACCCACCATGGTGACGCGAGCTCCTTCTTTAGCAAACAGTACTGCGGTGGCTGCGCCGATGCCGGAACTGGCACCCGTCACTATCACCACTTTTCCAGAAAAACTCATTTTTAACGAAACGTGTTTACCCAGAGTCCCAGTATTTCAATTAATGAATTTACATTAAAGAAACTCTACTTATAGATATGAGCGTTATCGTTAGGGTTCAATCAAGCTGTTATAATGATAAGCCCTAAATTTTACCGGAAAGAAACATTAGTGAAAACCGCATCTACGTAGCTACGTTAGCCATTTCTGAGATTAGCGCGCATGAAATTGATTGATTGTTTTATTTTTAACTTTAACGAAAAAATATTCTCATCACTAGAAAAGAAAACATACATACATGAATAACGTCTGTATCCCTTACGGGGTAGACCGTGCCTAAGGCAACAAGACATAAATACCACTTTTGCTACGATTGTGGGCGTATAGGTGGAAAGGGGAATCAAAATATTCCAAATAGTTTTGGGTTGCCAGCCGCATCACCTATAATATGATTCCTAAGATTTTCGCCAATTCCTTCGATGGGCATCTACGCGGAAAGAGAAGCAACTGGTACATTCTTTGCTCCCTTTTTCCTTTGCTCCCTGACCAGCTTTTAAGGAAAAAAAACTATTTATACGATTGAATATTAAAATTCGATTTGTATGAAATTTATATTATTATACTTAACTTGTACGGAATTCACAATTTATTATTTTATCATCCAACCAATTAATTCGTTTACGTCAGTTGAGTCTTTGCATGAATATTTGTAAATCACTGTAAAGCCTTAGCTTGAGATGATTTTGTATGATTTTTTTATAAAAAATTAATGCCATCTTTATGAAATCTAAAGTCGATCCCATGGTTCCTAAGAATAGATTCCCCTATCTCTTATAGTTTTTGACTTCTCCCTTCTGACCCATTTGGATTGATCGTCCTGTATATGAAATAAATGTGTGTAAGTGTTTACTGAGGAGTTTTATTTACTTTTTGGATGAACCAGATAAAAAAAATATAATAGATCTTACGTAATTCACGATACGTACATTGCTAACCTACGTTGAACATACACACACACACACACAAATCACGTCTTTATCCCTTACGGGGTAGAAGTTTACCTACGTTGAAATATAGTATAATTTTCGCATCGGTCCACCTAACAGAAATAACAAAATAGGTAAAATGTTAACGAATTGCTAATTCTACGAGAAGAATTCGCAGGCAGAAGCTACACCCGTTTGCAAAAAAATCGTGCACCTATGGTTTTCAGATTTTCAGGAATTAAAATTTAGAAAGTAAGTATAGTTATAGATAATGCACATTGATGGAAAAATATTAAATTGATATTTAATATCGTTCAGTATTTTATCGTTATCTAGATATTTTTTGATTAGATAACAATAATGATATTGTTAAAAAAATCGCTTGCCATAGATATACAATGTAGGTACCTATCCATATTTTTGTAACTTTGTGTTGTTTTCTAGAACTGTCTTTACAAATAATGTTATTTATCTGTTGTGAAGTTTGTGCATTCCCTCAGTAGTAAGTCATTAAGTTGAAGGCAGAAGATGATGATGATGATAATGACAAAAAAGATAGCCATATTTAAATATCGGTTTCGAGTAATCTAGCTTTAACTTTTTACCGTTAGTCGGAATTCTAAACCCATTTTTTACATCCATTTAGATTCGTAGACCAATAAATACATGGAGCCATTATTTTAGAGCAGTGACGTTTATCGAGGCTAGTGGGACCACTGAACGCACGCGTCGGGGGTCTACTCCCAAACATGAAATTAGAAGCTCGTATCGTACCGTCCCTCGTACTCTTATATTAAAAACCATTAGTGCGTGTGAGACGGTACGATTCGAACTATAATTTTCGAATTTAGGAAGTATAAGACCTGGGTTGTATCGATTGTGTGATATAGAGCTGGTGTTCGACTACGCATAGCGGGCTAATCTGAGTTTTGAATGGATCTATTATATTTCTTGATATATTTCGAGGGTGACTCAGAGACTCACACATACCTAGTCATTGAATTTTAAAACAGGTCATGCATTTTTAGTAGAGTTATGCCCGAGGTGTTTCAGTTAATCCGTGGTTCATTCTTCAGGATCTCCTTGAGGAGAGGCCGATCGGATAGCCAAACGAGAACCACCTACCCTTAAACTTATTAGTGATTTTGTTACACTTTGTCGACGTCATCAATTTGTGTACCCACGTCAAATAATATTAAAGCTTAAAAAAAGTTAAGCCTTGACTGAGAACAAGGCGAAACTATGAGGGTTACTAGTTGACAACGGAAGCCTAAAAAAAATATTGTCATACATCAAAAAGTTGCAATTCTCTCGAACCACTACTTCAACCACGAACAACCCATAGTTGCAATAATGTTTGACAGCCGATCTGTTTTTGAGTAATTTATTGCGAAATCTAGAAAGTCATTGACATAAAAGGTTTATTCCGCTTTAAAACCAGAGCTTCAATTTCAAGTAAATTAAAGGAGGCTGGTTAAAACAGTTGACTTGGGCGTGCATAAAATTTACGGGTGGTATTCGGATAGACCTCGTTATTTCGGCGAGGCTCATCATTCCACTTTTATTACGCCTCCCTTATTGTCCCCAATAAAAAGTCTAGAAGATAGCCTATAAAGTTTAATGTCGGCATTTTTGCTGTAAAAAAAAGATTACGGTAATACCCTGCCCGTAATCAGTTCGAAAATATGTTAATAAATATTTATGAACTCATAAAAATAAACCGTTTTCTACGTACATGCTTATTATGTTGGCGTTCACGGCGCATTTTTAAATTCGACCACAACAATTCGACGTAAATCTCTTCTGTTTCAAAACGATATTTTTAAACAAGATACTGAATCGCTTTGTTGCTGAATCGCCGAAATAGCTTTCAGTACGGAAACCTATAATAGTATCGTAAATAAGCGCAATTTAAATAAAATATACGCTTCGAGATCGGAGCGTAAGGTTGTAGTTGAGAATACGCACTGAGCAGCGATAAAATTTATCGTCACTCGCGCGACATCTGGTACCACCCTCTGGAGTTCGATATCGAGATACAAGAGGGAGCGGACACATTCTTAAAAATGAGTAGCTTTTTTTTTTTAATCTAATATTTTTACGGGCTTAAGTGCACTTGTGTGATAAGTGGCTTTTTTTTGGCGACCATTTGGCCTCACCGCAAAAAAAACAAATCGCCTTAAATCAGCCTAGAACCTAACTATCACTATCGTTGTACGGATCGTCATTATCCAGTCCTGCACAATTCTAAGGGCTTTACCCTATACACTTTCCCCCTTATTCATAAACGCTCTGCTAACATAGCAATTGTTTGTCCTTATCTGTCACTTTGACATTGACCTTTCACAGATGAGGACAAACGATTGCTAAGTTAGCAGAAGTCTATAGAGCGTTTATGAATAAGGGGGTGTCTTGTTTGTTGATCCACCAACATTATGTCAGTGATATAGACGCCGAGCTAAATTGCTTTACAAGTCAAAACTACCAAACATGTTCGTTACCGATATATTTCGGCAGATTGATATCCTTACACTACCCCTGAATCCAAAGTCGTTCGATCGATGCAACATACATACTTACGGGGTAGACAGAGCCTAAAGTAACAAGATCGTGCAATAAAACTACGAACCATGGAGCCATCATTGTAAGGGAAGAATGACATAGTCATTTGTGTGAAAGGTTTACTGTAAGATTTATTAAAGTATCTATACCTACTAGGTTAATAATCGCCACGACCCATCGCTTGTACGGAGGCAGTAAAGACGAGCACAAGCTGTTTCTGGGTACCTACTCAATATTCAGAAGAATAAAACCTTCACAATTTCATTGTGTACATGGAAGTTTACTTATCTATGCAAAGAATTACCGTTGTAGGGTGCGAGAGGACTACCTTTTTCCTGCGTCAGAAAAGCATATACCTCATGCCCCAAGGGAAACGAAAATATTAAAAGCCTAATAAATATTATTATTTGTGGTATTTATTCTGCCATCCTAATTCAAAACGACGCAAGTCCAAAAAAAACAGATTTAGTTTTATTAAATTTTTGTGCAGATAAGACATCAATCTATCATACTGCCGCCCTAATTTAAAGGAACGCATATCTGTTTCATAGGTTTTCAGAAAATTATGATATGATAATCTGTCCAAAAATGTAATAAAACTAAATATGTTTTTTTGAACATGCGCCTTTTGAATTAGGATGGCAATATTGTAAAATTATGATTCAACAAACCAATTTAAATTTATCGCAGGTATTTTTCTTTAATTTCAACAAGCTATATTATATTGGTGATTGTATTTTATGTTGACTGTACTTGTCACCCACCTTTCATAATGTGAACCAGATTTCAAGTGAGCTTGACCAATAAAAAACTGCAAAAGTTCACTTAACTTTACGTCATGTGCAAAATGACGTTCTCAAGGTAAATTTACGTAAAAATATATAGGTACCTAGGTATAAACTTTCTTTAGTTGACACTATTTAGCAAAATTCAAAAGTCAGCAGTTTACTTTCTTAAAGCTTCTCAAAGTTTTTAATTTAAATAAGGAAATATTAATATTTAAAAGTTGGTAGTCAAATTTAAATTAACAACGACCGTCTGCTTTGCGCAGGAAAGATAAGACAACATTCGAATACACTTTTGCATATTAATTGGAAAAATAAATAGGCAACGGAAACAGGAAAAGTCCACAGTGAAATGCGTCAGGTATTTTCATTCTCGTAACTTTTGCTAACTTTACCAATACCTATACCTACCCCTATTATAATACCAATATCAAACACATATTTTTACGGTTTTTTGTTTGTAACTTCAATTGTTTGTGCACCAAAATACTGATGATGATGACAGTACAAATGATCTCATGTTTTCACTGACGTAAAAACTAAAAAAAGTTAGCAGCATTTCACGTATTCACGGATGAATATTCAAAATATGACGAAAACATATCTCTTAATAACCTAACCCGCTTATAATCAACCCGTTCTGAAAGCAAATTAGTGCGTACATGTTAAGAACATCACAACAAGGGTTCGTTCCCAGCAGACCCGCTTAACCCAAAAATGGCTCAGCATTTTCCCGAAAAAAAAGTAAAAAGTAAAACGTCAGGCCGTTATGGTCCATCTAGATTCAAACATTTCACCCCCGGCAGTTAAAATTAAAGCTAATTAACTTTTTAACTTTCCCCCTCGCCGGGGTGCAATTAATACGAAACAAAAGTCAACTTTACGTGCCCCTAAGGAATTAACTATGCGCTCTCTTTAAAATTAAATGTAGGTTTGTGTCGCTTCTGAAAGCATTTATGAAATGTGTGTCATTGATAACATAAGTCACTGCTACGAATTAAAAAACAACCGAACTGAGAACCTCCTTTTTTAAAATCCATTTATAAATGGTTCACGTATAGGATGTTACGTGTCGACATTCTTTGATGTCATGATTGCAACTTTACTTATCCCAAGGTGTTAAAAAATTCGATAAAATCCTATAAAAAACATGTTTCTAGGGATTATTTCATGTGGAGTAGGTAACATTTGAGCCACTTGATTTAATATAGAAAGAAACAGACCAAACATTTCGCAATAGAAGTCAAGTGCACGTAAAATCACAGTAAATGATAGCATCTGTTACAAACCAAATTCTATTGTAATAGACTAGGTATCCGCGGTTTGGGTCCCCTATATCCTTTAAAATTACTTACGGACGTGACTGGAAATCCAACCGTTAGTTATCGCATAATGGTTTTTCCTGGCCTGCAATGTTTTGGAAATATTGTATTGGGATTCAATATATTTAAAAGGATTTAAGTTTGCTGACTGAGGGGATATTTTATTGGCGGTCGGAGGCGGAAGCAGTATTTTATGAATCGATTAAATTATTAGTCAATAGGTAAGTACCTATTCAATCAGAGGAATGTGACAGCGGACACGGATATGGCACTACCTGTCATGATTGTAGATTTACTCCTATAAATTCATCATCTCCAGCCAAAGCAAGCAAAAGGTCTACGGCAAAGGTCCCCTCTGACAATGAGAGCTTAGGCTAAAATTCCCAAACAATCTCAGCGCGGATTGGGAACTTTATTCAACTGCTCTTGAGGTATGTTCAAATTTCCTATCCGAGTTTCACCTTCACAGGAAAGCTCATGATGAATTTCAAATGAAAAATCATCGGGGTGAGCCCTGTTTTGAGCCTACAATCCTCTGCCTGATAAGCCATAGGCTTATTATTATTTACTCTCGTTTCTCTAAAGGTAGTCGACGCATTATAACCTAACATAGACCTGGCTAATGTTCATCCATCTCGGTGTATACATTTACCACATTCTAAAAGAGCCAGTCTAGCTGTCGTTAGTCAACAGGGCTAATATATGGTAAGTACACAATTGCAACTGTACCCAGTAGAATAATAGGCCATTGCGGGTCGTTTTGCACCGCCTGGCGACGTTTCTTGGCCGCAGACACGCTGTCTCGGTGTAATTCGCCTTAAGAGCTATCCTCCTAGTACCTAATACGTCTTAAGAGACGTCATGAATAAGGCAGCGCTTAGCAGTAGGTAAGTTAAATTTATACTATGACTTTAAGAAACATAATCCTACGAAAAACCATCATGATGTGTTAAAAAACTACTAGCTGTTGCCCGCGACTTCGTCCACGTAGAAACAAACATCCATGTTCATGAAGGATAACGAGAGATTCTAATGGTGATAGAATTTTTCAAATCAGTTTAGTAGATTCGGAGCCTATTCAATGCAAACAAACAAACAATCAAATGTTTCCTCTTTATAATATTAGTTTTATGCAGAAATTAATTTAATAAGGTTAAAATTAGGTAACTCAAACACTTTACACTTCAAATCTCAAGTTTTAATTTTGTGCAAAGCTACAAGACCGTGTACACGGTATGTTATAAAATTAGTAAACACGAATGCAAATCGAGTGCCGGAGGCAAGCGATTCGTTATGTCGCGATAATAGCAATGTCGAGCACTTTAGATAATGCGTATAGACCCCTTTCGGGCATCTGCCAAATCACTCGATAACGCTTGTAGTGAGCCCGCGTAACTAGCTCGTCAATATCGAACAAAGCTATTGAAGCTCGAGTTCTCTTTAAATATATCTTAGTTTTATGGATACAAAAGTACGTGCTAAACTATTATGTTTGGACAAGTAAATATCCCGCGGAAACAACAGAAAAGACCATTTGATGTTTCATTAGTTTTAGTTCTCAGGAATGTACATTTAATCCATATCTAGGTTAATCTTGTTCTATCCTAGCTCCGCTTTCCTTAACACTCCGAAGTCCCCTTCTCATTAAAAAAAAGAAATAAATCCCCGTCGCGTACAACAAAATCGATATACGCAAATCAGTGATAACAGGCGGGTCTCAGGAAACTTTTTACCGTTTATTTCCCGTTCCCCCTCTATCCCGCTATCCCATCCCGCCTTATCGCCTGCGATCTACAAATCCAATTTCCTAAAATAGGGATCGATCCGACAAATCATCTGGCGAACTCTATTATGCTGCACGGGGGATAGCGATGACTTGCTTAGTAGGTTTCCTAGTGGACACAGTTTAAAGCAAATTTCAGTGCAATGACTACAAGTTTGCTTTCAAAATTGAATAAATAAGGCATAAAGTATCACTAAAATATTGTTTAGTTATCCATACTTACATGGGAAGTGTTCTCAGAACAATTAAAAATTGTTTTTATGTATGTAAACAAACATACAAAGTATTTACAAATTCAACATTTAATCAGAGCAAGTTTCTATGCTAAAAACTAACGATAAACGCCATATAGGTCAATAGGTACAAACTCTAAACAGAAGCCCTAAGGTGTGGTATTGTGCAGTGAAGTTGATAAATCTCAATGTAACAGAATGAAGGGTCCTTGAGTAGGTTTATATCTTTAAAAAAGGTTCGAAGGTACCCCTCGTCAAATGGGAAAGAAAAGCGGCCACCTTCCAACTCGTGTGACCAGCTGATCGGAACAATCCGGACATCCTCTGTACAATATTTTATTTACAATAATAAATCTACGGCTGCTGTCTTCTTCTTCCAGTATAGAATAAGCACTTTTAACGAAATATATTACACACGTGATAGATTTGGCACTCAATATTTATAATTCTCTTGGTTCGTTTTACAGGAACGGAAAATGTAAGGTAACTAGAGATAGATATACTACTTAAATATTTAATTAAGCCGTATGAAAAAAAATAAAAGGATGTGTTCGTTTGATACACGGTCCGATTAACGTTATGTCGACATGACTAATCGAAAAATCAATGAGTTACATCGCAGTCTGTTCACATAATGTGACAGGATGGAAATATCTGATAAATATTTTTTCGTAAAAAATGAAACATTAAAAAAGAAACAACAACACCAACAACCAACAACTACAAAACCGGGAGCCATAATATTTATAGCAACTACTTCTAGGGTACAAAAAATAATTTTGAAATCAGTACAGCGGAGAAAATATCGACCAACCCACGCGTGAAAAAACGCACGGCCGAATTCACTCTCTTTTTATAAAGTCGATTAGTATCTGAAATAGACACCGTACAATGTATCAGACAAGTTATATGTAGAGTGGCACCTATCCGAAACTAAGATCCTTCAACCAACTAAAATAGTTTCTGAAAAGTCTCAACTCATGGCCATCCTATTAAAGTTCCGGCGAGCCCGGTCCTATCCGGCGATCTCGTCCTATCTCCTTCATGTCACATGCCATGAAACTCTCATGGCACCGTAATTTGTATACAGTTTGTATGACAAGCAAAGAAAAGCTAAATGTCACTTTTAAATGTGCTTGTAATTTAAGATACGATGACAAATGGCCCTCAATTGTTTATTTTTTAATTGTGAAGAGGACTCAAATTAATGAAAATAGAAACGATGAATTAATATATTTCATTTTATACTCAAATGTACATTATTATAACAAAATGCGGCTATGGACTATTTCCTGCTACCTAAATAATCAGAATTCGACCCTATTTTAAGTTTTCTTTGTCAGGATCAGAACTATACCCAAGCGTCCGTAATTTCATATGAACTATGACTTTAAACTTTAAAAGCTTACCAGTGACCACGCAGAAAAATTACCACAAACTTCAGTATTTTGATCTTTTCATATGTTTATTAGTCAAACACATTTCGCTAAGATTTGACCCCTTCCCTGCTGGTCTGGGAAGAAAAAACATAGAATGTACCAGTTGCTTCTCTTCCCGCGCAGATAGTAAAAGCCCATCGACGGAATGGGCAGGAATCTTAGGAATCATGATTGTAATGTGGCTAGCAACCCATCACTATTTTGATTCTTCTTTCCATCTATACGCCTACCAATTATGCTAAGTGTGGCCTTTAGGTCTTGTTACCTTAGACTCTGCCTCTCCCTAAGGAATAAAGACGTGATTTATGTATGTAAATATGTACGTAAGATTTGACTTTTTTAAATAGGGAAGTACGTTCAATCACGACCAAGCAGCCAAAATGCCCTGTTTTTCTCATTGTATTAGAAATTTGAACCAATAAGCGATTTTTTTTAATTTCTCGTCCTTCGAGGCGCAGGTTGCAATCGGAAATGCCTCGTCGTGTGACGCGGCAGCTGCGTCCCTTCGACCCTTTACCTTATATTTTATCTACATTAAACCTTTTTATTTTTTTTTATTTTATTGTGCTGCGTGTGCGTTTAAGTTGACTTTTCTTTTGTTTTTTTTTTCATTCTTTTGTTATTAACTTTTATAGATACAAAAAATTCCAATTCCAAATACTTAATTGTAAGGATACATGCTCTTCATTGACGATGTTTATTTAGAGAAAAATTAGACGGTAAACAATCGACGATCATACAGTTTCAATGAATTATTTCAAGGAACGCGATGATACCAGCATATACTTACTCCAACATCACGACCCTAAAAAACCCAAACGATTTAGATTTATTTAAGCCACAAAACGATGCGGCACCCTCCCCCCCCCCCCCTCCAAATAAAACAAAAACTTAAGGAGTATCTCCAAAGTAGGCTCTAAAGCACGTAACGTCCGTTGAAAGCCAACCCGAAGTTAGGGCGATTGCACACGTACAAGTGCGATGTATCGAGTGAACGATGTGCGATAAAGACTTAGGATAAGTAAACGCAGTAGCGCATATCTTACTTAGATAAAACTTTCCCACTTCTGACTCACTGACAGACAACCACTGACGCTAGCCATCCACACGGCATATTTTAACAGTAATTTCTGCGCCGTCAAACTATATTTAATGTACTCGTAGGATGTGTAGAGTAATTTTTTTTACGTTAGTTTTTTAATTTTGCGCTACCGCTACCGTTTTTTTATAGAAACATTACTCTACTAGCCTGTAACCAAACAAATGGATGCAAAAAGCCAAAGTTAGTTAGACATTGTCTTGTCTCCATAACAGTACTGTAAGGTGAACGAAAAAGATTTACCTTGCTACTCCGCCCCTCACGTGCAAGATAACCAAGCCTGTGTGAAATATATAATATATGTTTTTCATCAATCCCTCCTTCCACTACTGCCACTTAAAACACATATAAATAATAAATCCCACAAACTGAATTATCCCTTACACTGACGCGTTTCGATCCCTCTACGGGATCATTATCAAAGTTTAATGAGTACAACTGTTACACATGCAAACCAACGTTGTACTGATTTGAAAACATATGAATAAACTTAATATTCCCACATTCATAATATTTTCCCAAACTACCCTTTTATTCATGATTTTTATTGTAACCAACAAACAACTACCTTAAAAAAAATCCGACCACTGCAAAAACAAAAAGGGTTATGCATTTAACACAATCAGTTTTTCTATTCATCAAAATGGACACGCCATAAAGTGACGAAACCAACTTCACCTGAGCGTTAATTATTGAACCACTATTATTGTACCTAGTTATTTCCAACTGCTCCAATACGTCTAACCGCAAGGTGAATCTGGTAAGAAAAAAAAAAAGTACTGTAAGGCCTCAGTGGCGAGTGTTCAGCGGAGCGTCCGGCGGGTCGGGCAGCGGTAAAGGACCTTGTGCGGCGTGCACTCAGAATGCTCACATACATTGCTTGCTAATATGAACGCTGCACGCCCCGCCCCGCTGCATGCTCCGCTCGAGCGTCCGCTCAGGTCGTAGGCACACGTTACTATACTGTTCCTGAACTGTCCTAGGATTAGGCTCCATTCACATTACAGCGTTTATCCCGGACGAGTGCATTATGTGGTTGTGGAAATCTCCCGCCAAGCGTTGTCTGTCTCGTTTACGCACACACACGACAGTAACATATTTAGTTAATGTTACATACATTTCGATTTCGATACATCGACTGTTGACGAAGAATTTAAAACACACGTTTCAGATGTGATTAAGATCGTAGATTTAGAGTATACATAAAGTACCTACAGCCATATTCGTAGCTCCAATAATAAAGCCAGTCGCCAATTGTAATAAACAATGCTGGTGTATTATTATCTGCTTTATTTAAAACTAGCTTCTGCCCGCGACTTCGTCTACGTTGAATTATACATCTAAACCTCTCTTGATTCACTATATCTATAAAAAACTGCATCAAAATCCGTTGCGTAGTTTTAAAGATATAAGCATACGAGGGTCAAACTGAAAGTTCTTAGAAAATCAAAAACTGAGCAAACTAGCAAGTTATTAGTTTTATTATATCTTTTCAAAATAGTGTCCATTCACATCAATACACCGCTGCATCCGATGGAACCACTGAGAAAAGCACTTAGCCCACTCGTCCTTAGGGGTCTCTTCGACGGCCTTTTGAAACGCACCCACTGCTTCCTCGGTGTTCATAAAAAGTTTTCCTCGAAGTTTTTCTTTTATTTTCGGGAATAAATAAAAATCGCAAGGTGCGAGGTCGGGGCTATACGGCGGGTGACCCAGTAATTCCACGTCTGACGTCACTAAATAGTCGATCGTTCGCCTGGCGGTGTGCGACGAGGCGTTGTCGTGGTGAAGAAGGATCCTACTTCGAGGTCGTTTCTCCCGAACTTTTTCCAATACAAGTGGCAAACAATTGTTACTGTACCACTCGGCAGTAACTGTTTTTTGATCCTCTAAAACAATTGTCGCATAGTGACCTGTCCTTCCGAAGAACGAGGCCACCATCTTTTTTCCCACGCTTCGACCTCTCTTCACTTTAGTTGGCAACTCCTCGAAAGGAAACACCCATTGAGCAGACTGTCTCTTGGTTTCTGGATCATAACAGTAAACCCAGCTTTCATCACCCGTAAGTATGTCGAACACAGCATTTGAATCACCTCCGTTAAATCTTTGAATCATTTCACGGCACCAATCAACCCGACGGATTTTTGGGCCTCGGTCAAATTATGAGGTATCCATCGGGCACAAAGCTTCCTGACCGCTAAATGTTCATGGAGGATTTTATGCACTTGACTCATACCGATGCCTAAGCTTGTCCGAATCTGCTGGTACGTCACTCTTTTGTCAGTCTCTATCATACGCCGCACAACACTGATGTTATTTTCAGTCGTCGCCGTAGAAGGCCGTCCCTCACGCAGATCATCGGTGAGATTAGTGCGACCACGTTTAAACTCACTAAACCAGTTGTAAATAGTCGCACGAGATGGGGCTTCATCACGAAAGGCCAATCGAAGTCTATCATAGCTTTCTTGTTGACTTAAATGACATCGAAAGTCATAAAAAATCATTGCACGAAAATTTTCTCGCGTTACATTCATGTTGACGTGACACAGACAATTTTCAATTTGCCGCCAAATCGTAAAACAAATGACAAATGAATGAAATATATACTCAATAATATTGGCAAAGAGTTCCATTTTCAAAATTTAAACTTACTTTTTTATTATATTGTTTAAAAATGGCCAGTTCTAAAAACTTTCAGTGTCGCCCTCGTACATAGGGACAGACAGACAGAGAAAAGCGACTTTGTTTTATACTATGTAGTGAAGTAACGGATAAGCTTAAGGCTTTAAATGCATCTGCTATGTAATTTTGTTTTAGTCAACATAAGAATAGAAATATGTTCCCGATACACAGTGTCATTGTAACCAATCTGTAAGTTCGAGATTGTTAGAAATGTCAAAAGATATAGGTGATGCGATTTTGTCATTGAAACAAAATATCGATGACTCAGGCCCGAGTACAGATGAAAAATGTAAGTGTCGATTACGGTGCGAAATTTGTTAAACATTAAAATAGACTGCTCGCCAATAACTGACCCTTCTTTCCATTTAGTGCAAATCCTTTAAAAACTGGGAGCGACTACGGACTCTTGATTTAGATAACGACCTGGTAAGGACAGGTGTTGCTGGCAGCGGATCGATTGCATAAGGCAGTTATTTATACAAAATGTATGGACTACATTCTGTAATCAAATTTGGCGGAACAAGCGAGATTAGAATTCAGTTTATTTATCACTCTCGCATACAACACATTTATAATCATGAAAATTAACCTTTAGCTAGGTTAACTAACTTGTTTCACATAACAACACATTAGAAACATACCTAAAGTTGTTTCATTAATAATGTCAATACTTAATATAGTGCCAAAGCACTTCATTCCTCACAGCATAAAATGCTTCCTATATGCATTATTTTCATTGTAAATGTATTTTTGGCTTATCGTGAGCCAAAATGTAGCTACTTATTATTAATTATACTCGTACCACTGACACAACTTACATACATACATAAATCACGTGTTTATCCCTTACGGGGTAGACAGAGCCTAAGGTGACAAGACATAAAGACCACGTTTAGCATGATCGTGGGCGTATGGATGGAAAGGGGAATCAAAACAGTGATGGGTTGCTAGCCACATCGCCTATATAACATAATCCCTAAGATTTTCACCCAATCCCTCGATGGGCTTTTACCATCTGCGCGGGAAGAGATACAACTTGAGAGTTAAAAAAAAATGCTTTTAGGCGAACCTTATTTTTTATTTCCTATTAAAGTAATGTTCGTACAGTGTCTGCTGACACTTTTACTATTTAATCTTTACTAACTGCATGTTCCCGCTACGCTCGCTCCCGGCCGCAACTCCCACTCCCAGACATACCCTCAGCCCTTTATACCACGGTTTGAGAGTCAGCACGCTCCAGCCAATGTGTGGAATTGAATCTCAGATCGAACCTTTGCATTTTAAAGTACTAGTTGAAAAAGAGTCGCAGACTTCACAAACTGTACGTTGACAATTTTACTATTTTGTGATATGTAGTATTAAATATAATATTCTTTTACAGCAGTAAGTGTTAGTATTTGTTTCGCTGTCTAAAGGGGTAATGCTGCCAGCATCTGTGGTACTATGCCGCGGAGACAACCTCTTTTTCATAATTTTGGTTTCCTATGTTTAGTTTCGTATTTAATTCAGTTATAGTTTAATTTGTTTATATTTTCATTAAATAAAGTTCAATAGCTATGTTAAAACATCGCAATATTCTCAGTACTGTTTTAAACTTTCGCGGTTTTCTCTCATAATTATTATTCGGTACTCTTAGAACACAATCACGTAAAAATATAATTAAAATTACTTCGAAGTTATCAAATGTATTCCGGGTAATTTTAGAGATATTTTACGTGGAATTTCAAGAGTAGAATTTTGGCGACTTACGTATGTGTGATCAATTTTGATCTATCTAAATCCCAAAATGCCATCGTTTTGGACCGCGTTTCCTATTTATTTTACAAGGAATCCTGTTTTCTAAACTTGCAATTTAACCCCATATTTTAATAACAATGGGCGAGTTATCAAAGTGACTTGTCTATCCCTTTGATGCGCTGACCCTACTCAAGTGTGGGCCTGGCTTTATCGACGCAGTCGCGTGGAAACTTATGTCTTTTTATAACAGCGGCATGCTGGGAGACGTACATATTGAAAACTATAGTTTTCTTTGCTACGTATGCTAATTATTATTTGAAAATTTTCATTTAAAATACCTAATTAGCTGTTAGCTTCGACTTGTAGTCTAGTCACATTATTTTTTTTAAACATCCTATCGCTTCGATGCTCCACGCGCGAATACGTTGAAAACAGTTCCTATATGTGACTTTAAGAAACGGTTTGCCGGCAAACTTCGAGCGGCTGATGTTATATCTGGAAGATAAATGATCGATAGCTGTTAGGCTGGATGTATTGAGAGCGACATGATCTAAATAAAGATCATTTCTATAAAATCATACCAATTATAAGTTCAAGTTTTTCCGGGTGGTCCTTGGTGGACCATGTGTAGGGTCATGAGGGCGAAAGTATTTTTATCTTCGGTTCCCTCTAGGTCGGCCAAGTATCGGCAATGTAGGTGGCTTGTTACCTTAGGCTCCCGTCTACCCCGTTAGGGATAAAGACGTGATTTATGTAAGTATCTATGGATGATTGCTTGGCATCGAGAATGTGGGTAATGGTAAAAAGTTGAATTGCCAGATATTTTTATGGCAAACGAGCTAGTTCAGGGTTTTTTATAGTGGGGTCCATGGACCCCTTAGGGGTCCGTAAGATGTGTGCCAGGGGTCCACGGCAACACAGTTAACCTTTAACATATTTACTTAGGTACATTTTATTTTTAAATAGGCTTTGTTTTGTTTTGCTATAATAAGCTCTTCAGAATTCTGAAAGTGGTCCGTGACCGCAAAATGTTTAAGAAACACTGAGCTAATTGGCCCTCCTGATGGTAGGTGAGCACCATCGCCCATGGACACCCGCAACCCCAGAGGATTGCAGATGCATTGCCAGACTTGCCTGCCCAGAGGGCTAAGATGAAATACCTCTCGTGCTAGTAATTTCACTCTCGAAGAATCCATGACGGAACGGAACACATCAGTACAAGCACAGCTGCTTGAGTGAGTGAGATAGTGGTAGTGATCCGAACGGTCCTTTCACAAGTTCCTGACACCCACAGACGGATGAAACTCGAGTCCACTCCTGTTTTAGTTCGTGGATCCGTTATATGTCAGCAACGAAAACGGGAAGCTACGAATAAATCCGTTCGACTACATTAAAACGTCACTCAGACGTTTGAGCGTAAAATGCAACGCTTGAATACATTAGCCCATACTTTGCCACTCTCTTCGAATCTTTTATGTGTTCTATGTTTTCACAGTTCGCAATATTTACGTAAATAGTTGAAAACTGCAGAATTTGGTTGTAGTTTTCGGTAGTTTTACGGTTTGACGGTCTCTCGAAGACTGAAGAATGCGCTGGCTGGTTTTTCAGCGCTTGGTATTCTCTTACGTACCCGTAAAGGAATTAGAAAATTTGTGGTGCATTTCGCTCGACGATGTTCCAAGTGCAAAACCCTCTTTCTTACGGCTCGGCCACGACATCGGGCGGCGACGGCAGCGGCGAGTGGCGCCCATAGGAGAAAACGAGATAACACGCTCGGACCTTTTGTTCTCACCTATGGGCGCCGCTCGCCGCTTGAGTCGCCGCCCGATGTCGTAACCGAGCCTTTAGGTTTATTTGTAGTTGTTGATGTAAGTTAATGGCTTCTGTGTGTTAGGACAATATTTCCAAGGTTTGGAGCTTAAACTAGATTAGTCGAAAATTTTGATAATCAAAATAAAAACGAAAAAAATGGTGAGAGCTTAATGGCAAAAACGTCGTAAAATGGCGAATACATCCCGTACTGTAAGAAACGAGTTTTAAAATGAATCCTGTTAACTGATCGGACAGCAATAATCTAAGTTTTAACTGTCCCTTAAAATTAGGTTTTCTATAACTTAAACTAAAACCCCGTAAAACGAAGCGCAAGTCGGATACATATTAGCATTTTATAAAAGTTTTCCTTTGAAACACGGGCTACCTGGGTTCATTGACTTACTATTAATCTCAAGCAAGTTCACCCGTAAAACGGGCTCCGTTCTTAGGGCTAGGCTGCATTCAAACCATATGTGAAATCATTCATAAAACCCTTCACATACAGCATCGTCTTTACCTTAATCACTAATTCTTAACTCGAACGTGTTACTGCTATGTCCGGCATAACATGGTTCGTTGTACAGCCTCAACTAAAGTCTATGTTTTTTTCATTTTAAATAAATCTATGTACAAGTTTTACCTCAAAAGATTTTCTGTTCACAAATGTTGTCCTTACTTCAAATAAATATTACATAATTTATTTCGAACTGCTATAAAATTCGGCCAATGTGACTATACTGGTAAGCGTTGATCAGAAACATGTTGGTACTCCATATAAGTACCGTACCAGACTCTGAACATATAAATTTTCAGACCGTGTGCGCTGTCCTCAAAACTAAGCAATTTAATGAAAGTCCTCCAGCTAGCTCTAAAGACAGCGCTTATTCGCGAGCATATTAAAAATTTATATGAGATGAAACATGCTTGATTAAAAACTGAAATACTTCAATATGCCGAGCTAAAATTAAAAAAAAAATCTCATATTTTGTGGAAAAAGTCAGTTTAAGTATCTGCAAAAATGTGAGATGTAAATAAAAAAGAGTTTATTTGGCAAATAGGCCGGCTACGTAAAGAACAACTAACTAAAATCTTTCGTCAATTTTTTTTTAAATGTTCAGGCACGTCTTTTTAAAAATATATGATAGTAGCCAACGAATTAGTGCCGTCATACATAATATACGAGTACATGTGGATAATATAAAAATACATACAAGAATAGGAACAAGAATAATGGCAACCAAAAGAATAGTCATGTGAAAAAGAAAGATCTCGTAGGAGATGCGCGCCAGGAACTTCCACGGCCAAAAGGAACCAGTTGAGCGGACCACTGTGACAACTCAATCTTCTCTCCTCTGAAAACAAGCAAGATGTACCCGAATAACATGCCGGTGATGGAGGGCGGTGACTACTGAAAGTCTATAAGATTTCTGAATATCAATATGAAAAGTTATGATATAAATAGGTACTGGTATAAATTTACCGTCAAATAAATAAAACATATCGAACTCAACAATTTTACACACACATTCATATTGTATGAAAAAATCTTTTCAACCTTCATGTTTCAACCTTTTCATGGCAAAATATCCCGCAACCTTTTTGGTGCAACTCAATGATTCTTATTGGCTTTATTAGTTTATTGATTGAGCTAAATCACATTGCTGGCCGTGCGCCTAATTACCTCCACTAATTACCGCGGCGCGACGCGCTGTGAATTGAGGATTACACCCAATATTACAGCTCAAGCCACTTAAATGGCTATCCGTATCAATACTTCTTTTCGATTTCGAAGCTTAATAACATTATTGTTTTACCTATAGGCGGTGTAGACTGTAGAAACGAATAAAATAAAACAATTTAAATTATATTGCAAATTCAACACGCAGCGCTGACAAGAGCAATGCAACACAGCTGCTTTCTTTTGTTTTTCTTTCTTTCAGCGCTGCGTTCAATTAAGTTTATTTGCGGCCAGGACCAGAATAGGATAATTTTATAAAAAGGTTGTAACACGTAGCAGCCTAAATAGGCGTGTCGCCTACAGGCGGTCATACCAATGCGTAGTATTGAATACTTTGACATCTCTTCAAGTTGTGATTATTGGTGTCAATAAGCCATAAGTAAATAAGAAACCGTTTACAATTTGATAGTTACTTACATACATATTATTATGAATCACGTCTTTATTCCTTACGGGACAGAGCCTATCTAGGGTAACATGACCTAAAGGTTGGCGTTCAGCGCGATGGCGGGCGTGTAGGTGGAAAGGGGATTCAAAATAGTGATGGTTGCGACCTATGACAACTTTAATTTGCAGTTAATTATATTAGATCCTACCTATATCTCCCGACAAGTCCGCCCGTGATGATAATGCGTAAAAGTGGTAGAAATGTAAGGTACCTAAAGATGATCTACGTACGCTTACGTTATGACTTTTTTCTTCCTTCACAAGAAAATATATTTCGTTGTGGCATGTACGTAAATGCGCTCTAAGTCAAAATTTACCATTCCCATTACTAAATTGGCTTACGAATATGATTTAAACATTTTATTGCCATCATAATATTAACCAAATACCTACCTGTAGGCACAATAGTCAAGATAATTTGAAAGGACAAGGCATAAGCCAATCGCAATTGCAAATCCAGAACAATATCCGGTTTGAACTAGTTTCTATTGCGGTGTCAGTGGCCTGTCTGATGCAGGCTATATTGTGCCTTGTCTATGATTGTCATCCCGCTCACTTCTTGGTACTTAGGTGGCAGAAAAATGTATTCGGTACTACTAACAGACTGTACTGCGTTTTCCTTTGCGTCCTAAACCGAACAATAGTAGGAAAAGAGAAAAATGACTAGCCTGTTAACCTGTGAACGTGGCATTTAAATGGTTTTTAGGGTTCCTGGTAGAAATACCTTCAAAATTTCATTGTGTTGCAGTTTTCTATCTCCCTTGCTCCTATTCTAGCGTTAAAACATAATTTTGTTGGAGCCAACTGGCTCTCGAATGTGTATGATAAGGATCAGTATCAAATTATCATTTTGAATTTTTATTGTAATCAATCAGTAAGGTTGGTATTACTTGAGACAAACGAGACTAGAATGCAGTTATTTTTTTTCATTTTCACATACGAAGGGTTAAGGATGTCTGTTCCATCCGTATATAAATAGTTATCCTGCTAAATACTATTTACCACTTTAGGTAGATAGGAACATTAAGTCAATGTAATTTTTTTTTACAAGACCTTATTTTTTATGCAGATGAGATTTAAAATGTAATTAGAATTTGTCGTCCCACATAATGAAATATTATTGCAAAGTTTTTACAGTTCTTCAGCACTAACCTAACATGGATTTCCAGCAATTAGGCTTGATTTACTGTTTATATAATTTTTTTGGTGTCAAAGTTTTTGTTACTTACAGTTTCAGTCGAAATAAAAAAGTATTGTTTTAGTCTGAGGTTACGAGTCGCATCTTAATGAACCCTGTGGCAACTGGACAGCATTTTTCCATTGTTCGCGTTTGAAACAAAGCGTTCAAATAACTCAGACATTTCCATACGTGACGCTACCCCACTAACAAATCTAATTTGTTCGTCCATCGTTACGTCCAACTTTTTGATAGAGGATATTTTGAAGCCCCATTCGAGCTCTCTGCATGAGGAGTTTTTTGCGCCGCAAACACGTTCGGGCTTCGATAGAACAATCCTGAAATGCCTTTTCTAAGGAATATTTTGGATGCACGACTGCACTTGATTTTTAGGCGCTGAAAGATAGAATTTGTGAGTTATGCAAAACAAACCGCCATGTTGAAATTTTCGCCGTGAATTTTTTTGGCGCTAGGAAAATTTACAACTTTAAATTTACTTATTTAGAAAAAACTTACATTGATAAACTCTATATAAAAATGCAAAAGCGAAACATATATTAATATTGTAAAGAAAATGACGCTTTCAGTCAATTGCATCTTTTTAAAATTTGCTAGTCCAAAATTTTGCTAGATGCATAGGTACCTATGTACATAAAAGTAGGTAGAGTCGTTTTTATGTACACAAATACCCTTTCAATTGCCAAACAATGCCACAGCTAACCTATATTCCGTTTCATATTTAATTCACCTCCCAAATCTATTCCACGTTCCATTTATAACAATCCGTAACTCAGAGGAATTATTGAGCGAGTTGCGACAATGGCGGGGTTAAGTCCACAAACTGTATCAAATATTAACCCTCTAACTGTTCAGAACTATTCCAAAGGTATAGTCGTAGTCGCTTGACATAATTTGTTAGTCTCGTTTAGCGGTTGATTAGGAAAGTTTGTCTTTTGTTTACCTATTTCTTAGCTTAAGTTGAAGTATATAAGTTTTTTTCTCAGCCCACAGAAATAACATTTCGTATTTTCTCCATTTTACAATTTGTTCGGCAATCAAAGCAAAATACCTGCAAGATAAAATTGACTATGAAACCGGAGTTTAGACCACAATGCCCACAATTACGAGGGTCTTATTGTAATATTTGACTTTCTTAGCTGCATTAATTTGACTGCGATGTAAAGTAAAATATTAGTAGATTATTGCCGAGGCCTTGGAAGTAGCCAACTGCTGGATGAGTAACTTGTTTAAAAATACGAACCACAGGTTAGTGTTTTTTAAAGTTACGAATCCAGCAATTGCTTTGTCAGCTGAGGCATTCCATTTGAGGCAAACATTGAGAGGAAATGAAAATATTTTTTTCACTAAATTTCCTCGCAACTTAGGTGGTTTTCACGTTCCCGCGATTTTTCTTAACTTTCTTTTTAATGTCATCTGTCACCGTTAGCTATTTGAGACATTGATATAAACGTTAGACTAGAACAAAACGCGCACGCCTCGGCCATCGACCTGGCTGGATGATTGTGTTGTTCATTATTCCATAGCCCCTTTGATTTAAGAAAAAGTTAAAAACAAATGAAAAACAGCCCAGCAATCTGGGGGCACGGTAGTGCCCCCGCCAAGCCGAGCAAAAAATCCGATTTACGGTCAGAAAATCGCGCCTGCAATGTAATTCGACCGTCAACAAGGCCCTTCGTGTTCAGTTACTTAGAATACAATGACGACATTTACGACAATGTTTGAAAAAATAAATTTAGGTACCTAAAAAAGTAGCTAGAAAATATTAAGTAATATCTTTATCATGTTCCAATTTATGTTCGTGGCTCGTAACACGAATGACATGTTTTGTCGGCGCCACGTCATGTGCAATCCACCATGCACCCGTCTCCTGCCCAACGACCTCATGTAACCTCTGCTGAGATATTAGGTCATGCAGTGGGAATTAACAGCTCCCTGTTGATTTCTGCGAGCACTGAAGACAAAACATCACATCTTCATAGAATTATCTAGAAATCGATCGATATGAACAACTGAATACCTGGAATCATTCTGTCGACAGTGGAAGTCATGTACATTTCTGCTCGTAAGTATCATACTCGTATCATGATTTATGACTATTCATGGTTCGGTTATTTTACATATGTAGGTATTAAAAAATGTATTTAACACTATATTATGCACATTCATTAAAAAAAATCGCCAAAGATTTTAAAATTTCCTCTTCTAGAAAACAACCGCCATGTTCCTAGGTTTAAACACATCATGATTTTTTTCTTCTTTTCTAACATGTTACCGGGTTTTTCTTTCTTCAAATATAAGCGGTAACCCTCCCTTAATGATCTGTACCACGCTGGAGACTTTGAAGGTTTCTGGGCGACGAGGGGCCCCTGGCGCTGGTCGTACCGAATACTGCGCCAGAACCGCAGCCAACCCTGCCATGGACTGCATCAGACCCAGACGCTCACCTAAAAATAATGGTAGTATAATTGTAATACCAAAAAAAGTGGCAATTGAAGGCTGTCGAAAAGCACACATAAGAGGCAATTCTCACCAATACAAGCACGAGGACCGTCGCCGAACGGCAAATAGTACAGTTTCTGCTGCGGCGTGAACTCAGTAGGGTCAAACCGCTCGGGGCGAAACTCATCCGGATCTGGGAATACGCTTGGGTCGTTGTGGTAGGCCTGCAACGGAATTGCTACGGCCACACCCGGGTCAATGCTCATATTTAGTTCTGGAAATTTATACGTTCGAACACATTTTCGCTGTAAGAACCCTACTGAAGGGAACATCCTTAAAGCCTCTAGTAGACACCACTTTAGATACGTCATCTCAGAAAGAGCATCATAGCTCAACTTGTTATCGTGCGCAGCGAGCACCCTACCGATCTCTTTCTGCACCACATTTAGCACTCGCGGGTGGTATGCTAACTGATGGAGCGCATAGCTGGCGGCAGATGAAGAAGTCTCAAAACCTCCCGCAAAAAATACGAAAGCTTGCGCTGCCATTAACATTTCATCCATCTCTACCGACACACGTGCCGGGCTGCCATCGAGCTCCACCTTCTCTATCGACTCCCCCGAAATCACTCCCTGCTTTTTACACTCAATCAAGAGATCTATGAAGTCATGTCTGTTAGAAGGCTCGTATTTTCTTTGCTTCAGAATCGATGTCACTATATCAATTACGTCTTGTTCGACGTGCCCGAACAAATGCATATACCTTGTAGTTTCAGGCATCAATACTTTTACGAGTACCAAAACGCACCGTACCAAATCGAACGAGAATATCTTGACACCCAATTTACGATACGAAGAGTTTTCATCGGAAAGGGATTCAGTGTCGATGCCGAAGGCGCAAGCGCCAATAACGTCTGTGGTGTAGCGTGCCATCAAATCCCGTCCATCGATAGGTCTATCCACAGCTCCTTCAGCTGTCGCTTTGGCCATGTCCTGTACGAGTTCTTTTAAGCGCTCCGCTCTCTCCACTATGAGGGGGAACATTGCTTTAAGCTTACCGCTTGAAAACGCTGGCGTTAGACGCTGCCGCAACAGTCGCCACAAGTCCCCGTCTGCGATGAACAAATTCCGTAACATTGGTTCGGTATAATTCTTGCTGAAATTAAAGCCGCGCTCATGAAAATACATAAAGTCATCATTGAGGACCTGTTTAGCAATATTGGGATCCCGGATGATGAGCTCCGGTCGTGAGGATCGATAAAAACCCACGACTCTTTCGTCTGGGTATCGTAGGTAAGCATCAGTTGTGACATCGATCAGGTTTATTTGAAAAAGGAAATTCCTTGCATTAGTACCAAACACCGGCCAAGGTCGGTCGTGCTTGACTCCACGCTGCTTCCAATAATCAAAAGTCCTCGTGAAGTATAAATACAGAGACACTAGAAAAACTACACCGATCGCTAACGTGATCATGGTGCTCGCTTCTGCACAAACTGGAAAATCGGTTTAGTACATCTTTATTTATTCTGCTCCAACAAATCATTGATTAACCGTGGATTAAAAATTGATAGTTTAGATAGCGATAAATATGACACTATCAGCGATATTAATAGCACGTGTATGTATCATAGAATAGCAATTCATTTTTTAAAGACCAACATTTTTCTGCTCGCGATAGTTACTACAATTTTTCAGTTCCAAAAAAATTAAGATAATTCTCTTGAGAAATGATGAGATGTTAAAGGCGTCCTAATCATTTCTTAAAAATAAAAAGTTGCAGAAATAATATAAAAAAAAACTCAGGCGGCTATTATGTCTGCTCTCAGTAGTATAAAAACTACTATTTGACTCCCTGAACGGCTGGTCACATAACTGCAGCACGTGCATTCCGCTGCATTACGCGACTGCATCGATCCGCCTATTCCCGTAGTGATCTATTTTTATCTGCTGCAGGGATGTACCTACCGATGTCCTTTCCAGTTCCCATTTTGTGAATACATTTTTTATCTAATACAAGATATACGGCATGGCTGTGCCTAACCTGTCTGTTTGTATTTAGGTAAAAAATATTTTTGATACAATGTAGCCAATCTTTTTGATGTCATAATTATACTACTTAGTATCTATTTATATTGGCCTTTTTCCTGTTTTTAAAATTGCCTTTTTTGGATTCTGTATCGTACTAGAAAGGAAAGAGTATTTTCAAGATTATTATGGTGTTTTTGGTTTTTACAATAACAATAATAAGTAGGTATGTTCTTTCAGCAACAGGTGTTATCAACACTTATCTGATGCTACGTGATTTGGCCAATTATTAATTATATTATCACAATCATAATATTATTTGTGGAAAGTTCGTATTGTTTCCATGCACAACTATTACTACCTAAAGCTACATTTGAGTTGTAAATTTAAATGAGAGACGTACACACTCCGACAGTCTAATTATTATATATTTCAGGACAATTCCTAAGCAAAACATGCCACAGAGAGTCTAAATACTACCTCGAAACAGGACAGCGTTATCCTATTATACATAATCCGTTACATGTTTATATTTGTTATATTTCCATTTTATTCACAAAACGCTAACACAGACGCGACCCTAGCATCCACCTCGAATCCCAAGATTATTATTTGTTATAACACCACCATTTTAACTTGATACTTAGACCCACAGAATGGCGAACAAGGAACGATTTAATACGTAGTTTTGTTGGGTCACGCGGAGATCCAGCTAATGTGGTGCTGTATTTTGAATCCAGGTACCGGTGACATTTGGCTGAGGTTCAACGTTCAACCCGGGCGAGGGTGGGTTAGTAGTATGTACGCTATGCAAATGTCATACTATGGTGCAAAACACGGCAGAGAGAGTTGCTCGAAAAATAGTCAGCCAACTGTTGTGGTTAATACTAGGTATGTATATATGTATGTATAACTCGTTATTGAATAAGTTAAAATGGATTAAATATACAATAATTAGAGCGAAGTGATATCATGGCTTTTACCATCTGCGTGGGAAGAGAAGCAACTGGTACGTTCTGTTTTTCCTTTACTCCCAGACCAGCGCGGAAGAAGCTGAAGTATTCCTGATTAATTTCAAGAAACAGTGTATAGCTTAGACCAAACGTCTCCACCGCCGAGATTCCCAAAACCAGTCTCCAGTTCACGCACTTTACGACCGCAGACGGAACTACGATCGCGATCCGTCATAAATGTAACTCGACTCGATTCATAATTAGTATTGATGCCAAGGGACTTCGGGGTAGCGTCACGTAGAGTATGCGTGTTGGTGGGTCGGTGATGAATGTGAAAGAAGGCCCTGGAGGGTAAATATGTTAATTTGGAAACCCTGTCGATGACAAGTTTTCCCGGGTTGCGGCAGATGGAATTGAACTAACAATAATAATAACAAAATATTCTCACGATCAAAAATAGCGGGTCACTTTCCATGTAAATTTGTACTACCTTCTAAGCTCTATCATATAAGTAATATTATATTCGTATTATGAGCTGAAACAGAACACGAAATATTCAAGCTACATTGCCACTTAATCTCCCCTTCTTTTAACTTCAATAAATACTGACCATAATTTACCTATCCCCTTTGAACAGCATAACCTAACAAAAACACACCACAAAGAACAATCTTCAAAAAAATAATAAAACCTTTCATATACTGCGAAGAAAGTCAAGCGTATTATTTCAAGCATTAAGACGAGAGAATATTGCCGCAAGCAATTTATGGGAGCATTGCGGGCCTTATCTCCAGTATTAAAGATTTCATTAAATCATAGCGGGTAATAAAACAGTTTGATACCGCAGTTATGCGCGGGTCACTGAGTTAATGACGTGTTCTTGAGCATCGGTGTAAGGGAATGACGGTCAGCGATAGTTCATGAGAAGAGCCCAAGTTAAATTGCTAAGTTTAGTAGATAATCTGTCATTTGCCGCTAGCAGACCCGGTGGGTACAGCCGCGCCATGTGAGGTCATAGATATTAGATACATTGTTAATTTATTCTTCAATGTATTAAACATACTATTGGTTTCAGTGTTTTCAAGTTTGCGGCACCTCTAGTATTTATTTTAATGTCACTTACGTACCATTTTAATAAGTATTAAAAATTCAGGAATTGCTGCGCCCCAACTGGATGGGTATATTATTATTTTAGTAAACTGATTTCTGAGTAGGTACCTTAAAATGGGATTGTGGGGGGAGAAGGGATAGAACTAATATTTTGTGTTTTCACTTGCTACTTAAAATTTCTGGTTTAGCTTGCTCTTAAAGTAGTTAAGTTATATTTTTAGACGTATTAAAACTCCTTTTCTAGTAATATCATCGTTTGTTTCTTTTATTTGTTCTTACCTATACGCCTCCAATCATGCTAAACGTGGCCTTAAGGTTTTGTTACCTTAGGCTCTGTCTACCCCGTAAGGGACATAGACGTGATTTGTGTATGTATGTATGTATGTATGTATGTAAACTCTTTATTGTGCAAAATAAACACGACAAAATACAACTGACAAACACTGAGATACATGCACAAAGGCGGACTTATCCCTTTAAGGGATCTCTTCCAGTCAACCTTTGAGTGGATGAAAGGAATATTATGTATGTATCTCTTCTGACCCCAGTGCGGGTGAGCTGGGATTTGCCTATACTTTGGTGTTTATTCTTTAAACTATGAAACTAACCGACAGATAATCATTTTTAAACTAAAATTCCATCCACTTGCCAAATAGGAAAATATTTTTCTATCGAGGTTTGAATTTCAATTTTGTCCCAAATATAAAAAGTACATAAATTGAAAACAAATCTGATATTATTTTTAATCCAAGCGAAAACAACACCTAATTACAATCAAATGAAAGTGTATCAAAGTAAAGGAAACTCAAACTCTTATCGTTATCCTTGCCTCGTGATCTTCAAACCTATATTACTTATTACGAAGGAACGAGCCTTCCAAGAGATAAAATTCGGGTCAACCCAGTTATGAGATCCTTAAAAATGGGTAATGAAATTTCACCTTTTATGAATACGAAGCCCCGAGGGATTCGAATGGAATGCCGGTTTCGTTTTACTCCGAAACCGATCTGACCAATGTTAAAAGGAAATATTAATTTCTTACTCCGCTTCCAAGTTTCTGCCGGGGACAGAAGAATATTTCCGTTTACCCGTTTGAATTATTTTAAGGTTCAGAGTTATGCTTATTAATAAGTTTAATTAAATGTTGGTAGATGCAAAGTAATCTTTTAAACCAACCTTACTATAGCGGAATGAAGTGAAATAGATTTTAGTCCTGCGAGATGATTTTCCGGTTGACTATGTAGATACGTAATTATAAAAAATTTGCCAGTTGTAAATAAGACAGTATCCAAATTCTAATGTATGACCAGTGAACCATTGCATTCTTAGCATTCCACTTTAATTGTGACGTGGAAAGAATATAGGGCGTAATCTATTCGATCCTAGCAAAATAACTGTTTTATGCGTTTGAAACTACAAGTCTTACAAGAAGCTTACTTTTTTGCTGCTTTTAGGTTTTGAACGCTTTGCCCACTTATGTTTCATATTTGAAGTACGTCTTTCGTTTGTATACACACTTAATTATTATATACTTACTCATTTTAATAAAGTTATAAAAGTTATGAACCTAAAATCTCTCCAAACGGCTCACTCGATTTTAGCGCTCGCGACCCAAATACCCCAAAATGTAACGGAATAAAATAAATGTAAGTCACGTCAAAGAAGCTCGTAGCACTAATTAATACGGGGCACAATCCTCGGTCCCTGAGGGGTCCTCAGTTCAAGACGCGCCATGTAATAATTATCAATGGACCCTAAGGGCATAACCGTAAGCCTACCTACCTTTCCACTTACGCCGTACCTTTTCTATTTGCATCCGCGAACTTTACTGGACCCTTATGGACTTTGTAGCGATTTTAATTTGGTGTGTATCTGGGTTGTGTGGAACCGAGATGCGGGTCGCTTCAGGATTGTTGGATTATTCCACGGGAATTCCGTTATTACACGTATGTTTTGAGGGCTCGCGTATATGTGGCTAAGTGAAATAAAACTTTTATTTTGGACTTAGGCTACATGGTATATTTAAAGTTGAAGAACAAAATTAAAGCAAGATACACAATGGAGTATAGGTTTAATTAAGGATTGTGCTGTGCGTCAGAAAATTAAATGATCAGGGAAAACGGTTCTAACGAATCTAATAAACGTAAACAAGTTACTGCCAGAAGCAAATATGGAAACTGTTCGAAAGAAATGCAAATTTAATGTTCCAGGCCGAACAACATCCGAACAACTGAAGCTCTCGAATAATACAGTAAATCGAAAATAAAACCTACGTGATAAGTATGTAATTTTTCTTGAGTTTTTAATTACTTACGATTAACCTGTACAGTATCCTGAAGGAAACATCAGAGCAATAGAGTCCTTTTGATTCTTTAGCCGTTGTATTTATAAAAGGCGTGAAAACTGTTGAAACATGTACAGCGTTCTGTTTAGTTAATAGATACTAAAATACCCCACTCGTGGTGGTTTTCTCCTTTATTAATTTAAACCAACAATCTCCTTATAGAATGAATCACAAACTTCATACACATCACTCTAATTGGATTTCTACAAAAAATCTCACAAAAATGGTATTTTTCAAATTCTATACATAAATCTAAGTACTGAAGCTTTTGAAATTTCAATAAAAATCAATAAGACCGTCTGAAAATAACGTCTACATGTGAGAAAAGTACCAGAGAGCCGTTGACCACAGCGGTTAGCATTCGGCGTGCCTCGGACTGTGCCCTAGGGGAATCAAAGGGACGAACTTGCTAAATAATTCAAGCCAAAGGTCTTACAATTGATAGTAAGCAATAAAAGGGTGTATTGAGATGTTTTGTTTGAATATATTTCACGCTCTGAAGGAATGTTCGGGAGGGACGGCATAGCTAATTGAATCGTCATTGTTTAGTTGATGTTCAATTATCATTTTTTTAACCGAACTCCTAACCCCAAGTGAAGAACTAAATGAAAATTTAATTGAAACATTTAAATTATAAAAATACATTTCAGAATAAATCTTATCAGTGTTAGTAAAGGTTTAAAACTAGCTACAGTTACATTTTAAATAAATTAGCAAATACAAATAAAAATCATAAATAACGATCTAAACTCATAATCATAATTTATATTTATAAGTATTGTATTTGTTTAGTGATTTTTAAGGTTTACTAGATTGCAGATAATACAGGTTTGCCTAAAGATAAGTAAGTGAAATGATTGGATACGATGTGTGGTATATTTCTATCTACGATGCCCTAACTAACCTACCTAATAGAAATAATATTGTAAACAAAAATAATGGTCACTTTTCTTGAAACTTTGTATGGGAAGCGACCCACTATTTTTGCTCGTCGGTCTATATCCGTGTACCTTCCCATACCCCATAGCGCACATTTTCGCTACCATTGCTGCCAGACAGAAATTTTTACGATCATTTTTACTCGAAATTTTCATACCAACGTCCTGATCAGACAATATAAATTCCAATTACCGCAGAAAATGGCGCTAAGCTAGTAAAATACCGCGACGATCTCCATTTGAAAACGAAACCTCGGCGCCACTCAATGCAAAGGTATTTTCCAATTACCCCACAATCCTTTCATTTTCCCCTAGCAGAGGATTTTATTAACTCCGTCTCGTTTCCATCGGCGATATATTGCCTTAGCTAGAATGGGACAGAAAACCAGTTAGGTTTTGCGTCATGAGACTGGCTTAATTTCTACTTGCCCGGAGCGAACGCCTTCGCCATTCATTGGAAAATTGGTAAGGTAAGTGAAAGCATTTTAATATTTCGTTTATAAGCGGCGGAATTTTCATTATCTATTTGTATAAACGATGTGATAATAAGTAAAAAGTATCATACTAGGTCGCGAAAAAATAGCACGAAATTCAGCATTTTTTTTAATGAACCAGTATTGTTTTCCATGTGAAAGCTGTTTCATATGTATTAAATTGTATTTTGGAAATGCTTTGCTGATAATTCAAAATTGAGTAGTTTAAACACAAATTAACCACAAAATGAAGATTACTCCTACTCTACCTCTTCTCTTCCGATCGCACTTTGAATGATCACTATTGCACATGCTTGTTGAACTAATAGTTTAATGTTTTGGGGTAGTATGGGTTCTAACATTTGATTCACCCCTTCCTCTATGTTGGTTTGAGGCTAATAATAAGGTGGATTACCATCCGCACATAAGACGCGGCTAAATTGAAAAGGCACCAAGGAGACATTAAGTTTCATGCCGGTCAGCTTACATCGACCCTGCTCTTGAGGGCGGGCTAATGGTAATGTCAATGACCTCCTCGTTCTAGCTAACTTATTTTCGCTATTAATTATTTTGAATCACCAAAGGGGATAAACTAGGGAAGAAGTTAAATAGCATAACTACGTCATCATAACGTGTCATTATGATAAAACATACACTTTTAATGTTAATTATCTGTTATTGTTTTAGAAAACCTCATTTACAGTCGTTTTGAAGGGTTTAATTAAGATATGTACGTACCGTCTATACTGTTCGTCGTGAACTGTAATATAGGTACATGTTTTTTTAATTAAATAAACAGGTAAGAATCTGACAGGCTATATAATTGAAGAAGAAATATACAAAAATAATCCGTTAGGGAACCAAAGAAAGTACAGACAACACATCAGTATAACTAGAAGAAGTGAATATATACTTAAAACTTAATGTCAATTACCTAACCGGGGTGAAAAGACCTGTAAAATGCAAAAGGTATTTTAAATCAAGGACATACTCATATCTCTACGTTCACGATCCTTTGAGGTGCACTTAATAATAAAGATTGATGGCACTCAACTTGCTTTCCACTTAACTTGTACAAAAACACCCCATGTTACCATAAAAGCAAAGTAATCAAAGTTTCGCTAGGGTCTCATCCCTTCAATCATATTTTTTCTTTTTTTTATTACAAGGGTTGATTGTAAGTTTAATACTATATAACTTTACGAGTTTTTACATAGTATCATGTTTGAAGGCATCAATATTAAATAAAATATGCAATTTGACACGAAGGCAGAACACACGCAGACAAAAAATAACGGAATAATTAAAAAAAAACAGAATTGAAACTTATCTATGGTCTGTTAGAGCCCCGATGGTACAAGCAAGCAAACAAATAAAGAGACAAAAGACCTCCCAATAACTATAGCTGGTCTTTATATGTTGGTGTAAAAGAGAAGTTTATTTAATAGGATACAAAATGGAATTAAAACAAATTAAACTATTAAATTAAAAACTAAATTAAAACTAAATGGTGTTAGTGTTGGTGCAATTATATCCACTACATTTCAATAAACTTAGAATAACACATATACAATACAAGTTGTCCAAATTAGTCCCTACACTACGTCAGTGGCGTAGCGTCCATAGAACTCGATTCCCACCGGCTTGCCTAATTTAGGCAGTTGGGAACTTTTATATCTTTTTATGAATTGGAGGAGTAAAATTCCCTTCGGCTTGCCTTTTGATAATACTTGACGCCGCGCCACTCTATCAGTTCCATAGAAAAAATAGGAATTCATCACTGTTTCCATCCAACCTAGTCTAAAAGAGACAGCTACCCAAAAGCGGCGCCTCATGCAAGCCATCCAAGTTGCTAAAACGGGACAATGATACAGCTCAATAGCGTTCGCAATTCGCAACCCACGCCTATGAGCACTGCTGTAGACATCAAGAGCCTCAAGTGTACTCGAATTGGGGCGATATTTTGATGTCAAAGTAAACTCCGTCGCTTCGTGTAACATGAAACGACACGGGGAGAAGCGTTAACAGTCGTGTGTACAAGACCTGTGGACCATTCTCGGCAACGAGGTCAATCTTGAATGTAAAATTGTATGAAACCTCAAAGTTACCTTTTGTAGCTCTCGATTTTTAAAGCATTGCCGAAAGTGGTAAGAATAGGCATGATACTATATATATTTAAAAATGCAGCTCGAATGAAATTTTTGATTAGTTAATTTTCTTCGGTCCTACTCGTATTTTAAATTCAACAGAATTTTCACCACTGTATTTTCACATAAAATAAATTATGTGCTTTCAAAAACGGGCATCTGTTCGAAATTATTAGCCAGCAATATTAAACGCCAAATTAAAACCATTCACAGAAATATAAATGCTATGAGTTCAGGTCATCTATTATCATTATTACCATAGAATAGGTAGTCATAAACTTCTTGTAATTTAACTGAACAAGTAATTGCACTGAACTTAGACATTAGCTACTAACTAAATATTGTCCGTCGAGGTCTGAAAGTAGATCGTAATTTACTAACGAATGTGTAGAATAACATCCAATTACGACAATTGCAAAGGTTCCACAGTAAGTTAAAATTAAAACGGCTTATATCTTTTACAAATCTCTCATTTTCCAAAGGTTAATTTGCAGCAAAATGTAATTTCTCATAATGATGTTTGCCAGCTGAGCCGTGGACAAACGGATCGGCCGACCTTTAAATCGCGTCTAATGAACTGAACCGACGCGAGAATGACCCAAAACGAATAAAACTCCGACGAACTCATTTGTTTTCAGAGGTACAGTCGGATACGTAGAATTTAGGAAGCTCAGTAGTACAAATAAGCTGTTATCGAAATACAAAATTCGTGAGAAATAAAAATTTGCAAAATAAATTATGTATGTATGTATGTATACTCTTTATTGTGCAAAATAAACAAGAGAAATACAATTGACAAACACTGAGATACATGCACAAAGGTGGTTATCCCTGTAAGGGATCTCTTCCAGCCAACCTTTGAGTGGATGAAAGGAGTATTATATTAGGGATGGACGAATTATAATTGAGTATCGCGTAGGAAAAAGTTTGGCGGGAACTTCCTAATTTTTCTTTGTATGGTAGTATTTGTGTCGGAGTTGAAGTGACAATTAAAGTACTAATTCATTTATTTTACGGATTCAAATGATAATGAAATACATAATACACAATTAAAAGTAATACAAAATAATCAGAGTGCACCTTCGCCGAATTCGAGTAAAATGGCGCCTTTTATACACTTGTTGTACAAATTTACTACAACGCATTCGCTGCCGGCTGTCAAATGCGAAACTTCTTCAGCTACTGCAAACGCGCATACGCGTTCAAAATGATTATTTATTTAATCATTCCAAAACGCGTGACGTGTTTAAAGAGAATGCGTTAAATATAGTCATAATTAACATACAATACTTTTCGTAGACTCTACCTCTACGGCGTAGACTAACAGTAACGCTACCCTACATTTTACGAAGGTATTCATATGTTTTTTTTCACAACTATGCCTATCTAAAAAATATTCGCTGACACAGCGAAAGAAACAGCACAGCAAAACATATTTTTTTTATTAGACCTTTTGTTACCTCAGAAGGGTAGAACACTAAAATACAAATAAAAATAATCACTGGTACCTTTTTTGAAGTCGATTAAAAACAGTAACTGTAACATTTTCCGTCGCCTGTACTCCAGTATTTGCCCGAAAGACCGAGCTGATAAAATTGATGAAGTTCCGTCCTAAACAAACAGGTAAGCCTTTGAGAGGAAAAACTCGAAACAACAAGCTTTCGTTATATATTTCCTTATACAAATAGGCACATATAACGGCGAGATTTGTCGTTGCTCGAACAGTACATCTCTTTGTGATCGCATGAGTATGAAAGAGATACAAGAAATAGAACAAATAGTCGAGCCAAGTTTACCTGACCCAAATGCCGTGTCAAACTATATTAGCTGGATGCTTGAAGTATTTTCATTACACGTAAAGGCGCTGCACGTGGTACAGGCGCTGTCAGATGAGTAGAACTATCCAAGATAACCAAAAACAGGTGAACATTTTGAACACTCTATAGAAAGAGTGTTGTGTTTCGCAACAGGTAAAGCAATAAGTCTAGCTTATACGCCCAGTCCTGAGCACATATTTCATCAATGTCAAGAAGAACGCGTCATAAGACACAGTCATATTTTCAGGACAAAACCCTACGTAAACCTAATTTACTTAAAAAACTCATACAATTAAATTATGAAGGAAACAATATTTGGTAAGAACTTGGTGTAGGTATACTCTTATACGGTCAATCGCGTAAGTGCGTGTTCAGATATTTTTCTGTACCTAGATAACTCCTACTAAGTATCTGATGGTGCCTGTACTTTTAGCACCGATGATTTTTGGATCCACTACCGAAACTTTCTAGATTGCAAATCTTTCTGATGTCATTGCATTAATTCCAGCAATCTCACTTCATTTTTCGTTTTACTTATTTTTCCCGCACTTTATAATCCTTTACAGAGTTGCAAAAGCCTTTTGAAAGGTCCAAATTTTATTGTAATGATTAAGAACAAAGCGACGCCGTCCCATTATTCTTAATCTCGTTATTTCCAAAAATATCCAATGGAAAAATCTTTAATCTCCCAAATCTCGATGAAAAGGACTCAATGCTTTCGTGTATTTAGGGTACCATGTTGTAAATTACAGAACCTTATTGGGTGTGTAATGATTGATATAAAAATATTTAATATATTTTCTATCGATATATCAACATTTGATATAATTTCAAAGGGTATAATCACTCATTGTGTATAATAAACGTTTGGTATAATTTTAAAATATATAAATTTATTTCGTATATTTATCGTTCGGTATAACGCTTATTTCTTATAACGATTATATGGTATAACGCTCATTTTATATACAAAAATATTTTTTATAGCAGTTCGTTTTTGTTGGGGGACGCAGTTTAAACCTAACCTAACCTACTTTTTGATAGCAGTTCGTTTTGTGATTATGTCTCTAATACATTATATCAATAATGGTTATGCCAATTGTTGTATTTTATATAAAAATAACGTTATACCATAAGTTCATTATAGGAAATAAGCATTATACTTAAAGAATGTTATATTAATAGTAGATTGTACACCGAGGGGATAAAACACTGTATTATGTCACGGGCGCGATATTGAATCCTGAGCGCAGCAAAGGACTCTAGATTTAACGCCCGAGCGTAGCGAGGGTGTTATGAGTTAATTCCTGAGCGTAGCGAGGGAATTAAAATTGAGTCCTGAGTGGAGCGAAGGATTTAAGCGCACCCAAGACATATACAGTTTTATCTCCGAGGAGTATACTCTACTTTTCTCACCGTTTGCGAGACAATAAAAACCAAGGTGACTAGAAAAATACATACATACACATACACAAATCACGTCTTTATCCCTTACGGGGTAGACAGAGCCTAAGGTAACAGGTACCTACAGGCCACATTTAGCAAGATTGTGGGCGTATAGGTGGAAAATGGAATCAAAAAACTAGAAAAATAATTTAATTAAAACAACAGTAAAACAAAATTAAAAGTAAAAATTTAAGTCTGAGAAATTAGTCCAGTTGTGTACCTAATGATACAGCAATATTTTTATTTGGAATCTTAGCAGTTCTATGCGTGTAATATTACGTCAGCTAACACTGGCAGCTTTTCATTTATTTGAAATTTGTTTCATTCGTTTGAAATTCGAACGCCGCTTGCCGTGGCGTGGCCGTCTCGATTTTCGGAGCTGTGCGATTTTTACGAAATTGGACTTTAAGGGTATAGGAATAAGAACTATGAAATTGAGAATCATATTACTAACCTACGGGTTATAATGAATTTCAGTACAATATTACTACCCGGCGAAAGCCAAGGGCTATAATGACTTACTTTGAGTAAGGTTTACATGATATATAATTAGTCATTGTCGAACAGGTGGTGTGAAAATGATATTATATCAAATGATCATTATAAGAAATGATAATTATGTCATATGTAAATATATTAAGTGTTGTTATATGATTTAATAATTATATCAAATGAGCGTTATTGCTACTAATATTATACCAAAAATTTTTATATACATCGTTACGCACCCAACCTTATTATCAAAAGTTTATAATTTATTTAAGTACCTAGATTAGAGAAAGTACATTTTTTCTCGAATACCGCTCAGTTAAAAGGTTAAATATAATTTTGCTAGTCTACGTAAGTGTGTATGCGTGTTTGTATACATTGTTATTATGTACAGTAATTTTATTTTCACAAAAATGACCTCTGAACTGAAGAAAAAAGGAAAACGAAGACATTAAGAAACTAAAATCACTGTCTCAAGTATGTTTGTATTTACGCTCCTACGTCCCACGTCTAACATTGTCCTAGACAACACATACGATTTGTGCTGCTGTTTTATGAAGTATCATGAGACAAACCATTAAACTAATGCAGAATGTTGCTTGTAAGTTTCTGAGGAAGTTTAGAATGTTAGTAAATTTCAAGGAGTTTCGAAACTCATGATTCCAATTTTTTTTCTATATTTAGTTCACTGCAAAATGCTTTTTTTAAGCTATTTTAAGAATTTAAGTGTTTTATTACGAATGACCAAATGAGAGGTTAAAAGGCTACAGAACCTTTCGCTCCATATTCGGCCCTTTTTTCAAGCATTTTGTTGTAATTAATTGAACCGCGGGTAGTTTTTCGGTCGCACGCGGCGTCTCCGGGCCTTTCCGGTCTGGGCCCGCGAATGATTTGCCGCTTCCTGTTTTTCGCGACGGACTAACGTTTAACGATACGCTTTGTGATGTGCCTTTGTGGTCGCTTTTCGCCTTCCATAGACCCTTATTTATTGCGTCTAGAGAAAGTTATAAATGCTTGCGTCGTGGCGGTGTCGTCGGCTGTTTTTGTTTCACTCTGTGATACTGGCTGATATATTTGTTTAATAAAACAATTGAATTGATGGCTGTGTAATTACATGACTTTTGCTTTGGTTATTTGCATATTTGTTCCATGGCTTAATTTTGCATGAATATATACCTCCTGCATGGTTCGACCGATATACTTAATTTCTCAAGCATTATAATTTTGTAATACATTAAATAACCATCAAATAATTATTTTGGGAAATAAAACTTTTTCATGCCTAAAAATTTAAAAAACCATAGGTGCCCGATTTTTTTGCAAGGGGGTGTAATATATATTTATTAATTTAATTTAGTATTAATATATTAGATATGTGATAAGTAAGTAAGTAAACTCTTTATTGTGCAAAATAAACATAAGAGACAAATACAATTGACAAACACTGTGTTATTTTTTATTTTAACATTTTTTAATGATAGGGCCAATTATAAACCTATGATCACGATCATCCCTAAATTATCATCGATCTACCCAACCTACACAAATCCAATAGCCATGGAGAGTAAACATAAATGCCCAACATAACAGATGACGAAAACTGGCAAAATAAATAAGCATTCGATGCAACAACGAACTGTTCCCTGGGAACACTGTACAGATAATCTACTTTGCGCCGTACGTGACCTCGCCTCGCCTCGCACCTAATTAATATAAACCCGCAAAATACTCCTACTCGTACGTTAGGGTATAAATACGTTACTCTACACCCGTGTCACGTATCGCTGCTACGGCGTATTTATTAATCAGAAATTGATACATTTTAATAACGGAGCGTAGACGGGAACATGCCTGAACTTGGTTCACTTTAGAAGTTGTATCTTGTAAAGCTGAACTTTGTTACCATGTTGACTGTAATTAGATACTTTTAGACTTCACAATTTGCTTCAAAGTATCTTGAGCGTGGATAAATAGGGACATGATTTTCCAAAGTCAAAAAAGGTGACGACTCTGAAAACAAAACTATCTAGTAGCAAAAGCGAAACTCGCAGTATTGTTCGGGCGATCGTGCAAGGAAGTTCGAAATTCAAATGTTATAGCGAACTCGAAGCATTTTCGCCTCTACTATTTTTGTTCCGTCTGTACTCCACCGGCTCCTAAAACCATCTGCGATACGTCAATTTAACACCTCCATCAAATGGCTGTGGCGCAACCAAAACAGAAAGTGAAATAGCACAGCACGTGGACATAAACACTTGTAAATAGAGTCACAATAAAAATGATTCCCTGAGAGCTTGTAAACTGTGCGGCGACATGTCACAGTGTCGATAGCAGAAACAGACAGTCAGCTTGAGTAAAAGCTATTCTTAACATTAGTTTTGATGAAAGAGGTTAATTGTGGTAATGCAATTATCAAATCGACGGGCTAATTTAAACAATCTCTCATAGTCATCATCATCAGCTCAACAACTTACAGGTTATTTTTTTCACTAGGAAAACAAGGAAAGGGAGATAGATATCTACGGAGTTTCGAATATTTACCAACCGGGTCCTAAGACTACTTTTGATACAATGTTTTGGTATTTAACTAGCGAATATCTCAGAGCGAAGTGCTGAAAAATATCATAAGGTAACACTAGAATCCCCTCGCTTTCACTTGGACGTTGTTGAACAGTTATAAATCAAATCCAGTCCAAATTGGTCTCTGGTCTTCCGGATTCAAGTAACTGTGTGCTACAAGCGACTCGTAATCAACCAACTACATTCCCTGACACTTGGGCCGCCACATTACGTAAGTCATAAAACACAAATCGCATTAGCAAAGGGTTGGGAAACTAAAGTTGACGCGAGCGGTAGCAGTGTCACGGTTGTGGCGTTTGTCATGAGCGCCAAGCGGGGTAATAACAATGGAAAATACACCAACTTGCAAATTTTTTGCGGTTAAGATTATTTAATAAACACAGTAGACTTCGTACTTCGTATAAAATGAAGTAAGAATTATATGAAGAATGAAGGAAAACAGATATATTTTAGGAAGTAGAGTTGAAAGGACATGCTGGGCGATTTTGTTGGAAACTCGCTCAGTATGTCAACATTTGAGAAGTTCTTAAACCCAAACAATACGATCCGGAAATTCAATAGATACCAACTTACTATGTCTTACTATTCGTATGTCAAACTGCACTGCTTCGAAAAAGTATCGGTAATCTTAATATATAAAAAAGTACAAACTGATTGACTGACTGACTGACTCGTTTAACGCTCACCCCAAACCCTTCAACTTTGCATACAGGTTTCTTTTACGGTGTAGACCAGATATAAGCACCGGTTTTGCAATGGGGGTGAAGTACCTAAAATGACGTCTTATTCGTTGACGCTTGACAACTGCTGGCCTTTGACAGTTAACTTTTAGTTTTTTTACACATATTTGGCATGATCCCATATCACCTCTAGTAGTAATAACCAGTATTTCCGCCGTCACCTGTCCCCTGTGCGTGGTCGTAAGTGGTCGCGCAGTCGTAAACGGTTTACGACTCGCCTCCAGCGACCGAGATTAAAATCATGCATTTATTTTATTTGTCATTATTCTAAAATTGCCCCGGGCTTCGTTAGCGAGTTCGGCGAGATAGTAGCGATACACTTTACGCTCCGGCGGAATGGGATTTTTTCAGAGGGTGCGTGCGAGTCTGTGTAAACATGTTAAACGCAAACAGAATAGGCACACAGCTAAATTACTTACCTATATGCAGAAATGAGTTTTTTTTAAACAAGTTGATTTTTAAAAGGTAATATGATTCTATAACCTCAATTGTAGGTTACCTAATTATTATGTTTGCAACGTGCTACAAAAACTACTCAAGTAAAATTTATTTAAGCTCATAAGTATCTGAACACTTTAGTTAGTGTCTGATCATTTTAAGTAATTTGAAACACACCTGTCTTAGTAACTATTATTGTTTACTGTGACAATGTACTCGTACTAAATGTTAATATGAACTGAAAACCTGACACCTCATTGCCATGTAATATAAATCTATGACATAAACAGTGATAGGCATTTATTACAAAAAATAAAAGTACTCAGCTACCTACTGTGGGAATTTCTAACAACTAAACACGCCACAATATTAAAAATAGCTGAAAGAAAAAGCAAACATTAAGACTAATGTTTTATCCTGTATTGTGTTTTCTATTTATTCGTTTATTTGTTCCTTCCAAACGTTAACGCTACTGAAGAGGTTATAATATTATGTACTGCACTGACGTGCAAAAGTAACGTGTTACTTCATAAAACTATGTACGAGAAGTGAACCGTTATTTTTGCTCGTCAGTGTATTTATTACGTTTATGCTCCGGAGAAATACACAGAGACCTCGAAATGCTTCAGGTTTCGGGAAATAATAAAAATATTTCCCACCGGATATTATAGCTAAATTACAGTGATATTAACATGGGAGCATGAATACGTAATAGGTACTTGTAATGTAATTAATTTATTGAATTAGGTGTTACTTTGCGTAGGTCCATTTCAGTGAACAAAACACATTTTGCTTGCTACTCCGCTACTCATGCGCTTGGGTCTTGCGCTATAAGAAACAGGAAATAAAATGCAATGTTGCCAAGCAGAAAACTGTTTTTTTCGTTTAAGTTTTTTGTGGTAAGACCGTTATTCTTTTCATTTTGCAGACCATTTTAGCACCCGTCACTAGCAACAGAACTATCCGATCCTAGAAAAAGCAACACAAGAGATATTCCCTTATTGCGTCGTTTAGTCAATTCCACATCCAACTTTAGACTGCTACTTGGAACTGCAGCGAAACTAATTAGTTAGCTATTTTAAACTCGTAATCCTAGTTCAAATGCAGTGAGCTTCGCCTGGAACTCCGGCTGATATTAAGAAGAAAACATTTCAACTACTTTTACTAGAACTTTTGTAAGTTATTTTCGGTCACAAATACGTCCCGAATGCGTTTGCTTTAAAATGCAAAATACTCTGTTTTGCCGTTTGGATTCACAAGTGAGGCTGCCAGTTTTTCCATAATAGGTAATTGGGACGTTTACGTGAATCAAATGCATTCGAGATTTTTTTATTATGTGGTAATAGTGTTATTTTCAGCTTTAAGTATTGGCAACACTGAAGTATTTAGTACAAAAAATACAGGAAATGCGCGTAACTTCGTAACCTCTAGGTACTTATTCGAACTTATTTCTCAGCCCACATCACTGGCCTGCTAATAATTAAAAAAAATACTGTTTACTGTCCATGTACCGTATATGATACCTTAGTAGTGTAGTGCTAAAATAAAAGCCAAGGCTTCTTATGACACATGAAGTGTATTTGTAGACAGCAAAATGGCTGATTTTGAATTAACCATCAATGAGGCATACCTCATTTGTACTACCTGTTTTGACAGCAAAATTTACTCAATCTAGGGAATTTGGACTTGAGTAGGTAGTCATTTAATCGGTAAAACTCAAGTTCAAGGCTATTGGTCTAATGAATGATTCATTACTTAATAATAAAACGAATTCTTTGTTATTTACCAGAAACTGATTCGATTAAAAATTATTGACCAAAGTTTTTCATGGATCCGTAAATTTTACAGTTTTTGTATTATTTTGCCACTTTTTGTCTATTATTATGTGGTCCGCTAACGAACTTCGAAGACGCTAACAAAGTGTTTTATATACCTACCTAATGAGAACAAAAAAAACTTTGCCGAAATATGCGTCGCAAAAGACGATCCCTTTTGCTCATGGCTACATTGCCGCGTGGTCCCTATTTATTAAAATCCGAAACAAAATGAGCCAATAGACGATTTGTGTAGGTAACATTTTAGTTAATTAATACTAAAATAATTGCAGAACAGGCTCTTGAAACCTACTTTCACACCCATAATAACCGAAAAACAACAGGCAAACGTTTTCCGTACGTTTTGCTTACGGGGACTTACATTGATCTTCTGACATGGTTCCGCTATTCTAGGTAGTCTTCCGGCCCCAAAGGCCTGCCATTCGCGAACGATGTACCCTATATTGCTACATTCTTTCGCGAACGATGTACCCCATCTTGCTACATTCTTCAAGCTACATAATAGAGCTCTTACTGCTTTGTTGAGCTGCAATCTAATTAAAGACATTAGTAATGTAATGCCTTCAGAGGATCAGCGATAATGCCTAGAACTATGTTCACTGAACTCGCGAAATAATATAAATTCTCACAATAATCTTAAGGTCGGCTGTTGAACCCACGGAATATCTAAACAAAATACAATCGATTAAGTAACGTAACAAATAGGGTCAAAGCTACAAGGTGATAAGAAAACTGCCGGCATCTTCTTTAAATATTCATTGATAGGAACATTTTTCCATGTAACGTGTGGTTGTTGTTTTACTATTTTGTCTAGTTTGGATTTATAAATACTTATGAGACGGGAAAAATCGTTTGCTATTGGCTGTTAAAAATATGACTATTTGAGTCCGCAAAATAATAATATCCCAAGTAACAAAAATTGGTTTTATAATGGCTTTTTAGCCCAAAAATTCTGCTCTTTTCTATAAGGCGGCTGTTTCTATAAGGTAATAAAACTTATAGCAATCATATTACAGCTTTATAAATTACCAAATTTTCCTTTTAAAAGTCTTATTGTGGCCAATAATAAGTGTGGAGTTTCCTTATAAATGTCATATAAACTGCGCTTAAATGCTGTAAATGAGTTGCCAGCAGTGAATGTTTCACGAAATCTGCCCCCAAAATTTGATGTCGTCTGGCACTGTATGTACATATATGTATCAAAATGTCATGGAAATTTACTGGTATAGGTAATTGTATTATTTGGTCTCGTAAACTTACAGAAAACCGGGATAGGTTTAAACTTTAAAGCGAAGAGAGACCCGCAGTTTAACTAAACAGCCCTGTAACATTATTACAGGTTTTTTAATTTTGGTTAACAAATGTTTCTATACTGTGGTCGGCGTTCAAAATGTACAGTGTCAAACGAGTGACTTGATATTAAAACGTTACGATAAAATAAACATTAAATTAACACGAGTGTTTAATCTCTTAGTTTTTTTTTTGCTTTTTTTTCTTCTTTAGTCTTGAATCTGTTGTCAACTTAACTTCTATCAGCTTATGTTTTGGTAATAAATGCTTTTTTATTTTATTTTTTATTTTAATTAGACTAACCAAGCCACTTGAAAATTTTCGGAATAATTTTAGGACAATTTGTTTTGATAATGCCTACGGGAGAGTATTAAAGTATCAGTTGTTAGAGCAGTGCTGTGTTCGCATTCGAGTTTGTTAAGAGAATTACGCCTAACAAAGCGTGCCAGTGACACAACTAATTAAATCAGAGAATAAGTAATCTACAAGTACTTTACTTTGTATCACTGGCGGCAACGTCACTACCAGATATCAGTATTACATACACATACACAATCAAGTATTTATCCCTTACGGGGTAAATAGCCTAAGGTAATGAGCCTAAGGTAACAAGACGTAAAAGGCCAGTTAGCATGATTGTGAGTGTACAGGTGGAGAGGGGAATCAAAATAGAGATGGGTGGAACGCCTAAGTTCAATATGATTCCTGATTTTCGCCAATCCGTCGATGGGTTTCTACCATCGCCGCGGGAAGAGAAGCAACCGGTACGTTCTACGTTTTTTCTTTGCTTCCAGATCAGCATGGAAGTATACATATAAGATATCAGTGTTACCAATGCAAATACTAGTGGTACCCGACCTAAACAGAGCGTTCTGAAGTGAACTCCCTGAGGTGAGTCAGGGCTGGGCGCTCGCCGTCAGACTAAGATCTCGTCCGGACGCAGCTCGCGTCACGGCGGCATTAAATTCTTCCGCAGTTGGCCATACTACTGGTTCTAGTTAAGAACTGTAAGAATCACAACTATTAGGTACAATCGGGCAATAGAGAACTGCAGTTTTCATAAACACCAAAAAACTAGCTAGCTAACATCGTCTGCGTCTCGCAGGAATTTTGCACTTTTGCACATCAAAATGAAGGACAGTTTACCCTTCTATTAGCGAAATAATCTTTCGAATCTATTATTAATTTTGTGTAAAGAAATTATAAAGAAGATTTTTTTTGTGCATAGCTACGTCTTTTGTTTTTAATTTATTTTAGTTGCATCATAACTGTGAAACCGTGGTAGGGGATAGAGTGGAGGCTGCACATTTTTCATCATTACTCAGCAATAAGCGGGTTAGTTTTTTCAGCGTCTGCGTCGCAAACGATATATTTCGCTTAATAGTTTATTAGATACGAAGCTCACGAAGTATTACTTAATATTACAGCGTTGTCGTTGTTCGATAGTTTTCAGAAATATTGCTGTATATTGCTGTATAATATATTGCTAGCTTTAATCTCTTATCTTCTTCCATGCCGATCTGGGAGCAAAGAAAAAACATAGAATGTACCAATTGCTTCTCTACCCGCGCAGATGGTAGAAGCCCATCGAGGGAATGGGCGATAATCATAGGAATCATGTTATAGGCGATGAGGCTAGCAACCCATCACTATTTTGATTCCATTTTCCACTTACACGCCCACAATCTTGCTAAATGTGGCCTGTAGGTACCTGTTACCTTAGGCTCTGTCTACCCTGTAAGGGATAAAGACGTGACATGTGTATGTATGTATGTATTTAATCTCTTAGGTCTTGTTACCTCAGGCTCTGTCCACCCCGTAAGGGATGTGTGTATGTATGTATGTATTTAATCTCTTGTCTTTAAAACGTTTGAACATAGTCTTACATTTTAGCCCGATCAGTATTCTAGCGTTTTTCTCACATCAGGTAGCAACCCTATCACGTGGAATACGAGTACAAACGTGGGCAAATATCAGAAAATAACTTTCCTCGAATCGTGAAAAACATTGAGCTTATTCAGATATTTTCGGGTAAGTACTTAATCCGCTCCGGTTCGTTTGACGCTGGCTCACAATTCTATTCCCAACTTATTTTTTACATGAAAACGTGTAAGGTTCGTTTTGTGTCGGTCGGAACCGCAGAGGTCTACCAAAAGTTGAGAGAGACCACAAAAAGCATTTGTAGAAAGCACCGCGCGCTGGAAGTTCCGTGCCGCAGGCTTATTTGGTGAAACCTGGAACTCCATTTACAAAACAGTGCACCGAATTTAGATACTAAGTTAAAAGATAAATAAAGGCACTCAGCTACCGGCACAAGAAATGCGTACCTATTCGAATTTGATTATTAAGTATAAATTTATTTTCTATGTAATTTTCGATTATCTTTTACAAATAACTGACTACTGTGAAATAACTCCCTCTAGACTGGCAACGCATCTGCAATCCTCAAGTGTTGCGGGTGTCCCCGGGTAGTGGTGCTCACTTACCATCAGGTGACCCACTTGCTCGTTTACCTTCCTATAGTATAAAAAAATTATATTAACTCCTTTAGAATTAGGAAGACAAAAAACTCAATTCTCGAACATTCTCAGTTCTTCAATGAGTGCCGTAATAGCTTTCCTAGTCAGGCAATGCGATGCCACTATGACATATTCCATGAAAAAGTTCCACATTGGATCCCGGTTCATATAATGCGCTGATTAAAATACAAAAGCGACACATTTCAAAAAAAGACACTGTTGCATTTGAAACCATATAACTGCCGACTTTTGTTTTTAGATGCAATGGCGAATGATTTTGGAAGCGTCCGTTTTGTATTTAATCAACGAATTGTATTACACCTTGAAATATTTCGATATTCACGTAACGCGAGCAATGTTTTTTCGGACACCTGTTAATCCTGTTCCCCTGTGCTGTTCCGCATTCTATTTTGGTCCTTAAACTTTTTCTATTACAAAAGTTGCCAAATTACAAACAGAAGTGGGTCCGTGGCTATAAGAACTGCATGACCATTACAATAAAGAGTTAGATTTAATGTTGTTATCTTCACTCCGCGGCACTGTGCCAAGCGGCGTTTTCATGCATTTACTGGCAAGCAGGTCAACAATCTGCAATTATATCCGAAATAGTTTGCGGAAAACATTTGGTGGTAATTGTATTTTTACTAGGGGCTAGTGACCGATAAATACTTTCGCTTTTTTTAATGCAACATTATTTAGCTGTTGGCCGTGACTTCGTTTGCGGATAATTCGTTTATCGGGCGCCCGCGGCAACTATACCGGTTTTAAACATTTTCCGGGATGAAAATTATCGTTTGTCCTTCCCAGGGTCTCAAACTATCTCCATACCAAATAAAATTCGGTAAAATTGTTTAAGTTATAAATTATAACTGTAATTGGATGTTCATTCCACTTTTTCGAGTTCGGTTCCAGTTGAAACTTTCTACTTACGGCAATGCAACAACTTTACGTACATACAAAATACATACATGGGTAAATCACGTTTTTATCCCTTCCAGGTTAAATAGAGCCTAAGGTAACAAGACCTAAAAGCCACGTTTATCATGGTTGTGGGCGTATAGATGGAAAGGGGAATCAATATAGTGATGCCTTACTTAACCACATCGCCAATAACATGATTCCTAAGATTTTCGCCTATTCCCTCGATGGGCTTTTAAGTGGCGGATCATTTAAGCATAATAATAAAGTTGTGAAGATGCTGTTACTTTTACTAATAATATACCACGTTGTGAGATAAGGAATGAATGGACAAGCCACAGCGCTTTGTAATGCGCCTGCGTACTAATGAGGACATACAAACAAAACGTTCCCACAACTGCAGATAACACATTGTGTTCCTGCCCTAATCATTCTTGCTAAACCATCAGAAATTGTTGTGAGAAACCAATTGAGAGTGTAAGTATTTGTTTGTTTATAATTAGAAATGAATCTGCATACCAATTGTCGCCACTAGTACAACTGAATTCAAAACTTGGGTAGATACAAAGTTATGTTAACTAAAGACCCGACTTTTTTGCTGACGGCACCAACATCTTACCAAATTTCAATCCAATCGGACCATAGGAAGTGGGTGAAAATCTAGCATGTAATTAAAAGTTGTAATATACCTACCTACCTACTTTATCTGTCAAATTGAATTGGCAACGCCACTTACGGATCGGAACGGCAACATACTGTTCTCATAGTAGGTATTTTACATTTTAACGGAAACGCGTTCGAGAAGTATTTTGAGACTGAAAGCTTAAACCAAGCATGCATAAGCTGCAGATGATCGCATTGTCAATTACGTAAGTGCTTCTTAAGACATTTTTGAGCACTTAGACAGCTTCTATGTATCTGATGTAGACTATACCTACCTACGCCTTTTACGAAAAAACGTCTTCTTGGGCCTTCACTTTAAATAACATAATTATATACCTAATTAACAATAGGTATTTAATGCCTACACCAAATTGAGTCGTTTGTTACAAAATTTTATCATATTTTTATGACTGCAATTTCAGTATGTTTTCCTGTTCAATATCAACCAAAATTTCGGCTAATTAAAATGGAGATTACGTATAATTAACAATAATTCCTTGTTGACCGAAGGACTGAAGCGCTTTGGTTATACCTTATGAGATTCGGCCTTAGTCAACTACTCACCTAGAAGTCATTGCCGGTTGTCGAATTAATACTTTATTAATACTTAACAATCAAACAAAATGTAACGTCTTGTATTTATTATATCGCACAACTAGATCAAACAAAACAGAATCAACTTAAAATTGCCACTGTCATGTAACGAGTTACGTCTATTTCATCTTTTTACTCCCCAAAAATTTATATCTAACGTTAATTTTACTTAAAGCGAGCACGATAAACTTTACACTGACTATAAATTAAATGTGGCCAAAATATTTCAAAACATTTAATGAACTCGAGCTATCCAAGAGAAGTAGTTTAAGCCGTTAAAATTCTGAAGATTTTAAGCTTTCATCGGAGTTCTCGGCATTCCTCCGTTGTTGCTGCAACTTTCGTGAGCTTTCCACATTCAACTGTTTATTTTAGTTGGCTTTATTGCCTTCTGAGATGTCCTACGCGCTGAGCTTAGTGACTCAGCGGAGCGACTAGCGTATTTTAAAATTTAATTTATTCAAGTACGATAAATTAGTTAAATATTTTGACTGAAACCGTATGCAGATAATTATATTATAGATGTTACAATGACGTTACAATTATAACTTAATATCGCAAAATTCTTTGAAAATTCTAAACTGAATTTAGTCTTAGTTGTTGCAACTGTTTTCAGAACTTGTAAAGTAATTATAACAAATTTCAAAGGTCTACTTTCTACAAAACTATTAGAAATTTATATCATCAAATGAATAAAACGATATCGGTCAGCTGCTTTCCCAGCCTAATAGACTTAAACGTTGTTCTTTAAAAAATTACAAAACTGACAGCGGACTTTCCCCGCATAAATTAAACCAAACCAAATCGCTACCCGCTTAACTTTGCTCTGAACGTAAAAATAATGGGTCATTCCCTATTAGTATAGAACACAGTGCGTCGACATGTGGACGTGCGCGGGAGTGCTCGCGCTAGCGACTTTCGCGTGCGCTATCACGCGGGACCAACTGTACCCCCACGGCCCGGGGCTGGACCTCAAGCTGCCAAGGGGCGCCGAAATCGTCAGCCCTGAAGTACCCTTGAAAGTACCTATTGTCTTCTATGGCGAGACGTACGTTAAAATTTACGTAAGTTTTTTTTTTACTTTGATGGTTTCTAATTTATTTTGGACCATGTGGTCCATCTTACAGAAATACTAACCACCTATCCAATGTGCCAATACCGTAGCCAAATTAATAGATATATAATGTATAAGTACTTAGGTGTCTTAGAACTATTTACTCTGGCATATTTTATTTCAGAAAGTGCTTGGGTTAGTTTTATTGAACACTCCTGTAATAAAAAGCCTTTTTATCGTATTTTTAAATTCATAATTATCTCACCCTTTTGACGTCATACACCTTGATCGACCAAATGTAGGGAATCATTTGCCAAACACAGTTAAAAAAAACCTAAAAAAAAACATTTACAGGGGCATTCTTGATTAATTTATGACACAATGTAATGCCTACATGTTGTCGTGCTCACGAAATTTTTAAAATTATCTCTCTTCTATAACGCATGTATTATTTAGCAGACTATTGCTCATTAAGATACCAATATTTACCCCAATGTACATTCCTAATAATAGCGCCGGTTAAACATTATCTGTCTATTGAAAGCTATTCTCATAGTCTTAATTAAAATATACTAAATTGTCTTGGACATTTCGCAAGTTCAGATTGTGAGAATGTTAATTTGGGGCCCGATTTTTGAAAGCACATCGTTCGAAAGTACCACTCGAAAGCGGTATAAATCAGCTTATATCTCCAAAACTACAGCTCTAATCAAAGTTTAGACTAGTTCACAGGATTAATGAGAGCTGTGATTGTCTTCTATGCTACTCGTATTTCAAATTCAGCACTATTGTTCAGTTTCGAGTGGTATTTTCACACATGTGGTTCCAAAAATCGGGCCCCAGATCATGATAAAAATGAGATTACCCAATCATTAATTCTCTTCTCTTTTGTAGGTACAGCTTTAAAATCGAAATTATTTAATACTAAATATAGATTTAAGTGAAATTTGCTGGTTGATAGGTAATGTAACAGTGCAGTGGGTTTGTGACGAGTGTTCCTTCCTATATTTAGGTGCACAACATACAAAAAAATATATATTATAAAACATCGAATTAATATTTAACTTTGACTAAATGTAATTCGGCATTTGGTTTTTTCTCTATACCTATTTAATACTTATTTAATAGATCCTCTTTTATTCCCGTTATTAGTGAGCAGTTAACAGTAAACATAACTACTTTCGAAACTTAGTTAGCTGCGAGTATCTAGGAATTTAGGTCATTTAATATGTGTAAGGGCAATCTTTAGTAAACAAACGTGAAATCTTACGCATTACAAAGTTATTGGAGCACTATACTATGTTACTCGCACAGATATTTTCTTTAAGCTTTTCTAATATTCCCATAAAAAACAATTCTCAAATGACACTTTTTTTGACGCTGTAATTGTTGCAGGATTTTTATAAATCATTTTTTTTATGGTGTGGAAAATGCACCTTATGCATCCGCCCGGTACGGTAATAAAACAAACCTAACCCAACCTATACGGTTTTACAGGATAGCCCCGAAATAAATCCTGAATAGTTTACGGTTTCAGAATTAATTCCGCAGAGCTCAATTAGGTACTAATGTTTGTTAACGTAGAGTATGTATTATGTAGGTATACAATATTCTCTACCTACAGGGTAACGTCGATTCTATTACAGTAGACTGAATTTCCAATCCTAACCCATGGTGGAAATCAAGTACTTTGAAAATAAGTACCTACCCTACACATTTGTACTTTTACTTTTGTTTTTACTCCAAGCTGCAGACTACACTACAACTATTCTACAACTTGACGACAAATTTCACACCTTTTCAGACTTCATAAACCAAAGCTAATACGAGACAGCAAAGTGAAGTCGTACATAAACATTGCCAGTTTAAAGTTAATAGTGACAAGTCATTGTAACATAATCGTCTATCGGTAATTGTGTCTTCATTCTAAGCCGATAATGTGACTACCTAACGACCAAGGCACATATTCGACAAACAATTTTGTAGCGCTTTCCATAATTAGCGTAAAGTAAATATTCATAACCGCATTGAATACAAAAGAATAGTCCACTAATCAATATTTCCTTTCAAATGAACTACTTAGTAACCTACCTCATGATGAATAATTAAATCTATTTCTATGATTTTAAGTAGATTTTTTGCCTCAACATTTTCCGTCTGGTTGAGTCTCTGTTATTACTACTCGTAGTTTTAATCTTGCTAAATGTGGCCTGAAGGTATCTGTTACCTTAGGCTCTGTCTACCCCGTAAGGGATAAAGACGTGTTTTGTGTGTGTGTGTAGTTTTAAAAGTGTGTTTTCATACAAAAATCGTTACTAGCAAAATCTACAGGATAAGCACTTATAGTAAAGAAAAATTTAAAGGCATAACTCAAGTATAGAACAAATCTAAAAATCTTGGCATATTTCAATATTCAATAAGGTATTTTTTTTTAGTTTCTACGGATCCCTCCAGCAGAGAGAGCTGCTGATGAAATAGGTCATATTTTATTTTGTGTCCCTCAGGTTAAGTTAGACTACCGATGGGATCCATAGCACACTTACATACCTACTAACTCCTTCAAAAGTATTTTGATACTCGAACATAATTTGCAACATGATAAAGTACTACATTAGGGGACAAACGGGACGACGGGCGGAAATGCACGTGGCTATCAGAACCGAGTTGGCGGTCACTGCACTTAAATAGTCGAATAATCTCAAAAACCTAAACCCACTCATCGCGGGATCCTGTTTTTGTTCATATTTGTTTTATAATTTTTTTCGTAAGGGATGTCAGTTTTTAGATTTAAAAATCTTGATTCTAGCAGCTAGCGTTATCGGCCTCGGAGTTATCGGCCGATTGCTTTTTGTTATTACAAGGACGTTATTAGATTAAAACAATAGTTAAAATAGTTGAGTCCCTGAAAATAAATAAAGAACGACAGAACAAGGCAAACTGTCGATCTAAAATGGGTACGCGAAATAAAACAGTAACATAGTAAACAGAAATTTACAATCCACGCGATGTTTTACTGCGGATTGCTTGTACTTTAACACACAATATATAATTCTATACATAACTAATTAGTTTGTAAGTAGGTAGGTACCCAATGCAATCTACAAGTAGCGTCAGGTAAAACTGTTCCAACGGATAATTCGATTGAAATGTTCTGTGTTGCCCTCAGGTCAATAACTACGGAGTACTTTCATTCAGAGCAGACATATCATCATTTCTGAATACCGAATTTCCGCTGCCATATCCCTCAATAGCAGCATTCTACTCAAACATAGACACATCAGAATCTGGAGCCGTCTATTATAGAGAAACTAACGAAAACCATGTTTTAATAAAGGCCGAAGAGAGCATTCAGAATAACTTCCATGACTATTATGAGTTCCATCCCACCAGCGTATTCATCGCCACATGGCTCGAGGTACCGTATGCCGGCTCACAGGAGAATCGGAGAAACACTTTCCAAATCGCTGTCATTAGTAACGGCACAGAGAGTTTCGTCGAATTCTTATACCCTGACAGAGATATCCAGTGGGTCCAACGAGAGATACCACCAGGAAGCTTACCGGACGCCAAGGCACAAGCTGGCTTTGTTGCCGAGGACGGTCGCATTTTACACCTCAGAGGTTCGGGCACTCATCAAATACGGAATATTGTTGCGTAAGTAGAGATGTCTCTAAGTATCGATGACTGATAATTTGTCAAAAATGATATGAAATCCATTTTTTTTACTTTATTTCAGGTGGTCGAACATGCACGAACCGGGGAAGTATGTGTTCCGTGTAGGCAACATTTCTCTGGAGGGCAACATTGTCGTGCCGGACCTATACAATCAAAATGAAGTAGAGTTCGAGGAAGAATCCAAAACTTGCGCTCAAAGTGGACCCAGCGTGTGCCACACGAAAGCGAGATGTGTGGATTACCAAGCGGGAATCTGCTGCCAATGCAATGCAGGGTTCTATGGAAATGGAAAATATTGCGTGAAAAATGATACCCCATTGCGAGTTCATGGCAAACTGAACGGTGTAATTAACGATGTTTCAATAAACGACGTTGACATTCAAGCGTACGTTGTGGTTGCAGACGGGAGGTCATACACGGCGCTCTCGCAAGCCCCAAGCCCACTAGGAAGTAGCCTTCAATTAGTAAATGTCCTCGGCGGAGTTATAGGGTGGTTGTTCGCGAAGCCTTCGGGAGCAGCTAGCAATGGTTACCAACTAACTGGAGCTGTGTTCAACCATACAGCAGACATTTATTTCCCAGCAACACAGAACCGAGTTACACTCACGCAGGAATTTCTGGGTCATGATGTTTTCGATCAAATCACTTTGGATTCCGACGTAAGGGGATCATTACCACAAGTTGAATTCGGAGCCAAACTTCAAATTTCTGAATACGAAGAACAGTACACAATAGTAGAACCTGGATTAATTCGATCAGAATCGACTCGCACTCTAACAAACAAATTAACAGGAGTCAATTATGAACAAAGAGTTTCACAGACCTTCACTTATAATCCATGTCATTACGCACCTTCATCACCTGATGACATTATTTCGTCTACTTTAAAGGTCTCAAAGAATTATTTAGGTTACGAGTCCAAGAATAACATAGTCAGGTACGGAATGAGTAATAAAATTGTACCACTGGGACAAGAGGATCCTTGCATTGTCGGTCGAAGCACATGTGGACCTCATAGCTCATGCGTGGTTCAAGGTACCTCCTTCACTTGTATCTGCCAGTCAGGCTTTACAAACGTGTACTTAGACGACACAGAGGCCTGTATAGATGTAGACGAGTGTAGCGCTGGAACGCACAACTGTGACACAAACGCTGACTGCTACAACCACGATGGAGGATTTGAGTGTCGTTGTCACGATGGATTTGAGGGAAACGGTGTCAGCTGCACTCAAGTGTCCCAATGCAGAGATAAAACATGCAACCAATATGCTCAATGCCATGAAGGCTACGGTGGAAGTGGACCAACATGTGTGTGCAACCCGGGATACACGGGGGACGGACAGAGATGTTGGCTTATCAACGAATATGCGTGCGACGTTTTGCACAATTGCTCTCCGCAAGCAACGTGCGTCTTTTCACAAGTAAGCAACAGTTACATTTGCCAGTGTAATCCTGGTTACGTCGGCGATGGTTATTACTGTTCCGAACAGGCTCCAACGTACATTCCCTCACTACCACTTGTTACTACAACTCCGCTGCCAACACCTAGCACTGAAGAAGCCGAGACTAACGAGACGTTTGTCTTGCCAAACTGTAATGCATATGGCTGTGATTGCCCTGGTGGTTATTCGAGGTTTAAGGACGAACGAAACAACGATCTATGTCGCCTTGATGAATACGAGATTCCAAGTCCTATGGAACAAACTAATGACAGTTCGAGTAAGTACTTATTCTCATTAGATACTTTTACATGGTCAAAAGTAATGTCTTAATTAATCAATTGTTTTGTTTCAGTTACGTGTACGACAGATACTGATTGCCCGCCAAACGCAGTTTGTACCGTGAGACTAGACCCGATTGACGGGCAATACGTATCGCACTGTGTTTGCCCTGAAGGATACGAAGGTGATGCGTACGAGTGCATCGAACGAATTACTGACTCCTGTTCCTGCGGCCCAAACGCTCACTGCTACCCAACCAGCAACGGCGACATATGCATGTGCGACCCGAGTTACCATGGCGACGGTTATGATTGCCGACCTAAGCTGATTTGCACTAATAGTTCCGAATGCGAAAGCCATGCCGAATGCAGACTTGACGCTGCGAGCAACGAGTTGGTCTGCCAGTGCGTACCGGGATACATCAAAGATGAAAACGAAGCGTGTATCCCTGATCGCCAACTTTGCAGCGGAGCTGTATGCGCTGAGCACGCTACATGCTTGTTCGACGAAACAATTACCGTGAGCTACTGCCACTGTGACCCAGGGTATGAAGGGGAGGGTATTTCAAAGTGCTCACCCGTCGGTGCTACATGCGAAGTAGCGAATGACTGCCACGAAAGCGCTACATGCACGTTGTCGTATGAAAACACCTATCAGTGTATTTGTAATGAAGGATTTGTTGGAGATGGTTATTACTGCAGATTGGAGCCTAGCTGCCGCACCGACCCCAGCATGTGCGATCCACAAGCGTCGTGTCTAAAGCGGAGCGAGGGCTACGTCTGCGAATGTAATTCTGGGTACTCTGGCGACGGCAATCGATGCTCGCTAATCCCAAGACAAGTCGGTAATTTCCTAGTGGCAAGTGATGGCGTGTTCGTGTACAAGGTTCCATTTCAGGCCTCGGCCCGAACCTACGCTACTCCCATTAACAGCGGTATCGACCAAATCGCGGTCGGCATCGACGTTGACTGTCAAACTGGCAAAATTTACTGGGGCGACGTGGTCAGCAACACGATAAAGCGTGCCAATTATGATGGATCATCATTCGAACCATTCCTACAAAACGGTATGTAAAATTATATAAAATAGAGTGGGCGTCAACATTTGTTCCTATTTGGTAGTATTTACTAGCTTTATTTATATCGGACAGGTATAAAATCACCGGAGGGATTGGCTGTCGACTGGTCAGCACGTAACATATTTTGGACTGATTCAAAGAAGTTGACAATAGAGGTTGCTAATATTGACACCAAAGTAAGAGCAGTTCTGTTCTCCAACGACGGCATCAGAAATCCGAGAGGCATAGCAGTTCATCCAGGAAGAGGGTAAATTTTGAACTAAATAGTCGTAAAAGTTACCGTGATGGTATTTTTCCTTACAATAGACAGGTGTTTACTTTTTAACTGATTACAGAAAGGTCTTCTGGTCAGATTGGAGTCGCACGAGTCCTAAAATCGAGTGGGCTAACATGGATGGATCCCAACGAGGAGTCCTCGTTGACAACTCGGAGGTGAAACTGCCAAACTCTCTGGCCATAGACTGGGCGAGAGATCGGCTGTGCTATGCCGACGCTGGACTGTTCGCAATAAAATGCGTAAGCCTGCAAACTATGGAGAAGGAAACCGTAGTGCAGAACTGCTCGTACCCCTTCGGACTAGCAATCAATGGAGATACTTTCTATTGGACGGATTGGAAAACGTAAGTTTAGCAGACGTCGACATGACATTTTTATACGTATATTTATTGAGAAAAGGTTGCACTGGCTCAACGTTTACTTTACGTGGTCTATATTTTCACACTATTTACTTTTCAGGCTCAAAATCGAAAACATCGACACAGTAACGCAACGGAAGGGCCAGCTTCCGATTGCGACGGCGTCGCGTCGGCTGTACGGTGTGGCAGTCGCGCCGGACCAATGTCCGGGATCAAGCAACGTCTGCCAGTACCGGAATGGCAACTGCGAGCTGGACCATATCTGTCTGCCCGACGGAAACGGAAGCAGAGTATGCTTACCCGGCGACAACACATACGGATACTAAAGAATCCTTAACCTTTTAACTGCTAACAATGTTTTAAATAAATCGCAAATTTAATACTTCTGCGCGTACGCACAGGCCTTTATAGCACTGTTTTCTGTCGGTATAAGGGTGGTTTCAAGTTTAACCCAAGGTCCGACTTGCCTTGCATACACAGCCGAGAACGATACTCTTAAATACCAGAATGAGCAGAAATGTCTCCTCATTCTTACGTTAGGGGATTCTCGCTCCTGTGAATAAGAATATCAATAGAACATTTATTCTGTCAGAAAAGGCCTCCTGTTTATAAAGGCCCTTAGTTTAGTGTTGGTTTTTGGCATTTTCAGTTGGAGACCAAAGATTACCCGCCTCATTACTCAAGACTTCATTTGACAAATTAAAAGATCGAGATCGACATTAATTTCAATAACGAAAGTGTTTTAACAGTAATCTTTATTCTCTGTTTTCGTAACCCATATAAATTTCGTTACAATTAGAATATTCATAACGTTACATTAATTCTCATTTTCGTAACTGACGTTAATTTTGGTCTTGACCCATTAAATAGGTTATATTTCTTTTCATGCGGACTTGAACTTATGGCAAAGTAAAATGGGCCTCAGATGTCAACGTCCTAAATATACCTATTGTATAATTGTAAACCTCACACGCGATAATGGTTTTTCTTAGTGTAAGTACCTAATATAATACCACATCCCCCCCATTTACTGTTTTTAGCATTTGAGGTTTTGACACGATACCTTTGTAAGGTCTTATTTATTTATCCTGTATGGTATGTATATTATAATTACAACATATAAATTATAATACATTATCAATTTTTTTTATTTAACGCGGCAAATACTAAACCTAAGTAAAGTTTGGCAAAAGAAAAAAAGAGGGTGCTAGTTTCTTTGACCATCACAATTTTGAAATTGCTCCGGAAAAAAATTGTTTGTGTAGGTACTTAACCCATTCGTTGCCGCTGACGCCGATCGGCGTCATCCTTAGGGAAGCGTATCAGGTGCTCGGCAACGACTGGGCTGAATGTTTTCAGCAGTGTCAAAAAAAAACTTTTTGGTTAGACTTTTTGCCAAGCCGCAAGCTGTTAAAAATTTTGAACGCATTGAAAAATGCCGAACCATAGGTACACCTAATGATATACCTACTAATGAAACTGTAAAGCTATTAATACAATAAGTACCTACTCCGTTTTTTAAGAATAAAATCGTAGGTTAACAAAATCACAATACTTTATTTTGAATAAATACTCTCACTACATTCATGTAACTGCCATTCTTGGTCGCATTGTATGTTTGTTACTTTTATGTGTCACACGAGCATTTCGATGCTTCCAAATATTAATAAGACATGGTTTGGATTTGGTCATTAGTCATTACAAAGACTCTTGAACTGTATGGTTCAGCACGCTGCACATTCTTCCAGTTGCTCGCTGAACTGCGAAGAACTGCGAGCTGACTCAATACAACAACAAAAAGTAAACGGGTTTAAAAAAATATAAAAAAACATACCAAATTGTTACGATTATTTTTTAAGTATTTTTAACATACTTCGACAAGGAGGCTGCTCAATTCGTCGGAATCAATAATAGCGGTGCGTGCCTTTCTTGTCGACCTAGTAACTGTGCGGCTTGGCAAGGATTGTTTTTAAATACATATGGTCAAAGACCTTACAGTCAATTAGTTATGAATGTTTACTTATCCAAAACAAAATATTAATGAAAATACAATCAAAATCAATTACAGCGATACTTTTATTAATGAAATAATAAAATAGATTCACTCACGAGTGACAGTTCTTTAAATATAAATATTAACAAAAATATTGAATTAGACCCCCAACAGTCGTTACTTTTACATTTTGGTTCAAATTAAACATAATGAAACATTTAGACAATGATAATTGTGAACACGCTTTATAGAATAAAGTGAACATAATTATGAATATTGAATTACTCTATACTCTATTATCTACCCTTTTAAACAGAATTAAGTATGTCATTCACTAAATATTTATTTAAGACTGACATTACCACAAAATTATTTATATAAAAACTCCATTCATTACAAAAGCTACACACACCAAGAATAACAGTACTTATTATTTTGCATTCACAAGTATGCTACGCACTATTTCGATAAGCAAATCAACATTGACCACTTGGTAACGAGCAATACCATCATTTAGACTGAGGTCAATTAATTAAATTGTGAATTATATTTGGATTCGGACATTAAATTTAATAATCACCTTTACGACGCCAAGTACTCATATTATAAGCATAAGTATCGCAGGTTGAACGCCGATGACCTATTTATACGTCAATTACTTCAATGCAAAAGCAACCTTCGTTCAATAGGGTTTAGATTCAACTTAAGGCATCGCAATAAAGAAGTCTGGCGTATGGGTGACGTCTCTTGTATTTGATGTGGCGGCGAAAAGGTTAAAACGTTTACCTGTACTTGCTTAAATTTTGTTTCATAAAATAAAGTAAACTGTTTCATAGTAAGTAATAGGACATTATTTACATGATTTGTGACCGTACTTCAAGAACATGTTCGCAACTAATACAATACACGATTTCTGGCTAAAATTATTAGAAAAAAAATCAAAACGTCCATTCATTACACCTGAGTTACTAACTTGTTGCATTAAATGTTCAAGATTTAAATATGTGGAATAAGACAATTAGATAGGGATGGATACAGTAAGTAAAATAGTTCCGGACACTTGTAACAAAACGTTACAAATATGCAAAAACGTTACAATTAGGCTTATTTACAAGAAAGCCCTCAGATTAAGGATGACACAGAAACAAGGTGGCATGGACATTGGACAATGTCGAGTTGTCTGTATCAATTGACATACATGGATACTGACAAACGGGATACTGAATTACACTTTGTAATTATATTAAATTATTGTTTTTTTTCTAATAATTACGGCCGACGCAATGTTTTAGAAGTAGTGTATCTCTGCGCCTTTAGAGTATTAATAATATTTAATTGAGTTAAAACAGTATACTTTCCTTATGTTAAAAACTAAACCGATCCATTTATGCTAAAGGCACAGATACAATGCAGACTTAAAATGTATGAGATATTTAACAGATGTTACGGGTTAACTAAATGTTTAGCCCCAGAGATCCTCTGTGCGTCCAAACTTGAAGACAAGCGAGCCAGCAAAGATGAAGGCGTTTTGTAAGAACAGACTCACGCCCGCCCATGTGTGCCTGGTAGTATCTGTAAATGCAAATAAATACTGAATTAAAAATGGTTGTACCCAATACCCTAATACTTAAAAATTGCTGTTATATCTTTGTTAAAAAGCACTACATGCATAAGCTGCATCAGTTTTAAAATCCAATCTTATACCGTAAATGGATAGACCCCGGGTTTGTTTATTTAGAACTTGTTACACAGTAACAATTAAAAAACATTATTGCCCTGTTAATATTTAAATTATTGTCTAATACATAACAGCGTAGCAAGAAATGTACATTAAATTGGTAAAAACAGCAAGTTTCATAAATCAAAAAAATAAACTTAATTTCCAAAATTTTAAGCACTATTTTAAAATAAGTTCTAGTAAGACGCAACAGCAAAAATCCGTTACCTTAAACCCATGAACAAAAAAATAATAATAAAGACCTGGGACTTGTTTACCCGTGTTAACATAGTTGGCAAACAGTATCCAGCAGGCGGCGATGAGGGACGCAAAGCCAACGACGAACCCAAGGAAGAGCCACAGCCGGGCGCCCCGAGGGCCCATGCAGCCCCCAGTGTATGTCTCACCCCGAACCTAGAACATACCATTTATTAAACTCTTCACCGCCCCAGTCATCTAATCGGGATACCCAAAGGAATGCCTCACATACCACAATCATCAATAGACCAACATTCACCGATGGCGGGATGATTTGTAACCTTTAGGACAATACTGAGGAAGCATTGAAAAAATAGAAACAGGTGGAAAAAGAAAAGGGAAGCATTCTCCCAGCAGTGAGATACCGTTAAAAAAAGCTAACTAAATCAATGTGGGCCTTATTGTAACACATAAATGGTTTTAATTAAGTAAGTATTAATTTAGAAGCTATTATAATTTACAAAATGAACAAAAACACCCAACACGTATCAACATACATACATACATACATACATAAATCGCGTCTTTCTCCCTTACGGGATAGACAGAACCTAAGGTGACAAGACCCAAAGGCCACGCTTAGCATGATTGTGGGCGTATAGATGGAAAGGGGAATCAAAATAGTGATGGGTAGCTAGCCGCATCGCCTATATGATTCCTACGCCCATTCCCTCGATGGACTTTTACCATCTGCGCGGGAGGAGAAGCAACTGGTACATTCTATGTTTTTTTTTTTTTTTTTTACTCCCAGACCAGCATGGAAGAACCCAGACCAGCATGGAAGAAACGTATCAACAAGTCTGGTAAAAGACTTTAGACTGATTAGAGACAATGAAAAGAAAAACATGTTTCATATTCATATACTACATATTTAGCAGACATTTACCTGTGCATTGGAGACAGAGTTGATCATGACCAGTGATATAGTTGCCATCACTCCGCAGACATGAGCAGCATTTGGAAGGTCATTTGGATACATAGAGGCTGAATCAATGATAAACCACCATCCTGAAAAGAACTAAAGAAAAAAAAAGTTAAATTTTGAGAATTAACCACTAAATCAGTGTTTGTTAAACTTTTTGCAGTCACAAACCATTTTCAGAATTTCAAAAAGTCCATGGACTTCTGATATAGATTTTTGTGAAAAGAAAACAATGTCTAATATTAAAAAAATACTCTTATGTAAGTATGTTAGTTAACAGTGAACTGAGTTAGCTGTGGTCCCCTGGCACACATGTTAAGGACCCCACTTTAAGAAACGCTGCACTAAACAGACAATCTAACTACATATGACTTCTGCAATCTAATCACATATGACTTCTGCCCATAGCCCAAAGCCTAAAAGGAAAAAATTATCTATATTCATTTTATTAAATTTATAATTTTAATAGATTTTCAGTTCCAACATTGCTTAACAAAATAATGGCATACTTTTCCTTACAACTACCTACTTACAATTCTGGATTGTTTATCATCAATTTTCGGTTAGGCTTTAGAAATGGGCCGTCCGATTTTTGTGGTGAATAGGAATGAAAGTGTGAGGGGATGAAGGAAGGGGACACTGCACTGATGTTGTGTTTAATTTTTAATTACATAAAAAGCGGCTTATCTTTACATTTCATTAAATTTCATGAACATTATTAATATCAATAATATCAATTATTAACTTTGTACACCTTTTCAGGTATAAATAATAAATGCATTCCTACAGGGTGGGTTTAGTAGCAGAGGAATACCACCTACCCATTCTTTTCTTCCTATCTGTCCCCACCACACTCTGGCAGTCAGATTCTAAATATTTCCGAGGACTTATAATGCACTTTATAACCTTGAGATACATTAAATTTTAATCAAGAAAAGTTCACATTTGTTTACACTCATCTCCAACATGTTGTATTCTGGGCCTAGTTAGGCTTTACAAGGTTAATGACATTACTTAGGAGGTACAAGTTCCTTCAATTAAGATTCAAATAAAGACCTAAAAAGTAATTAAACTAGATATGTCTTGACAAGCAACAAATAAGAGTAAAGACAAAGTAAAGTTTAGTGTGATTAGAGATGATTCTGTTTTGATTGCACAAAATTAGTTCAATAGCTTGCACCAATGAGAACTGATTTAACTTTGCGAATTTATAACGCACAGGCTTCTAACAAACTACAGCGTTATCTGCGGCATCATATTTTATTTACATTAGTAGTTAAGAACAGATGAATGAATCATCGAGAAAGTTACAAAATACTCAGGTACTTACTAGAAATCCTGCTGCCATCGCAGCCAAAACATTGCGCCGTTCTCCGCCTTCGAACCACACGCAGTTCGGCATCGACACATTCTCGAAGCAGCTCATGTTTATTTCTTGTTGTTATTGTATTCTTTTGAAAGTATAAAGGATATCGGAGAGCAGAAAATGTAAATAAAAATGACAAATCGAAACTTCAATCCAATACGAAATACAAGCAAGTGACGTTTATGTTGGGTTGCCTATACATAAAAATAAAATCTACTATGTGAAATGAAAAATCTACCGCACAAAAATAAATTGTTTATTTATCTTGAGAATATTTATTTTGTTGTCATATTGTTGTATTAGAATCTATCATCTGCCTTGAACACGAGTTTTATAAAAATCTGGCTAGCTAAAGTTGTGGCCAAAATCGCGCGGCAAATTAAAAAAAATCTGTTTATTGGATACACAAGACCAGAGAAGTCACTTGGCAGTGTCTTATCCAACCTCGACATTGGCGGAATCATCGCACTGATCGATGGGGCCATATTATCCCAAAAATTGAATTGAATTGAATTGTTTATTGGATCTGGCTATTGCGCGCAAATACTGTATTAATTAACCTTTCGTATGCCTAGTTCCGGATCCGGGCCGACATTGAAACCTATTGATTTATATTTTTTTCTTAATCTCTGAAATTGGAATTATTCATAGAAAGTTGCTTGAGAAAAATGAGACTAGAATGCAGGTTTTTTTTTTATTCTGGCATACCAATGCGTATCAATGTATCAATACAATATTTGTGCTCAATATAGGTCACAACGTTGTCTCTTTGTACAGTGGTCGAACCTTGTCACAACAAACAGAATTCTTAAATTTGCCGCGCAATTAATACCAGTCTTAATTTTCACTAACCAGACTTTAGACACAAAGTTGGACTTTTTTACAATCTCAGGAAGGCTATTCCGGAATTAGATTTTCGTAGGTTGTATCATACCGTTTCTCTCACTCTCAAATTAATGACTATTAGAAACGAAACGACACGAAACGAACTTCGAAAATTGATTTTGGAGTTTATTGCTAGATCAATTTGCTGTAAGCGCAGCGGGTTTGTTGAATATAGGTACTCAGCGCAAAAAAATGTGGCCCTCGCAATGTAAGTATACAATGTAGGTAATTTTGTATGTACACACAGCAAAATAATGCGGTTAGCACAGCCACGCACACGTCTATGCGTGTTGAGTATCGACATGAACGTTAAGTAGAATCTATGACATGTGAATGTGTGAGTGAGTTCGATCATAAAATCTACCCCCTAAGTACAGATTTTTTAGCAACAAGATGAATGAGCAATGTCACTGTAAATTACCTGTTTATTGAATAAACAACAACTAACTATAAAATAACAATGAAGAAAGTTACAACTATTTAAGTTAGTTTATAATAAATTAAGTAAAAAATAATTACAAATTAAATGAAAATAATCCCCGCCGGTATCGTGTCACACTCAAAGGCTGAAAATGCAATATCTCCGGTTTCAGTTACTTCTACAAAAATAATGTAAAAGTATTTTTTTTATTTAGACTGTCCTAAAAATATTTTTCATCACTCATGCTCTGAAAGTAGGTTGTATTTAACTTGAAATCCGAGTTGTAAATTCGATTTACATCTTTAGGGATGTAAGTAAATTTAAAAATCGAATGGTGTTCCTTTGTATTCACGAACTGGTAAACAAGGAGATTGTAATGCGTAATACTTACCTTCAAACCTGCATGCTGGCATAATGCTGCTGCCCAGTGCTGGCTGAATGTGCCAAGCCAAAGAGCGCGAGGCCATTAAAAAAAAACAAAAGATGGTTTGGCGCGATAAATTTTCTTCCGCTCTATTACAAATTGCGTATTTTTTATTTCCTCGCATTTGTGATGAAAAGTAGTGTTCAACTCGAGTGTAAATGATCAATTAGACCCGCGAACTATAAGCACCCTCGCTCGCTTTGCTCGCTCGTGCGCCTAAATATCTTGGGTGTAATTGATCACTTACAGCCCTTGTTTATCAATCTACTATTACCTAATCTTACATTGGATATTGTCATCCCCAGTGTAAGCGAGAGAACCGAATCGAAGCTTCCTTCGACAAATCTTCAAATTTATGCAATCCCACGCATTGAACTATTATTACTAGCGAAGAGTAGTTACCATCTCACTGATGCGACGATGTTATATTATTATTTCTCAACAAGTCTGAGATTCCAATTCCAAAGCAATATTCCTCACAACCAGCATGGCCATTGAAATAACATCCAAAAATGTCATTTTATTATTATTATTTTATATTCCGTTTTCTTCGGATACGAACCCGGTTCACTATAGCACAAGTCAAATCTTCGACCTGTCTTTGACCGCTAGGCCACCGAGGTATGCAAGTTACATGGTGAATTTATGAATTATGTTCAATCTGCGACTACTGTATTGCAATTTGTGTAAATAGCTGTTTTATGAGCTTTGAAATAAGGTTGAAATTATAATTTATTTTTTTCCGTAACTATTTAATTTTATGGTGGTTGCAGTCTATTGTATGTTTAATTTTACTCTTATATAATATGTTAAAAACGCAAACGCATTGTGTTTTCTTTTAATATAATTATTAATAGGTATGACTCTTTTTACTGGAGTTTAAAAGTTGCTAGCTGATGGCTATTTTGGTCGTTATCGTCTTAAACAATATAAAGTGTTTTCTACCCTCAAATTTCTAATAATATGATTTTGTGAACAAACAACAACTGTCACCGCTGGCAGCCATTATTAGCTGCGGGATGAACCGTGTGTTATACTTACGAACTGTTTAATTTTGCCTTTGCTGCAAAACATGGATTTTCATTTATCTTTGTTGAAAAGAGCAAAACAATATAACTATTTATATAAGGAATCGCTAGGCGTTTTTTGATATGGGTAAGTAGACAAACGGTGTTAAAAACAATGACTTATTATTTTATCGGTAATGTTTTAAACAACTTTCTTTGACGAAAAATGTTTTTATTTAAACTTCATTTATTTTGCAGCGGAAGACTGTGCCATTATGGATTCACCCTTACGCAGACTTCGGACACGATAAAAATATTCGTTCTGGGCCTAAACCTGAAGCCTCATCTCCTGCCATTTGATTTGGACATTATGTAGTTGCCGCACCCGCTAGTGACCCATTTCACAGCAACAAGACACAATGCTACGTTGCAACCTGTGCGAAACCATCTGCATGCTGCAGGATTGCATTGCCGTAGACCAGCAAAAAACATGCTTTAACGGACCAGCATAGAAGAAACCTTTGCTCGTGAATATCTTGACTTTGATTATTACATCAATCAAAGTCAAATGTAGTGATTTTTAGTGATGAAGACGAAATATATTAACTTAATTAAATATATAAACACAGTAATGTTTTACAGTGCAGAACGAGTGGCAGTGTTACTTTAGGCTATGAGGTTGGATCTCATCGATGGGCCCTGGTATCAAAATCCAAACCAAATCGAGATAGGTAGCTTAGTCGCTTCAAAGTGGAGATTATAACCCAGTGTGAAATGATGTTATTGTTAATGGCTGTCATTTAACATGTCTATTCATTTCACCACTGACTTACACGTCCGCAAATAAAACGTTTCGTTCATCTTTATCAGACTTAAACCTAATAAACCAGAATTTAAGATATTAATTATGTGTCATCTTAAAAATAGCCCTATTATGGTTGTGTATTCAATTTGCAAGATAATTATTATGTTAGTGACATAAGACTTTTTAGTAAACATAAAATCATACTGGCCTCTAAAGTGTGTGTTATTTTATGAATATTATTCTATAAGGAAAAGTGTGCAGTTTTATTTAGCTAATTTAATTACTTTTGGTAATAATAATAATAACACAAATAGAGGCTAATACAATAAAAATTAAATGTTGCAATAAACAATTTGAACCAATAATTGCATTTTATTGTTTTATTCTTTTACGTCCTTTTTTTCTTGTTTTAGGTAAACATGAGTTTATTTTGAGATTAGTAATTTAAAATTGAAAACAAAAAAGATACACTTGTGCAGGATTCGAACCCGGTTATTTAGGTTTCATAACCCTAGGTCAATACACCTGAGCCACCACGCTTATAATACTGGTGGCAAAATTATGCTTCCATTGAACAAAATACCAGCAGGTTTGAATAACTATGCGTGAAGGTAGTCAGAAAACACAATTAGCACAGATAGGGCATTTTGTTGTGTGCGTAATAAGGCAGCGGATAAGTGCGGATGTGTGTATAGAATGACACACGTGGATAACTAGGGTGCTCACCGATTAGCTTTGCTGTGTGTACATTGGGCTAAATTTTGTGCCATTGAGTATAGTAGCTACGGTGCTTATAGTCCAAGATCCCAGAGCGATCAGACATAACTTATTTTCTGACGAATGAAACCTTAAGTTTTCAGTAGCGTCTCGTGTGCCTTGAATACCTACGCGCTTGTGAAAACTTGCCGAGTGACACCTGGGCAGGTACACACAGCAAAGCTATTCGGTAAGCAGGATAGATACGGCGCGAGCGTGCGTAGGTGCTTACCTGATTATTTTGCCGTGTGTACATGTCTGATTTTTGAATATGTTATTGAAATATTTATTTAAAACTTATATTCAATCAGTCAGACAAATCAGAGTGACCAAACATCCCCTAAGACAAAAAATATTCAGTCAGAAGTATGAGGGCGAGAGCACTATGTATACTTCTTCAAAATAATCAGGTAAGCACCTACGCACGCTCGCGCCGTATCTATCCTGCTTACCGAATAGCTTTGCTGTGTGTACCTGCCCAGGTGTCACTCGGCAAGTTTTCACAAGCGCGTAGGTATTCAAGGCACACGAGACGCTACTGAAAACTTAAGGTTTCATTCGTCAGAAAATAAGTTATGTCTGATCGCTCTGGGATCTTACTCTATTATGACACTGCACTGACTTAGGCTCTTATCTGCTAAAAAGCAACAATCTTAATTCATAAATAAAATACGACCAACGTCGAAGATGACTCTGATTTTTTCCTAAATCTGTACGTAATTATTTTGTTATAAAATGTAAACTCAACATTTTTCACGCCGCATATATTTTTTATTTTATATCCATTTACCCATTTAAACATAGTAAGTGCTCAGAGCCCAAGTGCATAAACAAAACCAACACCATTTTAAACAAGTCTAGTATTTAATAATTATTAAAAAACTTTATTATTTGAAATGCAGGCAATTGATAAGTAACTATTTAAAAATTACACGATTTTCCTTGACGCACGGGAAATCTCGGCGCCTTTGGTGAAATGGGTGATGGGCATGGAAGGTCAAGGGTAACACAACTGTTGCTGACGGAGATGCCCTTTGGCTCTACAGACGACCTGCTATTGACCACAAAGGAACCAGAATCTTTGCGTATTTTGCAAGACCCCAGTGACTTAACGGACACAGTTTGAGACGCGACTATCTGAAAACAAAAGAAGTAGGTATTTATTATAGTTGAGCGTAGATATTAGGAAGGCGCCTGACATGCACCAAATACCTACTACTTACTTCTTCAAAAACTAAATTAGGTATAGCAATTTCATATATAGGTACCTATTATGTCCAATTTATTAAAATCTAAAAGAAGCTCCCAAATTTGAAATTCGAATCGTGAGTGAGAACCACACTATTAGTGTTTAATATTAGAGATAGAGTCAGTATTATACGAAGTTCAAATTTGTGATATAGAAGTAGATGATCTGGCTTAACATAAGGCTGAACATAAGGAAATTCTAGACAGGTAGGTATCAAAATAAATGCTTATAAGTACACACAAAACAAAATAAGTAAATATTTAGTTCATTACCTGCACGAGCACCAGTTGTACGCAAAGAAGCATAATTACTCTCTTGGGAGCCATTGTGAAAATGTTTTCTTGGCACGATTTACTATTTGAAACGTCAGTTAAAAATGCTGCTACTAGTTTAAAAAACGTCTATTTATTTCTAATTATTTCTCAAGTCGCTGAGTTGCATAAATTATGTAATATGATACCTAATCGTTACGATAGACAATATTCCTGGGAATATTAGGTCATAAAATGAACCAGAATTAAACCGTACGTGACAAACATTTGATAACAAACATGGGTTGATAACAATAACTTTCTAGACTTCTAACGTCTACCTAATAATATCATTTTATTTGATTAATCTCTATTCATTTATCTAACTATAGAACGCCGTCCATCTTTAGCAATGAATTTACTTAAAATATTTAATTACTTATAGTTTTCTCTTTCGTCATTTTTCTTTCAGCAAATAACGTAGGTAGGTAGGTACTGTTAACCTCTTGGCCCCCACACTACAAATAAAGTGACGGGCTCTGTACGCCACGGGTAAAACAAACGACAAAATACTTATCTTGATTTTTAATGCCATGCAGAAGAATTAATTTCAAAGTGAATGGTGTTGGTCATGTATTGGATGATATTGGCGTGGGAGCCTTGTCACTGTCTGTTACGATTTGGACACGATTGGATGACTAGGGCGGTCGAAAGGTTAAAAGCCTAGGCTAAACTAAAACTAACAGTTTCATTTCATGAAAACAAAAGGCATTAGGTAGGTACTGATGTTGTGTTGCGCTTCTATTGAATTGTGGTTATAATCGTGGGAGATCTATTAACGTTTCAACTTTTGGTCGGTCAAAAAATTCAACAAACATTTTGCCATCCTACGAAATGAAGTATTCAAAACTTCACTGACCACGACATGAACTATGGGTTCAGCCTGATGGGTGGAATGTGCAAAGAAAAAAAAGGGAAACTTATTTGTATGCATGCAAAATGAAATCACAAAACGGTTTACCAAAATTTTATTCGAAAAATTTATTGCTTCAATATACGTAAACAAAACAATACGTGCAATAAAACATAAAGTGAATTACGTAAAATTGTTCTATCTACTACATTATTATATTATTATAATAGTAAATATATTAAATAGAAATCACATTCGTCACAAAAAAACTTTTATTTTGTACGCGCTAAATTCAGCTTTATGCCAAGGCAGTAGAATCCTTATAGTTTCGTACCAAATTTTATGTGCAATAAATATTAATAATCTCAATGATTGTAGAAATCTCGAATGTAGAGTAACTTGTAACTTCACGTGATATTATTTCTATTGAGGAATGCAATTGTAAATTAATGTACAAGTAATTTACTTGTAGCAGTAGCCTTCGTTCTGGTAACACCATTCGGGCTGGATAGACTCTGCTTGAATTCCCAAACGTACGAGACGCTCACTGCGGATAAAAATAAAAATAATTTACTCTATGTCCTTCTTGGCCCCCGATAGAAATTTGAATGATTTAACAAAATAACAAAGCAAAAAGCGAGCAATATATCGCTTCCGTCATCCAACATTAACACTTCGTTTAATTGACAGCTAGGACTCATTCATTTGTGGTAGCTGACTGCGTTCATGGTCGTAGCTACACAACCGAACTTTGATGGTGGCCGAATCAACCCGCTCAGAGCCCAAAAGCCACAATTAACTCACCATACATGTGGTAGCCAACTCCAAGCTCCATCCATAGTCGTAGCCACAACCTACATTTTAAGATGGCCGAATCCAAAGGCCACATTGTCGTTAACTCACCGTACATGTAGCATGCGATACTCGGCATCCATCCACGTGGTGGCTGGCTCCGTCCAGAGTCGCTCGGCCAGCGCAGCCGCTCGTGGCCACAAACGACCGTCCAAAGTGGCTGAATCAGCCTGTTCTGACCACAGGGCCGCTTCACCACCTAGTCGGAAAAAGAACAACATTTTTAGCTGCTTGAATTAGGTGGATTTGTAAATTTTTCGTACAAGCCTTGTTTTCAAGAATAAGTAAGAAAGAAGAAAGTGTTGTAAGACTTTTAATGCTTAAAACTTTTAATCCAACGAAGGATAGAATAATTTTGAGGCAGTCGCAACAATTGCTTTGTTCAGCATATTGATCATTTTTAAATCGTAGCTGACTAAGTTTAAAACATAAAAATCACTTTTCTATCTAATTATGCGTAAATACAAACCTAGAACTTGGTCTTTGTACTCAAGAGCCATAACAGCTGGGCTATTGTCATAGACCTTCTGCCAGCCAATATAAGGCGAGCACCAGTTGTTTCCTAAAACATAATAATATCAGAATATAATTAATCTGCCACCATCAAAACGACAACAAAAATTCTATAACAACAAAGTTAAATGTTTCATACGCACCGCTGCCAACCCAAGCACCAAAACCGCAATCGAAGTACAGAGCGTCATAATTCGACATAATTAGACGATATCCTTTCTGTAGTAATCCTTGGATCTGAGGATCTACACCAGTTGTCCATACCTTGAACAAACATTATTTTATTAGGACCCGTGGACAGCCACAGCACAATAACAGATGCGTTGCCAACCTAGAGGACTAAGTTCAATATCTCATATGCCAGTACTTTCATCAGCTATCTTGCTCTCCACGCCGGAACACAGCAGCATAAGCACGGCTGCTTACCCGGCAGGATTAGCGAGTAAGACGGTGGTAGGGATCCGGACGGACCTTGCACGAGGTCCTACCACCCACTGTAGCATAATAAAACATTAAAGCACACTCAGGTGCACTTGAATGTCCTATGACACTAACAAATTAAACGTAGAATTTAGAACACAAACATTTTATTCAGGTAATGGGTAGGTTATCACAACGATTTAAAATAAGTAAGGAGTCGCGCGAGTCCTAAGAAAAGTACAGTTCCTGTAAATTAATCGAGAACCAAACGCAGAGTAGTTAGATTGCCTACTTTTCTGGGTACGTTTTAACTTACGACTTGCTTTTTGCGAACAATTGTTATACGTTATTTTCTAACTCTCTAAATTCTAAAAAAGGGTTCATCATGTTCCTACTATACGTTTGGTTCTCGATTAATTTACAGGAACTGTACTTTTCTTAGGACTCGCGCGACTCCTTACTTATTTTAAATCGTTGTGATAACCTACCCATTACCTGAATAAAATGTTTGTGTTCTAAATTCTACGTTTAATTTGTTAGTGTCATAGGACATTCAAGTGCACCTGAGTGTGCTTTAATGTTTTATTATGCTACACCACCCAGTGGCGGATTAAAGGTCCAGAGCGCCCTAGGCAACACTTTATCGGCGCCCCTGTATCCCAGTGGCGGATTAAAAAAAAAATCTATGAGGTAAAAAAAAAAAGCTCGTGCCCCAAATTTGCCGCCCCCAAAATCCCAAATTTAGTTGTTTTAGCATATACCCACCGACCAGTCACTTTATATATAATCTACTAAGATTGCATATGATACTCACTTGAATAATGTAATCGTCTTTATTTAGATACTGGTCGACGTAGTTGTAGTCTGTCAACGTGCTAGTCCACAGGATGAGAGGAAGCTTTTTCTCGAACGCCTAGAACATAATATAATACTTTATTTTACTTACTTAATATTTGTGCAGAACAGAAAACTTAGATCTGTGAAAGTACTCTCAGTTCTGGCTTTAACCTCTTAACCGCCACAGTCGTGACAGCCACTGGAATGCCTAACACGCCACACTCATCAATACATGGCCAACAGTCTAGTTGAAGCAAATCTTTCTACAATGGAAATGAAATCTATATTTCCCTATTAGACAATTTGTTCCGTGGCGTTCATTCGTAGTGTGGCGGTCAAGAGATTAACAGATTAGTTCCATAATTCTTTGACCGCATTTTCAAATTCACGGCATGTATTTTTATTTGTTACCTTGTAAGCTCTCTCCTGCGCCTTCTTCTGGAAGTAGTCCCAAAGTTTGAGGAAGCTGGCCTTATCCGTGTCCCAGCGATGCTGCATCATAAACTGCTGGATCTCTTCAGAGGCATTCCAGCACCTCTCGCTCACCTCGTCGCCACCCATGTGGAATATATCCGGCTTGAATACCTCTGGTAAAGATAAGGTTTTTATTAAAAAATATACCTATATTAGAGTCCTCTGCCCGAAGGGTGCCCACGGGGCTATGGTTCGGCTGTATGCCTGTCCCTTTGTCATAGGCCTATAATGTGACAAACCGAAACAAAGTAGTCACTTAATATTCTCACAGTGTTCACCTATGGTTCTTTAACCATCTTCACGATTTTGTTTGTCACAGTGGCAATAGCATAAGTGAACACTATGAAAATTTTAAGTGTCATTACTAAATCATCATTAAGATACACATAAACGGATAACTCACGTATAAAAAGACGAGTAATGCTCGACATGTTTCGGACTATTTCGTAGTCCTTCTTCCTAGAGCGCTCGCCCCGGCGGTAGCGAAACGAACACTGCGTGCCAGCGCTCTGCTCGCGCGGCTGTTCGACGCAACTGACAGCGGCGCACAACTACCCTCGTTTTCATCGTCATTTTTATTATTGTCAATGATGATGTGTGTAATGATGATTAAGTCTCACGGTAGTTTCATGTTGAAAGTCATTAGGTACTAAATGTTTTTCTTCTGAAGAATCTGAAGTTGTCTTACCGGCCATATCTGTGTAGATATCTTCTAAAACATCGTACAGTTCATCTCTGGTAGGATTCAGCTGGCCGCATGGTGGTTCCACACAATACGACGCCCATGGCTCCGCCTAACAAAAAAAATGGGGAATATTAAAGTAATAGCTGAAGACCCGAAGAGCGTTTGTTCTGTTCATTGCCTGTCCAAGACGCACACCACACTATGGTTACCTGACACTAGCAGCAATGAACAGAGAAAACCCTTACCCGGCCGTTTACGCGTAAACAATCTTTACCGAGCCGTAACGGTCCTAAGGTCAACATTAGGGAACCTCGTTGTTCCTTATTTAAATGACCTACCCGCACTTTTAGTCTTTTACATACATTCATACATACATACATAAATAAATACATATTAATCACATCTTTATCCCTATCGGGGTTGACAGAGCCCAGGGTACCAAGACCTTAAAGGCCATGTTTAGGGAGATTGCGGGCGTATAGGTGGAAAGGGCAATCAAAATAGTGATGAATGGCTAGCCTCATCACCTATAACATGATTCTTAGGATTTTCGCCCATTCCCTCGATGGGCTTTTACGATCTGCGCGGGAAGAGAAGCAGCTGGTACATTCTATGTTTTTTCTTTCCTCCCAAACCAGCATGGAAGAAGTCTAGTCTCTTTCTAGCTCTAATTTCTAAGTACTAATCCCTATGCACACCTAATAAAGATACACCTGTAGGATGATCTGCGCTTCCAGCACCTAGTGTAACGAATGAATAGAGTTGCCGTTGGTAATAAATCTTACTTTGAAACAGACGGTGAGGTCAGTGTCCTGCCATCCTTCGCCCACATGCGCAGGCGCGTCAAACTCTGGAAGCACACGCACACCGCGCTCCAGTCCGAATTGGACCACGTCGCTGATTGCCGCTTTAGTGTAAATCTGAAAATAAAACAAATGAAAATGTAGGAACAGACTGTCAAAACGTTCATAATTCCATTTCTTTCCGAAGCCTTTAATGGAAATATGAGTCGGATACTTAATATTTTCGTGTGCTGATGCGGTTCCCCTTAGGCAGAGGGTCACAAGGGGAAAAGTAGCATTCGGGTCGCCGCAGCGAGGAAATCTATGAGTGGTAAATCACTACGTAGTATAAAACAAAGTCGCTTTCCACTGTCTGCCTGTCCCTATGTATGCTTAGATTTTTAAAAATACGCAACGGATTTTGATGCGGTTTTTTTAATAGATAGTCGAATCGAAGTCGCGGGCAGAAGCTAGTTAATTTATAATAAACTATCAAAGAGTTGGACAATTCACTGATTTTGTATTGCTTTCATTCACTGCTTGATTAGCTTGCACGCTATTAAATGGCTTGCTGGAGAGAAACAACTGGAAATGACTATAGTCGATAGTTATACTACGCCAAAATTTAAAACGTATAAATTGTTCATTGTCCCAACGGAAAGAAAGCTGTTATCTACATGGTGCTGATCTGTAGGTTTATCACCTAACTCGCTCGCAATCGCCATCGTGTTCATTTTGACAGTTCTTGTATGAATGTGACAGCTAGCTGATTCCAATGCGAATTGTCAGCCCATACATGAACTGTCAAAATGAACACGATGGCGATTGCGAGCGAGTTAGGTAATCAGCCGACTGAGCACACTAGCAATACCTTTGCAGGGGTGTAGGCTCCGTACTTGGAGAGATTCGGTCTCCTCTGTGATACGAAGGGGAAGCTCTGGCTGTCCGTAATATGCCAATGGAAGGTGTTCAGCTTAACAGCAGCCATTGCATCTGTGAAGAAAAACAAATTGTTATACCTACAATTGGTGGTATACGTAAGCGATTAAGTGAATGAAGCGGCCGCTGAATGCCATACAGAGAAGTGATTAGAAAACAAAAGAAGATAATTGTATACATAGAATGGCTTTGTGCACCAGTAGAGATTCAAACTATACTAGTTAATAGTTATTTAATTGTGTGTCAAATAAACAATGGATTTTAATTTTTATCTTCAAGGGTACGCCACTAGAGTGAGGCGAGGGTAAAAGACTTACGAACTACTAGGTTACTTGCCTATAGTCTTCTTGATAGAATCAATGGAGTAATAGTTTCTTGCAGTGTCCAAGAGTATTCCACGGTATGGATAGACGGGTTTATCGGCAATATTGACATCTCTTACGATCTGAAAAATTATGTTACAGTCTTAAATAAGACACAAATCGTCACTAAAGAAAATAAAGCTCATAACCTCAAATCAGTAACGAAAGTTAACACAATGATAGTTTCACTTAACTAGGTAAGGTTGCTTTTTTAAGTAGTGATGCAATTTATTCGAGTAACACCTGATCCGAAAGTTTTTTCTTAATACAAGCAAGCAAACCCGTTTTTTCACAGCAAATTATATTTGCTACGAACAAGATCATACGCTCAAACCACTGAACCGATTTAATTGCAATTTGGTGTAACTAGAAATAGTTTTAGTCCCGGGGAAGGACATAGTGTAGTTTTTATCCCAAAAAATTGTAAAGTTCCCGCGAAATGGCGATAAACGACTTTTGTAAAAGAAGTAAGTACGTCAAGTGCAAAAATAAGTATCGATACGAACTTCTCAAACATATGTCCCACGACCTTATTACGCCGGTGTAAGAGCGTATGGTATTATTACACTTGACTGTACATGACTTTTTAATTTAGAAGAGGGAAATAATTATTGCAGAATATAACTACCAACATTAGATCTTCAATCTAATTCTACGCGGACGAAATCGCGGGCAGAAACTAGTTTAGAAATAAGGGCGTATTAGACTAAAATAATTAGGATTAGGTAATAATACTACGGGTGGGCTTCCATTACGACGGAAGAGAAGATGTAAAGAATCAACCACATCTCAATCAGTTCTTTTGTAATTCGATAATGTAATTGCTCAACCTTTGTAATCTTGCGGGTTGATCTGATTAGAGGCAACCTAACGGCACTTGAATAGATATTATATCAGATAGATAAGATGTGCTGTCAGCCATTGACCCAATAATCTTACCAGAAGAAGTTCCCTGATATCGTCGTACAGAATCAGTTGCGATAGTGTTTCTAGGCCGTGGCGGACTCCAAAGAAAGATCCTCCAGTGATGGTAGCGTTCACTTTGTCGCTGGCCCCAAAGATCTTTATAGTGTAGTTCTCATTCATATCCAGGGAGAAATCTAAAACACATTTTAAATTGTTATATGAGTTTGTTAATCAAAAATGCGTTCTCTCTGCAGGATGTTACAAAAAATATCCTAAAACCAAAAGGGTTTCAAATGGTTCCATAACCTGTTCGCCGTCAATTTTATGTCCATAGGAAAAATAATTGTTACTAACTTTTGTGGGTTTCCATCGCGGTTTCTTTGTCATGTTTATTTTTGACGATTGACGAGCCTTATAATATAATAATAATAATAAATTTTTATTTTCTTAATAAATATTTTACAGAACAGAATGAACAGTGATTCCCACACTAGGCAAAGCCTGTGTCGTGGGATTCAATAACTATGTAGGTAGGTACATTAACTAACATTATCTAGAATTGGATTACAATACAACATATTTAAATTGCATGTGAATGGTTAAAACATAGCTTAGTGAGACAGAACCAGAGCTTATATTTAATCAAAAATCTTAAGCAAAATCAAAATCATAATAATTAAATGTTTCAAAAATGAGACTATTTGCTATGTTATTACGAGAATTTAAAAGGAAAGTGACAGTAATTTCGATATATCTAGAAGTGAGTGTGTGTGTGTGTGTGTGTGTGTGTGTGTCAAATATACCGCAGATAACGTCAGAGTGACGACATAAAAAATATTTTTTTTAATAAAAAGTATCCTATGTTACTTCTAATACCTCCAAGAACATGTGTACAAAATTTCATGATGATCGGTTGAGTAGTTTTCGCGTGAAACCGTAACAAACAAACTTACATTCGCATCTATAATATTAGTTAGTATATCGTTTCGATAAACAGATATCATAAGACGGCGGAGAGGCAACTGTAGAGGGAAGCCTATGTCCAACAGTGGACGTCTTATGGCTGATATGATGATGATGATGAAAAGTAAAAGAATCAATGAATTCACAAACGAATCTGTGACTTGATTTTTCGAAGCATTTCACTCGAAATACATACATATATCACGTCTTTATCCCTTACGGGGTAGACAGAGCCTAAGGTAACAAAACCTTAAGGCCACATTTAGCATGATTAATGGCGTATAGGGAAAGGGAAACCAAAATAGTGATGAGTTGCTAGCCGCATCGCCTATAACATGATTCCTAAGATTTTCGCCCATTCCTTCGATGGACTTTTACCATCTACGCGGGAAGAGAAGCAACTGGCACATTCTATGTTTTTTCTTTACTCCCAGACCAGCATGGAAGGAACCATTTGAAAATGAAAAATTCCGTGTATTGGTTGAAGCCTTATAATTTCTTCTATCTAATCTACTAATTTTACACCACTTTCCAATTTTTACGTAATACCTATTTCCTTTATTAAATAATGATTGTATGCAATGTTAACTTTTTTATGTTATAAAAAGAAGTGAAGGACTGAAACATTTTATTGTCGATATCGGCCATAATGTCTGCTTGGCTGACGTTGTCTATTCAGAATGCTGCAACCGCCGCAGTTAGGCGAAAAAAATTGCAAACAATTAATTTTACATTTTCACTCTATCGGGCCATTTCCTCTCCTCTTTAGTTTTATATTTCAAGTTCCATAATACTAAGTAAACCAGATTCGTATGCCAATTCTATATAAAACCTAAACGTTTTGGGACGATGTTATTGACTTAAGTTCAACATCCTTTGTCGCGACTTGAGAACCGGTCGGACACGTATGTTTTGAGATCGTTTAGTGATATAGTTCATTTGGATTAACGTCAGTAGATACATAAGCTTGTAAAGAGGGCATTGATCCCAAATGGTGCTATACATACGAAGCGTTTAAGATATTCTTAGGATTAGGATGAACGACATTAGACGCGACGATCGTTCTGCCTTTATTTTTCTGTTAGGATACACTGATAGAGGAAATAACCAAATAGAGCGGAAATAAGAGCTATCCAGTTATGGCAACACATTAGTTTATTTCCACTAACTCAATACTAACACAAATTTTTCGCGGTAGATTTTCATTCTTCTCCTACATGGAACGACGCCATTTAAAGTAAATAGAATTTCGATTATTATATGTATACTTGCTTTTTGGTTTTTATAAATATTATTTGAGTTTCATTGACTATGCCACACAACGACTAGACATTGAGTATCCATATCGATCATAATAGCTGCTTTATCAACCTTAGTGACCTGCTTGTATTTCAAATGAGAGTACGTGATCGCCAAATTCGGCTTGGCTTAATTTTATCTCACATGAATTGTTTGAAATTTCCGCTCTATAAAGTTGTTGGCTCTATGGATACGCTTCATACGGAGCCTTCTTGCAAAGTCGAAAAATCACATAACTGAAATCCACATCACATTATCAAAACACACGGGGCGTTTTGAAGTCCGAAGTTCGTATCAAACCATCCCACTCATTCTTCTATTGAGACAATCAGAACGACAAGAAGCAAACTCCGATTTTTTTTCTTCGGAAGTTCAATGATACTCTGGTATGATGTGATTAGCCGACTTTGTCTCTTTTCCACAACAATGAAAACACGCCCTTAACTTAGTATACAGTATCTGAACTAAAGGTAAAGTTGACAAAAGCTTTTTGTGTCATTTTTTTCATTAGGTATTTTAAAAATAACTTAAACGCCTTTTGTTTACATTCGTAACGATCTTTGTAACGTCCTGTGAAGCCACTTGTACGTCATATAAACAGACTAAGGGCCGATTTTTCAATCCTCAGATAAGCACTTAACTGACAGATACCCATAGAGTTGTTCCTCGAATAGGACTTATCTGACGATTGAAAAATCGGCCCTAAAAGTAAACAAATCATCTAAGCAGACCATCGCTGCTTCAACTACGACTGCATTATCTGTCTGCGGTACCTACTTTGTTGGCCGATTAGTTATTGTCTCTCGTTTTACACTTGAAACTAAACAAATGGGTGTTCTCAACTCTACCGCACCCTTTTTTGTATTTTGGTTTAGAAAAATCCAAAAAATTTCACTTTTTGAAAAACAGCAAAGAGTACTTCTTAGACACGTAAGCTTAACTTTTCGTACCCATTATAAATCCATCCACATCTGAACTATGAGGTAACATGTAGTATACGGACGAGACTAATATTAATGTCTCCTTTTGCTTGTTCACTTACCCTGATTATGACAACAGAATGGCACCCTTCAGTAGGTATTTATCACATTGATGGACAACAGTAATTAATTACCTACTGAATATCTAACCTTCGCCTTAAGAACCAAAGTCATTCCAGATTCCAAAGTCAGTCATCCTTTTCTGTTGTATGGCCTTCTTATTTTTCATTGCTTCTCACATTTATTTTATCTTAAGTATTATGTTATGTGTATATATATATGTATTATTTTATTTTATTTATTTAGCTATGTATTATATTTATGTTGATATTGTTGTTTTTATTATCCCTGCGTTTATCCTGTCTATTTGTTTCCGCCGCCTACTTAAACTGTCTCCAACTTATTTCTTGTATTGGTTGTCTGGAAGAGATCGCTATTAAGCGATAAGACCGCCTATTGTCTACTTTTGTTTCTGTATTGTTTTGTACTGATTAGTGGTGTTCAATAAAGAGTATTTGTATTGTATTGTTGTCATTTTGCCACCACAGTTACACCCACCTCTGTTGTCTGGATCCTGGTTGACAAGATGTACAAGCAGAGTTTTGCCAGTTGGTTTGGCCACCGCTCCTTCAGGAATCGACAGGGCCACGTTCTTTTTGAATCTCTGAAAATAAACTCTAATTTCACATTTCAGAGTCCCAATAACACAGTGGTTATTAACCGGTGGTCCGCGGACCACTGGTGGTCCCTGGAGACACCCAAAGTGGTCCACAGGGCCAATCTAACAAATAATTAGATAAGTGACAACCAGACACAACGCATGAAGGTGCCATTACGTCTATTGGGGCCGATCGTAGCCATACGTTAGATATTATGTAGTTACTAGGTTAGGCGGTCCATGGCAAGACAGAAATTTTGTCAAATGGTCCCTCATGACTGAAAGGTTAAGAACCACTGCAATAACACATTCAAGTGTTTAGGTAAGTTTGCACCCTTATGTACTGATGACTGTTGAATCAGGTACTTTATTGTATAGGGTAGAGACTGCGACAAAGTACCAATGCGTCTATTACTATTCAAAACTAAAATCTAAAATGCAGAAAAAAACCTTAAGAACGATTGAAATCAATGAAATAAACACGTTACTTACGTGACGGGCGCGCCCGGTACCCTTCGATTTTCATTTTTTTATAATTAGAACATCGAGCACTAAGGTATACCTAGCGGGCTTGGGTAGGTTTTAAAAGCAATTCCTCGTATTCAGAGGTATAATGAATGACGTAATAACATGCCAGAACGCGAATAGCACGGAAGGCGAGAAAATCAAAATTTCTTCGTTGTCAAATCAGTTGAGTCTCTGTTAAATGTATCTATAAAAATTGGTTATAACATAACAACAACAGCCTCTAGTCAGTTTATAGCAAGCCATTGTTTTCGCCCAGTACGGACAAGTCAAGGGTGTAGGTATTTATGGGCGAGTATAGAGGCCTCGATATTTATGGTCTGTATGAAGATTCTAAGTCAATGGCCTTTTACAAAAATTATCTTTAAAACCTAAACCTGCGTAGGTAAATTTACCTTCATTACTAATAAATAACGAATATCGCTAGAATTGTGTCAGGTCGTAAAATAATTAAGTAGGTACTTTGTTATTAGTAGTTTACTGGAATTACACACTGGTAATTGTTGATCGTAAAATAACTGATATTGATAAATTGTATTACTTGTCTATTTATTATGCTACGTAATTAAAGTAGAGCCTCCCTAGGGAGGCCGAGTTAACTTTGCTCCACTTTTTGCGAATCACTGTACCTACTACTCGATCCTCTAAACTAGGTAGAGGGTTGGACAAAGACAAAGAAGAAGGTAAGTGTTTCTATCCATACCTCAGCTGCCGCTTGCATCAAGTCATCAGTTCTTCCTGGCTTCTCTATATGAATGTCAATGCTATCCATATTGATCTTGGATAGAAAATTACCAAGTTCCGTCTCGCCGGTAGGCCTTGGCCAAAGGAGACCTGTAATGTTAATAAACTTCAAGTGGAAAGAAATATTAAACAAATGAGTATGCAAAATAGGTAGTTTCAACAGCAGCAAAAGGTTAAAATTCAACGTTAAATACATACACCTGGATCGCGCTCAACATGTAGAGCTAGGTTTAACCAATGTGTATTTGTTCTTCAAGTTGGTTTTAGTATAATATCTAGATTTTACTTATTAATTATTCTAATTAAGTTACAGAGGTTTTCTTCATATCTAAAACCTGAGCGCAAACCAAATTAATCGGTTCCTTAAAGGGATGCATCTATAAAAAAGAGCGGGGAAAATAAATTCCCGCCATAAGAATAGCTGTTTACGAATACTTTCTACCGTAATATAATCCTTATAAAACTGTCCTTATCATAACGTTGAAAAAAGAAAAGGTCAAAGCGCTTACCATATTCGTTGCAGAACATTTTGCAGGCCTCCAGACAAAGGGCGGGGTCTTTGTTTTTGGGGTCGTTGCGTGCCTTCAGGCATTTGCCGTTGTCGCATGCCCATTTATAATCGACCCCCTCGGCCGCAAGGCTGAAATAGCGCCAATGTGTGTAAAAGATGCCATCAAATATACGGATTTCCGTCATGGACTTGCATGCTATAGAAACGTTTTAATAAGAATTTGGAAATAACGTTATTTTCTGTCTTGTTTTCCTATAGTTTCGCTTTGAACGTTACTTTCAAGCAAATTTTCAAGTGATCTAAGTAGGTTAAATCAAGATCTATCTAGTTATAATTACATTATTATTTATTACACGTCAGTGACACGTCAATGCGGCCGATTTTGAGTGATCGGGTAACATTGACCATATATAATACAATGATATTTTATATAACAGTTCAATTACTCGAGCGTTAAAAGTTAGCGGCACTGAACGTACTTAAAACCAAATTGATGACCTTGGAACTCGATCATTCTCAATCAACAAACCTTAAAGTTAACATGTACATATGCGACTCAAATAGACCAATATTGATGACCCAATCCTACCCCACCGCCGCTTTTGAACAAGAGCCCTTAAAATCTATGTAGAGTGTTCTGATTTACAACACAAAGAAATTAACCTATATCTATTATATTATCAACAAATTTAATGATAGATAAATTGTAGCTAATCTTATTTACGGACATAAGCACGTTGTTATCATTAAGTGATCCTCCATGACGTTAAACGATCATCTTTCGAGCAATTAGGTATTACTGGGTCAATCATCAGTCATTTGGGTTGGAATGAAGCTAATTTTACAATCAACAACAGTATTAGCTACCTATTTCATTCTTTGAATCATTTACAAGTAGATATCGATATGGCTTTCGATATTCCTCTTAAATGCATACCTAAAATGCGTTGCGTTGCATATGTGTCACGCATAATGAGTGGCAAACTTGCGTTAACCTTCACATAATATAAAAGATACTAGTTTTAGCTCATTGCTAAACTTGTCTATATTATAATAGGGGACTTGTAAAATTTTAACTTACGAGTTCTAGGTGCATAGACTTGATCCGAGGTTCATAAAACTGTCTTCTATTCATTAAGATTTTCAAGGTTTTCAAATAAAATCGGAACGTAACGGGCGTAAGTATTTAATCGTACAATGGGAGAGCATGCAGAATTAACTATATATATGTATAACTAGCTTGTGCCCGCGTCTTTATCTGCGTGGAATTATACATAAAAACCTTCCTCTTGAATCACTCTATCTATTAAAAAAAACCGCATCAAAATCCGTTGTGTAGTTTTGATCTTCAAAACTACACAACGGATTTTGATAAGCATACATATGGATATAGGGTCATAAAGACATAGGGACATAGGGACATAGGGACAGAGAAAGCGACTTTATTTTATACTATGTAGTGATATCACAGGTAAGGAATAGGAAAAGATTCAGTGTTTGCACGGAATCATATAGAAAGACCGGTATATTCAGAGACGCAACTGTTTACAGCCCGTGATTTCTAAAATTAGCACTGTTTTCACGGAGAAGTGAGGCGATTTATTCAAATCGAATAGGTCATATGGATCGAGAGCATTCAAACTTTAAATGCCGAATACATCTTTTTTGCAAGAGTGTGATTAAAGTGATGATTGATCAGTTTAAGTCATCTCGAATCGTGATCTCAATAAAACGGACAATGCACCCATTGTTCAGCGAATACGTGAAATTCTGCTTTGTTTGTATCCCGTCACGAAGATCTTGTGTCTACATTACAAACAAGAATTAAAATTAATTAAATTAATTAGGTATTAAGTTTCGAGTTGTATATAGAATCAGTGGCGTAGCTAGGTAACCAAGGACCCTGGTGCAAATAAAAAAATGGGGCCCCACTACTATCTAAACTGGTTACGTTTTAATAATAATAGTTCGATCGAGATTTTCTGGTAAGGATTCGAGGGCCCTCTGAGCTTGAAGGCCCCGGGGCACTGCCCCGCCTAGTCCCTAGATAGCTACGCCACTGTATAGAATACTAGCTAGTTCTCTTCCCGCGCAGATGGTAAAAGCCCATCGAGGGAATGGGCGAAAATCTTTATCCGAATCCATGTTAGCAACCTATCACTATTTTGAATCCCCTTTCCACCTATACGCCCACAATCATACTAAACGTAGCCTTTAGGTCTTGCTACCTGAGGCTCAGTCCACCCCGTAAGGGATAATAGACGTGATTTGTGTATGTATGCATGAGTAAATCACAGTGAACATTTATTTGCATTACCGGTTTCTAATCTGTAAATGGATTGCAAAAAATATGTTCTTTCAAGATTTATAAGCACCCTGTCCGTATGTGTACCTTGCGCGCATTCTGTTGAATACATTTACGTATCTACATACATTTCAAAGAGTGGAGACTGTTAAAAAAACATTATTAACACTCCGGCCAGCAGAGCGTTGTAGGTTTGAATCCCAGGCTCGTACCCCTTAGAATTTCGGAATTTATGTGCGAAATTACATTTGAAATTCACCATGAGCTTTTCGGCGAGGGAAACATCGTGAGGAAACCCGCACACATCTGCAAAGCAATCCAATGGTGTGTGTGAAGTTCCAAATCGGGCCCACGTGGGAACTATAGCCCAAGCCCTCTCGTTCTAAGAGGAGGCCTGTGCCCAGCAGTGGGACGTATATAGACTGGAGTTCAACTCCGACCATTTCTATTTCTGGTTAGGAAAATTCATTAAACTTGACTTACCATTTTATCACAAACGCTATGTAGATAGCGCATAATACGTAAAACCTATCTAGCCACATTGTAACCTGTAACAAAAGATACATGTGTAAATTTTTAAATGGTATCACAAATACAATTTTAGTCTAAGTTCTAATAATAAATAAATAAATATCTTGGGACAAATTACACCAATTGACCTAGCCCCAAACTAAGCAAAGCTTGTACTATGGGTACCAGGCAACGGATAAACATACTTATATAAGGTAGATAAATACATACTTAAATATATATAACATCCATGACTCGGGCACAAACATTCGTATTCATCATACAACTGTCTGCCCCTACCGGGATTCGAACCTGGGACCTCTAGCTTCACAGGGTCACTAACCACTAGGCTATCCGGTCGCAGGAACACCAATATCTTTTTTACAGCTAGTTCTCCAATATATGCAGCGAACTGTTCCAAAAATATCCAAACACGGACCATGCATGTATTGTCAAAAGGTTAACTATATAGATACGGCACTATTAGAGAACCCAACTGTACAAACATGCTGGTGCGAGCGCAACGCGATATTTTCGTGAATCCTTAATTTTCACAAAACTTTAATTCAAAAGGACTTGTGAATACCGGGCCTATTAGAAAGTACCGTCTGTGCAATTTTACGAATATATTTAGAGATATATTTTTAGATATACCTTATAAGTTTCCGATTGCACCAAAACTACTCATGACACATCGATTAAATTAATTAGCATACATTTCTTAACCGTACTCCATTTGATGCAATATGCCATTGTGCCATTCAAAAGTGACAGCTGTATGATATGTCACCTCCAAAGAGGGAATATCTTACTCCATATGCCCATCAATATGTCAACCAGTGCACACAATGGAACGTGTCGACTTGAACATGATAAAAAAGGTCACAATTCACAAGAAGGAAGATCACCTCCGAAACCTCAGGTTTCAAACTAGATAAAACTCGAGACACAGAAACCTGAAATTGAGCTAGTTCTGTTGCGATGCAGTTTTTTTTTCTTCTTTTATTCGCGTGATGTGATTTCGAAAATCGACCGCCAGTATTTTCCTCCTTCTTTTTTAATATGGCCCCCTTCGATCGATGCGATGATTTCGCCAATGTCAAAGTAATAAATACAGTATTTAAAAATTTTGTAACAAAAATGTCGGCAACGTTGTACGGTAGAACACGGTCAAACAACCCCTCCCTCCCCCCCTGACGGGCTCTTAGCGAACGTATAACGGATACCCGTCAGAATCTGCCAGGAAATCATTAACCGATGCCCAGGGTGCACCGGACCAAGCACTGCTCTTCCCCTCGGACCTCTTGACCACACGCTGAGGTAACCCGACTCGCACCCCCAGTATTTTATGAAACCATTTTTTGCACAGGTAGCAGTTAATATACAAATCTACAGTAGTAATTAATCAAACTAGTGATTGCGATGACGTGATAGACTATCAATTAATTATTTCCCAATCTCCTAAGTAACTAATATGAGTAAAGGTGGAGCTGCTTACTTGCACAATACAATGCGAATACTCCTTATAGAACACCACAAATCAGTACAAAACAATACAGAAACAAATAATAAGGTAAACAAAAGGCGGTCTTATCGCTTAACAGAGATCTCTATCAGACAACCAATAAGAACATAACTATTTACTTAATAATTGAAATGGACCCCAATAATATAAAGCCTGATTCATTAAAAAAATACTTCTATCACAAGAAAAAGATTATGGCTTTCAGATGGGGAAGCGAGCGTCTGTCTCAATAAATGACTATTGGTAAGTAAGTAAGTAAGTAAATGCTTTATTGTACAAATATAAAGAAACAGATACAATTCACAAAAAAAAACTAAACTATTGGTTTACGTGAACTGGATCTAGTATAAAATGTACGCAATACCTTCCAATGCAAGTATGAACTTTTCTATTAGAAATTTCTTGTATTGTGCAGCGGACCTATTAAGCTACTTTCGCTTACAGAATCGGGCAGTTGGACACGCTAGCTAATTTGTATAAATCGATACTTCATACTAATGCGCTTCCGAACTCCCTGCCACCACATCCTGCCACGCTTTGTAAGAATATAAACATCTATTAGCTGGCTTTTGTGCAGCTTAAGTGCCTAAGTATGGGTAAGGCCACAAGAATTAACCCATAGAGTGGAAATCTTTAAATCTGTACATACAATAACTACTTTTGGGGATGTTAGAAACGTTGAGAAAGATTTAAATGATGTCTCGAATCTTTGCCTGTTTGTTTACCTTGAAACTACAGCATCAGAATTGGGTGTTGACAGAAAAACCAATGTCATTAAAAGACTAATCGGGGTGCGAGTCGGGTTACCTCCGCGTGTGATCAAGAGCTGTGGTTCGTTTTTGGATCCGTCCGAGGGGAAGTGCAGTGCTTGTTCCGGTGCACCCTGGGCACCGGTTAATGATTTCCTGGCGGTCTCCGAGGGATATCGTTATCCGTTGGCTAAGAGCCCGACAGGGGGGGGGGAGGGGTCTTATGACCATGTTCTACCGTACAACGTTGCCGACATTTTTGTCACAAGATTTTTGAATACTGTATTTATTACCTTGACATTGGCGAAATCATCGCATGGTTCGATGGGGCCATATTAGAAAAGAAGAAGAAATACTACTCAATAATTATATAGCCCAACTTAAAAATTCAATTCTAGTAAGGACCTACATCTGTTTAAACGTAACACTCCCGTATAGTAAAAATGCTTTCCGTCATCTTCTCAAAACGAATCTTTCAAACAGTCAAACGATACCGTATCCAATTCTAGTCTTCCTCTGATAGTATTATCAGTCACAGCCTCGAACATAACAATCAGTCATGACGCACTTTTACACATAAAATACAAAAATAAATAAAACATAAATAAGTACAATTCCTTCGCAATTTTGTACTTTGCTGAAGAATATCATTTAGGTAGGTACTTATTCATTTATTACAAGCAATCATATTCGCTCGTGTGACTAGAACAAGTTTTTCTTTTTTTTTACCGGCAATATGTAAGCCAGTTTGTGGCTTTGTTTAGATTAAGCTATTCGAAAATTTAAAGGGAGTGCGAGCTTTGGTGAGTTTTTCATAAATATTTCATTAACCACTGTACAGTCGTTTTGTTCGTCAGTGTATTATCCCTCCACCTTCGCTTGAGAATTACATGGTAACAATAATTTTAGTTGATTCGCTAACGCAGTTTTGTACTAATTAGGTTGCAATTTGGTAATTTAGAGAGCCCATGATTTGGGACTTATTAACATCAACATAAATGTTATGCAAATAAGCCTGTTAATGATTGTAAACCTGCTTAGGCCCGAAAAATTGAGGATTATTAAACATTAAGTAAGTAATTGTTACATTACGGAAAGGGTAGGTACTTTTCACAAAGTAACATCATACCTACTTACTAATTTTCATTAAAAAAACGAATAAAACTTACAAGATGCCAATGTACCTAAGTAATTTTGATGTGCTGTTGTCAGGAGTCATTGGCAGTAAGGGTTGCTAACTAGAAGTGACCGGTTGCCATAAATACAAAGAATGAATGAATTAAAATGAGTACATAAATAAGTTTGTTTTTAATATTCTAACACAAGGCTTTGTTCCTGACAGTATTTGTATTGTCATCCATCCTAAATTATCTATCCTACTAATATTATAAATGTGAAAGTTTGTGAGTATGTTTGGATGTTTGTTACTCTTTCACGCCAGAACGGCTGGACAGATCTGGATGAAATTTGAAACATAGGTAGATTATAGTGGGGAATAACACATAGGCTACTTTTATCCCGGAATATTGCGTAATCCCGCGGGATAGCGATAAACGAATTATATGCAGACGAAGTTGCGGGCAACAGCTAGTACGTAATATAAATTTCATCCGATCACTAGACCGGGTTCAAATTTGACTTTACAATATTTTACAACATAGCTCCAAACTCGCTGCAAATAATCGTCGCAAGTGAAATGAATGATTGTAAAAACGTCAAAATTGCAAAAGCCGTAATTTTTCTTACACTACAGAATTATGCCCATGACTCGGGTTGACAAGAACCTGGGTTCGATTCATAGAATTAACTATATTTTTGGTAATTACTTACCAAATGTTCTTGTCTTGTTAGAAATGTTAACCTATAAAGACCATGAATGACCAGTTAAGTGCGCTGGAGGCTGTGCCACGTATCGGATTTTAATTTTACACTTGCATAATTATCGAGAATATCGAGATAAAAAAAACAACAGAATGGTCGATTAGTAATGTAATTATTTCGGAGACCGGCTGCATGTATACTCTGCGTTAGAAATTAATTAATAAATGTGAATTTTTGGTTCTTCTACCGTCCGACCCAAGATTTTGCCTCAACGCTAAGTGAAAAAAGTAAAAGATACGAGCATAGGTATACATATTTTCAAGTTAAGAGGGGTTTGATGAGGGTTACAGAACCCAAAAATAGTTCTCGAGGCTCCTAATAGTCTTCTTCTTTCAAAAATACCGGCATGCGGTCCACCTGATGTTAAGTAATCACCACCGCTCAAAGACACCTACAGTACCATTAGGACTGCTGGTGCGATGCCGGTCTAAATCGATCGTTCTGAATCGGTGAAAATTTAGTCAAAAGTTTGTTAACAAATTTGCTGGTAGGTCGAATAACTGAAAAATTTACTTAATCTATTATTATTCCATTTTCGAAAGTTAGGGTAAATAATACGTATATCTTTACACTTCTTGTGTCCTGTATAATTTAAAAAAGCACAAAACGTAAACGTGGCACTCTTAATTGTTCGTTTAAATTAATACCACGTTGTTGCAACGCATAGATGTAAATAGAACGATTGTTGATATTTATCTCTATTACAACCGCCGGCGGAATTAGTAAAAGTAATTAAGTAAAATACGATGAAGAGATCGATTTAAAGAAAATTTTCCGAAAGTAACGCACTTGTCTACCTGCAACATGTTTGATCAATATCCCAAAAATGTCTTTGTCCATAAAAAATACAAACAATTCCGGCGTTACATATTTGTAATGCCGGCACCGTTTTGTTTTGCTTGCTGATCGTAACATGCACTTTGCTTACTTTTAAAACCGTCACCGTTTTTGAATCATGCAGAAAACAGGCAGTAATATTACACGGGTGTTTATTTTTAAAAATAAACACAAACTATAGGTACCTTTCACACACGTCCGCTTATGTCCGAAGTGTTGTCGCAATAGAAGCAAAGCACTAACAAAGAAAAACACGGCTAGCGGCAGCGCGAATCGAGCAAAATGTGAATTTCCCGCTCACCGTGCCACCTCAACCTGTTTACTTTACACATGACCACACAAGAACCAACTAAATCCAAACTAATATAGACTCTACCAGCTTACGTTAAGGCGATCGTTACAACTCATTTTTTTCCCAGTAGCATTATAAAGTTGTTCTAGCCACGAGCTCGAAACTTGTTATTGTGTTTGTGTTAGTAGCCGCATTATGATTTAAATTGGTTTTCAGTTTAGTGTGTATTAAATGAATTTATCACATTCGAAGTGGACAAATTTGTCGTAAACGGCTATCGAATTTCGATAATTGCCTCGTTATTCGTTTTACCTAAGTAAGTACATCACTAACGATGTGAAGAAATAATGTTGTTTCCAACTACTTATAGATCGCGTTAATGTCGTCTGGTAACGAGTCCAAACTAATATTCCTTCGAGAGCAGTTCCAAAAATAATACTTTAAACACATTTTTAACATAAAGTGAAATTTTATGTAGTTCATCCAACGGGTTTGTATCTGTGTTTAATTTGAAGATTTTGTTCAAGATGTTGCTTAAAATAACGAACTCGAATGCTTTACCTCTACCTACATACAATTCTACAAATGCTCCCAGCGTATTCGTTTCGCAGCAACGCCTTGCATAAAATACGAGGAATGCTAAACTTATTTACATAATTCACAAGCAGCACAAGGCCAAGGGTATTCAATTTACCCCTTTGCAGACAAATGCTCGCGATGGGAACATAAAAGTAAAACCTTTCTTTAAACGATTTTGAGGTCAATGGTGGCCAGCGCGTAATGCAATCATAGTGCTAGTGTCTAAGAATATGTGGCTGTGGGTTTAAGAATGCCCGAATGTATTGATATCCTTGGTGACTTTAAGATAATGAATAATAGATACATTTCTTTTACTCCCATTTTAACTTCCATGCTGGTCTGGGAGCAAAGAAAAATATAGAATGTATCTGTTGATTCTCTTCCCGCGCAGACGGTAAAATTCCATCGAAAGAATGGGCAAAAATTTTAGGTGACGCGGCTAGCCACCCCTCAATTTTTCGATTCCCCTTTCCACCTATACGCCTACAATTATTATAAACGTGGCTTTTAGTTCATGTTACCTCCGGCTCTGTCCACTCTGTAAGGGATAAAGACGTGATTTTTATGTATTATTATTATTTTACGTCCGAACAACAGGACAAGCATAATTCAGAACAATTTTATTCATTTCGATTTGCAAACTTTATAAAATTATTGGAGATAAGAGAAGGGAAGAGTCATTTTTGCACACATACCTACCTATTGTTCACTTATCTCTTAAACTTATACCTAACGTAAAATAAAATGTGCATTGCTAAAGAACTATATAATTATGAGTCCACTTCCAGGTTTCAACTCTTAATTTCAGGCCCCATTTTCAAAGTTATTTTTTGCTTTTAGAAAAACATACGCACGCATGCGAGTTCTAAAACTACATCAAATTTCAAAAAGCTGTTGCATCTATCGTCGCTGCAAAATACATAAACAACTCCGAAGTCTCACTAAAAGCTCCAAAACTCCAAAAGGCTAGAAAGCTTTAAATACTGTAAGCCCGCGTACCAGCTAATATGTGTGTCAACTTCTTGAAAGGTATGGCGGCAGTATTCTAGTTTTGCTTTGTCATTCTACTTTTCAACTAAACTGTGTCTCTGTGTGTTTATCTGCAGTCTGCAAAATCAAAATATTTTCGACTCTACGTGACTCTACCTACAACACTATTAAAAAAATAACATATTTGGTAGTTTTTCTATAAACTAGCAACACAATGTAGAATGTCAAAGTCAAACAAACGTCATTCCAATTTGTAAACTTGTCAAAAGGCTACACAAAAAAACCATTACGAGAAGACAATAGCTAATTTAAACATAAAGTAATATATTTGAATTCATTCTTACTTCTTATAGGATCGTAGAATAAATCCTTCAAAAATATGGATCCGGCTCTGCTACGGGAACGTGAGGCTTTCAAGAAAAAGGCACTTGCGACACCCAGGTACGCGTTCGCGACATACTTGGATACTGGCCGACTAGTCTCCGGCTCCGCGCCAGTCAACTAGCCAATTACTTTCTCTCCCTCGCACCCGCACGCTCGCATCACAAAATATTGATGAGCAGCTCAAGGCCAGTTTTCGGCAGAAATTGCTTGGGAAACACTTTCTAGTTTGTTTGTGTCCTGTTAATGTAAGCATTGTAATGTAATGTGTAGCATTGAAATTGTGTATAAAGAAAACTTTGCAAAATTCCATGTATACTTGAGTAATTTAAACAGTTACTCATGAAATCATACTATTACTTTGTTCTTTTTAGTGTTTACTACAACTATTTTATTTTGTAGTGTCGAGAAAAAGAGAAGAGATGATTCATCACACTCCAAAGATGACAGCAAAAAGAAGTCAAAATCATCATCATCTAGCTCGGCTAGCTCAGCACCGAAGCTGGACTCCACAAAGTATGTAACTCCCATCTCTGAAGTGTATGTCATTATATGGTTATGTATAAAACCTCACAATTTCTTCAGGTATCTCTAGCTATTGTTTCACCTATCTTTCCAGTTATGTCAAAATCCCTTGTACCTATAAGTCAGATGTTATCAAACTGTTGTGCCATAGCTGATTATAACACACAAAACAATCTGTAGTTAGAATAACAAAAACACCCTATAACTTTCTATTACAGTTACAAGACTATGTCTGGTAGTTCATCATACCGTTTTGGGGTACTGGCCCGGATTGTGCGGCACATGAGAGCCCGTCACCAGGATGGAGATGACCATCCGCTGACATTAGATGAAGTTTTGGACGAAACTAACCAGTTGGATGTAGGCAACAAAGTAAAACAGGTAAACTGACTTATATAGTTTTATTATTATTACCATTGTATATCTGATAGACCAATGAAGTTGTTTTGAATATGCTCATCTTTTTGCAGTGGCTTCAAACAGAGGCTTTACAAAATAATCCAAAAATAGAGTGCACTATGGATAATAAATACAATTTCAAACCAGTATACAAAATAAAGGATAAGAAATCCTTGCTCAGGTAAGAAAAAATATCAAATGTTTGAATTAAATTTCTACCCCACTCTTACTTCCTTTATTAACAAAATTTAAGCAGGCTGTTCACATGCCCACCTTTATGTAAGAAGCAATATGTATACTGCATCTAGAATAATGTTGTGTTTTCTCTTTCAGATTACTTAAACAACAAGATTTGAAAGGATTGGGAGGTATTTTACTAGAGGATGTTCAAGAATCTCTACCCCACTGTGACAGAGCTCTCAAAAGCCTAGCACAGGAGATATTGTATATAACCAGACCAACTGACAAAAAGAAGATATTATTCTATAATGATAAGACTGCTACTTTAGATGTAAGATCATAATTTTAAGATAAATACAATAATTATTTCTCTTTGAGTTACTACTAATGTGGCGCTTGGCATTGAAGCCACAGAAATTCATAAATTGTTACCAACTGATATTAAAATTTATTTTCAGGTTGATGATGAATTCGTAAAGTTATGGCGAGCAACTGCTGTTGATGCTATGGATGACGCAAAGATCGAAGAATATTTAGAAAAACAAGGCATCAAATCAATGCAAGACCATGGTCCCAGGAAGCCACTTGCGCCTAAGAGAAAGAAGGCGTCACAAAAGAAGAGACAGTTCAAAAAGCCAAGAGACAACGAACATTTGGCTCATGTTTTGGAAACTTATGAAGATAATACTTTGACGCAGAAAGGTGTTGCAATAAAATAAATAGCTAAAATAAATTAAATGTAAGGATCGTTGGTTTGTTTCAATACCTACTTTTTATTTATTTATTGCATAATTATAGTGAATAATTTTTCCAAGGTAAATAAGAGAAGTTCAGTCGCTAGCACTCAAAATTGACCGCCATCATTGTAGCAATTTGGCATATATATGTACTTAACTTACACCAAAATATCGTACCAAAATGAAAACCTAAATAAAACGACCATTCCGATTTTTGAAAGTGTCGAATGATTGTTACGGTAATTATTAAGCCAAGCAGTCTATCGCTTAACTGAAGCTATGTGAAGCTGACAAGATATATGACCTGACTAAGATTACGATAGACTAATACGACTAAATTGTGACGAGTTATATTTATAATAACATTATCCAACGTCAGACTTGTTTCTATATGCTTAGTTTCCATTGTCTTTTCAGTGTAGAATAAAACATAATAAATAATAAGGCATACGCACATGAAATATTAAGGGTTCCATGTAATATTATGGAACCCATGAGTTTAGCCAGGCAACACCGTCTAAAACAGCTTGATTTCGTTCCATGATTCCAAGCATTATGCGCTTGTATGAAAAAGTATAAAAGTGTCAAGTCGACAATCAAAATAAAAGTGTTATTTTGATTGTGAGTAAATTAAATTTCTCTTCCAATAAAGTTTTACAAATTAGTGATGACACAGACACAATTCGCGTTATCATGGGACGCACACAAGAAGAATATTTGCAGCGGTTTAAGTTATTTACAACAGGTATTGGGGATTCAATTTTCAGTTTTATATTAAACATGGGATTTTTCAATAGATTTACTCGAAAGCGTTACTTGTTTTAACACCTGCTAACACCATGTTAAACACAAAAAAACAGTTATAAAATATATTTGAAAAAATATATTATATGCTTGATTATGACAAATATAACATTTAACAACAAACAGTCTTCCACATCTTTATAAGCGCTTATAGTGATGATATTATGTTTTCCAGAATGGTGAATTCGTAGACATGACGCTGGCGGCAGACGGGCATTCTGTAAAAGTGCATCAGATAATCATAGCCCTTGCCAGTCCCTACATTAAGGAGCTCATCACATCAGCACAGTGCACTCACCCAATCATATTCTTGAATGTATGTTGACTACGTTGCCTAACATACTTTTACCTGTTTTAACCTGTCGAGCATCCCGTGTGCACAGGGTGCATAACGTCGTGCGCACACCCGTGCACACAGGACGCTCGACGGGTTAAAAATCTTGTCTATGCTTACATCATTTGCATAGTTAATGAAGTGGGTTTTGGTCTTAAGCTTTATGTTAAAAAAACTATTTTCTTTAATAATTTATCTCATATACTAGCTAACACTCACTATCCTTGCGGAAGTGTTAAATCAGAAATAGGGTAGTTTTTAATTTGTGATTTATATTTTTAGGTATTTTTAAATCATTATCTTAACATGCTGTATCATATTTTCAGAGAATATCTTATTCTACACTGTGTTCAATATTAGAATACATATACACTGGAGAGGTGATTGTGAGCAGTGAAAACTTGGATCAGCTAATTGAAGCGGGAAGAGAACTTCGTATCAAAGGATTAGAAGAAATGGTATTCATCACTTTATCTCTAGAAAATGTTTTTTTTTTTTATTTATTTTAAAACGGAAAGAAAATGTTAATATTGACAAATAGCAGTGTCCCACAGGAAGAACTAGTTGCTATAGATACTATACTAAGTTATGTTTTGTTTAATTTCTTCATTATATACTAGGCTTAAGGGCACCAGTGTGACTATGCCAGCATTATTGGTGGTCTTGTGAGGTAAATTCCTCAACCACTCCCCCTCCAAATTCTCTGGCAGTAAAGGAGTGCTTGATGAACCTGTATATTTGCACTGTGTCTTCTGATACCAGACAACTCAATGTTATGTTCACTGCCCTGTTAAACAGGCTCACATCAACCAAGTACCTCTCTGTTCTCATCAAACTAAACTAAGTATACTCGGGTGCCGGATACCGGTATTTGACTTAATAATAATAATATTTTTTTCTAGAAAATCAACCAGTCCTTTGTTGACCACAACACTGTTCAATACCCTTCCAGCGTGCAATCACAGAATGAGGAAGATGATGTTTGCTTCTTTGAGATCACAGATCACAAGGACAAAGATGTAAAGTTCCAGTTACACTCGCAAAGGAATATGTAAGAAGTTGATTAATTAAGGTTAAAATTAGGGCAATGCATTCAATTTTAATTTCTGCTTCTATTATTACTTACTTTTTATGTGCTACAATTTTTTTTTATACCTACAAGTCTAGTCTAAACTGGCTTTTATAAATTGCATGCAACAGAGTTGCAAAAAAGTTCAGTAGAGTGTGTTAGATCTGACCGAAGATTATTCTTATTTTTCAGAAATTATGACGATAAAGAAGAGGTTTCTTCTATACTATCCACCATAGAACATGTACATTCAGTTGACCATTCCTTCATGGAGACTATGCAGGAGGAAGATAATGTAGTGACAAAGACTGAAGACCATATTCTAGATGCAAATGACCATAAATGTAAGATTTTTAATAACTTCAAACATTAGTATAAATCATGTGACTTTTTATGTTGATCATGCAAAATAAACTCTTCCCCCTCTCTCTCTCTCTTAATGTGGTTACCGAGCTTTAGTTCTGACAGAGTTTATCAACGCGCCTTAATCATATCAAGAAGATACCCTTTGTTAACTTTCAAACCGATTTTGATACCTATAGTTTTTTTTTCAATAATTTTTTAAAATACTGTTATTTTGTTCCCAGCCCAACCAACAATGCAATACACAGTTTCTAACCAGGGATCTTTACAAATGATACTGAACAGGTTTGTGTACTATCTGAAGCACACAAATCGGAACAACAGTAGGCAATGGCGGTGCGTTGATTATGTCACATCAATCAAGTGTCCGGCACATGTGGTTACTAAAGATGATAATGTTATTCAAAGGTAAGAAGGAAAAAAATATGTTAACTGTGCTTGTAGATGTCAACGACTGCTAGGCTATATTGTTGTACAAACTAAACTAGACTTGAAAGTTACCTTGAAGCTTAAGATGGAATGAATATTTAACAATCGGCATGTCAATATGATGTGCATGCATTTTTCTCATTTTGGTCTTTAATAATGGTCAGTTAAATTACTGAAATGCATAAATAGTAGAAAGCGGATCATAGAAGCACATAAAAGTTTTACAAATTTGGTTGCCATATTTGAGGATTTTATGTCAAAAAATGTGACAGGAACAGTGGTATTCCCTTTTAATTCGTACTGTAGTTTTATTGCTTATTTGTCTACAGGATTTCTGCTCACACACACCCCTTCCATGATAAGAGAATTCTGAAGAAAGTTCACTCCGGCGCCATATTCTCTGCTATACAAGAAGCTGAAAAACAAGGCACCGTGATTGGGAGCAATAGACAGAATAAATCAGCAAGCTAAATGGAATTTCCGATAACAGTAAAATCGAAATGAATTAGATGTTTTTGAAACGGTGTAATTGGCTTTGATTGAACAATATTTATTACCTCAGAAAATTCCTTTATTCGTGTTTAAAAAACAAACTGCAATGAAGATTATGTCAGATGATAATATACTACATATATCATCCAATCTTCGAAATCCGATAGCTCCCAACGACTAACTACGATAAATAATCCACATTTATTTTAGTGTCGCAGGTTCCCCTACTACTATATTTTTGTTACTGAAATAATGCAGTATGCTACTTATATGTGCCCTTATCTTGTTTTTACTCTTTTGTTTTAGCTACTTCCACTTTAATTTCTTTAAGTTTAGGAAAATTATTTTCAACTAGCCTTCCGTCCGCAGCTTCGCCCGCGATAAATTAATTTTCCCGTAGGAAAAGGTATTTTCCATGTCACTCAGTGATAATGTAGCTTCCTAACGGCAAAAGAATTTTTGAAATCGGTCCAGTAGTTTCGGAGCCTATTCAATGCAAACAAACAATCAAAATTTTCCTCTTTATAATATTAGTATAGAAAACTATCTAAATCTATACTAGTATAGAATAGATTAAGAGCACATGCTTTATACGCCTTGATACCTTTGTCTATTCTGCTCTGCGTACGTAAAAAAATACATTTCTTGCTTGTCAAATGTCAATGTCAAACTCACTGACATCGAATCGACACACAGTCGACACGGGGACTACTCCGAATTCGATTTGCGAACTTCGTATCATACCGTCTCTCTCACTCTTAATTTAATGCCTATTAGTGTGAGCGAAGTGGCTTGACACGAACTTCGAAAATCGAATGACAGAGTGTAAGGCCAGTAGGACAGTACTTTTTATATACTGTCAATCGAATCGAATCAAAGTTCACTTCACTTAAGTTCGTTTATTTTATTTCATGCTGTTTTGTAGTTTTAGTATTTTTAATTTATTTAATCAATATAAGACACCTTTTTGGTTAAGTCCATAAGTTAAACAGTTCAAACGAAGGCTCTTAGTACTGTGTGCAAACAAGTGATTTAGTGTCTTTAAAATGTATGCTCTAAATAACTGTATAAATAAAAACCTATATTTAAAAAACATAACGCTAAGAAGCTTTGCCAGCAGATCAAAAACAATACGAGATGTCGACTATCAATATTTACAAAGAAGCAAGGTACCGACAATGCACTTTCAAAAATCTTTACCAAGACTACCCATTCCAGAGTTGACTAAAAGCTCTGACCGTTATCTCAGATCATTGCGGCCTCTTTTAACTGATGATCAATTCAACGAAGCGACAAAACGAACGGGCAGCTTTGTTAATAATGAGGGTAAAGTCTTACAGGAGAAACTTATTGCTAAAGATAAAGCTAATAAACATACCAGTTACATTTCCGACTACTGGTTCGACATCTACCTTCGAGACCGCAAACCGCTGCCTATAAATTTCAATCCACTGATTGTGTTCCAAAACGATGTTAGGCCAGCCTACAACAACCAGTTGATCCGTTCTACTAACCTACTGATCAGTGCTGTTAGATTTATGGAGTCTTTGAGGGCACAAATATTAGAGCCAGCAGTTTTTCATATGAATCCCAAAAAAAGCAATACTCCCCTCTTCAGAACTGTTACGGGCATGTTGCCTGAGGCGGTATCATGGTTTGTAATAGGTACAATATTTCTTAACAGCTATTTAATTCTAATAGATAATATATGACCTTCTGTAATGCTTGGACAGTTCATTTCTTTATAGTAGATTGCATTGGTTCCATGTAAGCATTAAAGGTATTTACAATACTTTGTATACATACACACTCATTCACATTTGCAGCTTCATATATTAATGAAAATACCATATGCTGGGCATGAAATTAAATCTTTTATTTCGTAGGTATGGTGCATATCTATTCAAAGCCTTTCCGCTGGACATGAGTCAGTTTGTAGGACTTTTTGGAGCCACCCGTATCCCTTTGTTAACCAAAGACAAGATCTTCAGGGATCCAAACAGCAGGCATGTTGTGGTACAAAAAGGTGGAAACTTTTACATTTTCGATGTTTTTGATTCTGATGGTAAGATATTTCAATTATTTATAAATATATTTTTATTAATTTTCTTTGATCTGAATGATAATCATAGGGCAGAATTTGCATAGCAAAAATCAAATGTTTAATACAGTTGGAATATACATAATATTTATAATAATATACTCTAAGAAATAGAATTACAAATAAAATTAACTTCACATGAACATTTTGAGCCTATTGTTAATATTATATTGTTATAAGTTGGTTAATGCCATGAAACCCATTAATTAAAGAGGTCAAATGTAACAGTTAATGTTAAAAGTTAGTAATATAGGCGATTAAATTTAATGATAGCTGGAAAAGTCATGGAAAAAGTTAATAAAATTTAAGTTTTAAGTCTATTGACGTTTGATTTTTGCCACGAAAATTCGCCCTCTGATGATAATTTATGACTGAATTTTATTTTTATTTAAATTATTGCTCTTAAAGCAGTAATTATTGAGAGTTCTAATGTTTCAAAAAGCGATGAATCTGCTTAAAAATTTAAAGTCAGTAGTAGATAAAATGTAGCTTGGTCCCCCAAGGTACTTTTCTAGCACCTTAGACATGCTAATTTTTTTTTTTATTAAAGCAAACCAAATGTGCCAAGCCATGACAAAATTTAGAAAAGTAGTTGTATAGGAGAAAATTATTTCCGTGAAAATGTATGGTTCATTATGTTAAGCAGTGTATTCAAATGACAACAAATACAACAATATGAAACAGTGGGAAGCATAGCATGAACATAAAAAGTGTTTTTAAATTATGCAAGTGCCAGGAGTCATTGGCAGTTCTGGAAAAATCAAAGTTAAAAATCATAGTAACAAGGTCATGTGACAGCTAGTAACAGGTAGAAAAATTCGAAGACTACCCACCGGATATGGGTGGTGTAGGGACGTGTCACGGAATGACGAGGATCCGGGTTCGGCACATACACAATTCACGTGTATATCCCTTACGGGGTAGACAGAGCCTGAGGTAACAAGACCACGTTTAGCATGATTGTAGGGTGAAATCTTGAAGTTGTGCAAAATTTATATTTGCATTCTAAATATGTAATCTGACTCACCAGTTATTGTGGGGCTATTGACTTATGCTTATTTATTTCACCTCAGAGGCCAACTAAACGAATACTTCATAAATTAATAATGTGCTGAATATGCTTTGCAGCAAGCAATTTAGTGTAGAAATAATATGTAAATTCAGTTGTTTTTCAACAATGTTAAACTTTGAAATTACACTGATCTAAACTTAGTTTAACTTAGTCTCACCAACCATAACTTATATTAGGGGAAAATTATTAATGTATTTATGATATAAGGTGTGAGGTTGACATGATCATATTGGCCATACAAGCCAAATACGAAGATTGCCAAAGTGAGTAGGCTGTCAATTACTGAACCAGTGAGTTACACTGTCTGCCTCATTTACACTTTCCGTCAGGTGAGATAGGTGCCAATCACTGGTTGTCCTATGTAAAAAACAAACTTCCATGCCTTTGTATGATGTGTAACGCCATCACTCCTAATGGAAGCCATGTCATCAATATGATTCTGTCTTCCTAAAAAAGAAAGAAAATATAGTGAATAGGACAGAATAAAGTTTGGTTTGGTCACATAGAGAGGATGCATGAAAGAAGATTAACTAAACAGATCTATATGGAGAGTGTTGATAGATGCATTGGGAGGGAAAGGACGTACTGGGACCGAATAGGAGACGTTTTGAAAAAGGTCAGGTCAGGAGTACCCAAACCGAGCATGTATGAAAAGATTGATGATTGTGGATGAGGTGAAAGGTCAGGATTGTAGCAAGTGGAACAAAGTAGTCTGCCTACCACTGTGGGAAAGGGGCGTGCCACTATGTGTCTTTCTAAAATAAACACTGTATAAAAATCTGGTTTTCTTTTTTCGTTTCAGGGAATATTCTGTCGCCATCAGAAATTTTAGCCAATCTAAACCGGATAGTAAGTGATAATGCGCCGGCTGCGGAATACCCTGTAGGCATTCTCACTTGCCAGGACCGCAACGAATGGGCGAAGCAACGAGCCCACCTAGAAGAAACTGGCAATCAGGATGTATTGCATAAGATAGACTCTGCTATATTCAATCTGGTGCTTGATGATGAAACTCTTGGTGATTCCAAGCGCGCGCTCTTGAAGACTTATTTGCATGGAGATGGTTTAAATAGGTGAGTTTTTTTGCAAAGGGTCACTGGATTGGAAATGATCATGTTTAGCCTGGTATGCCTAGGGACATTCGTGTTAACTGACCAGAGGGATTGCAAATGCTTTGCCCCTCCAGAGGGCAAAGATAGAATACTCCTTGTATCACAAATTTTTCCGTCTGAATTACCCTTTTGATGGGTGGCAGAACACAGCAGTGTCTCTTTCAAAATGATACTGAACATTTTTATACATAACTAGCTTCTGCCCGCGACTTCGTCTACGTAGAATTATACCTAAAAACCTTCCTCTTGAATCACTCTATCTATTAAAAAAAACCGCATCAAAATCCGTTGTGTAGTTTTGAAGATATAAGCAGGTTAACTGGAAGAAATCCCTTCTTAGGGATAAGTTCGCCTTTGTACTATTTTCTGTGTATTTTTGTATTTTTTAATTTTTATGTGCAATAAAGAGTTTACATACATACATACATACATAGTGATAGTGATGTTGTAAGTGCTTAGTAATAGAAAGCTGATAGGTATTTTTGGTTAATTTCATAGACATATAATAATTGATTCAACTTTTAATAATCAAATATCTTTTGGCTTTTGCCTTAACCCAATATTTCTCAATCCAAAGTTAATGTCCCACCGCTCTCAGGAGTCCCAGGCTCAGTATATTTCATATTTTATTTTTTTCTTTTACAGGTGGTTTGACAAGTCGTTTAGCGTCATAGTCACAGGTGATGGCGTGGCTGGTGTCAACTTCGAGCACTCGTGGGGCGATGGTGTCGCAGTATTGAGGTTCTTTGAAGACATATATGCTGAAACAACTAAGAAACCCTTTGTGCATCCCGATACCAAGCCGGCTACTAGCAATATTTCTGTTTGTAAATTGGGTAAGGAAGACACTTTTTGAATGGCCCGCACAAGCCTGAAAATACATAAGTCTTATTAATAAGCAACTAAAATAGTAACCATCAGTGACCCGCTAGAAATATCTAAATTGTTTTCGATGAAATTAAATTCCATAAAAAAATTGTCGACATTTCAAGGGGATTCCAAAATCGAATCATGTCTATCGATTTCTTTTCCACATAAACTAATGAAAAACTTGTTAAACATAAACAGGCTTTGAACATTAAATTGAAAAACACTCAACTTAACCAATTAAATGTGAAATTGTTTAACTAATAACTATTGTTCTGTATCTGGAATAGATCGCTCTTTAGCGAGAGACCTTAAGGCCATGTCCGCACTGGTAAGGTGACGGCGACACACGGTTATGTTTGTTTTAGTCACATCGCTGTCAAGTCGCAATCGCTTTCCCAGTGCGGACCCGGCTTAAATGTCAGATATCAATAACGCCGTCTCGATTTATTACTACAAAACAGACGGAGATGGCTTCATCGACATTTGACTCTTAAGATATTATCTGGAACTAAACAAAAAGTGGTAAAACAGGCCCTAAGGTCGTTTAATCAATGCGGCCGGTCGCATAACTCGAACGATGTTTGATTAAGTCGCTACCGCTGTCGAGTCGCCATCGCTTTACCAGTGCGGCCCCGGGCTAAATGTTTTTATTTTTTAATTTGAAGATTTCAAGTTGGACGACACATCCAAGCAGTTTGTTGAGAACGCTAAGAAGGAATACAAGGGCTGGTATGAATCATTGAGCATCGACTACACATTGTACGAAGGGCTTACGAAGAACGCTTGCAAAAAGTACGAAGTCAGTCCTGATTGTGTGATGCAGCTTGGTTTTCAGGTAACAACAATCTTCTAACAATACCCTGGTAAAATTATTTGTAGACTCTCTGTCCTGTTCTGTGGGTGTTCAATAAAGCGTACATACTTGTGTTGTATTATGTAGGTACATTACAATTAAATGTGTTCATATGTTTAAATGTGTATTCGGGCGCAAACAGTACAATTATACTGTCCGTGAGCTCTTAGAATGTCATTCGGGTTTGTCTTGTTGTCTCCCTCACTAGGCCGATTACAGTATCAAACCCATAAAAAAAAGAAAAACTCGTATAACATTCTAAGAGCTCACGGACTGTATCTACTTGCATTGTAGGTAACTAATTAACGCTAGACATTAACCAACAAAGTTGCCGCAGGTAACTAATATATAAAGTCTGTAGGATGAAAGGTATTTATTTATCCAGTAAAGTAGTAACATAAAGGGTTCGGTTCAAGAAATATAGTTTTACGACTAAGTCTTCAAGTATTGACCACCGCGGTTCGGCTCGCGTGCGGCTCGATCGGATGCCGGAAGCGAGAGAGCGAGAGATACCGAGCGAGCGAGAAGGTCAGCGGGTTGCGTTCGGAAACGTAGCTAAGCCCGCGCTACAAGTCTAAAATAAAAACTGGTATATGAAAGTAACACAACATGCAAAACACTAACTTCAAACAATCGAATTAAACATGTGTTTTTTTAATCAGGCTGCTTATCATCTGCTCCATGGAAATTTCGTTGGTACTTACGAATCCTGTAGCACTTCGGCCTTCAAACATGGCAGGACGGAAACTATGAGGCCCTGTACTGAAAAAACTAAGGTAATTATTTTTTCTTAAACATGATAGTTAGAAACAGACAAGGCTTTGCTCAGTGGCGTAACTATAACGTCTGGGGCCCGTGGCAAATTCGTCAGATCCTTCCTTAATATAAAGAAGTGCATCAGCGTCCCTTCTGTGCTCTAAACCGACCCAGTTCGGGTCTCCGTAGAGCTAGGGGCCCCTGGCATTTTACCACCCCTGCCACCCTATAGTTACGCCACTGGCTTTGCTCAAACCTAATTATAGCTACCAAAAAGTTGCACTGTCCAGTATGAACCGCCTTCAAGCCGTTTGTAAGATCAAAAGACAGGGATATTGGTCCGGCAAGATGATTGAAACCAAATAAAAAAAAATTGTAGTTATCAATCCTTTGAAAAACCAATACAGTTTTTCCTTGAGGTTTCTTTGAGGTTGCTACTCCGCTGCCACACGTAAATATTTTTTTGTTTATTGAAATTGAACTCCGCAAAATAAAGCCTTATTCAATATTTTTTTATTTGAAGTTTCCTGCTAAAAACTGGCTAAAAATATAAAAATCATCAAGTATAAAGATGAGCTGATTTTTAACCCTAATTCCCTGACAAACCCAATTCTAACAGGCTGTTATATGGCCTGAAGGATTGTAGGTATGACCAAGGGCGTCGCCAGCCGATGATCAGGGGGGGGGGGGGGGGGGGCTAGTAGAAGTATATATATAACGCGTATCGGTAAGTCAAACTGTATGGCGGCACTTGAATGTCAACTTTGTTAAAACTTAAAGGCTGCCTTTTTCGGTTCTCTAGGGGGGCTGCTAGTAGCCGCAACCCCCCCTCCCCCCCCCCCCCCACTTGCCTCCCCTTAGTGACGACCTTGGGTATGATGCTTTAATAATAATAATAATGAATTGTTTATTTAGGCAATAATCCCAACAAATCATGCACCATTAAACAATAAAATTACAATGTCTAAATTACACATTAAATTATTAATTCAATTACATAAGGTAAAATAAAATTTTACTACCTACTTACTTACCTTTTCTATTTAACTTTATTATGATTGCAATTAGATTAAAAAATGTAGGTACCTACTTAGTGTTGTACTTTTAACATTGTTTGGGTGTTGATAATAGCATTTATTCTAATCAGTTTAAAAGATAACATAATCCCTTAAAACAGTCTGGCTTATAGGCTTGAATGGATGGGCACAGTGATAACAATTGCCTATATCTGAGATTAAACATAATCATAATTGCATATCAATAGCCGATAACAAAAATACGGTTTTTGTCTCTCCTATAATCCTATCCTGTTATAAATGCTATAACCATATGGATGTCGTTATTCTGTAGTGTAATTTATTATCCGCATATAAAGAATATGGTTTTTTTTCCAGGCTTTCTGCGAAGCCTTGCATTCAAACAAAGCTTCGCAAGGAGAACTCAGTGCTATGATGCAAGAATGCTCTAAATATCACTCGGAGCTCGTAAAACAAGCAGCCATGGGCCAAGGGTTCGATCGTCACTTGTTCGCTCTTATGAAGATAGCGGAAGACAACAACCTTCCGCGACCGGAATTTTTTGATTCATACGAATATAATTTTCTCAATAAGTCTATTTTGAGTACCAGCACTCTGTCATCGCCTAGTGTTATGGGCGGAGGGTTTGGCCCGGTCTGCGCAGAGGGCTTTGGTATCGGGTGAGTTGAAAATTGGCGTCAAAATTTGATGTTTATGTGATTTAGCACTGTTTCATTGTATGCTCTGTGGCATACAGAGTGCGTAAGTTTTTATCTCGCTTGTTTAGCGATATGCCCTTTTTCTTCCAAGGCGGACATAATGCGGACGCACTCAGCATACCAGGAACCCAATTATTAAAAGCTTATCACACGGAAGTATTGAGAAAAGTGACGTAAAATTATGCTAAATTTGAAATAGGAGTAAAATGAAGTTACAGCTCTAAATGCTGTCTTCAGCTAGTCCGATTTTTAGCAGTTGCACGTATTTTGACCTCTTTCGAAACGAAGTGATTTTTAAAATCGGTTTCCAGTGTGCAGTCTCGCTCATTTTTTTCGTGTGCTCTCAAAACTGCACGCTCTTTCCACCCCACTTTATCTTTGCCTTATTTATTCGGTAATGTGTAAAATTTAAACCAAGTTGTGAAAACTAAATCTCAGTTGAAACTTTTCTTTTTAGATACTCGGCCTTCCCTGACAAATTGGGTGCAGCGGTAACCAGCTACAAGTCTCACAACAATAGCTCAGAATACGTGGAAGCTCTCAACAAATCATTTACTGACATTACTAAAATAATATCTACATGATGCGTTTCTAATGCGAGTCAAGTCAACTTACTTTATAGGGTGATGGTACCAGTAATGGACACTTCATTCTTAATTTAGATTGTAAAACAAATTGCTATCCCTTCGTTTTTTTTTTAATAAGAGTTATCGCGCAGTGCATCCTTGGCCATAACCTACTGGTGCCGTCTACCTAAGTCAGTTTAGTTTTCTCTAGGCCAGATGGATTGGGAACAAGGTCTAACGAACATACTGAAGTCTCTGAAGTTAGCGATTAGTAGAGTAAACGACAGCTTTATGTGTCCATAGGAAACGATCGCGCAGGAACTAACTAACTTGAGAACACAATTTTTTACACGGTTTGTTCTCAATGTTGACGTCTTTCTGCTTTATGCTTTATATCTGATCTTATTTTTATCTCGTTTCCATTTGGTCTTCAATTATGTAGGGGGTTTTCTGCTTTTAAGAGTGGACTATCATTGTTTTATAAATTATAATTTAATAGAATAAATTACACATAGTGCCTTACAATGTAAGCTGGGGTAGTTTAAAAAAATACTTATTTACTTTTTTATTCCAGTTAAGCAAATGTAAACTGGGTTATATTATATGGGTTATAGTTCCCGATGTGGATGAGATGAATAAGTTAGTTTTTTTTAATATTCTGAGATATTTTTGTTAATGCATTTTGTATGGAACATGCTTTATATTTGGGGGCCTCAAAGCGTTTCAGCCGATGGGTGTTCTTAGTTATATTATAAGATGCCCACACACAACTGTCGCGGTGCAGTAAAGTAAGGTTCTAGTTTATGATCATATTCGTCAATTTCTGTGATGAAAAAGATACGTCGGTTGATGCCCTTCGTGGCCTCACCTTTAACACTCCAAGACATATTTTATACAAGGAAATTATTTGGTTTTGTAACAATTTACCTACTATGTAACAGATCACTCATATTTATTGATATACTAAATATAGTTATTTAAGGAAACAAGTAGGTATATTTTTGATCATTTTATACAGTACCTGGGGGCGTTGGAGCGTCGCTCTGTTTACAAAATGGAAAAAATCGTTTTCAGGGACGAGACCTAGCTAAATACATTTTTCCCGCAAAAACTCCTTTGTAGCAAATTTAATCGAAATCGTTAGACCCGTTTTTGAGATCTAAAAATATATCTACATTTACATAAATATACCTGTCACTCAAATAATGAAACAGTACATACCTAATCGCATTTTGGTATGTACCAATTATTTTTTACTTTATATTAATAAATTATTTTTTATTATCCCTGTGTTTTACTCGAGTACGTACCTACCTATGCCCTTAATTCATAGGCCCATGGACTTCGTTCGTCCCTTTCGTTTACAATGGGACCCACATCATAACATAAAACACTTCCGACATGCATTGTCCTCTTTGCAACACGCCAGCTCTATTTGGAATACTGGCACATAGAATTTTTAAAAAGTAATAAATCGAGAACGGTCCAACTACATTATAATAACGTGAGTTGAGCCGTTATTTTCTTACATAACTACATACATGCATATATCATGTCTTTATCCCGTACGGGGTAGACAGAGCCTAAGGTAAAAAAACCTTAAGGCCACGTTTGGCATGATTTTATTTTTACTTTTCATAAATCATGTTTCGTGGACAACGAGTTGTAATTACTGCGTTAGTAATAATAGCTACACTGTCATCGTAGTTCAATTCAATGTTCACGGGAGCTTAAGCAGGTAGGTAGGTAATAGGTTAAAGTAACTATTTTAGTAGGTATATAGAAATTGTAATATCGCTAGAATTAAACTTGCCGAAATTAGCAGATACAGGTTTTCAGTAAAGATCTAGCACGTTCTGCACACTTATGAAGCAGTTTAATGGTGTATGAAGATCCACCTCACCCCCTTATGCCTATTGAGAGGCATTGTGCTCAGAACTGGGATAAACTCTGGAAATTATAATGATGATGATGATTAAAGATGTATTAGCAACTTAGCAAGAAATACCCACCTTCACCGCTCTTTAGTTTGAAAATGAATAACACCTTTAGGAAACCTACACGCGTGTATGTTCGTTAAGTTAGCTAGCTACCTACTAATCTTGTAATCTGTGCTTAAATTTACCTCTGTCCAATTTAAATCTCTTAATTAATAATCAATGAATATTGCCTTATCGCTGACCTCGCATTCACATTAATATGTCATTAAAAGTAAATACCTATAACGATGAGGTCATGAGCTGTGTAATGGGTAGGTACATTTATTTACAGGTAAGTAGCGCTATCGTCCACTAGATAGCTAACTACCTACAAAGCAGTCTGACTGAACCAACAATCATCTATAATAGAACACTATGTGTTATACCTATACAATACATGGTCTATGTAAACGGTTCTATGGTGAGCATTCGCGGCGGCGCTTTAATTTACCGGCCGCGGGCTGCTATCGATTTTCCTCTGTCCATCATCTAGGAGCAACTGGGCGCTGGGCGCAATTCATAGTTGCTGCACCTAAATGTAAGTCGCGCATGCAAAAAATAATTGGTAAAGGAATCTCTTTAATATACCTATTTAGGAATTATTATTACGAATGCGCACCGAAAAACTTAGGTACCTACCTACCTATGCTAAAATAAACAGTGCGCCATTAGAGATCATTTTTGGAGCATCTATCATAGTTTTTCTGTCAAATATACGTCAAAATCGTCGGTTATCGTTAATGTTATTGTTAAAGTATCTTACTGTAACCCATACTAAATAAAATATCTACTAGTTAATAGTTTAGTGGATAGAATAACATATCTACTTGTAGGTAGAGTTGTTAAAAATAGAGAACTTGAAAATTTTGAAACCCCCTGCTATTGGGTATAAAGATAATTCATAGTATTCATTGATATTAAATCAACCTATTAAATAAAAAATAATCAACGGCTCAAATTCTGCCGAATAAAAATAATAACGGCGAATTCAGCATTCTACAGGATGTGACTATGAATAAAGCCCTCGTCTACGCAGAATCAGCAAAATTACAACGTTCCGATTTACGTACGCATTTTATATATCGCCTCTTCACTCTGAATTAATTGAAAGAGACGAATACGATTACATTATACTGAGGCTATAAAATCAGTCAGAAAATAAACCTTATGATTTTTGTTATAAAACTTTCTTTATATCGTTTTTAGCTCGGAATGCTACTATTTACTTACATTTTACTTATATAGAGCGCAAAATAAACCACTTAAAATGGAAAGGCGCTTGGGGCATTTTGGCATTTGGCTTCGCGCTTTGATTGAGCATGCGCGTCAGAAAATGTCAAAGTTCACCGTTCATGTTCACCCGTAGTTCTCCGTAGAGGGGTTTGTTTTGTGTTAAAAAGAAATAAATTATGTTCGTGTAATAATGTGTCATTGTTGTGATGTGATATTTTGTAAACCCTATATTAGAATGTGAAGTCAGGTATGTAACAATTTTATCTTTGCAATCTAAACCAATGTTATTCATGATTTCGTAGGTACGTAGATTCGTGTTGATTGTCACCTGCTAGAAAAATACACAGGAAAACTGATCTTTATTTTGTATGAAATACAGGAAAAGATAAATGAAACTTACGTCAAGTCTCGAAATAAGAATTTGTGGTTTTTACAAGTAGGTACTAAAATAAAACTGGTAATGTATTTGACCTTTGTATACAAAGACAAGTTGTTTTGCCATTAGATTAATGGAATATCAAATACACTTAGTAAAATTACTCGAAATTGATTATAATTCTGCAAATTGGACCAGTAGTGTAGTAACACAACAATCTTAACACACTCATCAATTACTGACTAATACTAAATACAGCCTGGAAAAATGGTCCCTGGAGGGAAACTACCTTAAAAAGATCGTTAGTTAGCTCATTTTACTGAAATTTTAAAGAGAAATAAAACTGAATTTAAAGATCTGAAATTGGCTTGTCCCACCCAAGAATCAAACCAGCTAAAAATTCAATTTACACATTTTATTACTTATCCTGGTTCCGGTGCAGAAATAAATTGATAAAGAATAAAAGGTACCAGAAAGTATAACATGAACTAAATTACTATTTTCTAAAAGTTTGCCTGGTTGCCTCTATCTGTTTATACTGTTGAGGGCCGGATTTAAGGGAGGGCAATCCAGGCTATAGCCCCGGGGCCTCCACAAAATAGGGGCCCCCAAAATAGACTTCAAAAAAAAAAGGAAATTCAAACTAGTAAACAACATCGGAAGGAAAATAATTTAGGGCCAGGGGCCTCCACTCCTTTGTTGCCCCGAGGCCTCCAGACTTCTAAATCCGGCATTGATACCGTCTGCAAATTTTCTATATGCTACAGTAATATTTAATTCAAACTCTTACTGCAATTATAAAATGAAAAACTGTGTTAAGAACAGTCAGTCTAGTATTTCTGACACAGTAAATTATTAATATTATGGCATCTTAATTAAAAAGCCCTTTAGTGTCTTCTTAGGCTTCCACCCCCTGATAATTGCTAATATTGGTTTTATAATTATGTATTTTTATTTACCTACACTCTTTGAGGTTTTGAATTGTAGCTAGTTAATTAACTTAATACAGAAATAAGTTTTGTATTCATATTGAAAATTCTATTCTAGTTTATTAAATAACAGTTAGTATTTGAAGAACTGAATGAATTGCTAAGCTCCAAGGCAATATATTGCTTGTAACTTTTTAAAATATAAATAATTATATCCTTAAAATTAAAACTAGCTAAGTATGCAAGTGTTTGTTGAACTGTGCACAAGTTGCATAACAAAGGGTACCTACCATTTTCAAACTGTTGTAGCCTAAAAAATTTTTTTTTTACTTTTTTATTTCGATGGAATTCCAATCAAAACTGATTTGAGTAAAATTGAAATTTTGTCTATTATTTTGTATGTTTTACATCACTGTTATTCCGGCTTAACCATAAACACAGGGCCTATGTCCAAAAGTCTGATAAATTTTAATTTTCTTTTTTTACTCTTGAATAGAGCTTCAGATTACTGTGCCCCAGAGCCCTAGCTTATGAAAAAACGGCCCTGCATCGCTGCTCTAGGTTTTAAAAAAGAACATGTCTAAACCATAATTGACCACATAAATACCTAATTTATATTAATTAAACCCAATTATTGAAAGTCTGAATCACTTAACCTTTTGATAGTCATAATCAGTTTTAAAGCAGTATGAATGTTAAGTACCCTATTGCTTGCAGTGCCACAGCAACTCATAGTAAGTACAAGGACCGATACAGTATGATACAGAATAAATCATTTTATTAAAATGTTGCCCTGTGTGACACACAAAATGATTGGTAGTGCCACTGCAAGTAGGGCTTGGCTTGACTGGGTTACTTATGATACATACACATGTTGCCAGTGGTAGGTGGTTTGGCCATCCATTGGAAAAACAAAAACGCAACTTTTCTGGTGATATACATACATATATATTTGTATTTATCCACAAAGAATTCGTAATATCCTTGGTTTTATTTGTTTCAGATCTTTTTGATCCTAGAAAAACAAAACCAAGTCAAGATGTTGATAAAAGAATATAGAATTCCTTTACCTCTTACGGTAGAAGAGTATAGAATCGCGCAGCTGTATATGATTGCAAAGAAAAGCAGAGAAGAAAGTTCGGGTGAAGGCAGTGGTGTTGAAATCCTGGTCAATGAACCATATGAAGATGGACCGGGAGGTAAAGGTCAGTACACACAAAAAATATACCATGTTGGTAGTCATTTACCGGGATGGTTCAAAAGTCTACTGCCAAAGTCAGCTTTAACAGTATCTGAGGAAGCCTGGAACGCTTATCCATACACTAAAACAAGGTACACTTGTCCCTTTGTTGAAAAATTCTCACTAGAAATAGAAACTTATTACTTCGGTGATAATGGCCACCAAGAAAATGTCTTCAAATTGTCTGGCAGTGACTTAAAAAATAGAGTAGTTGATGTTATTGACGTTGTAAAAGACCAGCTTTATGGTGCCGATTACATTAGAGAAGAAGACCCAACCCTATTTGTCTCTCAAAAATGCCATAGAGGTCCCTTGCCTGAAACTTGGTTGGACGATTATTGGAAAGAAGTACAAGGAAAATCACAACCATTGCCAAATGGTAAATCTCTTATGTGTGCCTACAAATTATGCAAGGTGGAATTCCGATATTGGGGTATGCAAACTAAACTAGAGAAATTTATTCACGATGTCGCTTTACGGAAAACCATGTTACGCGCTCATAGACAAGCCTGGGCTTGGCAAGACGAATGGTTTGGGTTAACCATGGAAGACATACGAGAAATAGAACGACAAACTCAGCTTGCCCTGCAAAAGAAGATGGCAGGAGACACAAGTGAGGATCAAGATATTTCCGAAGATAATTCTAAATCTCTGGCCGCTACAATGAGCAGCCTCGAGAAGAACGAAGACGTGCCAACTCCACTTGTGACAAAGAAGAATAATATAGAAAAAAGGATGCAGAAGCATTTGAGCCCAGAAGGTACTCCTCCATCTGAACACAAGAGTTCAAAATCGAATCTTAGGTCATCGTCTTCTGGATCTATCAAGAGTTTGCAAGCACAAGCAGCTAACTGGCGAATGGAGACCCTTGTTAGAGAATCTGAAACTGAAACTGGATCTGAGGACGAGTTTTATGACGCCGAGTCTTCATTTAACAAGTGGTCTTCAATGTGCTCGCTCGATGAAGGGGATATTGATATTTCTCCGACACAAGGAGATCAAAATCAAGATGACAGCATTTTTAATCCATCTTTTCTAAAACGCGTTACTTCAGAAAGAGGCTCCCGCAGGATCGGGACATTGCAAAGCCACCAGAGTATTGATGGTTGCCCGGACACACCAGTCCATGGTTCATGCCAAACTACTGTTTTAATATTAGTGTTCCATGGAGGCAGCGTTTTAGATGCTAATATTGATATGACAGCTAAAAAATCAGACGTGACCACATTCAAAGGCGCTTTTGAGTCAGTCATGCGCCAACATTATCCGACTCTTGTAGGTCATATTGTAATAAAGTTAGTTCCATGCCCATCTATTTGCACAGAAAGCCTTGGAATATTATCAACTTTAAGTCCATATAGTTTTGATTGTTCACCATCTACAATAGAAACACCATCTCTAACCAATGATCTTATTCCTATTGGTGCTATTCCTTTAATAGCTACAGCTTCTCCAGACTATGCCGAATCTGTTACAAAGACTATCAATTCTGCTAACGCTGTTTATAACGAATTCATCAAGTCAAGTGATGGTAAAGGATTTAGCGGTCAAGTGTGTTTAGTAGGTGACAGTGTAGGGTCCATTCTGGCGTACGACTCCCTTTGCCGAACTTTACAGTACCAATCGCGACATGATAGCGAAAACAGCATTTTAGATACAGAAATCACCATTCCCAATGATCCGACTGAAAATTTTATAAATAAATCTCATTTACAAGCTCCTACGCCAAGGAGAAGGTCTTCTTCAACAAGTGATAACCAAGTAAAACTTGAATTTGAAGTCAGTGACTTCTTTACATTTGGCAGTCCATTGTCAGTAATAGTAGCATCACGGAAAATTGCTGATGATAAATCTCGTGACATCGTCAAACCACCTGTACAACAGGTATTCAACTTATTTCATCCTACTGATCCAGTAGCAGCTAGGCTGGAACCTTTGCTTTCAGCTCGATTTACAAATTTACCTCCCATAAACATTGCCAGATATGCAAAATATCCACTAGGTAATGGTCAACCATACCATTTGATGGAGCTGATTCAAAGTCATCCCCAATTGTTTGGAGACCACTTGCAAATGCCCCCAACCCCAGTACTAAGGCGGCTTTCCGAAGTATCAATGCAAAGTACTGTCAGTGGCTTGGTAGATAACATTCCCCTTATTACTATGAACGCACTGCAACAAAAATGGTGGGGCTCTAAGAGGCTAGACTATGCGCTGTATTGCCCGGAAGGCTTAACAAATTTCCCTATGAATGCTTTACCACATTTGTTTCATGCTAGCTATTGGGAGAGTTCTGATGTTATAGCTTTTATCTTGCGACAGGTTGGTCATTTTGATTTAGCACTATATGGCCATTCAGATGATAAAGACAGTCAATCATTTAACCCTGGGCAAGAAAGAGAAAAGTGGATAAAAAAGAGGACATCAGTAAAACTTAAAAATGTGGCTGCTAATCATAGAGCTAACGACGTCATAGTAAAGGAAGGGTGCTTACAAAGTTTCTCAGCCAGATTCATGTATGGTCCCTTGGATATGATTACTTTGACTGGGGAGAAAGTGGACATCCACATGATGAAAGACCCTCCAGCTGGAGAATGGACGCTGTTGTCTACAGTTGTTACGGACAAAACTGGTAGGATTTCATATTCGCTGACTGAAAAACAGAGCGTTGCATGTGGTATATACCCCATGAGACTTGTAGTAAGAGGTGACCATACGAGTTGTAGTTTTCACCTGGCTGTCGTTCCTCCCGAAACAGAATGCGTCGTTTTTAGCATCGATGGCTCTTTTACTGCAAGTGTTTCTGTAACCGGTCGGGACCCGAAGGTGAGGGCCGGTGCAGTTGATGTCGTACGTTTCTGGCAAGATTTGGGATATCTCATTTTGTACATCACTGGCAGGCCCGATATGCAACAAAGGAAAGTAGTATCATGGCTAGCAGAGCACAACTTCCCTCATGGGTTGGTATTCTTTTCGGACGGATTTTCAACCGACCCCTTAGGGCACAAAGCAGCACACCTGAAAAGCCTTATAAATGAACACGGCGTTATCCTTCATTCTGCTTACGGGTCTGGAAAAGATATTAGCGTCTATAATAACTGCGGATTATCCGCTAAGCAAATATATGCTATTGGGCGAATTAGTAAAAAGTATAATCACATGGCGACAACTTTGAGCGATGGATATGCTTCTCATTTGGCAGATTTAAAATCCCCTGGTGTCGTAAGACCAGCAAGAGGCAACGCTCGGCTCCTTGTTCCGAGACGTTTATTGGCTCCAGTCAGTAGCGTATCATCGCGTGGCCGTCGTTAAGTTTTGACTTCCATTAACTATTCTTGGCATCAGTTGAATATACAAATGAGGTGGAGGCATTAACATCGGTATTACACGGAATGGTGTTTTAGATGGTTAACAATACGAAATTATATTTTTTATTTCTTTGTTGGGTCTTTTAGCTGTTATAAAGTTACAATATTTCTGTCTATTCCTGCCTTCTTCCTAATTATGTTAACGGAAAGCTAGTATAGTTGACAGACACAACTATTCTAGTCTTGTTCTGCTTAATGTATTAAATGAACGCAAAACGGGCATATTCCTTTTGCAAGCCGTTACGACTTAGCAATACAATTTGCAAAGGAAAAGGCTCGACAATCTATCGTCACTATGTACCTTACTATATTAAATTACATTAATGGTATCTCATGCGATATCCACGATAGAGAAACGGCTTATCCAGCAATCAGAGATGCTCTGAAATATCCACGTGTCTATTTAACGTCATAATAGATAAGGGTGATTATGGTTACGCAACTGTAGTCAAATACGATATATAGGTAGTTAAAATTGCGGCTTATAATAAGACTGCCAGCTTCCGCCTGCATTTATCACTTACGTCAGCCTACTGTGGATATCGCATCGCGTATGACTGTTTTAATAATCTAGTAGCTTTAAGGATTCTTGTTACCTACTTCTCGTGATTTAATTGGTGATAGCCAATTGTTTTTAGATATTTTTAATTTTTAATTGTATAAGTATTGTTGGGAATCTCCGAACATTGAAACCCACAAGTCGATGTTCTAGTCGTACCTACGCGTTTTTCACGTTTCATGTTCTTGAATAAAAAATAAATTTTAAAATAAAATATGTAGCGTAATATGAACTTAAGTTTTGCTTATTGAGCTAGCTCGTAGGACGTGTGGGTTCCGAGTACATACGTACAGGTATACCTTACCACACCTGAGCAGTGTCACACTGCCCTCGTTTTTATAATAGTGTAAGCGCTGATCGACACATCACTGGCCTCACGTCCCCATCACAGAGATTATTTTTCCACCTATGAATTTGTATTGGCTTTGAAGTTCCACATATATGTATGACACATTCACTCAGTGCAAACTGAACTTTATGAATTAAAAGAATAAAAACTAATACATAGGTACGAGTACATACCTACATGATCAATCTTTTCTAACTTCTGTGTTTGGTTTTGGTGTAGATCTTCAACTGGATTTAAAAAAATCTCTTTCACGTTACTTGTACTAGCTTGAATATTAATTATGAATTTTGATAATGTTCGTGCTGAAACCTTTATGCTGATAAAGGTTTAAAATGATTGTGATATATGCAAAACGTGATGATAAAAGCCGTATACAAATATTGCTGTGCTCGCTAGTTGATGTGTCCGTCAAATGATCCAAATGCGCTTTTAATTTGTTATAAATCTTCTGCTATCGATTTCTTCTAATTTAAGTGATAACAGTCAAAGTATATTACTTACACTAAATTAAAATATCATAAGTGCTTGGGAGAATGCATCTTATTGAGTAAAGTTTTTAGTTTTAATGTAGACGATGTTATTTTTGTTCTTGGTGTTGTATAAGTATTAAAGCAATGGTATTTAAGGACCTGTAGAAAATTCAATAGTACAGTATTGCACATATAAGATATGTTATTTATAATTTATTTGATGGACATTATCATAAGTATTATTTTTATTAACTGTTTTTTATGCATCTGCTGTATTTAAAATGAAACAAGTTTTATTTTAAACTACTAACAGATGATGCATCTAAATTTTTTATCATTCAATTTATACAATGCCACGCAAATTTATCCCGAGCATGGTAAAGCAATATTTTTTATATTTTTGAGGTGTTATACATATAATATAATATTGGTTAGTGTAAGTCGATTACATTATAACAAACACATTTTTGGTATTTACTCAAAATATTTGTAAGTCACAAAAATATATTTCTAGCGTTAAAAATCTTAATTTAATAGCAAAACTAACACTTAACGTTTTTATGGATATTATAATATGTATATTACCTAAATCCAAATTTATTTTTGTAGTAAATCTTTAATTTACTTAGTAAATTAAGGCTACATACTATAATTCTAAAAAAACTACATGTTATATAAAATATATTCCAAATTCAAAGTTACTTTTATTGTTATGAGAATTTAATGAAAAAAATGTATTGACAATTAAGAACCATAGCTGCAAATTACCTCAGGATTAGATAAACCTAGTCAAGTCTGAGTAATAATTTTACTTCTCTGTTAAGTTAAAAAAAGTTAAATGGTTTTCTTGTTTCACCTTTTTATGTACTTACTTTTAAACAAGAAAATTGTATTATTTGGTAAATCACAAAGTGACTTAGGTACTTCTTATTTATTTGAAATAACATTAGTGGATGGTATTTTAATTCATAGTTTAGAGAAAGGTGTAGGGTAATATAAAAACGTAATACATTTGATATCAAAATGTGGCACAATTAACTTGATAACCAACTGCGTTCCAAATGTGCGTCTATTTTAGTTCATAAGTTTGAATGTAAATTGCGCTTTTTGATGTCAAATGTGACGCATTACCCTGCGATATTTTACTATAGGTGCAGGTTTTTATTTTTCATAGTATGTTTATAATACTTGAAATATTATGTAACAATACCAATTTATATGACGCTGTTAGCCAAACATAAGCAAAGGCTTTTAGCGTAAAACTGAAACAAATAACTTTAACAGACATAAGTTACCCTCACATTTTTCATATGTCGTACCTACTTATTAAATTAGTTGTCCTTAGTATGTAGTACTCTGTAAATGGAACTCCCCATGTTTATCCCAGAAATGATAATGATAAATGCATTTTAGAGTCTTCCTGGGCTGATAAGCTAGTAAGTGAACAGTTTGTAAGCAGTATAAACGAGTTCTGTAGGCCAGTTAACCTGAATTGGATTGTACAATGGATCTCCGTGTAAGCACCTAGCTACTTTATTAGTATGGCTTCTTGCGCGCCGTCGGTTACATCTAAATTTAGAAAGATTGAATCTTCACATCGAAGAGTGTATGATGTGTATTCCATAAACTAAATATAAAATGATGAGCAAACTCCAAGATTAGACCATGTCTGCATCGTATCTGGGTAATTCCAAAACCGTTAGAAGTTGTTATACATGATATTTATTACGATTTAAACGTATTAAAATATTTATAATCGATTCAGAAATTGAAACGTACTAATGATCGCAAACTTTGCTGTGCGATATCTTTTTACACTGGACTTTATTCAATTATTGTATTTAATTGATGTCAGAAGCCTGTTTCTGATACCTAAGACTCAAGTTAGCTCGTGACCACTGCCGTTGTCATACGACTAAAGCGTCAAAGTAAAAGCGATCTTCTAGGAGGCCCCAGACAGGACTATCTCCCCCGTCCCCCCGTCTCCCCGTTTCCCCAAGGAATATCCCGACTACAAATAATAAATGTTATAACTTTGCTGTCAGGCAGGTAACCCAGCTAGCCATGCTTGACAGCTGGCAATTTTACTCAGCATAGTTTCCACATTTTCCTATTACTAATTAAATGACTTGTGTTTAAAAATACAAAAATACCTATTAACAATTTGATACGTGTATTTTGCACAATTAGGTATCTTCTCACAGGTACAATACTAAAACATATATTACAGGAATTATTTTAAAATACAAGTAGGTACAAACTCTTACAATAACATCGAGAAAAGCATGACAAACTAACATTTTTCGATACCAAAATTGGTCACGTTGCACTAGTGCACTAGTCATTGTTCAGTTCAAAACTATTATATTACCGTAATAATAATAATAAGTACCTACATGTCTACAAAGTAAAAAAAATCGAACACCTAAATGCTACATGGCTGTATAGTATGGCGTCTGCCACATAGTTCAGACAAAGGTTTCCTTGGACGAGTTTGAACTTGGGATGAGTTGGAGCTTGTTGGAGTGTAGACCTTCACTTGAAGTTATAAGCCACCGGATTGTTGAAGATCCTACATTTCCTTGTCGGAACTACAGTCCGGCAGATTCTAAGTTTATAACACGTCCAAACTGATTACTCTGATTAGCTAATAAACAACTCAGCAGTGGCATACGTCCTCATACATAGGTTCGGCTTATCAGTTTCATACTACTCAGGCTGGCCTCATACAAGCTGAATGGCTCTGAATTATGAATATGACTGAAAATATGATTCGGTAAAATCCAGGTAGTGTGGGGGACAAGCGTCCCAAGTACATATGAATTCTTATCTCAGGCGTCTTTATACTTATAAACGTCTAAGGCAGTCTGAGTCTGAATCACAGTTGCATCCAATATTCCTTTCTGTCAAGCAGCATGGGATGAGGGCAGAAAGATGCTGAATGCTTAAGCTTAAGCGTCAATGCATTACTTATTAGACAATATAAACGCAGGTCGTTTGTTCAGTGTTAACGAATATCGAGTAACGAGGTCGGTCTGAGTTAAAATACCGAAAGTTATGTCGTATTTTTGGAATTTATATTTAATTTTGCCGGTGCTGGTTAAATTTATTACCATAGTAATAATTAGAAATGGATCTAGTGACTACCCAATAATGTTGTTAGAATTTCGGTGATTGGTGTTAATTTATTATTCAAATAAGTGCTGTGCTAGCTTTTAAATCTTTATGTGTGCATAAATGTGTGGGTAAATAAATTATTGTTGTTGGCAAACGTTGTTTTATTTAATATCGCAAAATGAGACAGGATAGAGCTAATTGGAGGGAATGGGCGAAAATTTTAGAAATAATATCATGTTACAGGCGACGCGGCTGGCTAGGCATCACCAGTTTGATTTGATTCCCCTTTCCACCGATTACATAAGCCCACGATCATGTAAAGTGGTCTAGCTCTGTCTACCCCGTAAGCAAAATCGAAAATGGCACTTAACGATTTTAATGAAAATTGTTATTGCTTTGAAACTCGGTCTAGCTAGGGGTTCCGACTCGTGATCACACTTATGTCCCGCTGTTATTAAAAATGACGAATTACCCTCCAAACGCGGGGTTCCTATTTCTATTCCGTTTGCCCTTCGCGCATTTGAAGCTATCTAACGAATCATCTAATTTGACTATAGTGAGGATTTTTATAACAGTGTGACCACGAGTCGGACACTAGCTAGGTTAGGGTTGCCATGCGTCCCGGTTTGAAGCAGTGTCCCGATATCCCGGTCCATAAGAAAATCATAGTTATTTAGTAGGCACTAGACTTGGAATTGAAGTGGCAGTGGGCAGACCATATAGCACGGAGAACAGATGGTCGATGGGGCCGAAAGGTGTTCGAGTGGAGACCGTGGATCGGCAAGCGCAGCGTAGGACGTCCGCCAACGAGGTGGACGGATGGCCTGGTTAAAATCGCGGGTTCACGGTGGATGCAAGCCGCTTCCAACCGAGATAGCTGGAGGTCTGGGGATATATACCTATGTAAAAAAAAGGATATCCTAAGGCTGATATGATGATGATGATGTGTTGCTATTAAAAATTAATAGTTTTGTACTTTTACTAAATGACGTAGGTATATTATTTAGAATTTGTAATTGTAAAGATAAAATTAAAGGTCGATTGACTTGATATTTGGTATAGTTAATGTGAAAAAGATGACAACGCGAGTACAGTTAATAACAAAAAGTACGTACAGACAGCAAAAAAGATTGTATAAAAAATGACATTTTTTGGCAGAAACTATGTCCCGGTCGACACTCGACATCCCCATACTTATGGTAACCCTAATTCTCACTTATAAGAAAGTAGGTAATGAAATACATATTTGATATTCTAACGTTTGGTGTCATAATATCTCTTCAGGAATAGAACTACTGTCCGACAACGTTTGGTCGCCGGTACCTGCTAGGTAAGTCAGTAATACAAACACGCGTATAAAATAATACGAAATCTTTATTTACAGTTCCAAATTGATACTTAAACATACATAGTGGTAAAAATTACAATTATACGTCAATCAAAGAGCTACTCCTTATCTGCTCAGGAAATTGGGCGAGTTGCCAAAATCATGATTCTACCTACCACGTTATTTATAATAAGAAACGAGAAACAACACATATACAACAATTCTATGCGGAATGCTGCGCAGTTACCTGTTCAGACATTTTGCAAAGTTTTTTAAGATAGATAATAAAACTACTTAAAACTACACGCTAATATAATCTCTTGCCGCTGTGTTTCAATAACAAAACTAAGTACAGAATTTATATGGATAGTAGGCAACTCATTCCTGCTTAGGTACAAATAAATTTAGACTATTTCTTTTGGTTTATTCCATTTTCAAAAATAATAAATTTTGATCTGACTCGACCGACACGGTCCTTGAAAATTGTGACAACGTGTATCAACTTGATAAACTGCCAAAATTATATAATCTTGAGTTAAAAGGTCTACGTGCTACACCAAAAAGTGAGTAAGTACTTAAAATACTGCAATAATGAAAAAAACTGAAAACTACGAATAAAAAACTGAAAACTACGAATAAAAAACTGAAACTACTTTTTGGCGTAGTAAATCAGTATAAGGGTGCGGCTCCACTGAGGCGGAGATGAGCGGAGCGGAGAGGAGACGTGTGGGGATCGACCAATCATATTACATTCATATTACATGAAATCCACATCTCGTCTCCGATCTGTAATATGATTGGTCGATCCCCACACGTCTCCTCTCCGCTCCGCTCGTCTCCGCCTCAGTGGAGCCGCACCCTTAAGCAACTCTTTAAGAAAAGTCCTGATCAAATATATGCTTCTAATTATTTTCAGGTAAGTTTGCAAGTATATGAATATAAATTAGATAATTTATATTAATATACTTCAACCATATTAATTGTCCGATCAAAAAAAGCTTCCCAGAAACAGGCCTAAGTAGTTGTAATAATGTTAGGTATGCCATTTATTCATCTACAAATTAAGACAGATCGCCGTTGATAGGTAGGTACTGTAAATCTGGGATACAGTGCGGGAAATGCGGAAATGACATGAAAATACCAACATAATAGTACCCTTCGGCACATTTTGTAAGGCTAGAACAAAAAACACCAAACTTGTGATGTGTTTTCAAAGATTGGGCCCCTGGAGGAAATTTTCTTTAACGGGAATTTTAAAAAAGACAGAGTTTAAAGCGATCTGGTAATATTCTATTATGAGATCTACTTGTACTTTAAGCTTTTCGTAACATTTGTTTCATAAAAACATCTCAATATACTTAATGTGAAAATTACAAAATTACATTAATCTTATAAGTTTATTGTTAAGAATCCGCAAGATATATTACACACTACGTTCCTTCATAAGATTTTTTATGTGTTACAGTCACAGGCAATGGTTATATTATCCATATACATAGATATATGATTCAAACACTTATAAACGCCTTTATAGTCCTAGAGGTTTGTTAGATAATTTTCCCGAAAACGTTTTTCCTAGTAGCAAAATTTCCATTCGTATTTTTTCCCAGTGTGGTTTTTCACTGAAGGTTATTTCACAGAAGCGATTTTTATGTGTCGCATCGCATTTTTCCACAGTCGCGTTTTTACCCGATCCCAATAGGCACAAAAACTGTGTCGATGGAACCCTGGTATTACCTACAGAGCTCCTGTTTCCCATCGAGTCTTCTGAAAAATGCGACACAGAAAATTTGCTACTATTAAAATAAGCTTTACTAAAAAACCATAGTGGGAAAAAAAGCATTTGGGAACAAATACGAATGGAAGTTTTGCTACTAGTCAAAAATGATTTCGAGAAAATTATCTAACAAATTGTCCTAGAGGCGAGCGAGAAAAACTACAACCATTTTCGAAAGACTTTTTAAATATTAGGTAGGTATGTCACATAAGAAAAGTAGAGAGATAGCCTGCCGTCAGTCTGCCAGATTCCTTGGCATTCAGTGCAGAGGGGGTTCTAACGCTCATTGAAGTTTTGATCGCTCACATCTCTGCCTATCACGACAAGCGATTACTGTACAGTCAAGTGCAAACATACGTACCTATAGGTAGACGCACTATCAAACAAGTTGATTCCTGATCCGCCCAAGATCGGTCTCTCGCATTAACGTCACATGATTTTCCTTGTCCATACAATGTAATGTAATTATATTTACTGTGAAAGAGTTCCACAGCGGGTCAGGAACCACTTTGTTTGATAGTTCTTATGCCACCTTATTATACTAGTACAAGAGTGAGTGATAAACTTTATGTTTACACTTGACCTTACCATACTTAATTGTTATTAAAATTACTTGTGACTGAACTAGTACTAATATGACACTTCACAAAAGTGGAGATATCTCGATCTTTAAATTTTAATACGTACTTATCTTTTATCGGTTTGGCTTTTCTTATATCTAACATCATTTTATTTACAAGTGCTCATAGTTTTGCAATCATTTCGTTCACTTCACAGCACAACAAATACAACATTAAAATATATATAAAACATTGAATAATTTCAATATAGTTAACATCTTAAATTTTAGTAAATTCAATTTATTTATAAATATATTTTTACATGTATCCACTGATAAGAGTTGTTGCGTAAAGGAACTGATATTTTATCTTCTTTTATCTTCATCTATTAATTGACTATTGTCGAAGATCTATCCTAAGTGGAATGTGTTTTTTTCCTACAGTATTCAATATTTAATTTACATTGTTTCTGAAGAATTAGTTTTTACAGCTGCCGAATTAAAACATTCAAGTTAAAACTACACAGAACTTGTCGCAGCAGTAATTATTAAGTTAAAATTGAAACTATTAAGGCTGTGAATCCTGGTAATTTTGACTCGATTTTTTTCATATTCTTTTATATATTTTGCCGATACTTTGTTTAAATTACCACACTATAACAGATAATTCAATTCTTTAGCAAGGCAATAGGCGAGATCGAATTTTCTTGTGGGTTTACTTTTTGCATCATGTCAAAGATGATATTTCTCCTATCGGCCACGTTTCACTGGTTTACTTTTGTGAGCGAACCTTTTGAGCTCATCTATAACAACGTTTTTTTCAATTCAGAAAGAAACATTAATTACTCTATAGGGAAACATTTACTTTGTGACAAAAGAACTTTAGTTTCATTTTATTAAGCGTTTTTATGATGCATAATTATTTCAAAATAAAGAGGTAAATATTCGTGTTTGTAGACTGATATATGTATAAAGTGGGATACAATGGCCGCGGCTTAACTTTAAACAGGAAATTTGCACTGAAAAATATTTATAAACACTCGAACTGAGCGTATAACTAGACCGCGACGAGAATGGGATTGAAAGATCTGTCACTCCATTTAGGTAGTCAATCAATTTGATTCATAGGCCGCTATAAAACTTGATCATAGTAATAATGTCATTTCTCTATGACAATATTTGTCAAACAACAAAAATGGGATTATGACAAGGTTCTGTGGTAGTCTAGGGATCCAGTAATTGACTGTACTTCCGACAAAATGTGTATTGAAATGTTAGATCTTTCAACCCATAAGCCATTTTATACATGGAATACTATTGTTTTCGTAACCTGCTCTTGTTCTCGCAATTGCAAACCAAATATGTATAATGATGCACACAGAAAATGGCTAATTTATATGAATTGCAGGTACGTTGAATTATTTACTGTAATTCCTTGAACAATAAATTACAAATGCTCTATTAAAATAATAGCGTCTATAACAGGTTTTACATTTTATTGACAAATAAGATAAACCAGTATTTGGTGTAGTATACCTAGATAGGATTGTTTTGTATTCCAGTAATGAGTAATTATCTAGCCAAGCAATAGTAAAAATTATACGATTTTCTATCAAGTCTAAAAAACGCGTACCGAATCACAATATAAGTCATTCGAATAAGCGACAGATTAAGTATTGAAACATTGGCACATCTTCAACATTACACTTCCATAGTTATTGACTATATCAAGCTATATCAAACATTTACAATCAATTAAATAAAGCTATCCAAATATTTATATCGAGTTGGAACTTAAAAATACTGCGTGTCATGAAGTTTGAGCTAGCTTGTTTTTTGGGGAATTCAAAGGCGGCCGGCAGAGCGAGACCGTCTTTCGGTGCAGCTTTTTTGACGGTCCCTACCCATTTTGCGCGTACTGTGGCCGCTTAGTTCCCTTTATGATACGTATTTATAGACCGCTGTGGTTTCAATCAAAATCAACCTTGGTTCTTAGCTCAGATTTCAAGAAAACACGAGCTACACTAACAGTCGATTAAGGTCGATCTCCGAATTCTGGTTTTGGAATGGGCTCTCCGAACGCAGCAAATGCTTTCCACGAGATTCTACGGAAAAAAATCGAACGTACGAATCCTGAAATCGAATCAGGAAAACAAATCCAAGTGCCCAGCCTAGCTCATTTTTGAAAGCAGGATCCAAAGAGACTTAGTAATTCGAGAAAAATACTATTAATAAAAGTGTGTAGCACAGCTTTAGTCTTTGCAGAGTTAAACTGACAGTTGTAAGAAACATTCCTTCATTCTTTCTTATTAATTAGACGCCCTAAAAATAGCAAAGGCTGACTTCAGACTATTCATGATCGTCATAGTTTTGGAACACGCCAATCGGCCTCCATGAGACGCGTGCAAACGGAGTCGCTGCACGAAGGAAATCTGAACTAAGGGGACAGAGCAAAATAACGTTTGGTTGGGTATTTTATAGAGTTTACTTTTAAGATCTGTCGTGTGAATATCTAGACAGTTTGTGTTGCCAATTAGCGATCCGCACGACAGACGGCAAGACATCCGTGTCTCGATGACTGGCTCGATGTAATGTCTCCGAACGAACGGGTCAAGTTACGATTGCGGATAGACGCAGCGATTACTTCAAGCGATAGTTTGTTTAGAAAATCACATCCCTGACTGCGTTGGCATTTGCTTCAGTATACATCATTATGTTATGAAGTGTCATATCAACCGTGGTAATAAACTTTTTCGGCATAGTAGTAGTAAAATTAGGTTGTTCAGGTTATCTTAAGGAATAAGTTTCCTTAATCCACTCCAACCAATCTTACAATGTTAGACTACAAGGCATAAACAGCCTGTCGTTTAGCATAAAATTGCTTATCCTAATACAGGTGTAACACATTGTATCAAATCATAGACTGTCCTAATTTTTAGAGTTCCGTACCTCGAAAGAAAAAAAGGAACCGTTATACGATCATTTGGCTGCCCTTATGTCTGTCTGTTAAGACCAAATTTCCTCAGAAACGCACGGTATCATGTTGTAAATAATATAAAAGTTCAATCGTAAAAAATTAAACGTCTAAGATCACGCAATCAAAAGATAAAAACTTTTGAAGGTGTATTTTTACACAAAGACACCGGGGGTCGTATAGGGCTCGTTGACATAGATTTATGAAATTTGGTAAGTTTTCGAACGAATCCAAAGACAAGTAAAAAAAAAGCCCGAAATTACTGATCTACAAAAAGTAACGGACCGTGCCTGTGTTAACGAGCACCGAACGCGTCCATCCTTAGCCTCGGGCAAAGGGTATCCAATACACTACCAGTACAGTTCGAGATGTCTGTAGCCAAAAACATTTGGACCTACCGTCAAACACGCGCACAGGGATACCAGTTTAGAACATTTAATCTTGCTATGAGTAAACTGATCCGTTTTTGTGTGTTGCCCTGGTGAATATTATGTCCTCTTCATCAACGTTTACGCTTTCTGCAGAAGTGAGAGCCACTGTATCGCTGTGGACGACGTGAGGCGATTCATTGAATTCGTCGAGTTCTTCAATGCCAGCTGCGAAAGAAAGCATTCAATTTAATTTACTAGATCAATAGTAAACAAATAAAGAAAACAAACAGATGTGTGTCCTATTTCCATCCAGTGTAAACACATCCTGAAAACTATTGAACCAATCAAAGTTTTATCATTCAAGAAGTTACCATGTCCCCTGGCAAACTTTTATTTTTCATTTGACTGACGTCCGAACTGAAGAATATCGAAATTTGCCGAGAGACATTAAGAAACTAGAAGCACTGTAATGCCGTGAACGAAATCAGCGCCTGGAATTGTGCAACATTTCCAACTATTTTATTTTACTGAGTTAATAGTGACGTGGGCGTCATCTATTTATTGCCTTTACAACGTGACATTACTACAGCTACGTGACGAAGAATAAAAACTCGAGTGACGTACCAAGGCCTAGGGTATGTAGACAATCACCTTACAAATTCTCGGTGGATACTTGTATTGGCATCTTTCGGGAATTTCTGTACCTTACTTGGTTGCAACGATTGTCAGTTCTGTCTCATTTCACCCATAATATAAGCACAAAGCATTTTCTCGTCGCTCAGTGAACGGCAGGCAGTTGCCGCTGAATTGTTTCTACAAAATGGTAAACATTCAATGCATACCTGTATAATCAGAGGGTGCAAGCAGTAAGTACTGTTCCGATCGCGTTGGCCAAAGAAGGTGTGCCATCACGCAGAATGCCAGACAATCTGCTGAGTATGTTATGCCTGCAACCATGATGTCATAATCAGAGTTCATAATATTTGGTAGGGACAATTAGGTAACGACTGCAAGGGTGCAAAGCTGCGTAGCTGCGGAAGGTTCAATAAAGCTCGCGAAATTTCATTGTCACCGTAATGTAAACGTGATGATAGTCAAATCCTAGTCCGTCATCTTAGACTAGACTCCCAATCGCAAACAAAAGTTCCTCAAGAAACGTCCGAGCGGCGTTGTCTATGCGTTGTGTGTGTCAACACATCAACTTTTACAGATGACATTAACATATTCATTCAAATTAACACCTTATTTCGTGGCAGTAATGTTTAATGTCAACTGCATACGATCGTGAGAAGTAATGACACGACGCCACGCGCTGGAAACCTGTGTGTCTCTTTAGCTTTCAACAGTTTGAGATTACGGAGCGAAAGAGACATACATTGTTATCAAAGCGCGGTCGAAATACGACCGAACCAAAACTGCACAATAGACGCATCGTGCAGACTTTTGCTTCCGACAGCTTTTGAGCGTGATTGGGAGTCTAGTTGTTTATTGTATGTCAATGATTATTACACTATTATTATTATTACATCAATCTATTCTAACTGTGGCCAAAATCTTGGCCTGTGATCGCACCTGACGATGTTCATCTTTATATGTTTGAATTCAAAGCATTTATTGTACCGAAAAGGTGTTTCAACATTTTACGTTCATTACGAGAGTACAACACTTCTTACTGTAGAGAGATATAAAAATTAACTTACCGAGTAAAAATTTAAACCTCCAAAGTGGACTAATCTGCAAGGCTATCAGCGCGATGATCGGCAAGTAAACGAACCACACCAGACTCGAAGCGCCGAAATGCAGAAGGAAATTCAACTTGGGCATATTGTGTTCGTACATCATAGTATTGCGTAGTTCCAACACAAACCAGGACATTATGGCAACGCGCAGGGTCAGTATAAGCCAGCCGGGCCACGTTTGGTATTCGTCTATTTCTTCTATGATGTCGACTTCGGTCTGAAAGCAAAGCGGATTAGAACTAGTGAATGCTAGTGTAAAAAGAGGATTGGTCCATTGTTTTTTATTGCTCAAAATAGTCAACACACTTTTCATAACACCGATAGACTTCCGTAATCAGGGTTATGTATCTGAAACTAACCCGACTTCCTATATCGTAATATCTGAATAATATTAAAAATTAAATATATAATTTAAAAAAAAACTATTTTAAGCCATAAATGCCTTACATAATTTTTACTAAACATGGCTAAGAACCACCACAAGGAAACTGGCTTTCAAATGAAAACAATCGCATCGAAATTGGTCCATCGCTTGAGAGCCATGATGTCACAGACAGATATAAATACATTTTTAAAAGTCAAACATTTGAAACCCCTCTTTTTGCGTCAGGGGTTAAAAAGATGAGTTGCGGTTTTCTTACTTAGCGGTAAAACGAAGATTTTTAATATACCTTTATGGTTTTTTTAAACTTACGGTATTCCAAACGTAGAGCAGTATATGGACAATGCCATAACCTAGCCACACTCCAAAAAGTACAGGTTTGTATGTGAGCTCCAATCTAGTGACGGCCCACCCCTTTGCCAACAAGAGCAGCAGCAGCATAAATAGGGTCTGGAAATAATATTATCAAAATAAATTTATGGTACTAGACTAGTACTCTTACACACTGTACTAGTACTGTTACTGTTATGAATGTAAATGTTTGAATGGAGGGTGTTTTACACCAAAACGGCTGAACAAATCTGGATGAAATTTGGCTAGAGATAGATTATTATGTGAAATTAGCACATAGGCTTTATTAATTTATGAATATTTAATAATAATATATTTGTTTGATTCAGATTTGGCATCCATAACATGTTAGTAACAATAAAACAAAAAACAAAAACCTAGAGCTATGTTAGTAAGATAAAAAGTGTTAGAGATATTAGTAAGGTATTTACTCACTCTACTCATTATGTCAAGTATATCCCCAGCCACAGCTAACCGTGCAAATCCAACACCATCAGCAGCAAACTTCACAGTGTGCAAGACATTGAAACAGAGGGCAATGAACTCCAAGATAAGACTGAATGTAAACAGTTTAGTGACTGGGTGCTTCTGCGTTCTGAAACAGACAAGGTCTTTGTGAACAATTGTTATACACACAGAAGCCCTCACCTGATTCTAAATGGTACATAAGAGAAAAAAATTAAGAATCAACATCAACCAATATAATCTTGAATGCAACATCTGTTTACCAATACCAATTTAATTGAAGTGTCAATGTAAATTTAACATTTTTCACCTATAATACAAGTGACTGGCACCCAAACACAATGAAATAGCCAGGGGAGGGGATAGCTTATGAAACAAGTGAAAACTTTCTTTATCAGCTCTCCTCTGCTCCCCTTTTCTGATGCCCTTGAGATAGCCCATCATCAGAATAATCACATATGTTGCCTATAATATGTAGCATTAGGTTATTTAGATACTTTCTATTGGCTCTCAATTGGTCTGAAATATTAATAATGAGAAGTTGAAACATTGTAAAGACACTAATTCACATTTTCGTAAAACATCTAGACTTGTACTAACTTACCTCACAGCATAGATCTGTACAGGCACCAAGATGATATAGCACAGCCAGAACACCAAATATAACTCGAGCGTGTTCTGGCGATCAAACGAGAACTGGTACATCAGTGTATTGTACAAAGACTGGTTAGGATTCCCATTAACAAGCCAGAAATCATATTGCACTTTTTGCGGGGTTGTGACTAAACTGTTGCCGTCTTTAGAGGGAGCTCCTGTGTAATGATGCCAAGTGCAGTTTGTCTCGTCTAGATAACATGCCACCATTGATACATACCAAAACCTGAGGATAAAAGATAGGTAAAATTTGTGTGCTTTTTTTTTCAAATAGGTCTGTAAGCGCAGGTTTAAAAATGCATGTTAGAGGAAACAAAATAACTTTTGAACTGTGGAAGGTTATTTAAAGTAGGTACCAAAAATAAATATCAATTGCAGTATTTTAAGAAAAATGGGCCAGTTCCTTGAAAGAAACCAGTTCTAAGAAACCTTGTCTATAAAAAAGAAATGCCAAATAAAAAATAGCATAAAGTTGAATCAAACTGTCAATCAAAAACACCAATATTTCAGGCACACTAATTCATTTTATGTTTTTAAGCATTCAACATTGTTAAACTATTGAATATAGTAACTATAAACTTCCTGAAAATAAAAAAAACATCCTTACAAAATTTCGCATTTTAATATCAGTAGGAGGTAGTTTTTAGAACTATTTTTCACTCACCTTGGTTGACCAGTATTCTGGATAACATAAGTGAATTGATTTTTCTTTACTACATTCCAAGGTGTATCTTCATCTACGCAGAGCTCATTCTTTGGGCAAGGAATTCTCCTAAACAAATCCTGCCCTCCAGTGTTACATTTGGGATGATATGCTGAAGCATTTAAATTTTGGAACATAGCCTGGCATGCTTTTTCCTTGTCATTGATATCTCGGCTTTTATAATAATGTATAAAGTGTCGTCGATCCAAAACAGCAAAAGTTATAGGATACATAAACTGTTCCCTAGACGTTATATTGCCGAAAATGAATCCATATGTTTCCTTCTGATAATGGATGTCAGTTTTCTGAAAACCGAATTTCACTAGGAATTTGAAGAACTCGCCCGTGGAAAATTCTCCCTTTATATGCGACGACGACACATTGTCGAGCAGGAGGTAGCAAGATAATGCAAATAGAGTTTTAATATACATTTCGAAAACTATTTATCATTCAACACCCCATTGCAAACCACTGACTTTTTAGGTAGTCGGTAATTCGGTATCATCACTTATTAGTTACACTCAACATATTTGTTTCCATATGAACAATCACTAAGTTAACATTTCTTTTGCTTGAAAAATCAAAGCAAATCTTTAATTTTCTCCTCCCTTATGGGAGTTCAACGAAACACAAATCCCTGGGAAATCATCTCCTCGTCGTTTGACATTTTGTTTGACAGATCGAATGGATGGATATGGACAAAGACAAATTTTATTTAGGCACAGTACTTTCTACGTTTCTCATAAATAAAATGTATAATTTTTTTCTAAACTGCTTTAGTGGTCATGATGTTTGATTTTGATCAAGTTCTTTGATCAAATGGACAAAACGTGTGTATATGTGTGTGAACAAAGAAATTTTGACAAGTGGATTGGTAGCTTTATTTCATAGACCTTACCTGTTTTTTTTTTTCAATTCAAGCGTAGAGGTTACAATGCGTATGTTATCTGGGCAAACCACAGGGGCAAACGTAGTAGATATATAATAGAGAAAAAAAAAAACAGCAGGCAGGCATTGCATTGAATTGAAATATGGCGGACGAAGACACAGCGGACTGAGTTTAGTACTCGTAAAAGTTTTATATTTTATAATATTGAATAGCATTTCACACTCCTTCAATAGGACTATTATATCGTTTCATCAGACTTTTGTGTAACTGTGAGTGGTAACTATCTTCATTAAACGATGAACACTTGTGCCCTAGTAACTGTCACCACTCTCGCCCATTTCCTTTGTGAACTAAATTACCTTTTTACAAAGTGTACCATGATTTACAGTTGAAAAGATAATGTTACTTATATGATTTAATTTATTTCATCAATGTTCGTAAAGTGTAATAGGTGACCGTAACGCGAATTACAGGCGGAAGTAGTGCTAGTGTTAGAACTACCGTAGAAGCCGGAATCTACTTAGATATCGAGCTTATAAGTGCAGTGTAGTAGTTTGTGAAATCCGGTGCTTAAAATGAAATAATGGTTGAAATAGGCGCTCCCCCGCAGCCTGCCGAAGAGATCTTAGAAAACTGTGAATGGTACTGGGGTGATATTACAAGGTAAGCTTCATAACTTTTTTTTCAAAAATGTTTCTTTATCATTATTATGAACATTCTTATTAAATAAATTACTGAAATTTAATTCGTCGTTATTATAGTATCTTTACCCTCACGAAATGTTCATGCAATCAGTGAAAAGGTTATAAAAAACTGCTCTTATACAAGACTTGTTAAAGCTTGAATTTGTTGAACTTAGTTCTAGGAATAAAATTAATATAAGGATTCTACAGCACATGTTATTTTATGTAAACTAATGTATTTTTTGTATTGAATGAATCATAAACTAAACTATTAATTTACTGGATTGTAATAATGAAGTCATATTTAATCATTACATTTTCCTTACATATATTAGTATCCTTTAATTTAGATAGGACAATGGCAATTGTGTAATTTTATGTTGGCTACAATTGTTTAACCCTTTATATATGTATATGATGTACAATGTGAAGAGATGTCAATCACACAGTCTTTATCCTTTATAGGTTAATACCTAAAGATTGGACACACAATCCAATTGCTTATCTCTGATTCTTAATACTTGATATAGTTTTTTGTGTCAATGTACTTGCAGAGATTAAAAAGAGTGATGCCCCAATGTATAAAAACTTAATTTGTATTATAATTGGGTTAACCATCTTTACTCAAAAATGTACCCAGTTGAAAGACCTAGATTTGCTTATTGTAAGAGAAATAGAAAACTATGCATAACAAAGGGTCCTAAAAATTTAAATGGAGCTAATTACTAAACTGTTAATATTCAAGCAATCCTCACAGGAAAATGTTTGTGGTTAGTTACATCCTGTTATATAAAAAAAGGACCTGTCTTGTTTAGACGAATTTCCAATGAAAATATGCATTAATTTGTCACTTTTTTGCTGTTTTTTTTTTCTTATTTTTGATGCCTTAAATAAATTAAAAAAGGGGGATAAAATTTTTTCAAATTTTCTGTGACATATGGACAGGATGAAACTGTAAGAGTTTAGTTTTAAAATGCAGCTGTTTTGTTCATTTCTGCTTTTTTGTTAGTTAAATATTATTTATTGCACAAGAATGATAGATTAACAAGTCATACCTATTCATCTTTTTCATCATTCAGTTGAAAATAATTTCACTCATTCACCAGTTCCAGTTGTTTCTTCTCAATGAAACTTCTTGCTCAACTTATCCCCTGGTATGATATAGCTTTACAAAGGAAATTGACCTTCCCTCTTTGTAGTGATGTCAATAAATTATGAAATTTTGCAATTTACCATTAATCATGAAGTTTAAACAAGCCCTTCATTTTGTAATCACTGCCCTGCCTACATGGAATTAAAGATTAAACCAAACTATACAAATCAGGTTTAAATAAATTTCACTGCCTTATGCACCACTTGTATGGGTTTAAGTATGCCTCTTTTACTGGTATAAAAAAGAAACCCTGATTACTTTCATAATCATTTGACATACTGAAATAGGTAATAGTTACTGTTAAAGAAAGTGGAGATATAATATAAGTGTCCCCTTATTTTTTGATAGATTAATACAAAACTATGTGTTTGACAAGTTAATTAGAAATATCAACATTGATTATTACATTTCTGTATTTATTTTATTTCAGGGATGAAGCAAATGAAAAGCTGAAGGATACTTCTGATGGTACTTTTTTAGTTCGCAATGCTTCCAATAAAGGCAATGGATATACATTGACAGTGCGAAAAGGAGGTACCAACAAGTTGATTAAAATCTACAATGAAGATGGCCGCTATGGATTTTGTGAGCCGTTTGAGTTCCACTCGGTGGTGGAGCTGGTCAGATTTTACACTCAATATTCTCTTGCACATTGCAATCGAAATCTAGACATCACCCTTACATACCCACTATCACGACCACAGGAGAATGATGGAGGGGAAAATATTAATGATGAGACTCTTGAGACCCGATACAAAGAGATCCACAAGGAATATGTTCTCAAAACAAGAAATTTTGATGAATGTTCTGACAAATACATGAGACTTAGGGAGGAGGTAAAATTCAAAAAGCAAGCTCTTGATGCATTCAAGGAGACTGTTAAAGTTTGTGAAGAACATCTCAAATTGCAAGACAAAAAGCAGTCTGAAGCTCACCCACATGAGAAAAAAGATCTTATAGAAAACAATAAGCAGTTAATATCAAGAGTCAATAGCCTGAAACAAGCGAGGATGCAGCTGCACAACATACTTCGGAGCACTGTTGAAAATAATTTGATACTGGAAAGAGAGATCACTAAACTCAAACCAGAAATTGTTAATCTCTTCAAGATAAAGGATCGGCACAAATTGTAAGTCACTTAATCAATCACTTACATTTACTTTAAATAAAGCAGCCTTAATATCAAAGATCCATTTTACACAAAAAATATTTTGAATGAATATATGACATCACACTAGAGGCCTTCCATTCCTTTTAAAATACAAAATTGCAAACAATAGGAAATGTAAACACTATAGTTTTAAATATTGCTCAAAATAGGTAAATGATATGCTGTATTTTAATAAATGAAAATTATTTCAGATGGCTTCAAAAGCGTGGCAAGACTGAAGAATACCTACAAGTTTTAGAAGAAGACAACATTCACAGACTGGAAGAATTGTATGCGCATAGAGAAATGGTCACATGGAAAGTGGACAACTGCACTCGAGATATAGCAGAGAAACTATTAAATGGGAAACCTACAGGCACATTTTTAATTCGTCCCAATTCAAGTGGACAACTTGCACTTTCTATATGTTGTAACAACATTGTCTACCACTGCATTATCTATAAGACTGAACGAGGCTATGGATTTGCTGAACCTTACAATGTTTATAAGTAAGTACAACTACAAAACCCCTTATTTATTTTTAATTGATACCATTAATATGCGAAACATTACATTTTTGCTAAGTTTTTCTGTAAAATGAATAATAACAAACATTAGGTAATAAAAAATTCAGTGCTGCTGGCACAATTTATTTTCCTGTTACCATTTCCTCCCTACAGCAAATAGAGAGAATAGGCCTTCTTAGTCAGACTTCTTTTATCTATTAGTTCATTGGTATAAATCACTCACACATGGGAAAATCGGCCAAGTTAAGTTTCTGCTATGGTCTTGATCTTGATGCGGTAAATACTCGATATTAAGTTTTGGCCGATTATTACTACTGTATAGTATGTAGGTACTAAATCTCTGAGCTAATCATCAAATAGAAAGACAGTATCAGCTTTCGTTTGTTTTACAGACTCCTTAACCACAATAACAGGTATTATGCATTACTTTAACGTTTTTTTTTGTTGTTGCAGAACTCTTAACGAACTTGTTCTACATTACGCTATTAACTCGTTAGATGAACATAATGACCAGTTGAAAACTACCTTGAAGTATCCTATCCATGCCCATTTGGTGACTCGACCAGAAAAGAAGCAGGCACAAGACACCCAACAACAGCCAGAAACCCATCAAGAAGCGCATCAAGCAGAGTCGCACCATTCAAGCCAACGAAAACTACGACAGTAAACCATATAATGTGAGTTATCGTGCTATGTCTAATCTAGTCATCTATTTCTCTAAATAGAATGATTAGCTGGCTGATGTGATTTTTTCATCAATGTGATTGCAGTTTCTTGAGATTCAAATCGCAACTACATTGGCTAGTGATTGATCTCATGCTTTTCACATAAGTCGGCTACACAAGCCTTGTGGTTTTTCCTTCAAATTAACTACAACAACTAGGCTATATATGAGTCTTGACGTGATCTGAATATGACTAAGATACAAATGATAATTATGTGATGGTGTTAATAACTATTCATACCTAATAATTGTCATGTGATATTTTCAAATGCTTAATGTATACTATTATCAGAGAGGTTACGTCAAAATTTGAGTGATGGGCCAATCAACAACGAAAGTATAAATTTGTATTGCGTCCAGTTTTTGATGAATTTGGAATTTTTGGAGACGCGATGATATTTGTCGACAGACAAGTGGGAACATTAAGAAAGTATTGTGTGAAACTGTGAAGTATGTTTTAAGTTGCATGCTGTCTGTTATTAGCTTTAGGGAAAGTGTCTTATTACACAGCCAAATGTTGTACAAACGCGAGTACCAAAAATGTGTCATGTAAATGTTGAAGCGTGGAATTCAGTGAACTCTGTGAAATCAGGTTTTTGTTTTAATCCTTGATTTGTTATTTGTGTCATGTGATATTAACTTGTTAAAAGTCATGTACAGACTTTGATTTTTAAATGAATATCCAGCTTATCTCTAGTACAAAGAAATGTGAATAAGAACTTACTCAATTCATTCCTCAGACTTTACTTGTTCTAACTTGTAGCATGAAGCCTCTTAGAATCGAGCAGTACAAAAATCAGAAAATGTGAATTGAAAATGTAAAAGAATAAAGGCCTTTTTAATATTATTAGAGTAGCATAAGGTTTGAATTTCTTTGAAAGAGAGTTTGTTTGACAAAATAAAATTGTATTGCGTTATTTTAAATTTCAATGGCAGTAGAAATAATATGATGTTCCATAGACCTTTTTAGCTGTGGTTGCAATAAAGGTTGGAAAAGATGTCCACATGCAATTAAAATAAAAACAACATCTCCAAAATGTTGATGGTGACGCAAATTATAGCGATTCTCCTCCAATATGTGAATTCATTACCTTCATGACATAATCTTGATACTATTTACGCTTTCAAGTCGAGCCCCAAGAAAGAGATAAAATGTAACAATGACTTAGGCAAAAGCAACCGTTATTCTATCAAGACCACGAAAAAAGATACATCAACTCTACCGCCACAGCAATAAGCTGTGTACGTAGGACATTGTGGTGTATCTTCTATCTTGTTGACCTTGAATTTTCGAGCGGCCAACAGTACAGGGCCAGACCCCTCTTGTATATCTTGTTCTTGAACCTATGTTCATGTTGCCAATGGAAGGTAATGAATGTTGTGATTAAGGACATAAATACCAATTATTGGGAACAACTATCCTGATCTTGTTTGTAATGACTAAAGATGTGTTTTGCCTTATAATGCTATGGTCAGTTTCTTTGCATTTTTAGATTGTTTTATGTTGTAGTGTAGAGTGTTATCATTACAATATATACGAATATTTAATATATATGTATATTAAAGTGTGTTACAAACTGAAATGGATGTCGACCAGTGAGCTCAATTTGGTAACTCCCCATATTGATTGTCATTATGACATTTGTGATAGTAATTATTAACATTTGTCACATAATACATACTTTATATTTCATAGATTTTTAGAATGTGTCTGTATGTATTACTTATGTAAAACCGAACATTGTCTTTTTTATCAAATCATATTGAACTTGAACAAACGAATATTAGCAATTATTATTTTTAGAAATGCTTTTTAATGAATCTGCTCATCGCTCTTTACCACTATAATGAATTCCCTGTTTTTAAGAAAATAACAAAACAATGTTTTACTTCAACCACAAAAGATGATGGTTTCCAGCGTGAATAAATTTATGATACAGTACAGATGTTATGTTATGTAGCAGCGATGGGCGCCTAGTTTTAGTTTACAGACTAATAAATATTATGAACATTGCACATTTTGTTGCAATTAATACTCTTGTCTGTAAATTATAGTCTGACTCCAACGGAGTATTAATATTCATTATTTAGCGCCCCCAAATGCTTTGCGTATTTGTGAGTTGGTACAGTGAAGGTCAGAAATATTCATCATACAATTACTTTTGAAATACAATTTTTTGCAACTTGGCGCGAATCTACACGACTGTATTGACTGTACCTACTCCTTGTAACAGATTTTATGTTGTGTGAAATATTCTTGTCAATTATTGATTGAATTATTTGAAAAATATCTGAATTCAACATGAATGGTAATTTTAAGGTCGTAATCGTAAAAGTAGTGTTAGTGTAGGTAGGTTTAACAAATTAATTAATGAAAGTTTGTTATGAAGTAAAGTATTCCTGAAAGTTATTATTGGTTACTTATTTGAAACTTCAAGCAAGGCCATGGAAAAAATCCTGGCAAATTTAACAAGTTGAGTGGCAGTCAATGATCTGCATTCGGTGACAATATTGCACAATATTTAACGAACTTTAGTACTCAAATATGTGTCTATATTTTAAAACGATTTCCATATGTAATGACATATATACTTAATTAATGCATCAAAATTAAGTCGTTGTTTATTAAAAATTGATTTTAAAAACTAAAAATGTGCTAAAGAAGAAGAGCTAACATTAAAACATGACATTCAGAGAATTGATATGAATGAGTGTGACAAATTAATTCAAAGGAAAAAAAAAATGTCGTTATAGACATTGATTTTAGTGCTTATAGCTGATGATTTTACTGTGGAATTACAAAAATAATAACATAATTAACAGTCGCCTCCAAAACGTAGGGAAAAATCCAAACATTATTTTAATAAATACGTCAGACAGCCGCTAAATTGATATTCGTGTTGCCAGCGCTTTTATAATTTGATTTCAAACCGGATAATTAATAAGTACTAATTAAAATAAATACATAACAGTAATAATGCGGAAGTTTAAGATAAACATGCTTAACATTTTAGGCTTTTACACTTTTTACAGATATCGGCCGTTTTGTTGGCCATTAGATAAAGAAGACAAATTTTATTAAAAGGTAAATTGGCCTATTTTCAACACATCAAACCTCAAACCGACAAATTCGAGATAAGTTAAGGTACACAAATATATACTGCGTTTTTTCGGTATCTACTTGCATATAGTTTAAAGAACTCCAGTAATTTCCTACTAGGTTTTTCCCTCCCACGTATAATACGTTATACCTAATACAGATATCTTCTAATTCAAACTCTTGTAACATGTATAAATGTATTCACAGTAGAAGTGCAATATTTTTCTTTTTATTTAATTTTTGTGCAATTTCGTAAATTCGGACGAGCTACGACAATGTTTTTGTCCGAGCTCCCTGAAGGATTTACTAAATAATAACAGATTTTTATAATAAGTGCGCTGACGCAATGATTCGTTATTCATGTTTTCATTGCAAGCCGAATAAGTACTGTATTTATTTTTCGCATAAGGTCAGTTTAATATAAAATATGTAAAGAAATGAAATAATTTATTTACTTTTTTTCCACCAGTTAAAAGTGTACTGGAGACAAGAATATGAAGGTGTAACAATAACTAAATGCCGGTTTTCGACCTGAGTCCCCTTCCCTTGCAGTGCAGGACAGGGGATGGCGAGCTTTAGAACTCGGATATATCAAATTCATAATAATAATAACTATTCTATTGGTTGTCATTTTGAAAAGTCTTCGGGATGTTTAAGGTTCTTCATACACGTTCAGGTTTCACTTGGTCTCACTCTGTCTCCATATTCCAGAGACACTGAAATCATTTTAAGCGAGCAAGACAAAATGAAGACGGAGTGGAAGTTAGTAAAGTAGGTAATCATAAAACAAAATGCTTTACCATATATCGATGTCGTTTTCACTTTCATGTAATAAAACGTCAGAAGATATTTTTACTTACAGTAACAACATCCGCGAAATTGTAATCAACGATTATGGTCTCCTGCTCTGGGATTGTACCAAATTCTAACTAAATCGGTATAGCAGTTTAGGCGTGAAGAAGTAATAAAGATACACTTTCGCAATTGTTATAGATTAAAAGACGACAATTTCTATAGAATTGTACCATAGCGTCATTTGATTTTTGTTTACGTTATCTAAATATAAATGATTAATGGCAAAAGTTGAAGTAAGACCGAACGTGTGCGAATGAATGTGAACCAAAAAAACCGTAACTTCAAACGAAGTGCTTTTTCCGAACTTGAATTAACTTAATTTCGAAATTATACTGCGCTTGATTCCGAACTGGGGCTCTATTTTTGAAAGCACACCATTCGAAAGTGGGAAAATTGTGTATTGCTATTCAATATTTCACCACTTCGAGTGGTTTTTTCACATACATTGTGGTTTCATGAATCTGGCACCTGACCTCGGCTCTCGTCTTACTTTAATTTGATGAATATGGCTGATGATGATATTGTTGCACATGATAAATAAATAGTGTGATTTATATAATTTACCTACCTTGATAAGTTATAAAAGTTTAATATAATGAGATTTATTGGAGTTATTTTTGTATTCATGTCGTTATAATGATGTATGTACGATCCCGTAACCAGAGTCCAGAATGTTCTCAGGATATATGTAATTTCTGTGAAGTAGATGTGGTAATGATCTCAAGGCGAATTTTAAATTATAAGTTAAGATACCAAGAAATGCAACCAAATTGGATGCATCAAACAAGCATAATTATAACAAGTTTTCTTACAGTCGCCATTTTATGTAAATTTATAATTGTAGTATGTTTTAATAAGTGTTAATAAACAAACAAATCTATAATTTATTTTTTTATTTGCTACATTCCTCACCGCACCAGAAGCGCGACCAACTGCACCTTATCTTTCAAGTTGTGATATACATTTCTTTTAAATATAAATAATATAGATAGTGATTACCTAACCAAACCTAACCTACTTATCATATTGAAATTGTATTAAAATATTATTGAGTGATTCAAAATAATGGCAGCATTTTTTTGGGTGGACAAATTAGGTGGACCGCGGGTAAGTCCCTATTTCTACTGGTTATGGTCAGTACGTCTACGTCGTCGATTTTTGATTTTCTTGTGGAACGGTAATACTCGATGTTGACGGTGTACCTGCCTATACAAAATTTTAATTTAAGTTCTCATTTACATACACATCAGGCATAAGTTAACTGCCGTAGTTAGTGTAGTATAGTAGGTATATTATATCCTACAGGCGCACGGAGCGATTTCTTTTGACCTGAGATAATATATCTATGCTACCATAATTTATTTCAACTTTGGCGCTCTTTTCCAACGATAAGTTTGAAAAAAGCGCCACAGTTGACATTAGGATTGGCAACACATCTTACTCCAAATTACGATTTTCAAAATTCGTGTCATACTATCTCTCTCACTCTTAAATTAATTACCTTAAGTGTGAGCGAAATGACACAATTCGAATTTACGAAACTTATAAGGTTTTTCACAGTTGGCAACTCAGCGAACAGCGGCCACTCTTTGGCCACTACAACCAAAATGATCGTTATTCCTTCTTACAATTGTCACTTCTTGGCGTTCCGTTCCCAATAATCCCAATATCCTTAATGGCTAGTGATTTAAGAACCTATGTATGTATGTATAAATAAATAAATAAATAAATAAATAAATATCTTGGGACAAATTACACCAATTGACCCAGCCCCAAACTAAGCAAAGCTTGTGCTATGGGCACCAGGCAACGGATAAACATACTTATATAATGTAGATAAATACATACTTAAATACATATACAACATCCGTGACTTGGGCACAAACATTCGTATTCATCATACAACCTGTCTGCCCCTACCGGGATTCGAACCCAGGACCTCTAGCTTCATAGTCAGGATCACTAACCACTAGGCTATCCGGTCGTCAATTGTATATGTAATTCAGTTTGCCCGTTTGGCTAAATGCGCCAAGACCACAAGGCTATTATATAGAAAAAACTCGAACTTGGTGTCAAACTCATATAATAATACCATTCCTCTTCTGTTCCTCTTACTCCGCCTTTAATGACTATAGTGTGAGCGAAGCGGCACAAAACGAACTTTGGAGTACGCGAACGAACAAAGTAAGAAACGAAACGCAAAGCCCATGCAAGCAACGCACCGCAGCCGGCAGCCATTTAGCAGCCATTTTGATTTCTGGGCTTGCTTGGGTGTGTAGCCGCCGCTTCGCTCCACGCCAAGAACGATCCCAAATTGAACGCCGGCCATTAGAGTGAAGTGCAGAAAATGTGCTAGTGATTTTATTTTACTTTGTTAATAATCTTTTCAGAGTAATAATATCTTAAGGTATTAAGATTCATGGGAGAAAAGGTATACGTGTGAATTGTTTTAAAGCTTGTAGAACAGGGTATGTGTGGGATTTCTACGCATTTTGATAAAAAGTGGTATTTATGCAGTCTCAAGAGGGTTAACCAAATATATTTTGTTTCAGACGATGTCACGTTACGGTGACTGCAAAGTTTACGTCGGCGACTTGGGTAACAATGCCAGTAAGCCGGAACTGGAGGACGCATTTTCATACTATGGCCCTTTGAGAAACGTTTGGGTGGCTAGAAACCCGCCAGGTTTTGCCTTTGTGGAATTTGAAGATCCACGAGATGCAGAAGACGCGGTAACTATTTACTTTTACCATTTAACGCTATTTAAGATGATTGTCACTTGATAACATGCCACGCTCGTACCTTTTAGTCCTAAAAATTACCATGATATGATGTGCACTGATTTCTATGGAACCTTCATTCTGCTTGCGACTAGCACTAATAAATTAAACTTTCTCTTAGATTCGTGGCTTAGATGGTAGAACAATATGTGGTCGTCGAGCCAGAGTTGAAATGTCAAACGGTAGCCGCGGTTACGGAGGTCGAGGGCCGCCAACCCGGTCCCGCCTGCCGCCACGACCCTATGATGACCGTTGCTATGACTGTGGAGACCGCGGGCACTACGCTCGTGATTGCACTCGCCGTCGACGCCGCAGGTGACCATAGTTTATATTTTTACAGGTTCAAGTGCACTTCGGGTAGTCATCTTCATTAGCTTCATATGGGTTCATGAGGTTCTACTTTGACAGCGTTTTCGTTCATGAGCGCAGGCTATGATTGCTATTACAAGAAAATTTATAGCATTCAATCATGCCTTACAAGAAAGTTAAGTATTTCTGTGAAAATTTACATTTTTTAAATGTGATCCAGTCAGGCATTTTTTGATAACCAAACAGTTAACAGACTTGCCATGAATGCTAAACATAATAAAACAGGCAATGACACAACTACGATTTCGGAAAAAAAGATTGAAAAGATTTAGTTTCATAAACACGGAAATATTAATGTACAAAGCAATGATTGATTTACAACAGGTGATCTTTCATCTGTTAATATGCCAGGCTAGTGAGCTAGTGGGACAAAGCTGAAAGTGCACATTGGGTTGGGGTAAGGTTTCCTTGCATTTACAAATTCAACATTACTGATGTAAAGCTTCTGTCCCAATGTTCAAGACTCACATAAACCAATGATAACTATGTTATAGGTTATCATTGGCCTGTGCGCCGAGACCGAACTCTTCAGTGTCTGCACAACTTATTGTCTGCGCTACGTAGCTTTCACTTCGCGGCGTGTACTCCGATTGAGTCGCCCGCATCGGTAACCCCACTCTGCAAACTACGTAGCTACAGGCTACGTGCGCACTACAATTGTCGCCAACTACATTGAGTGTAACGTTTGCTTCGCTTCGCGACACACGTCTAATGTAATCACTGCGTGCACTCAGTGAGTTACACATTATTACCAGTATATGAGTTCAAAGCAGACATTGTTTTGATAACTATAATTTCGTTTATTTTATTTGCAAGGTAGGTATTAGGATATTAGGTTTAAGGTTCCAAGAAAGAACACTAAAGCTGCGGTTCGATCAAAACCTGAAGACAAGATGACTTCGGTTTGAAGCAACACCTACTACTTTTGGCGGTTATTTTTTTGATGTGTTGAATCATTAAAAACAGTTTTAGTAATAATATGTTCTAAATTACCTTTTTACTTAGCAATATACCCTAATAACTTTTGACTTGCTTTCTTTCCCAAGTTATTTATTTTGTTTTTATTGTTACAATATGTTTTTTCTGTTTTGTAATTTTTTGTAATAATTAGTTGCAGTTACGCTGTTAGCCTTGCATATTTCAAGCAATTGTTCTAAAGCAATTCAAAACCAATTAGATTCCAGAATAAGGACTAGGAGAGGCATGAACAATTGTTACTCAATTGTTAGAATTCACATGATCTTGGGAAAGTAGGCAAACAAGTCTTACGGTACCATGATGAATAACGTTGTTGTTTGCGTGTTTCCAGCCGGTCCAGGTCCCGCCGCCGCACGAGGTCGCGCTCGCCGCGTTCGGGCTCTCGCTCCCGCAGCCGTTCCCGTTCTCGCTCGCGTTCCAAGGGACGCTCGATGTCACGCTCCAGATCAAGGTCGCCATCCAAAGAGTCAAAGAAGTCCAACTAACCTTAAAATATTTGGTTTGAAGTTTGAAACTACTAGCTTTACGATTACCACTAAGGTGTCTGTTGTGCATTTAAGTAAAACAGTTTTTCATCGGATTCTTTGCGTAAGAATTATCATTCCTAATTTTCATGTGTAAGGTACAACAGGAGTATTGATTTTTGTCAATAAAGTGACTTATGAACAATTTATTTTATTTTAATATCTATACACTTTTTATTTCAAGCAAACAGCGCTTAACACGTTGGCTGCCATGAGCATCATCGGTGGTATCAGAAGCTCGATTTTCAGGGTATTGTTTTGCGGATTTTTTTTGGGTCCAGCTCCAGAGTCAAACTTTGAATGCTGTTTTGTTGAAGATAATAGTTACTAGATAGACTATTTCCAACTTTTAGATACCTATCTTCTGAGGAGCTCGTTTGGTAGACCATCATCACTACATAGTATACAAATATTTCATGTAAGTGGGCCTGCCGAGTTTTTCAAGTCACATCCAAACAAGTTTTATTTTTGTCTAGTAGATATAGAACCTTTGACATGTAATCTAATCATAATCAATAATCTGAAATATGAGCTGACTGATGATCGTGGCATCTCAGTAATAGAGCGATACTTAAGAGTATCACCTGTGGGTTCAGTAAATTTGTATGTGGTGTAGTGTGGTGGGCAGCCAACGTGTTAAGACGTTCAGACTTGCCCCATACATACATCACGACGAACTACCACCTCCACAGGTCCGTGCCCCGCGCATGGGTCACTATGGCCGACCAATTATGCACTTAAAAGGATAGGATGGACACTTCACAATGAAAATTATGGTACTACTAGCGCTATCTGTTGTGAAGTAGATGAAAATAGGTAAAAAAATTAAAACATCTTTGAAGATAGCGTAGAGCTAAATACTTTGCTGAAGGGTTTGGGAAACTTCGCAATGTCTTTTCGTCCATAATTCCTGAGCTTTGACAAGTCTTTAATCAATGTGTGTTGCCAGTGATGACATACGGATCCGAGAAGGTGCTGCTTCACTATAGGCCTTATAAATAGGGTCTTCATTGCTCAGCAAGCTATGAAGCTAGACTTGGGGTTTCTCTACGGGATCTAATCAGAAATGAGGAGATACGTAGAATAAGCGTCACCGATATAGCCAAGCGAATTAGCTCGTTGAAGAGGCAATGGGCAGGCCATATAACACGGAGAACAGGATGGTCGTTTGGGGCCGAATGGTTCTAGAGTTTAGGACGTCCACCAACGAGGTTGACAGATAACCTGGTTAAAGTCATTGGTTCACAGTGGATGCAAGCCGCTTCCAACCGAGGCAACTGAATGTCGGGTAGGCCTATGTCTAACAACCATGGACGTCCTATGGCTGATATGATGATGATGTTGAAATAATTAAACTATTTCGGATCTAATTAAATGTATTTGAGCAATTTTGTACACTATTTCACACCATGTCTTGGTCGGTAGTAATTACACCTAACTACATTTTCAAGTTTCATGTATCAAAAATTTATTTGTGGGTTGGTGAGGATAGGTGGAAGTGTATTGGCACTGAACCAACCGAGGAGACTTGGAGGAGAGCACCATAAGAATCGAAAGCGTAAGTGTGAGTTGACCAAGTTACTAAACTTTACCTTAGCCAACGATTATATCTATACATCTATATAAATAAATCCCTATTTGTGGTTACGGCATCATGCTGTGCTGGAGCGGCTGGACCGATTTCACATTTTTTTTGTTGTTTTTATTATTGTCAAAAAGTCCTTTCAAGGAACAATGTTTTGAAAAAGATATGGAACTATTTCATAGATTTTCTGTCAAAATATTTATTTTTCTTCTTTATTTCTTACAAATTATATATTGTTCCGTTTGACATCGTCGGTTATGATTAGAGTTACCTATTGAGTAACCAAAGAGGATATTGAGTAACTAAGTGATGAAGAATCGGTTGTTTGCATTGCAATTCTAGAATCCGTAAATGTATCCGTATACAAAATAAGTAAAGTTATAAGCCCACTAGGTGCTATTATATACTTGCCAATCGTGCATAGGTAGGAGATACCTTTTTGGTTTGCTGAAACATTTACTCATTACTTCACGTCGTGTGTAGGATGTTATATTAGCTCTCCATAGTCTCCATCTGCAATAGCCAAATCGTCAATTATTCTTATTCGTTTTTGTGCGCGAGACATGGACAAATTTTAAATGAAACTTGTCAAGGTGGCGCTGTCTATTTGTGTCTTTTTCATTCTTAAGAGATTTTATGTCTAAATTTAAGTTCATCGTAATATCCGCAATATGGCTGACTTCCACCAGTTCCTTAGACATATTATCACTGAAATGTATAATGATGAGATTAGAAATTTGTACAGTTGTAATTCAAACAGCAGCAGCTTATTTTAATTTAAGGAGTAACAATGATTTAAGAAAACACCTTAAATTCTTTGCTTAAAATTACAATTGGATTTTAATGTCGACTCATAGTTTTTGAGCTGGTAACACTGAAGCCAAAAAAAAGCAATGTAGCGGACGGACGTCGTTTCGACTTTTCTATTCCGTCATGCAATAATTTTTGTCATTCATGAATTCGTCGATAAAAATTATTTTAGATGGTGTCACCAACGTGAACTTTAGTTGAAATATAGTAAAATAATGTGTTAGTATTTTATTTCGCATAGTTTGTCTTTGTAGTTCTATATGATAGGCCTGTGACAAGTTCGGTAATGGTGGCCATGTCATGAAAATCCCCACAGCCATGGATGATAGCTCCGTATCTCATCACAACGGAGGGCAAGTGGGATCTCAAATCGGAGTCAGTATAAACAACAAACAGAATGACGAACCTAACCAAAGCGTCCAGTATTCGATACCGGGCATTTTGCATTTTATTCAACACGAATGGGCGAGATTCGAGCTCGAGAGATCACAATGGGAGGTGGACAGAGCAGAGTTTGAGGTGAACATACTTGTTTTTTTCATTATATTTACATGATTTTGAATCGAATCGTTACTTTTTTAATGCTTTTGCTAATTGGTGTGTTGTGATTTCTTATTTATTAATAGAGTACTTCCAAGACGTATTTTACCTTACAAGAATTGGCTTTATTCCATATTAATTTGCATGTTTGAATAGTTTTTATCACCTGCATTACCCTTACGATTCCCTGAAAGCTTGCCTTATTTTAGCATATATTGAAATCAAAATAACTATTGATTAGGTAAAAGGTAAAAGATTCCATTTAAGGCAATTTAATCAACTTTAATATACCTACCTAGTACCTAATATATAATTTTTAAAACTGTCTATATTATCCACATCTACCTTTTTTTTTTCAATCTACCTGTTTTCTCAGCTCAAAGCATTGACTACTTTATTAGATTAATCTGCACATATTGAAAAATAAAAAATTGTATCAGATATCTTAGTACACATTAGCCAAAAATTAAATATCTTTGTCCTTTAGTATTCTTTATCATTGAATATAAATATTTTTACATGGCATGGTGTTTTACTATATGATATGGTTAAATTATTAGGTTAATGCATAATTACCTATTTTATTTTTAACAGCTGTTATGCATCTATGTCTAAAGTATAAATCAATAATTTGTTATTATTTATTTATTTCAGCCACAATATTGCAAGCTGGCTTGTTGGTTAAAATGTTGATCACTTTGAGATTGTTATAGAATAAGAGTTTCAGTCCAAATTTAATTAATGTCAATCAAAACTCTTTTTATGATATCTAAATCATTTATCAGTGACTGTTTTAAAAGTGCAGACCATGTAATTACTTCTCATTGATCTTACATTCTTACAAAGACATGTTAGAGTTCAGCAATCTAAGCAAGTAATTAATGGATGTGATGTCCTTATGCCAGTGAAATATCACTGGCAAAAGAGCCAAAATCGCTTAAGGCTGTTAATAAATTTGAAGAAATTACAGAAAATTCATCTTTTAAAATTTGGAAAGCCTTAGCTGATTACATTTTCATTTTTCACAAATTACATGTTATATTACATATTTTATGTTTTCCTTTCCAAAAAGTCATTAAAAATCACCCTAGTAGTTTCTGAAGACATCTTTTGTAAATGAAACATTGTATACATGTTAACTTGTTGCACAAGAACATTGCAGGGATTGTGCAGTCTTATGTTGCAAATTGGGTGATTAGAAAGGAAAATTGTGTTAAAAAACCTACCATTTAATTACATGAAATACTTTTCTGCTACTAATGTTACTTTTCAGTCATCGAGTAGCACTTACATAGGTCATATTCTGCATAATGTAAAGGATAGCACAATTTTTTAAGTCTGTAGTGGGGGTAGGAGAGCTATCATGGTTGCTTGCTAAATATTGCCCTCTCATAACCTTCTGGGTTGCAAATAACATGGATTATTTTTTACCTCAGAAAAAAAATAAAGGGTCGCCATCCATATAAAGTTGTATGAAAAGTGACCCATTATTTTTGCTTATGAGAATATATATATGTGAGGTTAAAAACTATATCTACAAAATCAGAAACATCACACATATTGGCAAACCTCATGGCTCCAGACCATACTTATTGCCTCATATTTTGGTAGTATTGTGCAAACAAATATTTGTTTCTTGTGGAATGTTACTGAATTTTTTTTTAATAAGTTTCTAGGATTTGCCATTCTTGATTATGAATGGCTTAGGATATCAATATGAATAATCAGAGTTAGATTAAATACTTATCAGATATAGACTTATCAGAAACTGTCTGCATAATCAGAAAACTAATTGAATGACTGATGAGATTGAATGAGTGTATGTATACAAACGGTTATGTTTAATTACTAACAATTCAGGTGTTACTTTGCGGAGGTACATGTTAAAATAAATGGATAACTTTGATACTCCGCTGTATAGTGAAGTCAAGTTAAGTAAAATAGCCACACCCATAGCGAAGTAAAGTTACCCGTTTATTTTAGTGTTTAACTGTAAAGAAACCATAGCAAGGTTGTTATGTTATGATCCCTAAAAGTATAATATTTTTAAAAGTATAATATAGTTGTAAAATGCAGTAAAGTTTGCCAAGAATTGGCTGTAGAAACCTTAGTATTTATGTACATGGGACAATATGTTACACTAGTTATATAATTATTTGCTAGTGTTAACATATTTGTACAGCAGGATAATAGTTATAATTAAGTATGGTTAATTAGTTAGTTCATAGTTTTCAGAGTAGTTATTTATGATAAATTGAATATTTAACATAAAGGTTATTGTAAATTAAATATGCCTTTTAAGAATTTAAACTGCCAAAGTCTGATTTTAAAGTAGGTACTTAATATCTTTTATTATTTAGCTTGTCAGAGTAACAATGTGTCTGACATCTGTTTCTCAGCTGTAGCATATTGTTTATGGATCACTTATTATTTTTTGGGTTACAATGTTACATACTTCAAAAGAAAAAATATAGTCTAGCAAAGACCACTTCATTGTCAGTTGATGCATACATATTTGTGTGCGTCTGTCTGTCTATCTAGGCTGTATAATCATAAATGGGAAGAGGTACCTATCAAATTAAAATTCATATCCAAAAACTTAGGGGTATGGTCTCTTGAAGCTGTAGAAATATTTAGTTTCTAAGTCCATGAGAACAAAAGATATACTTCCAGAAATTTATCTTCATACGAAGAGCTAAGGCCATCTAGAGCACAAAATTATTTTCATTTCAAAATGGGTAATTTTCACACACTGTTCACCTTTTCGCCGCCACATGAAATACAAAAGACTTCCCCCACATGCCAGACTTCTTTACAATACAATACAATACAAATACTCTTTATTGAACACCACAGATCAGTACAAAACAATACAGAAACAAAGGACAAAGTAGACAATAGGCGGTCTTATCGCTTAATAGCGATCTCTACCAGACAGCCACCTTTATTGCAAGTATTGCAACACCTTAAGTTGAACTTATACTCTATTGAACTAAGGTTGCTTTTGCACTGAAGTAATGGACAGGTTCTTGGCGTTGAACTTGCAGTGCTGATGTCAGTGTCGTTGGCGTCGAAAAGGTTAAAGAAATACTTATTTTTTCATACAAGTACTTTGCTTCAAAATTTGTAGAACAACTTGGTGAATGATTTATGAAATCAGGCTGTTTAAAAATACTGTAACATTTTTAAAGTAAACTACAGTTTAGTACCATCTACGAAGAGGCATGTATTTATCAAAATTAACCTATAATTTTACATTAGCACAATTTTTTATAATTTTTAATAGTTTTTAATGGTAGTTTCGGGTTATGGTGTTGGCAGGTTAAGTCCTTTCCAAAATCGGGCCCCAAATACTTAGCACTGTTTATAATAAAATCCAGGATATAGGACACAGGTCCAAAACTTGAGTAATCCATTATTTACATATATGTATACATATATCCATCAGTTGCAAATTTTTAAATAAGATAATGTAATCCAAAAATTGCATCTGTTTAATAATGCAAGGATTTAAAATAGGATTCTGATGATCTTTGGAGTCTGTTAAAAAGAGAGTTTTAGGTATTATTGAACTGTTGGCCTGTATACATAAGTAATAGTTTTATTGTGAACTATCTGAATTGTTTACAGGCACGGATCGCTTTCCTCCAAGGCGAGAGGAAGGGCCAAGAGAATCTAAAAAATGACCTCGTCAGACGGATCAAGATGTTAGAGTACGCGCTTAAGCAGGAGCGTGCAAAGTTCCATAAGCTTAAGTATGGTGTGGAGCTGCAGCAGGGCGACGTCCGCCCGCCGCCCGAGGAGCCGCCAGCGGAGCCCGAGCCGGCCGAGCGCGCGCAGTGGAAGCAGGGCAGGCAGCTCATCAAACAGTACCTGCAGGTTAGCCGCCCTATAAAGATTTTCAGGTCAAATAGTTTGCGTACGCGACTTACTCACACAGCTAGGCGGGTGGTAGGGCCTTGTGCAAGGTCCGTCCGGATTGCTTCCACCATCTTACTCGCTAATCCTGCCGCTAAGTAGCAGTACTTGCACTGCTGTGTTCCGATGTGGAGAGTAAGACAGCCGGGGAAATTACGGGCACAAGAGGCATTTCATCTTAATCCTCTAGGTTGGCAACGCATCTGCAATCCCTCCGGGGTTGCGGGTGTCTATGGGCAGTGGTGATCACTTACCATCAGGTGACCCACTTGCTCGTTTGCCTTCCTATTCATATAAAAAAAAAAATATATAGCTGTCTTTTTCTGTTGGTGATGACAGTTGTATTTATATAGTGGCCGCCTACGTGAGCTATTTGGGCAAATGAACTGTATACTTACGTATGTCCGAAATTATTTACTACATGAGATCAAAATTTCAAGTTGTAAGTATCATTTAATTACGTGAAACATGACAATGTTATAAATTATTAATCAACAGGAAATAGGCTATGCGGACACTATCCTCGACGTGCGTTCGAATCGAGTCCGCACTCTCCTCGGCCTGAACAACGAGGAACAGCCCGAGGATTCCAACTGCAGAAACTACGATAAGCAGATACGTGACAGATGCGACTACTCTATGAACACTACGAAATATCTTTGTGAGTTGGATTGAGTTAATACACCCAGGGAAATGACAGATTCGCCTCGTGCACTGTACCTAAAAGGTAGCTAAATGCTATAATCTGCCACACGTATTTTATTTTGTCCCGATTATAGTACAGAGTAACTGTTGCTTATTATTATTATTGTCTATCATTAAAACTGGATTCTTCTGATTTATAATGTAGTCTATAGACTGACCGCTTAAATGAGGAGGTCCGGGGCGCGGGGGAGGCGACAAAGGGGGCCGAGAGAGGTGCGGGTGGCAGGCACACCACCCCTGTACCCGCGCGGGCGAGGACTCATTTAAGCGGTCGGTCTATATACATAACCACCCTCAATTAAACTAGTACGTCAATTAACTGCTTACTCATCACGTTCGGTTCATCGGATTTCCCAAAGGAAGTTTGCAAACAAACAGACATCCATTTTATAAGTTTTTTTTAACATACAATACAAGGTATAACGGAACGGTTTCCAACCCACGTTTGAACAGGATTAGGCAACTCGGCACAGCAGATATGGATCCAAAAGAACAACCTTTCCAATACCATTTTCGGGTACCTCCAACTTACTCGCCAATCCTCCCGCAAAGCAGCTGTGCTTGTGCTGGTGTGTACCAGCATGGAGATTAAGACTAGTGAAATTACTGACTTAAGATGTATTCTATCTTAGCTCTCAAGACCGGCCTTTACTCTTGTCCATTTGCTCGTTTGCCAACGTAATAAAGGTTAATGTTCGTTTTCTATTACAGCTAAGGATCAGCAGCGCAAAGGCGCGTCGTCTGGAGGCTACAATGAGGAGGGGCTGTCGGTGCAAGACACGGCGGTCGTGTTCACACACTTCGAGTTCCTCGCGAACAGGGAAATGGACATGGACGAGATTGATGATTTAGACGCTCAGCAAGCGCACCATGCGGCGCCTCAACAAGGTCTGTTCATTTTTAACACCAGATCAGTCTACTGTGTCATTCAAATGTATTGTAATAAATGATCGAAATGGCGACTGTCCCTACATCATTGACGAAGAATATTTTTAGCAAAATGACATTTAGTTGATTCATTTGCAGAGGTCGGAACAGGTGATGCCTATTTAACTAAACTTTGCGGGAGGATGTAACTAAGAGTGGTTACAACCAACAAAAGTGATTATTTATTTTTATTGAACGCGGGATTTCCGGGATACATAGTACCCAGAAATTCTCGCTCGGAGATTAGATTATTAATGAATAACAATAGTCTAAATGAGTCCAACGCAGAAAACTTTATGTAGAAAAATGTTGACAACTCATGGTCAGTCATACATAGTAGTTCAAATTCCTACAGATAAAGCGATGACCAATGTTTATTTATTTCATTTGTATATTTGTACATTCTAGAATCAGTTTTTGTCATGTCATCAGAGATGATGTTGCATTCAAAATATATTTTATTTTGCGTCAATTTTTCATTTGGTATTCTGCTATTTGGGGTGGAGACAAATCCAACAAATCAAACCAATTCCTATGTCTGACAGACAACTTGCATTGCAAAAGGTTAAACATTGTTCATGATCAACAGGCGAAGAGGTTGATCACGAAGCGGAGGAAGTATTGAACGAGCTCAACTCGCTCACCGAGAGCGAGGCAGATTCCGGCGGACAGGGCGACGAGTACCCAGTTGGTGGTGAGTGAACAATTTAAGGAATATCCTTTCATAGATAAACAGTAAACACATTTGTCTCAACTATTTTAAACTTGGCAATACACAAGAGATCAATTACGTACCTTGTCAGCTTACTAACTGTGTGTAAACACAACTTGTCTCGATTTTTTTTCGTAAAATATTTATTAACGTCGGTCGTGTATATACAATACACCCCCTTGCAAAAAAATCGGGCATCTATGGTTTTTCAAATTTTTAGGCATTCAAGCTTAGAAAGTAAGCTTTTATGCACATAAAATACAAAAATCATGGGTGCCCATTTTTTTTGCAAGGGGGTGTATATGAAAAGCCTGTAATTTTTGTTAACTTCTTAAGGTCTCTACCCATTACGTACTATGTCTATGACCGTATTATGAACGTGTGAGGCACGGAATGGCATGCTTATCAATCATAAAGACCTTTAAGCATTTAATACATATCCAAAAAAATACAAAGTGCGTCACTCCTCTATGGCACAATGCTTACGTCACTATAGAGTTGCCATCATGCCACTTTATTTATAGTAAAAACAAAAATAATTAAGGAAAAACGTCGTGCCGTCAATTTTATTATGCTGAAAATATTAAGTCTGCATTACAAGTTTAATGTCATATTTTCATTTTTGTCCTAGCAAACGAAATGAGTGAAGCAGAACGAAACGACATGAATAAGCGTAATTTTTATTTAAAGCACTTTTTTGATTTTATCCATAGTTTTACCCCAAATGTGTGCTAAAACAATACCTAATAATAGTTATTAATTTTCCTTTGTTTTTAAAATAAAAGTTCATACTCGTCCATAATCTGTTAGGGTTGTTACGCGTTGGAGTGGCGAGTTTAAATAGGGAAGAAGTTTCACATACACCCATGATGACTTTTGAGCCGCCCTACAACAACTGTAACGAACAAATGATCAGGAAAAAAAAATGGCTTTTGGCAAATCGTCGCGTTATGGCTGAGGAAGTGAAGATTTCAATAGGGGATGTGCAGTACTGTACATACTTACAATATATGACCGTTTGGGAATGAAAAAAATATCGGGAGTTCTGGTTGCTCAGAAAGCTTACTTTCATAATTTGTTTGGACCGATTTTAGCTCGATTCACTATGGACGAAATATGACATAACCATTAGAACTAAAATGAAACAACAGCTCGTGATCATGATTAAGAAGAGACCGTCATTCCTCTCTTGAAAAATTAGGCAGTTCCATCCGCCGGTAAGATTGTGTGCTTTTTTTTCTGGGACTACAAAGAGTGGTAATAATCGAATACCTTTATTATGCAGTTGCATTTAACGCAGCTCAAAAAAAAGGTTGATGAAATTCTCCAGAAACGTCGTATCAAACTCGCAGTGTTTTTGTTCCGGCGCGACAACGCCTCTGCGTACCTGTTGGTTGTTGCGGTGGCTGCCATTAAGGTGTCCAATCCACCATTTTCACTGGACCTCGCCCCTAATGATTTATATCTATTTTCGCTGTTGCGAGGCGAAATGTTTGAAGATAATGATGCAGCGACCACCGCAATGCATGATTTCTTAAGGCATCAGGAGAAGACGAAGGGTTCATAAAAATATAATTTTATTAAGCAGAACAAGTGTGTTTCACCTAGGTGCTGTACAGAAAAAATAATTTATATTTCTTAGTATTTATTCTGTGTTGGTATAATGAGGTTGTTTATTGATATTGTATTCCAAACAAGATTTTCTATTAAATTGAAATCCAAATGAATTGGTTCGAATGTTACTTCTCGCAAATGTCTAGGCTAGGTTGTCCGTGATATGTAGTACGTTACTTAACGTGATACAAAAAGTCTTTCACTCGAGCGTTGCCACCTAGAACAGCTATTACTTTTGACTGTGATACTTTAAAAATGTTAGTTAGATGAAGCCTCAATCGTCATCAAGGCTCACTACTCAAAACGTCATTTCGACTATCAGATCTCCTAAAGGCTCCTGTTTTGCTAGAATGTTGACACTATTTGACAGATAGACGACATTACAATCGCAAGGAGATCGTAGGTTACGTTTAAATTCCTAATATTTTCTTCATCTGAGAATTTCCGTATTCGTACATGTCATACGAACGGTGTTGTTTCAGTGAAATTCCCAGGCGGTGGCGGCGGCGGCGGCGGCGAGGCGGACGAGGAGCCGCTCGCGCTCGGCGAGCTGGCGCAGCTCACCGTCAGCAACGAGCCCGAGGCGTACGACGTCGCCGGTGCCAACAAGGAGTCCTTCCGGAAGACATGGAACGCCAAGTACACGCTGCGCTCGCACTTCGATGGGGTCAGTATATCAGCGTACGCCTTATCGTGATTTTTTTCGAATCAAGATAAAGATGGATTTTTGGCACGCCTCTTTAGTCTATCTATCTATGTAAATAAATTTGAATCGTCGAAACGTACGCTCATAACTTCCGAACGACTGCAAATTGGATAATTCTTTTTTAGTTGTGTTTGTTGCTGTTTTTGGACACTGTTTGTATAAAATAAAATTTTGAATAATTTGATGGAACGGTGGCGAAGCCGCGGGCAACAGCTAGTATCTTATAAATAAGGCTAAGTACAGCTCATGGTGTCTTTATTGTAGTATGTAATATAGACACCAAGACAATAATTCTTAGTTTGCTATGTTGAGTGGTTTAGGCAAACTACAAAATCCGTTCCCTCCACACTCTTATTGATTCGTACCCCATTATAGGTGCGAGCGCTGGCCTTCCACCCAACAGAAGCGGCGCTCGTGACCGCCTCGGAAGACCACACTCTCAAGTTGTGGAACCTCCAACGCACCGTGCCCGCTAAGAAGTCCGCCGGGCTGGACGTGGAGCCGCTGTACACTTTCCGCGCGCACTCCGCGCCCGTGCTCTGCCTCGCCATGGGCGCCCCGCGCTCCGAAGAGTGCTTCTCCGGAGGGCTGGATGGAACTATACGCGTGTGGAACCTCCCGCCGCCAAGCGCTGACCCTTATGATCCTTACGATCCCACCGTGCAAGTGAGTACTCCATGATATAATAGCGGGCTATTCAGTGCAATTCCATTTTCTTGTGCCTTTTTTAAGTAGTACATAGTTTCGTGTGGAGCATAATTAACTTCGTGATCGGAATCCGTAACGAACGTGTTCCTTGTTCTCCTATTTTTTATGATCTAGCCGTGTAGATAGATTAATTTAAGAGACCAGTGACATGCTATAACTGTATTTCATAATCTTGTTACTTACTGGGACCGTAATTGCTGCAATGTTTTATCCTTAACTTCGTCAAGGAATAGTCATCTTTGGAGCTTAGCTAATTTAACTTTATTTCTTCCCACTGGAAAACGATACCTCGCAACGCTAATTTAAATGACGTGCGACGTTCGTCGGTTAAGAGGCGTCACTATTGTGAGATCACAAGCGGCTTTAATCTCTGTTGATCATTTTAAAAGTCGGAACAAAAGTTCTTTTACGTCGCTCCGGGTCGTAAGTATCAATTTGTCGCCCGCTAAGCGAGCGGAAATTTTCACTTCCTGGCCAGGGGAAGACGTAAAATCGTGTAGGTACACACCTCGGGGGGGTGATAAAGACAGCCTCATGTCGCACGTTTATCACAAGTCGGTGCGATCTTAGACATTCTCTATCTCATCACCCTCGGCGTGTGACGCACTATCGTCACAGTAAATAAATAGACCAGTATGGAAGCTAGGCATACTTTTTGAAATAAATACCTACGCTCCGTTAGAGCGTTAGGGTTGTCGATTTAATTTATATGAAATTGTAAAGATTTTTGTTTAGTTAGCGCTATAATACCAGCTAGTAACGCCTGTTTTAAAGTAACTAGCTACACTTAATTAAGAGTATTAGGGTTGGCACCCTTAATTTGTCTAAAAAAAAAGACAAACGTTTATTTGGTTTCTATGATGGACACGGCACTATAAAACTGTTTTTTTGTAATTTTTTGTAAATTAATAAAGCTACTTTGCAATTTATATATATGTTGTCTCTGACAACAACATCGAAAAGATCCAATAGGTAATTAAAAAGTAAAAAATGGCGGCTACTTTTTTTCATTTCGTTAACGGATTCGATGTCGGAGATCAACCATATCCCCAGATATAGATTTTGAAAGCAATCGGTCGAATAATTAAAAAGTTCAAAATGGCGGCTACTTTTTCTCATTCCGTCCACGGATTCGATGTCGGAGACCAACCGGATACCCAGATATGGATTTTGAAAACAATTGGTCGAATAACTAAAAAGTTCAAGATGGCGGCTGCTTTTTCTCATTCCGTTAACGGATACGATGTCTGAGACTAACCATATCCCCAGATATCGATTTTGAAAGCAATCGGTCGAATAATTAAAAAGTTCAAAATGGCGGCTACTTTTTCTCATTCCGTCCACGGATTCGATGTCGGAGACCAACCGGATACCCAGATATCGATTTTGAAAACAATCGGTCGAATAACTAAAAAGTTCAAGATGGCGGCTACTTTTTCTCATTCCGTTAACGGATTCGATGTCTGAGACTAACCATATCCCCAGATATCGATTTTGAAAGCAATCTGTCAAATAATGAAAAAGTTATGGTATAGGTAAAGTACGTATCGGTATTTGGCAAGACATCCTTCAAATGTAGTCCTATATATATAAAATAGTAGGTATATTATAGATGCAAGATGATACCGACGAAAGTCCGTAGTAGAATTTTCACCAAAAACGCGCTCCATAATATACGGCAACTACTTTATTATTTAAACAGCCTAACGTTTTATTTAACAGAAAAAGCATTTTATTTAATAATAATATATTCTTATCTTTCAACATCAGCCGGGAGTTTAAAAAACGAAAGCTCCGGTTGTGAAAAAGTCGAGTTCAAGCAGCCGTACACTGCGTAATACTTTCTTGGCATGTTTAACCCGAAAAGATCGCGGACTGTCTGGGCGCACAGACAGACAACCGCTCGACTCAACGCGGCACTCGCGACTGACGGCACCACGAGGGGCCGTGTAAAGCGCACGCCTGTGTGCGTGTTTCGTTTCAACCGATTTGTTCTTAGTTTCCTTACTGCTTTAGCTTATATATATACTGTGCTATCGTCCTGTGTAAGCGATCGTAGTGACGGTTCGGGTGTGCGCAGGGCCCGATCCTGCGCGAGCACACGGACGCGGTGTGGTCGCTGGCGTGCGCGCACGGGCGGCTGCTGTCGGCCTCGGCGGACGGCACGGCGCGGCTGTGGGCGCCGCGCGCCGCGCGCCCGCTGCTGGCCACGCTGCGCGACGAGCTGCACGCCGCGCCCGCCGCCGCCGCCGACTTCGCCGAGGGCGGGGCGCGCGCCGCCGTCGTCTACCGGGACGGCGCCATGCTGCTCTACGACCTGGAGACCGCGCAGGTACCATATACACGGCACGCGCGGCTGTGGGCGCCGCGCGCCGCGCGCCCGCTGCTGGCCACGCTGCGCGACGAGCTGCACGCCGCGCCCGCCGCCGCCGCCGACTTCGCCGAGGGCGGGGCGCGCGCCGCCGTCGTCTACCGGGACGGCGCCATGCTGCTCTACGACCTGGAGACCGCGCAGGTACCATATACACGGCACGCGCGGCTGTGGGCGCCGCGCGCCGCGCGCCCGCTGCTGGCCACGCTGCGCGACGAGCTGCACGCCGCGCCCGCCGCCGCCGCCGACTTCGCCGAGGGCGGGGCGCGCGCCGCCGTCGTCTACCGGGACGGCGCCATGCTGCTCTACGACCTGGAGACCGCGCAGGTACCATATACACGGCACGCGCGGCTGTGGGCGCCGCGCGCCGCGCGCCCGCTGCTGGCCACGCTGCGCGACGAGCTGCACGCCGCGCCCGCCGCCGCCGCCGACTTCGCCGAGGGCGGGGCGCGCGCCGCCGTCGTCTACCGGGACGGCGCCATGCTGCTCTACGACCTGGAGACCGCGCAGGTACCATATACACGGCACGCGCGGCTGTGGGCGCCGCGCGCCGCGCGCCCGCTGCTGGCCACGCTGCGCGACGAGCTGCACGCCGCGCCCGCCGCCGCCGCCGACTTCGCCGAGGGCGGGGCGCGCGCCGCCGTCGTCTACCGGGACGGCGCCATGCTGCTCTACGACCTGGAGACCGCGCAGGTACCATATACACGGCACGCGCGGCTGTGGGCGCCGCGCGCCGCGCGCCCGCTGCTGGCCACGCTGCGCGACGAGCTGCACGCCGCGCCCGCCGCCGCCGCCGACTTCGCCGAGGGCGGGGCGCGCGCCGCCGTCGTCTACCGGGACGGCGCCATGCTGCTCTACGACCTGGAGACCGCGCAGGTACCATATACACGGAATCACCGATTGCAGTGCTAATGACTAACTAGTGACGCGTATGACTCTTTCGACATATACCATACTGACACATTCGATTGATCATATATTTACTTTTTGATTTTTACCGATATTAATGGAGTTTCGCTCACTATGCTACACGACGACTGAACATTAATTATCTATGTTGATCATAATAGCTGCTTGTTCGACTCTGATGACCCGTTTGACCTTCGGCTGACCAATAATCGCCAATTTCGGCTTGGCTTCATTTAATCTCATGTAAATTACATGATATTACCTCTCTATAAGGTTGTCTGCTCTGTGCACCTCACTCGAGCTTACGTGTGTTCTGTTACCATCTGAACCTAACTTGGAGATATTGTCATCTTAAAACATGATGGCACGTGACCCTTCCCGTGCAAGCAAATACATAATATCGGTCCGAGTCATTACCGGGGTCCTGAGCGAGCGAGCCGTTTCGCGAGGTAGCCATTTTCGAATCAATTTTTAGCCTTGTGACATAGGAAATCAAGCCTTTCAGCTGCCTCGCGGGCTCTTTCGTCAGGAGCCTGTTTATTACAATTCTGTCTTAGAGTATCCAAAAATTTCTTTAAGAGGGTTTACTCCTACTGAGCTGCATGTCTGGTGGTTTTTTACGAGTATTTCACAGAAATTTTCGAATTAAAGGGATATAAGAATATATCTCGTTTAATTAAAAAAAAATTACCGTCACTTTGCATTTGCATAGATACACTAAAATTGAAGAACTTGTATAGCACATTTCAAACCTTCATTCAATTTCTATAAACGCTTTTAACTGCATATACAACATATTTCTTAGAATCTCACTCACTCACCAAGCCGACAAATAACATGTTGGAAATTTTAGACGGCTATAGTACATTGTTGTAGAGGCTGGAAAGTGAGCAATAGATGGACGAGGGAGTTCGAGGGCCGAGCCGCAGGTGAGGCCCTCGAAGAGAGACGAGTCCATCTATTGCACTTTTGGCCGAGACATTACATAGTGCTTTTCACGACTACTGCGAGGAAATAAAAAACATGAACGTAAATACAACAGTAAAGTTTCACTCTCCCGCCAAATTTTACTTTAAAGAAAAAAAACGAGAGCGCTCTAGTGGCCAGTCACGCAAAGGCTTTTTTGTTATGTTATTTTATTAAGCAAAGCGCTTCGAAGTGCTTATTAAACACACCCATAATCGCTTATAGTTTTAATATGACGTGACAAGGACGGACTGACGACTCTGACTTTAAGACAGGACTTAAACATTAAAGACAAAACAATTTACATCAGGCGTGGCTGTATGGACCTAGTTTCCTTTGCCTCTCCCTGATGGGATAAACCTTGAAAAAATTTAATCTGAAGCACACGACGTGTTCTGATTGGTCGATTTTGTGTAATAGCATCACAAATTGTGTTCTGATTGGTGGAATCACGGATCAGCATGCCGATGTGATTGGACGACTTGGTCTTTGAAACTGTCCAACAATGTTATTGTTGGCCTGTTTGAATTCATAGTTAGCCTGTTCATTCAACCTACAACTATACTTTGTTTTGGGGCCCCATTACTGACCATCTTTTGCCACATTTCCGAGCAGTGGCGTGAAAAAGTTCTTAAATGGTCGCTCTGTCTATAAGGTTTGTTCCGTAACGTGTGTTGTGTGCGCAGGGCGTGCTGCGCGTGTCGTGCGACAGCCCGGCGACGCGCGTGCGCGCGCACCCGACGCTGCCGCTGCTGGTGTCGGCGCACGAGGACCGCCACATCCGCTTCTGGGACACGGTGTCGGGCCGCTGCGCGCACGCCATGGTGGCGCACCTGGACGCCGTCACCGGCCTCGCGCTGGACCCCAACGGGCTGTTCCTGCTGTCCGGCTCGCACGACTGCTCCGTGCGCCTCTGGAACCTCGACACCAAGACCTGCGTGCAGGAGATCACCGCGCACCGCAAGAAGTTCGACGAGAGCATCCTCGACGTCGCCTTCCACCCCCTGCGGCCCTACATCGCCAGCGCCGGGGCCGACGGACTCGCTAAAGTCTTCGTCTGAAGCTCCCGTATATGAAACTATATATATTACATGTAATTTTCCTTTGGCGTCTGCTCACGCGGCGAGCTTTCCGCGCCCGCTGCCTCGCGCCCGCGCCTCGGTATTTTAGAAATTAACGGATCTTATGATTCTCTCTTTTAGATTAGTACCGCGGCGACGGCGCGACGCTCATCGACGTTAAATCGTTCTTTCGGATTGCCCAAACGTTGGACGGATCAGCAATAATAGTGGGTGGGAGTGGGCCGACGCTCGCCCGGCAGGCGCTGCCGCGGCGGGGAGGCGCCGGAAGGTCGGTGCGTGATCACACTGTTATGTTAAAGTCAGTAGCGAGCCGCAGCGCGCGGGCGGCGGCCGGGCCGGCAGCCGGCAGCCGCCGAGGCCGAGGCCGGGGCCGGCAGCCGCCGAGGCCGGAGCCGGCAGTCACCGAGGCCGGGGCCGGCAGCCGCCGAGGCCAGGGCCGGCAGCGGCCGCCGCCAGCTCGGCGACGCGGTCCGGCGCCGGTGGACGCCCCGCCGGTTCGCTTTAGCGTATTTAAATTGTAACGTAATGGACGCGCTCGACGCTCGTTATAAGCGCGTAGTGAACACTCATCTATGTATAGACATTTGAAATCTATTATAATATATTTTTAGACTTTCAGTATGTGGATTTTAGGTTTTTATTGCGACTTTTTCACCGATTTTATGATACGCAGTGAGAATATTGTTCGTTTCTATGCATCTGTAAGCGAGACCTTGTATTGATAACACGTGGACACAGACGATGTTTCCTTGATACGTTTTTATGTTGTGTATGTACAGTTAGATGTTACGCACTATTTGCTGATCGTTTGCAGAGAACGAATGGTGTTTCTTTAGGCTAGCATATTTAATTTAAATCGATTGGATATCAATAGAGAACTATTTCTTTTTGTTTTGTGACATGTATCGAGTAAACATGCTCTCATTGTAACTTATGAGCAATCGAACAAAAATATGATTGAGTAGAAGTACTATATCGGAAGTAACTTAAGTAATGTTTGTTCATAACGAGTACTGCGATGTAGAATATATTATAATAAAACATAATATTTCCTTTATTTTCCTCGAATTCATACTTGTACACATACATCCAAAATTGATAGTAAAAAGCAACATAACCGACAAATATTTGTTATTATTTTTACCTTTGTTTCTGTGGTTCCTTTCCTTGTCTGCGTTAAATCACAGTATAGAACTTTTAGGTAGGTATACATACAAACTTACGTCCACGCTAGGTATGTTTACACTACATTTTCCACCTTGCCTACTTTCCACGTTTCATTAAAAAGTTTGATAAATCTCCTGGGGCCCGAATTTTGAAAGCACATCACTCGAAAGTGGTATAAATCTGTTTATATCTTCAAAACTACAGCTCTAATCAAAGTTTTGACTAGTACACAAGATTAATGAGAGCCGTAAGTATCTTCTATGCTACTCTTATTTCAAATTCAGAACAATTTTTCCACCACTTTCGAGTGGTATTTTCACACGTGCTTTCAAAAATCGGGCCCCTGTAATAAAAAACTAGTAGCACTAGAATCACTTGAATAAATCCTCATGCAGCCTTAGGTTACGTTTCTAAGTGAAATCTGCATCTACTCGCGTTTCAGTTGCGAATGATACGAAAAAGAAAATTTACACTTGGGTTATGTCATTGTTACTATATACTATTTCCTGTGTATTGTGCTGGAGAGATGAACGAAAATATTATTGTTTAGTCCGAATTATACTAAACAACCATTGTTAGACGTCCTATAGGCAGTGGCCGGAAGAACTTTGTCTGCTATCGACCTCGCTACATTATGTAAGTATCGAATTAAACTCGTACATAATTGCTCTAATATCTAAGTAATAATAATAAGAGAGAAAGACAAAGGAACAATACAACTCGTACAATTAAAGTCGTCGCAAAATAAAAGGCCCGTTTTGACATTTGTCTTTGCGACGTAACTAGTGATGTAACCATACGACTCGGTACTCGATACTCACGATAAATCGATTCCAGTTTGCATGAGTACTTGATCGATTTGAATATATATTGTAAAGTGCATTGAATTAAAGTTCTTTTTAGAAAAATTAACTTACACTGATGTTGTAGATTTTGAAATGATACAATGTTACAAAAGGTCAATTTTGTTTCATTTAATATTTTCGTTACAGTAATATTCACAAAAAAAATCGACAAAAAGTTTATCAAATTTCTAAATGTCAGTGAAAATTAGAACACATAGAAAAATCCGAAAATAAAGCTATGGCCGGGAATCGAACCCGGATCCTCTTCATTCCGTGACCCGTGCTATACCCCTACACCACCCATAGCAGGTGGGTAGTCTCCGAATTTTTCTACCTGTTACTAACTGTCACGTGACCCTTTTGTTACTATGCGAATTTTTGTCGCTAAGCGTCATCTGTTTGAATGATGTGTCTGTACGACACAATTACAAACTCCCGTGGAACATCTACTGCTCACCAGGGACGAGAGAAGGCGCTGTTTTTCAAATGATAGGTAAATGTCAGACATTTAGAAATTTAATCTCTAACGGTAAAACCGAAAAAGTAAAACATAAAAATCAAGAAATAAAAATTCTTGATTCATTTGCTAGCAGTGCTTGCACTGCTATGTTCCGGTGTGGAGAGTAGGACAGCCGGGGAAATTACGGGCACAAGAGGCATTGCATCTTAGTCCACTAGGTTGGCAAATTATCTGCAATCCCTCCGGGGTTGCGGGTGTCTATGGACAGTGGTGATCACTTACCATCAGGTGACCAACTTGCTAGTTTGCCTTCCTATTCATATAAAAAAAAAAAGTTTATCTTCAGTCAATCATTTTCTTCAGATGATGATCCAAAATTGTCAGTTGAGCTATCGTCACCCGTATTTATAATTAATTCATTTTCAATTATATTGTCAATATTGACGTCTCTGTCATAGTCTTCCTTTATTATTTTTCGAGTTTTTTCTACCACTTTTGCCCAGTCTTCTTTTGTAATTTTGGCACAAGCTTCATTCAGCAATGTCATCATTTTTTTAGTGGAGAATGGCGGCTTTGTATTGTGGTGTGCTGCGTATCCTTTCACTTGAGCCCAGATCAACTCAATCGCATTATACTGGCAATGGTATGGCGGCGTTCTAATTACTTTGTGTCCATGCTGAAGTGCTAATTCGTCAATTTTATATTTTAGTTTTGCAGGTTTATTTTCTTTTACCAGTTGCAGCAATTCAGCTTTAAGCAATTTCGTGTCAGCTTCAACCCCTTGTCTTTGAAGCCATGCCACTAAATCAGCCTTTTTGTTTGCTTGAGTAGGTGCTTTATCTATTTGAACTGAATGGTAAGGTGCATTGTCCATGATGATTATGCACTGTTCGGGGAGGTTTGTTAACAAGTTAGTAAACCACTCAGTGAATTTATTTGCATTCATTTCTTCGTGATATTCTTTAGTACTTTTGGACTCAAATGCGAGCAAGGCATCATTCACAAAACCTCCCCCAGCTGATCCGGCGTGGCAGATTTATTGGCGAGACGAGCGCAGCGGTCCGCGTGTCGTCTTGGAAACACAAATAAAACTGTGCAGTACTTTCAATGTCCGTATATTTCTTCATGAAACATTTTACACAACATCAGCGTCAAAAAATACCAAGATCCAATAAGATTAAATTGTAATATAAGGGGACGACACAAAAACACACACGGCTAACGGGATGAGCTTTTCAGAGAGTAAGAGTGACAGCTGTCAATAATGTAATGTGCCCGTAGTAGAGCATAGACAAATTTACGTTTTTCTAACACTCCTCCTTATGCTCTACATCGGATAGAGTACCTTTACATTATACACATTATACAAGAACTTATTATTCTATCATGCACAACTCTACCCTTGCTTACAAGAATAACATTATGACTCTACCTTTATGATACAAGAGACCGCTTTATCTAGTATCATAATCAGACTGATGTCTAGAATAGCATTAATATTATGATTAATATTAACAGAGTGAATGACACAAAATCAGTGAACACATTGAAACCCTATTCTTCAAACAAAAACTATTTTACATTTCTTAGACTCAGTCCAGAGACACAATTATAATGCTTTACACTACACAATGGCTTTGTTAACACATCTGCTACCATTTTCTCTGTTGGTAAATATTTTACATTTATTAAGCCTTTTTGTATTAGATCTTTTACAAAATGATAGCGTAGGTCTATGTGCTTTGTTCTTTTATGCGAGTATTCTTTCACAAGTAACAATTTCTGAGCACTCTGGTTATCATTGTATACTACAACATCAATTGTTTTATCAATAATTTCTGACAAGAAATTCTGAACAAAACATATATCTTTGCACACATCACTGATTGCCAGATATTCCGCTTCTGTACTTGACAAAGCTATGCAACGCTGTTTTCTGGCTTCCCAATTAACAACGTTGCCACCCAGTTTAACAACAAAACCTGTGTAAGACTTACGATCACATAGATCATTCGCCCAATCTGCGTCAGTATAGGCACTCACATTTAAATTATTTCCTTTACAAAAATAGAGTCCATAATTCATTGTTCCCGCCAAATACCTTAACATACGTTTAGCAGCGCGCCAATGATCCATGTCAAAGCATGTACTATATTGACTAAGTTGGCTACAAGCATAAGATATGTCAGGACGAGTACAAACCGATAAGTACATTAAGGAGCCTAACAGTTGTCTATACTTGTAAATATTCTCATCTAAACATTTATCTGACTTATCAAGTTTAGAATTTACAGCTAGTGGTGTAGACACAGGCTTACACTCACTCATATTGAACTTAGCCAATAAACGTGTGACATAGTCTGATTGATCTAAAATCATACAATCTTTTTGTCTAGTAACATTCATACCTAAACAATTTTTAAGTTCTCCTAAATGCCGAATCTCAAAATATTTCCGTAACAATGCTAAAACACTATCTATACTGTTATTATGGAATACATAAAAGTCATCGACATAGAGGGATATAATGACATATTCATTTTTAGATCGCTTTACATAAATGCAGGGCTCACATTTGCTCTGCTCATACCCATTCGCACATAAAACATTATTAATTTTAGAATTCCATGTACGGCTTGCTTGTTTCAAGCCGTATATGCTTTTCTTCAGCATACATACTTTATCATTATCAACATTATTAAAACCTTTTGGCTGTTCCATAAAAATTAATTCCTTTAGTTCACCATTTAAGAAAGCTGTAGTAACGTCAATATGATCACATTTCAAATCAAGTTCTGTTGCAAGTGAAAATAAAATTCTTAAAGTAGAGTGCCTAACAACTGGCGAAAAAGTCTCAAAGTAATCGATTCCCTCTTTTTGGCTAAAACCACGGGCAACCAATCTCGCTTTAAACTTATTAAATTGACCAGCAGCATCATATTTTCGTTTAAAAACCCACTTACACCTAATGACGTTACCTTGCTTTGGACGATCAACTAACTCCCACACATGATTTCTAAGTAGAGCATTATACTCACATCTCATTGCATCACACCATTCTTCTTTATCTGGTGAACTCATGGCCTCCTCATAGGTAGTAGGATCGTCTATTAAACTAGCCTCAGCCAACATAGTAGATAAGTCGTAATCTGAAAGCTTCTGTGGCATTTTACCTCTTGTACTACGTACGGGGCGCTGGGAGCTAGACACATCGGTGGTACCTTCCAATGTGATCAGCTCTCCTCCTCGACTTGCAGACTCCGGCTCTGGCAGAGAAGAAACTTCATCACCATCATCGGAAAAACGGTCTTCGCCAGTACTATACTGTTCAGACAGCGATGACCACAGTGGTGGTGTAACATCCGCATCTGAAATATCAGAAGTATTAAGTCCAGACTTATCACTACACTTATTTTTATTATCACAGTTGGTTTCTTTCAATTGATCATTAAGAATTTCATTATTAATTATTTCATTACTTGATTCACCATTTAAAATTCTATTATCACAGTTAAAGCTCTCATTAAAATTTAAACAGTCATAAAACATAAAATTATTTTTACTAAGACTGTTGACATCCCCTAATTCAGCCTTTTGTGTGTTCTTTGCATAAAACTCGCTTTCAATAAAGGAAACAGTCCTTGAATAAATGACGATGCGAGGATTAGATGGATCACATAGCCGATAACCCTTACAAGTTTCACCATAGCCTACAAAAATATAAGCCTTAGCCTTGGCATCGAGCTTTCGACGTTTTTGCTTCGGAATATGAGAATAAGCTACACAGCCAAAGACGCGCAAATGACTAAGATCTACAGTTGATCCAGTCCATTCAAACTCAGGAACACTGTTTGACAACACAGAAGTGGGGCTTCTATTCTTTAGATAAATTGCCGTCATAACAGCCTCTCCCCAAAACTGATTCGACAAACCAGACTCCTGCAGCATAGCGCGTGCCTTCTCAAATATAGTCCTGTTAGCACGTTCAGCCACACCATTCTGCTGAGGGCAATAAGGCACGGTGGTTTGGTGTATTATACCTTCCTTCTTAAGGAAACTTGTAAGGTCACTATTGCAATATTCAGTACCATTGTCGGTACGAAGCACTTTAATATGCAAACCTAATTGTTTCTCAACCATATTCTTAAAAGTAACAAAGTGGGAACTTACTTCATTCTTCGACTTCATGAGGTAACCGAAGGTCTTCCTCGTACAGTCGTCCGTGAATGTCAACAAGAAGCGAGCTCCGCCCCACGTGCTGACTTGCATCGGCCCTGCGACATCGGAGTGGATCAGCTCCAAAGGTGAAGCAGCACGTCTGGCATTTGCCCGGGGAAAAGATGCTTCATGCATCTTACCCGACAGACAAGAGACACAGCTGCTCAGGCAGACATCTTCTTCCTGAAAAACGACACCTGAACACTGATTCCCATCACCTAGTATACGCATACCTGCAATGTTGAGGTGGGCTAGACGCTTATGCCATAAGCTTAATGGCACACTAGCAGCTGTGTGAGCACTCACTGTCCCCTGCCTACAATGAAGGGGCTTGGAATGCTCCTGGGGTAAGGATCTACCTTGCTGAACCTTGAGTTTGTAAAGTCCATTAACTTTGCTAGCTGAGAAAATTAGGTTGCCAGTGATTTTAACATTTTTATAAATATTACATCCATCTTTAGCAAAAACAACAACATAACCTTTTTCAGTAATCTGACTGACAGACATTAAATTGTTAGAAAGATTAGGAACAACTAAAACATTATTCAAACAAACAGATGAAGAGAGAGGAACCTTACCAATCGATTTACTGCATATATTTTGGCCATTTGCCACAGAAATATTGCAACTACTTTCTTTGGCATCTATCACTAGCTTGTCATTCTTCACCATATGGCACGATGCACCGGAATCAACTATGAACTCCTCTGAAGCTGCAGCTGTCGCCGAGAAAGCAGTGGCAAACATGGTGTGCTCCTCCTGTCTTCCTCGATCGCCCTGCTCCCGCTTCCTTTTGAAGCAACGCTTCACAATGTGCCCTGGTTTCTTGCAATATGTACAGATGACACTAGAACTCCTCCTCTTCTTGTTGTTGTTAGCTACATAAGCCATTGATTGAATTCGTGTTGTTACTTCGCCGGTGATCTTCTTGCAACAATCGCGTTCTGACGGTCTCACTTGTAAGAGTATTTGTTAAGCATGCCGTTTCTAAGCTCGACACAATGACATCATATTCCTGAGGCAATCCGGATAGCAAAATTTCTGCCACTTCTTCATCGTCGATGCTCTTACCGATGTCAGCTAGTTGTTGAACCAAGCGCATGACACCATCAATGTAGTCGGACATGGACACGAATTGGGAATACTCCACGCGATGTAACTGCCGTAAAAGAAGTACACGTCGATACAAGCCTTTATCCTCAAAGCTGTCGGCGAGTTTCTGCCATGCATCTTTCGCTGTAGTGCTGCTCCTCACATACTGGTATAGAGCAGGTTGTAAGCTAAGGCATATCCTTGCTAACGCTTTGCTGTCACGAACGGCGTCTGTATCAGTGCCCTCTACGCACTTCCAAAGACCTTCCAAAACAAGCAACATCTTCACGGCGAACTTCCAGTTAATGTAATTTGACAATCCTTCAAGTCTTTCTATTGAGGTTATGTTGCCAACATGGTTTGTGCCGCCCGTATTTGACGCTGGTTGAACATTTTGTATTTCGGGCATTTTATATCTTGTCGTTCGAAAGTACTCACAAGAATCTCAGGAGATACAGGTATCTTCAAAACTTCCTGGGCCCCAGAACCTATTGGCGAGACGAGCGCAGCGGTCCGCGTGTCGTCTTGGAAACACAAATAAAACTGTGCAGTACTTTCAATGTCCGTATATTTCTTCATGAAACATTTTACACAACATCAGCGTCAAAAAATACCAAGATCCAATAAGATTAAATTGTAATATAAGGGGACGACACAAAAACACACACGGCTAACGGGATGAGCTTTTCAGAGAGTAAGAGTGACAGCTGTCAATAATGTAATGTGCCCGTAGTAGAGCATAGACAAATTTACGTTTTTCTAACAAGATTATTAAGCGTCCACCTTTTCCCATTGGGACTTTTGAGCAAGATGCCTTGGTATCGTCCGTCCACGACTGCGGCACGGTATGATTCGAGTTCAGCCAAGTCTCATCGACAAATATGACATTGTCCCAATTTGTGACCTTGTTCATCTCCCTCAAGAACGATACTCTGTGCAAAATTAAATCATATCGTTCCATCATGATTTTCCTTTTGTCGGTTTTCTTGTACTTGAATCCAATTTGCTTCATTATTGTTGTTAAAGACCTGGCACTGCCACTATACAGGCCAGCTTCTCGTAATGTTATCAGCAATTTACTCACAGTTGGGTATTCATTTCTTGTATAATACGCATACACGTGATTTCGAATAGCGTCTGCGTCAAATGTGTCAATACCTGTTACAGGCTTGCTTTTCTTCCTCATTTTAGGCGTTCGTAATACATTTTCTTCAGTACCTGAAGGTCCATACTTTTGCTTCAAGATGGTTCGAATAGTTTTTTTGCCGATCCCAAGTGCTTCTGCAACGCGATCTTGTACTTGCGTTACGGGCAATAAAGATCCACCATTAACTGATTCGCGTTCGAAGTATTCGGTTAACTTCACAACCAATTCGCGTGACTGGCTGTTGATTGTACGTCCTCTTTTTGACATGTTGAAACAGAGTTCGTACGATATAACAACAAAAACCAAAATCTAGTTCAAATCACTATGTTTAAATCAATGTCCAAAATAGAAAAGCCGAGGTCAACGTGATATTTATTAAACAGAAATAATCCAAAAACAAAGCCGAGCCGAGAAAAAATATCAAATAAGACTTCGACAGAAAACGTCAAATTGACATACTACCTTCATTCAATCATTTCTTCAAATACCTACCTAACAGGTCGGGGAAAAAAGTTTCTTCGCATTCGATGTGAAATCTTTACGGCTTGGAGCTCCAAGCTCATAATTTTCAGTAAAGATCACTACACAGCTGGTGAAATTCAGTAATTAATTGATGTTGAAATTCAGTGAAATTCAGTAATTAATTGATTGATGAACACTAGTATTTAAATAAATAAAACCGGCCAAGTGCGAGTCGGCCTTAAAAAAATATCTTGATCGATTTATTTTTTTCTTTAACCGACTATTATTAGTCTGTGGACAATATGAAAAAATCGTTATGCACAGCACTTAGCCGAGTGGGCGGTACCCATCAATGAAAAATGTAATTACCTTCAGAACATTTCGATCGGTAAAAAATAGAGAACTTCATAGGCGTGAACTGTCAAAACGGGCCTATTATTTTGCGACGACTTTAGTATTCGGATTTTTTTTTAATCACGAAGGGCATTTCGCACAGGTATTTACTATTTATAAACATTATGGTTAGGTTTTCGGAATTAAATTTTTCTTGTAGATGTTCCTCCAGAAGGCTATGCGCTCGGCATTCGGCAGAGAATCCATAGATAAACTTTTATCTATTGTGAGGTATCTTAGGCTGGTGTTGTTACTGGCAGTCCAATTTATTTTTAACACTGGCGATTTCAACGACGTTGGGTTTCTGAAAAGGTTTATTTTGTAAAGATACCGACGGTAAGTACCGACTTATAGGTATATTTTTATGACAGGGTTTAAGTCGCATATATCTACGACTGAAAAGTTACAAATGCCCTGATATTTACAGATATAATATTATGCACAGTCCACTTTCCAAAAATGTAGAGCACAATACTCACTAATTTGATGTTTACGGCGAAAAGGTTCTATCTGATTAAGAATGCAATGTATTTCGAATTCTCATAGTCACTTGTGGCCTGTCACGATGCTATCGCGAATATAAAATCAATCGCCAGGCTTAATGCTTCTTGTAAATCGCTTGCAATAATTGAAGTTAATTTAATCTCTACTCTAATCTCAATACCAAGGTATAAAAACGTTAACTTACCCAGATTTAGCGAAGTTTGTCCACATGCTAGTCATTCTTTCCACGACTTTTTTATCATTTCCAACCAAAGGCATAGGCCAAAATATAACAGGCTGGAATAAGTAAAACAGCTCGTCGCCGTGGGCCGCCCCCTTCAGGCCTTTCATGCCCATCAGAATCTTGGCTAAGTTCCTCAAGGAATCATACTTGAAGTAATAGTTGAAGATAGGACTGTGTTTGTGGTATAAGAAGTATTCAGTTATCGCCACTGAAGGATAATGGAACATCACATCAGATATAAAATCAACCAAACTGTCTACTGAATCTTCGTTTATGGTCCGATTGCCAAAGTAGAATGATTTGACTTCATTTGCAACTTTTCTTTTTTCTCTGCTGTCGGAAAAGTAAAGATTGTCAGGCAGCATGTCGCTAAAATTATCGTTTAACATTTGATACAGTTTCTTATTGTAGTGCTTTACGTAAAGTATTCCCTCCTTGTCGTTGTAGCCAATGATCATGGGTACTTTATTGTATGTCCCCGACTCCAGTATTTCTTGCGGGCTCATGGTAAGAAACGGTTTACCGCTTACCATTTGTTTTTCGACACATGGCCTGAATACGTATTTGGACCACAAATTAACCGACGTGTTTGTTGCACTGGCCATTAAAATTTCGTTTTTTGTTGCATTCTGAAAAATCCTTAATAGTGCAAAAGGATTTTTTGTGTTGTAACCCATCTTAGATGCAACTAATGATGCTCTTTCGATCGGGTCACTGGAAAACGCGAACGGTGAAAGAGAGGAAGCGCTTTCCATGATGGCACGTTTGAATAGTCCTTTAGCGGCGGGCGACATTATGAGATAACTGACAGACGCAGATCCTGCACTTTCGCCGAATATGGTTACCAAATCAGGGTTACCGCCAAAAGCTCTGATATTCTCCTTGACCCACCGAAGAGCTGCTACTTGATCCTTCAAGCCCACATTTCCTGGTGCGCCTTTTATTCTGAGGCAAAGAAAACCAAAGGCGCCTAAGCGGTAGTTAACTGTGACGACAATTACACCTTTTTGGACAAGAAATTGTGGGTTGTAGATATAATTGGTGTTGCTGCCGATTTTGTAGCCGCCTCCATGAATGAATACCATGACAGAGTACAGCCGCTTGAAGCTCACTTGGCCGGGGGTGTACACATTCAGTGTGAGACAGTCTTCCACCCCTGTGGGCAATGCTAGCCGCTCGTGGTACTGCGCACAAGCGATGCTGGTATCTGATGCGTTGAAGACCCCCAGCCAGCGCGGGGGCGGTCCCGCTTCCTGTTTACATGGAAGTTTACTAGTTAAGCTACTGGTTTTATTTCTTAATTTTTTTTTTTTTATATATATGAATAGGAAGGCAAACGAGCAAGTGCATGGGTCACCTGATGGTAAGCGATCACCACTGCCCATAGACACCCGCAACCCCGGAGGGATTGCAGATGCGTTGCCAACCTAGATGACTAAGATGAAATGCCTCTTGTGCCCGTAATTTCCCCGGCTGTCTTAAATTAATAATTAATAATTTAATTAATAATTTTATTTGAACGGTGAAAGGTAAATACAGCGCTTTCCTCATGTACCAACTTTATACACAACTCTAAGCATTATAAAAATACTCACTAGAGACAGTAAAATTAGGTTAGGTTCGTTAGGTACCTTCGAATGCCCGAAGAGCAAACTGAATAGAAACGTAACTCCGCGAAAGCGGGGTTCCGTCGACCTTTAGGTATGGTAGAGTGTAAATTCGTCATTTTATAACAGCGGCAAAACTAGTTGTGCTTAGATAGTAGAGCTGGTCCATGAGTACTTGAGTTTTATTTAGAAATAACAAGTCGTAGACTTCAATCAATTTTACCTACTACTATCTGTTGCTGTAAATTACCTACTAAGTAGGTATATAATCTTTGAAATAAACCGATCTACTTTTATTTTGATACATACTACGTATTCAAATTAGATCTAGCTAACTAAATATTGGGTAACTTTTTGGACTTCGTAAAGACATTTGTACTTACCTGAAATCTTTCATCTACCGTGCCGTAAGGTATTCCCAAATATTGCCTCAAATAACCTCGGTTGGTTTCTAGGCCCATCAACTTGCCTTGAGGAATTTGAAGCACGGGAGTGTTGAGGGAAGCACATTGTGATTGAAGAACCAGCACTTTCAAAATACACCAAGTTAAAAGTTTAGACATGGCGGGGTCACCTTTTGCCGTGTTTAATCATCCAGCAATACCAATATTTCATCACGCAAGGTTGTTTTTATACTTGCCTGTTCGTGACAATAATTGTTTCTATTGGAGTCTACGCAGGTAGGTACAGACGCGGAGAAAAGATTGTTAATGTGGCCAAAGTTAGTTTCGTTTTGTTACTACCTAACAAACCTTATAGGCCTTGGTTGCTTTACTCAAGAAAATGATAAATATTTCTGAATGCAAAAAATAAATAGGCAAACAAAGCCTTAGAACCCAATCTAATTTAACCTACCACACGGAAACCAATCTCATGGAAAGCGATACACTGGGAAAATAAACGTCAAGTAGGTATTTAATCGTTGGACACTTCATTGTTTGCGATGATACACGATCTTTGTGTAAACCTACTCAAGACATACGAGTTATTTATACCTAAGTTAATATTTGCTCAAGACATGCTCTACCATCTGTCTTGCTTCGAAAGTAAAATTTTCGCTGCTCTGTGATCTATACATATAATAAAATCGTTGAGACCAAAAAATCTGTACATTGAAGATTTAAAAAAAAAAACCGACCAGGGTGACTTAAAATCGGTAACTGAACATATTAAAACCATTTTTAAAATTTTTGTTTGTTTGTTTGTTTGTTTGTTTGTTTGACTGAGCATCACGTAAAAACTACTGAACGGATATTAATGAAATGTTCACAAATCGATTTCAATAAATTCAGAATAGGATATAGGCTACAGAAAATTTGGAAAAATTTGGAAAAAGGGGGTGAAAAGGGGGGTTAAAGTTTGTATGAAAAAAGAAAATTAGATTGTTCTAGAATCATGAAACTCAGAATAAATACTAAGTAATAAAAATAAAGAAATACCTGTTTTAGCATTTTTTAAAAATCTAATCCAGAGATGCAAAAAAGAGGGTTTTGTGTTTAAAATTAATTAACTTCATACACCTATACAATAAAAACCAATGAAGTGTAACCTTTTAAAGTTGCTACATAATACTTCCAATTTAATACAGGTAAATATAATTTCTCAGTTTTCTTGAAATTTGATTTTTGAGGTGATTACGCACAAAATAGCGGAACTCAAGAAAATCAGCTTTCCTCGGTATAAGTAGTTGGTAATAGTTACAAACAAAATAATACTACGAAGAAAATAGATAGATACAAATGTACATAAGACATATTATAGCCGGAAAAGCGTGTCAATTGTGAAAAAACATTAATATAATAATTACATGCTGTACAGGCATTTTTTCAACGAAGAGATTTTTGTCAAACCTAAATCAACCTAAATTGGCGTCCTAAATTGTGTTCTTTACCTAACACCTAAAGTTCAATATACAATACCGTTACTTTTGTTTTTATTTATTGCGCCATTATTCACAACGCGTTCGGTTTTTGAACGCACTCTTATTTGAAAACCTGATATTAATAATATGATATATAATATGAGGGCGGCGGGAAACGCTTGGCTGACAACACATGCTCTTAGTACCTTTGCCTATAAAAAGCAAAATCAAAGGGCGCGTTTACGCCTGCGCTACGAACATGTCAGAATTTTATTGTGAAAAGTTGGTGCTTTTAGTATGAATCTGACAGCGAGCGAACCTAAACTGAATCGCATTAAGACATCATGGCAACTATGGCAAGGCCCCTGTAGGTAATTAATTTGTAGAATGATAATAAGTGTTATTAAATTAATCAGGGTACAAATTAATATCGTTAAAGTGAGCGCAGTATTCGCCAATAAGCGTCATAGTTTGGGGAAATTAATTGTAATGTAATAAAAACTGTACTTAGCTTTTTTTGAATAAATAAACTATAAACAAAACTATAAATAAAACTATTTGTAAAATAAGGTATAAATAAATGTGATGAGTCATTAATCAGTTTACACTTGATTTTTTTTCAAGATTCCGTGTCGCAAATTATTATTTTCATGACGTAATTCTAAAAGTAATAGTTTCGTACATACTTTCAGTGGTTCATGTGACGAAGTTAAAAGTCATAATAATAATAATTTTGATATCGAGAAAAGCCGTAAGTATCACAAAAACACACGCGGACGAAGTCGCGGGCAACAGCTAGTCTACCATAAAGGTGTACAAAAATTAAACTTAAAAACTAAAACACGAAAGCCAAGAGAATTCTCCATAGAGTCTTACCTTATAGTAACAAAATGGAACACTTTTTGTCTAATATAAAATCAATACTTAGTGCTCGTGATAGGTAGGTACTGAGCAGAACTGCCCATCAAGTTGAAAAATTCGAGAAGAAGGGTGAGTGGATTTTTTTACTGAAAAATGCTCTATCCACATTTTACACAGACGTTGCTGTCTTGCACGTGTGGTAAGTATGGAGTAGCAGAAGTGGTAGCTGGTCTGCTTTGTGAACTTGGAGGATTCAAGAGAATTTAAAAAAACAATGACGGTTTTCTTACAAATATTCAATTCATTATTACATACAAAGTTGGGACTCAATACGTGTTGGAATCACATAGGTCGCAGTTGCATTCCTTCAGAGCTTTTCCGACTTCGAAGCACAGGGATTGTCGAGATGCCGCTAAAGAGTCCAGCTGTTGCGGAGACCACTCGTATCCACACTGAAAACGTTGATTGGTTGACGGACTGCTATAGCGAAATATACATTTAGATAAATCTTCCATGCTGGTCTGGGAGCAAAGAAAAAACATTGAATGTACCAGTTGCTTCTCTTTCTGCGAAAATGGTAAAAACTAATCGAGGGAAAGGCGAAATCTTAGGAATCATGTTGTAGGCGATGCGGCTAATAACCGGCCATTAATATTTTGATTCCCATTTCCATCTATACGCCCACAATCACGCTAATCGGGGCCTTTAGCTCTTCTTACCTTAGGTTCAGTCTACCCCGTAAGGGATAAAGACGTGATTTACGTATACTTGTCACGAGTGTCACGAGCACGACACACGTCACACTTCGTCATACCCTCTCTCTCTTTCTCCGCTATGTCTTTCGTCATGACCGGCAAGACTAACAGGGAAGAGTAGCGTAAGAGAATAGTGTAGCTGCTATATATCGCCACAGACTAGCTACATAGTGCTTGATCGTTTGTAAGTGTATATTATATTGTATAGTGTATTATTGCACATCGTGGCAGTGCGAGGAGCTTAGTCTGGCGCGAAGGCAGTGGCGTAGCTACCTAGGGACTAGGCGGGGCAGTGCCCCAGGGCCCTCAAGCTTAGAGGGCCCTCGAATCCTTACCAGAAAATCTCGATCAAACTATTATTATTAAAACGTAACCAGTTTAGATAGTAGTGGGGCCCCATTTTTTTATTTGCACCAGGGCCCTTGGTTACCTAGCTACGCCACTGCGCGATGGTTAGTAAGGGGCTTAATATAGGTACTTAGTTAATGTCCCGGACAACACTAATGTGCGGCCACTACTCAACAATAATGCATAGGCATAGCTCACCGCAGCTGCCATATCGCGGCAGTGTTCGCGGCGCGCGCGCGGCCGCACGAGCCGCGCGAGTAGAGCCCACGCGCGCGCGCACTGTCTGTCCCACCTGTGCTGCCAGTGCAAAATAATGTAAAAGCGAATAAAACTGTTCCTAAATACATCTATGTAAATTAAATGTGGTTTAGGCCATTAACAATAGCATTAATTAAGCCATAAACCATTTTTAGGGTTCCGTAGCCAATAAAATACGTATTCTTAGTCTCGCCATATTAAGTGCATTAAAAAAAATAATTTTGCAATTATACGTTTAGGAATACGACCTATAAAGATCAACTTGAGTTAATAGCTCCTGTGGGCCTAGTTGTTACTCTAATCATTGTAGACAAGGCCACCAGAACACTTAAATAGAAGGATTGATCTCCAGGATTGGACCTATCCTAACAGTGTGCATGCAACAGACAAAATACGCTTAAAACATTTCAGATGGCAAATTCTTGTCGTAGATAAAGATAAACATAGCTTTAAAAAAACGTGTTTAGAGAAGTTGGCTTTTTTAAACACGCAATACTTGCCTAAGCGCCTGCACTGCGCACGCGACCGCACAGGCCAACATCCCCACTTCAGCCTCCGCTGCACCATCGCCTGCCTCGCCGCCCGAAGATGCTTGTTCCTGTCTCTGGAGTTACCATTACCAAAATTCCTTGTTTAAACATTTTAGCAAGAAATAACGCCGCTTAAACAGTTTTGAGAGTCATCCCAAAGTTATCAAAACTTTATTAAGGTAAGTCAACACTTCAGGTGTAAAAATATACTATGAATAGAATATTGAAACAAAATACAGAGTTAAACTTGCATCGCATGCCCTTTTTTGTATAAATAATTAAACATAGTGGCAAGAGCAGAATCGATATCTTACGAATCAGCAAAGAGAACATGCAACACATGTGGTTGGGTTAGTTTGATGGAACACACATACAAAGATTTATAATTTACCTAAATGTTGATTCACAATTTAGTTCTTGCCTTTCGTTTACTTTGAACATCGATCACTGTATAGAAATATTTGTCAACTACGATTCAACAATTCTGAAAAACAAACGGCTATTTAGGTAGACTAACCGAACCACCTGGTGATTATACTCCGGAACCATTTCAAGAGACATAATAAATACGCCACAGGCACTTCTCACATTTGCAATCAGGGATGAAGTATTCGTACCATGATCCAGTCGTCAGCGAGGGCCATCCATGCGCGCGCGCTGGGCAGCCGGCGCAGCAGGTCCACCAGCACGGAGCGCGTGCGCTGCACGTCGCGGCACGGCAGAGAGGTCAGGATGCTGCCGGCAAATCTCACATGCCTCTATCATACAGCCAGTAGGCTTATTACCTAACTCGCTCGCAATCGCCATCGTGTTCATTTTGACAGTTCTTGTATGAATGTGACAGCTAGCTGATTCCGATGCCAATTGTCAGCCCATACATGAACTGTCACAATGAACACGATGCCGATTGCGAGCGGGTTAGGTAATAAGCTTACTGGTTAGTCATGCGAGTCACATAAAATTACAGCTCTTAATATTCACAAAACGATTCTATCCCCGTAAGCCCTCGCATACCTACTTCCTTAATTACAAACTAATCTATACATATCTATACATATAATAAAATCGTTGAGACCAAAAAATCTGTACATTGAAGATTTAAAAAAAAAAACCGACCAGGGTGACTTAAAATCGGTAACTGAACATAATAAAACCATTTTTAAAATTTTTGTTTGTTTGTTTGTTTGTTTGACTGAGCATCACGTAAAAACTACTGAACGGATATTGTTGAAATGTTCACAAATCTATTTCAATAAATTCAGAATAGGATATAGGCTACAGAAATTTTGGAATTTTTTGGAAAAAGGGGGTGAAAAGGGGGTTTAAAGTTTGTATGAAAAAATAAAATTAGATTGTTCTAGAATCATGAAACTCAGAATAAATACTAAGTAATAAAAATAAAGAAATACCTGTTTTAGCATTTTTTTTAAATCTCACCCAGAGCGCAAAAAAGAGGGTTTTGTGTTTAAAATTAATTAACTTCATACACCTATATAATAAAAACCAATGAAGTGTAACCTTTTAAAATTGCTAAATAATACTTCCAAGTTAATACAGGTAAATATAATTTCTCAGTTTTCTTGAAATTTAATTTTTGAGGTGATTACGCACAAAATAGCGGAACTCAAGAAAATCAGCTTTCCTCGGTATAAGTAGTTGGTAATAATTACAAACAAAATAATACTACGGAGAAAATAAATAGATACGAATGTACATAAGACATAAAGCTGGAAAACTGTGTCAATTGTGAAAACACATTAATAAAATAATTACATGCTGTACAGGTATTTTTCAACGAAGATATTTTCGTCAAACCTAAATCAACCTAAATTGGCGTCCTAAATTGTGTTCTTTACCTAACACCTAAAGTTCAATATGCAATACCGTTACTTTGTTTTTATTTATGTGCTATTATTCACAACGCGTTCGGTTTTTGAACGCACTCTTATTTGAAAACCTAATATATTATGAGGGCGGCGTGAAACGCTTGGCTGTATGCTCTTAATATCTTTGCCTAAAAAAAACAAAATCAAAAGGCGCGTTTACGTCTGCGCTACGAACATGTCAGAATTTTATTGTGAAAAAAGTTTGTGCTTTTAGTATGAATCTGACAGCGAGCGAACCTTAACTGAATCGCATTACGACGTCATGGTATAAGGCCTCTGTAGGTAATTAATTTGTAGATAAAGATAATAAGTGTTAATAATCTGTAGCTACCAACTTAAACCAAGAAAATAAATAAAAAAACTTCTGCTGGAAAAAATTGAGTCGCAATATATTAATTAAAACGGATTAGTAAATAAATTGTTAGTCGTAAGGTAAAAACAGGTAAACATTTATGTACCTATTATTTGATTAGAATATATTTATTTTTTTAAATTAATCAGGGTACAAATATCGTTAAAGTGAGCGCAGTATTCGCCAATAAGCCTCATAGTTCGGCGAAATTAATAGTGATGTAGGTAACTAAAACTGTAGTTAGCTTTTTTTGAATAAAGAAACTATAAACAAAACTATAAATTAAACTATTTTGTAAAATAAGGTATAAATAAATGTGATGAGTCATTAACCAGTTCACACCTGTTTTTTTTTTCAAGATTCCGTGTCACAAATCGCACCCTTCGTGGAAGAAAGACGTAAGTCCTATTGACTTACAATGGGACTTACGTCTTTCTTCCACGAAGGGTGCGAAATTATTATTTTCATGACGTAATTCTAAAAGTATAGTTTCGTACACACTCAGTGGTTCACGTGACGAAGTTAATACGTTAATAGTCATAATAATAATAATTTTGATATCGAGAAAAGCCGTAAGTATCACAAAAACACACGCGGACGAAGTCGCGGGCAACAGCTAGTGGTAAGAATAAGTGCCGAATGTAGGTACAGTCGACGTCAAAGATATCTTTAGCCTTGTCGTTGTACCGTCATGTTTGAACTTTCATATGAAGTTGTCAAAGTGCTTGGAGCGACAAGGCGCTAAAGTGTAAAGATATCTTTACACTTTTTCTTATACCTACTACGACGCTGGTTCGAGGACTAGGTTTGTTTCGTTAGAGAATCACATAGCAGATTGTCGTTCATTACTTACATACTGCTATCAGCGCCAAAATGGTGAACAACATCCCAGCCTACCTTTGTTCATTCATTTAACAGTGATGATGATTGTATTCTTTTAAGATAATAAGAATTTTCAATCAAATTGTTATAAAATTTATCTTTCCACACCTGTATGCATTTGCATAGTTCCCGGATTTCTCAAAAGACGCCAAAGCAGCAACGCGATCTCCCAGCCTGTGGAAGCACTCCGCTTGTAAACTTCTCAAATAGCTTATCTGCAACACCAATTATTTTATAACATACATCCCCAGTATTAGAAGTATTAAAAAATATTTATTTTATGCTTTCAGCCTTCTATTCTTGAAACTTTCCCTATTTCCAAATTAGGAACCGCATTCGGTCCGAACCACCAAAATTGTGAATATGTACAGTTACCTGCAGAGAAAGGGGACCCCCGCAGTATGGCTACCGCTACCGCTATTACGGGAGATAAGGAGGGGGTCATCTTTCTCTATAGCTGACTGTACAAAATAAAAATTATAATATTTTTGTATGATTTTCGTAGCGCTTACTTCTCCGAACGACTCAAGGGCCACTTGCAAATGACACAAGGCGTTATCGGTGTCACCTCGCAAATGGCAGCTGAGAGCCACGAGGTGCTTGTGTGCCGCCGAATCACCTCCCTCGGACAGAGCCCGCCCTAGGCATACTTCGGCTAGCTGTCAAAATACCAAATTAATCTAAATTCCCTCACAATCACCACCCATCACCTCCACTGGAATGTGGAAGGATCATACTTTGATATCTCACAACATTTTCCTTATGATTATAATATTTCATTTCATATGAACTTGGTGGGGCTTGTTTGTTTACGAAAGCATTAAAATGGATTGGAATGGGCTATAGGTATAGTAGAATCACTTTAAGCGTAACATACAGCAACTAGTATTGTAATGATTGAGAAGTGCATTTGATCCCAACTTTAATGATTCGTTGAGTGAATATTAAGGCAATATGTAGGTACTGTTGGATTGGAAATCTGTCTTGAAGGTGGGACGTGGTAAGTTGTAGAAGCTCTTAGCACAGTCATATCCCTTGAGTCATATTTGCGAGCCCCTTTTGCGAATATGACTTCGTAATTAATTATAAGTTAATAATTATTCAATTAACGTAATCCATGTATTGAAACTATTACTTAAGTAACTTAATAAAAAAAGGTCATCTAAACTAGTGTAAACGTAACGCCGAAACTCGCAAAATTTTTGGCGGTTACCTAGACTTTGATACTTACCATAAAGCTATTTATTTATAAGGAACGCTAAAAACGAAATAAATTCCAACCTGTCTTGAATACTAACGGACATAGCACGTAGTCTAAGTAGCAAATCAGCGCCATCTAAGTATCGACTCATGCCAGGTAGGAGAGGAGTGTGGTCCCACCAATCGCCTAGCTCTCGCTCCCAGGAACGTGTGGGGGCCATATCACTGGCCAATCCTTCGGCAAGAGTCCTAAGAACAATAAATAACTTAAAGCTAAGAACCAATACTGAAACAGTTATTAGCACGACATTAAAACCTTATTGAATTTTGTTACCAATACCTGCTGCTACGCTCTGTGTACTATTATGATTATAAAAGAAATCGTCACTAATATTTGTAGGTATACTTTCTAAAATATTCCATGATTTGATCTGACATGTGAAACTCCTCCCTCTCGATGTAGAACGCTGAAGCTATCACCCAGCCTGTTGTCCAAAGCGGATAGAAAGATAGCAACGCTGTGAAAAACAGCTCCGCTGCGTCTATATCTTCTTCGTACAATTTACTGCCTTTCGCAAGCAACCTGGAAGTTAATTGAATATAATGTAGTCGCTCCATTTTTGATATATTTATAGTCTGATGCTTAAGAAATACTCCTGCTATATCTAAGTATCTTATGACCTGTCTTAGGTACAGAAAAAGCAAACAATATCACATCAACCAGGCTCCATTTTAACAAGTTAGAACGTATTTTGTCTACCTTCGAACTGAATTTCTCCTTCCATAGTTTCATGCTAAAAAATGCAAGGATTTTATCTCAACAAAACCATTCTCACGTCAGTGGGTGCCTCGGGTCCAGCATGATAGCCCTGTCGATGCACACATCCGCCATGTCACTGTCGATGTCCCTCATGCACGTTGACAGCTCGCGCCACCTGTTCGCGTCGTTACAGTTTTCTGCCACGAACTAAACAGAGAACACGGGTTAGGCTGGTACCTGGTCTACGATCACGTTCTTTAACTTGGGTTCCATTATGCAGAAAAAATGTCATACAAGAGGACAACATTCAACCTTGAGTAAGCTCAAAATTAATTAACGAAACAAAAAAAAATGTCCTTAGAATTTTATCAGATAGTAATTACAACACCGCTAATGGTTTCCCTACACAGTTAGGTACTACCTGTAAATGCAATTCCATCGCATGATGTGGGTCCTGCAGTTGGCGCGCCTGCCTGGCAGCCCGCAAGGTGGGATTCTGTTCAACGTTTTCGGCGCCGATCAGGACCAGGCCCGTCTCTTTCAATAAGCACGCATGAGCCATCATAATCATTTCCTGAAAACGAATTGTTCAGTCGATCCGTGAACTCGAGACCCGAAAAAGAGCCCGAAATGTTATGTAAAGTCATTCAATGTTACGTGATAACCTTTAGATTTAGTTTCGTTTTAATGGTCATGGTAATATTAGCCCATGTTTTAATAATTAACATAATAGTTAAACTCTGGATCATCAGCCTCTGATAAAAAAGAACCACATCGGTACTGACTGCACGATTGCCTTACGGGTTAGGTTATTTAGTCAATACTTATGGTGGGTTCGGTTGAATGGGCATCGAAGGGTGCGTAAAAGGTAAAGATTACTTCAAACGTGTCGTCTGACTGCAGATATTCCTGAATGACGAAGTTATTGTTAACGTAGATGGCAGCATCGAGCCAGCAAGAAGTGGTTAGTTCCACACGTGTGCGTGTCTCGCTCAGCTGTCGGTTGAAGGCGCAGAACTCTGTTATGCCTGGAATGCACAACTGATTCTATACTAGAATACGTTCCATGGGAACAGTCGAACAGTAGAGGTTGATTGAAAGTAGACGCAGTATACAAAAGTTGCTTGGAATTCTATAACGACTTCTACAAAGCGAATCGGTAATCTGGTAAAGAACGCGATGGATGGTGCGTACGGGCAGCGTATGGATAGCACAGTTCAGCTAGACATAGAATACTTTTTACCACGGAAAATGGAATAGTTCCCGCGGGATAGTGATAAGTGAATTCTGCGCAGACAGAGGCGCGGGCAACAGCTAGTAGGTATCTACAAAGTGTGATCTTACCATAGTACGGCACTTTGCGCAAAGAATTCGCTGCGCCGTGCACGGTGGCATGCCAGTCCTTCGCTGGTTGACCTCTTCCAGTACACCTCGGCTTGACAACCCAGTCTTCCATATCGACAAGCATTTGTTTAATCTCTGTTCTGGAATTTGTGGAAATTGGAAGCTGTGTAGAACATAGTCCGACATGACAATTGATAATAGGCAAGATAAGGGATCTTCAGTGACTTATAACCTTCACAATCCAGTGCCCCATTTATGGGACACGACGAACTATCTTTACAAGTTCGTGCCCCGCATATGGATCGCTATAGCATCGATGTGTGATGGTAGTAATTTGCTTGGATGTACGAGGAAATCGAAACATTTTGTATAGGGATTGTGAACGTGTTAAGTAATGTAGATACCTAAAGTGACTTACTGATCAATTAGAGGAGGTATGCTGGGCTTTATCAGTGGCCTAAATAGCTGAACCTGGACGACGACAAACGCGCAGTTACCATCGGAGCCCGAAGGCCGCAGCAAGCTAGCAACTTCTGTGCTCTCACTAGTTGGTGTGCTTCCTGTCCCCCTATAAACAGGCTTTAAAATAACTGTTATAAACATAAGTTTAAACTAAAGAGATTCACAATGATCTTGGTCATAAAAGTTATGTGAATCAAAACCTTTTGAATTCTCAAGACGGCGACAGAGTTCTATTACATAAATTTGTTACGTGTTGCCACACTTGCTACAGAAACCTAGTAATATTATTTTAAAATTCTTAAGCGCTTATTTGACTAATTTGACTACATACATTTGAAGCTCTTAATATTCATTGTTTATGCTGTTTAGACATCATATATAAAAAACTAACTTTGGCTTAGGAGTAGATCCCACACCAAAGGGAAGATCGGGTTCTTTTTCGTTAGGGGAGAGCAACAAATCGCAGCCGCATTTCTCCATCATCACTTCGGCATTCACCCACTGCAGAGGCACAGCCAATTGCACGGTCGTCTCTAAACCAATAACAGGAATGGTCGCAAAAATTAAATGTCAATTTTCTGAGCTGAATTTATAATTTATACACTTTTTTTGTGAATTGTATCTGTTTCTTTATATTTGTACAATAAAGCATTTACTTACTTACTTACTTACTTACTTAAATTTTTCACAATTATACCAAAAAACACAACATTTTATAAATATTCAAATAAACGAGTAATCATATACGATACGATTCTGCAAAACTGTTAAGATTTTCGAGCAATTTGCTAGATCAGTCCTCTAAAAAGCATCTGAAATAAAACGCTCTCCAAAAAACCGCACCATCTTATTTGCAAAGACGAGGGTTCTGTGCCGGCATTGGACTCTTTTTTTATGCTATTGGAGGAAATAAGATCTTGACCAGATTCTAGACAAGACACCTAACTAAAATGCCTTAAAAAAGGAAATAATTGGTTTTGTCATCTTGCGTTGATGCTTAAAAGGATCTTGGCTGCGGTTAGTGGATTATCTGATAATGATTGTATAGTTTACGTTACCTCCAGGATACAGGAGTCGGAACAAGTCCATGAAGCCCATAAAGCTGTAGCCACCTGTCTTTCCGTAGATATGGAACTCAATTGGCCATTGGAACTGACGCAGATGCTTCCATAGCTGGCGGTCCCCGTCCATCAGGATAAGGTGACGGTGGAATGAGCCCCAAACGACGCTGTCTGGAAAGATCGGACACAACTTCAACCTAAATGTGTGGATTACAGAAAATAGTCAACCAACAAATGTTACGCCATCGTTTAAACACAACTACTGAACGAGAAAGTGGTGAATCAAATAATTTATTTGGTTTATTAAACACGTTCATGGAAACAGAGCCAGGTACAAAAAACTGCTCTATCTATCGTTACAACGCCTAGTATATTTACATAATTGTATACCTAGTATCTGTGAGCGTGTTAATTGGAGTATCTACCTCAATACTACAGCTTCACTTACAGTGTGTCTTAAAAGCTGACAAAGCTGTCATATAGTAATCCAGATCAATGTTGTCATCATTTTGCACGTTGTTTATATCGTAGGCGAGTTTCTTATCTCCCTTTGAGAATGTTTCATCAGCTATTATAAGGGTTTCCCAATTAGGGTAGAAGCGAGTACTGTTGAATTTTCTTGGGTACCGGTAGCCTTGATTGAAGGTAAGAATACTTGGATTCTACAATGAAATAGAATTGTTCGTATAATTTGCAAGGTCCGTCTTAGGTGGGCTTGCGTTGTGCAGTATAGAGTTAATTCATAACTCCAATTTAACCGTTAATCTTATGTAGTGTCGAAATCTATGAAACTGCCAACGCTAACCCAGGTTTAACGAGTTAATTCTACGATTCTTCTTTACGACCCTTCTTTCTCTTCTTCTAGGCCTTGACTGGATAGGATATCTGTACCCTAGCATGCTGGGCCGCGCAATCCTGCCTTAGTCATTAAAAAAGTTACTGTAACACCATATTCAAAATATACTTATATAATTGGTTGTCCGTAGGTACTAAACTAATACTAACATTTTCATTGCTCAACGGCGATTTAGTAGCAGCTGTGTAAGTATACTCTTCATCATACGGTATAATAACATTGTAGGCTGCGACTAGAGCAATTTTCATGAAATTAGCCTTTTTAAATATGTTGTGATGATCCTCGTTCAAAGGGTTCCGTGTGACTTCGAGTTCGATGGTGATAAGAGGGAGATTTTCCCAGCTGTGACATTGCAGAGTCATTGGATCTATCAATGGCTGCATGCGCTTCCTCACAAGTTTTTTATCCACATCTAAATGAAACGATATGATAATTTATTATTTTGTTCAGACTTTTATGTTTATTTTCCTACACGTAACAATACAAAGCAAAAATAGTTAAGTCACGCTGTTCCCGCATACCTACTGCTCACTTACGCGTCACTTTCCCTACATTTATCATTAATTCTTTTTGTGTTATACAGATATAGCCAACATACCTTTGAACAGTGGTAAGATATCAATGTTGCAGCAGCTTATGTCTGTTGTGGAACTGATGGAAGACGACTGTTCTTCAGATTTGAGAGAGTTGGATCGATCCGTGCTTATTTTTGAAGCCTCCATAGGGATATAGCTACCACTATCGCTCGAATCAAACATTCTTATTGGCTGCACTCGAACTGTTTTATAGGAAATATAGCATTTTAAAGATGGCTGGTAAAGTTTGGCACAGTTGACCAACTGATGTGTTCGAAGATTTGCTCATAAATATCAAATGATTGAAATATTTCCACTGCATCTTTTAATTAAATCATCCTGATTTTTTTCTCTGCAATGTGAAGATATTGAAGAATCACTAACCATTTTATTTCTGCCAAACGTTCTTTCTTACCTTGGAAAATATGGCTAAAGGAAACGGACTTGCCTATTCTAGTAGGTTTTTGCCAGGAAATTTCAGAAATGGCATCCTAGGTATAAATCGATACGTTACTGACATTTTTTAGAAACAAATTCCGTAGCAGTACTTGAGTACTTTAATCGTCTGTAAATTGGACACTGTCTTACCAACCAACGGGTTGTCAGCAAATAGGCACATTTTCTCGTAGTCCGACGGGTCATAGCTCAATGTGCCACACGCGATGGTTTGCTCCTCGATATTGGCTCTTGCTCTTATAGGCATTATGGTGGTGCTGATCAACAGCTGGTCGAAGAATGTAACCTTAATTGCATGACGCCTAAAGTCCTCATTTGTTATTCTAAGGCTTTGTATCTTAACGGTAAGAACATCGAGGGGAGGGAGGTATATTTCCTCCTTAGCGGTCACTGTCTGCGAACTAGACTTTGCTGATCGCAGGGAGCCTTGTGAACGAACCTGTAAAACGAATCATTTGACTACCTAGGTACTTCAAGTTTTAAGGGGTAGCAATTCATGTCAAATATATGAAACCCTAAATATTTAACAGCTTTGGTGTGTGCCACGTAGGTACATAATATATACAATGGAGATGACATGAGTCCCTCAGTAACATAGTATTGTAGGTAGTGCTTACCCGTTTATTCATATTTTACGTATTTTTTTAGTTATATATTTTACGTATTTAGGGTGATTTAGTTATTGTCACAGTTGACAAATGTAACTATGACATCAGACAAAGACTTTCGTCAGTTTTTTTAATAAACATAAGAAAATAATAGTAATAAAAAGGCCTGTAACAAGTCTACTTTTCGACCTTATTAAATAAAGTTTCAAATCAATGCAATCGTTTGTTTTCATTTCAATTAGGTAACTTTTAATTTTTATTTATTTAGTTAACTTTATGTTGTAGAGCGCTGTAATAAAAAATACATAATTATAGTAGATGATTATTTATGCAGATACCTACAGTAGGTACAGAGTAATTGATCCGTCTCGAGGAAAGAGATCCTCTTGCGGGAGTGGCGCTGGATCGGCCATGGGTTGCGGAGACAGGGACCTTACCATGACGTTTTAATGCGATTCAATGCCGACTCAGTTCAGGTTTTAGCTGTCATTTTTAGCATGGATCTGACAGCGTGCGAACCTAAACTGAATCGGAATTAAATCGCTTTAGGATCATTATCATCATCATCATTATTGTAATCCCGTTTGATGGGAAATAAAAAAAATATGGTATACGTCAAACAATTTTTATTATTAAATACATTATCAATGATTAAAAATACTTAAATTGCTTAAATAAAATATAGGAGAGATGCCAAATAATAAGTGCTGATTTCGCACCCTTCGTGGAAGAAAGACGTAAGTCCCATGTTAAGTCAATAGGACTTACGTCTTTCTTCCACGAAGGGTGCGATTTGTAAAGTGGAGTCAAATTTAGCTAGTTCTGCTTATTGTCAATTTTCATCAGGAAATCCGGGGATGTTTCTAATGGCCGGCCACACCTGGATTAATGACTCGAACTCGAACCCGCACGCTAAACAACAAGGTCATTAGGAGCAGATGTGGCATGCGTAACCATTACAAATAAACATTACAGGGTGGTCTCTACCTCGACCATTTACGTATTATCAAAATTTAACTTGGTGTGCTTGGTTTTAATTATTAAATATTACTCAGGTTTATGCGGTTCATTTTTAGCTATTCATTAAACATGATGACACTAGAACGCAACAAAATCCACGAGCTAGATACTTTACAATCCAATTTCCAATTTTTTTCAATCGCTCTACATTTTATAAATACTTAATTATAGCTGCTACTTCAAACAAAACACACACAAAGTTCCATAATACTACACTTTGGGTTCCACAGTGCTTATAAGTAGGTAAGTAATCAAATATTGGATCATTATGCAACTAAATACATTATCTTGTCTGCAATTAAATGTACGTAATCATCAGAGACTTTTTACTTTTTTACTTTTTTTATCATTTTAGAAGAAAATCCGAACACCTACTACAGACAAAAAAATAGAGAATTACGCGCAATGAAACACACTATGTACACAATACCACATATTTTATTTATCAATTAAGTATTAAGTCTAACCTATTAATAATTTAAGTTAGTTTACTTTGCACTTCGGCAATTATTCCCCCTTAAAAATGTTGCGAATCATCTTAAATAACACCAAAATAGAATTTGTTAGTCCTTATTCTTAATCAGTCATATCAACAATAATAATAATCATTATTATTCTAATATATTCGTGGGAAAATGTTATAATTTAATCTTACTATAGGTTTTGCTCAGACCAAATAGAAACTACAGACAGTAATCTGCGAACAACAAAGTGAGACTGGTTCTCTAACTTGATAGGCGACAGGTGACACTGACATTTCGATTTAAATTTCATAGCTAATATGAAACCTATTTCAACACGTTACTTCTCAAGTCAACGATGTATTTCAAATTGTCACAGTCACTTGTTTGTCTTCACGTTTATGAAATACTAGCTTCTGCCCGTCTTCGTCTGCGTAGAATTGTACATATAAACCTTCCTCTTGAATCACTCTATCTATTAAAAAAACCGCATCCAAATCCGTTGCGTAGTTTTAAAGACCTAAGCAGGGACAGACAGACAGTAGAGTAGCACATCCAGTTTGCTTGGCGTAGTTCGGCTGCACTTGTAAGCACACGGTGTACTTACACATCGCACCCTTCGTGGAAGAAAGACGTAAGTCCCATGTTAAGTCAATAGGACTTACGTCTTTCTTCCACGAAGGGTGCGACATGGCGAGGAGTAGCTTATCCAGCCTTTTTAATCTTTCACGCAGATCTCTGTTTTCACTTTTTATTGTTTCTAAGTTACAAAACGCGAAGCTCAATACTTATAACTAGTTTTACTTGCTTCCAACGGCTAGTAGCACTTTGTAGCTGAACTTAACTAGAAATGGTTCCTTCGTGTTGTTGTTCGTGTAGTCCGTCATCTTCATGTCTTTCAGCACTTCCACGTAGTCGTCCAGGTAGTCTTGCCATTTGTCCTCGGGAATTTCGAAGGGCGTAACTGCTTTTACTGATCCTGAAGTCATAAATATAAATTTTGGTTAAAATGTGTTTATTAATGTTATTATCATCAGCAGGTAAACATAAAAGTCGGAATGCCTGCCAGGGTCCCGCGCTTCGCTGTCATTAAGATCAATCTCTATTGTGATATGGTATGAAAAATCGAACGTAGTTATTAGCTCCATTGACTCCTTGATAGATGGACTAAATTTGGTGGCCATTTTTTTGAAGTCTAGTCTGAGTAGAAAAACAAAAAAAAAAACAGAAAAAACTGGAGTGTACAAAAAAAATGGCTGAATTAAGGTTAAAAAAACCACACGTTGCATTTTTTATAAATATAATTAGGTACCGATAATTGGAGTGACTGATAATTTTGGGGCGACTTGGTCGTTTAAAATTGCTATAAAATCGATATTGTCCATATGCGGTGAATGTTTGGCATGTAGACGCAAATACGATTGATGAAGACATCGATTGGAAGAAGTAAACGCAAATAAAAAACAATGATTTCGTCATTATTACTACTTTTTAAGGTCAGCGTAAATCAAAATCACTCCGGTTTACGGTAATATATTTTGCACTCAGTAAAGAATATTTGTATAGTTACTCACGTCGTAAATTCTCCCAGTTGTTGAAAGTGAATGATTTTTCCTGGACCCTGACATCCACGTTTGCGAAGCCGATGCAAGTCATGAGGTTCATGATTTCCCTCTCCGGATACTAGAAACAAAAAATAAGTTTATATTTTAAATTTACGACTTTAGGCTGAAACCAAGGTAAGATTAAAAATTACTGATAAAGTAAATTTCAAATTGATTAGTAATAGGTACTTTACAAAGAAAATTACCAAAATCAAAAGAACAGTGGCATAATTCAGCGTTTTATTTCGTCATTACTCTCACTGAATATATTTTGTAAAGAGATATGATGCTCAGAATTAAGTTTTTTTTTTAAAAAGGACGGCATCGATGCCGAGCTTAAGTTTCCTCAGAATTATTGCGACTGCGGTCAAGACAAATAGGTACCAATGCAAAATATTCACTCAACAATTATAATATCAGTGGCTAAATTTCTTAGCATTAATTTGGATTTACCTGAGAATCGTGGTACGGAGAGACGTATTTGTCCACATCTTTTAGGTAGGCGCTCCACCGTTGGTTGCGCGCGAGCACCCGAAACACATCGTATATGGGCGTGTGTCCGAGGAAGAGCAACAGGCAGTTGCCCCTTTCAGCCAAGAGGTTGTAAATGTTTGTGAACGCCTGCCTGTGAAAATTAAACCAAAATAAATGTAGACATAAAGCAGATTTTTTTAATAATACAACTTCCGGGATACCTAATCACGCAAAATAAAATAGATAAAATCACCTAACGAGCAACTAAAGCCGTTTCGCCAAAATTGCAGTAGCCGTGGTCAAGAGTGCGACGTCGCGATGGTGTCTTGTTTTGCGTGATTAAGTTGCGGGAGTTAATTATATGATATTACGTAGAAGTAAAATCTGTGTTCTTGTTAACCTGTACGCTCGCTAGCTTAATATCAACAAGCTCTTGCCTGCAAATAAGTTAAAACAAAATAAACCAACAGCACGTAGAAAGCACAGGAGAAAATACAGTGTTTTAGAAAATTAACAATTAAAAAACAATTCTACATGTATAACTCAGGTATATGATACGATACAGTCATTAAACTCCCTAATTGCGTTCGCGAGTATTGTGTGAGAAAGCTTTCTTCAGAATATAAAATATTTTTAATCATTGAAAACAAATTGGGTCTGCGTGCCTTACACAATTAAAATTAAGTGCTGTTTTTCTATACTTATTCATTCAATCGAAAACTTTAATTAAAATTAGTCTATAGCAATTGATATGACAAAAATATTGATAATCGTGCTAGTTTCAATTTGAACATACCTTTGCCGTTTGATCCAGTGTAGAGTGAAAAACGAGAAGGCATGGTCGAACCGTTCCCTCAGCTCCTCGGGCAGCGTTTCCTCGATGTTCAACTGCATGAACATAAGCTGCTCACAGCCGTACGTGTCGTTAGCAAAATTCACCATCTTCTCACTAATATCCCCTCCAATAAGAGCATCAAAACTCTTCGGGAGGAACAACTTCAAAATTTCCGCAGTCGTACTCCCATCGCCACAACCTATGTCAATAATTCTCGCCCCGTACTGCTTCCACCTGATTTTCACCGCGGTGTCTTCTAGGCAATCGAGGGTGTCTCTCTTTTGGAGCGCATTGTTCTTGGTATATAATTCAGCGTCATTCATTTTTTTAAATTTCGTGGTCCGACTAAGTGTGCGTGCTTGTGCGGTTTCAGTGAGAGTCTCGGGCTGAGCGAGGCCCGTATGTATTTATAGTGGTATATGTTGCGTATGCGCACCAACCAATGCGGTACCCCGCACCACGGTCAGGGAACACGTGCGCTACGAATAAGAATAGTGATTTAGTATAATATATATCAGGGTAACTACACCGGAAAAATCTAACGCTACTCAATGTCTGAAACGAAAATTGACAGTCAATAATCATGGTGAGTTGACACCATGAATCTAATAAAAAAATAAGCAAAGCTTTTATAAGTGAAAAACTGAAGTAAATGACCGGTTGTATGTAGTAGTGTACAGAACTGATATGGGACTTAAGTCATTTTTCTAATTTGGAACGGCAATTTGTCTATTCGCACGCATTACTCACACATACAACAGGTAATTTACTGAAGTTTTTCACCTATTCAAGATAACAGACAGACATACTTATATTTAGCTATACGCCCACAATCATGCTAAACGTGGCCTTAAGGTTTAGTTACCTTAGGCTCTGTCTACCCCGTAAGAGAAAAAGACGTGATATATGTATGTATGTGTAGCTTATTATTATATCTTACATTATTTAAAATTTAGACATTTAGTTAGGATTATTTTAGGTTTCGATCGGTTCTTTTACTTTTTCTGTGTGTCTACTCTTGCTTAATACTCATGTCCTGTCAATCGTTCAAAGGTTAACTGGAAGAGATCCCTTTTAAGTTCGCTTTTGTGCATGTGTGTTGTCCTGTATTCATCTTTTTCTTGTGTTTTATGTACAATAAAGAGTTATACATATGTATGTATAACACATGTGTCATCACATGTGATGTATGTATGTACATACATGCACATGCATATATACTTATATTTACCTTATGTGCAGACGAATACGTACTAAAATACATATTAGGTAAACATTATATTAGACCCAAGATTTTTTTTTAACTTAATAAACTAAGTGCGATTCAGTTTAGAAAAGCGAAAGATCTATTATCTCTGCTACCTACGTACTTCGTCTTCTTCTTAAAACGTCCTAAAAATTAACTAATGCTATTCTTAAAGAACTTTTAAAATTACCACTAAACTACTTTGACACCCTAAGCCAGAGGTCCCCAAAATTTTTGTCTCAAATACCACAGACTATTTGCAATGTGTTTCGGTTTTCTAATTGGCTCTTTCAATAGAATTTTCGTAAATTCATAAACTGGGTCATAGATCCTACTTTATACTCCTTAAAATTGACGAAGGTGCGGGCAACAGCTTGTAGAGGATATAATAATATGTCGGCAAATGCAAGAGGAAGAGCGATTTATTATACGTATGTCAGGGTAAGATAGATTGACGATACCAGTAGGCTTATTGTCTAACGCGGTCGCGATCGCCATCGTGGTCATTTTGACAGTTCATGTATGGGCTGACAGTTGGCATCGGAATTGGCTAGCTGTCACATTCATACAAGAATTGTCATTTCAATCCGATGCCGAGTATCAAAATAGTTACACAATTACCCTGCTGTTTTCTTATAAATACGCTGTAACTCTTAGTGGCCCCGCTGACACTTGTAAATGAAAGGAGTAAAGTTTATTTTTCTTTGACACGCGCCGATAATCAAATTTACTTGTCTCGTTTCAGTCACTTCAGCGCCGATCTAATCGAAGGGTAGTTAATGAGTATAAATATAACTATATATTCAAAAACGAAGTCCTCTTCACCTCCTTCCTCGTCCTCGTAGTCTTATAGCTGTAGTCCTCGAAGTCTTATAGCTGGTATTGGTATGGGTTTTTCATTATGGGCCCAGCTCCCCCCCCCCCTCCATCATTTGAAATGCATTCATGGGGCCAAATTCATCATGAGCTTTTCGGTAAAGGAAAATATCGTACACACCTGCGAAGATATTTCATGGTGTGTATTAAGTTCCCAACTGAGCCCACGTGGGAACTATAATCCTAGTCCTCTCATTCTAATCAGGTCTGTGCTCAGCTATGGAACTTGTGCAGAATGTAGAAGGATTGATAGATTCACTCAAAATTGCAGTGCGTCTGTCACGTCATCTAGGCTTTTATCCGATAGGTTTACCTATAAGCTTTTTATGCGACAAGGAAGAAGAAGAAATAGGTCACCTGATGGCAAGTAAGCATCACTAATCATGGTCACCCGCAATACCAGCATTGCAGACGCGTTGCCAGTCTAGAGGGCGAAGATATAATACCTCATGTGCCAGTAACTTCCCCGGCGGTCTTTTTCTTTACGTCGGAAAACCACTACGCAAACACTGCTGCTTGGTTAAATACGAGTATATATTTACCTTGAACTTTAGAGTCTATATGAATAGAATATCTCAGCATTCAGATTATGTATATTGTGATGCTAATTCATGGAAACTGTCATTTTCCGATTTAGTCCCAAATAAATAGCAATAAAGTGGAGATTTTTGCTCATTTCCTAGATGGGTTATTACGATCTGGGGCCCGATTTTTGAAAGCACATCACTCGAAAGTGTTATAAATCTGTTTATATCTTCAAAACTACAGCTCTAATCTTTTGACTAAATTATCTAAAGTATCTTCTAAACGACTCGTATTTCAAATTGAGTACAATTATTAACCACTTTCGAGTGGTATTTTCACATATGTGCTTTCAAAAATCGGACCCCTGCGCGGGAAGAGAGGGAGTCGGTACTTTGTATGGTTTTTCTTCGTTCCCAGACCAGCATTTTCTGACTACCTACTCCGTTAGGAATAGAAGTGTGATTAATATATATGTCTATGTATGAATAAAACGAAAATGTTTTTTTTATGGAAAAAAGTAGATTGTGTTAGGTAGTAGATTATCGTTCCAACGTTAATTCAGCAGATTTTCTTTGCTTTCTATCTACTTTCCTTTTTCTCCTAAAGAAATACAGACAATTTCCTAAACAAGGGCCCGATTTTTTAAATCACTCGAAATGGGTAAGTGTGGTGGTAACAACAAAACTAGAACTCAGTTTATTATTTTTTAATTAGGTGACTTGATTTTTTCCACTTCCGAGTAGCTAATATTTTCGCATGTACTCGTACATACATGTGCTTTCAACCATCGGGCCCTAGGTGTAAAAACAGAGCGACCGATTAATTCAGGGTAAAATGCTGACTGAATTTAATTGACAATTAACACTTCCAGCCAAATGGTTTTTTTGGATATGTGAAAAAAGTCACTTGACTTGAGTAAGTTAGTATATTGTTTCGCGACGCCCCTGAAACAACGCCCCACAGTTTGGGAAACCCTGTCGTAGCTGAAACCTATTTTGAATGAAGCCTTTTTCGCATTATAAATATTTAAGAAAACCATTAAGTATTAATGAGTCACAGTTTCCTTATACGTTTCAAGCGGGTTTTTTCTAATCGATATGCATCTTCTATACTGCCACTAGCTAAGTACCTACTGACTATGTTTCACAATGTAAGTGGACAGGGAGCTGACGTGTAAAATCGACAAAATTTTATGTAAATTTGTTAAATAATAATAAAGTCATATCTAGTAGGGGTTTGCTCTAATCCTATACTGCACCTCCTGATGCGTGGTCTCGAAAACCTCCATAACGGTTTATCAGATTAATATGTTGTAATTTGCTACGAATTATCTCTTTCATGGTGAAAACCGTCTATTTCTTCTACTATATAAAAATAAGTCGGGTTTTCCTTCCTGACGCTATAACTCCAGAACGCACGAACCGATTTCCACGGTTTTGCATTCGTTGGAAAGGTCTCGGGCTCCGTTAGGTTTATAGCAAAGAAAATTCAGGAAAAATTTCAACAGAAAAGCGGGAAAATCCTTTTTCACATACAGCGCCATCTCTCATCAACATACCATTTGGTGGCGAAACGGAGTTCGCTGGGTTTGCTAGTTTTAGTATAGATTTTGAGATAATTCCATGAATCGACCTAACAAATGACAGACGGATAGACAGAACCTAAAAAAAAATCACCGTTATTTATCTCCACTTAGCTCCCGATTTTTTCCGAAGCATTTTCCTCTGCTGTAATTTGTAGACACAAAGTAGCTATAGGCAAATTTTCTCGGCGCCTTCTAAAAATACGTTCGAATATCTTGTTTTCGATCAATGGCGTATCCGTTGGCGGGAACATTCTTTTGTTAATAAAATAGTAAATCATCGGCCTTCATCTTTGTTTCCATTCCTGGCACAATGGATCCTACGTGATGTCCTATGCAGAAGATCAGAGCGATTTGTGAGCACGTTGCTTAACACCAGGATATGAGCAAGCTAATGCCTTTTCCTCAATTTTGTCAAAGCGTTTAGTATGCGTTTGCAGGTGTCCGCAATAAACTACAGAGCCCTGAAACTGGATCGAAAACTCATGAACTACTTTCAGGACAAGACTGGCATCTCTATAGAATTGCATAAGTAAATAGGTACTTAAAAATGTCAATCCCTGATTCAATTGACTAATACGCAACTAACTACTCATTAATTCATCTATTCATGTTTTTACGTTCTGAACGTGTAATTTCTGATAAAGTGACGTTAGCAAAGTTGTGCTTCGAATATCAGCGGTGCTATTAGAGGTAGGTATAATCAAAGTAAAGATTAGATAACTCTGATAAGGTTCATGTATTTGCATGGGTTTTTTTGATCAATTGTGGACTTTCAAATTGTGACAGACGCGTCAATTGTGTTATTATACCTATTATGTGAAACGTTTTCTTTTTTTATCATATTTTAAGCGGGAAGTTTGCATATTGTAGCTGTACACTTTCATCTTTCCGTGACCACAGGACCTAAAAGCAACATTAGGGTTTGTAAGCTCACAGCCACAATTCACAATCTAAACCGTTTAAATTCTACATACAATAATTTATGGCCAATTACAGTTTCCGATGTTCGCCTGTGCTCTACATGCCATACATTTTTAAATGTCGAGCATTTTTCCTGCTATGTAAATATTTCTTTGCAACCGGCTAAATAGTTGTTAGAGAAAATGTATCGAGATACTTTAGTTTTTGATAGTAGTTAGGTACATAGTAATATTTGTCAATTTCATCGCATTTTTCGCATTCGCAAAGCCCTGCAGGGCTCTGCCACTGTGATTTGTATTGTGTGTATGCATGCGATTTGCAGTGACACTGTAAACAGAATACTGAATACCGGGTTTTGAGTAACCTGCTTTATCAACCATCCCGTGAGAGGCTCTAATACTAGGTACTTACGACAGACGTCAGAAAGACGTCAGCCATAGCTTTGTTTCGTCATACGACACCTCACGACACTGCTCGTTCGACAGGCCTAGAGTTTTATTTTCTTGAGCTTATTTAATGGTTCTTCCAGGGATGTAGCCTGCCAGTCATTAAAGATCACTCTTATCTTGTTTTACTTTCCTATACCTACTCCGCGTTATATTTTGTAGGATAGTACTTTAGCTATCTGTAGGGTAGGTGCACTGACATAATCTGGTTTTACTCTTGCAGGTCAATCTCGATCTCTTACTTATTTTAGAACATTTTCTGCATCTGGTTTGCCCAGTGTTTTTTTATGCTTACTGATTGTATCTAATAATGTAATAAAGCAGCGTTTTGTGGTTCCGTATCGTTAAACACTAATATAATTCGGTGCTAAGTGCTTAATGGATTCTTCTTGTTATACAACTTCGGGTACGCACGTTAAATTCATGTGAAATCGAGAACGAAATACCTAAGAAAGGTATTTATGTATTGTGTGATGGGTAACCGACCGAATCCTTCCACTGCTTGAATTATGAAGTCAGGACCAGCTGATAAGTTTTACAAAATTTTACTCGTTGCTAAGTACATACTTGCAGGTACAAAATGGCTACGATTCTCGCTCAACTGGATCAAAAAATATTAGAACACATAGACCAGGTACTGTTGTTATCGCTTATTAAATAACAATCGTCAAAATGCAGATAACCTTGATTCTATTGTATTTTAAAATGACGAGAGACTTGACGGCCGATAACATCTACCCACCTGACCTTGACCGCCCCAAAAATTGTTTTGAAACAGATCAGTCGGTCGACTTCATCATCCGTTTAACCCTTCATTCGAAATGTTGGTAAGTAAAGCCCAGTGTAAATGAATATCTAACGGTTTTCATCAATGAAAATATTTCATAACGTTTCCTTTAGTTTTGCCGCTCGGTAGTCCACTATCCATAGGGTTTCGATAGCCTATTGATAGTTTGAGGAAAGGCAATAGTTATTGGTAGTTTTACAATACTATCGACTGTATCGGTACAATTGCTTTTCAATATTACGTAAATTATTGATTTGATTGTTACCTTTATTTCAGTAGTATCAATAGTATCGATACTATCAATAGTACCAATTGTTTTCGTAATTTTCTGTACAATGCTATCGATACTATTACAGACTCCTTGCGCGGCCCTCCTTCTACGTTTGCTTTATTTATATTTCTTAATGTTGATTTTTGACATGCCTAGTGCCACTAATAAACGAATGTACTTTTTGTAAAAGAAATACGCTTTATTCGATGCTATCAATAGTATTGCCTTAAATAAGAGATCTATTGTATCGTATCGATATGCCTATCGACATTATGGCATCGATAGGGAAACTATCGATATTGCGGCAACACTAGTTTCCTTCAGCACTTTTACATGTAGAATAGAATTCTGCGTAAGAGTGAATGCATTAAGAAGAAAATCTTTGATATCTTCTTTCAGATATCGCCAAAGCAATTAATATACCATCTTTTCTTTACCCGAATAAGTACCTATGATTAATAATTATTCTACTGAAGGTAAAGGAACGTTAAACCAAACAGAGGTGTCATGCGCACTAATTTTTGAACAATCAACCGTCATTTCCGACGAGTAAAGTGGCGAGTGATCGGACGCATACAAAATGCGAATACTTACAAGTGCGTAGACAACGAAATTGTTAAAAACTATCTTGAGCTTTTAGTTTCAAAATTCAAAATCAAAAATCAAAAGGTTTATTTCGCAAATAGGCCGCAAAAGCAGAGGCGTAAGGCCCTTTCTCAATATAAAGAAGTCCCCCGACGTCCCTTCTGTGCTCTAGGCCCAGCCAGTTCGGATTTGGATTGGATTTTAAAATTCATGTCTACGAGTACTATCATATTGTCTCAAGGCTGTAAGTGTGGTAAATTGTAATGGTGGTTTTTTATACGACAAGGAAGGCAAACGAACAAGTGGGTCACCTGATGGTAAGGTGAGCACCGCCGTATATGAACACCCGCAAAACTTAGCTTAGAGGGCTAACAAATAGGTACTTCATGTGCAAGACGGAGACGTGGGCAACAGCTAGTGCTATATATAGCGGTTCAAGGAAGAGAATAGCCAAAAAGTAGAAACAGATGTAAGAACAAGAGAAATATAACAAACATTTACTTTACCATGACGTGTGCTCCAATTCTCTTTCTAGCCTTTTTCGTTATTCGCAAATACCCTTTATCGAGATGTAAGTATCTTCAAAGATAAGTGCATGTGAAATAATTGTAGTTTATTTAAAGTATTCCGACCGATAATTTGAGGTAGGCAGGTACTTTTTTCGGCGTCGCGCAATTCTACATTTTATGCCCGTGTTGCATCAATTCCAGAAGGGCTGATGTAAATTTAATTAAGAAGTAAAAGAAGCCTAAACTTCTCGACGTTGGATCCATTTTAAAATGGCTTGGTAAATTAAAATTTGTAATGCAGCTCACAAACTTTAGGACCAGACGCATTCGACGATCTTCTTTGACCGACCACGAAAAAGTGCATTGCCCCGCGCCGGTGCGGACTTTTTGGCTTTATTATCATCGTTTTTTGCGTTGCCGGTATCTACTGTGTTGAGTTAGGCGTCTTGACCTAGCCTAATGTTATTTGTATTGACGGGGGTCAGTATCTTGATGGTATTGTGCAATAAAGGGATCGTTAACCTTCCTAGTTTTATGACTTCTTTTGACAGCGTTGTAAAATTATAAAGTAGTAACTAACAATTGGTGGAATCAGGGTAAATGGTTTTTATTCGTTAGTTTTTTTTAATGTGCTTACTGCCATATTTTATTGCCATTGCTTCACTTCCGGAGATATTCTAAATGAAAAAAAAAAATAAGAATGTCTTCACGCACATACTTAACATTGTTGTCTTATCTTTAGTCATTACTATTGCAGAATACAAAATTATAACAAGAAACTTTCGAAACTCTGAGTATATTTTACACAAGCTCCCAAAGCATCCGAATTCTAAGATGTAATAATACCAGTTCCAGCAAGTGTATTATTTATACTGACGTACCTACCTGCCAACCAGGCATATAAATAAGTATAAGTGCAGTACAGGTTTTGGGCAATGCACGTCGTAATCTAAACTTGAAATTCAAGGACGCATTCAAAACCGGCGAAAAAAATTTAAGTCGGTGCATCCATACGCTGTATGCAAGTGCACCGCGCGTAAATGCATGGTCGAGCAAACGTGTTTGATACTTGAGCGGTGCAGAAATTTTGAACTAAAGTGTAAGACTAAACATTAAACGATTTAACTCAGGATCTTAAGAACCGAAAACGATCCCGTAAGTTTCGATTCGAGCTTGATAGAATAATTACGGTGTGTCAAAAAATATTTAACGGTTCTAAACGAGAATTTGAGAATTCTGGCAAGAAAGGCATTCTATATTTATTTACGCATAACTAAACCCACTCATGAACCGTATGATTATTGAATCTGCTCTTAAAATTACTCGAGAATCAGTTGACAAATAGGAAAAGATCCAGACAGAATACGAATCGTTTCTGTCGCGTTTCGCGCTCGCTCAGTCAATGAGTAAAACTGCTGTATAACATAACCAGTACCGTGTTTTTTTTTAATAGCAAGTATCTAAAAGTGTTTGGAAACGGGAGCACGTAATGTTACGTCCTCAATGTCACCCCGCGCGGGGTCAAGCGCCGCTCGGGAGGGATGCGCCGGCGCCGCCAACGCATCGCACCTCGCACTCAGTATAAGTTATGAAAATAATTAATTCAATATTTTAATGAAATAAATTATATGTACCTAGTTAGAAGGAGCGCACTTCACATGCAATTGATTTATAGCCAATTGCTTGAAAAAAATGAATCTCGATTTAGTGTTAAGGCCTCAATCAATTGGATGGATCTGTCAAGCAACCAGGCTTAGCGACTAAATCGAGATTTATACAAAATCGTAGAATACAAACATTTTTCTTAAAGAGCACCTACATATCATCAGTATTATAATGAATTTAAAATAAGGTAAGGTAAGGTAATTTATATACATATTTTTTTCCAACAACTAAATTCAAAATTCCAAATTATCAACTCTCTTTTGGTTTTCCTTGTCACTCGCTCTACTATTTGACAACACACGAGTTGAAGTTGGATTTATTTTTGAGATGATTAAAATACACTCTGTGATAGTTGATAAAATGTTATTCCACCGAGCTTCTTGTTTTAATGAGGTCTGCCTCTATTCACTTCATCCTTTCACTCCTCACCTGTCTCATCTATCGTTCTGCTGCCTTGTAGCAGACCCCCGGTGAAGCCTGACCCTTACTGGATGCTCTGGAGGATACCTGAATACTCTGCACTGGCTTCCCACCTATCCGGCAAGTCAGGTGTCTTTCCTCCAGATATGCTGATTAGCATCAGCTAAGTATGCTGCGAGGATGTGAAAGCTAAGCTACAAAACTATGTGACTGTTTCCACTAATGCTAACCTATGTAGCCCTAATACTCCTAATAGTATATGCTAAGTATAAAGCACGCGTCTTTCCATATAACAAAACATAGCCAAGTTGAACCTGTCACCATGAATATGATTGGTGGATCTCATACACATGCAGCAATGTCTCCGGTGGAAAGGCATCCTAAGGCCAGTGTATTTTCTCTCCGACCGGCTTAGTGACAAGGATCCGAAGTCCCTTCTGTCCCACAGATTTTAATAGCCGAAGTGCCCGTAACTACTCCACATTAATCACGGGGTTGAAAATGGCCATCTGCTTAAGACGTGGTGTATTTTTGTGGTACTTTTGTTTGAATCTTTCTCAAGCGAGGTCCATTTCGCGTCTGTAATTGCACAATTCCTTAGCTTAGTTTCCTGTGGCCCTAAGAGGCTTCTATTGGTAATAATTTTAAGAACAAACCGGCTATTCCTCTTAGCGTTGCATCATCGGCCATCTTGAGACGCTCATCCCGAGTGCCAACTTGCCGAGCACCTATATTTACTTTGACAACATTTTCGTGGTGTCAGCCGTGGAATAAATTTATCCAGTTTGTGTGATGTCCCATTGATTGCGACACAGCATTGCTTGTTTAACAAAATCGACCACTCATCGAACTTTGATAATGTAAACTAGAAAGCAGGGAGATGGGAACCGGTAACGTACTATGCGGACTTACTCGTATTTATTGTTTTACTAGCTTTTGCCCGCGACTTCGTCTGCATGGAATTAGTAAAAATGCAATTACAGCACAAATTACATTACCCTTAGGGTTTCGCATCTTCGTAGTAAATTTTTATCGTCCCTTTTACATTCTTAAAGGGTGATTTCTGCAATGAAAAACTATTCAATGGCCTTTCCCGGGACCATTTATAACTATATCAATACAATACCAGATTTCGTTTAAATCGGTTCAGCGGTTCAAGCCTGAAGAGGAAACAGACATACGCATTTTGACATTTATAATATTAGTTGTGTATAATTGCCAAGCTTTTGTATTAATATACAAACTATTAAGAACTAAATAACAATTAGTATAATCATATGGATTCACATTTTAACCTCATCGATAATCAACTTCATATTCGTGCCTCAAGTTAGTTCGTTAATTTTCTAAGTGACCTGAACGCCGTATCATTCCCTAGACATACATTTTTTTAATAAAGTAATATCCTTACAGTGTAAATTTCGAAAATTCTAAAAGCTGTATTTTTGGCTTCTATATCACTTATAGAGACCTCTCAATTTATTTTTTCTTTAATATCTCCTATGTACAGACATCGACCAGTTACAATTTTGTTATATGTACAGATAAATAGATTATTGCATCATGCAAGAAAGTTTTACGAGGAACGTAAATTTTTAACTTGGATAGATACTTTACACGAATTTAGGTACGCCAATTAAGTATTAACCAGTCAAAAACAGACTAACAAATTGGTCAACCTCCTGAGCCTTGATCTCCGTTTATTATTTAGTAGAAAATACAGCAGGTATTCTAACTACAGAAAAAGAGAGTATTTAATGACATACGATAATCTAATAATACCTACCTATGCTGTGACAAAACAAAAGTACCCCTTTATATGTAATACCTTGTAGTTTGAGGACATTTTTTTTTATAATTGTTCTCTGACATTTTCAGGCTTTTATGTAGCTTCCTGTCAATTCGTACCTACCTATATATATGTAAGTGTGAGAATTCTTGATTTCACCGTTTTATTATGACATCCTGTTAAAACTTCTCGTGTCCTATATGCTAATAGTAAACACCCTGGCCACTTTTGATACTATTGATTTATAATTTAGAATACGCTTTATTGTGTTATATTGTGTCAATCACTTGTCTCTGTACTCTCTTGCATACCGTTACAACTATTATACATTATTTTTATCCCTGCTCTGCTTATTTTACTTCAAGACATCCCGATTTTTTAAAGCATTTCACCCGAAATTTAAAGAATCATTAGAGCTGTAATGTTTGCTTGGTCTACTTTCGAGTGGTATTTTCACAAATGTGCCTTCAAAAATCGGGCGCCTGGATATATGTCCATCCGAAAAATATACACAATAGAAACAGGAAGCCAAGTGCATTCAATCATCACAATATTCACAGTACTTGCACAACGCAATTTGGGTATTGCAAAAAAAAATGTACTTTCGACCTCTCCCAACCAGTTACTGGGTGCATTGCCCCTGATGCATTACTACCGAATTTTAAATTGGTCCTCCCTCTCCTTCACACGCATGGTAGAATGAAATGAGTGGGATGGAGAGAGAAACGTTGTTTAGGCACTGAGTGGTTCACATTTCATATTGGTGTGGTGTCCCAATAGCTGGGACCTTAAGGCAGGTTATGATTAAGGTCATAGAGGACATTGTTGTAGGTTTAGACTTTTAGATGATCGTTCCATTGTGATCTCCTTTGATTTGTAATACTTTTGCTCATTGGTGCATGCATGTATTTACGTATTTACTGAGTGTAACAAGTGTAGGTAATAATGTGCCGAAAGGATTGAATTTCATAAGCTCTGTCGCTTATACGACTAAAGAGGAGTTACATCAATTTTAGGTTTTCCCATTCGCAGGAACGAAATTGACAGTAACATACATTTTTTTAAATGTATATGTATTTTACTGCCATCTATGTTCAAGCCACCAAATTGCACACTTGTTACCTACCCTGACTGCAGCATAACATGAGGTGCTTTCATCGCTTTATAATAGTTCGGGGAGTGAGCGATAGGTGGCAGTGTCTTCAGTTATGAAATTTTGGAGAACTTACAAAAGTGCACAAAAAGCACGAAGGTGTCGACGTTATATTTCCTGTACCTGTATGACTTAATTCAATGCCATTTTTATGATATCTAAAATCGATGCCATGGTTCCTAAGAACAGATTCCCCTATCTCTTACAGTTTTGACTTCTCCCTTCTGACCCATATGGATTGATTATGTATGTACTGGTGTATTTTAAGGTATTAGAGAATAATAGAAGACTACCTAATTTTCCTCAAAATCTAGAAAACTACTACTAGGTAGGGTACAGCTTTCAAAGTAATAAAGAAATGCAATTCTAAAAAAACACAGCGAATACAATTAAACCACGCATGCTATTTACATGAAATGTTACGTGAGTAGATAACACTACATAACACTATCTTTAACAACCACAAGCACGCCCCGTGGCGTTGCTGGCTTACAAATACCAAATAGTACGTAGAGGTAGAGGCGAACATTGATAATTCGGTGTACACTTTACAGCGGCGAACTGATCGAAAACAAGAGGAGAAAATGTGAATGAAGTACATTTGTTTAAAGTAGGTAAATAGGCGGGTAAAATCATGATAACTGTGAGGGCGTTTTAGGGATCATCTTATCCCTAAAACGCCCTTTCGCATTCGGTAGTGGTTTGGGAAATCTGAGTACAGCAATAGACGTTTCCGGGTTAAAAAAGAAGAAAATGAATAATTTGTGTACGGATAGCGATTACACATTGAGGCCTGATTTTTTTAAGCAATTTGGTCAGTGGTACTTTTCAAATATGGTCAAAATTTGCGTATTGCTGCAAAGCACTCACATCTTTTGATTAGTTGAGATCTATTTTTTTATACTATTCTCGTAATTCAAATTCATGCTCTTCATAGTTATAACCACTTTTGAGCGATGTGCTTCCAAAAATTGGGTCTCAAGTGAAGATAATCATGATTATACCTATCATAATGTCATAAACGGACAACTCACGTATAAAATCGAATGTTGCTCGACATGTTGTGTGTTGTTGAGTCCGAAACATGTCGAGCAACAAAGGACTGTTTATACGTGAGCTATCCGTTTGTGTAATTATGATTGAGTCTCATGGTAGTTTCATGGTGATTATACCTATTGTTATACTACATGTATAACTAGCGACCCGGCCCCGGCTTTGCACGGGTGCAATCAGTGTTTCTCTACTATAATATTATGCATGTATTAAAGATTATACTTAAACTCCTCTTGAATCACTCTATGTATTAAAAAAACCGCATCAAAGTCCGTTGCGTAGTTGTAATGAGCATACATAGGGACAGAGAGACAGCGGAAAGCGACTTTGTTTTATACTATGTAGTGAAGAAGCCTTTATCTATAGATGTATTTAATATACGTAGTTTAGATATCCAGTAGTTGTAAAAGATAAACATCCAGTGTTCACTGCGATTCAGTCGCGGGTTTAACTGTTGTCCGATCACACGGCATTAATCAAAGTTTGGTAAGAAAATCCGTCACTTTAAGTGCATCGGTACCGTGGGGCCGAATCCACTGAACCCATTAATTTCAAATTTGGTACACATGTGCGTTACTGCGACAAAATTACGAAAGTGTAACATAAATAAATGAAACATTATGGAAATGTCTCAGAAATGTAAATTGTTGAACCAAATTCAAACTAATCGATTTTAGCAGATTTGGAGCAAATTGTCCATGACAAATGGACAGATGGAAAGACCACTAAATAGGATTTCCATTTTTATAAAAAAAAACTTTTTCATGCCCGAGACCCAAAAAAATACTAAATTAATAATTAATATCCACAGAAAAAAACAAATGTAGGTAATGTAACATTAGAAACAGAAACGTTAATATTTTTCGTATTTTTTTTAAGGTCGTTTACTGTTTATTATTGAAACGGTATCTTAGTTTACCTAATACATAATAGGTATGGTTTGAAATTGAACGGAAATCAATAAAATGTTTATAATTAACTTACTTTATTAACTTTCCAATTTAGTGGTAATGTTCTTTATTGTTATTTGGTTCATAATAGTTTGTATTTTAATAAATAAATGTCACTAACTCGATAAAAACTTGTGATTTTGCTTAAGTGCTGACGAGTATATTTATTTATAGGACGAACGAAGGTTAATATTAATTAATCAAATCCACTACACAACTACAGATAGCAGTAGAATCCAATTAGCTGTTACAAATTGGTGTGGCGCTAGTATCTAACGGTTGATAATGAAAACGATGTGATATTTTTAGTTCTCTTTCTACCCACCAGCACAAATAACTTTGCGACACGTTCGTATTCCTAAGGAAGTACTTAGATGCGATCTGCTATTCGCAGTTTAACCTTGCACGGGCAGCGTGTATTGTGTACTAACGGATTGTGACATTGTGTGCCTACTAATTTGTTTAGATTCGTACTGTTACGTAGATTGTTGTGGTAAGTTGTCCAGCGATGATTTAAGTGTAGGTAGTTACACGTATGCGTGGTGCGATATGATTTTTGTTACACAATAGCATACGATTTCATTGATGTTATTAATAAACAACTCCACAAAATAATTATTTCATACGTATGGCTAGTATTCGTGACTGATAAGACGAGATAAAACCATATAAAACTGAAAAATCTAGCCGTATTTTTTATTTATTAATTGAATCATACGAGTAAAATGCTCACAATATTTTTGGAATTGGAATGAACGTGCATAAATCACGTCTTTATCCTTACAGGGTAGACAGAGCGTAAGGTAACAATACCTAAAAGCCACGTTTAGTAGGATTGTGGGCATAATGATCGGAATGTAAAAGTGACGCTTAAATCAATTTACTTTCAACTGTTATGATGCTTCTATTTGGGTTAAATAGAGCCGCATTTGTGCCATTAATTTTTGAAGCTTAAAAGGAAAACTATGTCTTTGTGTGGGGTGTGTATGTATGTTTGTCTATTCATAACTACTAAACTGATTTTGATATTAATGATACATCAATAGATTTGTCTTGATGGTATGAGTGTTACTCTCACTCAGACATAGGAATAGCGGAATTTATTCACTATAATGTACATAATGTGCGGGCTGAAACAAAATCATGCCCAATAGGTACGATTAACTGACATAAATAATGGTCACTTTTGACAATACTTTACCTTTTCACCTTTGAATAAAACAGCTGTTTAATGAACCAATTATTTTTAGAAAAATGGAGGCTATCGTATTTAACGGCAAGACGAAGGAGTTGAAATATGTCCCCGACTATCCATTGCCGAAAATCACGAAAGACAACGAGGTTATAGTCAAGGTGGCGTATTCCGGGGTCTGCGGCACCGATCTTCATATCATACAGGTCAGAAATACTTAATATATGGTGGGGGATAGTGCAACAGCGCGTAACTAGCACTGGTAAATACTGCGTATCTGCCCAACACCCATAGGGCAAATCCGCGCAACTGGCATTGGTTAATACCGCGTATCTAACAAAAGTAGCCAAATTAAGATTTCCCGCCAACGAACGTAAAATCCTGATTAGAATATACCAGTTCAAACCAGTATAAAGTCGGTGTTGTGTAGATACGCAGTATTTACCTACTAGTGCTAGTTACGGGGTTTTGCACTATGGGTGTTGTGGAGATACGCAGTATTTACCAGCGCTAGTTACGCGGTATTGCACTGTCCCCGACGAATATGTATTTAATTCTAATAGAAATTACTGAAAACATTATCAAAATTTCTAAATGGTTCACAGTTAATTGCATTAGACATATACAGTGCTATCCAAGCCGAATGTCTATTCGTTATCATGATACGCTACGTCGAAATATCGGGAGCTCACCAGACGGAATCGCGGTTTATAACCCGTAAAAGATATCTCTAATCATCAACATCATAAATGACAGTAAATATGTTGAATCGAGAATGAAGGTTGAACCTTTTCGACGCCAACGACACACATCAGCACCGCAGATTCAACGCCAACGACCTATATATACGTCCATTACTTCAATGCAAAAGCGACGTTCGTTCAATTGAGTTTAGGTTCAATTTAAGACATCGCAATAAAGAAGTCTGGCGTATGAGTAACGTCTCTTGTATTTGACGTGGCGGCGAAAAGGTTAAAATATGATACACAGTTTACTCACGTATCGCTAGTTGGGATATATTCTTAGTAGAGCTGCAAATTCGTTGGCGTGCATATCCACTCTAGCATACCTTGACAACAGACCATGGACCACTAATAAGTGGCTGACCTAGACCAGTTTGATATTGTAAAAACACTCTCAATTAATATATAATTTTTGCAACGAATGCTTTCTACTACCCTTTCAGGTCTAAACACTTATCAGGGTCACTACTATACTTTAAGCGCTTTTTGTTTATTTGAGTTTTAGGCCATCCTCTCTGATTGGCTCCCAACATTATTTGGGGGATTTTCTTGGTCACCAGTAAATTAAGTTTTTTCCTGGAGAGTAAGAACTGTTTAATTTATACTAATCCACTTTCAAAATACCTTGTTTGTACGAATGTTTCAGGGAGAGTATCCTGCCTGCAAAGACCGTTCTTTCACTCTTGGTCACGAGTTCAGCGGAGTGGTGCATGAAGTGGGAAAAGACGTGTTTTTGAAGAAAGGCGAGCACGTGGTCGTCGACCCTAATAGGTATGCTCAAAGAATATAAACTGCTCCAAAACGTCTCGGGAATAAACGAGTATTATTGATGAAACAGTTTGGATCTGGTAAGATTGACAGTCTAATTCAGTTTAGAATGAGATAGACAATATTGAAAGCTTGGAGTGGCACTTTGTCTTTCTTCGTTGTCATGTATCTCTGTTCTTGAAATCAAATGCCGTTCCATGTTGCACAGCTATCCTTGAGTATTAAGGTATGTTTGCATTCCTTAAAAAATATTTACTTTTCATGATATTATGGGGAAGATAAGCATTAAAGAGTATTTATTAAATTATGTTGGTTCCAGCCAGTGCCTTCTCTGCGAATATTGCCGTAAGGGCCGGTACCAGTACTGCTCTGTGAAGAACAGTGTAGGAGTGTGGACTGATGGAGGTTGGGCTCAGTACATCGTAGTCCCGCAGGACTACGTGTACCCTATCCCTAAAGAAGTAACCTTGGAACAAGGTATGTTTCTTTCTATTTTGCGGTTGTAAATCTTCTGAGTTCCCAATTTTTGTAACGTTAAGTAATTTCCACTCACCTGGAGATACAATAAATGACATAATGTTTATAGTAGTTAAAATGCCTGAAATGCGAGGGCCAAAAGTTTATCAATATTATCCGCATTAAGCATACTGATGCAACTTTATATTGTAGGCAATTCAATATTTAATTTGTTAGTGTCATGAATACTCGACCGTTTTCCCTATCACCACCAATTTCGTCTGAACACTCGTTAATCTTACATTTTGTCAAAACATTTTGACAGCTTACACCAATAAATATTCCCAAATCAAAACAATGAGAAGATGATGATGATGATAATGAAGATGATGAAGTGCAATAGTTCCTTATTGTTTTAGCTGCTCTATGCGAGCCATACTCCTGCGTATCTCACGGGTACGATAGGGCTTCGCCTTTGTCTGTGGCAGATAGAGTTCTGGTGCTGGGCGCTGGGATAATCGGTAAGTTCGATCCGTGACGGGCCAGTACTGTAATTTTAAAATGACGATTGCACTCATGACTATCTATCTGTCTAATTATATTTAAAAAAATCTGTTTCAAATGGATTAATTAACTTTGCTTAGTACGGCGTTTGATAAAGTAAACATTACATCAGCTCTTCTTAATCTAAACCGATATGTTTTCTTTTGTTATTTCGTTTTAGGAAACCTATGGCTGACGACATTGCATCTTCACGGGCACAGGGATGTGACCGTCTCCGAAATGAACAAAACACGGCTGGACATTGTAAAGCGGTTGGGTACGTTTTTTTCATATTGAAGTGGTTGATAGGATCTCATACCTAAAGGTGATGTCAAAATTAATAAGTGGCTAACATTTTTCGTGTTTTTCAGACCTAGGCTACAGGCTGGTGACACCTGATGTACTGGCAACTGAGAAACAAGAGTACGACGTGATCATAGATTGTACAGGTTATAATATTTTAAATTTAAAATAGAAGTATTAACCGACTTCAAATGTAAAAATTGTAAATGGTCAGCCGACTTTTCTTCCAGTTTTTTTGAAGTCAAGATGCAAGGGGTCAATAAATTACAATTTTGAAAGAGTGGGCTCTTGAATAATTTTGTCACCTTCTAGGTGTGGCCAAGGTGTTGGAGATCAGTTTGGAGTACATGAAGTCTGGCGGGAAGTACGTGGTGTTCGGTTGTTCACCGCAGGCGCAGCGGGCCAGGTGCGTTCAAATTATATAAATATATGATGAATGATTAAAAAATATTTGTCAAATTAACATGCAAAAGCGATATATTCCGCGAATAGAGACTGGGTAAGGAAGTCAAAGTTTTTCGATTGGTTTCCTTTACTAGTGTCTTATGCTTTCCAGCTTGCAAAATTTTATAATATTTTGTCAACGGGGTAGACTATAGGTTTTGCTTCCCACGGTTTTTGTGTGAGAATACACTTTTTAAACGTATCCTTCTATCACGTGAACTTAAAACTTCACTACATAGTATAAAACAAAGTCGCTTTCCGCTGTCTGTCCCTTTGTATGCTTAGATCTTTAAAACTACGCAACGGATTTTGATGCCGTTTTTTGGAATAGATAGAGTGATTCAAGATAAATGTTTATATAATGTATAAAACATGTGTAATATAATAGAGATACACTAATTGTATCTATCCAATCCACGTTTTTTTAATGTATTTATCCTTACGACCATAAAGAAACGCTTTATTTACCGCTACAGGGTATTGAAAGAAAATAATTAAAAGCGCTCTTTTATGTGATAGTATTCATCATCAGAAAGCTATAAGAACGTAATGTCATTATCATTTACTTTTCGCTTATCATAATTGACAGTGACTTTTATTCTAATCTTATCGAGTTTTAAGAAGTATTATTCCTATAATGATGATAATGCGATATTGGTGATTCTTGTAGGAAACAATGTTTATATGAAAGAGTTACTTTAAATATTTGACTTTATTTACTTTTGTGTATGTTCTTATAATTCCGACAATTGTATTTCAATTTGGAAAACCCTTTTTTCGTTTGGAACGGTATAGTGCAGAGATAGGTTCACACCTAGGTACATGTTTTATCAAAAATGATATCAGATTAAAAAGTGATATACATAAATTCTTTAACGTGACAGCACATTAGCTATGGCCAAATCTTTATGGAATTGAGTACAAAGGCCACCAAAAAACACTTGAAAATCGATTCAGACTGCTACATTTAACCTTTTCGCCGCCACGTCAAATACAAGAGACGTCACCCATAGAGTCATTCGGGGTAACAGCACGCGGTGGGTAAGAGTACGTGGTGGTCCGATCTCCGACAGGGGTGGGGGGGCCGAGGTCTGTGTTTGTAAAAAAGAGTGGCGCTACTGTCGCCGTTTAGGAGCCACGCGCCGCGCTGACGCAATCTTAGTACTGGTCGCGACACGTCGCCGAATACTCGCAGCACGCCTAATTCCTTTAATTTTTGTGCCGAGGAAAAGTGTGCTGTAATCAAGTGGAAAGGTCTGTGCCAGTAAGTATACCATATTTCTATTGTTCATTTAATGTAGTTTTTATGTAAGTTTATCATATTCGTAAAAAGTATTTAACGTGTGTGTTGTGACTGATTATTTGGTATATTTGCCGATTGGGGTAAGAGTACGAGATTAATAGTACGCACGCGTACGTGACCCCCGTTGCGTACTTATACCCCAAATGAAATAAAAATATCAAAAATTGTTCAATTTTTCAGAATACAACAAGATGCCAAGACATTATGTAAGGAAGGCCCCTCAGCGAACCCTCATCTCGGATGAGCAAATAACGAAAGCGAAAAAACTCATGCAAGAAGGGAAAAGTCAAAGACGTGCTGCTGAAGAAGTTGGCATCAGTGAGGGCGCCTTACGAAAGAGGCTAAAATCTACCCACGTGCCAACATCATTAGGTCGTTTTAAACCTACATTCACCAAAGACCAAGAAGCGCAATTTGCAGTTCATTGTGAAGATATGGACAGTAGGTACTTTGGTATCACTATTAATGATTTAAGAAGATTGGCATATGAGTTTGCAACAGCCAATAATATAGAACACCGTTTCGATGATTCATCCAAGATGGCTGGTCGAGACTGGGTAGAAAGTTTTCTTAAAAGAAATCCTCACCTAAGTTTACGTCAGTCAGCGCCCATCAGCTTGGCCAGAGCAATTGGCTTTAATAAAACTCAAGTACAGCGATTTTACAATATGCTCAAAGAAGTCTATGACACTCATAATTTTAGACCAAACAGAATTTATAATATGGACGAAACTGGAATGAGTACAGTTCCAAAAAAAACGCCTAAGGTTGTATCTGTCAAAGGCAAAAAAGTGGTCGGTAAAGTTGTGTCTGCTGAACGGGGTACTACTATCACTGCTATAATGTGCATGAGTGCTACAGGGCATTATGTACCACCAGCGTTCATATATCCGCGTAAAAGGATACGGCCAGAATTACTAGATGGTGGTCCAACACAGAGTATATGTATGGTGTCAGATAGCGGTTATGTAAACACAAGCCTCTTTGTCGAATGGTTACATCATTTCAAGGACTTCGTCCATCCATCAAAAGATGATCCCGTATTGCTTATTATGGATAACCACTCTTCGCATATCAGTTTGGCGGGAACTAACTATGCCCGGGAACATCACATTGTAATTTTAACTCTCCCACCACATGGTAGTCACAAACTACAACCACTGGATGTGGCTCTTCATGGCCCTTTGAAAACCAAGTATGCCATTGAATGTGAAAAGTGGATGAATCAGCATCCTGGCAGAGGTATAACTCAATTTCACGTTGCTAGTCTCTTTAACACTGCCTTCAAACATGTTGCCACAATAGGTAATGCCGAGTCTGGCTTCAGAGCGACAGGAATATTTCCCTTTGCAGATGATCTATTTGATGAAACTGAATTTGCCCCGTCTTTAGTAACAGATCAAAATGATCCTGCCACAGCAAATAACAATGTCGTTACTTCAAAAGATCAAGATATGATCATGGAAATTTCATCGCCTGTGAGTCCTACTATATTTTCTGCCCGTGATGAAAGTATAGATCAAGTGACTTTTCCTGATGCTACTTTAATGATAAGCGAAGTTCAGTCACCTGTAAGTCCAACTATATTTACCATCGGTAATGAAATCGAAGACCAACTGATTGATTCGGACATTACTTATGTAGAAAGTGACATTGAAGACGACGCTGAAGTCAACAAGGAAAACAAATTTGTGACTAAATGTAGACAGAATTCTCAAGAATCTAAATCATTTCCTTCATCACTAGTAGAAGAAAAACTAGTAGATTGTTCAAACGTCAAGGATACTGCCGCAACAATTCGGACTGCAACTGTAGCTCAATTAAGCCCACGTCCAAAAGAGACTGATAAAAAACAAACCAGAATCTGCTTGAGGTCCCAAGGTATACCTTCGAATCCTATCAAGGAAAGCGTACTTGTTTCCAAATGTAAAAAGGCACAGATTAAAGAAAAACAAGTGGATTCTTCAAACATAAATTCTGTTCCATCAACCTCTCAAATTATAACAATAGCTCAGCTACATCCACTTCCAAAAATGACTGATCAAAAAAAGAGAACAAGAATTAGCTTAAAATCTGAAATTATAACTTCTAGCCCTTACAAAAAGCAGTTGGAAGAAAAACAAAAATTAGAAGAGGAAAAGCGATTGAAAAATAGCCAGAAAGTTCATCAGAAGTTAGCTTTTGAACCCCAACCAGGACCATCGGGAATAAACAAAAAACGCAGCAATAATCAGTCAACACAGAAACTGAAACAGAAAGGAAATGAAAAGGTTATTAACAAAAAACGCAGCAATAATAAATCAACAGAGAAACTAAAACAGAAACGAAATGAAAAGGTTATTGATAAAACAAATAAGTTAATATCCTGTCCAGTTTGTTGTGAAAAATATGAAGAACCACTAACAGAAGATTGGATCCAATGCTTAATTTGCAATGACTGGTTTCATGAAAATTGTACTGCCTATACGAATGGAATATTTCGATGCGACTTTTGTAATGAGTAAATCTTACTGTGTACCTAATATCTAACCTTAGGTTTAACATTTAAATTTGATTTAAAAATTAATAACTAAGGATTATTTGCCAATTATTTTGATCTCAAAGTGTGACTATTACCAATATAAATAATTTAAGAAAAGATTCACGTATAATAGATATAATACAAAGAGTTCTTAATTTTTTTAATGTTAATGTTCTTATATAAGATTGGATCCAATGCTTAATTTGCAATGACTGGTTTCATGAAAATTGTACTGCCTATACGAATGGAATATTTCGATGCGACTTTTGTAATGAGTAAATCTTACTGTGTACCTAATATCTAACCTTAGGTTTAACATTTAAATTTGATTTAAAAATTAATAACTAAGGATTATTTGCCAATTATTTTGATCTCAAAGTGTGACTATTACCAATATAAATAATTTAAGAAAAGATTCACGTATAATAGATATAATACAAAGAGTTCTTAATTTTTTTAATGTTAATGTTCTTATAATGTTATTCACAAGATTTAATAAATGTTGATTATTGCCAATCTTAATTTTATTCTCTTAAAAATCTGAATACGTACGTTTACTAAGACTTGCGTAATTTCACTAACACATCGGGTCAAGAGTACGCATTGGAAAAGTTTTTAGTTAAGCCTATGTAGGGTTAAAACTAATTAATCTTGATGGAAAATTTTCTTAAATAGTGAAAATTTATTGAATATTCTACAGATTTAATATCATAACATGCCAATTATTTAATTCTTTATAGGTCTGGGAGGCTATCAAAAAAAAAATGCGTGCTCTTGACCCGAATGACTGCGTACGTTTACCCCGCGTGCGTAACTTTACCCTAAGACTTGCGTAATTTTACCCACACATCGAGTCAAGAGTACGCATTGGAAAAGTTTTCAGTTAAGCCTATGTAGGGCTAAAACTAATTAATCTTGATGGAAAATTTTCTTAAATAGTGAAAATTTATTGAATATTCTACAGATTTAATATCATAACATGCCAATTATACAATTCTTTATAGGTCTGGGAGGCCATCAAAAAAAAAGTGCGTGCTGTTGACCCGAATGACTCTACGCCAGACTTCTTTATTGCGATGCGCTAAGTGGAACCTAAACTCATTTGACCGAAGGTTGCTTTTGTATTGCAGTGGTGGACGTATATATAGGTCGTTGGCGTCGAAAAGGTTAATCCTTACTATATATATATAATATAATGCGAAAGTAACTCTGTCTGTCTGTCTGTCTGTTACCTTTTCACGCTTAAACCGCTGGGCCGATTTAGTTTAAATTTGGTATACAGATAGTTTGAGTTCCGGGAAAGGACATAGGATAGTTTTTATCCCGGAAAATTGCATAGTTCCCGCGGGATAGCACTGCCCAAACCACTGGAATTTTTCAAATTTAAGGCGGAACAAAGTTCGCCGGGTCAGCTAGTAATTTATTATAGTGTTTTTGCTCTAAGTAGACATTTCAATTGACAGTTACTATTTTTCAGTATCGCACCTTTTGAGATTTTCGAGAGGGAGCTCACCGTGATTGGCGTAAAAGTGAATCCCTTCTCCTTCCCTAACTCTTTGGGCTGGCTCAGGTCTATGAGAAGCAGGTAACACACGAGTATTTTCCTTATTATTATTAAGTAATAAATAAACAGTGAACGTTACAAAAAGTAGTACAAATATTAATTAGAGTTCTAACTACACTATTTTTATTTGCACAATGAGGGCGCCACTTTCTACATAATCGATGATTTTGAAAATTTTAATAATTTGGCGTGAAATAATTTAGATGACCTATCATCCGTTTTCTAGTATGTAACGTTGAATCTGCGTTGTTGTTGACCATGCTGGTCTGGTAGCAAAAAAACATAGAATGACCAGTTGCTTCTCGTCCCGCGCAGATGGTAAAAGCCCATTGAGGGATTGGGCGAAAATCATAGTAATCATGTTATTTTGATTCCATTTTCCACCTATACGCCCACAATCTCGCTAAATGTGGCCTGTAGGTACCTGTTACCTTAGGCTCTGTCTACTCCGTAAGGGATAAAGACGTGATTTGTGTAAGTGTATGTAACGTTGTATCTTTTCACTTAACGAGGCTGCATTATGTTAGAGGTAACAGCGTTAATTTTTGTAACATTAGGTCAGTTGTGTTTGGTGAAGAAACCCGAAGGACTAACGTGTATTGTTTTACAGGTATCTGGACTACAAGTTGCTGGGAATAAAGACTTACTCACTATCACAGTACCAGGAGGCCATAGCTGACCTGAAGTCTGGATCAATCTCTAAGGCCATGTTCAAAATCGAATAAAAATGCTTAATTATGCATGTAGCCGAAGATTAGCAAATTTATTTCTAGTATACCGGTATAAAGGGCAGCGGGGTAGCTGGTTCTGTGTAGTAGTTATATAGTTTGTGGTTACATAAATAAAAGAGATGTTTTTATAGTTAATTTTGCGTTTACTTGTTAGCATTATTAATCACATAAGAATATTTGTATTTTATGGTATTCTATGACAATGGCGATGAGCGTGAAACGAACTACAAAAGTGTATAAAAGTGGACCTACAATGACAGTCGAATTTTGATTTAAAACAATCGTAAAAGCAATAAAAATGTAGCTGGCCGGTGTCGGACATTAAAGAATTTAATCGTACAATTGGGATTGTCTATTTTTTTACAATGTATAGTAAATCGAAAACCATTTCGAGATAAATGCTTTTTAAATCGTTTTCTGTATTTACTTTATTTTATTTTGCTAAAATGAATTTATTACATGAAAAATAAGCAATGACTTTCATTTGATATTCCCAGACATGACGTAGACGGTCCAAAATGTACTTTATTTGCAAAGGTTACAAATTCTATGCTATTTACGCGTGTATTATACTACGGAGTTCAATTTGGACCCGCAATCTGACATTTCATTCATCTTATGACAGATGACAAGTAAATGGGCAATCTTGTTACTGTCATTCTTGTTTTTTCCACTGTTCACTTTCATATTGTTGTATTATAGTTTAGATTTAGAAGCACTTTCGGTAGATAATTAGGCAACAGTGTAACCGCGCAGCGATGTGCTTCGCTCACATGAAAGATTTTCCGCTAAATATTTTAATATATTACGTTTTTCGGTTTACTTTCGCCTACTGAGTTTGCTGTCTTATTTCCGGGTCCTGTTTTGTCTCGATAATACCTGGTATGTGTTTATGGACCTTTCTGCTTCGCGCAGAATGTTATGGTATGTGTAACGATTGTGAAAATATAAAATTCATAGGAGAAGATCGCGTAAATCTTCCTGTGTTATTGTTGAATCATGTTGACATTGATACTAATGACAGTTTGCCAACTTCACCACAGATAGAAAAGACGTTAATGGCGGCGCTTCACATACGTTTTATGATCAATTTGTCCAATAAGCAGATGTGTGACACCGGCAATGGAAACTCTGACGTCACAATGGAAACTCTGACGTCATCAACCAAAATACTTTCAATAATTAATAGTGAAAAAAATACCGAGTTATATGAGAAAACATTGAAATTGGTTTCTTATAATTGACTATTCTGCACAAAAAAAATATAAAAAGGATAGGTATTTTTTTTTAGACAATCCCAATTAATTAAACAAGTAAAAATCATTCACTTCGGAAAAGAGAACAAAATTGTTCTCTTTTCCCCGATTGATCGAAGTGTTACCTATCTGAGATAGAAGGAGATTCTTCATTAATGAATTAGGAAGAAACAAAAAAAGATTCTAATTAAAGCCATTTTACACAAAAAGTATTTACGTAAATACCAACCAGTATGGCCGAATAAAAAGCGATTCTATTCTCACAATCAAACGATCTTATCGTAAAAGAAGACTTCCAGCTGCAAACAAAACACACAGAGACGTCACAGGAACACTCACGCACACAACAATAAGCTCCTAAAGAATATCAGAAAAATATACAAAAAACCTTTTCATAAGAATAAGCAGGACGGAGTACGGATCTTATTTTTCTCGCGGACGTTTCAGTCGCTCGGGGTGGGGGGAGGGGGCACGATGGCTTCAGGAGTGGGGCCCCCACCACCCCCTGCAATAATACTGCGTCACTATTTTGCGCCATTACCTACACTCGCTTCCTATTCTATAAGTAGTCAACTTCAGGATGTAACTTGAAACACTTGAGCTGAAATTGCTTTGGGTCTGTACCTGCACATAACCTGGAAGGTAGAGCTGCTTAAATTATGTTGTTTAATATTAACTTTAAAAACAAATAGAATACTGAGAAAACTTGTGTGGAGACTGGTTTTAATATCGCATTGTGAAAAATACGAACATACCACACGCAAGTGATCATTGTGTTAAATCGCCTCACCTCAACTAACGTCTTTATGCCTTGTGGGGTAGACAGAGCCTAAGATAACAAAATCAAAGGTCCACTTTTAGCATGATGTGAGAATATAGGTGGAAAAGGAAATCAAAAATAGTAATGGGATGATTTTAAAAATCGGTCGCTTGTGTCGCTACTGTCGCTCTTGTGTGATGGTGAACAGATGAAGGTAGCACCTTAGGGCCTAGCGGTAACCGTATAAGTAAAGTGAGGATACCTAGTAATATTATATACCTATGCGAAAGTAACTCTGTCTGTCTGACCGATTTACCTTAGCGCTGAACTGATTTAGTTGTAATTTGCTATAGAGCTAGCTTCAGTCCGGGGAAGGACATATATGATAGTTTTATAGTACCGTATAATTGCATAGTTCTTGCGGGATAGCGATAAGCGAATTCAATGCAGACAGAGTCAGCAACAGCTAGTAAGAATATACGCGAAACGTTCGGATATACGGTTACGTTCTAAGTCCCGTGGATTTCGAGTGCTGGCGCTGTGGCTCCTTTATACGAGGAACGTGCGCCGTTCTAACTCATACGTAGCTTGTTTAGCTTTCACACATAACTCCCTATGTATTCAATGAGATGTAATAGCAACTGCATTTGCATAATTATGATTATATCGTGGTGTGCTTTGCTCGGATTCAACTTAGATTTGCTATTGAAAAAATGCTGACTGAACTCTTTCAGTTTTTCGGAGACTTTTAAGAGGTACAAATAAAAGCAGTCTGAAAGGGGTACGAAGTGCCTATATAAATTTATTTCCGTGGCCAAGGAAGTAAGAAAGAAAGAAGGAAAGAAGACATTTATTCCTTTTTGCAAGACACACAAATATGAATGTACACAATTTTATAGAAAAAAAACAAGAAAAAACAAACATATTAGACATGAAAAATAGATCATCAGCGTTGTGTGTCTTCGCAAATTCCGATTCACTTTATAGACACCTGCAGCACTGATTTTCAACCACAACCGTCTAGAAGTAGACTATGTTTTTCCGAGTACTATAATATCTACTTAGCAATGAACAGTCGACCGAGAATTTTCTTTTTCATTAGATTGAATGTAACTTAATTATAATTAAAACCTACTATTTTTACTAACAAGTCAATGTGACAATCAATATTATTTTTGTGTTGTACTTAGGTAAGTAGGTACTTATGTACTTGGTCGACTCTACCGACCAATCAAACTCTGTTCAGTATTTCACATATAACGACGCAGTAAGACAGAAATGTTGCTACCAAGATACTGAAGAGCGCGTTTACATTACAAGATGAATATAGTTAAATCGAGCAGCAGTAGGTACGAGTACATAACGGTAGCCATAGAGTGTATAACAATTACTATTTATCCGCACACGATTCGACAACAGCCACCAAATTAATGACAATCGATATTGCAGCGCAGCACATTAAACTTAGCTGCGGGCTCCTCCATTTTAACCCTAATTAGCGGTTTAAATCGAACTCTGCATAATTGAGCCGAATTAGCACACTCATATTTTGCCAAAATCAGCAGCGTACTCGTATTGAAAACACTAAATAGCGGACCAATCGGTATAATTGTAGCTTAACATACTATCTTCATAGGTATTTGGTGTTGATTTAGTAGTGCAGAAAATAAAATGCCGTACAATTTTTATTTAAAAGTTGGCAGTTCTAATCGGTTGGCTTGGGAATAATCACTAGGTATTTTTTTTCACAAGTTTGCAAGAAGAGCTGAATATACTCGTTGGTGAAATACTCGTAGGTAGGATTAATTTTAATTCCCCTCTCGGAGAAATCTTCAAAGTAGATTTCTGTCCATTTCTAGGACGTGTTGAAGATGATGACGTTGCAATAAATAACAAATTGTTACTGTATTGAAAAAATACATAGGTAATTAAAAAATCGGAAATGATGATTTACCCAATCATTTGTGAAATTATTAATTGTTCCATGCGGACGGGATTAATTTTAACATTTTCAGGAAACTGTCGCGCAATATCCGATATGACGAACAACGCTAAGCCTTAATAAAACTTCAATAACGCTTATGTACACTGCCAAACTGGAAATGCAACTATCTGGTCTGGGGACACCTAAACATACTTCTGCAGATATAGGCTTGGAGACATAGTTTTTACTACTCAACCTATTTGAAACAAATCAAACAATGAGCTCGCCATCCATTGCTGTGTGAACACGCAAGGGAGTTTGAGTTCCTCGTTTTAACTTGGCGATAGGTTGTTGACATTGCGATACACGTGAAGTTTGCATTGATGGGGAGGTGTTCGGAGTCCAAGGGTGGGTGTGAGGCGACAGTCCTTTGATTCTGGCGAGATTAAACGTGCGGCAGACGGTGGCGCCTCTATCGATTGTTGTTGTAATTACAACGCTATCCTCGCTCAGTCGCAAATGAAATTGTTCCGGACAGAGTAAGCTATGGATGCTAGCGTGTTATTACATTTGTAGATGGTTGGAATACTGTATTCTGTACCTTGACACGTTGCAGTAAAGTGTACGGTAGGAATTTGTGACCACGATGCAGTTGCAGTTTGCCTCTGTGTTATTGCATTCCGGTCAATAAGGAGTAGTTAGCAAACGGCCGTGGAAAGACATTTTATGTCAGGTAAAGCTGTGCAGTTAGCGGCTGTTCTCTTTGTTAGTGGTGAGTGGTTTTGGTTTTGGGTAATTGCATGTAGACATACGAAATTCGAGAGTAGTTTGAGTTTTTGGTAATTTAATTAATAGGTAACTTAATGTCAAAAATAGAGATAAAATTTTAAATTATGAACAATTCAATTCAAAGTTCGCACCTACTTAGGTTTAAATTAATAATTAATTGACTGAAGACAATGATGATGATTCCATCACGTCTGTTTTGTTAAAAGTCATAAGGTATCACAAAATGTACCAAAAGTACGACTGTTCCAATGACTTTTGTTATATAATGTTACACGAAGCCATTTTATAATGCTAATACTCTATCCATGCTCTATAAAAGCGAGTATTTCTTCATAATTACAATAGTATAATACCTATCAACAACCTGCCTACCTACTCCTGAAAATGCTCCGAGCAACGACCTATCGCGGGCACCACAGCTGCGCAGTGAGAACAAATTCTACGAATCACATCTACATCCGAATACGAATGGGAATGGAGAGGGACGCAATAAAACATTCGGAACCCCCGAAACGTATCTACGTTTACGTGGCGCCGCCGCGCACGCGCGCCACTCTACACTAATCGGACAGTTCAAATTTCAATCGTAGAAAAAAAATAACCAATTCGAAATGGAGAAGGCTTTACGGCGACCAATGGGAGCGCTCACAGTCGTAATGCCAACTGTGTGGGCGGAGCGAATGATATCTAGCATTGGAATGCGCGTTGTATTTGTTTTGCTGGATGCGAAGGCTTTATTGCTCGGTGTTTGAGGCTCTTTCCCCTTGAGGGTGGGCGGCGGAAAGCTCGATGTGGCTTTGGGATGAGACTCCACATTATGTACCGTTTCCTCAACAGCCTACTGTTGGATCACCTACACTTATTTCACTTGTATTTAGTTTGAATCGTTGGTAATTTTATTAGAAGTATGTATGTACGTACTCATATGTTATATGACATGTTGTAGGCTGAAAGCTATAAAACGGCATAATTCCTCGCAAATCTTGTAAAACTATATCAATGATGCTTTAGATAACAAAACATGCACTTTAGTGTAATTATCATGATAATCTTTCGATCTATATCTTAATACTAAACAGACATCCAAGACTTAACGAAATTGAGAAGTGCCTTTTGCGTCTTTATGAAACTGCGAGTGGATTCCCTATTGATTTTTCGATAGGGAAAAAACGAAGGCAACGATCTATGCAGATCTGGAGTGCTCTCGGCACATCAGATGGCACTGGCGGGCCAGCCTCCGCAGACAATCGAACGGGGGGCCTCCCACTGGAGGTCGGAGTACGGCCACAGAGTAAGCGAAGGGGACAGTCCACTCCGTACAACATTGAAATATAAGAAAATATGGAAATTTGATTGGAACGGTCGATTGTTATGATGAATATTTTATTAATCGCGTACAAAGGAGAGTCGCGACGTTTCATAAATATAATGTTCCCGCCCTAAATACTTTTGGATTACCTACCTAGTAGGTATTCTTTCATAAATCATTTATCAAATATTGTTTTTTTTTCTACCAATACATATAATCTTAACAAAAAATTAACCATGAAACCAGGACATAATTAACGTTAAAATTTAAATTACTTGATGACTAAGAATCTTGGAGTGATCAGAAATTATTGGACGATTTTCCGAGTGAGTAATCCAGTGTGTTGCATTAATTAAATACCTGTGTCAATGACTTACTTTTGTAAGTATGTAATTAATATTTAATTGGCTACTGTGTCGTCGCAAAACAGAAGAACGGTAAAAATCGAAACAATTCACCCGCGTATCTCCATTTCTTTATTTCACCTCAATACGTATTCTTCAGAACTACGCTCTACGCCGCAGCATTCAGTCGGTTAATTTATCTTTGCCGGTATCGACCCGTCGCCGGCGACTTCCCATTCTCAAAGTAAAACACGGCGGAAACCGCGGGATAAACCCCCCACCCCCACCCGATCTTTACGTTTCAGGAATAAATATTTCAGAGCGTGTGCTTCGGAACTTCGAGATACATAATATCGCGCCCGGCAACAGTCTGCGAATGGGAAACGGAGTTTTTCTTTTGTGTGGGTGCTTTAAATGAGAGTATACGGGTGGGATTGGTCTGTGTGAGTGTGACGTTAATTCGCTTTATATGAATGAAAAACAGTCTTTATTGAAGTTTCAGAAGGACATTTTCGGAGCATTTCAGCTCCTGTAATAAGAAACAATAATGAGATGACTGAGTTCATACTAGGTACGAGGTATTAGCTGCTGCCCGCGACTTCGTCTGCAAAAAATGAGTTTTTCGCAATCCCGCGGGAACTATGCGATTTTTTGGGATAAAAAATAGCCTATGTGTTAATCTAAGGTATCTGCTATCTTCCTTCCAAATTTTGTCCAAATCCTTTCAGTAGTTTTTACGTGAAAGAGCCATCCATCCATACTTACAAACTTTCGCGTTTATAATATTAGTAGGATTATCCAAATTACTTTTGTTAAGTCCTTTAATATTGATATTATACGCGTGTAGGTATAGGTAGTATGGGAACACATTTGGTACGCATCTCTATAAAATGGTTGTTAACATCAAAGTTTTCATTGCCGTCGCAGGACGGCTATAAGCCATCGCAAAGTGCTTTAAAGGAAACTGCAGTATCAAAATATTGAAGTACCCCAGTGCACAATATTTTCTTGTTTATGTAGTTTAGCAAAGATGCATTTGTAATCTTATGGCAATGAATTTAAAGGACAAAATATGCAAATGAGTGTGTTTGACAGAGTTGCCATGTGGCACGATGTAATCTATGGTCAGGGTTGTTGTTGGACAAAAAACAAGTTTAACGTTATTTAAAAAAATACTCATCCTTCCATCCTACAACATAAGAAAATTTTGCTTTAAGGCATGTCAAAGTTCATCCTTTAACATTTCACATCGCTGATCAAACTTTTCTTTTTAATTTAGTGTTTTAAAAGACAGACCTTGTTAAACTCAGCTAAAAAATATTGGTGTCTCTTCAAATACACACCTAAACTTATTTAAAAGAAATCGAGGGAGGCGGAAAATATATATTTTTTTAATTTCCGCCAGTTTCACTCACAATTACTATAAGTCACGAAACATGATCTCTAAAATTACGTGGACCTTTTGGCCACCATTACAGCGACCGCGGTTACGAATAGACTGAAGTTTAGGTACCTCTATCTCGTTTTATCATTCGTTCCTTCGTTATTTTTATGTGATCAAATTCCAATACTCATAGTAATTATGAAATGTCGTTATACCCATACTACTTTATATAAAACTAGCTTCTGCCCGCGACTTCGTCTGCGTATTATTCATATAAACCTTCCTCTCGAATCACTATCTATTAAAAAAAAACCGCATCAAAATCCGTTGCGTAGTTTTAAAGATCTAAGCATACATAGGGACGGACAGACAGCGGAAAGCGACTTTCCTTTATACTATGTAGTGAAGCTTAAGCTTGATAATTGCCAACATTGCCACACCAAAATAAACAAAAATACAATACTTAGCATTCTCAAATATAGTTTACAGTATTTCACAAAACATTTTAGGTTCAGGCTACTTACTTTCTTTAGAAGATTTCTTTGACACTTTTCTATTGCAAAATAAAAGTACCTAATAAAACTCACTTAGTATTACGAGAAAAAAACTAACTGCCGCGTGGTAGGCGATTGCGATGGCTATTGCTTCTTACGATTGATTTTATACTAGAGTTTACATTTGTACCTAGGTAACTACATTACGTAACTTCATGGGAGTAGTATTACAAACTACGCGTCATTTTTATGTTCCATGACGAATGCCAGCTGAGTGCGCACTTAAGTTTAATAAATCCAATCACTTACTTTTTTTCATAAACAGACTTGCGTCTATGAGTGGGTTTCAAAAATTAGGACATTACACCGGTCGCAAATAAAATGGAGTTCAAAACTCCATCTTGAGCGCTTTTAAAAAAAAAAACTCAAGAATGCCCAATTTTAAGGACATAGGGCCCTTTAGACCGACGACCGGATAGTAAGTAAGTAAATACTTCATTGTACAAATATAAAGAAACAGACACAAATCACACAAAAAACATTAAATACATGCACATAGTAGGATGGTATTAGTTACTGACCCTGACTATACAGGTTAGGGCAGGCATTTGCATTAATAGTACGAAGTTTGGACCCGAGTCTTGGATGTGGTATGTAGTTGACTATATCATACATACACACATACACACACAAATCACGTCTACGGGATAGACAGAGCCTAAGGTAACAAGACCTGCAGGGCACGTTTAGCAAGATTGTGGGCGTAAAGGTAGAAAATGGAATCAATATAATGATGGGTTGCTAGCCGCATCGCCTATAACATTATCTATATCAGTATAAATACGTTATCTAGTACCCATAGTACAAGCTTTGCTTAGTTAGTTTAGCTATTTTCATGCTGCTTCCAAGCAAAGAAAAAACATAGAACTCTTCACATTCTCTTCCCGGGCAGATGGTAAAAGCCCATCGAGGGAACGGGCAACAATCTTAGGAATCATGTTTATCACTATTTTGATTCCCCTTTCTACCTATACGCCCATAATCATGCTAAACGTGGCCTTAAGGTTTTGTTACCTTAGGCTCTGTCTACCCCGTAAGGGATATAGACGTGATTTGTGTATATATGTATATGTTGGTTAGTTTGGAACTACATAGTTTAATTGGGTGCGTAACGATGTATACATATAAAAATTTTTGGTATAATATTAGTAGCAATAACGCTCATTTGATATAATTATTAAATCATATAACAACACTTAATATATTTACATATGACATAATTATCATTTCTTATAATGATCATTTGATATAATATCATTTAATATAACATTCTTTAAGTATAATGCTTATTTCCTATAATGAACTTATGGTATAACGTTATTTTTATATAAAATACAACAATTGGCATAACCATTATTGATATAATGTATTAGAGACATAATCACAAAACGAACTGCTATCAAAAAGTAGGTTAGGTTAGGTTAGAACTGCGTCCCCCAACAAAAACGAACTGCTATAAAAAATATTTTTGTATATAAAATGAGCGTTATACCATATAATCGTTATAAGAAATAAGCGTTATACCGAACGATAAATATACGAAATAAATTTATATATTTTAAAATTATACCAAACGTTTATTATACACAATGAGTGATTATACCCTTTGAAATTATATCAAATGTTGATATATCGATAGAAAATATATTAAATATTTTTATATCAATCATTACACACCCAGTTTAATTGGTGTAAATTGTCGCATGATATTTATTTATAGATAGTTTTCCAGCGCTTTGGTCTTTACTGTAATGCTGTGTAAATTGTTTGATGAATAAATAAATAAATAAATAGATACCAAGATCTATTATTTGGTTTACATTCTTAATTATCATTATCGTCATTAAATTTTGTAATTCGAACTAGTTTTAATTTTCGTACGTAATAAAACCAGTGATACGCGTAACGTACCTATGTACCTGCGTCATTTAGTACGCGTAGGTTCATGAAATATACGTTTTACCTGCCGCGCATATCTTCAGAAAAATACCGGAATTCGTGATTAGTACTTTTGCTTATGCTAGTAGACAACGTTTTTTTCTAAGACACAAGTTAAGGTCCGACCACACCGGTGCGCAAAAGATGTTGACGGTGAGAAAACGTGAGGCCTACGACACGTCACTGCGTACACGCAGCGGTGTGGTCGCTCCTTAAAGTTGCAAGTATTTGAATCGCGAACAATAGTCATCTTCTTGCCTTGCTATTGCGATATTGTTCAATACCTATGCGTAAGATTCGAAAATGTGTAAGGGTTAAGAACAGTCAGCGTTGCATATTATTATTGTCATATCAGGGAATGTCCAAAAATAAAGCGGAACAAGATTTTATGTCAAATATCAATGGCTTAAGAGCGGTTGCCGATACGGTTAGTTGGCTGATTATATCGCTGCCATAAGTAACTGACGCTGACTCTACAAAATGGGAAATTTAAAAGTCCAACATTTTGATGCAAATGTGAGTCATATTTTTTCTTGAAAATAACACAAAAATATTAATTTTGGGCATTAGGACACATAACCTTAAAATTACATTAATAATGTTATAATTATTTAAATTTAAAAAATTAAAACACCGAGAATACCAAAATCCAGCTTTAATCCGGTCAGGAGACAACGTTTTGAAATTTCGGGACAAATCCTGAAATATGGTATCATGAGCTATATAATTGCTTCCGAAATACATAGAAACCAACGTAACATCGAATAAATTATAGCTATATAATAAAGCATAGCAAACGTCTCAAGGATTTTCCATGTCAATTCAAGTTTTTCAATTCACATTATTCCCTTTTTGCTCGCAATTTACGATCGCAATGAAAAGCAACATGTTCATGTGGTAAGATTACTTAAACACCTATGTACATGTAATTTAAACATTGCTAATGTAATCATAATATCGATTGTTATAAGAAACTGTTTAACTCATTACTTATTATGATTGAGTGTTACGTAAGCTTTTATTTCACTTGCACTATTCTATGTGTAAAGTTCTTCGCATCAGCTACAAATATACCTACCATTTTTGCTAGTGGTCGGGTTGAATCGAAATTTAGTATAAATAAGGCAGATTGGATGCTAATGCGAGCAAAGTATAGTCGATTAAAATGAGCTAGATTTGCCCCCATGAAATCGAAGTACCAAATGTATCTTTTTATTAGTCATAAAGCGGACAAAGTCACGTGAAACAAAGAAAATTTACCTGAACGGTAGAACGGTAGGCACATTCTTCCAAGCTTAAAGTAACTACAGGAAATGATGGTGTATAAAAAAGGAAAATAATTGTATTTGAAATAAATAGCTTAACAAAATGTATGTTTCACAGTCATGCTCCCAAGACGTGTGAGGGATAGACAAAGTAAAGAATGATCTCCACATGAGACAGCAAGTCGCGAGGAACCTCCCTCAGCGGGCAATTTAGGGTTGAATTGCATTCGTGTTTCATTTGTTTACTTTTTTATCAGCCATCTTTAGAAATAGGGAGTGCCAGTATTTCTATCAAAAGTAAAAATAGTTGGAAAATAGTAGTTGGTTCGAGTTTTTTTCCGTTTTTTCTTGAGAGGGTATCGATATTTCTTTAAGGTTAAAAATTATTGGTTTCAAAATTATTGTTATATACGATGTTTAGAAATGTTTTGGTCTTGTTTGTGGTTTGGTCTGGAGTTACAAATAATCTCTGAAGACATGTTTTTAAAAGAGACACCACCAAACTTTGAATCAACAAAAAAATGAATAAAATAACTGTAACGGCAGCTTATGTTCATTAAATTCCGAGCGATTGTTACAAACAGCGACGCGGCGTACAATCTTCAAGACGCTCTGGCACAAGTCAAAAAATAATCCACAAACTCGCGTCCCAAACAAATTAATCCCCCTGTAAATACAGACGTGAGACGCGGAGACTCCGCCATAAGGGCCCAAAAATCAGCGGCGATGACTGGCCGATTCCGCGCGTTCGGAATCCCGAACCCTTCCACGCAATATGATTTGCGTCAGTGGAGATGCGTTCACAACAGATCACCGGACGGTAACCGAGTGGAAAAACCGCGTCTCATCGCGTCCGATACCAGCTCGTTCGGATTCGAGTGGGGTTTCTGAACGACTTCGGCTTAAAAACAATGTGGAAATTTTGGAGGATGTGTGCCGTATTATGAAGAACGCGTTGCCATCTTAGCTGCCGGTCGTGTTCTTAAGATTGCCTTTTTGAATACATACGTTACAAGGAAACCTACTGTATTAAAAAATATCTCAATCACTTCTACTGAATAGGCATTTGAAGTGACGCAATAATTTTTGATTCAACTTTAAAATTGTCTCAGCCATCTTTGTAGAAATGAGGAGTGTTTGCATTTATTGCAGGTTACGAACCTGTAGGCTTATTATGTATCTCGCTCGCATCTTGCTCGCAATCGCTATTATGCTCATTTTGACAGTTCTTATATGAATGTGACAGCTATCTGATTCGGATGCTAATTGTCAGCCTATACATGAACTGTCAAAATGAACACAATGGCGATTGCCAGCAAGTTAGACTAGACAATAAGCCTACTGCTTTAGCTTAAGTGATTATGCTGCCTAATGCCAAAGGCACAAACGAAGTGTTAAGTTAGCACAAGCTAATCATGCCTTTCTGAATAAGGGAATTAGTAATATGTAAGTATGAAATGTTTCTTTGATGAGTAACTAAGCTCCACGGAAAGATTCGTAAACAGAGCTCAGTTTTAAATACATTATCAGGGAGAATTTTACAAGAATACATGCATGCTTACATAAATCACGTCTATATCCCTTACGGGGTAGATAAGAGCGTAAGGTAATAAGACTTAAATGCCACGTTTAGCATGATTGTGGGCGCTATTGTACAAGAATAGCGTTCAGTTAAAAAGAAAACCAATAAATAAGAAAGCCTTCACGTGTTTGTTAATTAAAATATTGGAAGTAACTCTACTCCCGTTCAACTTCTATACACCTACCGCAATTCCAAAGGCGACCAACCGCAAGGTGGGTAATGTTATCATTCCATTAATTACAACAACCACCCCCTGCTTTTTAAAAGTAAATTAATCCGATTAAGGGGGGAATCGAAGAACCCGCTCCGTCCGAGTTTATTCACGCAACTTTCTTTGGTATAATTATTTTTTGTAATTAAATCCATCAACACGATTTTTTCCTAATGATTCTCCCGGGGGAGTGGGGATGTCCGGGGCGGGGGGAGTTTTTCTACTGTTTTCTTATTTTCGCGACGAAGGTGTGACGCGCGTTGAACCTAATGTGGATTAAAAATAAACGGGAAAAGTCTTGCGCATATAGTTGGAGAAATTTGCAAAATTTTTTTTTTGATAAAAATATAATTATTGAATGCAAGACTTTTTTTGTTACTAAGTTACTTTCGCATTTATAATATTAGTAAGGATATTAGATAAATGATGGGCATTGCATGTTGCTTTGATTATAAGTGCTCTTATATCCAGGTTTGATTCAGTGAAAACTAGGTCCCTAATGTAGACACTTACCCCCTTATTCATAAACGTTATGGACCGATTGTGAATTGGGTTATTGTTTTCGTCAATACTTGAAGCGTTATTTTCTAGAAGGAAAGTTAATCGTAACATTTATATGAAATACATGACTGCAGGCTTTTCTGTGCCTACATTACGAGGGTTAAAAGCCAAATGTGTTTAAGCGACATTTTGGGTGAAATTGACTTATATACATATTTGGAATCAGCGATTTTTTTTGCATCGAATGGTCTGGGTTGCGGTCGAATCGAAGCATTTTTTCGGCGCTTCAATCAATTAGACTTTTGGTTCTATTTCTGGAAATCCACTGTTTAAACGACATAAAATACACAAAATTATGAATGGGTAGGACATCAAACAGGTATCAAATTAGAGTGTGTTACATAAGCTGTTTTAGCTTTTCCATTGTATTTTTAGATGGTTGTTAAAGCGTTTTTGTTAACATTGTTTTGCTATAGATAGGTCGGATAAGTCATTTGTCTTTTTACATAAAATGACAAGACAATGTCACTTAAACATTTTTTCTTATATATAAAATCCAAAAAGATAGTTTAATTTAAATAGATGCAAAAATCATAGCTTTGTTGTATCCTATCCATAATAAGTACAGGACCAGCACTCAGCCGGCGGCCCCGCTCGGTGTTAACGATATCTAGCTTTAAAAGCGCACATCTTTTACTTATTTCAACGAAAATTAATTGAAATGAGGTTTGACGGTGAAAAGGTGGCCGCACAAAAGGCCGCTAGGTGTCGCTCCGAGATAACTTACTCATTTTTAATTAATTAATTTGTGGTAAGGAATTTGTTTGCTTTGAAATTCTCGAGTCCATTCAATGAATGCGCAATATGAATTCCGATTAACCTAGAAGAATAAATTGGCATTTTCGATATTTAATTAAGACGAACAAAGGACTTTTAATAGCTTTTTACTTAGCCTTAGGTCTTCATTTTTAAGGGGGATCAGAGAAATGATTATTGAGTGTATATGTCAAATTAAAATTAAAATGATGGTTTCTTGATCTATCGCGTAGCTTGGCATAACATTTACATCTGAACTCTACCCTTTTTATTTAAAAGAAGTTGGATTGCCAGTATTCTGTGAAAAAAAAACCAAATTGATTATTGAATAGGTTTCAAACCAAATTCGCCAACGACCCAATTAGACTAAAAAAATCGGCGTGTAAAATAGGTACCTATAGATTGTAAATTTTATCGAAACGTAAGTAATAGCGCGTCGTTGTTAGGTCACATCTGCGTTGGAGAGCGTGTGTGGGCTACTTGTACAAGAAGGCCGCAGATTGATGAGCCCCCCCCCCCTAACTGCCCCCCTCCCCAGGGACCCCACTATCGCAGATAGATTGGGTCCGTTTTGTTTCTTTACCAGTGATTTTGCCATGGGAACCTTAGGTGGCTTAAGTTACTGTAACATGTGGGAAATAGTGTTGTTTAAGTTTGTATGAGTATTCCATCAATGCTAACTGATTTGATATATCAATTTCAATGAGTTTTTGAGTTTTTGAGAGAGACGGAGTGAAGGTTCAAAAACATCTGAATTATCACTCACCCACGTGATTGGGTGCTCAAGATGTATCTTACGGTAAGCCATGACGTCTTAATGCCATTAAATTCTGACTCAGTTTAGGTTGTAGCTGTAATTTTTAGTATGGCTCTGACAGTGAGCGAACCTAAACTAAATCGGAATTGAATCGCATTAAGACGTCATGGTAAGACCCCAGATGTTTATTACTAGCGCCCGTAGAGAGCGCTACGCCGCTCGTAGCAGCTACTAGCCTATTTTCCTTATACACCGTAGAACCTATTGACTTTAAGATACAAAAAGGTTTATTATACTCACTACTGAATGGTATACATCATATTTTGTTTTATTACGTCCCTAGGGCGGGCGGGTAATGCGCCTCCCCGCCTCAGTTTTATTTGTAAAAATACGCGTAGGGAAGTGTGAAATGATGTTTCTTTATATCGTCCCGTAGGGTAAACCTCCATTAGGTACAGAGCCTTTTAAAAGCAATCTTAGTAGTCGCAGACATCGATATTAAAGTCATTTATTTATTCAACAAAGATACCCATATAATTTATTTAGACAACAATGAAAGGGTACGAGCGAGTAGCTTTTGAAAACACATATGTGAAAATACCACTAGAAGATGATGAAAAATAGTCCGGAATTTGCAATATGAGAAGATTAGAAGAAAATAACAATTAATCTGGTTTTCAGGAACATAAAAGTTCAAGATCAGCTGCTAAGCGAGGAAAGTAGTGGTAGCGATCCGCACGCACTCTAAACAACATACTATCACCAGTTAAATAGTAAATAATCATTATCATGGCTATAATTACTAAAGTAAGTAAGTAAGTAAATGCTTTATTGTACAAATATAAAGAAACAGAGACAAATCACAAAAAAAGACCTTAAATATATGCACAAAGTTGTAGAAGACCAAACAACACTTTAGGTTGGTACCTAATTATTGTTGTTAATGAAACTGATTTGGTTTTAAGGGCGACCAACATCACTATCGGTTTACACACTGAAGAAAATCGAACCGGACTAAAGTTTTTATAAAACATTGAAACTAAAGTTAAATCACTAAGATAATTACCCCTTTCCACCTTTACACCCACAATCATACTAATCGTGGCCTTGTTACCTGAGGCTCTGTCTACCTCGTAAGGGATAAAGAAGGGTTAAATATGTATGTATTGAAACTAATCTACTTACAAACCACTTATAACCTACAGGCCCACGCGTCACCACTACACGCGCAACTTGGCCACCTTTATAATGTCCAAGTAATTCGTCTCAAGTTATCGGCAAGCAAACAAAGTTGCGGCCCAGGGAGCGAACCCAATTATCTCTAATGAAGACAATGATATAAGCGCGGTTATTGATCTAGATTTAAATTTCATGACGGGTCAGTCCCTGCGATGTGCGGGCCCTTAATGCGTCTTGCCAAGTTTCGATGACATCGACGGTGCAGTCTTGATCCTTGTAAGAAAACGCGCTGTCTTAATCCACCTGGCACCAAGCAGCTGAGCTTGTCCTATCGGATAAATTGATGTGCCCGTAGAACGTTCTCACAGTAATCGTTACTATGATTTGCTTTGCCAATCGAATGTAAAGTCACTATAATAAATACTGTGATAAGGTTCAACAATCAGTAATCAATTTGTTCGATAGTGCTTGCGGAGAGTAGGGTATTCAGTGAAATTACTGGCAAATGAGGTATTTTAACTAGCCCTCTAGGCTGGCAACGCATCTGTAATGCTCAGTTTGCGTTTGTCCATATGAAATTGCGATTACTTACCAATACCATCAGGTAACCCACTTGCTGCCTGCCTGCATCTCTATGACAACTTGAAACAGTCTCAAGTCAACATTAACTAGAACCTGTCAAAGCGAATGAATTTGTTAAGGAATTTAGAAATAATTAATTAGTCTCAAGTACACTTAGTTACGGAGAGCGCCATCTAGGGTAATCGCGGCGAACCACTATTGATGGTGAGCGAAAATCTGATGCTAGCAAACCGAGTTAGTAGTACAATTTTAAGAAATAGAGGGCGTTATTGGTTATACAAAATACATAACTATTTAATTATAATAGAAATTAGATAGAAAATTAGTAACTATATAAGTAAAGAGAATGCTAGTGCCAACATTATTATGTAATCAAAATATTATCCACAAATAATCTATGTAGGGCTCGGAAAACGAGAGTTTGAATGATAAACATTTGTATTTATTATGAGGAAATTATCGAAAACGCAAGGAAAACAGAATCGGAAACAAATAGAGTATAGTATTAAGTACATTCTGTAAATATTTCATCAATATTGGTACAAAGCTTAATTAGTAATTAGAGAGTAAAGATACCATAATTGTGGTAATTGTGGACTGAAACTTGCACATAAAAAAATACGGGAAACAGGGATTTGCGAATTAAAATAAATAGAAATTAGAATGGATTGATTAGAAAGCATTATTAAAGTAAGGAGATAATTAAAAGTAAATTAAAAGTCATGAAACGAGAGTGGTGGTGGAAAATGGCGGGTGTGCCCAATGTGCTTCATGTGTCGAATGTAGCCAATGTGTTTAGAATGCTCAGAATGACTGACCAAGGTTATAAAAGGGAGCGGGAAATTTAAACGGGGCGCATTTTGATACTCGATTTTGTAGAGTAAGGTTGAATTAATATTAGATTTTTAAAGAGGTACGTTCACCAAATTACTGATTATTAGAGAGTAGAGTCAATTAAATTCATGATACGGTCATTTTTATAGTGGGATATTCATATTTGATTTCAATTCGGGTTATTTTGAGTTGCTGGTAATTCTGTAAATTTCCATATAAAACAAATCAATTTACAAGAGTTATTTTGGGGATTGTATTTTAGTATTTTATCGTAATTTTATATTATTTGCAGAGTGAGTATTGTCTAATAGTTTTATTCTTCAGGACTTCAGGTGGAGAATAGTTTGCTATTTTCATAGTAGTGAATTATTTTCTAGTGTAATTTATTATTGAAATATTTAAGTCAAGTTCCTTCTAGGGGAACTAAGTTTCTGTGGGATTGTGATTCGCTACCTCTGTAGGAAGTGGATTATTATCTTACGCATTTGTACTAACCCATTATTTTCTGTGTCATTCCCACCTCTTCAAACTCGCAGTGTCAGGGATTTAATTTAAAGTAAGACTTTGGCCGTAATCTGGCGATAATTTCTCGTCCAGAGCCAAAGCAGTTTGATATCCCTGATAGTTCGCATTTCGAAACCTAACGGTGCCAACGTCAGAATGCGATATGCGAGTCTTCGCTGCAAGGGTGAGCTTGCAGGATTTGATCCTGTCTAGGCAGGGTCAAGTTTACATACTCACACGGTTTTCTGATGGACTGCGTCTGATATTTGTACCATGGATTTGGGTTGTCGCAAGACGCATCTTTTCAGGCGTGAAAGTTATCAGAAAGTCGTTTCATTATTTATAATAATTATTTATACACAATGTTAAGTATCCTTTCCGCTGGTTCCCTCCTCTTAGGGGCTATATTGCTAGGGAACTAGCAACATTTAGGCCGACGTGTTAGGGACCCATAGGAACACACCGTCTTTTGCTGTTAGGAGTTTAGGAGATTTGCATTGCACCTCGCAAATCTAACATTACACTAAATGTAAATAAGGGTCGTTCCCTAGAGTTGTTTTACCTACAGAGCTAGGGGTCTCGGACAAGCTTAAAGTACAATTTAGGAATGTTAGGGAAGTAGGCAGGGACCTTGTTTTAGGGCTTAGTTAGCAGAGTGATTCTTACACCGGATGATCTCTGAATACTCACCACATGATTAATTTAAATATGAGGCCAATCCTCCAGATTGATTTTCATCACAGAGCTAGTTTAGACTAGAGTCATACACACCTAATATATTTGGAAATATTTCCAGCTTAATAAGTAGTTAAGTTGTAGTTTTGTTAAGTTAGTTTTTATAAAATTTCAAGTTAAGGATGGTTGTTTCAATACATGACTGCTAGCACAAGGTAGAGTTTAAAATAATAAGTTGACTGATTATCTAATATAATCAGTTATTCAACACATCTTATAAAATAATAGATGGAGTAAATTATAAAATTCAGATTCCGCATAAAAGGAAGTAATATTAAACCAGTGAGTACAGTGAACTCCGTTGAGAATTCTACACCACGAGGGGGAATATCCAACATAAGCTGTAGTTACTTGAATTGTATTTAATTTCATAAATAAAACAAGAAATGTTTTTATTCTGTCTATTATAGAAATACTACTATAATGCCATACCTTCTAGTGTTCAGGACTTTGAGATAACCATTCTGCAGTATAATATCCTTAGGCTAAGTTAGAAATAATAGTCAATATTTATAAGTATAACCACTTTCGTTAAGAACTCTTTATGTTTCATTCCCGTTATAAACTATTAACAGAAAGTAAAGAATAGTAAACTTTAGTTATAAGAAAACTGTCATTGACATCAAAATAAAATAATAAAGTATGGTAAAATCTGATTAATGGAATTAATAGAGTCATAATATCCATAGAGGATAGTAAATCAAATAGTTATTGATAATAGAGTTCAGTAGAGTAGAAACTGTGTCAGTATTATAGAACTTTAATTAGCACCATTGTTAGTGCATAGTTTTCAGCAACATGATTCTTCACGAAGGATTATTTTGTTAGCTGGTGGCGTAGGGGTGGAAATAGGGGAAGGATGGAGTTCCACCCGGGGCCATTGTGGCCCCGGTACCCTCTACAATACTGATACATTTATAGTCTAAGAATAGTACAACTAGGTAGTAAATTCATTAGGTATTCTTAAGTATTTTTACTGTGTTCAAATGTTAGGATTCATTCTTGCTTTTCACTTAAAGTTCATTGGGTTACTTACTGTACGGTTAATCACAATGTAGGTCCTACAAACGCTAGACGAATCACCAGGCCAAGGTGTTAGATTATGTTAATTATTGTTAGATTATTTTATAGGTTAATTTTAGATTAAGTGATTAGGTTAAAGGTAAGGGTAAAACACCAGGACAAGAGACCATTCAATGGGGGGGTTACAATTTGAAGGATACCGTGACCAGGATGTGAATAGCAATAATAGGATATGAATAGCATTACTAGAACTTAGTGTAAGATAATTATGAAGTCATAGGTATTTAGATTCATTTAGATGTGTTTTGAGGTTAAAATGAGTATGTATGTGTATAAGACCAGAATAACTACTTAAGTTTCACTGGAAATAGTCTGAGCACTATTCAATTTTAGTTAACTAAAATAGTCCAACTAGTTATTTATGTTAGTTGGCAAATAGTATGATAGGTTAATCTAGACTAAGTCTTATCTTGGTTAGGCTGAGTGGTTGTTTTCTGTTAAGCAACCACAATTTGCTGTTCGTGAAATGGAGGTGAAGTAAGAATGAATATGAATAAATAGGACGATGAACACAATTAAATTTTAACATTGTACTATGTAATAAGGACTTTAATAGGAATAGGTATACAGGTTTTCACTAGGTAGGCTGAGGAATCTTTAGATAGCACTTCACTGAAGAGTCATTTTCACTTTATATCACTGTAATCCATTCTGAAAACAAAAGAAGTTGAGTCTTGACTGGTTTCTCGTAGAACTATCAATGTGCGGTGGTTCTTTTGCAATCCATGGTTGTAGACGCTTCATATGATCACTTAGATCGTATTTGCAATTATCTGTTGTTCCAAATTAGTTTCTTGAAGTCCAACTAATTAAAAAAATGAAAGAAAACCGAATTAAGTTGGACAAGCAATTTAGTCAGCCGCCATTTTGTCAAAAGTGGATTAAGGTTATCAATATAGACAATTTTGAGTCACGTGACATTTGAAGTAAAAGTCAAAGATGGCGTCAAAATTAACCAATAGCATGTATCGCTCGAGTATTGGAAACTGATAAAAATGTTGTAGCAGTTGTAGTCAGATGGCGCCATAGTCGCATTTTTAGTAGGAGAAATCTGATAAGAGTGATAATGGTCTGATAAGATAGTTGATAAGATAATCAATGACGTTAAGGTTGTGTGAAAGGTATTAAGTGGATCTGTTCTGCGTACTGATAGCAAATTATTATTCGATAAACTAAGCTAAGACAAGGGTCGTTCATATATTTTGTTGGAAAGTACTGAAAAAATAATTAGTTCATTTTATTATCACATGGGAAAACTGAATGACTGGTCATGATAGATATTGGAAATTGATTGTTATTAAAACAACCAATTCAATCCATGGAATGAATTGATGCTAAAGCTAGTTGCATTGCAGTAGGCAGGCATTTCATTTGTTTAAAACGTTAAGAGAGGTACCATAGCTCAACACAAGTTTAAGCTTTAAAACGTGTGATAGTAAATAGGCAAAACGGTTAGTCAGATGATTAGAGTTTTATAAAGTTAAACTATTTATGTATGCATTCAAGCGCAAACCGTGCATAGAATAAGTAAAGTATTTTCATGAATATCAAAACAAACTATATCAAAAATCGGTTTAGCTTTTTTCAATGGCATTCTCTAAGCGTGAACAAGCAAAGACATAGAAATGTAGATAAGTCTGTCAGTTTGCAGCATTCTGATTTGAGTTTAGTATGTTAGTCGTTTTGGATTTGGCAAGTAGAAATTTTGAATTAAAATATACAAAACGAAAACTAGACAAGGAAGGCATTTAAGTGTAACATAATTGTTTGATATCGTTAATTACTCATAATAAAGTAATAAAGAATCCAACTAGAAAGAGTAAAAATTATTTTTGAATTATGCAGTATGAGGTTGGACCCGATTGTCAAAAGTAAATAAGTGACTTTAATTAAGAATAATAACACAGATAAGATAAGTAGGCAGATTCAGTAGGTAAAGTATAGTATGTTTAATGCAATAAGAGGTAACATGAAATAACTCACAAAGAAGCTTATTAGTTATAGTAATGGTTGTTAATTGTTGTTCCCATACTCAATATTTTATTGGAGAGCATGCTGAAATATTAATTTTATTTTGAAATTAAATAGTTGCATAAAGGCCGCAGGCAGACAACAAGCAGTGACTGTACAGATCTTGAGAGGTTCACTGGCATATGGTCGTAACTATTCGCCGCTCCGTCTTGTGCATTTTGAGTGGTTGTATGTTCGCATCCGGGCATGGTTGAATGATTGAATTTTAAACTTGACAGTATTGTTTGAACTCCCAGACAGTTGGAGTATCTGTAAACAAAATAAATGTTAATTTCTTTTATATACAACATACAACAGACAGACGAGGTACAGGAAATAAATTGCCATGTTCAATGTCATAAATTATTATTATAGTTATATCAGGTTATAGTGAGATTATTATATGAAGGAAATTACAGCCTAGATAATTTTTCATGAAAATTTCTTAGTGAATAGGCTAGTAACACATTGGTTTTAAAAATCTATACTAAAATTATAAAGAGAAACAATTTGTTTGTTTGTTTGTTAGTATTGGTTGTTTGGTTACATTAAATAGGCTTCTAAACTACCTGGTATTGATCCAGTAATTGATATATTATGAATAATTCTTCCACCGTTAGAATCCTACATTGTCCCGGATAAACATAGCCTATATTTGAATCCACACAGACAAAGTTGTGGGCAGAAGCTAGTTATATTTAATTACTATTGAAGTCTGACAAGATGATTAAAGAAACAGTAACAAACATCAATGAATAAAAATGATTTAAGTGGTTATATATTATTATCTTGCAAGCGGGATGTATTGAATATCAGTGTTAACATGCAACATTGTCAGCATAAAATCATTCCATTCATAATGTCTTTCCTACATACAATGTAATTTCCTGGCATAAAAGTTTAGTCTATTTTAATTTAAATTTACAAGGTATTATAACTGCTAAATTTTAACTTGAACGGAGTCATAAATATAATGAACAATCAGTAGGGCTAGCAGATGTTTACTCTATATACATACCATCAAGCCTTAATTTCCGTAGGGGTGAACAAAAACTACTTTGTATCATTTGCTACATGTCTGACAAAGTTTGCCATGTTACAAAGTAGATATTATATGGCTATAAATACTAAAAATAATTTATTGATTAAGGAAACTTACTGTAGAAGTTCAGTAGATTGGATATCTACAGGTTTCATTTAAGTTCGGTTGTCAACCTAAGATCCTTAGTATATTTAGCATTTGTAAACAAATGACACAGTTCAAGGGGTGTGAAGGCCAATTGTATCCTTGTTGTTCACGTTAGATTTCACTTTGGTACATTTTAGTATCTTGATTGCAATCTGGAAATAGAAACGAACAATTATTGATTAATAAGTCACAGGGACATCAGTAGTTAAATTTAGTCCATTTCGAAACGAAATAAAGTTTCCCAGTTACTAAAGTAGAACTAAGAATGACTGAGGAAATGTATGTTCAGAAAATAAATAATAAAACAGATGAATAACCGGTACTAACCTGAAATACGGATAGTTGTTGATTTAGTTCATGATGCCGACAATGATGCATAAAACATTTTGATTGAATATGAGATATCGAACCGCATATTACTGGGTACTTTCTCATATTGGTTTTGTCAACAATTTTCCATTATCGATTTAAAATAAAATGATTCGAAACGAAATATTTATCGATCTAATCAATAACGGTTAATGCGCGGAATGGCATAGCATAGACAGATACGCTAGAATATAAACTTTTTAAAAATCTTGACAGCTGGTCGCGGTCAGGAACGCAAAGGGGTTTGCACCCATACAGTAAAGTCGTAGGATAATTAAATGATTTGTAATTACAAAGGCTATAGAAATATTTTATGACATGTTTTAGTGTTGTCTTAAATAGCGTTGACAGTAGAGTAGAGTGATCGTGTATGACAGTTCAAACGGTTAATGAACCAGTAAAATGTAAATAAATTAAGTATGTAATGAAATAAAATAAGTAAGTAATTCCTGTAAGTTTCTGAGGGATATCATTAACCGTTAGCTAACTCTTTTGACCGTGTTACCGTACAGAGTTGCCGATAGTTTGTCACGGGATTTTAATTATATCGTTGTTATTTTGACTTCATGTGCCACGGATGGGAATAGGAAGAAGTACGTATTAAATAACATTGAATTGATTAAGTAGTAAACAAGTTTCGAAGTATTTTCGGTTGAGTGATTTTAAGGGTAAGGTCAAAGAAAATCATTATTGATGTGAGGTGTGTATTGTATTAATCAAATAGATTTTAATAGGCATAATATCTATGTTAGGAATACTGAAGGCTAAGTGATTAATTGTTTATCAATAAATCATCACAGATTCTTTAAAATTCTAAGCTAAATAGAATGACAATTTATATATAGTTAAGTAGAGAATTTATTTAGGTCTGTCCCACAGTTGATCAGTCAGTCAGGTCAGTGCATTCTATCATCTCTGAATGGGATGAAAATACATTGATTAAAATCGGATTAATAAAATCATAGAAATTACGTTATAGGCGATGCAGCTAGCAACCCATCACTATTTTGATTCCACTTTTCATCTGTGCAACCACAGTCTTGTTAAGCTTTGCTTGCATAGCTTTTTGTTTTGTTACCTTAGAGTCTGTCTACCTCGTAGGGGATGGAGACATGATTTGTGTTTGTTTTGTTTGTGTTGGTTGTATTAATAATGGTAGACTTATAGAGTTAGTGAGACAACTGAAAACAGCAAAGACTTGATTGACAATAAATCCTGAGGATCTGAGTTCGATTCCCGGCCATAGCTTTACTTTTCGTATTTTTCTGTGTTCTAATTTTCACTGACATTTAGAAATTGACAATAAATATTTGAGGAACGAAGGGGTGTTATAGAACATGTATTTAATTATTGAATTATGTTATTACCTATTAATAGAGAATAAATGTTAATTGAATTAGGGGCAGGATGAATAATTGCTAATTTTAAATAATAAGCAAGTAGATTAATTCAAGTCATAAGTAAGTATGGTATAAAAAGTATGACTTAAATAAGCTAGGTAAATGTAATTTTAATTAGGAAATTTAGTTAAGAGTGATTAAAAGAAAATAGAGATTCTTTAGTTATAATATTAATTAAGACAATTAGGGGTGAATTTTATGAGTGTTACTATATTAGGAGAAATTAGGAAACATTAACAGATTTAAATAAAATAAATAAATAATAATAATAATAATAGTTAAAATTATGTAATGTTTTCTTAATAATTAATATAAATGGTTTTAAATTGAATCTGAATAGAGGCTAATAATAATAATAATAATAATAAAACAGTTGAAACCGCCTAAATTTATTGTTGTCAATGACAGTAGGTATAGAAGAGAAGAAATTTTGATTTAGTTATATTAAGATTGAGACATAGTTAGTAGTTTAGTATAGCAGGGGTGAAACATAACGGTTTCTTATGTATATTGATTAAAAATTTTGATGGTTGATTATCTCTCATTTAAGTTAGAGAGAGAGAGAGGCATGTTAGCATTAGATGGAGTATGTAATAAAGTGAAAATAATTGTGAATTAAAAATGGCTAGTTTCACCAAAACTCTGTGTATTGACTTTTAAAGGCAAAGGGCTTTTTAAGTATATAAGTTAGAAAGAAAAGATGTTCGTTCTACTTAGAGAAATGATGTTTTAGTCTACCGGAGTGTAACTCGAATATAGGAGATGGATAAAGGCGGTATAATGACAGAATTATGATAGTGAAGCGCAATATCTGAAGAAGAGTGTTCAAAAGTAAGAAAAGGTAAATAATATTATCATGTCTAAAAGCTAAGAACGAACCATTTACTGATAGTTATTCTAGAAACAGCACACTGGCAAAAGGACTATTTGTTAGTAGGTGTTAGGTTTAAAACCAAAAGGGATATTTCTTCAAAATATCTAAAGGTTGTGATTGACTAAACAAATGGTTACTTTACTCTACTCGTCGCACAGAACTAAGAATTTACACTACACATGCGCCAAATTTGGATGTTGTTTGTGTCAGGCTGGAACTCTAGGGTAGATGGAGATTTAATGGGGAATAAACACTCTAGCCAAGCGAAACAAAAGCATGTCAAGGATTGCTCTATTTTGGAAGGAAGTGGTTACATGGCATTTCATGTTAGAATGGGCATAAATGACATGGAGTGTACGACAAAAAAATAAAAGCACTGAAAAAACACGTTGAACCGCACCCACTATGGGTTCTGCTGATTCACAACCAGTGGATTCTTGCTAAGATTGACGGTCTGGCAATTGTGGAAATTTCATCATTATAATTTACATTATTGGTCTAGAGACTTCAGTAGGGGGCAGATAGCAGCCAGATTTGGTATAAAAACACACAACAGTACACGTCTATTATAAATATCAGTAAAATAACAAAAATAATACATTCGCTTTATAAAAAAAAAATAAAAAAAAAATAAAAAAAAAATAAAAAAAAAAAAAAAAAAAAAAAAAAATTTTAGTAACTTTTCCCACTTTAGCTAGATTTCAAAGAAATTAGCCGCAGTAATAAAAGTTAAGGGGTGATTGAAACAGTCTCAAGTCAACATTAACTAGAACCTGTCAAAGCGAATGAATTTGTTAAGGAATTTAGAAATAATTAATTAGTCTCAAGTACACTTAGTTACGGAGAGCGCCATCTAGGGTAATCGCGGCGAACCACTATTGATGGTGAGCGAAAATCTGATGCTAGCAAACCGAGTTAGTAGTACAATTTTAAGAAATAGAGGGCGTTATTGGTTATACAAAATACATAACTATTTAATTATAATAGAAATTAGATAGAAAATTAGTAACTATATAAGTAAAGAGAATGCTAGTGCCAACATTATTATGTAATCAAAATATTATCCACAAATAATCTATGTAGGGCTCGGAAAACGAGAGTTTGAATGATAAACATTTGTATTTATTATGAGGAAATTATCGAAAACGCAAGGAAAACAGAATCGGAAACAAATAGAGTATAGTATTAAGTACATTCTGTAAATATTTCATCAATATTGGTACAAAGCTTAATTAGTAATTAGAGAGTAAAGATACCATAATTGTGGTAATTGTGGACTGAAACTTGCACATAAAAAAATACGGGAAACAGGGATTTGCGAATTAAAATAAATAGAAATTAGAATGGATTGATTAGAAAGCATTATTAAAGTAAGGAGATAATTAAAAGTAAATTAAAAGTCATGAAACGAGAGTGGTGGTGGAAAATGGCGGGTGTGCCCAATGTGCTTCATGTGTCGAATGTAGCCAATGTGTTTAGAATGCTCAGAATGACTGACCAAGGTTATAAAAGGGAGCGGGAAATTTAAACGGGGCGCATTTTGATACTCGATTTTGTAGAGTAAGGTTGAATTAATATTAGATTTTTAAAGAGGTACGTTCACCAAATTACTGATTATTAGAGAGTAGAGTCAATTAAATTCATGATACGGTCATTTTTATAGTGGGATATTCATATTTGATTTCAATTCGGGTTATTTTGAGTTGCTGGTAATTCTGTAAATTTCCATATAAAACAAATCAATTTACAAGAGTTATTTTGGGGATTGTATTTTAGTATTTTATCGTAATTTTATATTATTTGCAGAGTGAGTATTGTCTAATAGTTTTATTCTTCAGGACTTCAGGTGGAGAATAGTTTGCTATTTTCATAGTAGTGAATTATTTTCTAGTGTAATTTATTATTGAAATATTTAAGTCAAGTTCCTTCTAGGGGAACTAAGTTTCTGTGGGATTGTGATTCGCTACCTCTGTAGGAAGTGGATTATTATCTTACGCATTTGTACTAACCCATTATTTTCTGTGTCATTCCCACCTCTTCAAACTCGCAGTGTCAGGGATTTAATTTAAAGTAAGACTTTGGCCGTAATCTGGCGATAATTTCTCGTCCAGAGCCAAAGCAGTTTGATATCCCTGATAGTTCGCATTTCGAAACCTAACGGTGCCAACGTCAGAATGCGATATGCGAGTCTTCGCTGCAAGGGTGAGCTTGCAGGATTTGATCCTGTCTAGGCAGGGTCAAGTTTACATACTCACACGGTTTTCTGATGGACTGCGTCTGATATTCTACCATGGATTTGGGTTGTCGCAAGACGCATCTTTTCAGGCGTGAAAGTTATCAGAAAGTCGTTTCATTATTTATAATAATTATTTATACACAATGTTAAGTATCCTTTCCGCTGGTTCCCTCCTCTTAGGGGCTATATTGCTAGGGAACTAGCAACATTTAGGCCGACGTGTTAGGGACCCATAGGAACACACCGTCTTTTGCTGTTAGGAGTTTAGGAGATTTGCATTGCACCTCGCAAATCTAACATTACACTAAATGTAAATAAGGGTCGTTCCCTAGAGTTGTTTTACCTACAGAGCTAGGGGTCTCGGACAAGCTTAAAGTACAATTTAGGAATGTTAGGGAAGTAGGCAGGGACCTTGTTTTAGGGCTTAGTTAGCAGAGTGATTCTTACACCGGATGATCTCTGAATACTCACCACATGATTAATTTAAATATGAGGCCAATCCTCCAGATTGATTTTCATCACAGAGCTAGTTTAGACTAGAGTCATACACACCTAATATATTTGGAAATATTTCCAGCTTAATAAGTAGTTAAGTTGTAGTTTTGTTAAGTTAGTTTTTATAAAATTTCAAGTTAAGGATGGTTGTTTCAATACATGACTGCTAGCACAAGGTAGAGTTTAAAATAATAAGTTGACTGATTATCTAATATAATCAGTTATTCAACACATCTTATAAAATAATAGATGGAGTAAATTATAAAATTCAGATTCCGCATAAAAGGAAGTAATATTAAACCAGTGAGTACAGTGAACTCCGTTGAGAATTCTACACCACGAGGGGGAATATCCAACATAAGCTGTAGTTACTTGAATTGTATTTAATTTCATAAATAAAACAAGAAATGTTTTTATTCTGTCTATTATAGAAATACTACTATAATGCCATACCTTCTAGTGTTCAGGACTTTGAGATAACCATTCTGCAGTATAATATCCTTAGGCTAAGTTAGAAATAATAGTCAATATTTATAAGTATAACCACTTTCGTTAAGAACTCTTTATGTTTCATTCCCGTTATAAACTATTAACAGAAAGTAAAGAATAGTAAACTTTAGTTATAAGAAAACTGTCATTGACATCAAAATAAAATAATAAAGTATGGTAAAATCTGATTAATGGAATTAATAGAGTCATAATATCCATAGAGGATAGTAAATCAAATAGTTATTGATAATAGAGTTCAGTAGAGTAGAAACTGTGTCAGTATTATAGAACTTTAATTAGCACCATTGTTAGTGCATAGTTTTCAGCAACATGATTCTTCACGAAGGATTATTTTGTTAGCTGGTGGCGTAGGGGTGGAAATAGGGGAAGGATGGAGTTCCACCCGGGGCCATTGTGGCCCCGGTACCCTCTACAATACTGATACATTTATAGTCTAAGAATAGTACAACTAGGTAGTAAATTCATTAGGTATTCTTAAGTATTTTTACTGTGTTCAAATGTTAGGATTCATTCTTGCTTTTCACTTAAAGTTCATTGGGTTACTTACTGTACGGTTAATCACAATGTAGGTCCTACAAACGCTAGACGAATCACCAGGCCAAGGTGTTAGATTATGTTAATTATTGTTAGATTATTTTATAGGTTAATTTTAGATTAAGTGATTAGGTTAAAGGTAAGGGTAAAACACCAGGACAAGAGACCATTCAATGGGGGGGTTACAAACTGTCAAGGGAAAGTAGTATGGTATCTCCTTGTCTTCCTCTCTCACAGTCGGTCACTCAGCCACGTTTAATGACATACACGTGAAGACAAAGATGAACAAGAAAGTGAGCAGTTATAACCTTGTTAAAAGTGTTTCTATTAAAAGTTTTGACTTATATATGGTTCAAGTCACGTAAATTCACCACCACGCAATTAAAAGTTAAGCTAATTTACCCTTATCGCCAATTAAGTCCAAAAATGTAGTATCAATACAATAATACATTTAACGTGCAAAGTATCACGACCACTGCGTCCAACTCGCTCAAGTTTAATGTCCACTAACTAATTTCTTATCCCCAAAACATAATAATATGAACATACACACGAACAAACGTCTGAAATTATGATTAACGACCTCACGCACACACGCGAAGCTTCACATTTACATACATATGGAATAGATCACCGAAGGCCTTACATGCTGGCAGGATCAATCAATATTCCTTGTGTCATTTGGGTAAGTTAGTCCTTGGTATCTCATAACGGAATTGATTGAAAAAAATCAGCGAGTGTTCGAATTTGTCATTGGAATTAAGATCTGCAGGTAACTGTATAGTAGGATGGGGTAAACGTCGAACTATTTGTATGTAGGTTTGGTACTACTTTTATAAGTGGATCTAATTTTATTAGCGTTGTTAAGAATTGAGGAGGAAGAGTACCTATTTGGAGTTGAAGTATTTTTTTGTAATATTATGTTTTTGTAATTAGTATTTTGTTATTTGTAAATATAGGTTTCAGGGTTATACCGTGCATTTAAAGTGCGTATTCACTATCACTACATAGTATAAAATAAAGTCGCTTTCTCTGTCCCTATGTCCCTATGTATGCTTAAATCTTTAAAACTACGCAACGGATTTTGATGCGGTTTTTTTTAATAGATAGAGTGATTCAAGAGGAAGGTTTACTATGTACAAATACATGCATAATATACCGTGCGAAGCCGGGGCGGGTCGCTAGTAAATAAATAAATAAACTTATTTATAAAGCCGTTTCAAGCTACGTTCAACTTACAATCGTTACGATGCTTCATAATTTAAACACGAGCACCCTCAAACTAAACTCAGCTTGCAGCGTCGGTAAAATACTAGTTACAAGACAATTATAATTTACACCTCTCTTGTTTCAAGATATCGTGGGGAGGTATCGATCGTCGTTCCAGGCGGTTCTCATCGCGAGCACTTCCTCGGTTGGATATTAATGATTTTGCATAATAATTGCATCGAACACTCGCCTTTACATTGGAGAGAAGCTTAGAGTAGTCGATGTGCTTTTTTTTGTTATTATTGTAATAATGGAGGTAGTTACCTTGTCTATTTTTTTTTTATTTTCATTTATTTTATAAGCCATACATCTTATGATTAAGTCGGCTTCCTTGTCTATTCTCTTCTATATTATTATTAGATTGTCGAGTAAGATCTAAGAGACAAAGCTTATGGTAGTTTCTGCAGTAATGTTTATGTTATGTAGTCGTAATTCTGTATTATTTAAATAAAGACATATCTACGTTGCAAGAAGCATGAAATTTTGTGGGTATAGTCTGGCACATAAATTTAACCATCAGATGTAGCTAGTCGTAAATTCAATATATTGTTTAAAATCGAAAGAAAATTTCTAAACGACTCTAAAAATTAGTATTTTAATTAGAACACATAGAAAAATTCTAAAAGTAAAGCTATGGCCAAGAATCGAATCCTCGGAATCGGGATCCACGTCATTCCGTGACGCGTGCTATACTACCCATAGCAGGTTGGTATCCCTTCGAATTTTTCTATCTGTTACTAGCTGTCACGTGCCCTTGTTACTATGCGAATTTTTGTCGCTAAGCGTCATCTGTTTGAATGATGCGTCTGTACGACACAATTACAAACTCCCGTTGAACATCTACTACTGCTCAGCAGGGACGAGAGAAAGGCGCTGTTTTTCAAATGATGTATCTATCATCGTAGCTTTAATTTTTGGATTTTTCTGTGTTCTAATTTTCAGTGTTGTTTAGAACGTAATTACTAACGGTAAAACCGTAAAAGTTAACATAAAAAATCAAGGTTTAAAAAAATCTTGATTCATTTGATAGTAGCTAAAATCAAAAGGACAGTCTGGCCATCGAATCACTAATCACAGAAGTACGAAGCCCACTGGATTGCCCCGTCAGAATCAGCTTTTTATTTTAATACGAAACAAAGGAAAATATATGTGTGTTATTATTTGTGCAGTAACGCCGGCGTCGGCGGAATGTATCGTACCCCGGCTGACCCCCGACCGCGGCTCGCTTCCTCAACGAAACCCATCTTACACACAACCCAGCATTTCTTTTACCCAATGCTATCTCACACTGATATATTTTATAGAGTTTGTAACTTTTGATCCGCTATTGGGAGACGTATGTGTTTTAGAATAGTGATGATAATTGAATGAGTGCATTACCTACTGGGAATTAAAGTGTTTTTTGTCTTATAAAATAAATAATAAATTTGATTATTTTAGGTAATCATCACCCATATAGGTACCTACATGACAAAATGACATAATATTTAAGAACAAAGTCATAATAGTTTTGTCTGTTTAATTACAATTACTTTGCTAACTCGTTGCAAATGTGGCTTGATACTCATGATACTACACTTAATACACGCAATTGCTAATAAATACATTTTTTTTATTAGCGTGAGCCGACCTATATATCGTTGTCCCTTGTAAGACCCAGGTGGTCATATTTTCCATAGTTATAATGTACCATAATTATTTTAAAAACACAACATTAATCTGAAAAATGTATCATAAAGCAGACTAGCACGTACGGAGCTAGCGCGTAAAGCGCCCATTACACCGGCATATGTTTACCGGCGTCGGGCAAACACGATTACCTGAAATTAGGTTAGTACGGTTTATGTTATTTACTGAACGTTCGCAGGGTCACAGAGTTAATTAGTAAATAAGTTTTAATTCTTGGGTTTTGGTGGATTTATGACGGTTGCTGCGGGAACCGGGGCCCGTTAAAATGTCATCCTAATATTTGGATGATCTTAGTGTATTTTTTTTAGTTTAAAAGGAGGTGTTGCTTTTATATTTTGACTGTAAATGTTTTCCCACTTAACATTTGAAGTTGAATCCAAATTATTTAGCATTGAAGGTGAAATTAAATAATAATTATTAGTGCCTTTATGCGTTTTAGCTAAACTACGTCTAATTATTAATACATTCGTCAATTTGCCAACCATAAAATAAGAGATTCCTTGACACTATGTCTCAAAAATGTTTGCTTTTTCAATATATCTCAGCAGATAGTCATTTCAAACGCTTGACTAATCTCGCGTACTAAAAAGTGCTATTCGTACCAAAGCTTCCGTCATAAACTCTACAACAAAGAAAGTGGATCCCAAAACAATGTTTTGCGTGCGCAATCGTGTAAAACAAATGCTGTTTACACGGAGGCAATATTCCGGAGGCACTTCGATTCGATCGTGTTCTAATCCCCATTTCGGCGATGCCATTACGATTTTTCGAGCGCTCACCTCACTCCATATTTCCGTACATATCTCGACGATTCGCAGATCCATTATTTTTTATGGCACGAATACACGGCGCTTAGTGGAAGTATCAGTGCGTTCCGAGGGTGTCTCACGTCTTTTTTTAATATTTAAATAATTTTTCTCAAACACGCAATGAAATAGTGATCTTATGTTCCTTAATTCAGGTGCAGGCAAAGGAAATATGTAATATGTATATGAAATATGTATCGGAAATATGTTTTTTTTATTTCCCCTCTACGCATATTTTTTGACACGGCATTCAGCCATTAAAAAAAACTATCAGCAATATTTGCGTTCTGGCATTATGACTATCTTCTGTCACTAACTTCATAAAAAAATCGGTAAACGTTGTTTGTTATAATTTTGCAGTTTTATTTTGTCTAGTTTACTTTTAGTTTGCCTAGAAATAAAACTTAATTTTTTTAATTTATTTCATTGCATTTTCGAGAAAAGCTCTATGCATACATAACATACCTCGGCGAGTACGATACGGTATAGGTTTTAACATAATATTTGTAAGAATGGCTACAAAAGGGATAATTATAATTAGATTGAAAATTAAATAGTAGTTTCCATCATAGTAAATAGGTACAGTACCGAATAGTCTCGCCCGGCACACCTGATAATCTTTTTCGTTTATAATAATACTTAGTATTGAACAGTTTTAAAACATAGCGTTATTATTTGAACCTCCTATCGAGGCCCGTTGGGAATACGCCCAAAGTATCGCCCTTGCTACCGAGAGTTAACGTCTTGGTATAGATATTTCGAATAGGGGTGACAAAGATCCTTCGTTTTCGTAAGTAATAAGCAATATTTCACAACCTGCTTTTGGAAATAAGGTAAATTAGCTGCATTTGGCTGCTTCACGGAAGAACATTTTCAGTTAAACTGATATTTACTATCAAATGAATGATTTAGCTGTTACCTGCTATGGGTGGTGTAGGGGTATAGCACGCGTCACGGAATGACGAGGATCCGGGTTCGATTCCCGGCCATAGCTTTACTTTTCGGATTTTTCTGTGTTCTAATTTTCATAGACATTTAGAAATTAAACTGATATTATCTATTCGTTTTTAGAATTTTAAGTCGGGCTACTGTGCGAAATGTTTACATAATATTTCAGATAACTTACATTATGAATGTGGAGCAAATCAAACTGCATAATTTTAACTAATTTTAATGACGGTAGATGGTAAGTCCTTTATCGGTATTGTCATTATAGATAAAGCTTAGTTTGCTCTTAGGTACTACATTAGGTATATACCTACTAGTTTAAGTGTGACAGTGACTTTCTCTACTCAAATAAAAAGTATCCTTAAAAAGTTCACTACAGTTTAGCACCTAAAACAATAAAAGCAAAACACAAATCCGCTTAGCCTAATCCAATTTTGTTGCGATGCAGCCTCAACATTCCTGTCCGTCTGTCAGCCCCTCACTCGGTTTATCGGCAAACGTCACCAGCACTGCGTGACACTTATGTAAATATTTAAATACGATCCAGTACAAGCTATGAATATTTTAAACTCTAAGTAAACCATTCGGCTTTGTGCTCTCACAAAAATAATCAAGCAACAAAAACAAAAATACATTTCGTTTCTCCTCCGCCGTAAGGTTCGCTTTGGTCTGCAATAACCGCGATTTACTTTTGGTCTTTCGCTTTATTTCTATGCATAAAGCGATTTGATAAGTGCTCGCAAATTGGGGATCGATAGGAAAGTGACGAGTTATGCTGATTGGGTTTTTTCAAGTGGCGAGGGGACGGTGCATAATTGAGTACTGCTTAGTTCTATGAGTGCTCAACGACGTTTTATGCGAATATTTGAGGTTGGAAATGCTTTCTGCAAATGGGATTTGATGATCCATTAATTTCTGTCTATGATGTTTTTCTTGTTTACTTGAATTCAATTGCACACGTTAGTTATAACTTATAACCAACTGTCCTGCTGATCTTATTGAGTTCATTGCGCTTAAATTAAATATTGCTGTAATGAAAATACTAGGCGCGTTTGACTTTGTACCAGGCAACTCCCCAATACAAAAGCATGTATGTATGTATAACTCTTTATTGTACAAAAACACGATAAGCAGATGTACAGAGGCGAACTTAACCCTTAAAGAGATCTCTCCCAGTTAACCTTCGAACGTTTGATAGGACAACAGAAACCAGAGCATAGAGAGTAGAGTACTAAAAGAAGCTAGAAGGTCAATGACCCTTAATTGAACCTAAGCAAATAAAGCAAAAAAATACACAACAATACAGATAGGTACACATTAATACATAATAAAAATACGATAAACTAATAAAATACATATAAACTTCGTAAATATACATACACAAAAACATACAAGATCCACTTATAGGAAGACACATCAAGAAAATACTTCCTCAAGCGATTTCGCAGGGCGACAACCAACTGAGACTGCCTAATGTCAAGAGGTGAACGATTCCAGTCAGACAGTTGAATACAATGTAAATATTAGCCCTGGTTTTAATTTTGATTAATAATAAAGTGCTTAAAATGTTAAAAATAAAGCTAAAATTGGTATCTATCATGAACAAGTGGAAATCCGTGACTCCGTCAATTGATCGGCTGATACGCGATTGGGCCCATCGTCCGCTATCAACTTGGAGCACCTCTCTCTCTTTCCGGTCTCATTCTTTGTTCCATTCTTCTTTGACACTCGATACCGCTCTTTGTTACATTGTCGCCTTGTTGAGTGCCTGGGGATGAGATAGCGATAGATAGCTAATTCTGGTGAGATGCGTTTGTACAAGGAATCAAAAGATCGAAGAGTAAAGGGACGTTCGTTTACCTACGTCAAAGTTAAAAGTGGCCTCTTATTATTTTACTCGCATTTTTAGGCACGTCATATCTACAAGATTGATATATAAACACGTATTGTGAGCGCGGTACTAGTACATTACACCCCCCCGGTGTGGTGAAATAAACAACGTCTCAGATCGCAAGAACTTGTCGCACGAGCCAATGCGAGGGTGATAAACATGCGACCTGTGGCTTTCAATATCACCGCCCGAGGTGTGTACCTACACAATTTTACTCCCATGGAAATGAAATGGCCAGGCGGGAATTGCTATGTATGGCCCGGGGCGATGTAAAGTATTAAATTGTTCAGGTGTATAGAATTAAAAAAGAATGTGTTTAGTATTTACTTAGTAAGCTTATTATTTTTGGTCTTAAACACACAATGTATTTCTAAAGCTAAATTAAAATAGGATAATATTATGCATGGGTTACCTAACTATTTACTGCTCATTCAAATATTCGTTGGTAAATCCGTTTTGGAAATTGTGAGCAACACAACCATTTCTAGTCTTATTTCAAAGTTACCTTTATTTATTTCCCGCAATTTCAAATACTGAATGTTCAATAACTTACAAGAAAGGTAAATTTTAAAAATCCGCTAGACCAGGTGGCGAGTGGCGACTGAAAGAATACAAAGTGAGCTGGGCGGGCGAACCGACCGCCTTATTACGTGTCGAGACCGGTGAGACTTAGCAAAGCAAACGGCATGGCTATATGAGGGTCTTCAGACATTTTAGTAATGAGTATCTAATGAGCAGATTTCTGTTCATTGAAATTTTGTTTGCTTTATCTGATTTTTCACACAAAAATTTTGTAAGTACATTATTTCAGCATCCATCATACTATTATTCGTAATCCTATGTCGGTTATAATGATGTCCTCCACGATAGCTTTATCTTCGACTAGGGTGTACTTTATCTCGTGTCAGCGAAAATCACTTGCGATCGTGAGCCCAAACTTTGAGTAAAATGTTCTCAAGACGTTTAAAATAGCTGCCCAGCCCAGGCCAGAAGAGTTCCAAGTAATAAATGCAAGTGTACGCAAGTTAGTTGGCATGTAAAAAACGTTATAGTTAACTGTGCTTTGTTATTTGCTTTATTCGCTAACGGAGATGCGTTAGTGTACCTACTGCAGCCTTAATGTTTTGATTTTTTTTCAGAGAGAGAGAGAGGAACATTTATTTACACACATTCGATACACGTAGATATATAACAGGAAGAAATGCAATATACTTAGGAATAGTACCGATATGGTGTAAAATGGGGTTGATTTTGATTCAGGCCTACGAACTTCAGCGCTGGACAAATCGAACGAAATTCTGTCCCACTTAAGCCTAGGATTTAGGGCCACTACGACCAATACGACCTTGTGCGACCGGCAGTATAGTACGCAATTTTCTGTTTACATTTAGCCACTGAGCGTCTCGATGTGTATGGAACAAAGAAATAGTTTGCCGCGGTAGCGGTCACGCAAATTCCTGGCCAGGCCCTAAGGGTTAATGGCGTTTGGCGATTTGCATCCAAGCTATAGCCACTGCGACACGTAATAGAGCTAGCGAATGGCACTGATCATAATATCGACGGAGGCTTAGAGGGTGATAAATGGCCGCCGCGTCACTGGTGGGATGACGCCGCCGCCATATTTAAATCGCTGCTGTCACATCCGCATACTGCATCTAAAAACCTTTTTATCTGGCCGTTTCTAGAGGGAAATGACATTAAGGTTCCTTAGTGAATAAGGGGTAAGCGTAGAGCGCTTAGGTAAACGTTGGTAGCTTTGATTATGTCCAGGTTTAGAAAAAGTGACTAAAGTTTCACAACGCACGTTATATCCAAATGTTTGACAGCTACAAAGAAATATCAAGACGCGAAATAGAGAAAAAAAAGTTGGTTTTGAAAGAGACTGGCAGGTTTTAAAGTTTAAGCAGAAAAAACATTTAACTGTAACAACTTGGGATGTTTACCTTTTACAGATTATTTTCCAGTTTCACAGCAATTACTCTTTGAAAAACGAAAACGTTTGATTAAAATTAAATTGTTTTACCCACAGTGCAGGGAAAAAGCGAACTCAATAGGAAATTAAATCATCAATCAATGTAAAAACACAAAAGCCCCGTTCCCATTGTCACCGGTATGTTTGCACAAAAACTTTGTCACATCACAGTCGAAGCAATAAAAAACGCAGTTAAGAGCGAGTCGGTTTAGATTAGCTGCAAAAATATTAAAAAAGTCAAACCTATTCTAGAAAATTTGACATTTTCAATATTAAGTTTTAGCTTGCAGTTGTGTAACTGCAATAGTCTTCCTTTTAAATTCGTTATTTATACTATTAAAATGCTAAATTTTAGCAGTAGGTATGTAGGTACACTGCGGTGAATGGTGGAGAACGACACTAAACTTGATTTGATACTTTTTTTTTAGAATACTGGAACAATCGTAACATACCTGGTCTACAAACGTACGCGTAAAATGAATGAGAAGACGTCATAAAACTCAAGCTTTTGTAAACTTAGCAAAAACTTTGTGCTGATTATTATACAAACTGACATATTTAAAATAAATAGGCTTGTTTAAATTTTTTATAAATATTATCTTAAATGGTTTATGATTGTGCTGTGGGAGTACTATATAGAACATCTTAGAATAAAATAAAACTTTAGTTTTAAAGCAAATCTAAGAGAATAGTTGAAAACGTTTTTCGACTTGATGGTCTAAGTTATCTATGAATGACGTCACTTTTCTGGTAAACAAACATATTTTTTAAATAAGTGATCAGACTGATCAGTTATTAACATTTGACGTGTTTACCGGTGTTACGGGGTCAAAACCACAGGCTATTAGCGGGTAGGGTGAAAGAAATATTTTTCAGTAACATTTGTCCGAAATAACCCAGCTAGATCATAATTAAAAGTATAACTTTTCTGCTTCGGATAAAAACGTCACCTCAATCATCATCTCATTCATATCTATAACATCATCATATATCTAGGTGGTACGTCAGAAAGCTCGCAGCTTTGTGGCGGGTGTAATAACACACAATTGGTTATTGCGATGCAGTGACGCTGCGGTTTGGCAGGTTGATGGCGGCTCGGGGATCCTCTGACATTTTAACGTTTCGGACTAGGGTTGCCAATTATTATCTTTCACGTTATTTTCCGGTACAATAAGTCTGTGGAAGAGGATGGAAACGGGACGCGTCACAGGCAAGTATGATATAGTGCTGTTAGACAAGACGTTACCGTGCGTTGACGCTGAATGATGCGAGCGTAACAGAATAGAATTTCGGTGTTCAGTGTCTTACGAGCTAGTTGAGCCATTCGCCAAGAGATGGCGCCAGTCATCCAAATTAAAATTTTGTTTTTGTAACGTTTTCCCATAGAGGACAACTAGCCTAAATCGGTGTATCGCCTCGTCCCCAAGAATCTCTATAAAACTAAAAGAAAATATTGAAATCGTTAGATCTCAAAATATATATACTTATACATACATACGTACATACATACATCACGTCTTTATCACTTACGGGGTAGACAGAGCCCAAGGTAACAATACCTAAAGGCCATGTTTAGCGTGATTGTGGGCGTACCTATAGGTGGAAACGGAAATCAAAATACTGATGTGTTGCCAGCCGCATCGCCTATAACATGATTCCTGAGATTTTCGCTCACTCGATTTGTCTGTTATGATTTACCTAAGCTTGTGCTCGAAAACTTATAAGATTGGTACATGAGGCTTAATTGGTAACCCTAATTTCAATCCACCGCACCCGAACCTAAAGATATTTGATACATATAACTTGTAATAATAAAATGACGCTGGAAATACGTGAAAAGAGGTGAAATTTTGCCAATTAAAAAGTTTTATATCTACGCCGTCATTTTATAAATTATGACGATCACATAATTTTTACTTTTGAGGCAGTGGTCATAAATAATACTGATACCTACGGATAGACAGTTCCGTCCAATTTCTTTTATTTAAGAAATTGAATGAGCGACATCCATGCAAAGAAGGAATAAAATGAATAAAATCGTTTAAATAAATAATGAATATAAAAATGTTACCTTTTTTGGTGTTGCGACGATATTTTGTTTATTTACGTAGATCTAATTTTAATAAATACAGAATTGTGTCATTCACTATGAAAATTGAAGAGGAAATTAGCGATTTTGTAGTGTGAAGAGCGATAGATAAAATATACCGGGTATAACAAAAAGCACTAACGATATAAAGTTTCGTACATACAGTAAAAGGTTTACATGCATTTTAGTACTAACTTCTCAGTGTACCTTTATTTTTTAAGGTTATAATTAGAAAACCAAACGTTTCAGTGCAGTTCAGAGTTTCAGACCGACTAAACTAACCTGACGAGTTTGTGAAATATCGTTAATACTTTTTGAGACACCCGGTATTTAGTAATACGCATTGAAGGGTAAGTGAAAATCTGGAATGGACTTTTTTATTAATTTTAGTGAGCAATAAAATCAAGTATTTTTAACATTGATGGAATTTGAAGCTACCTCGCGAGTTGTTAATGGCGCGTCCATAGCTGTGTTTATACAGCGCAACTTCACTTCTTTCAGAGGCAAGGGTTACAATCCTCGGTGATTCGACACTTTCCATTCAAACTTTATTCCAAGATTACTCCGTCGTATAAATGTAATAAGCTTTGCAGTGACGAGATTAGACCCCGAATTTCACTCAGGCATTAATGACATTTTCAGTACGCGGGGGCCGTCCGTTGTTTATGCCTTAACAATGATTTTGAAAGTCATTTCGTCGGGTAAAAAAGGGCGACCGACGTATTAGGTACAATGTTTTCGTTACTATTCTTTGTTATTTACCTACGTGCTGTTTGATTATCAGTTTTTAAGTGCCTTTCGTTAGTTTACAAGTTTAAAGGCGGAATAATCAAGTTGCTCATATTTACAAAACTGGCTTAACAACGCGACGAGAGTGAGAAATGAACTTTACCGATTATAAAACAAAAGTTATGTTTGAGTTTATTTAAATGTTAGCTACCTATACTTATAAATTAGTCGACACAGAACAAGAAGTTACCGGATTCACGATTTTAACTGCTGCGATTTAATTATTGATAGAGTCAAATACAACTTGTTATAGAGAACAAGAGCCTTAGAAAAATGCCGGTATCTGCATAGTAATGATTACTTGTGAAACCGTTCACTTGTGAATAATAATTTCTAAGTGCATGCCTGTAATCCGTATAAACTCGAGTAAAATACAAAAGTAACACGGTAATAATCGTAAAATGAACGGCATAAATTGGAAGATCTTTCCGATATATCGAAACTCATTTGCGTTGTTCGACGGTCGTCCATGAAATTTACATGGAATTTTGTGCTTGTAATAAAGAATGATGAATTGGAGCCGCATTGGTAATTACGGGCAACTGCGAGCGCCGATATTAAATTGCAAAATTCAATAATTTTATTATTTGTGTTTTTTCCACGTCGAAAAATTCTTTCGTCATAACCGTGTTTGGAATCAATCTTTTTGCGAGGACTTATATTATGTGCAAATGCTAAAAACTGACTGCAAGTGTTTACGTAAATTCTTTATAGCATACAAAAATAAACATGACGATTAACGGTAGTTAAAAATCAAATAAGTAGACAGATTTATACCTACTGAGCTTTTCCAGACTTCCTCTACTTTTTTCAAAAATTGTTATACAGCAACTACAGCGACATTTACTAATATTTTCAAGCTGAAATCACGACTTAAAGAGTGCCTAGTACAGGTAAGCTACTCGTACTTACCCTGGGTTAGACGCGCGTTTTTTGTTGTCATAATTGGTTTTCATTCCCTACTGATTTACCGAGGTCGCTTGAGGCATGGATGTTTGTCACGATATCATTTTGCGAACACGATTTTCCGGCCAGAGAGTTTTTTCATCTCCCTTTCAGTTAACTCGCGTGTTGATTTAATACGCCTGTAGAATTCTAGTAAGGTGAAACAAATTGTACATACATCATCAGGGTGATTTCACTCATCGAATACTTACATCAAAAACTAACTATAATTTATTAACAACTTTTAACCCGTATTTCTTGGTGTACGATCAAGTGCAAAAATAAGTATTGATACGAACTTTACAAAAATATGTCCCACGACCTTATTACGCTGGTGTAAGAGCGTATGGTACTTATTTTTGAAACTTTGACTAGATACATATTATTACACTTGACTTTACACAGTTACAGACAATATATATTTTTAAGATAATCAGTGGAAGTACCTGCCTGATTAGCTACATTTTGTTCCGTCACTGGATATGGCAGAATTTGATTTCGCAAAAATAATCCAGAAAATGTAAGGGGTATTAACGACTATCCATAAGACATTAAAATCTGAGATAGTAATCATAAATCGGTTTTACGAAATGGCAGCTTGCGTAATAATAATTTAAATGGTGAAGGAACGCTAACGTTTACGAGTATAGGAACATTTATTTTTTGCGGAGCATTTCGTCCTAATTCGCTATCGGGCCGATATCAAAAACTACTTAGCCTGTTTATGTGAAACCGATTTGCTGTGTTTCTCTTGGGTTATTTGTTCGCTTGGGTTTGTGTGCAAAATATGTTGTTAAGGTGCCGTCAAATTTTGGTATCACTTAATTTCAAATCATATTCAATCTTAAGTTAGTGCCTAAAGAGTTTAAAAATGTCCATCTTTCACGTACCTTTGAATAACCTTTACAAAGAGTCAAATTCAGCGACTAGGACTTGTGTTTATTATAAATTCATTTAAGAGGTACCTCACAAAGTTTAACAATATCTTCTACAATAATACTTAATCACAACCACAATCAACGATTGATACAGATGAATACATTTTACCCTTATTCAACTACCTACAGTAGCACGATTTTGATAAAATAGATCAATATATAGGTGTCCTTTACCCGCTTAACATAAAATTGTCTGTTTACACTGCTGCTTAATAAAGTTCACATTCGTAAACGTTAAGTTAATATCAGTGGAGATTCTGCGAACATGAATTAAAGCTAATGCCACGCTCCAGGCTGACGATGGTCATTAACGAAATATAACAATCATTAAATGTAATCATTGTTTTTGAACTCACAAACTGTTGGTTGGACCAATTTCAAGGTCGATTTTAAAACTATTTAAATGCAACCTTAGAAAAAATAAGTCTAAGCTCCTGTACGATAAGTTTCGAAGACGAGGTCTAGTTTCGTGTTCTTTTGTCATTGTAGCGTTGGTTGAATTGCTTTATATGTAATGGTAATTTTAGAATTAAAAATAATGAATAACATTATATTAGCTAAGTAACGATTTGGTTACAGAAAGCCAGAAAAGCGAAAGCAAATCTACATAACCATGTTTGCGTACCTATCGATGCAGCTATTTCTCATCTCATTGAAAGAAAAAATAAACACAATGGTGACTCACGTGGACCACCGATATGGAACAATGTCACAATGTAAATATTATTCTCGAGTATGAATCATCGAAGTTTACAACGCATTAAAGGAAACGCAACGTAAGTTGATATTGTTAAAAATGTACAAAGAACCTTGAAATTTAAATAAACCTATTAAAAGAGAACTCGCATAATCAATCCCGCATCATATATCAGCCAGATATAGCTTCCAGCATCCAAGAGGGGCTTAAATCGCCGCGTAGCCCATTGATTTTCCAGGCCAGCTCTATTCGCAACGGAGAAACTTCATTAGAAAGGGTATCCCGATGCATGTTTTAAAATAATCAGTTTCCGTGTTAATTCTTAATTTACTGCTCGGGTGGTGGCGACGATAATTCGATTGCTCGACGATACGACGCCAGACTGCCGCCGGTAAAAACTCACTGGACGACATACTTTCCAGTTAGCAAACTAATCAACTCGCAATATGTGATGCAGATTTTCTTGCTCCATGCGGATTTCTAATACTTTTACCCATTTTTGAGAAAGTTATGCCAGTGAACGTGGCAATGACGAGATAAATATCGAATTGGATACTGATCTGAATACTTAATTTATTGTTTGTGCTGTAACTTGTAATAGGTATTTATTTCAATTCTATTACAGTGTGTTACCAGACTACTTTATCGTTAAAATGCATTTAAAAGATAATCTTTTAAATTCTGGGAAATATTAACATTCTGTTTGATAATATGTCCTTGTCCATTATGTGCCATTGCAGTCAGCAAAATCTACCTTCAGCAAGATCAAAGCATAATTGAATTTTTAATACAAGTTGCCTGCTGACGTACTAAATTAATATCAATCCATTGCCTGCGTTTGATAAGACTGAAACGAAAGGGTTTAATCGGAACGAAGCGGAGCTAATAGTGCACCTTCCTGAGATAGCGATCTTTAATATACTATGAGTGGGTGAAACATTAAAATCGGGCAAGCGGAAGCTCCACGCCCGAACTGACTCGGTAACTACCATCGATTTTGACTCATTATTTACCTGCTGCCTTTAAATCTTGTATGTATTAATTATATACTATTTTATTGGTCATACATTTGAGAAGATAAATTTCTAATAAACAGGTAATTAGCCTAGTATTTAGCCAAGAAGTATCTAAGCAATAAAACAGGAAGGTTAGGTGTTTTATAATATTACACACATTATATTATACATACCTAGTTGTATGAAAAATAATCTCTATTTTGGGTAGTCAGCGTAGTTTCGGTTTTGTTGACCATGATTTTAATATCTATGACATAAAACGTAAGTCGATCTTCCATCCCGGACAGCGGCTAACTTTATTCTCATTTTCTGCATCACGTAAGCTTTACGACAAGCAAGGAATCACAGCAGTCCCTTGTTTTGAGTTATGCTTTGAGCAGATCTTCCGAAAGATTGACCCTTTCATTCTGCGGTTGCCCCCAAAATGTTGCTGCAAACTATGTTTGTCTTTGTATTAAAGCAAGCCAAGGCCTCAGCTCTCTTAAAAATATAAAGGGCCATTTTATTTTACTTTATTATTTAGCACAACAATGTAACAGAATAAACATAATTGGAAATGATTAAACTAAACAGAACTGTATCTGAAACTTGTGCGCGACGTTAAAAGCTAACCATCTCAATCAATTATAGACGTGAAGCAAATTGTTCGTGTTCATTGATCACAATTTTACACTTCCGACGTCCACAAGCAAACATAATTCGTATCGAAGCTTCTTCGTAACTGCAAATCGGGATTACATTTTGTGTTTTAGAATTTTAGTCTGTGTCAGAATTAGAGGTGTAAAGTAACAGTACCGGTAGGGGCACCAGAGAAACAATAGCGCATCCCAGGGGTTTCGGACCGGAACACGTCCTATCCCCTATAAATGAAACTTTGAATTTGTACGTCAAATCTTAGTTAATAATTCTAGAAACATCTTTAAACAGGATGCGGTGAGATGTTCCGTCGGGTTGTTTAGCTAGGATGAGTTATTTACTAGGGAGATCGGATGTAATTCATTTGATTTGTTACATTAAATAGATAACTGATTTCTATAACAGAAATATACTGTAAGAGCAAGTTAACATTATGAACGCCGCAGTGGTTAAACACATAGGTTTTGGAAATGCAAAGTCGATGCATAAAGTTAAATTGGAAATGTTCACGTAGACAAGTTTTATACTAAAACGAATTCAGGTCCAAACTAGGAGTTGTATATTATTGTGACGGAATATTTGGATTACCGATGCTTAGTTTTGAATCTGTGGTGCCTTTAATATAGTTGCTCCTAACAGAGTCTGAGTGGAAAACTACTAACAAGCTAAATTTGTTCTATTTTTCCAAGGCTATATTTATTTTTTATATTTGTTTTTATGACCTCGTAACTATTGCTAATTAATTAATTAATTTGCTCTAGTTTCCACGATACAGGCCTATAAATATACTCTAGTGTGGAGGCAGTTAACAACGTAATACGTCAATGTATTTTTTGATTGATCTTTGTAAATTTAGTTGTAGATATTTTGTTACAAATATGGGCGATAAATGAATTTGTTATTTCTTTAGTCAGAAGATAATCATGTAGAGTGTCAAGTTAGATGCACTTGTGCGAGTTGTGATTGCATCCCGCAACTTGCTCCCACTTGATTACCTTTTGTGTACGAAACTGCCTTTGTGAACTGCGTTTACCCTACACTCCGTTTTGCTGCGGCACGATGGGTTTCAGTGAAAATGCTCTACTGAAATATGAAATGGTGAACAATTTCGTTGGTCGTGGTTGTATGTTTTGAGTGGTAAAGACGGCGTTTCGTGCGTAAAGTGATACAGGTTTTATAAGCAACTTCATTCGTATCTGGCTTAAGTAACTTGAACTAGTTAGCTGATTTCTGTTGAGAGGTTTTTACCATAAACGGAAAATGAGTGACACATTAGATCACTTTTATGTTGTTTGGTCTGCACGCTATATTCGCTTGGTTTTACCCTAGAAGTACCTACATGTAAGACTCTCGTAAGGTTACATGTCGTCTATTGTCGAACTTCGAAGATTTCCGATATTGTTACCAGTATTTATTGCAACTTCTACTTACTATCATTATGCTTAAATATAATAGAGCGCACGTGTGTTCCCCGCTTAGGTCGTCACCCCGAACTTACGAAATGCGACGTTAAAGGCGAAAGCGATAATCCTTGTCTCAGACCTGAGTTAGACACCTTCGCGAGACTAACGAAGTTCCTGTAATCCCCCTCCCCCCATCTTTGTAACGAAGTTATAGTCATCTCATGTCTTACGCGCACACATTAAACTAACAGTGCTTAGAGAGCGAGATGATGCAGTGTCAAAGAAATTGAGATGTGGTGGGTAGATAGTAGCGGTAATCCCGCTACCTGTAATGATCTTATTCGAAAAGGGAAGCTTAGTCACTAGTGGAACACTGTGGCAGGGCAGGTAACTAATAATTAATTGATAAGGCAACTCAATTCAGGTATCTTTAAAAGAACAAAGCAAATATTTGCGGCTGCAATAAAAGGGCAAAAAAACTTGATCTAACTTTACCTAATGCGACAAACCTATATTTATAAATGTCCTCCAGATCGATATATGTATTTTATAATGCTTCCTTTTTAACCGACTTCAAAAAAAGGAGGAGGTTCTCAATTCGGTTGCACATAATTATTATGTTTTTGTATGGCGATACAGCTACGTTGTCTGAGATAAGAGATGGCCATATGACCATATGACCCAGTGACCACCCGGAGCAGCTTCCTTTAAAACATTTTAATACGACTTTGAACCTCAGGTTTCTAATCTACGTAGCAAAAGCCGCAAATATGTAGCTGCCAACCAAATTTGCATATTTGTGGCGATTCGCTGTTTGGGCGCCTTCAATGACGGTGTCACTTAAACATTATTATTATACATAAGAGAAGAGAAGTGCTAGTTACTATTTAGCTAAGTCGATTGATTTAAATATCTTTGTTTTTAAACCGTAATGTAATTTTGATAATACATTCAAAGAGTTCCTCGAAACCTATATTAGAGTCGTAATAAAGCATAATCGTTTAACTTTGGTTTTCCAAAATAATAAATATAAAGTGCTGGACGTTACCCGCTGCTTATTTATGCGATTATACCTGGAACTCTTTGGTGGCGATCGACAAGTAATTGCTGAGAAATTGCGCCAATCAATTCGCTGCGCAGGAGACGAACAGTTTAATATTTTAACGAATACGACTCACACTGGAAAATCATGTTACAAAAGCAAACTTGGACGCCAACTATTTTATTTTTTAACGATTTTTGTTGTGATCCAAACCAACCAAGTTTTCGCTAAAGATATATTTGACACATTTCAATTCTGATAGGTTTTTAATTCGTAAAAATATAAATGTATGAGGTAGTTGAAAAATATTAATCTTGAATTTACGAGTTATTAAAAATCTGACCAAGCTTGAGTCGAACTCCCATACGAAAGATTAAATACTTACTATCGGACAGAAAAATCAAGTGTCAGTGCTGCTGTTAAATTTAAATTTCATTTTGAGTTTTTTTTTGGTTATTTTATAGCTATGTAAAAATGTTAACACTCAAGATTTCAAGTATCTGCTAATTACAGCTCTTAACTAAGATACACCCCTGAACAGACAGAGGGACAGGGGAGGCTACATCATAATGTGGCTAGCAACCCATCACTGTTTTGATTCCCCTTTCCATCTATACGCCCACAATCATGCTAAACGTGGTCTTTAGGTCTTGTCACCTTAGGCTCTGTCTACCCCGTAAGGGATAAAGACTTGATTTATGTATGTATGTATGTATGTTTATATTTATATCTACAATCCAACTGTACTCCTGGTTGGAGTCAGGAGAGCCCTGGTTCCTGGCGGCTGTAGCGGCGTGCATGGTGGTCTACCTGCCCTATTCCGTTGCTTGCTCCGCCTGCAACCCCGGTGAAAGCTTTCCATAACTTTTCTTTTAACCGCGTTTCTTATCTTTTTTTTCAACGGTCGGCCTCTGTTATGATCGTGGCCCATACGGCATATTTAGCGTTTTAAAACTAGCAATCAGCAAAAGCCACCCCCTCAGCTCTTCTGAATACCCACTGCCGTTATTGTAGAGATCGTTGACCTGGCATGTTTTAAGGGTTTAGTTTGGGCGGATTAACTACTCTTATCTTTCATTTCCCTTATCCTTTTTAACAAGTTAGCGCTCTACCCAGATATTGGTCTGATTAGAAACGCAACAGTGGCAACTCACTTTTCACCGACAAAATTGTCGTGTTGGTAAAATAGGGGCCTGGTGTACCTAAACTTAAGCATAGTATTGGGTAAATAATTGACCTTAGGAAATGGTGCCTATGCATTTAATGTCATTGTAAAGTAATAGTCTTTTGTATTTATAATGGACCCTTTTAATGAAAAATATTATATGTTATAAATAGGTTTTTAGATAAGACGACGACATGTCGCCACCGTACTGGCCATCGGTAAGTCGCATTACGTACCCATATGGCTATAGCAATCGCTATCGTAAATGCATTAGATCAATAGCTTTCGTTGCATAATGAAAACATTGAGTGCCTGGAATTCTATTTAAATCACATTGCTTAGAATATGTCATAGAATTATTTGAATCGGAGAGTACAATTTAAATATCTTAATCACCGTTACAAAAGGGTCTCCTATACTTCAAGACCAAACAAAGTTTATGATTGGAAGATTATAAGTCTTAAAGCTGCAATCTATCGGCTACGAGTACGAGTACCATGAGAGCACTCATAGTCTAGTTGACTCTACAAATGCTTTGCAAGAATACGTTTTTGGATTCTTGGTTTGCAAGTTAATAAGCTAAGCCAGCAGTTACCACCTTAGTACTTCATCAGGATAGAAAGAGTTTGTCTTTGTACACCCTATCGCTTGCCAATTGAAGTCTAGAGCTACCGAAGCTACTGGTTAGAGCTTTTTATCAATCAATCTTTGCAGTTATCTTATCTTATCTTAATCTAGGGGTCCTTACGGATACACTTCGACCCATTCGTGGATCTTTTGTGTAATTACCCCTCCTTCGCACTATTCCATCGTTTTTACCACCTCATTTATGAATTGGGTGATTGGGCGTAGTGGTGTGTCTTGAAATCTCCTGGTTCAGGGTATCTGATGCCGAAGAGTTTCATTCTATCTTTTTTATCTTTGCAGTTACAACCATGCTAAACGTGGCCTTGTTACCTTAGGCTCTGTCTACCCCGTAAGAGATAAAGACGTGATTTATGTGTGTGTAATCTTTGCAGTTAGTGTATTTGCAATGATTTCTGATTGATATTAGTGTGTTAGTAATAAGAAGACGTAATAAGTTCCTGGCGCTCAGCCCAGAAGGGCGGGCTAATGGCGCGCCGCACGCGACTCCGCCACACCGATGCAATTGGCCCTCGAGTGCCGACTTGTTTTGCTTTTTTTTAATTATTTCACTTAAAAATGTCATGGCGGTCTATATTGAGGGTTTCTCTAGCCGTCTGGTAGATGGCGGTAGAAGTGGGTTATTGTAACATTTGTAACAGACATTGATGTTATTCTGATTTGGGTGTTTTAAAGTGGCGTTTTGCGAAGTTATCTGACGTTTCTGTTGAGTATAGAGGTACCTTTCGAAGTAACGAAAAAATCTTGCAAGGATTGAGAATGAAAATAAAAGAAATCTGTACTTAGTTCTCGAGCACACACAATTGACGTGAATAGAAATTAAAGTAATAAGCAACAATCACACACAAGTACCTATTTTTTGACCATCTAAAATCGTATCGTGAATAGTATGATTTTTGATTGAATTTAATTATACCGTGCAGAGTAGCTACACCAAAATTCTTGTCGAATTCAAATATTTGAACTCACCGGAATAACAAATTATAAATTCATTCCATTACACAAAAGTCACACGCAATTGAAAATTCAAAGCGAACAGCCCGTAGGCTACCTGCATTAGCATTGTACTACTTTGAACCAGCTTTCAGTGCAGTTTCAAATTTTAGATTTACAGCGTGCAATGTTACAAAGCGGCACGTTTAAATCTGTTGCATTATTCTGCGGATAATAATTATAAAGCAACGTTTAAAATTATTATCTTTTGTTACTTACCTAATTTTAATATTCGTTAAGTTCGCATTATTATAAAAACCACAGATTTACACACCAAGTAGGTTCTCGCATGAAAACTGTGAACCACCTCTATGTTGGTCATGTGATGACTGGATGAAAACTGTCACTAAAGGAGCCAACTTCTTTCTTGATTACAGGTCACAGAAACACAAGCTGTCACTGAGTTCTTAGCTTTAAAAAAAAACCGTACTTTAAAAAAAACAGTATACTTCTCGGAGCTCTCAATTTTCATAAATATAATTGTTCTTAGTCCCATGTTAAGGGCTGCTTGAGCGGTCCGCGGTTAGCCATTATATCATAACCCCGAGTTACTTCAAGACGTGTCAAAATGTATGGAACTGTCATTCCAGATTTAATGACTTGTTTTAAACCCTAGGGCCTGCAAGCGGGCCGACAAAATGTGCTTGATTTACATTTACACGCTGTGTTAATTTAGTATTTCAGCGCTCCATACCATAGCCCACGACAAACAGGCAAGCCAAACAAACCGGCATTGTGTGCCCGAAGAGTGCGTCTAGCGCTGCTTAGGATATTTTATAATTCAATTTGTGATAAACCCTAACACGTAAAACCTATACCAACATGAAAATGAACATGACTTAAAATGTATAATGAATAAATAAATAAACGCAATCATGCTAAACGTGTCCTTTAAGTCTTGTTACCTTAGGCTGCGTCTACCCCGTAAGGGTTATAAACGTGATTTGTGTATGTATTTGTGCTACGAAGTAATATCGCTGCGGATGTCCACGACAGAATTTGATTTTAGCGAATCTTATTGTGATTGATTATTGACCAAATAGGAGTACCTATCATACATGTACATAATTCAAGACATTCCAGGAATTTTCGAACTGAAGTAGTTAAGATTAAATGAAAAGTAAAGACAGAATTTAGTGAAGAACAAAGTGAAGGTCAGTTATAACTACAGGTCGATGCGTGCGTGTCCCTCAACTAGTTTGCTCGGCGGAGATTGGTTGGACGCTTCTGTGCGTGCGACAGTAGCGATGAGCTGTAGTTTCACCGGGCTCTGTTAGCCGTTCCCAAAACTCCGTCTTCACATATTATTTGGTCTGAGGTTCAAGTGTTATAGTATTTTTGCGGGTAGGACCTCGTGCAAAGTTTGTCCAGATCGCCACCGACGTCTTCCGTCTCGCCGTTTAATAAAAGTAGTAAAGATAACATGAAAATAACAAGAACATTTTTCCTCCGAATGTATTCCAGAAGCGATTGGTTATTTGCAGGGCTAATTATCCAGCTTTTGTGTTTGTGGCGTTCCTTGTTAGGGCACAAAGGCTTCAAAGAGCTCCGGACTTTATTGTTTACTGTTCAGTATTTATCCATTTATTGTGAGAACTGTTTGCTTATTATGTTTCTAGATAAATGTGGCCCACGCGTTTAAGTTTTCTCGGCGCTATTCATTATAATTTTGCTTTTTATTGAGCGAAACAACTGAACAGCGCAACGAGTATAACCCTTTTGTTCTCAAACGCTTGTTATAGGCCGGGAGATAGTGACAGAAATTACTGGGTCATTTGTACCAGTATGGCGGTTCTTCAGGGGTCTAAAGTACGCAATGACAAAAAGAAAAATGATGGTCATAGCGCTGGTACCGGCGGCCCAATCGCGTGGGCGTTAGTCGAACTCGTCGGATAAATTACGAGTGTGAAACGATTTGTTCCACAATCATTTTAGTATTTTCCGATAGTCCATAAAAAATAAGCAGGCGGTAGTGTCATGCCATACTTTTCCGGTGTGACTTACAGCCCGCCATACCGACGCGAATGCGTTAATTAAAAAATAAAAAATTCAACCATTTGTACCAGGCTAATTTTTGCACAGCTAATCATCGTCGTGCAGCCATTTACGAAAATCACCATGCCATACTTTTAGGACGGGTCCAAATGGTCGCCATACCGCCGAAAATCAGCAAAATTTTTTTTTTCGCTAAACGATTTGTACCACCCTAAATTTTTTTTTCAATAGCTCCTGAATGATCATAAACAGAAGTGTGATAATGCCATACCTGTGGGAGGTGGCGAATGTGTATAATATATTTTTTTAATTGTAAGATTTTATTCGTGTTTTGAACGATTTGTAACAGTATGGCACTAATTTTTCTCGTAAGTTTGAGGTTCAACGAATATAAATACAAAATTTCAAAGATCTAGGTGGCGGCAATCTTGACTTATAACCAGATGTTTATATTGTATAATATTGAACGGCTACCACCGCTCGAATATAAACAGAATATAATGATCCCATGCTGTAAAAAAATATTTTACGTATTGTACAGTCGTATTTTTGAAATATGTCGAATAAATAAGTTTTTCAAGTATGGCAGCACTTTTTCCCCCTACTAGAAGTATGGCAAATATAATCACGGTCACATTTTATCAAATACTTTCCAAAAATCCAAATGCAATACTGGTACAAATCGTTTGGCGAAAAAAAAAATATTTGCTGATTTTCGGCGGTATGGCACCGTCCAAAAAGTATGGCATGGTGATTTTCGTAAATGGCTGCACGACGATGATTAACTGTGCAAAAATTAGCCTGGTACAAATGGTTGAATTTTTTATTTTTTAATTAACGCATTCGCGTCGGTATGGCGGGTTGTAAGTCACACCGGAAAAGTATGGCATGACACTACCGCCTGCTTATTTTTTATGGACTATCGGAAAATACTAAAATGATTGTGGAACAAATCGTTTCACACTCGTAATTTATCCGACGAGTTCGACTAACGCCCACGCGATTGGGCCGCCGGTACCAGCACTATGACCATCATTTTTCTTTTTGTCATTGCGTACTTTAGACCCCTGAAGAACCGCCATACTGGTACAAATGACCCAGTAATTTCTGTCACTATCTCCCGGCCTATTATTATAACATTCGTTTATCTGTAACTGTTATTTTGACAAATGCCTGTGTCAAATGGGGAGAAAACATAACTTTTCTTGTAACAGGTTCGTAACTTTGAATGAGTAAGGGTTGTATATTTTTCTCTGCGTGTCGACGTCTATTTCAGCATCACTTATTTCGTTTATAACGTTGGCTGTACTTAGTTCCAAACGGAACAGTAGAATCGTCTATATAGATTTAAAACGAACTTTTTATCGGACATCGAGATCAACAAAACAATGTTGAACTTGAAATTTCAAAATCATTTTCGACGGTGTCCAAATTACCTATCAAGTCTTTAAATAAAATAACAGAGTTCAGTGCAAACCATTTACATCCATAATAATCATTAATATGCAGGTATATCCTTTTTGTTCTGGCTCAAACTCGAACCTTTCCGATTATGATCTTTGGGAATCAACATCGTCATTACCTTAGGGTCCAATGATTGTGGAACGTCCCGTGTGGGAAGAATGGTTATAAAGTGGCGACCGCGCGGTGGTTTGAGGAGCGTTTGATAGGCTCCCACCGTTGAATTGTAGACCCGGACGTCTGGCACTAGTACTGTTTTTAACCTTATAATAGTAGCAAGAGCCCTGACGTAGATGGAAACCGGGGCAAAGACGCCAACTACCTTATCCAACTATTTATTGATATCTACGGCAGCTAACACACCTCGCGACAATTTGGCAAGGTCTAATTTGTGCCTAACCTGTAGAATGTGAGCTGGGCCTCTAAGTGGGTTCTAGTTTCTATTGGTTTGGTCAGAAATGAAGCTCTGTGATATAGGCGAGTTATTAGTGCAGAAGTGAGGTTAGTGTTGGTAAAAGTTACTGGTAGGTAGTAGACGCAGAAAGCCTACCGTTTAATCTGTATTTTCGATTGATGATAATGATAAAGATGGTAGTGATCCTCCCGTAATCATTATTAACACTGTACCTAACTAATCCTTTCCAAATCCAAACTAATATCTGAAAACGCCACTTTGAACAAATTTTTGATAAATTATCCAGCTTTTAGCTATGTTTCGTTGCTTAATGTGGTTTATGACAATAATTGAATGAATATCACACATTTAGCAGTGTTTGTAATTTAGTGTAATTAAAGGAGAAATATCGACTAACGGCTAAAAGGCTTGTTTATATTGACCACGAGAGTTTAATTCCGTATTTAAAATATCAATTCTGAATTAGAAAACCTACGGAACCATTTTAACTTGACTGATAGAATAAACTCTACACAGTATGAAGTATTCTTTCATATAATAAAAAAATATGAACTCGGAGATTGGAATACTAAACCAAGTGAAGGTTTGTAACTTATAATTTTAGTAAATAGCTATTCGATACGTCCCAAATCTTTAGAGAACAAAAGATCGGTTTTAACATCCTTTAAATCATTATGGAAATATTAATATATTTCAACGGCTGCTATCGCTTCTCTTCGGGTTAGGTTTGGGGAACTAGTTATTATAATGCTTGACTATAATTATGAGTGACCCACTCACATGCGGTAGGTATAGTAGTTTCAAAAAGAAATTAAATATTTTACTTTAATAGATAACTATGAATAATAAATTTGAGTATTGCCTTATGTAGCCGTTTCTTCAGACTTGAATTTAAACTTTTGTTTACAAGTTTGTAATAATACAACAGCGATAAATACCTATCTGTAAAACAGTGTTGTTGCTTGAAATAGAAACTGTTGTTACTGTGATCCTAAGCGGAAGTATTGACGAAACATGTTGCGGATGATAATTTTGATTGTAATAATTTTTTAGTAGGTTCAGTAAAAACAACAAGGCATATCTGATACAAAAAGACGATGATTTCAGTTTGAAATATGTATTTACTTGTGTACTGCATTCTGTCGTACCAAATTCGGCCAAAGTAGAAAATATTATTATTACCTCCCTCTGGTATTCCAAGAAGGCAAGCTAGACACTACAGTAAAGACAATCAGAATGAGCTGGTTTCCTTAGAGATAAATGCAATCTGGCCTGTTTCTAATACTCTCAACTGTAGTGTAGCAGCACTAACGTTGCAGTAATTACCTGCAAATGCAGCAAAAACTGCACACATGGAGACGAAGGTGGCGTGCGAGCAGGCCCCTCCCTCGGCGACGCCCGCTCATTTTAAATTGTAATTACAATTTATTATTGTCTCTGCCTTCATCGGGACGCCGCCATTTTATTGATCACGAATAACACTGGAACTACGGGCATCAGTTCGAGTTGAAAATACGTAGCACGCTTGAAACTGTAAACATGTAAAGAATTGGGAAGGCTGTTGAGTTGAACTTGTTCGAGATTCACTGATAAACGAAATTATGACCCCATTGTACCCAATTGCATCTTGGCAATTCCAGCTTTTTGGTGGAGACATGACCAACAAATTATTGAAAGTCTTAATATAAATACAAATTTACTGAAAACCGAGCCAATACACACAAGAAGTTAAATCAAATTCCACATAAAGATGAAGGTAAGTCAACAATTAAACAAAATTTTCATAATTAGCAGATAGAAATTACAGCCAAAAGTCGCACCTCATCTGGAAAAAGGACGTGACACGTCCTTATTCCAAGTATGATGCTAGTTTTATAAAAAGTCGTTTTGGTCTCCTAGTTTTAAAAATACACTTTAGTATTAGTTAGTACTAAATCCTTATGGTTACATTTTAGCGCATACTCGTACATGGGTCATTGTCAAATTTTGCGCAGGTAAACGAGTCCCTAAACATTTAAATTTTGTTTGTTATTAATAAGGTCAAAACCTCTTAACATTATATATTAAATACAAAATACATCGCATTAGCAAACATCCCTTATTGGAATAAAGACTCAGTTTCGATATTTATATATTTTTTTTTAAGTAACATTGTGGTCATTGGTGGTAACAGAATGGTTTTCCTTACAAATTGTACCTGTCCCATGTAGCATTCCGTTATAATAAAGATCAAATAACTGCTTTTTTAAGTATAGTAACCTTCTTAAAATAAATGATTATCATCCACGGAGTATTATGAATATTCATAAAATATATTTTAAAATCAGTCAATATTAAAATTATGTTTTTAAATATTTTTTTAAACATTGTCCCACGTATTGTTCTACAACGTCTGAACTACTATTTTACTAACTAATTCACAACCCAAAATAGAGATGGCGCTGCTTTTGAAACTGTTTTATCTTGGGAGGGATGTCTGCATTCGTCGCGGTAGTTCGTTCGGGCGGGGGGATGGGTCTGTCGCTTGACAGTCGGCCGCAAGCTGTTGAACGTGCCGCGTGTTTTAATTGCGCGTCCACTCTGTTACCTACATATTCACGTGAGTAAATTAATGTTTTTTCTTTAGTTTACGTTCAGTATGTTGTCTAAGCGGTAAATGTGTTACATGTGCATGAAATATATTTATTTTACCACTTATTTCATGCCTTATGTATAATGAAATGTAAAATTTACCACTCTGTTACCGCGCAACTCTGTTACTCGCGTATGGTAACAGAGTTGTTTAAAAAGTAACAGAGTTGTATAAGCCACTATATTCTTTCACTTGTCTAAAATTGTGTGTTTCAAATGACATTTTTTTTTAACAATCGGTTGTACCAAGCAATGGGTAACTTTGTTACATACAAATAAATCTAAATAATTATAAATAACACCGACAACTCCTTGTTACAGGATATTGTGCGTGGTTTATGTTTTCAAAATGCCTCTAACGCCTGCTGAAAAGCAGCGAAGATACCGGGAACGCCGTAGAAATAATCCAGAAAAGGAAGAAGAAACCAAAAGAAAAGATAGAGAAAGATACCACGCAAACAAACACTTAGTACGAGATTTAACGACACGTGAACATCGAGCAATAAAAAAGAAATGGCGATCTGCTAATGCTAGGCGAAGAGATAAAGCCAGAGCTCTCAGTATTATTATGTGTGCATAATAATACTGAGAGCTCTGGCTTTATCTCTTCGCCTAGCATTAGCAGATCGCCATTTCTTTTTTATTGCTCGATGTCTGGAGTGTGCTCCAGAGTCATCACCCCCTCATTCAAATAGTCCAGCCCCCACCGATCAACATCAAGTTATTTTAAGAGCTTATCGTCATTTGTCAACACCTCAGCCGTCTACTTCCCGTGAAAGCACTCCTAACTCTACATCAGTGGCTGTTCGCGGCAGAAAGCAAGTAAAAAGAAACAGATCAAATTGGCGGTTTTTTAAAACGAGCTGCTGATCAACTTGTTGCAAATGGAAGTGATATACTTGATGCCACTAATTTCTATCTTACTTTGAAGGATGTGAGTAAAGTGAGGCTACATTTGATAACAAATGCCGATATTGAACAGAGTTCAACACAGATCCCGAACAATATCGTGCCATTATTAGGTACAATGAAAGTTCATCAAGTTTTCACTGAGGAGCCTGGAGTCCTAAAGTATAGAAATTTGAGTTGTTTTTGTCAGCGCGGCTTTTGTACTTGCATGAATCCAAAGGACTACTATCCATTGAAATCTGCAGTGGAACAATCAACTCCCTCCATTTGCGATAAAAGTATCCTGTCCGATATAAGCAACCTTTATCAAAAGAGAACAACAGGGTTTTACAGAGATGTCTATAGCTCTGACTCCGATGATGATGATGCTCCTTTGATATCTTTAAAACAAAAACCTTCTACGACCTATTCAGTAGAACAACCCTGCACATCAAAGGAAAATGAAGATGCCTTGATTGAAACGGAAAATATTCATGCTAATAAAATAAAACAAGGTGTTTGCGTCTTAGTGAAAGTTTCCAGCTTAAAGCAGAATTACGTCTATCTGGGTAAGGCCTTGTCTGAAGTAGAAGAAGATGGTGATGTTAAAATTATGTTTTTTAAGGCAATTGACGATACTGCAACAAAATTCAAATTAGTTGAGACTGATTTATCCTATGAGCCCTTTGATAATTTACTTGCCATTGTTCCAGAACCTAAACAAGTCTGCAAAGGTAAAAGAGTATACTATCAATTTGATACTCCCTTAGATATATTTGAGAAATAAGTAACTTTACATTTGGAACTACTCTTCCAAAATAATCTAATTTCTATTGTTATATAAAATGATAAGAAAATGTAAGAAAGGAAGCTCTTGATTGGTAAATTAAAATTATAAGTTAATTTTGATTAATATTACAGTTTATTTGTTAAGCTATTTAGATCTCAAGCTGAACTACGTGCAATTTATTACGTAAGCTACGATAAAAAGAACAACTATGTTACTGTGTTACAACTCTGTTACTTTTCTGTCCCAAAGATTAAAGAAGATAATAAGACTTTATAGAAAAGCTAGTCAATATAATATAGCAAATAACACAAAGCGTTAATTTATTGGATATTTACACAGTATAATGTTCCAGTTAGCTGTCAATATATAGATATTTAGAGGATTTGGGTAGAATTTAAGGTATTTTAATATTCAGGAAGTAACAGAGTTGTTTAAGAGTTTAGATTTATGATTATTAAACTTAAAAAAGACTGTGATGATTCTAATTATATGTAAAAGATGTAAGATTGTTTCATGTTTTTGCCAAAATATTTGTGACTGACTTCTTTAATTTCTTAATAAAAAATAAAACGGATTGGTAACAAAGTTGTATTTTTTTACACCTTGATCCACTATATCTGGAATAAATCTTAAATTATTGGTTAAACATCGTGGCTAACTATAATAGATGATAAATCAGTTGTTTTAACAGACACGGACATAAAAAAAAGCAATATCTTAACACATATTTATTTAAAAATAATATCATATTAAGTTACATTTACCTGCGCAAAATTTGACAATGACCCACATTATAACAAGTACTTAAACTCGACATAGACACTGAAATAAACAAGAAGTTCAACATAACAAAAGTTTCACAGTATCCCATCACAAAATCCAATTGGATTTATACAAGTCGAGCTTAAGGCTTAAAAGCGAAGTAAGTTTGTGTCGGTGCCCTTCTTAATGCAAATTTGCGACTTGGACCCGCTGTCTACACTTGTTAGTTAACGGTTGCAATGGAAATAGTTAAGTTATTGTTAAGCAAACCTTAAGATTGCTCTTAAGTTTCTAAAGCATTTTATGATTTTAGGTTTGCGTTCAAATAGAGAAAACAATGGCTTCTTGGTAAAATCATTGGGACTCAAAATGGATTAAATGTTGATTGAAAGTTGTGTTTCCGTTGGAAAACATTAATTATTTTTATTTTTTCTCAATATGCGCAAAAATAAGACGAGCTACTGTACAAGCGGGTTTAATTTTAAAATACTGAGGAGATCCTTGATTTATATCATATTATCCACTGGAAGTACATAAAATAAAAGAATCTATGTTATGTAGCAAAATTTGTTCGACCATACTTACCAGATCTGGCTCAGGCCATGTATTTAATTTCATTTAAATTCGATTCATAATCCCAAACATCATTCAATAGCTATGAGTTTTATGTATTTTCTAATGTATTTACATTCTAATTAATTCTGAAGATGTAGGTATTGACACATAATTATGTGCGTGACAGATTTGTATTTCGATTTTCATCAAAAGTTAAAATGTTTTGGGTAAAATCCATTCCGCAAGTTATTTTAATAATGATTTATGCAAATTACTTTCAGTCCCTATTCGGGGAAGGGTTCCACTGTTTTTATAACTGAGTGTCTCACAATTGTTTGACAATCGCCTTTGGAATGAATAAAGATTTAAATCAGGAAACGTAACAACATACCTTTACCGCTGCCTTCGCTGACACGGAAAAGACTAGCTAGGATGGAAAGTAGCTAAGCTCAAAGAAGTAAAGAAATGTTTACAACCTACATTATTATTATAGTGTAAACAATTTGTTTTCGGGGTTTCAGGGGATGGTGTAACAAGTGGTATATTATATTCACTTAACTTGTTGTTATACCTGTGTAGTCTGTAGGACTGACAATTGAGAATTTATTTTAAAAAACACCTTTTTTCATCCAAAACTTTCAACCATTGGGACATTTACCTTACTTATTTATACCTACTTTTAAACTAAATTAAAATTTTAATTGACCTTAATTCGGTAAAGGAAGACATCGTGAACAAACCTGCACACTCCTGCGAAGCATTCAATGGTGTATGACAAGTTCCTAATCCGCACTGAGCAAGCGTGGGAACTACCGCCCAAGCCCTCTCATTCTGAGAGGAGGACTCCGCTTATCAGTGAGACGTATATACGCTGGAGATGATGAGAGGATTTTTAAACTTAAGTCAGATACACGATACATACGTAAATCACGTCTTTACCCCTTGTGGGGTAGAAGAGCTTAAGGTAACAAGATCTAAAGGCCACGTTTAGCATAATAGCGGCCGTGTAGATAGAAAGAGGTTTCAAAATAGTGATAGGTTGCTAACAGCATCGCCTATAACATGATTTTCTACGATTTTCACCCAGCTACCACTGAGTGTAAATTTGGTATTAACCCCATTGTAAGGCAACGCAATAAACACGCGTACATCACACAACATAACTCAAAGTTATTTAATTACGAAGGAAAAACTAATCCGCGAGCAGAGAACGAAAATTACGCGTCCTTGCCAGGTGCGTGCTGGCGTGCGCGTTCACAGGGTGCTCCGAAATTGAGCTCAGGTTGCACTCTATTTTGAACGTTAATAATACCGTTGTGGGTAATAGTAGTTTCAAATTAATTATTAAGTGCTTGAGAAGAATTATGAAACGGTGTGTTTCGATTTTGCGTACAGTGTAGTAATTTTAGTATATAAAAATATTTCTAGACTACTCTGAAAACTGGAACGCAAAAAACAATAAGTAATGCTTGAGAGATATATTTAAAGCAGCGTAGAAATTGACGGGAGAGCCGAGCTGAGAATAGATGAGTATCATTTTCGATACAATACAATACAATAGCTATAATGTAAAAGACTACATAGTATAAAACAAGTCACTTTCCGCTGTCTGTCTGTCCCTATGTATGTTTAAATCTTTAAAGCTGCGCGACAGATTTTGATGTCTTTTTAATAGATAGAGTGATTCAAGAGGAAGGTTTATACCTATGTATAATTCTAGGCAGACGAAGTCACGAGTAGAAGCTAGTTAAATAATAAAAGAGAAAAAATTACACATTTATTAAAGTGATCTTGAATTTTTTTTTGATTCCATTTTCCACCTATACGCCCACAATCTTGCTAAATGTGGCCTGTAGGTACCTGTTACCTTAGGCTCTGTCTACCCCGTAAGGGATAAAGACGTGATTTATGTATGTATGTATGTATGTATCTTGAATTTTTGTTAATTCAAGCAAGTAATTCCAATTATAACTATTTAGTAGCCACGGTGTATCCAACTAGGCAGAGCGAACGGACTTCAATCAATTTTATTTTCAGTAAAAATAAGTTTTCCAACTGTCAATTTCCATATAAAGTGTCATATTCCGGTAAAATCTAACACCAGTTTACTCACATTGCTGAGTTATAATCTGCAACGGATTCCTGCACATTCGCACTGCAGAATTTGCCTGTTGTTCTACCGGATCACCCTGTACCAGCGCCATACTTCAATAGAGACTAGAGGCGGCAAGGAGCTGTCGTGTGCGACAATATTTATGCGCGCAATATTAACTCCGTCGTGCGACGAGTATTAACTACGAGACGTCTCTGAAACGATACCGTAATAGAATACACATTATGTAATTTATAGATTCATTATGTTGCGTATTTTGGTTAGTAAGGTATGTTTATTGTAGCTACTTGACGGTTAGGGTGTACTTACAATTTAGTTCACCTTTATTATAGACTTTTTTATTAGCTGTACGGTTTTAAATTCTGTATGTTTCTCCGATTTTTTTTGTAGGTACTATATATTTCAGGTTTTTCATCAAAATCTTTGATCCAAAATAATGACGCGTTTCTCTTTGAACATCGATTAATGTATGGAAAAATTTTGTCAGCTATGATTCAAAAATCTTGAAAATCATGTACATACATACGTTCATACATACATACATGCCGTCACGCCTCTTTCCCACAGGGGTAGGCAGAGACTACTTTGTTCCACCTGCTACGACCCTGACATATCTCTTTCGCTTCATCCACATTCATCACTCTCTTCATACGTGCTCGCAGGTTTCGGGTACTCCTGGCCTGACCTTTTTCCAAAACATCTCCTATTTGGTTTCGGAACGTCCGTCTAGGCCTTCCCCTCTCAACGCAACCATTCACACTCCCCATATAGATCTGTTTAGTTAGTCTACTTTCATCAATCCGCTCTACGTGACTAAACCAACTAAGCATAGGTTATTTTCTCTATCCTAGTAACTATATCTTCTTTCACACCCGCACATTCCCTTATCACACTATTCCTTATTCTATCTTTCAGGTACACCTTCCATACTTCTTAACGCTATCATTTCTACTGCATTTATTCTACTTTCATGCTTCTTTTGCCATACCCAAGTTTCGCTACCGTACATTAACGTTGGAACAAGCACCCCTCTGTGGACAGCCAGACGCGCCTTCTTCGACACCTTCTCACTGCTCACAAAGGCGGGCAGCGCCCCATTGACCATGTTTCCTGCATTCACTCTTCTTTCAATATCACTTTCACACTTCCCATCTTGCGTAAACGCCGAGCCGAGAAAAAACATGTACAAGGGCTATTTAGCCTAACTCAAGAACATGGTGGAACATTCCGGAATAATACTAAGAAACCCTGTATATTCAGGCGTTGCTTTGCAGAGGTCATTGTTAAAATTAATGGATAACTTTATAGTCGGGTCAAGTCGTGAAAACAATGAAATAATCAATGACGAAACAACCGAATCAACAATCAAAACTCAAATAAAAATATTCAACGGGAGTGTGGGAGTGTTCGAGGGAATGCGCGAAAATCATAGGAATCATCTTATAGGCGATGAGGCTAGCAACCCATTACTATTTCGATTTCATTTTCCACCTATACGCCCTCAAATCTTGCTAAGTGTGGCCTGTAGGTACCTGTTACCTTAGGCTCTGTCCACCCCGTAAGGGATAACTACGTGATTTGTGTATGTGTACGTATGTAACGGGAGTGTGGCTGTTTTGCACGGGTTGACCTCACTATCCATTTGCTTGTTTTTACTCTACGGTTTGACTAATGCTTTTAGGGTTCCAAGTGTAAGTTTTAGCACAACGAAACGTTTGGAGCGCGTTTGCTTTATCGTCTTAATTACTACGAGCAAATTGGTAGCGCCAGTAGCGGCCCGTAACGACAACAAACTGAATGCCCAGTGAAAAATTCATCTGTTCGTGTTGCAGTGTCAAATACAGTACTATTCTTACCATCACTTGCTGCTAGGGTGCTGCGAGAACGAGACAACTTTTTTTAAAAAAGCGGCGATCCGCATGTAGCTATGTATATAAAGTTCTAATTTCTGCTGTCTCCTTAAATAGATTTCTACTATTTTCGGTTGTTTGGGAAATCTCTTCAGCTCTCTGTCAAGCTAGTTTACTTATAAATGCTTTTTTATAAGTTTAAATTCAAATTGCTGCATACATCCTTGTGAATCCATGATCAAACTATTGGTCAATTTAAGATTAGCATCTACGCCATCGCAATCAATTCCACCACCACGCTGGACCCCATAAATGTGAAGCCCACGGGCTTTTTAATTGTAACTTTCCATTTCTAAATCTAACCAACCGGGAAAGACGATTTGCCGAATATATCTCCGCATACGTTCGAAAAGGGGATGCATGTCCGAAATCGAAGAGGGCATGATCGCATCAGCGGACGACCGGCCCGGGAGGCAAAATAAAAATCATTCATATGGACAAAATAAAATTGCATCCCAAATAACCTGGTGTTCATCGAGCTAGAATCTATTAGCAATAAATATGAACTTTTCCGATTTCACAGGATTTAAAATTGCGATAAGAGCGAGTCCAACTTCTGTATAAAATGGGGTGGTTACTGTGCAGCTTTATGATATGGTTGTTTTATTGGTTCTTTCGATTAAATTGCTTTTTGTAATTTACTTCGGCAATTTTTTGAATTTTATTACATTAATGAATTTCTTTCTTAAAAACCAATTCTTTAAAAATCTTTGCCCATCCTACTAATATTATAAATGTGAAAGTTTGTGAGAATGTTTGGATGTTTGTTACTCTTTCACGCCAGAACGGTTGGACAGATCTGGATGAAATTCGGAACATACATTGATTATAGTCTGGAATAACACATAGGCTACTTTTTATCCCGGAAAATTGCGTAATTCCTGCGGGATAGCGATAAACGAATTCTATGCAGACGAAGTTGCGGGCAACAGCTAGTTTTGGATATAAATGTGATTAAGTATCATCATTTTTTTTAATGTAGAAACTATGGTAATTATCTCCATTGTCTCCGTAAATTGTTTTCAAATCGGCTTATTTGGTGCCTAACAAAATGGCTAGGTGATCAGAATAAAACCACAATTTCATGCTTTCAATTCTGTTTGTCCTCATTTAAGTTTTTTATTTACCATTTCTCATAGACAAACTTGCAGAAGGTACTATTGGGAGCAGACAGACCCATTGTTCACCAGCGCCAGTGCTCTGTTTGGCTGGAAGTGTTGGTAAACATCCTGTATTCTTAGTTATAACTAGTTTAAGTTCCTTGCATTTTTGCTTGCATAATGAAACCAATTGTAGAAATTTGTTTTAATCATTTAGTTTGAGAATCCAATCTATTAGGTAAGTTCGTTGACATATGGCAAGTGACGACGTTCAAATACCGCTTCGTTTTCCTTTCTTTAGAGCCAAGTACACTTTAAGATAATAGATATATTAGTGAACTTCCATGCTGGTCTGGGAGCAAAAAAAAAACATAGAATGTACCAGTTGCTTCTCTTCCCGCGCAAATGGTAAAAACTCATCGAGGGAATGGGCGAAAATCATAGGAATCATGTCATAGGCGATGCGGCTAGCCACCCATCACTATTTTGATTCCACTTTCCACCTATACGCCCTCAGTGTCTTGCTAAACGTGGCCTGTAGATCTTGTTACCTTAGGCTCTGTCTACCCCGTAAGGGATAAAGACGTGATTTGTGTATGTGTATGTATATTAGTGAAGTTTCGGTACTTACATTGTGGCGCTCACTTTCTCGATCTCTCACAACTCGCTAGATCCTCTGCTATACAATCTACGTTATCGTTATTCGATTGCCTCATTTTATATTGCATGCGCAGAACCTTATCCTTAACTTATTTATATGAATATAGAGTTATCAACTGCCGATATAAAATTGTACATTATATCAAAAGCGATATGCATGTTCAGAGCTCCCGCTACAGATAATGTTACTGTTTAAAACTGATGAGTATCTAGTCACCATATTTCACGCTGCAAAAGTAGAATAAGATCGCTTTTGCTGAGTTGATTTAGGTTGGTTTAAAATGAAATATTGAACAAGAATAAGAATTATCCTCTGGTATCTTTATACTCCCTTAAGATGTTTTGAAATTAAACTTAGGAATTGGCTTCGCGAGCACACATTCTGTAACATTCGACGAACTCTGGCAGTCAAAGCTTACTACTTACTGACAGCAAGACATATTTGTTTTATTTTAGTGCTGTAGTTTTTTTAATTTTAAATCGTAATAATGATAATAATGACATGTAATAACTCTAATTATTATGAATAAATGAGTATGAGTATAGAGGAAACTATACTATGTTTATAGTAGTTCTGTTTTTTGTATATAGAACTGAATAAAATATATATTACCTTATTGTTTACCTCAATGTTAAATAAGCCAGGTAGCGGGGACACGCAACGATAACAAGAAAAGACAAAATGATATTTTACTTTTTAATCTTGATATTTTCATCTACGATACAAGGCACACACACAATTTTTAAGTAAAATAATTATAATAGAAATAATAAATAATAACACTTGCTCTCAAAATTGCATTCGACAATAGAAGGTCATTAAGGTACACCTTTTTATAAAGCCTCATCACCTGCCGGAATAAAATATCAATGGACAATACTGGAATTGTATACAGATCGAGCAAATTTACTAATATTTGTTCTATGTTAGTATTGTCATCTCTACATTATGTTGTGGAAATGGAAAGTAAATGATACAAAAGTACCACATTCACGCTTTTCATACAACCACACATGCTCAGCTAAACATTTATAGTAACAACTAAGTTTTATTCATTACCCATTACTGATGAAACGTCGCATCAGGCGTGCGCGCGTCGCGTCGGCGCCGGACTATTGCCACCCCGTGTCTAACTCCGCAGCACGCGCTGGGCTCGCGCGACGTACAAAACGTACCTCTACTTTGTTTCTACCATTATAACTTTCTAATAGCCGAGCGCCAATATCACGCCAGATGCAATATCTAAATCTTATTGAAATTACAGTAGACATTCAAAGTCATTCCGTAAACTAAGCATATAAATAACGCTATCATTTATACTTTATATATAATGTTAAAACTACCGCACTTACTGTAAAGATAACTACCCATACATCGACTCTGCGTTATGGATATGAGATATAGCGATTACAATTATTTATACAGCTTCTACGTCACCGAACGTTAAAGTAAACACTTAGGGTATATTGTACGCAAAACTGTATTTTGTTTTCAGTCCATAAGGTTCATGTACAACGTAGTCGTAAACAGCTAACGTAACGAATCTATCGCAAGGTAATGCAGATATATAGTTAAAGTTACATCTAATCATTGCACTAAAATTGAATAAATTACACGATTGAAGATCACAATATAATCCTATTATTTTCATTATGGTCAATGAGTTCGTATTACGAATAAATGTACAGGTACCTTCTTAAATATAATTTAGTTTCAATGAACATAATGTGCTTTAGGAACTCAAATAATACACCTGATATAAACCGGTTTGAGCCAACATGTAGGTAGAGCACGAAAAAATCTCAAAAAACAGTCTTTGATCAATTCCTACCGTTTTCGTGATCAATTAATAGATGAACCCAGATTATTCTTAACTGTCCAAATCTAAGGATATGTGGATACTCGATCATTTTATGAACACAGCAAGAACGCGCTATGTTATTTGTGTACGAAGTAAAAACAATCAAAAAGTAAAGAAATTGCTCGATTCTTAATTTTTAAATATGGCATAGTTAAAAGGTACTCTCGTTATAGATTAAATGTTCAGACGAATAAATAACGTGAATCGTCGATAAACAGTAAGACTTACATATTTAATTATAAAGCAATATTTACAAATTTTACTATGGAAGAAGAGTTCATGAGACTTCGCCACGAAATCTACCTAAATTTAATAACAATATTTACATTACTGTAGTGCTTTTAATCTCAAGATAGGGAAGTACAACTTACTTCATCGAGATCTTTATACGAAAAACTTGACTATAATAAACAATCGGATGAACATTAATGTACATGAACGATTCGAAGTCGAGCCGAAGACGTTCGTTCGCTAGAATCACTGGGGACCGTCGAGTGTCAGTAAATCTTTGGATCCTATTTTTCCCTGAATTCGGGTTTGACGCTGATGATGGGTTTCCTCTCGTCAGGCTTGTCGTAGTCCTGCTCCTGTGTCCTGGGGTGGTCGGCGGCCCCGGCGTCTGGTAGCTAAGTGGCTGAACTGAACAGAACTGAGTTCTTGTAGTAGCTGGCGCGCTCGGACAGGGGGCTTTTGACGTCACGCTCCATGGCTTGCTGGCGCGACTTGCGCTCCATTTCCAGCTCCTGAGCGAGGGATTCTGTTGGCAAAAAGAAAAAAAAAACGTTATTAATAAAAAACACCACCCTTCTGAATTCCATGGCGTTTAGTCGTCAAGAAATAGCCACAGTATTATGGCCTATCGGCACTAATATAATCTAAGATCAGATCGCAAATTGGAATAGATATTATTGCTTGACAAGAAGTCTACGTACGCCATACACCCACCGTTCAAATTAAAGTTCATATCCAGGCTGAAATACAAGTGAGCCGTCCCGGAAAATGTCATTAATGTTCTGCGAAGCCCGGATCAAACGGACTCGTGGGAGTGCGCTACTTGTCAAATTAATACTCGACATACTTCTCAGTAAAAACGTGTCTGTCATTTGCAATATTGGTAATTATTAATTTGCGTTTAGAAGGGTGCGCTGAGATTTAAGATATTGTAGGTACGTAATATTTCTTAAACGTAAGGGTACATGTAAGGTGAAGGAGGTTTATCACCGAACTACAACATTTAAATCTTATAGAAATGCTGAGCATCAACACAGACAGACGCTCGAATATAATTTGAATAAAAACTTGAAACGCGTCTCAAGAACAGAAGACACAGTAATAAGATTTTAAGAAAATTGACAAAGTTCGTGAAGAGGCAAGAGTAGGTGAGGTAAGGCAATTGTCTCCGAAAACGTCGACGTTTTACGAAATATGCTTATTCAATTTCATGCAACGCTTGCCGCCTCCTGCAATTTACGAGATATAAAAGATATAAACGGAATCGCGTTTTTTTGCTTACTTTGATGGAACATTTTCTCAACAGGGAATTCAATTTTTATCCCGGCATTCGTTTGCAATTTATGATTTGAGTGTCCAAATTTATGACCTATTTTTTTTCTCATTTTGCATTTTTCATTTTTAGTGTCCATTGGTTTTAAGCTTAACGCTCGATCCTAAGAAACGAAATAACATTAAATGTTTTTAAGTGTTCAAAAATATTCAAAGCAAATGAGTCGCTGGAAGTGAAACACTCTGTTTGAAAAAACATTTGTCAGTTATAATAACTCAATTATAATCCGATTTGTCTCAGTGGAGACTGGCTGCAGGGCATCACACTCGCAAGTGTCGCCTGCGAGGGTTGTCCCGAAACAGAAACCTATTATCCCGGGCGAGATTATACGCCTAGGGCGTCACAATTAAATATTATACACTTAAAAGCTTCGGCCTTTGCCGTTTCAGTTCGCTGCCACCCCTAAATGTCCCATTAGGTTTGTTTGAATACGTAATATTTTTGCATTTGCCGCTCTTAAAATAAAATTGCCGGCTTCTTTGAGTGCTATAATCTATTTGTTCTTTGAAATACCTGTAATGGTTGAGCGCTTAGCTTAATAAAAGTTTAACGTTACTGTTTCTTTTTGTCGACGTCTAAAGAAAAGACGAGTCTTCTCATTTAATTGCTTGATGGCTGTTTAGTGTCTTGAGCCGAACGTTTTGGTTTTTCCAGATAGCAGTGGTCTGTTTCACGTATTTCAGAATCTTTTACTCTTTTTAGATGCGAAGAGAAAAACAGATCAAGCTGTCGATTAATTTCTCAAGAAACGAATCGATTTCATAACTAAATAGAGAGTCGAGCAAGAAATTACAATTTGGTGGCCGCCCGGTCGCTCTGAAGACCGATTGTTTCCCTTATTCGTCACCCACAAAAACTTATTGTTGTTATGAACCTAAAGTTTTTTTAAGACATTGAATTATCTGTCCGCTGTAATTAAAACACAATGTGTTTAGTCAAGAAATTCTCATAATGCTTTCGTAGGTACCTTTGTCAGAACTCACAAACATTTTTTACGGGAAGATGTTACGATGTTTTTGAAATTTAACACTGGTATCAGCAAAATAAAAATAATTGCTAAAACAAGATATACTAAAGGCCATCGGTCGGAGTCCATCATTAAAAATTTTAAATTTACGCCGCAATCGACACCTTCGTTCATTGTTCTCGTAATTTTAATTATTGTTAAAAAATCTTGCAAAAAAAACTTGATTAATTATTTTTCGAAATTCGAGAAGGTTGAACGCCAAAGGGTTGTCATGGTGGTACTTTCGTGAAAGGGGTGGCATGCTAGTTGTAAGATGATTTTGAAGTGTTCCTGTAGAAGTGTAGATTGTCACATTTTCTTGTGACTCCAATGAATAAGTGGTCAACATTCGGCGGTAATGTCATCGTACGTAGCTCGATGACTGTCGGAGCGTAGCCAATCTCAGAGATGGGATTGATTTTCTATTAACTGTTTTTTGTACTTTTTTCAAAAGGCCAACTCGTTCGTGACTCCGACACAGACTTTAAATAATTTACGAACTTCTGTGACGTCGCGGCTCACAATGACATGCCAGAACTTCTATGGACTGATTAGACTGATTACATTTAATTTGTTTTATTGGATTGGACTTGATTTTTTACTGTTTAGTGAGCAGGACCACTGTGTTTATCACTCGAATAAGAAAGAGCAGATGGGTATAACGTAAATGTGACAAAACGTTTTAGTTTGTAGCTATGTGTTGGTAAATACGGCTGTACCGTACTGCAAGAAAAAAATTCGTAAGCATCGGCAAATGCTGCGGTATTTTGTATTTCTGAAGGATAAACAAAAAGTTATTATCGTCAAAGGTTTCGGCCGCACCTGTGCGGTACAATTTTATTTCCATTCATTTTACAAGCTCACCTATAAAGTACCCGGGAGAAGTTCCCTCTTTATTAATTTTTCAACTTTATATTACTTACCATCAGTTGCTTATCAGTTTCAACGGCGCCGCTTAAAAGATATGTATGTACTATTTAATATTTTTTCAATGAAAGATGAGCCCGGTGCCTTAAGCATGAAAAATAATTATACTTTTTTAATTAAAAACCTATCATTTCAATGAAAAGATTCTTATTTCTGCCTTACATTTTTGACTCATCCCGTTCGTCAAAGAAAGGAGAAAAACTTTTCTAATTTACGAATATTTTTTACCGACGGAACTGCAAAAGGCGATGGAAAGCTTCAAGTTTTAATTTTTGTTTTTATGTTGGCAACTTTTTATCATTTATAGTCCCCGTTCATGATAAGTAAACTTGAGGAATTATATATTGTTGGCCATGCTTTAAATTATCGTATTTCATAATTTTGTGCCTTTGCTTTTTACTTGGTTTTTCCTCAATTAAATCACTTTACATTTGCGAGCTACCATGTGCAATTAAATTGTACTGTTTGGCTATTTCTGTTACGACTGCGAGTGCTTAATTCGTCTCGCGTGTTTGCGTGCGTTTTGAATGATTCTTGGGGTTACGGTAACACTTAAAACGGCTGTTTTCCACTTGAAATGCTGTTCGTTTGCAAAAAACAATGCCAGGGAAAAAGTAAGAAATTAAAGGCGATGTTTGTTAGTAATAAAACAATTTGTTTCGGTGCACGGAATATATAACCATTGTGTTATCAATTTGGAGATCAAAGGAAGTATCGTGGCCTGGTGCAGTCGAATTTAGCCTACTGCAGGCCGGTGCAATTTAATGAAATTTTTGGGCTGTCGACAAAGAGAACATGAATGCAAAAAGAACGTATTTTTGGTTTTACCGTTACACAAAACAAACATAATTTTCGGTTTTGCTAAATGACTTCCTTCACACAATTTATATGTCAATTACTAGATACTATTATTAGATTAGATTCTATTCCCGCGGCTTCTTCCCGGTGAAATAAAATTCTTTGTTGGACTTTTACAAATATGTTTAATAAAAATTTTGTGCTATCCGTTTTCGTGTTTAACTAGCTTAGCAACATGTGTTTAGCGATAAATTTTCATTTATATCTGGATTTTTTCCCGGTGAAGGAGTTTTCATCCCTAGCATATTTTCTACCAGCCTAATAACTGAGAATACATTCCAATGCAGCCCCAATATATATTATTAAATGATAATAATACTACCAACTTGTACATTGAATTATTGGAATTCCTGCTTGGCATTATTGCTTCATAAGTTTGAAGTTTTTGTTGTACGACTTTTCTAAAGACATGACGTAAAAAAATAAATTACATTACAATTTTATTATAACAAGGAAACTGTATAGAAGAGATGTCTTGCGCAGACAATGTTTAAAATTACGTTTTGTTACAATTACGACACTTTATGAGTTTAGGATACCTACTTTCCAAACCACCAAGGCGTCCAAACGCAGGTCAAAAGTGCGGGTGGTAGGGCCTTGTGCAAGGTCCATCCGGATCGCTACCACCATCTTACTCGCTAATCCTGCCGCTAAGTAGCAGTGCTTGCACTGCTGTGTTCCGGTGTGGAGAGTAAGACAGCCGGGGAAATTAGGGGCACAAGAGGCATTGCATCTTAGTCCTCTAGGTTGGCAACGCATCTGCAATCCCACCGGGGTTGCGGGTGTCTATGGGCAGTGGTGATCACTTACCATCAGGTGACCCACTTGCTCGTTTGCCTTCCTATTCATATAAAAAAAAAAAGTGATCTATTAGCAACGCGGCCAAGTATCAGAGCTTCATCAGCGCGAAGTTCCATATGGGTTTGCTGACGACGTGGAACTCTAAGGCTAAGAAGGGGAATTCACCGGAATAGTTCTGCCAGAAGGCAGCGCCCCCAGCCATGATGTCGACGGGCGGTGGCGGGTAGTTCCACTGCGGTTTGCTGACGGCGTGGAACTTCAAGGCTAAGGGGAACTCACCGGAATAGTTCTGCCAGAAGGCAGCGCCCCCAGCCATGATGTCGACGGGCGGTGGCGGGTAGTTCCACTGCGGTTTGTCCGGCGTGCGCGGCGGGTCCCGCTGGAAGGGGGGTGAGGAAGCTGGTGGCTCAGCGCTGGGCGGCTTGCTGTCCCCGTTCTCGCGATCCGGCCGCGCCGGCTCCTGCGTCGGTGTTGATAGGTTCTCTGTGGGAGACATTGGGAATACTAATTAATAATAATAATACTTAATAATGCTTTATTTAAATAAGCGGTTTATGAGAGTGGTCATAAAGGCTTTAAAATGATGGCAACACATCTGAATTTTTTGTCTTACTAACACTTATTCTTCGCGATAGATTTTTTTTAATTTTCTACACGGAACAAAGTCATTGAAGTAATTAGAATTTAGATTATATGTTTATTTTCTGGTTTTTACCAATATTAATCTAGTTTGCACTATGCTATACAACGACTAAACATTAACTATCCATAGTGATCATAATACCTGCTTGCTCAACTCTGCTGACCAGTTAGACCTTCGGTTGGCCAATGTAGTAATCGCCAATTTCGGCTTGGATTAATTTTCTCGGTATTAGATTGTCTGCTCTATGGTGGGAGAGGAGGGGTGTGAAGAAAATCACAAAGAATCGGCGCAGGCACCTACACATTTTATTTTATTTTGACGGTAGTTTGACGACATTGAAATGAACCTTAGGTGCACAGTGTAAAGTGGTTATTCCGACTTCATAAAATTTCATATGGTATGAGGTTGATTCAGAGTAGGTAACGATCGTCGATTTTCATTTTTAAGGTAGGGTAAGGTTAGAAAAACTGATTTTAGTTGTCAATTAATGTACTGTAAATTTTGTAATATTACTATCAATTACATAGATTAATTCTTAAATAATGCACTGAAGCCTTACCATGACGTCTTAATGCGATTCAAATCCGAACCAAAGTTGGATCGCTCGTTGTCAAATCCATACTATAGGAATGTCAAAAATGACAGCTAAAACAGAATGACGTCATAGTAAGGCCCCTGGTAGTTGCTTTATCTAGATAAGTGGAACAACTTGCATGTTATCCTGTGCAAAAGCTAGGCTAGGTAATGGGTGAATGGTACGAGTAATCCAGCTGATTGACAGCCAATAAATGTTGAAGCAAACAGCGATTATGCAAGAAATTGAACTTAAATGCGTGCGAGTGTATCCGAACCCTCGTTTCAAATGGTCTGCGAAACGATTTCCTGACACGGAGATTAGTACAAGCCTTCACCAGCGCACCCGCCCTTCTTACGTCACGCACTACATACGAGCCCAATCAAACAAGGTCACAAGCCACCCTCGTCTATGATTAAATAGTAATCTAAACAACATCAGTTAGAGCTCAAATTCCGCCATAGCGTTTATTGACTTATTGCTTTAAATATGAACTCCAATAGATAGTTTGACAGACGGTGAGTTAACATGTCAGAGGCACGTACGCTCACATTATTAACTTGTTGAATAAGGCTGATAGTGATAGCATTGACAATTTGACGTGCTTGACGTTTCGTATGAAGATTAACTTGTTGAAACTAATCTTAGTTACAAGACTTCATTATCTGCGTATGTATTAAGCACGCGTTTAAAGATAATGTTTATCATCTTAAATAATATCAGGTATAACATGTTCAGTTAACAATATACGAACGCGATCGGTGCCCAGATTATTTTGTAAGCCAGTGCAAGATCTGTGAATACCTTGTTCATACAGAGCGACAGTGAAAATTTCAAGTAAATTTTTATCTTCGTTTATGTTCAAATAGCAGCTGTTTCCAAGCAGGTTTTACTTGTACTACCAAGAAATGAAAGAAAGAAAGAAAGAAAGAAAGAAGACATTTATTCCTTTTTGCAAGACACACAAATATAAGAGAATATACACAATATAAAATAGAAAATAATCAAGACATATAAAAATAGATAGCGTTGTGTGTGTCTTCGCAAAAGTGAAACGGTCGCTGGCTCAGCGTTACGCCGAGGTGTTAAACACCTGCAGCACTGATTTTCAGCCAGAACCGTCTATGTTCCTTTAAATGTGCCTTTAAATTCTTACCAGTGACGATCCTGAGTATTTCTGCAGGCGCGCCCGACTGCTTGAGAGCTTCTTCGATCTTTTGCCGCCGCTTCAGCTCCATCTCCAGCTGGTCCTGCACCTGTTGCCGCTGTTTTCGCTCCTTCTTTAGCCGTTTCTGGTACATCACTGTTGGAAAGGAGAATAAAAAGTTTAGAATATTTACTTGATATTTTTTAAGCTGAAGTGGCAATAGTATCACTTCTGCCTAAGAATCTATAACCACTCAGGAAAACAAGTCAGAGAGTGGATACGTTAAAGCCGAAAGAGATTGGAGTGTAATATTTTTAGGCAGAGCAAAGTCCTGCGTGAAGCGGCTAAGAGAGAATGGAAGCAGATAATTGAAGAGTATTCTAATAGTAAGTAAGTAAATGCTTTATTGTACCAATATAAAGAAACAGATACGATAGTCAGTGGTTTTCTTGCTTATTTATATCTCTACATGTGTGAGACGGGAGATTTTTGTCCAAAAGTAAAAATACTGACATTACTTTGATCACGCAAGCTGTTAAAAATGTATGCCAACTGCCCAGGTAAAGACTATTATATTTTATTATTATCGAATAGTGGAATACACGTGTTTACATTATAAGCGATTAAATTTTCCGTAAATACTGTCAGGGCCAACTCAAAGTCACCTTTAAAGGTACCGCTTTCGCACCGTATCGAAATAACAATTACTACGAATACGGCACGCAGAACAACAAAACTCCGACTAAATAAACGGTTCCGCGCATACCTCGTACGCCATACTCCTCTCGACATGCATACCCATACCTCCACGTAACAAAACTTGAAAACCGCACCGCAACCATCTCTTTCGTTCCTATGTCACGACCGACTTTTCGATTTCAAATACGGAGCCCGAAATGATTTGATTCGCGGCAGTTGTGTATAATTCATTTTGTTATTACCCATCGATAATCGGCGGTCTACACTTAAATGCATCCCTTTCTTACGAGTGATCTTGTGGAGTGTCTATCTTTTTCTCACGAATGCTTGATTGACGAATGATTGAGTCGAGACGCGTGTTGATGTACTCCGCGCTCCTCCTCTGAGAAGGGGGCGGCATGGGGACAATGCGTTACATTCCGATTTCTGCGGGATTTCTATGCCAGCGAGCACTTGAAACTTGTCATAATTAATAATTATTAATTCACGATCGAAGCTACGATCGTGACGAACTGCAAGCCATAAACTAGTTTGTTTATTTCAGAGGCAGGCGGTGTTGTCGTCACGAGGGCATGAATAATACAGAATGCAAGTTACAACCTTCCGCCGTTGCGCCCCGGGAGCATGCCCGGAATTGAGAATTAAAAATATACGATAGGAAGGACAAGTTTGATTGGAAGTTGAAAAATGCGGTTGACATTTGAATTCCATTAATAACTCAGTCCCACGCTGTCTGTTACACTTTACTCTAGAAGAGTACCTCAAGTATTTTTAACACGTAATTAATTTTACTATATTGCCGTTGTTTTTCGCTGAAACCGCTTGAACGAGTTGTAAAGCAGAAGTGGAGTCAATTCCGGGTAAGCATATTCATCATCTAGAAACTATAAGACGAAAGACGGTAAGTAGTTGGGTACCAAAAAAAACAACGAAATTAAATTCAGGAGACCAAAATAGGAAGAGATACTATGTATTTAAATAAGTAGGCATCGAACATATATTATGTAGTACCAATAAGTGGTATCATAATGTAAATGCAGAAGTGGTATGTGATCTGTGGTAGTACGATGAGTAAAATAAAAGTAAAGAGCGCTCTTTCTCATTAAACATTCACTAGTAATTAATGTTGCTGCTAATGAAACTGCAATCGACTCTTACGCATCATTTGTCATCGCGCGACCTTCGACACGAACCGGCAATAACGTGCGAACGTCGCAGTTTTTTTTCCAATACCTAATAATGCTGTCTCTAATTAAGGAATACAGTATAATTATTTTAAAATAATGGCAACGAACTTCTAATGATATAGGTAAACGGTTTTTAGCTGCACAGTTTGCAACTTACAAGACAAGTATAAAGGTATTTTTCTTTACAATAGTTCAGTAAAATGGTTTGGTTTTTTGAAGGTGGTTTTTGAGGGTTACCGAAGATTAGTTGCACGTATGCAAATTCTCCACGGGACGCACACGAAGTTGCGGACAACAGCTAGTATAACATAACTTACGTAACCGTATATAATTACTGGCTTTGAGATGGAAGCATCCTTTTTCAGTTAATTTCTCTTCAATACAAAGGTTGGCGTCCAAAGGTCCGTTCAGTGGAAAATTCGACGGACCATCGAGTCCGAGCATCGATTCGCTCTAACACCTCTCAAAACAGTTTTGCACTCGACTGACGCTTATTTTTGGATCTTTTCATCTTACCTCTTTTGTTTACTAATGCGTAAATTAGCAGTAGGTATCAACTCACCGTACCGGTAATTCCACTTAAATAATTAATTGAGACAGTTCATTGATTTTACAAATTAGTTTTGTGCATGGCAATTTATTATTCATTGTATTAAAAGCTCTTGTGATTTGTTCTTTCGAATTAAAGGCGTCAATCAAAGTGGTTCCTTCCATATGAATAGGAGCGGCGGCGCCGGCGCTCATTGTTTCAAGGAGTCAATATTTGTCTACGCATCCATCGCATGGCGGCTTCCTTTGTGCTCAGTAATCCGGCCTATTGGTTTCTCACTCGGAACCAATCATGAGTCGGAATAATTCAATCGATTATTTCATTCGATTTGATCCAGCCAGCATCTACTCTGGTTGAACAAAAGTAGTTATGTCAGTTGCCTTTGCCGCCTTCATCCTAGCCGGTAGTTCGAAATTCAAAGCGATTATAATTTTATGATAATGATTTCATTGTTCTATTTGGTTTTACTTTAAATTTCAAAGGACTATATTGCGAGAGTTACCAATGATGAGTTGTCAGTTGACTATTCAAATTGACAGTCTTTTGTTAGAGAACAAAGTTATATCTATGGTTGTAAAAAATATGAGTTATGAATAATGTAGAATGATTTTTCGGATCATGTATTTTTTGAGATAAGGATTATTTGAATTTTAATTTGTAGAAATGATTAGTAGGCTAACAAAACAAACCGAATTAACAGTACGGAACGAAGCGTGCGAAATATGAAGCAAAACAATTCGATGACCGAGCGTATGAATAAAAACGACCCAACGAAATATTGAAGGAATCCGTTCAAAGGGGAAAAAATGCAATAAAAGCCCTGCCCGGTACAGAATGGGAGTGTGGTTAAAAAGCAACGAACGAATATGGTTGCGAACATCCGCTGCAGACAAAAGTTCGGCTATTTGACTATGCAAATTATATTTGCGGACCGCCGCGCGCGGCTGAGACCCGATCTCCGACGTTTCATTTCACTTCTTTCTACACAACGTGTATTCTTTTCATATTTTCATCCGATTTCCTTCCCCTCGTTCATTTTGTTCCGTTTTTAAAAGTCGCGGAACAATGCCGCTTTCCGCGGGCTCGTTCGCCGCGAGCCGTTTTCTTGCACGCGGCTTCTTTTTCTTGTTATTATACCTATTCTATACAGACCTATATTTCCATAACCATCGAGTTTTCCTTTCTTTAATGCTTTCCACTCATAAATGGCTGATACGGTCCCCTAGGGTTTGTTGCTCGAATAACATGTAAATTAGTCTCTGTATAAGTACAAATTTAAATTTCTTTCTTTCTATGCGCCTTAAATTGAAGTCGCTTGCAGGCACAATTGGCTAAAAATATTATGATTTTGCACATTTTTGTTTCTGCCTTATACCGATAACGTGCAATATAACTGCAAAGTTTGAGGAACATCAATCACCCAGTTATTTTTTCCGCTCACATCATATTCGTATTGTTTTTATCGATAGGTATCGAGGCTATCATGAGAAATGTCGATAAATGTCCCAAGATAACAGATTAAGCATTGAAATTACTGTTTTTAGTGCTCATAATTAGATGGCCGTTGTGTGCGAGGGCTGTCGTATAATATTACTCGCCGTCTGCCTCGAGCGTCTCACTGCTCTTACTGCGCTTCTTTATATCAATAATTTTAACACTGGAACTCTACATATTTCGGTTTATTATTTTTTAAGTTATTCAAAGAACAAAGCAAATACAATAGCGCAATTTAAGCTTTCACTATTTTAATTTATAATTTTACAAAAAGTCCTCCTAGCGTAGCATGCTTTTTGAATTGCGAAAATACCTAGATGAGTTTTTCCATACTTTTCTTTCATACTTTCAAACGTATCATGCTCATGGTCTCATTGAAAGGTTTTCGCACCCCTGCCGGATACGGATGCATTTATTGCTTTATGGCTGGCGTTCTCCCGAGATAGGTAGGCAGGTTTGTACGAGAAATAAGAAAAAAAATCAACAACGGGTATCTTTAATCTTAGCCTTCTAGGTTGGCAACGCATCTGTAATCAGTGCACTGTCCCTTATCATAAGGTCAACTTAATTGCTCGCCATCCTTGTCCCATAAAGAGTTCTAGTGAAAATGAAAATTTTTATTGACGGTTCTTCATTACAGCATTGTTATTGAAGCTATGTTGTGCCTATAAGAAGTCAATGGAATCGAATAATTGGAAGCGGTTAAAAAAAATAAACGGAGTTGTAAGATCTCTTTAGATTGTTTATTAATTACAATGTGAGTTACAAATGAAGATAATATAGGGGTGTTAGAAAGAGCCGACATAAGGCACCTCTTACTATCGATAAATAATTTTCGTTTCTCCGTTTGTTCAGAACACGTAAATAAGAATCGACTTTTATGACAGCCACTCCCCTCAGTCGCACCCGAGCAATTTAGATAAGTCTTTTTTATAGTTCTTTATTGAAAATAAATTGCCTAGAATAAAATCAGACACAGTTCAAATGGCTTTCCGATAGATGTGTATGAAATAATGTTCGATAGATAAGATGCGCGAAATGGGAGCAGACATCTTGTTTTGAGCAAGGGTGGTATCTAATCTACGGCTATCTTAATAATCGAACGATTAAAGTGCTGAATGCACTATGATGTTCCCTTTTGTGATAAATATTAGAGTCAAATATTATTAGTAGGTTACTTATGATGTCAAACATCATAGGTACTACTAAAAAACTCAGACACGATAGGCAAGAGGACTAAATATTACAGCACTTAACATATTTTCACGATCAATCACGCAAAAAGTACAAAAAAAAATAAGTTGGTGGGTAGCCAAACATTTTATCAGCACATTTGTCTTCGCGATCTGTCCGCACCACTGTCCCCGGACACGGCGGACAGCCGTTTAGCTTTTTATCTATTTCCTCTGTTTTATTTCGGCAAGCACAATATTTATGAGCGGGTGGCGCGAGCGATAGCAATTTTCCTCAAAATTGTGTGGATTATTGCGCTTGGACGAGGGGTCTTAAATGATAAAACGTATTTTCAATTATTATTATTGTACAAAGTAAGCGAACTAAATAAAAAAACTGGCCTTCTTTATAGTTTTCGAAGATAAATTTTCTTTTCTAAATTCAGTCATCCCTCAGAACATTCCATCATACATTTCAAACCAATATCAATAACGGCGCCACAGAAACATTTTTTACCAACAAAAAAAGGGAAGAAAAAATCGCGAGCACTTATCAAAACGATCAAAGGGCCGGTCGGACATTCCGACTTCTTACGACGCTAGTAAAAAATACAATCTCTCTTTATAGTTACCATTCCACTGGTTATTATATCCGTATCGATACGGTTCGAGCTTACGGACCGTGAAATGTTCGATTCTCGATATTGAAGCCCCCGGCACTATTTCGATAATTTTGGACAAAACTCAAGAATCCTATGTAAAAAATGAGTATTGTTTATTTTTGTAACTTCCCGCTTAATGATCTTAAATGGGCTAGCGCTTTAATTTTTTCCAAGCTTTCTTCTCTTTGTGTCTCCAACAGTCCGGGTATTTGCCGGCCAGCAAGCGTGAATACAAAATGCAAAAGTAAATAATTGAAAACCAGCACATGTTTATACAATGGAATTGGAAAATATTTCAAGTAATTCGTAAAGGTCGTAAATCTATAAAGGCACAGTCGTATCAGATTAACGATGATTGAGTTCTTAAAGTAGTCAGTTGTCACATTCGCCATTTGAGTGGTGCTCATATTTTTACTGCCCAAGTATAAAAATTTCATTTCTAGCTTAACGTGCTTTTTATGTTTGTGTTATCCACGTGCGAAATTTTTGTACAGTCATTAGATTTAATTTTATGTTTGGCACAGAAGCGCCGAGACCACCTCGACACGGATAAACGCGGGAGCTGGCATTAACCTTTAAACGTCATTAAGGAAGTGGGGTCAAAATATTGACATCAACTGTTTTTTCTCGGGATTCAACAGGCCGTATAGAAATCGGTCGGGCATTCGGAGTTTAAAAGAATCGAAATTTAGTAAAAAATCGTTGCAGTATCTTTGTATTATTTTCGTCGGGATGGCTCAGCGGGCCACGCTTCCTGCGAACTTGGTGTGGTCGTAACACGACACCTTTAATTAATATGCTTGGATTAATAATATTGTAGATATCTGTTGGCAAGGGCCCATGCGTACGGGACTCGCGTGCGAATGTATCGTAAGGCTTCGGTGCATCGATTTGAAAATGAAATATCGATTTTCATTCCACATTGTGCACCTCCTTAGAACCGACATTTAAGGGTTGAGAAATCCTTTGTGTGTGGTTTTTGCTACTGGGAAATTAAATAACGAAACTGATACGATTTTAAAAAGTCTAAACATTTTAACACGCTTTTAAAACTCTTCGATATTTTTTTACGTATCTTGGGATAGTCGTTAGATCGATACGGGGCTACAAATTGTATTAACTAAGTCTTGAAACAGTTTCCCTAAAAACTAAATTACTTGATTATATTGCATTGTTATAAGTTTTCTTCATAAGTAATATACTAAGGCATGTATAGTGACTGAGTTTCAATAGTTATGATATAGACTCAATACAATCAAAACAACTCGTAACGATTTATTGAATCCTAAGTGAAACGACACGAAGCCATAATCGATTCTGGCACACGCTGTAAAAAAACCAATCAACTGTCGGCCTTAATTATTTACAAACAAACCATTAACCGACTGTCTGTTAAGGAATATTTATGTCAAACTTTTATTATGGCAACGGCGACATAATATTTATATATTGTAGAAATTGGACGCGATTGGCGTCGTTATGATCGGGGATGGCGATTAAATGAGTGGACTATTAATTTCCGATGGCGCGTCATCAAGGCACGGGCGACTTGTCGTAGGTATGTGGACTTCGTCAAAACTTTCTTCACCTACATTAAGTTAGTGCACCATAAATATGCATGAACACGGTTTCAGTATATCACTTGACACACGTAATTCATAATTTCAGATTAAAAATAAAATATCAATTGTACTGAATGAACAAAAACTTTACCGAAATCTGAGATGGACCTTCGCGTAGTAACGGCTTTTTCAATCAATTAATTAAACTGAATCTCAGCAAGCTTTAACTAAACTACAATACAATATACGATACAATAAGATAACGCGGGTTATAACTACTGGCAAATTAGAATATACCTTTCATAAACAGCACAGCAGTTATAACCTTAATACCCTCGCCTTTGTTAGGAGTTAAAAAAGGGTAAAAAAGGGAATTATAGAAAGAAAAGAGTCGTCCACGTTATCTATACTTTGTTAAATCTTTGAAACTCTTTTAAATGTCGCTGGCTTTTATGGAGTATCGTAAAACACAGGCAGGTAGAGCCGGCAAATATTGACAGTGGATGATTGCAGCCGTCCGGCGCAGATCCCCTTGCTAACTGCGAATTAAAACGGGGACGAGAAAAATTAATCCTAATGCGATTTTAATGAAGCTGAAATGAACGAATGCAATAATGAATTGTTAAGCCGCAGGTTTTGTTCGTTTTCTTCGTTAAAACCGATGTAAGTAATATCGATTCGAGCGACTTTAAAATCTGAGGCGTAGTTGTAATAAAATATTAGCGACGCTGTCGATAACTCCGTTGTATGCACGCGTTAAATTTTCTAATCTCTACCTGGCAAAATGTATTGAAGCTCAGACGAGATAAAATATAATAATAATTAAGGCACAGTACTGCACAAAGACGCACGCCTCAACATCGAGTATAATGCACATAAGCGCTGAAAATGTACACCTGAAGTCTGTACCCGCTTTTGCATTAACGAATGCGGAAGCGGCGCTGTGCATACAGGACGCGTTGCACCCCCCGTCCTGTGCACCCCCACCACTCCCCTCCCCCTCCGCGCCTCTCTCTCCGGCCAGCCGCCTCCAGCAGCCGCGTCCCACCCGCGCGTTCATTACCTCCACGCGGCGACCTCACAATTCAAGTTTGCTTTCCGCCACACAATCTACACCAGACAGCCTAGACTTTAGCGCACACCCATACACCGGCCACACGAATAATAAAGATGCAGAAATTAACCCGTCCGCACTGAAAAAGAGGAAACTAAGTGAAGCTATCTCGACTTGAATGGAGGTAATGCCGCGCGAGCACTCGTGCTCCGAATGAAAGAAACTCGTCCGGATAATGGCAAGCTTGTTGAAACAGAGGGTAAATGTCAACCGTGGAATAAAAACAGTCAACAGATAAATGCAAACGATAAACACAAGCGCAAACTGAAAAGGAAAGACGTGGAATGTTGACTCTACAAACATGACGTGAAATGTGTCTCGAATGGGACTTAGCGGTAGAATCCGCTAGAGCAGCATCTAGAATACAGAAATCAATAAAGTGTCAGCACCACATTTGCTCCGGCCTATAAAATATTCAATTACGCATAAGCACACATTTGCTAAGGCCAACAACGACCACGCGGCACCCCCATTAAAGACGCCTAAGGGCCATTTAATCGGTCAGTGGATGTAAATTCGCCGGCCCCAAAACAAATATCCCGAAACTAATAAGGAAACGAAATATGTAAATCGTCTGCCATATTGTTTCACAAGTGAAATCTTCCTTTAATCTTATAACAAATCCGCGTCCAAATGACCGGTCCGGGGCGAATTTGAATATGGAGGGTTCGTCGCAGGGTCAGGCAGGCTGCGGGTTGCGGTGAGCAAGGAAGCAAATGTATGCAAGACACGCACGGCGGAGATAGCGCCCGTAATGTTGTCCTATGCACATATTGCATCAAATTAGTTGTCGACTTGTAAACAAGGAGGAGGAAAGTAAGGCTGCTAAGACGTCGTCGCTGGGTAGTTTGCATGGATATGAGAGCGGCAATATGGGATCCGCAGCTGCTAGCTCCACTCATTAAGATGTTTTATGGTCGGCCCGCCGGACCGTGTTGCCAATTTAAGATATTTCTATGCGGGACGGCGCCACGTTAGTTTGGCTTCCGATTAGGGGGATTGAGGTGGTCCTTTAAGGTATTATAGTAATTATTGCGGCGCCCATTATGCGGCTCGCATTGTCCCCTGTTTTCCCTCGGTGACAATGTAAAGGGTAAAATCAAAGCATATCTCGAACGCAATTCGGTTCTAATAAAATTCGGACGCTCGTAAATAAAAGCGGGTAGCTTTCGCAGACAGTGGAACCCAATAAAACGGATTCAGAAACAAAGCAAAACACGAATGCAATAAATGCAAAATGGTTAAAAAGACCAAGTCAAACAAATTTTGTCCGATCTATCGCACCTTCCCGCGCAGCAAGTAAATCAAAGGGTGTTGAAACTTTACACCCACTTAAAGCCGGACACAGTTATAAAGCGTTCGAACTTCGCCGACCCTGGGCCCATCAAACGGGCACCCCTTGCCGCATTCTACCGAGGCAAAAATTAAAAGTTGGCAGATGCCGGGTGTGTGTGGACAGAGTGCGATTCAGCCACTGGCTCTGTTATTATGTCTTCTGAATCACACTTACGCACGTGCTACGCTATGTGCTACGCCTACGGGTTTCTTAGTCTACTTTCATTGATTGTACTACGAAACTTAAAGAAGACTGTAGCAGATCATGTTTTATGAGCTTGATAATACGCAATTGTAGATTTACCTGAATCAAACTTCAATAATAACAGCTATTATCTTACTACGGACATCGAACACTAACAATAGTGCCCGTCGAAGTCCTACAAACTCTTGCCTACGTAGTTACGATGAGCCCCAAACAGAGAGCAACTTGCCTTTTGAACTAAAGAGTTTCTTGTTCATCAGTGGGTGGACCAAGTTTCTGTAATCGTGGTACCTCTATCAAGTTACGTTCAGGTATTTGTTTGCACTTCGCTTTATCGTCATTACTTGTGTAATGTTAATAAACAGCAGTTTCATTAAGTCGTATTGACACAATAATTGGTCAGATGGTGGCCCTTGTTAATATGTAACGGTGCTCGTCTTACCAATGAGTTGCAAAGTCCTCAGAACCAACCCGACACCGGTCACTGCCGGTCAGTTGGGATGAATAATTACAGATGAGACTTCACCACGCTTTGAAACGCAACACCGCGCAGGAATGAGTAGATAAAGTTCGAAGGTTCTCAACACAAGTGACTATAAAGTACATAGTTCTCTTATTGGAATTCTCAATTTTCTTAATCACTTAAATACTTAAATAATTTAGATTATAATGTAGCAGTTAAAAGAAAGAATAATCCATATCGATGGATAATTAGTAGTTATAATGTCTAATGTTCCTAGATGTACCGAATTAAAGTGAGCGTTTGTCATATTTAGCAAACAATGACAATTTTGAAGTGCAAAGGCCGTAATCAAGACGAAATTAATTGTTCGTAGAGAGGTGATACGGCCGAATGTGTTCACTGATTAAGTGCACGGGTCGGACGCAGATCTCGAGGGTTATTAAATAATTTATTGTCTCAAAACTATTCGAAGGGTTACCGAGTACCCACTGCTCAAATGGTTCACTAAGATTCTGGGTAACATTGAATATAGTTAACACAAAGTTTAATTGATACTAATTTAGAACACGCATGCATAATACCGCTGCTGTGGTCTTCAGATTGTGTGATGGTAACGTGATAAATATGTGATTAAAACGAAAAAAGAAACACCATGAAAAGCGGCCGTGAATGACTTTTTAGCATCTTTTATGGCTTTTGACGTTAATTTCGCCCTGTCAGTAGCAAATTACGCTGGCTACCCATTCACGCTCAAAAATCACTCTCCATCCAGTCGAGTGGGACAAAATAAAAGGTGAATTCATCATGGGGGTGCGAATGGTAACCCCCTATTCGGAAACCGAGGCGGGAAACGTATGTCCGGTCCATTTGTAAACACTAACAGGTACAGACGGCTTTTGACAGTTTATTAAATCAAATTGAGTGTGCGATTGTTGGCGAATTGTAACAAATTGTGATCAAAGGAGAATCGAGTTACGGTGCGATAGATTCTTTGAAGATTAAAACCGACAAGAAAATTGTTTTATAACCCTTGCTCAATTTATGTTGTTATAAACAAGTTTTTATGTAGAATGGTAATTTTTGACAGGTATAAATAGTCGTGTAGTCGTAACCGATCACCGTTTTATTAATTTACTGCAGTTCGGATGCCCAGCATAAATATTAATTAAATAAAAAGCGTTCATATTGCAGAGAGCGGTTTTTTGACTAAAACTACTTCAATGGCGAGCATATTTGATTGCATAGCAGAGTGCATTAACTAGGATGTCTACATTTGAAAAATTCAAGCGATTGACAATTTTTTTGTAAAACTTACAAAAAATATTTTAATACGTCACCACTAATTTACTATTGCTCATTATATCGTTAAGCATATAATTACGTACATAATGAAAAAATTGTAATGCCCTTTTTCGTCATAAACTCAAAAACGGAAAGTTCTATACTTTTCCGGTGTACGGTCAACAAAGGAGAAGGGTTTTATGAATCAATTTCTGAGCGTCATTTCATTATGCTCTCTCGTACGCTGTCGATATTTACTCGTATCTAAATTAAAAGGGTTGAACATAATTCGTTTTTCTCGAAATATTGTCTGGCACTCGTTTGAATCGAATCATGTGCAATTTTACGCTTACGCGAGCTAGTGCATTGTGCGTGTATTGCAATAATTCGTGTTAAAAAGCAAAAAAAATCTTTATTACGTTTTGAGTATTTTCAGAGCACTCCATTTGCACTTTGATAAGTTTTAATAATAGTGGAATAAAGGAAAATGGATTGTTTTTATAAAAATGGAACGTAATAACGAACCACTGTTTCATAGGTATCTTAAATAACTGCTATGTTACCAAAATGTTTCTAAATATTCGAACTAACTTAGCTTTTACGCTGATTTTACGAAGATAAACACTCTATCGGTAATTGTAGCCCATAATAACACAGCGCAGACAAGATAAATAAGCAAATGAATTCACGATAAAAACCAATAAGTCGATAAAACGGGAATTACGTTCAAATGGCCGAGGAGAAAGCATAAACCGTCCGCTTGCTGCCCAATGAGAGTATAAATGGAATCATCTTTCACGCCTGGCCGCTGCAGATGAAAACAACGATTTTATTGACTGTACGAGCCAGAATTAGTTTGTCTTTGACAAGTTAGATGAGAATTTGCGAATAGGTGACGCAAATAATTAGGCATCAGATGATTTATAATCACTTTTCGCTCGCAAAAATTGCATACGAATTCCAGAACTATTAACTAACTATCCTATGCTAAACTAGTGTGCAGTACTAAATTTAATTACGCGTTATTGTTTATGAAAATAAATGTAAATTTTACGCTGATCACTTTAAGCACGTTACAAATTCTCCGTTAACATACTCGTAATCTAAGTATACATTTTTGTAATGATAAAGATTGAAAATTTGATTTGAACAAACATACAACACTGCAATAAATATTTAACAGGAATTAGAAATTCAGATTCACGTTACCTACCTCGCAAAAATATAGGAACTTAGACACAAAGCCAAACATGTCTACAGTACCTAAGTCTAAATATGATATGAGTGCCATTAATACGATATCCTGCAATCAAAATCACTGTATGGCTTCCACTACCGACGTCTGTTACTCGTGTGTGGTCTCGCAGTAAACAAAGATCTTAATGATCGTACACCGTCCAACGTAAACAATTTATTATCCCGCAATCGACATCGATGTTCCAATCGATTCTTGCATTCGATACAATGATACATGCAGCGTTCGCTGAAACGGACATCGATTCACGGTTAGCGGATGGATCGATTTTAATTGTGTTTTGCGAATCGGTCAATTCTTATGTTTCAACAGCATGCCACTTTTTTATGTATCTTGTCACTCCTCGAAATGACATTGGCCGGTAGCAAACGAGAATTGAAAACAAATGACTGCGCTACATAAAACGGAAACCGAAAATGGCATTTAATAGAAAAGTAAGCAGAAGTCGGCAAAGTATATTTGAATTGAATCGAATAGTTGGTAATCTGCTGCGTTCGAACACCGCCTGGTTTCGTTAGTTAAACTTATTTTTACCATCAATACTATCGATTTAGCAACAGTAGCGTTTACCTAGAACACAGTAAATTCAGATCAATAAGCGATCCTCGGGAGACGCCGGATGCGGTCTACCGGGCACCGGCTCGATTATTATTGAATTTCCTACATCCGGGGGCCGGGGCCTAGGAGCTTAACTTGTCAAGTAATTTGCAAATCTTAGTACGTTTTCGTGGTCTGGATTAACAAATTACAGATTCAAACAAGTTAGATTAAGGAGTTAAGATTATGTTACGTTATGTTATGTTATAATGGAAATAGGAATATATTTCATTTTCCGTGTTATTCTTATGCAACGCGTATAACACGGTTTCTGAATAATAGTTACAATAACGTTTCACTTTTTCTTACAAATAGTATTAATTAAGTTCAACCGTCTGCTTTCTTAGATCTATACTTCGAAACTTCATTAATGATGCCAGAGACGGAAATTCTTCAACAAACACTTGCGAATTAAACTTTTCACTCATTTCGTTAATCCCTCAAGTCACTGGAAGCTCTTGTTTTTGTTTGTTTCTATAATTAAAGCGCTCACTTAATACTGTCCCGATAATTATGCAACATTCTGTTGAAATGTTATCCCACTTTGGGGAGGTTATTCAGTTAAATTATTGTTTTGTTGACTTTTGTGTTTGTGTTGTTTCTGTTCTTTATGCGCTTTAAAATAATACGCTTGAATTTTTAAATGAAAACAGTTTTTTTTTAAATATCAACCATCATCAAGCTATGCTAAAAAAAAAAGTGACTGACTAAAAAACTGACAGACAAAGCACAGGGATAATCACTAGAGCTAGAGCTTTAAAATTTGTCAAACAAATTGTTGAAGTATTTTAGAGGTGCATTTTGTCGACTTTGGCAGGCTGGATGCTGGTCAACAATGGAACGCTACAGTTCAAAAACTCTATAACTAGTTATATTGAGAGATACAGGATAACCAGACTCTCAGTAAGCCGAAGTTTCAACGATGACCATAAAAAACCATTAGCAGTTTCAACTTACGAATTAAAACACGATTATCGGGATTCTGACATAATAATATGCGGTATCAGTAATCTGGAACTGAATATAGGGGAATAGTATACCAGCACAAATGTCTTTTATAGGTAAAATGCAACAAGTCTTGTATCGGGTTACAAACACACGATACGGCCGGCACATGGCGTGTGCGTTCGCTTGTGGCAAAATCGACAATTCGATCGTGGCATAATCGACACGACTAAGACACAAACCCATTTAAGTAGTCTCTTACTATACACAGTTCCCTAAACATTTATTCCCTTCATACCTAATCCAATATTGAATTTCCGAACGTCATGCTCGCGCGTTGTGTCGATGTTCTTCCCGACAGCGCATATCAGTAATTATAAAGTTCATTATTTCACCGGATTCATCTGAAACTTCACCTCCTTCTTACGAGGGAACGCGATCATATATACATTGAAACGTGTTCTAACAATTTCACACACAATCATAAATTCTAATTTAGCGTCTTCGTGGATCTCGTTACGAACTCGCCTTCGGTTTCCCGGACTCATTGTGTTGTTCCCAAGACATTGCAGCCCCGCAGAACACGTATACAAAATTAATTAGACAAAATCTCGGGCTCTTGTAATATTTTATTATTACTTCGGCTGCTGTGCGAGATTTTATGAACGCGTTATATTTATTGCTTTTCCTGTGTAATGGATCTGAATAGGGCCTTGATTAGCATCGTTCCCGTATGGCTGTTCTCTGGAGCTACAACTTTACAAGGTTATAATTACAGTAGTTGTAATTACGAGGTTGCTTACATTGTGAGACCTTCCTCCGCTTTCCGTTTCGTTATCCGCTCCGAATGTTGATGGTTTGTTAAATTAAACGTCGTGTCCCGAGCTGATATCTTCTTGATTATAAACGCCTATGTCTAGTTTGCACTGTTTTAATTTACACTCTATCATCATCTTCTCGTTTAGTTTTTACCATTATAATCTGTGCCCGGGTTCATTCATTTTAAATGAAATAGTTGTATAATTTCGCAACTCAAATTCTGGTTTTAGAATGGAAATTTGTACTTTACTTTGAATTAAACACCTTGATTACAATTGTAGTTAGTTGCCCATACCATTCCCGATAAGGTCTAGGCCAATATAGTGAGTGGCTTTCTTAAAAGGTGGTCAATCTTTGTGACCACAGCCGGCGCACGCGCTAAACAACGTATTCTACTTAGCGGTGAAATGTGTAATGCCTTACAATTCGTTTGATCCTTTTCATTGGACCGCTCCTTAGCGTTCTTTTAACACGTCTCGCTTGTTACTGCGAGATACATTCTAGCTAAGACTAACAAGTGCATGTACACGAATTCATTACTTCTAAATGCGTTTAGAGTATTTGAATTTCAATAAGAAGTGACTATCTATTTAAGGTGCAAACTCCATCCTCCGTGTTCGTATTCGTTTTAAACTTTACCACTTTCTACATGGTCATAATTTTGGATAAAAAGTTTATAAATTTTATTTAGATCAGCACCATATTCCCAACAGTTTTCATACATGAACTCGTACAGACCACTTCATCTGCTAAATAGCCCGTCAAAGTTACACAGCGTATAGGTATCTTTCAGGGGCTTTATTTTCCGCGCCCCTCGAATGCATTTAGTACATTAGAGCGAGGCGAGTTGGTCTGACCAGTCGGCTAAATCTAATCATTTGCATTACTTACGGCCGGCGGGTCATACTGCGCTTCATTTCACGAGAACATCGGCCAATGCTTGCGTTTGTTCATTTGTTTTCGACTTTATTGTTAATTGTATTCTAATTTTGGTGTCATATCATTTATATCATGTCAGGAAAATATGTTCATACAATTTGAAAAGGAATTTTCCACTTGGTAATTTTGGTGGTGAATATTTTGTATACGACAAGAAAGGCAAACGAGCAAGTTGGAACTACTACTCATGAACACCTTCAGCACTAGAGAATTGCAGATGCGTTGCCAAGAAGGCTAAGATAGAAACACTTCATGCATATTCAATATAAGTTTTACCTCGACGTAAAACACTATAAAAATAAAATGCAAATGGTAATAAATAATAGATATAGGTACTCAAAAGATCTCTCTTATTCTGGCTCAGGCTGGCAATAAACACGAAGCCTTAATCAGACTGAAAGAATTTTACCCGGCCACAATTGAACCTCAAGCAAAAAATGCATCGGACCGCCTCGGAACGTTCAAGTGTAAATATTTACACGGCGTCGTCCACGAAAAGTTTTGAAGCGCCGATAAATTCGAGACCTCATACTTGCAAAAAATCATAATAAATTCCCAGACAATCCGTCATCAGAATCAGTTGAGGAGGTTCTGTATGATATACAACAAAAGTCATTCCGACAGTTGATGTTGAAAATTCGATGTTGTGTGTTCTTATTGTTTAGGATAAGATTTTTTCATTAATTTACAAATTTGATATTTTTGGAGGCGCATAATAAATCAAGCTAGGTTAGTGTATCTCTGGAAAGCGTGTTTTCAAAGTTTGTAAAAATTGTATTTCGGCTTACGTATTTAATAGATTGATCCATGCTGTACAAAAAGATTGTATAAACTGTCAATTACAAATGTAAGGCATTTTTGTATTTTCGCTTTATTGTTTTATGGTGTTGACATTGTTCAATAAAGAACACTTTTTTGTATTGTACTGTATGTTTTCTACGTGGATTACTAGGGATCTCTAAGAGAGATGATATAATACAAGTGTGTAATTGAATTCCGTACACGGCGGGTATCTGGCACGGTATTCGGGCGAGGTCGCACGTCGCGCCGTGGTCAGGATTTGGCGTGTATCGGAAATATTTTTTGATATCTTCCCACTGGACTCTTTGGAGGAATTGTCGGTATTTTTATGAACTCGTTCCTCATTTACGGATTCCTTGGGTGAAAGCTGGGCGTTAACCCTTTGAATTTCGTAATGAGTCGGATCGAGTGATCGACGGCAACGTTCAGAAATTTTGATTTAGCATGAAAATTGATTTATTAAAGCAACTAGTATTTGAACTATATAATTTTTTTGCAGCGCTTTACTTAGGAAATACACCTTAATTTACTAAATTGATTAGGAGGCCTTTTTGTTTTTAGGCAGGATGATTAGCGATGTTTATATTTTATAACTACTTGGCGCGTATCTGTGTGAGTAAGACATAGACGACTAAAGCCGTTTTGTGCATTATTCGTCATGATCCAATGTCCACCACATTTATCAATTAACGATCCCGAGACCCCTGTGCTCAGCTGTTTTTTGGTTCTATTTTTAACTTTTGCCAGTCAATGCCATGGTCCCTGCATTCCCTTGCAACAGTCATTCAGCCTAATATAATTTATTAACGTCACTACCATGGTGGAAGGTGTCCAGATACATACAGATACTGACGTATGGTGATACGATTGTCCGGCCGTTTCATTTCATTTGAATTGGATCACTCGACTGTTCGAGCCGTGATAATGTTTGGAATAGAAGGGGAAGGGAATCAGTCCGCCAACGCAACGACAGATAGCATAATAATCAATTAACTGGTTTCAGAGGCACCAATACAATACTAATGTATAGTTAATTAAATAAAACAGGAGGTATTATTATATTACTTTATGTTCCGAGTAAGCGTTAAGATATAACATTCCCCATACAAAGGCACATGTGAGCAGGCATCGATAACCCTCCATTCCCAACATAATGTTCGCATAATTGGCGTAACATTTCCATTCCGAACCCTTTCAAGACGCCGTAATGTTACGGCCTACATATTATTTAATTAAGCAATCTGGAGTACAATGAGAGTTATACCTACTTCATCTCAAATACAGAGAGCATGTGATATGGGGTCGCAGGGACGAATTTAGACAGGGGAATCCTAAAATTACATCAACGTCTTTTGATATGGTAAGATTGCTGACGAGATTTAACTAAGGTTGATATCACGCTCTAATTTAACAAACATCGGCTTCTTGCTTGCTTCCATGCTGGTATGGGAGTAAAGAAAAAACATAGAATGTGCCTGCTGCTTCTCTTCCCGCACAGATGGTAAAACCCCATTGAGGGAATGGGCATAGGAATCATGTTATAGGCGGTGCGGTTAGCAACTCATCACTATTTTGATTCCTCTTTCCACCTATACGCCCACAATCAGGCTAAATGTGGCCTTTAGGTCTTGCTATCATAGGCTCTGTCTACCCTGTAAGGGATAAAGACGTGATTTCTGCGTGTGTGTGTCTGTTTCTTATTTTATAAATGGTTCGTTATCGTCCCAGACTAACTGCTGGTGCATACGTACAAAACCACGACACTGGGTATATAGCGGTCCTGTTCCAAATATAATAGCCGTACCCGGGACGTTTCGAAATAAAGGGAAAACCCTAGAAAATCTCAGCACAATCCTCCCTAAGAACTAATTCGCAGCTTCGTTATTGGACGTGAGGCTCTCTAGAAAGTGCAACTTCTACTCACTAAAATTAAGCGCAATAACTTATTAGAATTTGAAATGTTTAGCTGTATTTTCCATGATATTATTTTCATTAATTAAACTGATCATTGTTACGCATATGATCCCCGTTTAAATGGGAGCGTAGTGCACTGCAGCGGTAGATCTCGATTCGATACTGGGCCATTCAATACAATATCTATTATGAATAGCTGTGCGCTCCGCGGACGTTGATTAGGCTCGGGGCCTATTCCAATTTTCAAGCCGGACTACGATCGACCTCTCTGATTGATTGTTATTGCCCGCCACTGACTGGCACATGGGAGTTAGCGCGCGGTCGGACCCAACTTAGCTGCGAAAACTCTACTACTACATGTTTAATTTGATGATACCTACGTCATTGTAGATGGAACTTTATATTAGCGGAAATAAATTGCATTTTAATTCGGACGGAACTAAAATGTGCAAGCAAGACGCTGAAGTCATTGCGGAATTTCATACGGTTGCGGTGACGTCTGATATGAAATTCTTAGTAATATTCTTTTTTAAAAAGAGTCCTTTTGAATAGTCTTTGACCATATGTAATTTATTGTACGCAAACGCTACTTTAACAACGAAAGTACTTACCCACTTAGTGCTTTGTCAAGACTACGTATTACTTACACGTTGTCATAGTGATCATTAGCTTTCAAAACTTGGTAACAAACAATGTGCAGGTATACTTCCTTTTTAGTTACAATTTTAATAAATATAGGAACCCAAATTTATGTAGTTGCGTTTACGTCTATGTCGGAATAATTAAATTCAAATCAATTTTCTCCGCCAGTAGCCTTGAGTATTAAAAATAGGTACGTTATTGTTGATTGTTAAAATGCTATTACGAAGTTTCGGTTATTAATGCATTTCCTCTGATATTTTACGAGCCGGGGGCGATGTTTTCAGATTCGACAGCGGTTTTAAATTTTAAAATTGTTCGAGCTGAATTTAAATGACGTTCAATGAAGTTGAAAGTCAAAATTTTAATGTATCTAGATTTTTTAGCTCGTTTGCCTAAAAGTGCTTATCTTGTGCAGGTGCTAGGGTGAATATAATATTAAAAATATTCAAGCATGAAGAGCTCTATTTTTACAAAATTTGCAAAAAGAAGTAATTTTATATTCTGTATACCTTTTTTCTGTTTTGTTTGTTATATGTGGTGTTCAATAAAGAGTTATTGTATTGTATTGTATTTATATTTCTTATTTTAGTTCACTTCGGTTTATGTAAGTATTTCCTTTGAGGAGAGTTTTAAACCACCGGAAGATTTTTTAAAAAACACGTTGGGGTCGGTACTTACTTGCTGTGCAAAAATATAATGTATGGCCCAGTCATTATAGCAAGTTCACCTCGGAATTCGAGATACCCGGCTGTAAATCGGTAAATACTTGTATATTGACACCCTAAAAGTTGTCTCAAAACCTACATATGGTAGGGTGTGCGCAACTATTAAATTTCAAGGTCAAAGGTCACAAAAATCGGTTTTTTGCGCTTTTTTTGTAAATATCTCATTTCCTACGGGTTTTTGCTATTTGTTATTATTGACAATATTGTAGAATGCAAAATTCCCTACAAATTTTGTTCAAAAAAAATTTTTATATTTGATATTTGCCACCAGCTAACTAATCCCCGAGGGGTTTAATCAGCCGTTGTTGCCCAGGGTGCACCGGCCTAAGCGTTACCCTTCCCCCCCCATGGGACCAAAGTCCCTGATAGAAGGGAACTGTAACGCTAGAGCTCTCGGGGAGGTTTCCGACATAGCACCCCCCGAGATTCTTACCTAATCTAACCTTAAATGACTGGGCAATAAGTAAACAGACTATTGGAACTGGTCAAGTAAAACCGAGCAGCAAGATTTATCCTATTGTTTGCTATTGCGCTACAAATGATGTTAAAAACCAGCCAGTATTCTCTGTAACCAACATCCTCTATAACTATTCTGGTAAAATATTGTTGCATCGGCTCTTGTAACTGAGGTGTATTTCACAGCGCGACGCATAGAGCGCTATCTGATGATTGGTTTTTGGCAATTAACAGTATTGCTCACGTCGCAATCGAGTTCATTCAGCGTGTGAAATATGTATGGAACCTGGAATTCCCTCTTTGTTGCAACTGTGATCGATATGTCATCTCGTATAAACCTTTTATCATAATTATCTTAAATTTACACGGAGATAAACGATTCTGTTATAATTGCCTAAAAAAACAAGTAAGCACTAATTTGATTTCGAGTTTGTCTACCTGCTAACGGGTTACGGAACCCGTAAGGCAACGAAACGGAAGCAACAGCCACAAACAGCTAATTGGCGAACACAGCAAAATGTCAGAAAGCTTTTAAAAATAGATCGAAATTGCCGCTATCCAGTTCGTTAAATCCATTAACAGTTGTAGTTGCCGCAAAGTGCAGTGAGCATTGTCAGTGAAATTGATGACTAGAAAACAATTTAATTCGATACTAATTGTAAAACACTAGTCCCCAGGCATTTTTAATAGAACTAGACCCTTTTTAAATCATCAGACCGAGGCAGTTACAAAGTTCTTCCACATTAAGCGGCTGCGGCAAATTATAACACATGTTCAGAAGCAATAATTATTTTCATTAAAGTGGCGTCAACCTCGTAGCGAGCTGTCGTCCCATTATTAACATTTAAATTTATATTACAATTTCACAAGAGAAATGCCTGCGATAAAATATCTACAGCACCTTTATGTCGTTTGTGACGTTTAAAATGTCTTGTTTATAGACAGACAAATAACGGCACTATAATTGACATGTTAAAGTCGGGTTTGGCTTGGTTTTGAAGTCTTCAATAGAATTAAACCCTTTGTCTCAAGGCGTTAGGTCACCGTCGCCGTGTCGCTTGGCATTTGTACAAAGGTTACCTCTATTGAGTTAGTTTTCTTTTTCCTGTGTATCGAAATGTTTCATTTGTGTAGAAAGGGTAGTTTTGTACGGAATTGACCTTTATGTCTGAAGGGTGATAATTTGGTTATGCTGAAGCGATATGACCTACAAGTACGTAGTGTGTTACAGAACGTAGATGTTATCGTTTGACAGTTTAATGAGACGCTAGCAATTTGCATGCAATTTAAAATCGTAACAACGATTTCGATTGCAACCCATAAACAAATGTAGCTTTCAACGAAGCGAAACAAAATTGTCTTAATAAATGGCGTAATTATGGTGATTATGGCCACGTCAATGCAAGCCATAAAACTATCAATGAACCTATAAATTGAAGAAAACGTTGTAACACGCGAGCCGCGGGCTTGGGAAAGCATAGAAACAAACAGATAACATAAACAAGAACCGACTCAAACTTATAACGTGTGAAGACACGCATAAAAATAGTATCAATTAAACACCCACTATTGTGGCACAGACAATGACGGAGGCGGCGATGAGTCGGAGGCACGGAAAGGAAATTGGCAGCATAAGGCACTAGCTGGCGTTATATGAGAGTATAATAGTTTTAATGTTGGAAATAAATAACGTCGTGGGGATGAAGACAATGGTCTTGTAACAAGATCTCCTGTTAATTGTGGCGAATGCGGCTCCGCGATCCGAGATTTATGGCGGCATTGAAATTACACCCCATTTGTTTCTTTCAAGAGCCCACGATTATTGGTGTTTGTCTAACGTTCACGTGCGTTCATTTACAAGAAATTAGGATCAACGTTGTTCAGCCATTGTTAAAATGCCAAGCGGACTTACCTCTCATTTTCTGTTCATCAAGAAGTTGTCTTTCTAAGTTATCTTTCACTTCTCGCTCCCGAAGAACATCCATTTTCAGTTCAGCTGCAAAGAAAAGGAATAAATCATCAAAAGAGTCGCACAAAAAAACAAAATTCGTTCAAAATACGTACTTAATCCGTTTACTGTTAAACACAGAAATCTAAGAGTAGATTTAAATAAACGAAAGCGTTGGCGTAAACAGCATTTTAAGTTAAATAAATGGTTCATTGTGTAGAAGGGTATTGTATAAATTTAACAGTGAGCTAAACCGGTAACAAGGCCTTGAGCAAGGGCCGATTAGGAATATAAACACGGATTAACTCATTCGGAATCCCGGTACTATTGTAAAGGAGTCCAATGGAGAGATTTGCATAACATTCAATTAAATCTAACCTGACGGAAATGATTGGGGGAGGACTTCCGATTTTGGGATCAAGAACGTCTTAACCCTTCCTAGCTTCGATTTGATTTAATCTAATTTAACATTGACGAATAACCTATACGCAAACACAGTGATCAATTGTAGTGTGTCTTCAAAACTTTCTAAGATGCTACCTACTTATATAATTGCGAATGTCTAGAAAACCCATACAAGCATAATAGAATTTAATCGAACAGTAACATAGAAACATATTACCATCCCAGCAAGGTGAAGTCACCCCTCGAACGGAGTAACCCTAAACGCTCTAACTTTCAATCAAGTTCTAATCTTCGCTATCGATTCCAAGGTGCTTAATTCGGGCCATAGGTAAAGACAAATACGCCAAATTTGAATAGAAAGAGGTCATACTCATTCACAGTTTAATTTGGTCCCTTATTCAATTAGGTAGGTAGCTTAACGTCGTCTATCTAATGGAGATCGTAGGGGGCTGAGTCTGATTAACTCGTGTTGTTAGCACCTACATTAACTGCTGATTTCAGTTAGACTGTTTCAAAATGACGCAGCGTTCGTAGTTTTGCGTGGTTTTTAATCAATGTTCAATTCAGTCGGAGTTTTTAGCGGTTAAACTGATTTAATGTAGATACACATATTTATTTAACAATCAACTATAGAAATATATCGTGGGTTGGTACCTACACCTACATATATTATAATAATAACAATTTTAAAACAAAAACATAGAATGTACGGTTGCTTCTTTTCCCGTTAAGATAGTAAAAGCCCTTCGAGGGAACGGACATAGGAATCATGTTATAGGTGATGTGGCTAACCACCCATCACTATTTTGGTTCCCGTTTCCACCTACACGTCCAAAATCATGCTAAACGTGGCTTTTAGGTGTTGTTGATCTGTCTACCCCGTAAGTGATAAAGACGTGATTTACGTATGTATGTATGTATAATTTTTAGTTTACTCATAATAAATTATCTGTGTTTTGTGCGTATTAGTTGGTTCAGTAGGGTACAACTTTTCGTGGCCATACCCACGTTCTAAGTCTAAATTACCTCATACAATAGCAGTACATTTTCAATACGATTCTGCCTAGATACGATACGCCTCAATCGGATAGCTATTCTTAATGCTAACTGCATTACTACATTACTAGCCCCGCAACTATCTTGTTCGATGCAACGAGAATTGTTTCGTTCAATATTGAACTGCCGGTTTAATTACTATCGTTTCGATATGAACTAATATCGGTTAAGATATTACTCTTGAGCTTTTGTATGCCTCCTTTTTGGTGTAGCAATCGTCATTCGCATATTTCATTGGACTGGAGATCATTGGTAGGAAAGTGTTCTGTTAAATTAAGGCAGATCAGCCAATCTTTCCGTAACAGACATAAGGTACAATAGAAAACGGCATAAAATTAGATGCTTTAGGAGTTATTTCCCTTGCCAGAACAATGTTCAAACTCAAATGCCGTTAATATTGTTTTTATTATTGACAATAGTGATTGAGACCAAAACATTTCAAAAGTATCGAAGAGAATCGAAAGCGTTAAACGCAGTAACATAATTAGCGATATGAATCTACAAGCGTGATATAAAATACTGGGTGGAAGCGAGATAGCCGCTCACGTTCCATATCGACGTAGAGGAATCTGTGCGATAAAACAGGGACAAGTTTACTCCTACCTCGCTATAACAAGCTGAATAAAGGTATGAGTATCGCACGACCTATCGCTACCAGAGATCTTGTAAATTGAAACGTTGTATCGTTTATCTGCTCACATTGTTTATTTCTCAATTATATCCGAAGCTTAGGCATTCAAAGTTTATCTCAAGATTAAACTACATTGTGAAAATGAGCCTTGACATGACAGTGCCTAAGATGAAACGTGTTGTTACTCTTAATACGTGTGTTACTCTTGAGGAAAAAGAAACAGAAGTGAAACTACTTAAGTCGACATAAAACTGTCACATAATTGCAATAGATGCCACCTTCAGTATTAAATTAATTAACATCCCACACAGAGCGAACAGCGTTGATAAACCGCCAGGTTTTTATGCGAACGTTTTTTGTCATAGACATCAGAAAGATTAGCAGTAATTTCAATACCCCGTAGCACGCGGGCGTGAGAATTTACGACCGAATCTTTATTAAACTATGTTTTGTTGAAAAAAGTTAATCTATAAGAGCGCGAGATTAATTCTGAATCAATCTCTTATGGTGTAATTTGAAGGGCTCTTAGTTAAGAGTGGTTTCGCACATGAGACTTAAATTACGTTCGTCGAGGGATGGCCATTAAGGGTCCGCGTCGGTATGCGGCGTATCTTAGCATCTCGCGATTTGCGAGCAAAGGCGCCTTAACAAAAGGTGCTCCCGGTGGTCCCTGCGCACTGAGGCAGCGTCCGCGCACTACAATAACATTTACCCTTAGTTAGCATCGTATGCTGCACTCATTATAATACAATAAATTTAATTGCAATTTTTTATGGTCATTAGTCTTTTTGCCCTAGGTAGACTGGCTATTGGCTGTGGTTCTAGCGATATCCATAGCATTCAGTACATAATTAAGCAACAGCGTACTTAGTTGTATTTGTAACAGACGTAATCGTGGAACGCAAGAACCTTACGACCATAGAAGCTATATTATAGGTGAACCGTTTTTAATTTTCATTTGTTCCTCGATCTTTAAGTTTAAAACGTTTAATGGCACTAAATTGTAATCGATAAGATAGTGAACGAATTGGGTACGTCAAAATTAGTGACTCATAAATCATCTCAATTCAGACACAAAGCAGACAGAAAATAAAAACGATCCAATGAAAACGTTTATCGACAAAAACAAGAGAAAAGCAAAACATTAAAGCGGAACACTCGATTATTATTAAATCGATCTTTATATCGGATCAATCAAATTTAAAACCTGATCGAGTTGCGTCCGACGAAAAAATTATTACTTTATAAATAAAATAACAATAAAAACGATGCGTTCGGTTCAAGGGAATATATAATTATGGACAATTATTATGATACCGAAACTCAATGGTCGATAGATGATTGAAAGGATCAAGACCCATAAACAAAAGGATCGATTCAGGTTATGCAATTTAATAATGTTCGGAAAGTAATTAGCCGAAGCTGTAATCGATTTTTTAATCCCGCGCGGCGTGTCGTGACTAGTTATTCGAAGAAACGTCTTCGGCTTTGTATAAAGGCAGCAGTGAAATGCGATTTGGAGTCCCCGAGGGGTCGTGTGCGAAATTCTATTTCCCTTCAATTTCGCGCACTCTGCAAAAACAACAATAATATTTAAATTTCTTGTATGATGCCCTTGGAGATTTGTCGGTACAAATAAACCAAGAGGAGTTACTCTCATTCAAAGACACTATTTAAATGAAAAAAATTAAGGTGAATAAAAATCTATTTAACATGAATAAGATCACATCAAGCAATTCGTTTTATCTTCCAAGGTGTCAAAATTAAAAAGTTGAAAAATAAATTTCGAATTGCGTAACAATTTAATTTCACCGTAGCATAAGTCATAGGGTGTGCGAATTAAGACATATTTTCACGGCCCCCGCCCGACGAAGACTAAGTTAAGCTTGCAGTTAAAATAACAATTAAAGTCTGCTTTAAATTTACGACTCAAAACTGGTGAAATAATTTAAACGAGCGCTAAGGTGAAAGCGACCGAAATGGGTCTTTCAAAAGGGAAACAAAAGTAAGAATTCGCCTTGGTCCGAATTGTGTTAGGCCGTTTCTTGCTCGAATGAATCGAAGCAAGCGTCTGCCGGTCTTAAGGTGTAATATTAATAGTAATACCGGAGGAATTATGACCCACGAATAATGCCCATTTAAGCACTTTCGAGGGATAAACAGAAAATGGATTTATCTGATTACGGAAGCGTACTTTATTCAAAGAAAATTGAATTCATTGCAATAACGTCGTCAACCAATATGGCATTTGTTCTTCTTCTGTGTTCACGATGCTCTTAAAAGGTAAATTCAAAGTAACGATAATGGCCGCCGCGGCGCGGAAAACGAATTTTCTTCCCTATGCCGTTTTAGAATTTACAAACCAGCAGCAATTTTATTTTATTGTTATTAGATTTTTCCGGATTATGTCACGCGGCTTTGTCACGGCGAGGATTATTCCCGCAGTCTCCACGCTAATAATCATAAGAATTGCTTCCCTTTATTATGTGTGAAATTTAGAACATAAAATCTTTCGCCCGCGATCCCGTTCCCTACTCTCCAACTCGGGAATAAAGACGGGATTGCGGTAACAGATGCTCTTACGCTCTTCATAAAAAACAGCACGTCAAGTACTACTTTATTTGACGCGGAGATTTTGTCATACATGTGTAACACATAATTTTATGAATATATTATAAGGTATTTGCATTTCATATTTTACCAGAAAACCACATACTAAGGCGTATTTTTGAGGAAGATCGTAAACAGAGGCTACGACGTCTCTGCGTTCGTACTTTAACTGGGCAAAGGTACAAATAATGAAGATGTCGTTGGAAAATGGATTAAAAAGTATAGTAGCGTATCGAGCGTGCAACGTCGGAATAACTTGTGGTGTTATCGGCGCACGCGCACCCAATCTGCGATCGGAACACACCGGATAAGATTATCCGGTAGCCCCGTATTATTTTAATGAGACTACACGACTTCTCGAGATTCGATACGATACGAAAAAGCTTAGGTAACGAAGCGAATAAAAAAGGCACGGGTCAAGAGAGATATCACGCGGCCGCGGCGAGATGACGCGCCCGCGCCGCGCGTCCTACGGGGAGAGGGGATTTTTAAATTAGCCACCGAACGCGATTAACTTCTGTACATCTACATACCAGCTGACGGCAGATCGGCTGATACCATTATGTCTCTGGTAAGGCACCGATTAAAAAATATACACATTTATAAGCGGACAGCATCTGGTGGTATTTAAATAAGATATAAACGCAAAAGTCCGCGAGTTTCTTCGGCTACATTTTTCCCGTGCGGAGGCTCCCCTTCGCCGGATATATTGGTATTAAAAATGTAAAGGAGATTTATGCGAATGGCTCTAAGCTTTCATTAGTTGTTTCTTATGCGGTGTTTTTGCGGTCGCCGCTCCCTGACCGGTAATTTTTCATTTTCGTGCAAACTTCCCGATGTTTGGAGCGCGTATCTAAAATTTAACTGCATATAACGAATATTAATACCGGAGCCGAGCAGGTGCACGCTATAACTTATTCGGGTTCTGCGCTTGCATTGCGAGACAGGGAAATATAAGATGTCGTAGAAGATTGTTAGTCTTATTTTTTTGTGTTAAAGCATAATTATAACCATTAATACAAATTCATTTTGGGCAGCAAAATTATAATGATATAAAACGGCCGTGAGACACACATATACTTAAGTACATATTTAATTCAGATCTTTTTAGATTCAGATTGTTTTTCTTAAGATCTCATCTTGAGATATACCCACAGATTGGTTCGATTTATATCGGACATACCTCGACTGCCTAAAAAACGTGAATGACCGGATCCTGTTATATGAAATTAAGATGTTCAGAGATATAACTAGAGGTATAAACATATAATGTGACAAACTAAGACGTCATTTGGGATCGTCACTGGAAATAAACAAAAAGCACCATAATATTCCTTCAAATTCATTCCCCTGGCACTGAAAATATGAGTCCCCATGATCACTTGCCCGATAAACAACTGTGTTGAACATATTCCGGCGTGTAATTCCGTATGTAAATTACAACTAAAACAAGGGTTCCGTTACCGTTGTAGAGACAATTCCGTACCCACTGTAATTGGGCCTACCTCTAGCTGAGCACTTAGTTCCTTTTACAGTTCATCTAAGAATGGCCAGCTCAGACCCCTAAACCTTGGTTGATACCAGTTTAAATTATTAAGAACAGTCGGATGATGTACACACGATGTGTACGTGCAACACAAGGGTAGATGGAAATAGTTTTTTAATTTAATAAACGAGGAAAATTTTACCGTTTGTGCGTAAAAGGACATTAAAACATAATTTGTTTTCTATTTTACCCGAAAAAGGGAGTTGTTAATGAACACTTGACTAGACTAGAGCTAAACTAGGGCAGGACATGATTTTCTATGGTTATGAAATTAACAGTTACCTAATACCGTCTGCCGTCTGTTTGTTTGCGCCTAATTTTGTAAACTACTGAACGTGAGCGTGGCCTTTGGAACTTGTTACCCTCGGTTCTGTCCACCCCGTAAGGGATTTATGTTATGCAATGCATGTATGTCCTGTGCGCATTTTCATAACGCCGTCATAAGTACATACTTTCCATGGAGCACAATAATGATAGGCTTTGCAGGAATGGAAAAAAAATGACAAATGTAAAAGATTTGTTTCATACCTACTTCTTTCATGCTGGTCTGGGAGTAAAGAAAAAACATAGAATGTACCAGTTGCTTGTCTTCCCGCGCAGATAGTGAAAGCCCATGGAGGGAATGGGCGAAAATTTAAGGAATCGTGTTAGGTAGGTATAGGCAATGCGGCCTAGCAACCCACCACTATTTTGATTACCCTTTCCACCTATACGCCCACAATCATGCTAATCGTGGCCTTAAGGTTTTGTTACCTTAGGCTCAGTCTACCCCGTAAGGGATAAAGACGTGATATATTTATGTATACCTACTTGTAAACTCTTACTTTTTACAGCCCAATATCATTCAATTTTATTATTATTTATTTATTATTTAAATAACTGTCCTACAGATACATAATAATTCATTTTCATATCCACCGTCGTTCTAGCTCCCCAAAGAGACACGTACATTAAGAACAATCCGAGGTGCGTCACATTAAATTATTTCAGCTAAGTAATTCCGAGCGGTTAATTATTGTGCACAACCGGGGAGGAGAGTTGAGAATGTAATTATTATTAAACTTTACGATTGTCTCACTTTACCCCTTTACTTCAAACACCGAACCACCCAAAACATCGCAACACACTAAACTTTACAAGGGAACTTCAGTCCTACCGGCCAGTAACACAGCTCAAACTTAAACGGTGATCTTTGTGGCGTATTACCGTTGGTGTTTGTAAGTTGAGCTACATTAGATCTAAGATCCTGAGGGAGTTTCTTAGCTTGTTGCGGTCCTGGGATTCATATTTGAGCTACTGTTCAGAATTTACAACTACATGAGGAAATATAATGTAACTCATTTTACGTCAGTAAAGAAAATAAAGGTATCTTTTTCTTGTTACAAGTACAAGGTGCAGTGCAACGAGTAAACTCTGAAAACACACACTCTAGAAATGTAAATGACACAGTGCGTGGTACACCTCCGTTGTGGACGGACTCACCCTTCTTGAAGAAGATTTTTTTGTGAATTGTATCTGTTTCTTTATATTTGTACAATAAAGCATTTACTTACTTACTTACTTACTTATGTACCTATGTAGGTATGTATGTAAACTGTTTATTGTGCAAAATAAACAAGACAAAATACAATTGACAAACACTGAGATACATCATCGAGAATTCAACCTTAGTTATTAGGGTTCCGTACCTCAAAAGGAAAAAACGGAACCCTTATAGGATCACTTTGTTGTCCGTCTGTCCGTCCGTCTGTCAAGACCCTTTTTCTCAGTAACGCGTGGAGGTATGAAGCTGAAATTTATATCAATTACTCAGGTCTACTGTCCCTTGAAGCTGTGAAAAAATCAAACTTCTAAGCCAACGCAATCAAAAGATACAGCCGTTTATGCCGCAAATTTCCGCAAATTTTCAACTCTCAAGGGAATCAAAACCTACAAGGTAGTTCCCGTGAACGCAGAATCTTGAAATTTGGTATGAAGGTAGGTCTTATAGCACAGATTAAAGAATAATTGCGAAAACCGTAAATGTGTATGTATGTCTGTATATAGCAGTGACCAATATAAAGTAACCCCACACTGCGTACATTTTGCTTTGGAACAGGGCTCTGCTTACACTGGTTTTGATATTTATAGATAATGATACGGAACCCTCGGTGCGCGAGTCCGACTCGCACTTGACCGGTTTTTTTTATAAATAAGGAGTGTTTATATTAAGAGTGTCAATGAATATAAGTTAGCTAAATACTTTGATGAGGTAACACCATACTACCCGAAGCATCATGCCGATCATCAATTTAGGCTCCTAAATGTTCCTAATTTGCTTAAATTTTGACACAATTTGACAAAATGGACTGACACGCCGCAACATTACAGTAGTAAGAAGGTCGTAGGTTACATTTTATCTACTTTTATTAATTGATCTGAGGTTTTTTTTTGTAAGAAAGAATAATTGAAGACCCACCACACCAACAAAAATGTGAAATAAATACGAGAGTCGGGAATTAAAATCCTAATGGAATAGGGTGATCTAAATTATACGTCTTCTAAGATTTTATAAATGGTAGTTATGGCTTCAAGTCCAAAGAACTGTCAGGTGTTGCAAGCAAAAGTAAAAGTGTAAGTTAACACCTCTAAACTCGAATTGGCCAATACGGGCGACGTTGCGGCCATCGCAGCCCCAGCCACTTCTTATTCAAAGCCAAACCAAAACGGATTACACAGCGCAGTTTCCGCATGAGTAAGTCCAGGATTCAATAGTTACGTGCCCGGGGCGGAATAAGTATTTAACCCTCCACTGCTTGAGAAAATAGATTAACAATTTAACAGACTCAATGCGCGGAAGCAATATTTCGAATTCAAATTGTTGTTTTTGTTAAGTTTGCTTAGTTACACTGGGGCTCGTATGCTAATGTAAGTTAACGTAATTTATTTTGAACTTTTGTTTTAGTAAAGCTGTTAGTCGCGCACGGTTTTGATTAAGTTTTAGTACCTACATAATATATTTTTAATACATTTCTGAACAAATTTATATTGGTTCCCGAGAAGTGTCATCTGTCACACCGGCACAATTAAAAAAAACTTTGAATTGTAACCAGAATTTCAAAGTACCTCCCAAAAAATGACGTAACTGCTTACTACATCTTCAGCCTATACCTATACGTCCCGTACAGCTGTCCCCTCCGAATGAGAGGCCTGGACTGTAGTTCCCACGTGGACCCAGTGCGGATACTTCACACATACTATTAAAGTACGTTACAGGTGTGTATAGTTTTTTTTATGGATGTTACGTTCGTAACGCGTTTATATTTTACTATGGAATTGCATAATCTCGCAATACTCAGTAAAACGCGATTTTTTCTCCTCTTCAAACGACGTTAATGAATAGGCATGTAAAGGTATCTTGCATAAAAGTTGTAATGAAATTTAATATTTCCACATTTAATATTTGAACACATGAGCGCCGCGGGCCAAGCAACACGCTCCTAAAGTTCCCCCTAAGAATATAAGCGTAATTATTTAACTTTAGCTATTCGGATACAGAATTACAGACGAGGTTTGTTATACAATTTTGATTATTATTAGTATGATTTGGTGCGGGAATTAAGACTGATCTAGACTCGAGACGTTTCCGACCGAAATAAGATGAACGAAACTACTTCTTAATTACTATGAGTACAATCTACATACCTACGTTGAATTGAACTTACTATATTTGCAAAATGCTTTGGTAGTTTTTTTTTAAACGTAAAATCGACCGCGTAGAGTAAGACTTACCTATTTCAGAAAACTTAAAACCGAATTGACTTGTTTACGACATTGCTAGCCTTGAATACTTTTGAAGATATGTTTCGTTCTAAAAAGTAATTTTTCATTAACTCGAATAATTGCATCAAAGCTGTGATTAAAATTATCCTTTTGTTAAATAAATTCTGTATTTAATGGAGCTGAATTAATTTTATACGCGTCATGAGTTCGCACGTAGTAATTTGCTAAACCACGGCTAAGATCCCGGCCAATAGGTATTAGCGTGTGTGTGGTCGTGTCGCGTGCGCGGGCGCCGAGTAACCGGAGCGACACGCGCAGTAATCCAATATGGCCGTACCGGCATTGCCGGAATGCCATTTTAATACCCCGCCGTAATGTCACTTATTGTTTACTTAGTTCACCGAGCACATTGTTTAGGAAACCGTAGAGATATCATTAAGTCACAGCGTATGAGTTGGCGAGCATGTCAATTTTAGATAGGGCATATACTTTATGCGTTGGATCGAGATTACCAATCGGGAACTGTGGAGGTTAAAAGAACGAGATTAAAATAAATATTCCGATTTATGTAAACATCTGCAAAAGTACACACATTGAAATGTGTGTTATATGTGTTACACCTATTGAGTATTATAGTCTCACTCGTAATTTAGATTTCAAAACAATTTTACAATGATATTACTATATAGGAGAGCTTTCGGATGTGAACTAAATAAAATATCCACAAATCATCCACATTAATCCGAATGTGTAATTTTAATTGAGTCCAAACGCGCAATATTCACGATAACTATTTAACCTTTTAAGTTTTTAAATTAATAGAAAGATTACTCATTTGAAACTCATAATTCAACAGCGAGTTGAAGTAAACAAACAGAGATTGGACCCGGCGATTTTTGTAGCACACCTCTATGTTTTACAATGGTGCGAAACCTGGCGCGCCGCGGCAACAATGCGTCGTTCCTGTATCAACTCTTGCGCATCTCGCGGTGGCTCGTTAGCCGCTGGGGGCGGTTGTTTGTACTGCGATGGGAGCTAGCTGCCCGGCTGAGTTATGGCAAGCTTCGTGATGAACCGCTTTACTGACAAATCCTATCGGTTAAGCCTTGAAATGTATTGTAACTGACACGTCTGTTTTTGCAGAAAATTACAGCGAAACCTAGAGAGAGCACTATTGGTAATCTTAAGATGTTCTCACATATTAACTTTAAGTGTCTTTGTAATTGTTGTGCCACGTAGTGTAATGATGGCATTACGCATAGACATAGTAATGTAAAAAGCATTGGTGCTTGCCACCAACCGCCATCTGCAACTGAGCAAAAATTCGTGAAACCCCGTGCATCGTTCTTTCTGCTTTCAGCCAGTTCCATATTGTAAGAGTAGTGACGCCAGTATTCTCAAACAGGTCAGTTTGCTTATATTTTCTACCGAATCAGACTTGCGTTAAGGTAGGTATATTTGACGCGCTTTTTTCGGCGAGGACTCCTCGACTTAAATGTGCCAACAAACACCCTTGTTGGTGATTGAACGCACAAGTGGCACTAAAAGTATCGAGCAATCATAAGTAGAACGAATACTAGGAAATATCGCTATCACATTCCACTTCACACTATTTAATTTGATTTCATGCCCAACTGTCAGGCTCATGAAACATGGAAAACAGCTAACGAATATTATCAACTGGAAAATCGCACTTCGCAAATACATAACAGTCAGTAATTCAGAGTCGGCGATAACGTCGCGACGTCGTCAGCATTGTAAAAGCTTTCATATCAATTGAATCCATTAGCTGAGTACACAAGTCCCGTCTGTCTATTTGCTCATCAGTTTTTATCATTGGCCAGTTCATGTTTGTTCGATCGGTCACTTCGGTTATTGATGGGCTGTTTCCCTCCGACAACTCGTGTTTGCCATTTTCTGTCCCCGCTAACAGGCGAAACTAGGGCTTACGCATTCATTGACTAGAGCTTCCCGTGTTTGCAATACGCAAACACGTTTAGATTGTCGGTCGATTTGGCGTCAAATGTTTGTTTAAGTGTTTCTACTAATGGCGGAGCTATATGTAGGTACGTTATTGTATCCTTAATTTAACTTACCTCCGTCCCTTTAAAAACAGTGCGAGGAAATTAAATCTGCTTAACTTATTGACGAACAACCCCATAAAGCACTCCTCTATCTTCGTGTGTGTGCCATTTGTCCGTGGCCGGCACTTAGCTTAACAAAAACTGATAGTTGTAAAACAAAAGAGAGAAACAAGTCCGCCGTAACAAGAGCGGCCATTCGTTCAGAAATAAACTAAGCGGTAAGAATTAACAGGGATAAAGGCTTAAAAGAGTAGCCGAAGCAGATTTATGTCGCGTCGATCGCATCAGGCCGATTCTGTTCGTTCCAAGTGTTTTATTTTTTGTTCGACTGCAGAATGCGTTAATGTTATGTTATGTCCGCTAAAGGTCACGTTAAGAAAAACCTACCGAAAGAATCTACTTAGAGACATTTTAACTTGGATGTACGGTTATCAAGACACTGAGTAATGAAAACTCGACTTGAAAAGCCTACAATATGACACCTATTTCCCATTCATTGCCTGTCTATTTACACGAACGAATCGACAGCATTTTATCATAGCGCAGGCCTTTCATACAACCCTTCCTGTGGTTATCTGATAAAGCAGTGAATGCGCACACATTTTGTCTGTACGTCACCCGTTCTGCAGTAGTGTAAAAATTGTCAGCGAATGTGCCTAGATAGTGATCTGCCATTTGTAAGGGACTGAGGGGTGTTGTGATGACCTATGTTTACACATCTCTATTGAAAACTGGTAATAGGAATGGAAACCAACATCGTGAGGATTTGAAAGTTTGATAAAAATAAGATGTTTGTTTGAAAATATCAAAACAAAAGAAGATAAAAGGTGCTTTGAAATACAAAAAGAATGTTACTAAGTATAATACGCCAATAAGCTCCATCAGTCTGCAGGGTCTAATCAAACCAAATAAAATGCGAGACCAGCGTCCAGTTACACCTATCAATTCACGAGCGAACCAACCAAGCGATTGCTGTAATTTCTTTAAAAATTCAACGGTAAAGTTCGCCAGACACATTGATTCGAAAAAATGTTTCATCAACAATATTTTTATTAGCGTAATAACAAAATTACCGGTTGTAACTGTACGCGATTTCCACTCTTATCTTTTCGGCTTAGGGAGCTATTTCTTTGTCGGTTACTTATGTATAAGGGGAGAAATGGAACCTTTTGTTGGCCTATAGCATTATTATTTCTCATTTTGTTTTGTTTATTAATACAATTGGCCCGCGGCGCAATATTGATATTCAAGTTTGATGATGACTTGCGCCGCGAATTTTCTCCCCGACTTCACCGTATTTTATGGGTTTTATAACAATTGTGTTTTCGTTTCTTTTGTTTAAAATTCAGCGAATTGAATAATGTTGATCAGTTTTTAATTCCATTTTTTAAAGAACACAAATATTTATTTTTAGACAGACAATCTGCACTAACCATCAGGTGAGATCGAGGTCAATTGCTGGTCAATTTATAAGAATAAAAAAAACGACATCGCGTGCAAGACCCAGTTAAGAAGGAGCAAGTAGGATAAAACATGGAATTGAACAAAATAAAAGCTGCGCTCAACGTTGAAATCATTATAATGCATCATTGTTGTAAGATGTGTATCACCCTTACATTGTTTGTCTAATAAAGGTTCTGTAAACTTGTAGATGTAGCTAACGCCATCTATTAAGATCCAGCGAAACTATCGCGTGGAATGAATAACCAAGTGAAGTTAACTAACCTCCACATTAATAGTATTTTATGCAACCGTTACATAATGAGGGTCCTTAAAACACTAGGTTCTGTCTACCCTGTAAGGAATAAAGACGTGACTTATGTAAGTACGTTGTTGTTGTAGGTAAAATCTATACTCTAATGTTATTAACTACAGTATTGATTTTTGTGAGGTTAGAGTAAAATCCGTACTGTAATAACACTAAAGTACAGATTTTTGTATCTACTGTAATGTTAAAACAGTATAGATTGTATTAGGGGGTAATAATCCTGGTCATTTCCTACGGTTTCTGAACGCATTTTAGAGCACTAATGATATGTGCGTAGATAAAATAACATAATGCTTTGCAATACGAGTAACCCCGTTCAATAGTTATAGCCGTTTTCGAACCATAACGCACAGAGTTTCTCATGGAAAACACGGAATGACGTGAATAAATAACTCGGAGAAATATCAATTAAATAATTATGCTGTCCGAATGGAATCGTGTGTAATGATAGTGGGCTGGGCTATAACTCAGACGCATCTGTTCTACGGCTATTTGCAAAAGGCACGACATGAGCTCGCATGAGGAACGGCGGGCCCGTCCTGTCTCCTCCTGTCGAGGGTTACTTTAATGTTAGGTTTATGACTACGCAACCATTCTGAATTTCACTATATTATTCATCTCGTCGTTATTCGAGGATAATAACACACGCTGCTATAAGTGCCATACTCGCAACAATGTCTGAAGGTAAATAAGTTAACAGCCAACGACGTAATTACTAAACTTGCAATTGTTTTATGCACGCATAACGCAACTTCGCAACGACATCGTAAGTCGCAGCCACAGCTCGGAGCGGGCATACACAACCATACTTATAAAATAATGGCAACAAAACCGCTATTTACCGACTATTTTCTAATTTTAATAATTTATCGTAATAACGCAATAAATAGTCTGGTCATAATGCGATGCAAATGATTCGAGTGTCGTTAAGAAGCTGTTGGACCTACGGGAATGGAAAACTAGTAAGTTATAAAAGTATTACGTGCTCTCGGATCTCAAGAGCGGCTAATCAGTGTTGCTTGCGTTACATTACGCGGAATCGATACACGCGAGCTGTCGACTAATATCGATTACAACATTTACACCGATAAGCCTTCCTGCTGCAGTGTCTCCATCTTATGATAATTTCATATGCAAATTCTGGAACCGTAATATTTTCTAAGAAAGGATACCTACGTTCTTCGGGCTGTTACGAGAACTTTGTTGCTTGAAAATCCATCAATTACAAAATCACTGCGTAGGGATCTTAAACGCTTCCTCGATAAAACTGTAATCGGCACAAACTCAGACTTTATAACGGTCGTAATTGCATGCGCCTTATACATTACGAGCTTTCATGATACCTAACACAGTGCAAACTTAACTAAGACATCAAAATGCTCTGTGACACTAAACACCACAAAATCTGTATGATGCTTCAACAAATTACAGGTTCACTGTCCTAATGTAATAATTAATAGTTTTTGCCTTGCTCAATCTCAAAATCGCTACTCGTCAGTGACTTTTGCCACATGCATCTGAATCGTACTTAGTTTGCGCTCCGTACAATATGAAAAACTTTGTATAGGTATTCTGAATTACAATATCTATACCTACTAATAATATAAAGAGGAAAAATTTGATTGTTTGTTTGTTTGTTTGTTTGCATTGAATAGGCTACTGGACAGATTTCAAAAATTCTTTTGCCGTTAGAAAGCTACATTATCACTGAGTGACATAGGCTACTTTTTACCGCATGAAAATACCTTTTCCTACGGGAAAACTAATTTACCGCGGGCGAAGCTGCGGACGGAAGGCTAGTATACGATATAGACCGCAAACATCAAACGTGTCAGGTTTTTCTGAGGCAACCTTGACGGCAACAGTGATATATTTTCCACAACTTACCTTTCTCGTAGCTGATCTGCCGCTCCTGCTGCCTCGCGTTGTCCGCCGCGACCTTGAGTAGCCCCTGGATGTTTCTGAGCAGGGTTTCGGTGGAGGAGACGAGCGTGTCCGCCGCGGGGTCCACCGGCACGGACGGCGGCGTGCCGGACTGCGCCGCGTAGCTGACCGGCGCGGGGGAACCGGACGGCGGCATGTCGCGCTCGTTGTCGCTCAAGTCTGCTCCTGGGCGAAAGGGTACAGTTAAATTAGCTGATAACAACTTTTGCGTTAGAAAGAAAGAAAGAAAAAAGTTTATTTATGACAATCACAAATCCTTACTAATATTATAAATGCGAAAGTAACTCTGTCTGTCTGTCTGTTACCTTTTCACGCTTAAACCGCTGGGCCGATCTAGTTGAAATTTGGTATACAGATAGTTTGAGTCCGGGGAAAGGACATAGGATAGTTTTTATCCCGGAAAATTGCATAGTTCCCGCGGGATAGCACAGCCCAAACCACTGGATTTTTTCAAATTTAAGGCGGAACGAAGTTCGCCGGGTCAGCTAGTATCAAATAAAATAAATTAAACACAAACAGATAAGTTGTCACAAAATGGTCCCTCAGCATTTGCTGGCCTTACAGCCAGCGCTGGTCTTTCGTTGGGACCATAGGGTGATATGTACGAGTATAAGTTTTGGGGAAAGATGAAGGACAGATTTTTGATAGCATTAAAGTGACACACGGTCAATGAGATCTTACAATACCATTTCAGTTTCGGGTACCTTCGGCCGATTTAAGTATCAAACCCATAAGAGTGAGTGAGGCAGCAAGACAAACACAAATAGCTTCAGCTCTCGGACTGTACGCTCCGAAGCGTATCGATGTCGACATACGCTTGCCATCAGTAGTTGTTTTGCTAGATCACGTGGCTTTTCGTAGGCTTATGCCAATCCCGTACAATTTTGTTACATTATCGACAGCCTGAGCTTGAGTGTCTTTAACTAGCCACATTGAAAAATACCATTAGATCACACAATCTGTGTATTGCTGCAAAATAGTTGACAAGACTAATTTAGTGGATATTTTCATCTACTCTACTCGTATTTCAAATTCAACTAAATATTTCAGCATGTTATGATATCGTTCAATAGAAAAGAATACCAGGTTGCCCAGAAAGTGGACATAAAAGGAACTAATAATAGCTCATAAGTTTCACGCTGAAGGATGTGTATGCGAAAACCCAAGTTTAACAATCTGAAGGATGAATAGTTGCTTTTAAAATAGAAAAGGACAAAGAACAAAGTATGCATCTTCTAAGAGACAAGAGAATGTCATTTTTAAGAGCTTTGCATATTCATTGTGGCTTTTGCATTTTAACTTTGATAACATTCGGTATGATGGTACTTGGAACTTAGAATTAAGCTGAATTTGTATAGTCGTACCTTAACATATTAATAAGGTTTAAGTAAAAAACGATGCTTTTTCTATGCCGTTTTATTTATTTATATGCGCAGGTTCTTGTAATATCCTGTGCTTTAATGTATAAATCATAAAAACCTTATAAAAGTAAATGGTAAAAATAATGAAGCACCGATACAAGTGGTGCATCGCGTGCAAGGCATGTATCATTCGGTGAGCAATTATTATTGCAGTAACAAGCATTACTATAGCTATGAACACGTTTATCGCGTGGTTATCATCGGCAGCTTTGATCTAAGAGCATAAGAGAATGCTTTGCGCAAGTAGGTACTGTAGAAATAGGTTCTGCCAGTTTGATACTGGCAGGTTTCGGTTGCTGGCTGCATTGTGAGTTCAGGTTCCGAATATCGAACACTTGTTCGATATTTTAAAAATATTTTGTTTCGGAACTTGGGACGGCTCTGAGAGCAGCTTGGACCGAGACACGGATAGGGCTAAAACTTAACATACATTGTAATAAATTATTGAAGCGGAAATAAAGTTAAAAGTATCTTTTCAATGTTTGTTTTTAACTTATAATAATTTGAGCCTTACGCTATATCAGTTTGTTTAGGAACACATTTAACACGATTCCCGTACAGTTTTAAGTGCCTCATCAAGGCAGCTCTACAGTACGTATTACGTCTTTCTTGAGCACTTAGCGCCTTATTTAATATTTTTAAGTCGCACCGGGCCGTAAGTAACAATTTACCACACGCTACGCGAGCGGAAATTTCCACTTCCTGAAGACTAGACGTAAAATTGTGAGCACACCTTGGGCGGTGATAAAGAAAGACTCAGGTCATGTGAGACATTCTTTGTTTCATCACCCTTGGGGTGTAATGTGCTGTTAATTTGGCAAAGAGTTACGCTTTAAGCGCTCTACGCACTACTTATTTATCCCGGAAAGATGCAAAATTCCAGCGGGAAGCCGACGAAGTTACAAGTTTTTATTATCCTTACGTTTCTCCTATCTAATTATTTCCGCCACCTACTTAAACTGTCTCCGACTTTCCTTCTTTTATTGGTTGTCTGGTAGAGGTTGCTAATGAGCGATAAGACCGCCTATTGCCGACCTTGTTCTTTGTTTTGTACTGATTTGTGGTGTTCCATAAAGAGTATATGTATTGTATTTCTGATGTTTCCTTTTGTAGAACTATATCTTTTACACTCTAGTATGTATTTACATATTATAACCAAAGTGCATTAACTAAGGAGGCAGAATAAGGACACAGTGAAGCCACCCGACACCGAATGGGCTGCCTTTAACAAATTTATGTGCTCCACTACACTTCGCTGCATCGCGAGATAGTTCTTCCTTTAACATAATTATTTCTAAAACAAAATGGATATTAAATAAACATAAAACTCAAGCTATCAAAGCAATTTGAAGTTTTAAAAATGAAGAAAGCATTTTCATTTGCTAGAGAAAATTTTCTATGAATAGCCTTTTTGATCCTACGATACAATTAAATAAACAGACACCCAGGGTTTTTTAAACATCATTCCTGGTGTTGAAAAATATGATGTAACAGGAAAAATAAACTCAACAATTGTAAAACCCGCGTCAATTATAAAGACCTCACACATAAAAAAGAAAGTGTTTTAGATTGCGTTCTCCCACGCCATGAATAATCTATCGATACATTTAATTTAACTGACAACATAGTGAACGCTCATCAAATAATGAAGACAACATCGTTTCGTCATTGTCGATGCGCACGATAGCACTCACGGCTTGTCACAACACCATCTTCCTAATAAGGCCAATTAACAGGATCCTAACAGATTAAATCAAACGAAACCAAACTTTATATTCAGAACAAAAAGAAATAATTTAGAGTGATGCTGGAGAAGAAACAAATTACTTCAGGGTTATAAATGAAATCAGCCTAAAAGTAACATTGGTGATTGAAAAAAAGAGGTAATGTTAGATGGACAAAGACCAAAGTTGAATGACATGATAGTTTGGAAAGAGCACTTTAATGAGTTCGGGACAAACGTGCGGAGCGTGTATCACGTATCGTTTCATTCAAAATTAATATGGATATGATCGATTTAGAAACCGCTTGCGAAATTGATCGCTGCTTCGCAATACTTATTTCAGGTGTTTGCCGGGTCGGCATCAAATCCATTGTTTACAGAATTTTCTCCAGGCTCATCCCTAAGCCGTGGCCGAGTGAACATTTTCCTATAATCGAGGCAGCTATCCGTTCCCACGGTCTCCGAACATTTTGCACATAACTACAATAGACAATCCTTATTGTTTCACTTGATTTAGCTATTGTGAGCGCCGACTAGTTATATTTGTGGATGGATGTTTTGATTTGCGCCGCCGTCGCGCGGTTGGCTCGGGTTCGTGAGCATGAATCTATTATTTCCCTCACTTCCACGCTAATCAACACAAAACACGTACAACGACTTCTCACAGTTGTATTTTTCTTTATTGTTTAAATCATAATCAAATACTATCTTTCCATCTAGTTTATTGATGTTAATAGCTATCGTGATAAAGAAGAGTAACTTACATCGCAATAAAACCTTGTAACCTATAATAATTTCAATAGGAACAATTCGAAGAATAAAATGTTAGTTACTGAATTAGCGAGTTAAAAAGCAGTTGTCATACCATCCATCATTGTCCAGTAATCATTTTAATATTCCGATAGATACGTTAATAACAAAATGTTGTAGGCCTTTAACTCTATTACGATCACTTAAAATAAATTACCCATATGTATTAGCTTGTATGGCAACGCGTGTGAGGCGTTTTAGTCAATTAGCTGACTGAAGCACACAGACTGTTTGACTGGCTATCGCTTATGGACAATAACGCACGTAGGTAAGTCTAATGAGGATGGTAGTAATGGGGGTGTTAAAGTTCATACTGAAAATTGGGTCCTTTAAAACTCACGTTCAACATTACTAGAGGCAATTGCGGAGGATAATCGTAATAAGATTTTATTATATCGAGCCATTACAGCGAGCGTGCGATGTCTCGGGATAATGCTCTGAGAAAACGCAAGAAAAAGGAGCATCTTAATAATGTGTGCAAAAGTGCCAAATTATTGTGATTATCCACAACATATAAATCCCGAACTCGCTCCTTGCAGACTGTAATAAGTTTTATAAATCCAGAATTCAGTAATAAAATAATTAACATGACCTCAAATTGGTTGCTCGGTACCTACAATGTTATAGTAGTAGCAATTTTACACTTATTATAAGTAGGTATTTCCAGTTTCTAAAATAAAAGGAAGGTGGTTTTATGGCTGATAATTTCCGAACTATGAATGCTGAAGGTTCCAGGGCTATTACGGGGTAATTTCGCGGAGCATTACATGTCGAGTATATTGGAAGGTGATACCACCGCTGTGCTAATGCAACACGGACACTTTCTTGCCGTGTCTAGATTATGCCGGAGACTGGGACTTATTAAAACGTGTTACTGATAAGTCCCGCGTCGAGACACGTAACATACTGAATTAATCGTCACTTTATAATTAATTTGCGTGAGTAGGAAATAAATGCGATAAACCTAGAGTCTTAACGTAATGTCTGTACATACCTACATTGTTGAATCTAATTGAACGCTCACTGGCAGAAAGAAGTAGGTACTTAGAGATACAAAATACAAACAGCATAGCTTTGGAGGTACACATACATACGTATTCTCAACTACTACTTACCATTGTATATATGTACATACTATCCTGATATTTCATTTTGTTGTTACGGTTAACCCGGTTCACAGTTTCCAGCCATAGCTTTACTTTTCGAATTTTTCCATGTGTTTTGATTTTCAACATCGTTCAGAAATATAACATTATATGCATACCTACTGATGATCATGCATGGATAGAGACAATAGATAAATGGTGAATGACAACTGACCTTCATCCTCCTCTTTCATATTGTGGTCGTCCTGGTCAGACATGGCCGCGTCGCTCTCGTCAGAGTGGGACCTTGGCGAGGCAGCGGCGGCGGCGGACGGCAGGCGCGGCGGCTGCGGCGTGCGACGAGAAGCCGCTGAGCTTCGGCCGCTCGCGGAGCCTTCGCCACGCTCGTGCCGATCGCTCCGATCCGAGCGCTCCCGGTCGCCGGAACCGGACTTGGAGAGGTTGAGCACGGGACTGTGGCCGGGTGACGAACCTGGAGACAGAAAGTTCATCAGCCGCAGTTAAGTAAGCGAGCATGGAATCTCTTTCTAAGTAAGTAAGTAAGTAAGTAAAATGCTTTATCTAGCTAAGTCGTTATCATTCATAGGTAGTTCAGTCAAGTGTAATAATATGTATGTAGTCAAAGTTTCAAAAATAAGTACCATACGCTCTTACACCGGCGTAATAAAGTCGTGGGACATATTTTTGGGAAGTTCATATAGATACTTATTTTTGCACTTGACCGTACACGTACACCAATCACGTATTATATTACTTACGGGGTAGACAGAGGTAACAAGACCTAAAGGCCACGTTTAGCATGATTGTAAGAGTTCACTATACGAGACTACCACTAGTATTAAGATTTTGCCCGTTCCCCTCCCTTACCATCACAATTACAAACGGCCAAGCAAAAAGGAAACTACAACAGAAACTTTTTCATCAATGCTGTTTGGTACATCACTTCGTTGAAGGCTCGATTGAACTTCAACACAAGTAAATCAATAGTTTAGCCTTAATCTTCACTCACCGTTATGTGACCCTTCGCGCGCCTTATCGATTGCCATAACACGTTCCATGTCGCCTCTTTCGTCACGCAATCTGAAACAAATGAAGAAAATCTTAACAATCCGTTCTAATATAAGTACTTAATAAGTGAGGTATAGACAGTTCTAAATTTTTTGACCATGGACTCTAGAAAGAGATAGACTGAGTCGTAGTCCAAGATTTCATCGCTAGATGGCATTTATTAGTGTAACGCTGTCTGCTTACCTACACATCAAGGGTCTGCAGAATTGTAGTAATAATCAAACGCTAAACAAGACAGATACAATCATCCTTGACGTAAAAACATTCCGCTAGCATTTTCTTAACTACATTAAGATTCAAATAACAAAAAACTCATAAGGAATCACGTGTCAACATCTCGTTTGGAACATCAATGGTCTTAACTACGTCAAATCGGACACGGTAAGTCAAATAAATTTGAACAAAGCTACTGACAAACAGTTTTATCATTTGAAACCATAAAGCATGCTTCCCACTGAGTTGTGGAGCTACTACAAAGGCTGGCAGCATAATATCGAGGTGCCCCGCTGAGATTCTTTGTGAGCGGATGAAGAAGGTAGATATGTAATCATTTCGTATGCGGATATCTCGTGCCGCTACCCTAATTCCATAGGTCCTTTTTGATTGTGAATTATTGAACTTCTGATGCTTCCGTTCCAATTCCTTTTTTATGAATATTTACTTATTAACTTTTTGTGAAGATGAACCGTTAGAGCTTTGCTTTCTTCCATTTCTTTATTTTTAATATACCTCATAATTCTCACTGAATATTGGTTGCACGAAGTCTGAAAATACCAATTCGCCGGATTATTCGAAGCCGGGCTTAAAAACACCAAAGGGAATCGCAAATGAGCTGATTTAAACTTAAAGAAACACGAATTCTCTCCAAAACCAATTTCACTCATTTCAAAGGGGTTAATGCTACAATTTTTGCACAGTAATGCCTTTTGAGCATTTGAATATAAATGACGTCTGAAAGTGAAATGTAACATACATAATAAGTGGCTGTTTTAAGCCTTCGAAGAACCCTTTTGTGGATTACAGCGTAGCGTTACAAACAGAGGTGAAACGAAAGGTGTGGTACGAGGTGAGTGCGAAATAGTACGATTGAAGTGGTATTTTTTAATCATTTTTAATCTTATTTTGAACAAACTTACGGATGCAGATCCCGCTATACCGTAGAAAGAAACGCCTACTAAAAATTCATCCTTAATTATTGTCTACCGATGGGTCTATGTATGTCTTATAAAATTCATTTATTTACATAGGTATAGTTTGCCATATTCTTCGTTTCGTCAGTCATAAAGGCTTTTACTCGAGAGACAGAAAGTTTTTTTAATTAATGATAAACATTCTAACCTACTACATACATTCTGATGACTTTTCCGAAATTCTTAAAAATGGTGGATTACATGTGTTGTGGACTGTTGAATAGATACCTTGATATCTCTGGCCGGCGCTACTCTGTGTTGAACCCTCGAAATGGAGTCGTTTGGTACTTTACTGACGAGTCACGGAGCGCTGCCGTTTGAATTTAATATATTTTTCATTTCCCTCACAATTAATATGTTAATATTTTAGATAATTTTAGAACACCTTGCTGTTTTTTTTTGGCAAGCGTCTTATAAACATTACAAGTGAAGATCGACAAACAAATAAGAATACTTAATTATAAATGATATCATGTTTAAATGTAGTCTTCTTTTACATAGCCACCAGCTTTTATCCCTTCAGTATTTCAAGATGTTTTAAGTGCAGGCTATAAGTTTCGATTGGGCTTTCTATTTACAAAGGCTTTGGCTAAGTCACGTAAAAACTGGAACGACCGGTTCATATTACCTAGGCTCAAACTTTTACTACTAACTATAGTAGAAAGGATTGCAACAAAACAATTTTTTGTGATACACTTAATTCAAAATTAACTAGCTTTTTGAATCCCGAACGAATGAATGAATCGAATCGTAAAGGAATGATCGAATCATCACTCGATCGGACAAAAGATAACGACCAAATCAATAAAATAATAAATTAAGGCTTCCTCCGTTTTATTTTTATCATTCAACGTGTTACTATGATTAATGGTATTGCTAACAAGATTTAAACTATATACTTATTATAAAAATCTACACAAACATTCCTATTATGTACCTACATTCGACAAACTACAATAGTTATCCGTTTTTTTTCTTGCAGATCTTTATTGTTTACTTTGTTATTTTACAGGATCAAGAAATTGTGTGCAAATAATAACTTTTCCAGTTTGCTAAATATTTAATTTTGTAGTAGGTTAGGTATATTAAAAATATACTTTCCTAGAAGAAAATTTTTATTTGTCAATTTTTTTTAACTCACATATAAAAATCTCTATGTTGTATCTTCTATGCTGGTCTGGGAGTAAAGAAAAAACATAGAATGTACCAGTTGCTTCTCTTCCCGCGCATATGGTAAAAGCCCATCGAGGGAATGGACAAAAATGTAGGAATACAGTGGCTAGCAACCCATCACTATTTTGATTCCCCTTCCCATCCTTACGCCCACAATCATGCGAAACGTGGTCTTTGTTACCTCAGGCTCTGTCTACCCCGTAAGGGATAAAGACGTGATTTGTGTATATGTGTGTATGTACATATAAAAATACAGAGAAAGCATTTTCTACAGAATTTCCGAAAACATAACAATCTGTAGGCAAACGTGTAGAAGCAGCCATCATCGCTCACGAAACAAGATAATATTATTCATTCACTTGTCAGAACGTAAATTGGCGACGAATCGGGCCCAGCCAGCACCCGGAGAAACGAAAACAAATTTGAATGCCGTGACGTGCAATTTTTATATTGAATTTCAGCCGAAACAATGGCAAAGCAAAATAAGACTTCAATTATTCGTTTTGAGAGTGGTTAGATGAGATTAAAGAAGTCATGTCCAGAACAAAAGTTTTTGGATGAATCACCGGAGGTCAAGCATCAGTGAAATATTAAGCTACAGAACCCGAGGCTGCCTATAAAAATTAGCGTTGAGCAAATCTCTATATTGGTAAGTTTATTAAGGCTACGGCGCAACCGAAGTATTAGTTGAAGCGCGGAGGTATTAGGGCAATGGCAATGTGTAGTTACCGCATTAACTATTGCCATTACAGAATGGCCACTGGCCTAAGCAGATATTCCGGGGCCGCGCGCGCGGACAATGCGGCGCAATCTACAGCGACGCCAATGTGCGCTGATTAGTTAATACCGAGCCGTTCACATAACCCAATACCGCGGCACCGACACGACGCTCCAAACCGTTCTTGTATGCATAATCTGACTAACGTAAGTATTATCCAAACAAAGCCCGCATTAAACGTGCATAACCTTTCCACAGAGATACCCGTTTATCACGCACATTTCATTATTAATAGCACAATCAGACTGTGTACGGAACTAATTCCCTCATTTGCATTCCCAAGAATCGATTAAGAAAATCAAATCCTGTCGGAGCGGCACTGCGTGAAACATTTGCTTGACACCCAAATCAAAAATCGTTTTAGCTCACCCTCGCCGGGGAGGTTGGGGAAGCGTCGACGCCTCAACATTTATTATTTCAGACATATCACTCACATGCAAAACAAACTCCGTCCGATCCATCAAAAAGTTTCCTCTCCCGCCCCCCATCTCTCTATAACACAAATCGAGTGTGTAAGTATTGTGGTTTGAGAAAAGGGGCTCGCCAGTTCCGTGGTTTTGTGAACAATTCGAATTTGATAGACTTCGGCTTTCGTAATTGCAAAGAGCAATCAACAACCCGTCTTAAGATTTCGTCTTATTAGAATCAATCGTACTGAACGAGTTAGCTCAATTTTTTTCGGCAAAATGTCAGCAAGCAAAGATTCTTAACGCTAATAATGATTTAGCACTGTTTGTAATAGGTCTTTACAAAGTAGTAATTTATGAGTTTGCCAGCAAAAGAATAAATAAGCTCACTCATCCATAAGAAACAAGCAACCCCCTAAACAGTCAACAAAGCTTTGAAGAAAATCGAGCGAAAAAAGGCTAAAAACACCTTAGGGGTTTACTAATCGAATAAAAAATATCAGCGGCCGATGCCAATGTATGGGGGAGAAATGGAATAAATTATAAAGAAAATACAAGTAGCAAAGGGGCCGTTGTTATGAGTAAAAAGTTCCAAACATATGCAGATAACACAACGCTTTGCCTTTGAAATGATGTACAGACAATATTGCTGTGTAATAACGGCGTATCAGTTCGAGATATATTTGCAAAGTTTATGGAATGCGGCATGTTTCTCCGACTTTTTTGTATGTTTGAATATGCTTTATCTATATAAATAATACAATTTGGTTACATTTGCGTTTAAATTACTGTGTCGTGGTGTTTCACTTTATTGTCGAATAGGTACACAGGTGGGTACAAACTTTTACTTAGAGCTATAGTTGAGCAAATTTTTCTAAAAACCCTCAACCTATGGACTAACCAGTCTGTATAAATTTATTCGGATCTAAGCTTACATAGTAATCGATTAAAGATAATAATTGATCAAGAATCACAGATAAATATTATAAAAGCAACCCACTTTGAAAATGTTATACAAGCAAGAAAAACACTTAGGGTGGAAAGACGAACGTTGAAATAATAGGAAAGAAGTAACACGATGACTTGTCGCCGCACCCTTCGCATAAACGTCACGATGTCATTTGTAAAAATTGCGGCCTCCTAACTTCTCCAATTTGAGAACAGAGCCTGCTGCAGAGACTACAAAAAGAAAGCTCCAGAATAAATCAATGGAGGAAGTTTGTGTCGAGTTTGCCGAAGAACATTACGGAATGGATGATGCCGACTTGCGAGGTGCGTGAAAATAATATCTTATTTTCCTCCATTTTATGCTGTGATTTGTCTCACACCTTTGTATTGTTATTTCATAATAACAAATCACTTAGAAAAAAATCTACCAACTGAGCAGCTATATTTAAGAAAGTGCTTCAAAACCAAATAAGCTGATGTAAATTTCTCTCAAACGCCCCACGGTACTTCTGTTCTATTGCGGAAATGTCTAACCAAAATAACCAAATTGGGGGGCGACAAAAATAAATGGTAGAAAAAGTGGAACCTCCACGGGGGAAACCGGAGACAGTTATTTAAATTTGAATAATATAATATGAAAAAAATTACATCACTTAATACCGTAATAAAAGTGCACTAAGCGACCGGAGCATTATGCTTGCCAAATGCAAAAGAGGGCATGCATATTTCGCCATTTTGCTTATGAAACGTGAAATGAAATATAAAGTTGGAGGAGAATAAAATATGTCTTTGGGAGCTTAGAAGCTCATTACGTTATTAGAAGTACGTGAGGAGATTTAAATTGTCTGCATCGGCTTTGAAGATGAATGGTAGATTTTGCAAAAAAGACTTAGAATTTTGTGCGGTTTGGGAATTTGTAATTGGAGCTTAAAATTCATTGTAAATTCTATGTTAGAGTAAAGTTTGTGATTTATTTCGTCCCTTATTATTTACTTCAAACCTAGTAAATATTAATTTGCCACCTACGTTTAACATCTACACTAATTTAAAGAAGTAAAGGAAGTAATGTAAGGTGTCTAATAACGATCTAAGGAAATCAGTTCGTATTAGTTCGCAGCAGATTACTGTAGCGTAACGAGATTCCGATCGGGTCGCGCGATGATATTAGGATCTAAGCGGTTGTCTCCGCCGGCCCGGCTCCCGGCTCCCGTGCGATCTCGGATAATTATGCAAAATTGCTTCTACAATTCCTACTCCCCGACTTTTTAAGGGCATTACCATTATCTGTAATGGGAATGCGTTTTGATAATGTTGAATTTCATTGCACGATTATTAGGGAAATTCCATCCGATTCGGGCCATTATATTAGCCTGTTTTTTGTCGCTCGGATTTATGGGGTCGTAAACGTAAATAGAGTTTTAGGTGTTGCTATTGTAATGCGAGCCGATCAATTTCGTAACCGCGGATGGCTAATGATGAGTGAGGCTTCGCTGCGCACGCATATGGGCCAACCGCAGAGCATTCCCGTCCATCGGCATACTTCCAATCCAATTCCTTGGATGATGCGAGGCGACAAATCCTTCCTGATCCCGCATCGCCTTGGCTCACAGTCGTTTCGCATGAGTTTGTTCCAGTGAGAGACTTAAATTGTGCATCGTTTGTAGCTGAGCGCGGATCAAATGCACGGGTAATGATTGTGATCGAAGTGATCGCTGCGTCGACCGCAACATGCACTGAACGAGACGATAATGGTATATCGACGCGCGTTTTTTTTACTCGACCGATTATTAGAATTGTATGAATTTGAACGTGGTTAGGTATTTATGGTGAGGTTTTAAATCGGTAACCAAAATTGGTAAAATAAAGCTTTAGCGCTGAAAGACTCAGTCGATTTATTTTATCCATTAGGTTAGTTTGAGAATTTAAAGAATGTTAAGATGTTTTACCAGTAAGATATTTAGGGTCCATTTGTTGGCTGAAACGTTAACGGTTTTCGTTAATTTTATCTTAACTCCTCTTCTTAAATTTAAGAGCCCAGCTCTTGTCAGTGGAGTAATTAACTTCTTTTTTCTGCCATTGCTTTGAGCTCCTGATCCGACATTATATCAACCATCTCTTTATCTTGGTCCATAAATACAGGTCTCGGCCTTCTTCTGCCTCTTCTTCCTTCTATATTCCCTTCAAAATTTTTATGAAATGTCATATCGTATCACGTGTCCCAGCATACTTCCTTTACTCCTATGCATGACAAATTCAGTGTCAACAATATGTTCTTATTTCAGTAAGTTTTAGTAAAACTTAATAAATAAGAGAATGTCACTTACATGCCTTTTGCATGTTTTCAAACCTTGAGTCAGACAATGTACAAATTAGTATATCAAAGTATAGCCCTGTCTGATATAAGATCTTATCTGAACTACAAACTTGGTTATATCGAGTTGATTTATCTTAAGGTAAGCGCGGCCGTTGATGCATCGATCAAAGTTTTGTCCACCACGTAGATAAAGAGACGGTCTAAGAAATTATTGTTGATTCAACAAAATCATGCGTTTTATTAACTTTCTCTCTCTACCAATTGTTTACGTGAGTTATCTTTATTTTCAGCATTATGTAATTAAGTTCAATTTATTCCAAATCCTGAAGATTAAAAAAAAAATTAGTTTGCCTTTACTGTACAAAAGTAACATTTCATTCAAATTTCAGATTTCTATATTAAACTTAGTAGTTTTACCCGCGCGTTGACGATCAGCCGCGTCGACAAACGGTATTTTAAGTACCTACTCAACTGTGGACACGAAAAAAGTTATCTTAAAGTTCAAGTGTCCAAATCCAAAGCATACTAGAAGCATTCGTTACTTATTAATTTTGTTACTAAAATTAAAAAAAATTACGCGTAAAATTCCCAGTAGGTACCTATGTTTTGTTTAATAAATAAAAAATAGTAGTAAAATCCATAGAGTCTAAGACGATAGGATTAAGTAGCTGATAAAAAGACTGACATATCCGCCGTCATGAATTATTTAAAATAATTAGCCATGGGAAATGTGCTGTTTGTCCGCGTTAGATACAAATCTTAATCTAGATGCAGATAAAATCTTGCTTTCGTTCAACGAAACCGAAGGCTCTTATGTAGGCGCGTGACACACGCTTCTGGCACTCTTAATTATTAATAGTGGCAATTAATTTAATAGGCCCGATAGTGAAACTTCAAATATGACACTCTGTAAAGATTATCTACAGATAATAAATCTGGTTAATAATGAATATGCATAGGCATCGCTCGCACAATGTCGTTACGAGAACGGAATTAATGAAAACGTATTCATTGAACGATAATAAAAACATCGAGTAAACAAATTCGATAATTAACGCAACAGTAACAAGCGAGCATCTGCTACGAGCACACACGTCACATATCGGGGAGTTTGGCAGTAAGTAAACAGAAAATATAATTTAGAAGCAATTTGGCGCGGATATGTCCGCAATCAAATTGTCTCGTTAATACGGCGGCTATCAAAACATTTGATTTGTGGCCGCGGTCCGGCGCCGGCGAGCCACCGCGGCCCGCGGCCCGCGGCCCGGTGCCTCATCACTTCCACTTTATTTACATACAACATTCTGAAATTTTACATCACTGTTGTAATTTCAATAGCTTGTTTCAAACTATTTTCTAAAGAGTTTTGCTATTTATAAAGAACTTGTATTCTCTTATTGTCTCTCGAAAACCTTCGATTTTCATGTGACCGACATCTGAAGCGAAGAAACACGAAGTTTGCCGAGACACATAGGGGCACTGTATTAGGTAATATTTAAAATCAGTTCACACCATGAGGTAGACGCGAAGAAAAGCACCACTTTACGGGTAGGAGAGATATCCTAATATATTTTATTTAATCACGTTTCCTACGTGATAAATATATACAATCCATGCCAAATTTCAGCTTTCTAGCAATAAAGCCCAGTATTAGGTCTGTACGAAAAACCCTACAATTCTCGCGGTACATTGCGACACTGGAGCACTTCCAATACATTCGCATCATGATTTGGTAATATGATGAAGCTTGCAGCATTTTTCGCGCAGTCCAAAATTGGTTTAAAACTCTCTGTTATGAGATAGGCGTACACGGGTAGACAGTCATAACGAATCTTGTTAACTAATGGATTCTATAAAATTATTTTCACGTTTTAAATATTTTACCAATTCAAGATCGATCGGTAAACATACATAATATCTTCCAAATAATGTTTTCCAAAAGGTAGAGCTATAAATATATCTAAAACCCTTACTAGACTTGAGAGAACGCAATGACAGATCAAAGTAAATCAAACAAACCAACTTTATTATTTTTTCCACTGAAACAACAACTACTGGCCCAGTCATTTAAGGTTAGATTAGGTAAGAATCTCGGAATTCGAGATACCCAGCTGTAAGTCTGTAAATACTTGTACATTGACACCCTAAAAGTTGTCTCAAAACCTACATATGGTAGGGTGTGCGCAACTATTAAATTTCAAGGTCAAAGGTCACAAAAATCGGTTTTTTGCGCTTTTTTTGTAAATATCTCATTTCCTACGGGTTTTTGCTATTTGTTATTAATGACGATATTGTAGAATACAAAATTCCCTACAAATTGTGTTTAAATTTTTTTTTTATACGGTGAACCGTTTTCGAGATAGAGGGCGGAGAGCGCGCGGTCTCAGCACTTCAGGTCAACCGGTGCCTCCGGTCGAAAACGCGCCATATATAGTTGATGAACTATCGATATATCAATTATATTATATTTTATCATTTTTTTTCCTAACCTATCCACTTTTTATTCAGTACTAGCTGACCCGGCGAACTTTGTTCCGCCTTAAAATTTAAAAATTCCAGTGGTTTGGGCTGTGCTATCCCGCGGGAACTATGCATTTTTTCGGGATGAAAACTATCCTATGTCCTTTCCCGGAACTCAAACTATCTGTATACCAAATTTCAACTAAATCGGCCCAGCGCAATTACGTGGGCAGGTGTTGTTAATTAATACTGAATAAAAAGTGTATAAATGCGAAAGTAACTTTGTCTGTCTGTTACCTTTTCACGCTTAAACCGCTGGGCCGATTTAGTTGAAATTTGGTATACAGATAGTTTGAGTCCCGGGAAAGGACATAGGATAGTTTTTATCCCGGAAAATTGCATAGTTCCCGCGGGATAGCACAGCCCAAACCACTGGAATTTTTCAAATTTAAGGCGGAACAAAGTTCGCCGGGTCAGCTAGTACTGAATAAAAAGTGGATAGGTTAGGAAAAAAAATGATAAAATATAATATAATTGATATATCGATAGTTCATCAACTATATATGGCGCGTTTTCGACCGGAGGCACCGGTTGACCTGAAGTGCTGAGACCGCGCGCTCTCCGCCCTCTATCTCGAAAACGGTTCACCGTATAAAAAAACTTTTTAAACACAATTTGTAGGGAATTTTGTATTCTACAATATCGTCATTAATAACAAATAGCAAAAACCCGTAGGAAATGAGATATTTACAAAAAAAGCGCAAAAAACCGATTTTTGTGACCTTTGACCTTGAAATTTAATAGTTGCGCACACCCTACCATATGTAGGTTTTGAGACAACTTTTAGGGTGCCAATATACAAGTATTTACCGATTTACAGCCGGGTATCTCGAATTCCGAGGTGAACTTGCTATAATGACTGGACAATACTTTCTTTAAAGCTTACGCAAAGTGTGTGTATACCATAAAAACAATAAGAGAACAAAACAAAATGTAACATTCGCACTTTAAAAATTTATTCACTGACCAATGTTTACATTGGAATAACGGGGTTTAGTCGATTTATGCGCACTCACACACGACTCGCACGCCGAAGTCAGCGAGTAAACAGTTGAATACTTTTTATTCGCGTTTTGTAATTCCGGGATACGGGATTAGCATAACAAAACGGGAAAAGGTCAGAAAGTGAACGGAATGGCAAGTGTCCGGCTCGCGCAGTCAGCATTACTCGATGAAGGGACATTTGCACGCGTTAACCTACTCGACTTACAATTTGCCCTGTTATCATAAAAAGTACAACCTGTTACAGTAAAATATAGGTTTTCCGTGTCTGGCAAAGCGAAAAAGATAAACGGATGTCAAATTAAAGTAAATGTATAACTTTAATTTGCTCCTCCACAATATACTTAGTCAAAGTCAGTAGACGTAGCGTTGTAGAGCTAGTAGGTTATCCATTTAGTTCGTCATGGACCTCGGTAATATTATGACGCCCAGACGACTTTACAGAATGATGAGGTAGCATACCCTTAACAGGCGTTTATGTTTACGGAATTAGCTTAAAGTATGATCGCTCTGTGTTGGACCAATATGTTATAATAATGTCTATGCTTTTCATATTTATTTTATTAGGTGATTCCGGAATCGGCACAAACAATTTTGATGATTTGCTACGTGGTTCGGGGGCAAACAATCAATCTAGCTAGGTTTCATATCTCGGAAAACCGAGATTTTCCCGGCTGTTCGGATACTAATGATAAGTTCTGATGGGTGTCATTATAACTTACAATACAACTGCCAAACAAAACAATTGCGTAATTATTGTGAAAAAGTTCTATTAAAGTGCGCAATTAGGTGTGAAACTTTCTAAATGGACGGGACTTCTAGACCTTAAATCCAACTGACCGTGAAATCCTAATTTTCCTCTTATTTTTCTAATATGTAAGTCAGTCATGATTACTGGTACAACTGTTTCCGTTCCAGTAACAGGGTCCATTCGAAAACAAACGCAGCACGGAATGTTCACACTCAGCCGTTTTGGATGCATATTCATCGTTGCCCTACGCCACATGCAAATTGTGATTTACACATTGTAATGAATTCTTTTGATCTGTGGATTCGCGTATTTGATTTACCCCATCGACGTCGGTATTAGCATGACACGTTGATTTCGTATTCATAGTCCTGACGCGCCGTTCGTTTGTTAATCGTGTTAATTATTGCGGATGAGGATTGGATGACCTTTTTGATATGATTTTATGGGATTATACGCGTTTTGCTGTCCAAATATTGAAATTTATGCACGCTGTGCCAGGAATCTACTTTTATAAATGTTTGTACAAAAATGAAACGAAATAACCAAATTCTCACACACATCAAACCAGACAAACAGAAGTTTTACGTTTCACTGTTACTTTTATGTAACAGTATAAATATGCAATATATAAAATCTGCCACGGGCACTGCATGCCTTCAACTAATTATTTGCGAGATCAGTATAGTTCACACAAAAGGCGATGGCGAGAAGGGAATGGCAAATAGAAAAAACAACTAATAATTACTATAGCGATCCGAATGTTCGAAAGAAACGGAGAAATGACAAGACGATGACAAATGAGCACGCTCACATCCAGCGGTCGGGTGGCAGACCTCATCAAATTATTCCCCACTTAAAAAAATCCCCGTAAACAAAAACTCGAGGGGAAAAAAACACTCGGGAGTAAAAAATAGGTATTGGCAACATTGATTGATGCATACTAATAGGCCGCGAAGAAATGAGGCCGTCGCGTAATTAAAGGAAAAGTGACATTTTCTGTCAGTGACACCAGCGCGGCCGCAGCCGGGAATAGATCGGTCACGCCTTTTGTGAGGAAGTGATTAGTCGCGAACTTATTAAAAATTATTGAGTGAAGGCCACTGATTGATGAGTCGGTGTGTCGTCACGCGTCGACACCTAAATTTTCATTTTTTCATGCCATTTAATTTTCGAGCGACGCGTCTCGAGACGTTTATTTTTATCTCGCCTTGGTCCTTTACGATTTTCTAAATGATTATGCTTGACGCCGCTATCGGCGATGATAATGATAACATGGCGCCTGTTATCTGTCTTCCGTATTTGCCTAATGACACAAGCCTTGATGACGCCTCGCATTGGAAGTGTCACCCCTGGATCAGAGATAAAATGACGACATAATCGATGACAAAGTTTATAGACGCAATCGTTATAACGAAGGCTGTTATAGGAACGCTCATCAATGTGTTACACCGAGTCGAATCAGAAATAATTATATTATTTATTACTCGTTTACTAATAAGAACTTTGTAATTTGAAATCTTGTAAGATTTTTTTACCTTACCATAAACTTAGAGGTAACTTTGCACCTTGTGAAAAATATTGCATTCTATTTATAAACCTGCTGTTAAAATGATCTTATTAACTACAATTCGATAAATGAACGTACTTACAGTTTCGAGTAAGTGTTAGCATTCCATTATTGTAGAATAAGCGACTCGAATTGCAGCTGACAACTCGTTAGCATTATCGCCTCATAATTGTTATTGATTATGATGGCCAACACGTTCGCAAAACACGGGCTCATAAATTCTTTATACCTACTTTAAATACTGCAAATTATAAATGTAACAAGACATCCAAATGCGATCCAGTTACCTACTTAACGCGTCCAAATTCTGAATAATTACCTCCGAACCTCACCCGCAGTGACTCACACTTTTTCTTCAGCATCCCTTATCTTGTGTACATATCATTAGTAATGCAAAATAATGGGATACAGACACCTCTTGTGCTTTGCCAGCTAATGATTAATGCTGTTCATCATTAATTCTTATTTTTGATGAGAAATTTGACTACAGCTGTCAGGCGCTGGATCCAGATTAATAATGGCTGACGTAGCAAGTTACGCTGTGACAGCATTCAACTTTGCTCGCGCGTAACACTCGTTTGAATCTTAAGTTTAATAAGAGAGGCTATTACTGTAACTATGTCTGATTTTAATTGTGATTTCATGAGAATTTCTCATCAAAGGATGAAGTATATAAATAGCTCGGTTCACCAGCGGAAACTAACGAAATAGTTGACTCTATAAAAGGGAAATGTACAAAGAGCTAGTTAAAATTCCAGTACAACCACATCGGCGACAAACTCGGGAGGCATCCGGGGGCTGACGACTGCCATGACGAGGCCCCTCTGTACAACGCCCTTTGCATATCAGACCAGTGAAAATCAAAAGTCGTATTATTAATGATTCCGCGCCATGACAATCTAAATATCTCCGGAGCGGCGAAAGTTACTAATCGCACGAAATTACCTCGAAGCTAATTCTAAAGATATAAATGTACTGCGTCACCAGATGCGATCGTCGGAATCATCTTTCAATACGGGAAGCGAGAAAAATCACTTAAGATTCATAACATTCAGCATCTTTATCTCTCCGCTGCAAGAGTTCATTTTATGACCATTAATTTTGCCTTTTCCGCGGATGTTTTATCACAACGGCTGCGCGGCTCTGTCGCGAGCCTCATTAATCAAAAGCATTTGTTTACAACGAAGGGAATTTGATTTGATTAAAATAATTCGCAATATCCTTGATAAATATCACCCTCGGTCTTCGTTTGATCTTCACTGAAATTAATGGTGGTGGATTCAATCACGCGAATGCCACGAATTATGTCTACGGTTTCTTGTCGTCACTAAGTAAGTAACTTTAAATTCTTCACTTAGTATTTTTTATTATTCTGTACTTGTAAGTTAGGGCCTCATTACTGGCAACTTAAAACTTAAAGCCTTCTCATCGCAACCGACTTGCACCTTGTTCCGGACTTGGTCCATCTTTAAATAGGCGTTTAGTGGAGTCTATCCCAATAAACGCAGTTCCTTTACAAAGTAACGCTTCCACAGCGGGTAAAATCAGCTTTTCCAATGGCGCGATTTACAGTGAAAATGCTTTAGTAAACAGTTTCAACCTAAGGGGTGCGGGGATGAGTAACGACCGCCGTCACAGCGATGTGTGCCGGCTTAAACCGGTCCGATTAATCGCTAATTCGAACTGGAACGGAATTAAACCGGACGAATGCATTGATCCCAACGATTTGTTGACTGCTAATTGAGTGTGCTATTGATTGACGGCGCAGATTTCGGGGATGGAGAGGTCACGTATTAATAAATTGAGGCTTGACGCTCGTGCTTTTTGAGAATGGTACTGGTCTGGTGGCTACAGAAAACATGGGAAGGTTAGGGGTTTCAAAGACTGGCTTGATTCTGTTGTAACTAAGTTTACATAATAAACTAGGTATTTACTTACAGGAAGACATTAACAGATAAGAAGCTCGAACTAATTGAATAGGAACCTTCTATAGAACGCTATTCATAAATTTTCTCGTTAAGCATTGCATATCAGAACAATTAAGTGAATGAGAGTTTGGTCAGTTGAATACCTACACATCAAAATATACCTGGTAAGTTCACATCAAAACACTTATTTACAATATTTTTTGTTAATGTGTGAAAAACTTCCCTTAAATAATCACCCGATTGATACAACCTAAATAGCGTGTAGGCCTACTCGTATATACCCGTGTTCCGCTTGCCCTGTTTATTAATTGCAAGGAAGAACAAAACAAACATTTAGTATTAAATCAGAGATAATCCTGTCAATTAATCGGACTTAACATTAAAAACCGGTATCCGGAGCGTGCGCAACATACCGCGGCCTCGGCACTTAGATTTGGGATTTAAAAGGGTGGTTCATAATACAAAGTATCTTAGTCTTTTGGATGTTCAGTTATTCAGCAAAATATTTTGGAGTTTTTTTTTAAGAGCACGTACCGAACGACTAGTCCACTGTCACTCTATTTTACCCTTTCTATTTTGCAAAAGCGTTTTCGAAAGTGTGATATAACTTTTTAGACACAGAGGAGTTAATTTCTTTAAAAACGTCTCTAATCCCGGACGGGCGGCGGGCGATCGCCGGTTGACAGTGACACATCGGTACACGGCCCGCTGTCCGACTGTAATTCTACCCGCGCAAGCATACAAGGACCCACCGACACGAGGATACCATTTTATTTTCCAATTTACAGAATTAATTAGAAGGATTTGGATGAGCTTTTAGGTAAGAATACATACTATGAATACAGCTATGTATGGACCTCATAGAGGCGAGCATGACTAAGATTTTGGCTTCAAAGCTACAGTTTTAAATCATTGAAACTAATTGAGCTTGCTATATTGACTACGTAACATAATAAGCTGTAGCATTTTTATTTACACAACCGCCTGCTCCCCGGTGGGGCGTCGTCAATCTAATTCGGATCGCAACATTCAATCGGTGCACTTCAAAACGAAGTCAAAACCGCGAGTATCGTTCAATGCGGGCCCGCCGATCAATCACCATCCATTAAACACGAAAAGAAAAGTGCTTTCCCCCAACGATTGGCCCTCGAATGGCTGAAATCGGCCCAATTTACATGAGAGCCGCTTTTTCCTCGCATCGAGATTAGCCCTGAATGAGCTTGATGAATTGTCCGCAGCCCGGCTTCGGGCCCCACAACCGGTCATTTGTTAAATATACACCCGATCCACGGATCTAATTGTCTCCTCTGATTTCACACCCTCCTGTGATATCTTTGCTCTTTTTAATTACAAACACATTTAATCACAGTGTCACTTGCTTATTCTTGTTTTAATTAGATTCGCCATTTTGCTCGTAAACCTCGTACAATACAACAAATAAATTTAGTAATCAAATTTTATAAGACAATGTGAATGATGATGAGGAGAGCCAAAATAAAGAAACACAAGCGAATGAAATAAGAATAAATAGTAACGAAGAACAGTGCCAGAGTGTCAACCAATTATAACAAATCAGAGAGATAATCTTCGTTCTTTATCGATTGTTTTGAACAATGATTGAACGAAGCGTCAGATCGACTCCAACAACTGGTACATTTCCCGGCTTGTTGGATATGACAGTTGTGTATATTCTTGGTGTTGTCTTTATACTTTTTGTGACACATTTTTATTGACAAGGCAAGTTTAGTCTTACCTTTCGAGGTGCTTAACGATGTCTTCGTACGCTGCTCTACAATTCTCCCAAATACCAGATCTGTCGACAAAGACAATAAAATAAGAAAAACAAAAGAAAACATTTAGAGAAAATGGAAATATATAAAGCTTGAAACAAACGTAAATGATGAAGATGAAAAACAGCTATGTTTCGTTTGTGCCTAAGCAAATATTTAATTAAACTACTAATTTTTCTTTGTCAAGAAACCTTTTTTCAATAAAAAATACTTGTTAAGGAGGCCACGCTAAAAAGATAAAATATCTGAAACATAATTTCCAAGTATTTGAAAAGAAAAGTTTGTGAATGAATAAAGGGTTTGAATGTACCGGGAATAATTATGAGCACTCGATATTAAATGTTCCGTTAGGCTGCGCGAGGGGTCGAAGAAATTAATTATGTTTTAAAAACAATCGCTTATATTTGTGCTGTAGCAACTCATGCGTGATCGTTCAAATTGTTTCTCGATTACTTTAGCTCTTTGTTTTTCATTAAACTTTTCTTCGGCATTTGTAACTGAGTGAATTATAGCTGAGAAGGTTCTCAAGTTATAATACTTCATCGCCATCACTACCTATAATTTCGCGACAATGGCAATTGTAGAAAGCGGTGTCGATTAATTTAGCACAATGCTGAGCATGAATAATTTATGAGAATTTGATTTAATAGCATTAATCAGAGTTGAATTGTAGACCTAATTACCGCAACAATGTAATGGCATGATTAATTTGTTGGGTTTTATCTGAACACGCCATTCCGAATTGAGTTTCATTCGGTTCATTAGAACGAATTTTAGGACTAAGACACGTGAAGTAATATTGATTAAAAGGTATTCAGAAAATATGTGTTAGAAGCACAGTCGTTTTGTGTTACGGGGTGGCAATAAGGCGGCGAGTCAAGTGAACATTGTGGGTCTTCGCGGAAGTGGCTCGAGCCCTGTTTGTACTTATCTAACAGGATTAACTTGCCAGACATTTAACCTGCACCACTGCTGACCCGCTTACAGGTTTCTTTTCGTGAACTTATTAATCTTTAAGCCGTTTATGTGCTTAAGATTTACGAATTGTATATCGATTTCGAAGGAAACCTTTTTCGTGTATTGAATAATGTATGGTGTATAATTTTGTAAATGTAACCAGTTTAGGATTTAATAACACCATTTTTGTGATCAAGAAAAAGCATAATGTACCAGTTGCTTCTCTTTCTGCGTAGATGGTGAAAGCCCATCGAGGGAATGGTTGAAAAACTTAGGAATCATGTCATGGGCGATGCGGACCCATCACTATTTTGATTCCCCTTTTTTCTACCTATACGCCCACAATCATGCTAAGCGTGGCCTTTAGGTCTTGTCACTTGTGTTGAGATAAAGACGTGATTTATGTATGTATGTATTTTTATGATTTCTATAATTTCGTGGAAGTTAATTTAAAAAAATATATTTTAATTATCAACAATTTTTGAAGCTTAATGCCCGTAAGTGGATGGTCTATAGATATTAGCTGTATGCTGAGCTCAAAGCTTTGAACCTGGAGCTAAGTGGTCTAAATTATGTTGGTTGCTTACCTTGCTAACGCCTCCATATTGTGCATAGGCTGTCCCTTGATAATGGAGCCGTCAGGTCTGGGGACCCCGTGGTGTGGCATCCCAGGGGACATCAGCGCGTGCTGGTGCATGAAACCCATGGGTCCCAAGTGCGTGGGTGGGGCGTTGTACCCATTGGCCAGGAGCGGGGACTTCTCCATCCGAGCAATTTCTGAAACAAGGAAGTGACCTTCATATAATGAAGAGGTACAGTTGGGTACCAGCAACTGTACCTCTCTTGATGGCATATTATATCTTAAGTTTATCACATATTTAGAATCTGTTAACTGTAGCAGGACTTAATTAGTTAAGTGGGTTTTCTTTAACACATCCCTTTGTAAAACACAATGTATATAAATGGTTAAGGTATTTAATAAACTAGCTTCTGCCCGCGACTTCGTCTGCGTAGAATTAAACATAATAAACCTTCCTCTTGATTCACTATAGAGTGATTAAAAAAAACGGCATCAAAATCAGTTGCGTAGTTTTAAACATTTAAGCATACATAGGGACAGGTAGACAGCGAGTTCGACTTTGTGTTATACTATGTAGTGATTTAGTAGGCACTGCTGGTTTAGTAATATTTTGGACAGTATTTGTTTACGGCATCATAATACAACGTAACTGCTCAGCTGTCTCGCAATTTAATTCATCAAAGCAGCTGAAAATAAGCAATAATAACCAATTACAATTTCAAATCCCTTACAATCTTCAATAAATAGCACTGCACTTAAACGTAATCACGCACTCAGGTAAAATCCAATTAATGCTTTGTATTATCATTTAATTACTCGTCCCAATATTCGAATCCCTCGAAACGGTGTATCAACAATAATAAAATGAGCAATGAATTTAGAGACTATTGTTTTCGGGGTACCACAAACAACCCGTGTAAACATTGAGTAGGGGGTGGACAAATATTCTTAAAATGACCCCCGAATGGGTGTTTTTGGAGGCGTCGGGTCTTCTCGAGGTCACCAAACGGACTGGGGTGTCGGAAACAATTAACAAGGTGTCGAATTAAACGCGAATTAACGTTTGGACCGTAAAAGGAATACCCTTTTCCATTGCGGCGGGGTTTTACAAAGGATTTTGGGATTGCTGAGTATTAAATATGTGTCGCATTGTTCTCCGATTAAAGCCGCAGGTGGGTTGTTGCGAGTCAAAGTTGGGAGGGAATTTTTGCCGTTGGTTTTTGCATCATAAGCCGTTTACGTTTTTTAAACATAATATTTGCATGACTTTTTAAGTCTAAATGTATGAGACTTGACTCATTCTTCACTATTGTAACATCATATTTTGTACTACATTTAAGGCAAATAAATATATTTCATTTCATTTCATTTCATTACGGGAAGCACGTGTGCCTATTGATTTTGTATATATATGTGTAAACTTACATACATACACAAATCACGTCTTTATCCCTTACGGGGTAGACAGAGCCTAAGGTAACAAGACCTACAGGCCACGTATGTAAACTTTATTGTGCAAAATAAACATAAAACAAATACAATTGACTTATCCCTTTAAGGGTTTTGATGATAGTTTGCTCTACCTAAGTACTGCGTACTTATTCATAACTTTTTACATTTAATTTGTGCTTATTTATCATTCTAGTAGATTTAGGATACTGTTCTTATAACTTGCTATTTCATAATAATCGTCTAAGTCAAGATACATCTTACTAAGATGTACGATTTACTCTAGATACTTAAATTAATAGGTACTTAAAGTTTGCAATGTAAGTAGTTGAACACGATTCTTCTGCAAAATACATTGACCGCGTCAGTACAAGTAATAATAAGATACGGGACGAATTTAAGGTCAGAGGGAACATTAAAGTTACAGACAAACAAATATCACGACCAATGGACCCTGAATTAATTGTTTGGGTCTATTTACATAGTTAACCGGGCCGGTTATCTTTTCAGCCATACGCTGTTAACTTTGTTAAATCCAGGTATGAAATAGGTAATGAATATTTAATAGTAAAGTGCTGAAAATAATTATAGAATATATTTTTTTATTTGATTGAAAAAAAAAAGAAATGTAAGAATAAACTTAGACCGATCTGGAGCTGACTTGCTGGAAAAAGTTAAATCTCGATTAAATTTAAAATTCCATTTATTAGTGTAAAAATGTATCGAATTCTCAAGTTTTAATTCATAGTTAGCAAATAAATCGTTATTTATATTTTCCTGATGAAATCGTAGCGAACAATTTGCTAACGGCCACACTCAGAAACGTTAAATAATATTTAGGTAATCCTAATGTACCAACGAAAGTACAGTACGGCACATAATATACTCGGGAGAAAAAAACCGAGTCACTTTTCATACAACTTTCTACGGGAAGTGGGTCACTTTTTGCGGGTTTTTTGCCCCCGAGTTTAGTTCATCAAGTCAAAACCCCCTAAAAAAAGATTTCCCAAAAAAATTCAACCAGGTACACTTAAACACCTAACTAGTGAATTATTGCTTGAAAAATGTGTTTACAAGGTGACGCTATAGACACCACACGCATTAATTCCTAAGTCTCACCCGCGCACCACAATTGGGACAGTGAACCAAAAATTATATTTACAAATCCCAACCGAACATCCCTGCGACCGCGCCGGTCAGCCGCACTTACTAATTAACCGAATACGTGTTAAATCTCGTAATAACCTGCGGTTGAAACAACCCTTCGCGTTCCCTCTTTTTCTAACAAGCTGTCTTGCGGTATTGGTATCCCTTTCCAATTGGGACGGCCACTAAGCTTACTTGTCTAACTAGTTACGGGAAGTGTTTTGGTGAAGGTAAAGCTGCTGTTATATGTTAAGGTAGTAAGGTACTGCAGGGTTGTTACTCATGCTTGCAGGATATTAATCAAAATTGACAAATTAAATGTAACAATTCCAAAATAAATTGAACATTGTACCTATGAAAAGGTATAAACAATCCGCGATGTTTAACGCGAACCCATCGACTTAAGTTTTAAACAAGAACCTTAAAAAATATTATCGATTTTCAAATTGCCGAGCCTCACCGGTATCCAATAAAAATGTTCACCGTTTACCATTATGACTATTATTAAGTCAATGCACTAATCAGGCATTTAAAGAAATGAAACGTCGATTTGTGGACCGCTATTATATCGATTTTCATCGATTTATTGGTCGAATATCGACTGTCCTCGACAAATGATCGTATCAAATTACTAGCCATTATTTCGAATTAGAATCGATAGAATCGGGACCCCAATTATATCACTTATGTGTTTAAAGGAGGTTGGGATTAAAGCAATCATAACCGCAAAACATAAGGACGATCATTTTTTAAATCCGTTTACGGTCAACAAACAAAAAAGGGCTCTAATATGACTGTGGCTGTCAAATTTACATTTTTTACACAGAAGCTTGACGCGTACGCGTAACACGAAGATAAAATAAAACAAATTAATGTCGGGTCAGATTGTATATAGTAGGTGCTTAAGTTTAGATTCGCCGGGTCAAAGATAATGGTGCAGTCTTATAACCGTTGAGTTTTATTACGGGCAGATTACAAAATGACCAAACGAGCAACACACAAATGATTGGCTATAAAGCGGAAAGAACGAGCGCCTGGCTGACAATGTAGAATCCCTGCGAATTGTGCCTCATTCCGCAAACCGACATACAAAATACTTGCAACTTACAGCTGGACGTCGTAAATGCTGAAGTGAATTATTTTAATATTAGCGTTTTGACCTTTCCAGCTATAATTTAGCTTGGAAGTGATAAAATGCCCCCAAGATGCTGTCATTAGAAACGAATGCATTCGAACACGATATGTCGGAATTACATTTCATTAACAAACAATTTGCAGCGAAGCCTACTTTGTTTCACACAATTATTGCTGACTCGAACGCAGCGTTTTAGTTTTAAGCGTCTTTTTAACTTGGCAAGTTCATAAATGTCGAGATGCCCCATCGATCCGCAACAGAGTCGTGCGTGGAGTAGACTCAATTTATAGGCACTACTTAAAAATAAAGAAAATAAACCTATGTACTTTTGTTGCTGTCGTAAAATAGGAAATATGTATCGTAAATAAGTCTCCTAGATTTTATAACTTAGTGGTTTTAACTGGAAACCTTAACATTACCATAATGGCCTCTAAATCAATGGAAAGGAATAAAATTATAACGTTCGTTAAATTCTCCGGGAATAAATCCAAGTTCGATAATGCAATACAATGTAACCTTTAAATGTTTCAGTTTTAGTGTTCATTAACGTGAAGAAAGGAGTCATTAATCTATAAAGAGATACGCTATCCCCGTTGAATTCAGGTGGTCTGAGGGATAAAACAGATCGAATTAAATAACTATCAATAAAATGTTCCAAGCGTTTCCTTAGTGCGTTGTGAGATTGCTGGAATCCAACAAATCTTCAGGGGCAACAAAACGAACTCGAAAATGATACGAAACACGGCGAATTAAAAGCAAATTACAGCGGGCCGGCAATCATAGCGTTTACAATAAATACATAATTGCACGCCCTGTATACCAATGGCATACGTTTCGCTTAAATAACGGACTGTAATTTCGAGCATCGCTTGAACATGTCGCTTGTTCGCGCTCTTAACATTAATAAAAAAAATTGTAAGACTTTACGTTAATGAATTAAATGTAGTAAGTATAAGACAAAGACTTACTTTGTCAGTATTTCACGATAAAAATTCTAATAGAAAATTAGCTTAGTTCCACAAGTGTAATACAAAGTCAAAACAGTTCTGGGAATGGCAAAGTGAGACCGGTGATACTACGCCTCACCGTGTATATCTACAGTTTATAGAGTACAACATATTTTCACCAGACAGGAGAGCGTAGCTGTACCCAACCTCACTTTATTCGCAGAATTCTGCCTTTACTTTTTATTTTCGTCTGAGCTTGTAGGTACTAAACTTTCTTCTAACATACATAAGTAGTTTTCTATCACAATGCCTCTAATACTCCTAATAGGGCTTAGAGCAATGAAAACACGATGTTTGACAAGCCCACTTCCCCGTCCCCTGCACGACATTCGCAATCGACACGAACAGCTTTGTCGGTCAATCGGCGACACAAGTCACGCGCCAAGCACAATCAATAACAGTAATACACAATCGAGCAAAATGGACGGTCAATATCATGAGTCAACAAGACGGAGTTGCCAAGTGTTGCCATGCGAGAGTTATGATTACCGACATTTAAAAAAAAAAGATGTTGTATGTAATTACTTTCGTCACAGATTGTGGTATGGTATACGATGTCTGAACGTCAATTCGTATTTAAAAAAAAAATTGTAACAACGAAAGCTAATTACGTAATATATTATTTCTTGTTAAACGTATAAAAATAGTACCCCGAATAAACTCAAGTTACACGTTTTATTTTCCCACTAAACGTGTTAAATTCCCCTACAGCGGCAACACCGGCTGACTTATGTCTCCGTAAGCCATAAACTCTTTCATTTGGCTTGGACGAGCCTTATGAACAATAAAACGTTGAGGGCTGGAGATTTGGACTGTAATAAAATATTTGCCCTAGCACACGCTAATCCGCTTCCCTTACTTACGGACGCAATTTGAGAAGTTATAGCGGTGAGGGGCGCTTTCTGAGGCGCAGACAGGTATTTACGCTTTTTAAGTATCACTGTATACTTACAAGTTTGAGATTGCTAAATCTGTTACTGAAAGACTAAGATGAACGTATACCAATTTGAAAATATTTAATCATGTAGATTCTATACGTTGATCCCTAAATATAAATGTGTATCATGTTTACTAGATCAGGGATGGCGAACCAATGGCACGCGTGCCACTGTTGGCACGCTTCAAAATAATTTGGGCACGCCAATAGTAAAAAAGGTTTATCCACCAACTTAAGATTATTTTATTATGAAATAGGGCGGAAAACGGGCAATGTGGTCATATGATGGTAAAATAACTACACACTCTGAAGACAACAGGTTCTTTAATGACAGGTCTGATCCAAATATTACTTTATTAGTGAAAAAATGGCACGTCCACCAAAAAAGGTTCGCCACCCCTGCTCTAGATATAACATCAGCCGCTCGAAAGCGTGGCGGCAAAAGAATTCTCAGTCACTTTAAGAACTGTTTTCAAAGCATATGCACGTGTACGACCGATGGTGCAAAATTATTAATATAAAAGTTATCCAGTGTTAGTAAGACCGAACAATATAAAAGTAAGTCCAGTTCGTGTGTCTGTATGTTCGTATGTACACGGAAACTTTAAGGGTTATGTAGATGTCATTTTTAGTGTAGGTGTTTTGTTACATACAATACTTTTTCTACGATTCTTTAAAATTATCATCATCATCGTCATCATCAACAGTTAAAAGGTGTTTACCGTTGAACCAAGGCCTATGTACTGTAAATCAAAATTGGTGTCAAAATGTCATCCGCAATCTTGGATTCATAAAATTATGCCAAATTGGTGCTCAGAGCCACTAAATTACCCGAAAACGATACATCAACATTTTTGTATAAAAAGTGTCAAAATGTCATCCGCCATCTTGGATCCAAAAAAATATGCCAATGATCAGAGCTAGAATAAAAAACACGCAACTAGCGAAAGGTAACGTATAAAACGATACTGTCAAACAATTACATAAGTTAGAAGACTACGAACGTAGTTTTCAAGAGCGTGAACCATATAAAAGTTCTCCCTCGCATGAAAGAGGGTCAGCCTTAATTACTCATAAATTGACCGGCATACAGTTTTATCTGTGATAAATACCTATACGCGGATTACGATGTGTCATCCTTCGTGTTATTATGTCTTTCTGTTAACGATCTAGTTTACTATATTTAACCGTGCTCTGGGCATATCTTACATCAATAAATAGCTGGGGTCTTACCACGACGTCTAAATGCGATGCAATTTTGATTCAGTTCAGGTTTACCTGTCATTATAGTTTGGATCTGACAGCGAGCGAACCTAAACTGAATCGGAATTGAATTGCATTAAGACGTCATGGTAACCCCTCAGTACTATCTTTACAGCATAGAAGGATCAACCAATAGAGACGCAATACGGGCTCACGACTCTGCAACACATTTGTAATTTTTCAGCAGAGCAGATTGCACTCATTACTACCTTTTTTCCATTTATTGAGGCGACATCGTCGTATTTCAATCATTCACTTGCGAGCGGTTGATAGAATGAGCACTTGTGACTGTTTTAATTGGGATTGTCTAAAAAAAAATACCTATCCTTTTTATATTTTTTTTGTGCAGAATAGTCAATTATAAGAAACCAATTTCAATGTTTTCTCATATAACTCGGTATTTTTTTCACTATTAATTATTGAAAGTATTTTGGTTGATGACGTCAGAGTTTCCATTGTGACGTCAGAGTTTCCATTGCCGGTGTCACACATCTGCTTATTGGACAAATTGATCATAAAACGTATGTGAAGCGCCGCCATTAACGTATTTTCTATCTGTGGTGAAGTTGGCAAACTGTCATTAGTATCAATGTCAACATGATTCAACAATAACACAGGAAGATTTACGCGATCTTCTCCTATGAATTTTATATTTTCACAATCGTTACACATACCATAACATTCTGCGCGAAGCAGAAAGGTCCATAAACACATACCAGGTATTATCGAGACAAAACAGGACCCGGAGATAAGACAGCAAACTCAGTAGGCGAAAGTAAACCGAAAAACGTAATATTTTCGCTCTCCATTAAAATAATTAGCGGAAAATCTTTCATGTGAGCGAAGCACATCGCTGTGCGGTTACACTGTTGCCTAATTATCTACCGAAAGTGCTTCTAAATCTAAACTATAATACAACAATATGAAAGTGAACAGTGGAAAAAACAAGAATGACAGTAACAAGATTGCCCATTTGCTTGTCATCTGTCATAAGATGAATGAAATGTCAGATTGCGGGTCCAAATTGAACTCCGTAGTATAATACACGCGTAAATAGCATAGAATTTGTAACCTTTGCAAATAAAGTACATTTTGGACCGTCTACGTCATGTCTGGGAATATCAAATGAAAGTCATTGCTTATTTTTCATGTAATAAATTCATTATAGCAAAATAAAATAAAGTAAATACAGAAAACGATTTAAAAAGCATTTATCTCGAAATGGTTTTCGATTTACTATACATTGTAAAAAAATAGACAATCCCAATTGCTAAACAATTCAAATCATGTATTTCAATAAAAACATCTGAGTTTCACTGATGATACATAGTAGTTTTTTTTCTAAACTAAACTAAACATTTCAGTAAAAAACCGTTGAAAAAGGAACTAATTAAATTTGAGGTGTGCCTGTTGCATAGAAAGTGGCAGCTTCATTTAATTTCCAATAGGTACCTATTTTATTATGTCACATGTGGGGAGTCTATCGATCACAATATCTGCTTGCTCAATTCTAGTGTCATACTTGCCTTCCTCAGAGGGAAGGTAATCTATTCTATGATATTCTCACTATTGGTTAATTTCTCTACGCTTTAAAAGCTGTCACTATGTTACTAAACTATGCTTGATCTCTTTGCAGATGACTGGGAATGTCGTTTTATGGACGATTGTCTAGTTAGAACAAGTTACACAGCTAGGTCGGTTTTAAAGAATTCTACACAGATCGAAAGAATATCCATTTCTGTTACAAAAGTGTTGATATAGGAACTATTGGGAATAGAAATCCCATGCAACATACGTACTTGCAAGTAAACGTGCTTTGTGAACTAAATTAGTATCATTCCATCATTCAATCGCCTTAGACAAAATTGCTTTTGAGTGCATGTTCGCTACAATAAAAATTAAGTCATCCGTAACTTTAACAAAAGCATCGATACTATTGTTAGGAAGTAGCTATCAAAGATTCAGAAATATTGAAGCATATTTTTATTAATAACATGTATTGCACAAAAGAGAGATTATCTGTCGGTGGTTTTGGGTGGCAGCTGCTGTTATTGAGAATTTGTTTGATTTGCTGTTGGGATTTGATTCTGGTCGATATTAATACAACTGCAGCAGTTTAAGTTCACTACAATATGAAGGATATCTATCGTGACCGGTTACAAATGTAAAAACGTAAGTATTGAAGTCTGAAGATTCAAAGTTTATGTGCATTATGTTTCAGGTCATTGAGACACGAACTAACCTAGAATTTGTGTATGATTTTAGACTCTTCAAGTAAGCATATGGTACGTATACCTATGAAATACAAGTTAAAAAGTGATTAGACATGTTTTTGAAAAAATACTATACCTACTTACATTAAGTAACATCAACATTTCACTAATTGCGTTAAACACAATAAGTTAAGATTCGCACATAAAAGAGTATTTCAAGGTTCGGATATTAAACTACATACTTACATACATACATTCATAAATCACGTCTTTGTTCCTTACAGGGTAGACAGAGCCTAAGGTAATAAGACCTAAACGCTACGTTCAGCTTGATTGTGGGCGTATAGGTGGGAATCAAAATAGTGGCGGGTTGCTAGCCGCATAGCATATAACATGTTTCCTAAGTTCGTCCATTCCCTCTTAAATTATTAAACTAGGTACATATCTATTGCAATCCCGGGTTTTACATTTGAATATGGTGAGCTTTTTTGTTGAGAGGATTTCTGCTCGTTGCTTAAGTAAGGGCTTTAATATATATTAGTGTGCCCCTCAAACTTACGAACATAGCTCTGTGATCTGCACTTTTACTTACAGCCAATAGAGTATTCGTGAACATGCTCATTTTTCATTTAATGATTGACCGAACAAATAGTCAGTTAAACAAAACTTCGCAATTTTTAGTTAATTATGCCTCGGCAGAGCGGCTGGCTCTCTTAATGTTTATTGCCATTGCCAATATGCAATCAATTCCATCATTTATTGATAATTTAATTGTCAAATTAATCTTTGTCGTACATGACGAGTAGTTTTATCGACGGGTTGATGAAGGGTTATTACGTGTCGTCAATTTGAAACCAAATGAACTGAGTAACGGAAGAGAGGAACGTGTAATTTTGTTGCATCTTGATCGATCTACCGAACGATACGAAAAAGCGATTGATATGAAAACACTCGAGGCTATCGAGTTGAGTCGCTGATGAATGGTTAATAAATCGACGTGTTACTCAACGTGATGCCGTCAGCACGCGCGTGCATTATACAACAGCGCTAGAAGAAGAGTTTGGCAAAACAGAGCAATTATACGAGTATAAACAGGGATGATTCAAGTCCACATGCCAAAAGTTTAAGATCGTAAAAAGTGAACTTCAAAAAGAACGTTTCATTATTACTTAATGCTGTTAATAAGATAATTGTTCGAACAGCGAACTTCCAAAACATTTGAACAATGTTGCCAACACTAGCACACAATTACACTGGCGCTGCTAATTAAATAAAAATTCCTTTGCTCTGTTTACTATAGCAAAAAAGAAAATTAATTTAATCTGTAGTCGCGGTGTGAATAATGCCGTAAGTGGGCAACACTGCATGTAACATATTAAATTCTTTCGGAATACTTACAAACTAAATGTAGGTTGATATAAAAACTTTAGTGGTGTAAAAAATATAAGTGATCGTTGACGATTGTGTGGAGACGAGAAATAGTGCGAACGAGAATTTCATTATTATAAACGTACCTGCTTATTATGTACATTTGTTCATTAAGCGTGAAGTCATTTTGCACCTGAATAGTTACAAGGAGTCTACTTAACTTACTAGTGCTTAACAGATAGGGATCTAGTCCGTTTCGAGTATGACATCAATAAATTTACATGGGGCTAGTCATGTTTTACAACAAGTAATAATTTAGTACATATAGTCGTTTTAAAGAGGGTTGCGTGTTTGATCTTTTTAGAAGCATTCATTATTAAAGCATGCATGTGAAATTATTCCCCAAAAGCATAGCGCTACCTTTCTGCAATTCATATAATTTAAAACAAGTCTTATGAAATCTCGTGGCATTCCTCAAACGAAGCTCTGAAGATGGGATTTGTAAATACTTCTTCAATATTGAGAACATAAATACATGTGTTTATGAAAGAGGCTTTACAACTTTAAATATTTCATTTATATCAACGCTTCTAAATTCTCACTGTCATTTGAAATATGATAAAAGAAATAAAGCTAAAAAAATATGAAGTTATGAAGTTTTAAAAGTTATGTAAATTAACAATGAATTTGTCTTTTTTGATATTTTTTATTACTTCTTCTTCAAGTGCCTCTCCAACTAGTGAAGGTCAGCAATTAGTTTTTGGAATCCTACTGTATTGCCCTTATGTTACGGAGCCACGATTTCTCTCTACGTCCCACACGTACTTTTTATTACTTACAAGCCTGTAATTTTTGACAACATTTTTAACCAACAAAGGATCGACTAGCGTTTACGAATAAAGTGGTAAATCTTCACATTTTGTTTATACATACATACGTACATACATACATCTATCACGTCTCCATCCCTTACGGGGTAGACAGAGCCTAAGGTAACAGGTACCTACAGGCCACATTTAGCAAGATTGTGGGCGTATAGGTGGAAAATGGAATCAAAATAGTGATCGGTTGCTAGCCTCATCGCCTAAAACATGATTCCTATGATTTTCGCCCATTCCCTCGATGGGCTTTTACCATCTGCGCGGGTAGACAAGCAACTGGTACATTCTATGTTTTTTCTTGCTCCCAGACCAGCATGGAAGTAAATTCTATTTAATTAACAATTAGATTGACTTATCGATAGCTGTACAATGATCGGATTAAATTCTGTAGTTTAATGGCGTTTAATCACGATGCTCATGCAACTGGATAACTACTAATTTTATTACGAAAGCGTAAAGCACAATAAAGTAAATTTAATAATTAATTTATTTCACATAAAGCTACGTATTATTAATTTGATTTAACTAGTGTTCCGCAATTAATATGTCTGCAATGTATATCTAGGAATAGCTTTAATTGCTTTTCATACGTGAAGCTTGTTGTTATCGAAAAACATACATAAATCACGTCTTTACAGGGTAATATTGGCTTTTATATTAAACTGCCCATCAAATGCAGTCAGACCGAGTTACAATATGAACAATTATTAATTTTGGTCGCTAAATAGGTACAACATGAAGCATAGGCGCGACTAAGATAGCTGGGATGATACGAGCATGACCCACTTCCAGTGGTCAGATTGGCTCAAAATTTGGTGTTCTTATGAAAAATTAATGACAATACAAATACAGCCAGCAAAAGAACTAGTTTTAATTTAAATTAAAAAATATTATTAAGAAAGCTGAGGGTCTCAGAGTCTCTTTTAAAAGCATTATGAATCGTTCCCAAAAAAAAAAATAGCAGTAGACGTTCTGATTTTTTACTGTAGCTAACTTGTAGTTTTCTCCGCGTTTTACAGCGAGTAATTAGGTACTAAATGCAATAAAATCGGTAAAGTGGTAAAAGCCCTACAATCTTTAATAATTAGTCCAGAATTATGAACTTTGTTTAAGGAAGTTTTTGCAAACTCTGAACGAAACTTTACGGTAAAAATAATCAAGATAATGCTATTTTTACACTGTCTCTTGAAACTAATCTGGAATACTTTAGTCGGTGTTTGGGTTAGTTTGGCTAAACGCCCCTGTAAATGGTTTTTAACGATTTTTTAACTGTGGTTGACAAAATGTTATCATAATATTCGTCGATGTTTAAAGTATACGACGTCAAAGGGGTGACTTAATTTTGAATCCAAAATTACAATGAAAAATGTTTAGATAAGTGTTCAAATAAATTAACTGAAAAACTATACTCACGAGCAAAATTAACGGGTCGTTTCCCATAAAAGGTTGTAATGTTGGATTAATTATAAGACACCTAGTATCCGGATAAAGATTGCACATCGGTCTTCTCGGCTAAGTTTGGCTTCGTAGAGCGTTGTCTCGCTCTAACTTACGTGACGCCAATTGTCTCTTTCCAAAGACCGAAGTGCAATATTTATGGCCGGGTTCTGCATATTGAGTGGTAGTAAGCAGTAGTTCTACGGTCTGATAAGGACATAAATCTGGGTAGTTCCGGTGAACGCAAGCGCAGCGCGTCAAACATTTACAGTGCGCATACGCCGATCGCTTCTAGTGTTGCCAGGCTGACACCAAGTGTTTGATTTTATTTTCAAACTTACTTACTTAGTTATTTTCTTTCATAATGTATTAAGGAGACTTTCAAATACATAAATGACCGTACTAAATTGGCGTGTTGACGATGGTAGATTTTGTGATTATGTATAGTTTTTTTAGAATTAATTAATTAAGAGAAAAATGTTAGAGAAGTTCGGGATAGTTCATAACAATACACAAATTCCGTTGGACCATCGATGGGTTAACCAGTCATCATGGTAAAAAGCAAGTCAGTTGAGAACTCTACCAAGAGAGAGTCGGTAACAAAAGACGATTCTCATCTGTACAGCTGGCGACTAGCAACACTAGTCGCGCCTCGCCACGGCGTTTAATTATTGTTGCCACTGCGCTGATTATTGCGATTTCCTTATGAGGCGCAACGCAATTTGTTTGATTGCCCGCAATTCCAACTCGATGTTTAAACCATTAAAAATGCCCGCAGATAGCAAGAAATTGCTATGATTGCCTACCGAAGCAGTATTTATCGACCGTTTTGCGATATGTGTAGCGGGGAAACAAAAACAATAACATTCAATCTGTTGCATAAGGAGCAGACTTGCTTTTTGCCGACTGATAAACGTATAATTGCGATATTCCGCTAGAATAACTCGCGAGGCGTTTATACGATTGTAAATGTCTCGTTTAATCGTTTTATTACTCCGTGTCGGTGATTTCGTTGATTTATTTGTATAGGTGGTAAACTGACGAACACTAAGTTAATATCTACTTATTATCTATTTTACTTTACACGCAACTTAGCAACTTCACTTGTAAGTAATATTGCAACTCGATTTTTGCCTATATCCAACGCGACGGTCTGATTATTTTGAAAGTAGGTACATGTAAGGTGACTATGCAAATCAAGTAACGAAATTAAATGACGCTGACTAACTGGGTGTATTATAAATTATTAATACATAAAAAAATCTCAAAAACTTGTGCTTAGTTAAATGACATTAATTAAAAAATAATCTTTTAATGCAATCATTATAATAGCATTGCCCAACCTATAACAAATATTTCTAACTAAATAAGTCACAATAGAACCATTTTTTAACCTGAATTAGGCAATTCAAGTGAAACATACATTCGAACAAGTAAATCTAAACAAAAGCGAACTGAGAGAGAGTTAACATCAAAAGTACCTACAAAGGCGTGAACAGACAAGACTAGCAAATTGACTGATCCATCATCCCCCACCCTTAACATAAACAGGCAAATCCTTACTTAATTTCAGTCCCAGAATTCAATCAGAATGTAAAGCTTTATACCCCTGCGAGTAATATTATAATGCCTTACATCTCCCGGTTTATATTCACGGCGACAGAGAACGAAACCTTTAATTATTATCAACACATCATTTTCATACCGCACCCAAATTATTAGGGTTGCCAAAAATATAGGCGCGTCGTTAAAAATAACCACCTGAATTAGGATGAATTAAGTGGCGATTGATAGATGATCTTGAGTGATCATAAAGATTATTTTCCTTTTTGGCGCTATCAATTGGCTTTATTTATTTATTAAGTCGAAGGCAAAAGTGTACCTAAGTCACATTAGTATGTTTGTCAAAATAATAACAATTTGGTAAGTATTATTTATGTCTTTAAATTTGACAAACTACCTCACACACCTTCTTTGAGTATATTATAACTTAACATTAATTTGTCTTTTATCTGTCACCTTGACGTTGCCTCTGCTACACACAGTAAGTAAACATACATTTTGATACAGCTGGCGTGTAACTTTTTATGAATAGGGGGTAAATTTTTATCTATGAATAAAAGTGCATTAGAGTGAATATGTTGTAATTAATCTCATTGCGATTACAAGTGTCATAATCACACGAGCATAAGTAAAGCGCAGAATGAACATCGATTTTGATTTACGTCTCCAAATAAACATTAACCCTTTCAACGGGCACGTGGGCCGCGGCCCTTTCATGCATTTCATATTCCTATTCCCGTTCTCAACCTCCGTACGAGGATTATATTCTGCCTCCGATGTTTTCGTATCCTATTATTTCACGGGGTGAAAATGGGCCACCCGCCACCTAACTCACTCACTCCTGTGACACCCCTGATACAGATGTGTGATGTGCGGATAAGAATGTTTGTGCGTGTGTGCGTGCGTAGGATTTGCGAGTGTGAGCGTGTGTGCGTTTGTTTCATCAACTGTAAACCACTGTCAACGACTCGTCAAAATAATATTGGCTTAACTCCGGATCCCGTTTACAGTGGGAATGAGGAAACTTGATACGCGCACGAATTTAATTATAACGGCGTTACGGTTATTAATGGATTAAAAATTATATGAGAAACGATATAGGTACCTATCTGTAGGTAGGTGAGGCACCAAAGTATTTAAATAAAACATGTAGCAAATAAAAGTCATTTTTTTGATTTGACTACCTTCCTGTTAAAAAAATCGTTTTTAGGGATCCGTACAGTGCACCTTAAAAGAAAAAAGCCCTTATAGGTCATTTCATTGTTTCACGTGAAGAGGTATCAAGTTAAAATTAATAAGAAACTTACGGCTTTAATCGCTATCAACCATAAAAAATATATTTTTTAAGATCACGCGATCAAAAGATATTCGATTTCAAAGATGACCTTTCTAAGGTGTTTTATGCAAAACCGTTGGAAACGAAATTAATAGAATACCTCTTATTCATAGAATCATAAATTTGACAAGTGACAAAGACTCAGCATATATAAGTAAACAAAAAAATCTGTAAATTATAGATTTCCGTTTCAGATGCAACTAATTATGTCGTTTCATTTAATGTTTTTCCATGAAAATAACTTTGTTTTTCAAAGAAATGCCGTACAATTTCAATGACAAACAAGTTAATTCTTTATTGTTATGAAACCATTATGAAACTTAATGAAAATGGAGTACATTAATTATGTTTTCCATTATTATTTTGCAATTGAATCTAAAAGAAAAAATGGTAAGAGGTCATTCGCATGAATGAATGAACGCTGCCATCAAAAAAGACTCCAACACATAAAATCTATATATGCGAGCAAAGTTTTGCTCAACAACTGCAAAAACATCGCTTTTTCACTTACAAGTGCGAGTGTTTCGAATTGCAAATTTTAGGAAAAAAAGCGGACGAACTACATTTAAAGTCGAATGCGGCAGTGCGCGATAACCAAGTGCCGCTTATGCAAGATCACGAATGTAATTGCTCCCTTGTCTGGCACGACACTTCAAGCCAGAAAGGGACAGCTACCGCTAAATATGCGAGAGCAAAAGAGAGGAAACACGACTGAATCAACAAAGCCGTAAGCGACAAAAATGATTGATTGCTAGCCGTCTTGCGCTGAGCTCTATTTAATCACTTTATTCCCTTTTCTCCGTTTGTGTTGGGATAATTTTGTATTTGTGTAATTTGTATACGAAATGAGAAGGCATAGACCTGCCTCCCCCGCCGTGGACTCATATCCGGTCTATCCGCGGCTTACGGGATCCGATTTTGATGTTATCACGTATTACTGTAATGTTTTGTTATGATTTATGTTTCGCAACAGATTCGCTGATACACTGAATTAAAATATTGTTGTTCGTAGCGAATTTTGGAAGGAAACTCAGCCGAATGATATTGTGTTTGAATGTGAAAGTGAAATGATTTTGCCACGATTTACCTAGCTGTTTAAATAATCAGTCGGAGACCTTCAAATAATTAAAATTCTGTTAAATACGGTATGTCCATAACAATATTAATAGAAGTACATACCACTCATATGTCCGTTTTCGTAAGGCGAGTAGTCCCCGTTCTCGAGCCGGTGCTTCTTGAAGGGGTGTCCGGGGAACTGCGTGGCCGCTAGAGACAAGCCCACTCCGGACGCGCGCTTCGGTGGTCGACCCGGCCTGGAGCTGCGGACATGGTAGCACGTTACTGCCGTTTAGGACTTTCCACTTACTTACTTACAGGTAATTCGGACAAAACTCAAGGTAAGGTGATGCTTTACAGCAGTGTCTTTCAACATGAGAGCGGAGCTTCTTTAGTGTCTTATTTAAAAAATATATTTTCGTATTTCACTAAATGGTTGAAAAATACTGCCATGCTGGCAAATATGAAGTAGGTTCAACTTGGTGTGCTCGAGAATAATTATAGTTCTTTTCTTTGCAAAACTTATTATAAAACATGAGAATGGACTGTGATGTGAGTAGATATCCATTGCTGGCTATGTTAGAGTTTCAATAGCAAGTTTCAAAAAGTCGTTCACAGCATTACAAATCTACAGGTTGTAAATCTTTCGTAACCAAAAAAAGAGAGATAATTTTATATTTATACATTCAAATCATAACTTCCCTAAAATATTTTCAGAAATGTATGTATCTTAGTATGAAAGTCACCTTCGGCTCGTTTCATAAAACGCCACTCGTGTATTGATGCCTCCTTACGCACCCACTAGTGACATAAATAACTAGTAGTAATTATTGCTATAAACTATTATTAAACTCCAACAATCGCATTGTAGTCGTCGTTAGCGCCTGACGGTAATTGTAAAAACAGTAAAGTTAACAATAATTAATTTCAATTAAAACCCACTTGTGGAAGTTTCCCAGGCGCACTTATCTTATAAATCAAGTTCTCGCGTGAGGGTGGCCCTAGATTTATTTTTATTTATTTCACTCCCCTAAGATTTAATAGCGAAGATGTCCGCCGCAGTTTCCACAATTTCACGCTTATTGTTTTCCCATCCGTGATTTATGTTCTCGTAATAGACAGTATATTGTTGGACGCAATAAACTTTGTCACCTAAATCTTTGCGGCTAAGCCTATTGGCTTGTGGAAGCGAAATTGTATCGCGTGGTTACGGAACGAATCTTTTACATTGATTTATTTGTTTCTGATCGATATATCACTTAATGTTTGTGATTATATTGCAGTTCATGCTTTATTCTTTGCTGCCAATTTTTCAAGAGTGTATGATCTAATTCGAGACGTCGATTGCATATCCAAATTAAAACACATGACATTGACCAAAAACTTCGGAACTGAACTGAGATACAGACACGAACAAGAAAACCAAGGAAAGATTATTCCTGACATGTATCTAAGCCGACGACATAGTTGTGAGTATGGAGCGTTTTCACAGCCAAATATTACAGCCAATTAGAGCAAATAACGAGGAAAAAGTGGACCTTTAAGATGAATCGCTGCGCCTAATCCGCACTACATTACAACTAGTATCATCGTTCGGGCAAGTTCGGCAATTATCGGGGGGGCGATGCTGTTATCATAGTATCGGCTTACGCAGAAACTGACTCTCGCCTATTTATTTTTATGTCAGCAACCGTCATTATGAGACACTCCATTAGCTTGGATTGCGGTGCGTCTCGTTTTCGGTTACGCTTTGGGGTGCGATTGTATGGTGTTGCGATGATTTTTCGTTCGTTGTGAAGCTCTGATAAAGGGTTGAGTATGAGTTGCGTCTATCAATCTTAAAACGATATATGAAAGAATTAAGATCGAGGAGAAGAGGATTTAAAATTCAACTTCTTATTGAATCATTGAGTGAAAAGAATGCGACTTATGGCTTATGATGATACCAACAGTTGGTAAACAGTATACTGTCTAACACCCAAGTCCGGTGATAACGGTTCAGTAAGTATAATCCAAACTTTGCAAGCCTTGGAGTACGTACAGTACAGTGAGTAGTAAAAAACAAAGCAACGAAATCGAATATTGAAAGTGTCGAGGGCCAGAGATAAGGAGAGCACGTGCCGTGCCGCTCCCTCGCGGCACTTAGCTGGCCGTAATCTGAATACCGCAAAGCTCAATGCGATAAACTGCCATTAAGAAGCATTCGATTTATTACTGAACGATTCCGCGACGATTTATTAACAGCGCTAAAGCGTATGCGCAGAAAAACGATTGCTTTTAAATAAACTTTGTATCTAACTTCGATTTGGTCGCGGCTCGTGCCTTGCCTATGCTTCATCCGTCACTTATTTAAGAGGATTTGTAATTAATGTTGTTTATTCTATCTGACACTTGATAAATGTTATTCAGTACTATATTACTTCATAAATGATGATGCTGACAAATTATTGGATTTTTTTTGTGCGTCATTACAGTAAAGTTCGTAGGTAGGTACCTGTGCTAATGCAGTTTAGCGTGTTAGAAAGAAAGAAGACATTCAGAAGGCACACAATTTTATAGAAAAAATAAATAAAAACGCAGACATGAAAAATAGATCATCAGCGTTGTGTGTGTCTTTGTAAAAGTGAAACGGTCGCTGGCTCAGCGTTACGCTGAGGTGTTAGACAGCATTCATTTTCAGCCAGAATCGTCTATGACTCGCGAAACGATACACAGATAAGATAAATAACATAATTTAAATCCCAATACGAACCGTAGAGAAATAAACAAACAGCTCGAGATCATAAAATGAATGCCAAACCGTAATATACTTTACCAAATTCGTAAATTATCGTACTGATCGATTCCCATAAAAACAGAACATAAATCGCAGTACGCACTCCCAGCGACCAACCCCAGTGAAACTAACACCGCGAACAGCGGATAGTTTTTTGCTTTCTGTTATATTTGCCTGGCAATATTCATCACTCACCGCCCGTGTCACTGATCAAATAGAACCCACAAAAGAGTCCCTAGATATTTCTGACAGATATATCTTTATGAATGTTCAATACACGAAGCGAACTGATCGACGGAGGCATTAAGATAAGTTCGAATATGCGACGAAAAGTGTTCGATATTGAAAAATTCAAAGTTGAAATTTCGATCCTGTTCATAAAAAGCGCCACGTGAAGCGATCGGTAACATAAACAAAGTCAACGCTGACTAAACTATGAATAGATCCCTAGTCTTTGTTATTATATTTACTATTCTCAACTCTTAGTGTACGTGTTCACACTCACTCCCAATTACTGACACTAAATCATAACGTTCACGTGGCGTAAACATCCTTCCCTTCTACTGCTACAGCGAGTTAAAAAGTGAAAAGACCAAAAACAACTCGCTGACAGCCTATCGTAAGCTAATAGTCATAATCTGTATATATATTTTTTCTTGTACGTCCGATTATTTACACGTTACAACCCGTATGGGAATGTTTACATATTAAATTAAACTCTTTTAAAACCGTTTGTTGGTCCAAAAATATCCCCGTCAGTGAGGCTAGCGCTAGCATCAAACTAGATCTTGTCACAGTCGCAGAGGTGTCGTTTTCGTTTGAAGAGGTTTTTGAGTACTTTTGTTTCAGTTTCGGTTCCATTGATGTTGCTCTTCGTGCTGTTGATCCTTTGATTGCATTGTGACTTTCGGTGATGTCAGTTTTATTGATCTTTTTTAGAGGATTTTATTTTGCACTGCAGTTTTCAATAATCACTACCAGCTTTAGCGAAATTAGTTGAACGCATAATGTAGAAATCAGTGAAGATTACCCCTATCACGAGAGATATTGTTAAGGATTTGTCCGGGTTCCCCTATCAAACACGTTATTTCCTTTTCAAAAGTTCCTTGCCCTACGGAAGCATGTCTGAATATTAGACCAAACAACGAAGCTCTGTCTTAAAAATGGCTCACGAATCGGTCGACACGGTAAAACAAACGGTGGTTATCTAATCTACGGTAAACTCAAGCGCAGTAGCAGTTTGTCTTGGGTTCAGTACAAACATGATAAATGAATTCGGTTATAAAAACGCGTCCGTGTATTCTCTAAACGAGTTCCGGTCGGAGCGCGATGGATTCTTTCCTCGAATAGACATGATACCTATTTACCTTGAGAAGTACCTGAGGAAGAAGAGAGGACGTGTTATTGACTTCATCACAAACACTAAAGTCAGATTTCATCTAAATTTTATCAAATATTCTAAGATAAACTAATTTACAAGAGACAGGGCAAGTAAAATGTCTAATAGAGGCGGCGCATTGTCATCATTAAAAAGAATGTTTTAATAAAATTGCAGGAAAAGCTAATTGAAGCCAAAAATTAGAGGGCACATAGACAGTAACAATAAAAAGAGAAAGCAAAGCCGAGTTTAATCGTGTCGTAAAAATAAAAATTAAATAAAAAACGCTTGGGGTGGAAAAGTTTAGCGGGCATAATTCAGGCACACAATTATTTCATGTGCAGTTGTAGCAAGATGCCGCGCTGTACCTGTCCGGAGGGACAGGGGAATCTAATTGTTATCTTTTCCGCAAGTTATTTTTTATCACTGGTTTGCAAATGAACAAGGAAACTCCCTCAGACAATGATATATCTTCATTTATTATTCGTTTCGAATGTTCCCGTTTTACTATTTGTATTCAAGTCTCAATCCAAGAAGCCAGTAAGAAAAAAACTTAACTGTAACAAGCAATTTAAATCTGAATAATCTGATATCAAACATGCAGGTACAGTCGAGTGGAACTGCATTTATTATTTAACGAACCCGGACACTATTAGAAGAAACCTTATTTCCTACACTGTTATAGTTAAGTTACATATACTGAGATATTGGATGTAGATTTGCTTGATAACTAAATTAATCTTAGCATTAATCTGGTACAACATAATTCATACTGTGTTTTTAGTTTAATGTAGCGGCACGCAAAATGTTTCAAGGGTTTTGTTATCAGTAGCTAAGTGTTTTGGTACTGGATAATTCTGGTATCATAAAATTGCACTTAATTCAAAAAGCAATAAATATTATACAAGTAGTTTACGCTGTTTAATGCACTAGTACGAGCGCGGGTAATATGGCAAGTCACTGCACCAGCCAGGTAGCTGCTACGTTTCAATTTCTCCGAGGCATTTTATTTACAAAACTAATTACGTTTGTCTGATAGGGTATTAAACAGCTCCCGGTGATTCTCTTGATTCGTTGACAGTTAATAAAGACATTCCGAGCGCATTAACCGACTATTCCGACTGCGATCTGATAGTTCCATCATGAAATGTTATTATGGCTGTCAGTTTTTTCCGACACTTGATAATTAAAGTATCCAGCTAAACTCTCTATGACGATCGTTTTAAGATGTAAATAACTACCTGACCCTGAATTCTATTAAACATTAGACAGACCAAAAGACAACTAACTGGTGATACGGTGATACGAATTTCGCAACGATTGTAAGTTAATATGTTTGTCATATTGTTTTTTCTCGCGCGTTTTATTAACATCAAGACGAATATCGCAACCGTGTGCCACGCAATCCAAATAATAGAAATGTCTACGGATTGTATTTATGATTTTGATGCTGGAAAATATATATGTATACGACTATAACTTATTTGAAGTGAGTATTTATTGGTAAATATCATGAAAAAGTTAGTGTAACTTGAAACACAAAAACAAACTGCGTAGCTATTAAAATTAGAAACAAAGACTGTGAAAGAGATAAGCGGCGAGCAGCTAACCTTGTTGAAGCCTCGCATTGATTGTACGGCGGCGTTGGCGGTAACAAAATCTTAAATATTAATTGTAATAAGAGCGGCCGCGTCCCCAACATCCCTTTCTGCTAATGCTGGAGCAACATAATCAGCCCTCAAGGGACAACCTCTTGTAATTAGCGACTGTTCATTTCTTAATTTCAATATTTAATTACAAAGGAAACTCGATAACTGCTCGGAATGGAAAAGAGACGTCATCTTCAGAAAGACTCGCGATTCCGTTATATTTCTGTTCAGTAAGAATTACCCTTTTGATAATGGCTTCTGTATTGTTTCTTTGTACCTACTCTGTTTCAAAGGATAAAAACTTTAAATCGGTTAATTAAACTTTTCTATGTCTGTACCTATTAAAATCTTTCTATAGGTATCTTGCATTTCATTAAATATTACTATAGGTAGGTATCTTGCATTTCAATTATGTATTTGCGACAACGTCGAATTAAATTTAAAAAACTGTATGAACGTCTTCGGCAAATTGAATACGCCTTCATATTTCTCATTTTAGCAGACGAGACATCAATGTAACTTAATCGTGTTCGCTGAAGAGCCATCTTGCCTCCCTTTTGTCCTTCCCTATTGTCAGACAGTAATAGCTCCCGACATATTATCATTTTATTTCATTTCTAGCAAGCCTCTATGAAATTCCCTTTTTAACTATTATCTGCTTACGGGTTTTATTAAAGACGACTGGTGAATTTCGCATGAAGCTTTGAAAGCGTCGGGTTCTGACGACATGAGTTGCGTGGTTCCAGAATTATGCATCATTACGTTAGCGTTTGCGTTTGACGCGCTTTGTAAAATTACAAACGAATCGTTAATGATTTTTCCTTTGTAATTGTTTTTCTTTTCAAGCTCGTCGATTGGTCGGTCAGCTCGGACTGCGTGCATTTGGCATGCTTTGTTCGGAATCGGTGGGTGTTGGGCTGGACGCGGCATTCACGCGCATATTTCACAATTGTTCGGTTGTGCAAATTGTACAAATTGTGGACGGGTGACCGCTGCTCTTTGGCACGCCCTTTACTATTATATCCGAAACGAAAAACTTTGATTGCTAGTTAAGGGCACTATACTTTAGAGTTGTTTATTAACTATGTAACTACTACTATAATACATTATTCATCTTACAACGTTAGCGTTAAGTGAACTTAACGCTTTTTAACGCAGACTCTTAAAGTAATGTACTTACTAATTAAAGTTATATACCTCGTTATGCAGGTGAGCCAGTAACATCGCGAGTGAGCCTCGAAGGTTTCGTTTTACAATGCACCATTGAACAGACAGACGGTGATTACTAATAAATAATTAACTTTTTTTCGCCGGCGCCACGAACATTGTTGTGAAATGTATCAAAACAAATTAAAATTTTAGGTCCATGTCGGATGCGACTCGCTTTTTACTTTTTGGCTGTTAATAGTTTTCTTTCATATTGACACGCTTCATCAGGGCTAAATCGAACTTTTGCTACCGTTCCTGCCGATTGTCTGTTTTTTTCACTAAAAGGTCTATTGTATCTACCTATAGCGGACCCAAAAAAATTAACTAGTTATCTGCATCACGCATAACTTTTGTTATTTCTTAAATTAATTTCGTCTATTTATAATCCTCGGATCTAATTTTGTCAAGTCATGTGTGATTCTCATGCCATCGGCGTCTTTCAACCGCTAAGTCATATCGGGAAAAAACTCAGCGTGTTCGTTAGAAGCCATTAAAGGACACTTGAAAGATGGATGCGGTCCTATTTGAGTCGGTTTGAAAATACTACATATTTATAGAATGCATTTACGAGTACCTTTAGAACTAACGTCGCATAAATAGGGCGTGTTACGATATAATTCAGTTATACAATAATCTAGGTTACTGGGCATAAATCTTTACGTTCGATAGTGTCGTGTTTAGTTTCAGTCTTGTGTTCAATGAAACATTTTATGAATGAAAACAAACAGGCGAGAGATTTGAAACAGAATAGTCCCGGACGTGTGATCGTTCAGTGTCGAACGAAAATAAACGTTATGATTTGTTAAACAGGTTATTAGAAAAACATCGGCGTCGACAGCGGCGGAATAGACTCGACTAACACACTACCTCAGTTTAATCAAGATTATGCTTATACATAATGAATATCTAAAGTTACAAAGATTACTTGGCGGAAAAAAAATCTATTTGTGGACATAATTAGCATTGTAAACAAAATAAATCATCATGAACTAGATTCAAGTTTTGAATCAAAATCATTATTTTAGCATTTATTTATTCTATTTTAATTTAAAATAGAAATACTTCATTGAAAGATAGGAATTTCAGTAGGAAGCGTAGTTATTCATAAATCAAGTCTATAATAGTTACAATCTGACGATACGAGAACATATCTCAAGATTCTTTTGTTTGATCAGACTCAAACATCTGGATGTTGAACAGAAGTTCATAATAAAATATGATGAAAAAATATGTTAAGTCCTTTTGTATCGACCGCCTATAGATGCGCGATTAAATAGTCTTGATACTTTACATTATTAAGATTATTTGAAAAAAAAAACAGCAAAGAACAAAGTTGATTACCTTAGATATTTATCATTTCGATCATTACCCATGGAGCTATGGCCGTTAAGGAGTTGTAAGCATAGAAAAAAATCGCCATGTGACTCCCCAAGGTATTCTACTAATTGCATTTATTAATATTCAGCATAGAGAAATTACAATTAGCCAACATAAATAATGTCCGCGTCCGCGCCAGCTCTAAATGCCAGACGTCTCTTACTTTATACCGGTTTTGCTCATACACCGCGACAATTGCATTTTTTTGCCGCCGCACTGTTTCATCGTGTAAAGCATACAGATAGAGATATTGTTACGGTGTTCATTATGCATGTTAGTGCTTCAGCGAATGCTTTTGCTGACCAGAGCCTAACTGTCACGATTGCGAAATTTAATCAACCAGAGATAGCTAAATCTCTTCTTTAAATGTGGCCATACTTTTAAAAAAGCAATAAAGTTGCTCTATTAGATAATGCTGTTGCAAGAAATGAAGCAACAATTGAGTAGTTAATTGTAATAAAACCTGACTTAATTACACAGAATAAGTATCAAGCTACTCTCGGATATCTATTTTCTATGAACCTATTTAATTAATTGCAATGGTGTAATTTTATGCTAAGTACTTACATATACCTATACATTACAAACGTGTAAGTAAATAGGGAATATTCATGATTTTTTTCATGGCTTTAATTAAAAGCTCATACATGTAACAAGCGACATAAAAAAAATATTTTTCAAATAACTTTAAAAATAACCGTGATATATTTAAGCAATCAAAATTTTGTTTCTGTCTTTTTTTAGAAATACGGAACTTTAATATGGAGTTAAAATGGGCGTTGTGACAAATGACACATGTCATATCGGATCTCTCTTTCTAATCGCTGATTAATTAGTAGTTTAAAACTCGCATATATTCCGTATTTCTTGACCGAAATTCTGTTAATTTCCCATTTTATTATCTCTTTTACGATATTTGCATCCCTATTGTAATTTTATAGTAAAGTATCAAAACGATTAAGTTCAAAACAGTTGCAACCGAAACGTATGTTCAGACAAACTCGTTGAGATTTGTTTTGATAATACATCATAAAACTATTAAATATTAGAACGCTGAGTGAGACTAGCCGCGCTACTGTTTTCACGAACATTTCGGTGCAAGTTTAAAAAGATAGGCGGATACTTTATATCCCTGAAATAAATTAACCCTTAATATTTGACACAACTTAAAAACATTCATGGTTCACGCCTAATCGTAATTTTAGTATTCTTGGACCTAGTCCAAGTGTATGTACATTGTCAATGTAAGGGTTAAGATAGTCTTATTAACGACAATTTAATATCTTTACAAATATTACTTTTAAAAAGTACATTTTGCTATGCACATAAGAAAGCAGAACAGCATTTTTGCAAACTTCGACAGCTACAATATGTATATAATTAAGTGAATATTGTGGGAAAATTTACACTAATTTACCTGGTCTCAAACTACGCAAAGCTTGACTATGGGTACTACAAAACGAAAAAAAAACTGAAATAAATAAAGATACATAAACAAGCCATCCACGACTCGAGTACAAACGTTCATTTTCACCAACACATGCCTGCTCCTATCGGGATTCGATCCTGGGACCTCTAGCTTCATAGTCATGGTCACTAACCACTAGACTATACCAGTCCGTCTAGCACGAAAGCGTCCAAAAGTCGCGTCGCGCGCGAGTCAGATTGCCCGTCTTTATCTTACTATTCGTTTTAGAAAGAGATGGGTAAAGTATCTCGCGCGCGACGCGACTTTCGTATGCTTTCGTGCTAGGCATACTGTCGTCCAAATTCCCGCTACACCCGCGCCAATTTCTCTGCCTGTATTTCTGCCTGTCATAGCCTTGGACTTGACCCACTTATCTTGCTCAGGCAGCCTTGCTTCGGGCTCCGATTAATTCTGGCTGAAGATGACAAGGGCAAGGATATTTTGTGACTCACGAGTCACTATTCATTTTTAACCGTACGCATGACGGGTAGCCTCAGTATCCGTAAAAAGCTGTGGAAGCCTCTAGATTCGACCTATGGCCTCTCGAGATGGTCGTGGGATCAAACTCCTCGCACCTCTGCGTTTTTCAGAATGTGCCAACTAACAATTTTAAATTCATCATGCGCTTCTTAGGGAGGAAAAAAACGCAAGGGAACATGCATACACCTGCGAAGTAATTCAATGGTGTGGGTGAAGTTCTGAATGGGAAATATAACTCTAGCCCTCTCATTCTGAGAGGTCTTTGCCCAGTAGGAGGAGGTTTGAAGATAGTGACAACTCGGTAGGTAGCCTTCACTGATACACCCGTACCCGTACCCGGTAGGACAGCAAAGTAGTGTTTTAAGTAAGTTCTCATCAGCGAGGTCTCCTCGACCCATGTGCATAAAATCATCAATTACAGTTAAATTACTTAACTATTATCTGAGCTGATAGAAGTTTTTTGTATGCTTTTGGTAAAATAATATTGAAGTTGCTTAGAGTTTCTCTACTTCGGTCTCTTATATCTTGGGCTAAAAATGAACTGATCGTGGTGTAATCAATTTGTTATTTCAGCGTTTAGAAGATGTTTGGGCCGTGTTTTGTTTTGTCGGAGGCATGTGGGAATCATTCTATTGTGTTCTACATCCGGGTTATGATTGGCTTGCCTTACTTATGAACTGATATCGAAGGATTTTTAAATAAAACATTCGACTGCCAAAAATATCGAAACTGAAAACAGATGCTCCTTCTAGCTACCATATTTCTGATAACTAGGGTTAGGGATGTGTCGAATACATTTAATTTACTCAACTTTATATCTCCTAGTGAAAGATAAACGTTATTTTTTAAACAAGGGCGACATTATAATGTCCTTATGTTTCATACCCGTAATCAAAAAGTGCTCCAACAAAAACATAAAATTACCAACATCGTTACAATAAAACGCCATGATAGTAGATATCTAATTTTTAGAAAAAAAAACTAGGTAATGTCCTTTAATTGCGTGTACAAAAACGCGTCAGAACGTTAAAATTGAAATTAAGAATTTAAAGTTAAAACAATGTGATAAATCACTTTTCACCGAGCAAGATAATGATAGATCATCCCGTATCATAACATCTAGTTCCTGCGGAACCATTTAATGGTAAAAAATGACATTAATAACTTGTTAATAACCCACTTCCTCACTCCGTAATTAGCCATTCCACTATCAGATCCCGAAAGTTCAAAATTGGAATCTAACCGCGGCCATCTTTAATAGCCAGGGCTGTCACTTTGAAGAAACAAGTTAATAGACGTAATCAATTTGCTCGACCTGTATATGAATGAGAAAAAAAAACGAATTAAGCGCACCGGTCACGCGAAGAGAGCTGTCAAAACGTACCTCTCATTCTGCGGGGCTCGCTAACAGTTTTTTAACCAAAAGGTTTGTCTTTAAACAGTTCATAGGCATTCTAACTAGCCACGAATAAACGTTGCATGTGGCGTGCAATTTAAATGACTAGTGCATTGGACGGTTTGAGATCCCATGATAAAATCTAGCAATTTATAAAGTAACAAGCTAGATTATTTTGAACGAGTAACTGTTTGAAGATCGAATCATCGCCCTTCTAATTGATTTACGTTATTGTTAAATTTGTGATTACTACTGATAAACTATAAAGCATGGTCTGCACACGACATAAAAACAATTGGAAGTTAATTAATAGTGAAAACAACAGGTGGTTTCAGCAACTCCAATATCCAATTGAACTTTCCAGCAAACAATAGTGATGTGAGTGATGTGATTACGAATGGTGTGATTGCGAATGATGTGATTGCCACACGCTTCGTGTTCCATAATAACAGCGGCGCGTGCTGCGGTCTGCGGTCGACCGGGTCCGTGTGTCACTACGAGAAGGTCTCGTGGTCAGCTGCCTTTATATTCACACGACTAGAGAGTAACGGATGTGTTTGTACCATATTCGTAATTAAACGACTGTAGAAAATATCTAGACACGCGACGGCTTGTCCAGCCAAAGTTAAAAAAAAGAAACTGGCAACGCACTCTGTGTATATTTATACGAACCATTTCGAGCTACTTTTGCTTGACTCTTTTTACTTTTACAAGAAAAAAATTACAACTTTATTCTATGACTAGCGACCCGGCCCGGCTTCGCACGGTATATCATGCATGTATTATACATTATAAACCTTCCTCTTGAATCACTCTATCTATTAAAAAAACCGCATCAAAATCCGTTGTGTAGTTTTGAAGATATAAGCATAGATACATACGGATTTGGTGACAGAAAAAGCGACTTTGTTTTATACTACGTAGTGATAGTGATTAGACCTCCGGTTGTAAGATCTCCGGTAATAACAACACACTCACTCAAAGAGGACAAATCCATCAAAAACATCTGATGAGTTGCATGTCATATCTAGTCCGATATTAAAATTTTAACCATTTAGATTTCTCCGGAATTTGAGGTTTTTTCAAGACAATTAATTAGGAAGATTAAAATTACACTTGTATTTTGATTTTGCATATCTTAAGATAGGTAATTGACACTAGTACATTAGCAAAGTATATACCTACCTACTAATGTTTTCGTTAATGCTTCAACCTTTTTCCTAGCCTGCTCAAACACTGAGGTTAGGTTAGGCTATTATTTACAAATACTTTCAACATTTCCTGTTACAAATCAAACCTCACCCCTTTAATTAAACCGACGGCACTAAGTCAACTAACTACAGCCGACGTTAAAACTAACTGTACGTTAGACGCCAAATAAAAGCAAGTATAATGTCCCTATTGTTTATTAGTGGGGTTGAAAAGGCGAATGATTTGGCACACACAATAATAAAAAATTACGTGTTGAGTTAAATCAGAAGCGATGCAAGTTTTCTAAATCTAAAGAACACAGGTAAAATACTATAATGTCAAGTTGTGTTCTACTCGTACTTTCCCTATACCGTTACAATTGTCTAAGATATTTTTCATTTCTGATCTTATCTAGAGGTATTCTTTTAGGTACTTTGAACCCTATCAAAAACACTATTACCTATAGATTTAAATTTACGTATTTGTCAATTTTATTATAAAAACAAATCAATTGTAGCCTAACATTCCGTAATACACTTGCTTCATCAGGCTACCCTGCCGATTGACAGCAGTCAGGTCAATATTTGGCGGAAATCCAAATACGCTGGACAATTGAATCGTACCGTTTGCTATTGTAATGGACTCTGACACCAGCCGCAGTACGGTCAGCATCAGGAACAACTACACAAACAAGAAAACAATATAGTAACAAAATATACAGCCACAAGACGCTGTGTCCATCAATTGCCGGTTACTTAAAGAAAAGTTATTTATTATTGGGTTTCGTTTACTCCGTCCATGTTATTGCTGACTGTACCTCTGTGCAATGTACGTTTGATGAAATAATAATCGAAGCAGCGCGACGTGCATTCAATTATCCCTGAAAATTGAGGCTCATTAAAATAATAAAACAGCCGACGGCGGCGGAATCAAATTGAATGATAACAAAAGCTTGTGTTAATTCGAGGCGACAGCGCGTGCTTTTAGTGTCCATTACTGGCTAGCTGAACCAAAGATGTACGAATTTATGCACTTAATAATTTGGGCACAACATAAATTGAAACTTATTATACTTGCATTACAAACCCCAACTTGAGATCTTACGAAGCCCAGACCACAAATTCACTGCTTAGAAATAAGTTAAAAAAATATTAGAATCTGTTTCAAATTCTGACAGTTATGTCCAAACCTTTAGCATAAGGCACAGCCCACACGAACGGAAGGCCGTGTTTGCACAATAATAGCGCCGGTGTGTCAGCTCCTCAACGCAACCCCAAATGCAATTGTGTACATTCGTGCGCGTATTGAGTTACAGTAATGCGATGGAAACATTTGCATGTACCGGCCCTGATAGTTCGCTGTGGAGGTGTGGAGAGAGCTCGGAACGCTTGAGGCTACAGAGATAGTACCGCCTAAGAGACGGTTTTAAGCCCTCAGGCACATATAAATACGAGTGTTGCTGTTCTCTCGGTTAGTTAATACAGTGGTAGGTCGTCCACATAAACAATCGCAATGCATTGCTCTCGTTACAGACGATTCATTGAGAGCTGATTACATGAGGCAGTCAGCCTCAGGCCGTAGCTACTAGATATCTAAGCTATAAACAGAAGCAAAGGCGGCGAGTTTCACTATTTTATATCAACGCCTTTCCTTCATTGTCTTTTTTTGGTTTTGAATACCTAATCTTTAAAGATTAACCTTCGTATTTTGTAAGAACTAATGTTTTTCTTCGTCTCTCGAAGTGACAATGCTGGTAGCTATAAATGGGTTTTAAGATCTGCTTATTAATGCTTCGGAGAGGATATTTACGTCATGTATCCTGAAAAGTCGTTCTCCTCATTTCACGCATTGCCAGCTAACTACCACTATCGATGTTATTAAATACGAGCAGTCGACAATTGCTGGCCGCTAGCCCCCTCAGGGCTCCCCTGTTTGGTGACCACTTGGCGTCAATGTGGCCATCCCGCAAATTGCTCTTTCCCAACAATATTGTCAATAAAACTCATCTGATTCGCAGTTAAATAAGCGAACGACATAATTAATTTATGCGTTGTAATATGGCGCAAACGTTGGCGTTATCCCGTGTGAATTATTAATAGTGCTAGGGTAAAAATTAAGCTTAAATCGAATGGGTAGTTTGGTTGTTATGTCCGTTTTATGTTTACGAGTGCAGATTAATTTGCGCGGGGAGTGTTGCCGCGGCAGGTGACCGGGGCAGGCGCAGCGCCGACACACTGACTGCTAATGCTTATCGCCATAAGGTTCATTATCGATGTCCTATAATTTAACTTAATTTTTACTTTCCATTTGACCAACGTAGATACTTAAGTTCGTTAGTTATGTTTTAAGAAAAGAAGAGAATGTAAGAATCGACTAGTCTAATGTTTGATGAAGGACTAACAAATAAGTAGAAAGCAATCACTATGGATTCATTCAGTAGTAGGTACTTACTAAGGTACCTTGAATTAGGCTTTCGCTCAAATTTGATAAATTAACACAATTAAACACAACACGCATGCGTAATTTAATTACGCATAATAGGTGCGTTTGCTTTTTAGAACACTTAAAAGAGAATTGATCCCCCGCGACTTCCCACTGATGTTGTCTTAAGAGAAAGCGATTACACAAATCTGAAGAAGCTATTAATCCGGCTCGCTGCCCCCGAATGGCATCACGGTTTGTTTAATAAAATCGCGAATTTACATATCAAAACCTACAAAGGGGCATAATTGGACCCGATGACTTAGAAAACGTAGTGGGAGAGGCGGGCCGCCACCCCCGACAACAAACAAAGGAATTATACCCGCCTCAAGAAACTTTTAGCAATGGAAAGCGTCTTAACAAACAGACGCGTGTGTATCTAATGAAATTCCTATGGTTGCATAACATACCCGTGTGAGCGCAAAGCGTTATTAGCGAAATTATTTCTCCGGGTAAAATCTTTGAAGGCGTGTGCTCTTTCGGAAAAGTTGTTAAGAAAATGGGTTGAGATCTTTTTGGGATTTCATTAGTTTGTAACTATGCGGTATGCTGCGCGAGGCATCTAATTTATTGGGTAGGCGTAGCCGAGGGAACGAATGAGCAGCGAGCATTCGAAAACGGAGCGGAATTGCCGAATCACGCCGCTTTGACTCGCTGCCGCCGCGACACGATTCGTTAGGAGACAAATGTTTGGATTCAATCCAACAGTTTTTTCGACTGATAATTAGTAACGGTCTATTTACGCGTTTGATCTGTGACTCTACGGTAGCCGCAGTTTTTTCAAGTAATTAAATTCCGTTGTTAATTATAAACTACTTAACCTAAACGATTCTTCAGGGTGCAATTTCATTCGCCACAATGATTTTGCATTTTTTGCCGCCATGGCGGCGTCCCAAATTAGCTGGCCTAAAATAATTCCAAAAGTTTTTTTCTCACTTTGCAATTGATTATGACTGTATTATTCCATTATTATTGAATACCTGCTTTTGAATTATAGCTCAGCCTCGAAATCTTCAAAGCAAGTGACCAAAAAATATAAATGACAATTTTTTTGCTGGAGTAAAGAAGTAATACCGTGGCGTCAACGAACCCATGAATGGAATGTGACCGAAATTAATGCTGGTTTTTAGCTTTGAACTAGCCGTTTCTTACAAAATTGTGAGCGGAACCTAAGAATTCGTAGGCTGAGGAAGGCAAGCCGAATCGCTTAGCGACGCGGCTCCAGCTGCCAGCGACCGGTGCGGTGGGAAAATGGCGCAAAAATAAATATTTCGATTCACAGTTTCAATAAATAAAGAAAATGGTTTCGATAATTAATTAGATTCGGCGGTTGACGGTTGAAAATGGAACTGACTATTTAGTTAAGCAAATTAAGTAAGGATACCTACTTTGCGGTAGTTTTCCAATCGCGAGTTTTAAAACAAGTTTGTTGTGCCTAGTCGATACGAAATAACTAAATTCTAGTGTTATTTTTAAATTCTTTAAAAATCGTGAGGGTATGTTACAAGTGTATTTTTGCATTTCTTTTGAAAATTATATTTAATCATTTTTGTGCCTAACAAAGTATAAGTTTATTAATTAACATAACAAATAGGTAAATATTTAACAATACAATAACTAATACCCGTCATTGCTTTGGCATCGCACGCTGCAAGCGCCAAAATAAACAATTAGCCAAAAATCCACTCGTAATTGAAATTAAATGGCTTTTAAAACTTAAATCGATTTAAATTAATCGCGGGCGAAGCAAGCGTGAAGCAATGGGAACGTTTCACCCGTCTCGATCGTCTCGATCTCGAGTGCCATCAATCGTTGTGTATCGATTCCGACGTCGCGATGAATTATCGAATCTATTAACACGTTCACTGCGTTATGAGATCTAAAACATCTCTTACGAGTCTTTCATTTAGTGCGGCGCCCGATTTCGTATTTCACACCTCTGTGCGGGAGGCAATAGCAGCTGAAATACTACGAGTATGATGGAGACAAATATATAAACTTGCTTCCTGCTAAAAATTGAACACACCGACGTATAAATAAAAATTTGAGATCGATTAGGTCCCTAACGCACTGAGTAATAACTTTATTCATTTGGTGCGTTATGAGATCTTTTGAGTGTCATGAATCGCAGGCCTCATAGCCGCATGGAGGGGAGAGCGTGTGGCGCGGGCGCCGCACATTTTGTTTTAGTGCTGTTCAAGTATCGAAGTTTAATGCGACTTATCTTTTATTTATTTAACAATTTTGCTAATTGAGTGGACCTGGAAATTAAATTTCCCTGATATAAAATGAAACTATTTTTTTATATAGTCGCTGTAATTATCTACTTACTTTAATGCGATTAGTCTCATTCTAAAGTAGTTACCTGTTGACGTGCTGTTATGGGTGCACAATCGCTTAGGGGTTCATGGGTAACCGATAAAAAAATTGGGATATTTTAAATTAGTTTACCTATGTATTCATAAAAAAATATTGTTTTGGACAAACATTTTTGAGATCCTATATACCAACTGTATAATATATACACCTTCTTGCAGAATTTCCTGAGGGAAGATGTTCAGACCACGTTTTAAAACGCGGTGACAAAAAAAGACGTTGCGTGGGCTGTTACAGTAAATTAAGGCTCACAATGAATAGCACACAAGCTGCCAAAAAACAAAAAAAATCATTACCCACTGTGTCCAATGTGAACAAACATTGTGTTTACCGTGTTTTAACGAAAAACACTTTCCTTAAGACCTTTTTTTTAATAAAATATAGTTATCGACTATTCATGTTTTATTTCAATCCCATCACTAGTCCCTCCACAAATTGAACTAACTTCAGTTGCGGTATGAGATACAATCGATACCCTATATTTGTTTTCTATTTACTCTGTATATTAGTGTCGAAACTGCATGCGAACTCGTCTAAGGATAGAGCAATGGATTATCTACAATCATAAACAAAAATAATAACGATACACAGCTTTTTGAGCGAAATTAACGTTATTTTGGAAATCTATTTTTTATGAGACTGATTGGGTCTCATACGCACTGAACTAGAGCTTGGTTATGAGTTCTTATAGGTCACAAACGCACTGGCTGAAAGTTCATTGAAAGTGGACCCGCAGTTAACGTGTTAAGTCGCGAGATTACTGGATTCCATGGCGATGCCGATGAAATGTTTAGACACGTCATTCACGATGTCTGTTGTTGATTACACAAAGACATCTTGGCACGGTCTTTTTTTGGCAGTATTGTTTTGTCATTATGTTGCATTTTAACGTACTTACCCGTCTGAACTGTAGTTTACAAGATAAACTAAACACGACTATAAAAACGATTGCTAGGTCGATTATTTTATTATAAAAAAGGAAGTCATTTACATGATATCCAAACCACTAAATATTCGATCAAATTAATGGTAAGTGGTTATTGATAGGGCCAAGATTTCAATTTGCTATTTTATACCTTAAGTTTATGTTATCGAACAAGTAAAAGTAAAGCGTTCTACTTCCCGCGTCTACGCATTTGTAAGTCTGCGCGGAGACGGTGCAGAGCAGACGATTTGTACTAATTATAACGCGCGAATAACGCGCGATACTATTAGCTTTCCACTTCGCGACAACGTGAGCTCCGGGAAATATTACGATAAAAAAAACACCCTGTTTTTCTTGAAAATTCTTGCATTCAAATCATTGTTCTAAATTATATCATACTAGCGTTCCGTCCGCAGTTTCATCCGCAATAAATTAATTTTCCCGTAAGAAAAGGTATTTTCCCGCGGTAAAAAGTAGCCTATGTCACTCAGTGATAATGTAGCTTTCTAACAGCAAAAGAATTTTTGAAATCGGTCCAGTAGTTTCGGAGCCTATTCAATTCAAACAAACAAACAAACAATCAAATCTTTCCTCTTTATAATATTAGTATAGATGTACCTATATCAGCCATCTTCCGAAAGGTATTCTATTGCTAAGTATACATCATAATATGCGTAATATTTTAAGCACTAACCATGAATAATTAAGTCTTCTTTTGTTCTTTAAATATACCCCATCAGACAAATTTTAGGGAACACAAATTTTCGGATAGGATTAAGATTCGGTCGGGCGCGTGTGAGAAATGTGACGTCATAACGAAGCGTTCACATAGACCCTTATACAAACTTACATATTTACATATCTCTTAAAGATTTTGAAAATATTTTTTAACTGTCCAGTCCACATCTACCAGAGTATAATGTGATGTTCCAAAACAACTACCAATGCCAAGTTGTGTGCATTTTTTATTCCAATATTTCTTCCATGCTGGTCTGGGAGTAAAAAGAAACATAGACTGTAGTTGCTTCTCTTCCCGCACAGATCGTAAAAGCCCATCGAGGCAATGGGCGAAAATCTTAGGTATCATTTTATAGGCTATGCGGCTAAGTCATCACTATTTTGATTCCCTTTTCCATACGCTATGCAAAACGTGGTCTTTAGGTCTTGTGACCTTAGTCTCTGTCTACCCCGTAAAGGATATAGTAAATCTTATCTTATCTTATAAATGCGAAAGTTAGTAAGTTTGTAAGTTTGGATGTTTGTTGCTTTTTTATGGCAAAACGGCTTAACAGATTTAGTTAACATTTTGTATAGTGATATTTACAGTCCCGGGAAAGGACATAGGATAATTTTTATCCCGGAATATCCCATAGTTCCCGCGGGACAGCGATAAGCGAATTCGCGGGCAACAGCTAGTACCTACCTAAATATATATACCTACTTCATTCAATTGTACCAAATTTTCAAACGAAGTTTGATACCAAGTACTCTTATTGACTCATTCATGGAAAAACCGCAGCGATCCCCATCCGCAAGTGCAGCCTTTACAGGAACCACCACGACTATTTTAACTTCAACTTTATAATGCAAGTGCACGTGTGTGAAACCCGAGGCGTGATGAAACAAAAGCAACACGAGTGTTGATGCACAAGATGCCCGTATGTCCTGCACTCATTCATGCAGGATAATGGCACTCAATGCTTTGTAGTAATTTTAGGTGGAAACATACTTTGGTTGACACTTACCGCAAGTGTTTGATAAGAGGAATAAGATATGCGGATGTTTTTAATTATAAATAGTTATTGCTCGCACTTTGCACATTACCGGGACGAAATGTTAAGTATGTCAATAGTGAATAAAGTATGAAGCTTTAGCGGTATTCCAAAAAGTACCTCCACAGCCCTTTTTAAAATTGAACAAAAAATTTACCTACCTCTTTTAGACTTTTAATATTGATGTAGAAAATGGTATCAACAAATTAATTTAACCAAAATGCGACCAAAATTTCAGATGAACTTTAATTTAGTAGGCACAAGTGCATTTAGAATGCTAAGAAAACCTTAGATTGGTATCTGAATACATTTATTGTAAAGATATGGAAAGGTAAACAGAGAAATCGTTTCCACACTTATTTTAATAAACATTGAAACAAAGATGACTCAGTTCCAAGAAAAAAATAATACCTCCCAAAACGAATAAATTGAAATATTCGAAAACTTCCCTCATAAGAAACCTTTCAAACCCAATTAATGTCGATATTACGAACCCCTAAAGAGTTGGAAACACGAAATGGAATTATGCATTCCCCTAAAAGTCGCCATTAGAATTAGAGGCACAATTTATTCCGCACTGGGGCCCAATATTTCCGGATTTCCTGGATCACTGTTCTGGTTTACAACTCGCGAGTGAGCGGCCACTTTACTGGGTTTTGTTTGGGGCAAGAATCCTAATGGAGTGCTTCTATTTTTAAGATATTGCTAATGTAAATCCCACTAGGTACTAATATTATAAATGCGAAAATTTGTGCGGATGTACGGATGTCTTTTACTCTTTCATGACAAATAATAATTTAATAATTTAGCACATAGGCTGATTTTTCTCTTGGAAAATTGCGAATTTAGCATCTGCTAAACGAATTCGTCGCAGACGGAGTAGCGGGCAACATCTAGTTATAAAAAAAAGTATTGACTTACCGAGGTTTACCGCACCAAACCTATAACATGGTCAGAAGTGCGATTTTAAATACATTACGTATATTTTTCTGACAATTCAATTATCATATTGATATAAAGAATTGATTAGCATTTAGCCAAAAATAGAGAGACATTTCTTGAGAAGTAATTCAGCCAGCACATTGAAACTTGTAAAACGATCCTAAACGGCAATGGGGACATGCAAACACATTAATTTATGGGCACCATCATCGCAAACTTTTTAAGCTGTAACCGTCTTGAGTAACTTTTACATTAGGGCCCCGCGCCCGGAACTCCAATTAGATCAATTTCGTATTTACCTCTGTTACACCTCGCTGTTTGCTGGTGCCTTTGTGTTTTCCACAGTTCAAGTTATTGAGGTAATAATGCTTTTATTGGTTATACTTTGTATACACTACTTATGCAAAAAATAAAACTTTACCACCCAACTACTAAACAATGTTGAGAACGATTTACAGAACTTCGATGTACTAGGCCAGCGGATGCTCCGGCGCCCAGTCTCCTCGCAAATGGTGGTATTTAAATGATTAAAGCTTCATTTACTCAACAATGTAATGATCGGATCCAATAAACATTTCAGAACAAGCGAGCTGTCAAATAAATCCAGCAAATATTTTAATGGCTCCGTGCATTGGCTCTGTTTATTGGCATTATAAAAGCGTCCGCGTTAAACCTGAACCAACCCTTGCAGGACAAAGTCTCTGGCTGAACTATAAAATAAATCTAGCAAGTTATCGTCCACAATAAACAGTCGCCGCGGAAGGCTATCGCCAATTCCCACGCAAAGTTGCTGTTAATAAAAGCAACAAAATTATATATTCAAGAGTTAGGAGGTGGTGGTATGGCAGTTAGGGCTTTCTACGTGGTCCGGGTTACAATGCAAATTGCTGTAGAGGGGTGCGCCGATGCCCTCTAACTGTGCGACTCGCAAAGATGGCCGCCGTAATGGCGAAATGAAATTATTAAGCATTGTCTTGTGAAATCGGCCGCAGTCGACACCTGAGTCTCCAGCCGCGCACTTAGCGTGGATATTCCCGGGCGGAAGGGCAGCCGCTAAGCCGCTCCGTCTTGTATATTAAAAAAATAGCAACCTGGTATCCACGCATTACTCAAGAAGAAAAAGTAGATGAATAAGAACAATATTTACTGAGTAAAAATCGTTTAAAAAATTATGGTATTTTTTTGTGACCTAGTTATATCTCTCACGCCGATACTCCGAACTAAAAGCCGTTTACGATCGGACGCCAGTTCGTGCGATAAGGCGATAATGCACTCCGGCGTCCCAGTTCTGACGCGCGGGATCCATCCAATTCCAACGCGAAGACATTACCCACTGGAGCCCTCTGAAAGCTTTGTATTAAAATTTAAATCTACTTTGCAAAGTGTATTTTATACACGTGCTCTTGCAATTTTGATCGTTCATAAAGCCTCCAAATAGCTTCTATTATTACGCTATACCTTTGCGGTATTGGGTGTTACACATCTCCCCGTTCCCGCTAGTATTTCGACGAAGTCTCCCATGAATACAGTATGCATAATGTTAATATATTATAGATGGTTTAATTACTCGTTTGTGGTACACTTGCGGTTTCTCTGTTGATGTTCGTTCTGTTCGTTTTACATTTAAATGCGTTTGTGAGTAGCTATTTATGAAGTTATAAACCATCACGTATAAGCTGGATGCTGTTGCATTTTAAGCCGGAGATGAGATCGAAACTATCTTCGACTGTTATGAGGTTATTCCGTTATCGCTGATATTTTTAGCAGTGATAGAGATATTTTATGTAGATTTACCCATAAACAGCCCAGATACCCTTTTCGCTCTTTGTGAGCTTGGTGGATATAGATTGGTTATATTCATAGTAAGTATATTTTAGTTAATTATTGTCTGAAACTGATATCAGCCGCGTATCACAGAATGACTGAAATTAAAATGTATCGGGATAACTTTTACGTCGTTAATGCAAAACCAATGTCCACGTGCCCAGTCAAAAGGAAAATAAATTGATTTCCGATTCTTTTTCAGTAACAAAGCCGGGATCCCTTATTTATTAGCGAATGAAATTCCTCTTCAATCCAACGCATGCCCACTTCGTGTTTTTAATTTCACACAAAAAACAGCTCCGAGGCGGTGATCAATCAAAACTGCCGCTCGTTTCTTTTTTTTTCAATACTCCATTGCAATATACTTTCGCCTCTGTAACCGCTATAAACTGCCTTTATTATTTTGTTTGCAAAAAGGAAATGGATACTTTTTAAAAATAAATTAGGGGACTTACTTCGGGGATTTTAATTTGGCATATTCGGTGCCATGAACTTAACTATATCAACTCGTAAATTGGTAAAATTTTATTTCGTTCAGAAATATTATTTCATACAAAACATGGAAATCTCTTAAAGAACGACAAAGTCCTGTTCTCATTTTAATTAGCCTTTATTCCGCAATCCAAAAGTAACACACACATAAAAATTCATACCCGACAGGTAAAAACTAATGACGATAGTTTAAGTTACTTTGTAAGGAACGCAGACACATGATTGAGTGGTCGCATGTAGAGTGCCAATTCTAACTCGAGCGTCTGCATGCACTTGAAATTGTTTAGAACTGGCCATAAAAATTCAACTAAGTCATATTCCACTCGTCAAACTAATAAAATTTCCTTATTAAATAGATATAAATTATGACCATGAAAAATGTTTATTTGTAAATATTGACATTTTACCTGGCGGGCGTAAAGTGTAAAGTTATTTATACTTTAACAAAAAAGTATTTTGTAATGGGAAACTCCAAAATGACGATACGATAAATAACTCATAATTCTACTTATTGCGCTTTTCGAAGTCCTTTTGCCACTTTCCTAGCTCTACAGTCAATCTCACGAGCGGAGAGCCCTCGGAGTCGCATGTAAATAAACACTCGCTTTGGCTTCGTGATCATTCGGGCCCATTCGGGAACGTTCGGCCCGGGCATGGATTACACGTGTTTTATTCAGACACGCTAATTACAACCGAGATTTTTCTCCACGACTGTACTAGTCTTGAGCATTTTCACGAACATGTTTGGGTGAGAAGAGTGTGGTATTATTAAGTTTGGATGTTTACGTTTAATATTAGCGGATCGCCAAGAGCAGCGTAGGACGTCCACTAACGGACGTTCACGGGGGATGCAAGCCGCTTCCAACCGAGGCAACTGGAGGTCTAGGGGGAGAGCTATGTCCAACAGTGGACGTCCTATGGTAGATCTGATGATGATGATGATGATGAAGTATTAGTCTCCATAAATGTATAGGTCAGCATTCTTTTAGAATAGTACCTAAGGAGTTAAACATTCGGTATATCTTTAGGTTCTAATTTAACGATTTTGTCTACCTACCTACACTTAAGAAATGAAGTAAGAAAGTCACTAAATTTTGTTCGGAGACTAAACACCGTTTTTAATGATATACTTAAAAGTTGTTCATCGGTGAAAAATTACTTCTTTTTTGAATACCTAGAGCTCATTAAATTTGGCTACTTAAAATTAATTGTCTTATATTTAAATTTATTTCAAAAGTAAACTTTGTTTCGATTGGCACGCCCACTGACTTTATACCAACCATTCGTAAAGTGATGACACGAATGGCCCCGTTAGTTTTCAAGTATCAAAACACCTAGGTCGCACACACACGTGAACCTCCGTCATATTTACCTTACGAATGGTTCTCATTCAGATCGCAACTCAGAGCTTCTCTTCAAATACCAAGCAAAAGCTTTCATTCTTGGGGGCTAATCGAAAAAACTAGCGAAAGAAACATTCAGCAAAACCTCGCATTTTTAAAAGTTGAAGTACGCTTTTTTACACGTCTCCAAATCTTTTAATGTCACATGCCTTTCAATGGCATATGGAAAAGGTCTATAGATAAGATTACGTGAACTTTAGTTTCGAATCCGATTAAAAAACACGCAACGGTGGTTTTGAAGAGCTCGCTCTTAGAGAACACTCCCACACTTACACAAAAGTCTTGAAGATATTTGGGTGTTTTTTGTATTCCTTTGTGCCTGTGTGTAATGTTGTCGCCTTCGAAATTAGCTAATCCATTTGTAATTGAATTTAGAAGCATAATCCTCATCTTAATCTCTACACACTTTTTTGCGTGATAACCATCAGTTTTACAAATTCATGATTTGAGGCATTTTTTATTACAACCATGGAGCTATAGACGAAGAGAATGTCCTAAATACAGCGAAATGTGTAAGAATCTTATCGATTTTTGTATATACATGCGAAATCATTATACTTCAGTGGTACAGTAAAACCAAATTTAATCTACTACGTCTTTGAATCACTCAGGCTCTGTCAAAAGTAACTGTCATATAGCAACATTACTTTTTGACAGCTTAATTTTGCTTAAAAATATCATAGGCCTATCTAACGAGGTTACCTACATATTTATGAGTCGTAACGCAAGGTGGGGTGTCTGGCCCACTACTTCAATGTGTCGTTATTCTAACTCATGGTGAATCCGACAAAATGTGTGTAATACCTGCTTCTATTTTTGCTACTTTTCGGCAATTTTCTGCTTGTAATTGTTTTATTTTTAGCCAACGCCTTTCGCATTATCAAACGATTCAAAAATTTCACTACAAACCTCACAATGACGCCTAACAGCGAATTCATGTGATTACAGAGGCAGATAAAGTCGCGGCCAAAAACTAGTACTAGTACATTTTAAAGTAGTAATTTTTCACAAAATTCGGAAGCGACTGTAACACGTACTGAACAAACAAAGAAACACATTACAAAGCCATAAACCGGCAACAAAGGGACCGACTGCGTGTTGAAACTGATCCATCATGTCGCCTTTTGAAACAGAAAAAAACTCATGCGCAGCACACAACAGATGTTTTAGTAAAAAAGCTACCCCACGACCCCAGTACCCACCTTATCTCACTGTCCTAATAGTTTAAATGCTAATAAAGCATTTTTTTTCAAATTAATTTAGTCGCACTCTTGATAAATTGTAACCTGGATTAATAACGTTGTAAATATAATAATTTTGAAACAGAAAGCTCATTCGTATTATTTTGACAGGTGATTGGGTCTTGTTTTCATTATAATTTTATTCGACGCCTGCTTGGAAATAAAATTATGAATTAATCAGTCTCGAAGTTCATCCACCAATCATGTGTTTTTCATTAACATATAGTAATAATAATATCATTTTATGTTTGTGCTGGATTTAAATATGTAATTTTCTGGGCGCGTGAATTGATAAAATTGTGTTTACCTACAACAATACTAGCCTCCGAGTTACGAGATGCACTTAAGTTAGGGGGGCATTGGTGTGACTTGCATCAAGTTACTTTAACAAATTACATTAACCATAACCAACGAAATTAACATTATACTTTATAGATTTTCTGTCAAATATACGTCAAAATGGTCGTTTGTTGTTAAAGTAACGTATTTGTTAAAGTTGTAGACTTCAAGAATAGACAAACTAAATGTGAAAAGTTTGCGATGGTATTGTTAAATGGTGAGACGTGAAGAACGCCGTATGTGGTGTGTTGATGTGACAAAATTAACGCTGGAAATTACTCAAAATCTAGCATTGTGTTGTGGCGAAAAGGCAGAAGAAAATGAGAAAGAAGAAGAAAGAGAGAAGAAGAAGATGATACACCATGGGCAAGCCAATAGAACGAATAGTCAAAAGCAATGCAAATGAGCGTTGCATCACACACACAACCCACACATAATAGGTAAAATATAGTGTGTACTGCATTACCATAATACTATCCTTATCTAACCGCGCATTGTTGCTTATTCATTCTGATTTATCTCTACTACACATTCGGTTTTCACAATACATTTATCATTAAGTTGTTAATATTAACGAAACACAACCGTCAGTATCAGAAAGCAAACATAATATCGACCAATAAAGAGAGCACATATCAACATGCAAAATTCCTATTAGATTTCGAACAAATGAATGCGATAAACCAACCGTTATTGGAGTTGCTTATCTGCGTAATTAGAAAGAAACTAATCTGTTACCATTTGTGTTTATAATGGGAACCTGTGAGTGCCATGCAGTCGCGCCCGATAACGGTATGGATATATTGCTGGTTATTAGTAATCGGCTCAATCGAAATCCACAGATATTGATGGTACCCCAGTAAGCCATTTTACCCAATCAAGATTATCATACGTTTAATATTATTATTATTTAAAATGATTCAATTTCTTTACTTTGGTAAGTGCAATGCTTTTATATTGCTGCGGATGAAATGAACCTTGAAAATGATATTATGAGCATTGTAAATTGATACACGGGGAATTGAGGGTAATGGGCTCAGTCGTTAACAAAGACATTTCAAAAATTACGCACCGCGGAATTGGGCACTTTCCGCCCGCCGCGGATTCGTCATGAGGGAGTGCGCATCAAATATTCAATTTTAAAACAACCGCTAAGAGCGAAACGTCATCGCCTACACCGCCGCAGCTGAGACTTGACGATTTAGAAATTTGGGTACAGATGGGACACGCACTTTGCCCGCCCAGAAATGAGATAAGTATTAAATTGCATTAGCAAAAGTGAAACATAAGAACGAACAGGAAAAAATATCACCTTAAATGTCAACAAATTGCCTCTGGTAATCGTTTAGAACGTGTAAGTGACAACGAGAAATGCTGGGTCTCTCGAAAATTATTCTGTCAAGAACAAGAAAATGGCAAAGAGAGTAGGAAAAATTTCATTAGCGCCAATCAAATTGACGAGGTCCAAAATGAAGCTCGCGAGAGAGTCATAATCACGGAGTTCAGAAGGCACCCCTCGACGTGAGGTCTTATTAAAGGAATAATATTTACAAAACGAGACGCCTCAGAAATCCCCAAATTAAGATCTCGCTGAAACCCGCCCAACTTCCACAAAGTGGAATCATTAAATTAAAAATGTAAACTTTTCTCTTAGCAAGGTAATGGGCATCCCGATGTAGATAAATAGATGGAATAGCTGCAAAAAGGAGCATTTTCCTGTTCATTAAATTTTTCCTTCGCTTTTTTATTTCGACCCCTGGTGCTAATTTTGTTGGAATTCACGCCCCTCGGCTCCACCCGCTGGGGCTCAATCACAGAAATTTTATATCCGGAATTAAATAAGTACCCGACAGCATTACGAACAAAATTTAATATGAGCTTATTTGAGCAGAGTTTCTTTCTTAATTAATCAGATACTGCGTTGCGCTCCTTTCATTTAACATGAAACCAAATGATTACGTTTAATCTTATTTTTCTTGTGTTTTTGCAGACGGGTCCTCGCCTTAATTGCAGTCTCGTTCTTGTGACTCTGCCGGGATTGGTCCCGAAGATGTCAGGAATTCAATCAAGAAGCGAAATATGCTCATCAGTGGCAACTTATTCCAGAGGGTGGTTTATGTTGGTAACTCGATTGTCTTCATAGATTCAGCGGTAGATACTCTCTGAAGGAAACGTCAGTGCGCTCGGTAGCAAATGCAATTATACCTACTAATATGCCGTCTGCGACCACCGCCCGCTACACCGCACTCTCCAAGCGACGCCACCCTTTAACTGTTTAGAGGGGATCACTTGAAATTTAGTTATCGTGCTCTTGCACCTGAGTTTGCTTGTCAATTATGCAAGTGGTGACAAAAACAGACGCAATACGACTTCAGAAAACTTTGACAACTGCTCTTTTCATAAGCAAAATCTGCTTCCAGCCCTCCATACCAGTACTATAAATTGCGAGAGGCGAATATCGTGTTTCATATTTTGCGCAAATATTATTTTAATATCCAACATCAAACATCTCATTCGCCAGACGATATCGAATGCTCTCATAAGATATTGATTGGTACAAATAAGGAAATCGAATTATTCAATGTCCGCCCCTCATTTGTTTCCGGCTCCCCTCCAGCAGAAATGAAGAAATTCTTTCGAGTTTTCGATTACTTGTCTAATTAATTTTATAGATTCATTTGTCTTGAGCGTTTTGAATTAAGTTCAAACACAGTCCAAATTTTCACATTTTTGGCTGACAATATTCTTTTAAACGGTGCTCACTAATTGTCGTTATTATCCCACTAGTCTTGCATCTTAGTAGATTACAGGTGTTCTCAGTTGCACTTGAAGATATGTGGTAGGAGAGAATGGGACAGAGGGTGTGAAACACGAGCAGTTAGGGGTATGATGATGAGAGGGAAAGTTCATAGCGTTTCTCATCACGCCTCCGCGCACAAGTGGGTGAGTGCGGTTAGTGACCAGAGCAACGCACCGGCCATTCATGACGTAATTGGCGAGAGGGCTCATTAAACACAAGGATTCTCACATGGTGCGCACGTTAGCACCTTCATGGGGGCTTCAGGTGGAGCCCAGTTTGTAATGGTTAGAGACGCTGCTTGGATTTATTTATAACATTTAACTGGAGGACAAGCATTGAACGGTAAGGTGGTGTGCAAGTTCATGCAGTCACTTTCTTTTGCTGAGTATTTATTGTCATAATGGTTATTCAAACCTACTGTGAAAAGTGCAGAGTGGCTCGGTCTATAAGAACAAAATTGTTTGTCAATAAGAATTTACTTATGAAGTTTTGTGTAAAATCTTCTTGTCACTACAATTCAATTATCATATTATTTTTAAATTTCCATTGAAAGATCTAACTAAAAACTAATTTAAATTAGTTTGTTTCATTTCTTTGTACATAGGTACATACATACATACATACACATACATACATAAATCAGGTCTTAATCCCTTATGGGGTAGACAGAGCTTAAGGTAATAAAGACCTAAAGGCTACGTTTAGCTTGATTGTGGGCGTATAGGTGGAAAGGGGAATCAAAATAGTGATGGGTATTTGTTTGTATTTATAAAAATATAGCACAGATATTATAGTCTTATTTATTTCATAACTTTTTTGTTTCAATAATATTTTATAAATACGAGTATTTAACTTATTGTTCTTGAACTAATTGATATAATTTTCCTCAGAAGTGTGAAATCAGAGGTATCGAAATGGGCGCTACATCAGAAGCACAGGTGGGGGTGTCAGCGCGACCCTTTACAAAATCATTTCCATTCCGTTTTCCGAACTGAAAATTGCCCACGGACGGTCAAAGGGTTAACGATTTAGTGTTTATTTGAATCCGGCCTTTGTTAGTTTAAAAGGCGTTAGAATGTAAACGGATCCTTTGTTTCGATTGCCGTTTGTTTTGCACCGACGCCCTGCTTTACACGTCATAAGTTTCTACTTCGTTGTTTGTGTTTTGTTTTTGGTGTTTATTGTGCGATATATGGATGATGTTTTACTGTTTTTAAACTTTCAAGAACTATGTTATTGAATTTAAAATTAATACTCTATCGTCAATAAGTCTTCTCAAATTGAAATAGTCCCTTGCATGTGACTACCATTAAATCCTACAGAAGCTCATAACAATATTAAAACAACAAAATTAATACGTCAGTTGATTTAATCTTACCGTATTCTATCTTTATCTTAATACCCCAGAGCTACCGTTCGGGTATTATAAGAGAGAAGAATTCGAGATGACATAAATCTCTGAATTCCATTAGGTAGATTAAAACCTTGGGACTCTCTCGGATTATAAATAATACAAACAAAGTAATACTAATAGACAAGTCATAAAACTCAAGTAGATATCATTTAATGACATCGCGTAACCGATTTAAGATCAGTGATGCAAAATTTACAAAAAAAAATTAACAAGACAGAAACAAAAACGCGAGAATCAGACCGCTATACTTTGCATTTCCTTTTATATGAACCACAGCATGGCATCGGGCTCAATGGGGCCTCGCAGTGGGGAGTCCACGGTAGCTCCTCGTATCTTTTTGTACGGCCAACGTTTTATCAAACACGGTAATGGTCGGCTTTATGACGCCAACAAAAGAAGCGTGCCAACAGAGGCGTTAAATCCTTTACGATTTGATGACGATCACGCATTTGTCATTCGAGCAGTTTTGGGCCTCGTTACTACCCATGCGTAGTGCACTGCACATTCTATTCTGAGAGGATTTTGTAATTCTAAATACTTTGGTACCACTTACCCAGGTGCATGGTTCCGAAGTGACTCATGAAAGGACTTTTCTGAAATTGTGTTGACGGAATTTCAAAAAATTGGACATTCTACAATTTCGGCACAATTAATAAGCTAATCGTTTAACTAAGAAGAAGCCAAAATAAAAATGTCCAAAAATGAAATTAAACTATTGGGTTAATATGAAATAAATGACATGCTTAAGAAACTAAACACGATTAGGTATTCAACGCAAATAACTAACTACAGAGCAGGTATTTGTAAATTTATCTGTGATATGGTCTGGATAGATCACTTTATTAAAGCTAGGGTTGTAACCTGGACCCAAAACACCGACAACAATCAAGTAACCCACAATAATTTTGAATAAAATAATCACACCAATAAGAAAATATAATGAGGAATGTTCCAATCGAGCACCAACTAAGCTGAATGGGCGATGATTATTCAAGACCAAATTCTATCGCACAAATAATGGGACCTACCTGGAAAATAGGTTCTAATGGATGAAATTTGGCAAAAATAAATTAATAAACACGAAATGAAACATTGATATAAGCATTTCTTTGAAAAAAGTACTGAGTTTAATTCCTGCGTTGCGGGTGTGTCGAGGTCTTCCAGGCTACCCCCTTAGCCTGAGAGCGACCGGCGAGCGGCCGAGTCCGCTGAACGTTTTCGAACGTAACCGAATCCGGCCGAACGAAACCGAACGCGCCGCGAGCGAGATAGCGACATACCTGTCTGGCGCTTTCATTGACAGGCACCTGAAATGAAGAAAAAAATCGATCCAATTCGTTGAAAATTTAAATTTTTAAAAATTTTGACTGACTACTCACTGCACGGGCGGTATAAACACAGATAAATTTACATGCAATCTGACTATTAGTGGAACATTTTGCCCACGTTGTGAAAATAGGTACGCATGCACCGACACAAAAAACCGAGAGTACGAATTAGTTCATCTCAGCTATTCCAACGGCAACTGATACACACAATTGACATGTTCATAGTCGCGATCAATCAAAAGAAAAATAAGTATTCCCTTTATGAGGGGACATAATGCAACAAAAAACGAAACATACAAAAATTAAAAGTAAACATGCCAAAAAAGAACAAACAATAATAGGGCAAAACAGTTAAAAACAACATTGCAAGATGCATTAGGACAGTTGTTAAAATATGGGGTAGCGTCGAGCGGCTTGACTCCGGGAATATTGTACGCTTGCACGCGATCTCGCTGCGCGGCGCCGGCGCGCGCTCGGCCGCTCTCGGCGCACGGTCGGGCACGCTCGGCTCATACGTTAACTACCGATGATGACCGGAAGCGGGCTTTAATTTCCCTATATGATGTCATAGCCGATTAAAATAAAGTTTATATGCTATCTGTCTACATAACCAGCGCGATGACGCGTTGTTTTTCAAAGATCTAAAGGCTTATTACGAGAATAATACCTTGTAACCTAGAACTAAGTAACCACACATTTGAATACGCCAACGAATGAATCAATAAAAACTGATTACTATAATACCATTAATGTAGCTGTAGCGGGCAAAGGTTACTCCCTCCCAATGGACTTATTTATTAAATTATTACCGGACGAGATCACGCAAACGAAATCGTAAACTTAAAGGAAATCCATTCCGTTAAATTGAACGCAATCCACTAACATCTTGCTGTATTGGTTGGGGCAAACCTTTATGGTTATTACGAAAACGTGTAGCTGAAATATTTTTGAAAATGACGTGAGTGTTATTAGACAACGCCGGCTAATAATGAAGTCGTCAAAACAGCTGAAAGGAAAAATTGTAAACGGAACAAAAGTAGCAAACAATAAAAAGAACGAGCAATAAATAAAGTAGTCCGATGGAACGGTGCAGACAATACATTTCACTTCGCGTGTGAACAGAACGCTGATGACTATCGTTTTGTGCTATTTTGACACAAATATTTTCTCGTCGATATTGTAATCGCCGGCACTTACCGCGTACCCGCACACATATGTAAAATCGAGAGTCACTACTCGAAAAACCTATCTATCAATATTAGAACACAAAAAAAATGCAAGTCAGTTAATAATCCCGAATCGGCAATCGACAATGGAAATAGTCACAGTCACTTTTTTAATAATGGCAACTCGGTATTTTTTCTTTTTTATTGCCACCCTAGGTACGTTTGACATTTGAACCGTCTGATGACTCGACCGCCATGATTGATCGTCGCGACCCACTAAATGAGTGCAATTTAGCTTATAGTATTTCCCCACTTTCAATGTTAAATTAAGCTATTGTTACATAATTCATAAAAACTTAAAACAACACTAAGCTTGGTCAATGCAGAGCTAAATTTGTAGAAGCTATTCATCTACAGCAAATTCCTTAAACCAAATAAACTCGAAATTATTAACATACAAATTAACTGTTGAACTGTGACTGGTAATCATTTGTCAGTCCGCAGTGTCATTCGGATCCCACAGTAAGATTACAATTCCCTTTCATTCCAAAGTAGTAGTTTTGGTAGACAACTTTAAAGTTCAAATTTCAAAAGTCTTCTTCGTGCAGCCTGTATCTAACAACTTCAAGATTCGTTTGACACTCGTAAACAATTTTGAATCTTATGATAACCGTGTCAGTGATGAAATTAGTGTGTTTGTTATTATTGTCGAAGAAATGAGCGTTGTGGTACAATTTATCATCGGAGCAAGTATCCGCCCAAGCCGTAACGAATCACTAGTAAATAAATTGACCACAGACGTTTCGGGCATTTCTTTTGAGGTGGCGTCCGGACGTACTTTGATATCCATTTGTAGCCAAGGCTTTATTGTTTTATGTGATTCATCAAAATGTGGTTAAGTTGCATTGCTTGTTTTAAACTTGTTGTTTTACAACTAGGTAATGGGTTTTCTTCAGCCACAGCGGTAGCTAAGAACACGAGTAGACCATTTTGGACTAATGACCGTTTCACCGTTGTTGACTGAACTATAAGACGAAGTATCAAATAAAAGGGAAAATGAATGACTTTTCAAATACCACTTCCACTGCCTGCCAACAGAAATAATGCTCAACAATGTCACGCGGTAGACGGTGACACTTGTAAAAAGTCGAATCAAAGATCGATAATCGACGACTTGCCGTAAGACCCTAGGTGGCACATCACTAGTCGCGCTTAATTAAGTATAGTTATACATACGGAACCGCGGCCTCCTATAAAAGCTCGCGCGCGCCGTAGGGATCCACACTCTATTTCAAATCTTCAGAATAAAAGCTACGAGTACGGAATCCCCAGTTATATGGTGAGTAAATTAATTATCATTGTCTAAGTGCTCAAGGTGTCTTATTGTATTTTATTGCTTTTTATTCTAAGTGTAATTTCAAATGTAAATCATGTTAATAAATTAGGTCTAAGTGTTTCGTCGGGGCGCGTTGACCGTAGGGCCAACGGCCTCCAATTTGAATTATAACGTAGCTTCATTTTGAATTTAACGGCGAACACAGACTGTTCAACCTTATTCAAATTCGCCTATTTGTTCCTAAGTCTTACTCGAGGACCTAGCCGACTCTTTGACGCACTACCCCTGGTGGACGTCGAAGAGCTGCCTGGGCCCTCGTCGTAGAAGACCGCCTCTGACACCGAGAAAATTACAGGGACCCAGATCGGGGCTAAATTAAAGCCTGAAACTGCTGAGCTGCATAACGCACATCTCCACTACCCTACCGGAAGACACGCTTCTGCCTGAGGACGACATCCTGACCCAAGGCTCGCCTCTACTGCGACCCTCGCCTTCGGCCCCTTCTGCGCTGGCAGCGTCGTCCTCACCTTCGTGTCCGTCCAGGGGAGTACTAGTGCTCCTTGGGCGTGTGTGTGTGAAAAGAATAAGTCAATAGTGCCGTTCTGCCCTGAACTCTCTTAAAAAGCTCACGTTATCCCTGAGACTACGTTGTTCTTTGGATATTGTAAACAATAAACCTCTGTAAAGTTCCCTTTGTTTCACTGAATAGCCAAGGAGCGACCCTACACTAAAAAATATTCACGAAAGGTGATAGTCGGCGCCCAACTTGGTTAGTTCAGTTCAGTTCTTAGCACTTTTTCTATACGCGCACTAGCGGCACCCATTAGTTCAGTTCAGGTCTTAGCACTTCTTCCGCACACGCACTCAAAGAGTTGGCTTCGGTCATTTCTAAATACTTTTATACTTATTTTATTGTAAAATCCGACTATTGCAGTAACAATTCGTTCGCTGTCTGAGCTCGGCTTAAGAATAGGCTCAGCCGTTTTCTCGTTCGGTTACGTAGAAGTCGTAAAAAACGTTGTTCCTGTCGGTAACAAGTGGTTATTTTCTAAATTTTTAATTTAAATTAACGTAAACAAACATTAAATTCACTAGCAGTAATTTGAAATCAACGGTTCCTAACGTATGTACTTAAATTTAAAATATTAACGGTCAAATATTTTAAATACTGAACCGTTAATTTAAAATCCACTCGCGCTTGGCACATCCGCTCGCGCCCTAATTATTCGAATCAACGGTTCCTTCCGCACCGCTCCGTTGTGTTAGCAACGACCGCGCGCTCTCTTTCGCACCCGTGTGCCTAGGACACTTAGCAGATTCAAATACGCAAGCGTTAACGGCTCGATCGCGACCAGTGTCAATTTAAAATACACATTAACTACATAATAACTACCACAGTTGGCATTTCAAATTTATAACGAACCACTCAATTATCTAACAACAACCTTAATTAGTTGTACCGACAAGAACATTAATTTAATCAAATTTAGCATCACTTCTCGAAAACTTTAAACTTAGCTTCAAACAACTCGCGATTTTTAACACTTTACTGCAATAATCGAATTATTTTAGCACCTTACCTATACCTGCGCATACTTTGAGCATTTAGACAACTAACTACAACGCGCTACGTGTTTCAATAGCAGGCTAGCCATTACAACTGAGTTAACTACTTAACGTTCAATTCTACCAACGTTTAATACGACTCGCAGCCATACGTTGCGGCACTTAGGGTAATACGCGTAAGTCGCACTTTCCTTCAACACTTACTTATCGATCTACGGTTCGTCTTGTAACTCCATTTCATTATTTTAAAATTATAAACGCACCTTAACGCGCACACTTCGGAGAACAGGTTGAATAAATTCTAATATCGCGGGTAACTTACAGCTTTTAGTGTACTAAAAATGGCACATCGCAATATTAAGTATTTATCGCTACAAAAAACAGAGTTATCTTATGAGGTGGCTATTCGCGGAACTACACCGGCACTTACAGTACAAGAATTACGCGGTCAAATAGTGAAACTAGCACCCGGTTTACCGGCCCAAGATATATTAGAATCGGGACTAGACCCCGTCGACGACCTAAAAGGCGTAGCAGAAAGTTTAGCAAAAGCGCAGTCAAATTTAACCCTAATCAAATCAAAGTTTGACGATAATTTATTCGTGCGTACAGACAATTTGTGCAGTCATATCTACCATCGTCTTAGGAGAATAATTACTACTACACCCGAATCGGAGGCAGTATTGAAATCATGCTTAACTAGCTTTCAAAATGTATCAAAGGAACTAGCTACTATACGTGCTAAGTTTGATCAAGATAGTGAGGAAACCTTTTTGGAAAGTGAGGACAACCTAGAACAATTGAACACTTCTTCTCATAGTTTCGCGCAACCACCACCAAATATATCAGTAACATGTGACCGCGGCATAACCTCTGATTTTGCAAAACTTCGCTACAGTGGAAAAACTTGTGTCCGCGCTTTCGTCATTCGTGTAAACGAATTTCTCTCAGCTAGGAAGATTAAACCAGACAAATTCCTTTCTTTCGCGACTGAGATATTTGAGAGCGAGGCCTTGTGTTGGTATAGATCGGTTAAAGATAAGATTACCACTTGGAACGAATTGTCTAAACAACTCGTATCCGTATTCTCACAGCCAGACTACGATTATAAATTAAAGGCGGAAATTCGCGCCCGGACTCAAGACGACTCCGAAAACATAACAATTTATTTAGCTATTATGCACGCAATGTTTTCACGACTAACTGTACCTATGACTGAAGATGATCAGTTAGAGATTTTGTTGCATAATATTAGGCCCTGTTTCGCGGCAGTATTAGCTACAGCTACTTCAGTGACCACTATAGATGAACTCCGTACCGTCTGTCACAAATTCGAACTAGTTCAAGCTCGAATGTCTAGCTATAAAGAGCCACCGCGCCCTACGGCAGGTACACTAATCCCTGAACTAGCTATAAATAAACAATCACAAACCTTTTCACATCAAAATAGGCATTTTGATAGGTATCAGCATCCATCCTCGGGTAACAGCGCTAATAAACATAATTACACTAACACTAAACACCGATACCCGGTGAATATTTTGTCACAAGCACCACACACTAACAATAATAAATTTTGTCCTAGGTGTAAATCTAATACACACACATTAAGAACTTGTCAAGCACCACGGACCTTGTTGTGCTTCAAGTGTGGCAAGGTGGGGGTGAAGTTCCCTGATTGCACTACATGTAATAAACACATACCTAGACCCACTTCGCAAACAAAAAACTAAGTTCGTGGCGAGGACGTCGTTACATTAGGAGGGCTAATAAATGGTCACAATGGCTGCATTTCGTTAACACTTTTTTTAATTCTTATAAGGTAACGACGATCTCGCCCCACTCACATAAACAAAACAATTCGCAGCAGGACTTAGGGCCGCGCGACGCGCGACCGTTCATAACTATCTATATAAACAAACTGAGAATTCCACACTGCTTATTGGACTCGGGGGCGGCCGTAACGGTGCTTGGCAAAGATTATCATAACACATTACTTACCTATGGGCATACCATGCGTTTTGATGATTACATTAACATAGAGGCGGCTGCTGGCCGGCGCTTGCGTAGTATAGGATACTTTGACCTCGACATAACTTTTGAGAATCAAACTCACTCTATAAGGGCATACGTAGTGCCCGAGGTCAATAATTCTGTCATACTAGGGATAAACTTTTGGCGGTCCTTCAAAGTTTGTCCTAAATACGTAAGTGCTTTAGCGGCAAGCGAGACCGTCACTAAGCATCCAGACAGAATTATTCGACCTCAGGCACTGCATTCCTACACTAACCTCACAGAGGCTCAGCGCGTGCAGGCAGATAATATTATAGGACAGTTTCGCGACATCTCTTACGAACAAATTGGTCTCGGCCGTACTAACTTAGTTGTACATAACATTGACACGGGCACTACCGAACCAATTAGACAACGTTCCTACAGAATGTCACCGGAGAAACTCAACATAATAAACGAACAGGTCGACGAAATGTTGCGTCTGGATGTTATTGAACCATGCGAGAGCGCGTGGTCCTCGCCAGTACTAGTAGTAGGGAAGAAGGACGGCAAACCTAGGTTCTGTCTCGACAGCCGTAAATTGAACGCGGTAACTAAAAAGGACGCGTACAGTCTTCCTTACATATCCGAGATATTAGACAATCTTAGGGACGCGAAATTCTTAACTAGCATTGACTTATCGAAGGCGTTCTGGCAGATACCTATAAATGAAAAGGATAAGTGTAAGACAGCTTTCTTTGTACCATCACGTGGTACCTTCTCGTTCAAAGTGATGCCCTTTGGTTTGACGAACGCACCAGCTTTACAACAGAGACTAGTAGATAGCCTATTTGGACCTGAATTCGACAACAAAGTATTCTGTTATCTCGATGATATAGTCTGTGTCAGCGACTCCTATGACAATCATGTAACTTTGCTCCTAAAAGTCCTAGCGAAGCTAAAACACGCAGGTCTCACTATAAATTATGAAAAGACACAATTCTTTAGGAACTCATTAAAGTACTTAGGCTACGTGGTAGACGAGCAAGGCTTACGCACGGACCCAGATAAAGTAGCCGCGATTCTAGATTACCCCAGACCAACGAACACAAAGGAGGTGAAAAGATTTCTAGGCACCGCGTCTTGGTACCGTAGATTTGTTCCTAATTTTAGCACATTAGCAGGCCCACTAAATTCCTTGACTTCACTTAAAAAAAATGCACCACCATTTGCATGGACAAACGAAGCTGAACAATCGTTTGTACAACTCAAGTCTTGTCTAATTAGTTCTCCGGTCCTCTCTTGCCCGGACTATACGCAACCATTCGAGGTACACTCAGACGCAAGTAATTTAGGCGTAGGATCAATGCTCTGCCAAACTATTAACGGTCAAGAACATCCAGTCGCATACATGAGTCGTTCCTTGTCAAAGGCGGAACGAAACTACAGTGTTACAGAACGCGAAACCTTAGCCGTCCTAGTCGCACTCGAGCATTGGCGCTGTTATCTCGAGAATGGTCGCACATTTAAAGTCTACACTGACCATTCATCTCTAAAATGGTTTTTATCTCTAAGTAATCCTACAGGCCGTTTAGCTAGGTGGGGAGTACGACTATCATCCTTTAATTTTGAGATCTTACATCGACGCGGCAAAGACAACGTCGTTCCTGACGCTTTATCTAGAGCCGTGCCAGTGTCAGCGTTAACACTTGCAAACGCGCATCTCACGACAAAGGACAAGTGGTACTTAGATCTTTACAACAGCTGTACTAACGCGCCACAGGGTTTTCCTAACTATAAAATAGTAAACAACTCCCTCTACAGATTAACGAAGTCTGACACTAGATTTGCTAACGAGTTCACATGGAAGGAAGTAGTACCAGAGGAACTACGTCACCAAATAATTAGCGAAAATCACGATGTACCTACTGCGGGACATCTAGGCGCGTTCAAAACCTACCATCGTTTGGCTCTCAATTATTTCTGGAAAGGAATGTACAAGGACGTGTCTAAATACATTGCGTCATGCGACACTTGTATAGCTTATAAACACCCAACTCACGCTACGCTAGGTGAGATGGGTCGTCCTAAACACTGCTCACGTCCATTCCAGGTTATCTCCTTGGACTTCATGGGTCCACTAACTACTACACGAAAGCAAAATAACTACTTACTTGTGGTGACATGCGTATTTTCAAAATATTGCCTTTTGTTTCCTGTACGTAACGCGACCTCAGCTATAGTCATTAAGCACCTGGAAGACTCAGTTTTCCTCACTCATGGTGTCCCTCAAACCATATATATGGATAATGCTACTTATTTTACCAGCCGCGAGCTGAAATCCTTCCTCGATAAATATAAGGTACCTAATCAGTTTCTTATAGCACGCTATTCACCTCATATTAATTTGACAGAACGTTATAACAAAACGATAATGACTTGTGTATCTACCTTTGTACAAAACGACCACAGGTCATGGGACATTAATCTGCCAAAAATACAATTCGCTATAAACAACTCCATAAACGAGGCGACGGGTTACACTCCCGCTTTCTTAGTACACGGCAGAGAATTGGTAACGTGCGGTTCACACTACGTCGATAATGAATTGGGTAATGAACTACTATTCTTACCGCGCGACGCCTATGCGCAAAACGTAGGATTCCTAGCAGAAACATTCGACAAAGTCCAGCACGCGCTATACAATGCACATCAGAATAGTATTAAGAGGTATAACTCACGCCGTAAACCAGCGCACTTTAATGAAGGCGATTTAGTATGGAAGCGTACATATTTCCTCAGCGATAAGTCCGCTAACTTTTGTAAGAAATTAGCACCGAAATTTGTAAAGTGTAAGATCATTAAAAAACGTTCACCATTAGTATTTGAACTACAGGACTTATCTGGAAAGAATTTAGGCGCGTGGCATATTAAAGACATCAAATTAAAACCAACAGGTTAATTACTCGTAGATAGCGTTCGGCCCGTGGCGGAGCCGCAGCGCGCAATGACCTCATTGGTCGGCGTCCGCGATCACTCCTCCCCCTTGCGCCGTCGCAATTATCTCGCATTCCGCTAGTAGCAGCGCAAGAGCAACACGTTCCGGCCGCTTAAACTAAAATCTAATCACTCGTAGCGACCTCGTAACGATGTTTACATTCCGCGCGCTGCTACGCAACCATGATACTTGCGCTAACTTAGAGGCAAGAAACCGTCGTGAAACCCGCGAATGGTCATCTCACATGTATGAATCGTCTGTTTTAAACTAAGCCTAATACCAGTACTACTGACTTCTGTAAAGTCCCCTACCTAAGCTGTATTCAGGAACCGAGCGGTGTTGGAAACTCGAAATCATAAGCCTTATTCCACCTGTTTACAATAGTACTACGGGCGGCCGGTAACCCGAGGACAGTCGTTATCTATATGTGTAGTTAGATCTCCTTTCCATTACAACCTTTACCTAGGGGTCGGAGTAGGCATATACTATTGTTCTATCTCTTTTAACTTGTAGAAGTATGAATGATGAGCGTGAGCGTGAGGTATGATAGATAACTCCTAAGTTTTAATAGCCGAAAATCAACTTAGGTTGATTTTCTCACCGGGAAAGAGGGGAATGTCACGCGGTAGACGGTGACACTTGTAAAAAGTCGAATCAAAGATCGATAATCGACGACTTGCCGTAAGACCCTAGGTGGCACATCACTAGTCGCGCTTAATTAAGTATAGTTATACATACGGAACCGCGGCCTCCTATAAAAGCTCGCGCGCGCCGTAGGGATCCACACTCTATTTCAAATCTTCAGAATAAAAGCTACGAGTACGGAATCCCCAGTTATATGGTGAGTAAATTAATTATCATTGTCTAAGTGCTCAAGGTGTCTTATTGTATTTTATTGCTTTTTATTCTAAGTGTAATTTCAAATGTAAATCATGTTAATAAATTAGGTCTAAGTGTTTCGTCGGGGCGCGTTGACCGTAGGGCCAACGGCCTCCAATTTGAATTATAACGTAGCTTCATTTTGAATTTAACGGCGAACACAGACTGTTCAACCTTATTCAAATTCGCCTATTTGTTCCTAAGTCTTACTCGAGGACCTAGCCGACTCTTTGACGCACTACCCCTGGTGGACGTCGAAGAGCTGCCTGGGCCCTCGTCGTAGAAGACCGCCTCTGACACCGAGAAAATTACAGGGACCCAGATCGGGGCTAAATTAAAGCCTGAAACTGCTGAGCTGCATAACGCACATCTCCACTACCCTACCGGAAGACACGCTTCTGCCTGAGGACGACATCCTGACCCAAGGCTCGCCTCTACTGCGACCCTCGCCTTCGGCCCCTTCTGCGCTGGCAGCGTCGTCCTCACCTTCGTGTCCGTCCAGGGGAGTACTAGTGCTCCTTGGGCGTGTGTGTGTGAAAAGAATAAGTCAATAGTGCCGTTCTGCCCTGAACTCTCTTAAAAAGCTCACGTTATCCCTGAGACTACGTTGTTCTTTGGATATTGTAAACAATAAACCTCTGTAAAGTTCCCTTTGTTTCACTGAATAGCCAAGGAGCGACCCTACACTAAAAAATATTCACGAAAGGTGATAACTAATATTCACTCTCCGTCAAATCTGACACAAACTAAGCCAATAAATTACGAATGACAGGCAGAATTAGATTGATACGTTCTAGGCTAAACATTCAATTGATTCGACGCCGGGATGTGGGGGTCTAACAGCCTATTTACTACGTCATTTCATACCTATGCATTAAGTATAGTACCTGTATCCTATTCATCCATCATATATATCACAATAAAAAAGAGCATCTAAAAATATTCTGACCTTAATGATCATCAACATTATCTGTTAATGCTTTGAAAAGTTTCGGCTAATGGTAGTCTAGAAAGGCGAAATTTATCCGAACGAAAAAAATGCATTTAATAAGGCATTTTTTAAGGTGCTCACTAGCTGCTCCTACTTCCGAAAATTAATTATTGATATAAGATAGTCAATCTTTCCCGATATTTTGAAAACTAGAAAGCTATTAGGAACTGCAAAAAAATTCAAATTAACATTTTAACAATTCCTAAACACTTATACATGAATAATACCTGTCTATCTTTGGATAGCGAAATTGATTCTAATTACAATGGAATCATAAATCTCGATTCGTGAGTTCGAGAGCCAGGAATTTCATAGCTCTCAATTAAAACGTAGAAATAATTATTTGGAAGCATCCACCCCCACTTGGAAATCAAATTAATAATGTAAATACGAGTAGGTAGCTGTCCCTCCTTCACAGATACTCAACCTCTTTATTAGATGTTCTAAGATTATTTCGTAAAATTAAAATTAGAATTAAATTTAAACAAGAGCCAGTAGCTTTTGCTGCAGTTTACACATACAAATGCTAAATTATATGAATTTGAGTAAACCAAATTAAACGAAGTCAGTTTAACTGCTTCACCAATAACTGCAACCAGGGGTGCGAGTCGGGTTACCTCCGCGTGTGGTCAAGAGCTTTTTGGATCCGTCCGAGGAGAAGAGCAGTGCTCGGTCCGGTACTCTCTGGGGATCGGATAGTGATTTCCTGGCAGATTCTGAGAGATATCATTATCCGTTGGCTAAGAGCCCGACAGGGGGAGGGGTCTTTTGGCCGTATTCTGCCAACATTTTTGTCAACAAGATTTTTAAATACTGTATTTATTACTTTGACATTGACGGCGAAATCATCACATCGATGGATGGGCCATACTAAAAAAAGAAGAAGAACTGCATCCAAAACTTAAGTTCTTAAATTGAATAAGGTACCTAATTGAAAAAAATAAGAGCAAGAGTAACATCAACTCCTCTGGCGCACCTGCCTTAACAAACTTTTGAAAGCAAGATTTTTACTTAAGGAAAAATAATAGCACAGTTATCCTCCAAAGAGCATTAATTTCCCTTCATCCACAATACAGCGGAAAACAGCGCAATTTGTGCGTTACCTTTTGTTTAACACCCGTTTTCCAGCAAAAGAGATGAGGAAGCTATGAAAAGTAAGCGTAAAAAATTCAATGAAGTATTTTATTTGGAATGTTTTTTTTTAACTTACACAATTACACATATTTTATTTAGTTGCTCAATTAGGTTAAAATCGAAACTAACTTTTACATATTTCGACCCAGAAGGTAACAATTCTAAGTGTGATTAGAACAAGTAAAAGTTTCTAACAAAATTAACTCGGTGATGAGCACAGATAAAATTTTTCATATAAAAAAAATTGAAAACCACTTCCTTTTTTAAGTCGGTTATAAAATATAGAACAGCCACCATTATGGTATTTACTATGTTAATATAGCCGAGCCCTTGGCACATGCGCCATACAGACGGACGCCACAAATTGCCGTGTAATTTAATAATGTCAGTGAACATGGAAAGAGACCAATTTCAGAGAAAAAAGTCGCCGACATTACAAGTAAACCGACTGTCATCGATTAATTATTCAGCTGTAAAATTGTGGGCATTAACGAAATTGATATTATTATAACCGGCACTTTTGATTAAGTGCTCGCAATTATAATTCACCATAAATAACTTCACTTATATGTGTGACAGGTATCCATATATGGGCAATGTAATGTTTTTGTTGATAAATAAATAAATCTAAATCTAATATTAATAAAACATAAAGGAATTAGTATTTAAAAAAAGGACACCTTAATTTCAGTTTACCTTTATTTTTACACAAAACACCTGAGTCTTACCTATAATACATACACATACATAAATAAATCACGTATTTATCCCTCCCGTCTTACCTATACCATGCACAAAGGTACAAATACAACTTTCACCAATAAATGGTAACTTATGTGGGTCTCACGTTATTGTGCCGTTTTCCCTGGGACATAATTACATTGTGCCTACATATACATACATAAGAGTTAAGCTTCGTGTCAGGTCGATTTCTTGTTTAGTTTTTTGATGCCATAGCGTAGCTTCTCATAGCTTGCAGTATGAGATCGCCCCAACCTAATCTTTCCCCTTTCTAGGCCTGCGAAGGACACCATCCTTCACGCTTCTTGTGTAATACTCCGAAGAATTATTATTTCTGAATCGTTTAAGTCCTTGTTCAGTGTCTGTAATCCCGAGCCAAGATTAAAATGTTCTCCCAACGCTAATTAAAAGGGTAACTTTTTTACCCAAATGATTAATCGAGACATTCGCTTTGTTTACTTAAAGTAAGTTTATTAAAAGAAATAAATTAGATCGTTTACTTTGTTATTAATTATTATTTATTAGCGAAGTGCCTGGTGCAAAATTTGCATTAATGAGAATTTTAATGTTCCATAAAAATAAACGGAGAGCGACACAACTTGTTCCATTTGAATGAGTCTCAAAAGTCGGCCCTCGTCTAACTAAATGAGACTTTACAGCAACGAATGTTTCTTTTGCAAAGGATTTAATAGAAAGTGCTATTACCATGTTTTATAAAAAATCCTAAATCAGAAAAATAACGATAACGCTGACAATAGGCCAAGTTTGTTTGATTTAGCAGTTCCAAACCTATACCAGAATAAAAACATGCCGTGAGTCGCTAAGCTTTTATTTCGACATTACCGAATACACTGCACTGTTGATCGTAAAAATATCCATACATTTAACCGACACTTTGACACTTTCATTAGCATTTGCAACAACCATTTAAATTGCACATACAATGATAAAACTACATAGTAATATGATTCAAATGGACATTGTGACACACCTTTAATATGCACTCAACATTCATTACTTACATAATTGCAATTGAACTACCACATGTGCATTATTTAGTCATATAACAGCTACAGTTATAAGAGCTACAGTAATTTGTGGCCTGATAAATAAGTTCTGACGCTTCAGAATTGCAAAATGTACTTATTAAAAAAAAAACTGTTATGTTATTTTTAAAGTTCGATGCTGTACTTTAGTATTAGTTAATTATCGTTACCATGAAAATCTTATGTCCAGCTAAAAATAATATTTTTACCGATGTAAATACGATTGCCACTTATCGTTGAAATATGTTATATTTATACTTATTTTACTATGTAAAGATTCCAAGTTGTTCAAAATTTTCTTTGAAGGAGACCTACACAATGGAGTAAAAGCATGGAAGAACATAGTCCTCCATTTTACTCGCGCAGTCGGGTAAGAAGAAGGTACAGGAGCGCTTAGCTCGCGGCATCGACTCCGCCGTCACGATTTACTTCACATCAGAGCATAATTGATTTCGCAGCCATAAACTTAACCTGAATTAAAATACATCTCAATTTTAATAGGCATAGAGCTGCAGATTCAATTGCATTTGTTCCTGATAGGAATATTAATGTTGGTAAATATAATTCGCAATGTGAAGTCTTAACTGTTTAAGCTAGATGCTTGTCTTGGATTAGAACCCGTTTGTTCTGGGAGCTATGGAACTAAGATTACCTGACCTGTTTCCATCGTGCAATTATAATGACATACAAACTCTATGCAGGTATAGAATGAGAAAACGTCTTTAGTAGTTTATTTTGTCTATAGATTTTATGTTATCTAGTATTTGTAAATGGCATGTGTATCGATAGGTGATATTCACCTTTGTACTTTCCGACAACCGATTTGGATTCGACGATTGACCTCTTTTTCAAAGTTGGATCTACCTAACTGGATTACTGGTCTTAGATAAACGTAATTATCTACAACTTCTATGGCAGAGCTTCTAAATTTCAGAAGAGTGGGTGTAAAATGGATGTTTGGCGAGATTTACTTCTTTTAATTTTCATCCGAGACCAACTTGTTAAAAAACTCTACCTACTCAGATCATCGACGATTGTCTAGGTCTTCCGTGGTTTTAGCGACGACCACAATATCATTGGCAAATCGAAGTGGGCGAAGTAATTGTCGTCAGTATTGGCTCAGTCCAGAAAGCTCAGCAGCAGTCCCGTCTTCACCTGCGTTATTGTTCTTAAGCCATTTTAGAGTGATTTTAATCCCATAGAGGCTGAAGTCTGATGTCCTCGGTGTAATTTCAGGTCAACACAGCTTTTGGATCTTTTGCCGTAACTAAAGACATGTACGGTGTCATCTCAGTCTTATACAACTCTCTGTAAAACCTCTCGATTTCTTCCAAGATTTAGGGTTAAGGCGATAATATATGATTTTAATATATCTCAATAGGGTCATTGGACATATCTTGGGTGAATACCATTGAACCTTGAAGTTGCTGTAATTAGTAGTCGTGTTGGCGATTGCAGTTTGATGGAGCAATACTCAGAGGGCTGCTGCCCATCCTCTTAAATGATTCCCTCAGTCACCTTTTACGACATCTATAGGATCATATATGTGATAGTGCAATTCTTAACCAGCTGCACGCGGTACTTGCTTCTACCTCAGTGTATTTGGAGCATTGCGTGCAGCATAATAGGAGAATAATAGCGCGAATGTATTAAGTAATTGCATGAGAATTGGCCTGTCCGTCTGTGCATCGTTCTGGCTCTCATATCCGGAGCACATGCGTCATACGATATCATTAAGACATCAAACGTAGGGGAAACACACCTTACTTTGCATAACGAATTCGTATTTAAGTAAATGGTTATAAATCCCCTCGCTTTGCTTACTTAACATCGGAAATGTGGAAATTTGTGTTTATTTATTGCTCTATTATGTTATTTTGTTGTGAAAAAGCTTTTATTTGGGTAGATGGGTATACTAATTTTATTTATATTCAGGGAAAACACTTACAATTCATAGGAAGTTTCAAGTGCCGTTTTACGTTAGTGAAGTTTTCATTATTTTAATATACACATGTATGTATGACTGACCTCTCTTTAACTAAGTATACGAGTAGATACTGATTTCTAATTTTACAATTCACCATAGATTTAATACAGGGCAGGACGGGATAACTAATACAAAAAGAAGACAATTATTTTATTTTTATAATTACCTACTTAGTTAATTTTAACAAAAAAAGATTTATTTTTATATTTCGTTTTTCTTGCGCATTATTTATAAATAATTAGGCACGTACCATATGCAATCGATTGCACTAAGTTATGAAGCGTATTAACAATGCATTTGATGTTAATTGAAACTGCAAGCCGGCAACTCAGCGAACTACCACTCAATCCGTAAAGCTATTAATTAAAGAACACGAATCAAATATCCAAACCATTTCGATTGTGTGCATTCTAAGTTGATTGTAACATCACACATACTGCCTTACCGATAGGCTCCAAAGATGGGAAAAACTAAATTTAAACATGAAAAATTATTTAAGTAAAAAGTTTTAGTTTAAAAAAAAACATTTTGTTCAATCCTGAGCCTCCGTTTGTTTATTATTTTATTTTGTGAGTTTATTTTTATGTACAGTTTTAAATATAAAAAATAATTTAAAAGTATGTACCTACCTAAGTAACTTAAAATTGGGGTAAATTAGAAATTTGGGGAATTTCGAAAATCGCGGATATCCACTAAACGAGGAACAATTCCATAATCTGGCAACGCTTATCTAGAAACCAAAAACATTGGAGCGTTGCTAGATTATGTACTTGTTCCCCGTTTAGTGGATATCCACGAGTTTCGAAATTCCCCCATTTTCGAATTTACCCCAATGCACCACCTATACCTACCTAATTAAAGTCGTACAGAACCGCTTTTTTATAATACAACTTGTTTACACAGAAGTGCGAATAGTATTTCGCTATTCATAGCAGTTTTCATAGCTTGTTTTTTATAGTAAGTTAAGTTAAATCAAAGTTTTTTTTCTACATCGAGGTCATATTTAAGTCCGTATAATAACCAATGCAATGTGATGTGATTCATGTGATCCAGTGGAGCCCATTTGTTCCATTAAAGTCACGCAACTAGCTCCTCTGCCTGCTGTCTCGAATAACTCTATTGTAACTGCAGGTACTAATGATCATAAAAATACTCATGTCAGTGATATCGTTGCGATAAACCGTTCATCGAACTTTGCGGCCGTGTGTAATAAAGCCCTGTACGAAGCAATACGTCTGCGACAACTGACGGCTGGAAAATGGCAGTACCTAATATCAAAGGGTACTGCGTCATACCACTGATTTTTATGAAGACGTTGAACATTTTGAAAATAATTAATAACCTAAGCGTGGATGATGAGAAAATATGCAGAAGGTAAGTGTATCTGCTATGTGTACCATGAAATTTAGCCATAAGCACCACTATTTTGGGGTATCCGTCAAAATTGGACACCAGGGGCCTTACTATGACGTCTTAATGCGATTCAAGTCCGGTTCGATTTACACTGACATTGGCCCAAGCCTTACGGCCGCCATTAAGGGAGAATAGGTTAAATTGGCTCGCTGTCACTACCTACTAAAAATTACCGCTAAAACCTAAACTGAGTCGAAATTGAATCGCATTGAGACGTCATGGTAAGGCCCCGAATTTGAATCTGGACGCAGGCTATGATTTAGTCTGATACTCAGAATATGAATTAAATATGTCTATAGTCTTTTAGCACATGCCCGGAAAGCCGAAACAGGTCGCCCTAAGTTAACTTGACGTCGTTCCGTGGAGCAGGAGATGGGTTTACTGGGGATGGGATTAACCTGCCCAAGATCGGAGTCGGTGAGACCTGATACGACCCCTACACTCCAGCCGCAGGTAATAGGAACTAAAAAAGAGAGAAGATAGTCTTTTTCGGTTTTTCAGTCAAACGCCAGTAAGACGCTGCAGACGTATGTGCACAAACAAGGCTTAATTCGCCAATTGACACGAACAGCCGGTGCCCAGTTACGAAACTCAATAATTAGAACTGCAGGAATGAAAAAATAGCTGAGAATTCCGATTGTAGATAAAGCAGCACGATTGTCTGGGATTGCATATTGAAAAAACATGCAACAGAGATAAGGCGTTACATGGTTGACTGACTAGAAGGCATCGCGGGCGAGCACTGGCTAATTGCATTTCCTACTGTGTTACTACACTGGTGCATAACCGAGACTGCTGATGTTGGAAAAACTTAACTTTAGCTACAATTAATTAACTATAATTAACACTTCTTTACACTTATTAAGTTTTTTGAGGGAATATAATTATGTAACCCGTGTATTTTTATAGTTTTTACGTAATTATTATCTTTGACGTTGTTTGGAGAATTCGCGTTCGTTAATATTGGACTAATTCATTAATTTTCACTTTCATAATGTTTAACTTATTATATTCACCATTGGCTAGAGAAAAAACTAAAAGATGTATTGTCACAACCACGTTGACTAGTTTGCGAAATTTAAGACGGTCGAGTGTTTCAATCTTAGGATGGTTAAGGAATTCCTTGGCTTACTGTACCTACCTAGAATCAATGGCATTATATTTTTGCCCTAAAAATGCTATGTTGCGCTTTCTCTCAATCTCTTTGGTTCATGGATAATTATAAACAGTTACGTCCGTATTGTTTTAATCGACGAACGTGATTCATGGCATTGATGCTTTCACCAGTCTTTGAAATCAGATAAATCTGACTTGAATTGCAACTTTGACAAACTGTCAAAAATGACAGGATCTATGAGGATAATGTTTAGACAAGATTAAAGTACAAAGTGTTTTTTTTTATAATAAGAGTGGCAAACGAGCAATTGGATCATCTGATGGTATGTGATCACCACCATCGATGGACACCCTCAACACCGAAGGACTATCTTACTCTCCACGCCGGAACATAGCAGCGCAAGCGCTGGCTCTTTAACCTTTTCGCCGCCACGTCAAATATAAGAGACATCACCCATACGCCAGACTTCGTTATTTCGATGCCTACGTTGAACCTGAACCCAATTGAAGGAAGGTTGCTTTTGCATTGAAGTATTGAACGTATATAAACGTCGTAGGCGTTGAACCTGCGGTGCTGATATCGCTGGCAATCGAAAAGGTTAAACTTGCTTGTTTTGATGTCCACTTACTATGAGTAATTAATGTTATAGATGTGGATGATTTCAATCTGATGTGTTCTATATACATATATAAACACTTGGAAAATATAATATATATATCTTAATGTCTTACCTGAAACAACGAAGAGGCAGGTACATTCGCCTCTCAGCAAAACGAAATCGCGGGGCCAGCTAATACGCCGTACAAAATAGCTAGTGCGTTTTTTATCATCATACATACTGTTCCACTATGACATCATCATGCTCACCGGTGGGCAAGTAATGTTGATTTATGTTCAACCCAAGAAATAAACCCTGCGGCCTACTCGCATCATGGCTCATGGCAGACAACCCGACTCCCATACTATCTCGACTTACGGAAGTTGAATTAACATACCAAACTATTTCTTGTGCAAACAATTTAGCTTTAACATACTTAAAACCCTGTCATACTCACTCCCCTTACCAAATCCAACATAGATTAGACTTATTTAAAACGACTTTAAGTTGAAACGGTACTCCTATGGTTAATTTAATGTGGGGCGCTTATCTGTAAAAGTATGAATGAAGACATTTGTTCAAACAATTATAATTTTGTTTTGTTCCCAGGCTGACGGCTCGAGTATTTGTAGTAGAAGATATGAACTGATAAAAGATATAAATTAGACTATTTTGTAGCTATGATCATTCCGTGGTTTTCATTTTATACAACGATAAACTTGTACTTAATGTGACTGGGTTTTTCTCAAAAATCCGTCTTCACAGACATAGCTAGTTATCATTTTACGTTAATAATATTGGTTTGGCGTTTATCAGGATTCCTGCTTGTTTAATTAACACCATTGTTAGTCCCTTACAAACTAGTAGCTATAAAATGTCAGACTGTAGGCTATTTTAATGTTTGATTTCCTTTTTTCACACTATAAAATCATTTCTGATAATTCGTAGACTCTATGGGATATTAATCCAAGCTTTGTAACTCGCTATGACTAAGACAATACATATATCTTATAAAATTTCGACATGACACCGACTGGGCTACAATATGCGGTGCTTTTGTCTTCTGCTGTAACAGAGACACTGTTCATAAATTTCCCTATACGTGATAAGCGGTTTAGCCCACCGGGAAAGCAGGATGTACCCGTAATCTTGTTTGCCGACAACTATGGAGTACTTTGTAACCTCATTACAAATCTTGGGACTTATCTTAGGAGCAGCTCGTAATGTAGGATTTAATTTTCTGGTAATTTAAAATGGATCCCGCTGAATGTTACTTTGCTGAGTACTTTGGACAGGTTTCTCACTATTTTTAATTATAGTTTTGTCGACCAAGAAAATTGCTTTATCGCCCCTAAGTTTCATTTTGTGAGTATTAAAATATCAAAGACAAGCATTGTTTTTTTTTTTTAATTTAGGAACTGACATAAAAATGGTACAGACGTAGTGAATAATCCTTTCGCATCGTGAAAACACGATTACTTCCGAATGATTCCGACAGTGGGACCGAAGCAGCATGGCAAATACTTACCATACAAATACGAACATTTACGAATATTTCCGACATAATAGATGGAAAAGGATTTTGCACGACATCTGTAAAGCAGTTAGGGCCTGTTTCACCACTCTCTTTTAAGTTCCAGTTATCTTAAGTGTCAGTTATCTGTGATTCCGTCTCTATTTGTTACTACGAAATGCGGACAACATACCGTTGCTTCGACCGCAGCTGAATCCGGCCAAAAATTCTAAACTTGTTAAATATTAAAAAATTCAAACCTGCCCATTGTACTCGTTTTTGGAATACGCAAAGATTCGCCCGCACGGTGGACCCACACAACAAAACATGTGCTTCTCATTTTTCCAATTAAAATTCCTACATGTGCATTGCTGGTTGCATAGCTATAGGCTTAATTGGAAATACGAGATACGAATGTTGCATTGTTATGATTTAGCGCCGTTTCTATCCTGTCTTTGTTAGACCGTTGCTAAGATGTATGTGTTGCTTTTCTAGTAACAGTTTAGGTTCTGATTGCGGTATAATTCCTAGGTAAAGATATTGTAGTGAGACTAGGTACTGACCTCAGTACGTATTTGCCACTTGATGATCAATGTCTAGAGTGTGAAGAGGCTCGGACTCTTAGCATTCTGAGTCTGAGCCTCTGTATTTTTAGCATTTCTTTACTGTACGAGTTGAAATCGTTAAAGGCATAGTTAGGTATTTTTCTAAAATGTATACTAAATTGACACATCTTGACGGAGGTTAAAGAAAACCCTCGCTGAAAAATGCTGCAGCTGTGTTAAATTAAAATTTACTGCCAAAATATAACTTCAGGTATACATTTTAAAAAATTATGCATTGACGCCCGAAAAAAAATCTATGGCATTCAAGACGAGTCAATTTATAAATGCAAAATGTCCGGGAAAGCATCCCGGCGCAAAATTAAAATAAAATTAACAACCAGTCAATTACTTCCCCTAAAACAAAATGAGATATGTCTGTTGTAAAAAACGGAACCAAGGGTCCGTCCGTTTATTTAATTAATCACATTCTTACGATTGGGGGCCACATCCGAATGTTCGAATTTTTCGAGTTCTTTCGCAAAAAGGTATCAAATAAAAAAAAGAATATTCTAAAATATGTATTACAAATAAAATTATTGGTGATTAAAACATTAGGTACACAGAAATAAATAAAAATGTTTTTTTTTCCTTTTTCATTTGAACTTTTTGAAGGGGAATTATTACAAGTCATTTTGCAACAATCTCTGTTGTAATTAAATTGCTTAAACGAAAAATAGGGGATGCTTAAGTTAATTCAAACACTCAAATTCTACAAATACGATTGAAGTGACAAAATCACAGTTAAAGTTTCCACATTCTAACTAACGCATGATAATGCGTTTTATTATTTAGCATTGATGTATTTGTCTTTTGGATTTTAACTGTTGATTTTTCTCAGATAGTTACTGATTTTAAATGTGACTATACTATCCATTTCAAAATCTGTTTGACTTCGGGGCAAAAATGAGCAATTTTGACGTGTCTAATCAATTCGCAGCTCTATCTTCCGCACAGTGTTAAAAACGTGCGCTCAAATAGAAAAAAAACTAAAAACTGCAAAATCATATCGCTGTTACATCACAAATGGTTTTTTATTCCTCTCTTCGAGGGTTCGCTAAACGTTTGCAGCGATCTCTATTATTCCGTTCCCGTTTGTGACGTAAGCATATTCGGCACTCAACAGCAGTTACTTATTAAATGTAATAATACATATAATAACGTATTCATATCTGTGATCTGAATGAATAGTGATTTGATGTAAGGGTTCCGTACTACAGTCACCCTTGCAGATCAAGGTCGGTTTGGAATTGAAATTGTAGCAGCACTTTTTAATGCTGATTGTTTGCTAAACCCCTCTCCCATGAAAACAGTTGTATTCGATTTGCAGTATCATTTCTCATAAACTATTATTGGAAATATTTTTTACCGATTTCACACATTGGTGCTCATTTTTCGAGAGTAGCTGAATATTATTTTCATGTTAATAATTGAATAGTTAAACTTTTGTGATCTGACGAAATTTAATAAAGATTAGTCATACACTATTAAACCAAGTCACGTCACCAGTAATAATCTAATAAGTAAACCGAGCCCGCCATCAAAAACGATTTATTACTTATTCCTTTCTTAACATCGCATTACGTCAGTTTCTATTTACCTCAAAATGTTTCATTTGCATAATAGCTTTTTTTCCGCCATTACTATTTACGTTAATATTATGATTCGTTGGGGCCGGGTCGCACGCACAGAAAACATAAAGACAATCTGCGTATGGCGGCCATTTATGTAAATAATTCTACGATACTAACGTTATGAAGCGGTGTACAATACGGGCGTGGCTTGCGCATTTACATTTTTATTCCGCCCGTTCCTTATTTCAGACTAATTTAATGCTATAACGCGATTCCGTGTAACATTTAAACTGGATCAAATCAAAATAAAATCACCGAGACCATAATTAAAATTCGCATCAAAAACGAAACGAAAACCGAGTTAATAACAATTTGCGTTCGTTTAATCAACAGAACATCAGAAAGCAATAAGTATATTTGAGTCCGATAGAATTTCTCATTTGATTTGTCTTAAGTCTTCGGAAACAAAGTGCGGCCGTCGTCAGCGGTGTTATTAACGCGTCTAAATAATTACAGGGCACATCAATCAGAGGGCACATGCAGATAGAGCGTTTGTGCGAGTCAGCGCAGTCGGCCCACTGTGCAACCCTTTCTTTGATATCTATAATGATATTTCGAATGGAATTATTAAATAGCGTTCCCTAAATATGCAGCTAGGGATGGGATGTTGGGTGTCGATGCTTTTTGTGAATGTAAAAATGAATTACTTAAGTAAACAATTTACTTTGAAACACGATATAACAAAGTGCAGATTTTTTGTACGCAAATTTAAAGGTTAAGCAATATTGTTCGCTCACGTATAATTACTACGAAACTGCTATTTATCACGCTATCTATACTACATGTAAGGAAAAACGCCTAATTCATTTTCCTACACAATTTATTTGTTACTTTAAAAGCGGTGATTCTTTAAACGAACTTCGTTCGTGGAGTCATCGCTATCTCCAAACATTGGTCGTGCGTTGACGTAGACATTGACCAACGTCAAGACACCAGTCTCTGTATAAGGTCTACCAGCGAAGGGGTCGAGTTGCGATGGTCTATCAATCGCCGCAGCATTTAGAGTAGAGAATCACACCCCTGATACAATGTAAACTTGTCTCAGTCAAACTTTAAAAAATACGTGTTATTTTACTACTTTTGTCACGAATATTCTATCAATCAATAGAGTAAATTATATTATTTAACGTTATTTTCACCCCAAGGTGCCGCTAAAGCCTCTTCACACGATGACGGGCACTTTTCGTGTAGAACGCCTCAAATTGACCGCAATTAAAAGAACAATGACTAGTTTCAATTCCCCAAACTTAATTTCCTCCGATGCAAACGTGTAACTAACTGGAAACATAACGCTTTAATAAATACATTAACCGACTCTTGGATTTTTATTTTAATTTGGTGCGTTGGAACGGGTGCGTAACGATGTATATAAAAATTTTTGGTATAATATTAGTAGCAATAACGCTCATTTGATATAATTATTAAATCATATAACAACACTTAATATATTTACATATGACATAATTATCATTTCTTATAATGATCATTTGATATAATATCATTTAATATAACATTCTTTAAGTATAATGCTTATTTCCTATAATGAACTTATGGTATAACGTTATTTTTATAAAAAGTAGGTTAGGTTAGGTTTGAACTGCGTCCCCCAACAAAAACGAACTGCTATTATATATTATGATTTGTATATAAAATGAGCGTTATACCATATAATCGTTATAAGAAATAAGCGTTATACCGAACGATAAATATACGAAATAAATTTATATATTTTAAAATTATACCAAACGTTTATTATACACAATGAGTGATTATACCCTTTGAAATTATATCAAATGTTGATATATCGATAGAAAATATATTAAATATTTTTATATCAATCATTACACACCCCGTTGGAACAGTCTGGTGTGTCTGACAAGGTGCTTAACATTAGGTACATAACATACTTATCGTTTGCACGACTCTATAGTAAAAATGCGATAGAGAGCAAGCGTATAGAATTTATAGAATCTTTTGAGTTTGAGTACCTATGTGTAACAATGCTCTACCAAAAAACATCTCATTGCAGTGCTAAGGTTACTCGTAAAACTGACGTAAGCTGATGCCGGCTCAACACCTTTGGCATTGGCAAACATGCGCAAATTGCGCAAGTACACAGCACGCCGTCATATGAAAGAACAAGACAGGAATATCTCTGCTTAGTGCTTACTCTAACATGTGACTGCGTCTAACATATGAATGAACCGAGATATAGGAAAAACGAGACATTTAATTTAGGTCGACAGACAAAAGCTTTTACATTTTGCATGACTTCAAAATAGTTTTAATTCAATATTAGATACTTAGTTCCAACATTGAAGATTGCGTCATGTCTCAAAAACCCAAAAACCGTCACAGCCGTGTCGTACAAAACGATTTCTTCTCGTCAAATTGAAAAACACTTTGTACTGTTACAAAGCGCCGATGAGCTGTCGGCTGGACCGATATAAGTAATAATTAGTCTTTCGACCTTGCGCCGGCCACGAGCTGGGGACTATTGGGCACGCGTCAATACTTGACTGACATCTTTACCCATCATCACATTACACCAGCACAAACTTACTTTCACTTCCCAACAAATACCAGTCACGCGAAACACAACTCTAACTCCGCGCCTTTAACACCTCACGCTCGAGTTATCCGTATTGTACAACTACATTAACCCTTGCGGACGATCTTAGTCTGTCTCTAAAAGCAATCTAATTAAGTTTTTTTAAAGACCATTGAGTTCTATTGTTGATTGACAGATGGCGCCAGCAGCAATGTGAAATGAAATGTTCAATATTGTAGCACTTGAACTCTTGCGGTCAATATTATAATGCGTGCGTAGAATCGTCTTGTGGGGGCGAAATAATTAAAAATAATGGAATTGAAGCGGAAACAAGGCTACATTTTCAGGTAAGCAAATAGGAGAGTCGCTTTGCAGCGTCACGTACCAGTTTTGTATGCGATGACACGTTTCATCTACGACTTGAGATGTGAGAACGAGAACTAAACTTTCATGGCTTCGCTTCTCAGTATGTGCAGAGTCGATTAGACTCGTTATTTCGTAGGTTATATTTACTTTTTTTAAGTTGCAATGAGATTAGTATTCAGTGGCAGAATGCTAATCGTAAAAACGTTTTCTGAGGCACGACTCGCCATGGGAGCAGGCGGCGTGGAATCAGGAGGGATCCATCAACATCAGCGCAATGCCGATCACGAAATCCGCCATCAATCATAAACATCAGAAAGGATTAAAATCTACGTTGCACCTTCCGAAGCTCGAGTACCCTTGTTTTTCTCTAACCCGTAAATACTGAGGGGCGTAAGTATGGCTGGGGGGCGGTAAATATTATCAAGGGGGAGCAGGGGGAATGCCCCCGCCCCGGGAGGGGGCACTATCCCTTATCGCGAGCGTTACCCTCGTCGCCGGCGGCCGCTAGACCGCCAAAATGTGGGGCAAATCGATTCCTCTGCCCCATTTTTGTGCATCTGGACCGGTATCGATTTTTAGTCGCACAACAACAATCGATATCATCGACTGGAGTCGTAATATCGATGCTCTTGTCAAACATTCGTTAAATCATTTTAAGTATGAACTTCTCTTTAATTTTGAGGATTTTATTGTCTGGTATGGTGTAGTGAGAAAACCTTTAAATCCCATCGAATATCTTCGGTAACAAAGTCACTTAACAGCGACCGAGATAATCATTTGGAATGTGTCCGGCGAAGGAATTAAATATTTTATATCGGTTGTAAATTACTTTTAATCGGAGTTCGGAGCACATAGCGCGCGAGCGCCGCGCCTGTGGCTAATGAGATGACTGGGATCTTTACAACTCTATGACAACAACCAGTAGTCCAGAGCCTTATTCAACACAGCTTAAATGACTTAAAAACTAAGCAAAAACCTGATGCAAATCAGACCACACAATCCTCTCGTATTTACATCACGATCGAAGAGTAATGAGTGGAGTAATGAGTAATGAATGAATATTGTAGAACAGTTCACTCCTTTTATAAGTATCAGCTTCTAACGAGATTCGAGCCCGGAAACTCTAGCTTCATAGTAGGTAAGTATCACTACACTACCCACTGAGTTATCATGTCATCGAAAAAAGTAATAGGTATTAAAAGGAACAGCCCTAATTTGCTAATCTGTTCTTCAGGCATTCCCCAAATTCATACCCCATTGTAACGTAAACGCGAAGATTTCGATATCACAAATCACCTTTACCTACTGATAGTGTTCAATATGAGGACATAGCACCGGTACTATAGTTACGATAACGTTTAAACAATTCTTGAATGCACGTCCCGCGTGTAATCAAGTGTTTTATTCGCTAAAAAATGACCACATTAATTAAGTTGCTGCATTGACCGTTGCTGTAACATGTCAATGCATGTAAATTTTAATTAAAATCATCGTAGTCGACGCTATTCTTAAAATGTATACACACTTACTTTAGCATCATTCGCATATTAATTGTAATAAACGGACAACGGCCATAAAACGCAATTTACTACTATCTTTTTAGTTGCAAACATGCCTTCGGTCCATTTAGTATTTGCTACGGGTAAGTTTTTATCGATTCCCTTTTAAATTGTTGCGAATGTTTTATTGGATTTTATTATAAACCGTATATCAGAGTTTAACGAGGACTGGGGTTAAGTAGCCTTATCTCATCCTTTGCTTTGTTGTAAGTTCCAGTTTGTAGTGTTATTGTTAACTCTGGTCTAAAATTAACAATTCTTGATTCGTATAACACACACACACAGCTTTAGTAAAAGGGATTATGGAGGTCGATTGGGAAATTATTGACAAATATTAGAAGTGATGATAAAAACGGGAACTAGAATCAATAAAAAACAAAGGTTAATATTTTAGTTCGTATTTAAAGAAACATTTTAGATGATGCTTATCTATCACATATATAATCATAGTTAAATAAATATACAAGTGCGTTTTATTCATAATTATCTATGTAGGCAAAATTTTACATCTTGTCAAAAATCTTTATAAAAACGAATAACGCAAATTTTTAAATAAATTTATGTTGTTTTTGAAATTAATAACAATGTAGATTTTTTGTCGCTACATTAAAACACAGCTGTGTTAAGACGCTGACTCCTGACCTTGAGCGGTGTTACTCTTCGCACATATATTGGTGTGCCTATAAGCGGAAGAGAAGAAATGACACCTGCGGCGTGGTGCACGTCTGAGCTCATTGTAAACACAAATTAATGATAAAAAGTACTAAAAGTAAAATAGATTATTTTGGCGTTAAATGTCTCCGGGCCAACTTTACCTAAATAGCGTTTCAACTGCAAAGTATTGTTGAATACGATCGAGAATATTGTCATACTTCCTCAGTCCCAAAAAAACCGGTTGCGTCTAAAAACACTTAAAAAGTGTTTACTGTTGTCAGCGCGGCACCGTCAAGTTTTTAAGTTGTTAATGTAGAGATGGGCTGAGGCCTGTGCCCAACAGTGGGACGCATATAGGCTGGAGATGATGATGATGAATATATAGAGATACCTGCAACTACGTGTGTAATCACTACATAGTATAAAATAAAGTCGCTTTTTCTGTCCCCGTGTCCGTATGTATGCTTATATCTTCAAAACCAGTCAACGGATTTTGATGCGGTTTTTTTTTTAGTAGATAGAGTGATTCAAGAGGAAGGTTTGTATGTATAATACATGCATAAATAATATACCGTGCGAAGCCGGGGCGGGTCGCTAGTTCTTTATAAGTTTCAAAACGGCACAACGACACGGTAAGTGCTAATTCTTTTAGTCTAATTGATTATTACCATGGGAAGTCGAGGCTGCGGCTTGCTGCAGCTTTTTCCCGTATCACTATAACGGGCTAATTGTTCAATCTTGCGGAATCTAAACAATAATAACTTCATTTTGTCACGCTGCTGCAGCCATTTTTTAACAAGTCACTTGGCAGATAAATGGCAACTTGACGTTGGTAATGCGAGGAATTTCACTGTTAGAAAACTACAAGTAATTTTGTTGAGATGTCTTTTTGTTACAGAATTCTGTAGTTAATTGGGACATGAATCTAATGCCTTCATATATCATCACTTTTCTAAATTAGTTATCGCATAAACTTGACTTATTAGCAGCAGGAATAACGATGTATGTGCTATAATAATACGGGTCAGCCTCTGATTTAGATATTAATAGGATTGATCATCTAACTATGTGCAAAGTAAAGCCTTACAATAGGTATTTATCTATAAATTGAAAGATATTCATCCATATCTGTAATTTGAAACGGGACTGGAATATATTATCTCATTGATCAATTTTTTTGGCTTCACACCAATTATCGTTATGACGAGTACAATAAACCAAATAATAATAAGGCCCCGTTTTGAAATTGCATTATTCACTGTTGTTTAAGTTAACTAGGCAAAGTCATAAATAATAATGCATTAAATAAGTCACTAAACCATCGCTTGCGCATATTATAAGATTTTCACTAGCAATTAGCAAGACTCTTCTCACAATGGGGAACGGAGCGCATCGTACAAAAAGGTCGTTTTCCTGCATTTCCGCCTACCATTGTCTAGATCTAATCTGCATTGGATTAATAACGTTGCAAGCGCCTTCAAACGTACAGACAGAAAAACATTAGCTTCTTGTAGACACGATTAAATGGCGTTAGTAGTAGCAACATTGTATTTAGTAGTGGCATTAATTAGCATGGGATATTTATCACCTTTGGCCACGTTAGCTGTGTGACATGTATGCAACGTAAATTCAAGCATTTGTCAATCATTATGGATGTTTATGACGTTCAACTAAATTATTTCTAGCAAGAACTGCAAAGTTGATTGGCAATACAACATAATGTAAACTTACCTATTGGAGTTTTTGGTTATGATTTCAGAATCTGGCTATCAAAACACTTATAGGTTCATTTTTGAGATACAAAATGATAATGAAAACTATTTTGTTGCTGACCGTACTTTCGTTAGTAGAACTAGCTCATCCATCATTTTCTCGCGCCGTTTGTACAACTGTAACAGTTCATCTCATGATAAACTGCAATGACTCCTTCTTGCTGTAATTAAACATGATTAGAGCTCAGCACATGGTGAGCCGCAATTATAAGACGTTACAACGGCTACCGGCGCCCGCGATACACGCCATGCGATAGTTTCCATCAACCATTCAATAACTAACACGGATGCGAATTTTAATTGAACGAGCTCGTTTCATTATGTCGCCCACTTTTTCTGCATTGTTTTGTTGACCGTAACATCAGCACCTTCCATCGGGAGCTGAGCGGGAAAACGTCGCGACGCGTGCAAACGTCGCCCCCTCGAGTCCCTAAGTGCTCGAATTGAGGGAAACGTACGTTCGAAATCCATTCAAATACGAGGTCGTGAATGAATGGAATGGGAAAGAGACGGCGTCATTTCGCGGGGGTGCCCGAGTGGGATGCAATTTGAATGGTACGCGAAACGGAAATAGAGAGCGCGAGGATTCCGTCTAGCCGAAGGGATTCCCCGATGTCATTTGTGTGAGTTTGCCGAATTGTACGGGATTGGGACTGCCGGCGGTTCCCTGTTCGTGAGTACTCGGCGCCTTCTGTTCGTTTCCGTTCGTATTGCCGGCGTTCATTCTTTCCCGGAGCAACCCCGGCAACTTGTTGATCAATCGTAATAAATTGCCACCATGATATTCCCATTGTGGAGCAGTTTGTCGCTTTACTGCCTCGGAGGAAATTGAGTTTCCTTCTGTCGCTCGAGTTTATTTGTCACTTCACTGTTCGGTGAATGGCTTTTCGGATCATGTTGATGTTTTGTTTTGGAGTTGATTCTGTCAAGTAATCGTGAAGTTAATCTTTGAAAGGGGATCTCATCATCTGCTAAAAAACTTTTCACAAATGCATGATTTCACAAACTCATCATTTGACAACCCTTTATTATCTGACATAATGTACACTTTTTAAAATCGAAAAACCTTTAGGCGTGGCTCACATTAGGTTAGGTTAGGTTTGTTTTATAAGTTTACCAAAAAGTCAATGTTTTAGTAGAAAATAAAAGTTTGCCAAATGATGATATTGTGAAATGATGCATTTGTGAAAAATTGTTTAGCAAATGATTGTAAATCCTTTTAAAAACAATCTGTGTGAATCAAAATATTCTTGTTAAAATAATTATGTCAATTTTATTAAATACAATTCAAAAAAGTCGATGATTTGAGTGCATTAAAACGATATTACCAAGGCGCAGTCCCCGAATAATTATTGGAAATTATTATGTTCAATTTAAGTGTACCTATCAAATAACAATTTCATTACTGTGCAGCCAAATATATTTAAATTAATTAATTTGCCTTCAAATCAATAAACAGGCAATTGAATGGAAGCACGTTGCGTGCCCAAGACACTGCATTGCGGCGTCTTCGTTTAATATTTCAATGAGAACCACCACTTGGAGCCATGCCAGTCGGCACCACCATTCATGTCCGGACATATATCTACCGGCATTATACTATGTACAAACCCTTTGTATTATATAGAGCCGAAATTAATCAAATTTGAAAACAAGAACCGATTACAGTTTTTGGTTTTACGAAATTTCATAACATTAGACAGATATTGTAGGATTTTAGGTGGTTTTTACGATTGAAACGAATACATTGGAGTCTAAAGTGATGTTTTGTTTTACAGATTGACATCAGCGCCATCTCTTTGTCCTCAGGGGCAGAACAGAATATTGTCTTTAAGAGTGTTATTTCATTTCATATCGTTCAGATTTGTGTTCCCATGAAGACAGCTTGTGATGTTTTATGAAGCGATTTGTAATATGAAACCTTGTATACTATACGCTCGGTTAGATAAAATATCACATATCACGGAATAAGGAACCAAGTTCAATTCCCAGCCGGCATCCCCAAATAAATTATTCAGTTTTTCCCTGTATTTTCGATCCCACTAAAACTTTAAAATAGTGCGTGCTGTTTAAAAAAGGATTGCAGAGGCAGTGCGTAAATTTAGATAATGAAGCAATGGCACAATTATTTTAATTATTTTAATAGATGTAGCGGTTAAAACACATTGAACAGCCTTAAAAGGCAACTGGAACAAATTGTAACGACCATTTAATAGCTAGATCACAAAATTTGTTCAGCAATGAACCAAATTTAGTCAAAAGATTGTTTAAGTAACAAAATAATTTGAATATTTTTTTGTTGACGGTGCTTAATTAATGCATTATCATCGAATCTCAATACAAGTACCAAAGTAGTCAATCCTAATTCAGAGTTTACTGGCTATGCTTCTAGCGATATTCAACCATAACCACCATTCAGTTCTTTTCGTGTAAAGTAAATCTTTGGGTGTGAACCATGTCCCTGGCTTGGAACTCTGTAAAAATACTAGGCAACCTTTCCAAGCTTAGGCGATACTTCTCTGCGAGCCAGCTTTAAGTTATAGGTACCGAGCGCGTGACCGGTCGTATCCTGTATGGGGTAATGGGGTTTGGGATGCCTCTGCCCAATATAAGCTTTATTTCGGTTTTCTATACGCACCAAAACTTCACTTTCTTATTCTACCAGCTTTTTTCTTTCACAGGTCGGTCAGAGGTAAGCAAGGTTTGCACAGCACATTGCACCCTTATATTGTTATCAGCATCCCTGAAATCCGAATCGTTTTCGATCGTCTTTTATTATCCGGACAGCTGAGGAGTGAAATTCCCTGTCAGCTTCAAATCGAAGGTGAATCTTCGCTTACCTTTAGGCGTGATTACAGTCACATGCCTATATTTCATAGTAGCATTGGAAATAGGTAAAGAAGTATTACAAGACTTGATAATATTGCTACAAGCTTTGTATTAACTTGCAACGTATGTATGTATTTATGTTTGTTTATATGGCGAAAATCTTATGAATCATAATATTATTGGCGATGCGGCTAGCAACCCATCACTATTTTGATTCCCCTTTCCACCTATACGCCACGATCATTCTAAACGTCGTATTTAGGTCTTGTTACCTCAGGCCCTGTCTACCCAGCAAGGGATAAAGACATGCTTTAGTGTATGTATGTTTATTTGTCTGGGTGGAATCTTGCGACTCAACTTTGAAGCAGATATCTTCATCTGATTGAGCTGAAATTTTGCATACTTGTGTAAGTCAAATGACAATACAATAAACTGGTATTAGAAATCAGGTGGGCGAGCCAGGACCATCTCCGCAGGAGGGAACTCTTCAACAGTTGGTCCGGTTGACTTAAGAATTGGTTTACATATGTAGGACGGATGACAATGCAAGTACAGTCAACAAAAAGTACAGGCAGCAAAAAAGTTTGTATCTAAAATGAAATTTTAGGTTAGGTTGTCAACAAGCTTCACAATATTTGATGTTTATTTCGTGTAGAAGTAACATTATAATTAAGTTACGTGTGGTATAAGGTCTGGATCTAAGAAATCGATGCAACTATTGTGTCTACAAAACGTTTCTTGAAGTATTTTTTGGTAATTAAGGTATTTACCTCTAGTAAAAAAGTTGTAGCTGACCTAGATGACTAGATCTATCAGAATTCTATAGATATCTACCCAAGAGGTAACATAATCTGATGGTGTTTTATTATTCTGCAAGATTCTACAAGCCAAAATTTTCCAAAGAAGTAACATAATATCAATAGGTTGTGGCTTCATAGAGTCTTAGACCTTAAAGTGACTATTTATACCTACTTAACGCCAGATATCATAAGAAACATAAGTAAATAAAGATTACTCACGTGGCTAAGTTAAAACTTGGATATATATTTTCTCGACGTTATGAATTAAATTATACACCGAAACACATCAAACGAATCTTCCTATTCGTCACGAGCACGACTTGCCAAGTCAGCACATTAATACTGGTTATACCTATGTTAGCTTTCGTAACACCAGCATTTTTTGTGGATCTATCTGTTATTATTATAAATCAATTTATTTTTGATTGTTTCCTGTGAGACATCCCTTTCGGTAGTCGTTAATGTAACTAATGTTTATATTAGTCTATGCGGCAGCGTGTGGCCCGAACCTACCTGGTCTTTGGCAAAGAAAATACTTCCAAGTTCCGGCACCGGCTCGGCGCTACAAAGGTAATGAGCCAGTTATTTCAGTGCCTTGTTTATTTACAAAATATCACTACGTTTGAAGACGGACCATCAAAATGAGTCGTAAAGCTGAAAATTCCATAAAAAGTGTTGTCGGCGTGTTGATGACCTCCATAATTGAAAGGAGCAAAGACAATGGGCGGAACCCGAACTGGAATCGATTGAAAACGTTTCGGATTCTATTCGGTCGGCGGTTCACTCTTTTGTTGAAAATTTGGAGGTTTTTCCACGGATGCTAGCGTTACATAACAGATAAATTTGAATTGTTCCCGCAATAGTAAATTAAAGCAACAAGAAATAACACTAAATATTTAAGAAGAGATATTCAGATTAGGTTGTTGTAACCATTTGTTTTTTTAAAGTTGGTATTTTTCGGTTCCTATCAAAATTTTATTGAAACAGTAGATAAAATATTAAGTAGGTACCTAATCCTTTTTGCAGATGTCAGGAGGAATAGCTACCTACAGGTGGCAAAAATAAACTATCCTCAAAATACTAATCAAAGCTCAGAAAGACATCTCTAAAGGATTAAATAATGGGATATCCACAACAACACCCTAATAACGTTCCGTTCTCAGCTCCGGTAACCCGATCTTCAGTTATCTGCTGTCGAGCAATTATTGAAGCGTGAAAAGGAGCGACCTCCTATTATTTACACTGCGTTTTGTAATGCGGGCGTTCCATTTTTAAAAATATTGCTTTTCGTAGGGCACAACGGTAGCTGCCAGTATGCAGGGGTTTGCAGTGACTGGCTAGATAGAAAGGAAGAAATATGCCGTGGAATAACAAGGGCTACGTAAATAAATTGCCTTGCGTAGAATCGACACAGCAATGTACAAAATGTAAAGGTTCCTATTTATTTTTGGGTAACGGTATAGGTATATTCAAAACCCAATAAATGTTGAAAATAATTAGGTGTTCGTATTTCGTGTTAAAAAGGAAGCATTCTCAGCTATCAACAAAAATAGAAGCCCGTGATGAAGAAATACAAAGCTAGCACGGGTACACTCAACGGCCAGTGGTCTTCACCTTATTGCGTTGTGGTAGAGTGAATAGGGGAATATCTACAGTCAAGCAATGGAGTGTAAGCAAAAATGCAAGGAACGCATCACCACAACCATATATTGGAAACCTCTTTCAAGATGGTATTTTTAACCATTCAAATGTGAAAATATTTGTAGAGAAAAACCATAAACGAGGTAAAAAAATCTTAATGGTTCGTTATGTTTCTTCCACCCACTAGATGCCTACATCGTACGGTTAATTTAGCAAGAAGTGCAAATCAGATATACATAAATAATTTATATTTAATTATAATATTAACGTTGTCACAGTATTACATGTTATGATAAAAACAGTAAGCAAATATTATATTTTTTTGTTGTTGACATTACCTACCTAATTTAAAAACAATACAGTTATCTAAAACGTCTACCGTGTTATTGAATTGTTTATATTTTATCTCTTAACATAAGTACCTAATGTTTAATACACTTAAAAAATGGCAACAAGTTCTCAAAATTGTTCAACGAAAATTTGTAACTAAATAACATAGCATCTAAATGTTGCATTCCATTAAAACACATTTAACTCTATACGGCCTAAATACTGTAACATTTCGTTTCAAAGATTTATAAAATAAACCCTATAACATTAAGCTTCATCGGCTTTTGGAATCCAACTAATCTGTATTGACATGTTTCCACCGTCGTGGTTTCACTAATTCAACATTGTACCTACCTGTGATCATGAGGTTATTTTACTTTTTAAGCAATGTTGTTTGTTAGAAATGAATTATTTTTTATTCCACATATTTATTGTGTGTTGCATTGAGACTGGGATAGTTTGTATCAAAATTAATTTATATTTGCGGTCGATACAAACATTTCATACAAGATTTAATTCCTTCATTCATTATTTTCACTAAAAATTGTAAAGTAGGTAATCTTAATCTTCCTAAAACCTCATACATACATTCATAAGTCAAGTCTGTATTCCTTATGGGGTAGATAGCGCCTAAGGAAACAAGACCAAAATTCACGTTTAGAATGATTGTGGGCATATAGGTGAAAAGGGGGATTCAAACTTATAAAATAAAAATTTATTACATGTTTTATACTATCCGTGATTAGTATGTATACCTACTTTGATATTTGAGAACAGTTCAACGTCGGTTATAAGACGGATGAAATGCATCATGTCTCTTAATATCTTTTCATTTCCCTTGTTTTATATAGGTATGCTAAAAGTGGCTCTACTTCAGACAATCGTTGTTTGTTCCGCGTACACGCCTACTAAAAAACACAAAAACTAGATGCCCCATGAGATCATCAGCCGAATGCGCATGGGCCTATCAGTGATAAAGTCATAAAGTTAAATACGTGAGTCAGGCCCCGTTTGCCGGCCGTTTCCGCTCACCAATAAACAAACATTAATTATTACAAACATTAACCGTCAATACGAGCAAAAATTTAACTTTACAACTCCCCGAGGAACACTTTCACGGCACATTACATTTTTAAAATCGTGTCCACGTCCAAATATTAAAACAACCCATTTAGGCCTACCCAGCGCCGCTGCCACAACAAACAAGACTTTTTTTAATCTAACTTTACCGTTTGTAAAAATTAGTATTTAAATATTTAAACTTCACCCGCTAATTAACAGGGATTTAACCCTTCCGTCGCCGAAACTCGCTTTAATATTTAACCCAGTGGAAATATTTGGCGCGTATTAAAATGTGAAAAATTAATGGCAGCACAACCCTCCGGCATGGAGTGGAATGTTAAATCCTAGATTTGCGGAGGAATCGTACAAATTTATACGAACCGTAACCGAATAAACCATCAAATAATGCGGGTGTCGCAAACACTAGCAACCTTTTTTTATAATTTGTTTTAAATTTAGAATTGTACGATTTGTAAGAGACATTGTTTTCCTCATAAAGCGGGAGAGAAATAATCTGAATACCTTAGCCAGTAAAACTAGATAAAAAGTAATGGAAGGCCAACCGTAATTTAATAAATTTAATGTTTATGCACTCATGAAGGTAATTATTACTGATTAAGAAAGAAAGCATTATCTTATTTTGTTTAAAAAGTAATGCGTTTCAATTGTTATTTCTTATATTTTAATTTGTAACTCAATGAAGTGACATCTGTAAGTAAAGAGATAAAATAAACGCTGTACCATTTCTGACTTTGGGATTTCCACACAAAAAAATCACAACAACGGGTAGGTAAAACAGAAATAAGCATACCGTTTCTTGTAAACTCAAAACAGGCGAAAAACAGACGAAAGTAAAATAAATATACATCACGTTACCGTCGGTCGAACGGTCTCGGACCGTGGAGTTGCAACAAATTGGAAACATTCACATTCACACCTAAGGGTTGTTTCGGTGTCGAAACGTACCTTGCCGTGGTGCAGTCCCGGTACAGCACGTCGAAGTCCTTGCAGGCGAGCAGCTTGCAGCGGTTGACGCCCGGCTGGATGGCGCCCAGCCCGCGCAGGATGCGCACCTGCTCCACATTACACACCAGCGGCACTATGTCCAGTCTCTTTAGCTTCGTGTACACCGTGTGCAGCCCGCCCACCAGGTGCTTCAGGAACAGTTCGAACGCTTGCGGCAGGCACAACATAGTATCCCCCTGGATTATGAACGCGGCAACTTTTTGCCCCCGATAGTCTACTAGTTTACACTCGTTGGCCGAAGGGTCGGAGGTGGATATGGGTGGCGGGCTGCCATACCGTGGCGGGCCGTGATGGTGCGCCGCCGCCATCAGCTCCAGCGGCGAGTGGTGCATCATCTGCAGCGAGCCTAGCAGCCCGAGCCCCGGCGGCGGCAGCGGCAGCCGCGGGGCCAGCAGCTGCGGCGGGCTCATGCCGCGCGCAGGCGACAACGCCTTCACCCTCGGCGAGCCCCCCGAAGAGCCGCTGACTTCGCTCGCGGTCGACGCTGAGTCCACGGCGGACTCCATGCTCGTACGGTCGAACTACGCACGCATCACACGCCCGTCGCGCGCGCTGTTTCGCGCAACAATAAATAAAAAGCCGGAGCGAAACGAGGGCGCGGCCGCGCGCGCGCGCCCGCCCCGGCGGCTGCGTCTGATTGGCCGGCCGCCTTCAGAGCCCTAATTCGATTGGGTGACGACGTCGTCGCGGAGTCTCCGCCCTTTTTTCGTGTGCGTTCGGAGCGCGCGAAGAAACGTTTCTGTTTCTTTTGGGTGTTGTGCGGTGCGGCCGCGCTCGCGGGCCGGGGGCGGATTGATAAAGAATGTCACCGACAATCAATATGAGCCGAGATGCCGCCGCGCGCGGCTCGCGATGTCGACGCACACAATCACACGCCGTAACTCCTCTCGCTGTATCTAGTCGATACTCTCTAACGCACGTGGTGCGCAATTTACTTAGTAAAACTTTTGTAAAAGCTGGATTACAAGTTTAGTTTATATTTGTTTGTATTAATAAGTACTCAAGAACACAATAATTTACTGCAGAACTAAAGTTAAATCGTAAAGTCGGTTTCAGTTTGTGTAAAAAAATAATCAAATGCTGTTTTGTTATTATTAATGCCTTTACTGGTAGAGTCGGTATAGAAATATGTTAAGGTAACTTCTTGTTGCGTTTTGCTAGAATGGAAGCGTTGCTTTTAATTTTGTGTTTGACTTTACGATATAAGTATAGGATAAGACGCACTGTAGGCTTTGCATACTGTTTATTTGCACTTTACTGTGAGTACCCTAAACAAGGGCGATGGTTCAGTAGGCAAATGTTAGAAATAATTTTACTGATTAGACTTCTAATTAGACAGCTTTTAGTGATGAAAGAATTCAAATAAAAAATATAGGTAGGTAGTATTTTTTTAGAACTTAGACAGTTGAAAGGTCTTTCTCGTGTATCTACTTAGGTTTCAAATCACCGATTTGAAAAAAAACTTTTTGATAGTAGATAGAGATCATATGTCACCTTTTCCTTGTATTGGGTATTGCCATAATTAGGTACAATTTGGTAGGTGGGAACTATAGCCCAAACCCTCCAATACATGGAGGAGGCCTATGCCATGAGGCACGCCGAATTATGCAACAATTTAATAATTAAATAAAAACAACAACAACATATTTACTGAAATTGTAGCGAATTCGGAATAAAAAGGCTATATTATTATTATTATTATTTTATTATAGGTACCTACTTAACAAAAATTGATACTGGCAAGCAATTCTTAAAAAAATAGCGCATAATATAAAGAATGTTAATTGTATTTTTTATTATGTACAATAAGGAATATTTGGTTTGGTTGAAATAACTATTGTGTATCTAGGTATAACTTTACCTGTGAAAAAAGCAAAGAAGAGCTTTTGTTTTTATCAACATTTTAATAAATTAATTGTGCAAACTTCATTTTTCCCCTTATAGGTATTAGTTATAATAGAAGACGAACACTCATTCATTTATAAAAAATAGTATAATGGAATGCAATGACCATACCATTTTAGGTTGGATGAAACAAAAAAAATGAAACTTTACTTTGCTATCTCCGCGATATAGTGTAATCATGTCACTAACATTTACCTACCCTAAATAAAAAAGAACCTATCATAATGATGTGCTAGTCATAAATGATCTGTCTGCCCAATTTCATCAAAATTTCTGAAGCCGTTTTAGCGTGTAATAAACATGCAAATAGAGACACTCATAAAATTTTGTTTGTGATACCTTAAATAAAATGAGAATAAAAATCTTTTATTATGTGATCATACTACTACCGTTTTAAGTAAGTCTGAAGTAAGTGAGATGGGACAAAAAAGCAGCAGTAATAAGAAAAATAAGCTTTTCCTCTCGTTGAAAAACTTCACTAAGTCCACACCGGTTTATGAACCATAGAGTGTTAGGAAAATGGTCTCGTCTATCTTTCCCATCGATCCATTACAACTACTATTAGGTAGGTACATTCTGAATCGATGCAAGTGGACTGTTACAAGGTCAACCACATATCAGCTGAAACTGACTGCCTGCCTGACAGAACGTTAGCTAGGAGAGATCCCTTGTACCAGTAAATATCTTGTGTATTTTTTGTAAGTACCTACAATAAAGAGTTACACATTCATTAACGAATCTACCGTATCCAATAGCAACCACACTTATTACCAGCCTCAAAAATAAACTAACGCTCTTTCTTACCCCATAACCACAAAAACAAACTAGGTTATAAACAACTGACAAGCGCTTCAAAAAAAAACTTTGTTTCAAACAAAACACTGCAGTTCCACTTTCAAACAGTTGCATTGTGTCGAGACGTAAGATGTTTCTTTCCTTATTGAACAGCCACTTCCTCATTTGTTTTGCAGTGTATGAAACGCACGCAAGAGGGGGTTGAGAGTGGGAACAATACGGAGTTCGTCATAAGCACCATCGAACGCTCTCGTATTTGAGACTTGAGCTTAAACATGGTTTCGGTGCTTGATGCTGAATATTTTTTTATTACTTTGTAGCCAGTAACTCGAATGGTTTTTAAATAAAACTGTCAACAATTAACGATTTATTTCATACTAAGATCCCGACCAAGCAAACCTATTATTAATTGGGTAGAAGACAACGGTGGAACGTATATGTAAAAATATACGCAATGACTTGATTAATAAAATTAACCTCTCATTATTGGGAGTAGGTATAGAAAAAACAATCAAAAAAATATGAAAAAAAAACTTGGGGGCCTGTTTTTGTCATATTAAGATTGAAAGAGCTCATGATTCTGAGTATGCCTAACATAAAATTAAATAAAAGTGTCATTATTTTAAGAAATGCTCGGAACTTCTGGTTTCGTCTACCTACATTTTATATTACAATAAAAAAGAACATCACTCTTCATACCTTGTAACAACCACCAAACTACTATCATACGCAAATTAGTTAAATTTAGAAGTATCACTTCACATTGGACGTTATTAAGATTGAGAACGAAACCTTATTTTTCATTGATAACAAGTTGTCATTATCAATCATATTTCAGAGTGTTTAGAAACTGTAGCACAAAGGACATCCTTATCTTTATTTACTAAGACACTAACTCATAATGACTTAAAATGTTCAAGAGCTTAAGAAATGTTTTATGCCGTGTTAAGCGGAAGCACAATTTTTAAATATTTTTGACTTAAAATTTAAGACACGCATTATGGAAAATAATGAAGCGTTTTAACAGTCACTGGGATTAATAGTAGGTAGGTATAGTAGAAGACATTTTTTTGTCCTATTTCACCGAGTTCACCATAACTGTTGAGAAATATTATTACTGTTATAATAATAAGAATTAGTTTTAAGATTATTTTATAAATAACTAGCTTCTGCCCGCGACTTCATCTGCATAGAATTATACATATAAACCTTCGTTGAATCACTCTATCTACTAAAAAAAACCGCATCAAAATCCGTTGCGTAGTTTTAAAGACCTAAACATACATAGGAACAGACAGACAGACAGCGGAAAGTGACTTTGTTTTATACTATGTTGTGATTGCTGTGCCCTTAGATGGTAAATGTTTGGAACTCCATGCAGCATACACATAAGATCTCTGTAACAACATTTATACGCAATAAATAACTTGAGTTTGAGTTTTATTTTGACATCGGTTATGTTTCAAGTTGAGTACTTTGACAACAAAGTATATTAGTGCAACTCACACTTAAATTGAACGCACCTTAATTTAATTGACGACAGCTGTCTCGTCAAGCAAAATAAGTATCATTAACAAATCCACTTTGACACCCCTATTAGGTATTGTTACCTAAGGCTTTGTCTACCCCGTAAGGGATAAAGACGTGATTTATGTATGTATGAAATCACAGTCCGGTCAGTAATCACCATAATAATCTTCGCCTAATTATTTTAGTTTAGTTTCTGAATTGTTTTTTTTTCTTGTATTCTTCACTTGATACCGGGCCTAAGCATTTCGAGAAATAACATCATCAAATCATTCGATCAAATTCCAAGCCCGACGTTGCCTTAATCCTCACCGGTGAAATCTCATGGTTCTACGCATTATCATAGAGCACGGAATATTTTACGCGGATAATCTCAGTTCTCATTATCAGAAGCAAACAAATTTGCCGCACTTAACTCCTTATCTCTCACCTACTGAGATTTCGCCACGACTCCCTGTATATTCATCTTGCTTACATCTTTTAGTAAGCTGTAAACAGCATGTATGTATTTAGACGACAGTTTAAAATTAAATACATGGAAGGCTAATTTTTGAAAAAAAAAGTGAAATACGCGTGGAGTAGATAACAATCGATCTAATTAATTTTGTCAAGTAGATAGTTTGAAGTTTCTTTGAAGCGTTATTTTTAAAACAAACTATAGGTATCTACTTTATGTTTATTTGTATCAAAATGTTGGAAGTCAAACTTGTGTCCCACTTCTAGTTGTCGAATTGGCTTGAAATTGGTCTATTAAATGTAGAATAAATGACAATACAAGTTCAATTGATAAAAAATACAATCTAACTGAAAATTATACTAATTGTAAATTTTTGTTCTAATAAAAACTTAACTCAAAGGTCAGGCTCCCGAAAAGACCTATGCATGTGAGCAGTTTCAAGTTTCGATTAAATCACGTTAGTATTTTTAAAATGAAAAGTTGAATAAGGTCGGTTACTTACCTACATGGCGAGTCCAAGCTTATGTTAGTTGTGTTGATTCAGAGTAACTATAAACAAATAAAAGGACAAAATATAATAAGTAGGTCTGTACTTTTGAAGGTTTTGTTGTCAGATGTAGGTACACTGGATGTGAAATTATTTTACTACAGGGTTTTTAAGAAAATCTCCATAATCAACCAATACATATCAATTTAAATGCTTCAAATATTTAGTTGATCATAAACGTAAGTTACAGCGCCTAAAAGAAACACCACAGCACTAAATTCAATACCTGTTTAAAACTATTGCTCTAAAATATATGCAGGCGCTTTATAAAAATTACACTGCGCCATTTGCAGTCCTGTATTTTTATAAACCTATGTAGTGTAACGATATTTAATCCAAAACAAAGATTTAACTACAAAGAAATTTCACGGCAGACGCCGACAAAAAGTATCGGAAATAAATGGTGCTCGCCGAGCAATAAATCGAGCTCAACATTGCGAAACTGCAACAGACTGCGCATCGCCATCGTAAAACTTTATTTTTATATTAAAGCCGTAACTTCAGGATGCCTACCAACTGTAATCCCTATCCTGAATTTTTTAACTGAAATAAATACGAAAAATTACCGGTGCCTTATTGCCTGCCGTGCAAAATAAATAGCTGATGGAAATTGGTAACTAACTGAAGGATACAATAAAAAAAAAATTGTTTTCATTTTTTATGACATTAATCTCTTAATGTTAAGCTATTGAAATTGTTAATATGTCATTAAAAAATATTTCTTAAAAATTACTAGACATGCTCTTTTGCCCGTGAGGGAAGGGATAAAGACGTGATTTGTGTATGTAATTAATGTGTGTATGTAAATATGCTCTTTTCCTATGCCTTTAGCTTTAATTTGATAGAGGTACTAAGATATTATTTGATATACAATTGAAACAGTCAAAGTTCATTTGCCGCTCGGTTTTTTCGTGTTTTGGCGTACCTACATTACGTTTATCTGTCAGTTGCTGCAATGCAAAACATTTTGAGCGGACTGGACGCTCCCCGTGGAAATCCATCACCGTGGAAATTTATAGAGTTAATAACTACCTTCATTATTTATTTTACGAAATTGACCAACACAACCGAGACTGCACAGACCAATGTTTATGTATCCTTGCAGCATTAAATAGCCTAATAGAAGAAGGAACTTGTAAGTAGTTGGTACTAATTTGTTTTTTGAGTAGTACAGGACTAAATTGAAATGCAAGTTCAGATGACAGTAGCTGAGTTCATGCAATATATCTCCTCCCAAAGGATAAAGAATTTTGCATTAGTGTTTGCAGTTTTCTGTAGCTCGTTTAGACTAAGCCTTGCTTTTCAATTAACTCATGCTGGCATCTAACTAACCTTCTCAGCCCTTGAAGTGTAGAAAATTCCTGTACATCAGACGGGTCAGTCATTAGTATAGACCCACGTTATGCCGTCGAGGCTGCCATAACAATATTACTTCGCCAAAGGTGCGCCAAATTTAATTACGAGCCAGATTCTATGCTAGATAGGTTTCATATACAGTGATTAATATTACGCAATCATGTAATAATTGTGATCATTTTTCATTAGACGCGCAGCACTTTCAAGGAGACCGCAGACTAAAACGATTACAATGCTTTCGGATGCACGCTTTTACTGCAAATAATGCAACGGTTATGCCCCCCTACTTCCCGAATCGGGTCCCCGTGAGCCGGTGAACTATGTAATTAATTTTGTGCACATTGTAAGTCGCGGCGTTTTCGATAATTTATGCTTTAACCTTATTTGTCTTTTGATTGTGTTGTATTTTATGCATGTCATATGGGCCCGATAATATTTCTGAGGTTCTTTTAAGACTTCGACGATCAATATCGCATTAAAAATATTTATATTATCGTTGTCTCGTTACGTTGCGATTTTTTAGTGATCGATATCGACGGCAATAGGCATCATATTTTTCACACGATCTAAATTGCCCTGTTTCGAAATGGCATTTGGTGTGGGTATGACGTAGTTTAACCCAAAATTCGGGCGGTAGAACTTTGGGTAAGGTTCGTATCACTGCCACCACGCATTTTACTCAATCCGGTCGCCAAGCAGCAGTGCTTGCGTTACTGTGTTCCGGCATGAAGAGTAAGACAACTGGTGAAAATGTTGTCTCTTGAGGTATTCTTAGTAGCTAACTCTAGCCTCTATGCTAGCAACGAATCGTTGCAGGTGTTCAGTGGTGCTCACTTATCATTAGTCGACTAACTTACTCGTTTGCCTCTCTATTTCATAAAAAAATCTGAGCTCTTTCTCTACTTTTTATTTGGTCCGACTCTTACCCATCGAGGCCCATCAAGGGATTGGCCGAAAACCTTAGAAATAATGATATATAGGCGATGCGGGACCAACCCATCACTATTTTGATTTCCCTTTCCACCTTGACCATGCTAAACGTGGGCATAAGGTTTTGTTATCTTAGGCTCTGTCTATCCCGTAAGGGATAAATACGTAATAATTATGTATGTATGTACTCTTACAGTATGTGCATTGTACAGACTGGTAAGTAAGAAAAATTTAACCAGTTACTTTATGATTTGCCTACGTCTTCCCTCTGCGTCCTGTTCGCGGCTCACAGCCCGTGTTTACGAAGTGTGATTCAAGTCTCACTTTGAGTGTCGCGACGGCTTTGATGTAAAAATCATACGTCGCCCGGCAAACGTGTCGGCCAATATTTACACGCGCTCAAGTGTCTGAAGTCTAACTGAAGAAAAACCTATTCTGGATAATTGTCTTTTTATGAAACGTTGTGGCAATCACGCCGCCAAGCGACAGTGCTAGCGCTGCTGTGTTCCAACGTGGAGAGTAGGACGGTGAAATTATTGGCACATGAGGTATTCTATCTTAGCTCTCTAGAGTGACAACGCATCTGTAACCCTCTTATGTTACAGGTGTTCGTGGGTGGTGGTGTTGACTTAACATCAGGCGACCACTTGCTTGTTTGCCTTCCTTGTCATAAATAAAAATCTGACAAGTGTCGGCCACCATCGAGAGTGACTACCACCTCTCAGGGACGACTGCGACCATGGAATGTAGGTATAGGCTAATTATGCCAATCTGGAGGGTTAATAAGATGGAACCTTGGCATATGTAGATTAACAGTTTAGAACACTTATTACTAGAGACCGGATTATATGCATTTGCATATTTGCATATGCATTTGCATATTTAAGGCATTCTCAGCGGTAATTGCATATTTTACCCAAAATCTAGTTATGATGCATATTATCGGTACATTTACAATATTTTTCCGAGTGCGAGCACTCACCCTGCGTTTCAAAATGCGATAAAAGTGATAATATCGCGAATTCGACCAAATTTAATCGTCACAAAACACATAAGGGCTATTGAGTAATAACAAAATTATGACTTTGGCCGGATACGTGATATTATCCTTTTTACTACATTTCTGAACGAAGACTACTGACTCTGTAGCTCTGTAACTGTCAAAACAAAAAACGCGCGCGGCTGCTGAGATGCGCGCGTCTTTTGTTAACATAGCACCCAAGTTCAAATTCTGCCCAGTTACCTCAGTGGATGTGGAGCGAACTTTTTCCACATACAAAAATATTCTGAATGATCGACGACACAATCTTACCACTGAAAATTTGGAAAAATATTTGATTGTTTACGTTTATAAAAATTTTAAATAATTTTAGTGACATGTAATGTTACTGTAGGTATCTACCTATTGTCGTCTATAAAAAATAACTTACTAATTGTATGCTAATTTTAAATTAAAAAAATTAAAGCTTACTTTTCTCTTTTTTTTGGGTTCCTAAAATTTATCATTTCATTTTGCATATTTTGCATATTTTGCCAATTTTCGTGCATATTTCAAGCATTTTTCATGCATATTTGCATGCATATAACGAGCTTTTTATGTTGCATATAATCCGGTCTCTACTTATTACCTAACTCGCTCGCAATCGCCATCGTGTACATTTTGACAGTTCTGTATGAATGTGACAGCTAGCTGGTTCCGATGCCAATTGTCAGCCCATACATGAACTGTCAAAATGAACACGATGGTGACTGCGAGCGAGTTAGGTCATAAGCCTACTGGTCTGTGCGCTATCACAGCGCCACCACCTCAAACTCTATACTGCAATTCTAGATTTAACTTTTCCAACAAGATACATATACATACATACATATGTCACGTCTATCCCTTACGGGACAAAACATAAGGTAACAAAAACTTAAGGCTACGTTTAGTATGATTAAGGGCGTGTAGGTGGAAAGGGAAATCAAAATAGTGAAGGGTTGCTAGCCGCATCGCCTGTAACACGATTCCTAAGACTTTCGCCCATTCCCTCGATGGGCTTTGACCATCTGCGCGAGAAGAGAAGCAACTGGTAAATTCTATGTTTTTTCTTTACTCCCAAACCAGCATGGAAGAAACAACAAGATGCTATTAGAAAATCATAAATGTCATAAATAGGTGCAGGAACAATAAAACTTTTACAGATATTGTTTTAATAATTTATACATTAGATACGCGTCTAGTGTATCTATCTAAATACCTTTAGTTATTCATTTTTTTATGTGAATAGCAGTGTGTTTCCTTTTCTTGAGGATTTTCCATAGCAGTCAATGTTTTCATTATGTTGATGTGTTACAACGTAACTACCTTGCTTGACTGGGTCACATCTTGGCAAGGTCCTAGAATAGGCCGCCCCACTCTTACAGAGGGGTACCTTTATTATTTTTCCAGTTTTCATCACTTCACGCTTCGTCTGTCTTTTGATTCAATGGCTGTGTGATGTGGTGTTGGCGCATTTATTTTGCACTCTTGCCTTAGTGTTGCCAGTTTATTTAGCATTCTCTTGGAGGTTATTCCCCGCTTTGAAGTTACTCTTTTGACTTTGTGGCAAACTACGGGCTGACCGCAGTGCAGTTTCAATGATACTTCCACCCTGAATAGTGGGAGCGTTTCCTTTTCTCCTGAAAGTTTTAAAATGTTTTTTATAGCTGGTTGCAAAATGATAGCGTTCACATGTACAACAAAAGTTTTAGGTCAGATTTCGGGTGCAAAGGCTGTTTCCATTTTTTCAAAAACAGTTGAAAACTTTTAAGTGAATTTCAGGCCAAGGCTACAAATTTGGTAATATGAAAGCATCACAATACATCTGTGATTTTGTGAATATGACGCGACTTTATAGTGAAAATATACCTCTACCAAATTCAAAATTTGAAGATCGTGTCATACCTCTCACTTTCCCACTCGCATTAATGACCGGAACGAATAAGAAGCGAAAGAACAGTACAACACGACCTTCGAATTTTTTACTTTAAAGTATAAACAAAATAGACTACAAGCCCATGGAAAAAAACACGTGAAATGAACCAGCGTGAAGCTCTATAAACGCCGTAAATTAATAATTAGTCGTAATTCCTCACTGTACCTGAGAAATTCCATAAATGTACCGCTCAGAAATGATGACATAGCGCTCAGAGTTATTTTATGATATAGTAACAGCCTTCTAAGCTTCATTCACGCTGGTTCATTTCACATGTTTTTTTTTCCATGGGCTTGTAGTCTAAACGACTAAAGGAACAGTGCAATGGGTATCGGATCTCCACCGTCATCTTTACAATACTCTTATCCAATGTATCCATCTCGCCAACCGAAAGTCAAATCAGACCCTATCAATCGTAAACACACTTCGACACGTTCGCAGCATAAAACACATGCAAAAGCGTCTCGGCAGCGGCTGATAGTAAGCCGTGACACAATAATGGGTTTAGATGAAAAATTATTGGCACACGCGTATTGACTCGGTGCATGCATTGACGGGGGCGAGAAGACAGCCGAAACCTGTACAGGGTCGCTGCCTACGTAGAAATTTTAAAAATAATGAAGACTTTAAAAAAACTTTTTTTTTCTGTAAGTATGCGTTTGCTAACTTTTTTTGTGTTCCGCTAAATAAGCCGCTGAGTATATATAACAGGATAAGTCTATAACTATATCATATCAAATTTTATTTTGTTAAAGACAGGGAAGTCAAGATCGTTCCTTGTTTATATTGCTGAAGAAAACTAAGTCTAATCAAAAATATCACGATATTCACGGTAAATTGAATAGGATAGAGTTATTTATTTTCAGTTATGTAAAAAGTTGCAAGCAAATTAAACAATTAATTTCGCTTTCAACTTTAACAGAAACAAGTATAGAGATGCTCTCTTTCTGGTTATCGAGCTCCGTGATGCTTTTGTTACTAGCTTTTATTTACTTGCAATGTATGTATGTAATGTAGGTAGCTATTTATGCGTAGCTAAAGCAATGTAGGTACCTATTTATGTTTGTCCGGGTGGAATCTTGCGACTCAAATTTGAAGCAGATATCTTCAACCGATCAAGCTGAAATTTTGCATACAATAATCTGGCAGTGAAGTTCTGGTGACCCAGCCAGGATTGTCTCCACAGGAGGGAACTCTTCAATGGTTGGTCCAATTGACTTGAAACTGGGTACATTGTATGTAGGACGGATGACATGCAAGTACAGTCAGCAAAAAAAGCTTGTATTAAAAATGAAATTTTTGACAGAAACTTATTGAAGTACATTTTAATTAACGATTTATAGGTAGGTAAGATGTCGTTTACAATAGACAGCCAGACTCACTTCACTTTGGTCCACTTAAGCCATTTGCATCCAAGCGAAAGAAATCTTTAAGAACAAAATATCAGCTAAGTTGGTATCAAAATCTCGTCAAAAAGATAAAAACTAAAGTGAAACCTTCTCAAAGTTCTAACGTATGCCCTAAAAAGTTTTATAGCTTGGCAACCCTACGCGGCTGTTCGAAAACGAAGTCGGATGTCACCGCGTGACGCGTTCTGAATGAGCGCGGTTCCATAATAAATAGAATATTTTTATCGCACGTCTACACTCGCTGCGGGCAAATATCGTCGCGGCTAATCTTGTGTAGGTTTCCGAACGCTTTTTATGTCGCAAGGCGCGAGGAAAGGGTAAGTATTTCGCTATTTTTCTCAATTAGGTACGTACTTTATAGGTAAAGTTGAAGGATACAACTACATATTTGGTCGCCGTGTAGATAGTGGTAGGTACTTCTTTTTTTAAGACAAGGACATATTAAACAGTAAATAAACTTTGCCCAAAATGGATATGGTAGAGACAGGTGAGATCAACTATTTCATTTATTCAGGCTATCAATATGCAGTCGAACTATTTTAATCTTGACTTATCACGCTTTAATGTTCTATGGGTGCTCACTAATTAACTGCCTCAGTATTTCACATCATTTTCGATTTATTCGTCAGTTTAGCGACGAATTTCACTCGTCTGCACTCGAATTTGCGTTTGTAAACGGTTTTATTACGATCTGCTATCCATCAATCTGTCAACCACAAAATCCTTGACAATACCTACCTATGCGTGGCCGGTTGGCGGCAAAATCCTATCTTTCATTACTTTCTCGCCTATGCCTGTCCGGATATGGCCAAAAGAGAAAGAAATACTTGCAGTTTAAACAATCACTTGAAGTAAGTGAAAAAAAGCTCTATACCCAGATAAGAACCGTACTGAACTTTGTGGTACGATGACATTAAGCTAAAAAAACCGCACGCCTTTAAATTAAAATTAAAACTTTATGAGCACGTCTTTATTTTTTTGTGGAACCGTTAAAATCGATACATTTCTATTTGTTACCCAAAAAATAGACAATGTAAAAAAATTATGAGTTTATTTGATATCCGTTACATTACCACAAGTTGCCAAAGTACTTTGTTTCAAACCCTCGCGATTTGTCGATAATTTTTTTTAAGCCACGGCAACACTAAGCTCCAATCCGTGTGGAATGAACCACTTCTCCCTATCTAGCCGTCTTTAAAGCAAGAAATCTTCGTAACAGTCAATGAAACCTTCAAAAGTGAGAGATAACGGGTTTATAGGCGTTATTTTTCCAACTAGACCGGGACGTCGCCGCCCTTGCACCGTATGTCATTTTTATGTGGCCACTTTTGGGAAATATATACCTTTCTATTGTCGGAAAGGTGCTCCCAGGGATAAGGGCCTTAATGTACGATTATAGGTAGCACTATTGTGGATGACCTTTGCTGAGTTATGGCGCGATCACGAGATGGCTCTATTGCGCGGGCTATTTATAATGGCATCATTACATTCTAGCCTTTTTTTGAGAAATATGAAAGGTATTTCTGGGCACTTATTATATCGTTAGACTTACAAAGTACGAGATAAGTTAGTATGCATAAATGCCAACGTAATTATATTTGATGAAGGACAGATTTAAGCTCATAAACTCTACATTTAATTTGAAGGTTATGTACCAGTAAATTTTTAGCAAGCTGTTTGCATGTTTGTAAATTAATTACACCTATAGTCGTAATTGACGCATATATAACAAATCAATGTATAACAAAATAACATAAAAATATTGATACCTTCAGAAAACAATAAATGGGGTAGCTACCTACCTAGTTTAAATAAAGCGCGTGATTTCAACTCGAAGAGATCAATTTAGGAATTACAAGGAAGGCGAACGAGCATGTGGGTCACCTGATGATTAGCGAGCACCAAAATCCATGGACACCCTCAATACTAGAGGATTGCACATGCGTTGTCCGCCTAGAGGGCTAGGATAGAATAGCTCAGCCAGTAATTTCACCGGCTGTCTTACTCTCCACGCCGAAATATATCGTACAACTAGAGTCGTAGAAAGAATCAAATTTTAAATTTATGATATAGTTTTACTTTGCCAATATTTAAACGGCAAGGGTCAAGCGGTCGCACAGCCCCACATGTTGTCACAAAAACAGAAAACGGTCATTACGTTACTTGCAAGTCGCGTTTTCTTTAAGAATATCCTTATCCAAAGAACACATAAAAAGCAGACATCGTTTTTCTTTTAAAAAACTCTCTCATTTGCCTATCAATAGTGGTTGAGGCAGATCTGACCGTAATAAATGTCATATTTTATGGCTCTTAGGAAAAAATGCAAGGGAGCCATTTTACATTTTAGCCGGTGACCGGGGATCGGTATGTCGAATTACGCGTTTTGAGTAGCCATTTCCTCGGGGCATTTTAAATTTTCTAGCTTTTGGTAGCATTTTTTTGTATGGGGTGTCGGTATTATTGCGTAAAGTGTCTATACATTGTGTTCCCTCTGTGTTTCACGATTGTGGTTCAGTTAAAGTTGCTTTTACCCAACATGACGAGGGCGGTGAGATTTAACGTAGGGTAACGGAGATATGCGTTTTCGTGTCTTCTGCCTAGAGCTGCTGTCATAACTTGGCAGATATTTGAACGCCCATGCGCGTTTACGGCACCTGGAAGTCTCCGATTCGACAGATGGCAGCACTATGAGATCAATGAGCCTAATAATTATATGTACCTCTAATAATGATAATTTTTACTAACGTTCTATAGAATTTCAGACCTCTGATCCAACGTTTTTTTGGGCTTCGCTGTTCGAATTTTGCGTTTAAAATCAGAGATTTGGATAACTATCAGTACGTTAAGCTCGGCTTTTATATTCCATGAAGATCACACGAATAGAGTCATGGATCTATTATGCTCCTAAATTTAAGCTCTCTTCAGTGCTCTAGAGCGTCGTATGAGAGATTATGCGCAACCATTGTCGTTGTTAGTAATAAGCTTAGTTGTGTTAGTTGCCATGATGCGAAATACCTCTACATTCTGAAATATACCAGAGACTTAGGTTTCAAACGAGAATTCATTTACATTTTGGCTTCAGTGTTGATGTTGTTGTTTTTGTATAGAGCAGTGAAGTTTAGCAACGTTTCTTTCACATAGTAACTGCTGTTTATTTTGAAGTAAGAAAGTAATTAATTAAGAACCTACTTAATAAATAAGTTATACAGGAGCAAACATGGGCGTACGCAGGGGGGGGCAGGGGGGGGCAGCTGCCCCCCCCTGGATAATGTTGACGTCCCTACTAATTATGTATCTTATCTAGTACTTTTATTGTACATAAATATTAATAAACGCATTTTATCTATTTTAATTTAAATTTTTTTAAGCACCTAGCTTATAAAAAATCTGATTAGCCCCCCCCTGGCCCAGAACCTGGGTACGCCCATGGGAGCAAAGTAATGTAACTATGCAAAACCAAAACCAAACCCTCTCATTACGAGAGGAAGCACAAGCCCAGCAGTGTAACTTACTTACATATAGGCTAGAGATGACGAAATAACAAATCTAGCCTATATAGGAAACTTTACTACGTAGTAATGTCAATGAAGTAGGTAGGCCAAGTTTTCTTGCCGCATTTCGTTGTCGGTGGACCCGGCTTTATCAATGCTTATTTCCAATAATCAGTTAGTGATGTGCGATCAATCACGGATTATTCACCCTTGTTTACATAAACACGATATTGCAAAAATTCAAATGAAATCGAAGCGAGACGTGTCTATCGGCGGATCGGTCGCATTAAAGACTTTAAGAGTTACAAAACCTAAGGCAAATCCGTTTGAAGTAAATCTTTAACAAAAGTGTACATATCAGTATAAAGCAAGCCTATAAATATTTTTTTTTTACATTTTGGAATTCTCGAATTGCATGTGAAATTAAAAATATACAGTGCACGAATCGCTTCGCTAATAATACTGGAAAACTTTGTAGTATAATTTAGATGTTTATATTTCGAACAGCGTCGATTTTGAAAAACATTTTGTAAATATTTACATTTAAACTCTTCGCTGTACTGTAGGGGGAAGTACTCATTTTCTTTTTCTTAGGCGTGCACTCGTAGCGAAATGGTTGTGACTTCGGTGAGACTTATATCTAACTCTCTATATTCTTGGCACCAGAACTAACAGAGAGAGATATGATAGTTGAGTAGACGCGCAAATCTTGGTTTCAGAATCAATCTTGTACTATTATTACTTTGGAAACTTTGAGAGAATTTCAGTATGGAAGCCACATAACTGTTAAGTAAATAAGGAAACGGCGGTTAGGTAATTTTGTTCGCAAAAAAGGGTACCAATCGTAACAGGTTCGTCCTTTTGCACTAATTATTTTCTGGGAGCAAAGAAAAAACAAAAATGAACCAGTTGCTTCTCTACCCGCGCAGATGGTAAAAGGCCATCTAGGGAATGGGCGAAAATCTTAGCAATCATGTTATAGGCAATGCGGCAAGCTACCCATCACTATTTTGATTCCACTTTCCACCTGTAGGTACGCCCACAGTCTCTGAACGTGGCCTGTAGGTCTTGTTACCTTGGGCTCTGTCTACGCCGTAAGGGATAAAGACATGATTTGTGTATGTGTGTGGGTGTGTATTTTTAAAATGACCTTAGCCTAACTCGCTACGTATGCACAATTCTCAATTTGATTATTAACGCCTAGATGCCTTTGCTTTACCTGCGATTTTGAGAAACAATACGTGCCTACTTTGACGATTCATTGTGTGTGTGCAGGAGTCCCCATTCAGTTTAGGTTCGCTCGTTGTCAGAGCCATACTAAAAATGGCCGCTAAAACCTGAACTGGGGCCCGATTTTTGAAAGCACATGTGTGAAAATACCACTCGAATGTGGTATAAATCTGATTATATCTTCAAAACTACAGCTTTAATCAAACTTTTGACTAGTTCACAAGATTAATGAGAGCCGTAAGTATCTTCTAAGCTCCTCGTATTTCAAATTCAGCACAACTTTTCACTACTTTCGAGTGGTATTTTCACACATGTGGTTTCAAAAATCGGGCCCCTGAGTCGGAATTCAATTGAAGACGTCATGGTATGATTCCAGAACGTTTTTTTGAAACTGGAAAGTAACAGTAAAGGTTGTTTGTTATTTTTTTCACGTTATGGCGCCAGGCGTTAATAAACAAAGGCTTCTCATAATACTTGCGGAGTATCCACATTGTTTTGCCCTTAAGGCTAAATCGATGTCATTCAAGCCATCAGGTCAACCAAAACATTCCCCTTTTTATATTCGGCAGAGTAAATCGGTTCACGCATCAGGCGGCAAATGCGAAATCGTAATAAAAACTATCCATGATATGTAAAGTAGCTATAATATTGAAAACTTCCAAAGTCCATCAATAAATGTGACGCCGCGTGGGGTACGGAGAGCGAATAGGGTTGTGCTTGTTTGCGGGGACATCGATAATTGTTTCGCCATTTTGCATATATGATCTCAATCAATCTTTGAGGAATAATATTCTAAAAAAAAATTCTAAATGTCACTGAAAATTAGAACACATAGAAAAATCCGAAAAATAAAGCTAAGGCCGGGAAATTCGGGGATTCTTTGAAATTATCTCGAATCAGAATCACTTTCAAAGCTTACAAGGGTAGGCTAGGCTAAATGGCAAGGGTAGGCTAAATAAATGAAATGCTTGTAATAATTGATTATCTTTATTAAATAGCATAAAACAAATTCGCCTTCCACCAACTGTGTGTATAAAAAAATGAAAGTACCTAAATTATTCCATAACATTCATCATACAAATTTATGTGCTTTAATGTATGTGTTGTGTTTTTGTGAATGCGTGTACCTATGTATTTACGGTTAGGTTTTTTAAACTATGCAACGGATTTTAATGTGGCTTTCATCAACAGACAGAGTGATTCAAGAGGAAGATTTGACAACCCGTGCAAAACTGGAGCAGGGTAGGTACTAGTTCATAGTATTATCTGCCTCAACCCGAAATTGTACCTACCCAGGACCTAAGCTTTATAGTCAGATTCTCCAGCCAATAGGTTATATGAAAAATTATTAATTTTATTATTTTTTCTTATCGAACTCGTACCATCCCTAAAAGGCGAGAGGCGTCAAAACGCACGACCGCAACTATCAAAGAGAAATCTTTTCCGTGTATCAGTAACGTCGCCCCGACGACACACATTGCTCTTTATATGACCAACACAATGTACCTATACCTGTAGCTTTGTTGTGATATTATAGCCACAGATAAAATATTTAAGTGCTGACGGTCGACCAATTCTGCGCGTCACTATGTTTTGATTCGACTTCAACTTGCATAAATAGGGGGAATTAACTTTCTCCGTATCACCAAATTACTAGCCGATTAACGTTAAACGATCTTTGAGAACTAATTTGGAAAAAAAATCGCTAGCTTTGCTTTCTTCTAGTAGATACCTACCTATGTACTTTTAAAAATAATTCAGCCTTCAAAATAACTATGGTGCTATTTTTATTAAAATTTTTATTAAACACGTAATAAATATAAATTTTGATTTAAAATATTAACTCCTTCTTCCACCCATTTTCTAACTTATGGGAGACGACACATCACAGATTATTTGTCAAACTTTATTAGCTTTGCTTTTTGTTATGTTTAATAAATTAATTTATTTAATTCAATTCACGATACAATAAAATAGATACAATAAAATGATGGCAATATGCACATTAAAAGATATGAAACACTGTTGGGCGCAGCATTTTAGAGAGATTTTAATTTTAATTTGTTCCAACATAAATCAATCAAAACTCCATCACTCATTACATTTACTCATTCCTTCAGTCATTCACTAAATAATTATACTTGTTATTATATAATTATATTCACCAAAAACTAACTTTCTTCTTCAATAAACGAATTTGTTGTTTGACTTTACAGCCCTCCCTCAGTGTTGCTTTTTGTGATACATCTGGCCCCAAAATGCTAATACTTTTATAACTGTTGAATCAATAATCCATTTACACGTTGGGTCCAAATACCGACTTTGCTTTTGTATGTACATAATAATAATTATACGACTTCATTGCATATGCCGTCTGTCTCTATTTGAATTTAAAACTAAAATCTACACGACAACGCGTGGAATTGGCACTTTAAAAAACAAATGTCCTTTTAACGAGAAAGTGTATCCTTTGTGCTGATGGCACGGCTTCCCATTGCGGGAAGGGCGTGAAATTATATTTTCTTGGCGTATGCAGATTAGGGGAGGGTGCTGGGCCCGGATTAGTTCCGGTTTACTTTTTATAGGATTCCGATGATAAATGTTGCTATTGGATAGCGGGTGGTGCGTGTAACTTATCCAAATAAGCTCATCTATTGCTTATTCAAATATCTTTCACGAGAGTGCATCGCATTTTTGCAGCCACAGAAGTGCCAGGTCTCTGTAATCCCACTATTTAGACTGGCATGAAAATAAGTAAGTGGATGACAATCTTTAATAATGTTATCGGGAAAATATGTAGAGTCGTTTGTGCATTATGTTGTTTATTTAGTTACTTAGAATAGTAAATACTTTTGGATTTTAGCATCAAAAATGTAATCAAACATTAGGTAGGTACACCTACCTACTTCCGTGCATTTCAAACAGTCAGACAACGCCTTAACATAGTACGTAGGACCTGAAGTATTTCATGAACCATCATAAACTTTTTACGCATTTTCAGTAGCAAAGTTAAGCTACAACGCCGCCAACGACGTGTCAAACAGATCGTATAGAATAAGAAAAAATATTTAGATAAAACAGGATCATTTATCAAGATGTAATGTATGAAAGCCTAACACATGTTGCCACCCTTCTATCACACACGTTAACGGTTTAGAAGTCAGACAAAAAACGAGGAAAAGTCGCGGGGCAGACGGGTGGACGATTGCTGGTCATGATTTATAGAGGGCGCCGTCATCGCCAATACTCTTTCTATATGTCACGGACGTGTCACCCGAGCTGTTAATATTACCCGATTTTTTGTAAAAATATATTTTTTCTTGAAATGTTTTGATTAAGTATACTTATTTACACCGAGAAATTTAAGGTAGATGTTTCAATTAGTTCTTGGTTTATTACTGTGTTTATTGTGATTGTATGGGCTGTCAAAACGGCCAAGCCACAATATTACGACTAAGGTAGGTATCGAGTTTAGGTTAGGTTGGTCGAATTGGGGCGTGTAGCGTTAGAAGCTGTACGTGAGATCTTATAACATTTTGACAGTGCCAGTCATTATGGTCCCGTCTTGGCAACGCTTTATCCATGAAAATGTTCTCTATCTCTAATTAACCTTTTCGACGCCAACGACACATATAATCAGCACCGCAGCAGGTTCAACGCCAACGATCTATATATATACGTCCACTACTTCGATGCAAAAGCAACCTTCGTTCAATAGGGTTTAGGTTCAATTTAAGGCATCGCAATAAAGAAGTCTGGCGTATGGGTGACGTCTCTTATATTTGACGTGGTGGCAAAAAGGTTAACACAACAATTTAGCTACACACTTATTTATTCATGCGAAATTCCTACTAGGTACCTTCTACTTAATTAGATAACCCTAATAAGTAAATAAAAGAAAGGCCATAACAAACCAAGTTTTTAACTATACCTCTACCAAATTCTCATCACGCTACCCAGAGATCGTTTCGGAAAAACAAGGATGCGTAACATTGGTATTAAATCGAACAATAATCAGTCATATTGTCAGTTACAATACAATTTGTTGCGAACTCGACGCGTGAAAGAAATAATAACAAATGACTCCTACCCTAACACCTAACACCGCCTGGCATTGAAAGATCACGCCTAGTTACAATATTGTGATGAAAAAAACGTTAGAAGGGAAGAACGTTTTGTAAATAAGTAACTTTTATAACCGTTCGTGCAGTCACCATTAGAGGCATTAGATACCTACATCTGAGCTGTCTAGGTATTCAAAAAAAGGTCTAAACACGTACTCTACGCCACAGCTCCGATGTACGCGGTAAACTAGGTAGGTACCTATTTTTGTCGGTATTCCTACCTACTGTTAGTTTTGTTAGTTGTGTTAAAATGTCAATTAGTAATTAGAAAACTGTTTGTAAGTTAGTCAATCTCACAATTGGCGATTTTTGTGAAGGCATCTTCTTGCGCTTGATGCCATACCCATTTCTCGTTTGACTTGGTTAAAGTCGTAAGGGGCCTTGCTATCGTAGCGAAACTGGGGACAAATCGGCGGTAAAAACTGGCCAGTCCAATGAACTGTCTAACTTCGTGAACATTCTCGGGTCTTTTAAATGATGCCACCGCGTCAGTATTCTTTTGTCCTGGTTTCACCCCATGCTCCGAAATTTCATATCCCAAGTATTCGATGCATGTTTTGAAGAAATTACATTTGCTCAGGTTAAGAGTTAGGTGGGCTTCTTTCAGCGCCTTTAACACTTGACGCAGCTTCAGCATCCCCTCAGTGATATCTTTGGATGCCACGACGATATCATCCATATAGGCCAAAACTCCCGGTATTTTCTTTGCATTTAATAATTTATGTATAAGTCTCTGAAACACTGTAGGCGCATTACATAATCCAAACGGCATTCGATTATATTCAAAATGTCCGTCTGGGGTTATAAATGCCGTCAGATGTCTTGAACTGTCCGCAATTGGTATCTGATGATACCCAGATGTCAAATCCAGTGTAGTGAAGAACTTCTGACAGCATAGACTGTCAATTTGGTCTTCAATTAACGGCATTGGATATTTATCCTTGTGTGTGCGCTTATTGAGCGCTCTATAGTCCACGCATAAACGCGGGTCTCCATTCTTCTTTGGAACCAATATGATTGGGCTCGCATGTTCGGACTCTGATTCGCGTATTATACCGTTTGCGGCAAGGTCTTCAATAATAGTTTTAACTTTTTCCCTTTCTGAGATCGATAGACGATATAGTCTATACGTTACAGGTGTATCGTATTTTAACTTTATGCGCATTTCAGTCAAGTTTGTCTTGCCCAGTTCAACAGTTGTGAATGCAAAGCACTCTCTGTTATCATTCACCAATTTGCACAACTCGTCTTTCATAGAATCCTGAAGCTCATTATCAGTGTTTATGTCTTCTGAAGGTATTTGTTTGTTGTCTTGCTTTACAATCCGATACACGTTGTTGTCGCAGTCTTGTGTCGTTGTTTTAATCTCATGTTCACAATTTTTATCAAAGATAAACTCGGGCAACAATATTCCTCTAGCGATTAATTGATCTTTTTTCAGTTTAATGATTGAAGTCGTTAACCCTAAGATCATTATCTTCGAATGTCCCTTCTCAAAAGAATATAATCCAGGCAGAATGGTATATTCAGATTCTGGTTTAAGACAAACCTCCGACGAAACGTATAGCCTTACGGAATCTGAACATTCTTGAACGTTTACGGCCACTGCAGTTAATCTGTTTATTTCTACTGATTCTTGTGTTCCTTGTTATTTCTGCCGGCTTATCTAAGGCTTTGAACAAAACTAATTCGGTGTCCGTTTTATAAACTCTTATGTTAGGTAATTCGGTAAGATTTTCTGGCCTATAAGAATGCTCGAGCTGTAAGGCATCATGTGGTGTGGTACTACATACTCGATAATATCTTCCGTTATACCGTCTACTTGAACCCGTATATCTGCTCGTGCACTGGGTTTGATTGAACCGTTTGCAAATCCCTTCAACATATGTAGGTCTTCATTATCACGAATTTGTATAGAGTTTATGTCGACCTTGTCGCTAAGTAACGTGCATTCACTACCTAAATCTATAAAGCCTTTAACCTGACAGTCACTTACCATAACATCTTTGAGGTATTTGGCGCACAATTTAGCCGTTGACTCTATTCTGCTTACATGTTTAAACGCGAACGATCCTAGTTTGGATGAAACAAAAACAGACCATGTCGATTAAATCGAGAATTTTACTTCCCAATACTGTAATTAAGACTTCCTTAGGTTTTTCTATGACAGTTTTTGGGTCTACTGTGGCATACACATATGTATACATACACACTCAGTACCTAAAGCATAACGAGGTTTTTACCTCGTAACGTTATTAAAAAATACATCAATAAAAATCTGTGTTTTTAGACCCAACCAATTTTTTTTGTCATCACACCAGCAGTAAAGTTCTTGCTCTTCTTGCACAATAATAGCAAGTAAAATCTCGCGTCCAGTGGATGTATGATTCACTTATTTCCTGTTAATGCACAAAAATTACCTTCCGAATCCAATGTGAATCTGAAAAATTAACGTACAGTCAGTACAACAAAAGGATAAATAGATATTTTTTTAGGCTTGCATACTATGACATGATGTTTCACTAAGAATTGAACTCAAGTCAAACGTTTTCTGGATACAAAAATACTAGTTTTGCGCATTTATATTCGTTATTATGATTAACATATTACAATACAATACAATACAAATACTCTTTATTGAACACCACAAATCAGTACAAAACAATACAGAAACAAAGAACAAAGTAGACAATAGGCGGTCTTATCGCTTAATAGCGATCTCTTCCAGACAACCAATGCAAGAAATAAGTTGGAGACAGTTCATATTATTGACCTATTGAACGTTATCTCACTCGCTAAATAAAAATCCCACTTAAAAAATTCTGTAAAAAACTAGCCAGCTGAAGGGTAACCAAGGGTACAAAACCAGGTGCTCCATGACACCATTGCACCAATCTGTCGCCAGAACCGCTACCCATTGACGATGGAAAATGAACCTGGTTTTGTACCCTCGTGTACCCTTCAACGGCCAAGTCACACAACATTAACCATAATAATAAAGAAATCTCAGTAAGCAACCTTAGACTTGGAACGACTTTGTCTAGATTTCATTACTTTTTAGAGATAAACAAGCAGCTCCATCGAGACTTGGCTAGTTTTTTACAGGATGTTTTTGGTGGGATTTCACTTCTTTTTGTAGAAACGTGGGCATATTGATTTATTTTATTAGATTTTCTTATTTGACACCTTTTTTTTTTCTTTTGAGGTGTATTTTTTTTCAAACATTAAATGAAGCGGCCCACCAAGTTGATTGTTTTTTTGTAAAGACGGTATATGTCGATCGCTAATAGTTTGGTTGGGCTCTTGTGTTTTCTAATCAGGGTCACCAGGTACTCCAGATCTTCGATTATCCTAGTTTTTATAGTTTTCCCTTTATGTGGCCATTAAACCCTAACTCTGTACCAAATTTCAGCTCTCTGAGTTTATGGGAAGGAAGTTCTATTTTGATGATCATGAGTGAGTGAGTGAGTGAGTGAGTGAGTGTCATAAATGCGAAACTTTGCTTTCGCTTAACTTTGGAACTAAATAACCTACAGACTTGAAATTTTGGATTTTAAGTATGTCATTATAGCTTACTGGATGACGAAAATTTCTGCGTTCTGGTCTTATCCAGAGGTTCTCAAATAGGCGCCTGAAAATGCGGCGAATTGGTTCAAGTAAAGGATGGTACGGCAGTGTTTGCTTCGCGCTCGACTTGGCGGGGGCACTGTCGTGCCCCCAGATAAAATAATTGAAATAAGAATCAATTCACAACAAAGGAAACCAACAAACATACATACTGACACTCACAAACATAAACAGACCATATAAACTTCCATACATACCGCAAGTCAGATTCAAAGATTATTTAAATTTATCCTCACTTTATAAATACACTACAGAATTATCTTTATTTATTTTATTTAAACTAATCATTAGTTAACATTAAAAAACTCATAAAAATCAATTTATTTGCGAATTTTTCAAAAGGCTGTGCGCTTCTTGAAACAAGAGTTTAGTAAATATAAAAGTAAATACGAAAGCTTTATAGTTATAAAGTATTGTCGTATGAGTGTAAAATCATCACCATCAAGTGCCTCGCCAGCTCAGGAGGATACTTCAGCCGTTTCCGGTTTCACGTATAGTCGGGTAGCAGGTAACTCAGGAATGGAAGGTAAGACTGGCCAGCTCGAAGAAGTCCAGTGGCCCTGTGCCTGACTGCTGTAATGCTCCCACATAGCGCTAAACGAGGTAAGTGTCTTCTTGACTCTCACAAGGCTACTTATTGTTTAATTATGGTTTTCGTTTTTCTCGTTTCGGCGAATACAGTCCATTCATTTTAACACCCCATACCTGAGCGTTAACACCTACCTAAGGGTCCAAATTTATTTTAATTTTCAACCTGTTTTATTTTAGTAAGTTATTTTAAGGTAGCCTTAGTTTATATTTTAAAATTTACGTAGAGTTAAAGTAAAAGATATTGTTTCGGAAAAAAAAATCTTTTTAATTTGGCATTTGTTACTACTAAGTATTGCTTATTCTCATTTCTTTAGTAAACAAATTACATTTTTTTATAAAGTAGCTATGAAGTATATTACTGAAGTAAATGTTTATTTATGTACCGATATTTTTTGGCCAAATTGACGTATTTATTAAAAGAAATACTTTTTACCGGTTCTAAAGTATTAATTTCATTTTCAATGTAAGCAATTATCAAGTTCAGAGCGCAAAGTACTCCTGCACATGTTTGTCGCGCGGCAGTAAACATTTTCTTATAAGTTTTGGGTAGATAATAATACCATTAAAGTATATATATATATATATATTAAAATTTTGTGAATGAGTAGGCTATGTAATTGAGTGAATTAAACCTTAGTATCACAATAGCGGCAGTTTGTATTCCTCTCACTCGGCATCCCTATACTGCGAGAACAACAACATTGGGCGGACGAAGTCTCCCAAAGACACTATAATTTTTTTACGGCGAGTACATGTCTAAAGCACGGGCAATTATCACGTGTGGTCCGGGTTCGATATGGAGATGACGTACGCTTAATGCGACATTGTCCTCGCTAAAGGGGACGTTACTAATTCTAACTTCCAACATAGCGGAACATAGTCGCAGGCCTGGGCTATAAAGTTGGTTAGCTTTGTATTTAGTTTTTTTTTTTAATGTTTCTGCGGTTATTCTTGTGGCGCATTCTTGTCAGCAATTATGTTCTTCGAAAGGGTGTAATGAGGATTCTGTAAACCTCAATTATTGTTTGGACGTGTTATGTAAATACATGGGGTTTCAATATTTAGGGGCCACCTTCGGGGGCCTATCAGAAAATTAAGGTTTGCGGGTGGTAGGGCCTTGTGCAAGGTCCGTCCGGATCGCTACCACCATCTTACTCGCTAATCCTACCGCTAAATAGCAGTGCTTGCACTGCTGTGTTCCGGTGTGGAGAGTAAGACAGCCGGGGAAATTACGGGTACAAGAGGCATTTCATCTTAGTCCTCTAGGTTGGCAACGCATCTGCAATCCCTCCGGGGTAGCGAGTGTCTATGGGCAGTGGTGATCACATACCATCAGGTGACCCACTTGCTTGTTTGTCTTCCTATTCATATAAAAAAAAAAAAAGGTAAAAAATTTAGAAATCAATTGTTTTAAAGTTACCACAAATATAGGTACGTCTACAAAGTTTTATAATTTTTTTTTTTTTGCTTAAAACATTTTTATATCCAGTGGTATAAGTAAATATATGTGTATGTGGGGCTCCGTTGCCTGATAATAAGCATTTTTTTTATTTATTAACCTTGTCAGTTTTTTACATACTTGTCAACTGCTGGCGCTGTTCACTCGTTAATCCATAGATACTCACCTTCTCACCCCGCTCACCTTCTCTGATATAATACCGAGCCTTAAGTCCGGTAGCTACCATCGATCGGATGACAGGATCATTGGTGGTCGAATCACGAAGGGACGACGGCCGTATATAAGGACGCCGCGGGAGGAGCCAACACCATAACACAACGTGTTACCATCGCAGCAATCCCGTCTAGTTACACGCTAGATCAGGCTTTGGTGTTTTCTTTTGGACAACATCTTCCAACCACAGTGTTTAAATTGGCGAGTAAGTTACCTAAACATATAATCTTTAAAAAAAATGTAAATTGAAATTCGTATTTATTTTATGAAGTTTAGTTATCAATTTGGGCTTCCACCGTGGCGTAAATTTTATTGATGAATTATTTTGGAATTCATTATGATTAGTAGTACTAGAGCCCACGACCAAAATTTTTGTCTCATAGCAATACGGCCAAAACCGCATCAAATCCATAGGTACGATTATCCTGAACTCGAAAATACCAATATCAGACATTTTCCGCGTAGCGTTTGATCTGATCGAATTTTCAAAATTGACAAAGAATTTTACCGAACTGCATCATAGCAATATGTCTGATTTGCAGACTGTAGTTGAATGATAGTTCTGAGATACCGGAAAAATATTTTTCAGACGTTAGTGGTGTAGCGCAAACCCGTAAAATCACTTAAAAAAATTAAAAATGAGACAAAAAAAATGTCTCATAGCAATACCTCTGAAAATCTTTTGTATTAGTAAATTTTGGTTATTTGATGCGAACAAAACAATTTTCAGACGGAAATGTGAACGCATTAAATTTTGAGACCGTTTTGAAAATGTTAACAAATTTTACCGATCGGTATCATAGCAATATGTCTGAAAATTGTTGGACATGATAAAATAAGTTGTCCACATGTGCAAAAAATTTATATCAGACAAATTAAGTGTAGCACCTTCTCTATCAGACAACTTTATGCTACACTTCAAGGGTCTGAAAACAGGTTTTTGGTAATCCTGGCAGCAATACGAAAAGTTTAAAAAAAAAAATATCCGTATTGCGATTTTGCGATGATACAGGTCGGCTAAATTTGTTGACATTTTCAAAAATGCGTTCAGGCTATATGCTACGCGCAATTTTTTTTTTTTTTTTTTATATGAATAGGAAGGCAAACGAGCAAGTGGGTCACCTGATGGTAAGTGATCACCATGGCCCATAGAAACCCGCAACCCCGCAAGGATTGCAGATGCATTGCCAACCTAGAGGACTAAGATGCAATGCCTCGTGCCCGTAATTTCCCCGGCTGTCTGAAAACAAACTTTTTCGTAATACAATTATAAAATCTATGTACATTTTCACTATCAGACGTATTGCTATAATACCGACTGCCTTTTTTTTTGACACAGCAGAAATGGCCTCCCACGCTGTTGCTACACTTTCGACCGTTACTACACACCTAGTCGGGTTCAGAATCATACAATCTAACGATTTTATAGGGTTTTTGCCGTATTGCTATGAGACATGGTTTTGGTCGTGGGCTCTAGTACTATAGAGTCTGCCCAGTAAATCGTGTCACAAAAAAAGCCCGGCAAATTCAAAAAATCTTTAGCTGGTAACACGTCGTGCGAAAAATAACCTTTGATACTTGATATTAAAATTTATTTTAATAATTATGTTTGAATGTGTAGTAGGGCATTAGTCTTAGACTAATGCGGTTGTAACATCGGATGCGATTCGCATCGTCAAACGGTGAGCGGGACACCGTTGTAAGCACATGTTTGTATTTATCTCCCGCTCGGTCACTCACCATACTTACTTTTACTATTAAAATGAAATATTTACCTGTTACTTTTAATCAAATCAAATCCGTGAACATTTTATTAATTTTATGTTATATTTGGTATTTCATTTACCTACCGTAATTTTTATGAAATTGGTAAATCGGTCGCGTTGATTTTGTGTTATATGAAATGAAAAATACTAAAATATATTAGTTAGATAAATTAATCATGAATTCGTGGTAAACAGGCACCGTGATGGGCAAAATAAACAATAATAAAGAAAACAGTTTTCTAATCAATTCAATTAATGTGGTAGGAATGAAGTTTTGTATACCTAAGGGATTGACAATGACATGTCACCTTAAAGTGCAAGAAAATAAAAACAGAGTAATTTTTTTAACACTTTAATCTCATCTTACATATATCAAGTCATAATCAAAGTCAGATTCAAGAAACTCAATACCTGATAAAGAATTATCACTTTCATCATCACTTTCACGGACTGCTATAATGAATGGTGCCAATTCAGTGTCAAGAATGTTATCCCTCGACTTGTATTTATTTTCAACATTAATAACATGGTTTGTACAACTTTTCCAATCTGCTGCTGTAATCGTTGAAAAACATTCCTTTATCAAATTTTCAGTTACTGAACCATGTATTCCTAAATTTCGGCTAGCTACTTTTCTCTTTGCCAGGCTCCATATCAGCTCGATAGCATTCAGGTCGCAGTGATAAGGAGGCAATTTGAGGACCTCATGCCCATGCTGTTTTAATATTTCCTCTGCTTCATATAAAGGATCCACTTTGTTTTCCTGAACAAGGCACATCAGTTCAGCTTTTTTATAACATTCATCATAATAATATGGGATATTATTTTCAGTGAGCCATTTTTGAATATCAGCCTTCAAACTGTGTATTGTTGGAGGCTTATTTTTTTTGTAACATGATAATATGCATTATACATTACAATTACACCAGGCTCAGTCAAATTTGGTATTAGCATTGATGTTTAGGGCGGGGGTATGTTCAAAATAAACCAGTTCAAGTGCCCTGCCCCCCCCGCCACCCGCTCGCACCTTTCTGATTCCCTAGTATTGCACTGACCTATGACAGACAAATAAATACGTGCTACGAGTGTGGTTGTGTGCCGTCAATGTGCTGTGATCCTAAAGTGACTTTATCCCACGGGAATTCCCAAGCCGTAGCAGCAGCCGAGTCCAGGTACCGTACACGTAAAGACTTCCACTGACTTTCACCTAATTTCTCCTTGTCTATTCCCACTTTAAACAACCCGTATAGGGGCCGCCGAGTGACTGAGTAAAACGTTTTTATTTTTATAAAATATATGGCTCGATGGAAAAATCTGTAGGTAACTTTTTTCTGTAGCTAAGGATGGTTATTCCTACCAATAGAAAAATCATCAAGCACTTTTAAAATAATCATCCATTCCCAATTATTGAAGATTTTTGACCCTCCCTCCCCCCCTTGTAACGCGCCGTAACGTTTTTCTGTACCACCATCTTATTCGCTAATCTTGCCGCTAAGTAGCAGTGCTTGCACTGCTGTGTTCCGGTGTGGAGAGTAAGACAGCCGGGGAAATTACGGGCACAAGAGGCATTTCATCTTAGTCCTCTAGGTTGGCAACGCATCTGCAATCCCTCCGGGGTTGCGGGTGTCTATGGGCAGTGGTGATCACTTACCATCAGGCGACCCACTTGCTCGTTTGCCTTCCTATTCGTATAAAAAAAAAAAAAAGAGATGTTTAACCCGCAATACATGCGTAGTTTGTTAACTTGGCAGTTCTAATTCCTTATTTTTTTATTAAAAAAAAGAAAACGTTACCTACGTAACGTGTTGTATGAAAGACCCGCTCCCGCCCCTGTAACGCATCGTAACGTTTTACGATAGCCCCCCTCCCCCTCAAATTGCGTTACATATTACTTGAACGCCCCCTATGACGGTTTTCTGATGTCTTACAGATAGAAGTCTGCAACAAATTTTGTCGATGACTTTTCTCTCTCACTTGTCATTGCACATTCCGAGAGTAGCAAACTTCCATATTCTAGAGTAAAACAGCCAGTTCGCCGCCCCTCAACCAGTAATCGGCCTCTCGCCTCTGCGCCCATTGCCCACACTTTTTATGAGTGAAAAGAGCGAAATTGTAAAAAATATGCCCCTCTTCCCACTAATCGGCCTCTCGCCTCTGCGCCCTTTGCCCACGCTTTTTATGAGTGAAAAGAGCGAAATTGTAAAAAATATGCCCCTCTTCCCACTAACAACCCATACATCCCAGTCTTACTACTTGGTTGGAGGTTACGAACTGGATGGTTTGTACCTACATAATTTTTCGATTTTTATTCGAATATAATGAAAGAAAGAAAGAAAGAAAGAAAGAAATATTTATTTCTCAACAACAACAATTATATAAGTACAGTTTGTATTTAAAAGAACTTTATATCTAATAGATAGCAAAAATTGTTAGTTGTTTCAAAATACGATTCCAACTCAGCATGTGTCGGAGCACGGGGTGCAACGACGCTGTTTTTCAGTGGATCCACTAAACAACACAAAACATACAATTACTTAACCTAAGCAGCTCAACCCAAAAGAAGCACGAAAACAGAATACAACCAATTTTTATTTATATATACCTATACACATTTGCCAGCGAGAACCAAACCAAAATACGACAATTTATTACCGGTAGACACAGTCGGCTAGACCGCAGAGATTTGTTCCATAAGTAGATGGAGTTTTAATTTGTTCTTAAAAGCAGTCAATGAAGTGGAATGAATAATTTAGTGAATAATTTTACCGATTTCAATCTTACATACATACATACATACATAAATCACGTCTTTTTCCCTTATGGGGTAGACAGAGCCTAAGGTAACAAGACCTAAAGGCCACGTTTAGCATGATTGTGGGCGCATATAGGTGGAAAGAAAGGGGAATCAAAATAGTGATGGGTTGCTTGCCGCATCGCCTATAACATGATTCCTAAGATGGTCGCCTATTCCCTCGATGGGCTTTTACCATCTGCGCGGGAAGATAAGCAACTGGTACATTCTATGTTTTTTCTTTTCTCCCAGACCAGCATGGAAGAATTATGTGTTTTACATGCACTCACTAGTAGCTTCAGAAAATTCGATTGGAATTCAAAAAAAATCTTGAACAGTAATAGCGAGATAGTCTTATGTCAAAAAAATATTTTTTCCCCGGACGCGTTATTTTTTTAATGCTACAATGTTATCAATGACGTCAATATTGCACGTGCACGTGGCGAGCTTCATTCTCTATTCCAATAACCGTGTGGGTTACCCCGGTTACCCGAAGAAATCGAGGCGGAAAACGAAAACAAAATCGGATCAAAGGAAAATAAGGCACGAAACTACGGAACCACGAGTTTTACCCTTATAAACTACAGGCCCACGTACAAAAAATGTGGGTCATATGAACCACCAGGTGACGTATATAGGACGATATAAGAGCATAAACTAATAAGATTCAGCACTATGCCGTCACTTGTAAGCTGTCCAACTGGGTGCTGCTGGTGAGAATTCAAAAGTGCAGGTAGAGTGAGTACATTTTGGTCATATGTTTTTGTACGGCATTTTTACCATCAATAGATCCATGAAAAATAATAAGAAAGCGCGCAGTGCCGTAAAAAAATGGTGCGCCACAAAGTCGGTATTTTTTTTTGATTTTCTGACAATTTCCAGGGTAAATTTGGTCATTTGATTCTGTGCGGCATCAGTTTCATACTGTTTCAATTTCAATACAGCTTCTAATCCATTATTCCGCAACGCCGTATAAAAATTGTGCGACAAGGGGACAAAATCGAGGGTTGCAACCCCCTCTCTTTCCGTGGTCCGGGGGGTGATTTGAAAGAGTACGGCTTCGGTTCCAAAACATTACCTAGCACTCAAAAGTACCATTACAAATAATGCCGTCAAAAAATTATTGTTCATTTGAATGATTATCTTAACTTCATGGTATACTTGATTTATAAAGCTGTAATAGTTATTTGTTATGCAAGGCTGCAAAGTGTTTGTTTGGCGCGAGTGCCTTAATTGAAACTCGAGCAAGCGAAGGATTCTATGATTGAACCACGAGCGAAGCGAGTGGTTCAAAAGTAGAATCCTGAGCGTCGCGAGGGTTTCAAGGCACGAGATAGGTACTAAACAACTTTGCTGCCGAGCGAAACACACAATTTTTCACCTCACTACAGCGAGAAAATGGTGGATGAAAGAAAAACAGTCTAATAGTAGATAAATCAGTTTTTTAATTCTTTTTCTTCTAAATAAGAAAGGTAAAAGGATCTAAGCCCATACAGCCTAGTCTAATGATCTAATAAGTAAAACTATTTTTTCTGATTGTTCCACATTAATTTCTTGTGTATTATACTGCTTTATCATAAACCAAACAACAATTTTGGTCAACTTTTCGGTTTCCCGACGAGCAATCTCTAAAAACTTTTTTTTTCTAATCATAGATATATTTTTAAAAAGTAAGTTAAAAAATCGCACTAACTAGACTGAATAAAAAAAAATGAGGCGCGTTCTGAATTTACATCATAATATCTGTTTTTTCCTGCTTGGTTGCTATTTTTGTGGTGAACCACAAATTAAAATAATTAATAAAAACCAATATCGTTTTTTCTTTTAGCAACGAAAGTTAGCAAATCTTGAAAATAACTTAGGAAGTAACGGATTTTAAAATAAATTAATAATGGTCACCGGATCGCGTTTCTGAACGTGACATTATGTTTCTTTTTTATCGATAGATAGATAGATAAAACGTTTATTTGGTACTGCCAACACACACAATCAAGATTACATAAAATATCAACATATCTATCACATATATTATCGGATGACAAAGTTAGGGGTGTGATAACAAGTTCGACATTTGAAGTTCGTATTATTCCGTCCTTCTCATTCACCTAATTAAGTACTATTCGTATAAGCGAGACAACAACATACGAAGTTCAAAGTTCTAATTTCTGAGTATATGAGTAGGTGGGCAATGGTGGTCATCGTCACGTTCGAATTTCAAAAACCTTTTCCACGCAAGCGGGGAAAAAGCACTTTTCCACGCAGATTTTGAAGGAGAAAGACAGCCTTTTCGAGCAAGTGAAGTGAAAAATCATTTGACTCTGTACGGCAACTTTTTTTTAACACGATATTGTAAAATACTATTGTTATATAGTATTGCCGTTCAAAAGAAACTGTTCTAAAAAAAATTATAGAGAAATACAAAAATTGAATGAACATATTGTATGATTTTATTAGCTCTAATAATATAAGGCTTTAATTTAACCTGTATCCTCCATTTGTGTACCTACTCAAACTAATTTTGTGTTTGTCCTAGGGTGACTCCACATCAGCACTCAGCCGAAAAGGGGTTTAGTTGCAAAATTATCTCCTTGCTGCTGTTCACTCGTTGACGTGGACAGAATCAACCGCAGACTTGTCATTTAAACTGATATTGGCCCAAGCCTTACGGCCGCCATTAAGGGAGAATAGAATATTTATAGCTTAGTCCACGAGTTGGACTTTTTTTGTTTTATATAATTGAATTATTCAACACGAAAAATGGCGAGCACAACGAAAAAGCACAGAGATTTTGTGGCCGAGCCTATGGGAGATAAGTCTGTAACTGCGTTGCCCGGGGTGGCAGAGGTTTTAGGCGCAAGGCTTCAAACTGCTGGCTTCGGCATGGTATGACTATTATCTAAGTTGTTAAATACTTATTACTGAAAATGAAGAAATTGGTTTAGGTTTTTCATATTCCTATGTTTACGTTTACAGGCCTATAATGTACTGGGGCAGTTTCTGGCACTGGACAAAAATGAACAGCATTTTAAAAGATGGATGATCGAGACCTGCAGAGCCAACGACCGCCAGTCTGGTCAATGTTACCAGTGCTTGAACCAGTGGTGCAACAGATTTTTTTAAATTTTGTGACCTTGGATCAATGTTATTTAAAGTGTGACAGCAATGGAGTCCAAATCCGCAATACCAACTAGCATTCCTGTCACTCTTGGTTATAGGCCAACAAAGAAAGTTAAAATCATGCATAGTGTTCAAGGTTCATGATGAACATGGGTGACATTTTAGGCTAAAGTGTGTGTGTGGTTTAAGTTTAATTGATTTGGATATGAGGAAAGTTGTCACCAACACACAGATGATGCATAGTTCTAAAACCACAAATTTTACTCAAGAGCCTGCCACTATCCATGAATTTTATGATGAAACTAGTTCCATTGTCCAACTTTAACTTTTTCTTGTTGGATGGTAATTGTGCCTGTGGCAACAAAGGAATAAATGGAATGTGGTAAGAACTTAAATATTGAAGATGAAATTAATCAAAATTGAGTTTAAATTACAGTAAGAGCTTTAATTTAGCTTTAATATTATTATAACAAAACTCTTTTGGACAAATTTTACATATTGATGTATGCAATTGTGTTATCAATTGTACATAGCATGCAAGTAAGAAACAGTAAAAACATTGGTGTTTGGACTCTCAAGCTGTCAAGATTTTTACTAAAGTAACTTTCTACATATAGACCGGGAGATAGTGACAGAAATTACTGGGTCATTTGTACCAGTATGGCGGTTCTTCAGGGGTCTAAAGTACGCAATGACAAAAAGAAAAATGATGGTCATAGCGCTGGCACCGGCGGCCCAATCGCGTGGGCGTTAGTCGAACTCGTCAGATAAATTACGAGTGTCAAACGATTTGTTCCACAATCATTTTAGTATTTTCCGATAGTCCATAAAAAATAAGCAGGCGGTAGTGTCATGCCATACTTTTCCGGTGTGACTTACAGCCCGCCATACCGACGCGAATGCGTTAATAAAAAAATAAAAAATTCAACCATTTGTACCAGGCTAATTTTTGCACAGTTAATCATCGTCGTGCAGCCATTTACGAAAATCACCAAGCCATACTTTTTGGACGGTACCAAATGGTCGCCATACCGCCGAAAATAAGCAATTTTTTTTTCTTTCGCCAAACGATTTGTACCAGTATTGCATTTGGATTTTTAGAAAGTATTTGATTAAATGTGACCGTGAATATATTTGCCATACTTCTAGTAGGGGGAAAAAGTGCTGCCATACTTGAAAAACTTATTTATTCGACACATTTCAAAAATACGACTGTACAATACGTAAAATATTTTTTTACAGCATGGGATCATTATATTCTGTTTAATTGGATATAATTCTACCTACAAAAAATTATACAGTATAAACACCTGGTTATAAGTCAAGATTGCCGCCACCTAGATCTTTGAAATTTTGTATTTAGATTCATTGAACCTCAAACTTACGAGAAAAATTAGTGCCATACTGTTACAAATCGTTCAAAACACGAATAAAATCTTACAATTAAAAAAATATATTATACACATTCGCCACCTCCCACAGGTATGGCATTATCACACTTCTATTTATGATCATTCAGGAACTATTGAAAAAAAATTTTAGGGTGGTACAAATCGTTTGGTGAAAAAAAAAAATTTGCTGATTGTCGGCGGTATGGCGATCATTTGGAACCGTCCAAAAAGTATGGCATGGTGATTTTCGTAAATGGCTGCACGACGATGATTAACTGTGCAAAAATTAGCCTGGTACAAATGGTTGAATTTTTATTTTTTTAATTAACGCATTCGCGTCGGGATGGCGGGCTGTAAGTCACACCGGAAAAGTATGGCATGACACTACCGCCTGCTTATTTTTTATGGACTATCGGAAAATACTAAAATGATTGTGGAACAAATCGTTTGACACTCGTAATTTATCCGACGAGTTCGACTAACGCCCACGCGATTGGGCCGCCGGTGCCAGCGCTATGACCATCATTTTTCTTTTTGTCATTGCGTACTTTACACCCCTGAAGAACCGCCATACTGGTACAAATGACCCAGTAATTTCTGTCATTATCTCCCGGCCTAATAATTATGTAAGTGTAAATTTGTAAGTAAGCAGATTTTACTAAAAATATGCATTTAATATTATTTAAATTCATAATAATTTCATCACAGCCGGCAATTGAACTGATTTGAAGAATTCAAATATTGACCTCATGTTAACATTATTTTTCACCAATTTTTATAATAATTAATTAACATGGTTTTGTACTATTCATATTTATAATTAAACATTTCTTGTATATGATTGTTTGGTAATTTTTACCCACAGCAGAATGCAGGCCTTGAAAGGTATTTTAATTTTTTTTTATTTTGAATTGCCCAGTCATGTGCTGACTAAAATTGGCATTGTTCATTTTTTTTAGTATGCTCCAATTCGAAAACCATTTCGAGGAAAACCATCAATTAGGTATCCGATTTATCTTGTCCGATTTCAAAAATACTTTATGATTGCAGATATTTTTGTAAAAGTACTTTGAACCTTTGTTTGACCGAACGACCCGGTTTTTAGACAGAATCCAGCATCGAATGTTTGCCACAAAAATGAAAAAAAAAAAGTTTAGCTAAGGCAACTGTCACGTGTCACTGTCAAATCGACAAAACCATAGACAAAGCCGTTTTTTTTATAGCCAGTCGAACGAAGGCGATTGGGATTCTGTCTAAATTCACGAATTATCAAACAGCGAAATAGTACATTACTGCAAAGGCCGGGAAGTAAGGGGTTGCAGGCCGAGTAAGTTTGACGGCCGAGTGGTAAACGAGGCCGGCATGGTACGAGGCCGGCAACCCCTGTCCCGGCCGAGGCTTGTATAGTGCTTTTCTCAAACATGCAATGAAATATATAAAAAAACTTCAAAAAAACAGTATTTATTTGTAAGGCAACTAAAATCTAAACTAGTAAAACAAAATTTCATGGCATTGTAGGCAATGCTTTATAATTACAATAATTAAAAAAAAAACGACACTTGTCAATTGTGACGACTGAGACCTACCCTGTTTACATTTGATACATTTCTCTGTCACTATTTTCGTCGGAACTAATATTTAAAATTTATCAAAATCAACAATGAACAAAAGATTAGTGTTTTTTTATTTTCCCACCAAAATGTGTTTTTTTTTAAATGTACGTTTCGTTTTACGCTGATTGTGCTGACGTTTACACCGCTGATATTAAGATGACAATGAAATGAGATTTAAATATTTCTGTACCTAGTTAGGTTTCAATATAAAATTAATCTTGTGTTAATTATGTATCGTTTTTATGTAATTTTTGATTTTATGTAATTAAAATTGCAAAGAAAGCAAATATTGCTTATGTTTTTTTTAAAGCTGAATATCATGATGCCATTGACCTATAAAGACTTGGCTGTATGGACCCTGTTTCCTTTGCCTACCCCAAAAGGGATGAATAATAATAAAAATGACCTATAAACTAAACGTCATGATGCTGTGGCACATGCATGAAACAATACTGCCGCGATACGGTAAAAGGACGTTTCTACGCTAAAGTCGAAACGGAGAAAAAAAATGTTTTGTAATTTAAAAATTAAAAAATTCGCTGCCTCTAGGAAAATAAACAATTTAACAGTTTTTTAATGCAAAAATTTGTAGGAATGTTTGAACTATTTTAATGTAGATTCAAATTAAAGTTTTTTTTGTTATTATAATAAACAAAATTAATTTTCTTTTTCTTCTTGGTAAAAAAAATACAACAAAATACGAAAAACTGCAATGAAAAGACGTTTCTGACTAGATACGTTCTTTCAACTTAGCAATTTTATGAAACGCCTTTCCAACTTAGTGGTAACGTGATTTTAGTTTTAAGTTAACTAAATAAAAATAACGTATCTAGCCACTAGCTGCGTTTCAACTTAGTTTACGAGCTATACACACATTCATTTAAAAAGTCAGAGAACACAAGTGCAGTGATAGATATACACGTATCAGCTCAAAGAGCTGCTAGTGTATTATTTTAAATAATAATAATATATTTCTATGAACGTTGAGAATATTTCTACATGCACCAGTTACATTTTTTTAGTTTTAAAACTATCTAGCAAACCTTGAACAATATATTATAGGAATACTAGCTGTTGCCCGCGACCCCGTCCGCGAAGAATAATAGCCTACGACCTATTCTCAGACCTACCGAATACAGATAAAAAGAAAGTCAAGCCGTCTCGGAGGAGTTCGATAACAAATGAGATTTTTATATATTGTGAAATAAAAAAAACTTATTAGACCAAATTTACGTATAAAAAAACTGTAACAGTTACAAACCTCTGTAACGTACAACATTTAACTTTTTCACGTACAAAAATAAAGACTATCAATAAAAACGTGCAGTCTTAAACTAATACGATAGGAACCATATTATTTAATCGCAACCTCAGTGGTATCAATTTAAATTTACGATACTATATTTACTTATTAATTTTAAACTAAATTGATGACTTTATTTTTACATTCATTAACATTACATCCTGGTTTTAGTTTTTATTTATTTACAATATCTTTCAGTTGTTTCATTTGTTTCCTCTGTGCTAGTGACTCGATATTCTTTTTACGTTTACAGATTTGCCCTTTCTTTGTTAGACTTTGTGGTGTGTTTTCGAAGCTCGCGACTTAAGGTGACTCAAGAACGATCAAATTGTCCGGCTGCGAATTGGGGATGGTATTCACAGAGCTATCAGATTCTTCCAAAAACATTTGAAGCTCTAAACTTGGAGGAACGTAATCTTTATCAAAAACTGAATCATCCGAATCAAAATCCAGATCGATGTTATTTAAGAGATCTTCGTTATTTTCATTTGTGACTATATACAAAATCAGCTCCTCGTTATTTGTATTTGTAGTATCAGGTAAAGTCAGCTCATTATTATTTGTATTCGTAGTATCAGGTAGTCAGCTCATAGTTGTTAGTATTTGTAATATTAGGCAAAGATAGATCCTAATTGTTAGTATTTGCAGTATTAAGCAAAGGCAGATCCTCATTGATAGTATTTGTAATACTAGGCAAAGGCAGATCCTCATTGTTAGTATTTGTAATATTAGGCGAAGACAGATTCTAATGTTAGTATTTGCAGTATTAAGCAAAGGCAGGTCCTTATTGTTAGTATTTGTAAAACTAGACAAAGGCAGATCCTCATTGTTAGTATTTGTAATATTAGGCAAAGACAGATCGTAATTGTTAGTGTTTGCTATAATATAATAAAACAGAAAATATTTTATGGGATGGTTTCATAATTTCGGCAAGTAATGCCTGGGCGCAACTGATTCAACTGGTTGCCTACCGCGATCCCCACTTCACCCCTTACAGCTTACCTTACTAAGTAGAAAAGACGCTGCTGCCACTTGCGCCCGAGTAATAGTTCTATTACCAAGATGAAAGGGCGCATATTTTGCAGAACCGTTTTTTCTTCTTAAGAACATGCAGAAACGTCATTTCATTTTATGACCACGTAAATAATTCTTAAATAAATGAAACGCTTCTGCATAATTGTTTCTTTTTTACTTAGTACAGATAAGAAATGTTTTTTCAATTTAGGAATATTGAAGTTTTATCGCAGATGTGCCCTAATTGCTTGTGAGTTTCAAGGGGTTGTGGTTCTTTTTAGTAAAAATTAAAAATACTGGCAGATCCGCCTTTTTTTCCTGATTTCGAATATATACTTAACTCAATTTCAACAAAAATGTTAGATGCGTCCTTTTTCCGTATGACGGCAGAATAGAGTAGACGATCGCTTTGCAGGCCTAGGCCTGCCATTTTGTATGAAAATCCATTACATACCACTTGTCTAACCGCGCCCGCGACGTGATACGTCCCGGCCTATTATTTGGAACGTAAGGTTAATATTTCATTGCATCTTTGAGAAAAAATATTTTTTAGTAATTAACAAAGCTACGTAAAAGCATAATATTCAAATTAGTTGCTTGAAATAGTCCATTTTATCAAATAAAGGTGTTAAAAGCTAAGCTTAAAAAAAATTAACAATGCCAATTATGTTTTTATATGAGTGCTTTTTTAAGAACTCCCCAAAAGAAATGAGATGAATCGAGGTGCCGTTATTAGGTGCATCCTCTATTTATTTTCTGAACATGCACCAAGAAAGATGAACAGTCGGTGGCTATATATAATTTTTCTGAAGTTGTCTGTAGGCTGAGGTGGCGAAGTGTTGTTAGTTTCGGGAATATTCTGCGTTGTTGTAACTACAGGTTTGTCAATAATGGTATCAGGACTATCACAAATACAATCATGTTCCGTCTTGTTAGAACTCTTACTACTACGCCTTTTTTTGTTACAATGGCGGCATACCCTCCTTGACGGACGAATCCGTTTTCTAATTTTATTAGAATCTAATGAATGATACTGAGCCATCAGTAGTGTGGTCAGTATCCATACAATCGCTAATTGTTACTGTGTGAAATACCTGAGGGACACCGCCCCCAGGGTCGTCTGGTTCCTCCATATAAAATAGCTATAATAATAAATTGAGACTTACCAATAAGAAATAAAATAAATAAAAGTATTTACAACTAATAAAATAAAGTTATTTACACTGATTACCCTACGCTGACCACTATTTTAAATTTTAAATTTTCAAGTCGGAAAAAACGCGCGCTCAACTCGAGATTTCCCGCCCTTTTTCTTCGCGTACGTTATCGGTCGTACAATGTCCGCTCCGCACTCACCCAGTGTGGCGAAACTTCCATACTAACGCTAAATGTATGGAGTGTATTACAAAACGTATACCAATAACGGTGAACGAATATAACTATGGAAGCAGTCTCTTCATACAACCTGCCGTTCATTATTAGCCCAAAAACTCACACAGTAGGTTTGAAGTACACACACACAAGCAAAGTAAATAAAAATTATCAATGCATTTAAGAAAATAGGTTATTGCTAATGAATCTAGGTCGGTATTAGAATGTGCTTCGCTAGTTGCGACTTTTTGAAAATAAGTACGTAAAAGCTCAACGATTTGAGATGCGTCGGGTCACATGTCGCGATTGGTTCTCGGCGTGACAGATTTACGCTAATTGGTTCGCGGCTTCGATGCAATGTCAGCAGATTGTCAGTGTGTCTTCGAAGCACGGACGATGTTATGCAGAAGGGGACCAGTCAGATTCAAAGCAGCCCAATGCACAAAGGTATAAAATCAGTAAGCCAAATTTTCACTCGCTTTCGCCCACTTCGTCAGCGCGCTTGACTACCTAGTTCGATAAGTGTATTAATAGTAGTTTACATATTTATTTATTTTTGTATTACAAGGAAGGCAGGCGAGCAAGTGGGTTACCTGATGGTAAGTAATCACCGCCGCTCATGGACTCCGCAACACAGAAGTATTGTAGATGCGTTGCCGGCTTAGAGTACTATGTGCCAGTAATTCCGCCGGCTGTTTTACTCTCCACTTCGAAACACAGTAGCCTAAGATGTTGGTAGCGATTCGGACGGACCCTGCTCGTGTGGTTCTACCACCCGCAACGAATGATATTACGTAGATACGGTTTCTAAACGTATTATATAGGTGGGTGTAGATAAAAATAATAAAAAAATATCAGTAGATAATTTATTATAATGACAATTTGGACGTTATTGAGGACTTTCCTGAGAAGATTCCGGAATATTTTCTTTGTTTTTAATTTTTATTAATACTGGTTTTTCACTCCAAAACACCATCTGAAAATGTAGGTACATGTCTATTATACAATCGTACAAAGTAGCACTACATTTACTAAAACGTGATCATTCAAACCAAATAAATCCGCACAGTACAAATTGGTATTGCGCTTTTAGAAGGCATTATGTGTCCCTTCTTCAATACATAAAAATCTTCATCTTTAAAATAAACTGAACATATTTTTGAATTCTTGCTCGGTGTCCAGTCATTTTCCTTTCTCTCTAATTGAACAGCTTTTTTCCATCGATTTCTACGACTCGGGTCTTGTGGGAATCTAAATTAAAATTAAAATTAAGCAAAATGAGAAACGACTTCGACTTGTAAATCCGATGAAAAACCGAAATTAAAACCCAAATCTGTATGTAACTTAATAATAAATATTATGTCCTATAAAATAGCTTAGCTATATTAAAATGTACTACTACATTATGCATAATGACATCCCTCTAGTAAAAAGGCGATTTTGGATTTTTTGAGTAAACAGTGTACTTACACGTGAAAGGTGATTCCAGTACTCTTGGGACAATACTCCTGTTGATTCCTGCACCACCTCACCACACATGAAGGCATTTTTTAATGGATAAGTTGATTTTATATAATAAAAAACCCGCGTGACACGACTGACAGGCGTGCGCCTTGCGCACTGATCGCGTTGCCGCACTAGTTTTCAAGCCCCGCCCACCGCGAACTAGTTTACGTTGGGTCATTTTGGAGCGTCAGAAATGCTTCCATGGTTATATTCGTTCACTGACCAATAATAAGAAACAACGTCAAATAAGATCAAACGTCAAATGGTTGACATTGACATTGACAAGACATGAACTTGACAACATTTGAATTTGAATTTGGCAGAATCATCAAGTTTGATGGAGCCATAATTCCCAAAAATTGGATTGAATTTGACCGGCATTAACGGTTCCAAGTCTATAATTTGGTGCGAGTCGGGTTACCTCCGCGTGTGGTCAAGAGCTGCGGTTTCTTTTTGGATCCGTCCGAGGGGAAGAGCAGTGATTGGTCCGGTGCTCCCCAGGGTGCCCATGCATCGGCTAATGATTTCCTGGCGGTCTCTGATTATATTCTCTTTGCACTCACCATGGGCGCGTTCCACTAAGCGCCCACAACGATCAAAATGCTCCTTTAGTCGTTCCACATAGCGACCGCGGTCGTTATGGTCGCGGCGAAAACGTCACTTTTGACGTCTTGAATTACGCTCACGCGAAGCTCACGACGACCCATTTAAAAAGGTGGGTCGAAGTGATCGTTGAGAAAATTAGCGGTATTTTCAAGTCAAAGTATCAAAAATGGCGACCGTGAAACTGACGTTATTTCATGCGGAACGAGATATTTTAGTAGAAGTGAATTATATTATTATTTAGACATTTTAATAACATTTCAACGTAAATTAATTAAACACACCATTGATATTAAATATAAAAAAATAAATTCTATTTTTTTTTCAATATAAATCGATTTAAACAATAATTAATTAAGTTTATTTTCAAGGCTTACAGGTTATAACCTAACCTCATAAATCTTTTGCTTTCTTTTTACTAATTCGCCATTTGTATTATTTACCTCCACGCTCAAAACGCTCTAAAAAAAAAACTCAACGCCGTATATAGATTCCAAAAAAACTACTCGTGTGTTGCCAATAAAATAAAAAAGTTTTGCATCGGTAAGTTTTAACTTTTGTAAATATAATACATAAGTAATTTATTTATATGTAATTGTAAAGTTAAAATTAAATGCAACCACATAAACAAATTATTTCATATCAATATTAATTTCACCTATGTAGGATGAAAGGTGTTTATTAATCCAAATTAAGTAGTTACATAAGGGTTCGGTACAAGAAAATAGTTATTACGATATAAAGTTCAATAAATTGAGCACCGCGGTTCGGCGCGCGTGCGGCTCGATCGGGTGCCGGTAGCGAGAGAGCGAGAGATACCGAGCGAGCGAGAAGGTCGGCGGGTTGCGTTCAGAAACGTGTAGTTAAGCCCGCGCTACAAACTCCCCCTCTAGCACGAATGAACGCCCCGTATTCGTGGTAGTCAATATGATAAAGCGCGGATATCCTAATCTAAGTAGCGTCTAGGTCTACCGCGTTTACGTTTCTCGCGTACGGCGGGTTGGACATCGCCGACAAACGGAGTGAGTTGCGAGGTGTGATACTTCCCCAGAAGCACCCCGTCGCTTACGCGTTCAAGCAAATAAGTAGTAGGACCGACAGCCTCCCGCACCCGATAGGGGCCGTCCCTTCGGGGGATAAACTTTGCCGTCTGTCCTGTACCTGTGTCGTTGGGGCCTTGCGTCTGCAGCAAGACCAAAGTACCCGGGTCGTAGTCCGGCGCCGGGCGTCGATGCTGGTCGGCGTACGCCTTCTGCCGCGCCTGCGCACGCTCGTGCACGTCGCGCGCGTGCAGCAGCGCGCCTCCCAGTCGCCGCAGGTACGGCGTCACGCCGCATACGGCAGTGTCGCGCTCCACGATCGTTCGCATGTCGCATGCGGCATCGTGCGGCGCGCGAAGCTCTCTGCCAAAGGTTAAAAAGGCGGGTGAATGACCTGTGCTGGCGGTGATCGCCGAGTTCATGGCGAATCGTATGGCCGGCAAGTGAGCGTCCCAAGTGTCGTGATCTCGGCCTACGAGGATCGCCAGTTGTGGCTTCAGGTCTCTATTTTTGCGTTCGATTGGATTCGCAGCCGGATGGTAGAAAGAAGTCAAGGATTGCTCGATACCCATAGCATGACAGACTTGCTGCATGATCTCGCTGACGAATTGGACACCGTTGTCGCTGACCAAGCGGCGCGCGACTCCGTAGCGTAGGAATACCTCCGACGTGAGCGTCTTAGCGCATTCTAGGCTAGTAGCTTGGCGAAGGGCGAATAGCTCTACCCAACGCGAGCACACGTCCTCTACGATGAGTATCCATTTGTGTCCGTCAGCGGTCTCGGGTAAAGGCCCGAATAAGTCCACAGATACGACCTCGAATCTCCTGGCTGGGGCGGGCGTCTGCAAGAGCCCCGCCGGCTTCCTGTTGTCTGCCTTGTAGCGCTGGCAAGCGACACAGCGCTTGACGTAGTCGGCGACGAACGTGCGCATGCCGGGCCAGTAGAGCCTGGCGGCGACGCGCTGCAGCGTGCGCTCGGCGCCGAGGTGGCCGGCGGTGGGGGCGTCGTGGTGCTGCGCCATGGCCTGCGCGCGCTCGTGCTGCGGCACCACGAGGCGGGCGTCGTCGTCGTCGTCGCAGTCCGGCGTGTAGCGGTATAGAATACCGTCGGAGAGCACGTAGCCTCGGTCCGCCCACTGTCTCCCCCTAAACGGAGCGTCGTCGGACTCTAGGTCGTCGATTATTTTGCGTACCTCCGGATCTTTCAGTTGATTGTCGCGTATGTCCATGGGCGTGCGCGCTGGAAAATCAACGACGGCAGAGCATAGCTCGCAGCTGCTCTGTGATTCTTGCGAGCACGGCGGGCGAGAGAGCGTATCTGCGATCACATTAGTTTTACCTGGCGTGTATTCGATGCGCAGGTTGAACTCTTGCAGAGTGAGCGCCCACCTCGCCAGTCGGCCGCTGGGTGACTTGGTGTTCATCAGCCATCTGAGGGGTTGGTGATCGGTCTTGACGATGACTTGCGCGCCCTCGATGTACCCCCTGAACTTGTTAACGGCCCACACGACGGCGAGGGCCTCGCGCTCGGTGGTCGTGTAGTTGCGCTCGGCGGCGATGAGCTGGCGGCTCGCGTATTCGATGGGGCGCTCATCATGCCCCTCCCCCTGCATTAAAACAGCTCCGAGGCAATACCCGCTACTGTCCGTGCGCAGCACGAACGGCTGCGCCTCGTCGGCTTGCCGCAGGATCGGCGCCGTCGTCAGCAGCGTCTTGATCGCGTCGAACGCTCGCTGCTGCGGCTCACCCCAGCACCACACGCTGTCCTTCTTCAGTAGGTTCGTGAGCGGCCGGGCGACGTCCGCGTAGCCGGGAATAAATCTCCGGAACCAACTGGAAGTTTGCAAGAAACATTTCAAGTGCTTGGTGTTTTGAGGTGGAGCCATGGCGGCGATGGCGGAGGTCTTGCTGAGGTCCATGTGGATGCCGCCAGGGACGATAACGTGTCCTAAAAACTTGACAGATTGGCAAGCAAAGCAGCTTTTGCTTCGATTCACTCGCAGGTTGAACTTTGCCAATCTGGTGAAGACAATTTGTAGGTCCTTCAGATGTGTTTGAAAATCTGGTGATAAAATAATAATATCATCTAGGTATGCTAGTACTGTACTATTTTGCAGGTCCAGATTCGATTTAAATCGGTCAATGAGTCTCTGGAAGGTGGCTCCCGAGTTGCGCAGACCCATTGGCATGCGAATAAACCTGTATGTGCCCATCGGTGTAATAAAGCATGTTTTGTCACGGTCAGCAGGGTCTACATTGACTTGAAAGTAGCCGGACCGGAGGTCAAGGGTGGTCATGTAGTTGCTAGTTTTAGCCGCATGTAGTATGTCTTCGATCCTTGGCAATGGGTACCTATCAGGCTCGGTCACCTCATTGAGTTTCCTATAATCGATACAAAGACGCATACCTCCATCCTTCTTCGGTACCATGACTACGTTCGCAGCCCATGGTGATTCACACTCTTCTATTACACCAGCAGCAAGCAGCTTGTTCAGTTCATCCTTCAGGGCTTCTCTCCTGTTCTGGGACATCCTGAAGGGCTGGCAGGCAATAGGTTGCTGGTCCTCGCTGACTTTGATGCGGTGAGTGGCAAAATCAGTGGCCGGACCCTCTGTTGCAAACCGCTCCTCGCTGTTACAAATTAAATTGTTAAGCTCTGATCTTTCACCAGCTGATAAAGTGTGACCTTCGTCACCTCTCAACATCATAGAGTTGGTATCAGTTTGCATCAAATCAGCATAATAAGATGTCAAGTGAAAAGATTCTACAAAAGTAAACATTTGTTGTGGAGCATCTTGAAAACTAAAACAACACTGAGGTATATTTACAATTATACCTGCACTTAGAATAAAGTCGCGGCCTAGTAATGTTTGACCATGACTTTCGGGAAACACAAGAAATTGTACTGAAGCCTCACGGCCTCCGACAGTGACTGGGACTAGGGCAGTAAGAATGTTACGTACCTTATTAGATCCATCGGCCAGGCCTACGGTCCTCCGCGACGGCGTGAACTCGACACCTGAGTTTACCAGAATTTTGTGCAGAGCTGGGCTGGCCACGCTCTGAGTAGCGCCTGTGTCCAAGATAGCGACACCTTTGCGCCCCGCGATGACAACATTCACTAAAGGGCGCGAGCTGTCGCGCTCCACAGTGCTTAAAGACTGGAAATCAGTTGTTACAATGGTAGGCTTTTTACTATTGCAAGTTTCACACCTCGATCTCACAACACCTGGCTGGTTACAGCCGTAACATTTGATAGACGTACCGCTATTAGACCTAGAATCGCTACTGTCGTTTGACGTTTTGCCCATTTCTTTAGCCTGAATTTTACGACATTCGTCAACACAATGACCGAAAGTTTTACAATAGCTACAACGCGGACGAGAAGTTTTAAATTTACGCTCGTTCGAATTCGTACTAGAGGAGGCGCTCGGTTGACAGCTAGCGGTGATAAGAGCGGCAACGTCGCGCTCACGCGGTTTGACAGCTGTGTCGCGGGCGGGTTGCGCGGGGATTTGAATTCGGCTGTTATCACTGATATTAGGAATGCTAGCAGACCCTACCTCGATTCTCGCTTCCTCGGCATCTCTCGCTTTCACTAACAAAGATTCGACGTCGTTTACAGATTCTCGCGGCACACTTTTACGCACTTTACGATTTAATAGTCCATACACAATATCTAACTGCAAAGTCGTATCTAATTCGTAAGGAAATCTCGCGAAAATGGCTCGTAAACGGGAGATAAACGTTTCCACACGTTCGTCGTTTTGTTCTGTAGCGAAGATGTCACGTAGTAACTTGTATGCTGGGCGCGGGGCTCCATACATCCCTCGCATGCGGGTCGTAGCCTCCGCCCATGTCTTCACATTCTTCTTTACGCCGCGCCACCATGTAGCGGCGTCGTCAGTGAATAGCATTGTCAGCCCCCGCAGGGCGTGATCTTCACTGATGTTCATGCATTCAATGAACATTTCTACTGCATCAATGAATGACTCGATCCTGTCTGCGTTGGCAGCGCCGCGGCCGTCGAAGCGTGCTGTGCATTTTGCCATGTTACCCGTAGATCCGGCGAAGGAGGGCGAGGGCGCCGGCGGCGTCGCTTCGCGGTCCGAGGTAGGCGCGGGACCTGGGTTGATGGCGGCTGCGTGTTGCATCGCGCTGCGCATAACGTTTGATAACAGGCTCGATAGTTGCTCTTCGGTAATCCCAATCATATTAGATTCGTTGCTCGCGTGCGCGCGCGAGTTCGAGGGAGCGGGCGCGCCGCCGGCGCGCGCATTCCCGTCGTCATCTTCACCGGAATGTAAATCTTCGGAATCATCGCCCTCACGCTGATGTTGACCACCTTCCAGGCGTTGCTGTCTGGTCTTCATAGCGGTTAAATGTGGCGGTTAGGTACTTAATACCGATATTCCGAAAACTCGGGAAGATGGCGTCGCGACGACTCGAACTTTCTTGTCGTGAAAACTTTTCTTGGCTTCAAGTAGGGCGCCAGTGTAGGATGAAAGGTGTTTATTAATCCAAATTAAGTAGTTACATAAGGGTTCGGTACAAGAAAATAGTTATTACGATATAAAGTTCAATAAATTGAGCACCGCGGTTCGGCGCGCGTGCGGCTCGATCGGGTGCCGGTAGCGAGAGAGCGAGAGATACCGAGCGAGCGAGAAGGTCGGCGGGTTGCGTTCAGAAACGTGTAGTTAAGCCCGCGCTACACCTACAGAAATTTGGTTGAAACTGTTTTGTAGAAGAAAAGTTCATATTACAGTGGTAATACTTCAGGTTTAAACAACATTTGGATACTATTAATGTTATAATTTGCGTACCTATATCTATTTTTAAAATATTTTTGATATGCACGTAGAAATATTGACAACAAATCAGATATGGCAAACTTTATGGTAATCATGGCGGCCACAGGGCCACCCACCATGACATCTCCAATTGTCACTTCATTTCATTCGGCATCTGACGTTTGGATTGATCGAATGCTTTCTGTTTTTATTACTAATTAATAGTTCCTAACTCCTTAGTCGCAGGGTAAAAACTTAGTTTGTATGTTTGTCAGTCAAACTCGTAAAAATGATATATTTTGACACATGGATAGTTCAAAACCAAGGTATTCATGTGCAACACACATTGTATGCAATAGGCCCTATTAAATAGGGTATGCATAGGTAGGATCAAGTGCAAAAATAAGTATCTATTCGAACCACTCAAAAATATGTTACTACAGCCTTATTGCGTCGGAATAAGTCTGTGGTACTTATTTTTGAAACTTTGATTAAGTACATATTTTTACACTGTATATAGGAAACATCAAAAACTTGGGATAATCTTTACACTTAAATAACAACAAAATTAATAAAAAATAGTCATAATAACTATTTTTTATTAATGTGCATCGGTTGGTTACATCTGGAATGTCATAATGAAAATGACACTTGTGACGTGACGGTCGGCCATCTTTGGTAACTTTTTTGGAATCTATATACGGCGTTGAGTATAGCTCATATCGGTACTATTCCTAAGTATATTGTATTTCTTCCTATTATAATTGTACGTGTATCGAATATGTGTAAATAAATGTTTCTCTCTCTCTCTCTCTCTCTCTCTCTCTCTCTCTATAATCCATTCCACTTGAGTTTACGACTAACGCTCACAAGCAAGTGGAACGGGAAAAATTGCGGTCGTGAGCGTGATCGTTGTGAACGCTTAGTGGAACGCACTCCATGGTGAGTGAAGTTGGTTTGCAAAAAACGTACTTTACTGTCAAGTGAAGTGTCAATGCCAACTGACTGCCATTGTCACTATTGTCAGTGTCAGGTCGACTTCATTTTCGTTCGCGTCGTCCCAGCTATTTACATAAATTTCGAAAGTTGATCAATAATAATCGCTGAAAAGTTTTGTGTTATATTAGTCGCTGTTCGAAGCTACAATGAAATGGACCGTTCATATTGATGGGGGGCCGCGGCGAGTTAATCACGCTGCTGTCTGCATCGGTGACAAAATCCTATCTTTCGGTGGATATTGTTCTACCGAGGATTACAAGGACTGGGAGCCAATTCCTATCCATTTGCTCAACACGGATACCCTGAGGTGGTCAGCGGTTAATTATGAGCAGAAAGAAGTTGTGCCATTTCAGAGATACGGGCACACTACGGTCGCTTACGGCAACAAGGTAAGAGTATTTATTTTTAGATAACTACCCTGGCAATAAAAACGAGACAATATCCGTAGGGGTTACAAATAGGGTTGCTATCCATTTCGTTATATCCTGTTCATTGTTCTTCTATTTTGACTACCTTTGTGTTTTTCATTTCTTTTAAATATTTTAAGTACTGGCATCATTGCATGTGGGATTTTTTCTTTAATTTTGATATTAAAGTATATAGTATTTATGACAATTTTTCAGGTTGGGTTTACCTGATTTCAATATTGTAAACTCATAATTACCAACATCATATTGATCTAACTAAATGGTATAATAAAGTACATAATGTAAAATACACATTAATAGTACACTCTAGTCGGGTTTTACACGAATACATAAGATAGAACAATTTTCAAAGTGTAATTAATGACTGGCTCTAAAAAAACTGGATTTACCTGGATGTCACAGCCAAAATAGTTGTAATTAGTAAGTATACAGTTAAATATAACTGTAAACTTTTTGCATGTGAATTTAAACAATGGTATAAAAGTAATGTTACTTTGAATAGGTACTAAGCACAATTTCAAATGAATTTGTTAAAGAAAGTGCCCTAAAAATATTTTCAAAATGATGTTCATGCTCAAGTTTCCTATAATTAATATTTCATAGAAATACATTCATTGTGCTATTACATTGTTAGGCAATTGTGCAAAAGAAAACTACCAACTGCCACTCTATCTGAAGGTAGATTTAAAAAAAACACAGGCACGGTCAGTATTATGATTGAATGTACATAAAAATGAAATTAGTAGTTTTTGTCACTGTAGAATCTACAAGTGATTTTCAAAGTGGGGGGCGCGCCCCCCTAGGGGGCGCAGTGACCTGCAAAGGGGGGCATGGGCTACGATACAGGACCTTATAGAACCGTATTAACAAAATCCTTGTGCTTATGCCTAACAGCCTACGGCTGAAATAGGGGGGGCACAGAGTTTTATCTTTTTAGAGAGGGGGCGCGTAATGAATAAGTTTGGGAACCCCTGCTGTAGATGGTTCTTTACGAACTACTGTGCGCTGGAAAACCACAGTCACGAAATAGATTAGTTTCAACAATCTTGAAGGAGTAAAATTCGTTTTTTTTTTCATTTTCAGGTGTACATGTGGGGTGGTAGAAATAATGCTGTGGCTTGTGATACGCTAACAATTTTTGACACCACAACGTTAGAATGGTCCACACCCCCAGTGTCCGGAGTAGTACCATATGCCAAGGATGGCCATTCTGCCTGTGTTATAAGGAATAAAATGTACATCTTTGGAGGTTTTGAATATCTCACTGATCAGTATTCACAAGAGGTTCATTGTTTGAATCTGGACACCTTTGAGTGGCAGTTTATTGATGCGAAAGGCACAGCACCGTCACATAGAGATTTTCACACTGCTGTGGCAGTTGGAGATAGAATGTATGTATTTGGTGGAAGAGGTGATTTGAATAGCCCCTACAACTCACAGGAAGAAATATACTGCCCGCAAATTTACTATTTGGATACTAAAACAGAGATATGGGTAGCACTTGATCCTACCAGTATTTGGCCAGAAGGTAGAAGGAGTCACTCTGCATGTAAGTATGAACAAAATTTTTTTTATTCTGTTCAGGACACAGGGTTGACCGCTGTTATTTTCAGATTTCACTGGATCATCTATTAGTATATACCGTATAAATGTTTTAATACTGTTTATAGATTAATTGCGTAAGTAGGTATGCAGCTATTTCTAAAAGAAATAAATAAATTTCAAGGGTAGGTAACCTACCCTTAAACTTTATTTTGCAAGGTACACAACATACTTTATTATTGTTTCCTGATTTCCTTTCATGTTAAAGTTTTTAAAAGTATAGCTAAACAACAAAGGTTCTATTCGGTGTTATAATCTTAACAATTTCAGCAATGCATTTTCAGGGGATAAAAACTAAATCAAAAAATATTGCATGTTCATAGGTTTTACACGGTGTTGCTTATGTTTATTGAACAATAATAAAAACTAGCCCATGTAAATAAAGGATAGTGTAACTTTCTATCAGTGAAAGCTTTGCACCAAGAATTAGGGGGCGGTCAGGTCAAACTGTAGTAATACCCCCTTTTTCATAAACGCTCAATAGGCTTCTGCTAACTTAGCAATTGTTTGTCCTTATCTGTGAAAGGTAAATGCCAAAGTGACAGATAAGGACAAACGATTGCTAAGTTAGCAGAAGCGTTTATGAATAAGGGGGTTTGTCTATAGTGTGGGGAGAAGGGAGAAGTCACAATAGTGAGAACTCTCCAGGCAGATGTTTCACGCCTGAGTACTATTTAAATATAAATGTGAGCAACAACTACAACTTGTGGGTATTTCATGTATCCATACAAAAATGTGTTCTAAATTAAATTAACACAACCTGTTATCTTTAACAAAATATTTTTTTAACATATTTTATTTGTAAAGAATTACAAACACTTATACCTATAACAATCTTCGCAAATATAAAACATTATGTGCATATTTAAACACTACCTTTACCAATCTGTATTGTAAACTTTATTTATTATGTGTGTATGTGTAGAAAGTGTACCTAATGTTCATTGCATTGTTGTTAATACAAAACCAAACTGCGTGCATTGAAGGCAGAGGCAACACGATTGAGTTTTTTTATGACGTCTCTAAACGCAAGTCTAGGTATATTTCATAGCTATAATTTAGCCCTATTTTATGAAATTATTTCGCGTTGATAAATCAAACGTTCAAAACAAGGCTGTTAGCATCTTGCATCACATATTCTCTGCCTTTGTTGCTTTGCGATGATCTTAATTCGTTGATGTTGCTTTTATCTATATGGCCGATAAATGGCTTAATCAAAGCACTGGGCGCCACTGCTAATCGTACCTACTGTTATGTATGCATCCATGCAGGGCCTATCGTCAGAGTAAACAATTAAAATATCGTCTCGGCATGTATACAAACAATAGGTAGGTACGATTAGAAGTGTCACCGCAAGCAGTGGTTCGAGCAGGACTTTACACTGCGATCCGTAATCTCTCAACAAGAGTTTCTCGATGAATTATTACTTTTTATTTTAGGGGTCTATAAGGACTTCATGTACATCTTCGGAGGGTACAACGGCAACACAAAGACTCATTTCAATGATCTGTTCAGATATTCACTAAGGGATAATTTTTGGGAGTTAGTAAATGTGAAAGGAATGCTGCCGACGAAGAGGAGGAGGCAGGCATGCATCATTCATAAGGACAAAATGTTTTTATTCGGCGGCACAAGGTAAGGCGTTGCTCACCTTCTGTTCTAGATGGTGTACTTCCGTTTCGGTGAAAATGTTTTAAAAGGTATCATAGCAAACTATTTGGGTAAATAATAATAACTTTTCACATTTTTACTGGCGACAAAAATAATAATTACGCGGTCAACATACTGTAACTAGAAAAGTCCCTTTCGACGGACAGTAGCATAAAAGGAAAATGCCAACATATATGTTTTTTTTTTTACTTTTTTTTACGTATGTTACCACTAACGGGAAATACCATAACGCATTTTTCTAACTTAATATTTTGATTCGCCATATACTAAAAGCGTTGAATATCCACTAACGTAAAACACTAACTTAGTGATATTTATTTATTTCCTGATTAAATAAGTTAAATTAAAAGGCTGTCTTGTTGCTAGTATTAAGTGTGATCTCATTCAATCAGATCAATGTCGTGTAAAAAATTTCAAATGACATAAAGGTAGGTAGGTTTTTAAAAAGGTTTTTAAAAACAATGACAGTTCGCGTGTTTATTTTCTATTATTTATATTCTATTAACTTTGTGTTGTGGTTTATTAATAAGTCCATATGACGCTGTTATTTACGTTTTCCATACATTAAAACTAGATTACGCACAAGCAATTCCGTTAGTAGCTGACAACTTACATAATGAAATAATTAAATTCATCGCGCTGCCACGATTTAATACGGAAATAGTAGCTTGCGATTGCCTTGACTTCATTTAGGTAAGTATGTACCGACGTAATAGCTAACTGATCTGTTTTAGGGTTCCATTGTCGACTAGGAACCCTTAATTTGACATGTCTGTCTCCATCTGCCCGTCACATACTTTTAATAATGTAGGTACTTGGACCCCCTTGCGTTAAAAGCAAAGCGTTAAGTGTAAAGAAAAAAACGGATAAACGCATTAATACGCAACACAAAATGTGAATGGCTTAGGTTGATACATATAAGTATATGTGCATTTATTATCTCCCCAGTTTTTAGATAGTGGCAGTCGAAATAGTAGTAGGTACTTAACCCTTTACCGCATGGGAAACCATATATGGTCTCATATAATTATATTTTTTTAAATAATAAATTAATGTTATTTATACGAGTAAATGACCAAATATTATTGTCAACCTGCAAGTAAAACAGAAGGTATTTTTTATTTTTCATTTGGAGGGTACTTAGCAATTTTATTGACACTTGATTCTGTTTGACTTCTTAAATCGGTGCTTGACAAAAACATTTTGTTTTTCGGTGTAATCAGGAATAATAAAGGTGAGTAACAGTATTTCGACTCATTTTATTATTAGCTATAGGTCTAATTCAGTTTATGTTTATGATAGCATGAAAAAAAAATGGTTATTAGCACCATTTTGGCATGTTTTTTGTAGGAACCATATTTGGCTTCGTATGCAATCAGCGACATTAGTGAAGTATACATATTTGGCTTCGTGTGCAATTAGCGATAATATTTTAATATACATATCTGGATTCGTATGCAATTAAAGAAAAAATCCCTGATAGTAATACTTCGGAAAATGAAGAAGAATACATAAATATTTCTAAAGCACACAAACAAAATACACGTAAAAAGCAGATTCAAAGAAAAAAAAGGAAAAAGTTACTCGAGAAAAAATAAAAATGCCTCCATATGGTATAGGTCACTGTCCAAAATGGACGAAAAATCAAAAGCAGTGCAAGTTTCGTTCATTCACAATGTGTGAAAAATGTCAAGTTTATTTGTGTTACAATGAAAAAAGGAACTGTTGCAAAGATTATCATTTATTTTACCTACAAATTTTAAAAGGACTACCTACCAACAATTACGTGGCAATAACTTTCTGTTTGTATTGCGTTGCATACCAAGCCACATTTGGATTGTTTTCTTTATTTTTGAAATGCATACGAAGCCATATATGAATTTTGAAAACTACGTAAAAAAAAATTTTTTTTTTCATGATTTTGGAATTTGCTCATTAAATAAATATATGTTCTTGAAACCAATTTGCTTTTTTATGATTTTTACCTATGCCATGCAGTAAAGGGTTAAAAGAAAATTTTAACCTGTTGTGAACTTTGTTTTGATGAAATGTTTGACATGCATAGCGTGCAGGCACCTAGTGAGCGGCTAAAAACCTTATCGCAGACATAGCTATTTTCACGGCAATTTTTACTAAGCACTTTCCATAAAATATTCTTTATTATTCAATTTTAAATTTGACGTGCTTTTATCAAACGATAGTGACTACGACAAGATAATTATGTTTAGATAGCAAACTGCAGATGTGTTCACTTTATTTGATAATACTTTCGAGATAATGTTGTTAAAATAATATCATGTGAAGTTCTGATGATACAATACATACAATAGGTGTAGGTAGTTCCCAAAACAATAGAACGTGAAAATATCGGTACTTACTACAAATCTGTAGCCGAATTTCGTCAGTACTTGCAGATTAGTTTGGGTTAGACATTGTTTTGCTTCAAAGTTTTTATCGCTCGAACTCGGAAACAGCGCCTTCTCTCGTCCATGGTGAGCAGTAGATGTTCCACGGGAGTTTGTAATTGTGTCTTACAGGCACATCATTCAAACAGATAACGCTTAGCGACAAAAATTCGCATAGTAACAAAGGTCACGTGACAGTTAGTAACAGGTAGAAAAATTCGGAGACTACCCACCTGCTATGGGTGGTGTAGGGGTATAGCACGCGTCACGGAATGACGAGGATCCGGGTTCGATTCCCGGCCATAATAGCTTTACTTTTAGGATTTTTCTGTGTTCTAATTTTCACTGACATTTAGAAATTTCGGAAACATGATTTAATAATTAAAAGTAAAGTAAAAAAAGTAAAAAAGTCTTTATTTATAATATGCAAAAGGTTACAACATGTTTGTTCAGCAGCCTCCGCACTAGACTCAGGGCCTGTGTCGCGGAGTAAAAACATAATAATATGATAGGTATATCCAAATAAAGTCTTATAACCCTGTGTAAATTCACTGTAATGATAACTTTAAAAAAAACCAGCCAATTGCCATTGGATTCTCACATACGTGAAGGGGAAGGACCCTAAGCATAGCGTTGGTTGGTACATACCATTGCGTACCGAACCCGAACAATATTCGTTCATTTATCAAAAGGGAAGTGTAAAGAAGGTGCGAAGTCAATTAGATTTCCGTAAATTATATATTTTTAGGACGCTTTTCGATTTCTTGATTTTACAAGCGAGTAGGTAGTTAGGTAGGTACAATCAATCCGTTAGAAACGTGCGACCCGTAAAAAAGTTCAGAGGCCAAACGTGCGTGAACTAGGTATGTTTGCGACTTTTGGAATTTCCAACATAATGTACTTCCAGTTACCTATTTCTATTGAACAATATTTAATTGCGTAAACAACGGAACGGTTCACAATATTTTTTTCCTAAAGCAAAATAACACACTGTGTCTTAAAATGAATTGCGGAATAAGTATTTAGAATACTTTGGTGGGATAGTTTGACTGTAAATACGTCACGAATCACGTTCATATTTGTATTACCAGTGTAACAGCTGCCAATTAGGTATATTTAAACGCTTTCCAAAAGCGGTTATTTTCCGTAAATGTACTAGTTACACCCCTGTAGGTAGATGTGTTTCAAGATTGGTTTATTGAGTTTGTAAATTTTCCCATCCAGTAGTCAGTGTTCGGGGTCAATTTACGGACCTAATTTTGAATCTAAAATGATAAACCTTCGCAACCCAACTGCTCTCTGAAATATTCCCGAACAATTCTAATATAACATTTCATAAGCGACACTGAAAATTAGAACACATAGAAAAATCCGAAAAGTAAAGCTATGGCCGGGAATTTAACCCGGATCCATCATTCCGTGATGCGTGCTATAGCGCTACACCACCCATAGCAGGTATGAATAAGCTTTGGAATTTTTCTATCTGTTACTAGCTGTCACGTGACCTTGATACTATGCGATTTTTTGTCGCCAAGCGTCATCTGTTTGAGTGCTGTGATACGAATTCTAATATACATTGTATTGTAGTCATTAAATCCGGTGCAAACCGACTTGAGATTGATAATGATAACTAAAAATAACCTAACATTTTTTTTCGTTTTCAGCCCGAAACTAAAGAAATCTATTAAACCCGACAGTCAAGAGGACGTTGAAATGTTGCTAGACAATAATGATCTCTATATCCTAGATCTAGCACCTACACTAAAGACGCTGTCGATACTAACTGTACTGGAACACAACCTCGACCAGTCCTCGCTGCCGCGCGATATTATGTGAGTAACTTTTCCAATCTAAATGACTCGTATTGATATTATCCTCTCTTGTTAAATACTTAGCCATCATTGTTGGCAACACCAACAGAAGGTAAGAGCGGCAACACTAGCGCCCTCTTCCTGCAACTTAGGTACTGTTACCGTGCTCTTGCTCTCTGTACACATTTTGACAAAAAATAATTTTACGTCTAACAAGGCCTTTTCATTGATCATTTCATTAATCAGTGTAAATAACACTAAATAGTCTAAGCTACAATCATGCTACGGTGTAAGGGTACCTTAAGCATGATTTATTTTAAGTGATGATGTACCTAATTTTATATTGAATCATCAAATGAACATAAACATGCATAGAGTATAAATAAACCCAAAATAGATCTTTGTGGAACCCTCGTTTCATTTATTAGCCCAGGGGTAGGTATGGCATCATGAATCGCTACCTTCCACTTCATATGTTACTTGTTAATGCAAAGGAGAAAGGACTTAAGTTCTAAAGGAATGCTACGAAAGCCGTAAAAATAAGCGTAACAAATTAAAGTATTACAATCTACTCTGCACCGTCAAATGCTTTGCTTTACCTTTGGTAGAAGGTGAAGCTGCTTATTAGACCAAATATTTGTGACATTGGTTTAGTGACCGTGATAGCAAACAACTTCCAGATCCTTTAAATGTTTACAACTTCGGAAGTGCCTATCAATCGAGTAGCGAGAACAAAAAATGCGAGCCAAATATAAATGAAACATAGGAACATTGACATCAATTTTGTGCGGAACGTTACTTTTGCATGTCAGAATAGGTACCTAGCTAGGTACTGGATTTTATGACTTCCAAGATTTGTTTACATTAAGTATACTACAAAACTTATTTCTGAAATAAATTGACGACAATGCAGGCATAAAAAAAATATCCTTGGTGACTGTTTCTTGAATCTAATTTATTTTAAAACTTGTCTTTCCAGATTGGACATACGAAGCATGTCGGTGCCGAATCGCATCAGCAGGCCCATAAATCAAGCGGGCTAACATCTATCCGTATCTATAACTTTTCTTTAACTTAATTAGGAGCACGTAACGTAGACTCCTTTTGTGCTTAATTGATTGTATTTTACCCACGCCGAAACGGACGGTACTTGTATGCATTTAAACAATTTTTATACGTATTGATATTCGAGTGCATAAAAGTTTTGTTTTCCAGGCTAGACTGTGTCGGTTTAGATAAGAAAACAAAAACCTTGTGACACAGATATAACTAATTAGAACATGTCTTTCGTTGGCAAGTTCATTTTATTTTAGTTGTACAGTTTATATCAATTGGCTGCAAATATATTTACCAGTAGTTATACAAATAACATTAGCGTACGAGCACCATTACTATCATACTCGTAATAAAAACTGTAAGCGACAAATTGTTAGCCCTCATCCTCATAAATAAGAAGATAAAATTGCTAAGTAAAGCTAATGGAATACAGCCGCTTTTGGAAAACGTATAAATATTATTGGCAGCTGGTACACACGTATATAATGTGAACGTGATCTCATTTATTTAACTTTTAAGCTGCCGTGCTAAGCGCAAAAGCGGTATCTCACTGAGAGCAAGTTTCGAGAAAATCGCAGTTTTGTGAAAATGGTTTTTTTTTACTTTACATATATTTTTTTTAATTTATTGCCTGGAATTTATACATTATAATTGGGTAAATATTTGTAAAGTAAAATAAAACCATTTTCACAAAACTGCGATTTTCTCGAAACTGCTCTCAGTGAGATACCGCTTTTGCACTTAGCACGGCATTGCAGCTATGTATACTGACGAGCAAAAATAACGGGTCGCTCGTTATATTTGCACGGTAGTGTATATGGGTGTCGGTTTGTTGGACACAAGCTGAAGTGCTGATGAGTCTGCATTTGCATTCGAATATTCGTTTCGTCGTGGGTTCCTAAGTTTTAGTTTAACGAATGAAATAGATTATCACCAAATTGCAGAGGGGTCGCGATTAGTAATTAAGCTCTATTTAGTCGAAATAACCAGTTGAATTGAAATTCTGCTTCCAATCATATCCTTAACAAATATTACAATTACCTAGTCAACGATGCCTAGTTTCGTGACCGAAACTGAGTTTTATAAATACCTAAAATAAATTCAGTAGGTACTTAAGTATTTAGTACCTATTCAATGTAAATTTATGAAAATAATGATGAGGAAGAGCCGATAAGGTGCATATGTGCATAACCACCATTGTGCTCTTTTCTTAAACACTAACCTAAACTAGTAATATATTTTAACGATTGCGACCCCCGGTTCATAATGATGCTTTAGCTCGTAGTTGTTAGATTAATTTATTTTGTACTATTCAAATAAATGAACATTTCATAAATCTCATATTCTTCATTAATAATGAATGTAGTATTTTTAAGATTAGGTCATTATGATTCCACCTGTCTCCACACATATAGGTAGGTATGTATTTAATTTAACATGACTACTTACAATATTTAATATTGGTATATTGAAAATAAGTATCACCACACTGTTATCTATCGATATCGGCGATGTAATTGAGCTGTATCTTTTTGTGTAGACAGGGTATATATGCGAGCATATTTTGCACACATACCTAATACTATGGCCATGTTCACAATATGATATGTAGGTATGTATCTACTTTTTTGGAGTTTGACTTATTCATTTTTTATTTGTGATACTTGCGTAAAGACACTGAAAACCAGTCTTCTTTATAAATATTATTACTCAGCCGTACCTACGTCTTACGGTGAACTAAAAACAAATGGCAAACTTATGACAAACGCATGTGTGACAATCATTTCACTAGTTTGTTTAGTTTAACTTCTTTCATAGGAGATACAGTGTGTGAAAGTGTGAAAACAATGAAACTGCACATAAAATTTAAGCTAGTATTTTGCAAGACAAATTGAAAAGGGTAATGCAGCGAAGAATATTGGTATTGATAGTCAAATCAATATTGAAATAAAAATAGGTTCTAAGAAAATTTGTATCAAATTAAACAATGTATTTAAAACCGGGGTGTATTTTATTCATCTTCCTTAACAATATGCTTTTGACGTTCACCCACGTGGGGCACGGTGCCAGGTTTGCTGTGCGCGCGTCTGTTCGCATCCTTCCTCTTGTTCTTCTGTTTGATAGTCTTGAGCTCCTTTTGTGCATTAAGTATGTGTTTGGGCACGTGTCTGTGTCGAGCTATCCGCCTTATTTGTGGATGATTCGCAAATTTCTCTTTCAGAGCTTCGGAGTAGTTTAATGCTGTCCTTTCACGTGGTTTCAACTGGAATAAATTATTTGTATATTTATAACAGATGCAAGAAAGTAATAAGGAGTAAGAGGTCTGCACTTGTATGGGCCGTAACCCACTGGGACACCATGGCGTCGCCAGCTGCTATATCCAGCCATTTATATTGACATCTTCGGAAGCTAACATGTTTGGCACTCTAAATTACCAAAAGGAATGTTATAAATAGTAAATAAGTTTTAACTGAGCCAAAACCTAGGGCACCTCAGGCTCTTCAAGGCCAGACTGAATTGTCTGTTACTTAAACCAGTGAGTTACTCCTTTGGCCGCTCTATTTGCTCCTTCTTTTAAGTGAAATAGGGGTCAGTACTAAAAAGGCTTGCATACAATTTATATCTAACTTAAATCATGTACTTACAACACCAAGTTTCTCAGAGGCACGAGCTTTCCACATTCTAATATTCATTTCGTCTGACCCAGTCAGTACATATTTGTCATCTAAGGACCATTTAACAGAAGTCAGCCTCTGCATTCTCTTTGTATGGTACACATCCCTGGAGTGACCTTTGAGACTTTCAAATATTCTAACAGTTTTGTCGTAACTGCCAGATACAAATTCTCTACCGGTAGGCGAATAGTCTACATCAATCACAGCCGAGGTGTGGTCCATATGTACATTTAATGGCTGCTTTAGTTTTCTCATGTCAAATGTGTATAAACTGAAAGAAATTATAATTATTTTATTAATTATGATGTGTGGACTTACCCTCAGTTATTTATGGAAGGGTAATTTTTGCAGTGGGAAACAAGAAAATCACATTTCATAACTTTGAAAAATACTCTGTCCAATAAAATGTAATCATTCATTAGAGGACCCTGAAAATGCATTTACTCCTTAATAAAAAAAGTATTATGTTGCAGTTAATTTAGTAAAACAACCTACTTGTAATCTTCATTGGCCACGGTGAATATAAAAGCTTCCATGGGGTTCCAGGCCAGGGCATTCGGCCTCAGCTCCATCACAACTCGCCTCAACGGACCAGATTCACGACAGTCATACAGAATAACACTTCTGTCACTAGCGCATGATGAAAGGATGTTAGTTTCTACCTGAAACATTAAATTTTTATAAAGATTATGAACTGAAATATGGTCCTACCATGTTCTTTACTAAACAGAAGAGTCCTTCAAGTATTACAAGCAGAAGATTTGGGTGTTTTAACAACTCTCCCCTTATCAGCAACAGTAAGCTAAGTTAAGTAAGTTTTCTTGGTGCCAAGAAATCTTCCAAGTTTCAATCATAAATAATTAAATATACATACATACATACCGTCAGGCCTCTTTCCCACAGGGGTAGGCAGAGACTACTTTGTATGTAATAAGTAAATATGGCTGATATTATCATTCAGCGCCCAGACCCCAATGCCATAAAATAAGCAGTGCAGACCCAACCACTCTCTTTGCTGCTTATGTAATGCTTCAATGGTTCCCGAGTTTTAGTAATCATAAATTTAATTAAGTTTATTAATTAATCTAAACAGCTATGCAAATATGATACTAAAATCGATGGCCCAGACGAATAAACGTGCAAATGTCATTACTTGTAATGACATTTGCATGTTTATTCGTCTGGGCCATCGAAATGTGCACAGAAGTTCAGTTTAATAATTACTAATTACTAAAGCCATAGACAGTTACTTTGAGAAAAAAATGGTATGGTTGTGCTCAACTTGGCGGGAGCACTACCATGCCTCCTGATTTTTCAGGTTAAATATTAGCAAAAAACAATGATTTCACACCTGGTTGAATGATACATGTTGAAGACTATCCACGCCCCATTTGAAGACTTTAATAGGTTCATTTCTAGTTTTCTCCCAAAGCTGGCAATGTTCACCACACGTCGCAAAAAGAGGTTTTGACCTGTGATGAGTAATTCCGGATACCACAGACATACTCAAAAGTGTGCTAACGGGATCCTCGTCTTCTTCATCTTGCACCTCTGATTTCCAAGTCTTGATGGTTTTATCATCTCCAACACTAGTAAATGTTTTGCCGTTTGGAGTAAAACAAATACTTCTAACCCAGCCTTCATGAGCTATGAACTGTCTTGTACACTTTTTTGTTGACAAGTCCCAGAGACGTATTTCACCGTCGAAAGCCCCACTAGCAAGAACTGCGAGCCTACTGGGGTGCTTTGCCATGCTCGATACTCCATCTCTGTGGCCATCAAGACTTCCTATAAAAGGTTTCGCAAACACCCTCTCTAGTTTGACGGCATTAAGTGCTCTCACGTATTCACGCGGAGCTTCCAGTGGATGCAAAGAAGGATCGTAATTCCTTGGCACTGTAAATAAAAAATAATACTATATGCATACAATACATAATTATATCCAACGATCACAGAAATATGATTCGTAAAAGTTCAACGATAAACATAACCTAAAATCAAAACAGGGTTCTTACATTTCTGAATATCCCTTTTAGTGGCGCGAAGATAATCTTCTGGATTACGGCTAATAACTTTTATTTTAACCTTGGACATTTTATTATAGCTGAGAATTGTTAATAATAAATCACAAAGAAATAATTTCCCAGGTGGAGATCTTCGCTACAGAACAGATGCGATGTGTTGCTTTGCTATCAAACCTGTCACTGTCATCCTATCAATGTCAAATGTAATGTCATTCTCATTTGAAAACTGTTCAAGCTCCATGAAAAAATGCATCCCAGAACAGATATCGCGACGGTCGGCGTGGAAAGTGGCAAAAGAAAGAAAAGGAAGCAGAGAAATAATGTGGCCATGTTACCGCCACACCTCTCATGACATCTTCACGACATTCATATTAGCCCCATTGCTCTTTCTATTGTCAGTTTTTTGATGCATATCAAAGGAGAAACAATATGCCGGCAATATTTGACCATATAAATCCCGCCAATTCTCAGAACAATTATTATTCTGAGTTCCAAGTCCGAACCCGACGCTTTTTGGATTTACTTGTCACATTTCTAATTCTTCTTTTCGACGGTATAAAAGTGGCCTCGAACAGTAGCTAGGAGTTTGGCAGCTGTCAATGTCAAAAATGACAAATTGTTTTGAAAAAAAAACACGAAATAAAAATTCTAATCGTGTTATGGGCGGTATTGAGAGTAAGCGTCTTTTGTGATTGCGCTCTACTTTAAACTTTTAGTAGCGTTTCCATATCCAACACTTGAATTTAATCTCGGGTTAACTGATTCTTACTTCAAGACTGCTACTCTTATGTCCTCAAATTTAAGCGGAATCTAATGGAGTATTGACTAAAATTTTGGTAAGTTCAAGCTTTTTATTAGTATTTGAAAGTATTAGAGAATCCTAGCGACCTCCTTCCGCCAATATCCGACGCAAAGAAGATATGAGTCGTTGTCAATTGAATCGCTCACGTACTCTACATCAAACTCAAAAGGTTTCATTCACCTTTCGAAGAAGTTTATAAAGTATATACTAATATCTACAGACCTCGTTCTTATATTTAAGTGATTATTTAACACTGATTGAAACTGCTGCATTATAAAAAAGTACCCGGATGACAGAGCTTTGCTCTGTATTTTTTTCTTGGTATGTTTTCTAAAAATTAAACCTAGCCAGATCTATTTATCGTCCCTGAAACCCCCTGCATACCAAATGTCATAATATGTAGTCGTTGGAGCCGTTTCTGAGATTCAGATTAAAAAAAAAATAAAAAAAATATGTATACAAAAGAATTTTTCATTTGTAGGTATTAGAAAGATTAATGTTGTGTTTGGGAAAATCTCAACTTTTCCCTTTGCAGAATGTATGATCAATTATAGACTGTAGTTTCAATGTGATTTTTGCAACATTATTTTGAATCAAACAGCCAAGACTCTTGAGTCTTGAATACTTTATGCTATAACAGCATAATTTGTTTTTTTTTTGGGTTAAAAAATATGTTATCCTTGAAAGTAACATCCTCACTTTGCAAAGTCTATGGGTTTATACATGTTTTAAAATATTAAGTAGCTGATGTGTTCAATTTTAAAGTTTCTTTTTAAGTATGGTACAGCAATAAAGACTAGCCCCCTTATTCATAAACAATGTAGGTATTTCATAGATTACATTCAAACACTTGAATTAAATCAAGTGTTAATTCTGTAAACTTTATCAAAATTGTTTAGTCTCTACTTTGAGACTCTACCTTGCGTAAGAGTTTACCCAGTCTGATCAAAACATTCTTATAAATTTATTATCCTTCACCTATATAGCCTAACCACAATATTACAATTAAATGCCTTATCCCATTCCCCATGAAGAATTTTTCTTTATGAAGCACTGTTTTCTTGTAATTTGTGTATTGTCACATTACATTTTATCTGTGCCTATGTATGTTTCCTCCCTACTCGAATTCTAATGCATTATTGAAAGTAAATAAGTGCCAATAAGGGTAGTTACAGTCAGCGTCAGATATAGGTATCGTCGCAATCGCAACCAAAGTAGCCAAATAAATATATTGGAACATGCTTTTATGCCGACGACAAAAAAAAACAAAGCTTTACTCCAATACCTTTGGACAATATTGTCGCGCAACGATACATCTGATCACTGTACATAATAAAAAACTTTTTGAAATGTTTTTTGGGAAAAGAAAATACTTTTTTGTTTTCAAGCACTAATGGCTCTATTTTAAAAAAAAAACCCAGTAACTTCAGATAGAAACAATAATAATTTATCGAACCTACTCACGAAATTTCAATAGTCGGTTGAGAACTGCGACCTAAACTACTTATACTTAAAACATACTAAAGAAATTTTGACCAAGCTGAAACGGAAATGCTTCGCTCGCGCTTCGAGCTGGCTCGACTATATTATCTAAACGTCCAATAAAGTTCAAAATAACTCGTACTGTGTCCAAGCTCTAGAAAAGTCTCGACTGTGCTCGCTGTAAAATGAATAAAAGCTGCGCGTGGCACGACGCGACACATCGTAAGCTTATTTGTTCCATGGTTGATGTTCGAAGCTTATCATAACAACATACCACCCCGTTATAAGCACGTCCAATCGAGTGACCCGATACTTTCCGTATAGGCACTCGTATATTAATTTTCGACGCTAGATGAAATTATTAAGCTCTCAAAGTGCGACCATTCCGGTGCGTAAAAGATGTTGACGGTGCGTTTACGCAACCGAAATGTATGAAAAAACGGTGAGAAAACGTGACGCTCGGTTCAGTCGTTCAGTCGGGAAATCTTTTTTGGGCAGAAAACAATAATTGCGTTGTAGTATTAAGAAGTTTGGGCTTAACCCGTTTCCCGCTTATTTTCAGAAGAACCTCGGGTGGTAATCAAATGCCGCGTGAAATTCTCGTTTTACTCGCTCTATAAATCGACATAGTTTGGTCATTATCTACTACTAGTATCAAGTTTTCGTGTCCTGTTTACCGAATAGTTGGTATATCCTAAAATTGGATCAGATCATTCTATCCGAGTTCCGGAAGAATCCACTGTAAAACAAATAGTGTGCCCGTTCGCGAACTTTCGGCCCGCATAAGTCTCTATCAACACAGTTAGCTATTACGTCCTCTTCGGATCTTGTATCGAGCAATCTCTATGTCGAACGCATAATTATTAATATTAAAACGAGTCACGACAATCATAAACGTTTATGATAAGGTCATCGGCTCGCCGCTAGCTTCTGGGCGGTTGTAATTTGTCCGTTGACCCGGCAACAGAACTGTTCTCCCGACGCCGGTCGCATGCGGAAAGTGGAAACGGACTAAATATTTAGACTAAACCGAGAAACTTTAGGTAAAAGTTTAAAATTTAACTTTTGGTCTACTCGTATTTGCGCGTGAGTTGCATCGTGTCCCTCGGGCGTTAGATTGGTTAGAAATGCTATCTTAATAGGTTTGTCGTGATTTCCGAGCTGGTGTTAGACGTGAAAGTGGAGATCCATAAGTTTCACCTAAGGTAATTGATCTGTGGTGTAGGTAAGTACCTATCTTCTTTAAACGTGTTGAATGTCTGTGTTTGTTATTATTGATAGAGCTTTAAATGTTATGTCAGAAACTTGATTTGTCATCGAAAGTAGCCGCAAGGATTTAAGTTTATGATCATTACTATTACTTTCATTACAGCTATTAATTTCCTGTTTTGCGTTAGTTTAGTACGTTTTTATGTCTTAGTTATATTTTGAATGGTAATAGATGTTGGTATGATGATATGATGACAGTGTACCTAATAAATAGTACAGTCAGCAAAAATGGACTGCGAAAATGGATGGCATATATAATTACTTTTGGGCGACTTAAATGGGTGTAGTTACTTTTTACTTGTCAATTTTAAAACACTTCAATTCATCTAACATACGTAACGTATTAATTGCCATTGATGAACCTGTAAGATCAAAATAATATAATATAAGTACTTCTTTCATAGAAGTTATATCTTATACGTAGTTATAGTATAACTAAGAAGCAATAGTTTTGCTACATTCATATGGGGCATCTGCGATAATCATTCCACCGAGGGTGGGGACGCAATGTCTCTTCATTGAATGATTGATAACGGAAGATGCGTACGCGCGACTTGTCACGTTCATTATTCCAATAAAAACAGACATGAATACATAGCAAAATTGTCCTAATGAAGTAGTTGCATGCGCCAAAAGCGTTGTTTTGTCTTACTATTGTCTACCTACGCACATGTTGGGGCTGATTGAAATTGGTTTAATAAGCGCTTTCACAACTCAGCACTTATCTGAATGTCTATCATTCATGCGTTTTAATTAGACGCCTCAATTGTTCTTAATGTTTGCGCATCTATAGCTCTATATTCGGTGTGCGAACAGCTTAGGTAGTCTGACCATTTCACCTCATTGTACATTGTACTACAGTAGAATCCGCCTGAATCGTTACCGCACGGCCCAATATATGCTTCCCGAACTGACGTCGTCGATAAAATCTCGTTTATCGCTGTGAAATCTATATAATGTTCAGTGTTTGTCTGTATGTTCTGTGTTTGTATTTGTCTTGTTTATTTTGCACAATAAAGAGTTTACATACATGCATACAATAAGGATAGGTCATAATCAAGTCACTGTTGTAGTGTCGCAAACACCCCATTGCATCGCCACAGTTTGTGAACTGCATCGCTTTTACGTCGCTGAACGATAAATTGTCGGGAGAACAGAATGACTCATAGTTTTATTATTTCCTTAATCTTCTATTTATAGCTCTTCTAATTCAGAGCTGATCATTGGATTTGCATTGTGAATAAGAGTTAGATCGGAATCTAACTTCCGCTACACCGCTGTGATATCACTTTTCCCAATATATCTATCTTGTATTACCTAATCGTTTGTCCTGCCTGACAAGTTTACCAATGCACAGCTAAAACTAATTGAAAGGTTAATTTGGACTGAAGGCTTCTTTTGTCGCGTTAACGTGTATTTACCGTATATTTTATTCTTTTTCAAGCCGGAAGCTTTTTTAAGCTCACGTCCCTATGATCACGTACCTGTGATGTTGATTTTTTTGCATATTATGTTGTATCATCATCGGTAATTGCATCGGTTCTGCGATGCTGCCTGCGCTAACAATAGATATTGTAATAAATACAATGTGCAAAAGTCTATTGAACTGCGAATTTTAGAATAGAATAGAATAGAATAGAATAGAATTTTATTACCACAAATAGAGTCTACATACATTTATATAAAGTAAATCAAACTTAAAACTAAGCGTGGCAATTGGATTGGGCTCAGCAATGCAAGCAATGGCAAGTGCAGTTCACAGATTGCTACGACGGCAGCTACAGCATAATGCCAGGGACAACAAACCGTAACCAGTCAATGCCCCTGACCGTTCACTCTACAGGAAAAAAAATACCTAACAAAAATGTACCTTTCTCGATTTGACCGGTTTTGTCGAAAAACGGTACCTTCATGTGTTGAAATCTCAATTTATAAGTCGGAGGGCTTGTCAAATTAAATTATACCTACAATTTATTTGGTGTCGAAATTTGCTTGGCAAAATATTTGAACATTTTCGTACCTATCGAGTTAGTTTGGTCGCTCAAACTCAAACAATTATTTGCTAGAATTCCACACAAAATAGAAGAAAGAGGAACTAAACATTTCCACGCGGAATTGATGCCATATTGAAGCTATTTACTAGAAAAGTGCTACCTTTATTGTCTAATGACCAATTTGGCAACAAAAAACCCAAAACACTAAATGCGAATAGATCTGTTGAAATTAACTCTGCAAAGGTAGTTTTTCTTTAAATACAAATTAAATTTTCCGCGCCAAAACCATGTCAAAATTTTAAATAATCCGATAACTAAGGATCTACCGAATCGAATCGTAACACAATTTACGGGGCCTAGCAAATCGATTACAACTCCAATTCTCTATGTGAAATAAGCACTAACATACTTCGTTATGTTTCAAATCAACATTTTTTTGCTAAACCACTACTGCCACATGGACGTAGGTGATATAGTTTTTAGTGTAATTTTTCGCAATTTACCATATTATTTTTGTATATTTTTCGAATCAAATTACGGACATAAACGTATCAATATTTTTGATATTATATCCATTTAAGGTAAGCTACATCATATAATCGATCTGTGGTGCATAACTCCAAAAAAAAAAAACAACATAATTGCACATATTTTAACAAATTGTGTGCCTACTTTCCACTACATGCATGCAACTCAATATAAAGATGTCTTGGTCGTCATTAAATTTCTTAACATGTGTTTTCTCCATTTGAAATATCCTATTCGTAACATAGCACTTGGCTAGGTAGAAAATTTAATCACAATCTCTTTTTCAAACTGTCTCTGGTAAATCTTTACTTTAACTGCAGTAAGGGATTATACATCGAGGAACTAAATAAACTCCAGTTTCATATAGGTATACAAGGTGTCCTATAATTTTGGCATTGTTAATTTTTTTTAGTATGCTCCAATTCGAAAACCATTTCGAGGAAAACCATCATTTATCCGATTTATCTTGTCCGATTTCAAAAATACTTTATAATTGCAGATATTTTTGTAAAAGTACTTTGAACCTTTGTTTGACCGAACGACCCGGTTTTTAGACAGAATCCAGCATCGAATGTTTGCCACAAAAATGAAAAGAAAAAGTTTAGATATGGCAACTGTCACGTGTCACTGTCAAATCGACAAAACCATAGACAAAGCCGTTTTTTTTTATAGCCAGCCGAACGAAGGCTATTGGGATTCTGTCTAAATTCACGAATTATCAAACAGCGAAAAAATATTTATTATTAATTAACAAAGCTACGTAAAAGCATAATATTCAAATTAGTTGCTTGAAATAGTCCATTTTATCAAATAAAGGTGTTAAAAGCACAGTTTAAAAAAAATGAACAATGCCAATTGTACCGGATTATTTCAGCAGGTGGTTTTATTACTTTGATTGAACACTCCTATTAAGGTTTCATTCCGTAATCTTCGATTCAAAATTAAGTCACCCCTTAGATGTCGTACACTATGAACATCGACGGATCGTGGAAACATTTGTCAACCACAATTAAAAAATATTTACAGGGGTGTTCAGTTAACACGTTAGCTGTGTAAGTGGAAATGAAAATTTGACCCTTCACATGCAAAATTATGACTGGATTCAAACAATTTGGCAACATTCGCTTGAAGTCATCCGGTGCCACTTGCTCAATGTGACTACATTTTTAGTTCATACGTGCGAACAAATAATACTCTTTTAGCTGAAACGTGTAAGCTTTGATCAGCCTGGCAGTTTACCTGGAGTCGTGTGTCATATGTGCTTCACGACACGTACCGTTTGTACCTCACAGTGTAACACATATGACACATGCACAACTAACGTGTTAAGCTAACCTAACCACTTGTTGAAGTATTCCAGTTAATGCAGTTATTTTGTCTTCGCTTCGAGTAATCTTCGAGTGTATTATCAAAAGCATTATGTGCATTTGGGTACACGTCCGACAGGCGTGAACAATATTTTCTCAAGTTAATATCAGCCTCATTGTTAATGGTTATAGTATAATTTCCTTGTTATGGCCCAGACCAACGAATGGAGAAAAAAATATTTTGTTTCAGAGTAACTGCGATAAAAATGATTCCTAATATTCTGCACATATTAAGCCTAAGTTTACTTCTACTGCACTACGAGTCATGGACGAAAGCGGAGTTGTTTACCGCCATCGCACAGATGGAGCCACTGCTCGAGACACATAAGAGAATTGTAGATGATCTAGATGATTACATTATGAAAGAAGAGAAGAGATTAGCCGTTTTGAAAGGGTGAGTTAAAAAACCTTTTTGAGAAATTTTACAATAATTACGATATCTTGCGTCAGCCATATTGAGAATCCTGTGACGCCATAAACTTTCTTATTCTTCAAAATGGCAAGTATAATAGAAATTCCATTACTATGTTTGTCTTTCGACGATGCTTCCGAGTTATAGTAAGAGTTTTGTTTTGTAGTCATTTGCAAGTATACAAGATTGAACACGAGAAAGCAATGGAGGACATTCCGAATTACCTGGGAAACCCTATCAACGCGTTTACCCTGATGAAAAGATTGACAACCGATTTGGATGACATAGAGGACAGCATCAAAATTGGAACAGGTATTATTTTGGAATTTTAGTAAATTTGGTGATTTTTCATTCAAATTGTTGAAGTTGCAAAAATCTATAATGATCAACCTTTTGGTAATATATACGGATGTAATTCGATTCCAGGTTATATCAAGAACATAACCATGAGCTACGATGACGTCAAATACCCCACCCTGGAGGATTTGGCGGGCGCTGCGCAGGCGCTCACGCGGCTGCAGACCACGTACCGCCTCGATGTGCGTGACCTCGCCGAGGGCATTCTCAATGGCGTCAAGTACAGGTAAGACCATAAGAACATTACTACACTCACTCACGAAGGTGCGTCTTCCACGGTAAATAGTCGATGTGAAATAATATAGTAAAGCTCGTGCTTACAAGATGCTGTAGTGTGCGTGACTGGAGGTACGGATAGCGACTAAGGACTGGGTCATGTTACGCATACATAGAAGTATTATACTAACACTTACGATCATAATGATCATAATATGATGAGGTTCGCGCTTCCCAAAGAGGACAGCGCAGAATATACATATAGGTACAAACAAGTACATGTCACAGTAGGTACAGTCACAGGGGCTTTTAGATAATGAATGGCCAATTAAGAGAGCAACAATCGGAATGATCTGGTGCTATTTGTATAATAATACTTTTTTTCTTGTTATTGTAAAAGTTGACATTATAAATATTAAAAGACAAAATGCATTATTGACGGTAGATCTAAAAGATAATATAAATAATTGCTGGAGCACTCAACTCGCCAGCGTTGTTACGTACATATTCCCTTATTGTCTTGTCAAGTATTAAAAATGATTAATTACAAATTTATTTAACCAGAAAGAACTAAGAACCTTTTAAATTTCAATCATGAAATTGCTTAGTATGCCGTGATTGAAGTTGGTGATCTGATCACATAATATACTCGGAAACAAGAAAACCGGGTCACTTTAAATAGAAACATTACTCCCGTATACCTTGTATCTGTCTGAATACCCTTCCTATGTTGCGCATTCTCACGACAAACAAATAAAATACATTACCATGTAAATCTACTCTGTAAACTGCAAATGGATGACATCATCTCATATTACAATGAGATTATTATGAGAACTTCCGCGTGCTAAATCCGTACATTTAGAATCATCTACATTACATTAACATTTGTAGGTTTATAGACCGACCGTTTAAATGAGTCCTCGCTCGCACTTCTCTCGGTCCTCTTTGTCATCCTACCCCGCGCCCCTGTACCGCGCGGGCGAGGAATAATTTAAACGGTCGATCTATAGTCACGCATTATCAAGACTTGACATTACTAGACGACTGGACTATTCATTATTGTTTCCTCCTAAGTCTCAACGCGTATTGTATGATTTTTATATCTGAAATATCACACAAACTGAATTTTGCAGCGTTAGACTCGACTACAGATTGGCTAGCGGTATCGTACAATACAACAATACAAATACTCTTTATTGAACACCACAAATCAGTACAAAACAATACAGAAACAAAGAACAAAGTAGACAATAGGCGGTCTTATCGCTTAATAGCGATCTCTTCCAGACAACCAATACAAGAAATAAGTTGGAGACAGTTTGAGTAGGTGGCGGAAACAAATAGACAGGATAAACGGATAATAAAAACAACAATATCAACATAAATATAATACATAGCTAAATAAATGAAATAAAATAAAGCATACATATACACATAACATAATACTTAAGATAAAATAAATGTGAGAAGCAATGAAAAATAAGAAGGCCATACAACAGAAAAGGATTTGATCAGAAGCAAAGAGAATATATGAGTATACGTATTTTCGTCGGAACAATTTCTTATGACGCGTGTCATTATAGAAAAACTTGCAAACCATAATTTTATTAATGAATTTCCAACTAATGTGCCCAGTGTTTAGAAAAGTAATGTGACCATGCGCAGCACGATCGCTATAGCAATTATTTGTGGTAGAAAGAGATAGTGAATGCGATGCGAACGAGTTAGACAATATGGTCTCGACAGTTGAGGCTTTTAGCGTGGGATTAATGAAATGCAAATTTTATGTTATTATTGAAGGTATTTTGGATTGCGTCCAAACGTACCTGCGCGGCGGTCTTAAACCGGCCGCCTTATCTATAGTATATTGACCTGTTATGCTTTTAAGGAATTCACATTTAACAGGACGGATTTGGCTCAAACCGCAATTTTTAGTTAAGTTTTTTAGAGATAACAGTTAAAAGTGTATGCATTCATATAAATGTAAAAAAATAAGCAAAGCTTTTGGGTACAAAATGGGTACTAGACAACAGATAAACATACCTACTTAGATTAATGTAAATATAAATACTTAAACACATATTAAACACCCAAGACTCGAGAACAAACATTCGTATTTTTTATACAAATACCAGCTCCGACCGGGGATCGAACCAGGGACCTCAAGCTTCATAGTCTCGGTGTTTTGCATAATTCTGAGCGTAGGTATAGGTGGAAAGGGATCAAAATAGTGATGGATTGCTAACCGCATCGCCTATAACATGATTCCTAAGTTTTTCGCCCATTCCCTCTATGAGCTTTTACCTCCTGCGCGGGAAGTGAAGCAACTGGTAAATTCTATGTTTTTTCTTTTGCTCCCAGAGCAGCATGGAAGGGATGCTTGTATTGACTGCATTAATATCGTTTTAGTCATCCAATGAGCGCGGCTGATTGCTACGAGCTCGCTCGCGCCGTCTACAATCTCAAAGACTTCAGGAACGCACTGGCGTGGAGCATGGAAGCGCTGCGGAAGTACAAAGAAGAGACAGATGTCGAACACTCGTTCGAAGAAAGCGATATACTTGAATACATCAGCTTCTCGCATTTCTTGACAGGTTTGTTTAAATATATAGGTGGGGTCAGGTGGGTATGAGTATAAGAGGCGGTTACATTTAAGGCCTGTTTCACCACTCTGTAAAGTTCGGGTTATCTTAAGTGACTGTTATCTATGATGTCTTCCTTGTCCGTTTCGTAGTAATAAATAGAGATAATCATAGGTAACTTGACACTAACGATAACCGGAGCTTTGCAGAGAGTAGTGAGACAGGCCCTTAATTTGCAAAAGGGATTTGAATCATGCAAGATGTCACTACACTGGTATGTGCTGCAGTGGAACCGCCGTTTAGTTTAAGAAATACTCTTCATTGAACACCATTCGAGCGATTTCTTTAAGACAACGATTTGTAAAGGAAATTTAAACAGGCTAAAGTAATACATGGAAGAGACAATAAACAAATGTTTTTATTATACCGCTTTGTAATTATAACAGAGTTATAAATAATCAAAAGTCATTGAATATTTGTGTGATTTGTTTACAGGCGATGTGAAAACAGCTTTGGAATGGACTCATAAACTGTTAGAAGTAGATCCCAACCACCCCCGAGCCCGCGGTAACGTACCGCACTATGAGAAGACTATCAAGGAACAGGAAAAACAGAATAAGAAGAAACAAAGAGGGGTATGTATATACATACCTACATTAATGTTTAAAATAACAAAATTTTGCTGAGAGGCTTTATTGGTATTAACGCACCCCTAACTACAACTGGCTCAGTAGAATAACATTAAATTAACAATTTAAATAACCCCCACGTAAATACAAAAATAATTAAATTTTTGCCCTACATCATTTTGGATCAGAGCTAATTACTCTTCAAACTGCTGGACTGATTTTTACCAAACATGGCTAAGAACTACCGCAAGGAAACTGGCTTTCGAATGAAAAAAACCGCATCGAAATTACATTCGCAGAGAGAGAGAGAGAGAGAGAGAGAGAGAGAGAGAGAGAGAGAGAGATGTGAAACTTATAGCTTATAACACCCTGTCGGGGGTTAAAAGCACTCAACGATACGCAAGATATGTCATTATTTGAAAAATAAAATTAATCTGCTCCATGGTCAGAAATAGTCTACGCACTTGGGTATTCATTTTTTGTACCGTTTCTCCAGGAAGTAGGAGAGGAAAGTGATAACGAAGAGCTTACCGATGACATGAAGACCTATGCAAAAGAGAGAACGAAATACCAAGCCCTCTGCCGAGGTGAGGTGGCACTTCCCAGCAATTTCGCAAAAAGGTAATAAGAGCCAAGCATTCTTGAAAATAACGACAACTAAGCAACAGTTAACCATTACCCGCTATCTAGAGCAGTAGTTTTCAACCTTTTAACTTTACCCATATAAAGTACAAAAAATATCGTTCACCTCTTTATAGCAAGTAAGTATAGTGGGACTCCCCTGTATCCCTCGCAGCCTAGTGGCTCGTACGTCAGACGTAATTGTCCCGTAGTTACCCCTCAAGATGCACAGATTCACCCCTTCGGGGGTAATTACCACCATGTTTCGGAAACACTAATCTAGAGAGTATCTATCTACAGCCATTGTCCGTCCACTGCTGGACGTAGGCCTCCTTCATATCGCGCCAGCTTTCGCGATCCTGGGCTTCCCTAGAGAGTATGAATATGAAGTAACTGTCACTCTTTCTCTCATAGATTAAGCTGCCGCTTCTTGACCGAGCACCATCCGTTCCTACGGCTGGCTCCGATCAAAGTGGAGCAGATGTACATCAATCCGGATGTCTACGTGTTCCACGAGGTCATCAGCGACAGAGAGATTGAATTGATACAGAATAGGTCCTTACCCAGGGTAAGTGCCTTTATATCTATACAATCAGCCTTTTGTTTATTCAAGGCTATCCAACTCTACAACACATTAGTAGTATAAAACCATTGTAATTATTTTATTCTCTTTTTTCCATAAAAAACAAGTAAGTTACATTCAATAATCCACGCAATGACTTAACGTTTACTACCGCTAATATATCCTGTTCGTTTTTGGGCCGGTCAATAAGAGTGCATTTAGTCACAATCTATGTAACAGTTGAAACGGTTCCCTTTTCGACAGTTTAAATCTAAAAATTGGGCCACGTGAATTGGTCGTGCACCATAAAAAACGCCTGACTGGAAAAAGTTCCGTTGTGTCGCAAAAATTACCCATATTATATGAGATACAGAAAGGAAAACTTACTAATTTTATGTGATTTCGTTTAGGTCTTTGGTCCGCATTCCTGTACATACGCTGTTTGAGACAGTTCTCACGTTTTACAGTTCAAACGGGCTGTGGTCCACGATCCTAAAACAGGCGAGCTGGTGAAAGCGCACTATCGCATAAGCAAATCGGCGTGGCTGCATGACTCGGAGAGTGACGTAGTGGCGCGCGTGTCGCAGCGTGTCGCGGACATGACGGGGCTCTCCATGCGCTCGGCCGAGGAGCTGCAAGTGGTCAACTACGGGATAGGCGGCCACTACGAGCCGCACTATGACTTCGCTCGGGTGAGTGAGCCAAGTTGCCAACAGTGTGATATAGTCTTGCATGCACCTTATTCCGCGTATCGCAGACTTGATTAGGCCTCCTGTTAGTGGCAAACGGAACATCAATTGGATACTTCTATGATCAATATATAGACATCCAATTATGCACGGGTGTTGTTCTTGATATCAAATAAAGATGACGATGAGTTTCCCGTGGATTCTTTGTGAACTTGCACAAAAATTTAGGGTGGAGTCGTAATTGCAATCTAGTTAACAATACCTACACAGATAAAGTTTCGTTTAAACGAACATTTTGATGTTATGGTGCAAACCATGTCTCTTTCTTTCCAGAAGTCTGAGAATGCCTTCGCCAATTTCGAGGGCAATAGGATCGCTACAGTGCTGTTTTACGTAAGTCTGAGCTGGTATTCTTTTTCATCCCATACAAAAAATAACTTCTAAAAGGCGGTAGGTCAAACTTTTGCGTAAGGGCCTATGCACACGACGCGCGTTTTTAAAAAGCTAGTACTGAATTTCGTGTTGCTCGCGCGTTGTCGGCGCGTTAAATATATGGCGTATGCATATACTTCTATAGTTTCAGACGGCTTTTGAGTGTATTTACTACGGTTTAAGCCAAATATAATTTTATTTCGTTCAGATGTCAGATGTGGCGCAAGGTGGCGCGACTGTGTTCACCGAGCTAGGGTTGTCAGTGTTCCCGATAAAGCACTCGGCTCTGTTCTGGTTGAACCTTCATCCCTCGGGCGAGGGAGACATGGCAACGCGTCACGCCGCATGCCCCGTGCTCAGGGGCTCCAAGTGGGGTAAGATCGTCTGTTAAAACATGGGGTTGCCAGGGATTCCGGTAAAGTTTTCAGGAATATATTACCTGTGGGTACTATCGAACAAATTGATTCCTGACCCACCATAAAACGTTCTCGCAGTTAAACGTTCTTAATTTCGAAAAGAGTTCCGTAATGTGTCACACTTTGATAGAGAAGTGATATATTTGAGAGGGTAACTATTCCTTTTGGGACAGTTGTTTAAGTTACATTAAGAATACTATCACATTTCCAGAGAGTTTGCAGGTACATTTGGGGAGGGAGGTAAGTATGTGTAAACCATGAAAAAAAAAATTATAAGATGTCTTTTGAATTTATTAAATTTTACTATGCTTACATAATTTTAAGTTCTCAAATTGAGTTTACTATCATTTAAAGCCTCCAATTAAATATATCGTTTTAATTTTACAGTGTGCAATAAATGGTTGCACCAAGGCGGTCAAGAGTTCCTGAAGCCATGCAATTTAGATTATCAAGAAGAAGGCATCATTAGAAATATGCCGCGTGGCATACCAAAAACATCGAGGTAGGTATAAACCATAGACTAGCGATTGACTGAATGGGGACTATTGTTTCTTTGCTCACCAGTTGGCGCCACTGTTGACTAAGGTCCAGAGGTATAGCTGTCAAAGGCGACTTTATAAGATCGGCGCCGAAACAAAGTTAAATCATGAATCTCATTAAGTTTATTAATTTTAAATAATTATCATCACATCGAGTAGCTATGCCGCAATGTCGTGCAGTTCCGTTTTGTACGGAAAAAAACGCTTTCAAAGCATTCACATTCATCGCCAAATAATAAGATATAAGATATTGAGATAATTTCACGAAGATCACTTTTCAACAGGTGAATGAAAGAAATTATAATTTGATATAATTTGACGAAGCCCGCCAAAACCAGTAAAAATTGAATGTTATTGGACCTCACGGGACACAAGCGCCTCTAGTGGCAAATTCACACGCGATAGCCCCCATTGAATCAATAAGTAGTAGTAGTAAATAATAGCCGTTGGTTACAGTTAATGTGATTCATGAACTTTAGGACGAAAACCTAAATCGGCAAGACCTGCGCCACCAGAGATGCGCAAAGAATAATTGCGCCAATAGGATTACTTCTCGCACACCACCAATTCCTGGTAGATGCGGAGCGTAACGCACACTGACATTCTAGTTGAGTCCTCTTGCATTCCGCAAAGGGATGGTCGCGTTATGACGCTCCATTTTAAATATAAGACAAAAGTTTGAGACTTGACAAATACGTATAAACTAAATTAAAACGAAATGTTACATCAACACTTAGTCGGTCCTTAAATTGAAATGTTAAATAACATGAGTAGTTAATTAGGTAGAGTATCTGAATTTTGTTGCCATACTTACTATTACACTTGAATTACATTGATTTTGTTCAATAATGACTATTTTTATGGCAAATGATCTGATTGAATCATATTTGTAATTTGATGTTTGCGTATGTCACAAAATAGATTAAACTAAGAATGATCATGATATGATTTGCCAATGTTGGAATCTCATTGTGTATCTGTATACGTAATTATTTTGTCTGTAGTCGTAGTCGTAGCCTGACCAGAGTTGTTGGCTTGGACCCAAAACGCTTCTTTTCGTTCTTTAACTAAGGCAACAAACATTTTTTTGTCATAAGTAATTTGGAATCAACCAATCAATGTATTGATACTTTGTTGTAATAGAAGGCAATCCTTCAGATTACTTATTTTGTCAAAATACCACGCACCTCGAGTCAATCGATTGAATGGAATTAGATAAAATGTGTGTTGTTAGATTTAATAACATTGTTTGTTTCTTACTTAGTTACAATAGAAGCGAGAAGAAGCAAGGATGTTATTATAAAGCTAAATTATACCTAATATAGTTTCTTCTTGTCTACATAAATATTTGGTGAAAGGTCCGTGTAATTCCTCTGTGATACATGCTTTTACTCACACTCCCTTACATAGAAAGTTACAGTTCAGTTACGGCTAAATTATAGACATACATTTATAGACGTATAACGCATACGTCAAAATGACATTATATATATGAACACATTTATAACGTAATGATAACAAGCATTTACGAGTAAGGGAGGTATGTAAGTGAAAATATGTTCTGAAAAAATTCGCAATATGGCGAAAGTTTTAACATCTGGTCAGGCTGTAAATGATTTGGTATCTCTTTATAGCGTTTAAAAATTTAAAATGACGTGTAACATCTTCAGTGACATTATCCAGTGACTATACGTAATTAACTTAACTAATTAAAGCTTCTGTTCGATAGCTGGCTTCATAGAAATGCACCCGCTGACAAATATTTCGCGTAAGTTTAAATGGTTTACTATGTTGTAGGGTAATTGTGTGAATTGGTTAAGATGGTTTATCATCCAAGAATATTAGTGCAACAACAGTAGATACAAAGGAGTACTGTATACGACGCCGCAAATAGTTAGACGACTACAAGATATCACAGATATGATATCTTTCACTACCCAATAAAAACAAATAAGTACTCTTCTGAATAGGAACAAAATATTAATTCGATTGGATGTAAATTTTAAAACAGGATCTATATCCTATATTATATTAGCTTTCTACAGAGCTATTTCAATTTATATTTAAATAATCTTGCCTTAAAATTTAATTAACCATGACATAAAAATAAAATAAGTAGCATTTTATAATGAATTTTGTTGCCAAAACAGCGAGATATTCCAAATAAAATGAAATTTTAGAGGCTGCCCACACAGGGCATGTATGTTTGCTTTAAAGAAAGCCTGTCCTTGCTGCCAACCATGCTACACATCGTAGCGTTTGCTGACAAAAGTTCAAATTGTGTGGATTGTTATTATAAGCTTAACAAATATTATTATGTTTTAAAAGCGCCATAAAAATGCATTTATATTTTTGTTTAAGCTTCGACTATTTGAGCATAAATGACGTGTTCTAATAATCTGGGACATTGTAAGTAGTATATATTTAAGCTATTGCTTTTCATAATTTTATATCTGTATTAACGGAGATTTATTTTGTGTTATTGAAAATAACAAAATGTTTACAAGATGTATTAGTACAAAGAATACAGCAATTTTAACAGAATTTTGTGTTTTTTTAGCTAACTGTTGAAACAAATATTAAAGTGTACTTTAATTTTAAGAATTAGACCATACCTATGAGTGATTTTGCAAGAAAATATACTGCTCAATTAGCAACAAGGTTACTGATACATCTAATAATTACTAAGCGCATAGAGACAGTGTAATATCTATTTTTGCTATAGGACTGGAGGTAAGTTTCCTTTTAATATGGCTTATATTTACTAACTAGCTTCTGCCCGCGACTTCGTCTGCGTAAAATTATACATCCTTCCCCTTGAATCACTATCTATTAAAAAACTATTCAAAATCCGTTGCGTAGTTTTAGAGATATAGCATACATAGGGACAGACAGTCAGACAGAGAGACAGACAGCGGAAAGCGACTTTGTTTTATACTATGTAGTAATTATACGATTTAGTAGATTATTTGTAAGTAGTGCTATTACAGCCGAAGCTTACACAGATTCCGATTTGAGCCTCGACATGTCGATACGTTATTAAAGAACAATACAATATACTTATGCGCTTTTTCGCACCAAAACCTTGTGATAATTGAAAATCAGACGATTAATAAGGAACTGCCGACACAGAACCTACGATCTTAAAGCGTGGTCTACACTGGGAGCGAAACGAGCTCCGTAAGCCTCAGTATAGTAAATTGCAAACAGGCATTCCACCAATCAACATTTTCTTGCATGCGGTTTACCGTAATAGGTTTAACTGAGGTCTTACGGAGCTCGCTCCTCTTGCAGTGAAAACCATGCTCAGGCGAATCAATTCTCGTGAAATCGCCAATTATTTCTCTGTTACAAATCTTATCATTTATCGCAAGACCACTGCTACAAAGAACAAGGTGTTGATTGTTCTTGTTTACATAATTTAAAATTGATTCCTTCGTTCAGTTCAGCATAACTTGGGATATTTAACTTGCAGGATGTATATTTTACTCAACCAATGTTTGTAGAAAGTAAGCACAACACGATAGCTATTTGTTTTACAGACTGGAATTCCGTTTGATTTTCATACAGGAAACTTATTACTGGATGTAAGTACTACTCATAAGTAAGTTACTGACCGGTTAGAACGGTGTCCACGTAATTAACGTCGCTCATAAAAATTACTTTAATTACACCCTCGAAAGCCTGACGAAATCATTATTTACTATATTTTTTGGCTTTAAGTACATTTATCTTCATCGTGCCAATTATAAGTAGCCTCATACTTAAACTTGTCTAAGTTTTCTTGTACAGTCAACAGCAGAAGTAGGTACATAAATAGTTGTAGAGCTAAAATTATTTACGCACGACTCTGTCGTTCAAGTCATAAGAGGATAGGTATGGATCTTTGCGAGCCAAGAGCTCTTAGACTTTATCTTCTGCTGACTGTTACTGTACTATTTGCGTGGAGACCGGTGAAATATTTTTTTAACAAAAATGGTAGTTTTCTTTCCAGACTAACTATTTAGGTACTCAACGTAAATGATTTTTGACATAGCTCGCACAGCTTGCCTAACCTTAATTTTTCTATGCTTGGTGTCCTGGACCAACGCGGAGTTTTATACCTCCATCGCACAGATGGAGTCACTGGTCGAGACAGAACAGATAATTATAAAAGTTCTAGACGAATACATAACGAACGAAGAAAGGAGAATTGCAGCCTTGAAAAGGTAAGTTTGCGGTAAAAAGATAAGACTGCAGATTTCTTATCTAGTTATGAAGAGATGTATTTTTTGTAGCCGATTGCAAGTATACAGGATTGAAAATGAGAAAGCAATGGAGGACATTCCAAATTACTTGGGAAACCCTATCAACGCGTTTACCCTGATGAAAAGATTGACAACCGATTTGGATGACATAGAGGACAGCATCAAAATTGGAACAGGTATTATTTTGGAATTGTAGTAAATTTGGTGATTTTTCATTCAAATTGTTGAAGTTGCAAAAATCTATAATGATCAACCTTTTGGTAATATATACGGATGTAATTCGATTCCAGGTTATATCAAGAACATAACCATGAGCTACGATGACGTCAAATACCCCACCCTGGAGGATTTGGCGGGCGCTGCGCAGGCGCTCACGCGGCTGCAGACCACGTACCGCCTCGATGTGCGTGACCTCGCCGAGGGCATTCTCAATGGCGTCAAGTACAGGTAAGACCATAAGAACATTACTACACTCACTCACGAAGGTGCGTCTTCCACGGTAAATAGTCGATGTGAAATAATATAGTAAAGCTCGTGCTTACAAGATGCTGTAGTGTGCGTGACTGGAGGTACGGATAGCGACTAAGGACTGGGTCATGTTACGCATACCTACATAGAAGTATTATACTAACACATACGATCATAATGATCATAATATGATGAGGTACGCGCTTTCCAATGTGGACAGTGCAGAATATGCATATAGGTACAAACAAATACATGTCACAGTATAAGGGTCTTTTAGATAATGAATGACCAATTAAGAGAGCAACAATCAGAATGTTCCGGCGCTATTTGTATAATAATACTTTTTTTCTTGTTATTATAAAAGTTGACATTAGGTATACATATTAAAAGACAAAATGCATTATTGACGGTGGATCTAAAAGAAAATATAAATAAATGCTGGAGCACTCAACTCGCCAGCGTTGTTACGTACATATTCCCTTATTGTCTTGTTAAGTATTAAAAATGATTAATTGCAAATTTATTTAACCAGAAAGAACTAAGAACCTTTTAAATTTCAATTATGAAATTGCTTAACTAGTATGCCGTGAACGAAGTTGGTGATCTGATCACATAATATACTCGGAAGCAAGAAAACCGGGTCGCTTCCAATAGAAACGTTACTCCCAAGTATACCTTGTATCTGTCTGAATACCCTTCCTATGTTGCGCATTCTCACGACAAACAAATAAAATACATTACCATGTAAATCCACTCTGTATACTGCAAATGGATGACTTCATCTCTTATTTCAATGAGATTATTATGAGAACTTCCGCGTGCTAAATCGGTACATTTAGAATCATCTACATTACATTAATATTTTGTAGATTTACAGACCGACTGTTTAAATGAGTCCACGCCCGCACCTCTCTCGGTCCTCTTTGTCGTCCTACCCCGCGCCCCTGCACCGCGCGGGCGAGGACCGATTTAAAAGGTCGATCTGTAGTCACGCATTATCAAGACTTGACATTACTAGACGACTGGACTATTATTATCTCAACCGGCTCATGCAGTTCCTGAAACGAATTTTCTGCGGTTGGGAGGGAAGGTGTGGATAATTTTATTTACGTGTGCTGTATACCGCGCCGTACACCTGGAACTAACGAAATGGCTGTCAACTGAAGCTTTTCTCATGGCGTTACGACGGTTTATCGCAAGACGTGGAAGAGTCGACACAATTTACACGGATAATGGCACTAACTTCCACGGAGCTGATAATCTGTTAGAAGCATTGAATTGGGAAGAGATAGCTACTTATTCCAATGTGCGAAGCATCAAGTGGAAGTTCAATCCACCCGCTGCACCATGGTGGGGAGGTTGGTGGGAGCGTTTGATTCGATCTCTTAAAGCACTTCTCCGACGCCACTTGGGACAGAAAATAGTCACTTATGAAGAACTGTCAACCATACATTGTGACTGTGAAGCCTTGATGAATTCACGGCCCCTGGCCTACATCGCGGATAACCCAGAAAACTTGAAGCCTCTGACGCCAGCCTGCTTTGTGCAAGGGCTTCCTGCCAGCGAGATTCCAGATTTAGACCAGCCCGACCATGATTCTTTGAATAGGCGATTAAGGTATCTGCATAAGCTAAGAGTTTTACATAAAAACCTTCCTCTTAGATTACTCTATCTATTTAAAAAACCGCATCAAAAAACGTTGTGTAGTTTTTTGAAGATATAAGCATAAATAGGGATATAGGGACAGAGAAAGCGACTTTGTTTTATACTATATAGTGATTTCCAACTAATGTGCCCAGTGTTTTGAAAATAACTGTGACCATGCCATGCTATTCTCTAAGGTGCGCAGCACGATCGCTATAGCAATCATTGGTGGTAGAAAGAGATGTGAATGCGACGCGAATGAGTTAGACAATATGGTCTCGACAGTTGAGGCTTTTAGCGTGGGATTAATTAAATGCAAATTTTATGTTATTATTGAAGGTGTTTTGGATTGCGTCCAAACGCAGGTACCTGCGTGGCAGTCTTAAACCGTCCGCCTTATCTATAGTATATTGACCTGTTATAGTTTTAAGGAATTCACATTCGACGGACTCAAGGACGGATTTGGTTCAAACCGCAATTTTTAGCTAATTTATTTAGAGATAACGGTTAAAAGTGTATGCATTCTTATAAATGTAAAAAACTAAGCAAAGCTTATAGTATAGGTACTAGACAACGGATAAACATACTTATATTGATAAACATAAATAAACACATATTAAACATCCAAGACTCGAGAACAAACATTCGTATTTTTCATATTACTTCAGTCTGGGTGTTTCGCATAATTCTGGGCGTATAGGTAGGCGGAAAGGGATCAAAATAGTGATGGATTGAAAGAAAGAAAGAAAGAAAGAAGACATTTATTCCTTTTTGCAAGACACACAAATATAAGACAATATACACAATTTTATAGAAAATAAATAAACAAGGTATAACAATAAAAAACATAGAGACGTAAAATAGATCATCACCGTTGTGTGTGTCTTCGCAAAAGTGAAACGGTCGCTGGCTCAGCATTACGCTGAGGCGTTAGACACCTGCAGCACTGATTTTCAGCCAGAACCGTCTATGACTCACGAAACGATACACAGATAAAATATACTACATAATCCATAAACTTTTACGTAAACAATGCAATACATACGTAAATAGAACCCGACTTATATGTAACTAAAAAAATACATAAATTAATTAAATAGTTTACAATAAACAAAAAATAAAAAAAAGGAGGGAAAACTAATTTTTTCAAAAACAACAGGTTGGCATATGAAAGTACAAAGTGCTGGAGGACTATTGTAAGGATTTTTGGAGCGTCAATAAGTGATCCTTCAGCTTGCGCTTGAAGGTGTAACTACTTGACGATCCTTGGATAGGGGGAGGAATATCATTCCAGCACTTGGACGCCGCAAACTTGAAACTGCCTCGAAATGCCGCAGTCCGATGCTTAGGTATGAGAACCATTGCGCTCCTGCGCTCACTCCTTGACCAAACCATCTTGTTAAAGAGGTATGATGGGGTCTCGTGACGTCTCACACCGAACAGCAAAGTGGCTAGGTGCATGCGCCTGCGCGCAGGCATGTTCAGCAAGTTGGCGGCGTTCAGGTATGGGGTGATATGGGAGCGGGGAGGGACGCGGAAACAAAAACGAGCACATGCGTTTTGCACTCGCTGTAGAAGCCTCTTAGAACGACCAAGAATGCAACCGCCATAAATAACGTCACAATAGTTTAATCTGGACAATATAAGCGATTCACAAAGGTCAACACGCAAATCGACACTAAGGTAATCGCGTATATTGTACAGAATTTTGAGGCGGTAGAAGCAGTTACTCACAACTTTCAGTATGTGGTTCTCAAAGTTCAGCTGGCCGTCCATTAGGAGGCCAAGGTTATTGGCTTCTACCACCCGCTCTATTGGTTCACCCATGACGGTAACATTCTCGGTAGCCAGAGCAGCAAGAGTATTCCGAATTTGATGCCTCGACCCAAAAACTAGCTTGCTAACCGCATCGCCTATAACAGGATTCCTAAGATTTTCGCCCATTCCCTCGATGGGCTTTTACCATCTGCGCGGGAAGTGAAGCAACTGGTACATTCTATGTTTTTTCTTTGCTCTTAGATTAGCATGGAAGGGATGCTTGTATTGACTGTATTACTATCGTTATAGCCATCCAATGAGCGCGGCTGATTGCTATGAGCTCGCTCGCGCCGTCTACAATCTCAAAGACTTCAGGAACGCACTGACGTGGAGCATGGAAGCGCTGCGGAAGTACAAGGAAGAGACAGATGTCGAACACTCGTTCAAAGAAAGCGATATACTTGACTACATCAGCTTCTCGCATTTCTTGACAGGTTTGTTTAAATATATAGGTGGGGTCAGTCGGGTATGTGTATAAGAGGCGGTTACATTTAATGTGCAAAAGGGATTTGAATAATGCAAGATGTCACTACACTGGTACTGCAACCGCCGTTGACAGCAATCGAGCTATTTCTTTCTGACAACGATTTGTAAACGAAATGTAATCCGGCTAAAGTAGTTCATGGCAGAGACAATAAACAAATGAAAACATATCGGGTTGTAGTTAATTATAACCGAGTTAGAAATAATCAAAAATCATTGAATATTTGTGTGATTTGTTTACAGGCGATGTAAAAACAGCTTTGGAATGGACTCATAAACTATTAGAAATAGATCCCAACCACCCCCGAGCCCGCGGTAACGTGCCGCACTATGAGAAGAGTATCAAGGAACAAGAAAAACAGAATAAGACGAAACAGAGAGGGGTATACCTACATAAATGTTTGAAATGTAAAATTTTACTGAGAGGATTTGTTGGTGCTAACTGCGCCCCTAACTACAACTAACTCAGTAGAATAGAATAACATTAAAGTAACAATTTAAATAACCCCCACGTAAATACAAAAATAATTAAATTTTATGCCTTACGTCATTAAACTGCTTGACTAATTTTATCCAAATATGGCTAAGAGCTAACTACCGCGAGGAAACTGGCTTTCGAATGTAAAACACCGCATCGAAATTACACTCGCACACACACAGAGAGAGAAAGAGAGAGAGACATCGCCGTCAAACTTGTAACTTATAACACCCTGTCGGGGGTTAAAAGCATTCAACGTTACGCAAGATATGCCTTGGTTTGAAAAATAAAATGTATCTGCTCCATTGTCAGAAATAGTCTACGCACTTGGGTATTCATTTTTTGTACCGTTTGTCCAGGCAGTAGGAGAGGAAAGTGATAACGAAGAGCTTACCGATGACATGAAGACCTATGCAAAAGAGAGAACGAAATACCAAGCCCTCTGCCGAGGTGAGGTGGCACTTCCCAGCAATTTCGCAAAAAGGTAATAAGAGCCAAGCATTCTTGAAAATAACGACAACTAAGCAACAGTTAACCATTACCCGCTATCTAGAGCAGTAGTTTTCAACCTTTTAACTTTACCCATAAAAAGTACAAAAAATATTGTTTACTCTTTATAGCAAGTAAGTATAGTGGGACTCCCCTGTATCCCTCGCAGCCTAGTGGCTCGTACGACAGACGTAATTGTCTCGTAGTTAGCCCTCAAGATGCACAGATTCACCCCTTCGGGGGTAATTACCAACATGTTTCGGAAACACTAATCTAGAGAGTATGAATATGAAGTAACTGTCACTCTTTCTTTCATAGATTAAGCTGCCGCTTCTTGACCGAGCACCATCCGTTCCTACGGCTGGCTCCGATCAAAGTGGAGCAGATGTACATCAATCCGGATGTCTACGTGTTCCACGAGGTCATAAGCGACAGAGAGATTGAATTGATACAGAATAGGTCCTTACCCAGGGTAAGTGCCTCTATATCTATACAATCAGCCCTTTGTTTATTCAAGGCTATCCATCTCTACAGCACATTAGTACCTAATATAAAACCATTTTAACTATTTTATTATCTTTTTTCCATAAATCACAAGTAAGTTGAATTCAATAATCCACGCAATGACTAAACGTTTACTATCGCTAATATGTCCTGTTCGTTTTTGGGCCGGTCAATAAGAGTGCTTTTAGTCACAATCTACGTAACAGTTGAAACGGTTCCCTTTTCGGCAGTTTAAATCTAAAAATTGGGCCACGTGAATTGGCCGTGCACCATAAAAAACGCCTGACTGGAAAAAGTTCCGTTGTGTCGCAAAAATTAGCCATATTATATGGTTAAATTTTCGTGACACAAAGGAAAACTTTCTTACTTATTTTAAGTGATTTCGTTTAGGTCTTTGGTCCGCATTCCTGTACATACGCAGTTTGAGACAGTTCTCACGTTTTACAGTTCAAACGGGCTGTGGTCCGCGATCCTAAAACAGGCGAGCTGATGAAAGCGCACTATCGCATAAGCAAATCGGCGTGGCTGCATGACTCAGAGAGTGACGTAGTGGCGCGCGTGTCGCAGCGTGTCGCGGACATGACGGGGCTCTCCATGCGCTCGGCCGAGGAGCTGCAAGTGGTCAACTACGGGATAGGCGGCCACTACGAGCCGCACTATGACTTCGCTCGGGTGAGTGAGCCAACTTGCCAACAGTGTGATATAGTCTTGCATGCACCTTATTCCGCGTATCGCAGACTTGATTAGGCCTCCTGTTAGTGGCAAACGGAACATCAATGGACACTTCTATGATCAATATATAGACATCCAATTATGCACGGGTGTTGTTCTTGATATCAAATAAAGATGACGATGAGTTTCCCGTGGATTCTTTGTGAACTGGCACAAAAATTTAGTAACCGCCAGATCTAATAAGTCACATGAGTGGAGCCGTAATTGCAATCTAGTTAACAATAGCTACACAGATAAACTTTCGTTTAAACGAACATTTTTATGTTATGGTGCAAACCATGTCTCTTTCTTTTCAGAACTTTGAGAAGGCCTTCGCCAATTTGGAGGGCAATAGGATCGCTACAGTGCTGTTTTATGTAAGTCCGAGCTGGTATTCCTTTTCGTCCCATAGAAAAAATAACTTCTAAAAGGCGATAGGTCAAACTAGTACTGAATTTCGTGTTGCTCGCGCGTTGTCGGCGCGTTAAACATATGGCGTATGCATAGACTCCTATAGTTTCACACGACGGCTTTTGAGTGTATTTACTACGGTTTAAGCCAAATATAATTTTATTTCGTTCAGATGTCAGATGTGGCGCAAGGTGGCGCGACTGTGTTCACCGAGCTAGGGTTGTCAGTGTTCCCGATAAAGCACTCGGCTCTATTCTGGTTGAACCTTCATCCCTCGGGCGAGGGAGACATGGCAACGCGTCACGCCGCATGCCCCGTGCTCAGGGGCTCCAAGTGGGGTAAGATCGTCTGTTAAAACATGGGGTTGCCAGGGATTCCGGTAAAGTTTTCAGGAATATATTACCTGTGGGTACTATCGAACAAATTGATTCCTGACCCACCATAGAACGTTCTCGCAGTTAAACGTTCTTAATTTCAAAAAGAGTTCCATAATGGGTCACACAATACAATACAATACAAATACTCTTTATTGAACACCACAAATCAGTACAAAACAATACAGAAACAAAGAACAAAGTAGACAATAGGCGGTCTTATCGCTTAATAGCGATCTCTTCCAGACAACCAATGCAAGAAATAAGTTGGAGACAGTTTAAGTAGGTTTGATACTTTGATAGAGAAGTGATATATTTGAGAGAGGGTAAATATTCCTTTTGGGACAGTTGTTTAAGTTACATTAAGAATACTAGCACATTTCCAGTGTTTGCAGGTACATTTGGGGAGATGTAGGAAAGTATGTGCAAACCATGAAAAAAAAATGTAATTTTAAGGTGTCGTTCAAATTTATTAAATTTTACTATGCTTAGTACTTAATTTACTTTACTATCATTTAAAGCCTCCAATTAAATATATCGTTTTAATTTTACAGTGTGCAATAAATGGTTGCACCAAGGCGGTCAAGAGTTCCTGAAGCCATGCAATTTAGATTATCAAGAAGAAGGCATCATTAGAAATATGCCGCGTGGCATACCAAAAACATCGAGGTAGGTATAAACCATAGACTAGCGATTGACTGAATGGGGACTATTGTTTCTTTGCTCACCAGTTGGCGCCACTGTTGACTAAGGTCCAGAGGTATAGCTGTCAAAGGCGACTTTATAAGATCGGCGCCGAAACAAAGTTAAATCATGAATCTCATTAAGTTTATTAATTTTAAATAATTATCATCACATCGAGTAGCTATGCCGCAATGTTGTGCAGTTCCGTTTTGTACGGGAAAAAAATACGCTTTCAAAGCGTTCACGTTCATTGCCAAATAATCCACATTTGAGATAATTTCACGAAGAAGATCACATTTCAACAGGTAAATGAAAGAAATTATAATTAACTAGCTTCTGCCCGCGACTTCGTCTGCGTAGAATTATACATAAAAACCTTCCTCAAGAATCACTCTATCTATTAAAAAAAAAACCGCATCAAAATCCGTCGTGTAGTTTTGAAAATATAAGCATACATAGGGACATAGGGACAAAGAAAGCGACTTTGTTTTATACTATGTAGTGATGATGATAATATATCACGAAGCCCCCCAAAACCAGTAAAAATTGAATGTTATTGGACCTCGCGGGGCACAAGCGCCTCTAGTGGCAAATTCACACGCGATCCAGCTTTGTGTCACAGCTAAAGATTTCTTCAATTATTTTTAACCAGTCCGAAATATAACCTGAAACTAATGTACCGAATACTGCAAAAAAGCTTTAAAAAACAAAAATATCCAATAGCCTTTGCCTTCCAAACCTATCGCTTTGCTTTTCTAAGCTATTTCAATTTATATTTAAAGAATCTTGCCTTAAAATTTAATTAACTATGACATAAAAGTAGAATAAGTAGCATTTTATGATTAATTTTGTTGCCAAAACAGTGAGATATTCCAAATAAAATGAAATTTTAGAGGCTGCCCACACAGGGCATGTATGTTTGCTTTCAAGAAAGCCTGTCCTTGCTGCCAACCATGCTACACATCGTAGCGTTTGCTGACAAAAGTTCAAATTGTGTGGATTGTTATTATAAGCTTAACAAATATTACTATGTTTTAAAAGCGCCATAAAAATGCATTTATATTTTTGTTTAAGCTTCGACTATTTGAGCATAAATGATGTGTTCTAATAATCTGGGACATTGTAAGTAGTATATATTTAAGCTATTGCTTTTCATAATTTTATATCTGTATTAACAGAGATTTATTTGATGTTATTGATAATAACAAAATGTTTACAAGATGTATTAGTTCAAAGAATACAGCAATTTTTACAGATTTTTTGTTTTTTTTAGCTAACTGTTGAAACAAATATTAAAGTGTACTTTATTTTTAAGAATTAGAGCATACCAATGAGTGATTTTGCAAGAAAATATACTGCTCAATTAGCAACAAGGTTTCTGATACATCTAATAATTACTAGAATAGAGACAGTGTAATATCTATTTTTGCTGTAGGACTGGAGGCAAGTTTCATTTTAACAATACATACATACATAAATCACGTCTTTTTCCCTTATAGGGTAGACAGAGCCTAAGGTAACAATACCTAAAGGCCACGTTTAGCATGATTCATTTTAATATGGCTTATATTTACTAACTAGCTTCTGCCCGCGACTTCGTCTGCGTAAAATTATACCTACCTACATATAAACCTTCCCCTTGAATCACTATCTATTAAAAAAACTATTCAAAATCGGTTGCGTAGTTTTAGAGATATAAGCATAGGTACATAGGGACAGACAGACAGACAGAGAGACAGACAGCGGAAAGCGACTTTGTTTTATACAATGTAGTAATTATACGATTTAGTAGATTATTTAATTTTGTAAGCAGTGACAGCCGAAGCTTACACAGATTCCGACTTGAGCCTCGTCTTGTCGATATGTTATTAAAGAAGAATACAATATACTTATGCGCTTTTTCGCACGAAAACCTTGTGATAATTGAAAATCAGGAACTTAATAAGGAAATTAATAAGGAACTGCCGACACAGAACCTACGATCTTAAAGCGTGGTCTACACTGCGAGCGAAACGATCTCCTGAAGCCTCAGTATAGTAAATTGCAAACAACCTTTCCACCAATCAACATTTCCTTGCATGCGGTTTACCGTAATACGTTTGACTACCACCGGATCGCTACCACCATCTTACTCGCTAATCCTGCCGCTAAGTAGCAGTGCTTGCCCTGCTGTGTTCCGGTGTGGAGAGTAAGACAGCCGGGGAAATTACGGGCACAAGAGGCATTTCATCTTAGTCCTCTAGGTTGGCTACGCATCTGCAATCCCTCCGGGGTTGCGTGTGTCTATGGGCAGTGGTGATCACTTACCATCAGGTGACCCACTTGCTCGTTTGCTTTCCTATTCATATAAAAATAAAAATAAATAAAAAAAACAGGTCTTATGGAGCTCGCTCCTCTTGCAGTAAAAACCATGCTCAGGCGAATCAATTCTCCTCGTGAAATCGCCAATTATTTCTCTGTTACAAATCTTATCGTTTATCGCGAGACCACTGCTACAAAGAACAAGGTGTTGATTGTTCTTGTTTACATAATTTAAAATTGATTCCTTCGTTCAGTTTAGCATAACTTGGGATATTTAACTTGCAGGATGTATATTTTACTCAACCAATGTTTGTAGAAAGTAAGCACAACACAATTAGCTATTTGTTTTACAGACTGGAATTCCGTTTGATTTTCATACAGGAAACTTCTTACTGGATGTAAGTACTACACATAAGTTAGTTACTGGCCGGTTAGAACGGTGTCCCCGTAATTAACGTCTCTTAAAAAAAATACTTTATTCGGCTTTGCCCTGTAAAGCCCCCTCGAACGCCTGGCGAAATAATTATTTACTGATTACGTATCTATATTTTTAATCAGGCGGCTTTAAGTACATTTTATCTTCATCGTTCCAATTATAAGGATGAGGTTAAACTTATCTCAATTTTCTTGGACAGTCAACAGCAGAAGTAGGTATATAATTAGTTGTAAAGTAGAGCTCAAAATGATTTACGCATGACTCTGTCGTGCAAGTCATAAAGGGTGTATGGATCTTTGCGAGCCAAGAGTTCTTAGACTTTATCTTCTGCTGACTGTTACTGTACTATTTGCCTGGAGACCGGCGAAATATTTTCATTAACAAAAACAGTAAAAAATGGATTTGGCTAGTAGGAACAGCCGTAAGTGCAAAAACCAGGCAATGACCCCATCCATATGGGAACACGGAATATAATGCTAAATATTTTCTTTCCAGACTAACTATTTAGGTACCCAACGTAAATGATTTCTGACATAGCTTCCACAGCTTGCCTAACCTTAATTTTTCTATGCTTGGTATCCTGGTCCAAAGCGGAGCTTTATACCTCCATCGCACAGATGGAGTCACTGGTCGAGACAGAACAGATAATTATAAAAGTTCTAGACGAATACATAACGAACGAAGAAAGGAGAATTGCTGCATTGAAAAGGTGAGTTTACGGTAAAAAGATAAGACTGCAGATTTCTTATCTAGATGTAGATCAAGAGATATATTTTTGTAGCCAATTGCAAGTATACAGGATTGAAAATGAGAAAGCAATGGAGGACATTCCGAATTACCTGGGGAACCCTATCAACGCGTTTACCCTGATGAAAAGATTGACAACCGATTTGAATGACATAGAGGACAGCATAAGTATAGAAATAGGTAGGTAAACTTTAACTAAATCATTTTTACATACATACATTACATACCTACATACATTTTTGCTGCCTGTATTCTCAGTCTCGTCTTGTCTCCACGTCCTACTGCTAGGCACAGGCCTCCTCTCAGAATGAGAGAGCTTGGGCTACAGTTCCGCGCGGGCCCATTGCGTAAAATTGGGTAAATTGTTTCGCACGTGTTATGCTGGTTTTCTCAAGATCATTTCTCGGCTCGCACCTCTGAGTTTTACGGAATTTATGTGCGAAATTAACTACACTTGAAATTCTCTGTCAAGTCAACTTAATTAAAAATTAAAACAACAAAACACTAGGGACACTAATTTTATTATCACATCATAATGATGAACAATGGTGAACGATAAAAACATACTTAGGTATAGTTGGTTTCTTTTTAAATGACGAAAATGCAATTAGCGCGGGATTTTACAACTTCTTTTGTTGCTGAATATGAAAGGAAAAAATAACATAGAGACGTAATAAAACATACTTAGTGAAAAATTCGGTTTCGTTCCCGTGGCCCCCACTGTTATATCTCCACTGTTATAAAAAGTCGAATTACACTCCACCATAAAGTCGACGGAACCCTGCTTTTGCGGGTTCCTATTTCTATTCCGTTTGAAGATACAATAAAAAACCTAACCTAATTATATTATCTCTAGTGAGGATTTTTATAACAGTGGGGCAACTTTACCAGTCACTCTTTTCAGACATCAATATTATCACGAAATAAATGTTAATATTACTTAATAAATAAGTTTTAAAGTAACAAGTAAACATTCCAAAAACTGTTTCTAAGTACCCGCTTAAAGTTAACTGCGAGACAAATGCTTTTTTTACTCATCATTTATATGTAAGAGGTATAAAACAATCACGTGGTGCAGACATGTGGCTGGCACGTCACATTATATTAACGCGCTCTAACTACTAAATACAAAAAAATTGCTCCACTAGACATAAATAGTATAACAGCGAACAACGGTGACGTCAAATTACCCACTCTGGAAGATCTGATGGGCGCTGCGCAAGCGCTTATGCGGCTGCAGACCACGTACCAACTCGACGTGCGCGACCTTTCCGAGGGTATACTCAATGGCGTCCAGTACAGGTAGGTCACAGCGCTCCAATTGTGATGATAGCCTCCAGGAGTTCACTTACTTGCTTGTATTTAGTAACTCTCCTATCCGATTTCAGCTAAGTTTAAGCGACTGCTAAACTATTCGGCGAAGAATAGATATGTTTGTTCGTTCTTTCATCTGTTCCAGGCTTTAGAGGCGCGTGGCAATATGATGCGAAAACGTCCGCTTATATAGGTATACATTTAAGCACGTAAAGATATCGTCGAAGTTATTTATAATTAATTAAATTAAATTATATAAATAATTTAGTCTTTTAAGACGAGTGAATGAGGGAGTGAGTTCTATAGAGACGACTGTGGGTGGTCCAGCTTTGAGGGTGTCACGGTTCGTGTCCAGATCGGGCTGTTGCTGTCACCTTATCTATAACAAAGTGCCTCCGCCTGGTGGCGGCTTGCCGGTTTCTCCCAGCGACAGGAATCAGTGTCACATCTTTTTAAGTCTCTTCTAAACATTCTTCAGACCCTGTTTAAAGGCAAAATTTCATATTAGAAATATTGTTATGAAGATTTAAGTACCATAATATTATTTAAATTCTCGTGAAAAAATAGAAACTACACAATAAACAGTTTAACTCACGATTATTAGTCGAGGACGATCGGACTAGCATCGATGATTGGAAGATCATTTTCAAGGGTGGGATCGAAAATAGTCGGATCGTCCATGGCTTATACCTCGCGAGTATAAACCTTTGACTGTGTGATTTTAATGAAACTTGAGTACCTAGGCACTAGGTGTGTTTGTTTCAGTCATCGCATGACAGCGGCTGATTGCTTCGAGCTTGCCCGCACCGTCTATAATGTTAAAGACTTCGAGAACACAATAGCGTGGAGCATGGAAGCGCTGCGAAAATACAGGACTGAAAATAACATTGGACACACGTTGACAGAAAGCGACATACTTGAATACATCATCTTTTCACATTACTTCATAGGTTGGTTGGAATTAACACCACAGCACGTATCTTTCGTCTATGGCGCAGAGTGCATTCAATTCAATCATTTCGGGCGCAAAGAGTGTTAGGAAACCAATAATTCAATATGGCAAGCCTTAGTTTATTACTATTAGGTACTGAAATACAGTGAATCTATTTTTGATTTGTTCACAGGAGATGTAAGAAGTTCCTTGGAGTGGACCAATAAGCTACTAGAACTGGACCCCAACCACCCCCTAGCCCGCGGTAACATACCTCACTTCGAGAAGACTATTAAAGAACAAGAAATACGAAAAGAGAAGAAACAAAGTAGGGTATGATTTACTTGAAATGTCAACAGCGTTATTTAGAGTTTAGAGGGTCAGATAGTAAGTGGCCTAGCGTGGTATGCGGCGATCTTACACTCTACATCCCTATATCAATTTGGTGATTTAAAGTTAGAGACTTATATGGTAGAGCTCTTCTTTTACCGTAATTTATTTGGATAACGTATACATGTATATAAATGTGTACCTATATGTTTGTTATTAGGATGATGAGGAAAAGAAAAGTCACAAAAAGCCTAGTAAAGACTACTTAGCGGAATACGAGCCCCTCTGCCGTGGTGAGGTAGATGTGCCCAATGAAGTCGCAAAAAGGTAATAAACAGGCAAAAAATTATGATATTCGATATTTCCTTGAACTTTCCTTTTTAGTGAAGTTTTAAGCCCTAGAAGATAATGGAAAACACTTTTTAAACTTTCATGGACCATTCATCAACCCCATCACGACGTGAGCCGCTTAAACCTGATTGTACACAACAGGAAGCTAGCGTCTCCTCAAATGTAGCATTTATTTCAATTAACATCAGCACTCAATTGACAACGTTTCATAGTTTTCATTTACCCTAAATCGAAAAGCATTCCAAGAAATATGCCTATAGAAACCAAAAAAAAAAGTATTTTGCGATTTTTTCTACCCGTATTTTTCGAAAAAGTCACCTGTAATGGTCAAACCGGAAATGACGTCATTTATCGCAAACCTGTCCCGTAGATTAAGTTGTGTGTTCTTGACCGAGCATCATCCGTTCTTGCGTCTGGCGCCGATCAAAGTGGAGCAGATGTACATCAACCCGGACATATACATGTTCCACCAAGTCATCAGCGACAAGGAAATTAAATTCATCAAGGACATGGCCATGCCCAGGGTTAGTGTCTCCTCATGTATTTAAGTAATTGTTATTTTAATTTCTAAATGTCTATGAAAATTAGAACACATAGAAAAATCCGAAAAGTACCTAATAGTAAAAAAAAAGTAGTAGGAAAAGTAGTAGTGTTATTTTGTTTATTCGTCAGTAGGTAACCTAACGTAAACGTAAGGAGATTTTCTACTAACTATCTAATACTAATGAGGTGGGTTTGATATCCGAACTTCGCAAACCTGGAGGAAGCCGGCCGTCTTACCAAGTTTGCAGGTTACTATTTTTAAGAATTTTTTACCATGACATAAGTCGCTTCCTCGCCGTCTGTAAGCATGTTGTACCTATACTTAGATCTTTTAAACTAGGTAACCGCAAAGGATTTTAATGCAGTTTTCTTCAATATATACAATGATTCAAGAGGAAGGTTTATATGTATCATCATCACTACATAGTATAAAATAAAGTCGCTTTCTCTGTCCCTGTGTCCCTATGTCCCTATGTATGCTTATATCTTCAAAACCACACAACGGATTTTGATGCGGTTTTTTTAATAGATAGAGTGATTCAAGGGGAAGGGTTATATGTATAATACACAGTGGCGTAGCGTAGTGGGGGCGAGGGGGGCGGCCCGCCCCGGGCGGCACTTTTAGGGGGCGGCAAAATTTCAGAATAAATAACAATAATATCGTATAAATAGTATAAATATTTGAAATACGTAAGCAATGGGGCGGCAAAATTTTCATCCGCCCCGGGCGGCCGAGACCCACGCTACGCTACTGATAATACATGCATAATATACCGTGCGAAGCCGGGGCGGGTCGCTAGTAGTGAATAAAACTGCTGGTGTGAAAGAAGATTTATATAGACAGTGACTAGGATAGAAAAAGTAGCTATGCTTAGTTGGTTTAGTCACGTGAAGAGGATGAATGAAAGAAGCTTAAATAAACAGATTTAACTATATGGGGAGTGTGAATGGGTGCGTTGGGAGAGGAAGTCCTAGTTGGACGTTCCGTGGCCAAATTGGGGACGTCTTAAAAAAGGCCAGGTCAAGAGTACCCGAAACCGATGAGCACGTATGAAGAGATTGATGAATGTGGATGAAGCGAAAGAGGTATATCAGGATCGTAGCAAGTGTGATAAAGTAGTCTCTGCCTACCGCTATGGGAAAGAGGCGTGACGATGTATGTAATTAAACTGCGCGAAGCTAGGGCGGATCGCTAGTCGTTGCATATTTTCACAAATTTGAAGTGGAAGCAGATATTTTATTTTTCTTTCACAGTTCGTACGTGCTGAGGTCCAAGATCCTAAAACAGGCGATGCGGCAAAAGTACTCTACCGTATAGGCCAATCGGCGTGGATGGATGATGCAGAGAGTGACGTCATCGCGCGCCTTTCGCAGCGCGTGGAAGACATGACAGGGCTCTCCGTGAAGTCAGCAGAAATGCTGCAAGTCGCCAACTACGGGATAGGCGGCTATTATGCACCGCACTACGACTCCGGCGAAGTGAGTGATATATGATTAAACAGGGTCCGATTTTGGAAAAGACATCACTCGAAAGAACCATTCGAAAGTGGAAAAGATTATGCAATACTACAAAACTACGGATCAAGTTAAAGCCCTTGCTCGCAACATCAAAAATTAAGTCTTTATTCCCAATCCAGCGGGAATTTTGAAAATACTGAAATTATAGCAAAACGATTTAGTAAAAAGCTAAAAAAAAGAATACGCTACTACAGAAATTTTAAACCAATTTATCTTTCGGTGAGCGCTACCTACTCGTACTTCAGCTCAAATGGTTCCAAGCCGAATAGATATTACATAGGCCATCAGACTATAGAGTCTAGAGACTAGAGATGGTCCGTATTGGTGGGCACCGGCTGCCAGAGAATCGGCATACCATCGTGTTTGTTTTTTCAAGCACTGTGACAAGGATGCCAAAGCCTGCTTACTTTCGAAAGTTATTTTATTTCTACGTTGAATTGAACGTCTGGTCCTACTGAGGAAAAGATTTCTTTCTTTTTTCAGGACTATTCGTCCACGTTTGATGCTACTACGGGCAATAGGATCGCTACAGTGATGTTTTATGTAAGTTCACGCAAATTAAATAAATACTTACTTATAATTAATATAATACTATGACAGGCCGCGGAACGCAGCTATCATTGTGATAATTATTTGAACTTCATCTCGACTATACATGATCTTTGTTATAGGGGGGGGGGGGGGGGGGGGCGATGGGGCGACGGCCCAGGGCGCCAAATTTCAGGGGGCGATGCTTCCTCCGGCAAACTGGTATTCGATTGGTTTCATGCGGGCGCCACAATATTCTTGCCCGGGGTGTAAGTGGTCGTAACGCCGGCACTGTAGGTAGTTTCCTAGTTTTTATAAAATGTAAACTAATGGAAACTTTTAATTTATATCCTCTAATCAGAATTTAAAATACGTACATTCGTTTCGTACAAGGCAAATATCCTGTTTTCCACCCTTTAGGCTGTCTTGTCTATGTCACGGTAGTAAAGTAGAATATTTTTATTTTGTTCAGATGTCAGAAGTGGCACTAGGAGGCGCCACTGTGTTCACCGATCTAGGGCTCTCCGTGTTTCCGATAAAGCACTCCGCGCTGTTCTGGATGAACCTTCATCCCTCGGGTAATGGTGACATGGCGATGTTTCATGCCGGTTGCCCCGTACTCAAAGGCTCTAAGTGGGGTGAGATCGGATGATTTTAAATCGATATTCACGAGCTCATCACTACTCACTACATAGTATAAAATAAAGTCGCTTTTTCTGTCCCCGTGTCCGTATGTATGCTTATTTCTTCAAAACCAGTCAACGGATTTTGATGCGGTTTTTTTAAATAGATAGAGTGATTCAAGAGGAAGGTTTATATGTATATAATACATGCATAATATACCGTGCGAAGCCGGGGCGGGTCGCTAGTATTATTATATGTTTTTGCACTTTGACAGTTACCTAGTGTCTGCACATTTTGAAAGAACGGCATCAATAAACTTGGAGATATGGTATCTATATTATTGGGGAGTTGATTTGAATTCCCGTAAATTAAATAAGTAACTAGCTCAATAAAGGAATAGCTTTTCGTGTGCAAATAAAAGGAGTAAAGTAAGTGAATTTACTGATATATATATTGACTAAAAACGTGGGCTTGTTAGTGGTAAGACTTTGTGCCAGGTCTGTCCGGAGCAGTATCACTATGTATTGTTATTGTTCCTCGCTAATCATGCCGCCAAGCGGCAGTGCGCACGTAGAAGTGTTTCGCCGTGGAGATAAAGCCGTTTAAATTACGAGCACATTGAGCATTTTATTATAGCCCTCTAGGCTGGCAACTTATCTAAAATCCACTGATATTGCAAGTGTTTAGGGCTGATGACGCCTACTCAGCTACCAACAGGTGACCCACTTAAAACTCGTGCCAACGTATTTTATTTACTACAATACAAAATTTGTTTATTGTCACATAGACTACCTGTCTCTTTCTAGAATAAACAGTACCGAAGAAAATGAAGGGTAGTTCTACGTGCCAGCTGTGCAGGTCACAAACAATTGAATATTGCAAATAAACAAACGTTTTCTCTTACAGTGGGAAATAAATGGTTGCACCAAGGAGGTCAGGAGTTCTTAAAGCCGTGCAATTTAGATTACAGAGACGAAGGCACCCGGAACATTCCAAAGGGCATTCCTAAAACATCCAGGTAGGTGTAAAACTGGGTTATATTTGGCAATTTACTGAATAGAATCCGGTTGGTCAATTTCTGAAAGGTCAGAATGTACCTAGTCAAGGAGCTTTCCAGGCGGTCAAGAAAAGGGAAGGGAGAGGAGTGGGGAAAACATAGATTTTACACAAAGTGCTCTATAATCACTACCAGCGATTTCGAAAAAGAAAGTGATAGTAATATAAATAGGTAAAAATATGTAACATCGAGCTTGCATTACACGTACATAATTAACCACAGAAACAAAATTGGCCTTAAAAGACTAATGAAGTCGCAGTTTTAGCCAATTTATTAAGGACAGCTAATTCAATAAATATAAATCTTCTGTTTGATAGTTGGCTTCACCGAAGTAGCACAGCTGACAAATCATAAGCGTAAGTTTAAATAACTTTAAATACTGAGAAATTTAAAAATTAATTCATTGCTTTCCTTTGACACCGGATTTACTTCACAAGTTATTACCACGAGAATAGGTACCTACCATATATTAATATATATACTTATGCTCGCAATTCATCAGTGGAAAACAACCCATGTTTCTGGACATACTTACTCCTCAAAATTACTTAAGTATAAGTAGGTAGATACTACTCACACTGACCATGTTCTCCGCGTTCTTGCGACGATCTTCGTTCTTCGTTCTTCGTACATTGTTAGGCGGAGAGCAATTTAAGACAACAAAAACGTTACATATAGAATTATACGTATACTGTACATAACATTCCTGTTGTTTATACATTACCCTAAAGCTTCATACTCGTTGATTTCATTGTTTTCAGCGCCCAGTCGATGGTCAAGGTATTTCATTACAAACAAAGTAAGTACATGCATGTTTCAACTTTAGCATTGCACACTACTGTGTTTGCTGTGAAACATCCTGGTTTTTCTCTCAGATGTGATGGTATTCGGGATTTCTTTCTTCAGAAGTAGGTACCTACATAAAATGATAACATGACTTGATTAAGGTACTAAACGAGACTAGAATAACATCATTTTAATATCTAAATAAATGATCATCATCCTATTGGTATACGTCCCACCACTGCTGAGCACAGACCACCAAATGAATATGTAGTTACCTATCTACATATTTATTTATAGGTAGTTACGGGTTGGTAACAGAAAATATAGAACGTTAGAAGTCTATCTACTTAGCTTAGCGATCACGAGACCTAAAAGCGATTGGTAACGTCTTGACGATTGTATGTAAAGTCATTAAACACAATCTTATTCGTTTAACTTTAGTAGTTTTATTCCAACATTTAAAAAGGCTGAAAAATGCCGCAGTTCTTTATAACCCATTATGCCCTTTATTACCCTTTATAACCATAATGTTCTTAAATGTCAGTTGATACATTGGTCTTTCCGCACTTAAAAAAAGGAGTTTCAAATTCGTCTCGGCCGTATCCAAAATAGCTTTATTTGGAGCTGTATTCTTTCTATCTACTGTTAAAACTGTCCCAAGATTTACTTAAATACTTAGTGTCAACAAAAAAGATCCCAAATTTCACCTAACGGTATCATTTCAGTTTTAATCTGGGCGTGACAGATCAAATTCGCTAAACCCAATCTGTCATCACATCACGAAGTATGTAACCTTAGGTGTTGTTACGTAACACAGTCGAAGAATAGCTCTTTGTTATGAGGTCACCCGTTTGGTTGGAAATGGTTCTCGTGTTGCTTCAATGGATTCCTGATTCACGGAAACGTATCGTCGAGCTCCTATGAGAATGGACGAATCGGATTAAACAGTAACCTAACACTTATTAGCTTGTCTCCATTAAAACACATGCTTTTGAATGTTGTGGTGTTTTTCTTTTGGACAAAAGCCTCGAGACTTGGATTTCCACAATCAAGCGATTACGTTGCGATGCTGGCAAGGTTTACGACATAGCAACGATGGTCAATTAGGAACATATTGTTCGCAAAGTGTGACGTGACGAGTACTTAGCCAAATACTCGAGTGTCACGGAGATAAATCTCTATCATGATGTCGTATGGCAACAACACTTTATTGCATCTAAGAACATAAACAAAATGTGTAAAATTGCTCTATCGCGGGCAAGAAAAAATACAACACGACTTGAAATGCAATGATTAGGTTCAATCTCATATGAACCTCATGAAAATTGAGATGAAATGAGACTAACTTAAACATTTCCGAAAAGCAAACGTATGTATACACCCCTGAAAGAAACAAACCACTAATTATGAGCATTGACCAGCTTTGGACAGATTAGATTACACACATGGTTATGACAGGCATATTTAACCATCTCTTTTCCAGGACCTGTCTATACTGTCTATGTTTTCTAATGCCTAATAACTAAAGCTTAGACACATTATCTAATTTCGACAGTTACATATTCAGTGTATTGTTTACTGGTCGATCTAGATAGGTACTTCAGTTTGTAAGTTATCTTGTGTGAAAATGTTTTGTAAAGCAAAAAATTATATTCATTAAAAATATCGCTAGAGCTGATGGTTCCGTGTTACGTATAATTTATACCTAAGTGAGGTATAAACCTCGATAAATGCTAGTATAGATGGTGAAATTTACAGTTAAATTTATTCTCAGGATTAATTAACTTTGATGGAAGGAATCGAATAGATTACTGACTGGTTTTGATATTTTGTTTCGATAACTATTTGTTACGTAATACTGTTTTGAAAATCTGGTCTGTTTAATGCCAAGGGTAGGTGAGTATGTAAAAGTATACTAAATAAAATAAGTATTCGTTGTTGAGTTAAAAGAGGTTTTAACTGCAAGAATAGGAATGGAAATTATATGTAGAGTACCAGTAGAGTTAAATTAAAGTTAAATTAAAAAATGTTAGAATAGAACTCTTCTACGCTTAGGTCAAGATTTTATAAATTATAATTAAAGTAGGAGAGAAGTAGCTTTTCGAGGAATTCAAAATGATCTGCAGAAGACTGTTGTCTGGGGTAATGTCACGACTGTAGGTACTTACGGGACAAAGACTTCGTACCTACTTACCTGGAAGTGCTGGATCTCCTTGAAAGTCCAGAGTCTTCTGATATTGAATGTATCTTTTTCACCAACTGCAAATGCATAGAGCTCGTACTTTGAAAATGGCATTTAATTGGTTTGTAAAATAATCCACCAAACCACTGCGGTGAATGCTGCACTTTGATGAGCTGGTTCAAGATCAAGTGTGACACTAGAGTTGGACAAGCAGATATTACTTAGGATGTTGAATTGAATAGTATAATCTTTGCTGAGCACTCACTTGTTTTTTTTGTAAAAAAAAATAATATAGCTACCTAAGTAAGCACGTAAATATGAGGAATAATCATTCTAATAACTAAAATGGTGTTACCACTCTCTCTTTCTACTCTATTGGTTTATTCCTGTAAGCGTAAATGTCATACTTATTGACAAAATGTCTGTGAACATTTTGCACAACGAAACCTCCACAACAAACATCAAAAAGGCACGGAAACTATGAAAGTTATTTTTTATAATTATAAACTGCTCATCGAATTATCCAGACGTAACTAATACCATCGAAGGATTCACAGTATATCCCAAAAGGTGTTAAAACTACACCCGAAAATACTAAGTCCTCCATTATCACTGAACAGTTACCTGTCTAAGTTGTACCACTAAGTTTCCACTATCACTCGCATCAGCCAAGTGCTGGCAATGGACTGGTGGTAGAACACCCAGCCGCCGCCGGCTAACGACGCAACCGGAGCCGGTCACTGTAAACATCCACCGAATGGAATCCTCGCAACGCGGGTAGGTACAGTGCGCTCGACTCAACTCGATTTATACTCGATTCTACTTTCTTGTCAATTTTGAGTAGCCAATAGGAAACGTTTTGGAAAAAGGTCAGGTCAGAAGTACCCGAAACCGACGAGCTTGTATGAAGAGATTGCTGATGACTGTGGGTGGATGAAGCGAAAGAAATATGTCAGGATCGTAGCAAGTGGAATAAAGTAGTCTCTGCCTACCCCTGTGGGAAAGAGGCGTGGCGGTATGTATGTATGTATGCATGTATTGAGTAGCCTAACAATAGTGGTCTGGGAACAAAGCAAATTTAAAACAGTATGCACAGTCAAGGAATTTAATTCCTAACCCACCATTTTATAGTAAGCGTCGTATCTTCCATGCTGGTCTGGAGTAAAGAGAAAACATAGAATGTACCAGTTGTTTTTCCCGCGCAGATAGTAAAAGCCCATCGAGGGATTGGGCGAACATCTTAGGAGTCATGTTATAGGCGATGCGGCTAGTAACCCATCACTATTTTTGATTCCCTTTTCCACCTATACGCCGACAATCATGCTAAACGCGGCCTTTAGGTCTTGTTACCTTAGGCTCTGTCTATCCCGTAAGGGATAAAGACGTGATATATGTAGGTATGTATGTATGTATATCGCGTTAAGTAATGCGATGCCACTCTGACATTTTATGTGAAGTGATTCCTCGTTGGGTCAGGAATTAAATTCCATGACTGTAGGTACCAGTTGCTTTTCTTCCCGCACATATGGTAAAAGCCCATCAAGGGAATGGGCGAAAATTTGTACCTACCGGCTATATTTAATTATGCGCGGTCAAAGTCCCGGGCAACAGCCAGTTAATTACTATGAGTTCAAATAGACTCAGTCGTAGCGTCGTGCCATAATCAATCATAGTCATCAAGTTTTTTTACAAGATTTCCTAAAAAAACACAGCTAAGTGTACTTGTAGTGTAGGTATTAAATCAAGATCATAAATAGTCAACAAAATTGATGAAATTCTTTCTAAAAGTTCCATACTTAGGTAGAATTTTATGAAGTTAGCTAATTAAACTAGTTGTTTGTCTTTCCGCGCAATGATAAAAGCCCATCGAGAGAATGGGCGAAAATCTTACGAATGATGTCATATTATAAGCGATGCGGCTAGCAACCCATTACTATTTTGATTCCCCTTTCCAACTAAGTAAACGCCCACAATCATACTAAGCGTGGCTTTTGGGTCTTAAGTTACCCCAGGCTCTGTCTACCCCGTAAGGGATAAAGAAAGACGTGATTTATATGTGTGTAGGCTTAAGCGTCCAAATGTACAATTTGCTTAATGACATTTTGAAACGAGATGAATATGAGTCGAGTTCAACTTCATGGTAACTTCCTACACTAACTTGCGCGCACGCCGCCGAAACTGCAATACATGGACCTAAATATACCTTAAGGCACTTGAAGATAAACGTAACGACATTGGCCACCATGACGGTAGCCTTGATGACGGCTCTTGACCTTAGAACCTACCGTATTAGATATCCTATGTTTTAGTCTAGAGAGTCTGCTTACTCATGTAGTACTTAGGTATACCTATGGGTGCGTGTTATACATAGGTTAGGTATCAACGCTTCAACCACCGTAATTTTGGTCAGTCGAGCGTTATGCCTTTATACGACTTTTATTTATTTAGGTACATATTTAATACCACGATAACTGCCAATAAGTAAATTGACAAACTTTTTAACGTAAAAAAATGCTTTCATTCTTCGAAAGTCTTTTGATATTGTTTAGAATCTAGAACAGGGGTCGGCAAGTAGTTTTAGGTGGGGTCCGGATACTGTAGGAAAAATTTAACGAGGTCCAGATAAAAACATTAGTTTAATTAATAAAGGTATACGCCTATCTATGTATTAATTGATACTTGGTATAAAATACATTACAATATTTCGCGGTCCGAGATTCGACCTTTCGCGGTCCGCAAACGGACCGCGGTCCGCCTGTTGCTGACCATTGATCTAGAATATAGTGTATCTGATCTGAACCTGGAGGTAACAAAGTTACCTGCTTCCAAGTGGATATTTATATATTATTTTCAGTTCTCTTATTGTGTTTCTTGAGAGCAAATGGCAAGGTGCCATCATATGATAATTAGACAAACTTAATTACTATGTGCATCTAGAAATGACGCGAAGAGGCATAAGTATGTATCATAACACAGTCACACTATTATATTTGCTACAACTTAGCGAAGTAGAATAATATCGACGATTTAATCTGAAATTCCGCTGTGTTCCGGTATGGAGAGTAAGACAGCCGGGGAAATTACGGGCACAAGAGGCATTGCATCTTAGTCCTCTAGGTTGGCAACGCATCTGCAATCCCTCCGGGGTTGCGGGTGTCTATGGGCAGTGGTGATCACTTACCATCAGGTGACCCACTTGCTCGTTTGCCTTCCTATTTATATATAAAAAAAAAAAAAAAAAAAATTCGTATCTCATTAATGGTAAATCGATTGTGGCGAAACAGCTAAAACCACTCGATCAAGTGGACTACCAATAAAAAATATCAACACCTTTAAGTAGTACGCCTTTGGGAGTTCAGAAGTCACGAACGTCAAACATAACCCCTCTGTTTTACATCAGGTGGTAATAAAACCTACCTAATACTACCTACCTAGTAGGTATTAGTAACATGATATAATATCTCTACCTACTCTTATTGAGATATCTAACATTTCCAACTCGTACTTCTATAGGTAGGTATGCGTTTATCCTGTCTATTTGTTTCCGCCACCTACTTAAACTGTCTCCAAGTTCTCCAACTTACTTTTCTTACTGGTTGTCTGGTAGAGATCGCTATTAAGGGATAAGACCGCCTATTGTCTACTTTGTTCTTTGTTTCTGTATTGTTTTGTACTGATCTGTGGTGTTCAATAAAGAGTAGGTATTTGTATTGTATTGTATCTACTAAGTCAGAACATTAAATACTTGCACATTTGATACGGTCACATTAGCACGCATGTGCCTGTTACCTACTTGGCGCCTGCGTCATACCTTTTCCTGCTGAAGAATCTCCGGAATCTGTAAACAGGACAGCAGCTGAAAACATATTGTTTCTTTTCTGCCGAGGTATTTGGATGTGATGTTTGCATACTTACTTTCGCTGAGATTTGCGTATTTACGAGTAACGATCCGTATGATTAAGAACTTCGTGCGAGATTTGCTGTTTGAAGGAACAACTTGACTGCTTCATGTTCGTTGTTAATGAAAGCTCCAATTCTTAGTGCCATCAAGATACCGTCTAATTTACCTAATGGTGCAACGTTTGGAAAGTTCAAGTTATGCTATGATATACTAGCACTGCATTTCGCCGAAATATTTTGTAGAAGAGAAAAAGATGTGTCATACACATAGGTAGGTATATCAATCATAACCATAACCCAGATCGAGGTAAGTATTGAATAATTTACGTTTATCTCCAGCCTTCAATATATACTTCTACTGGGCAAAGGTCGCCTCTCAGAATACCTCTTAGACTATAGTTTTCGCGCGGGGCTATTGCGGGTTGGGGACTTCACACACACCATTGTATTATTATAATAATTATTATTATTTATTTCAGACTGAGACCATAAAATGGCTAGTAGTACATTAAATCTTATAAAACTAAGAGGTTAGTAGTAAATTGACAAAACAAACAAATGGATAAAGAAACAAATAAGCCGCCCGCTGTTACTTGACTTTATGCAGTCTTATCCAACAGGCGAGAATAGGGGAGTCCCAGCGGTCTGTCATGACATTCATGGTGCAGTTGGGGCTGCCATAGAGTTTTCTCACTATGTTTTCCTTCATCCGATAAACTCAGAGATGCAAGCCGCGATTCAAACCTACGACCCTCTGCTTGAGAGGCCATAGGTCAAACCACTAAGCTAACATGGCTATAATTTACGTTCGGTACGTTTTTTTAGTGATTTTCAAGTGATCCCTCTCTCCCTCTCTACTATACTCCTTTCTTTAATCCTTCAAATTGAAACAAAATGAAAGTTATGTACGGTATACTTTATTGTTTCAAAGGTGATTTTACATCAAAAATAAAAACATCTTATACATTTGTCACACTTTTGATAGAGCTTCTTATTGAGATAAAACATTAAAAATTTAAAACTCCTACTAATTAGTAAGTATGTCAACTATTTAATAACACTGATTTATTAAACATTAAAAGTAAACACTAATAAAACATTTAACATATATCATTATATGATTTATTTAAACTCTACACAACTCTAACATGGGAACACAACACCTATTTTAGGACAATCACAAATGTCAGATCTTGTCAACAAATGAGAAACTCACAAGACGAGGTATAAGAAATGAATCGACCAATAAGTAACAGAAGCGACCAACCTGCCTTCATTTATACCCTGTACGTATCTCACAACAATACAATTTCATATACTCCCTCTCATTAAAGTAATTTAGTTCTTATACAGTAAGATAAATAGTCATAAAAGAGGATCAAAAATATAAAATCTTCAAAATATCATAGATTCTTTAGTAGACTAACGTATTGTTCTACAGCAGAGATGTTTCATATTCAGACTCATAAGTTTTAGGAATGTGCACAGCTTAAAACTAAAGATATATCGCTACGAGTGTCAGACACTAGCCAGTCGGCCGGGGACGGGGCGCTAACGTCAACATGCTGCCTACTCACAACGAAGTACATATATTACCATGAAACACATAGAACACCGAATATTTCCCAGAAAAAGATATCGAGCCACATTCGAGTAACATTATTTTAATGAGCTGACTTGATGAATATTGTGCCATTTTAAATCTAAATTAATTAATACTTAACGCTACACTTACTCGTATAACACGTTACATTACAATTGGCAAGTGTCGTTTAACAATCAGCCTGGTGATCACAAAATAAACGGGAAGGTTTTGATACAATTAAATTAAGTACGTTAAGGTTTAACAGTTTAAGAGATTAGGGCACAAGTAATCTCTTGAACGCAAAATATAAGTACGGCCCTCGTGGTTTGAAACGGGATGGGCTTAGATTTCGTAGTTACGGAATTTGGATATGACTTCGGATGGGGGTTCCTGGGTGCCCCCCCAGCGGCCCCACAGCGCGGCGCCGCCCTCGGAGGCGCGGCGGGCCGCGGAGTTGGCCGGGCCCAGGCTCGACGGGCCCGAAGCGCGCCCGGCCTCGCCTTCCAGCATGCGATCCTTTAAAATAAAATATAATATTCCTAAAACCGCTCACAATTTCAAACGATTTTATCGGTTCTGCCAACACGATGATAAGGAATAAATAAATTCATCAAAAATTTAATCTTTAGTATTGTATCGTTTTTAATGCTATACAATATTTTATAACATTCATGTGGAAGTACCATTATGTCCAATGAATAGTTTACTTACAACTTAAAAACAAAACGCTTTTTTAGATCATTTTTCATTTCATTTTTTTTTAGTTCATTTGACGTATCTGATGAATTTATTTAAGCATGGAACCAAAGTGCATGAGTTTCAATAAAATTTGATTTGCAAACACTTAAATAAGATTTTACTACCCTTTGAGTATTTTCAAAACACATAATTTATTTTTTAATTTTTTTATACATAACTTGCTACAATCTTTCATATGTTTAATTCCTTGCGGACACATACATACATATATACAGTCACGCCTCTTTCCCATAGGGGTAGGCAGAGACTACTTTGTTCCACTTGCTACGATTCTGACATACCTCTTTCGCTTCATCCACATTCATCAATCTGTTCATACATGCTCGTCGGTTTCGGGTACTCCTTACCAGGGGCCCGAGTTTTGAAAGCACATCACTCGAAAGTGGTATAAATCAGCTTATATCTCCAAAACTACAGCTCTAATCAAAGTTTTCACGAGTTCACAAGATTAATGAGAGCTGTGATTGTCTTCTATGCTACTCGTAAATCGTATTTCAAATTAAGCACAATTTTTCACCACTTTCGAGTGGTAATTTCACACATGTGATTTCAAAAATCGGGCCCCTTCCCTTTTTTCAAAACGTCTCCTATTTCTGTTCCGATCCGTTTAGTTAGTCTACTTTCATCCATCCTCTCTATGTGAACAAACCAACTAAGCATATTTCTTTCTATCCTGGTCACTATTATCTTCTTTCACACCAGCATGTTCCCTTATCACACTATTCGTTATTCTGTCTTTCAGTTTCACCCCTTCCATACTTCGCATAACGCTCTCATTTCTACTGCATTTGTTCTACTTTCATGTTTCTTTTGCCATACCCAACTATCGCTGCCGTACATTAGTGTTGCAACGAGCACCCCTTGTGGACGGCCAGATGCGCCTTTTTAGACACCTTCTCACTGCTCACAAAGGCGCGCAGCGCTCCATTGACCATGTTTCCTGCATTCACTCTTCTTACAATATCACACTTTCCATCTTACGTAAACGTCGCGCCCAGATATACAAACTCTTTTACCTGTTCTACCTTCGCACCCGCAATCATAATCTCACATTCTGTCATACAATCGTCTTACATTAACATTCACACCTTTTTTCCAATGCCCCATATAAAATATTAGTCATCCTCTGCAACTCTTCCTCCGACGAAGCTAACAAAACTTGGTCGCCGGCGTATAGAAGGCATTTGATGGATAACCTCACTTATTCTTAGTCCACAGTCAATCCCTTTCAAATCACTAAGGCATGTATCCATGAATAGGTTGAACAGCCGCGGTGACGCAACTCATCCTTGACTAACACCGTTTTCGATGCTAAACCATTCAGTGTTCGCCCTGTTTATCCGCACGCAAGCACTAGAATCCTCAGAGAGATTTTAGTGCTCGTACCAGATTACTGTTCATCCCACGCATGGATAATGCAGACCACAACTCATTCCTCATCACCCTGTCATAAGCCTTCTCCAAGTCAACGAATAAGCGCAATGAATTGCGCTCACATAGCGAAATCACAGCAGCTGCCATCTATTTTTTTCATAATGTAACAAACATTTTTAGGATTTCAAATCAACAATGATGATAAAATTATACTTTTTAAATTTTTGATCAATTTCAACATTAATATTTTTAAGCAAAAGGCTCTTCGCTGGCAATAAATTTACTTACCTTAGTGTTGGGCTTGGACCAATGCATTGACTGTTGCACATGGTCCTTCATTCCAAGCCACTGTTTGTAGCCCATTGCGATGCCACTCTTCTTCCACTTGTCGTAAAGTGCGCGCTTGGCTGGGTCGCACAATGTTTCCTTTGCCTCCTGTTAATTTAAAAGTAAAAAGAAGATAGTGAAAAGTTTTAAAACAAAGAGTTATGCATTTATAAATGTCAAAATATAATATAACTAGCTTTGAGTATTTGGGTCCTTGGAGCACACATTTAATTTTACTTATTTATTATTTATCTAGTTGTTTTGAATTTGATCATCCATAAAATTATGATATTATGCTGTTAGACATTTGGTTTACTTCTAACATAATAGGATAACCTGCAAGCTGCCTTGTTTCATTTTTCGTTGAACATAATCCATATTGCTAAGAATTCTTGCTTGGCTGACACTACAATTTGCAGTATTTTATTTAATTGTTTTCCTAAGTTTTGATCTTTTTTTTTAATAGCTGGGCAAAGTTTATGAATATGTTCCAAGTCCTAACTGACACTGAACACAGGTCTGATGCTATGAGGAATGTTGTGTTTTTTACCTTCAGTTTTTGAAACTTGGCCTCGGCTTCCTTGTCTCCATCATTTTTATCAGGATGATGCTGCAGTGCCAGTATTTTGAACTCTGCTGTTATTTGCTCAACCTGTTGTTAAAAAATATAAAAACATTGTATTACTTATCGTAACTTTTGGCTTTTTGTATAAAAACAAATTTTATCTATCACAAGCAATAATCCTATTCACTTCATTAGCAATAATTGTAAGAAGTTACAAAAACATCTGATGCAAACATTAGATAAAACTGATAAAAGTAACTTTAAATTCAGTGCTTAAAATCTGAATGCATCAAGTTTTTGAAGTTTATCTGTGGATATTGTAGCTGGTCTGTAAGGATTTCTGAACTTGTTCAATTATCATATTTGTTTCTAAAAATCACCAAACAGCTGCTTTTGCTCTATGTAAACATGAACTATAAGAATCAAGTATAATCATAATCAACATTAGTCTTAATTTTCATTTTGCAGCCAAAACAAAACCTGTTCTTTCTTAAATCTACACTAATGTTTAGTTTAGTTAATGATGCTAACATCAGGTTTTTCCCTTAGCACTTATGATGACTCATTTTTAAATAGTTTTCCTTCTGGCCAGTATCTCGTCATCTACGTACCGCGCAGAAATACTATTTCATAAAAAAACTGTTTAAAAATGTAGGTCAACAGTACGACCTCGAGCAATAAGGTCAACAAGGAGAGCAATACAATCAATACATTTTTTAAATTCAGATAATTAGAGATGCCAGGTACTGACCGTTGAGTTCTCATCGCATCCCAGCAACGCGTAGAAGTCGTCGTCCGGGTTTGGCTTGTAATCGAGTATTTCGTCCACACCCGTCATTTTCACAACCCTCCCTTGCGACTCCCCGATAGACACTAGCTGGCTAGATTTCCTTTTGTTTGTGTTGTAACGTTAACTGATATTATGCCTCACTCACTCATACTTCGCAAGTTCGCAGCAGCAGCCTCTGTACGTTCACAAGCTTGCCTCAATAGCACACTGCTGAATGAATCAGCGCTAGCGCCTGCGCGCAACCTTCAATCAATAGTTTCTAGGGAACGGAGAGTTACCAATTAATTATGAAGTTGATGTAAAAAAAACCCGCGTCGCATTTTAATTTTATGCGAACAAAAATAAGTGAAGGGGACAATACGTCCTCTCACTTGTTTCTTATTCTACGAATTGTCAGTTTGACAGTTCAACACTTGTTTACCAAAATGTAAAGTAGACGCTAATACCGTTTTAATTGCGTGGCACGTGCGTTCACTTAAATATAAGCTTTAAAACTAGAAAAGTAATGTTCTGTTTGACTTGAGCATACTGACACTTGCTATATAGCATCTATGTCAATGGTTTATGTTTATAATGATGTGAAAAATATTACATTTGTAAGTATCATTTTATAATTAGCATTTTTGAATTCTTATTAATATTTAGCTTGTTTTACTTGTATTAGTGTTGTTTGTTAGTGGAATGTTTTTAACAGTACATTTTAGTTATAATATAAATAATAATATACTTTGCCATGTCTCCTGCGGCGCATTTTCCTTGGCAGAAGGGTCTTTCGCGGCCTATATAATTTTTACAAAACAAACTTTTACGTTTTTTATTATCGGGTACAAGGCCATATTTAAAATAAGATTATTTTGATTGATTGAATTATTTAATAAAATTAAGCAACTACCTAGGTAATATACCTAGTAAATATGCAGCAAAGCAGTAAATTTTACGATCTAGGTACCTACTTACCTAAATATATCATCATGAGCGTTTTAGTTTCATTAAGATAGATACTTAGGTACCTACCTACTTATGTCTTGTTACCACAGCACCTACATCACATTATGCAAGTAGGTATATAGCTACGTACCTAACCTACATCAAATACATTTATTTTATGTTGCCGTCACACGCCACTATAATTACCGTAGGTACCTAGGAACTTATTGTGGTCGGTTTTATTAGATTTTTATTTTGTAAGTTTTCCTTTATGACGGTTGTTATGATTTCCTTTATTTCCTTTAGGACGTGCACACACACATTTTATGCTTACCTATAAGTTACCTTATAGGTACTGATTATTATTCTACCCTGTCACGGAGCTAAAAGGAACACTAAGACACCCAATGCCGGATTTAGAGGTCTGGAGGCCTCTGGACAACAAAGGAGTGGAGGCCCTCGGGCCCCAAATTATTTTACTTCCCAAGCTTTTTTTTTTTTTATATTAAAACCGACACCTGATGGTAAGTGATCACCGCCGCCCATGGACAACTACAACACCAATGGGACTGCTAGCGCGTTGCCGGCCTTGCAAGAAATTGTACACTCGCTTCTTAAAGGTACCCATATCGTAGCCAGTTGGAAAAACCCCAGCCGTCAGCCCATTCCAAATTTTGCACGTACGGGGCAAGAAAGACCGCTTAAATCGCACGGTATTGGAGCACCAACTATCGAGGTGATGTTGGTCGAAACTACTTTTGCGTCGAGTAGTACGGTGATGGAACTTGGCAGCTGGGATAAGGTTAAAAAGTTCAACGGAGCACTCCCCATTATAAAGCTTCCCAAGCTGTTTACTAAATGTTTACACTAGTCTAAATTTGTTTTTTTTTTCCGAAGTATATTGTGTAGGCTGTAGCCCCGGTTGCCCTCCCTTAAATCCGGCCCTGAACACCCCTTTCTACTTTGCAGTACGTACCTATAACGAGAGCTTGTTTACCTCTTTTTGAGATTATCCGCTGTTTAGTTAAATGCTGCTAACTGTATACGAAACGAAAACATACGCCTAAACAAAACGTCACTTTGTTTCTAAAAGGGTAAATACGCCGCATCGCAACGCATTAGCATTTCCTTTAGTGGCATCGCTATTTCGATTGCTGCCAAAATCGATTGGAAAGAAGGAAATTGAGCACAGGTGTGGCTTAGATTGGGACAGGCATATCAAAATATATCAAAAATAAAAATATCTAGCTGTTCCCATAACCACCAACCATAACCATGTCCGCAACTCGCTGGAGTTTTGCGTTTTTCCTTAACACAAACAAAGTTTCTTAGTAAATAAGTTGGTAGGTACTATACCAAAATATTTTTTCTTTCGAGGTCATCATCATCACTAGATACATAGTAACTAGCTATAGGACAAAGTAGATTTCCGCTGTCGGTCTGTCCCTGTGTATGCTTAGATCTTTAAAACTAAGCAACGGATTTTGATTTAATAGATAGAGTGATTCAAGAGGAGGGTTTATAATTGTATGAGAGAGAAACATTTATTTACACACATTCGATACACGTTGATATATAATAGGAAGAAATACAAAACACTTAGCAATAGTACCGATATGGTGTAAAATGGGCCCCACTCAGCATAATGTTGCGGTAAGCTGTATAGGTATAATCCATGCATAATGTAGATACCATGCGAAGCCGGGGCGGGTCGCCAGTGCTTTTAAATGTGCACACTTCTACCTGTTTTACCAACGCAGTTGCTAACCAGTAGCTACCTAGTCTGATGTATGAAGACAGATCGCTAAACCACGCTAACTGCACATGAGGCCGCTAGTGCTTACATTTCAAGGACTATCTACCTGCCTAGGCTCTGCGTTTAAAGATGCGCGCAGGTGATTTACTCGCACACAACGCCCCAAGGCTGACGACATTGCATATTCAATGCATGCTCTAGACATTGGCGTCCCAACGCTTTTGCATCAAAAATAGCTTCTGAAGACAAACCGAACGCAAGTTTACGCGGATCACCGGCCGCTGCGGCCGTGCCGCGCGTGAAAATTATTAAAGACCTTGTGCTGTGATATCGATATATATATCCGTGTGCCGTGCTGCTATTTTTGCTCTTGTTAATCCCTTTATTTATTTTTAATTTTGTATTGGGGACGCTCGTGGCGCTGTCAACGAACTAGGCGGCCGATCTTCCATCTTTGGCGGCGGAAGTAGCGGCGGATGTCCCGGCTATGGGTGAGTCGAGTGGCATATGAATGTTTGACAACAATGCTCGGAGCAGCGTTCCCACATTTTCTATGCGTCCCGTGTCTGCCGAAAGTTTGTTAACCTTTATATTTTAAATAAGACATAATAACTTATGCTTCAATTTGTCGTAGGTAGGTAGGTATATTGTCCGTAACGTTTTGCGAAGGTTCGCAGCACATCCTATTTATTTGGATAGGAATCAATATATATTAAGGGCCTTTCAATAGATATTGTTACGCGGTTTAATTAAGGTTTCTATGTAGCGAAGAGATTAGTTTGACAAGTAATAACGACAAGCTCTTTGCTGAGATGGATATTGATTCTGAGGGTACTTACAAGGACGAGTGTTGTAGACATTATGGCGTCGTAATATCGAAGCTGACAAATAGATTTGTGGTTGAAGTGATAGTCGTACGCCCTCGTATTACATGGTACAACTAAGTAGACCCATTTGAATCATTAAACATTGTTCACACAATTCTACATAATCTAGAATGTAAGCTATCTTATCGTCAGGTAAAGCGTACGCCTATCTTTGGAAAGCTGCCAAAAAACTGTCTCGAATTCAGGTATGTTTATCAAAATAAATACTATTTGTAGGCCGGTTGTTAAGGAAACAACGTTTTCAAGACTGTGAATTAGAAACACAGATTTTATGCAAATGTTTTGTTCTTTATTATGCAGACATCTGTCCGTTTTAGTACTTTACTTATTAAGAGAGTTAAGTTGTAAAGCCTTTTTGAAGTACTGGAAGATTGGTTGACACGACAATTCGGCCCTCCGTTAATTTTTCATGAGCGGCACGATAAGTAGCAGGTTTTGAGAACGCGAAACATTTCACGCACACTTACCTCTTTCTCTACCTAGTTAACGTAATGAATGTCAGCTCTATAATGGGGTCGGAAGGTGGCAAAGGGAGCCACAGTTGCTCGGTCGCGATCCACGTCTGCCATCAATTAAAACTTTAATTAGCCTGTCTTTGTTTGCACTGCAGGCGAGCTTAGCGACCGGAACCGTTCATTTCTAAATTGAACTTCGCTCATGGCTGTGTGCACGGCTGATCAGTCGGTTTGAATTGTTAATTCTCGTTTAATTTGACTGCCTTTTGTTCTTTGCTTGAAGTTGTTACTCATGTAGATTTGAAAACTTTTCTCATTTTATCTATGGAGCTAATCTAAAGACTACACCTCTATCTAATACCTTTAAAAGAATAATTTTTGTATGTCTATTCTATATATTTTTGTGTCAAGTGTCAAGTAGTTAAGTGTCAATTGTGCTCTTGAAGAAATATTTTCCAACTAGTGATTTTATCCGTGATCTCCTTTTAAAACACTAACAAAGTGAAGCTTAAGACATTCTAAGCATGTGATAGTGTTATCCAGTGAAAGTGATCCGCAAAAACTGTTAAAATCCAAAAAATAAAACAACTCAAACGCTCATCTATACTCATCTACCCTCAAATTTTAAATATATATTTTCTTTTTTTTTAATTCTTTCCATCAACTGCATAGTGACATAGTGAAATGTTGCCATTGCTAAATAGGATGTATCTGCTTTGTGGGAGCTAAAATGAGTGACTCAAATGATTCCATACCTACCCCACCAATTAATCACAAAACAAAGACACTAACACAACAAGTCTTTCATCCTGGTATTTTCAACAGAGTACGATCATATTCTGGTAGTGATGCTACCACAATCAACGTTCAGAATAAGAATGATTCAAATCCGCAAAAACTGATTAATTCTACATCCTCCGATGCGCCAAAACCTCCACCTTGGCAACGGGCACCTGCCAATAAGAGCAACAAACGAAAAAGAATCGAAGATTCGCCCCCACCACCACAAGCACCGCTAAGCTCAAACAGATATAGTGACCTGCCTTTAGATCCACCAGACGACAACCAGGATGAGTCTACACCAAAACCACCAAACAAACCACCTTTGATTGTCTTATATGGTATTGAAGATGTGAATTCACTAATAAAATTGCTTGAACCTGACAGCGGTACTAAACATTTCAACATCAAAATTGTTAATAAAAACCTACTCCATATTTTGGTAGACTCACCAGAAGAATATAAAAGAATAATAACCATCATTAGGGAAAATGGCCTAATTGGGCATACCTTTTCAAGTAAACACACAAAGTGCTACAGAATAGTAATTAAAAACCTTCACCACACCACCCCCCATAGTGTCATAACAGAAAGTATAGAGGCCACCGGAAACAAAGTTCGTGGAGAAATCATAAATGCCCGTCATGGACCTGAGAAAGTACCCACCTCAACTTTCTTTGTGAATCTCGAGCCAAGTATCAACAATAGAGTAGTAAAAGAGCTGAACTACATATATCATCAACGAATCAAGATCGAGGACCCAAGGAAAACCAACTCAATCGTGCAGTGTAAAAGATGTCAAAAGTATGGTCACACAAAGAACAACTGCATGTGGCCTTATCGGTGTGTAAAGTGCGCTGAGGAACACAAAACATCGGAATGTAAGAAAAAAGACAGGAATACTCCAGCGAGGTGTGCTTTATGCTCTTGTGATCACCCTGCCAACTACAGAGGCTGCCAAGTGTATAGAGAAATACTAGCCAAGCGAAATGCCAAACGCGATAGAAAAATCCCTCAACAACGACATGCCAAGAACCTCGAAGATCATGATACTCAGAGCCGAACTTCGAACCCAGATGAACATAGTGCTGCAAAGCCTACGCCAGATACTAAAATGTCCTATGCCGAGGCAACAGCTGGACAGAGACGGAGTCCTAATAATGAGGACGTCCACCAATTCAGCAGTACAATAGAGAATGTCCTACTTCAACAAGGTCAAAAGATCGACCAATTACTACAACAAATAAGCACACTCTTGGGGCTTATAACTACACTTATCACTAAGTTAGTTCGATGAACTGCTTACGTATTGCTACTTGGAACATCAACGGACTAACAGGGAAAAAAGATGAACTTATTGTATTTCTAAACTCTAACAAGCTAGACGTGGTTCTCATCTCGGAATCACATGTTACAAACAAAAGTTGCATTTTAATACCTGGCTACTGCACCTACTTCACACCACATCCAGATGGTGGAGCTCATGCTGGTACCGCCATTGTAATTAAAGAACACCTAAACCACCACCTATTGGCACCACACAATACTGAATACCTTCAAGCTACATCTGTAAAAATAGAGAGTAGCATGGGGTCAATTGTTCTCTCTGCTGTGTATTGCCCACCGAAGCACTCAATTACAGAGGAAATGTTTAAATCTTACTTTCGCACACTGGGTAAGCGATTCGTCTCAGGTGGGGATTGGAACGCCAAACACCTATACTGGGGTTCTCGCCTTACTACAACCCGCGGCCGCCAACTTAAACTAGGCTTGGACTCTGAACGTCTTCATGCACTGTCTTCGGGAGAGCCTTCATACTGGCCGGCAGATCCACAAAAAATACCAGATCTTCTGGACTTTTTCGTCACCAAGAACATTAGCCAACTATACACTTCCATAGAATCTAGTCTTGATGGATCGTCAGACCATTCTCCGGTTATCCTTGAGCTAAGTACAATAGTTCCAACCCTGAAGAGTGAAGGTGAACACTTGCACTCCTCTGGAACCGACTGGGCTTCCTTTCGCGAACACCTGGAAAATAAAATCGATTTGAGGATACCATTGAAAAACGCAGAAGACATTGATAGTGCATGTCTTTACATCACAAACTTAATACAAGAAGCCTCGTGGGTTAACACGCCGAAACCTCTCCGTAAGCGCTTCACTACGGCATTACCTACGGCAATAAAAAACAAAATAATGGAAAAAAGGCGACTAAGACGAGTCTGGCAGCTATCACATCATCCAGAAGATAAAACCAGGCTCAATCGTTCAATCAAAGACCTGAAAAGCCTACTTAAGGATGCACAAAACGAAACGCTAAAACGAAGCCTGGAACAACTGTCCCCAACAGGACTGGGAGATCACTCATTGTGGAAAGCTACCAGGGTCTTGAAGACGTCACCTCAGCAATCATCTCCTCCCATTAGAGCTGGTGCTTCCTGGGCTCGTACGAATTCAGAGAAAGCTGAAACGTTTGCAACCTATCTTGCTTCAGTTTTCAGACCTAATGTAAGTGATCACATTGAAGATCCGCACATTGATGTGATTCTTAACCAGGATCTCCAACTATGCTTACCTCTGCCACCAGTTTCACCCAGGGAACTTTCAAAGGAAATAGCCAAATTAGACCCAAAAAAGGCTCCCGGGTACGACTTGATAACCCCAAAACTACTGAAGGAGTTGCCCAGGAAGTGCCTTGTGTTTTTGACCATTCTATTCAATGCAATACTTCGCATTGGATACTTTCCCATATACTGGAAAATTTCACAGATAAAGATGATTCATAAGCCTGGAAAATCAGTTGAAAATCCTTCCTCGTATCGCCCTATAAGCCTAACACCTGTATTGTCTAAGTTATGGGAGAAAATATTTCTAGCAAGACTGAAGACGTGCCTGGATGAAAATGGACTGATTCCGCAGCACCAATTTGGCTTTCGACAACACCATTCGACCATTGAGCAAGTGCATAGAGTTTACCAAACAATCAGGCAATGTCTGGAAGATAAGGAGTATTGTTCAGCGGCGTTTCTGGATGTCCAACAGGCATTTGACAGGGTTTGGCATAAAGGCCTCTTGTATAAAATCAAAAAGTATCTCCCGCACTCAGTGTTCCCACTGATGGCCTCCTACCTATCTGAAAGACAGTTTCAAGTAAAACAAGAAGAAGCCAGATCCAAACTGTATACCTGCGAGGCAGGAGTGCCACAAGGTTCTGTACTTGGGCCTGTATTATATAACATTTTTACATGTGATCTCCCTTTTACATCCAATATCACCATAGCAACATTTGCTGACGACACTGCTTTTCTGTCATGCGACAAGGATGCAGGTCAAGCAAGTAGTCAACTTCAACAGCAATTAAATGTTACAAATGAATGGCTCACAAAATGGCGTGTAAAAGCAAGTGCTCCAAAGTCGTTCCATATCACATTTACGCTCAAAAAAGGTGATTGTCCGTCCGTCACACTCGGTACAGAAACCTTGCCAGAGACAGAGGTGGTCAAATACTTGGGGTTCTACTTGGACCGACGCTTGACTTGGAAAACCCACATAAAGCGCAAAAGAGATGATATCAACAATCGATTCAGAAATTTGCTGTGGCTGTTGGGCCGGCAATCTGCACTATCACTCGACAATAAATTGATGATTTATTGCGCCATTCTAAAACCTATATGGCTATATGGCATCCAGCTTTGGTCAACTGCAAGCAAATCGAACATACAATGCATCCAAAGAGTTCAAAACAACATACTCAGAACAATTGCGTGCGCACCTTGGTTTGCCCGAAATACTGAAATCCATGAATACCTGGAGATACCAACAGTTGCTGAAGAGATCGACCGCTACAAGATAAAGCATAAGGAGAGGTTGAATATTCACCCCAACCCTCTGGCGAGCATGCTGCTAAATGCAGGCACAACCAAAAGACTGAAACGGGCGCATGTGCTCCCTGACTGAAAGAGAACTGGGCAATGGTCCAGTCCCTCTTCAATGATATAGGCCTACAAAAAATCTAATTAAAGTCTGGTGACTGATTGTAGATGAGTAAAAAGGAAAAAAAAAAAAAAAAAAAAAATTCTATATATATGAATATAATTTGAATCTCGGAAACGGCTCCAACGATTTTCATGAAATTTAGTGTGCAGGGGGTTATGGGGGCGATAGATCAATCTAGCTAGGTTTCATTTTTAGAAAACGCAAAAAATTACGGAGCAAAGCTCATCCAGGTAACATGAATAAAATCTATACTATATTCTCGACCTTTTAGGGACATGACACGTGACCAATATGTAATGTATTATACTTAATGCTGCTCTACTGAGCAGCCACGTCGGTAGAAGTACAAATAAAATGTTCTTCTATTAAGGTACAAATAGTAGTAGGTACAGTCAACAATTATCAGATTGGAGCGCGTACGATGCTAGAATATCAAAGTAAATAAACAGTCACAGATGCACAGAGGGTTGGGTAGAGTCAATGTTCATAACTATTTTGATCCGATATATTTCGTAGCAACTCTACAAACTCTGGTAGAGTAGAGTAGAATATGTAGGTGTAATAAAGACTTCCGCCGCTTCCAACCGGTCTTATTGGAGGTCTAAAGGAGAGGCCTATGTTCAGCAGTGGACTTCTAATGGCTGAGATGATGATGATGATGATGAATAAAGACTTTTATAGAGATGAAAAAGGGTGTTTCACATTGACCCAGAGTAATATCTTAAAAGCCGTACTAAAACCACCGATATAGGCATATAAAATGGCTGCTTTTAGTTCGGCTCCCAATTCCATGTCAGTTAGACCGTGTCGAATAGGGGTCAATTTATAAGAAAGAGCTTAACAAATCACTCTACTACTGTTATTGGATTTCAACTAAGACCAGGTCTTATTCGAATAAAATAAAGTGTTGTGTCTCAATCTTACGCGTTATGCGTAATTGGGAAGGATTGAGCAAGATTCTTACCTAAATTTGCAAACAAAGTATTAATATTACGTGCGATTTTCTAAATTCTTCTAGACTTCTAATACAAGACCAACGACTTCTAATACCAAAGACGGAAGCAACAGCAGACGTCGACATGTCAGATGACAAAGTTTAAATTATTAGGTGTACCTATTAATTAATTTATACAATTTGTAATGCACTAGACAGTATAATAGACAACAAATAGCGCACGCGAGACGCTTGCAGTTGTAGCGTGGCGACGGACGCAATTACCTTAGCTGTTAACAATATTCCGCCCTGGAGAACATATTATCGAAAGCACTCGAAATCACAATCACATATACCTGTATGACATGAGAGTAGAAAGAGATGGTGAATGCCATTTCAAGCGCCCGCAGGTTAGACAATAAGAAGCAGATATTGCAAAGGTTAATAGCCATTAGATCATTAGATGTTTGTGAATTGTGAGCCAATGATCTGTGCTCATCTGGTGTTCGTCTGTTATGATTGCTAGAGCAATGAACTCGATTATTTCGGTTTGAGATGAAACAAACACAATTATTTGAGTTAATATTAATTGTAAAGTTACAAAGTTCAGTCGATTCTTCGCTAAGATTTGAACTAATAAAATAAGTAATAATCAAGTACCGCCAGAGTAAAGCGCATTAAATAAGTAGGTAACTGATGTAGGCAGTAAAAAGACTATTTTGCAGCCTTAATCCATTGACATTACTTATCCTATAGATTCTGTAGGTACGTCTAGATCGATATTGCGCGAGTATCTCTGCCACTATGACAATAAAATTGTTCAGCGTTATCACTTATCACCATGGGCGCCTCACCTCAGTAGCTCTATACCTATACCTATATACGGTTTAATGAAAACAAAACTATCATTTAATTAATTGTCCTACTGCATTATAGGTTGCTTAGCTTAAATTATCAGAAGAGCGAGCTTAACGACGCGATAAAAGATTATTATAATAAAGCTTTCTTTATTACATGGTGTTAATATTTGGTTAAGCCTGAATATTAATATTTAAATGTCAACATATACTCGTAGAGCCTCAGAGTCTTAGGCGTCTCTAATACAGTCTATTAGCTATGTACTTAGCAACAGAATAATTATGCCTTTGAGTTGATTAATATTGACAACGGGTTACTTTATTCTTATCGGTTCATTTAAGCAATATTCAACTATTTGCGCAAAAAATACCCACAAAAAGGCATACCCAAATCCATTAAACTGTGTAGTCTACCTATGTCCCACCTGTGTTGTAATTTGTTAGTATAGAATTTTCCCGGGTCAGCCCGGACTCGACCGCGTACCCATAGCAACATAATACGGGTCAACAGACAATGATGGATTTGCCGGTCGCCACCGTAACTCGACGCCACAATTGGCTACTTCCGTTTCATACAGAGTGAACTGTACCTAAATAGCCCATGGACTGTACATACGCTACAAGCATACAAAGTTGGTTGATTAGTATTAGAAGATATATTTAATCGATGATTTAGTTTAAAGTGTGCGCGCTGGGCATTGTGCGAATGCGTAGTAAATATTTTATTTAATGATTGATATTTTAAGCTCTATCATTGGATTATGGTTTACCTACTCTTAACGCTAGTCTAGGGTTAAAAATTATAACCGTTAAACCGGGGTTAGAGATGACAGTTACATAAATTTTGTCACTAGGTTAGTAGTTAACTGAAAATTGATGTAGTTAACCCTAGTATTTTATGGAACCGTTACATAATGAGGGTCCTTAAAACACGAGTGTTTTTATGTATAGTTGATGCACTTATACTTTATCTACACACTTATTATAAGCACTCTAAGATGGGTTCAGAAGCAGTAGGGAAATTACCAGCATTGTTACAACCAATTACACTAGGTTCTGTCTACCCCGTAAGGGATAAAGACGTGATTTATGAAAGTACTTTTTGTCTGTGGTAGTAGGTAAAATCTGTACTGTACCTAATAACATTAAAGTACAGATTTTTGTACCGTAATGTTATTACAGTATAGATTATTTTAAGGGTGTAATAAAGCTGGTCATTTCCTACGGTTTCTGAACCTTCATGCAGGATATTAAGCAATACATATGTAACATATACTTTCTCTCACATAATTTATATCTACACCCCCTTGCAAAAAAATCGGGCACCCATGGTTTTTCAAATTTTTAGGCATGAAAGCTTAGAAAGTAAGCTTTTATGCACATAAAATACAAAAACCATGGGTGCCCGTTTTTTTTGTAAGGGGGTGTATTAAAGAAAACTGCAATTAAATCTAAGCGTACCTATACAGACGTCGTGAAGCGACTTTGTTCCATACTATGCAAAGATAAAGATTTCCAAACGCCAAATACTTAAGTTATATATATACCTCCCTGTATATCTGCTTGTCTACCTATATGTATATCTGCTTTTAAAATGACTTCGATCTTCTAAAAAAGTTATGCACGTGTAGTGTTTTATTACCACATCGCCGTTCAAGCTGCATTCTGTCACAGGCTGGGGCTTAAAATATTCACTGCAAAATGCGAGTAAGAAAGAATTTTACGCCCGTTAGCTCTATTATTAACACCCAGCGCTGGCCATCTCTTGGGGGAATGCAGTAAAACTATAGCATTGTTTCAGCTCTGACAAAGAATCGCATTAACTATGCAGTTGTCACTGTCCGTTGCATTTGAAGATAAACAATTGTCTAGTTGGTACGAGTACCAAGCTTAGCGGGAGATTTTACTTTCTTTATAATCACAATAACTTCGAAGATTGAATTATTTCTATTTTTGGAACATCTTAACAATAATAATAACTAAGTAAGCACGCAACATGGGCTGAATGATAGGCAAAAGGATCGACGGCCCGACATCCAGTGGCAAAAAGTGTGGCCCTCATATGTATACAATATAGGTAATCTTGTATGGAAACTGAGCCAAATTTTGTGCCGCTCAGTGTATTTTCCCCTTATTTCCCGCGACGTAATTTCTAATGTCCCGTTTTTAATACTAACGAACGAAACTGTGAGAGAGCGGGTGATTTCTTAAAATAATAACAAGAAGCTTCGCAGATTGTGATGACTAATGAAACGTTAGATATAATTGCGGTGCAGCGTGAAACATGGACCGAAAATAAATCCAAATGCATTCCACAAAACCACGGTTTTTGACCTCAATGTAACTTGATGAGTACCTACCTCTACCTACTTTTATTACGACTCTCTTGTTAGTCACTTCATGTTCAAATTTAGCATCTCCTGATTGTGTTTGTAAAAAAACGATCAGCCCAAAAATATTAGTATTTAAACCTACTTAGAACTAAGATTTGGTTTTCAATATATGTATGACAAAAGAAGAATAGATACCAATGGTTTTTAATTCAATTAGTAAGTTATCCCACCACTTTTATTACCTTGTTCTTGTAAGTATAAATGTTGTTTATCAATTTGTGATCCCTTGGCGGCGGTAGGTACAGGGCAGCGTTGTTTTACAGCAGATGCAAGTAAACACAGCCGAGCCGACATCTGGCGTATTTTTTTTACTTCCACTGTCGGAGTCTGCCCCTTAGGGTTACTTTTAAAAAGTTCGGTAAGTTCATACTCTTAGCTACTTCAAATAGTCTGCAAATAAAAGAAGTTAGGTACGACATAACACGTAATGCGTTACACAGGATGTATAGACTTATTTTTTAATATATTCTATTCTAGGATTAATTAGATTTACAAAGTACCTAATTGCAGCTAAAAGTGTAGGTATTTAATTAAATTTTCTAAGAAATCGTGGAAGAATTGACCTAAGACAGAATATAACGTCTACACTACAATCATGATTTTCGTCAATTTGTATCATCGAGATACTTATCAAAATTAAAATCAAAGACGTTCCTAAATTTCGAACCACTAAAGCGTCGCCCTGTGTCGCCATGTACCAAGTTGACACACAAACCGACAAAAAGTTTTTGGAAATCGGAATACGACGCGGCATGCATTTATTAAACAGAATGTTCCTTCAACATTTAATAGAGTCGATATTTTTATCCCAGAAGCTAGTGCTTTATTGGCACTCGTTGTTTGAATAAATATGAAATTTACGATCACTTCCAAGAAGCTGTCTATAAAATATCTTAGACAAATATTAAATCAATTTGTTTGTTTTACTGGCCACGATGAACGTGCTACTGTAAATACCCAATATTAAGAACGCATAAAACGGTCGCTATTTTCTAGTCTTAACAAGATCTCAATTTTAGAGATATAATCCCATTTGTCATAGAGGTACCTACCATAATCGCTTGAACACTAGCCAAAAAGACATCCTTTATTTCTTCGAAACCGAGTTGAAACTGAGTAGCACATTTGACACGCAAGATTGCCTTTACCAAGTTTAGCGTAGCTGATGAGTTCTTTAGCCTTCGAACTTGAGAACTCCCAAAGGTCTCTTCAAGTTCGGCTAAAAATACTAAGGTAAACGTGAGCTCAAGATTGATTAATCTCCACGGACAAATGGGTGTTACTTTTACCCACGCATAGCTTTTGCCCTGAGGGAAAATTAATTATTATGTACCGATGTTTTTACTATTGTTACCATTGAATCTATCGAAGATTGGAATTAGATTGCATTGAAATGATTTTTAGTTCCAAACATACGTCCCGTCACGCCTCGTTTCCATAGGAGTAGGCAGAGACTGCACACCTACTTTGTTCCACTTGCTAAGATCCTGACATACCTCTTTCGCTTCATTCACATTCATCAATCTCTTCATACATGCTCGTCGGTTTCGGGTACTCTTGACCTGACCTTTTTTCAAAACGTTCAATTTGGTCACGGAACTTCAAAGCTTACAATCATTTCTATTTTCTGGCTATATGTAAAGCTGCTTTATGCATCTCTTTGTGACTCTATATTATCTGGGACTAGAGTTATACAGCAACTTTATTTTTTTTACAAGTTTATTTTAATGGTTTTTTTATTGTAATAATTCTATATTTAGTTACATAACCAGTACAGGCGGCACCAAATATGAATGGACGTCAACATCAACGCTGTTTAGGATGTATTTACAAACATTGACGCCTAGCGTGTGCCCCCGAATCCCCACATGCACTAACACATAAACACTTGAATGAAATCGGGGCTGGCTCCCCTGTCGGTACTGAGATTTCCAGGGATCCGTAGCTGAAAGGACCCGAAGAGAAAACGCACTGACCCGTTTTCGTTGAGTGATTTTTATCGATTTAAGTACGCCATAAAGCACATATGACAGGAGATCGTAACGCGCGCTTTTAGGTAGGTAGGTACTCTCTGCCAATAATATGACATTGTAATGACCACATTGGCCATGAGAAATGTTTAACTGTGTCCGTGTTTCGTATTTTGTGTGACAGTTTTGTTTTGGTGTGACTTTCTTGGAACAACAAATTTTGACTTTAGTTTGGACGTGCTGCTGTACCTACGTAAAACTATCCTTCGTCCTCTGCGAAAAGTAGCAGGGAAATTGAGAGCAAAGTAAACTAAATAAAAAACAACTCACGTTGTAAGTGCCTTATGATCTAAGGCCGGGCTTTATTAAGATCGGTTAATAAATACGAGATAGGTAAACAAAGGTAAAATATCAGTACGTAAATAAGTATTTTATGGAAGCTTTTCATTAAGAGAAATAAATTTTGCTTTAATCAGTGCTTTCATAAACAAGTAAAGGGGAGAAAGAAGCACTCTCAGTAAATGAAATGATGTCATGTTTTTATTGGGAGTTGTTTTCATATAAATCGTGTTTTCAGTTTGTAAGCCGAGTGTTGTTATGATGTTTCGGATTTATTTCGCTTGGCTGCGTGCCCAGGCGCCTATCCGTCTATTATACTGGTTCTAGGTAAGCTATAAGTATGATATTTCACGTTTAATTTGAGTAAAACATAACTATTGTCATCATCATCAACCAGAAGCCAACCACTGATGAACAAAGATCCCCCTCTTAGATCACCATTATGAACGATAATTTTGCCAGCTGCATAAAAATAACTATCATAGGTAGGTACAAATATGTGCCTTTTTTCTTTGGGATAAATACCTAGCTCGTTGAGCGACTCTGAGCCTCTTCAAAAGGCCAGCAGTCAAGGACCACGTCTCAGAGCCATAGGTCATAAGTCACTGGCAACACGCTCTGATTATAGACTCTTGTCTTCAGGCACTGCGGAATTTCTGCCTTTTCAATACCTATTATTGACTAAAGAAAGAAAAAGAAAGTAGGTACTCAAAGAATTAGTGAACGTTTCATTTGATTTACTGCAACTTGGTATTTTTGGGAGCCGATTTTTGAGATGACAGACATTAGGACAGTAAAAATATCACTCAAGAATGATAAATGTATTTAAATTGTAAATTGTAATATTTACGGGTGTACTTGAATACGAAGTACCAAATTACGTTCTAAATCACTTTATCAACTACGAGTAGGAGAAAATTAAATCAAACCCAAATTCAAAACTTGTTTCGAGTGTGATACTGAATAAACAGTGTCTTGTATATTGTTTTTGTTACAAAAACATGATTTTCCCTGTTTGTATCATGCAAGACACGTAATTTTCAAATTATAAGTTATTTTAAGTGAAACAAAAAAACAATAGTAACAATTACAGCTGTTTCAGAAGTAATAAAGGAAATTCATTACAAACTACATTTTAAGACTAAAATGATATTAAAACAACGTTACTAGATATGTTAAATTACTACAGTGTTAGGTACCCTTCATATTTAGTTAAATAAAATCTAAATCCGTCTTCTATCAACGATATCGACTACAATTAATAAAAATATCAGATATATTTATACTACTCGCATAAGGAACCCTCATACGAGGCAAGCTCACGTACGCGTAAGTACCAAAAGCTCTGTTCAGCCTTACGACGGGACGCTGTTTCCGCTCGTGCTAAGAAAGCTTGCTTCCTTATGAAAGCTCCGCACGTGTGCGCTGACGCCGCTTCCACCTGCGCCCGCGCCGCGAGAGCAACAGAGCGCCCCAAGCGCCCGACGTGATGTGTCGTGCATAGTGAGACAAGCGTACAGTGACTACTATTACTATGGGACCCCAATTTGACTACTGCCTACGAGCTACTAGTGAGTTATCAATTTATAATGTATAGGCTACTTTAAAGATAGGTATTCTATTCCTCCGGTCAGTTAAGTTTTAAGTTAAAACGTTGTTGTTAAGCGGGGAAATTATGAAACTTTCCTAATTTCCTCGGCCCTTTGTGTAAGAATTTCCTAAGTTATTTCAGTTGAAGTTTGAGGATTTTAATTGTTTTCAAACATGGAATAATACCTGTTCTCAAACATAACTAGCAAAACGATGTTTATTGTAGTTAAAAATAAATAAACAGTGTTTGTTTGTTTTAGCTTCACGTAATTAAGATAGCGCCCTAATATATACATAATGGTAATGGTATCTACGTTGATACGTACGCTGTAGTACTCGCCGTACGCCGCGCCGACTGCGTTCAAAGAGCGACGTTCAGCCGAAATACCGGGAACGTCGAAATTAGTCATTAGCTCGAAACATCTTAAACAAATTATGTTTATAACATATTTAGAGATTCCTTTCATGCCTTCTGAGAATAATGATTAATTCATCACCGCACGGGCTCGGCCGAAAGCGGTTTAGGTACGCTTGTTATTACCCCTTACAGCACGGCTGGCTTGCTAAATCGATTAATTACTTAACTTCATTATAGCATCGCGATTGGAGATTAAATCGTACTCTTTAATTTTTAAGGCTGTCGTAAAAATTATTATTCAATAAAGTGATTTATAAACAAACTGGATATGTCGGATAAATATTTATTAAAATTTAATAAATTTTGGCTTTACTTTACATAAACTTTGCATCATATAACAAATTTCTATCTCGTAAGATTAGATTGCTATACCTATTATTTATTTATTTGTTAGCCCGCAATAGTGTCCTAATGCCGAGCAAAGGCCTTTTCCATAAATTTCCAACTCGCCCTATCCGCACTTATGTTTAGTTTAGTTTATTATTCGTCCAATATAAAAAATACATTGGTTTACATAGAATGTCAATCAAATATAATTCATGTTGAAGTCGTAAGAAAATTAATAAAAAATCTCTTTGGACATATACCTAAAACAATTTATTTCGGTACTATACTCGTACAAAACTCAACATTTATTTTGGCAGGCTATACACACTTAACCGCTACATTACAGGCCATCAATAAAATTAGTGTCACAATACGCTTTAATATCATTAGATGGTAATGTAACCATAATTTATTTTCAATCTGTGTCGCTACGTGGAAGTACCATTGTTTGTGACACATTGCCCGCCACATGTTCCCAGGGACTCTTTTGTACCGCCCTCGTCTTTGAATAATACACATGCGGGCTAAAAAAACTACATTAAAGCTTCGGATTTTATGTAAAGATACTATTCCCGGTTGTTTATTTGTTACTTAGATAGCTGAATTCGAAGTGGAGATAGAGCACGGTATTGAGTTTATACCGAGATATCTATGTACAACAATAACGTACCTATACCTACCTACTACAGAGATTTTAGTACGACCCGGAAGAAACTAATTAGATGATTTAGAAATGAACTCACTTATAGATTCAAATAAGCAAGTTATTAAACCTGTTTAAGTTTTGGAGACTATTGGTAGGCTGGCATTCTAAGCTGTTAAGTCACTTAACGCGTCTGAATACCCACCCACCCTTGTAGGGGGTGGTTATTGCTCGAATGCACAGCTTGGAGTCCTTGAAACGCGTAAGCTTTATATCTGTCTACATATACTATGTGTAATGTCTTCAGTTATGCTTGGATGTATACGTTAAGGATGCTTATGATAATCCGGGTAAATCCAATGCTTGTTAGCGTTGGCATTCAAGTGATTTAACGTTGTGGTGGAATTGCTTTGCTTAAATGGGTTTTCAAACTCAAACGGCTACAAAAGCGGTAATAAGTCAAAAGAATTACATAAATGCTCAACATTCGTAAACGGCACGCGATACTCGTATAGTCTAAGTCGCGATAGAGCCAAAACGTGACAGTAAACAAAAAATGTTAGGTAGAGATGTTTTTGCTTCTGAGTAGCTATTTATTCAAAATAAACACGGTCGGTCTGGTTGGACGCTGCTAGGCGAAAAGCCTACGCTTGTCTTAGGCGGGCTTCGGCCGAAGATTGCTTTCAATTCGCATTTTCCGGCTCAGGAAAGTAGGTTGCTCCACTCAGCCCGCACTGGACGTAATGGAGAGCCGTTAGTTCATTGTCGTTATTGAATAATTCCCGCGAGCGCAGTCGCGGAGTGCCTGGCACGGGCGACGCCGTCCACTGCGCGATGATCGTCGGTAAATGTTGACTGACTTGCCCTTTCGTAATGTAACAGTTATACCTACTTACAGCAAGAATTATAACTTCCACATCGGTATTTTGCATTTACCAGGACCTCCAGAATCATTCAGTGACTAAGTAGTGGTCATTCAGCGTTGGATATAAGCCTAAAAGTTCGGGGAAAAACAGCATCATTTTACGCCTTAATGATCCTTTTTGTTGTTATAGGAAATGATCACTATTTTCAAGTGAGTTCTATGTTCAAAGTGGGGCTATAATTTTTAATTTAATTTACAGATAACCCATCTTACTTCGCGCTTCCGAACGCCGATGTTTTGGACAGCGCGGAATCCCAAGCCCCGACCGCTGAGCCATGCTCGCGGTCCGCTCCGGGCCGCGTCTGGGCCGACGCCAGGTCCCTTGGTTCTCCTCGGCGCCGCGAGCCTGAAAGCCCTAGACGCAGGGAGTTCAGGGCGTTACTGCGCTCCCTCTCGGCTAAGGAGCCAGAACAGGCTGAGGCTTTCCTGCGAGGACAGCCGAGGCCAGGGGATTGTGCGCCTGGAGACATGAGACACAGTTCCACAGCACCACGAATTAAGTAAGTCATTATTTTAATCTAATCTTTTCTATATTTTTTCAAGTAATATAGATAATCTACATTGACAAGGAGCCTCAAATACCTCTATCGACATACTTATGTTTACAACGTGAGCTTGCATCTACTGCTAGCTAGATTGATGCGACATATTTGCAAAAAAATATTTCCACTTTTTCCACAGAAAAGGTAAAATCAGTACAACAGTGGTGACACCAGAAGGACCGCAGGAACGCGAGGAGGTTTTCTACACGATCCCTCTCCAGGGCCGTCGGAGACATTCCGTAGGGGGATACTTGCTGGCCGGCGCAGCGGGGGCGGGGGAGGTCACTGCTGTACCCAGCGAAGTGCCCAAGATGCCTCCACCGCGATTCGAAAACAAGGAAGAAGAGGTCGTCAAACGAAGAAGACCAAAAAATTTTCCTTTTAAAGGTAGGTTTTTTCCTCTTATTTTGATGAATTATCTTATCTCAGTAGGTGGGTCCTATAACAAGAGCTATTGTGGAGTACAATCACAATTCAAATATTTATTCTGAGAATTTATTGAGCCCAACGAAAGCACACAATGTTATCATTTTTGACCTCAAGTTGGAGATAAAATAAAGAATTAAGGAAATGTACGCAGTTAGATCTATTATTAGGTAATAGTTAACTATTAGAAAGATGATGTATGCTCATAAACATGTCAGAGGAGACGTAGGGCAGATATCAGAGTCCGTTGCTCCCGCGCCGCCCTTCGGCCCCGCGCGAGCTCTGATAACTGCTGCACCAAGGAATACCCGAAACAAGCGGCACTTGTGATGTTCCTCATATCACTAACCTTTAACTTAGCTATCTAAAACAATGGAGAACTAAAAAAAATAAAACGATATCATTATCATACAATAACGCACTGCGATACCAATTATGCACTGACAATACGTAACTGTAATACATGCATGCGCCCTAAGGAACTGACAACAAATTGCGAGCCATCTGCCATAACAATAAATATGAATATTTGTATTCGTCCCATAAGTATAAGCTTATCAGTTTGAAGAAACCGTAACGCTTTAGCGGGTGTTAAACGCGAGTCGCATAACGGACGTATTTATAAACAGTTTACGGGGTTGTATTTGGTGTTAGATAACGTCTGGGGAATATTGAGTCGGGTCCAAATTTGTTTAGTTTGTGGGGTGAGTTGGTTCGCGATTATCGTGTCGCGATTTTAGTATGCGGAGAGCGTGCGCGCGCGCCGCTGACGCCAGTCGCTCAGTCGAAGTCCTGCGCCGCCGCCGGCACACATTATCACGATCGCGAATCGCTCTCGGACACTTCGCAGGACACTGCAGTTGAGTGCAATGATAGACTTTTCTTGTTCGGTGCAGCTTTTATATTGAGTGACAATGGAGCTGGATGCAAGTGAGTTTGAATTTTACAAATTTTTTGTAATGCATTTTAAAGGATTCGGAAATAAGTGGCAAGTTACCCGACGTTGTTCACAAGTCTTAAGATGGTTAAAGAGCTTTTAAGCAAGCTTTATTGGAAAATCTTCTGAGAAACATATGCGGATTTGTCTCTCTTCAAATCATTCTGATCTTTCCTATACCTACATTTTCAATCGTTGCTCTATGACCGAAAAGCCTTAAATATAGAGCAGCAGTGTAGACTCTTAACACTATGAACAGCTTTTTTTTCTTTACATACACATACATACACAAATCACGTCTTTATCCCTTACGGGGTAGACAGAGCCTAAGGTAACAAGACCTAGAGGCCACGTTTAGCAAGACACTGAGAGCGTAGAGGTGGTTTTTTCTTTAACTTAATTGAAATACACCTCAGAAAAACATTTTAAGACTCCTTAACGCACAGTTGATAATTTTATTCCGTTCGTCACCTTTGTGAGCCCTCGCAACCTACTGAGCCATCGGACAAACGCACCACTTTGTAGTTCCGCGGTGTCCCAGACCGGCCCAAAATCATTGTCAAAGAACGTACACCACCAAATTAACATCACTCAAGTGACTCTTTATCTCAATGAATTGAGACTTACGTCTAGGTTACAAAGGCGAGATTGGGTTGGAGGAGGGACAAATTTAAATTAGTTACACGGTATACATTACCTTTGCAGGGTTGTAGCTTGGCTGAATAATCATAGGGTAATTTACATGCATCGATGCCTCTCCCGTAATGTACGTGTGGAGTGAATTTAAATGTGTGGAACAAGAGTTAAAGGTACACGCAGAATCGCTATCGTGGGGCTTCTTAAATTATGTATGTCTGTGTCTTTGTCGCCAACGACTAGTTAACATAGTTAGGATTTTAGTGCGTGAGGCAGTTTGGTTATAGTACCCATAGCCTAACATCACGATGTGATTAATTAAGATGAGGAATTAAAAATATACAATGGGTAGAGAACTTAGATTACTTACACAGATTCCCGAATTAAAGGTTTTGTTATGATTATGATTAGGTATTGTAACTATCATTAGGTAAGTAGCCATTTCATTCTTTGATTTTGCCTAACAATTATATATTTAAAAGATCAAAAGGCTTTGTCAATAATTCTTCCGCATAAAATAATTTAATTATTATACAGATAGGTATTGGCCTTAATATTGAGACTTGGTTAAATACTTAAGTATATACTGTTCTTCCTACTCTATACAAAAGAGTAATGAATAAACCTCTAAAATTGTTTTTACTCTCTCAGTAAGTTATTTCAATTTACGTACGTTACGTAGGTTTCACGAGCACAAAGCTAGGAATTCAAGCGCGTACCTTCTGAATTTCATTTTCTTTAAGAGCTCGAGTGACTAACAAAGCAAATAGAAACGCTATTGTGCATTCAGACAAGTCTTTTAGATACGGGCATCTTCAGTATTGTCTTGTTTGTAATTTTTAACGCCAAGATTATTTACCGAGACGTGTCTGAGCATTCAGGAACAAAATTTACAATTTAGATCGAGCGTTTCATATTTTATTTTTGTGCCGCCGCAAGGAACCACATTTGACTTTCAAAAAAATATTTAGAAACTGAGATTAAGTTTTTGATGTAAAGCAACTTGAAGAATAACAAGTTCTATTTTCATTTCCTTAGATATTTGGTGTTTTTTAAATCAGTGCTTACAAAATATATATTTAATTGGTATAACTTGAAAGCTTTTTGCCAAAATCTCGCCAGTTTCGGCATAACATTACTTAGAGCAACATTACACACATGCTTTGTGCGTAAGTAAACCTTTTCCTTGTCTCATTTGTCATTGTCAGATACCTAAATTCGACGTTGAATGACGCTAAAACTTTGCCATAAGTGACGTAAGTAACGTTATACACCTATTCTAAAAGATGTTGTGGGTTTACGTAATATCTATAGGGTCGAAAATCTGTACATGGAAGATATTAAAAAAAAATTGGCTGGGGATACTTAGAATCGATTACAGAACACGTTCCGACAGTTCTTAAATTTTTTGTCTGTTTATCTGTTTCTCTGTTTGTCTGTATATTTGCGAGCGCATCACGTGAAAACGGCTGATCTGGTTTTGATGGAAACTTTACTAATCTGTTAAGAAAATCACCAGCCAGGTTATAGGCTACTTTTTATCCCGGAAAATTGCATAGTTCCCACGGAATAGCGATAAACATGTCAAAGGTCGCAGCTGCATAGAGTCGCAACGTAAATAAATATTGCTTCAGTATTCAGTATCATAGATAAAGCGTATCAATAAGGTATTTGGCAGACATATTCCTTGATGATCAAAGAGGTGCACTACAAAGGGCTTTGCCAATTTTCCCTCGGGACAAAAGGACGGTAGAGAAAATATAGACATTGTATTTAGTAGACATGTTCTTTGAAAATCACGTAGGCGTCATAAGGGACTTTAAGAATTTCCCACAGAACAAAACGATATGATAAAAAGAATGGAAGTGAGTGTCCAAACAAGAAACGGGGTTATTTCGTTGAGGTAGGTAGGTAATACGAAATCATTCGTGCTAAAGTAGGTAACTACGACTCGCCCAAATGGCTCTTTATTCATTTTCGATGGGAGAGGGGAAGAAGTTTTAGCGCAAATTTTGATTCTGCGCGGACGAAGTCGCGGGTAAAAGCTAGTTATTTTATTAGGTATTGTTGATTTTTTAAGCGTTTATTTTTTATGTCATTATTACTTACTAGCAAGGCGGTAAACCTATATCAACGCATTCTGAGGCGCCAGAAGTCTACCAAATAATTTATCCAAGTTAAGAAACATAAAATCGGTCCACAGTTGACGGTGTATCGGTGAATATACATTAAAAAAAACACGGCCAAACATAGGACCTCCTTCTTTTTTTTTATCTGTTAAAAAACACGGAGTACCTACCTACCTACCGACACAAAGATTTTTAATATCTATCTAGTAAGTACTTAAGTACTTTACGCAATACGTACTCGAGCTAATGTCTTATAGTTCTATTGTCACAAGGAACGTCGACATTATCACGTTTGATAGGTTAGTACAATATTGAATTATTGCAAGCGATTGCTATCCGGCGTCCTGGCGGCGCTACTTATCGCTTCTGACCGCATTCAAGGCTGATTTCAGTACATAAGTTTATTTACTCACTTCCTATTTACTAATGAATTAAATGGTACGATAATTATTTTTCTCACGTATAGGTAGCCGAGGTATTTTGCTTATCTACGGCTGTAGAGTTCCGTAGAGATGTAACCGCGCCATTACTTTTTAGTAGTGCCATTTAGTTATGACGTAAATAAATGTTTTGTCTGAACGCAGTTGTTAAATAAATTCATATTACTATTCTTCGGTTACTAAAAACGATAACTATTTGTGTGTTAGTTACCGGGGGTTCGATTTCCGGCAATTTCCGGGAAGTTCCATTATTATGTGATCTTTCACAGGGTCTGATTGTTTTGGGATCTTCGAGTTTTCTTCATCTATTGTAATCTAATTCCTGTTGCAGAAAACTCTGTTCGAAGATTATGTAGAGGGCAATAATTATTCATTTGTTTGTACATATTTACAACTCAATTACACTTAGTACCTACTAGTTTAATAATTACCACTTTTAAGTATTAGCCTAATACATAAAAAAATAACATGATTCACATTCACTTTAGTACACAGACAACATTTTCTACGAGAGAGAGACTAAGACTTAGACTAGAATAATAATATTGAGAGCTCATGAAAAGTAATCGCGGTCTGTATCTCGTAGAAAATACGTCCAGTGACACCGAAGTAATTTTCTTTGTTCAGAATCAGAACCCATCTGTACTAAGAGCTCGTCTTTTAGGTACGTTACGAAGTACTAACACTGCCGACAGCGGCGCCAAGCAATTAATTAATGGCTTTGCTAATTAAGAAACTTGACTAGCAGTTTTAGCGTGAGGATAAAAATAAACTTATTTAACTTCATCAAGCTCTGTTAAAAGTTATTTTTAACAGAAATAAAGCGTATGAGCCTGAATGGATGTTTTTGATCCTGGCTTCTAAAAATGCTAATGTGGTCTCAAGGATTTAAGTGATCAAAATTGATATCACAACTATGAGATGATGGGGTTTGCGACTGGGAGGGTTTATAGTGCGGGTGGAAATTGGGCGCGGTGTTTGAGTTTAAGCTACTTATGCCTACAACATGGCTGTCCAGTGTCCACCCACGATTCTGGGCCAATACAAATTAATAACTAGATTGCAGATTACCGCAGAATAAAAAGCTCTACTGCATCGTATATATTTATTATACCTACCTATTATGCTTGCTGAAGATAAAAAGAACGTCGCGGGTTGCATACTTAAGTATGAGTAACGCAAGCCATGCGCTGGACAGTAGGGATTACATATACCTAGTATAGTCAGGAGACAATCAAACGCCCATAAAAAAATAATCTTATACACGATAAACTTTTGTTGGACAACTCCCTGCGATAAAAGTAATACGTACAAGCTTTATTATAAGAAAATGTGGCACAAATTGTCCGTTACAAGATATAATGAATCATTATTTTGAGCACGCTGGCGCCAGATCGTGTGATTAAGCGCCGAGCCGACAGAAACCAGGGAAAACGAAGGGATGTTTATTTTGATGTCATGAATCATAGCGATCGGATGTGGAGCACTCAATGGAGAGTTCATTGTTTGTTATCACATGGTTATTTAACCACTGCCTACCTCTTTAATTAATCGCTGACCTAAATTATTATGATGGATATCGTTCGGGTTGTGTACAATCATTGGTTACAATGAAGTAGGTAGGTATATAGGGAGTGAACGTCAGCGTCAGATAATAAATATAACGGCACGGCAGTTAGTGCAGACAGCACACACACACACACACACACACAAATCACGTCTTTATCCCTTACGGGGTAGACAGAGCCTAAGGTAACAGGTACCTACAGGCCACATTTAGCAAGATTGTGGGCGTATAGGTGGAAAATCGAATCAAAATAGTGATGGATTGCTAGCCACATCGCCTATAACATGATTCCTATTATAATCGCCCATTCCCTCGATGGGCTTTTACCATCTGCGCGGGTAGAGAAGCAACTGGTACATTCTATGTTTTTCTTTGCTCCCAGACCAGCATGGAAAAGCAGCACAGACAGACAGGGTGCTCAAAATATGTTTCCCCACGATAGCGATATTGTATATATTGAACACGCTGTATGAAATTATACAGCTGTACAATTTATATACGGTGGCATTTGCAGTGGGGGAAGAGGGGGGAGGGGTAGCGATGTAAGAGCAGCTGTTGCCTCCTTTTAACCCTCGAAGACATCTTGAGCAACAGACCAATAGTACAGAGTTCTGTACTGACGCAAATTACTGAAAACCATAATTTAAATATGTGACAGGTGGCCGCTACTTCTTAAATAGGCGTTATACTTGCAAAGGCAAGAAAAATATTGGGTACAATTTCGAATTTCCCCATCAAAAAATTCTTAATTGCATTAAAGTAAGTAATTAAAACTTTTTATCGCGAAAGAATTTTCATCGGAAATGGAAAGTTTTTACGTTTTTACTTAACAGCCGTCCAAACAACGGGGCCTAATCAGATAAAATAAAGTTTTAGTAGGGATCTACGAGCTACTTCCTCTCCGTTCCTAGAACGACTCATCAATTCAAATGGGTCACATCCTCTTACTCGAACTAACTACATTGTTTGATGTTTAGGTAATAAGTGTGTGAAGTTGTAGAAAGTACCTACTCGTAGCCCATTTTGCACAAAAATATAGTCTTTAAATACATACATACATATATCACGTCTTTATCCTTTACGGGGTAGACAGAGCCTAAGGTAACAAAACCATAAGGCCACGTTTAGCTTGATTAAGGACGTAGGTATAGGTGGAAAGGGAAATCAAAACAGTCTTTAAAAGTTTAGAGACTATTTGGTTATAATTTTCAGTTCTCTATGTACATTTTAACACTAACAAACTGAACTGAAAATATCTCTAGAGATATTTTGTCTTCTAAATTCTAGAATTTAGAAGTAGGTATTTACTTAAAATTAAAATCTGTTTTACGTTACTCTCATACTATGTAAAACAAAACAACCCACAAACCTCAACCGGGCCAACTGAAAACGCCAGATCAAAAAGCTACCTGACACATGAAAACCGTTATAGGAAACTGTAATATTTCACTCCACACATCAAACGGTCGGTCACTGAACTGTAGCGTAAGCGCAGATTTTATGCCCGAAATGGTACCAACACTACCTACATCGGGTAGGTACCGGGTCTGCTCTACTTAAAAACTTTGCGCAACATCCTTTCTTGCGTCGAGTGCGGATAAAAATAACCTGAAGTGTACCTTGTTGCCGCAATGAGTTTTTCGATAAGGCTAAAGAAAGGGGCTGGCTGGGGCAGGCCGGAGTTTTTGATCATCGTTGTTTACGGCTTCATATCTATACCTAGCTACGGGACCTATTACTTAACCTCCGCTATCTGTTTCTCCATCCGTCTGTCACAGGGCTGTACCTACCTATTTTGAACGTTATAGGTAAGCAGACACTTTTGATATTCACAGTTTTTTTCTCAATCCGAGTAAGTTTTTTGACTTCTACGCAAACGATGTGGATTGTGCTACCTATAGCATAACCTATATTCAAGGGCGTAAATATATGTACGATACCAAGACACCAAAAATATATTTTTGCCCTCGACTGTGCTTACACACGTTACGGTATCAAGTATTGATGAAGTAAAGGGGTGTGGTTGCTACGGGATAAAATAAAGCACACTAGCCATCTGCAGTTCGTAGAATGCAAAACGGTCTTTGAATCACGGGTTATTGTAATCCGGTAGCGGTTTATTTGTCTGCACTCCATCCCACATTCCACCACCAGTCAAACGTTAAACGGCTGCATATCGAGATTGCCACGTGTTTTAAGTTATTCCAAAATTGTTCGCACGTTACCCGGTGCATCGGCGCGTTAGTTATTCTTGGCGACGGTGATAGACGTTTGTCTATTTAGGAAACGGATATTACATTTAGTCTCGTCTGCATTTGGCGGCAGAGGTGGGCAAGTATAAATCCGAATGGGTTTCCGGCGCGCGCGGTGCATAGCATATTTTGTAAGCAGCCGATGCGTATGCGCTGTGCTTGGGGGCAATAAAAAATTTAACAGCCAACGTATGTTTTCGTTCAGGCGTATGGGATATGGGAGTATGTTTTTAGGACAATACCTTATACGTTGATGTTATTGCACGCTTTTATACTTAAAGCCCAGTAAGGGTAACTAGCGATTTTCCTTGTAAATAAGTAGTACAATGTTTATTGTATAGTTCGTTCGTGCTCTTTTACGGCTGCACTGTGAACTGGGCGCACTCAATCTTGCATGTAGAGATAGGGGAAATGTACCAACGCATTACACTAATGAATCATTGGTTATGCTCAATTAATTGATTTGAAGTGGCACAGTCTGAGTTGATTCTGTTCGTCTGATAACTTTACATTTGCAGATGCTTGTTGCAATAACTTGAAGTATTTCTTATTTCGTCTAATGTTTTAAAAACGTTACTAAAATTAAGTGATATGTTTTATTAATTAAAAATGCTAAGCCGTGAACTTGGTCCGACGCGGCGATATCGCGTGAACGACATCTTTCATGCTTCATTATCCCTTCTCAATACATCCTTTCAGTGATATTTTATATCAATTTAAAGGAGAGGTCATAAGATAACGACAGTTCAATCGTCGGATTGTTGCATGGAATATGATATTATACATCATAATCAGATCCTGTATGCATAGTACCCTACAGTTACTGTGTGATTATTGTTTAAGATAAGTAAATGTAGTTCACAGTACCTAACTCATCAAATTTATCACATACTTACTTAGATATTTACAAGAACTTTGACTTCACATTTTTGTACTAATGCGCTTAAAACTATCTTTCGTATTATCTCTCTGTGCTTACTTCACGGAAATTTTAGATTTTTTTTTCTACCGGGTTATTTGGGTCCACTGTCTATGATACTACTTGAGACTTAGCGACCTTTTTGTAGAGGATCGACTCAGCCTGCGATTTTCAGACCGAGCTACAATCGTGAACTTTGAAAAGAAATCAAAGTTCTGTTGGTAACGATAGTTGTTTGTTTAAAACACTTTGGAAAACTCAAGTCTAAATCTGTCCTCTTCTACAACGCTTGACGCTAAAGCAAAGTAGTCGTTAGAATCATACATGTAGTTATGATTGACTTTCATGAAGCTAAACAGCTAAGCTATATCACCACGTTTCTGCAGTATTTGTATCTACTAGTAGTGAGGCTAGGCTAGGTGAAGAGTACTGTCTGAATGAACAGTCATGAATACTGTAGGTACTAAGCAGTTTTTTTTGTTGTTGCAGAGATGGAAGATATCGCGATACTGTGGAGTTCAGCGTCTCCCGAGAGCGCGCTGTGGTCGGACTACCTCGTCGCCAGTTTCGATAAAATCATGTCGCAGAGAGCTCGTCATCATTACAGGTACCACTACAATTCAAATCCTTATTGGGATCTTTGCTACAAAGTTGCTCTTTCTTCCAATTTAGACAGTGTTTAACTGTGCCTATAAATCACACTACCTTTTGAATTTTTTGCTTAACTAATCAATCAAATTTTCTCCCCTTAGAGTCACACCCATAACAGTAGAAGAACTAATGTCATGCGATTCACAAGAGAAATTAGACAAACTGTCAAAGTCACAGTTGCAAATAGTGATACTTTGCCCGAGTCTCGCCACGAAGATGGGGGAGCTGAAGACTGAAACCCACGAGGACAATCTTTTCAAAGTCGATAAAGTCTTGGTGATGCTACTAGGTGTGGACAAGAATCACGTCGTAGCTAACAATAGTGAGGGTAAGTTGATATTTATACAAGTTTAACATAATACACCTTCTCAAAATTTGTGTTCTAATCAAACAGAATCGAATTTTAAGAGAATCAAGAGAATTTTCTTGTTAAAATTTATTTATTTTTCGAATTTCTAGATTATCCAACGATAGACCAGTGGCAGATGATGTCGGTCCGCGAAAAAGACACATCCTTCGTCGACACGTTTCTGACAGCTGCTGTTGGAATCCTACGGACAAAAGACTGCAAAGACACGGCTACTGACAGAACCAGTTTCTCTATAGTACCGAAGAAAGTCAAAATTGTAAGAAATAATTAATCGGTGAACATCAAGATGATAGCTGACATAGGTTTCCAATAAAATCTATCAACTAACCTTTACCTTCAATGTTTTTTCAGGGACACAGTCGTGTGATAGCGCTCCTTAACGATCCCATTAGAGAAGAGGACAGCATAAAGATAATTGTTGACAAGAAAGGAGAAGCCATCAACATACCGACGTTTAAGAAGCGGAATCCTTATACACTCCAATTTGATATACCAGGTATTACTTCCATTTACATAATCAACATATAGAAACGACACTGCTTTCTGTGAATTGTTATTAGCGTTAGCAATGATGGTGTTCGACTTTTTAATATAAAATATTTAATTGAATTCTGTTCCTACTCAGAATCATGTCTGGATGTGTCCATGCTGGTGTGGGTGCGTGTTAGTAAGAACGGCCAATCATTGGGACGAAGACAGATTAAATGCGAAAGTCGATTAAGAGAGCTGGACCAACTGCTGAGAGCGTCTGACCACCCCTTGGAATTTATGTGCCAGGTGAACTAACTACTTTAAAACGCTTTTGTGATTTTGACAAGTCATGAATGGTCACTGTTACTAACTCTACAAAATTTTTCAGACCTTGGGATTCAAGACAAGCAGCAAAGAACAATTAGACAGTTGGATGCTCAGCGCATTCCAGAAAAACATTCCACCACATTTTAATCTGTTGGTCTCCAGTGAACAGTTTAATCCCAAGGCTGATGTGTCAAGTATGTACCTACTGTATAATGCGTTAAGCGAAAAGCTTCAAATAGCTACTTATCGTGAGGGGCATACAACTAAAATATAATTGTTTACTTCAGGTAACGAAGAGTATCCAACGCTTTTGCACTGGGCGGCGCGGTTTGGTTTGGAGAGACTATGCTGGCAGTTGCTGGAATGCCCAGGAGGGGCTGCGGCGGTCGCTCTGAGAAACGTGCGCCATCGCACACCCACCGAACTGGCCCGAGACCATAACCATAACAGACTGGCTGATGTCCTTTCCGACCACATGGTAAGCATCTTCAATAATTCATTGAATGCAAAAGGATCACATCCCAAAATCAGTTATACTGTTAGGTACATTTCAAACATTATACGAACGCGTTTTGTTTTTAGATGCGAAAGCGACTGATTTTGGAATGTGGCACTTTTTTTTTCTATTGTTTCGTCGCAATTTTCAGTCTTTGTTAACTTTAACCTTTCGCTGTTCCAGAAAATAAACGAATTTTCTAACATGTATTACTACCTGAAAAATATGACCGAAAGCGACAAAGACGATGATCCAAAGGAAGCGAAGCCAGACGAAGAACTGCGTATTGTAGAGGCATGCGACACAGTCGATTCTCCCTCACGACCTGACACAAAAACAGAAGAGCCGGCCCCTGACCCGTTCAGTGAAGCCTGTACGCAAAACCTGGAAGAAAACTTAGACAAAGCTAGCGTCAGCAAGTTGAAACGGCCGGTGCTGAAAATACCAAAGATGAAAGAACAACTTTACCAAAACGACTTTCCCGTCCACGACGATACAGCCGGAAGGATGCAACAAGCGATAGAGCACGACTACTTGGTGCAACCATCGAACATTAAAGTAGAAAGCCCCAAATTCAGACCAAACAATTTGTACGCTAACAGTTCCAGACTGATGCCCCAGCAGTCTGACATTTTCTTGTATTCACCCACCGAAGAATCCAAAAATTTCCACATAGAAACTCCCACAAGTGACATAAGCCAAATTAATCTTAATGCCAAAGATAGGTGTAGCAGTACGAAATCCGGAAAAGAGATATATCCCTTGAACGGACAAGAGGAATTAGCAGAAATCATAAACGACTTCAAGAATAACGTGTTTTCAATTTCTGAAGTGGAAAAACTAGTGATGGAGTGGAAAAACAGAAATGAGACGCAGCAATCGTTGAAAGAGAAACAAGAACAGCTGAACAAGATGCGAGAAGAGTACGACAAGATTCAACAAAGGATTAAGGATAATTTAAAGAGACCAACGCCATTCGAGAGAGTGAAGAAAATGTTTTCCAAGAGCAAAAAACGTAAGTTACCTTGCTGCCTTTGCTGCTTTTTGTGACTTCCAACACTCGCTTTGAGCTCAGTTTACTCAATCTAAATGTTGTATATAAAGGTAGAGTACCCTACGACAGATTTTGTATTGTTTTTACAGATCATGACCAAAATGGATCTGTTGAAAAGAGAAATGGCAGTACACGTCCAAATAGCAGCTTAAGTGACAGTAAGTATAAGTACTTGTACTTGTATCATCTTTTATACAGCGGTTGTAAAAATGACGAGTATTGCCTACAGATTTTCTTATAAAAACTGATAATGTTCAAAGGTTCATCTTCATCTGGACGATTGAGCACAGTCAGCGGAGGCAGCGTGGCGGAAACCAACAGTGTTCAGTCGGAGATTGACGACAAAGCGCGGTCTATCGTAAGTCAATTAGTAATTCTATATCAAACGGTATGAAAGTTCTGGATAAAGGATGACAACCAAACGAAACGCATTATACAACATTCAATCTGTTTCTAGATTTCGGCCAGCACGCTAACAATGCACTCGGCAATGAGCGACCACGACAGCAGACTGGACGACTACTTGATCCCGCCACCGCCGCGCCCGCTCAACGGCTGTCCACAGTTCACCACGTTCGGACATCCGAAACACGAACAGATCAACAGGTAAGATAAAAATCCCGACTAATATTATAAATACGAAAGTCTGTCTGTCGGTCTGTCTGTCACGCTTTCACGCCTGAAACGATTTTAGTGAAACACAGACACAGATATAGTTTCAGTCCCGGGGAAGGACAAAATGATAATTTGTATCCCGGAAAATTGCCGCGGGATAGTGGTAAGCGTATGCTGTGCAGACGGAGCCGCGGGCAACTGCTAGTATTTACATAGTTATAATGACACTAGAGAATTTACTAGAGCCCTATTCTTGGATATAGGTAGGTATGTAATCAGATAGTTTATGACATCCACGCTCCTATTGCAGGTTTTGATTATTGTTGTATCCTGTCTAAACGATCAGGATAGAACATCAATACAAACACTTAATGGGTTTTACTCTGGGCTTCCACTGTGTCATTAAAATTTTCTGGTTTTCGCTAACAGTAGGCTAACATTTATGCAGGCCTGTCTGTGTAAAACCCCTGCACACTCCTCAAATCAGTTTATTTTCCAGAGGGCACCACATGGCGACGATAGTAGAACGCGACGCGTCAGCGTCACGAGAGCGATTGGACTGTGATTCCGACACGCACAGCGGCACGCACATAAGAATGAACTTTGCGTCCCGAGACCGCCCTACGGCGTCAAGTCGTGACGACCGTCCGATCGCGTCGGGTCGCTGCGACGACCGCGACGGGGCACACATGTACATGAATATATCTGCGACACACACATAATTAAAAACTAGATCTATAAAATGTCCAAGTAATTCATAAAACACTGTTAAGGCCGTGCAAAGTCAAATCCCATTGGAAAATAGGTGACGGTTGAATTGAACAATGAATTTGTAAGCTTACACATACCGCATTATTCATAAAAACCTTATTTTGGTTATGTTCAATTGTTCACGTTTCGTCTTTGACTATTGCCTCTGCCAGATACTGACAAAACATAGAAAGTCTGAACCTGTTATGTATAACGGGGTTATTATGTAAATTAAATGCAACAGCTTTTGATATGTACCTAACTCCGCCGTTTAGTTATGGTTCCGGCTGATTAATTGCACATAGTCCAATTTCAGCTCTACAAGGCTGCATTACAGATGCAATTTGGTAGTCGAACGATAGATCTTGTAATTGGTAGAGCTATTGAGACTTAACTTTGAAATAAATTCATGAACTCAACGACAACGAATTTAGATAAATAATAACAAACAGATAAGTTCTAACACCTGTGCTGATTAACGACAATGTTGCAATACAAACAGGTGTAATTAACCTTAGTATCTATTGCAAATTTGATAACGTTAAATAGATAAATGATAATCCATCGAATAATAAAGACTGAAAAGTTTAACATAACTTGGTGTACATATTATGTAAATATAACGTTTGTTCAGTATAGGTCTGTAGTTTTCTATTTATTTTTAATTATACATTATAATCGTATTTAATTTTTAAAATAGTACAAAGTTTATACTCAGTAGTTTAATATTTCGAGTAGTTTTAAACATACTGATTTGTATACTAGTGTAGCATGAATTCATAAAACCGTAGATATTTTTTTAAAAAGGACACTGTTACAGGTTGCTCATTGTTTCATATAATTATTTCTACACCTGTAAAGCAAGAGGTACCTATCTCATAAAAAAAACAAAGGCTTTTTTATACATAATTTTGTATTAATGTGACAGAAATCGCATTTATTTTTACCTGCATAATCTTCGAAATATATTAAGTAAAAAAGATTAAACAGTATTTTATTGCAATCTATACTATCCATCTATACCATTTAAGAAGATCAACAGTAACAAAAAACAAACTTAAGTACATAATTCATATCGTCAAAGAATAAACGCCAATACTTGCCTACTTAATAAGTGCAATAAACACCGTTTTTTTAAATAAATCATTAGAATAATACAAAATAAAAAATAAATACAATACTTTCGTTACAATTTCATTGGTATGACAAATTGGTAAGTACATTAAAATAAATGCAAAATATAAAAATCACACTGGTACAAAATTTTGCTCTTTCATTAATAAATAGCACAAAATATCACATTTATAATATCTATTGTAGTCGTCATTATTTCTATCCCGGTTATAGTCTGATAGCAAGGAAGCAAAGCGGTGCTCGAGAAGTAAACCAACCAATAAAACTGCTTAAATATCTCATTCACGTTGTGTCCTACAGTCAAATAATTGTTTGACTCTTTTTAACTTGTACAAATTAGATAAAGAGCCAATTGAATGCACAGTTGATACGGCGTGTAACCAATGGTGCAAACATTATATAGCGGCATTCAATCGTAGACTCACGATGCGTTGATCCCATCAATCTTTAATGTAATGCTACTCGCATGCTTTTACAAGACTGTTATTGATTGAATTATCTAATCGAGACATAATAATACTAGCAGCAAAAATCTAAGCACACAATACGTTAGTTTATTGTTTTCGATAACAGCATCGAAATAACGTTTAAGACTACCGAATGCAGCACCGATTAAAATAAACACAAAAGCGTATCTATTTTTTGGCTATCCAGACTATTTCACCGTTTCCTAATGTCCAGTTTTTAAAGTAAAACTATTTTATCCCATAATACAGTTGCGTTAATCCGAGTAAAAAATCTTACGTATACATAAAGTAATAATAAGACACTAGTATCGAAGAGACTTGATAGTATTTTTCAAAGAAAATAACAATTTACGTATACATACCAGATGTTTCACTTTGGAACTTATATCAAAACAAATATTTAACTTTTGAAGTATAAAAGTTATGTTCCTAGATCACAATTGAAAATATATCCCTCCATCACCTAGCCCTTAACCCTTCCCCACAATTTAACATTTGGTAACTTTCGGATCTCAACAAACCTGATACAAGTTCGAACCGTTATAACAATTTCAACACTCTAACACAAACCTACTACTTAAGCTTAAGTATGCCAAGGGCCACACACCGTCACATAACTAAATCGATTTACCGCGGTACTCAGAGAAGTCAATAAAAATTTAATCCTAAATTAACAGCAGTTCCAGAGATTATACTTTTACATACGAGCATACAAATGTCACATGTTTATTATATTATATTTAAAATGGAACGAACTAGCAATAAGTTACTCCATTTCTATGAGTACCGCGATGAATCTCCACATCTATAAACTCTCTCAACTTACAAGAAACGCAATAAAATGCGAAAAAAAATACCAACATCGTACCGTCAACTCGACCATATTTCAATAAATTTGTGAGTCAACACAACCTCGTGTCTCCAGTAAAACATTGACTATAAACCATTGGCATGGTTCTCTTTGGCAACTTGCCCATTCGCCATGGGCTGGAGAGGCGGCCTGGCTATAATGGCTTGGTACATACCCCATATGGCCAGGGGACGCATGTACGCTATCGACCGGTGGTTGCCATTCTCGTAGAGTGCTTCTGGGGTTTCAAAGGAGAGGCCCATCTGAGTGAGCGTGTGGTACATGCGGCCGGAGGTCTGGAATGCTTCTTCATGCATGCCTGCCATAAACAGAGAGAACAAGTCAGAAAAAAATATGTTCATTTTCAATTAACGGCTTAGGCCTCAGCCTAACAGCTCTAAATTAGAATTCTATTGGGACCGTGCGCGACGACAGCGGCACGTGATAGGCAGCCATTATGGACAATATTGTCACCGCTGTCAAACAAGAAGTAAGTAAATATTGTGAAAAATATTAATGAAATCTTGTGTTATTTTACTATATTACACAATTTTGGACAATGTTAGTCAGTAACATTATTGCCAATAATATTAAAATTGTTGTTTTCAGTGAAATTTTAGAGGTTAGGTAACATACTTTTTTTTTCTTACGGCAAATATCCACTTATTTCTTTGGTCTCGTTTCCACCATGGTCTTGGAAATTGGTAAAATTTACAGTCGCTATTCTTCTTGGTGTTATTACAATTGGGATTGTCTATTTTTTTACAATGTATAGTAAATCGAAAACCATTTCGAGATAAATGCTTTTTAAATCGTTTTCTGTATTTACTTTATTTTATTTCACTATAATTAATTTATTACATGAAAAATAAGCAATGACCTTCATTTGACATTCCCAGACATGATGTAGACGGTCCAAAATGTACTTTATTTGCAAAGGTTACAAATTCTATGCTATTTACGCGTGGATTATACTACGGAGTTCAATTTGGACCCGCAATCTGACATTTCATTCATCTTATGACAGATGACAAGCAAATGGGCAATCTTGTTACTGTCATTCTTGTTTTTTCCACTGTTTACTTTCATATTGTTGTATTATAGTTTAGATTTAGAAGCACTTTCGGTAGATAATTAGGCAAGAGTGTAACCACATAGCGATGTGCTTCGCTCACATGAAAGATTTTCCGCTAAATATTTTAATGAAGAGCGAAAATATTACGTTTTCAGTTTACTTTCGCCTACTGAGTTTACTGACTTATTTCCGGGTCCTGTTTTGTCTCGATCATACCTGGTATGTGTTTATGGACCTTTCTGCTTCGCGCAGAATGTTATGGTATGTGTAACGGTTGTGAAAATATAAAATTCATAGGAGAAGATCGCGTGAATCTTCCTGTGTTATTGTTGAATCATGTTGACATTGATACTGATGACAGTTTGCCAACTTCACCACAGATAGAAAAGACGTTAATGGCGGCGCTTCACATACGTTTTATGACCAATTTATCCAATAAGCAGATGTGTGGCACCGGCAGTGGAAACTCTGACGTCATCAACCAAAATACTTTCAATAATTAATAGTAAAAAAAATACCGAGTTATATGAGAAAATATTGAAATTGGTTTCTTATAATTGACTATTCTGCACAAAAAAAATATAAAAAGGATAGGTATTTTTTTTTAGACAATCCCAACATCTTACCAGGACCATATTTTTATCTCAAAAACGATTAGAAAATGTTTACTGCAATATGGGTTTGACAGCTCAAGTCAGCGACAAAAATGACAATTTTAGCCGTAGCCAGCGCTGTGATCGTTTAGGCTACTCCCTCCACCCGCTTTGCACTCTGCCAATAACAGTTAGAAAATTCCCTATTTTAGCAAGTCTGTTAAATGAGTGGCAGATATTTGGCGTTTGAAGTGTTGTATGTTTAAATTCAATTTTACAGGTAATGAGAAAAACAGATGTACAAAGGCGACTTTATCCCTTAAAGGGATCTCTACCAGCTAACCTTCGAACGATTGACAGAACAACAGAAACCAGAGTATAGAGAGTAGACATACTAAAAGGCTAAGACCAAAGACCTCAAAGGACTCAACCTAAATAGACCCTAACTTAACCTAAACATACATAGTGTTCAGGAGGTGGCGGACACATTGTTCAGTCAAAGACTACTTACCGGCGTACCACTGAGGAACGCTATTATAGCAAGTCTCATATTAACATACCATACATAGCCCTCGCATATGCCAATTAATTTATTGTGATATTGTCTATGAAAAGGTTCGATAGAGTACAATACAGTTAGTTTGATACATCTATGGTTAAATAGTATATTACTGTCTAGGCCAGGAAGTAGGCAATTGCTGGCTGAGTATTGGTTTGAACGGACGAGCTTGCGAGCCCGTTTAATAATACGAAGCAGGCAACGCTATTCTGGCCGAGGCAAGTATAGTGCTTTTCTCAAAATTCGAAAAAGAAAACAACAACAAAAATAAACGAAAATGAAATTTACATAAATTATTAATTATTTTTGCTTTGCCGCCTTTTTCTATCAGTGATATTTGAAGACAGTATTTTTCTACCCAGAACATCTAAAGCTATTTCAGACACAGAAAAACACGTTGTCGTATTAGCTTTTTTTTTAATTTGGTGTTTAAGTCTTGTGCCTTTATTTTTTATAATGGTGATTTGCATTTTTGAAAAAGTTAATAACTAGACAGTAATGGAATTTGTATGCAACATTACTGGAGAGTTTAGCGCTACAGTAATGTTTTTTATTTTTTATTTTGGACTGACCGGCCACAATTAATTTCCTGTTCTGATCTGTAGTTAACAATGACGACTTTAACGGACATTTTTGAGAAAATATATTTTACCTTCATAGATCATCAATGAGGACAGTCCGTAGGTAACCCCGATCCACATCTCCTCGCTCTGCAGCGCTGTCGTGTCGACCTTCCCCTGGTCTTGGGAGAACCCGTTGACGGCCCCCATCTGCCCGCTCATGAACTTGAGCACGTTGTTCTCGTATATCGCCGTGAGAGCTTTCTTCACGTGGGCTTCGGGGAAAGCTTTCTCGGTGGAACCAGAGGCGCGGAGGAACCTAGAAATAATAGTACATTAAATTGAGTTGGTTGAGAGGCACTGTGAGGATAAATGGGTCGGTCAACTTTTTCTTACTAGTCGTTGTCATGGTTACTCTCCGGGACGCTCTTTTTACCGTTCATAGGATTAAAATTTGCCATAAATGCATTTTTGTGGTAGTTTTAACATACATACATAAACTACGTCTTTATAGTAGGTGGAAAGGGAAATCAAAATAGTGATGTAGTTTTAAGCCCCTCCATAATTGGTTACCTACTAAGCATGTTAGTATAACGTGACACAACATTCCTTTTAATAAACTATACTATTTTCGACCTCTCGCCGGCGGGACAAGCAATGGTTGTTCAATCACGTCTTTATCCCTTACGGGGTAGACAGAGCCTATGGTGACAAGACCTAAAGACCACGTTTAGCATGATTGTGGGCGTATGGATGGAATGGGGAATCAAAACAGTGATGGGTTGCTAGCCACATCGCCTAATTAACATGATCCCTAAGATTTTCACCCAATTCCTCGATGGGTTTATACCATCTGCGCGGGAAGAGAAGCAACTGGTACATTCTATGTTTTTTCTTTGCTCCCAGACCAGCATGGAAGAAATTGGTAGGTTGATCCACCCAAATAATGTTTCATAGCGTTTGCAGATATAGATCACACATTTAACGACAGGTCTTCGATTGAAGTAATTGATCTGATTGCAAGTAGAGCAACCCAACCCATTGTACAGGTTTATCAGTCGAGGCAAATAAAATCCTAGTTATATATAAGTCCAAACGTCTAAGAGTGGTACGTTTGTCAGTCTATATGTAAGTTATTCTTCATAACTAATTTAGTTGGAATTTGGTATGCAAATATTTGAATGTCAGAATAATACATTGCCTATTTTACAGGAATATTTCCCAGGTGAGGTAGATCTACAATACAAAAATGTGGAAATTCACTAGCACCCTTCAATTTCTACTGCCCGAACTAACTATCACGAACGAAGCCGCAGGGAAAAGCTAGTGTATAAATATCTTACCATTGCCCAGCCAGTTGATCCGACATAATGACTCGGTCGTTCGCCGGCTTCGTATCAAAGCGGTAGAAGGAACCGTTCCACAGTTTCTCCTCGAATGCGGCTCGCGCTCGCTCTAGAAGCTTCGAGAACTCCATCACGTCGTCGTCGAGAGAGAGCGCCCGGGCCATCGTCAGGACTCCGCTCACAGCCGCTACGTACAACCCACCGCAGTACGCACTGGAAAAGATACCAAAGTAATTTGTTTATACTTCTGTTTACAATTTGTACGGATTGATTCACGAAAATGGAAAGAGTTTAGTATGTCATTGAATTTATGTCTCAGAGTCAGTAGGAGAAACAAAAGGCCATGTATCTATTTATCAACAAAAAAGGACCGCGACTTGATTACGGTAAAGAAAACCAGGTTTAGTGTCTTCCAATACAACAATTAATTCAATCTTAATGACTTTTATTTAACTAACTAGCGGACCCGACAGACTTCGTTCTGTCAAAAAGATTTGGAATGTGGCAGTTTTTTGTTCCTACCTATTTTAAAGTCGGGGCAAAAAATTCTCCTGAACAGAACTGTCACTCTGGTGGCTTAGACAACAGTGAGTGCTTGTAATTTAATATGAATTTTATTGAAAAGCAATAAAGTTCAAATGTACCTACTCTACATTTTAGTTAGAAAACGTTTGTATGGGAAAAAGAAAATGGCTGTTTTTAGGGTTTTCCCGACAATTATTCGATTTTTTCTCTCCGTAAGAACCATCCTCGTACTTCAAGGAATATTCTAAAAAAAGAATTAGCGAAATCGGTTCAGCAGCTCTCGAGATTTGCGCTTAGCAACACATTTTGCGATTCATTTTTATATTATAGATTATTTTTTTGTCGCGTTCGACAATGTGTTGAACAGGATTGGCTCAAGGACAGTGGCCCCTCTAGGCGCCAAATGGCAAGGAGCTCCCAAAACAGTGATACGGGGCAAGAAAAGCAACATGGTAGGAGAAGGAGAAACCGTCGACAGAAGAGTACCGAAAGATAACAACTTGCCCCCTTATTCATAAGCGCTCCATAGGCTCCTGCTAACTTAGCAATCGTTTGACCTTATCTGTGAAAGGTAAATGTCAAAGTGACAGATAAGGACCAACGATTGCTAAGTTAGCAGAAGCCTACAGAGCGTTTATGAATAAGGGGGTAAAGCTCTACTCCGATCGAGGGGTAGGACCGGCACTGATGTTGAAGCTGACAACTAACGACCAGTGGCCGCCACTGCAGTTACTAGCCTACTATAGATGCAAAAGTAAGAGTGTAACAACAGACCTGGGTCCAGTCATGACCCAAGCGTCATACGTCTGGTCCGGGAACCCCCCGTTCTCGATAAGGCCGTCTCCGTCCGCGTCCCACAAGTTAACAGCTCGCCTCAACAACGCAGCACAGGCCGGGTACATATCCGCTATGTACTGTCTAGAGTCCCATACAGCCGTAGCCAATTCTCTCGCTTCGTTTTGCTCTTCTGCGAACTCCTCTACTTCCACTTCGGCAGTCCTGTGGAACATTTTTTTTCTATTCCATTGGCAAATTAAAGGCTGGTACCATATGGATGGCCAGTGTCACAGATTGAGTCGTAATCGTCAATTTTTTAATTGTTTTTTTTCTGGCAAAGAAATGGATTAATATTTTTAAAATGCAATAAAACTTGCAATAACGGGTGCAAATAACTCAAAAATAATAAAACAGAAGAGCTTTTTTATAAAAGTGAAGAAAAGTTTTATAAATGTAATAAAATTGCTGCAAAAATAATGAAATAAAAGACGATTTGGACTCGATGAAATTGCATTAGTTAAAACTAGATATAATCAACTGACCGCATTGAAGCTGAGTGAAATGGAACATAATTTAACAAATCAAACGTAAAAAGCAGATAAGTGCAGAAATATTTTAAAGGCTTTGCGTATTCAATTTTATACGGATTACATTCTCAACTTGTAAAATAAAGTACAGAGAGCTTGCTGCACAGACGCTTACAGTTAAAATTTGATATCACACCTGAACATTGGGAAAAAGATACTTAAAATTGAAACTTATCGACGTCAGATGTCGATAAAGTAAGCTACCTACTTTCTAACTCTGTTGATATATGTCCTAACAAACCCTTAAAGTATTAAAACGTGCAAACTGTTGTTTAAAAAAAAACAGTGTTGACAACCCATATCTAATTATACCCACAAACACGTTTTCATATCCCCCTAAAAACCCGCCAGTAAATATATTTTCATAGAGGTAATATTCGCCTTTATGCAATGCATGTCAAGTTATTTTTTTTTAAAGACATAAATCATAACATACGGCTTAGAATTGTATATTTAGTAATGTAGTGGTGTGGTTTTGTCAGAGCCTCTATAAAAACCTCTAAAAAAGTGTACCTATAAAACTGCCTCTTAAAAAAAAACCTAAATTTAGGGGTATTTTACCCTTAGTTGGCACCACTGCAAAAACAGTGTTGTAATCCACACTTCACGCAACGTTCACATTTTTTATCGAGTAATGGGATAAGTTCAGTTGATTTCAACTCTTTACTCGTACTGTATAGTAAAGAGTGGTATAACTAATATCGACGGTACTCTGACTCAACCTCGTTTAACAACTTTGACGACATTGAAATAACCACCTTAAGTGCACGGTCTAAAGTGATTATTCCAATTTCATAAAATTTCCTATACAAGGTTGAGTCAGAGTACCGTCGATATGTGATTGTAAGCTCTCGGTACAGTGTTCCATTCCACCGGGCGTCCACACGGCACCGCACCTGTACAGCAGGTCGAGTATGTCGCGCGCGGGCGGCCGGTCCGGCGGCGGCGCGCGCACGTCCGGCGACGCGGTCCGGGACCGGTCGGCCTGACCGGTCGCGCGGGAATACAGGTCGTCCTCCGTACCGTCGCGGATATCGTCGATATACGCCATTGAACGGTACCTGTAGATTGCCTGCCGTGAATTGGTGTAAGGGGAGAATGGATTTGCTGAAACCGGTTTGCTAGATCATAAAATACTTAACCTGCGTGTTAAGTAACAAGATATTCTGAAGTGTTACGCAAATCCGCTTTTCGGGGGTATGAGTCCGTAGAAAATATTAAATATTAAAATATTAAAGCCTGTGCCAATGTGTAGCCTGGGTCTCCCAGATCATGTGGAATGGAGTCCTTAATCTTGAACTTGACGTTTTTTCCGTCATGGGGAAGCTAAGTGATATTATAAGACTTGCAGATTGACATTGTAACAATAAAACATAATAAAATCACCAAATAATTTAACGAGTAACAAATTAAAACCTGACTACGAAAAAGAAAGAAAGAAAGAAGACATTATTTATTCCTTTTTGCACGACACACAAATGTAAGAGAATATACAAAATTTTAAAGAAAATAAAAAAATAACTTTTTCTCGAAAAACTAGTGAGTTTTATTTACTACGCCACGCAACGACTAAACATTTACTATCGATATCGATCGTATCTTCTTAAGCTTAGACCGGCCAATCAGAGAGCAGCAATAGCCGCAATAGCGAATTCTTTTAACGTGAGTATCACCAAGTAACTCTAACGATAACCAACGATATTGACATAATACTTCATAGGTATTCTATCAAAAATTGATGATTTCGGTTATCGTTATTCTCAAGTAACTTGGTGCAAGTCACACTTACTAGAAATTCTATGACATTTCCACTCTATATGCTAGTTTCTCTATGCTATGCCATAATCTATGGTAAAAAGTAGTCACCTCTCATTGCTGAACGGCGCGCTATGTCCCCTCAGCAGTCGGTAGTCGCGCACCACTTGCAGTATGAACTTTATGTTCAGATCCCGCCATTCGCTCACGTCGTGGATATTATACACGTTTATGTTCGAAAACGGAATGTCATCTGTACAAATAAAACTATGTCAGTAGATATAGTGGACGTCAAGGCTGTGTTCAGCCACTATTCGTGCATCCGCAGTATTCGCACGCGACAGTAGAACTAAAAGCCAATAGTGCGGATATAAATAATTTAACCCTGAAGGAGGCCCCAGTTATAAAGACATGCTACATGAAAGTTAAATATTCTTATGTTTGTAACGCGTCTTTACAATAATAATTAATTTTTAACCTTATTTTAAGTTCCTTAAATGAACTAAGATTCTGTTTGTAACAAAGTAATTGTATGTGGTCGCTAAATCAATTCTGCCTTCATAAAGGTTAACACATTTTGTTAATGTTGCAGGAGGTTATGGACTTGTAGGTTTAGCCGGTAAGCGGCAATTTAGCACATTAATAGTGACTCTGACCCGGGATCTCTAGCTTCACAGTCAAGTTTGCTATAGACCGACAGCTTAAATGGTGCAGAGGAGCGGGGTTGGACGACAGAGGGGACCGAGAGGGATGCGGGCGGCAGGCGCACTACCCGCCCGCACCGAGAGCTCCCCGCCGTCGTCCTACCCCGCGCCCCGCAGCCGCGCGGGCGCGGACCCATTTAAGCGGTCTGTCTATATCCACTAGGCTAACACGATCATAAATAAAGAAGACTACAAATGTCTAACCTGGGTCTCCCAGATCATGCGGAATGGAATCCTTAACCTTGAACTTGACGTTTTTTCCATCGTAAAGCGACTTCCTGCACTTCACGGTCTCAAGCGCTATGGTGTCACGGAACATGTATTGCAAAACGACCTGAAAAATATTTTTTATTTAAATACAACCTTTGTACGTAAAAAATCCTATCTATTCTAATCTCGTCTTACTAGCCTATGCATCACAAATACGTAAGTTTTTGAAGGTCGATGGATGAGATGAATGGATTTTTGCTCCTCTTTCATACAGAGCTATTCCATAAAATTTCTGTAGCTTGTGGAAAATAAATAAAGATTTATTTGTTACGTACAAAAATGTTCACTTACTTGTAAATTAGGCCACAGCTGCGCTAAGGCGAACGACGCGTAAAAATGCACGTCGTAAGTATTATACATTCTGTACTCGTGCCCCTCCAAATAACCGAAAAGCCCGAAATCGTGTCTGAAATAAATACATCATGTATAAACTTTGCCTGTTACAGATTGAGCTCATTCATTCATGATAGACATTAACTTTGTTTGAATTTATAGGGTAATTTCTGGGACTTGACACTGGGGAACGGTTTTGAAATCCCGTATTAAAATGTGTATTGCTACGAGACTATATGTAGAACAGCAGCAATGATATTTTTGACCGGGTGAAATATTAATCAGAACTTCAATTTACTTCTACTCAATATACACATTTATTTTCAAATTCAACACAATTTTTTACCACTTTCGATTTCATCACACAAGCCACTGTTCTCACATGTAAGAACCTAATAATATTCAATATTTGATCTAAAAATAATAACAGCATAAATTAAAACAAATAAAAATTACCTAGGATCTCCTTCGGGATATTCGTCAGGCACATCAAACCAAATGGTCCCACCGTCGGCGATATAATAAAGCTCATTCATTAAGGCACTTTTTAACCAGTCTGGTATATTACTGGAAAAAAAATTACTTCAATTACCTAGTATTAGGATAGAAGAAAAATCATCTCATCATTGTAATGTGCAACAGTGACTAAAGACAAGCCCAATGCGTAGTATGTAGGTCTCTAGGCTAGGTCTATTCCTGCCACGATTCCTAAGATTTTCGCCCAATTCCCTCGATGGGCTTTTACCATCTGCGCGGGCAGAGAAGCAACTGGTACATTCTATATTATTTCTTTGCTCCCAGACCAGTTTGGAAATTGTTTACTATTGTTATTTACTTATTAGCAGGGATGAAAATACGAATGTACCTACATACTTAAGATTAGGAATTTAAATACTCTATATTATCAATTATCACATTGTTACATTATAAAGGATTTTATCAGTCAAGTGGCACTCGAGTGATAAGTATGAAAGCAGTGAATCAAAGATAGCTATCGCTATTTATATTACCTATTAGTGAAAATTGGATCTTGCCACTCAGCGAGTAGTTTCTCCCAATTTTTGTAATTCCTAAGCGCGTACGCAGCTATGCTGGCACCGGCTATGCCGTCACTACCAAAGAATTTTGTATAATACCTGTAAAAAAATATATAATCAAAGTTTGTTAAGACCAGTCAGTCGCGTTAATAACTCGACGATTTTCATCGGTCACAAAGTAGTCAAGTAATTACTGTCCCTTTCTTACGCATAGCAGATTAATATTTGCTTAAATAGTATGCCAAAATTAAAATGTAAACTCCCAAAGTAGTAAATAAAAGTCAGCTGATTTTAATTAACTCAGATAAGAATGGTAGTAACCGGTATACTTAAAGATTATGATGGTCTTTCCGAATGCGCTGGTAGGTAGTTAAAAAAAAGACATGTAAAGGAGCCCTTGGCGGCCAATTTGCAAAAATACATTTTGAATTTTGAATTAATATGTACGAAAGTCAAAAACGTCTAATAGATCCATGACTTCGTTATGAAATACTCGGTGTTGCCGGCGACTTCGTCTGCGCATGACTATATACAGGGTGATCAATCCAAATGGGTCAGTAGGGAGATGTCGAAGACTATAAGAAATTTTGAAAAAGTTAGCATGAAAAAATAAGTATGATTAAAAAATATTAATGCCATTTTTAATAAATCTTAAATTGATGCCGTGGTTCCTAAGAAAAAATCCCCTATCTCTTATAGTTTGTGACTTCTCCCTACTGACCCATTGTATTGATCAGCCTGTATATAGCCTACGTTATGAGTAACGTAGGCAATATAAGGCTATATAAGGTTTATGTAAGATTTTAACGGCAGTGAAAAGAATTCTGCAATAGGTCCAGTAGTTTTTGAGTTTAAACGTTACAAACATACAAAAATACAGATAGATCTAGGTATTTCAATATGTTTACGAAAAGACACCGAAGTACCTATGCACATACATATTTTTTGCAGCAACGACCTCTATTAATTTCCAAATATTGTTTCAAACCACTTGACAAGGTTGGTGCTCTTTAAGTATAAGTGAACAACTTAAGATAAGCACTTTGCTCCGCTGCGTCACGCCTACAACTAATAATTGTGCCTAAAAATAAAAGATTTGCTTACCGTCTATGAACTTTTTTTTCCTTCTTATATTTAATAATGGGCATGTCCCAAGCGAGACAGAACTCTGTGGAGGCTGATCCTCCCGGATCTAGCGATATCACGCTTGATAAGCCTATTGAGTCACCTGTAAAATAATTATCCTTGAAATTATATCAGTGATGCAAAGTCGGAAATTTCGAAATGATTATTTTTTCACATTCTTGTATTTATCTTGCCATTTTTAGATCTACCCCGTAAGGGACAAGGACGTGATTCATAAATGTATGTATGTTATTTTTAGATTTATGCATATCAAGTCGCCAGTCCAATTTCACTAATTTTAAATTGGATTTGATGTATTTTTTTATTTAATTTGTCGAAGGATTTAACAAAGGCTCGAAATTACTTAACTCAGCATTTTTGCGAATCTTTGCATGTCGTTGAGCAAACATTTTAATAATAAAAGCAAAATTTTTCGAACAAGTAGAACAAAAGAACATCAGTAACAAAACGTCTTAGTTAAACTTACATTTGTAAATTTTCTTCGCCTTCTCTTTCTTTTCCTCGACTTTAGCTTCCGACTTGTCGGGAACTTTCGGGGGTGGAGGCGTAAGGCTCGGATCAGGCCCAAGCTTCCCATGTTTCTTAAGGCACTCCCACACGTAACTCGATGTTTTCGCCGCGTTCCACAAACAATAACCCTCGTGTATGGTCTCATTAGTATCTTTCTTCTTAGCGACAGTGAAAGTACAAGTCGTATCACCAATCTTCTGTTCCAGTGACACCCCACATGTATGCTCCTCGGAATACCGCTCCAACTCCAATTTAGCTTTAAAAAAATCATCAACAAACCTATAACATTCACAATTGGTGGAGTTTTTTTTTCGCATATTTGCGAAGAAATAAATCAAGAAAGAACTTCTTTTGTTGATTTATTAATTAGGTAACAATTAATATTGTTTTTTATGGTTTTATTTTGTTATAATGAAACATATTGTAATATCAATTAAGAGTAGGTACATTTTGTTTGTGACAACTAGAAGAAAAGCATATAAAGAGAATGAGGTCTTCCGTTGGAACTATTTACAACGTAAGTGCCCTACTACTGCCAATCATATTCATTAGGTATGTAGGTCCATAGGGCATCGACCCGATCGAAAAATGGACAGAGCGAATAGAATATTTACGTGAATGAACGCTCCGGGAAGAAAGATTAGTCCGGCTGTTTAGGCGAGAAGACTCGTCTTTGATACACGAGTGCTCTGTTTAAGAACTGACAATGAGTAGCAAGCGCCCCAATGTACAAATTTTCACATTTGCAGTGGCAGTTTTTTTTGTTGCGCCGCGGAGAGCTTAATGCATAAAGAGCACAATCGAAAAAATGGCGTTCCTAAACCATGATTGCTTAATTGACATAAAGATTAAATTTTCATAGGTTATAATGGTTTATCGCTGTTATCAGTAATAAGTGTCATTTAGAGTAAGATGAATGCGATAAATAAGTAGATATCGTATCGACCACATAGTGAAAATGTATTCGATGTAGCGTTTCCAAAAATAAGGCTTTATCGTGATGAAAATGACCAAACCGTGTTTTGTTTATCTCAACGTTACACCGTAATCAAGTTGATGTCATCTAGTAACGCACCGAATTTGCACTCGTATAAGCGCCCACTGTCATAGTATGGCAGGACTTCCTTGGGGGGAAATTTGTTTCTTATTTTTGTTGATAGGTAGGTTCGGCGAAATAAAGGTCGGTAAACCCAGTAATATGGTATTATATACTGACTTAAAAGCAAAGAAGGCTGTCGTCGCCTAGTGGTAGCACCTATGGGCTCTACAGCAGAGGATAGCGGGTGCGAACCCGAACTCGCAGCTTTGTGTTGTTTGAATTTATATGTGAATTTACATTTGAAATGTACCTAACCTACTATAGCTTGTACTATAGACACTATAGTCCGTGAAGGGAAACCATCAGTGCGCGACTGCGACTCGCACTTGGCCGGGTTTTAAGTTGTGTTTTGGAATTACTGGTTACTGCCCAATTGCTCTCCTTTGTCAGTCGACTAGGATAAAGATAATGGTTAAAACGTAGCGATAAAAACACACGATTTTATGCGATAAGGAATCACTCAAATTTCATATATGTGCAAAAGTTTGGATGGATGAATGTATATTTTGTAGTTACATACAATAACGTAAGAACATCTGATCAAACTTAGATGAAATTTGGAATAGATGTAGACTATAATATGGAATAGCACATAAGCTACTTTATATCCTGGAAAATTGCGTAGTTTCCGCAGGACAAACAATTCTACACTGACGAAATCGCGGGCAACAGCTAGTAACAAAATATATAAATAAAAAATAAGTTGCAATAGTTACCTATATTTTTCTTATTCGTTCGGAAAACTATTTCGGTCCACGTTTGAGTGATGCTTACGTGGCGTTGCTCGTTGCTGACGTTGGTAGCGGAGAAAACGAATACTGCACAGGGAAGACTGCTGTCCTGCAATAAAATCATAGTACGTTGAGTAGGGCGACGAAGCATCTCAAACACCATTTCCTATGTTACGAAAATCGTCAAAAATGTCTGTAAACTGAGACCAATTACCTTGATAATCGTGACCACACACACCCCACTATACGAGCTTGACCTCAACCCACCTGGCTAGCTTCTGGTTCGTGAACACATTCGTAACACACAGAACATGGCAGTTGAGACGCATGGCGGCCTTACCACATTACGCTTCCTCAATAGAGCGACAAAATAAAAAAATAGCGGCGGTTGTATTGGTCTCGTCCATGGCGAGGGCAATAAATATACAATTTGAGGATTTCCTTATCTTCGACCGCTTTGTACACACAATTTCAGTTTTCATTTGGCCTTGTCAGAAAGTGAGTCTTGCTGCAAGCGTAGGTCTAAGATACTGCTATTCTAACATTCATTTTACACACATACATCACGTTTTTATCCTTTACGGGGTAGACAGAGCCTAAGGTGGCAAGACTTAAAGGCCACGTTTAGCATGATTTTGGGCGTATAGGTGCAAAGGGGAATCAAAATAGTGATGGGTGGCTAGCCGCATCGGCTACAACATGATTCCTAAGATTTTCGCCCATTCTCTTGATGGTATTTTACCATATGCGCGGCAAGAGAAGCAACTGGTACATTCTATGTTTTTTCTTTACTTTCTCATTCGTTCTACTTTTTCATTTTGACATTTGCCTTTACCAGACACATAAAACATATTTTGGCAGCTTGTTTTGTAACTACTAATGTATAAATAAGTAATAAAATACGTAAAATAGTAAGCTATCATAACAGTGGCTGGTAATAAAAATCACAGACGCAGTGCAACCAAACCCATTTAATGGTAGTTCCCAAGTTGTAAACGCCACTCAACTTAAATAAATAAGTAGCGCTAAATTTGCGATTACGGAGCACTCGAAGAATGCCAATACAGCATATGGCTGCGATAACAACAATCTTATCTTCGTACTTCAATTGATGGGCTAATAAAAGAATGAAGAGTATCCGAAAAAATACTCCAAACACTTCCTTAGGGACCAATAGGAAAGCATCACTGAGCATATAGGAAAATAAAGAAAACATCACTCCGTTTTCTTGTACAGCTCTGGTGGATGCGCAGTCTTAGGGAACCCACTGCGATGCGGTGGCAACGTTGCCAGCTAAGCATCCTCTACTCGTAAGACTTCGTGTACTTTTAAGTACAAACTAACAGTAAAAATAACTGCCGGATGTACTAAATAACGGAAATAGAGTACAAATTGTTAATGTGAAAAAATAACTTTAATTATGCTAGAATTAAATCCAAAATCACAAAACTTTGAAGTGGCGAAACCGTCGCTAAGTTTGTTACGTTGAGGCTCTCAGTCCAGAGAAGTTTAAACATGTCATTCCTGGTACAGTCGCCATCAGATATATCGGAGCGGGCGAGGTCCTCAAATATTTCGGAGCAGCAGTAAATTTCAATAAATTCGTTACACTAGATAAGGTTAATAACATCAGAACACGCAATTCGTCATAAATATAAGAGCAGCGACTTTTCAATAAATTCGGAACGTTCAATGAGGTAAAAATATCAGGAAGCACAGATCGTCAAAAATATCGGAACATTTATGGAAAATAAGCCTTACTTCTGTAATATACAGTTCCTTATCAATCTCACATTTAAAGTTGTCAAACACGATTTTGACAAGAGTAAGAGTAGGGTAAATCGTCAATTACTGGCCACCCTCCAATAACTGGCCACATTGTACAAAAATTATTAAATTAAGAATTTTACAATATAATTATATTTACACGCTTCAAGTAAATCACCAGATACCTAAGGGCAGATATCTCAAGTATTAGTCGAGTAGATATTATTCTAAATATGATAGCAAAGACTATTAAGATATAAGACCAACACCGGAGATGACGACGCAGCGGAGCCACAACGTTTCGTCGCCTAAATAACATTTATTATGTTTTTTGAATTTTATAGCGCATTGGTTTCGACTGTAATGCTGTAATTTTTTTTTATTTTTTTTATTGATTAAATAAATAAATATAAATAAATAAGCTATTTCCTGAGCTTTTCAACTAATTAAGTTCAATATTTTCAAAAAATAAAAAATAAAATTAATTGTCAGATTAGACGGATCCCTCCAGATAATCGTCAGATTATGAGTCAGCTCATTTAGGGCATAAAGGTGACCCTATATATATTAATCTGACGCGCTTGAGTATGTCAAAATGGCGATTTTTTTTGCATATTCTAATAATGGCCACGAGTTTGCGTCACATCCAAATCGTCAGATTATTATATAAGAGCTTTGTTTAAGTTCACTTAACATCCCCTTAGAAAATCTGACGCGCTCGAGTAAATTTTTTTTTTTTTCATTTTCAAACCTTATATACGACCACCCCCATCACTGAAACAATCAGATTAACATACGTACATATTTAAAAATACGTAGGAAATGGATGCCAGCAATATCTGACACGCTGGAGTATGTCCATGCAACAGTTATTTTTACAATTTTGAAAATCTATAGCCGCTCCCCCTCCGATGAAAAGGTATATATTATATAACATTTTTTTCTTTTTATCATCTAAGCTTCGCAACTCAATAGGTCTCTATGACGCTTGAGTAAATCCCGATTTAGCAGCGTCGGCTCCCCTACCATTATCATTTTGTAGAGGAGTAGATTCGAATTCCTAACAAAACAAAAATATGGCTAATACGTCATACAAAAATGAAAGATGTCACCTATATTTAGTACTCGTTTGCATGCATAATTCACTGTAATTTAAACTGTATATTACAGAAGTAAGGTTTATTTTCCATAAATGTTCCGATGTTAATGATCAGTCTGACTGCGTCGAAATTTTTGACGATCTGTGCTTCCTGATATTTTTACCTCATTGAACGTTCCGAATTTATTGAAAAGTCGCTGCTCTTATATTTATGACGAATTGCGTGTTCTGATGTTATTAACCTTATCTAGTGTAACGAATTTATTGAAATTTACTGCTGCTCCGAAATATTTGAGGACCTCGCCCGCTCCGATATATCTGATGGCGACTGTACAAGTTTTACGTTAGAACTAGGGGTAGACAACCCTCATGCTCGCCCGCCCTCAGCGCGAGCTGCGCGGCGGAGCGGCAGGGACGACACCGCCGGCGGAGCTCCCGCCACTGTCGCTCGATGGTGTTCGTATGGACCGCCACCAGTCGGCGGCTCGACCCCCGGGCGGGGCTCCCGAGCTGAGGATCCGCCTCCATCTCGGCGGGAGCGGCCACAAAACGCCTGCGGTGACACACCGTATGGTGACTGGCCATGCCGAGGAGCAGTCGGGCCCCCCTATAGGACCGCAGGGAGTCGGTCACCAAATTGAACCCCTGCACAACCGAGTCCAGGATGAACCGGTCCAGGGAGGGGCGGCTGCGGTCCGAGATCGGGGCGACTCTCACCTTCCTGGTTAACCGGCTTATGCATCCCACCACCCAGGCCTGGGATCGGGGCACCCGGCCGCGATGGTGCTTTGGCGAGTAGAGGTGGCACTCGTCTACCTCCACTACATCCCCGGGGCCCCCGACCCGGGTCCCGTCGTGAGCCGCCACAAGGCTGCAGACCTCCCTCAGGCGCCGATACAGACGGATGGCGGCAGGCTTCGAGGACTTGCACTGGCGCGCGGCGACCACCAGTCCGTCGCCCTCATAAAAGTGGTAAATTAGACGCAGCGCAGTCTGAACACTTAATCTGGTCCTCGAAAAGATGGTCCCCCTCGCGGGGGCCACCGTGGCACGGCACTCGCGGAGACCCCAACGCCACCGGAAGCCAAACTTGTACGACGCCTTGGACTCGCGGCGCATTCTGGTGCGGCAGCCGGGGCACCGCGGCGGAGTGGTGGGCAGGAGTAGCCACGACTGGGCTGCTGCAATGGCGCGGGACTCGGTGGGGATGGTGGCGGCGAGGTCGTACACGGTGAAGTTCCGCGCCAGCACGAACTCCAGCGGGGTCATCCTTGCCTGGCGGCTCCTCGATGTGAGCAGCCGGCAACACTATTTTCAGCGGCTCGCAGCGACCCCCGAACGAAGTGGCGCGAAGATGTGGACTTGGGACAAAGCGACGGAGACGTGTGGCCGTCTCGGCGCGCTGCTGCCAACTACCTCAGAGTCTACTACAACTTCCGGGCAGGGTAGCAGAATTTTACAAATCTGAGGGTAGTTATACTCTGAGAGTCAGCTCCAAAGTATAGGCACGAGCGCCGCTTACCCCCCCCACCTTCACAGATTTACATTGTCTTATTTTATTTTATTTTTGTTTTAATTCTGATCTTTACATTTTACATTTTGACATCACCCAATCACGCCATTTTGCACTAGTTTTAGATTGCCCTGACATTTTCATATTACATTTTAAAGTCGTCGCAAAATAAAAGGCCCGTTTTGACATTTGTCTTCGCGACGTAACTAGTGATGTAACCATACGACTCGGTACTCGATACTCACGATAAATCGATTCAAGTTTGCATGAGTACTTGATCGATTTGAATATATATTGTAAAGTGCATTGGATTAAAGTTCTGTTTAGAAAATTTAACTTCCACTGATGTTGTAGATTTTGAAATGATACAATGTTACAAGCTCATAATTTTCAGTAAAGATTACTACACAGCTGGTGAAAGTCAGTAATTAATTGATTGATGAACACTAGTATTTAATTAAATAAAACCGGCCAAGTGCGAGTCGGCCTTAAAAAAATATCTTGATCGATTTATTTTTTTCTTTAACCGATTATTATTAGTCTGTGGACAATATGAAAAAATCGTTATGCACAGCACTTAGCCGAGTGGGCGGTACCCATCAATGAAAAATATAATTACCTTCAGAACATTTCGTTCGGTAAAAAATAGAGAACTTCATAGGCGTGAACTGTCAAAACGGGCCTTTTATTTTGCGACGAGTTTAATTGACATCATTCCATTCCCTTATTTTATTTTTATTTTTATTTTTATCTTAATTAGCTCTTTTGCACTAGGTTTAAGGTTCCCTGACATTTTATCATTATAATTATTGCTTGACATACCCACACTACACTAATAATTGACATTACTCCATTCTATTAATAGGACATTCCCCTAATTGATATTACTTTTAACTTTATCCAAATTGCCATTTTGCACTAGTTTAGGTTTTATTGACACTTTATTACTGACATACATTATTATAGTTTACCCCAATTTTATTTTTAATCTCATTGGCCATATTGCACTAGTTTAGGTTTATTTATACTCCCATGGGACATCATTCACTCACATTCTTCTAATTGACAACATACCGCGTCGCAGAGATAGGAGCCTTGAACCATATTTTAAAATAGACTAATTGTAAATTTGTCAAACATAGGTTAAGTTAGTTAGGTAAAATATAAGTAAGTAGTATAAGGGTTACCGGCACAACACTCCCTCCCCCATATTCCTTAACCTAGTAATAGTCAAAGCCAGCGGAAGGGGAAAAGACGGGCAGCAAAGTAAAGAAAAGATAAAGATAGCCCCAATCTAAAAGAGGATAGCAAAAGTCCCACAGGATCCCGTAAAAAGACTTAAGATCCACCCTTCCGCTGATAGGTAATAATTTATTAAAATTAGATGTAAAATAACAATAGGGAAACTTGTAAACTAGTAATAGACACTAAACAGTAGTAATAGAATAATTTGTGCCGGTAACCACCCCCTTCCCCTCCTCTAGGACAAGCTGTATCCCTCCCCCTCCCTTTCCCACTCTCATAGACTCTAGAGAATAAATTTGAAATAGCTTAAAGTAGAATCAGTAGCAAACTCGGGAATAGATAGATACCTGAGGTAAAAAAAAAAAACTGTAAATACGAGAGTAAGGCTTCTCAATCTCCAAGAGGTGCAATTACTTACTTACTTACGTACTTTGATAACCCCCTTTTTGGGCTTCGCCGCAGTCGGGTAAAAACATTTGAGACAAGAAATATTATTAGAAACAATTTGATTTCAAAGAGACGTGTATTTCGAGCTCTAGAGATTATTGTTCTTACATAATTTGTATCAAGGCCTTTCCGATTCTCTGATAAACGAGCACATAACTAAAATAACTATTAAAGATTTTCAAACAATATACTTTTAAACTTTGAAGAATGAGCCAAGTGAGAATATATATTTTTTTGGGAAATAAATATTTACGCCACGTTTGTAACAGCATCAATCTGTATCTTAATCGGAATTGTCAATAATGATTGATAACAATGATCATATGATTATTGATTTTCCTAACATTTGGTAACAATTGCACCTTACAGCAATCAATGACGACGGTGATATGATTTATATGTATTTTTATTACTAAGTATATCCGTGCTAACGTGCATTGTTCATTTCTGATAAGTTAATAGTTAAAGTATGCACTTTATTTTCATGATATTATATGGATACCTACAATAAAATGTAGGTAATAAAGTATGATTACCATACAGATTAACATGTCATGCATACTGACATAAAGCTCCCCTTCCTTTCAGCTTGGACGGTTATGTCCAATAGGCAGAGTTTAGGAGCACAGCATTCCTATTCAACATCGTCTACTAGCGTAAACGCTAAATTCCGAAAGGCGTTCCGAATTACAGGCGAGCTACATCGCGCGCCTCTAGGGTTGGTTGATCTTGTAGTTAATAAATTGCAGTGTGGTCAGTTCTATCGTTAACGTGGATCCAATGAAGATCCCTGCTTTATAGCGAACGCTAAATGATGGGCCAGCTTCAGCTATTAAAGTCAACTCTAGCGAACGGTTTAAGATTGGGATAGAATGCTTGCCTATAGACTTCTTCATCTTCTCCATGGCTACTAGGAAGTAAAAGGGTAGTAAGTTCAAACCATTGAAATTAGACCACTCAAAATTAGACCATTGAAATCATCTAATAACCGTTAATTCATGACTGTTAATAATACTATAGTACAGATACCCTTTGTGCTACTAATTGAAAATTAACGTATCTATGTACTGAGACAGTTGTTCCTTTTAACACATCGTCCTTGGATAGTTTTGAATCATGCCTAAAACAAAAAACAACGAAACAAGAAAACATCATTAGCTATTGCTTCGTGTTATTTTTAAGTCTTTAAAATTAGTATGTAGTATTAATATGTAGTTTTTACATTGGCACTTATAATTTGTCTAGCTTTTCGTATACAATTGCTTAGTAAAATTACCATTCATCAGTTACCTACAGTCATGTAGGTATGAAGGCAAAGGAATTAATTGAGACGGTACCTCCGTAAATTGAAGAGTGGAGCGATTTCATTGAGTAAGAACGAAGAACTAATTAATATGATTGTTACGAATACAAATGTCTAACATTAACAAAGGAGTGACCAATATTTCTATTGGGCATAGGCTGTATGTGGCCCATGCCTCGTATGTAGTTGCTTGGATGACCATCATTTCGAATTTAGAAACGTCAATGTATATTTAATCCTTCATTAGTGGTGAACTTCCGTTAAATTGGGAGTATAATGGATAATCGAATCGACGTAATCTTCCCGTTAAGATACACTAGACTTGTGTGGAATTCAGTTCATGGAAAAAGTGAGAACAGCCCCGAAAACACTAAGGGCTGTTTCACACGTACCACAACCACACCACGTCGCAGCGTTAAAATGCGGTCAAGCAGTGATTACGCGTGAATAGCGTCGCTGCAGCATTTTGCACTTGCGTTGTGGCGCCTACAAAATGTGGTTGTCGCTAATAGTTGCAATGTAGTTACGTGTGAATCGCTGCGACGTGGTCGCGATGTGGTCGTATCACACATGCGGACGATAAATGACGGCAAAATGTGGTAGGTACGCGTGAATTGTACTATTAATTTTCAATACAAAATATGCACCCGACCACGTGTTGTGAAACTACCCTAAGGAGTGGTAAACAGCATGGGCATATGTCATTAGGTCGCAATACTCGCAATAGGTGCCCTGAAAACCGCAATAGCCTGTACTAACGCTATAGCTCTGTACCTACGAATGCCATTGTGATTAAGTCGACATGCCCATATAATTAATTTAGCCAGACAATTATTTTTACCGTAATAGGTCGACTTTCATTAATCTAAATTAGCCGGTTGTTTATTTTGCTAACCCAAGGTCATCTTGAAGTCGGCATTTGACCAAGACTAAAAAGTAATTAGGACTAAGTATGTCACTTATTCAGTCAAATTTACAAAAAGTACAAAGCAGCTACGTGTTAGAACCTTTTTTATAAAATTATCCTATTTTGGCCCTGGCCGCAAATAAACTTAATTGCACGCAGCGCTGAAAGAAAGAAAAACAAAAGAAAGTAGTCGTGTCATTGCTCTTGTCAGCGCTGCGTGTTAAATTTTCAGTATAAATTAAATTGTTTTATTTTATCAATTTCTACAGTCTACAACTTGTTTAGAGTCTATTTCTTACTTCTAAGGCATTGTTACGCTAAACTAGACTATGTTGCGCAAATTAATATGAAATATCATAACCAACTATCTGTATTTCAAAAAACACCATAAGGTTGATTGTCACGTCGACTTGTAAGTGAAACTGAAGTGAGTCAACGTTAAACTTTAGGGTGGTAAAGGAGCCAAAGAATTCCACCAAAAGGTCGTCATATACATACGCCGCCGTCCTGTGATTCAGCGCCCCATCTTTAACTAGCATCTGTGCCGCGAGTATTTACTAACGAGGACAACTGTAGGTACTTACTGATATGCCAATGGAAATTGTCCTAAATTGAGAATTTTTCAGGAGTCAACATAAGAAAATTCAGAAAATTCTCAAATATCTGTATGGGAATTAAAACTTTCCATTTCCAACATGGAAATTGGCTTTACTGTGAAATTTTCTAAAAATTACAGAGAACAATCCGAGCACATCTGTAACCGTAAGACCAAGTAATCAACAGAAGATTTAGGTACCTTGTAATTGTGTGGAATCACCGGCGATATTTGCCGACACACCAGCTTGATCCCGTACTTAGATAGGTCATAAGTGGTCCACGCTCTGGGATACAGGGCCGTGTATTCGCAATCCGCTCCATTCAGATTCCATTCCCATGTTGCAGGAGCTTTTTTAGGTTTTCTACAAATTATGTAGTATTATAAAAACAAAATATAATAATTTTACGAACAAGAAATATTTAACACTATTCGTTTGAGTGTTATTTATTCAATCACGCGTCAACAGTAACGGTGTTATTTTAAAACTTTCCAAAAAGGGTTTTAGGGTGCCTTACGAGATTTGAACCCGCGCTTCAAGGCTATAAACAGTAGCATTGCTATAAAAAATATTTATATAAAAAATATTTAACCTCTAATCTTATCAGACCATGGGAAATTATTTCCCGATAATACGTATCTTTCACGAAGTTTCATCGTTTAAGACTTCTCCTGAGTAAAATGCAAATCTCAAAGCATAGAGCTGTTGATTTCATGGCCATAAAAATGTATGAGAATTCACTTTCAAAATTTAACCATAAGCTTACTTAATTACTTAATCTCCCCAATTAAGGAAAAGGGTTAAGAGGAATATATAAGATAAGAAGATAACTGACCCACTGTTGATAATATTATTTATATTATGGTATATCATTGATCAACACACGCAGCAGCTGGACTTATTATTATTCCATTATTTTAATCAGATAATAACTGATAATTAGTTACTGTGCTGCAATTAATGATGGTCAGGGTATTCCAACTCACTTGTATGTTGATAAGACGGACTGGAAAATGGTCTCGTTGTTTGCATTACGGATATTGACAATGAATTGACATTCTGGGACGGTGATGTATTCGTAAATGCCTGGGTAGAGCTGGAAACGGCAGAACTCCCCTTTGAATCCTCTTCCTATTGTGCCACCTCCAATACCACCGATTGGACAACCTGAAAAGATTATTTTTATGTTCAAGGAAGAAGATTCTGCAGGTAAGTACTAAACAAATAACAAGATTTCAAAAAAAAAATCTTACTAATCCAATAAATATTCTGAATGCATTTGTGAGGATGTATTGCTCATTTAGCACAGAGATAGATTATAGTCTGGAATAACACATGCTACTTTATATCCCGGAACAGATAGTGGAATGTGAAACGGAATGCATGAATGTGATTAAAGTAGTACTCTTTAAAAAAACACTTGATCCTTACTGACAGAAGCAAATAAAGAAAAAGGATACATTGGTACTAAAATTTGAGAGTTAATTTAACTATGAATTGGTTAATTAATTTTAACATAAAAAACATTATATGTAATTTGTTTTACATGCCTAACTTTGACCATATTTTCTTCAAGGCAAAAATAGGACATGGTAAAAAACTGTATGTTCGCATGCTATTACATATCAAATTATTATACTGGAATAAATATAGAAAAGACGTTTGGCAAAAGATAGAAGAAAAAAGAAGTTTGATTACACATATCCATGCCACAGCAGGCAAGATGTTGAATGAGATCACAGGAATGTTGTTTTCCTTCCAGATTAATAGTAACTTCTAGACTTTGATCAGAATAACAGTATTCTTTAATAAATACTTTTAAATGTATATAAATAGCAAGAAATCAACCATTACAGTCACAAAAATAACTTCAATGAAAAGTAGTTAACTTGTAAGTTACTTTTACTTATTTAGTTTTATCTGTTCCCTGTGCATTCAAAACATGTACTTCAGTGAAATTTAACCGACTTTTACTAGTTGGCTTGACTTGATATTTTGTATGGGGACAATAATGCAACAACAGTCATTAAAAAGTACAATCAGCAAAAAAGCTGCATTCAAATTTATAAATTAAACTAAAAAATATTAAGCAAATGCTTACCATACATCCTTTGTGCTGATATCATATGAATATAATTCATAATAGGCTTCCTTTTGTGCATTTTTTTATTTACATAATAACCCAAATATCTGAAATGTGATAAATAAAAATAATTAAGTATTATGAAATTTAAAAATAATTTAATGAAAGTTATGGTAAGTCAATATTAACATAATAGTAGAGTTACGTAGATAAGCATTAATTAATAAAATTACAATAATTTTGTTTGTCAGCACTTACCTCGTCGTAAGGGGCATCATGTCAATTATTTGCTTAGCTCTTGGTATGATAATTTGCTTGCTTTGCAAAGGAAATTCATGGTTTAAAGCCAGTTTAAGGCCGTATTTTGGGACCTGGTCCATGTCTTGGTCGCCTATTGTATCCATTTCCATTTTATTAGAACACTCTAGGCTTTAAAATATTTTTTGTGCTACGATTTCTAGTGTAATCACGCTTTCGGTGATTTACGTCCGCGATGTGTGTTATCAAAAATCCATCTGATAACTAAGTAATAAAACTTTGCGAGATTTAGAGTTACGGTACGATGAAGGCCGAGATAACACTGTTATCTACTGATACGTACGAGACTGAATGAATTAAATTTGATTTGATTTGGACTTGACAGCAAGCACGCCAGCTAGTCGTGTCTGACATTGACAGATGGCAGAAGGATGAAATGACAATAGTGATGTGATAAGCAATGTGGTCGACGTTAACATTTTATAATCGGTTCCATACAAAAAGGTAAAGGAAACAAAATCTATAACTACAATCTATCTAAATAGATCGATTGTTGTTTAAATAAAGGTCCTACTACAACCTTTTCAATGATTTTGATATTTTTATGAAACGGTGAAGCAGTTTAGGGGGCTTGTATCTTGTATGATTTTCAACAGCATAATATGTCACACACATACATTTTCAGATAGTAACACATTAACCTGAGGCAGACATTATTTTTAGGCGCCTATGTAAGTGTACTATTGCATTATGGTCTTCTTTTCCTTCCTTTCTCATGGCAGTGTGGGGAGCAAAAAAAACATAGAATACCAGCACTGCTTCTCTTCCCGCGCAGATGGTGAAAGCCCATCGAGGGAATGGGTGAAAATCTTAAGAATCATATTATTTATTATTATTAAAGCGAGACGACAGCGATATATAAATACGCGTAAATCGCATTTGACCACAGACTAAACATTTTTAGGCAATAAAAAGTTTGAGTTTGAGTTTGAGTTTGAGTTTGACTAAATAATTTTTTTGACTGTCGTGTCGTGTCTGTCATGTACTTAGTTTTTGGTTTAGCTGGTCTATTTCAAAGAGAATATAATCACTACGTTAGTATGGAAGTTTCGCCACACTGGTCTATTTAGTCTGTGTTGCTGTCGGTCGGTGGAGTATTTTTTAGAACACTTTGATGGATGGATGGAGTGGAAGAAATTTTATTGTATTGTAATGAATTTGAAATCGGTTTTATCGTAAGAAACTTGTGATATTCATTGTTGAGTTTAATCAATATCAATGCACTTCTGGACGGGATTGATATTAATTGTGGCATCGAAAATAGAGCCAATGAATCTGAAGATAAACAAAAGGACCTGCTGCTATACTTAGTTGAAATTTGGTACTTCTGTGAAAAATATCATGGAGATCCCAGTGCAAATAGCTGTGCGCTTAAAACCACCGAGTCTTGTTGACTCTTCACAGTGTATATTTAGCAATCCAGTGACGCAAATTGTGATAACTGAAAGCGGGCAAACATTTCACGTGAACAGGGCTTTACCAGTGGATTGTACTCAAGCACACCTCTTCAATTCGTTTATGATACCACAAATCAACTGTTTCCTCGATGGCTGCGATACTTCTGTTGTTGTCTTCGGTCAACCCAAGACTGGAAAGACTTACACTCTATTTGGGCCAGGTATGCTAAACTCAATATTTTCTATATTAGCTCTTTAGCATTGAAGCTATAAATTGTCTTTTGTACTACATTCTCATGGAATTAAAACGGTATTACAAAATGCTAGTTAGAACAGGTGTTGTTTATCAATATACCTAATCTGTTTCAGGGTTTGAGTGCATACACAGTGAGTGTGATCAAGGAATCATACCGAGATTCCTTACTGAGATCTTCCACAAGTTGAATCAGATGCCTGAAAGAGAGTACATACTGCACTTAACTTGGATGCAAGTTGTGAACAATAACATATTTGACGTGCTTGGGGCAGGACTAGTGAGGTGTTGCAATGTAGAAGAAGCTTTTCAGTACTTGCAGTTAGGATGGAGGCAGCGGTGCCAAGGAAACAACCATGCAGTCTTTACTGTTAGCATGGAACAAAAGTGGGTCGGTACAAATGGTGTCCTCAACCACAGAATGTCAACAGCCAGCTTCTGTGACCTTGCTGCTTACCCTGAACCAGGGTTATTTGCCTTAGAAAACATTATCAAAGAACTGTTGGCAGGGAACCCACCTAAACAAATAAATTATGACCAGTGCATTCTCACGGCCATGCTCCGAGACTCATTTGGTGGCCGAGCATTCACATGGGTCATTGGTTGCACAAGCACTGAGCCTGAAGACTATCAGGATACTCTGAAGATATTAAATTTGTGCTTATGCTGTAGAGGTATCAAAAACTTTGTCACAGTCAACCTATTTGCTGACAATAACACTCCAGTGTACAATGATAAGGCGGTGCTGCCACCAGCGGACAACAACTTTAATTTGCAATTTGCTACCGCACAGTGGATCAAACTAGTCTCTAATGCTGAGGGGCTATTCAACAAAATATTGCAGTCTAAATCTTTATCAGAAAATGACATGAACCAAGTTAGTGAATGGTTATTCTTGAAAGCTGAATGTGATGAATGTTTAAATAGTGATGTAGGGTCTGATAACAAAGATGTTGGCCCCAAGCAAGGTCTACCAAGAATCGCTGAAGATACAGAACCCAGTGAACCCAGTGAATCTGATGTTGAATCTGACTCTGAAGATAGTGATTCAGATACAGTGTTTCAAGACAAGCTTGATAAATTCATGGAGTATTTTAGAGAGAAAAATGATCAATTATTTGCAGATAGATGTGAAGAATACTTAAATCATATAGACTCAGATGACATCACAATTTCAGAGACCAGTGGATCACAATCACTACCCATTATGACTTCACAGTCAAATTCTGGACGTAGAAGGACAATTCAACCTGGTGAAAGTTTATCAGGAACAGAATTAGAGTTGCTCAGAAAAGTGGCAGCAAAAGCAATCTCGCCAGAATCTCAGAAAATTCTTATTGAATCACATAAAAATGATCTTGATCCTGAACCAAAGCTGATTGAAAGAGAACTACTTAAAATGATTGATTCTCCAAAGACTGTAGAGATATGTAAGAAATACAAAATGACTAAAGACAAGTATGCCCAAAAGCAGGTGTTAGCTAGGAAACTTTCAAAAGAAATCGGAAGCAGTCAGACTCAGCTGAAGGAACTTATCAATCTTTGTATATCAAAAGAAAGATTGATTGATGATCTTTCGAGAGCAATGAGCCACAATTCGCAAAACAAACCATATTCAGACAAAATGGCCACAAAAAATCAGTATAACAAAGCTAAGGCAGACTATGCAGTAACACAGACTAAATTGATTGTTGACAAAAATAATACAAAACTCTTACATCATTTACAGCAATGTAAGACTACTATTGAGCGATACGAAAAGCAACTAGAAAACAGTGAAGAATCCAGTGCAATAGATCAAGACAATATCAAAGAAATTAGAAAGCATGAAAATAGTCTCAAAACATATAAAAAACAAATAGATCAAATAAAGCGACAAATCAAAAAAGACGAAAAGCGAAAAAACACCTTAGATGTAGAACTAGTCAAGGATAAAATGAAGTTAGATGAACTATCTGAAACCTCAGTTGAAGTAAAAGACAAGAAAGTGCATTCATTAAAGCACTTTACACATAGAATATCTCAATTGGATAGTATATTAAAAGAAAAGACAAATGATTTAGAAAACTTACAATTATCCAAAGAAAAAGAATTTATGCTAAGAAAGGAGATCAAAAACTTGAGGAAGACAAGGGAATGTTTACATGAACAGAGATGCAGTTTAGGTCATAAACGAAAAATATATAAATCTCTATCAGATTCTGAGGTAAATACAGTGTATATACTTAATCCCATACTTTGATGTCCCAAAAGGATATACACTGTTTTAATATTTCTTTTTGTTTATAAAAAGCCCAACATCTTTGGAGAGCATTTGCTTTAGTGAGAATATTTGAATCTCTCCTTTCTGATTATTTCAGTCTAGGCTAACCCTCGAGTATCAACCTGTCATTCGAAAACACCCTACCCATTTTTTTTTTCAGGAGCGGAAAATATTAGAATGCGAAGAGGCTATAGAAGCGATAGACACGGCCATAGAGTACAAAAACAATCTGATTTGCGGGCGTTCGCCGTCGGCTTCGCTGTCAGACTGCCCAGACAACCGCGACTCTAAGAGCCGAGGCGAGCAGATGCTTATGGCGCGGCTTGATAAACTGCCGCATGACGAAATGAAAACGCTTCTGTATAGATATTTCCAGAAGGTATGGGACAGTGTGCTAAATACAGGTCTAGCGCAAAAGTGCCTGACCACTATAGACAAACCGCTTAAATGAGTCTTCGCCCCCGCGGCACAGGACCGCGAGCGAGGACTCATTTAAGTGGTCGGCCTATATTAGTGTGGGTGGTAGACCTTCATGCATAGTCCGTGCTTGAACTGCTGTTCTGGTGTGGAAAGTAAGATAGACGGTATTATTGTGGGTGTACGTGGGTAATGGTCCCACATACCATCACGTAAACCGCTTGATTGTATTGAATGATTGAAAGTGAAAAAGCACTAATGTACTTTTATACCTGTCAAGAATTGACAATCCAATAAGGTTGCTTGATTGTTGCATCTTAACACGTTCAGATTGCAATTAAATTTTCAACATGAAAACAACCAACAGAAGTTAAATATTGTGAAATAAATGGATTATTCACCTATCAACGTTGAGTACTGCCAGACATGTTTTGGACCAACCATTAGACCACATAATCTTCAGACCGTTTGCCTCGGCCGCAGCGATGGCAGTTTTCCGTAGTGAGTGAACCGTTTATTTCACAATGCAATTAAGAAAATGTTTAATTCTATTACGTACTAGTACTTCCATAACCCTTTCTGGCCGGAAATTTTGTTTCGAAACCAAGTTATAAATCCCTATCGATAAGCCCAGGATTTTTTCAAAGTTAAAAAGGGACGGCAACTCTCATTACGTGAACTGAGAATAGGCTTCAAAGAAGTCTTATTTCCCAGGTGGTTGATCTCCGGAGCGCGTGTGCTGCGCTGGAGGCTGGTGCGGCGGCGGCGGCCGAGGAGGCGGCTGCGTGGCGCGCGCGCGCCGCCGCTGCCTGGCGACACGCGCAGAAGTCCCGCGCGCATGCCCACACCAGGTATCACTTATACACCATAGCTGACTCTACACTGGACGATCCGTAGGTTACCCATGGCAGAAAATAAATGTTTGGGACCCCCCGATCAGATCAAATCAAAACTGGATTGAAGTAAGAGTGACGGCTTATGTTCCGTTTACTTACTTCTCCCTACTATTATACACCCACTTGCAAAAAAAATGGGCACCCATGGTTTTTGTATTTTATGTGCAAGCTAAGCATAAAGCTGAGCTTTATGCCTAAAAATCTGAAAAACCAGGAGCTTGATTTTTTGCAACTTAAATGCGAAAGTTTGGAGGAACGAATGGATGTTTGTTACTCAATCAAGCCAGAACAGCTGGACAGATCTGGATGAAATTTAATATACACGTAGATTATAGTTCAGAACAGCGCATAGGCTACTTTATATCCCGGAAATTTGGGCAGCAGCTAAATGTTCTTGATAAATTAACTAGCATGTTTTCCTATACTGCATTTTTTTTACATTGCACAAAATGTCTGAACTGTTTCTTCTATTCCAGGCACTACCAGTCAGTCCATAGATTCCTTGAGGGCGGCAATCCCGAACGAGCGCTCTCCTTAGGCATGACCACAGATACTGACACCTCAGATGACGCTATGAGGTTGATGGATCGCATGAGGCAGATAGCCAGATGCCCTCCAGTGAGTTGCATTTTGATTACATAAACATAAGTCGTTCAATGCAGTTTTTAACCGACTTCATGTAGTTTACGTTTACTTCCTAAAGAAATACTAAAGGCCATTCTTTTACGAGTAAGGTAAGACTTGGCAGGGTGAATTGTTTCATATGCAAGACTACACACGCGCAAACCTTTCCCCCAGTCGCCACTTATTATCTTCGCGATCTCGCTTGCGCGCACGAGAATGATAAATAATGACTTTAATGGAAATGATTATGCCATATCAGAAGATGTTTTATAATACTTTAATTCTAATTGAGACGTACTTTTTACAGGCGCCCGTCATTCCTAGTCAAAACCTGAGACAGCTGATGCCAGCTACCAACATGCCAGTAGCCAAAGTGACCAAGGAAAGGAACAAGCTCGTCATAGTCCAGCAAAACAAAAAGCACTGATATTGGGAGATTTCTTTATTTTTAGCGTTAAACGTGTTTTTGATATTCGTTTTTTACAACATACTAAAGTACATTTACCTCCATTTTGCTTAAAATTATAACATACAAAATATTTATTAAATGTAAATTCGAAATTCATTTATTCGATAACAACTCAATAGAGTTAATTTATATTCAGTAAAAGCTTCATAGTATGCGGAAATAATAAATCATTTTAATAGTCTTCTCTATTTAGGTCGCAAAATCTAGTTGTAAAAAATTTCATTCGGTTTATAAAATATAAACTTTATATGATACAAAAATAAATGACATATTGGTTTACATATTAGATAAAATAACAAAATGCGTATATTAATTTGATGTACATGTATATATCTTTACTATATAATCTATTATGAATATTATGATAGTGTTTGTTATTTTATTCCGTCTATTTACACGATTTAAATTATTAAACTAAGTAGTCTTCTATTTAAAATTCCAAGGTATACAAAGTACACCCTCTGTGAGAACCGAGTAGTAGTGAGTGACATATAAAATGTTGCCATGTAGATTCTGTAACAAATAAAATTTTACGTAATTTCCCGCTTTTGGGAGTTTTTAACAAATTCATTTTAATATCAATTCCTGGTTCTTAAGCTATTATAAAAAAATGTATAAGATAGATTTCAATACTCTCAACATGATCTCCAAATTTTTATACTAATCGGATTTTATTATCAATTAACTTGTAAGAGTAATATTAAACTTTTTAAACCATTATGACTTTGTCTCTTTGTCTGTGACTTCAATTATACTGTGAATAATGCATGGGATGAGACTCCTTCGCGGAACCTATTTAAGGGGGTCGCAGTTAGTTTGAACGGTTTATGATCATACGTTTGTATTATATTGTAAACTATTTAACTAAATAAAAAAGCGGGAGTGAAGCAGGGGTCGCAAAAAATTTTGCACACCTAAGTCGTTCGGAATATTTGAAAAATACTGCATTAATTGAATCATGTATTAAATGATAATGTGACGCATAGGTACTTGTTACTGCTGTACTCTTATCAAAAGACTGTGAAGAATGGTTAAGTGAGTTGCACCAAGTTACTTTAACAATAACTTTAACCATAACCAACTTACCGAAGCGGACCGGGAGCAGTGGAAGGGTCTGGCGGAGGCCTTGCTCAGCATTATAATAATAATAACCAACTATTACCACATAATATTCCATAGATTTTCTGTCAAAAATAGCTGGTTACGGTTAACGTTATTGTAAATGCAACACACTAAGCGCAGCAGCTTGTTGGGATACTTACGGTATTAATTTTATCTATTCGAGTTAGCAACCTCTGGCAGCAGAGTATCATGAGCCCAGGAGTGATGCTGTCGTCTTTGTGTAGCTCTAAAAGTCCGAATCGCTCTTTTACTTCTTTATAAAGTGCCTTTTCCACGTGCTTATTGCTAAATAAATTAATTCTGATTAGTTCGTTTATTTTATTCAGGTCATCCTATAAGGTTGGCAGTGAAAATACCTAGTAAAAATTAAAATTCAACAAAAGGATAAAGACGTTATTTTGTGCAGGTGTGTGCATGGCTAAGAACCACCGCAACGAAACTGCCCTTCGAATAAAAAACACCGGATCTAAATCGGTCCATTCTTTTGAGAACTACGATGCCACACAGATATACACGCGCGCGCAGCATCGACGTCAAACTTATAGCTTAGGTTAAAAACTACTGTCTAAAATAAAAAATAAATAAACCGGCCAACGCTAAATGTATAGACCGACCGCGTAAATGAACTCTCTTCGCTCCCCTGCACCGCGCGGGCGAGGACTCATTTAAGCGGTCGGTCTATAGTGGTTCACATTGACACTAGAAAACTTCAACATAATAATTTACAACTCCAATTCCATTCCATAATAAAAAGTTACTATAGAGTAACTTGGAGCATAGGCTCTACTCGAACGTCGATACCTCTACAATGAACAACGCTTTGTTTTTATAAATTTTGCTGTAACTTACATGCTATATTCAGTCAAGAGTGTCATGGCTTGGTCTAAATGGTTGCTAATGAAATAGATCAGCTCGTCGGCAGGACACGAAGACGGCGTAATGAATTGACCAGTGGGAGACACCATCAAAGGACCGGCTTCCCTACAATTTGCAAGACAAACTAAGATTGAGATTTGGATATCTTTCACCATGTAAAAGACTAGTTATGCATTTTAGAAGACAACTTGGTTAGTCAGCTTTGTTAGTTGCATAGAAATACCAGCATGTAGTTTAGAATATCTTTTTCTATTTAGGCTGCTGCAGCAAATAGATTTACCAAAGTGAAAGAAAAAGGAGCCATGGAAAATTAAGTTAATACTTACGGCTCGACGACGATTTCATATTTGCTAAGAGATTCAGGCACTGAAGATGGAATCTTCTTCCCTCTACCGTAAAAGTCGCCTATGGATGTGATGAGTTGCCTCAAATGGCTGCAGTATTGATGAGCTGACACTTTAGGCATGAATTTCCTAAAATAAAATGTCATTTAAATACTTAATGCATTCATGAAATAATAACTCAATTAAGTGGAGTCTACCTTCTGCAGATGTGTATGTCCCTCAGTACGCCAGAAAGAGCTTCCTCGTAATGCGGTATTTGCGTCAAAGCGCTATCTTCTTGGCTAACTTTTTTTATGAGCTATAATTGAGTAATTAAATTTGTACAAAAATATATTTTTAAGTAAGTACATTGTGCAACACTACGAAATGAAGGTACAGTGTTCCCAAATTTTATGTCTAAGATTCTTCTTGACACATCCTATTGAACACCAGCCTACTTATTTAAAACATTCTAGTTTTCCAATGGAACTTACCGACAGCCACTCGTTTCTTACGTCTATTATGTTAAGATACACATCTCCGTCTAGACTGACGCCTGTAAATTGCCCCAGTGCTATAGTCCTCCCTAAAATATGAAACACATTTATTAATTAATAGGAGCTCCGCCAAGCGGAGCTTCGTTCCCTTGATCTCATGTAACTGTTACAAAATGTTAGTACTTACAAAGAAATATGATTCAGATAGAATGACAGAAAGTTTATTTATTTATTTACCTGTCAAATTAATCATAAGTTGCGAATGTTGCGAAGCCAAAGCTACGAGGCTTTGGAGCGCCCCTCTTATGTGACTTATATTCCAACCATTATCATATTTAACCTATAAACAAGACACCAAACCATTACCTTAGAATGAAAAAATATGTATCCATCACTTGCAGTTAGTTTTTTAGAACTCCAATAGTACTGATGAAACAATCTACAATTTTATTACTTACCTAGTTGTGACCTATACGTAAAATTGGATAGATAAATCTATAGCAAATAACATATGTAATCTTATCTATGAATGTTATTATGAATCTCTAAAGATCAATATGTATACTCAATAACCAACCAAAACGAGAGTATAAATGTAGCTTCTTATGCATATTATTATATTAAAATTCATATATAAAGCTACTTAGATATATTTCAGTTGTTACGAACTTGTTTTATACCATAAGTATTGCAAAGGTGATCTATTAGGCTTTTGACTTGGTCCCTGGTGGCATTGGTTGAGTCATACTTCTTTCTTGCTATGGCACTATTATCGTAGATCCACTCACTGAAATCATTAAAAAAAACATAAGATATTACCATATTTGTCATGCTTTTATAGATATAATATTTTTTTAATTGCTTACATCACATTTTCAATGGCTTTTTTCTCCTCCACTTTTCTTTTCATCTTGGAAACTTTTTCAAATTCTTCACTGTATTCCCTATAAGCTTTTGTAAAGTCCGCTTTGCTGAAAATACAATGTGCTTAATTAATACCTACTAAATAAATCAAGGAAATAAGTATACAGGATGAAACATAGGTCGTAAACATACAAACAACAACAATGTATACAGTTCAGATGACTGTGGACAGAATTAAGTAATTTGTCCTGTTTTCAATTGCAAGAAAATATTGATTCTAATCTTTATGTAGTTTTGTGTTAAACAATAAGGTAATTTTTGGTTCAAAACCAACTTCCGCTAAGACATTTTAAAAGTGGTCATCCTGGAACATGAATTTTGAAACTTAAAAGGGCTGTTAAAATTTTGTGCATGCCATACATTAAACATTTTTTTTTTTTTTATCAAATCAGTACCTGAAACTATTGGAATTCTTCTGGGGGCTCTTTGGTATCTTATCTATGTACTTAGTAGATATATCACAGGCACTTAACACTTTAACAACTGTTTCCCTTACATTGCTGCTATTCAACTGGATTTTGACTAGTTTGAAGTCACCTGAAAAAGATCATCATTATCAACTTAGTTAACTAAATAAACAAAATGATCTGAAAAGGAAGGGCAAGGTCACAGCAAAACGATTATTAACTGTTATACAAGTAATAGCCACTAAGAAAGATCTACCATTTTACCTCCAACTAGGTAGGTACACAAACATTTTGACTAAAAGTTTCAGTCTAAAGGTAATTTTCAGCCTATATGCGCCCCACTGCTGAGCACAGGCCATTAATAATGTTGTTTAATATTCTGGTAGAGTAATGATTACCTTCTGCCACATCTTGCTGCCTCAGGTAAAATGGTAGTGGTGGTAAGGACATTCTACGACTAGACTGCTGTGCCTCTATCAGAGCGCTTAATTGTTGAAGGGAATTCTCATTAACTTTCTGAAACAAATACGAGTTTCTATTACACATTAATTAGAGTTTTTGAAACTTAGATTATAACTTATTAAAGAGATAGGTAATTAAAGTTAACTCGACTTTATTACTTACTCTTTGTTCTGGATATTTTCCAAATAAATCTGGATGCACGCTGAAGTAGAAAGGCCTTAATGCCGTGGAAACTTCTGCCGAACTTAAAAATCTACATAGAATTCCTCCAGCACACTGGCAGCTTGGACTGAAAAAATAGTGTGTTCATAGTTGTCAATTGTTTCTATTATGTCAATACAATGTTTTAACGAACAAAATATCAAAGCAACACTTCCTGAAAATATAGCTAATACACATTCTTTGCACTGGCTATGGTTTAAGTTTAAAAATACAACATTTATTACCTTATCTTAATTCTGGAATACATGATAGCAGATCTAAAAAACGAAGAAAAATAAATGATAATAATGTAATTTGCGCACTTAAAACAATTTTTTTTTCGTTATGTTATGTCATATTATTAGTTTCTGTTTCTGCTCACTTCACTCGCTCACTAGTGTTAGTGCCGTGTCGTGCACTACACACTGTACTGGGGGTCTACTCCGAAATACGAAGTTCGAAACGAAGCTCGCAACGAAGATGAAACGAAGTTCGTCAACGAATGCTACTACGAAGTAGTTTCGGATCGCATGAGTTTCGTGTCGAAACCATAGACCACTTTCGAATTGAACTACGTGAATGGAAAGAGCGAATAAATAAATAAAGTACTTTTCACACTATCGCTTAAAAACCGGTAAATAGATTATTAGCTTGAAAGTCCAATAAATAATTAATATTATTAACTTCCAACATCATGCGTGATCACAATATACTTTTGCACAAGTTTTATTGCTGCATTGGGGTTTATTTTGTGTTTTTCGGCGTTCTTACGTACCTACATCTAAACGTCAAAAAAAAGTTGACATTTCGAATCACCTTCGAATCGATAGGTTGCTACTACGAAGTTACTTCGCATTCGTTTTCGTTTTGCCACTCATTATTTATTAATTCCTGTGTTTAGAAAAAATCTTTAATAGAGTAGAAACACTGGGGGTCTACTCCGAAATACGAAGTTCGAAACGAAGCTCGCAACGAAGATGAAACGAAGTTCGTCAACGAATGCTACTACGAAGTAGTTTCGGATCGCATGAGTTTCGTGTCGAAACCATAGACCACTTTCGAATTGAACTACGTGAATGGAAAGAGCGAATAAATAAATAAAGTACTTTTCACACTATCGCTTAAAAACCGGTAAATAGATTATTAGCTTGAAAGTCCAATAAATAATTAATATTATTAACTTCCAACATCATGCGTGATCACAATATACTTTTGCACAAGTTTTATTGCTGCATTGGGGTTTATTTTGTGTTTTTCGGCGTTCTTACGTACCTACATCTAAACGTCAAAAAAAAGTTGACATTTCGAATCACCTTCGAATCGATAGGTTGCTACTACGAAGTTACTTCGCATTCGTTTTCGTTTTGCCACTCATTATTTATTAATTCCTGTGTTTAGAAAAAATCTTTAATAGAGTAGAAACACTGTTCCGTTAGCCATCGGAGCTTTCAAATAAAAAAAGAATAATTAAAATCGCTTCACCCAGTCGAAAGTTAAGAGGTAACAAACATTAAAAAAAAATACAGGTGAATTGAGAACCTCCTCCTTTTTTTGAAGTCGGTTAAAAACCATACTTACGTTGCGAAAAACAAAACTGAAGAAGGGATGTAAGTATAATACAACACTAAAATAGTTTTTTTTATGACTCTTTTAAGTTTAAACGCGATATTGTTGACCACACAACTGTCAAAACTCAACAAACGACAGTGAAACGACATCTCTTTAGTTATCGTTTGATTCTGACATTTCAAATCGTAAATCTTTGCGAAAACACACACGAAGTTCGATTTTCAGAGTAGACAACACGTCATCAAAATCCGAAATCGTTCACGAAGTTCAATTTTCAGAGTAGACAAAAACGCGACGAAACGAATGACAAAGTGACAAACGAACTTCGATCCGAAAACGAATGCGAAGTAACTTCGTAGTAGCAACCTATCGAATCGAAGGCGATTCGAAGCACGTAACTACGAACTTCGTATTTCGGAGTAGCCCCCCTGATACTCTGGGGGTCTACTCCGAAATACGAAGTTCGAAACGAAGCTCGCAACGAAGATGAAACGAAGTTCGTCAACGAATGCTACTACGAAGTAGTTTCGGATCGCATGAGTTTCGTGTCGAAACCATAGACCACTTTCGAATTGAACTACGTGAATGGAAAGAGCGAATAAATAAATAAAGTACTTTTCACACTATCGCTTAAAAACCGGTAAATAGATTATTAGCTTGAAAGTCCAATAAATAATTAATATTATTAACTTCCAACATCATGCGTGATCACAATATACTTTTGCACAAGTTTTATTGCTGCATTGGGGTTTATTTTGTGTTTTTCGGCGTTCTTACGTACCTACATCTAAACGTCAAAAAAAAGTTGACATTTCGAATCACCTTCGAATCGATAGGTTGCTACTACGAAGTTACTTCGCATTCGTTTTCGTTTTGCCACTCATTATTTATTAATTCCTGTGTTTAGAAAAAATCTTTAATAGAGTAGAAACACTGGGGGTCTACTCCGAAATACGAAGTTCGAAACGAAGCTCGCAACGAAGATGAAACGAAGTTCGTCAACGAATGCTACTACGAAGTAGTTTCGGATCGCATGAGTTTCGTGTCGAAACCATAGACCACTTTCGAATTGAACTACGTGAATGGAAAGAGCGAATAAATAAATAAAGTACTTTTCACACTATCGCTTAAAAACCGGTAAATAGATTATTAGCTTGAAAGTCCAATAAATAATTAATATTATTAACTTCCAACATCATGCGTGATCACAATATACTTTTGCACAAGTTTTATTGCTGCATTGGGGTTTATTTTGTGTTTTTCGGCGTTCTTACGTACCTACATCTAAACGTCAAAAAAAAGTTGACATTTCGAATCACCTTCGAATCGATAGGTTGCTACTACGAAGTTACTTCGCATTCGTTTTCGTTTTGCCACTCATTATTTATTAATTCCTGTGTTTAGAAAAAATCTTTAATAGAGTAGAAACACTGTTCCGTTAGCCATCGGAGCTTTCAAATAAAAAAAGAATAATTAAAATCGCTTCACCCAGTCGAAAGTTAAGAGGTAACAAACATTAAAAAAAAATACAGGTGAATTGAGAACCTCCTCCTTTTTTTGAAGTCGGTTAAAAACCATACTTACGTTGCGAAAAACAAAACTGAAGAAGGGATGTAAGTATAATACAACACTAAAATAGTTTTTTTTATGACTCTTTTAAGTTTAAACGCGATATTGTTGACCACACAACTGTCAAAACTCAACAAACGACAGTGAAACGACATCTCTTTAGTTATCGTTTGATTCTGACATTTCAAATCGTAAATCTTTGCGAAAACACACACGAAGTTCGATTTTCAGAGTAGACAACACGTCATCAAAATCCGAAATCGTTCACGAAGTTCAATTTTCAGAGTAGACAAAAACGCGACGAAACGAATGACAAAGTGACAAACGAACTTCGATCCGAAAACGAATGCGAAGTAACTTCGTAGTAGCAACCTATCGAATCGAAGGCGATTCGAAGCACGTAACTACGAACTTCGTATTTCGGAGTAGCCCCCCTGTGCTGATACTGACTGCTGGTTGGTTGGTTGACTTGACTGATTGTGCGTTCCGTTTTAAGATCAAGCAGACAAGTCATATTTTGAAAAAGATATTTTAAAAAAGAAACATTCAGGTTATTTAAGAAAGGTAAGAAAAATATCTTTGAAAAAAGTAAAGTTTAAATTAAATATAAAATATAATATAAGTTTGAGCACCTTGGCTAGATTCTTTGTCTATTCGGGGAAGCTATTCGCGGGAGCGTTCAAAATAATCGAATAGTAGGTAATGGCACGTAATTTTTGCTTAGACAGTAAAGACTTGATCAACTTGAAGTTTGTTACTATGTATGTAGGAGATAATATCTCCATTATACTCTGGAACTCCTTAATCAATTAAAAAATCTTCATACAAAAATACAATTTTCATCTACCTACGAAAACACGTGTAGATGATGTTGTTACAGGCCACAACCTAGTAAAAATACTTATTTTTTTAAATGTTTTGATCTTGACTCACTCATCCCCAACCCCAACTCTCGGCTCAACACTCAGCCATGGGCGTACCCAGGTTCTGGGCCAGGGGGGGGCTAATCAGATTTTTTATAAGCTAGGTGCTTAAAAAAAAATAAAAGTACTAGATAAGATACATAATTAGTAGGGATGTCAACATTATCCAGGGGGGGGCAGCTGCCCCCCCCTGCCCCACCCTGCGTACGCCCATGCACTCAGCCCCAACTTTTGGGCATAAAGCTAATAATATATGTTTTGCAAATAGTGTTAGTTGTGACCGAGTTTGTGTTCGTAAAAAGGCTTGGAAAAATATAGTATGGAAATAATTAGTTCCTCTTTCATCCGTTTTTTGCACTAACGATAAAAAGTAACATCATTATAAAGAATTAACTATATAATTTTGTTAGAGTCTAAACAAAACGAAACTTAGAGGTAAACTTATTCTGTTCTAGACACAGTTTGGAACAAAATTCAAATCCGGTTCGAAGGACCAAATCAGTAAGCATTAATTTGTATGATTTCATGAAGCAAAACAATGAAACACATTAGTTACACAAAATAGTAAGTAGATACATTTAGAGTGGACCACATTTGGTTTCCATTTCGATTATTTTAATTAGGTAGTTTACAGCCGAGACTTGTTTACGATGGCTCCAACTTACATAATAAAAGCTCCGGCACAAAGTGAACTTGTTCCAGAACTCTCAAGATAACGCAGTACCATCCGAGTAAGTTTATAAATTATTTACGATTATAAATTATAAATAAACAGTTGTAAGGTCATATGTTAAAGCTTATCAGCGGCGACTGGCATGCACACTATATTGTAGGTTGGTTGGTGTCCAGTCTACACTTAACAGCTATTAACTTTACTATGAATATAATCAGTAACTACCACGGAAACTAGAGGCAGGAAGATATTTACGTGATACATTGGAGGTTAATGTCTAAAACGAATAACAACAAAGCGTCGGTACGATTGAGGTTTTTTATTTGAAGGTCTGCCGCATTAGTGTAACGTGGTTATTAAAGCTTCTGTCCCTTTCACACAGCTCCCAATTTTGTTAGAAAGGAATATACATACATAATACCTGTATAAATCACGTCTTTTTCCCTTACGAGGAAAGGAAAATCTACTAAGTACGTTTTATGCGTATAGGCCATATAGGCCAAGAAAATTTCAAGCCAAAATTGTTGATCTGGGATATAACATAGAAAATTACCTTTAAGACTTTGGCGAAGTTGTCGTCGCTATAACTACTTGATACGCCAGAAATAAGAAGAAGAAGATCAAGATTTGCCACCTTATATCTTTTATTTTTCCTTTGAATGTCAATGAATGACTGAATATTGGCGTTTTTCTTTAAAACTCCACCGGACCCCCTCTAAAACTGAAACAAATCCAGGGAAACTCGACTGTATGGCAACCCTGGGTAGCCAGCACACCATGTGTAGGTATCATTTTACGAATTATAGATTCTTTTACACACTACACTACACAAATTTGTAACATCAATTTCGTAGTTGAGTTTTTGTCAACAACGCCATCTAGTTTAATTTTTGTGAACGCGAACTCGCGTCTTCACAGCATCACAGACAGACCTTATGGTATCCATGCAATTTTGCAGGTGACCATACATACCCACGCTTTGACTTAATCATCTGAGACTTGATTTGATCAGAACCTACATTACCTATACTCACGAGCAAAAATATCGGGTCTCTTTTCATAGAATATTGTATGAAAAGTGAACCGTTATTTTTGCTCTTCAGTGTATTTTGCTACCAAACGACGTCGTCTTGAAAATGTAGGCAGACTGCGTCGCATAGCACATCACAATATCAACATAACGGCTACTTTTGATATTTTGCTGCGTTGAACCCTGACTCCAGAAACTGAGATATCTACATTCCACGAAATAAGTATCCAACTTGGTTTCAATTTTCTCGTAGAGCTGATTCTAAGTTTGTTTAAACGATATACCTACATATAATTAAAGACAAAACGAGTCGCGGTGTCTAGTGCTAGCCGTTCCAGTATTCCTACCATATTAGGGACCGCCACGGTCTCACGGTGGAACTTTTTGTCTCATGTTTTCGTCACAAGTTGATGCTTATTTGAGGCCGTAAGGTCCGACCCTTGAGAATAGGTTTACTTTGATCTGTAGGTACTACAATTAGCAACAGCATAGCAGTAGCAGTAGATAACAAGTACAAAGATGAAATAGCTCAAAAATAAACATTTATACACAACTCTAACGCAATAACAATGAGAGCCTGTATTTTTGTGACAACTTGAAAATTGACATCACAAGTTCCTTGCCAACTATTAAAAAGCGAGGTTCGGGCGGGTGTGACGCAACGCGCCGTGCAGACGCGGTAGCGCCGTGGCTCCTGCGCCGCTCGCCTCGCAAGCTCCATAATTGTTGCACAGACGAGTTCAATAATTAAGTGATAAATATACCAGCGGTGCTGCGGCGAAGCGGCGGCCGCAGTCGAGCAGCGGCCGTGTCTCGCTCCGCGCGTCGAGTGATGTTCTCTTGTTTCTATCGGCCGTAGGAATCTCGCCCGACTGGTTACCGCGCTAGTGCGCCGCTCTGGTGAACCCTTTCGCTTGTAAATGTGCCGATATTTACATATGCGCGCTCGATCTCACGTCGAACTTTCGTTCTGTGCCCGCGCCCCTGGTGCCCGCGAGCTGGGCCCGCCCCGGCGCACTCGCCACGACGTGCAATGAGCAACGTATGTCTTTTTATAACTTAAATGGTTCTTTAACGCTGAACTTTGCTTCGCTGAATTACCATATTGCCATCCCAGCATTCCACAGTTCCACAGTTCTACGCTAGGGTGACAGCTGTCAAAAGTTCAGCGATAAATAAACGCAAGTATCTACTGGCGAACTGTGCAATAACGGGTCGCGGGGTGGGAGAGATGCGCAGAAGCAGTTATGAGCACAAAATTGATAGTGGTGCTCCCGCAACGTCTGTTTCTTTGCATCTCCATGCACTTCGAATTTCTTGTTTCCGGTCCTTAGCTCTTTAAATCAAGTAAGCAGTTAATAAAGGACGACACTGACGTCACGTCATACAGTTGACGTCGTTTCGTGGCTGAATTAAACGTGCTTTTGTGCTCATAGAGCGTTAATACCTGTTTTATTTGTACAAGATTTAAAAACCCGCCGAACACGGTACAACTTACTCTATACAATGCGACACCATTTAAACTTTTTACAGAGCCGCAGAAACAATAAAAAAACACCTTTAGCATTAGCACATCTTTTTGTGATGAATATAAGTAAATAAACAGTGATAAATATATTCTGGTAGGTATAATTATCGGTTAACGGTTAATTACTACCGCGTTTGCTCTGATCCGACCAGCGTCAACACCAACGTCAATATTATCCAACTAACTATAACCACGACCTACCAGTTCCGTCTTCACCGTGACGTGAGCACGTGGAACGCTGGCCCATGGCCTCTGGTTTTATGAGATAGATGATGAGAGATCAGATTTTTGTTTAACCCTTTTTGCTTACAAAAGCCCCCAAGCTTCAAAGGCCCATGGACCCCGCATCGTCTCGAATGGCAAGGGTTTAAATGTTCAAACTTCTCAAGGGCGTCGCCAGCCGATGATCAAGGGGGGCTAGTGGAAGTATAGAGCAGTGTTTTCTTAACCTGTGATCCGCGGACCCCTGGGGGTCCGTGAGTGTAGGTACGTATGAGAGTCCGCAGTCTCAACCGCCCATTGACAATATAAATGAATGCCACCAAAAGTGTTGTAATGTAACTCTTCGATTTCTTTTTTATTGGGGGGTCTATGGAAATTGGGCTTGGTTTCCTAGGGGTCCGTGACTGAAAAAACCGGTCAAGTGCGAGTCGGACTCGCGCACCGAGGGTTCCGTATCATTATCTATAAATATCTAAAACCAGTGTAAGCAGAGCCCTGTTCCAAAGCAAAATGTACGCAGTGTGGGGTTACTTTATATTGGTCACTGCTATATACAGACATACATACACATTTACGGTTTTCGCAATTATTCTTTAATCTGTGCTATAAGACCTACCTTCATACCAAATTTCAAGATTCTGCGTTCACGGGAACTAACTTGTAGGTTTTGATTCCCTTGAGAGTTGAAAATTTGCGGAAATTTGCGGCATAAACGGCTGTATCTTTTGATTGCGTTGGCTTAGAAGTTTGATTTTTTCACAGCTTCAAGGGACAGTAGACCTGACTAATTGATATAAATTTCAGCTTCATACCTCCACGCGTTACTGAGAAAAAGGGTCGTGACAGACGGACGGACGGACGGACAGACGGACAACAAAGTGATCCTATAAGGGTTCCGTTTTTTCCTTTTGAGGTACGGAACCCTAAAAAGTAAAGAATCGGATAGTATGGAGGATGGGAACAGAAAAAGTCGGCAGCTTATGAAATAAGTGAAAACTTCAATTCAAAACCTTTTGTGAGGGGGGGGGGGGGAATAGCCTCCCCTACCCCCGCTCGGCAACGCTCTTGAAACTTCTTGCAGCTGGGAATGGGTATGCATGTCTATAGCTCCCACACGTTTATGCAAGCTCATATGGCTTATACGATACCATATTAAGTAATAGTCTTCAGCTCATTGCATAAGTAAGTACTTAAATGTCTTATCCCTTACGGGGTAGACAGAGTGTATATGTGGAAGTGTAGAGAGAGTATAGGTGGAAAGGGTATCAAAATAACATGATTCGTAAGATTTTCGTCCATTCTCTCAATGGGCTGTTACCGTCTGCTCGGCAGCATGTAGGTACATTCTGTTTTTTTTTGCTCTCATGGAAGCTCTTCGAAGCAACAATCATAACCGTAATATTAGCTTCATGAGTAGATAAAACAGACATTTAATTCTTATTATCTGTTTGATACCTCTACACTGTTTCTCAAAATTCATCCAATAAACTTCAGCCGGTCACTCAGTTACTTTCACTAAGAACGCCGTAAAAACCTTAACAAGATTGTATGTATGTAGATATGTATGCATGTATAACTCTTTATTGTACATACATAAAACACAAGAAAAAGATGAACACAGGACAACACACATGCACAAAGCAGACTAATCCAAACACCAGCTGAAATATTTCGGAACCATTCTAACCTTGTAGTTATTTAGAATACTCATGTCGTCACTTCCATGCTGGTCTGGGAGCAAAGGAAAAACATAGAATGTACCAAATGCTTCTCTACCCGCGCAGATGGTAAAATCCCATCGAGGGAATGGGCAAAAATCATAGGAATCATGTTATAGGCGATGAGGCTAGCAACCCATCACTATTTTGATTCCATTTTCCATCTAAAGGCCCACGATCTTGCTAAATGTGGCCTGTAGGTACATGTTACCTTAGGCTCTGTCTACCCTGTAAGGGATGAAGACGTGATTTGTGTGTGAGTGTGTGTATGTCATCTTACCTACCTGTGTGTACAATGGAATCCCGTTCAACAGACGCCTCTCGAAGCTGCCTGAGCCATGATCTTGTTTGGCACAAGGTGGAGAATCGTTAAGAAAGTGGTTGCCTCATCAACTGACTCGTTTACCCCTTACATACAAATTATTTTTTCCAATGTAACTTTTGTTATGTATCTGTTTATGTATTGTTGATTTTGTAGTGTTCAATAAAGCGTCATTGTATTGTATTGTATTAATGTACATAAAAAGTTACATTCCATACTGTATGTTTTGTCTACAAAGTAAACGTTAAAGTGACAGGATACTTAACCGATGTTAAGTCAGTCTAAGCCTGACAAAATAGTTTATAAATAAGAGGTCTAGTCTTTGTCTGACTAATTAATAAACGACTGGGAAGGTAGCCTAAATTCTATCTAATAGTAATAATCGATTTACCGCAAGGTTATCTACTTCTTCCGCTGATTTAATGCTTCGTACGACTATAACCATAACTTGACCCGTTGGCTTGCAGATATTATACGGAGTCAGGTGTCTAGGCGAGTGGACCGACTTATTGTTGACTGTTGAAACCGCGGACTGCATATTGTAACTTGAGACCTCGAATATCTGCTTAATACTTACTTATCTATCCATTTCGCTCAACTTTACTCATTGAAAAACTACCACCTGCAAAAAAAAACTTTCTCTTAGGTACCTACAGAAAACTACACATTAAGTAATGACTAACAAGTATTTATCCCTGGAACGCGTAAAGTACCTATCCGGAGAACCCAGAAAAAGTTGCCAACAATTGCTAGTATATAAAAAATATATTTTTTTTTTAAAACGAACCTCGTCAAGTCTATCAGAAAAATATGACAGTGCCTTTAGAGCAATGCGATCGAAACCGCGGGCCCTACCTTTGCCATAAGATAAGCATTGCTGAATTGGGATATTAAAATACATGTCCAATGCCAGATTAGCAGTGTGTTCTAAATTGGCTAAACAAATGGGCACCTATCATTGGTCAAGTGGGAAGGGCGGCGCCGCCGCAGCCAGCAGACCGTGCGTTTGCGCATGGTTACGTGCGTTTGGCTAGCGAAGGCCTGAGACCTTCCATGCTTCGGTGACCACCAATCCTGTGCATATACAGTGTTAGGTATAGAGAAAGAGAGAAAGAGAAAGAGAGACAAGTAAAAGAGATGTCGCGGTTAGTTTCAAGAATAAATAAATAAATAAAAAATTAAGGATGTGAAATTGCACTCTGTTTTTCTTGTAACTTAAAACAGTCGCTCTATACAATAAAACTTCATTGCACCTGTATAATCTAAACTAGAGGTCCGAATCAAGCAGATGACATCAGTCGACCTATCTTGCATGTTAGAATAACATCCTAACTTTGATTTTTGCCAAAGTTAAGTTGTCAGAGGTGAATGAATAGGTACGTCTACAAAAATTGTGAATTGTTCGAATCTGGGTAGGTAATTCAGATACAAGTTGCTGAGAGACTGGATATATTATTTTACTGAAGTATGGCGACGAAATATTCCAAAACAGAACTGTAGTTACTTACACCATCTAAGTACTTCAATTTAGCTCCGTGGCCTGGACTTGTTCACATATTTTTGCGATCCCCGCCTCGAACCATAAAAATGTTTAAGGACTATAGGGTGTCGTAAAGATTCCGCTATCGACTAGTAGAATGCAGGCCTCTAAGGTTTTGTCTTGATGTACCTACAGCTATCTTGTAACATGTACCTAATGGTGAGGACCGGTCTGACAGCGCGGACCACAGGTCTGACAGTTCTAACTAAGGGTTAGATGAACTGCTTAAACTAAAAAAAACCGGACAAGTGCGTGTCGGAGTACACAAGGGGTTCCGTAGTCGGTACACTTATATTCCGTCAGCTCATATAATGTCGTTCGAGTTTGTCTTGCTGTCTCCCTCATTCGGCCGATGGAACTATCAAACCCACAAGAGTGAGTGAGACCGAAATACAAACCCTATTGGCATTCTAGAAGCTCATAGAACCCTCCTAGTTGAAGTTAACACCGCGTTAATTATTACACGGGCCATCTCGTAGTTCAGCTAGTTAACAAGAGATGGCGCCACCAAACGTTCGTCATTTTTGGTGATAATGTCTCCAACACTCTATGCGAGCCACGTTGTTCAAAGTATTTTCGTTGAAAGTACTTACTACATTAAAAGAAATTACTTTTTACATTAACTTTTCCCTTTTTTTTATGCCTCGGTTCAAAAGTTGGACGTGAACGGAATGGGGCCGGGACTAATATTTTTACTACTTTCAGGCAAATCAGAGCAGCTTCTTTAAATCAGATGTAGGCACTTGATGGTACTTCGAATTCGGAAATTAAAAGTTCACATAACTTCAAATTATAAAGCCAGAGCAGAAATTATACATAGATATTGTGTAGGTACCTACGTTAACCGTTTTGCTCTCTTATAATTATAGTGTTTTAGGTATAATTAAAAAATGCGATAGTCGGGCTTAAACTGGCTTTTAATTTATACTTGTTGGTCACGTGACAGCAAATATCTAATCCAGTTTCCGTGACGACTTATTGAGTATACCTACCTAACTATGATAAAAAATTGAGTTGAACCACGAGGTTAACAATACAACCGTTTTATAATAATTTATAATACTTTAGGTTATCTCCTTATACTCTTAGAAGTAGGTATAATAGTAAACAATCACAAGCATCTCACTTCCATAAGGTTCTTCAGTGAGTAAATTAAAGTTACACCTATTAAAATATAAATCAGCAATTTTTTTTTGTAGGAAATAAGAAAAAAAAAGTTTATAAATAGGTTACGAATGCGGAGGAACTATGTTCCTCGTCACCTAGACTTCATTCAAACCTGCGCGAGATCAAGAGTATCGCAGAGCTAGCCGTGCAAGAAATTTCAAAACCATCTCTTATTATCATAGATAACTCAACTTTTTTTTTCTTAATCATAAATCCATGTCTTCAAAGAATCGCTGCCGCCCGTGCCTCTAGAGAGGACCTTGATTTGCAATCAATTAATAAAAAGTTCCAGAAATTGTAGAGTGGAACGTAGAGTACGTAGAACCCAAAATCTTGAACAGCGCCGATAATTTAACTCCAAAATATGTTGTTCGGAGACTTTTTAATACATTTTATTTGAACAAATTTTATTTTTGGTTTCGACCAATTTAGCATAACGAGTTGTTCAAGGTTACAGCCGCATCACTTGCACGCTTTTAGAAGTGTAAGATGGCGGGGTTGTCTTGAAAACTACTTTTGGCACGTGTTTATCATTACTGCAATTTATATTACAACCGTGTTACCATGGAAGCAAAGGGTCGGATCATAATACATAGAGTTTAAAATGTATAAGTACTTAATGAATCAAAATTCTTAATGATTCAGAATATATCAATTTTCGGTGAAACTATCTCGGCTAAACTATCGGTCTAGGTTAAGTTAAGTTAATTTTATTAACAATCCTTTAAAATAGCTACTATCTGAGAAGATGGCATTATATATTTTGAACAATTTATGTATTTTTACCCACTATACATTTCGAACGTTATGTATTTTAATACGTAGGTACCTACGTCAGAAGCGTAGACACCACACCACAAGCAATTTACAAGAATTAGTGCAAATTGCTTGTAACTACGCAAACCTTAGTTTTTTACTTATTGGTCGTCGTTAAATGTCGTCTTTAACATTTTTTGGCGAAGTTAAAGCATAAATTACCGACCTATGTAAAAATTAGTCAGGATAAAAAACATTAGCGAACTACGCAGTAGAGCAGAGATAAATCAATCCTGTTATGGGAGATAAACAGGATTATTATAATTACATAGCCATATAGAAAGACATAGTAGGTAATAAATAAACTAAATTAATACATGCTCCGTGTTTTGTTTACGTACAATTTTACAATCTGTTTGGAATGGGTATAGCCCCAATAAAAAAAACAAAGATTCACAAAGTCATGCAAAATCGTAATAAAAAACCACTTCACATACAATTTTATAGTATCATTTTTAGTTATAAGATGATATTTTTATTCAAGATATATAACAGATACCTATGTTTTTTACGTTGCCGTAGAGTTTGAACTACATTAAAATCTAATGTGGCCCGGCAAACATTCGCTTACAGTATGAAGCAAATTTATTTTAATGACCCTATTTTTTCAGACATAATCTTTTTGTTCCTAAAATTAGTTTGCTCATAAAATTAAAAAGTATCCGAAAAGTTGCGAACTAACCTAACCTAACGTTAGTCACGCATTAAAAAAATATTTTTGTCGCGCTCTCAAATTAACTAGCAGATACTCAAAGGTTGGCAAAAACGACGAGTTAAGGAAATTCTCCATTTACCAAAGATTGGTCGGTGAAATGAATGTATCCAGCGTTGGATCTTTAAAGATTCCGCCGTAGACGCTGATGATTAATGGTCTCAACCTTTTTGAACAAAAAACAAACGCGACCAAATGCTTCGCTTAGAAATAGAACACAATACCATCACGTCAAACCAACTCGTAATTCATACCTAATGCTAGTTTGGAGCAGTACGCACGTGCCTGCTTCCGGAATCAGTCAGCGGCCTTCAATACGACTCCGCTGACATTGCTGATAGCCATCGTACATTCATATTGCACTTCTGCCAATGCAATCGGAACCTTTCCATGCACTTACACCGCACCACTCTAAACCCAACCTTGTATGAACAACGAAAAGACCAAGTTACGCCATACAACGCAAACGCATCATGCTTAATTAAAGGGAACTGAAATTGAGTCGTTCTCCGGTGAAATTGAAAGCTAAGACGTTTGTGCTACTCGTTAAAATTGTCAAGCTAAAACGGACGGACGTATGATGTTTTTAATTGGTCAAACGTCTATTTATTTATTCGGGTGGTGGCATCTATGTCGTTACAGGAAGAGTCTTCTGATTTTGTTGTGTTTCAAAACACCATCATTACTCAGCAGATAGCTATCTGGGGCCTTACCGTGACATCTTAATGCCATTCAATTCCGATTTAGTTTAGGTTCGCTCGCTGTCAGATCCATACTAAAAATGACACATTATACGTCTGCGTTAAACAGTCTTAAACTATGAGAACAGTGAAACTGTTTGATGCCGTTTCGTTCCGCTAGAGGAGCTGCTAATTTGTCCAGTAAATGCGATGTTAACGCAAACGCGTTCGAGAACTTTATCGCGTCTGAGCTTACTAAGGCTCAAAGATGTGTCGTATAGTGTGAAACATCAATCAAATCTACTCGTGTGTGAGAGTGAGTTTTTGGTTACAACATACTCAGACTAGATACTTGATTAAGTATACAATCATTTTTTTTAGTTTTACTATTTATCTTCCTGTAATACGTACCTACCTATATAAATTTCTCAATGTCAGTGAAAATTAGAACACATAGAAAAATCCGAAAAGTAAAGCTATGGCCGGGAATCGAACCCGGATCATCGCCGTTCCGTGACGCGTGCTATACCCCTACACCATCCATAGCAGGTGGGTAGTCTTCGAATTGTTCTACCTGTTACTAGTAACACGTCACGTGACCTTTGTTACTATGCGATTTTTTTGTCGCTAGGCGTCCTTTATATGCTTGCTAATGTTAAAATGCCTGCCTAACCTACCGCGACAAAGCAGCCCAATCAGCCAAAGCGTCAAAGCATTCCTGACAATAATTGTGGTTTTACCATTTCACAGAGAAGTAAATACCACGAAGTGTTCTTATCTCACTGGAGTGCACTATGTACGGAGCATCGAGCGATGTTATATGGATCACATTACTGCAGTTATTTATCTTTGTCTTGGTTTCAATGTTAATGGAATGAGCTCCAATGAAACGACTAAAAGTGTATGAACTGTCTATACTTACAAAAAAAAACTTGGTCCTTTGTACGGTTGGACTATGAAAGTGACACTTTAGGACCAATGAACATAAGCATTTAAATTTTGATATCATTCTTCTAAAAACAAGTACTATGTTTACGTCTCATCTATTTTCCAATAGATACTTATAACTAGTCCATAGAGCAATTAAATTATTAGGGACCTGTTTCACCAGTCTCTGATAAGTTCCTGTTATCTTCAGGGTCAGATATCTATGGTGGCTGTCTCTATTTATAACTGTGAAACAGAGAGACGGCATCATAGACGAGCAGTTTAAAAAAAATAGTTTTTGCAATGGAATAAAGGTGAAAAGGTCAACGGAATCAATTGACAAAGGAATCAATTGGTTTTTGTTGTAATGAGGTCCTTGACTATGTTTTTTTTAAAACGATTCAGATGTCAGACGTTTAAGATATAAGAAACATAACCGAGAATGGTGGAACGGGCCCCAAAGTCCAAGATCAAATTAGAGTAGAAATTAAATCCCCTTGGTGAGCAGCCCATCTGACAGCTCGCTCTTTCTTCGGTAAGCTACAGCTTACAAGAGCCATTAGAGGCTAACAGCAGTATAATCCGTTAGAAAAAAAGCTAACGCTGCTTTCTTCGTAACTGTTAGACTTTTAGCATAAAATACTTTCATTAACATGGCAACAGTTTTAGTACTCTTTCATCCATTTCCTACTTTTTTTCTACTTTTATTTGAAATCTTGCAATTTAATATATACACATTTTCCTTCGCAATCACAGGTACTTTGTAAAGTTGTTGAGTACCTAAGCCGGAGAGACGTGTACCTATTCAACGCCGAGGTGATCATTAGATACTCTTCTTTGCAGCTGATTGTAAAGCTCAGATAATTTACTGGTCTGTCCGTCTCAAAATTAATGCACGCGTAACCATGACATCTAGTATAGGCTCGAAATTTCAGATTTTCTTAAAGCTAACCGCAATCTTAACCGTCCAATTCCAATTACTTTAATAACAAGTTAAAATCACGGTACGTCACCGAATTCCTTAGCCAATCCTCGAACAATCTAGACATGGGAACTGTCAATTGTTGTCCATTCCGTCCCGTTTCATTGGAACAGGAGGGACGTAATCCCGCCGGTCGTTGATCTAATTGAGCATTTGAGCGTGCGTGCGTGCTAATGGGCTAATTACGTGTATGAGACGGGAATTGGTGATTCACGGCTAAGGTTGCCAACATAAAAAAATGCTTTGATCATGGAATAATTCGCCAAACACGACTAATAAACAGATGAACGAGCTAATGATTCAACAGATTATCGGTAGGCAAACTAACACAGTCCCTAGTGTAAATAAGTTTCCCAAACGCGTTCGCGTAAATGTCTCTATTGCTAGGTAAAATTTTAGCAGCGCCTCTAGCGGTTTGTGATGATAGCAAACTGTTCTCGTAGTGTTTGATATTGGTACTTACTTTAACGCCAACACGTTCAAGACTTTTGTTGCATTCAGCTTGAATTGCCAACCTAGACGGCTGAGATAAAGATATGAATATCTATGGTGTCAGCAATTTCTCTTGATTAGGTATTACCAAACTTATGTACATATAAGTATTTTTTTATCGGCAACCCTAGTTAGAGCAGGACGCGGTTGCCCGTGGGAGGCAGACGGCATGGCGCGCACTGGGCACTAACATTTTATTCGAGGAACTTTTCATACATCGCCTATTTTTGTCACAATTTGAATATGGAAAATCAAACTTTTTTATTCTGAATTTGAAGTACAATATTGGATTATGTCCAGTCTGCGCCGAAATAATAAACATCTGGTTTTTGTTTGTTGTTGCTTTAACAACATTAACAGGTTACCATATAGGTACCTATATACCAAATTATTAAAGGAGTTCGAGCGACAAGGTACTCGTAATTTGTGTACATTATAATAATAAAATAATACCTAATGCTTCCTGTCCAGAAACTTTTATCAGTGAATAATGAATAAAAGTGCATGTCTGCTCTGCAGGTTTCAGAAAGTAACAAAATTTAAACTGTTAGAGAGAACGTACGCCATTGAATTAATATTATTGAAATTAAATATTTACTGATGAACGCCTTTTCGAAAACCAGTTTCAAATTTCAACATGTGTGGCTAAGGTATTCAATAGAAGGAAAACAACACAAATCTGACGTATTTAATTTGGGTGCGAATCTCAATTACAACTTAATCCGTTTTCATCAAGCAAAATATAAAAATGTTAACAAAAACTCGCATCAAAGTCTGTGCAGGCGAACAACAGCTACAATACCATGCACAAAGAAAATCAAAGAGTCGGTGTAATGTCTAAGTACCTCTTTGCGGTTAAGATAATGTACCTACAAGATTACCACTTGCTTAAAATTGACACGGAATTTAGAGACATAGGTATATAAATAACTCCGCAATTATCTGCTGCATAGTAATGTAGACCAAGATCCTGTCTGATAGATTGATAGAGACTATCGCTAAGTAATCCACTGCGCTTGTAAGTTACTTGTAAATTACACTGTAGATACTTGTATTTTGGAGAAGTTTACTCCGAATGAGCTAGATTAAAGAAACGTACCTATGTAGGTACCAGACAACAGCCGTTTAAATATTCTCCTCTGAATGGTAGGTAATATTCCTAGGGTTTAAATAGTCCTGTATTAACTGACCTCCACTTAATAACAGTACCTACTGAATATACATAAATCATCAAGAATATTATAATGCGGATACCAGTGCAACGATCAAAATTCTAGAACCTCAAAAAACTGGTATAAATAAAGTGGTGAGCGGCTCCTAACTTTCGCTGGCAACAGAACCTCGCATAACGGCACGCGAGCGACACGCGCCAAAAAAGAGGAAAAAAACAAGAACACCCAGTCACTCACATCGACCAAAACTTAAAGAGTCGATTACTTCATCCCACTCGCACGAGTAACTGTAATAACATATGTGTAAAAGACGGCGAATGTAAGAACTTTTGTCACGCCGCGAATCGGAATCGGTAGCTTCGTTATGACCGCGTAACGGAGGCAGTAGCCGTATCTGCATACGGTAGCAATCTCACTCATTTCAACTTGACGAACGCATGTTTAAAGTAATTAGTTTCGTATTTACTACGCGGATGGATGCCTATCAAGTTTTTTTGTAGTACATATTTGGACTGAATGTATCGCAGAGATATAATTTGGCATGCCGCGGCATAGGTTTTGGTTTAGGTATAGTGTCGTAGTTTGGAACTGTTTTAATTTAATAAACTACACTTTGTATTGAAATAAAGGAATGTTTGAGTTTAAGAGCATTATCAAGAGAGTGCGGCGTTTTTGGTTTTACCTACAGCTCGAGACAAACAATATGTCTAAAGTACGAACTCGGAATTTAAATCAATTTTTTGTCCTGTTTTGTGAAACCTGTTCGCACGCATTATACTAGTAATTTATTTTTTCTAAACACTGCAATCTTAATACAAACATTTCAAACTTGCTTTTGTCGAATTCGACTTTTGGATAGGTACTCCCATGGAAACATAATTTCCGTAGCGAAGCGAGTGCTCATCTTTCGTGTATTTTGGTTATTCGTTATGTCAGAAAATATTAAATTTGTGTGTGAGTGAAATCACTGGAACCAGCGTTCTGTTGTGGGAATGAACAAAAAATATTTACCTTGCATTAGCAAGCCGCTACTCACGTGCAATATAACCAAGCCTGTGCGAAATATATATGTTTTTTATGATGTGGCAGGAGGGAGGATTGCATATAAATCCCACAAACTTAATTATCCCCTATACCACATAAACACTGACACGTTTCGATCCCTCTATGGCAGTGGTTCTTAACCGGTGGTCCGCGGACCACCGGTGGTCCCTGGAAGCATCCAAAGTGGTCCGCGGGCCCAATCTAATAAATAATTAGATAAGTGACAACTCGACATAACGCGTGAATGTGCAATTCCATCCATCGAAGCCATACGTTAGATTTTTTGTAGTTACTTAGGTGGTCCATGGCAAGACAAAAATTTTGTCAAATGGTCCCTCATGTCTGAAAGGTTAAGAACCACTGCTCTACGGGATCATTTTCAAAGTTTAGTGAGCACAACTGTTACACATGGAAACCAACGTCGTAACATTTTAAAACATATAAATACCATAAGTAACGCCTGATTCCTTCGTTCGATTAATTATTCGATCATTTCATACCCAGGGAGCCCGATATGTGATACTTCTCAATGTAAAACTGTCGTTAGAATCGAGAAAATATAAGTAATTGGAATTATAGATGGTAATGATTCAGTGCCATGTCCCAAGTTAACTGCTCAAGACAAAAGAAAAACAGGGTATCTATACCTATCATCACTTCACAAAAAAACACTCCACAAACTCATTTACTGTAATAAGTTTTGCAAAAAGAAAACTCACCTCCACCTAACCACGCGATTAGGTTGTAGGATTGTTCTTAAAGTTTACGAATTAGCAGATAACGAAGGTCTACCTACACCTTCATTGGAGGAGCTGGAGAAGTGCCCAGCAGTGGAACATATGCTGGAGATGATGATGGCAGTGGCGTAGCTACCTAGGGACTAGACGGGGCAGTGCCCTGGGGCCCTTAAGCTCAGAGGGCCCTCGAATCCTTACCAGAAAATCTCGATCGAACTATTATTATTAAAACGTAACCGTAAGTTTAGATAGTAGTGGGGCCCCATTTTTTTATTTTCACCAGGGCCCTTGGTTATCTAGCTACGCCACTGGAAGATGGTGATGAAGGTGTGGCAAATGATGAATCTGTGAAAAGCATTTGTCACTGCTCGTTGTCGAAATGATCGAATCTCAAGTAACAGCCGTGCACCTAGTTTTAAAAATATCAGTGTCTTGCCTAGTCATTCAAAAAGATGTATATATACATATAAGCGATGGGTAAAACACGACAGTCGCAAACGTTACATGTTTTATATCGAAAGAAAATAAAATCTTGCACCTGATCGAAAGTTTCGATCATTGTTCAGGGCGAGTCATCGCGCAGGCGCGCACTGCGTAATGTAAGCATTTATCTCAGCAATATTTACTTTGAATAACTCTTTATTGTTATAACTTTGAAGACAGGTGCGTATACGTCGGAAACAGGAATAAAAACAAGGTTACGTTCGTACTTTATCTTGGAAATGTGAAAAAAGTAACGACTAGAGTATGAAAAGAAACTATTATTGTGTTTTAAATGATTTTGTGATAAAGCTATTTGTTTTGGTTATCGCTGAGGTGGTGAGTAAGCGAGTGGTGAAATAATGTGTGGGAACATGCAACACCAGACATCGGGGCATTCCGTTACGGATAAGTCAATGCTGAGTAAACACATCCCAATGACTATCTTTTATCTTAACCCATGCTTTAAAACGATCAATTCTTATATAAAAACTAGCTTTTGCCCGCCACTTCGTACGCGTAGGCATAACTCTTGTTTCTTCTTATTTATTTCCCGGAGAACATGTTTTAGTGTTACAATCATCTATATGTGGGCCGAATTTGAAGAGTCTAGTTATTAAAGTTACTGATAAATATACAAGCCTCATTTATTTCCTATCCCGTTGGGATTTAAAAAAATCCCTTCTAAGTGCTTCTCTGGGATACTCAAGATATACGTCTGCCAAATTTGAAGTTCCTAGGTCCAATAGTTTAGGCTGTGCGTTGTCTGTCAGTCACTCTGAATCGAACATATAAATCCCATTTTTTCCTCATCCCGTGGGAATTTCAAAAAATCCTGAAATTAGTTTTTTAGTGTTACAATCATCTACTTGTGTGCCGAATTTGAAGAGTCTAGTTATTAAAGTTACTGATAAATATACAAGCCTCATTTATTTCCTATCCCGTGGGGATTTCAAAAAATCCCTTCTAAGTGCTTCTCTGGGATACTCAAGATATACGTCTGCCAAATTTCAAGTTCCTAGCTGCAATGGTTTAGGCTGTGCATTGTCTGTCAGTCAGTCAGTCAGTCACGGTACTGGTTTATAGGTATAGATAACATACACACCTATTTACCTCCTATACGCAATGACGATACTATAAACGGCTCTAATGGTTTAGTCGTATTTTGGGTTTATAAATCGATGAGTGAATTTTAAGGAATTTAATTTTAGTGGCGTCATCTATGCTGAAACTAGTACAGCTACTTAACTCTAGATTGATTTGCCAGAAACCGGCAAAGAGCCTGTTGGGCCACGAGCAGTGTAGGATTGCATACCTACAGATATGCGGAGCAAATTCTGTAATATAAATTTTACCTTTGTAATACATATCTACACTTAATTGCAGCATAAAATTAGAGCTATGATTGCGGAGTTTGCGTTGCTGAGCTAATAATGCTTTCGGCTCCGTTTTATTACCACCAGGTTTTAATTTACTTATTTTGTTCTACTCTTTCTTTAACTTATATAGAGCCTTTACAAATATCTTTATAAACGTTTAACAACTCCATAAACGGGTTACTTAATGTCGCAATCATAATATTAACTACTAACTGTCCTTACACTAAATATTACAATTCCAATAGTCCCTATTTTATTCTATCCTTTTCATATTTTTACTGTTACAAAGTACCATGTCATTACAATCATCGGTGCAATTAAAATAAGACTTTATCCTAAACGGCTGTAGTTTTACTTTCGGTTTGATAAACGGGCATATCAGTGTAGCGTGTTTAGATAGACTAGATCCGCGCAGGATGCGCGCAATGCGTGGGCTCGCTCTCAGACAAGTACTTAGGGATCAAGTGTATCATATCAGAATGGAGCACAAGCATTAAATATTCACGTCCCTTTTTAACCAGCTGAGAAGGAAGAAGACACACTAAGAAACAAGCAAATTGGCTTAGACTACCTGCGGCACAAGGCGCCCTAAAAGTTAACAATACGAAACACAAACTCGCCTTAGACAATTCTGATTTGTCAGTTGGAGGTCCAACCATGACGTCATTATGCGATTCAATTCCGACTCAGTTCAGGTTAAACTTAAACTGAATCGGAATTGAATCGCATTAAGACGTCATGGTAATTAAGACGTTTTAATTGACATTTGATTTAAACACGCTGGTTCATTCAGCGTCAGATATTATAGCGAACAAAGCGGCCAACAATCATTGCTAAACGTGGTCTTCTTAGGTCTTGTTACCTTAGGCTCTGTCTAACCCTTATTTCCGAGACCTGCATTGCACCAAGTGCTGCGAAGAGGGAACCCTATCTCGGGGTGGTCGTGGTCGTGGGGCGTCGCGGTGACACCGAGTGCTCCCGTAACGCCTCACATTACGACTGAATAGGGAATCCATGTGGTTTTTAGTGGGAGAGCCCCACATACCCCCGGTAAACCCGTACCGGGCGGAAGCATAAGTCGCATTTTCCACACCATAAAAAAGGCTCTGTCTAATCCGTATGGAATAAAGAGGTGATATATGTATGCATGTATGTATGTAGGTAAAGCGGGCACATAGTTATATGGGAACAAGCTGCTTAGACATCCTTGCCAAATATAAGGCAACTTTTTCGTATTGTTAGTGTAATCAGCAAGATAGACATATTTGTTTGTGAGACTAGAACGCCATTTTTTGTTCACTTTCATATGAGGTGTTATATTTTGACACTTTGCCATTTCGTCGCTACATGATATCGCTGACTGTTCGACGGTTATCTAAATTACAAGAGTCTTAGGGCCTGTCTCTCTGTAAAGTTCCTGATATAATAAGTGTCAGTTATATATATGATTCCCTCTCTATTTCTTACTACAAAACAGAAACAAACAGAGACGACATCATAGATAACCGACACTTAAAATATCAGGGTCTTATCTGAGAGTGGTGAAACAGGCTCTTAATCTAACAAGGTTATAATCGTGGTTATATTATATACAAGCAGTACCTACTTCCAATTATACCGATATTGGTCCATGCCTTATAGCCTGAAATCCGATTTTCTGAGGTCGTTTTGTGCTATCCCGGTCACACTAATAGTCATTATTTTGAGAGTGAGAGTGACAATATTATACGAACTTCGAAAATCGAATTTTGGAGTGGCCCCCCAGTTATATAGCCTTTAAGCTCTCAAAAACTGAGGTATTTAATGCGTACTTACAAAATTGTTTGACCTTTATCACTACATAGTATAACACAAAGTCGCTTTCTGCTGTCTGTCTATCTGTCTCAATGTATGCTTAGATCTTTAAAACAACGCAACGGATTTTGATGCGGTTTTTTTGAATAGATAGAGTGATTTAAAAGGAAGGTTTATATGTTTAATTCTACGCAGACGAAGTCGCGGGCAAAAACTAGTTCTAAATATACCTGTAAAATTATATTAGTATATGATTGTATCTATAAAATGATACAGGTCAAAGCGAGGTCATACCTACATAACATAGTATTTGCAAGATTGTGTTCTATTTATAAAGAAGTTTATTTGACATATTTGAAGCGGTTATTTAAGATTCTTCGACCACTTTTTAGGTTTGTATTGTGACCAGAGATTGTCAAGGTTTACAACACTATAAATACTTATCGTCACATTAAAAAAAAACTTTGGATTTTTGGGTTCAGTACTCGAAAACGAAAAAGCAACCCCTAAAGAATAACTTTGTCGACTATTTAATAATGTCCGTCGTCGTGGAGGTACCAAGTTGAAATTAATATGAAACACTAAAGGCTGCCTTTTAAAGCTGTATAAAATTAATTGTTTAAGTTGACTTAGTCAAAAGATGTAGGTAATTAATTCTGAGGAAAAAAGTGTTCGGGATTGCAGTAGTAGGACAGGTAGGTATGTAGCGTGTACAAATTTTTTGCGTCCATTTGCTTATATCGTAACACAACAATGACTCTGCAAAATAATAAGTCCTCGTGATTCTAAAAAGGAAATCCAAAATTATAATGTATAATTTTAACAAAAAAAGTAAATGGTACACTTTAAAATAGAAACGTTCAAGTCATTGACGGCAAGTTTAAACATTGTGGGCACGTAGGTATACAAAGTGTTTTAAATACTGCGTTAACGCTAATGTGCCACCTAATGACCTTAGGTTGTCTTATCTTTCTATAATCAAGTAATAAACATTACATATTTTGCATTTAAGCGCATTGAGAGTGGTTTATGGAGATAATACTGTTTTTTTTTTAGTCAATGCTGCTACATCTTTATTTACCACAGATTAGAGACAATGCGGAGCAAACTATAATCCTTTTATTGCCTGCTAATGAACCCTACTCATTGTAACATTATTTTAGAACCTTATGTGTACAAATGTAGTTAAAAAAAATAAGATGCAATGAACTTGCAAATAAAACGTGTATAGTGTAATGAATGTCCTTAAAAATGCGTCATAATTCCGGGCACGGGGTGCGTCAACGATGCGTTAACCAAAACCAATTGTGCAACCAAAACGCTTTGTCCTCAAAGCGTCTAAATTGCGTCAAAATAGGGCAGTCGTTACGTTACGTCACGCACGTAACCCGGGGTGAGTATTAGCCGGCGGTGTTGACAGGAGCGGGAGGGATAAGGGTGCGTGGGAGTGGCGGGCGCGGGGAGGGGGCGGGGCGGGGCGCGCGGGGCGGGGCTGCGCAGACGCCGCCGCGTCTGGACCGCATCACTACGCCCGCGAGCTCCGCGCCGCGCAGAATGCTCGCGACCGCTCACACCGCGCGTGCACGCACTCCCGCGCTCAGTGATGCCAGCAAACCGCCCTACTGTCATGAACTACCTACTGTGTAAACGTGAACCCACTGTGAACAGTGACTGCACGGATTTATCACGTTGGATGCGCTAGGATTACGGGTGAGTCGGTGACCGCATTATCAAAATATTGGTAACAAAATAAAACGCTCCGCCGCTATTATTGGATAACTATTTAGCGTAGCGATTCGACATTCCTCCCGGCCCGTTAGCTTAATTCTGGTTGCGTGTGTGCGTTATTTACGTCAGTGTTTACAAAAGTTTCCGTTGCCTTATCACTGTACGCTAACTCGTCAACTCACTCGTCAATTTACCCAATTCGCTACTTTCGCTACTAACACTTTCCCTAATTCGTCACTTGTGTATAATGAAGATACATTTTCATTTTTTTTAACTAAAGGCAAACACTGTCACTGGGGGATTTAAATATCATATCTTAACTGTGCCCCTTTAGAGATAATTATATACGGTTATGAGAGCGGTAAAGTAATCAAAGTGACTTTTATTAACTATAAACATATATTGGTTTAACGAAAGCTGTAAGTGTTCTCCGAATGGCGACCGCGGAGTGCGCGCGCGCCGCTCGCCCGTTGATGTCTTTTACTTTAGCCCCGTGGAAAGTGTATATTTAGTAGGTTTATACGAATTCCAAACATATCATACACCTGATTACTTTGTATTTAATATTGGCTGCGTTTAAACTTTTAAATGCGTCCATAAAACGGTAATAAAAATTAAAGAAATCGCATATGCCGTACTAACCGTTAAGGATTGCTGAGGAATGCTCATAAACTGGCATGGTTGTGTCAATATTTTCAGTGTAGTTAATTAATAATTTAAACAAAAACTATCCTAGATGGATCGTAAAAGTTTTTACGTGTTTGCACGGCAGAGACATAAAAACTTTGTTGTTGTTTACAATATAACGCAATATAAGCAGCGGCGTGTCTAACGTCTGGGCTCGTGACAAATTTATCAGGTGGTATCCTACCTCAATATAAACAAGTGTACTCAACGCCTTACGTAGGGTTGGCCCATGAATTCGAGCCCCCTAGAGTATCATTCTGCCTACCACCCGCCGTCACGCCGTTACGTCACCGCATTGTAATTAATACAAGTTTATACCGGTCATCCAAACATCAGCAGCTCACAAGTGTGCCGACAGAACAACTCTCAAAGTCGCTTTGAGAGCTCTTTATAGCGCAGTCGTGCGTAAGCCACCGATGCGAAACATATGCTTAAAATCGAAAGGTTTCTCTTAAAAAATGGCCTCTTTCTCCAATCCCTGTTGACGTCTATGTCAGATGTCAATGATACCCTCTCTCTGTTCTTTTTGCAAGGATAATGAGACAAACAGACACGGTATAATCTAACACTTACAATATTAGGACCTTAACAGCTAGTGAAACGGGGGCACATAAGTAAAAAATTATAATGAAGTTCTTAGTAAATAAAAACAGCTTGATTTTATATACAATTTGTGCTTTGTGAGAACAATTGTAGAGGCCTATTTAAGTATTCGATTTTTATTAAAATATTCGCAATTTACCCAAACGTAGATTTACTTGATATAGATCTTCGTAATTGACCGCTAATCAATTAAACATGGTTCTTATAAAATTTGAGTGCCTACATGTTTGAGCCATTTGGGGTAGACACCATGGGTCCGTGGGGGCCAAGTGCGCACGAGCTATTTGGGTCGTTGTCGACCAAGCTGAATAAAGTTTCGGGTGACCAGAGGGCTGGTTTTATTTTTGGCACAAATACAACGCGGCAATGCTGCCAGCCTTCTGGGCACCATGCCACCGGGCAGCGATTTAGGGCAACTTTTTTATTTATAGTTTTATGACAATTTGTGTATTTAGATAGTAGTTAAGTTAAAAATGTTGTTATAACATCTCTGAATTGAATTAATATTTTACGTAATAAAATTTGAGTAACACTTATCCATTAACGAAAAACATTTAATTTGCTAATTCGCTACCACACGTGGAAGACAGATATGCCTGTGCAAAATATATATGTATTTACATGAGAGTTAACCCTCTACAGCTTCCAAACAAATCACATGACATGACATATCGACTTAACTGTCACCATTGACTGGACCAATCGTTTTCTGACATACACATAATTGATTGCACTCTGAGACTAACCTGTCCTTCAAAAAAGATAGATATATAACAACACTAATTACCATTTAAATCAAATAAGTACCAGAATTCATACGTGATTGCTCACCGGACACTTTGATTGGTGTAAGCGTTAATAGAAAATTGAGGCTTAATGTTTATAACGAAAAAGGGGAAAGATGTCCCAAAAAACCGCCCCTTAAACACTCAAATGGGCTCAAATTTAAGTTGAATTCGTAATAATAAGATTCAACACCAAAATTCACTTATAATGTTGGTATCCAAGACGGGCTCTAGAGAAGAATAAGTGGAGCGATTGCTTTAGCCGCCAGATGGCATGATGCGCCAAAATCAGGTGGCATGGGAAGCAAAAAGCGACTTGGCGAAGTGAGAAGTGGAAACATTCGACCAAAGGGAAATAAAATCGTTCTACTCTGTTCAAGGACTGGGCCCAGCGCTGTCTGTATCCCTAATCGATCGAAAGTTTCTGCTCTAAGTCAAGAAAAACTTTATGTACAAAATTAAGAAAACAAACATAATTGACGAATCGTAAAATAACCATTACGTAGGTGAAATGCACGTATAAGATGTTTCTCGTAATGTGAAAGAAAAAGTTTATTTAAAACAATCACTAAACTAGTTAAAAGCATGAAATATTGTGAAATAAGGTTTAATACCGTTAGAATAATGATTACTGGAAGTGAAATTCCGACGGATTACGTAAAAAAAAACAAAGCTATGAGTGCTATCATAGATTTAAAATAGTTAGGTACGCAGTACATAACCATAGTGTATACCCATAAATTTCAATAAAACGCATGCATAGGTAATCACAAAAAAGTCCTAAAGTACTTATTAAGGTCAATAAAAAATATGAAACTCGTTATGCCGAGGAGTCTACATACAATGCCGAGATAATAATTTTACCTAGGTACCTATCTTCTAAAGTAAAATATGCGAGGCTCTTAAATTTGTCAAAAAATGGATTTCAATACATAAAATTACACATACGAATGATCGTAAACCAGCTGCTTTAATTATATATTCCTATTAAATTAATTATGTAATATGATAGCCTGTGAATCACACGAGGATAAAAATATAAATGTAGAATGAATGAACTGGTACGTACTAAAGTGGCTTTAAACTTAGTTCGGCTTTTCAAAAAGTGTACAAAACTGCATATTTCATTCACAAAACAACCCTATTATAGGTACAAAAGCTCAAAAAAGTGGGCATTAAAACTATGAATAGGCAGTTAAATAATCAGGTACCCCGCCTACCTTTTATGTGTAATGTTGTACATATGTAAATGGCGTATTTACATAGTATATATTTGGAAGTCAGACAATCGGGTGCTCAGTTTTGGGGATGTCTCGAAGAAGGACGGACTTGCACAGATAGAGTTTGATTGTAGTCTTAAATATTTCGCAACTTTTGAGAAATTTTAACTGTTCTTAAACTTTTTAAGTCACTTGTTTATGAATGAACATTTATTTTAAAAGTTTTATTTGAATACAAGTGATGGGTTAGACATTCAACATGTGTGTAACAATTTGTAATAGTGACTTTTATAAAGTTTTCTACGGATTCTGGATATAAAGCAACATGGATTTGTTTGCTCAACGTGGTGTCAGATATATCTACGTATTAATATCAGGTATATCTTTAGTGAAAGGTTTAATTTTGAATTTAATTTTACAGTCTAATTAAATAAAAGAATAAATATTATTTTAACTTACAGCACATGAGCCGTTATAGAATTAACAATGATGTACTTAGGTACAAATACAAATTGAGTATTTTAATTAATATTTAAAATCAATGGTTATTTAAGTTTCTATTATGTTAAATAAGTTTCGTTTAAAAGATATCAGCCGTACAAACGTCATTTACTTTTAAAATATTAAACTTCTGATTTCAATTAATTCTCTAATTATAATTTAGTTACATTTACCTACTGCCAATAAATAATTCTATGAAATTGTATTTAGGTTTCATAAACTGGTGCCATCTCAGTGAGTTTATTAAAATATGCAGAAATACAATGCAATTTGTGGGCATTAGTTAGAAATGTGATAAGCGCACTACCGGTTGCTCACACTGTGCCCTTTGTTGTCTAGCTCGTAGCATTGGGTGCCCACTAGTTCTCGAAATTAGCTCAGTTTAAAAGCCCATTTATTTTGACTCAGACACACGACAAAAATCAAAAATTGGGGAATATCTATAATGTTGCGAGACCCTGGAGCTAATAGGCTTTGGGATGTTATACCTACCTACTAGCTACGTTCGAAAAAAAGCGGCACATTCAAATGTCGAAATCTTTTTTTGTAGTTCAATTTGGAATCAACCTTTTATAATATGAATCTACTTATATTTGGTAATTTCTTATTATATTTAAAGAAAATAGTACAAAAAATTTACTTAGGTAAACTAAATTAATTGATCTTTAAGCACCCTGCCTACACCGCGTCTAGCAGCGAGAGTCTCATTAATTGAATGAGAACAATAAATATATTTAAACCACGGCAACCAATTATGCTAACAACGTCATTATGAATTTGACTAAAAATCGCAAGGGCTATTATCATAATGTCATAATGAGATATGTCACATAAACTTATGACTACTGGCTTTTTACGTGATAATAATGAAGAATGCATATTTTGATAAATTTATACTATACTGATAATTTATACAGATTGTTTTTTTAAAGCTGCCAGCAAGATACGTACTTAACTAGATTGACTTAAATTTTAATATTGTTACTTCTTTTGCATACATTTTAATATTGTTACTTCGGATAGGTACCTAGTAGATACTAAACAATTAACATGTCTTTATTGTTTTGAATTTTTAAGACGTCCAACATTTTTTTTCTAAATCGCTTTTCCATCTTTACAGGTGGGTCGAGGAGAATTATGCGTGGGGCGTGCGCGTGCGCAGTGGTGTGCGCACTGTTCGCGCTGTGCGCGCTGCCGACAGGGGCGCGCGGCGCGCTGGACGACGCCACGCGCGCCGCCGCCGAGCGCCAGCTGCTGGCGCTGCTGGGCCTGCCGCGCCGCCCTCACGTTGCCGCGCCCGCGCCGCCCGTGCCGCGCGCGCTGCGCGTGCTGTACGACGCGCGCGGCGCGCTGCCTGCGCCTGCCGCCAACACCGCGCGCTCCTACCACCACGCGCCCTCGCGGCTCGACGACCGCTTCCCGCACGAGCACCGCTTCCGGCTCTACTTCAACGTGACCGGCGTGCCCAGCGACGAAGTTGCGCGCGGCGCCGACCTCACCTTCCACCGCGCCGCGGGCGTCGCAGGCGCCCAGCGGCTTCTACTGTACGATGTCGTACGCCCCGGCCGCCGCGGCCACACCGAGCCCATCTTGCGGCTACTCGACTCGGTGCCGCTGCGGCCCGGCGACGACGTAGTGCGCGCCGATGCAATAGGCGCCGCGCGGCGGTGGCTCTCTGAGCCCAGGGAGAATCATGGACTTTTAGTGCGCGTTATCGAACAGAACGAGAACGGCACGAATGCGCGGCAGCCCCACGTGCGTGTGCGGCGGCGAACCGACGAGAGCGAGGAGCAGTGGCGCGCGCTGCAGCCGCTGCTGTTGGTGTATACGGAGGACGAGCGGGCGCGTGCGGCGCGCGAGCGCGGCGAGACGCTGCTGACGCGCAGCAAGCGCGCGGCGCGGCGCGGCCACCGCAACCACCGGCGCAAGGAAGCGCGCGAGATCTGCCAGCGCCGGCCGCTGTTTGTGGACTTCGCGGACGTGGGCTGGAGCGATTGGATCGTGGCGCCGCACGGCTACGACGCGTACTACTGCCAGGGCGACTGCCCGTTCCCGCTGGCCGACCACCTCAACGGCACCAACCATGCGATCGTGCAGACGCTGGTCAACTCGGTGAACCCGGCCGCGGTTCCTAAGGCGTGCTGCGTGCCGACGCAGTTGTCCGCCATCTCCATGCTGTACATGGACGAAGTGAACAATGTGGTGCTCAAGAACTATCAGGACATGATGGTGATGGGCTGCGGCTGCCGATGACGAAGGGCCGCGCCCGGTGCGGACCTAGTGATACTCGTGGACCCAGTGTACATATAGTTTAGTGGCCTCGATCTGTACATATCTATCTGTGTATATATACGTGTAATTATTATTTTATTGAAATGAAGATGTAATAAAACATTAATTTTATACAGAATTGCTTTTAATTTATTCCATTTACATGGTAAGTCGATACAAGACTGTTACAATCTAATAGAATTTGATTGGTCTCAATTCCAAACATTCATGATATAATTGGATTCGAGACTGGTTAGAACCCAAACAGGAGTCAAGTCAGGAATAACCTTCGAAATAATTACTTATTAATAGGAAAACTCAAATAAAAATACGTAAATAAAGATAATATATTGTACTAGAATTTAATTCACATAAATAGTAACAATACGGAAGATATGGCGGACACATTCACTTTGACAGCTCTAAGAGGTGAAGCTTCATGTGACCCCCGGCACATTCAACGATTATTTATTACATTTTTGTACTAACAACAATCAGTTCCATAAAAATATCTACTACATATAAATTTTTAAATAAATGCTATTTCGATATAATAACAAGTTACTTTTTCAAAATGTAATAATTATAATTCCTAATTTACGCTTTTTGCCAATTTGTGCTTTTTCAACAAAATAGGTTTAGTAAAATATTACTTATTTAGCTTAATTATTTCTGATGCGAAGTTATCCCCGTATGATCAGTCAATCAGCTACAATTTAGCTCTACCACTACGAAGAAACGACAAGTCTGAACCATGGGCCAAACCTTATCAACGGCAATTGTTGTTTTCGGTGTCGTAGACAAAATAAATGGAGGCACGCGGGTCCGTGCTTGACGACGTCTCGCCAGCGCAAGGTCACCGCAAATGAGTTCATTGAGTTAACTCAGTTTGGGTTAAGCCATTGTTCAAGAAGTGACGTCAGACGGGTCGCGACCCGGGTCTATATTTGTGTTTTCTCGTCAGCTTTAAAAAAAACAGTTGACCGACTTTTCCAAAGTTGAAGCTCGAAAAATCGAGCGATTGATTAAGTATTTCCCTGTGTTTCGACACCGTTGATTGTCACGGAGCTTAGGTATGCTAGGTACCGCCATCTCACTTGCTATTCCTGCCATCAAGCAATAATGCTAGTGCTACTGTGTTCCAGCGTAGAGAATAACACTTAGCCACCATCTCACGATCTGTGAAAGGTAAATGTCAAATTGACAGATAAGGACAAACGATTGCTAAGTTAGCAGGAGCCTAGAGAGCGTTTATGAATAAGGGCATATGACATACGGTGAAATTACTTGCACATGAGGCCACATCTTAGCCTTCTAGGCTGGCAACGAAACGGAAATCCCATCTTATCTAAAACTGCTTTAAATTATTGTGGACATTACCGTGGATTTTTACGCTGACTTATATGGGAAAGTAGAGGGTCTTTCCGTGAACGGCCATTGATTTGATGTTAGAGGTAAATATGTGTCCGATCGATCTCTCAAAATTGTATGTATGTATGTATGTAAACTCTTTATTGTGCAAAATAAACAAGACAAATACAATTGACAAACACTGAGATACATACACAAAGGCGGACTTATCCCTTTAAGGGATCTCTTCCAGTTAAAAATTATGTCTCTGTGCAGACGGAAAGTTCAGCATTAATTAGCGATTTTTCCGCACCCGTTCCAAGTAGCTACAGGAAACATTGTCCTCAAAACACTAACAGTAGCTAGAACTCGCTCGGAGATAAAAGTTATTTACAGGAAATTGCACATTACCTGTTTAAATGTATGCACTTGGTTTGTTTTTAGAATCGCCATTTTTTCCTGAATCGAGAATTTTTTGCAATACTTATTAGAAATTTGGTATAGCGTTATCTAAAGCTGCTGGCCAATAAATAACATATTGGAAAATGGCAAACCAATCTGATAAAATTAGGTTTATTTCGTACATAAAGGGTGGCGCTGAAAGACAGAATAAGGAATGACTAGGATAGAAAAAAGTAGGTATGCTCAGTTGGTTTAGTCACTTAGAGCGGATGGATGAATGTAGACTAACTAAACAGATCTATCTATATGGGGAGTATGAATGGTCGCGTGGGGTGGGAAAGGCCTGGACGGACGTTCCGGGACCAAATAGGAGACGTTTTGAAAAAGGTCAGGTCAGGAGTACCCGAAACCAGCGAGCATATATGAAGAGATTTATGAATGTGGATGAAGCGAAAGAGGCGTGTAAGGGCAAGTGGAACAAAGTATCATCTGCCTACCCCTATGGGAAAGAGGCGTGACGGTATGTATGCATGTAAAGCTAGCTTAATCAAATGAATCATCCACACTAATATTATGAAGAGGAAAGTTTTTTTGTTTGCATTGAACAGGCTCTGAAACTACTGGGCCGGTTTGAACAATTCTTTCATTATTAGAATCATAAATTATCCCCGATGAACATGGCTATGTATATTAATCCTGCGCGTACAAAGTCGCGTGTAACAGCTAGTAAAACATTTTATTTTAGTATTGCTATGATACCTACTCAAGGTACGTGTCTACCAAACTTCAAGTCCCTTACCCCAGCATTTAAGATTGCACCTTCTCTTTCTTTGAGCCAGTCAACTAATCAGTCACGATAATGTTTCATAGAGTATAAATGATTCTCTTGCTAAATAAGGTATGCCAATTTGTCCATTACATATTGTGAAACCTTTCTAGAGTAGGTACCCAGCTCTCAACTCAAATAGTTTGACTACATTTTGGGGATGGTAGAATGGTGTGAGTAGCTTTGACGCCGCTTTAAGTATCACTGCAGTTGATTAGTGATTATTAGCGATTACTAGAACTTTAAATCGCTGTTGTAATAGATGATCGATCAAAAGGCGCTACGTGATGTTTATGCTGTACGCCGATGGTCTGTGCTCTGTCAGTCAAGCGCGATCGAGTAGGAGTTACGGATCTCAGCTATTCCCGGCACCCGCTGAATCATGGGACGAGGGGGTTAAGTCAATAAATAAAAAAGCTCTTTTGCAACTAGATACACCCGATGTTGCCATCTAGCTTCCGCTAAAATAGCTGGAAATTAGAAAAGATTACAGTTTCTAATTAACATCATAGGCACGTTTTTTTGAAAACAAAACACTAAGTACCTTTGGAAAGATTGGATTCCAGCTTTTTTTAATAGATCAAATAATACAATTTGTCAAGAAAAATGTTTGATCATAGTTAAGATAGGTTGATATAAAATATAGCGAAAAGACGTAATGAATTCTTCAGTTCTTCAATTTACTGGTATAATGGAAAATTATTTTCTTATTCACAGATACCTAAACCGAGTTATTGTACCAATATACATACATCAGTTATGTAGGTAGAGTCGCTAAGGTAGGAGACGTTTTATGTACGTACTTTTAGTAGGTACCCAAGATTGTAAAATCGTCTGAGCGAACGTTAGAGATAATATTTAAAGTGGATTCCATTTGGAGCGTGGCAGGTCTCCAAATTTGAAATATTTCGTCACGAGGCGGCTATATATCATGTTTTTGCCGGCGCGGGCGCGGGCAGGAATGCCCGCCGTATAATTCGGCCACCGGCAGCGCGTCTGCCGCGCCCGCCACCCTACGTCTATATTATCAGTAGATAAATTTAAGCATTGTCTTTGCCTCGTATTTCGTCCTCTTGATTTTGCTTTTTTTCTCCATTGGACGGCAACAAAAAACTGAGTGCAGGCGAACGAAGTGGGTATAATTTATTTTATAGTCGGTCCGCTCGTAACTCGGCGGTGGACGGCTGGACGCCGATTTATCCCCATCTCGGCGTAATTAACGTAAATGGATTGGCCAGAGTGCGGCCTGTGAGATCCGCCGCCCGACGCTCAGCTCCGCGCGCCTCGCCCTGTCGGCAGCTCTACACCCTCGCTCCCGCCGGCTCCTGCTCACATCCCAGATCCCACCCTTCCACATTAACTGGAACCCGAGAGCAGACTGGTAGCGGCCAATTTAATTAATAAAACATTTTTAAACCGCAAGCCGAATGAGATACAATGAGATACGAGAATCGTTTGCGATTACGTGCGCTCGGTTCTCAAGGAGTGCGGCGACTTATCCCTGAGGGAATTATAATTGTTTTGCATTCTTGCACGGGAATAAAAACAAAAGGGCCGCGGAGCAGGCCCCCCGCGCTGCCGCAGACCAGACCAAAGTCTGACGACTCGCATTCCCCCGCCCGCCACAAAAAGCTACGAATGAATCGGAGAGCGCTCGAATCAAACAACGCGCATCGAAATTTCAAAGACGAGTCTTTCGGCAGCGTACATTTATTGTTTGGATCAAAAATTAATGACCGTATAATTGTATGTAGATTTACCTTCGTTTAACAGATTTGTTGCGTTTTTTTATCTGGTCACTGCCGGTTACGTTTACAGCGTTGATTTGAAAAAAAGATGTTCACATTGTTGGAGTCGAAATATGACTTTATAAGACTTTATTTGTCAGAAGTTTAGGATGTATTTGCTCTTCAGAATATATAAACCCAATGTAAGCTTGGTTTTCTAGTTTACTACAAGATTTCCCTAAAAAATTGAAGATCGAAACCCGTAGCATTTTATAAAATTGGCATCGCCAGCTTTTTATCACGCGAATAAACCTGGCCGCAGCAGGTTCGATGTTTGTTAAGTACTACATAGGAGTCCATTAGGCCCTATGAGAGCGTCATTATGTTGGTCCGGATAATTATACTGTGACATTGTATTGGAGAGCGCGGGCGCAGCTGGCCGCGACCAGGCGGGCATCGACCGCGCGCCTCTTCTCAAATATTCCAAGCATGCACAAATTAAACTGGTTTTTGTTCTTATTACTATATTAGTTTTGCATAAAAACATTGTGAACTAGGCAATTTGCCGGCCAATGAATAGCTTTAGTGCGTCCTATCACCCTTGTGTCATGAACACCGCGAGGGCAATTCCCTAATCAAGGTTGACCACTTAGTGTACGCTAGAAAAAACAGCGCCACTAATATACTAGAGCTCGTGGTGAGAACTAGAACTAATCGGTGTTAGTCAACCATATCAATGTCACCGGGTTGGATGTTGGAAACCAATAGCAACAATGTAACTTTATAACAGGCAATTGCTCCTTTGCACTCAGATACATTCACTCAAGTTCAAATTTAAGACAGTTTAAGTAATATCATAGGTTTTCCCTGGACCGTAACAGCGTCGCGTGGTCGGCGGCCGCAGGGCTCTCGATGCTATAACGGTGATGATGATGACATATTTAACTGGACACCTGTCGACGCATCGCTTCGTTCACTTCTAATGTATTTGGTATCTTGAAAGCTATGTTCATAAAAAACCGGTCAAGTGCGAGTTGGTAAGAATTTTTTCAAGTTTAACGAGTGATGGCTACTAAAACGCATACGATGCCGGTTTAGTGTAACCGTTCGGTTGGGTAACATGACACAAGATGATGGTATAAGGTTTAATGTCATAAATGCGTCGTTATAAAAGTAGACGGTAGAAGGAAAATTACTGATAATTATCATCCTTGATGAGGAGATCACATCACATATAATATAAAAAAAACGAGTTAGATAGCATAAATAAATGATACTGCAAAAGTGGCTGAGGACTTTCTTGGACCTATTATTGGCAGTCCTTATACCTATTATAAAATACTTAATAGACATTAACCAGAATACTAACCAATCTGTTTCATCAATATAATGCCACAAATATAGCAATTTTTAGGTAAGAATAACATAATATGATTATCAAAGAATCTTTGTCACATCTTTCAGATAACGTTATTGGCAAAAATTACCACAGAAATGCTCACATACACATTTAGAAATAAGCCTTGATGGTCAAATTACACAAAATTGTAGCTAAATTCTACAAATCAGACGAATAATTTTTAAAATCAAATGTTTCTGTTTTCTAACCTTTGATTTTCATTACATATATATACTAACTTTGGAAATATGTAGAGATAGTAGATTCACTGGGAGGAGTTTAATAATTATAATTACAACCTTTGCCATCAGAATTGGGTTACGAATGTTACAATTACATCTGCAGCCTGAATATTTTTATAATTGGCTGACAAATGGCCACTCGTATTTGCTTAATGAATGAGAATGTTTGGGATTAGTTCAGAATTGTACACTTGAGAGCACTCATTAATCAAATGCGAATATTTGGCGGCGCGAGCGACGCGGCTCCTTCCGCGTCGGCTAGGAGAGGCGCCCGCGGGCGCTGTAAGTGGCCGCCAGTGTACGCTAGACAGGCATACCTAAACAACAATTTATTTCTGGCAACGAACCCACGTCCTTGGCGCCGACCTTATTGCGCAACACCGGTTTCGAAATGCGCACACGCGCACATACACACCATGTTACTTGTGCTGTGACAACCGATGATACGTCGACCTTCTGCAGTAGATGAGTGTCTAATACCGTCAATTAACTCGGTATGTAACCGGCTGTACAACGGTGTGATTTAATTACTTATATTCGTCATTTCCACCCATGCCAGTCGTAGCATGTCGTCACACTTTCAATAATGACGAAATTATGCACGCCTGAGGTGGCCAATTATAACCCTAGCATGGAGGCTGTAATGGCTTTACTCATGTGTCCGAAGAGAGAGTTCTATCTGTGGAAACTAGTTAATAAAACATCTTCGGTACAAAACACCTACCTACATATTTGCAAGGTCCCAAATATTTTACCAAGAGTGCTCCGATCAGTTCTCCACCTTTCCACTATTTTCCAAAACGTATGTCGATTTCTATCGACCTTATTTTTGCTTTAGTTTCGACATTGATGTCAAATCTGTAACGACCATGCGAAGTGACATAAGAGTTGTAATTTTTAAATCGACCTCGACATCGAGTTGATAGTAAGAATAAGGAACTAGAATATCACAGGCGAGCTGCGATGTTAAGACGCCGTTAATGAAGTGACAAGTAGTTAATTGAAGTAATATCGCAATGTAGGTGACCTGCATGTCATCGCTCCACTTCAGTATCAAGTGAGCAAATAAGGGCAGATTCTATAGGACGTTCTACAACAAACACAGCGCATTTATTGTTATGCTCACAAATTTAATAGTAAGTCTGTAAACAAGGAGCTATGAAATTGCTGTTATTAGGACAAGTCGAATTAATAAATTTATTCGGTTTTGATCAAAATGATATAATGAAAAGCCGAGCTTCACGCAAAGTGTTTTAAATGCATAACCTAAATAAAAATAATCTCTCGGCCAAGCCAAATTTGGCAAACATTTTAATGGTCTGCAAAGCTGTTATTAGACTGCTTTTTGTTAAATAAAAAGTATATATCCTAAATCCGCTCTAGATTGGTACAAGGGAACTAAGGATACAGAGCTTGACCTTTTAAACGAATACGTCCTTAAGTTTTGGTGGTGTTGCCAACATTTCCTATGATACCCATTTGCCAATGTCCACATTCTATAACATTCATCTCCAGCCTATATTCGTCCCACTACTGGGCACAGGCCTCCTCTCAGAACAAGATGGCTTGGGCTATAGTTCCCACGCGGCCCTAGTGCGGATTGGGAACTGCAGATGTGTGCAGGTTTCCTCACGACGTTTTCCTTCACCAAAAAGCTCAAGGTGAATTTCAAATGTAACTTCGAACATAAATTATGAAAAACCCGTGATTTGAACCCACGACCCTCTGCTTGAGAGGCCACAGGTCAAACCACTAGGTTACCACGCCTTTTTATAACATTATTTCTCATCAAATATCCAAAACCTCCGTTGCTTCTGTACAACTCTTTGTCAAAACATCAAATCATTTTATATTATTATTTCCTTGTTAGATGTTGATCAATAGGTAAATGTGTGTTTTGACAAATATTGAATACTTACATAAGTAGATAAACTAATAAAATTCGAATCTTCTTGGATTTAGTTGTTTTGGGAAAGAATCCTCTAGAATTTGGTTTACAATGCGAGTCTTAAGGCCAATAACAGAACTTCCTAAGTAGTACAATCATACGCCTGGCTGGGAAAATACAATTTGAAAAAACGAAAATATTTAAAAAAGGAAAAGAAAAAAACCATACAAACGCGCGTGTGTGCGTGCGCGTTATGTGTGTGTGAGTGTGTTACCAAGAAATATTATTCTCGATTCGGAGCTTGAACTTACTTCTTAAGCAAGCAAATGGCTCCACAGCCTGAAAGGATTTGTTGTAGTAACTTACTACTAGTAAGTGTTCGGTTTGTTATTTGTATCTGTCAGTGTCAATGTACTCCAACGTTGACTGTGAAAAGGTTTTACAGTGGCCTATGTAATGGTTCCATCTGGCTGTCTGTACAAACTAAATCCATTTGTTATTATTATTTGAGGGACCCTTAATTAGAAAGTGATATTTTTCTAGATGTAATTTACAGGGAAGTGGATGATTCGGAAGTTTTAATTAAAAAATATATTTTAGTTCATTAGGGTTTTCCTCAAGACGGAACACTGAAATAAACCCGTACTAAATAAGCTACATAGTTATTTTATTTCGCTCTTTAAGTAACAAAATAAACCTTACGCAAGAAATTTGCCACCTTCTTAGGTACATAAAAGCAAGTGTATCCGTAAATACCCCTAGCTTAAGGTAATTTAAACTGTAAAATATTGGCTATGCTAAGTCGAAGACTAAATTAGTTAAAGAAATTTTAAACAAGTTAACATTTACCGTTCGACCAATTTTATACCTACAGAATTTACGGGTGTATAAACGTCGACATGTCCGTATTTAAGAAACATGTTAAGTATTGATCAAAGTATAATTTCCACCCGTGTATGTTTCTTTCTAGCTACTGATTTAGTTCAGGGATTAATTTTTAGATGGAAATGTTTTCCCTCTGATATGTCTCAGACTCCTTTTGACTCTACTTTTTGTATGTAATAATTGTAGGTCGTAGAGATTATCAAATTGCCGAGCAATGACTTTAGTTGCTTAAAAAAAATAACAAGAATAAAACTGTGGTTAAAATCTAGTAAAAATCATTAGGTACCTATGGCATTAATCATCAAGTCATTTGGCTTATACGGCACTACAAATCGGGAGGTGTTATAAAATTGTAGATTCCAGTTGAGGTTTTTCACCACACGAAAAAGACGTAACTGCAATCCTTCCATTGCTTTACGCAGCAAGCTTTTAGTTCCAATTTGTTCACAGGCTTATTATTTGCATCTTCGAGCACGTGCTTGAAGACCGTCACGGCTGTTTCAGCCAAATCGACACAAACAGGTTCCTCGGAAGCGGCGCATCGGAATGACAATGCTTGTAATGTATTTACATAAGAGTAGTAGTGCCACATCCATAGTGTCAACAGTGTTTACGAGCGCGAGGCGAGCGGAGTGAAAGTGCCGGGCGAAGGCCGACCGCACCGGCACCGGACGGTTAATATTATCTACGCTGTCGCTATGCTAGCTCTTCTACTCGTGCATGTAGGACGAGCATGGAATTCTTGAGAGCTTTGGACTGTAGCTAGTGCTGCTGGCGACAAGTGCGGGTTTTATGGCAAGTCCGCTGGCGAAGAGACGCTTGAACTTTGGCGTATACGACAATTTCTTGAGTACCTCTACATCTAATCTTTAATCATAAATTTATACGTCAAAATTAAATGTTATGATAAGACTTTACCATTGTAACGGGTAAGACTAATAATTTACATAGGTGTAGTATAAATATTGTTTCTTCTATTTTATGAAGATAAGAGCAAAACAAGCAAGCTGGTCACCGGATTAGTGATAAAAGGCCAGTCTACCGGACGACCATATAAATATGTCCATAACAATAAAATGGATCAGTAGCTATAAACATTAAAACAAAGTTATAGAAAAATACATTGACTTAACTAAATAACTTTGTATTCGTGCAGGTTTCATTTCAACTTTGTACATAAAACTACACAGAAATAACTTGTTAGATAGCGGCATCTTAATTTGCAACTAGAAAACTGATGAAATTTAGTTACCTCTATAATCAAACTGCCTCGGTCAGTTTAATATGAATTTATTCATGCATGTATTTACGAACATTATTATACACATCAGAATCAGTAAATTATGCAATTGAAACCTCCTGATCTCTGAGAACCTGCTTACGAGGAATAAATTACTGCTGGGATGTAGGTACTGTGGCCACTCGATATTTATAAGAATACTCTGTGCCGCGCCTTGCATTATTAGTACATAATATTATTCATTTCCTAACTTAGCATACTAACAGTATCGAAGGAAGTAAAACCAATTGGTCATTGTCTGTAGCAGTAAACACGACACTAAACATAAATTTCACTCTGTGCATCTAAAGAAAAAAAGAACATAATGCTTGTCTACTGAATAAAATCAAAATAAATACAGGTACAAATTAAAATGCGTGGCGCCCTGTAAAGCTTCTTCATAGTGTTAAGAAACTAAAATTACATGCCCATACAGAAATACAATCGTAGCTACAAATTCACACAAGTAAAGATATTCGCTTGCAGTATCTATGTATGTACCGAATACGCGAATTAAAATTATCTAGGTCTATGCTATGACAATTGGCGGTTTGAAAACTAAATGCGAATAGAGCAAAATAGCGCTGGCATAAGAGAAATAGACGGGAAACGCCTATAATTCTTTTCTCGGGGCTGACGGCGCAATTTCCTGGTATCGATGCAGCGCTGTAACTGTAATAAGGTGCTTTCCGAGAAATAGTGCAAGCTGCAACCAAAGCACCATTAGGACTAACGTTTTGCCCTCAAGCTATGAGTTGACTTAGCAATATCTGTGACTTTATACTAAATGAAAAATAAACGCTCAACTACATAACGCTCAGCCGTTGTATATTTTACTTAATACAAATAATTCCTCACGAGAGCTTAAAAATATAATCAAGTACTTTTTTATTTGAGCGGTTCCAAGCTTTAAAGCAAGTTAGTCTAGTATAATTTCAAAATTTCGTTTATTTTTTTTTGCGTCGTTTTTAAATCCAAATAGCTAAAAAGATTGTTCCGGTGAAGAACACTAAAGTTAGACAAAAATATTAAGTAAGTATAAAGTTTCATAAAGGCAGCTTATTTTGCTCAATTAATAGGCATAGACCCAAAGATGCTAGGAGCCCCGCAATGGAAGCTCAGTGTACCGCATTGCTGGTATGTTGTGCGAGGAGCTGCCGGCTTTTTGGTCTCAAGTAGTGGCCTCAAGTAACATTATGCATATATGTATGTATACACGTTTTAGACGGGATATAGACCATGACTACCCGTGATCATGATGCAAGCAGTTGATATGTCTAATTATTCGTGAATCATTTTTATAAATATACCACTTAAATTAGCGTACTTCTAGTTAGATGTATAGACATAAAATATAGTTCAAAAAGGTGTAATGGTCTCAAGTGGAATCCAATAATTTTACTAATCAACGTCTGACAATTATTTTATTTCATAAAATATACAAATTATTATCTGTGATCACTTAGCAATGTCTTATAATGACAGTCTAATAACATTAACATTCCTACTGTAACTCTTTATTCACTCACATACACAATCACTTAATGGATTCATTGAAATTTGGTCTTGTTAGTTTTGGCTATTATATTTTGATTGAAACCAGAGTTAATTAAATAAGTAATTATTACAAACTCACAAACCCGCCGCGGCGGCTTTTTTTAAACATTTAATAGGTTGTTTTTGGAAGTATTTAAATTGATGTCATAGTATTTTCTTTAATGTTTTTTATTTTTTGCCTAATGTTTTCTGACTGGGAATCAGGCAGGGTTGGTTATTTCCTGAATAGCCGTGTCGGATAAGCATATGGTGGTTCAGAATGTTTTGTTACTTTACATAACAGTTTAAAAAAAGATCTGTGTGCCTCCGTCTGTCTTCCCGTGAGCAAAATTAATACAAAATTAATAAAATTAAATATAATTGAGATCTTAACATTTAGTACAATCACTCCAGGGGCCTTACCATGGCGTCTTAACGCGGATCAATTCCTACTCAGTTCAGGTTTTAGCTGTCGTTTTTAGTATGGATCTGAGAGCGAGCGAACCTAAACTGAATCGGAATTGAATCGCATTAATTACCCCTCTGGTTAGTCGCCAGGAATGATTGTGGTCACGTGTTAAAGTTCTCGTTTACTTTAAATTTTTGTAATTTAGTTTTGGGTGTTATTTGTAATCAGCAATTAATCATAATTAACTGCATTGATTTTTTAAATTACTCTGTATGCCTAGTCTTCACTCTTCAACACAGTAAAACTATTCATGCTAATTATTGTTGACTAAAAAAGTTTTATATCTAAATGAAACCACAACATAACTTGCTGGTTCCATTCTTTTCTCAACATATTACATCGGAGCCTCTAGAAATTTTAAGCTGAATATAATCTCCATCGTCAAAAGCGACAGTGTTAGAGGTATTGAATATTTATTAACTGTTTTTGCAGAGGCGTCGAATTGTTTTAAATTATAAACTTTTGGCTTACTTATTACATACCTAGAGAATCCGGATGTAAATAAATCTTAGGCGCAAAAGCTTCGCTGGCAATGATCGAGGAGCCTCGGGCGGCGCGGCGCGCGCGCTGCAATTACGGGCCAAAGAATAAAAATACAGACATGTACAAAAATAAACTTTTCTTTTTGGACATAACAAAAACAAACTCTTAGCAAAAGTGGAACAAACTCATGAATAGCGGCAGCAGGGTGCGATAGTTCGACCCCCGGTCGGGAAATTAAATAATATAGGTACATAATATATAGTTGATTGTATGTGCAGATGCAGATTCAGCAAGTGACAAGTGAAAAGTCTGTTTACATTACAAAATCGAGCAGAACCTACGTCGGTTAGTTTTATATTGACTACGCCTTACATGTTGAATTGTCACATATCGCCGACATTTGTCAAATTGCTGAAATAGGGGCCTGGTGTCGCCCATGACCAAATTGTATTATTATAACTAGTTGCTGCCTGCCACGGAGAATTAGTTTTAAATTATTTTAACAACACAATTTTCCGAGATGAAAACTATCTTATATACTTCCTAAGTTTTCAAACTATCTCCATAACAAATTTTATCTCGATCGGTGGAGTAGTTTACGCGTGGAAGCGTAACAAAGTCACATTTGCATTCATAATATTTAGTTAAGACATGTAATTAAGATTGCCTTGAGTTTTGATTGCAATGCCCAACATTATAAATTGTTGAAACTGTAGGTTTTTATTTAGATGATATTATTGTAATTATATTACTACATAGGTACATGAATTTTATGTGTCTATAAATATGGATTTATAAGACAAAATAAATACCAGAAAATCCTTAAACCTTTTATCTTTTAGCAGTTAATAACCAAATAATATTGCATTGTTCAAGTTTCAATTCAATTGAATACACCATCATTATCACTTGAACTTCCGTTTTAATAGTTAATCTAAATTGTTTCTTATTTTATCGTTAACAACATTGTATTTAATGTTGTTTAAGGAATGTTGAAGGAATTGTAATTGCGTGTAATTAAATTACCTATAATTAATTATCACTTGAACTTCCGTTTTAATAGTTAATCTAAATTGTTTCTTATTTTATCGTTAACAACATTGTATTTAATGTTGTTTAAGGAATATTGAAAGAATTGTAATTGCATGTAATTAAATTACCTATAATTAATTACAGTTAACTGTTATATAATTATTTATTTATTATAGATATTTATTTATCTAATAAGTTTTTTTTAACTGGTCTCGAGTGTAGTGTAAATATTAGGTAAGTATCATCTTTTTAGTATCGTGATGACCCTAACCTAATTATGCAATCGCAATGTTGAGGGTGTCCGGTCATATTTGACAACGAACGTTTAACAGATGTAGGTATCGTTTGACAAATGATGTACAACAATACAATACAATACAATAACTCTTTATTGAACACCACATATAACAACCAAAACAGAAAAAGGTATACAGAATATTACAAGGTAACAATAGGCGGCCTTATCGCTACAGAGCGATCTCTTCCAGGCAACCATAATGGACTGGAGAACAGAACAGATCTGAGCAGGTGGTGCAATTTAGAATATAATATTAATATACTAAGTACTGAAATACATAATATATTATACATGAAACACACATTTATAATAAATGTATTTGAGAACATTTTGAAATCTGCTAATTCATTAACTTTTATAAAATGTAAGACTCAAATTAAGTTAGCTAATATTTGTTTTATAACTTTTCGAAAAAGTTAATAATTGTTAGTAGAAAGTAAAGGGTTGTCAAATGAAGCATTCGATTAAACGTTTGACGGTGAAACATTATTATTTTTATAAAATATGGCTTGTATTCATTGGAACACTAGCTATTGTGTACGTGTGAAAATAGAATTCGGTTTGCAAATCACTGACCGTATAACGATATATTACTATTTTATTATTGTGTTGTGTATTGTGTTATTATTGTGTGTAGTTTTTTTTGCTGAATTAAACTTTAACCACCGTTAATTTCACAGAAATACAAACACACGTCAAAAAAAGGCTGTAGACTATCTACGGGCCACTGAAAGAGTCTAGCTCTCTCAAATCTAGTGTCGCTTCTGCGTGTGATCATCCTCACACCACAGCCGCGGCCTGCGGGGCATTCCACTCTGCGAGCAGCCTAATTAGCCCAGTCCAGTGTGCGATGCGCCTTTGTCTAACAGTTCAGTTCACCTTGTCGAGTTTTTTACGAGCGCTTTTAAATGCTTATCTACAAACGACCTCTGAGTAAGGACGTGGCCCTTTTCGCACGGAATTCGCTAATGACCGTATGAGGCTGCATGAACTAGCATGTTTTAGATGAATGTAAAGCTATTAATATAAAAAAACCGGCCAAGTGCGAGTCTGACGCGCGCACCGAGGGTTCTGAACAAATTAGCGAAGTTAATATAAAATCCAGTGTTCCCTGCTAAGCTAAATGTATGCAGTGTGAGGTCATTTTATATTGGTTATTTACATAGACAGATAGACATAAAACTATTGTTTTTAGCATTTGTTGTTATAGCGGCAACAGAAACACATAATCTGTGAAAATTACAACTGTCAAACAGACAGACAGACGGACAGACAGCGAACTCTTAGTAATAGGATCCCGTTTTTACCCTTTGGGTACGGAACCATAAAAAGTGGCCGACACACTGTGCGATGAAACCCCGATCTAGGTGGACAAAAAGGGTCACGCTATTTCATTATCTGTGGTGGCTATAGCGATAGCCAACATCCTAGAAGGAATGATTCCAGTAATAGTTTTGTCCTACTACCCTCATAAAATTAATAAATAATGTCGAAGCGAACCGAAACACTGTCATCGATAGTGAAATCGTGCGTTTTACTGCTCTTCGCTTATCAATATTTTATAATAATTATCAATCAGATCGTGCTACTTCTAGTCATGGATCGTGAAGTAAATGGTAAGGACTACATTTTAAAATATTAATTGTTAAAAACGGATATTCCTTTGCCAATAAAAATCAACTTCAACGTAAAAAAATCCAATTTTTTTGCATGAGTTTCGTGTTTCATAGACAAGGAAAAGGATGCCCTCCCTTGCCCCCGGGCTGGATTTTTTTTTAATGATAGAGTTTTTAATGTTCTTTCGTTTGATGCATGTTAGAAACTGCGATCTGATGCGAGTCTTTGACTTTTTTTTAGAAATCGAACTATCCGTACCTAGGAGGGAGTTTTATGAAGAATGGTTAAAACACGCTAAAAAGGATAAAAATAACCGTCTTTTCGATTATTTTTCAATTAAATTTGATTTCAGCAGAGTCACGCCAGATTCACTAAGAAATTTCAAGAGAAATATAGCTCGTATTTCTGGGAAATTATTAGAATTAGCGATTCAGAGTAAGGTACTTACCTAATAAACCGCATAAATTATTAGTGTTGTTTTATTTACTTCATAGTGCTGTGAAAAATAATATGAATATAAAATGTGTGTCAAAAACTACATTCATACTGCCTAAAACAATGACCAATATAAATTGGCCTTCACGCGTGTAGTAATTCTTAGTACCAATAGGTCAGCTTATATTGGTTTTTAATTTTAATGTGATTTTGTAATTTCTTTCATTTCATTTCTATTTTGACATCATAATATGACCTACTAGAGTCCGTTTTGAGGCTTAAATAATATTGTCCACCTAGATCGGGGTTTCATCGCACTGTGCGACAGGTGATTTGAAACAACAAATAATAACGAGAGCGTTGTCGCTAATGGCTGCAAGGACATGTTTAAGAGAGCAACGTATTTTTTCGACTGAGAAAAAAGTTTGTCTTTTATTGGTGGTTAACTAAAGAGGATTGAAGTCACAATGTGGAGATGATGATGATTACTAACACAGATTGGTATAGGGCATTATGTAGAGATAAATAATCTAAGCAATACTGTTTCTACTTTTATCCTGGCTGTTATTTGTGCCATATAGTACAGCTATATCCATTGGGAAGAATCCCTATCCTTTGTTTTTATTTTAATCAAGGGCAGTTCAGGTTGTAGCTGGCATTTTTAATGTGGATCTGACAGCGAGCGAACCTAAACTGGATCGGAATTGAATAGCATTGGTATGGTCATGGTAAAGCCCCAGCCCTTGTTCCCTTTTTGCAGTGTGTAGACTTCTGTTAACTTAGCAATCGTTTGTACTTATCTGTCACTTTGATATTAACCTTTCACAGTTAAGGACAAACGATTGCTAAGTGAGCAGAAGCATATAGAGCGTTTATGAATAAGGGGGTATCACGTTCGTTCACTAAGCTACACTAGAGCATGACTGTTCTATAACTAAATGAATGCCTTAATAATATAACGAATCAACATGTAAAGAAAATTAAAGCAAAGTACCCACTTTTATCAAGCAAAGTAGACCTATCCTTAAACTTTTTCACACTACCCTTAATTCTCTTTTTTTAATTTCACTCTATATTTTTCTAGCGACCTGCCCCGGCTTAGCAAGGTATATTAAGCATGCATTATACATATACTTGCTTCTGCCCGCGACTTCGTCTGCGTAGAAATATACATAAAAACCTTCCTCTTGAATCACTCTATCTATAAAAAAAACCGCATCAAAATCCGTTATGTAGTTTTGAAGATATAAGCATACCTACATAGGGACATAGGGACAGAGAAAGCGACTTTATTTTATACTATGTAGTGATGATAAACCTTCCTCTTGAATCACTCTATCTATTAAAAAAACCCGTTGCGTAGATTAAAAGATCTAAGCATAGGTACATACGTACAGGACAGCGGAAGGTGACTTTGTTTCTACTATGTAGTAATTTTACTTGTTTGTATACTGACTGTCACTGTGATCTGATATTGACACATTTGGTGTCCACATTTCCACCTAAACACAAATTTGTCTTCATGTAATCGCCAGAAAATCAATATGGATGGTCTCGAACGTTTCCGACTCTCTAATTACAGATAGCTAATGTTTTCTAACAAAAGCGGAGAGCGGTGCTACATACGGACGATTGATGGCAAATACGTTCGTGCGCGCCCGGCCTTCTGTGCACCGACGACTGTAGACTTGAAGACGCAACAGAGCAGGCCTATTCCGAAGTAAAAACTTCGAAGCTTGATTCATGCCGGCCCTCTCACTCTAACATTAAACACTATTAATGTTAACGAGACAGCACGATTCGAACTTCGAATTTCGAATTTGGAAGTATAAGACCAGTGTTACATTTGACGCGAATTGAAATTGTTTTCTTCGTCCACCGATAATAAAAGCTCAATTAAGTCACTTTTTTGAAGTAGATTCGTTTTATCGTATGTGGCAAGTTTTTCGTTATCCTATGTTGCTAGCTCATTAATTGCAACGAGACTCATGAAACTTTATATCGGAAACTTGGTTACCAATTATGAGGATTTACGACTCAATATTCACTCAGTTAATTTTATTTTGTACTAAGTTCCAGCATACCATGGAATCTGGGAAGCTACTCTGAAATTCTATTTTCGGAGTTCGCATCATACCATGCCACTCTCAAATTAATGACTATGAGCGTGAGCGGGATCACACGAAACAAACTTCGAAAATCGAATTCGCCCCCTGTTTAAAAATTACTACCCACTAGATCGACGACAGCGCGAGAGTTACGGGAAACCGGTGGGTAAGGGGCAAGTGACGTTCTAAGGTGGTTCCTTTGTTCAACAATGGACGTCGATGGATGATGATGATGTTTGTAATGTCATCAGATGCCCTTCACAGAAAAGAATCGCGATGTAAAGAATCTGATCAAACACACGTCTTTCTCTGACTTTTTTGTAATATGACAATGACCTGGACGGCAAAGAATGTTATTTGGTCAATTCTGTAGCCTCTGCTCCATACTTCCACACTTATGACAAGAATCGGGTAAAATACATTTTTATTTTCTTATAATAATGTACGTACTTAAACGCGAACGTTTGTGAGGATGTATTGTCAAATAGTGGAAGGTCAACTGTTTAAAAAATATCGCCATGCTAAATTACCTACATTAGGTTATGATATGACATCATAATTAAGTGACGGACAAATAAAATGCTGAATATTTGGCTATGAATGAATTTGTAATATTAAGCCCCCAGTCGGTTCTGTCAGACACCCTGGCAGACAGTTATTTACCGCAAACAAAAGCCTATTTGCCAAGCGGCGTAGCGAATACAGCGATGTGTCACGCTTCCGATATTGCGGTTAGGTGCAAATTTTCCGGCTAGAAAACTTTATTTACAGTGTGCTGCTGACATGCCGACATTCCTTGCTATAGTTTGTAGAAACCAAGTAAACAACTCCTTTTCATGAGCTTAATTTAATTAAAAATGCAATATATAAATGCGGTATTCAAGGTATCTTAAAAAAAATCTGAAATATTTCAGCTGTGGTTGGGATTTTTCATTGTAGTTTAGGATTCAAAAATTTTAAATAGAAAAATAGAACCGTCTTCAAAAGTGGCATAAATCCGCCTATAGATTTCATAATAAATTGTATTAATTACGCTACTTTCGAAATGTCAAATTGAAATTATTTTTCGGTGTGCGCTACCTATTTATTTTTGAAGTCAGTGCCTCAGCTCAAATAGTAAGTACCTACCAAGCCAAAAAAAAAAACCGAATTGAGAACTCCTCCTCCTTTTTCTAAATCGGTTAAAAATTAAATCGCCCATTTGGCGCTGTACAGTTCGAGCATTGACTTCCGGAATATTTCTGAGACCTTGTATAGATAAGACAAAATAAACTCAGCGGCACAAAATGTGGTCCAGCCTCCTTACAAAATCCCTACTTAATGTTATAATTGCGAAAGTAACTCTGTCTGTCCATCTGTCTGTCTGTTACCTTTTCACGTTTAAACCGCTGGCCCGATTTAGTTGAAATTTGGTATAAATATGGTTTAAGTCCCGGGGAAAGACATAAGATAGTTTTTATTCCGAAATTGCATAGTTCCCGCGGTATAGCGATAAGCGACTTCTGCTCAGACGGTGTCGCGGACAACAGCTAGTTACCTATATTGCATACATGTAAGGGCCACATTTTTTGCCGCTAAGTACAGCAAGTACACTTTGTGGACAATCATACCGAATGGCAACCTATAATGTAATTTACTATGAGAAAGTTCCACAATAGGTAGTGATTCAACTGGTTCGATAGGGTTGTGAAGCGACTCAAAGTCGTATGTGCGCGGCCGGTTTTGCCCCGCGCCCGCGCAGAGCAAACTGCACCTTCCAACACTGTTACGTAAACATGTCCGACACGCAGTGCGCAAACAGCGACTCCACTGATCGTTAAAATAATATTTATTCAACTACTGTGAGTTAGACGGTGTACTTCGAATAACTGTCATACCGTTCCGAGATTCCTTCCTGATTTGAAAAATAAAAACACTCTTTTAAATACCATTTAAATGTTACACAGACTAGAGCTTGATTGAAGTTACGACGATTGGTAACTTATTGTAAAAAACTAAGCTTTTAAGAAAGAAAAGAAACAATTAGTATAGAATCACGCACTTGTATGTATTAATAAAGGCAGTTCGAAATCTTTTCTCGGCACTCTAATGTTATCACCTAGAAGATTTTCAAACAAGCCGAGTGAGTATGTTTACATCAGACCAAGAAATAAGTCACCTGCGTAACCAGAGTGCTGATACAAAATCTCGTACTAAGAAGGCAGAGCAATGGCAATTTATACGATTCCATAAAGTGCTGCGCAAAATCCCGATAAACAAACTTTTACATTGTAAGTGTTTATTTTACGGCTATAACGGTAGCACCTAATATTGTAATCATCGAGCTTTGTGAGATACTGCTAGTTTATATATAGATATATATTTGTTGCTGAGTGCATGGTATGCGGAGTGCAGAGGTCTTAGCCTTAGCACGCTGGCTTTTTTCGTAGGAATTACGGCTCTATCTCTTTCTTTTGCATAGGCTGGTGGGAAAGGGATAGATGGTTTAAGTGTGTGTTAAACGCTAGTGTGCTAGGGTCTCTGCAGTTGTTCCTTGGCGAGGTACAGTCTGGTTTATAAATAGCCTGGCAAGACAGGTGCCGCCGGCAGACGCGCGGTCGCCGCCGCTTCCGCGAGCCCCACCATCCCGAGGCTACTCTTGCAGCGTCCTCGCTCTCCCCACTAAGCCTGCGCAAACGCAACTTATAGATACCGTCCATCAAAACATGCTCGAAACAATTAAATAAACAGTTTGGATAAAGTTAGAAATCACTAAGGTAGGCCCCAGTGGCTTAGTCCATGTAAAGGGGTTCTTTTGTTTTAGCAGACCTTTTTAAGTTTAAACTCGTAAATAACGTAACATTACTATCTCATAATCCTACTATGCACCTGGATGCATCCAACGCGGATACACTAACAAGCTGTGATCTCATCCTGCTTCCAGCAAAAACAACTGGACGCGTCTTCTCACAAAAAATCTAACTTAGACAAATTGCAAAAAGAATCAAAGCAAGGATAGAGCGAAGATGGTGGGGGCGCGGGGGGGGGGGGCAGTGCGATGCTCTCGGCTCCAGTACCCAGTAACAGGAAAACAGGGACAGATATAAATGGAATCCCGATCGCGAGTTGCACAAACTGGTACCGCATAGAAGTAAGTACTTTAGAAACGCTCAAGGTGCGACTGCGAGTATGTGGCAGTGAATTAATTTTCTTCTTGATGTTAGAATGTTCGTGTTACAATAAAAGGCTCGGTTGGTTTGCGTTTGGATGGGAATAATGATAGGCGGCTGGTAGACGGTAGGGCGCCGCGGAGCGTCGCCGGCCCGCCTGCGCGCCGTGGCCTCACACACAGGCGCAGCCGACATACAACCTGCTGGTTTGTTTCCATCCAATACTTAGTCGCGATACTAATGGAGTGCCAACTGATTTGATTTGTATAATGAACATATTAATTAGCCATCTTCGGAATAATTATTGTCTGTTTAAAACATTACGTAAGTTAATGGTGGCAGGAATTGATTAACTCATTAAAACACTGTCAAGGCAATAAGTCTGAGGTGTCGTGTGGGTATACACGTCAGTCGTTTTTTGAGACTGCGAGCCGTGCCTTCTTTGTCTTTCTAAAATAGCTAATTGACTTTTGCTAAGAACTAAATGTATGCCAAATAATAAAACCATTTGATGGCTTCAGATGTAGCACATCTACTACGAATGGTAAAAAAAATATAGACGAAGGAAAGGTCGAGCTCAAAATCATTAAAATATCAGTGTTGCATTATCTGAATATTAACATACGTGCATAAACCAAAAATTTACAAGATGCAAAATTATAGCAGTGATATCGATGGTCCAATTCACGATTGAACTAATTAAATCACGGGGAAAATGCTTTATGTAATTAGGACGACAAAACAAAAGTAGCAATTTCACTGACAAAAAAGTAGAGCATCGATATAAATATATATATCTCTGAGTGAGTGAGTGACAGTGAACCCCTGAGCAGCTGGCCGGCGGGAGCGGCCGTATGCGCGCGCGCACCTGCGCACCAGCGACATACACTTGCGTCATTTACAACTTTAAAACAAATAAAACTGGTTCCGATGGTGATCTATACGAAGTTGGAGCCACGATTAACATCCCGCAGCACACCTGGCAGCCCAGCCGACACCTGATATCCTCGCAACCCGATTATCATTATGATCAACAAAATTAATTCCATAACCAAGCATTTTTAAAATCGAAAATTTATACGCGCAGCGATAAAAACTAGTCACTGAATTAAGTTGCAACCTTTAATCAATGTTGACATCCATCAGTTATTAATTTGTATGACTTGTGCCCTCTAAAAAGTGCGTACCGACGACAGCGCATGCTTTCATGCATTGATAGGAGGACAAGGCACGCATTATTCATCTCCGCTCCATACACGCGGGAAAGAGTGTTGTTTCTTGCGACGAAAACAAAGAACACCAACAAGGGGCAACGACCTGCCCTTATTTGGCCGAGTCAGCAAGGCGACGCATCGCCGCGCGAGGCTGCGCGGAGCCAAGCGAGCTGCTCGGATACCTACTTTTTTCCAACAATATCAGGTATAAGGAACATTATTATGTATTTTATGGGTACATGGATTCAGTTTTATATGGCACGTTAAGTGGTTCGACCCTTGCGGCTCAAAAAAGGATAACCGAATATACTGAATTATCTCGAGCTTAGCACGCTACAGATACCGGTGCTCGTTACTCTAAATAGGAAAGCAAATTAAAAAGTTGTAGTTAACGAACTCTTACTAAAACGAGGTTAATGTGACACCTATCCACTGTTTATATGAGAATATGGAAATGTTTTGATGGTACAAAGATGATAGCGCGAATTTTTTTTAAAACGTCTACAGCGTCACATTTGTAATCGATATTTTGGTTAAAAAATATGAAAAGCGAGTAATTTGAGTGGTCTATTAGCAAACTTGACGTGAGCTTCGCCAGGTGTCGGCCAACCTGTTCGCTCGCCGGATCACGTTACACTAGGTTTCACATTAGGAAATTTATACGACGGCTCATATGACTACCGACGCTGATAATTATTGTTTTATTGGAGAGATAAATTATTATAATTATTAATCGGTTCCGAGAATGAACTGCAAAACAAGGTGATTCATCCGTGCTTATTTCGTGCTGGGGCCGGCACAGATGTGCGCGCCGCGGGGTGCTGTTGATTAAATTAAGTGACATTTCATTTTAATTCATCGGCGTAAATCTCGGACATTACGAGAACCATTATCGCGCAGGTGCCGCGGCCGCGCCCGCGCAGCCGACGACGCCAGCGACGACCTGTCTGCGGCCGCCCGGCGCTCGCCGCTCGGCCTCGCGGACGACCCATCTTCTGAGCCTGAGTGCAGGTTTTAGACACGAAAAACGTCTCAAACCATTCGCGTTTCCCTCTCAATTACAATGGAAAAATAATAGCGCCATCAGCGGAACGAAATGGCAACAAAATGTTGTCATAGTTAACCTAACCAGAGATACGCAGTCTGCGTTTACTCTTACTTACTTACTAAGCATACCTGCAAATGCGTGTGATGCTGATGGCGGACACATGCCAGCATATTATATGCCAATGCCATGCTGCAATGGGTTGAAAATACTAATTTAGCGCGTTGTTAACGTAATGTTGTGTCAACGAGCGGCGATACAGATCGTTGTACAAATCGGTTCAAAAGGGTCCTTCCCTTTTTCTTCTATTCCATGTATCTAACACACCTCTTCTTTCAAGAAAAGAAGACATAAGTTTATTCCAGAACTGCGACCTACGACCTGATTTCTGCTTCATCTGCAATGGCACAAGAGACATAAGTTTATTCCAGAACTGCGACCTACGACCTGATTTCTGCTTCATCTGCAATGGCACAAGAGACATAAGTTTATTCCAGAACTGCGACCTACGACCTGATTTCTGGTTCACCTGCAATGCCACAAGAGAGACTAAACATCTCATGTACACGTTGAATTGATCCGATTCACGTTAAAATGGAAATGCGCTGTGCATACAGCGCGGTACTTGGCACATTTGGTACGACAGCAGAGCGCGAGCTCGCCGCGCCGTAAGTACGCACCCAGCTGTCACTTTTACGTGTCCACTTCATATGTTTCCATTTATATTGTTTGTCAATATAGCACATTTGCATAAGCTAAGGAAATATTAGTTGGTACAAGGTACGCGCATGCCCGCGCTCCGTGGCGTTTCCATTTTGCAATACAATCAGCGCTATAGGTATCCCGCACCTTATTAACATAACTATTTACTGCTTTAGAGTAAATCAATAAATTTATGTTCGTACTTGCGTTACGGCTGCACGTTGCGGTTTAGATACGCGCTAAACGTGCTGGTTTACGCTAGTACGTTTACTTATAATAACATTTAAATTAAATCGGTGCTTATTACGAAATACTTATACCCTAGGTATTACAACAGGCAAACTTTTCAATCTGATTTTTGAAAGCGCATTATGTGAAAACACCCCTCGAATGTGATGAAAAATTGTGCTGAATAAACGAAAATTATAGCTCTCATTAATCTAGCTGTAGTTTTCTACCAAGTGATGTTCCTGTGTGACTGTCTGCCAAATATTAGGTATTCTTGCTTGGTACTAAGCTGCTGTTTAAATACAACGAAAAATGCCTGGAATGATATAAACAAATATTTTTAGAAGCCTAAAAACACGTGTCTGTGGACATTTTCACGGTGTTCTGCATTCAATTAGTCATGTTTGCGAATGCTTTGCCGAATAGCGTAACGCAAATTATTAGATCAGCTCAGACATGCATGTCAATATAACTTTTTTTTTTAATAATGTCACACGAGCTTTATTTTACCGAAATCAATATGGGGATTCCGTAGCTGACCGGTCTTACACCCGGAATAATCAACAGTTTTCGTGTTCAATTTTGGACGAGTGAAATCACCTTGGGTTTTAACAATAGGGCGCAGTAACAATACTGAGGGCTTCTCAGTGCGTGCTCTTGCCACGTCGGATTTCAATTGTGTTAGGTGGCCGTGCGTGTTTTTTTTAATGTGAGAAGGGGCAAACTAGCATATAGGTCACATGGAAAGCAATCACCTCCGCCCATGAACTCCGTAACATAGGAGGGTAAAGAATGTGTTGCCGGTGGTCAGCCCTTACGAGTATCCCGTTTGCGAGATATTATAGTGTTTAAGTCATAAGTATAATATATTTTAAAAAAAATCAATCCAATTTAGAAGTTCCTTTTTTGAAGTTATTTGAAGCTTGAAAGATTGTTTTAGGTGCGGTACAGCAGCGCATACAAGTAATGAAAATGTACGTATAGTTTTAATTCGTGATGTATTGTCTTGTATCTTCTGTAACTCTAAGTAACTTTAACAATAACTTAAACCATGAGACCGACGATTTCGACCTAATATTTCATAGGTTTTATGTCAAAATTCGTCGGTTATGGTTAAAGTTATTGTTAAAGTAACTTGGTGCAACGCACGCTAACTGTGTGTGTTGTGTTTTATGTATCTATCAATGGTTTTCTTTTTCTTCGTACAGAAACTTGGGCGTACGGGCAGCACGGTACGCAGGAGAGCGCGACAGAGCTACCTGTCTCTTTCTATAACCAACAGTAAGAAAACGGGTAGTATATCTCGCGCGCGGCACGGCTCCCGTGCGCTCTCGTCCTATACTCCTCGAGGTAATTACGAGTAAATTCCAAAAAAATTACCAATGTGTTGTCATTAACATGGAATAGTCTAACACCAGTAAATTTTCACTTTTCTACGTACATTTTTAAGACTGTAAATTGTAAAGACAAAGTTAAATTAAAATGACGGAGAAAACAATCTTATTCAAATATTAATCGCACCATTAATAATAATATAATAATATCTTGGGACAATTCACACCAATTGACCTAGCCCCAAAGTAAAGCTTGCAAAGTAAAGCAAGTAAAGCAAAGCAAAGCTTGTAATATGGGCACTAGACAACGGATAAACATACTTAAATACATATCGACGCTTGAAAGGCGAAATGGGATAAGCGACATTTTTTGTGATATTGAGTTATATATATCATTGAAATCAGCAGATTTTTCTGCGTCGAGGTTTTGGCTCTCCTGTAAAATTACCATTTTGTCGCTTATGACATTTTGCCTTTCAAGCGTCGATATTAAACATCCAAGACTCGAGAACAAACATTCGTATTTTTCATACAAATATCTGGCCCGACCGGGGATCGAACCCGGGACCTCAAGCTTCATAGTCAGGTTCTCTAACCACTGGGCCATCCGGTCGTCCAAATTGATATTTCATTGGAAAACTGTTATAGGAGAAAAGTTCATATTATAAAGACAGCGTGTCAGGTTAATAGGTTTTGACGACTCGGTTGGCCTAGTTGGTTGGTAGCGTCCCGGGTTGGACCCCTGGTAAGGGCATTATATTTGTATGATGAGCACGAATATTTGTTCCTGAGTCATGGATATATCTATCTATTGAAGTATGTATTTCTCAACATGAGTATGTATATTGTTGTCTAGTGCTTATAACACAAACCTCACTAGCGCTTACCTTTGGGACTAGGTCAATTTATGTAAATTGATCCTTATACTTACTTATTAATTAATTTATTTCAATTCAATTTTTAAAAAGAAATAGCGCCATCGATACTGTCGATGATTCCGCCAATGTCGAGGTTGAAGAAGACAGTGTCGTTATTTATCTAACCGTTCTTCGGTGGCTTTGATGTACGGTAGCGGAACTCAGTTGAGAATCTAAAACAGACAACACATACATTGATTTTGTTAGACTACCTACAATTTATTTATTTAATAGTTAAATTTTGATTGGTTTACATCTGGAACGTCACAATGACAATGACATTTGTGAGATTGTCATTCGGCCATCTTTGGTAACTTTTTGGAATTCAACTAGCGCGAGGAATAGCCGAGCTGTGCAGTAGCCGACCCTGCGGGAGTCGCAGGCGCAGCGGTGTCACGTTGCGCCCACATTTCTGCCGCGCGGCGCGCGTGCGGTGCGCACCGCGACGGAATGCCCACACTCGATAACGGAGTCCAACATTCGATACACCCCTGCCCACATTGCCCACATACCTCGCGATCAATCAATGTAACTGCCCAGGAATCTCTAACAGTTCTACAGGCGGATTTAATTGCGGTTGGTAGGTTGCTAAGAGAAAAGGGTTAATTCAACTTCTTCTTGAATGCCTCGACTGTTCCTGAAAATTGGGAACGTGAAGGAAAAAATCAAAGAAAGATAAAGATTAATGTGGGTTTAAACAAACATTTTATTAGACGATTCTGAATTCATATATTATGTCAGGTAGGTACGAGTAAGTTACTATTATTTTGTGTTTGGATTACTTCCAAAATTTCAAGATGCCATAATAAAGATGATTACAATATGTATATTTCTTCCATGCTGGTCTGGGAGCAAAGAAAAAACATAGAATGTACCAGTTGCTTCTCTTCCCGCGCAGATGGTAAAAGCCCATCGAGGGATTGGGTGAAAATCTTAGGGATCATGTTATATAGGCGATGTGGCTAGCAACCCATCACTGTTTTGATTCCCCTTTCCATCCATACGCCCACGATCATGCTAAACGTGGTCTTTAGGTCTTGTCACCTTAGGCCCTGTGTACCCCGTAAGGGATAAAGACGTGATTTATGTATGTATGTACAAAATATATTAGACTAATTTAAAGCTTATTTGCATGGTTAATATCAAGCACTATTTATGCTAAATTTAGCAAATATACCTTTGCCTTACTCACAAGTTTATTTACAGTTTCGCGTTTATTTGCATAGTAATTACTCTATCAGCCAATGAATGTTTAACGTTTACCGCGGGCAGTTAACACACCTTACTTTTGGTAACATGTCATCGTTATCGGTTTACCTTGTCCGATAAACCTGAGCGTTGCTTACAGCTCGCGCTGGAGTAATTGGGTCAACGCAATCACAACCAAACGGCAGCCGTGCGATATCGAAACGAAGAGGGAAATGGGTGCTGTGTCGCAAAACTTTGCAGCTATTTTTAATCTGACTTATTATCAGAAATCGGACAAATTTGCGTCATTGTTCGCAATAATGTGGACATGACTCCAAAATTAATCAAATATGTCAAAATACATATATTAAGAATAAGTATATCCACGGAGGTTTTATACCTATAGAACTAGAAAACTTTTTTGTCAGAAATAATAATCATATCTAGCAGGATCGTGATTTCTTTATTATATAAAAATATTTACGAGAACGACAACTGCCACTTTAATTAACATTTTGCTAATAATTTTATGCATGTGTAAATTTTTATCTCCGGGAGTTCACATTTTATTTCGAGAAATTAATTAAATGATTAATTATTTGATTAATTTTTGAGTCATGTCCACTTTATTGCGAACGATGACGCAAATCTGTCCGATCTCTGCTTATTATAAAGAGTCGCAGTGACAGAGTCTCGGAATACTTAGAAATCACTGTGATTTCTCTAACATACATAAATAACGTCTATATCCTGAAGGACAGAGTCTAATGTAACAAGAGCTAAAGGCCACGCTTAGCATGATTGTTGGCGTAGGTGAAAAGGGGAATCCAAATAGTGATGGATAGCCGCATCGCCTATAAGATGATTCCTAAGATTTTTGCCCGTTCTCTCGAAGGGCTTTTATCGTCTGCGCGGGAAGAGAAGCAACTGGTACATTCTATGTTTTTTCTTTGCTTTCAGACCAGCATGGAACGAATGGTTCTCTAAAACATTTTCTTATCTTATTTATATGTAAGCTTAGTGTAAGCGTACCTGTCATCTATGTGTGAGTAGCACTAAGTTACTTAAAAATTACTTTAACCATAACCGTCCACTTTGACGTAGTCATATTTGAAAGAAAATCTACGGAATAGGTAGTTACACAAACGGATAACACACGTATAAATTCGAGTAATGCTCGACATGTTCCGGATTCATTCGTAGTCGAGCGCTCTAGGAGGAAGGACTACGAATTAGTCCGAAACATGTGTGAGCTTACTCGACTTTTGTGTAACTATGATTAAGTCTCACGGTATTTTCATGTTGAATTTACGGAATATTATGTCAAAATCGTTGATTATACGGATGCAATCAGTGTTTCTCCGCTATATTCTGAATGTATTATACCTACATATAAAAATTCCTCTTGAATCACTCTATCTATTAAAAAAACCGCATCAAAATCCAGTGCGTAGTTTTAAAAATCCAAGTATACATAGGCACAGACTGACAGCGGAAAGCGACTTTGTTTTATACTATGTAGTGATGTTAGATACTGTTAAAGTATTTTGGTAGAACTTACACTATGACAACTTTGTAATTTAATAATGTTTCTTGTCTAACAAACAAACTGAATTCCATATTCATCACATTTTGCGTACGCAACATTAAAATGTCAAGGGTCCGTACATTTGTCACAATTATCAAAACGTGCACAACTGGCATTACCAAGTGTCACTTCAGCGTAGTTTATGCGAGATGTTTATCTTTGTTAGCTAAACAAACAGCGCGTATTGTCATTATTTATGTGACAGAAACGTGTCGGGCGATATAAAGTTGTATTTAAGTATGCGTCGCATAGTATCGCATCGACAAGGATCGAGCCATCTTCGCCGCGGAGTCGAGCAGTCTGGCAGGCTCCGATAGCAAAGTTAACCCCGAGATCATTAAGCATTATCGCATTTTATGTTCACAAATACCGGGTAATGACGATAATAAATAATGTTCTGCCTCGACGTCCAATAATTATGATTATTAATTCTCACTGCACCGATGTATCTGCGAACGCTAGTATCACTCACACTTGCTGGTATTTATCTACAGTTACAAAATATTCCGATGTTAACCGGGAATTACAATTTAGATAAATCATGCACAAACATGGAATGACGTCAAATATAGCGTGTCTTTTGTTTAGAGAAAATGCTTTCCTCCTAAGTAGATTAGGTATCTACTTCATTCCCCCAATTGCGTACAAAACAGGCTTATCTATCTATTTAAAAATTAATTGATAGGTACTAAGTTGGAAAATAAAAAATACTATGAGGCAATAAACTTCAAGAAGATGCTATCACGATCACGTACGTATTATGTTTACAAAGCAAATTAGAAGTTGTCATTTTCTTATCGTCAAGTAGGTAAGTACCTTTCCTAAAGTTTCTCTCCAGCTATAACTAGCCTTTTCATACTTCTGTCAACTGGACTTACTCGTGATTTTTATAAATTGTCTTTCCACCATATTATTTACTCCATTTTTGCTTCGGTCATGGCAGTTTAGGATTGCTCCCAATAACAAAGGCAATTCCAATTCGTGAATTCTTGGCAAATTCGGCAAATCGTTTTTTTCTTATTGACTTAATTTTATCGATGATAGGCTAGTGGTAGCTTAAGAGCTAGAATTTCCGGGTTCAAACTCTGTACGAAATTCATAGATCATTTCATTTTATTTCATTTCATTTATTCCAAAAATGTTCTAACTACTATAATTATTACACTGGTTCCTACACTATAGGGGAAGCCTGTCCCATAGGAAACCAATTCACAGGTAGGTTAACTAAATTTAGACGGAAAGTTGAGTTTATATAAAATTTAACCATATTTTGTAAAAAAATAGTAATAGACAGACACACAGGCAGAGTTACTGAGCTGCGACGATCTATCTGCTATCCTATGTCCTTTCACGGTACTGTAACTATCTCTGTACCAAATTTCAAGAAAATCGGTTTAGCCGTTTTGCCATGAAAGAGCAACAAACATCCAAACACCCAAACTTACAAACTTTCGCCTTCATAATATTAGTAAGATAAAATAAGATTAGGGATTTAATGTGCTTAAGTGCTTAAGTGCTAAAGTGTGCTAAGGGTTACACTTCGGTGTAAGCACAGCTCCCAGCATCCAACGATCGCGGATAAACCAGCAGCACACGCGTGCGCCTGACACCAATCCGTATCCGACAAATGCAACTACCACAATTTATGTTTCCACTTCTATTAATAACCCTGATACTGGTAATGGTGAGGTTCTCATGATATACGGTGCTACCACGCCCTCCGATAACACAGGCTGGGCTAATTGAAACCTAGGTGTACCTTTGAATATTCTATTGCCGCTTAACTTGGAGTATTTAGACTAATGCTGCGCCCCCGTTGTCACGTACTTCTCATTGTATTATTTAATCGGAATTATATAATGGAGTCTCTAGTGGCCTGTTTCTCGAAGCTCATAAGTCTAAACCAAAGAGAATATAACCACTACGTTTTAAGAAATGGGGCACCCATACCTACTAGCTAATCGAATGTGTTGACACAAGGTTTACGCGGCAGAACAATACTAAAATGTACGCAAAAAACACAGTACCTAGTGTTAAAAATAGTGCGGTATGCTATAAGCTTGCATTTTTTATCGATATCGATAAAATGATGAGGGTTGAAATATAGGCTCACGTCAACAATATTTTTTTGTAATCGAATTACGGTTAGGATCGACTCCGTCTAAACTAGCAACATTGACCCAATCAACCAATCTGTGGTTGGGTGGTTGGGATTTGATCAATGTTGCAAGTTTAGACTTGTAAAATTGTAACTTGTTGATTCGAGAAATGGACCACAGATAGGTGATTTAATGGACAGGATTTTTTGTCAGTAGTGCAAACTTAGTAGAAATACTTAGGTACACAAATAGTCGTAAAATTGACTGGGGTGCAATGTTTTTTACTCAGTAATGTCAAGGTTTTGTTTAATTTAGCGAACACTAGGATTTACGAAACGACAAGCAACAATTAAATGTCATTACATTTACCTACCATTGTATGAAATTATTGAATATAATTATGATCTTAAGATCGAGTTAATAAAATAAATGAGATAAAAAAAATGATCTTAAGATCAAAAAAAAATTCAAGAAAACTTCGTATTCGTATTAATCAAGTTATTTTGTGATAATTAACCTTTATGAATAATTATCTCATCTTATCTTAAAATGATAATAATAGGTACGTCCCGCGTACCACGTACCTATCTACTTTTTAATCCATTCATTCCAACTTAGTGGCCAACGAAATCAAATAAACTATAAAATTGTCAGTAATGTATTCATAATTAGAACCATTGCAAAACAATCTAATTACACTTGCAGCGTGGCTCGATAATGTATTGTTGTTGAGTCTATTTATAGTCGCTGTTATTGAGCACTCGCAATCGCGGCGATAAGCGATGCGAATCCAGCTCTAAGGGTCACTGCAGAAGTACAATGCAGAAGTCAGTCATCAGTCTATAAAGGTAACGAGTACTTACCTACATACATAAATCACTTCTTTATCCCTTACAGGGTGGACAGAATCTAAGATAACAAGACCTAAAGGCCACGTTTAGCATGATTGTGGGCGAATAACGTGGAAAAGGGAATCAAAATAGTGATGGGTTGCTAACATGATTCCTAAGAATTTTGCCAATGCACTCGATGAGCACGGGAAGAGAAGTAGTTGGTAGGTACATTCTATGTTTTTTTCTTAACTTCCTGACCAGCATGAGTACTTAAGTACTATAGTAATAAAAACAGTCATTTTTCTTTTACCGCGGACTTCGAGGCTGAAATGAGACGCATCGGTCACTTGTGAGGTGTGAGGTGAGCTTACTATAATGCCAGAGAACAACCAGCAACGATGAGAGAAACTATAAGGAGGTGGTGGGATGGCTTGAACTCGTGTGTAAGGGATAAGAATTGATTGATAATGAACCTTATTACATTTTAAATGAAACCATTACGCAAGTAGCTGTATTAGGTCAACTTAAACGGCCTAATATAAATGAAACATCCGCCTTGAACCGGGAAACCGTCGGTCGCGAAACACGAACAGCAGATCCCATTGGATAAACACACACATTATTAGGTGCCGATGGAAAACGAACCGACGCGCCATAACGCTTTTAACGAACCGTTTGATCTTTTTCTCTTTATTCAGCCTTGAAAATCTTTGTTTGTTGATACTTAACAAGTGTAACACTAAACTGGAAATAAAATTATAAAACATGTTACTAAGACCAATATATTGTACGTCGAGGGATGTAAACACGGTACTGAAGAGTTGCAGCCGCCCGTCGCTTTGGGAAAACTTGGCAACAGTGTTCACCTAATGGTCCTAACATTTGGATGTTTCCATGGAAAACTGTTCGGAGACTAACAATGCCATCAGCGATTTGTGACGCAGTCACAATGGAATCTGAGGTGCAACGTTTTGACAAATTCAGTCACCTTTGAACAGGTAGTGGGGCCGGCCATCTTGGTGGAGTGGAGATAACTGGTGTTTTAAACGGCTAAAAATAGAGGTCTACCAATCGATCATTAGGACTTATTTGTTTTTTGAAGGTGACAGGACACCGGGCGGGTTGGTGGACGCGTTTCATCATTATCTATCGTTTGCATCGGTCCATTCGTCATGCTGTCAGTGCGACAGGGCCCGGCGAAACAATCAAAGTGACCGCACGATAACGGTGATGGGCTCTTGACGGCTTTCGGAGAGGCTTCTTAAGTATCTAATTTAAAAACACTGCGAGGACGCGATTAGTGCGCAAGCTTGAATGGTTCTACTTTCGAGGCTTGCTGGGGCTCGATAGATCTTAGATAGTTTGTTTCCAACTGTCACCAACATAATAATAATGATGTCATTTCATAACATAATTATACATACGTAAATCACGTGTTTATCCCTTATGGCGTAGACTGAGCCTAAGGTAACAATACCTAATGGCCTCGTTTAGCATGATTGTAGGCGTATAGGTGGAAAAGGGGAATCAAAATAGTGATGGGTTGCTAGTCGCGTCGCCTATAACATGATTCCAAAGATTTCCGCACATTCCCCTTCCAAGTTTTTCGGAATTTATGTGCGAAATTACATTTGAATTTTATCATGAGCTTTTCGGTGAAGGAAAACATCGTGAGAAAACCTGCACACGCCTGCGAAGCAATTCAATGGAGTGTGTGAAGTTCTCAATCCGCCCTGGGCCCGCGTGGGAACTATAGCTCAAGCCCTTTTATTCAGAGAGGAGGCCTGTGACTAGCAGTGGGACGTATCATCACTACATAGTATGAAACAAAGTCGCTTTCTCTGTCCCTGTATCCCTATGTATGTATGCTTAAATCTTTAAAACTACGCAACGGATTTTGATGCGGTTTTTTTTAATAGATAGAGTGATTCAAGAAGAAGGTTTTTATGTATAATTCTACGCAGACGAAGTCGCGGGCAAAAGCTAGTTTATAATAAATTTACCGTGGCATAAAAAAGGGATTAAAGGAAACATTTTGACCTGAATAGATATGTTTATTTACGTGAATGCACGTAAGAGGATTGTCCTTATTTATAGAGTTGTGGTTTTCCGCTTGACAGCCGACCTTGTTGCGCAACTTATGAAGTTGTATGTATTGGTAGTGTCAAGAAAAGTAAAAGCAAACCTTAAAATTAAATAACAGTATGTACTAAACCATGTTAAGTGCAAATAAAACGAACTGACAATCAAATCCCTCTACATTATTGAAATGGAGAAATAACCGTAAAAAATATGAAAAACCTCACTTCTTTGCAACGTTACGACTGAACTAAAAACAATACGACAAACAGGAAAAACTGTTACTCCCGAACGCATATTTTAAAAAAATGGGCTTTGAGCAGCATAAAATTTTGTTGTTATTTATATGTATAATTTCTAAATAATTATGAATTAAACGAACGTAAACGCCAAGCCGTTAGGTACCTACTTAACGTAACATAATCGTAAGTGTTGATTTATGAAAAAAAAATAGGTATCCATTTCATCTAATTTCTAATCGTTATTATACTTACGTGTTATGGTAGATGAGATGTAGAATTTTTCGTGAAAAGAATATTAATAATTTGGTTATGTTTCGACGTGTCATTAAAGATTAATTACTCAGTGATTTAATAAAGAAAAAAAAAATACCAATCAAGCACATAGAGCATAGAGTTATGAATTCAGCATGTCCCAAATTAATTGTCGCGTGCCGTTTGTTCGCCATCCCTGATATAGAAGTTCTAATTGATTTATTATACCAGTTCAATCTCATTGTAATGACTGGTGTGTAAATTAATGGAATGTTTATTAACTCCAATTACAATATATTGCAATTAATTAGGCAAATCAGAATTCACATACCTATGCAAAGAAGTTTGCAAAGATGAAGATGTGCATTCAATGTTTATCGTGTTTAGAGGAATGGAAATTGGTACATGTTAATTTATTAATACTTGTGTTTACCATTTAAATGGGTAATTCATAACTGAGTCTCAATGTAAGATCCTATAAAACTTAAGCCAGATGTGAGACTTATAAGTACCTACTATATAACACGCCAAAAATGGGTTACACATTGTTATGTATCCACCCATCCCTCCATCTACATACGTTTCACCGCTTAGCATAGGCTTTCTATTAAAATGAAAGGGGCTTGGGCTTCAGTTCCCATTGTTATTTATACTGGAGAATTAGATTTAAATCATAGGATTATATCACATTGATTTATTTATCAAATTAAGCAACGAACAAACATACATGAAAAGATAAACCTGCGTAATAAACATCCAAGACTCAAAGACCAATATTTTGTAATTATCATGCACGTTTAGTCTAGACCACGGATCGAACCCGGGACCTTAAGCTTCGTACTCAGATTCTCTTAACACAAAGCCTACTATATGGTTAATTACTCTGATTTCCCATTGAATGGTGAATACCTACACAACAACACGTAACTTACCCAATGATTATCTAGAAGCAATACTCGTGCTACTTATCAGCGATTAAGGTAATTTGTCATTAACATATTTACTATAGAGTACATACCTAACTGTAAGCCGGTAAAGCAATAAACCATTAATCGTTGTTGGAAAATCACAACCATGTTACAATAAAATACAAGACATGAAGTAAATATGTTGTTTATATTATTCAAAATATTCCTACAATGTGTCAAGAGAGTCAACGTACCTGCGTGTAAACGTGTAAACGAGGCCGGCGTGGTTCCACGTTCGTATCTAAAATAATATACACCCTGTCGATGCATTATTCTGGTATGCGCGCTCATTCATCGTCAACCTCTCGAACACAGAATCCCAGAGCTAAAACATCGTTATCACTGTTCCCACTCCAATCTCGGAGCAATAAAATTTCGATGGCCCAAGAAAAACGGGGCAGCGCGATAACCATAAATTTGGGCCGCAACGGATGGGACAAATTTTTATAATGGGTCTCCCCCATTTGGTCTTCGAGTCGCGTTAATGATAGCCTAACAGTTTGTTTTAACATCATTATAGGAGCGTATCAGACATTCCATCGCGGGTACCTGCGCGGGCGCGTACAGTCGTATACACATGTCGGCGACACGGCCCGATACACGCCGATCCGGTGCCTCCCGTCCGATAGCAATCGCACCGATCTCAGAGATGCTTGTCGAATCCTTTCCTACATCTACATTCTGAAAAAAATGTACAAGACATCATCAAGACGATTGAGAGTACTAAGTATGTGTCGCTATCGTTTATCGCCGATTTGCTTTAAACCTAGTGCTATGGACTAAAAAAATCGTCAAAAAAGTCGTCAACGTAAATTACACTGAAACAATAATTAGTAGATTTTACTTGGTAGTGAGCAAGGAACATTATCTAAACTTATGAAATGCTCAATAGTTAAAACGAAACACGAACTTTTAATTTGAATCATTCGTCGGTCCGTGGATGTTTCGCGCAGGGCGGTCGCGCTCGGGGCCCGACCCGCGGCCATATATCCGAGGGACAGCTACACGCATTTACAATTACCTTATCTCGCTAAGGTAGGCTCCTGACATCACGCGACAAATATTCGTGACCATCGTCGATCGACGATCAAAGTCCTGAGCCGTTTGTGAACTTACTTAGGTACCTGCTTTTGGAACCGTTTTGCCTTGTTCTCATCACGGAAGAATGCTTTTCATAAAACAATTAATCATGAAAAGTTGCCATGATATTTTTCGAAAATTAAAGCGGTCTTCTAGTAATTTTTATACCTAAGCTTAAACTTCGCCAGTCTTTCGGGTTTAAAAAAGCAAGGATGACTTCACTTATAATTGATGAGAGGCGAACGGAGCGCTCCTCTCGGGATATGGGAGAAGAAATTGACATTTCAATAGCAAAAAAGAAAAGCGGGATGCACGATTGCACGCGTACCGCGGGTGATTTAGCGGGCCCAGGGGGAGGGGAGCGGGCGCGGGGCGGGACGGGTTCCCATGGGAAAGCGTCTGCAAATATTGACACTACAGAAACATGTTTATATGCACTTAATGCATCGCTCACCTTTTTACATTTATTTGTTTTTGAACGCGCGAGGCAGACCGAGCGTCGGCCTCTTGTTTAAGTTGTTTTTGTCGTAATTTTGTTTAACAGGTAGTGTCTAATGGCGGTTATGAAATGATGATGTTGAGATTTAAAGGATGTGTTAGAATGTGCGTGAAAATAATTTAAAAACCGTTTTGATATGTGATTTGCTGTAACATTTTTTTTACCTTACTTTTAATTATTTTATTGAATGAGGCATAACTTTGCCGAGGTTCATTCTAAGGAACAAAAAACATTTACCTTGCTACTCCGCAACTTTACGTGCCAGATAGCGAAGCCTGTGTGAAATTAATATGTTACACGATGTCTTTAATAGCAAGGGTTATCTCTAAAAATACAGCAATTCCATCTATGCGTCTACTTATTTACTTAATAGGTAGGTACAAAGATGCCTACATAACTACATCTGCACTATTCTCAGAAAATACGTGTCATTCGTATAGATTTTTAAATAATCACTTTTTTAAATTACATAAGTGATTAAACTAACTAAAATACATTTAAGCAAACAATTATTTGATTCGCCAAGGCAGACATCGCGGCGAGGCAGTATAAGCAGCAAGATGTTTTTTTTAAGAAATAAAGGATAATTTTATTCAATTATCCGAACAGCCTATTACCTTTACTTTTTACTAGCTGTTGCCCGCGACTTCGTCCACACAGGGTTAAATATAGACTATGACACTCACAAACAATGGGGCTTTCTATTGGCAAAAGAGCTTTCCAAATCAGTTCAATAAATCCAGAGATTACCCCTACAATCTCACGAGATCACAAACTCTGTAGTATTTAGTATCGATTAGGTTGCGCGACGCAAAGGAGAAGTTAATCAATAACCAAGCCCATGGTGCACCGGCCTAAATGCGACGCTTTCAAACTATGTCAAATGAGATAACGTAGTGTATGTTTTTGAAAACCACTTAAGGTATTTTTTTCAGTTTTTCAGTTTGAATGACCGTTTAGTATGTAAAATAAAATAAAATAAAAATAAATAAATATCTTGGGACAAATTACATCAATTGACCAAGCCCCAAACTAAGCAACGCTTGTACTATGGGTACCAGGCAACGGATAAACATACTTATATATTGTAGATAAATACATACTTAATGATTTTAAGTTTGTTAGCAGCCACTTGACTCTCACATACATATGGGATTCACGTCTCGGCACTGCTCCATGTGAATGTGACGATGTGATTGATAGCAGATTAAGTCTCGTGTGCGCTTCGCATGCAAGGCGACAATGGGTGAATGTGATTGGTGGGTTATGCACGTTCTTCTCCGTTCTACATGCAATGTGACAATGGGTGAATGTGATTGGTGGGTTACGCACGTTCTTCTCCGTTCTACATGCAATGTGACAATGGGTGAATGTGATTGGTGGGTTATGCACGTTCTTCTCCGTTCTACATGCAATGTGACAATGGGTGAATGTGATTGGTGGGTTACGCACGTTCTTCTCCGTTCTACATGCAATGTGACAATGGGTGAATATGATCGGTGGATTACGCACGTTTCTTCTTCGCTCTACCATACAGTACAATACAAATACTCTTTATTTAACACCACAAATCAGTACAAAACAATACAGAAACAAAGAACAAGGTTGACTAGCCGGTCTTATCGCTTAATAACGATCTCTATCCGGCAACCAATGAAAGAAAGAAATAAGTCGGAGGCAGTTTAAGTAGGTGGCGGAAAAAAATAGACCGGAGAAACGCAGGAATAAAAACAACAATACTAACGTAAATATAATACATAGCTAAGTAAATAAAATAAAATAATACATAAATACTGTGTAATCAAAAGCAAAAGAAGAAAAGAAAGGGACTAGACAGGAAGAGGATTCAATTAGTGACAAATGGTGAGATTTGAGTTGTTGTTTGAAAATAGGTAGAGTTTTAGCTCGTCTTAGGTCTACAGAAAGGGAATTCCACAAACGGATAGAGGTCATAGTAAAATAGTCACGACAGAACTTAGGCGAAGAAGCAGGAACAGCAAGGAGGAAATTTTGCGCAGACCGGAGAGAAGTCAGGAATTTAAAACGCTCTTGGAGATAACGGGGAGTTGCAGGATTAAAAAGAATGCTCTACAAAAGAGAAAGAATTATGCGAGTTACGGCAAAAATGGATAGGGAGCCACTTCAGCCGCGCGCAATGCAATGTGAAAATGGGTGAATATGATTAGTGGATTATGCACGTTTCTTCTCCACTCTGCATGCAATGTAGCAATTGGATATTGTAATTGGTGGATTAGGCATGTCTCTTGCTCTTCTTTGCTCAACGTGCAATGTGGCAGTGAGGTAATGTGATTATTGGTTTATGCATATTTCTTTTCCGTTTTACATGCAATGTGTAAAATGAGATAACGTGATTGTTAGATTATCCAGGTCTCAATGTGATAATAAAGTTTCAAAAACCCAACACTAAACATTTTTGAGCTAACCATTCCACATTATTATTCGTTTGGTATGATGTCCAGTAAAACCATTTAGGCGTGAGATTTTTTGTGTTCACTTTGATACGAAACTTCTTATAGGTACCGTCAAACACTCCAACTTTGCCCACTTTTTAGACAAAAGCTGAATTTTTTCAAGTTTTTTGTATGAAACCCCGGACACATTTCTGTATTTGTGGCAACTCTGAGATCGTGTGCATGCACTGATTTATCAAAATCTAAAATTAGTAGAAGTTTTCTTTATCATATCACCAATCAAGAGGGCGGGCAAAATAATCTGGACTTTTAGCCAACATTGCCCACGTAGATTTTTAGCGAATTATGGACCTTATACAGATGACATCAACACCAATGAAAGTATTTTGGCAATGAAGGCGATGGACCTAAAAAATAATTCAATATCATTCATACTTTCCTAATAAAATGTGTGGGCAATGTTAGGCTGTAATTTTTCCTCTTCTCCATACAAACGGCATGTAACGATTTAAAAGTGTTAGGGTTGTCAAATTTGGATTTAAAAAAAAAAAAAAAATTTGCACAAAGTCGGTAAGTAGGTAAGTATTAAAACAGTTTCTAAGACGCAAATTTGCTTATTACATTGCGGCGTGCGGTGGATCAGTTGACATCGTTAGCCTCGCGATGTAATGCTACTGGAACAATTTTACTGGAATAATGTGAACAAGGCATAATAAGGACCCTTTTGCTGGGAAACTTCACATTTTTCTCGGGATAAAATATTTTTTTCTACTTACCAATCTACCTACTTGAAACTTTTAAAAAAAACATACAGACGAATTGAGAACCTCCTCCTTTTTTTGAAGTCGGTTAAAAAAAAAGAAATGGTGCCAACCCTAAGCGTTTTTTGCTGGCGGGCAATGTTGACAAACATACAGCTAAACTTCACTGGGTAATTTTGCCCATCATGATAACTTTTGTTATATACGAGTTACAGTAACGAAACAATCATCAAAATACTCAGCACATCGTTTTGCATTACAAACAATCGATAAAATTGACTTGTGTGTTCGCCATGACGCACAATTGACTACTAAATTTCGTCAGTAATTGGCCCGCAAAAATATACTCCGTACTCGACAAGCGCCAACAGGTTACTGGATGAAGTCAGGAGCGCACGCGCTACTCTGTGTTGCCACAGGTATAGTTTATTATCTACCAATGTTATGAATGTTGTCATAATTCTGTAACTTTTTTTATTATTAGTAGATTTCCTTAGAAATTGTGTTTTGGGCAAAGTATACCCTGGTGGCAAAGTTGGAGTGTTTGACGGTACTACTTCTTCCCTGTTTAGTATCGTAACTAATCGCGATCAAAAGAAATAGAACGCTGCTTGATACAAAACCAATTTAGCCAATAATAAATGGTAGCAGCCTGCGGCCTCAAGTGATCAAGTCCCATGTTTTGGAACTGGGTGGACGTCTCTAACACCGAATTAAGTACTTATTATTAAACAATAGTTCGAAATCAAAAGTACACTCCGAGGAATTATTATGTAATGAATTCAGAATCATAACGACATTCCCCACTTTTTTTTGTCACACGGCAAAGGATGAGAGTATAATGATAAATTTCAACTTAATGCCCACTTCTACCCGTTCCTTAGAAAATAGTGCCTAAAAGACAGATACTGACAGGCAAACAGACGGAAAACATACTGATCCATTATTTGCTTTACTTCTTTTTGTGATATACGGAACCCTAAAAATACAATATTTAACTAAGATTCTCTTCAAGACATTATAACAATTCTTACTACCTAATTTATAACAAAAAGAATTCGTTAATAACATCAGAAACGATTGACATTACATCTAATAGTCATACTTTACGCAACAGTATCTAATTATAACCAATCCATCATCATAAGTAGTTAATAAACAACAATAAAAGCCTAGAATCGTTCTATTGCTCGGCTAATAGCCGTAGTCGGCATCGCGGTGTGAGAAGCGACGATATTGCGGTCGAAATAATGGGTCAAAATTACGTGTTATGTCCTTGCCGTGACCATGTGGGAATGTGCAACCTATTGCGTCACGCGCCCCCTCATTATGTGCCGATGAGGATGCACAAATTATAGCCTGTTGCGGCCGGCACAAGGGCCCCGCTCCGAGCCCAATGACTGATACTTTTTGCTCCAATTAAATTGTGTACCTACCATGTTGAGCGGAAACTGAGGCGAAGGATAAAACATAATTGATATTTGATTAATCTCCTGCCGGCCTCGCCTCGTTTAATTATTCTATGCGTATGTTTCTATGTCTGTATGCATCTCGGCCAAAATTCCTGCCGAGATCTCGATCTCGGACAAAAAGCACCGAGATTCTCGCTTACAACCGAGACTGCGAGGCAGTGTGTGCGCTTCCGCGTCCCTCTTATACACGCCATCTATTTTGATTTCCTAAATCACAACGAACATAATCACGCTCAACTGCTCAAATAGCAATATTGGTTTAAGTACTGTATCGAATAAAGCGGTGTCACCAACTGTATGATAAAAGGACACACAATTTGGGCGGACAATGTTTACATCTATTGTATTTGGCTCATACACAACACACAGCTTTGCTCATTTTGAAATACCTACTAAATACAATTATAAGGTCTGCAGCTAGCAAATAAAACAATTGTATGAAATAAAAACATTTTAGAAATTTATTTTCTGTTAATTAAATCTCAATCTCGGCCAACACGAAAAAAGCCGACTCGGTAGGAGCTAACAATGTTATATGAAGTGCTTGTTACGTTTCGGTGGAAGGAACACAGGGGGCTAGCGAGACCGCAGATCAATTCAAAGGGTTTTCCAACAACAATTTGTTGTGAACCAGATTCCTGCTGATTCATCAGTGTTGGAAAAGTATAAGGTGCGTTAGGAGACGGAAAGAGCAGGCAAACCGTAGAAATGTATGAATAAACATTGCATTCGATTAGCTTACAATTATGGCAAGGTCTTTCACACAATTTATTAATTGCTGGCAACATAGCTCGTAACTAATTATTTATATTTCATTCCAGATAACGTTATAAAAATTTGGCCTTACTTTGTTAGTCAATCAGTAGTTTTACGTTTATATATGGAGAAGAAAGAAAGATTGATCCATGCTGCTTTTATCATTTCAATCATATTTTCTTCTTGCAATTCAACTTTAATGAAATCGACTGAAAAAACATTTCTTACAATAAGAAAACAGTAAGTAGGTACCTACATAATTAGGAAAAAAACATTTGAAGAAAATAGGCTCAAAATTGGAGATCGTTTTTACAAATCAGGTCAAGCTGTACACGCCTTCAGGACGCGGAACATATCGAAATCGAGAGTGTCTCACCTGATTTGGGGCAGGGTGGCCAGTCTGGTATATTGTCCAGCTGAAGTTAAACCTTGTCTGTAATGGTGTATAGTTTATTTACACGCGCGCTATTACACGCTATACACACGGCTTTGGTATGTCTTTGATGTCTTTATACTCCAGAACTGTCTCAGTCATTGCTACAATTATATATAACCGTCATATCCCGTATAGGCACAATACAACCAACACCCATAAAAAATCGATCTTCACGCTGTGATATGTGATGTTTAAGACATCAAAAACAATTATTATTGTCCAACTGGACTTATCCTTTGAGTTATTTATCATTATGATGTTGATCACAAAAGGAGAATAACACGGAATAACTTATTTAGGGTAACCAAACCAAGTTAGACCTTGTTCGTTGGGGGTGAGATACATTTTTCGTGTTGATGGAAGGAAGCGTGTAGCTTGGAGCGATTTCAATTTGGGATACATGAATGCATGCAAGTTTTAGACGGTTTATGGCTTCGTGGGTGGCTGTGGGCGTGGCGGCATCTGTCCCCCTCGCGCCCATCCTAGTTCCTATTGCTGTCTCACGCCGGCCGCTCCCACAGGACCATTCTTGTTAAGTTATTTTTTGCCCCTTGCTCAAGGAATGGTCAGACGGGCAAATATTTATTCACGATTTTGTAAAACTTACTAGAAGCCCTTACAATCGAGAGAACAATGATGACTTGTAATTGGAATCGAGAATCAGTGAACCGATTGTTAGGTAAATAAGAACCAATAATGCCACAGTGTAGGTATAGATGCCACGAATCAGGAAGTAAATTTTATAGCCAAGCAAACATCTGCGCCTGTCATAGAATACCTACCGTTGAATTACTTATTCAAATTTAACTGTGGAATCCTTTCACAAGTTTTCCATAACAATCAAGAAGCCTACCGAGTCCTAAGTCGACGGTGTCCTCAGTCGGAAAAGGTGCTAAGCCTTAGCTAGCAGCGATACAAACACATAATTGAAAAGTTGATAAGACGATAGCAGTATTTGTCAGGTACTACTGGTCCATCCTTCCCTTTTCTAAGGAATCACGGATACAATCTATTAACTATGATACTTCTCTGGTTTTCTTTTCCATCCTCAAAATACATCATAAATATGTTTGGAGCTTATGACGTGCCTGAAAATTACTGAAACAGAATACAATAATCCAATGATCAAAAATATCCCCTACCGGTAAACTCCACAACCATGCTAGTGCTTTTAATTGTTTAAATCCTAAACGACGCAGAGCACAAAGTGGTATTAAATTTGAAGCCTCGAGAGAACTACCACAGCATCGTAGCGCGTTCACATTTATAAATCGATTTTAGAAAATCATATGACATTTAGAAAATCGTACGTCTCTTTGAAAATTTCCTTTGCAAAAAACGAGGATAGTAAAACTGTTGAGATGAAATTTCTCTACTTTTATTAGTTCAGTGATTCTTTGGACTAAAGTTTTTTTAGAAGACCTGTGTTTTAAGATTTCTTACCAAAAGTTTAGTCATCGTTTTTCTAGAGGCTGGCGGTGAAGGCAAAGGGAGGGCCGGACCTCACGCGGGCTTGGGCCAGATAAAGAAATTATCCACTTTCGACTAACGAGCGCTTCGGACGCCGTAATATTCGTAATTGGTGCCCTGTCCGGGTCCCGCACTGATTTATTCTGGGGATTCGGCGTTCGATGTGCGATAGATACCAGTCTTCAGGCATTGGGCAGGTTTACCAAATTGACATATCAAAACAAATGTAGCTGTCATGGAAGGTATAGAATAAAGGACCCGGGTAAGAAGCATTGGCTATTACTTCTCAAAATTTCGAACAAAATAAAAAGTCTAAGACACTGATAATGTTTTTTTAAACTATTCGAATTTTATTTATTTATTTCATTGAAACACATACTTAGTCTGACAGAATTGTGGTTAATCAGTGTAAGTTTTGTTCTAATAAATAAGCTTATTTCGAATTTACTATCAGGTAGATACGTCTATGTCTAACGGTAGTTGTATATTGAATAACTATTTTTTTTCATGCTATATTTATTTTCGAAAGAGAGCTAATGAGAAGTCTCATCATTGTGTATGGTATGACCCACATGCTCCATGTGTTGATGTTTGTAAATGAGTGTAGGTGTCGCCTTCTTTCAATACATGAGTCACCTAATGAAGAACTGAATCATACATGACCGCTAGCTCCTAACGTTTCACTTAAACTCTGATAACACCTATTGTCCGAGAAAGGTCCGTAGCGCCAGGCGCTTACAAAAAATGTTACAATTACCACCAAAACTGGGGAAATTTGAACAGGTTAGGGGAATTTGAGACTTGTGCGTTGGAAGCAGGGAATTGCAAGTTTTTCTTGAGGTGTAGATTGAATATTGCCTTTGTTAAGTACCTGGACAGAAGCGTCCTTTTTGATGCCGATGGCGCTAGGCGGACAATGGCGGTAATCCGGCGCAGGGCAAACAAACTGCCTCAGCATTATACCGCGGTGATAAAAATGGTGATCGCGAAGGAAAAGTTGACAAAGGAACTTGAGATACTGCAAACACGCACTTTGAAAAGTATGCGATTTACGGTACCTTTTTGTCGAGTGCATAATGTTATTGTGCCATTGTGGTAAGGTTTAATTTTATATCCAGTTACTTTTGGATGACGCATTATTTATTATCTTTTATTGCGTTCTGTTTATTGACGGTAATTATTTAATTTAGTAATAAAATTGCGTTATGTCCCATGGTTGTGACCTATGCTGTACTAAATTAGGCCGTAGAAAAGCCATAGGTTACCTACCTACCTACGTATAATAAATGCACATTTTTTTTCTTCTACTGTCTACTTAATAATACATACTTAACGTATTAGGTACCGACTTTTATGGTAACGATATGACCCATTTCACCCAGTGAAAGTATCAAATCTGTGCAATCTAAGTGTTATCTTTTCTGATAGTAGAGTAGGTACTTAAGTCAGGTTAATCGGTCAGCATCGTGTATCTAGAAGAGTCGAAAATGTAATGTGTAAAGTTTTAGATTCTGCTTCAAAAGGTTGCATTTTAATTTTTAAAGTTGTTTCAAACAAAACATAACAATCACGCCCACGGAATGCCAATTCGATGACGCATTGAAGGTATTTTTTTGGGGCACTTGTCCACCGCGCTGGAGTGCGGCAGCTAGCGGCGCTCGCGCATAAAACCGAGCGCCCTTTTGTAGCCCAACTAAGCGCCATCACAAAAAAGTACCGACGGAAGTAAACTCACAAAGCAAATGCCAACGAGCAAAAACTGAACAAAAAAACTGCATAATGCGGTCGAGGTCCAGAGGCTGTGTGGCCTGGCCGCTCTTGTAAAATTTATAACAGCTCTATTTTGTTTACCTGCTTGACTCCGCTTTTATTTTGTCCCGTAATTAGAGGCACTTGACGATGAGTTATTAATTTATGGGCCACAGTTTCGCCCGAGTTTTTATAGAGGTGCTAAAACGTTCGTCAAGAATCCTTTGTTTATAGCCAGGTACCGGGGACCGTCGTGCTCGAGACGAGTTTAATTATATTGCGTGAAATACGATAAATTCAACAGGCTTAGGTAATTTTTGACGCAACACACTCCTCATGGTTACAATGAGCAACAAGCAACTGTTACTAGGGGTGAGTAGCAGGGTCCTGATTTTGAGCGAGCCGCCCGCGAGGCAGCTACATGAAGCATAATTTTGTTTGACACAAGGGTCTGACACTCGAGCCGATAAGGCTGCCTCGCTCAGTCAGAACCCGGCTAATTGAATAACTTCCCCCCCCCCCCTCCTCGTGTACTCGAGAGTTACGGCACCCTTACAAGAGAGGGTGGGTAACATTTGAGCCAAAATAGTGATTTCTATCGAATAATGCCTAAATAAAACTAAAGGTTCTTCTTCAACCTAGGCATTGGCGAAATAAAACGAATGCGTATTCGAGATTTGAAATAATGTTATATATGAAACAAAGCAATTAAAACCAGTGAAGCCAGACTAAACGGGAAAAAGACTTACCCAAATTCAATTTGTTCCGTAGCACTGTCGGTACCGTCGATCTTTCAGGGACGAAAAGTTTAGGGTCTTCAGAAATTAGAATAGATTCGAAACAAATTTAGCCACACTTTTCGAACTACGGATCGACACAGAGCTATATCATCGAGCAGAGTTACTTTCGACCTACCGTCATTAACTCAATAAAAAACACAACTGCATAGTTAAAAAATAACATTTATTTAAAAGAGTATTTAATACAAGCTTTTTTGCTGACTGTACTTTTCATTGTCATCCATCCATCATCAAAATATCTTCGCTTCTGTAGGATCGTTGCGTACAACCAAATCAGCTCACATCCACCCAAAACTAAATAGTCCTACCTAACCTATCCTAAGGGCCTCTTCATTTTCACGCTGCTTTATCGGGTCCAGTGTTGGCTCCACTAGGATCGGTCCGATCCACAGCTTGCCAGCTGAAAGCCAATCGAATTTAATGAAGGCCTCCATTAGTTGCCCAACTTCGACCATCTCTTGTCCGTCTTGCCAAGTACCTCCCATCATCCCTAAGCCCTAAGCAGCTGCTAAGTTCCATCACCATATCACTCGGCATAAGGGTGGTCACCCGCACCATCTTGATGATTGGTGCTCTTCCAGTGTGCGGTTTAAACATTGCTTTCTACGTCGCACGTATAAAATATGGAATTGACTCACGCTGGGATTTTTCCATCTATCTATCATTTCGGTGCCTTCAATAGGCGAGTGTGTCACCTATTGCAAGGTAGCAATGCATCCGTAGTCCTAATAATGCTGTAGGTGTCAGTGATCACTTACAATGAGGGGGCCCCGCCTGTTCGTTTGGCAGCTGTTAGATAAAAACGAAACAGTAGATAGATAGGTACTATAAAAATGAGGATAGGTGTACATTTTGGAACTTTGAAATAATTGACAACTACTTACTAGGTAGGTAGGGGAGGTAGGGGAGGGATGGGCACTTTTTCACTATTTATTGCAAAAAAAATCAGATTTTATAGATAATCAACTTTTATTGCCAATTCTTATTGCACCACACATTTGGCTAGATATAATTAAAGAGCTTTCTTAAAAATTACAATCAGTTTCAACATTACGAGATATTTTATAAACTAAGTCAAAAGTGCCCAATGCTCCCTATGGTAGGGAGGCTTGGACATACCCTGTGGGAGGCTTGGGCACGGCCTATAAATTACTTTATATCCATAATAGAATTCAATAATTAGTTAACAAATATACTATTATTAAACTATATCAATAATAGAAACCAGATATAAAAGTTAACAAATAAAAAACATCTTAAACAGTATCTTAACTTATCTGAGATTGGGTATAACCCATAAAGGACTATCGAATGTGTACTTAGAGCTACCACGTTTGGTTTTATTGCATGTCTTTGGTACTGGCAATTTAGTTTTGATGTCGTCTAAAAGGACACTAGCTATGTCATCTACTTCAGGAAAAAAAAAGGTGCTTTTTATCTTACTCAGCCTCATAAATTTTATAGTAGCCATGGTAGGACTAATGTCTTCGATTTGACCGACATAGTGCACAACAGTCTTTTTTGTATTAAATTTAACAAGAACGAAATCATTTATTTTAAATTTTCTGTCAACGATTATCACATCATCTTCATCAAACTCTTCTTCTGCCGTTTCATTTTTGATCCTTTTGATACCTCTTCTATGGCTCGTAATATTAAATCTTTAGGAATTTCCCGTCGCAAACCTTTCTTTTTGAATTTAAACGGCATCTTTCTGTAATTAACAATAAACCAATAGTTAAAATCCTCCTATACTGAACATAATAGGAGGGAGCGTTGGGCATGCCCAAACCACCCGCACGTCAAGATGCCCATTACTCCCTCTGTATACATTTTCGACATAGGTTACCCGTATTTTTTTGAATCTACGTATTTAGGCTTGGATTTCAGTTTAATTTATAGATTAGTGAATGTACAATAGATTAATAATAGAAAATACACATACCTTTCATTAGTTTTCTCTTTATAACGATCCGAAACCGCAACAAAATATTTACTTTTACGAGCGCATAACCTTCAAACGTGTTTGTGTTTGACAACTTACAGAAATGACAGATAGTCTATGGATGAACAGTGTTGCCAGTCGGTAAAGTAAACTACCAAACCAAAAAAAAAAAAAAAACTATGATCAAATCAGAATAAAAGGGGGGTGCCCATGTCTCCCAACTGCCCATCCCTCCCCTACCTCCCCTACTACAGACTTCCCCTGTACCTATTCCTTAGTACCTATTAGTAAATTCCTCTATGTACCTACCAGTTTCCATCTTGTTTATTAGGTATGTGGTGTTCCATAAAGAGTCATTGTATTGTCTTACTACTACTCCCATTCAACTACAATCATTTGGTCGCCGTGTAGTAATTCTTACTACCTACTAAATTTTATACAAGTAGTAACGATGACTACACAATGGTTGTGTGGGCTATAAATCTGCTTATCGCAATTTCATGTCCAGCTCGAAATAAGCAAAGAGAACTGAAAGACGAATGGCAATTTAAAACCAATTATAAAGTTATTAAAGAGAGTACATTCCTGAGAGCCGCCTTCGGAGCGGTTGGTTTCTGTTGGAATCCGAGCCTCCACTAAATGATTACTGCCTTTTTCTTTTTGTACGCTCCTCTAATAGAAACGTTAAAACATTATGACTTTAATGTTATGGAACTAAAAGTTGGATGGGCTCAAAACCGGCTTCAGTAGGTAGGTACAGGTGATTGTACGTAGGTATATTTGCTTTTGTAAAAGTTCAATTCAAATGGTAGTTTAATTTTATAGACCAAATATTCATTCATAACTTTTAATAATATGGGGCGTCTGTCCTTTACTAAAATGCTTCCTTTTTGACACACAACTTTGTGGCATCAGAATTTTCACCACGTAACTCGTAGTAAGTACTAAATTTGGCCGTATGGCTCGATATAAAAATATTAATTCAACAAGTGCACCAAAGTTATGCACATAATTACAGGCTGTTTTATCAGTTGTTTCCACATCGGGCAGCGCTGTCGCCCGCTTGTCTCGGCCAGCTACACCTGTGACCTGAACCGACCAGCGCAAGCGCACCCGCTAGGGCTGCCGAGTCTACATGTGTAATTTTTAACAAGGAAGAGAGGGCGTCACACAGACGGTGTTTTTTGAGGGTGGTTGCAGTTACCTATTGTTTTTAGTTATTCCCGTTACAATGAATACACATATGAAAGCTTGTCCTTTCTTAAGATACTCAGAATAAAGGGGATTACGCCATAAAAAAGTAGAATTGAGAACACTTTTTATAACAGAGAGCAATCCTTTATGTCCTAATGAATATGACCGTATGTTTACGCTGACTTCGTCTTCATAAAATTCACTTATACCTATCCCATAGAAACTAATACCTACTAACTCTAAGAAGGAAGAATCAACAAGCATAAATACGATTTCTACCGACTCATTCTTCTCTGTTCACAAATCTTGACATTGTCTCTACTAAAACTACCTAACAGGCAACCTTACACCAATCGTTAGTACCACGTAGACCAACGATGCACTATGCCGGGTTACAATGAAAACAATTACGCAAGCCCCGCATCAAGAACGCAATGTAACCGCGCCACATGTTATGTGTCGTTAAAAATAGTATCTCCCGTACAAGTACAAGATTCAGGTTCTCCGCGGCACCTGTAGACGAATGTGCCATTTACATTGTAATGTACGCTTTACTGCCTAACCTGTTCGATTAGGAGGAGAATGCTGTCCATGTGCGGCTCACAGACAAACTATTGTTGATACTTAATGCGTTTTACACAATTGAATTTAAATAAATATTCTACGTGCGTCGGTGCATGTCGACCTATTTGGCATATGTTTGAACGCGCAACGCCAAGTCCAGCGGGCTGCTTGTTTTTTAAATATTTCAGTGCTCTATCACTAAAACTGACACGTCCGTTGCTTGCTTCAGCTAACTGTGGTTCAATAAGTAAATTATTATAATCAAACATCGGAACATAAATGGATGTGCATTCGAAACACACTTGGAAGCTTCTCTGCTCTACCAGAAACGCTGCGTGTCTTTAAACACAGCAACGAAAAATAAAAATAACGATTAATTTTAATTTTATTTTTTTCTATAATACTTCTACTGTCTCGACACGTGTAAGGAGCATATAATATAACATCAACTGCCAGCTTGAGACGCACTAAATGAAATATTAACGGCACAGTACTAATAACAAAACATACATTGTTAAAAGAGACCCATTTTCAGAAGTGATAATAACTGACGCCTGAACGCGCGCTGCAAACGAGCTACCGAATCCAATTGTTATTTAGGACCTCTATGCGATATAGGAACTCGTGTAGCCTCGCTAATATAATGTTGAAGATACGGCTATTTTCTTTTATTTACTTGCAATTTTATGAATTGCGGTTAAGACCCTGTACAGTGTCCTGTCGCTAAGGTGCAAAGCTTGCACTGTCGCGATGTGAGAGTAGGACAGCCGATGAAATTACTAGTTCAGAGGCTCGTCTTAGCTACCTTCCCTAGGTTGGAAACGCATCGGCAATCCCTCGTATTCGATGTCAAATAACGTGAGACAAACACAATAAGGATATCTCTCACGTATTTGTAGTCGAGGTCCGAGGTATGCCCGACAAGCTCCGTATGGCGTTGAGGATGTCTAGGTACAGGTGATAGTGATCCTTTGCCAACAGATGACCTACTTTGACTTACCTATTTGTATAAAACATGTAGAATCAGGTGTTTATTTAGGTAAGCAACAAGAGTTATTGTGCGTGTATTGTGAGTACGTGATTGATCCGGCGGGGCGGGGGGCAGTGACCGTAGAACCAGGTGCGTGCGGCCATCGACACCATAAAATTAATAACCCGTCGTGCCTCCTAACAAATGCACTCTTGAGGATCACATGCACTCCACGTTCGCGCATGACGCGAGAAAACACGGCTTAACTGCCGTACAAACATTTTGGTCTCAGTGCATGTATACCTACTGGTACTTTAAGAAGTAACGTTACCACACGGCGTTCAAATGATTGTTTGCATGAGAACACTTTTATTTACATGACGCGAGGTATAATAAATTGGACTACTTAATACCTAAATTTATTGTTGGGTAGGGTGCAGGTTGCCAAATTTGTGGAGTTGTTTGATTAGGTATGGTAGGTTGTCGGTTTTGTCGGCTTTAATATATAAAAAAAGGCTATTAAGAGGGTTAACTCAGATGTTATCGTTGTGTTATTGGCGATTTAATATGAGTAGGTAGTTATGATGTGCAATACATGTAGAAGTCACTCTAATTACAAAACCACAATTTAGCGATTTTATTTTGTTTCATACGATGTACCTATTCAGATTACTGAACTTACCTAACCACCTACTAGATTTTTTTTAATTACCCTACCCACTCTATTATTTTTCTTGTGTTGAACACCGTTTTAATAGTTTTTGTTTGTACATATTTACATTAAAAATATTAGTTTCATCTCTTCGCTCAGCGCTTGTGGGGCATTTATTAATTAGCGTAAGTTTACGATAGTTAAACACAAAAGTAACGCTCGTATTGTAAATTGAATTATCATTGATCGGGCCTTTTGATGCGGCGGCCATTCAGCGCGATGTTAGATTCGTATTTAATAGCGGCGCGAGACGGGCCGACGCGGCGCGGGCGCAGCGGAGACGGTGGGTCTGCCTGATAAAGGAGCTTTTTATCCACCCGATTTAGCATGAAATTGGAACACAAAGTGAATAAAGCCACAAGATTGTAAACATTATGAGGTTCCCCTTTTTTATAGCATTCAGCTTATTTACGCTCTTTTTATTGGTCGCCAGTGTCTGGTTCAAACCCCTATTTATTACCTTGTTAAACTCTAGTTAACGAACAGATCGCTCGGTACCCGTCGTTGCGATGTAGTTAATTGGATATTTATCGCTTTAGATACGTAGGTACGGACTGGCTTAATTGATTCGCGCTGTAAATGACTGGGGACGGCGCAGGCATGTGTTCGATTGGATTCAAATAAGTAACACGCAAAAACCGAATTCCAGATAATTACGCCGTTCGTTATATCGGGACCTGAGGGCTTTATAAAAACGTCGAAGGTTTTATTTCGGATACAGATTGTGAAATAAATAACTGACTACAAGTATAGCAACAACAACAGATGCAGTTAAGCCGTCAATCGTTAGGTTTAGAATCAATTTAGAAATTATCACGTTTTGAAATTCTATTAAGCTTGTCTAACGTCGCAAAAATCATATAGGTAGAGACTCGGAAGTCTCCAGCGAGTATCCACGAATGCAACTCGTTTTAACCATCACAATTAATTTCCCAATCAGGAACTAAATGTATTTTTGACGCTAACTGTTTTAAGAAAAATTCTAACAACCACTAACGACACCTTGAGCTTCACATCGGCTCATTAGGACCAATTACATACAGAAAATACTCCAAAAAACCCGCTCCCATGTAGCCTGGGTCGCACTTCGCCCGCCGGCTCGTAAAGCAGCCCGGGTGTAAATCATGAACGTTATAGGTTCCCACGCGGGAGCGCGCGTTCCTCCAGAATGAATGACTCACTAAACTTAAAGCTCCATTTCCACAAGTCATAGTGCAATTAATAATATGCGGCATCCTGTCGAATTATCTCTCCTCGTGGCAGGGGTCCGAGCGGCTTTAATTTACCACAATGGAAGTGGGTTCTGAGAAGCGTTCGCCGGCGAGGCGGGCCGATTCCTCGACGAAAACAAACAGAAAATAATTATCATAAAGATGAAGAGCGGCCGCTCGAGCCTGGCCGCTGCTAATGGGAGCCCACCTGGCAGCCTGCGCTCGCGCACACACGCGCGCCGCGTACACTACGCGGCCCTGGGCCTAAAGCCGTGTTCACTAACACCCGGGCTCCACGCCGCTGACTGTGTACTTCCACTGAAGCTAAGCGAAGACGAGTTGCGTAAAGTAAATAATTAAACTCTATTGGCTCTACCACACACGACGTAGAAACGCCCATATCTCTCTCGAGTCGTCTCCTTTCTGGTGGAGTCCAAGCCCCATGAGCGACCATACTTGAGCAAAGATACTAGTGGCTGTCAGGGGTTGTGGACAACGACCATACCTTTTTTGTATTGACTCAAACTAAACCGGCAATCAAGACAGCCACAAAGTTTCACAAAGTGTTTGCAGTAAGTATGTAGGTACTTATTGTCACGTAGATTTGTCTGCTACCAGCGCACATCCGATCGATGACCGCGCGTACGTTTAGTCACTCAGTGAGTGTGACTATTGGCTTCCACGGAGTACAAGCGTTTAGTTGCTCTGCTCTGCTTTACTACAATTGACGACCAGAAGTGATAGTAGTTTAGCTGGCATCGTTACAGAGGTCGCGCAATGTTGCCAGCCTTTACCCCGACATGACCGAGAGGAAACGTAGCCATGTCGAGCAATGTCGGACACACCCCGCAACAGTGTATGTGCGACTAAGCGAATATGGCTAGATACCCACACAGTGACAAGTTTTTAAAGCAGAATTTAAGTTCTCCCCTGAAAAACGGACGCATAAAAGCACTCAATGTGAACCAGGCCTTGTCTCACGAAGCTACAAATTATAGTCCTTCAAGACCAAAATGGCAAAAAGGTCGAATTGGTAGTATGCGAGAAGTAAGAATGGTCATGACAACAGCTGTATCATCTAAAAAAACACAAGTTGGTTAAATTTAAAACATCGATTATTTTCAAGATCACACGCACGGCGCTCGCATATTGAAATTTAAATTAAGCGACTAATAATATACCTATCCATAACGATATTCTAAAAATAACTAGTAGCGACCCTAACGCAACATAGTAACTGCTACGACACACGAGTATGTAGCATCAGTGACGTCATTCGTGTTCTGCGTCGCACTGTCGAAGTTTCTTTACGCATCAGCGAAGCAAAGCCAAAGTCCTATATATCTCTCTTCTTTCATACTTCAGCCCCTAGGTATAATATCTGCTCCATTGTGGCCTCTCCTTCAAACGTTAGTCATTTCCCCGCGGTACTCACCCTTATGGTTAGCTGCATATCCGCGTTTGTTTTACTGACATTTAGAAATAAAAAATAACCTTTTGACCAATTTCAAGAAAAGGAGGTTATCACAATTAGATTTTCTTCTTTTATGAACGTAATGCCTATCAATATCTTTGCGACTTCGATGATTCCTTTTGTATTCGATCCTACTAATATTATAAATGTGAAAGTTTGTGAGTTTGTTTGGATGTTTGTTACTCTTTCACGCCAGAACGGGTGGACAGATCTGGATGAAATTTGGAACATAGATAGATAAGATAGATTATAGTCTGAAATAACACATAGGCGTAATTCCTGCGGGATATCGATAAACGAATTCTATGCAGACGAAGTTCCGGGCAACAGCTAGTACCTATCCATAGAATATTTCAAAGTTGGTCCCTTATTGGTAAAGTAAATTTTACCAAAATCAGTTGACTATTCATTATAGTCTAAAGTCAGTTACTGTCTCTGTAAAAAACAAAGTTATATTTTTTAACCAGGTAGATACCTTATTTATAGGTTAGAGGCCGAAACATTTTTCCTACCCAACTATTGGAAAACTACCTAGGCAGGCAAAAAAATTACAAACACCCAGTAATGTCTAGTAGGTACCTACATATTTTATTAACAATTCACCGAACTTACTCGGTGGTCTATTTCATCAGTTTAATATGTATCACCTTCTTTTATGCTTCATTTTAAACCCATATTGTCTTTACCCCAGTTAAAGATGAATAGGGAACAGTTATGTCTATTGTGGTTACCGCTTATGACTTCTGCTTTTGGCTATTCACGTGAACGTAACAGTGAAAGGTAATTCAATAGTTGGGTACTAAAGGCTCTATAGGGTAGTCGTTATCTCAAGCGTGTTATCTATACCTAGATACGACTTTGCGGTAGGAAGAAATGGTCTCAAATTGCGGTAATGTGTTAGTATTGTTTTGGTAACTTCCAGAAAAAAGAGAGCAAAAACTAAACCTGTGCTGGTATTACAAATATGTACCTACCTAACCACGAATCCATTTCAAGGTCAAAGGCATTTTTTACACGTTTTTGTGGCTTTATACCTATAGTCCATATTGTAACAAGTGAATAATAAAAAAACTGCGAATAATTTAAGTACCTACCTACTTCCTAATTTCACATGGTGGAGGTCTTGTCCCACTCAAACTCCAGTATCAAAATAGCCAGCAGATAGGTACCTACTTAACTATAATCGATATCGGCTCATCGTATCACGTCAGAAAAATAAGAGCTCAGAAACGAAGCCGAAACCAACTACTACCAACAGCGAAATGATTTAAAACTCCGTGGTATATCATTATCATTCCAGTTGATGTTATCTCTACAGTCGATATAAACAAAGCCAAAACATACGTTGACTCTATCGAATTAAATCAGAACGTTATCGGGAACGCCCAATAACCTAATCGGCACATTCGGCACAGACAGCTAGCATTCCGAAGCATCTCGATATTTCGATAACTCAGTTAAGGGCCCGTAATAATTTAACACTGTGACCGCCAACGAACTGTGAAAGTCCGAGATAAATACTTTGACGAATTCCTCGGCTGCCTACCTCAACGGCGGAATACGTTAGATTACGAATTCTTTTTTATTTTTTTTTTCTTTTTCGAATGCGATATTTGGAAGCGGTTTGTGCGAGCCGCCGTCCGCGCATCGGTCGGTGGTCCATTAAAGCAGGAACAATGGGCCCACTCAGTTTCTATTACCAGTTTTATCTCACTTGGCGGAGACTATGTGAATTCTGGGGGGGTTTGTGTTTTTTTAAGTTGGCTAAATGACGTGTCTTCGTTCGGGGAATAATTTATAAGAGTCGGCTTGTGTCGGAGCATCAGCTTTTGTCCTTTTAATGGCTCCTGTGCTTATCAGTTCCTTTGATTTTCAAGAGAATTGAGATATTTGCGAGCTCTGCAACGTATGTTTCGTTTGTTGTGAGCTATTGTGGCGGCAAATTCGTACTCAACCTGAAATAATGTTATTCATTCTTAAAAGCGTGAGCATGCACTGACAGAACATACAGGCGGTAGCTTAAGAGAAAATGTTGCTTTTGTTCATTTCTAAATGCTGATAACAAGATAAGTATCGGTAAGAATTGCTTTTGAGATATTAAGTCTTTTGCACAGTCAACTTGGTGATGTTTTGTAACACTGAAGAGATAGGTGAACAACGGGTAGCTAAGATAGCAAATGTGGCAGATAAAGTGAGTAAAGAAAGATAAAACAGTTAGGCAAAAAAAACATGAAAGTATATTAATGAACATGATGAACAGTACTTCGTTCACTATCCTATTAATCTACAGTAAAAAACAGTATTAGAGGACTTGGCTAAGCTTTCACACGAGCCCAGTGTGTGGATTGGGACTTTCAGACACACCGTACATACATGTAAACTGCTTCTCATGGAAGTGCAGGTTTTCTTCCGGTGTTTCCCTTCACCGAAAAGCCCATGGTAAATTTCAAATTTAATCGCACATATAACCAAAAGACTTAGGTAACGTTCGAAGCCGCGATCTGATTAAGAGCCCAGAATAGATATACCTTGGGTCCAAACCACTAATCTAGGGTAAGAATACCTACTACATAATGATGTGATAATAGTAACGTATCTAACTGGACCTGCATATGTTTTATTAATTTGGTTACATTAAGTAATTAATTATAACATCTACACATCACACATCATTCTTCCCTGCATAACTCTTTAGATTATCTCCTAGGGAATGCTATGAAATAAAGGTATGTGGAAGTTTTATCTATTATCGTGCGAGCAACGGGTGGTGCCCCCCTGCGCTCCTCGCATTAGATATACGAGGAGTCCCTTACCAACGTCATTATCATTTTTAATAATACTGTTTTATGTTCAAAATTGAAACAGGACTTTAATTAATTCTGACTTTGAATTGCCTGCTACTAATTCAATGAGTTTGTGGAACTGATTGAACGAATCTGTTTGAGAAGGCGACACCGAGGTCCCAAAACCACCTCAGATCTAATAGATTTTGTACGATTAAGATTTGATACAATGTATCACAACATGGTATTACGAATTTGGCTTTGCCTGATCTTTTAGTGGTAAAGAATACCCACCTAAGTAACACTTTGTAAATGTTTCCTATAATTGCTATATTTTTTAGGTACTTGGGTATATAGAGTACCTAACGTGATAATTTCTTCCGTAATTAATTAAGTAGGTACAGTCAAGTGTAATAATATGTATCTAGACAGTTTCAAAAATAAGTACCTACCGTACGCTCTTACACCAGCGTAATAAGGTTGTGGGACATATTTTTGAGAAGTTCCTATCGATACTTATTATTGCACTTGACCGTACCTACTTACAGGGAAATCCAATGACTTTCTGGAAAATCAAATAGCAGCTACAGAAAATACGACCAATCACAGCATCAAGCAGGAACAAAAACAAAAACAAAGCGTGATTCACTTTTCACGGGAAATTATTTAATGTTCATTGTGTAAAATGAAAAACATCACGCGATGTTTGTAAACGATGCCGAATCGCCAGGCCTTGAGTCCGCAATATGTTCCATCTTTAACCAACAAACCCACTTACCAAGCCAAATAAACTCTGCGCAACACGAAAACATCACACCCAACTAGCAAATCCAAAGCAAATCTTTGGCTATCCATAGGCACACAGCGACGGCGAAACAACGCAAGCTACACCCGAATAGTTCGGCATAGAATCCAATATTCACTGGGTAGTTCAGTCTGGAAGTTTCGGTAGCCGGACACCGAATTGTTTACACGTAAATCACGATCATTGTTTGAAGGAACTTCTATTTCGATGCATTTAGTGTGAAGCGCTCGCCGAAGAGCTCAGCTCTGCTTCCGAGTATACGAAAGCGAACTACGCATTGGTACGGAGAAAAGTTTTCGCGTGCCCAATGTAATTGTGTAACTATATCAATAATAATACCTTGAACATTTCCCAATATTTTGCTAAATTAACATAAAAGGCCTCGAAACATAAACATTAAACTCTAAACATTTTTTTAAACAGTCACAACGTAAACTTTTTTTTAACCGATTTTCATTAAAATAAGGGTCGGTCTTTGAGACATTCTATCGATGAATGTATTGTTTGAACTGTTGGCCATATTTTGTACATTTTGATCTGTCAAACTTGTTCGGCTAATTACAGCTTTATCAGCTAAGATTAATAACATATGGGAGTCTCTTTCGGTGTTGAGATCTTGGTCCGTGGGGTCCTAGCGCTAGCCTCATCGAAATATCTTTGAAGAGGCTAATAAATAGACGCTACGGGTGACCGCAGAGCTGGCAGCTTCCTTGAAAAACGCATCAGGATCGCTGTGCAAAGGGGGAATGCTGGCAGCATTCGTGGTACTATGCCACGGGAGCCTCTTCCATTTTTATATATTTTATTTTAAGGTTATTATTAAGTAGTTTAGGTTTTCATTTGTTTTGAATTTATTTTATTTGTAATCTTATGTTTATTTATTCCAATAAAGGTATTTTTCTTGGCTTTTATTTAACTTGCAATGTATGTATGTTTGTTCGGATGGAATCTTCCAACTCAATTTTGAAGCAGATATCTTCATCCGATAGAGCTGCAATTTTACATACTTGTGTAAATCAAATGACAATCTGGTAGTGAAATTCTGGGGGGCTGGGTAGTACCGTCTCCGCAGGAGGGAACTTTAGCGATTGGTCCGATTGTTTTGAAATTTGGTAAGTATGCATAATGTAGAATGGATCATGGATGATATCGCGAGTAGGTACAGTTAAAAACAAAAAGTAGGTAGGTACTGTCAGCGTAAAAGCGTACATTAAAAATTAAAACGTTGACTGAAACGTTTTTGGAACTAAGGAAAGAAACTAAGAACGAAGAGCAATTATTGGTTCTCTAGCCAACGCTGTGCGTCATGTGCAGTCCTTAATTAAAGAATGTGACCGTGCTTAGATACTAAGTAGAAGTAACTGCAGAGGGATCTTTGTACTTAGGTTGGCTACGTGTGAGCAGTTTTGGTGCGCGTGCAACACCCACTTTTCAACGTTTTTTATTCCGTGGTTTACCCTCAATATTAAAAGAATTCGGGTCATGTTATGTATATTTGTAAAATTAACTCAAGCGTCTACGAATTAGAGTTAGACGAATGCTATAAACGTCTCGAGCTCTGTTAAGTGTTTCTACAGAAAGCACAACACAAGTAATTAAATTAATCGAAACCATCAAAAAAGTAAAGGAAACAACGTGCGCTCGCATCTAACTTTATTACCTATTCGACTTTATAACGTTATTATACAGTAAAATTAAACCCTTTCTTCGATAAGGAATTCTTGTACAGACTTGTTGTACCGTGGGGGCAAGGTCTCCTTCAATTCAGTTCTTGTGAGCCAATTTGCTTCGGCAGTTGTCGCGGCTGCACCACTCTTGTGATTCGCGTAGTAGAAGAATACCTGAAAGCGATTGGCTGTTTTATTGGGTGCCAATTAACTAGTGTAATAGTGAATCCAGCGTAAAAACGTCACGGGGGAGGCCTATGTTCAACAGCGGACGTCCTATGACTGATATGATGATGTTGATGATGGTGAATAATTACTCCCATGAGGCACCAGATAGCGCCACTAACTAGTAACTAGACTAACGGAACGTTGGGACGGCGGCGAGGCAGAGGTCTGATGTCTCCAACGGATCGTTATGCCTCTATATCAGTAATTTAACGCAGTGATTTTGTTTTAAGGCGTTTAATTTTATGCATCTACCCGCCTCTGTAAAATAGATACGCCATATCCGACGATACTGATATGCTAAAATTGCTAGAAAGCGCTCATACTCCGCCTTGTTTTACATAAGTACCTAGTACCATAAGTTCGATTTGGATAACGTTGTTCGTAGTGATATATAGATAACTTTCGATGGCATCAAATAATCAAGGTTACACAGATATTCGCCAATTTCCATTGTATGTTACAGTCGGCGCGCGATCTCCGAGGAAACGGGGGCTGGGGAAGCGGGGGGTGCGCGCCGCGCCCGCACCCCGCTCCACACCCCGCACTCGCCTGGGTCCGATTTTTGAAAGCACATCACTCGAAAGTGGTAAAAGTCTACTTATATCTTCAAAAATATATAGGTACCTACAGCGAATCAGGCATTGGGCAGGCCACTTCGCTCTTAGAACAGACAACCGTTGGGGGAGAAAAGTTCTCGAGTGGCGACCACGAACCGGAAGAGGCAGTGTTGGCAGGCCTCCCACTAGGTATGGACCGACGACATCGCGAAACTTGCGGGAAACCGATGGCGAGTTGTCATTCATTGCGGCGTTCTAATGTGGAGGCCTTTGTTCAACAGCCTTTTGGCTGCTGATGCTGATGATGATGATGATGATAGCGAATCAAATTTTTAACTATGTTAATAATTACACAAACGGATAACTCACGTATAAAAGTCGAGTGACGCTCGACATGTTTCGGACTAGTTCGTTGTCCTTCCTCTTGGAGCGCTCGCCCCGGCGGCAGCGAAACGAACACAGGTACTATTTCTCTGCCATTGAACAACGACGCTTGGCAGTGAAAATGTTAACTAGTTCGCTAGTTAATGGGAGCTGTAATTTTTTCTAAGCTACTTGTATTTCAAATTCAGCGCGATTTTTCACTAATCTCGAGTGGTATTTTCACACATGTGCTTTCAAAAATCAGCCCCCTGGTGCGAGTGTTGGGCTTGACGTTGACGAGAGCACGCTTTTCTATCTTACAAAATGGACTAGGTACCTACCTTTTTACTAGCAGTAACAATATTAATACGTTAAATAAAAGAGTAGACAAAGCTTGCCGTGAAACATGGCCAGTCTGCTGGCATTAGCTTTGAGGTAGGTTATTTCTGTAGAATAGAGGCAATAAATTTCTCCCGCGTTTTCAGTTTTTATTGTAAAACAGCGTGTTGAAGTTTACTTTGCAAGCTTAGTAGTGTTTAGGTTATAGGAACGCGATTCCGCTAGAGACAATGCTGGATATCGATTTAGGAATCACAGTAGGTATTTGTTACTTCTTAGGCGCTAACACTTGTTTTTAACACAAGTTTCGAACTTATTTAGAACTACGATAAATAACTAAATTCGAAGCCAATATGGCTCAAGCAACCCATGTCTGTCCACATGTCACAGGCATAGAAAAAAGAGATAGTAGAAGTGGCATGTGAACGAGAGACGCGTGCCACCTATATGCGGAAAATTGCACGTATAAACGTCAAATTGAATTTGACAGTTCGAGCAGCAGAATGATTCTGCCAGATTTTCTCGAGTGTCCGCTGTCATCAGTTATTGTTTATATACCTGTACAATGTACTTTAAGCAATGTTCTGTGGGTGGAAAGTTCAAATTATACTATAATATACCGACTTAGAACTTACATACAAAAGCTACGACCAATAATTGCCAATATTTCAAGGTATGAGTAAACTGTCCATGTCAAAGTTTGCCGACACCAGTTTCTCTAGCGAAAGCGACTTATCGCACTTCTACTATATCTCTTTTTTCTATGGTCACAGGCATTATACATACTAGGAAATCTTAAGTTGTATATATAGGTACTTACTTTAGCACCAACTTTTCCGTTTATTTCTATAGGATATTTGTATTTGTAAAAACCACAAGGCGCATTAGATAGAAACTGTACTTTCATGTCGGGTCCGCAGTGCTCCGATACTATTCTCTCAGCAGTCTATAAAATAAAAATACTAATATTTAAAAAAAAAAAATTAGGCCCTAAATACACTCTGTTACACTGAATGTAATGACGAGGCCTGAGGCCATGTTGTCTAACGCGTAGGCGCTTGCAATCACTTTCACCATCTCTATCTCTTTCTAACTTTAACATTTATAATAAAAAAAGTACTTAAATGATTCAGCGATAGTTACCTGTCTTAAAGTCTCTCCCTCCTTCCAGAGCCCTTGAGGCAGAATATGTTTGGCATCTGAGCCTAGTTTATGATGCGTGACCAGCACCAAATGCCTTTGGAGGCATCTTTCCAGTGTGGACTTGTCGCCTTTCTTGTCTGCCTCTGAAATAGATTTATTATATTTTAACCCACAATAGAAATTTTAAGCAGGCTTGGCAGTGGCCAAGTGTAGTGACCCAAACAACACAACATAACAATCATGCTAAACTTGTCCTTTAGGTCATGTTACCTTAGGATCTGTCTACCCTATGGGATAAAGACGTGATTTACGTACATAAATATGTTATGTCGGTCACTACTTCAATTAATGAAGTCATGTGTTTTTTTCAGGTAATGAAATGAATAGTAAAAAATAAAAAATATTTGTATTTTTATAAAACGCCTACAAAAACTACTATAGCAATGCTATCATAGAACACAGGCGCTTATCGGCAAATGCGGTTTTGAAGATCTTCTTTTTTTTAATGGCCCCATCAACCGATGCGATGATGTCAAAGTAATTAAACACAGTATTCAAAAATCTTGCGACAAAAATGTAGAACACGGTCAAAAGACCCCTCCCACCCCGTTGGGCTCTTAGCCAACAGATAATGATATCCCGCAGAATCTGCCAGGAAATCATTAGCTGATGCCCAGGGTGCACCGGACCAAGTACCGCTCTTCCCCCCCGGACGGATCCAAAAGCGAACCACAGCTCTTGATCACACATGGAAGTAACCCAACTCGCACCCCTTTTAAGATCTACAACCACTTCTTAGTCTGTTGTCATTGGGCATGCACCAAATATACTTTTTTTAAGCTTTGGTGAAAAATTAAAAATTATACATTATAACCAAATTATGCCATTAGTTTTAAATAGGGCTTTTTGATACTAGCTGTATAGACTTGTATTAACGAAGATGGATGACGCCACTTGACTTCTCATAGGTAAATTTTTTGGCAAAGTTATGTTTCACTGAAACAATTAAAACTGGTACCTGTAATGATATCAGCAAATTTGAACTTGGCATATTCCTCATTGGATGCATCCTCAAAGTCCTGTGCTGTGATCTTGCTCACCGCATCTGGGTCCATGTCTGCTGATTCATTCTTGAGAAGTTCAGCTTGGATCCTATAATAATAAATAATTTAGGAATCAAAATGTGGCATAAAGCTTATTGTACTATAATAATAATTATTATTATTACAAACTAGCTGTTGCCCCCGTCTTTTTTTTTAAAATGTTTTCTCACCGTTTAAAGTGTTTAAACCTTCCCTAGACTTGCACCAATGGTTCAAAACCAAAACCATTCCCATTCAACAGCCATTCTTAAGTTTTAGAGGAACAGCAATCCATTTTTATATATATTACAAATTATAAGCTTTTTTTTTATACAAGGAAAGAAAGTGAGGAAGTGGATCGCCTGATGGTAAGTAAGCACCACCCACCCATGGACACCGGCTACACTAGATGCCTGCCTGGAGGGCTAAGATAGAATACCTCTCACATGCCGATAATTGCACCGGCTGCCTTTCTCTCTACACTGGAACACAGTAGTTCAAGCACTGCTGTTTAGTAGCAGAGTTAGCAAGTAAGATTAGTTATTAATGAACTTACTTATCAGTTTCATGTCTCAACTCATGGTCAGACTTAAGACTTTTCTCAAGCTCTATTGTGTTCAGCATTTCCTTGTACTTCTTTTGGATTTCATTGAGCGGTGGAGTGACGGTTGGGAGCCTCTCAACACATACTCCCGTCATCAAGTCCCACGACGAATTAGTTAACCCTGTAATAAACAAACCAAAAATTATCCTCACAAAAATAAAACTATTATGGTAAGTATTCTAAATGAGGAAGTCATTTTCTCTATCTAAGTTGATATTAATATACAGGACCAGTTAAAATGGTACATTAATTTGTTGGTCCAAACAGGAATTATATCAGAAAGTAACAATATACATTTTTAAAAGTAAGAGAACTGATGGATCTACTACGTTATTTATAGTTTGGCACTTATTATTCATAAGGCATGCCGGACAATAAGAAATTACTCGTATAGAAATAGTTGAAAATAAAGGTAAAATAATAATACAAGTATTTTATGTCATAATATAACCTCTATTGAAGAGCCTTTTGCATGCCTTTAAGTCTGTGTGTAAAATTGTTCTAATAAACATTTTTCTTGGCAAAATGTTCTCTCAAATACTCTTTATTATAAGCTTGAAATAACCAGAAAATATAATCGCAGAATGTTAAATTTAAATCCCGAAAATTTATTTGTTAATTAATAAATATGTCAAATTACATGACAAGTGACAAATCATAATAGTATTTTTGTCTTCAGTGTAAAAAACAACCCACATTCGAATCCACAAAAAAAGAAAAATATCTATATGAATTTATACATTCCTTTTCGAAGCATAAAAAATGTTATTTCTTTTCGAAACAAATGACGATAAATTTCATTATAATAAAGTTGTTTCCATTGGGACTAGAAAAGAAAATACAGCTGGAACTGTTTGAGTATTTAGCATAACGGCTCCTTTGCGCATTGTTTTTCTACTTTTTTAATGGTGACTACAATATATTTTACTGTTCTAGTCACCATTAAAAAAGTTATGCCTAAAAACCCATTTATTCATACTTTTTGTTTTTGTATTAATATTTGTATTATTTGTTAATCTTCAGATAACCGTTGTTTCATTACATCTTTGTGTCCTGGTGAAGATTCATTTAATGTCATTTTTATGACATTACTTTGTTCAGCAACGTTTTTTTATGTGACTTTATGAATTTGACGTTTCATCTGATTTATCGCAACTGGCAACAATCTTTAGCCCTTTTCCGGCTCTCTGTGTCAAAGAAAGTAAGCGATTTTATATTTTGCTGTGATAAATCCAAAGAAATCTTAAGTAATATCGGATAATTTCGCAATTCAGTGCTTACCCGGGGTGACTTACATAATTTCCGAGATGCTTAAAACAATATTTATGTCACAAATGAATAAAACGAGTGTACTCAGTTGTCAAACACCTACTGAGGTTAGGTTTACATTAAAGTTTCAATTTACGTTTTAGGCCTTCATCATGAAGCAAATCGTTGCGAACCAGAAAGTGAAAATCCCTGATGGGCTGACCGTTCACGTAAAGTCGCGGTTGGTGACGGTGAAGGGCCCGCGAGGAGTGTTGAAGAGGAACTTCAAACACTTGGCAGTTGATATTCGCATGGTGAACCCGCGACTCCTGAAGGTGGAGAAATGGTTCGGATCCAAGAAGGAACTCGCCGCCGTGAGGACAGTATGCTCTCATGTCGAAAACATGATCAAAGGTAGAGTAACGTTTTGTTTGTTTGATAACCTAGTATGTCTTCAATGCCATGACTGATCTATTATGTGGCATTGTTTATCAGTTGTAGCTGGCATGGCACGAATGTAAACCCATGCTGTTGTTTTTGAACTTAAAATCAGTTTTAATAATATTTCTTATCACTACTTGTAAATATTGTAGGTTATGTGCGAAATGCCCTCCCAATACTATTCAAGTTAATTCAGTCAAATGAATGTAGGTTATGTTGTGTGATTTTGAATTGTAAGTTAAATTTTTACTAGTTAAACCTGACGAACATGACTACAACAGTTATGCTGTTATGTTAATGGTCTAACTCTACCAACATTACACAGTCCCCTAATTTTTTTTGGATTGTCAACTTTTATAAAATGGTGCTCAAGCATACCAGTAAATATGTGCCGATAACAGATACACTGTCTATTAACAAACTTGGAAGCACACAGCAGTGATAAATGTGTCAGCTCTATGGAATGAAATAACCTAACATGCCAGAATAATCTAGCAGCTAGATTATACTATTAATATTATACAAAATTTATTCCCTTTTTAAAGTTATTTATTTTGCAGGTGAGCATTTCTCAAAAAAAATGCTAATTATTTTTTTTGTTGTTCCTACTCTGGACCATGAGCTCTTGCAATCTTAATTGAACAAAAAAGTGCCCCAAAGTTTTTTCCTACTTTGTTACTATTTTCCATACACTTTTTATGGTGTAACGAAAAGGAAGAACATATAAAATGTATGAAAATTTTGGGACATCTTTTCTCTCCTATAGATGGAAAGAGTTTGTGATTCTGCGTGGAAACAGCATGAAATTGGTAGATGATAAAAAATGAGGGGGTGGCATTTTTTTTTTGAGAATTGGTTGGGTTGGTCCCCACAGTTACTGTCAGATATATTGTAGTAATTAAGGTGACCAAACACACTTTCAAACCGTTAAGGACTTTGTTCTAATAATTTTTGGATACCTGATACATTCATGTATAATTTTTTATCCAAACAACTTTTAACTGTGGTTAGTTAGTAAGATAACTAAGTGGTATCTACCAAGGAAGAGTATCCTACACACCCAAGTGTTTTTTTTTTTTTAAAGGGAATTTTGATGCCTGTTTTTTCATGTAGGAATTTTATCTGTTTGGTCATGACAGTATGTGTATTACACACTGGTTTATCGTATTTATCTATTATTATATCTTACTAGCTTTTCCCCGCGACTTCGTCCGCGCACATAACGTCAGAGTGACGACACACCCCATACATCCACTCATGTCTCCAAGTATAAGGTTTTTATTGCCTATCCCGTGGGAAATTCGGAAAATTCCTTCTTACGGCACCTAGAGATCCTCTAGGAATATTATCTACTAATTATAGTCTTAATTATTTACCTTGTGTTTTTATCCCGTGGGAAAATTGAAAAATTCCTTTGTAAGTGCATCTTTATACTAATCAAGGAATAATGTGTAGGCATGCAAAATTTAATGTCTGTAGCTTTATTGGTACAACATTTCGGAATTTTCCAATCCCGTGGGAAAATCGGGATAAAAAGTATCCTATGTCCGTCTCCTGGTTCTAAGCTACCTCTCTACCAATTTTCAGCCAAACCGGACAGCCATTCTCGAGTTATAAATAGTGTAACTAACACGACTTTCTTTTATGTAGTTTTTTTTTTTTTAGGTTATTTTTTAGATTATTTTAGGTTTTGATCGGTTCTTTTACTTTTTTTGTGTGTCGATTCTTGCTTAATACTTATGTCCTGTCAATCGTTCAAAGGTTAACTGGAAGAGATCCCTTCTAGGGATAAGTTCGCCTCTGTGCATATGTGTTGTCCTGTATTCATCTTTTTCTTGTGTTTTATGTTCAATAAAGAGTTATACATACATACATTAATTCATGATAATTGTGTTTGAAGGATTCTTCATGCAATAACATTCAAAATCCTTCAATGGGACCTTTAATGAGATATTCCATTTTTTATGGTTTCAGGTGTGACCAAGGGATTCCAGTACAAGATGCGTGCTGTATATGCCCATTTCCCCATCAACTGCGTGACCACTGAAAACAACAGTGTGATTGAAATCCGTAACTTCCTCGGAGAGAAATACATCCGAAGGGTAAAGATGGCAACTGGTGTGACCGTTATCAACTCCCCCAAACAGAAGGATGAGCTGATCATTGAAGGCAACTCTCTAGAAGATGTCTCTAGCTCTGCGGCCCTTATTCAACAGTCTACTACTGTCAAAAATAAGGACATCCGAAAATTCTTAGACGGTCTCTATGTTTCTGAGAAGACTACGGTTGAACCTGATGAGATATAAGGACATTAAATCATAAAATACGGAATGCTATTTTTTATTTAAAGTAAGGGCCAGGCCGAGACACAATGTGGATGTTCAATGCACTAATTACTTATTCCTTTATCTCTTAACCTTTTTGATGCCAACAACATATATTCAGCACCACAGGTAGAACACCAACAACCTATATATACGTCCATTACTTCAATGCAAAAGCAACCTTCATTCAATTGGGTTTACGTTCAACTAGGGCATCACAATAAAGAAGTCTGGCGTATGGGTGATGTCTCTTGTATTTAAGGTGGCGGCGAAAAGGCTAATGGGATTTTATGCTACGCGTTACGTGTTCCGACCCTTACACCACAATAACGTTATTCCTCTTTTTTTCCTTATTCTTTCATCCTATGCGGATATCCCTTCAGTCTTATGCACTGTCGATTGGTCGCTGGCAATTGTGACTCTTTCTATTAAGGAGCCATTCAAGTATTACGTAAGCAGATTTTTAAAAATTATTTTTCTTAATTAGCTCTTGGCAGAAAGTTGCGAATCTGTTAAGAAAAAGTCTAGTAGACTAGGTAATTGTTTCCTTTACGGCAAAGGCCAACATGGGCCATAAACAACATGCCTATAGGTATTAGGATAGACGCTACGCACGAACGACATCCATCACTCTTACTTAAAGCCAAGGATACATCATCATCATCAGCCTATATTAGTCCACTGCTGGACATAGGCCTCCCCTAATGAGCGCCATAGCGCCCTGTCTTCAGCTTGACGCATCCAAGGATACACAAGGGGATAAAATATCCCGCGATACGTCGCCATCGCCAGCGACGTCGAGTGAAAGTGATGGGACGTTTCCGGACTTTGCTGAACATGTCTGGCAACGACGCTAGCGACGTTGGTTGAAGTGACGCGACGTTTCCGGATTTCCGGATTCCCCTAGTGTATCCCTGGCTTTGCTGCATAAAAATCTATAGTATAGATGTGTATTAGTAGTTCGCAGTCTATGATATGCAGTAGGGGGTCGCCAGGGTAGTACCATAGGATAGTCTTATCTCGGTAAATTGCATAGTTCCTGGGGGGTAGCGATAAGCGTACTCTGCGCAGACGGAGTCACGGACAACTGCTTAGCAAGTCTCATGAACATGTTCTTTTCTGCGTTGCCACGATTGACTGGACCAATAGCTGCGGTCGACGAGTGGCGACTCCTCTGTAGATCAAAATAAGTGAATAGGAAATATTCATGATGTTTTTCATGGCTTTGATTAAAAGCTCATTTATTTATCACAAAAAACATTTTATTTAATAAAAATAACAGAGATAAGCTATCCCTTTGTAGAAAACGGAATTTTAAGATGGAATATGGACGTTATGACATAACGTCACATGTCAGTAGTAATAATCGGATCTCTCTTTCTAATCGTTGACTAATTACAGATTAAAACTCATATTTTCCGGATTTCTTGACTGATATTACTTTTATTTTAATTTTACTTTTTGTCGTCTCTTACGATATTTTCATATTTTATCAAAAAAATTGATATTATTTAATGCATACCTATTCCCTAGTCCTTTATTGTCATACATACATACAAATTACGTCTTTATCCCTTGCGGGGTAGACACAGCCTAAGGTAACAGGTACCCCACAGGCCACATTTAGCAAGATTGTGGGCGTATGGAATCAAAATAGTGATGGGTTGCTAGCCTCGTCGCCTGTAACATGATTCCTATTATTTTCGCCCATTCCCTCGATGGACTTTTACCATCTGCGCGGGTAGAGAAGCAGCTGGTACATTCTATGTTTTTTCTTTGCTCCCAGACCAGCATGGAAGACTTTATTGTCATGATGATGACGCTTCTCCACTCCCATTATGTCTCAAGTTGGACCAAGTGTACTAAATTCAAGCCTCATTAGATTGTTGTTAAACTATAAAAAAAAAATACAAAAAGATTATCTTAAAGAATGATGGTTAATTATAATTTATAATCATCACTGAAATAAAGGGTCACTTTCAAGTGTCAAAGTTCCTTTCACCTACCTCACATCATGTCCTCGCTCACCACCCACAAGTCATTTTTGGACATTTGAAATTTGCAAGTAGAGGAGCGCGTTAGTTCCTTAGCATGGTAAAAGAACCGGGAGCTTAGCAAAACAAAAATAGAATTTTCAACGTAAATAATTTTATTCAAACTAGTCTATTGAACATCACTAACTCATAAACATTGTACATCTGCAAATATGGGTGCCTAATAAAATGTTAAGACTTTCATAATGACTCTAAAATTAATAATTTGCACAGGATAGCATGCTTGAATAATTAAATACCTACTTAAAATGATAAAATAAATACTTATTAAAATAAAACATTCTCATTATTATAATTGTTAATACAGTAATCACGTGTTAAAAATAAAGTAAAATAGTTCTATTAGTATTCAATTGTTATGTACAAGACAGAAAGGTCCGATTAATAAACAAGGAATCACGACCAGCAAACACAAAACTACCTAATTCTAACGAATGAGTAAAATTCAGTATTTTATTGACGGACCAATTATAATTTGAAACATCACTTTGTATTGCTAATTTATTGTTATCTTTGGCAGGTAGCTATACAACACACGACACGAGAATGCAGGCGGATGTAACACGAAATTTAACTGAAGCCAGTCGCAATTCCTTCTTCAAAATTGTCTATATCAGTTGATACATTTTGTCATGAAGATTATCTTTAACACATTTAAATTAAAACTAGTTTAAGTACAATAGGAATAATATTTCTCAATATTCTATTACATAATTGCAAACAGTGCATGAACTAACACAAATATAAAGCAACTCGACCGACAACTTCCGAGCGGCAGTGTTGCCGCCGAGCGCCCGCGTCCTGCCATATTTGCAGATGGTCACTCTATTATTCAGTAAGAAAATAAAATTCTCAATAAATAAATGTCAAACACTATTTAAATTGGTGAGACACTTCACACCAGATAACACAATTGCTTACTATAAAAATGATCAACAAACAACTTTGCACCGCGCCTAACGTGTCAAAGAGGACATTAGTGTGCAGAATATGTCATGAGATTCAATGGCTACGATATAGTTTGCCGCTTGAGCAAATAATCTGTTAATGCAACGACTTAGCCTAGCGAGCCATGCGGGAGTTGCGTGAGGTGGGATCAACTACGCGCTAGAATAGTAAAGACATACGCACAGTACGGTACCGTGCGGTACGATACGCTATCTATAAAACTAGTTATAATTATTATAGTACTTCAACATCACCGGTGCAACGGGACTCGTCATGTAATAATATCCTTCACTATCAGTAAACTTTTATAACGCTGACGAAGATTCAAAATGTATCTAGCAACCTGAGTAAATTAACATGAATAATACGATATTTAAATTTGTTTTAATATACAATCAATTTACATAGGTAGTTAATCGAAGCACATTATTATTAGTGGGATTCTTCAAGTAACTAAAATTAGTATCGAGATAAACAAGGGTACAACTTGATACACACATCGCGATCGGTTAACATTACCGCTAAATAGATTTGCACGAAAACGCAAGCGCAGTGCACGTACTACAACGATTAGCGAGTTGGTCAACTTTACGCACAAGTGATAAATTTACATTAAGTAGATATTTAAAACGATAACTTATGCTAAAATGAACTCTGATAGGGGGTATCAACGAAGCGGTGTTTCGAGACTACTCGTTAAACTAGTATAAAGGCGACTTTATCGAATCACGTGATATCTACTGCGTCGGAGTACGTGTGCGTGTACTGCGGCCGCGGGGCGCCTCTAATTATTGCTGAGGGACGGCGGGCGCTCGCGGCACTCGCTCGAGCGCCCGCCCGGGGGCGGCGGCGGCGCTCACAGCGGCTCGCGCCGCGGCACCCACACGCTGGGCCCGCTCTCGGCCGCGATCACCGCCTTCACCTTGGAGTAGATCTCTTCCGGCGTGTCGCCCGTTACCACCGCTGCAATAAAACACATATGTTGGCTCGGCTAGTTATACATGTACAAAGATTTCAGTTTATAAATCTGATCTGGAGGTACAAATAAAGTGCCGCTCTCAAACCAATGTATGTTATAAATGCGAAAGTTAGTGAACGACCTGAATGGATGGATTAAGATGATGATCTCTGGAAAAACGCGTAGACTACCTTTTATACTTTAAATGGTATATTTACTGAATTGATTAAAGGTGTATATATCCACTTAATTAAAATTATGTAGCAGCTCCTTAACAGCACCATTCCCACATATACGGGATTAGTGGTTAAGCATAATGGCATGTTTTTTTTTCTGAGACAAAAAGTTTAAATTAAAAAAAAACCGATATTCTCATGGAATCACGATTTACGCACGTAAAATCCCGTAATCTTAACCACCAATTCCAGGAATTTTGTGCGAGGTTTCCTTGATACAACGTAAATGATCCATCATAGAGTTTGCAACTCCCGTGAGAATTCGGTAATACCCCAGGATACTAACAGTTACAACTTTCGTTCACGCAAAACACGCCGCGTACCTATAAAATTAGAAAAACACTCACCAGTGAAATATTCGGCGAACTCCTGTTCCATCTTGAGGGCGCGTTCATAAGTTTTCTTCGCTTGCTCTTCAGTCATACGCTTATTCATTTCCCTAAAAGTAATACGAAAGTTATTGCTATGCTATGCATCGAGCCCAACGGACCAGGTTCGTAAGAGCCAACTAATTCAAACAATCTTTGTATTCAAATGCAAAAACTGAAATATTACAACAAAACAAAGAATTAATTTTATTCATCAAAGGAATACTTACATAATAGATTCTACACTCTTTGGTTTAATAAATATGGCTATGGGATAAAGTTGCGCCACTTGCAATCTCTTTATGGCATTCCCGCTCACGTCTAAAATGCAGTGTTTTCCCTGAAACAAATAATAATTATGGGTTCGTGAAAACTTTTAAACAAGTAATTTTCAAAAGCTAACTACACCAAAATTAACACTAAGCGTTTTTTTATATCTAAAATTTTAACGAGGCTTGAGTGCACCAATGGTGACTATGTCAGCCTCATGGGAAACAGGTACCTAATTCAAACTCTGCCTTGCCCAGAGTCCGAGGCTCTGGAGCCAAAGACGAACACTAAGCGTTTGCTCTGATCCTTTGTTATCCGGGCAGCGCGTTTGTTTCCTGAAGACTACAATCTGACTGTCTCCAAGTCCGTCTCAAGGGTGAATGGGCATCAACAAGGCGTACCTACTCCATTTTAGACAGCTTTGCTTACCACCAGGCGCGATTGTATGCGTAAGCCTAAATATAACTTGAAGCAGTCTCGGACATGACAGCTAGTCTATTTCGCCCGATTGCTAAAACAACGTGTCATCTCATAAAAAATCACCATTTTAGTTTAATTTCTGAAGCATACGTCACATCAAAGGACTAAGAACTATTTCGTAATAACACGTTGTTCTGACGAAGGTACGATTTATATTTATGAAGTTGTAGGTCATGTTGTTGTATAAGGTGAAACAGAAACACTCCCGTGGGGCCAACAGAGGTCCCTACAAATTGTTGTATGGCAGCAGAAGTAAATAAACATTCAAGTAGATTGACACTATTAGCTTATTACCTACCTCGTCGATAGTCTTGTAGAAATCATTTATATCAGTTTTACTGTCTACATGAAATGGTAGTCGCGTCGATCCACCTCGTAGTACATCGTGTTCTAACTAATACTGATTGCAAATGAAGTAGACTAACTAAACAGATCTATATGGGGAGTGTGAATGGTAACGTTGGGAGGGGAAGGCCTAGACGGACGTTCCGAGACCAAATAGGAGACGTTTTGGAAAAAGGTCAGGTCAGGAGTACCCGAAAACAACGAGCATGTATGGAGACATTGATGAATGTGGATGAAGCGAAAGAAGTATGTCAGGATCGTAGCAAGTGGAACAAAGTAGTATCTGCCTATCCCTGTGGGAAAGAGGCGTGACATATGTATGTAGGTACCTTCTCAGCGACTTCCCGCACGGAGGCGACGGAGGTCCCGTACAGGTTGTCGTTGTACTGTCCGGCCTCTATGAACAGGTGGTTCTGTATATCGCGCTCCATCTGCTCTCGGCTGCCCACGAAATGGTAGTCGCGTCCGTCCACCTCGTAGTCACGGCGGGGTCGCGTCGTGTCTGCAAACACAAATAATTATAGGACTTATCTATGCTAATATTAGTACCCGGATGACGGAGTTTAAAAGATTCAAGCATACATAGGGACAGACAGACAGACAGCGGAAAGCGACTTTTTTATACTAAAGAATTGCTCGTTTAAAGGTATTAGATTAGATAGATAAAGAGGTAAAGTTTGTGAGTTTGTGAGGTTGTAGGGGGTGATTCTAGACCTATCTAACCGACTTGTGAGTGTCATAAGCTATACCCATGTCACTGCGCGGACAAAGTCGGGGGCAACAACCTTTTTTTTTTTTTAACGTGTGGAAAATGCGCCTTATGCATCTCCGCGCTCGGGGCAGCTTACGAACGGAGGTATGACGGGCTCTCCATCTCGCCGCTGCCTTCCCTATGGAAGGAGGGGAGAGGCCTACCGTCTAAAAACACACACGTTGCCTCCAGGCCTTGAACTGCGGGCGTTGCGGGGGGTGGGGGGGCAACACCCTAGGTGTACTAGTGTTTAATACACGTAAACGTAACAGTAATCAAATTTTGTTTTATAGAGTTCCCTGTTCTGATTTAGTGACCGATCTATACAATTCGTCTTAAAATAATTCTGGATTATTCCAGCAAGTGGTTGAGTTAATTCCGTTAGGTTTTCAAAGTAATTTAGGTTTCAAAATGAAGTAACTCCTTTGACGCTGCACTTTGAACATAAACCTATATATAGAAACTTAAGCATTGGGGACGTAGTGGAATTAAGTTGGCGCATGTAATTTACTGCTAAAGAGACGGTATTCCATTACTCAAGTAGGTACTTTGCCGTCATCTTGTGTTTTGTTTTCCTTTTTTATATTACTCTGTATACATACTCTGTATTCTTTGCTTAGACAGTGTCCAATTTTAACTAATATTTAACTGATATAAAGTTTAGAAACCGTTACATTTTTTATGCTAAAAATAACACTATTTAACAGGTAACAAGTGCCTTACAATTTTCTGTTTTAGTTTCCCCTCAGCAGTACTCACGTGGCACACAGCTACCAAACTTGTCCGGGAACTCCGAGATGAGGTCATCGTTGATTCTGTCTTTCAAGGGCCCCAGGATAATGACAGGCCGCGTGTATGTTATAGTCAACTGCTGCACGGTTTCATACGACAGCACAGTCTCGTCTTGACCTGAGAAACAAACCCGATATCAATTAATCCCCATTAAAAAATTTGAAAAAAAAAATGCAATATCCAATTATGTCTGTGGTGAAGTGATACACACTTGAATTGAGTGAGCTTTTTTGTACATGAAGTCAGTTTTCCTGTTAAATAAGATGCGACACTAGATGTCTGGGTTTTCGAGGGCCACATTATTTTCCATATACACACACAGACACAGATAAATCAAGTCTTTATCCCTCACGGGGTAGACAAGGCTTAAGGTAACAAGACCTAAACGCTGCTAAGTTCCATGTATATCATAATTCATTCCCTGCATTTAATTGGATACTATAATTGACGTCATATTTTTGTGAGCAAAAAGCATCTTCCCAAGACACGAATAATCATAATTCAAGTTAAATTAAATAAACAAATGCAATCGTTTGATTACACCCCGACCAATCGCGAACTATACGTGCTGTCGGTACAGTCGTTAGTAGTTAAAAATTGCGTCTGCAGCTACACTAAGGCAACTAATAACCAATCAATCAAACATTCGTCTTTCCAGACTGGGTAGGCATATGGAACTGGAGATGACGTTCCCCCGAAATGATCTAAAACCAAAACCAACCAACCTTTCCAAAAACCGGTGAAAATGTTTCATTCTTCAATTAGTGCGCTAATGTTCATTATTTAGGAGATGGGCAGACTGTTAACGAATATGGGATTGATATCCCCACTTCCATATGGTCGAAAATAGAAATCTATTGATAAGTTCTTTAGCCAACCTTCACGATTTAATAGTGCATGAACTAATTGTAATAACATTTGAAGTTATTGCACTTAATATATCTACTTCAAACATTGAAATTTACATAGATGCTAATACAGAGAGCACCTGTCTATTAATATGGCCCTCACCAACCACAACTCTATGATTTCCGAAGCGTGCTGGATACTATGTACGAACATACTATTTGGCGTGCACCTACAAAATACTACAAAATATACACGGTCGAATGTTGACACCATGAGTCATAATTAGACAATTATTATGAAAATTATACGAGGTTTGTACACAGAAATCGGCAGAATATAAATATGTACGTGAGTTATTATAGTAAAAATATTTAATGCGACTGGTCAGGACGATGTAGGAAAGACACAACGCTACGTGAGTTTGCGTCTATCCATTGCAGCGTTGGGTGATTTTTTTTTATTATGGAGTTCTGATACATTTATAGATTCATACGATTATAATCGAACTGGAAAAATGTGAGCAGTTAAATACAAAGGCGCCAAAACAGCTAACATTTATTTAATAAGCATATGAAATTTACATTTTAACCACACTGTTTCGGTTCGATAGAGTTCCACTACAAAAATAATCTATCTCATGCTCTCACAACGTATTTCCGGGAAATGTGACACTAAAATTCCAGCTAGAATTAAATAAGCTCAAAGTAACCACTTTCATTAATTCTGGCTAGAGCAAATGCTCGTTTGAAGTATTCGAAGCGGATGTGCACATCGTAATAAGACACTGCGTTTGCTAAGCGAATAAATAATTACAGCATCCCTACGTCATTGAAGCGATAAAAAAACTAACTCTAAAAACATCAGCACAGCATAAATCTGAAAAACTTAAAATCAAGCTCGAATGAGATATGTCGTGATGACGTGTCGGTCTGAGGCATGCTGGTGTTGCTGGTGTCTGTGGCGGTGCGAGGCGGTGCAGAGGCGGTGTTCAGAGCATGCACCTTGTGCTTCCAGTGGCCCCACACTCGCTCACAACCGATGCATCTAACGCCCCGGGGCGGCGCACGAGAGCTGTAGGCCCCGCGCGACAACGTGCGCCGACGCTATTAGATTTATCGCGTTGTATGAACGAAACGATTCAACGTAAAGTATGACAACATAATAAAAAAAACTGGAGTGTTATTGAAATGAAAACTACGTTTCTAATTGATGATCATAACCAGAATGCGGGAGGTAAGGTATCGGCTACGGCACTCGCAAGCTACGCCTCACTCCCAAAACTTACTCTCGTCCTCGAGATATATGAGCGTTATCTCCTCCATCATGGGAAGTTCCACTCGGTACAAGATTTCCCCTACACGTAGAAAAATTAACGTTACATAAATTTCAAATCTTTAACAAGCATAAGTCCGTATGGCGGACGGTAGTCTAGAGCGCAGGTAACCTTCGTTCTGGTGCAAGGTTTCGGTACCGGCTGTGAGAGCTCGGGTAGACATTTACGGGTATTTTAAAGATCATGTCATGAGTAGCTTTTAGGAAAAAAAAAGTGCAAAACAATAATACGTAAGAGTAATCGGATGATTGTTTATGTCGGCACGGTAGGCAACTAGAAGCACGGGACGGGTGGGAGCGCGACTGCTCGCCGACCGCGTCTCCACATCAACTACGTGTGAACACATATCGCATCGCCGGACCTCTCACCACCCAACCCTGTTTATTCGTTACACATCGATGCAATCCATTCATCCGAGTCTATGGCTCGCGTGTGCCAGCTACCACAAGCCATTTACCGGTCGATCCGGGATGCAGCTAACTACCATAACCGCGATCCATGCGAGGAAACGCGGAATGGCCTGTGGGTGCCGGGCACAGCACGAGCCCACACGTTACAAAGTTTCACATAAGGTTTCAGCTAAAACATTAACATAAAACCACGTTAATAACCACGATCCTGTACTGAAGTGGATGACTCCAGTCTACTTACCACGCGTGACATGATAACTATAGGTATTCATTTTCGTACAACCTAAACCAGGGAAGAGTTTATAGAAACGAAAATGATAGACCGAATCTGAGTAACAGCTATCCGCTAGAATGTAAGTACATATTTTCGTTTCAAATAATGTCAAATTCTCGCAAATTTTCGCAAATTTCACCGTAAGTATGTCATCCATCTCAATACAGTTCCGTGTTAATAACTGACTGACTTTTAACTAAAAATTTAACCAGTTCTCATAATAAATTCACTTTTCATCTAATCATCCCTCATCGTACATGCTCCGAGAAAAATACCTACAAAGAAATGTGACAATGATAAAACAAGTAAGTATCTAAGTTCATTGACATAAGAAAGCAAACTAAACAAAGTTGTGTGGTAAAGAGGTGTTTCTTAAACAAAAAACTTTCTATGTTAACAAGTATACAGCTTGTCGCCGGGTCGCTCACAACATCATAGTATATTCGACAAGCGACATTAATACTGCCGATACTGTAATAAACAACTACCCATAATTATAAAGCACCATCATGCTTTACCATAGACACTACAAGCGATTGTTTACTCACACATATCCAGGACAAATTTGAAATTCAATGTTATAGTAATAAAACCAATTGACTACTTTGCGCCCATTGGACTTCGCATTACGTAACTAGAGTGGTCGGTCGTTACGGCGCGACGATACCTAACGAGGAACCGATGATTAAGATCATACAAAAATTCACTTCTAACATGAAACTAGATCAATGTTTTTTAATATCTCAAAAATAAAAGACTGACTAGCTGTACGTACAAAATCAAAGACAATAAACAATATTTTCTCTTGTCAATAGTTATGGCAATATGCTAGCAAGTGTGGGGGAAGTTTAATGGTTCGTAGCAACACAAGTGAAGACGCATTATTAGTAATATTTTGTAACATAGAGCCTATTAAGTTATTCACGAAATAACTCGACGTGTGCGTTATAACTGTTAGAATAAGCGAATAGCTATCTTTATAAAAATGCCTATCTTTAATTATAATTATAATTACAGTGGTTATTAGCCAGCCGCATGAAATAAAAATGCGAACAAATGTCCTACGATACGATACAGCGAAATATAATAGCGAATGTAATATAATGTATGGTGGAGGTAATCGGTAGTGCACTTACCATCGGCGTTAGCGTCCTCTTGTGTATAACAAAGCATGAAAGCTGTAACAAAATGTTCATTGTTAAGGGCACAATTTTTTAGTCGTACTTTTCAACTCTGCACTTTGCACTTTACATTTGTTTGCAGTTTCAAGTGTGAAGTCTGTTCACCAGTGAAGACGCACCGCTTCACACCAATTGGAAAATCAGTCAAGAGATATCTAAGGAGAAAACTTGTTTGAAGACGTTTTCAGTTTGTCTACGATACCAAGCTGTTTTCGAAAATTCTGTATGTAAAATGAGAAGTGTCAACAAATTGCGTTTGATACTCTGTATTTTTGTATCTGACGTTTATAAAACTGAAATTAAATTCAAAAGTGCAATGTGCAAAGTAAAGAGCCGCAAAGTTTTGTAAAAATTTGGGCCCATGTCAGGTTACAAATTACGCTTGTCGCAATTGGGTAATATAAAGCTTACTGTCGTGATATTAGTAACCAAATATGCTATTGTATAAGCTTCGGATTATAAGTTTAGGTAATTAATGGAATAGTGCTTACGTTCTTGATCGGAACCATCTTCAGATTTGCCGTCTTCTCTGCTCTTCATGAAGGGGAATCTCCTGCTAAACGACAGAGTCCTCTTTTTTCTTTCTAATGTCGACTGACTCTGGAATTACAACAGAGTTTATATTAGAGTTAGAGTACCAGAACGGTTAACGTGATGCGGTTTTAGGAGGTTCACTTATTAAGTAATTTCAAAGGTTTTACGGTATTTTACTGTTTCAGTAGTCAGAAATACCATTTTCAGCGAATCCTTCTTTCCGTTTTATGTACCTAATACTAGCTTCTGCCCGCGACTTCGTCTGCGTAGAATTATACATAAAAACCTTCCTCTTGAATCACTCTATCTATTAAAAAAAACCGCATCAAAATCCGTTGTGTAGTTTTGAAGATATAAGCATACATAGGGACATAGGGACAGAGAAAGCGACTTTATTTTATACTATGTAGTGATGATGAATGACTCAATAATCCTAGTTCAAAGCCGTCATAATCAAATTTCTTTAATGTAGAAAACTAACCAAATTTTTGTTTAGAATATCAGAATCTAACTAATGAATTCATTATGTATAAATAACAAAATTATGAAGTAAAACCCTTTAGGTACTCACAGTGCTAACGGGAGTGCCCTGTCCCTGGAATTTAACCTGCCGGTCTCGCGCGCGCTGCTTGCGCTCCCACCTCTTCTTTGACGGGATTATGCCCATGGATTCGGGGTCCGTCGTGTCCAATCGTCTGAAACGAAGATTAAACTTAAGAAATGTGTGGGACGGTGTGAACTCCGGCTATGCCCATGCTAACTGATCTTTGTAGGTTTTTTGTTTGAACCCACTTCACTAGAAGAGTATTAGTGTCATGGGGGATTTACCCTCCCCCACTAGTCATATGCTTGCATATATCTACATACTGAATTCTAACCTTCCCGCCGCCACGTCAAATACAAGAGACGTTACCCATACGCCAGACTTCTTTTTTGCGATGTCTTTAAATTGAACCTCAATCGAACGAAGGTTGCTTTTCATTGAAGTAATGGACATATATAGGCCACAACAAGAGCTTTTCATACAAGTTCAACAACATTAAATTAGCCTTATTTAATTTAATAGTAACACAAATTCCAAAAAAAAATCCCAAAGCATCATTTAACCATCATCATCATCATGTCTGCCGAAAGACGACCACTGCTGGACATAGGCCGCCCCCAAGGCTCTTCACGCCGACCGGTCTTGTGCTTTCCGCATCCACCGCGATCCCGCGATCTTGATCAGGTCGTCGCTCCATCTTGTTGGAGGTCTACCAAGCTCGTCTCCCAGCCAACCATAGGGTTATTGTTATTAAAATACTAGACAGTACTATACCTGGCCTGCCACCATTCGTCGTCTGAGGCATTGGTGACGTGCAAGATGTCACCGTATCGGAATGGCAGCCCTCGGGAAGGCAAGCCGTCGTCCCTTATAGGGTCGTAGTCGAATAGCGCTCTACAAAACAACAAAATAATTAAGTAAATACCGTAACAGCTCTAAGGTAATAACTGTGTTCAGGTTATAATAAAAATTCAAAGTTTCTAATGAATACAAAATGACTGTTACATTAAGTTATCTGGTACAATCGCACATAATTAAATATACAAAATAAAATATTTGTACTGTGAGCAGGTTGCAAAGGGCTCTAAAAATGTGTTTTTTGATTGCACAAACGCTTTCGTCAAGATTATCTTTGCCAAAAAGAACGCGCTGTATAAGGTTTATAATCTTATACAATTATACATTTACATCACTAAAAAATAAAAAAAGATAAAGAAGTTAGAGGCCTATTTTCCAAGTCACCGAATTTCAAGTAGGTGAACCAAGCAACATTTTATTAGTTTTAAAGGTTTACGCTTTACTGGATACATAAATATATCACGTCTTTTTTATTGGAGAGGAAATATTTATGGATGCCCTAGGCACAGGGATGCCTAGGGGCATGTGGGACTCCCCCCAGAGGGGTATACCCAAACTAAAAATCTGGTCTGATGGGGATGCAGTGGGATGCCACTAGGGTTTTACCACGAACGCCCCCCGGGGGATCCGGCTTCCGCCAGGACCACGACAAGGGGAGGGCCCGTACGCCGGGCCCGTTTTCCCTTAGACGATGAGACCGTGCAATGCAGGTAGGTAATGGGGGTAGTCAGAGCCTGAGGTAACAAAACCTTAAGGCCATGTTTAGCACGATTGTGGGCGTATAGGTGGAAAGGGGACGTAAATCTCAATTAACAAGGTTTACTGCTTCATTATAAATATTAAATAGAAAAATGAGACTTACCTTACATACAAGGATTTCTTTTGCGACGTCCGCAGTAGCGTGTGGTGTTGTTTCAGCTCATTGATTCGAGCTTCAAATTTGTTGTACTCTTGCGGTCTATATACTACAGTCAATTTTACATTTTGCCCCGTCCCCTAAACAAAAGTAATTGAATGGTTAATTTAACATTCTATTGTCAATTGTTGCTTCCTAGTAATAATAGCTATCAGTCATGACGGCCTAGTAGTTTGAACAGCGGTCTCTAATCAGAGGACCGCAAGTTCCAATTCCATATTCCTTCAAAGTCGAAACACAACTTCACACCTCATCAAGTGTTTCCTAGTTTATGCGTGAAATTACATTTCAAATTCACCACGTGCTTTTCAGAAAGGAAATTTTCGTGGCCTGCAAAGTTCCCAATCGGCACTGTGCTCGCATGCCAACTAAAGCCCAAGCCCTCTCAATCAGAAAGGAAATCCGTGTCCAACAATGGAGCCTAACAGAATAGAGATGAATATTAGCTAGGTTAGAATACAAACCTTCAAAGCTTTAGCAGCCATCTCATGCGTAGCATTAGTTATATCAGTATCATTCACAGCTAGCAGGCGGTCCCCTCTTCGGAGTTCCCCAGACTTTTCCGCGGGTCCTCCCGCCAGGAGGAACGACACGTAAATCCCGTGCCCATCCTCCCCGCCGACTATATTGAACCCAAGCCCTTGGTTCCCTTTCTCTAGCTCCACAACTCTAGGTTCCTCGGTACTGTCGGTTACGTCTTCCCGGCGTAATGAGTTGGCGGCACTTGAGGCTAAAAATAAATAAAATATTATAGCCGCTTCACACGAGTTCGACAGGTGCAATGATATGCGAGGCTATTGTTGAAATGTAGGGCAATGATTCTCGAATCATCTCGAAAGCGCCGAGAACCAAGTCCCACGGCTGTTTAACATTTCAAAAGTGCTACGATTTGACACATTCTTCACAGTTTATAAAACAGGGCTCGTAAATTACAAATTCAAAGTCTCAATTGCAAGATAGCTATGTATTGTGCTAATGGCAACGGCACTTGATACCTTTCAATTTGTATGGCTATTTGAGGTGTGAGATAATGTAATTTACACCTCAATGAAGTTAAAGCTTAATTGAGATATTGTTATCGAGTATTGAATTGGTTATGGAATTCTTACACCAAATTGTTTCTAAAAACAAATGGAATATGAAGTAGGATAAATCTTCGTGCTCAATGTATTTAAATCTTTGGGTAACCTTTTATTTAAAAGATAAAGAGCTTCCCAACCCTACACTTTTAAATATGAATTACCTAAAGATACAATACCAACATGACATCCATTGCTCTCTGTTGCCAATTTCGTGATTTAGTCGCTAAATCTATCGATTTTTGGGACTATGCACGGATGTCATTTTTTAAACATATTATGTTGAAGTAAGTCGCTAGTTAGAATTTTAGACCCAAAACTCATTTAAATGTATAATATGCTTTAAATTTTGCGATTTGTGATAAAACTTGTCGACAACACTGCCAGCTGAAGATTTTGTTGCAATGTCATATTCATACTCACGGGTGTTAGCACGCGAACTGCGCGGTGAGGGTTGTCCGGGGGCTGAGAGGCGCGGCCCGGGCACTAAGACCAGTTGCACGCGCTCCCCGGACGCTTTCAACGCCGCTACCGCATCCTCGTGGGTCACGTTGTCTAAATCCACGTCGCCACGCTGAAAAATGCAAACGTGTTATTTTACTCATCTAGATTGCGCTAACCATATTCGCTGTCATAGGAAGTGGCTCTAGATGGGGCATACATTGACAACTGAAGACCATATAGCCAAACAGGCTTTGCATTATCATCTGCCGGGAGTTAGAATAGAGGTCGTCCCAAAACATCATGGCAGATCATGTTTTCAGTTTAGAAGGAATTACAATCTCTAGGCATGAGCTGGCAAGAACTGTGCCTTTAATGTATACCGAAATGTCAGTCTCCTGTCACATGTCATACTGTTTACTTATAAACTAGGGGTTTGGCGGTCGCGGCCCATTTGAAGCAACGACACTAAAAGAATGGAGCTGAAGGAGAAATTTTTAATTTTTTACTATAACGACGATATCTCAAAAACTAAGCCATTTTTAATCTAAAATCTTATATTCTGAGAGGTAAGGTGATTGCAGTTCCATTGCACTGGTCACACATAAAAAAGGGTTGGAATTTTCCCCAATGGATTAGTACAAAAGGAAAAGGCGCTGTTTATTTCACAACAATAGATCCGCATACTGATTTTAATCCAAAACAGATAACAATTATTATTATACTTTATTCATTTAACTAACCAACCATAGGTAGAACTAACCGGAATGTTAATGTGATGCGATCCTAACATGGATATCTTGATTAATAATTCATACAGCATGTCACACCCATTATTTCTGTTGTTGCAATTCATGTCGAACCACACATTTACATTGATCTTTTAAAGATCGTTTCTAGCTGTTCCAACACTTGAGTTGTAATTTTGAAAAATAAAACTATTTCTTTATTGTGGCCCTTGATGACTGGCAACCATCAAGAGAGGAGTTACAAATAACTGGGACTAAAATAACGATTACGTTACGCAATATTTACTTATCTACTACTGGCACTGGTTGGATTAAAACATGGTAGAGTTTATAAAAAATATATAATGCTTATTGTATGCTTGCGTTCTAACTTACTTTTGCCGAGAAGTAAAAGAAGTAAAATCCTGTTGAAATAAATTGAAAGGGACCGAATAACATGGAAAAGTAAAAAAAAAAAACTCACAGAAGTGTTTTTGACCATGAGCAACTTGTCCCCGACCCGTAAGCGTCCGTCTCGGTGCGCGGCCCCGCCAGCCATTATCTTCGTGACGTAGATCCCATTGTCTCCCGGTATGTGCTGGTTGCCCAGGCCACCCGCTATGCTGAATCCCAGCCCAGAGCCACCTTTTACCAGCTCTATCTCAACGGCCTCCTCTTTGTTACTTTGTGACGTGTTTGTGGTCTCTACGGTGCCGGGACGTTTTATTTTCTGAAAATTATTGTCTCTATAAAAGCTGCACCGTGCGCTTCTTCGATGCTTAAGTAGTTAGTGGCCTTCACAAGTTTTTATACGACAATGTCGCAAACTGTGCTCTCGAACTCGCGTCCGACGAAGTCTAAAGTCCCAACTATAAGCTGTAGGAGTGGTTCGACTCGACTCGACCTGCCGTACACTAGGCCGGTTATCTAATGCGTAGAAGCTCTTAGCTACTTGCTTGTGGAGGCCATTAGTCATCGCTTCGTAGTAAGTTTTCGGAAGGAAGTAGTTAAGGTGGTGATAAGCTTACGCACTCACTCCAGGAACCCCAAGAATTTACTATTTTTTTTAACTAAACATCAGAGTTAACGCACGCTCTAGTATATTTTCTTAAAAAATATATAAACGACGGCAGAACTATTAGAATTATTTTACTTGGCACAAATCTGGGCGGCCAAAATATTATGCTGGATGCGTCAAGCTAAAGACAGGGCGCTATGGCGCTCATTAGAGGAGGCCTATGTCCAGCAGTGGACTAATATAGGCTGATGATGATGATGATGATGATGAATATATTATAGTTCGTTTGTTCGCTAGAAAGCTCTCTAGGACGGTCGTATTTATTTTCAAGCTTTTACCTGTACGCAATGTATTGTAACATAGGCTTTCACGCTTATTAAAAAGTGAATGCTCAAGTCTTATAACTTGGTAATGCTCATTTAACATAAATGTTATTTGAAGAACGCTCGTTGGATACCATCAAGCGCGGTGTTACCGGCGCTTAAAAATGTAGTGCTTTATGGAAGAAATCAAGCACATATTATGTAAGAGTAACATCGTAAATACCGGCCTCACTAGCCTTGACATGCGATTACGTGCATCCATCGCACGCATGCTAGGGTTGCTAACGGTGTCAATTTCTATCGCGGATTGCATTGCTCGCGGTAATAGCTGTTCTAACAGAGTGCGATAACCCTATTGTTGCAGTATTTATATCTAAGATAAGGGTAGCACGACTTCACTGAATGAGTGAGCTGTAAATTGCATTAAGTTTAAAGCACTCACCAGTCTCACTGTGCTTCCTGCTTTCTTCAATGCATCTACCGCTTCAGCATGTGTTACATGTTCTACATTTGTATCATTAACCTGAAATGGAAGCCATTTTTTAAATAAAATATCTTCATTATTTATTACTAGCTGTTGCCCGCAACTTCGTCTGCATAGAATTCGTTTATCGCTATCCCGCGGGAATTACGAAATTTTCCGGGATAAAAAGTAGCCGATGTGTTATTCCCGACTATAATCTATCTATGTTTCTAATTTCATCTAGATCTGTCCAACCGTTCTGGCGTGAAAGAGTAACAAACATCCAAACATACTCACAAACTTTCACGTTTATAATATTAGTAGGATTGCATAGACCTATTCAAACTTTTTGTGATGTCATCATTTTTTTTGCAAGCAGCAAAAAGTAGATCATGTTTAATTTTACGACTTCCAACTAATGCAGCCATTTCATTGTCATAAAGCAGCAAGTATATTATTTACAGTACATTAAAACTTCATAAATTAAATTGTTACTGCATCTACTAAAATACTGTTAGGTGAATTAGACCAACACCTGGAAGTAAAATTTAACCCATTTCTAGTGGTCAGACTCAGTTGAAATTTGGTATGCATATTGGATTGCATTAGATGACAAATTGATAATGCAAAAAACGTAAAAAAAAGTATTCATTATCAAGTTTATTCAGATTAATTCAATGCTGATCTTAGAGCTCTAGCTAGAACGTACCAGTTGCTTCTCTTCCCGCGCGGATGGTAAAAGCCCATAGAGGGAATCTTGTAATAGCTCTGCTAGCAACCTGTCACTATTTTAATTACCCTTTCCACCGACATGCACACAATGCTAAACATGGCATTAAGTTCCTATTACCTCAGGCTCCGTCTACCCCGAAAGAGAATACTATTTATGGATGTAGATATTATTCAGACTAACCTGTAATATGGCGTCATTTATTTGCAACTGACTAGCGGCGGCCGCGCCGCCCGGTATCAACTTGGTGACGTAAATATGGGGGTCCTCTCCGATGTGGGGATTGTCGGAGCCGCCCGCAATACTGAAGCCCAGGCCGGCACCGCCCGCCCGGGATAATACTACTGTTAAATATATGTTGCCATCATCACCCGCGGTGCGTTCAGAAGCACCACCTTCAATTCCATTAACCTGTAACTTATAATTTTAATTATGATTTTATATTTCATTGAAGCGGGTGTCTACTGTGCTAGGGGGAAGGGATTTGTAGATCTATTTTGTTTGAGTAGGTGCAGTTTGCATAATGTGATACCTTTGCCCAGTAGGGCTACAAAACTATTCTGTAAACATTACCACTTAGTACCTATGTAATACTTAGAAAACACAGTTATGGTAAAACATGACGCAATCTGTATTTGCTTCTCCATGATTTACCGGGGCAAAAGTGTCTTTTAGGCCACAAAGCATTCAATTATTACGCTATGCTAGATACATCCTAACCGACGTAGTATAACAACAGTGAAGGGTCTTTTATCTACAAAAACATGATTTTATAGGAAATATATATATTTTTTTAATTTGTTTGATAATAGAGTAGGAGGTATTCTAATTGAGTTTTTCTTGCCAAATTAATAGAACTTACACTCTGAGATGTGGATAAAAAGTTGAAGGAGACAGAGGCATGTTATGTAAAAAGTAAACATGACAAAAATGTTAGATAAGAGGTATTGCCTCTTCACCGGCATAAGTTGAATTGGGGCAGGTCAAGGTTCAATATAAAAAGAAAGACTAATATTTACCAGAATAAGAAGTTCCCAAATTGCAAATGGAATTCAAAATGTCTGTATTACAAGCTAATGAATCCATTGCATGCTTCCAATTTTAGATGGCACGGAAAATAAATATGATAGGTATATTGAAGACCTCATTGGCGTAGAATACTAGTAAATTACACTTCAGTACACCTTCTAGCTGTTGTTATTAAAAGATACAGTCAATACTAGATCACTAGTGCCTAGAAAATGCCAATAAAACCCTGATCTAAACATATCCAAGGTTGTAGAAATCCCATAAAAGTTTTATTTCTTAAACCCAACCATGCCATCTAATTTTACTTGCAAACACACTATACAGATTCTGTTGTGTACATAAGATATCTATTATCTGAAAACCTTGGAATAATAGTATGTGAAAAAGTGAAATTATTTTAATCAAAAGTATTGGATGTTTCAAGACATTTACCTGCTTCATTTCAGGTGTTGTAACATGAGCCTGTAAGGAACAAATAAAAAGTTAATTTCATAACTTACTACACACTAAATAAATACTTATCACTTCTAAAATTGTAACAATTTACTAACAATACAATTATTTTAAGTGATTTTGAAGTACTTTAGATAAGAATGGAATACCTTGTAATCTTAGCTTACTTCAAAATGTATGGTAGGTGTGTTATTATCATGGCAGAAAAATGTGTTAGGACAAAAATTAACACCCATTACTCATTTACATGAAGACCTTCAATCAGGATCAACAAACAAGATTCCTAATACTATTTAAATATACCCAACATCCATTGATTTCAACTTTACGAGTCATGGAGTTATTTAAATGACTAGTGATTAAGAGCAAATACAGTAGCAACTCTTAATAAACAGTTCCTCATTGTATTGTTTAGACACAAATATTTGACACAGATTCTTTATGGATCTCAAGTCAGTTCGGTTAATTTCGTCACACAAACACATATTCAATAAATCATATGCATCAGTTTTAATAAAAAGATCCATTTTTCAGGATATCAGTGGCAAAGGTGAAATTCTTTTAAAATTTTATCAAAGAAAATTAAACTTATTGCCTACTCACCGAGTCAAGATTGAACAGGGAGGAAACTTTCCGTAGGAATCCATTATGTGATTTTTTCTTCCGTCTTTCAGTCATTTTGAAGAAAAAATATGCATAGCCTTTTTGCGGTTTCAATTATACTATGTACACTGCATGCATTGTTAGTTACACACTCCAGTCCACTTTCAGCACCTTATTTGAAGTTGTTCGGCATGCACCATTGTCTACCTAGAACCCACATCTAACTTGCACCAAAAAGTTTATATTTTGAAGTTTCTTTAACAAGTATGATACCCACTTCGATTCTGAATGGATTAAGAGTATCTTTTATCTTGTGTATGTTGTAATTAGATAAACCATTTGCAGCCCGTATCTCATAATCGTCCAGTTCGTCGAGCCGAGCCCTTTCTGATAGTGATTTTTAGTAGATAAATGTATGAATACGAATTAAAAGCGTGTTACCAACTTGCGTTCAATGACAGGATGGTATGAATGTCAAAGCGATGAACTTTAATTAGAATGTCCGTGTTACGTTATTAGTATGCAATTTATGTTCATTTGATAATATTATGAGCAGGTACAACAATCAGTGAGTAACACAGCGATTTAGAGCAAGCAAAACTAACTCGTAAGTCGCATTAGTCTCACCAAGAATCAGAAACGTTCCCAAGGTGTAAAGAAATTACTAAACGTTTAAAAATAGATCAGTGTTTATTAAATGGCCTTACTTGCGACGAATACGAAATATCAGCAGAATGAATGTCAAAATTTTGTATGTAATATCATGTCACTATTCGTTTACGACGAGCAGAATCCCTTCAGCTGGTGCAGCGTTCGTTAGTCATTGGCACAACGAAGAAATTAAACGGCACTAATCCACACAACGACGAAACTTTAGCGTACATATCGCCGAAAACTTGTACTATATTTTAGGTTATAAATAGTACGTCGGGACGCGAAACAACCGTCCGCCATTACCAACCACTTGTATGTAGCGTTTGCAGACGTCACGTCATCACATCAAAACGAAAAAATAAAAAAATAAAAACGGAACGGAACCAGAAACACCGATCGATTTAGTTCGTTGTATTTAGAAGGTATCACGAAAGATGGCGCTGTTTACATGCAGCGTTAGTAAAGTTGTAGAGATAACAGAACTCTTAAAAGAAATAGATAACGTTTCATTTAAAATAAAAACGACCCAGTTTACACAAAGAATTTCACCTTTCCCACATCTTAGTTTCGTATAAAAACTTAAACATAAAATAAATTTCATTGGTCAATCAATGGTCCAAGCCACTCCACGAAATTAATCGATCTAATTCTACACTGCTGTATTACATTGCTAATGCTAGTGTTCAGGCGCTTAATAAAAAGATGTTCAAATGTTGTTTTATTCACTGACCATTTTTTCTTGGATCTCTCCAATGTCAGACACCATAGACTGAACGATGTCCATCTATTAAAAAGAAAATTTAAGTCATTAAGTAAGTATCCAACTAAGTTTCATAACGGAAATAAGTTAGTAAGTATATTGTCATAAGTAGCGAAGTAGCTACGATAGTAAAATATATTACATAACAGCCGATAATGTGAATATGTCGGAGAAAAGATAAACAAGCGTAAATCAGTCATGATCACCGCATCGCATTATTATTATCCTGGTGGATTGCTAATGTTTTGCCAGTCCAGAACTGTGACCAAATGTCAGCAATTTTCCCTGCTATCATAATCCTCTAACTAAACCGTCTGTAACGATACCAAATTCAAGCAAGCAATGCTCCTTAGCCACAGGCACTGATTCGGATGTACCAGCAAAAGTAGGTAATCATTTTTGTAGTTGGTTCCCACAACAAGCAATTAGATAGCTAGCCTTCTTGGTAAAGTTACCTTCGCGGAATCCGGCGTGTAGTTGCTTCGGTCCGATTTCCGGTTGTGGTCTTGAAAGAAGGCATTGGAAATAGATCTGTAATCGCTTTCTTCCGATGGAATCTGAAAAAAAAACGCAAAAAGAAATATTATCAACCTATTTAAATTTACTCACCTAATTAAAAAATAGCAGTTCAAAATAAGCTAGAAAAAAATATTTGCCGACAGCGACGCCATCTACAGAAAAATTGTAAACAGCTGAATATATAGGTAGCTACCTAATTTTCCGGCACAACTGGTAATGGTAAATTAGGAATGTTCGCAACTATGCTATTGCTATCCAACTAGATAAGGTACCTATACCTATCATATCAAAAGAAACATCTGTTTTCCAAATAAATAATTATGGTATTGTTAGCCATTCGAAATGCCCGAAAGTAAGTAAACATCGTTAAAAATCGTCGGTAGACCGGGCAGCGCCACCAATTAAATGGCTGAATCAAATACAATAGGAAGCAAATGAAAATACTGAAGCTGTTATATTTGCCATGGTGGCTAACGAATCGTACCTAACAGTAAAATTATTCATCACGGAACTGCTCAACAAGAATTTGCCACGAAAAAATAAATAGGTAACACTATCTAGAATTATTCAAAATAGATAGGTAGCTACCTATTTAGATATCGTCCGCATCCGCGAGTAGCTAAAGGTTTATTTGGTAAAGATGATTTTTGAGTACTGACCCTTATAAGTATTCAATAGGGAATAGATATCGTTATTCACAAATAAAAAGGCTGTAGATACAAATAACTTACTTCCCGACGGGTGCCGTCGGCCTCCCATTTGTTGGCAATGCGGATGGTCTCCGCTGTTTTCTGCTGAATCGACTTGGTGTCATCGAGGAGTGTTAGCTCGTAGAACTCTTGAATGTCTGGAAAACATCATAGAGTTATTGCTTGAGGGAAAAATGCCGTAGCTATAAGGCAAGGAACAGGAACTCGTCAATTACTGAAATTGGGGTCATTTGACATATCGCACCCTTCGTGGAAGAAAGACGTAAGTCCCATGGTAAGTCAATAGGACTTACGTCGACTTGAAAGAGAAGTGGTTCGATGGATCCTCTCCTCTTAAATGAATGCGTGATGTGTTTTGCAACTTGTGTGTGTACCTATATGTATATGTAGGTATATACATATATTATGTAGTATATTTTAATCATTACCTATGTATCAATTTATCGTATTTGTCTATTATTAGGATTATTTTAAATTTCGATCGGTTCTTTTACTTTTTCTGTGTTTCTACTTACCTACTCTTAACCTTAACACCTATACCTACTATATCTTCTCAATCTTTCTGAGGTTAACGGATGAAACCTATTAGGGATAAGTTCGGCTTTGTGCATTTGTATTGTCGTGTATTCATCTTTTTCAAGTGTTTTTATGTACAATAAAGACTTATATATAACAACATACATACATTATTATTATTTACTATTATTAACTATGTATTATGCCATGTGATAATGTTTAATCTTGTTTAGGAACTAACACAAATAATTTTACTAGTGAATCGGTATTTATATAAGTATCTTAGATCTTATAGTAGATAAGTACCTATCTGCTAACAATTTGATAATCGAGAAAGAGGAACAGATATCGCAAAATACTTAAATATAGGTACCCACCTACTAACTGACTGGCCTTATTGTTGAATCTGAAGTGGGTAAGTGAAGTAGGTACTTAAGTAAAAGTTTTGTCAGCGCCCACGTTGACCCAGCTCAACTATGAATTGCTAAACACAGTACCTAAGCCTTTAAAAAGTTTATAGATACATAATATGTGAGGCAATATGTTCTTCAAAGTGGTAACAACGAACCTAAAATCTATTTAAGTAGGCACCTACCTACTTAAATTGTCCCGAAATATCAACATTTTGTTAACGCTACCACACGCTACCTAGTAGGTAAATATGTATGTTATGTGATGTGATAATGATATGACAACGTTCTTCTATATCATGTTGAATTAATTTAAGTCTATTTTAAAGGTTAATATAGAAAAGAGCCTAAGACGGACGTTTCGGGACCAAAAATGGGAGACGTTTTGAAAAAGGTCAGGTCAGGACCCGAAACCGGCCAGCATATAGGTATATGAAGAGATTAATGAATGTGGATGTAGCGAAAGAGTTACCTACCTACGTCGGGATCGTAGCTAATGGAACGAAGTAGTCTCTCTTGTCGCTATGGGAAAAGAGACGTGACGGTATATGTATGTGTAATATAAAATGTAATAGGTACTTAAAATTACTACGTAACTAGGCTGCCCAGGATAGGCAGATCGCTTTAACGACCGAAAATGACTTCACGGCCATTTGCTTTTGTATGAACATTGAAAGTTCACAATTTATCCCGTTTTCACATGGATGACGGCTTTGCGAGCACATTAGAGCTCTTTTGATGTCTAAAACCCTTATTTAACAAAGAAGATGCCTAGTAAGTTCCTAGTACCTAGTTGTTTCATTTAGGGTTTTACTGAAAGTACCTACCTACCTAATAATGTTTTACGTTGCTAGATCAAATTGAAAATCTGGGACACTGGCTGATTGTACATAGGATGCTTTCAAAAACCTCTGTGCTTGATTGACCGCAATTAAAAATAAATATCGTTGGCATCGCGTGAGTTGAGGGATCGATGGGGGGCGATGACCCCACAGCCTGTAGTGAGACGACCACTTCATAAAGTGGGCCCTATGTTGCTGCAATTCAGCCTATCGGTCCAAACAATTGTATCAGCCCTGACACCCGACCTACATTCGAAGTAGAATTGAAATATCGATACCCCATTTCCAGCTTTACATAGTTTGGAACGGTTTATTTAAAAAGTTGCTACAGATGTACGGCTCGTTTAATCGACGGCAAAATCAGTAACGTGTAAATACCGAAAAACAGACCAAATGCCGGTTGGACTCGCGCACTGAAGGTTCCATACAAATTTAAAAGCTAGCAATAAACAATTATGTATCAGACTTTCGGACAATTTTCTTCACATGTGTTAGAATTCCTTACCTTAACTTCCTACCAAATTTTATAATTCTATGCCAGCGGGAAATGCCAAGTCCTCAGGTTTTGATTCCCAATCGTACAATCTTTTTCGAGGTACGGAACTGAATGGAATTTGGTTTTCGAGTAAGAGTTAAATGCTAACAGCTAACTTTAGGTACTCACTTCACGAAGACCTTTAACGATAGAGATTATGTATTAGTAATGTTTAAAATTTTAGTGAAGCATAGAAAAACACTGTCCTCGAGTTTTGCTAAACTTTAGTACGTTAAAAAATATGACCTTTTAAGAACCAAACGAACTAAAAAATTGAGGAAACGGTAGAGCCGCTCTTGGTACCTACCTAAAGTAATTGTTCTACATTATTACCTGCAGACCCTTCTTAATTGTAACAAATCATGTAATTTCCCAAGTGGTTTTCAATAAAATACTTATTGGGACACAGGGCATTAATTAATTAAACGCGCGAACTAACTGCGCGGATCATTAATCTGATGGCATAGAATTGATGTCTATTGAGCCTCTATAAATGGTTTTAAGTACCTACATTATGAGGTAGTTCCATTCTTTGGCAGAGACCCTTAAGGGGTGTAGGACGAGTAGCGCGTTAGCCTGGTGCACCCTGAGCAACCACTGTTAAGAATTTTATTTATAAGTTAGTTAGGTACATAGCCATACAAAATACACATAGGTAATAGAACAAGATAAGATAAGACAAGAAGATGTTTATTTCCCTAGTTCATTTGTTACAGTATTTCCACAGGTCGGTGGTGTATCCGGCTTGTGGGTGTGTCAGCTACTTACAGTCTACTAAGAGAAGGACACAAGTGTATCAGGTACTCAAATATAAGTAGTACATAAAAGCTATAACACAATTTCGGCCTTCTTAGACAATGAATGTGAATCGTCAAGGAATCGCTACAGTATAGAGCTCGGTATTTGTCGTGCACTTACTATGACACGCCCGGCCCGAGTGTCGCAGACCCTAAAAAGTTATTTCACATTTAAAGCATAATTTAATTTAACATTCACTTTTCGTAGTGTTCATTAATAATCCAAAATCGTCAATCAAAATGACAAGCAACACAAAGTGAATTTTATATTCTTTCCTGTTAACATGTACGGCTGTCAAGTCAAGTTAATTAGTAGGTATAGGTAACTAATTATTAAAAATGTAGTAAGCAGGAGGATATAAACGCTGCAAAGCCTTAACCAAGAGCAAATGAACTTGCATTTTGCTGTGGTAAACTTGCTTTTTCCAAAATAAGGAAAGTCGTTTACCAAATCGAGATTCTTTAGTGTGCATTAGCCATTGAAAATGAAACCTAGTGAATGTTTCAAGATATCATTTTTTGTCTTAACAGTGGCTGGAGTTTGGTATCCGCGATCATTAGAAAATTCTCGTTATTTCCGTGTGGTCAATTTATATAGAGTATTAGCTATAACTCTCGTCTTGATTGGAATGTTATCTATCCAGTTTGTGTACTTCTTAACGGTGAGATGACGATTTATTTATCTAGCTATAAATAGCTTAGAATATTAAATTTAATGGCTTTTTTGTTACAATCATCACAATAATGTTCAGTTACTGTCTTAATAATGGATGATAAAATATTGGTTACAATATTGCGCTTCTAAAATAATAACTTAATTATAAAAAAATTATAAGCTTGATAGTTTTTTTCTCAAGGTTCCCATGCCTCTGAAAGAAATAATTTTAATAACTGAACCCTTATAGTGATTTTCCTCGTCAGTCTATGCGCATGTAACCTTATGACGAATTAAAAGTTTCTTAAATAATCACATACCTAATGCAGTTCAATCTATTCAATACCTAATTGAATTATTCTAAATAATGATTTACTCAATTTACCCAACACTACCTCAATCGATTTTGTAGAGCAGATGTTAGGAGTATCGGTTCATTAAACATAGTGGCAGTAACACTGATGAAATTACTCACTCAGGAGTTCACAACAGCATGTGCTTTACACAAACCTAGAACTGCCTCGTAGGTGTGTGCAGAGACTCTAGTTAGTGTAAATTTTTTACACAAAAAACGTTCCGATCGAACGCGTTCGCGTTTTCAATTACTATAGACAAATTGACAACGCCACTAGCGGAACGAAACAACATTAATAGCCATAGTATTCGCAAAAGCGATCTAGACGAATTATAACGTATTTAGTTAAGCAGCTAAACTTTAGCTAGTAAGGTTTATGAGTTAGTAATGGTTATTCTTAAAACTTTTTCAAATAAGCAACTTGAATATTAACTAGCGGAAGAATAGTCAAACGAATTTCACTTCAAATGGTGCATTTGAGAAATGTCATGTGAGACTAAAATTAACTTATTTTACTAACCGACTTCAAAAAAGGAAAAGGTTCTATATTCGACCGTATGTTTTTTTTAGGTGGTAGGCGTCGACCTAGGCAAGACCATCGACGCTACCGCCCTTTTCACATTCTTTGGCTACCTATTTAAGGCAATTACAGTTATTATTAACAGGAGAAGAATTAATGAACTCCTAGAAATTATTGACGGTACGTATGAGCGTGTTTGTCTATTCGAATAAAAGTGTTTCCTGTCTACTAAGTATACATTGATGTAATACCCATTTTTGCACTTAACAACATTATAATTATTACAATTTTAGATGACGAAGATAAAGATGATTTGATGCAAGATATGGCGGCAAAGATCAGTCTAGTGTCCAAAATATACAACGGTGGAGCTTGTTTAACAGCAGTTATGTGGAACTTGATCCCTTTTACGAAACCCACGCTCACTTTGCCGTTTTACTATCCTGATTTAACATCGGATTCACCATGGTAAGTCAGTGAGAATTAATCCATAGCATGTAAATTTTCAATCCTGGTGACATAGAGCTGGAGATGGCTCATAATAGGTATTTTACGAGTAAAAGCAGCAAGCAAGAATAGACAATACTCCGATGTTAGGGTGTGTTTTGGCTGCAGGTTGCCGCTTTGTGCGATATATTCGACAAGCGAATAGCTACTAAAACGATTTTATTTTAGTCACACAAACGGGTAACTCGCGTCAAGTAATGGCTCGACATGTTTCGGTTTCTAATTCGCAGTCCTTCCTCCTGGAGCGCTCGCCCGGCGTCAGCGACCGGTAGTTTCATGTTGATTTTATTTTAGTATTATATTCTAGGTTTGTCAGATGGTACGTTTACCAGGCTATAATACTGATAATTAACGGGGTCGCTCAAACAAGCGCCGACCACGTCTTTGGGGGGTTGATGGCGTTCGCGGCGACGCAACTCAAACTTCTGCAGTACAAACTTGAAACTATTGCTAGAAAGGAAACCGACGGGCTTGGTGGTAAGTTTGAACTTTAAACATGCAAAGTTTTGTGTGACATGAGGCTTTGAGGCCGATTAAGGCGTGGCGAATGATTTGCGTTCCGTAAATTACGTCACAGTCGCCATCTGAGACATAAAAGCTACAGGCCTACTCTAAAGTAAAAAAGATGAAGTTCGAAGATGGTAGTAATGTTAAATATTCATCTATTTGGTTTGATTTCTAAAGAAAAAAGCAAAAATCACCTATGGTCTACTGTGTGACGGCAGATCGTCACCATATGATCATACCATTAAAAATGTAGAGCGCTAAAAATAAGTTCATTGCATTGATTTTACAACTACCCCCATTGTCTGTTGTGAGTAACAAGTTTAAACGGTATTAAAGGCAATTTGGCACAATGAAAGGAAAATAAGACAATAGCTTTGTTTATTTAATGGTAATTATTTCTAACGATTAGGATAGATAAGACCCCGCCAGCTTATTAACATCCCACTCTTAGGTACTTATACTTAATTATTATTTCAAATATTTTATTGAATCACTCGAAACCTTAATATTCGTTTAAATACATTTCGGGTCTGAAAGGTTAGTGAGAGACATCTTTTTAACCAACTTCTCAAGAATTGAATACTATTTTATACTGTACTAGCGACCCGCCCCGGCTTCGCACGGTATATTATGCATGTATTATACATATAAACCTTCCTCTTGAATCACTCTACCTATTAAAAAAACCGCATCAAAATCCCTTGTGTAGTTTTGAAGATATAAGCATACCTACATAGGGACACGGGGACAGACAGAGAAAGCGACTTTATTTAATACTATGTAGTGATAGTGATGATAATGTTATTTTACAAAATAAGTTTCTTCACGTTGTTAAACCTATTTTTACTTTATTTACCAACAGCGGCCCTAAGGGAGCAAGATGATTACGACGAAGCCGTTTCATGCGTCAAATATCATTTAAAAATAATAAGGTGCTAACACTACTTTACCTAGCTACGAGTATTAGACCATCAAGTTTTATTACTTTAAAGTAGTTTCACATCGCTAGTCTACCAGTTTTTTAAATTATTAACCAAGTTGTACATTGAAATATTATCATATTATATTCATTATCAAAGTTCAAATGAGTTTGCCATCATTTCTCTAAAACATTTCACACACATGCACCATCTCGCAATGTCAGCATTTGGAAAACCTTTTTTTCGTGTAGCTATTGCTATGTTGTTTTCTTTAATGCTTACGATTTATTAAATAAGTAAAAGTTTGTGGTTTAACTTTACTGACAGTAGTCACAGGATACGGCGCATTTTAAATAAAGTTCGCTGGCCTAAAACTATTAAAATGAACCAAAAATTTTACCTTGCTACTCCGCTACTCATACTCAACGCTTTTGAGAAGCGGAGCAGCAAGGTAAAATTCTTGTTCATTGAAATGGACCTCCGCAAAGTAACGCCTGATTCAATAAAATATTTAAAACCTATTCATATTATAACAATAAAGACCTAATAACGCTGATTTGTACTTTCTTGTAGAGCCGTGAATGAGCTAACGAGTATCTTCGGAGCTGCTGCATTTGGACAGTTCCTGTTGACAGCACCTCTACTGTGTTTGTCTGCTTTCATTATAACAACAGTAAGAATGCATTCATTTCTCTATTTTGTCCCATAAAAATATTGTAATTTTACAATATTTTTTGCGTAATTGACGTAATTAAACAACTTATCAAATTAACGAGACAGGTTACCCCACAATTTCGATTTATTGGTAACATTGAGTGACAACACCTAAGTACCATAAAAATTATAAATAACTATACTTTATAAACATCACTAATTCATGAGCAATTTTTATTTCCAGAGCAGTGACCCCACTGAAATAGTAACTCGGTTGCTGTACTTTGGCTGCCTCTCTGGGCAACTATTTTTGTATTGCTTCTGTGGAAACATGATTAAGACTCAGGTAAGCGATTCTATTGCGCTTAAAGTGGCATCAAATTATTGCAGTTTCAGTCTAATTGGTGAAAAGTCCGATTTTTGAGATAAGAACCATGCGTTGATCTCTTGGACAGTCTTATATTTATTTAACGCTCAATAGGGCTAGAATCAATTTTTTTAGATTCTATGAAGTGATGACGGCTTAAAAAATTTATGACCGTCTGTAATATTCTAGTTACACAACTTCAGAACTAGTGAAATAAATTTGAAGAGACGCGCTTGTTTCAAGAAAATTCAATGAGACTTGTGCTATATAGCGCTTAAGAAATATTATATTATCGAACTCTTTGCTTATGGCGGAATTAGTATCTGCAATTGCCACTGAGCATGGTTCAGCAATTTTGATTAAGGGTAAGTAATATTACTTTTTTCAGAGTGACCTCGTGGCAGCGGCTGCATACAATTGCCCTTGGCAGATGACATCTGTGCGAACCCAGAAAACTCTGAAATTGCTTATACTGAGAGGGCAGAAAACACTATCGGTGGTAGCTGGCAATCTATTCGAACTTTCCCTGGTCACATTTGGTGCTGTGAGCATTTTTTTTATTAACTACCTACGTTAATATACCTTATATTTTTACAAGAAAGGACTACAGACGATGGACTTATTGCTTTGTGTTATATCTTGGATAAGTATTTTATTTCATGTAAAATTTAACAAAATTATTATCACGGGACGTGGAGTACACAAACACGTCTCACGTTAAATATGCCACAATTTCAAAATTAAATATCTCCGCATAAAAACGGTCCTTGCAAAAAATCGGGCACATATATGGTTTTTCAGAGTTTTGGGCATTAAAGCTTAGAAAGTACCTAAGCTTTTATGCACATAAAATACAACATTTTTGTATGTAAAGTAAGTGAGGACCTAGATCAATCGTATATTCCGCGGCATTTTGTTTTTATTATGAGGTCACACTGTCGTTGTTAAATATATTAAACTTTGTTTCAGCTTTTGAAATCGTCCTATTCTTGCTTCGCTGTTTTGAACAAAAAACACAACAACTGAAGTTTGCTGACTATGTCTTATCTTACTAAACCAAGTGGAACTTGAGATTTAGGAAGATAATAATTTTCTTTAAGATTATCAAACTTTAATGTAATGCGAGGTATGTTTATTAAGTTCGGCTTATTATTTTCAACTTTACATTACTTTCCAGGCTGTTTTCGTAAAAACTTGATTAGATATTTTTTTTTTTTGGGAAAGGGGTAGTCTTTGGGCAACTATTACACCAACTAAGTATTTATGTACCTAATTAATTTTTATCTTGTTACACTTATCTAAAAGTAAAAGTAAATTTAAAATGTTCTGTACTCTAGCGCATTTTGTTGTTATTACTTATTACATTATTGTTATTCACTTTTCTTTATCGCATATAGGTCAGTAAAGTTCGACAACTATCTACTTGTATAATTACGTATTATCTTGTTTATCTCGTAGTGTGGCTTACTATTAGGTAATAGTGTTTTTATTATTATCTTCAACATTAAAATATCAAATAGATCAGTAAATAATGTGTTATTTTATTGCACTGACAGTTAATTAAAAGTGTTGGTCATATGATTTCAAGACATTCTGATCCATTTTGCTTTCCTAAAGTAGCATTCTAATAATATTAGTAATTATTTACCCCTGAATCGGACGTGCTTATTTTGGATTTCAAATAATAAATACGTCTATAAAGATGTAGTGTAGATATGGATTATGAATTAAATCTTGCTATATTTGCGTTTTAAGTGTTTCAGTTGGTTTAATAGGTGTAGGCGGTGTGCATGATACCTATCATATTTTACACTGAAAACAAAATGTGAAGTCCAGTCCATACAAAACGTATCATATTGTCTCGTCATGCTCTATAGATATAATATTTATACCTTAGCTCCATTTTATGCTTATAAATAGGTTTGCAGGTACTACAGGGTGCTTATTTTTCCTCCAGACAAGTCGAGCGTCGCTTTATAAAATCTGTAAGTATTTATAATTTTAGCAGGTATAGACTTTTAAGATTTTTTAAAATCATTTTACCTATATAGAATCAGAACTATTTTAAAAAATAGGGAACAATAAAAAACAAGTCTTTGAACGTAAAAAAACAATAACTATCTTCATGTTTGAAAGCACTATCACTCGAAACTAAAGTAAAAATTTACTGAATTCAAAATACGAGTAGGTAAGTAATTAATGTTGTCTTTTGTTTTGTCTTGTGTTTTGTAGCGATAATTACACTTTCGAATGATATTCGCGAGCGACTCCATTTTCATAATTAAAAACTTAACGTAATGTAAGTAATATTACCTTACAGAGAGTCACCCGCCTCCCACTTTTAAACTAGGTCCAATCAATATCCGTCTGATATGTGCTAGAAACTGCATTGAAATTTTCAATTAGAGGGGTCCACAGAGAACTGAGTTGTTCCAACTGGGTGTACTCGGTGAGGCGGTGACCCATGCCCAATCTGGGTCATGCGGACCACCGCACATGCCTGTATCACCCGTACAGTAAAGGCCGTATATGCAATACGTATACGTTATTTTAAACGCGTGCGGGTAATGTTTACTTACTGCGTTTTAATTTTGAATCGTCAAATTATTACTTACTTATAATTTAATGGGCATATTAACTGGATATGTCATATAATATATCGACTAATGGAGATCAAAGAGCTGGCAGTTTTCTCGCACAACGGTTCAGTATTGCGATAGAGCGAGGAAATTCTGCCAGCATTTTTAGTTCTTCGCCGCCGAGAGTAATTTTTCAGATTTATTTTAGACTTAGTTTAATTAATCTATCTTGTATATTTGTTTCTCCCCATGATTTAAACGAGTACCTAATCATACGTAAACAAATATCAATTTAATGCTAAAACATATTTTCAAATAGAACTGATACTTTTCAAACTGCTGGAGCGATATTTACCAAACATGGCTAAGTATACCACCGCAAGGAAACTAGCTTTCGAATGAAAAAAAAACCGCATCGAAATCTGTCCATCCGTTTGAGAGCTACGATGCCACAGACAGACACACAGACATCGACGTCAAACTTATAACACCCCTATTTTCGTCTGGGAGCAAAGAAAAAATACCACTTGCTTCTCTTCCGGCGCAGATGGTAAAAGTCCATCGAGGTAATGGGCAAAAATCTTCGGAATCATTTTATAGGCGATGCGGCTAGCAACCTAACACTATTTTGATTCCCCTTTCCACCTATACGCCCACAGTTATCGTAAGCGTGGCCTTTGGTCTTGTTACCTTTTAGGCTCTCTCTACCCCGTAAGGGCTAAATACGTGATTTATGTATGTATCATTTACGGCACATTATAAAAAAAAACCGGTCAAGTGCGAGTCGGACTCGCGCACCGAGGGTTCCGTATCATTATCTATAAATATCTAAAACCAGTGTAAGCAGAGCCCTGTTCCAAAGCAAAATGTACGCAGTGTGGGGTTACTTTATATTGGTCACTGCTATATACAGACATACATACACATTTACGGTTTTCGCAATTATTCTTTAATCTGTGCTATAAGACCTACCTTCATACCAAATTTCAAGATTCTGCGTTCACGGGAACTACCTTGTAGGTTTTGATTCCCTTGAGAGTTGAAAATTTGCGGAAATTTGCGGCATAAACGGCTGTATCTTTTGATTGCGTTGGCTTAGAAGTTTGATTTTTTCACAGCTTCAAGGGACAGTAGACCTGAGTAATTGATATAAATTTCAGCTTCATACCTCCACGCGTTACTGAGAAAAAGGGTCTTGACAGACGGACGGACGGACGGACGGACAGACGGACAACAAAGTGATCCTATAAGGGTTCCGTTTTTTCCTTTTGAGGTACGGAACCCTAAAAATTAAGCGAATTGCATTGACCCTTCAACAGAAAGTGAGATGTAGATATTGTTAGATGTAGATTTTCTTTCCAGCAGATCATACTTCTCTCTTTAACGGGGTTTTCCTGTATTTGTATAATAAAATCACAGCACACAAACGATAATTGAAAATGCAGTCTAGCGTTGCATATATTATATAGAGAAGCCACACCGTACCTACGGTCAGGTCGGTCTGCATGCAATCATGTACAACAGGGCAAGGTTAATCCGCAATGCCATTGGGTCTTGTTCATCTCTATGTCCCTACAATAAGGTACAAAAAAGAATTGTTTAAACGGCATATGAACTACGTGTGTAAATACGCATCGATGACGGTCAGATTCGATGTTTATCCTCTAATCACGCAGTTAAGAAAATTGCCCGTGTCAATCGCTAATTAAGTAATACCATAAATTTTGCAATTTTTCTATTATGTTGTGTCTACTTAGTTAATTGGCATCAACTCACTTATTTATATTTGCACGTGTGAAGGATAAACTCTTTTTGTACTGCCAAGACTTGTACTTTTTTGTAACTGGCATTGTTAAATTGGATTCAGTTCTCTACGAACCACGATAGGAGGTGCTGCTATGCTGCCACGAGATCGTTCATTTCATGTTCTCCTATAGGTACTCATTAAAAATCAGTTCACCATCATAACTTATTTCCCTTTTATATATACAGTCCACTAGTTCGCCACAGCACGTATAACTTTTAGTTTTAAACTTTTCGAGGTATATATTTATTATGAAAAGCTTCTAAAGCACTAAAAAGTGCATTTAACTTATAGGGCAGTCAGTCATTGAAGCGAAAAATACGGCCTTACCTCCGAATTTTTTTACTGTGAACAGATTTGCATGAAATTTTGGAATTAGGCTCATCTTACCCTTAACTTCAAAAGTGAAAATGATTTGAACTCCGCAACCACCCTGGGGGTGGTTGCCACCCCTTCTCGGGGCTGAATTTTTTTTTTCAAAATAATCTCGGATATCGATAGAAGGCCTAATTTTAAGTAAAAAATCATTTATAAAGTTTTTCAAAAAATCCAATACTTTTCAAGTTATTGGCAATTGAAAATTCGCAATTTTTTCACCTTTTTTGTCGGTTTTTTGCAAATATCTCCAACAATATACGTTTTATCGAAAATTTTATAAGAAACAAAATTGTAGCACGTAAAACAATGAACAATTTGGTTTTTTATAAAGTATTCTAAGTGCAATATTAAGCTAGATATTAAAGATCAAAGCCGTTTTTTATTGTGTCTGAAATTTAATCGATGTGGTCAATGCCATCTAGCGGCGAGCAGATGCATTTTATGCATTCTAATACAAAAGGGTTTTGTAGTGCTTAAAATAAGCTTTAAAATGAGCACTATTAAAAGTCTTTTGCACATAAAGTAAGTGAGCTGTATTGCAAATAAGGGGAGCATCTAATGTTTTTTCTTTTAAATCAATGGGTTTCATAAGTGCCATGTCCACCAAAATTAAAATTAATCGTATTCCGCCTAGAATTAACTTTATTATGAAGAGTTTGATAGATAGTATCAGTTTGGCTGCTTCAGGACACATATTTTTCAAAAAAGTCACGATTAAAAAAAAAACAGAGGCTTAAGAGAGGCTGTGATTGCGCTGCCGCGCGCTCTTTAAACAATCATATCTCCGTCAATTTTTGTTTGACAGAAAAAACAAAAAAACCAAATTGTTTGTCAGAAAAATGCCTAAATTTTTAATTCATACACTTTTATACGTATCTGTCGTCATTTTTGAGATATTATGAAAAGAAAGTGGGTTTTTTAAAAATTTGAAATTTTGTTTTTTTTTTAATCGTGACTTTTTTAAAAAATATGTGTCCTGAAGCAGCCAAACTGATACTATCTATCAAACTCTTCATAATAAAGTTAATTCTAGGCGGAATACGATTAATTTTAATTTTGGTGGAAATGGCACTTATGAAACCCATTGATTTAAAAGAAAAAACATTAGATGCTCCCCTTATTTGCAATACAGCTCACTTATTTTATGTGCAAAAGACTTTTAATAGTGCTCATTTTAAAGCTTATTTTAAGCACTACAAAACCCTTTTGTATTAGAATGCATAAAATGCATCTGCTCGCCGCTAGATGGCATTGACCACATCGATTAAATTTCAGACACAATAAAAAACGGCTTTGATCTTTAATATCTAGCTTAATATTGCACTTAGAATACTTTATAAAAAACCAAATTGTTCATTGTTTTACCTGCTACAATTTTGTTTCTTATAAAATTTTCGATAAAACGTATATTGTTGGAGATATTTGCAAAAAACCGACGAAAAACGTGAAAAAATTGCGAATTTTCAATTGCCAATAACTTGAAAAGTATTGGATTTTTTGAAAAACTTTATAAATGATTTTTTGCTTAGAATTAGGCCTTCTATCGATATCCGAGGTTATTTTGAAAAAAAAAAAATCACCCCCGAGAAGGGGTGGCAACCACCCCCAGGGTGGTTGCGGAGTTCAAATCATTTTCACTTTTGAAGTTAAGGGTAAGATGAACCTAATTCCATAATTGTATGCAATTCGGTCCACAGTAAAAAAATTCGGAGCAATAATGCTTCAATGACTGCCCTATTAAACAATAAAAAGTAAACTAATAAATTAATATCTACGAAAAAGATGTCTAGTCGGTCTGTCAGTTAGTTGACCTCTTGAGATATCTTTGCGAAAATCGGAATTTTGAGCTGGAGTCTCTCCATAAATCATCACCATCATGCCCTTGACGTATCCATCAACGGCGAACCATGAGCTCCGGAGGTGAGAACGAAAATGGCGCGAAAACAAATTTGGTTTATAAGGTGCGGTTGCACGGCGCAACAGTACAACTGACCCACGGAGTTGTAGGAAGTGTACGAAGGCTAGGACGGTTCTTTTTGTGACGATGTTTTGCTACGAGGTCTTCAACACGAATCTTTTCATAGATTACAATGGCGCAGCCAAATACAGGTCATCGTCTGTAACATCATTATAAAGACTTTTGTTAGGGACGTTACCGTTAAGAGACTAGTACAAGCATACAGTCTGGTAAAAAGACAATATCAACCACTTCCACCACGCTGACAAAGCATCCAGTACCTACTTCAATACACTAAGTATCGAGGCGGAAAGAGTAATCACACGTGAAATCTGCGTGTGCCGTTTGCTTTTGATATCGAGTCCGTCCATTCATTGCAACCGGCTAAATATAATTCGGATCAAATTCACAATGGCAGTGTCTTGGTCGGATCCAAGAGCAGTCGTGACGCTCTGCGGTCACGCGTCTACAGAGTATTTATTTATAGTCTCCGTACGCACTGTTCAATCGATACGTCATACGGTTCGAAAGGCCAGAATGATAAAATTCATACCTTGGTTGGGTCAAGGTCGAAAAATTGTCAGGTTCCCACACTATACTATAAAAATATAGGGTAGCTTAGGTCAATCAGGAGATAAGGATAAAAAACAAAATGAATTTGAAATGGAAACCGCACTCATTGCACAGAATAGAATTCAACGGATAGTGAACCGGATAGATAGTTAGAGAATCAGTCAGTCAGGACAAACAATTTCATAAGTACCAAACCAAAAGGACATCTCTGCATAAAATACAATAGTATTTCAGAAGGGCGGTTACGTAAAATTGGGTAGTACTTAGGTACCAAGTACTTACTAGAAATTCAGAATGTAATAATAGAGTCGATATCATTCAATCGGTTTCAAAAACATTAGGTACGCATACGAACACGTTTCTAGGTCTCTGCGTGTGTACATATTGTACATACATCACTCGTTTTATCAAGGATTGGTCACGGTCTGCCGTACGACGTATTATGTTGCAGCATAGTAATAACAAAAAATTAAATTTACTGCCACAAAATTTACAATCTGCTTAGGTACTAGTATTATGATGCGAAAGCAACTCTACCTCCTTAGTACACGCAGATACTGTCTATATTTGCTATCTCTTCACGGCAAAACCGAAGAAAGAAGACTACTATCAAGAAGCGAGAATATTAGAAAACACATTGAGGAAAGAAATGGCCACCTACTTTTTATCCCGGAAAATTTGCATAGATCCCGCGGGATAGCAATAAATATCTAGTTTCTCAATGTAAAATCGAGTTAATGTCTGTAAATGTCTCTAGATGGGGAATGTAGAGCTTCAAATGAATACAAGACCACTAGAAGTTCTCTATTAAGTATTTAACCTATTATTTGGCTTGTGACTGGGCTTAGTTAGCTAGGCTTTTTGGCTGTTATTTAGTCTAGCGCTCTACCTACGGGGTTTCGTACATGCCGTTTAATAAGCAGTACCTACACGCTATTAGGAAATTATGTCCAACGATTTTTTCCCCCAGTATATTTTTCACTCATTTAAGGCATCACTCACACACTGACGCGAGATTAAAACTCCAAGAGCCACGGATTGGCTTCATAACCATTTTCTTATAGTTTCTAGAATTTCCCGTGTTGTCATTTTTCGTGTCTAAAGTTTGTTTTTAAATTTGTTATACTATAATCCCCACTGATATTATAAATGCGAAAATAACTCTGTCTGTCTGTTACGCTTTCACGCCTAAACCACTAAACGAATTTTAATGATATTTGGTACAGAAATAGTTTCAGTCCCGGGGAAGGATATATACCTATTATGATAGTTTTTATCCCGGAAAATTGCATAGTTCCCGTGAGTATTTGATAAGAACCTCCGTTTACAACCGCCCTCAACTTATCAACTGCGTTACATTTTCCAATGGATAATGTCTTTCCACTCATAAATATGGCATGCCTCGTAGTCAGATCACTTGGGCCGTACCGCTTCGAATCGAAGCCTCTTCTTTAATTCATGTCGCCAGGCAAAAGGCTATGTCGAGCCGATGCCTAAATAATTTAAGTTTGTTTTCCCGGTAACTTGATAACGTTCTGTATTTCTTTTACGGTCGCAACATCATTGATCGCATTTTTACGACCGATTCTACCTATTTGGTTTTATTTTCATGATCACCATCATTGTATCAGTCGGAAGACGTTCACTACTGAACATGGCCTTTCCCAATCTCGACGATGAGCCATGTTGCCGATCGATCACCCCGAGTAGAGGTCCTAAATACGTTACTTGCAGAGGTAGAGGCCATAGTCAATTCTCGGCCACTCACCCACGTGTCAGTGGATGAGAACAGTCAACAAGCATTGACGCCTTTCAACTTCCTGATTGGCACCACAAGCCATGACCAGAGTCTTCGAGAATTTGATGAAGCTGATCTTTCACGACGCGCGGACTGGCGAAAGGCCCAAAGACTCACGGAACATTTTTGGCAACGGTGGACTAAAGAATACTTGCCGCTCTTGATACCACGAAAATCAGTTACACCTCATAAAGAGTTGAAATCGGGTGATGTTGTGCTGGTCGCGGACGGCAATCTACCGAGAAACTGCTGGCCTATTGGACGAGTTACTCAGTTATTTCCGGGTAAAGACAATATTGTCCGCGTAGTGAATGTCGCGACTAAAGGGGGTGTGCTGCGTCGGCCGGTCCGCAAACTAGTACCACTAAATTGTTAATTGGTGTTCCACACCGCTTGGGGCCATGTTGCCGACCGACCACACCGACTTTTTTACGTATTTACATGTTTCTATTTTTAAAATTAAAAAAAATATTTATTATTGTCTTTGGTCAAAATGTCATAGTAGTTATACAGAAAAAGTGTAATTAAAAGTATTGTTTCCGAGTTTGTGTGCTTATTCATACGTTTCATATGGTGTCAGAAGTGGGATAGGGGAGGCACTATGAGATACAATAGCAGTCGGTACCTCCTCAGACTGAGGCTCATCGTGCTCATCTATGTCGACATGGGCAGTAGTTTCTACCGTAGGTCGATGGAGCAACGTATTATGTCGTCGACTGTACTTACATCCGGCGACTTCGCAATGTTTCTTGCAAGCTAAATATTTATGTGAACCTTTACATAAACATCTGTAACAGACCTTATTTTCGGTAACCCATTGCCAGCGTTCGTCGATAGGCAATGAAATAAACTTTTCGCATTCTTGAACATCGTGTGTACCTGTCTTACAATACCTACATGTTGTCAGACTTTTTGGTTTCGATGACAGTGTCGCATGAAAAACTTTTGCGGGTTGCCTAATACCGACGTTTGGTTTGACAATCTGCGAATTGTTTGTTGTGACAGTTTTTCCGTAAAAAAATTCTGGATAAAATGCAAAAGGATCTTTTTCTGGTCAGATTCTCAAACGGTACTCAAATGGCTACGCTCTGATCCAAGCACCTTTAAATCCTTTGTCGCTCATAGGGTTTGTGAAATTTGCGAGATCACCAATGTTTCCGATTGGAAGTACGTACCTTCATCCTTGAATGTCGCGGATGACGCAACTAGATTCAAAGATGAAGTTACCATAAACTCTCGATGGTTTTCCGGGCCATCATTCTTGCATCAACCACCAACTGAATGGCCCTGTGAACCTACAACTGTCCACGCACCAACGCTTGAGGAATGTAGAACCAACAAAGACTTGGTGGGTTTGACATTAACTCAGTCACGTGACTTACCATCACCTGTGATTGCTGACTACAGCCGCTTTAGCGTATGGTTACGGTTCATTCGCGCTACCGCGCGAGCTCACCAGTGTGCCTCGAAATTTTGCCATTTGTCTCAAAATCCAAAATTTCCACAATGTGACTTAGCAGTTTTGGATGTCGCTTTTATTGCTTCGGCAGAACGTCATGCTTTTTTGCATATTCAATTAGATTGTTTCAAAGATGAATATCTTGCGATTGACGCTGCACGCCCCGTTTCTAATGAGAGTAGACTTAAAAACTTGTCGTTGATAATAGGAGATGATAGGCTATTACGGTTATCCGGCCGCACGGGAGCATCCACTGCCATTGATCCACGGCCAGCTGTTTTGGATGGAAAGCACCCGCTCACTCGCCTACTAATCGGCTCCTATCACATCAAATTTGCTCACGGCAACAACGAGCTTGTGGTGAACGAATTACGGCAACGTTTCTACATCATTGGGGTGAGACCGTCTGTGAAAAGTGTGGCGCAACATTGTCAGCTCTGTCGGAACATGAAGGCTAAGCCACAGGTGCCACCTATCGGAGACTTACCTGAAGCCAGGATGGCTCATCACGTTCGTCCTTTCACTTTCGTCGGTGTCGACTACTTTGGCCCGCTGAACGTCACATCAGGACGACGGTCTATGAAGCACTGGGTAGCTCTATTTACCTGCCTGACAGTCAGAGCTATACACATCGAAGTAGTAGAATCGCTATCAACAGACTCAGCCTTGTTGGCTCTGCGAAGATTCATAGCACGACGTGGCTGTCCCACATGCGTCTACTCCGACAACGGCACTTCTTTTGTTGGCGCTTCGAATATGCTACATGAGCTGTACGACTTCTCAACAAATAGAGGAATAAGGTGGAAGTTTATTCCCCCGTCGGCTCCTTTTATGGGTGGCTGTTGGGAGCGTTTGATACGCAGCGTAAAGACTGCGCTCAAGATCACCCTAAAAGATCGATCACCCCGAGTAGAGGTCCTAAATACGTTACTTGCAGAGGTAGAGGCCATAGTCAATTCTCGGCCACTCACCCACGTGTCAGTGGATGAGAACAGTCAACAAGCATTGACGCCTTTCAACTTCCTGATTGGCACCACAAGCCATGACCAGAGTCTTCGAGAATTTGATGAAGCTGATCTTTCACGACGCGCGGACTGGCGAAAGGCCCAAAGACTCACGGAACATTTTTGGCAACGGTGGACTAAAGAATACTTGCCGCTCTTGATACCACGAAAATCAGTTACACCTCATAAAGAGTTGAAATCGGGTGATGTTGTGCTGGTCGCGGACGGCAATCTACCGAGAAACTGCTGGCCTATTGGACGAGTTACTCAGTTATTTCCGGGTAAAGACAATATTGTCCGCGTAGTGAATGTTGCGACTAAAGGGGGTGTGCTGCGTCGGCCGGTCCGCAAACTAGTACCACTAAATTGTTAATTGGTGTTCCACACCGCTTGGGGCCATGTTGCCGACCGACCAACCTTTTTTACGTATTTACATGTTTCTATTTTTAAAATTAAAAAAAATATTGATTATTGTCTATAGGTCTTAAAATGTCATAGTCGTTATACAGAAAAAGTGTAATTAAAAGTATTGTTTCCGAGTTTGTGTGCTTATTCATACGTTTCATATGGTGTTCTTTGGGCCTTTCGCCAGTCCGCGCGTCGTGAAAGATCAGCTTCATCAAATTCTCGAAGACTCTGGTCATGGCTTGTGGTGCCAATCAGAAAGTTGAAGGGCGTCAATGCTTGTTGACTGTTCTCATCCACTGACACGTGGGTGAGTGGCCGAGAATTGACTATGGCCTCTACCTCTGCAAGTAACGTATTTAGGACCTCTACTCGGGGTGATCGATCTTTTAGGGTGATCTTGAGCGCAGTCTTTACGCTGCGTATCAAACGCTCCCAACAGCCACCCATAAAAGGAGCCGACGGGGGTATAAACTTCCATCTTATTCCTCTATTTGTCGAGAAGTCGTACAGCTCATGTAGCATATTTGCAGCCCCAACAAAAGACGTGCCGTTGTCAGAGTAGACGCATGTGGGACAGCCACGTCGTGCTATGAATCGTCGCAGAGCCAACAAGGCTGAGTCTGTTGATAGCGATTCCACTACTTCGATGTGTATAGCTCTGACTGTCAGGCAGGTAAATAGAGCTACCCAGTGCTTCATAGACCGTCGTCCTGATGTGACGTTCAGCGGGCCAAAGTAGTCGACACCGACGAAAGTGAAAGGACGAACGTGATGAGCCATCCTGGCTTCAGGTAAGTCTCCGATAGGTGGCACCTGTGGCTTAGCCTTCATGTTCCGACAGAGCTGACAATGTTGCGCCACACTTTTCACAGACGGTCTCACCCCAATGATGTAGAAACGTTGCCGTAATTCGTTCACCACAAGCTCGTTGTTGCCGTGAGCAAATTTGATGTGATAGGAGCCGATTAGTAGGCGAGTGAGCGGGTGCTTTCCATCCAAAACAGCTGGCCGTGGATCAATGGCAGTGGATGCTCCCGTGCGGCCGGATAACCGTAATAGCCTATCATCTCCTATTATCAACGACAAGTTTTTAAGTCTACTCTCATTAGAAACGGGGCGTGCAGCGTCAATCGCAAGATATTCATCTTTGAAACAATCTAATTGAATATGCAAAAAAGCATGACGTTCTGCCGAAGCAATAAAAGCGACATCTAAAACTGCTAAGTCAGATTGCGTAAATTTTGGATTTTGAGACAAATGGCAAAATTTCGAGGCACACTGGTGAGCTCGCGCGGTAGCGCGAATGAACCGTAGCCATACGCTAAAGCGGCTGTAGTCAGCAATCACAGGTGATGGTAAGTCACGTGACTGAGTTAATGTCAAACCCACCAAGTCTTTGTTGGTTCTACATTCCACAAGCGTTGGTGCGTGGACAGTTGTAGGTTCACAGGGCCATTCAGTTGGTGGTTGATGCAAGAATGATGGCCCGGAAAACCATCGAGAGTTTATGGTAAATTCATCTTTGAATCTGGTTGCGTCATCCGCGACATTCAAGGATGAAGGTACGTACTTCCAATCGGAAACATTGGTGATCTCGCAAATTTCACAAACCCTATGAGCGACAAAGGATTTAAAGGTGCTTGGATCAGAGCGTAGCCATTTGAGTACCGTTTGAGAATCTGACCAGAAAAAGATCCTTTCCGGCTTTTGTTTATGAGATTCTACAATAAATACGGATAGGCGAGCAGCAATTAAAGCTGCCTGAAGCTCTAGCCTTGGTATAGTCGTAGGCTTTAAGGGAGCAACGCGAGCTTTACCACTGATCAGCGAGACTTGTATGTTTCCGTTTGGACACAAAAAGCGCCAGTAAGCGACGCAACTGTACGCTTGCTCGCTCGCGTCTGCGAAAACATGTAATTGCACTGATTTTATAGGGTCGTTTAAAGTTGCATAACACCGGGGTACGCAATTGTTCAAAATTTTAAGTAAGCTTGTGAACCAGTCTCTCCACTTTTCTACGAATGGTTTAGGTAATGATTCGTCCCAAGACGTAGCTAGTTTCCAAGTCTTTTGGAATAGGACACGACCTTTTATAACCGCGGGAGTAAGTAGGCCTAAAGGGTCGTAAACTTTCATAAGGTTTGAAAGGACAACGCGCTTGGTTAATTTCGCTGGTATTTTATCAAAATCAATATGCGGAAAAGACAGTGTATCATTAGCGATGTTCCAGGAAACTCCTAAGACACGTGTTGAAGGTCGCGAGTCTGAACTTACATTTATTGTTGTGGCCCCGACAGCGCAGAGATCGGGAGGCAGCATGGTGAGGGCCTTTACGGAATTTGATACCCAAGACCTCATTTCAAATTTGGCTGCGGCTAAAATCGAGACAATATCTGAGGATAAAAGTGCGGCTTCTTCATCGTTATCGCAACTACCTATGTAATCGTCCATATATGTGTCATGAATGATAGCTGCTGAAGCTTTTGGATGTGATCGCTGATGTTCGGTGGCGATCTTGTTTTTAAGATACAAGGCTGTAAATGGACTACACACTGCGCCGAACATCATAGATGACATGCGATATTCCTGGATAGGTTGTGTAGAGTCGTCGCGCCATAAAAAACGCTGAGCGTCACGGTCTTCTGGTCTGATTTTAATTTGTGGAAACATTTCCCGGATATCAGCCGAAAGAGCTATACGACCTTCCCTGAATCGCATCAAAATGGCTAACAAGGATTGGAGAAGATCGGGCCCGGGCAGTAAAAGGGAATTTAGGCTTACACCTTCGCACTTGGCGGCGGCATCACAAACAATCCTAAGTTTCTTCTTTTGCGGATGTACTACTCCGAAATGCGGTAAATACCATGATATACCGGAAGGCGTGGCAGTGCACAATTCTGCGTAGCCTTTATCAAGCATGGCGTGAATATTTTGTTTGTATTTACTAGCGTAGTCGGAGTCTTTAATCATTTTAGATTCTAGAGTTCTAAAACGGCGTAAAGCGAGTGGACGGCTGTCAGGGACCTGTTCAATATTATCACGCCACAGTAGTCCTGTCTCGAATCGCCCAGATGGCAGACGCCTAGTAGTCTCCTCTAGCAATTTTAAAGCTCTTTGATCCTCAACAGAGCGGCAATCCCTATTTTTTATACCTATAGAGTCTAAACTATAATAGTCTTTGATGAGGATATCTAAAGTACGGCTGTCCCCTAGACTATCTTCTTCGAACTCTGTAATAGCATGGCTCACGAAGTCGACAGGTTTGGGTATGGTTGAAGTAGAGCCGTATAGAACCCAACCTAACGGAGTCAAAGACGCTGCGGGTTGCGATTGCGTACCGCGCCGTATAGTTTTTGAAAAGGTAAGATGCCAATTATCAATCCCAAGCAGAAGCATAGGTTTCGCGTTCTCATAGCATAAAACATCAGTAAGGTCGCGTAAATAATCGCAGCTTTTGATTTGCTCTGAACGAATACACTGTTCCACAAGCTTACTCAAAATTTTGAACAATTGCGTACCTCGGTGTTATGCCACTTTAAACGACCCTATAAAATCGGTACAATTACATGTTTTCGCAGACGCGAGCGAGCAAGCGTACAGTTGCGTCGCTTACTGGCGCTTTCTGTGTCCAAACGGAAACATACAAGTCTCGCTGATCAGTGGTAAAGCTCGCGTTGCTCCCTTAAAGCCTACGACTATACCAAGGCTAGAGCTTCAGGCAGCTTTAATTGCTGCTCGCCTATCCGTATTTATTGTAGAATCTCATAAACAAAAGCCGGAAAGGATCTTTTTCTGGTCAGATTCTCAAACGGTACTCAAATGGCTACGCTCTGATCCAAGCACCTTTAAATCCTTTGTCGCTCATAGGGTTTGTGAAATTTGCGAGATCACCAATGTTTCCGATTGGAAGTACGTACCTTCATCCTTGAATGTCGCGGATGACGCAACTAGATTCAAAGATGAATTTACCATAAACTCTCGATGGTTTTCCGGGCCATCATTCTTGCATCAACCACCAACTGAATGGCCCTGTGAACCTACAACTGTCCACGCACCAACGCTTGAGGAATGTAGAACCAACAAAGACTTGGTGGGTTTGACATTAACTCAGTCACGTGACTTACCATCACCTGTGATTGCTGACTACAGCCGCTTTAGCGTATGGTTACGGTTCATTCGCGCTACCGCGCGAGCTCACCAGTGTGCCTCGAAATTTTGCCATTTGTCTCAAAATCCAAAATTTACGCAATCTGACTTAGCAGTTTTAGATGTCGCTTTTATTGCTTCGGCAGAACGTCATGCTTTTTTGCATATTCAATTAGATTGTTTCAAAGATGAATATCTTGCGATTGACGCTGCACGCCCCGTTTCTAATGAGAGTAGACTTAAAAACTTGTCGTTGATAATAGGAGATGATAGGCTATTACGGTTATCCGGCCGCACGGGAGCATCCACTGCCATTGATCCACGGCCAGCTGTTTTGGATGGAAAGCACCCGCTCACTCGCCTACTAATCGGCTCCTATCACATCAAATTTGCTCACGGCAACAACGAGCTTGTGGTGAACGAATTACGGCAACGTTTCTACATCATTGGGGTGAGACCGTCTGTGAAAAGTGTGGCGCAACATTGTCAGCTCTGTCGGAACATGAAGGCTAAGCCACAGGTGCCACCTATCGGAGACTTACCTGAAGCCAGGATGGCTCATCACGTTCGTCCTTTCACTTTCGTCGGTGTCGACTACTTTGGCCCGCTGAACGTCACATCAGGACGACGGTCTATGAAGCACTGGGTAGCTCTATTTACCTGCCTGACAGTCAGAGCTATACACATCGAAGTAGTGGAATCGCTATCAACAGACTCAGCCTTGTTGGCTCTTCGACGATTCATAGCACGACGTGGCTGTCCCACATGCGTCTACTCTGACAACGGCACGTCTTTTGTTGGGGCTGCAAATATGCTACATGAGCTGTACGACTTCTCGACAAATAGAGGAATAAGATGGAAGTTTATACCCCCGTCGGCTCCTTTTATGGGTGGCTGTTGGGAGCGTTTGATACGCAGCGTAAAGACTGCGCTCAAGATCACCCTAAAAGATCGATCACCCCGAGTAGAGGTCCTAAATACGTTACTTGCAGAGGTAGAGGCCATAGTCAATTCTCGGCCACTCACCCACGTGTCAGTGGATGAGAACAGTCAACAAGCATTGACGCCCTTCAACTTTCTGATTGGCACCACAAGCCATGACCAGAGTCTTCGAGAATTTGATGAAGCTGATCTTTCACGACGCGCGGACTGGCGAAAGGCCCAAAGACTCACAGAACATTTTTGGCAACGGTGGACCAAAGAATACTTGCCGCTCTTGATACCACGAAAATCAGTTACTCCTCATAAGGAGTTGAAATCGGGTGATGTTGTGCTGGTCGCGGACGGCAATCTACCGAGAAACTGCTGGCCTATTGGACGAGTTACTCAGTTATTTCCGGGTAAAGACAATATTGTCCGCGTAGTGAATGTTGCGACTAAAGGGGGTGTGCTGCGTCGGCCGGTCCGCAAGCTAGTACCATTAAATTGTTAATTGGTGTTCCACACCGCTTGGGGCCATGTTGCCGACCGACCAACCAACCTTTTCTATTTATTTACTTTACTTGTGATTCTATTTTTAAAATTAAAAAATATTTATTATTGTCTATAGGTCTTAAAAATGTCAGTTATACAGAAAAGGTGTAATTAAAAGTATTGTTTCCGAGTTTGTGTGCTTATTCATACGTTTCATATGAACAATACTTTTAATTACACCTTTTCTGTATAACTGACATTTTTAAGACCTATAGACAATAATAAATATTTTTTTTTAATTTTAAAAATAGAAACATGTAAATACGTAAAAAAGTCGGTGTGGTCGGTCGGCAACATGGCCCCAAGCGGTGTGGAACACCAATTAACAATTTAGTGGTACTAGTTTGCGGACCGGCCGACGCAGCACACCCCCTTTAGTCGCGACATTCACTACGCGGACAATATTGTCTTTACCCGGAAATAACTGAGTAACTCGTCCAATAGGCCAGCAGTTTCTCGGTAGATTGCCGTCCGCGACCAGCACAACATCACCCGATTTCAACTCTTTATGAGGTGTAACTGATTTTCGTGGTATCAAGAGCGGCAAGTATTCTTTAGTCCACCGTTGCCAAAAATGTTCTGTGAGTCTTTGGGCCTTTCGCCAGTCCGCGCGTCGTGAAAGATCAGCTTCATCAAATTCTCGAAGACTCTGGTCATGGCTTGTGGTGCCAATCAGAAAGTTGAAGGGCGTCAATGCTTGTTGACTGTTCTCATCCACTGACACGTGGGTGAGTGGCCGAGAATTCGTAGCGAGGTCGATTCCAAATTTGACTATTGCCGAACAGTGTATTCGTCCAGAGCAAATCAAATGCTGCGATTATTTACGCGACCTTACTGACGTTTTATGCTACGAGAACGCGAAACCTATGCTTCTGCTTGGGATTGATAACTGGCATCTTACCTTTTCAAAAACTATGCGGCGCGGTAAGCAATCGCAACCAGCAGCGTCTTTGACTCCGTTAGGTTGGGTTCTATACGGCTCTACTTCAACCGTGCCCAAACCTGTCGACTTCGTGAACCATGCTTCTATAGAGTTCGAAGAAGATAGTCTAGGGGACAGCCGTACTTTAGATATCCTCATCAAAGACTATTATAGTTTAGACTCTATAGGTATAAAAAATAGGGATTGCCGCTCTGTTGAGGATCAAAGAGCTTTAAAATTGCTAGAGGAGACTACTAGGCGTCTGCCATCTGGGCGATTCGAGACAGGACTACTGTGGCGTGATAATATTGAACAGGTCCCTGACAGCCGTCCACTCGCTTTACGCCGTTTTAGAACTCTAGAATCTAAAATGATTAAAGACTCCGACTACGCTAGTAAATATAAACAAAATATTCACGCTATGCTTGACAAAGGCTACGCAGAATTGTGCACTGCCTCGCCTTCCGGTATATCATGGTATTTACCACATTTCGGAGTAGTACACCCGCAAAAGAAGAAACTTAGGATTGTCTGTGATGCCGCCGCCAAGTGTGAAGGTGTAAGCCTAAATTCCCTTTTACTGCCCGGGCCCGATCTTCTCCAATCCTTGTTAGCCATTTTGATGCGATTCAGGGAAGGTCGTATAGCTCTTTCGGCTGATATCCGGGAAATGTTTCCACAAATTAAAATCAGACCAGAAGACCGTGACGCTCAGCGTTTTTTATGGCGCGACGACTCTACACAACCTATCCAGGAATATCGCATGTCATCTATGATGTTCGGTGCAGTATGTAGCCCATTTACGGCCTTGTGTCTTAAAAACAAGATCGCCACCGAACATCAGCGATCACACCCAAAAGCTTCAGCAGCCATAATTCGTGACACATATATGGACGATTACATAGGTAGTTGCGATAGTGATGAAGAAGCCGCACTTTTATCCTCAGATATTGTCTCGATTTTAGCCGCAGCTAAATTTGAAATGAGGTCTTGGGTATCAAATTCCGTAAAGGCCCTCACCATGCTGCCTCCCGATCTCTGCGCTGTTGGAGCCACAACGATAAATGTAGGTTCAGACTCGCGACCTTCAACACGCGTCTTAGGGGTCTCCTGGAACATCGCTAATGACACACTGTCTTTTCCGCATATTGATTTTGATAAAATACCAGCGAAATTAACCAAGCGCGTTGTCCTTTCAAACCTTATGAAAGTTTACGACCCTTTAGGCCTACTTACTCCCGCGGTTATGAAAGGTCGTGTCCTATTCCAAAAGACTTGGAAACTAGCTACGTCTTGGGACGAATCATTACCTAAACCATTCGTAGAAAAGTGGAGAGACTGGTTCACAAGCTTACTCAAAATTTTGAACAATTGCGTACCTCGGTGTTATGCCACTTTAAACGACCCTATAAAATCGGTACAATTACATGTTTTCGCAGACGCGAGCGAGCAAGCGTACAGTTGCGTCGCTTACTGGCGCTTTCTGTGTCCAAACGGAAACATACAAGTCTCGCTGATCAGTGGTAAAGCTCGCGTTGCTCCCTTAAAGCCTACGACTATACCAAGGCTAGAGCTTCAGGCAGCTTTAATTGCTGCTCGCCTATCCGTATTTATTGTAGAATCTCATAAACAAAAGCCGGAAAGGATCTTTTTCTGGTCAGATTCTCAAACGGTACTCAAATGGCTACGCTCTGATCCAAGCACCTTTAAATCCTTTGTCGCTCATAGGGTTTGTGAAATTTGCGAGATCACCAATGTTTCCGATTGGAAGTACGTACCTTCATCCTTGAATGTCGCGGATGACGCAACTAGATTCAAAGATGAATTTACCATAAACTCTCGATGGTTTTCCGGGCCATCATTCTTGCATCAACCACCAACTGAATGGCCCTGTGAACCTACAACTGTCCACGCACCAACGCTTGAGGAATGTAGAACCAACAAAGACTTGGTGGGTTTGACATTAACTCAGTCACGTGACTTACCATCACCTGTGATTGCTGACTACAGCCGCTTTAGCGTATGGTTACGGTTCATTCGCGCTACCGCGCGAGCTCACCAGTGTGCCTCGAAATTTTGCCATTTGTCTCAAAATCCAAAATTTACGCAATCTGACTTAGCAGTTTTAGATGTCGCTTTTATTGCTTCGGCAGAACGTCATGCTTTTTTGCATATTCAATTAGATTGTTTCAAAGATGAATATCTTGCGATTGACGCTGCACGCCCCGTTTCTAATGAGAGTAGACTTAAAAACTTGTCGTTGATAATAGGAGATGATAGGCTATTACGGTTATCCGGCCGCACGGGAGCATCCACTGCCATTGATCCACGGCCAGCTGTTTTGGATGGAAAGCACCCGCTCACTCGCCTACTAATCGGCTCCTATCACATCAAATTTGCTCACGGCAACAACGAGCTTGTGGTGAACGAATTACGGCAACGTTTCTACATCATTGGGGTGAGACCGTCTGTGAAAAGTGTGGCGCAACATTGTCAGCTCTGTCGGAACATGAAGGCTAAGCCACAGGTGCCACCTATCGGAGACTTACCTGAAGCCAGGATGGCTCATCACGTTCGTCCTTTCACTTTCGTCGGTGTCGACTACTTTGGCCCGCTGAACGTCACATCAGGACGACGGTCTATGAAGCACTGGGTAGCTCTATTTACCTGCCTGACAGTCAGAGCTATACACATCGAAGTAGTGGAATCGCTATCAACAGACTCAGCCTTGTTGGCTCTTCGACGATTCATAGCACGACGTGGCTGTCCCACATGCGTCTACTCTGACAACGGCACTATGAAACGTATGAATAAGCACACAAACTCGGAAACAATACTTTTAATTACACTTTTTCTGTATAACTACTATGACATTTTGACCAAAGACAATAATAAATATTTTTTTTTTAATTTTAAAAATAGAAACATGTAAATACGTAAAAAAGTCGGTGTGGTCGGTCGGCAACATGGCCCCAAGCGGTGTGGAACACCAATTAACAATTTAGTGGTACTAGTTTGCGGACCGGCCGACGCAGCACACCCCCTTTAGTCGCGACATTCACTACGCGGACAATATTGTCTTTACCCGGAAATAACTGAGTAACTCGTCCAATAGGCCAGCAGTTTCTCGGTAGATTGCCGTCCGCGACCAGCACAACATCACCCGATTTCAACTCTTTATGAGGTGTAACTGATTTTCGTGGTATCAAGAGCCCTTTCCTTTTTTTTCCAAATGCTTTTTTTTCCACTATGGTTTTTTACTGAAATTTATTTTTACAATAGCGATTTTTCAGTGTCGCATTTTTCCACAGTCGCGTTTTTACCCGATCCCAATCGGCACAGAAACAGTGTAAACTCCTGCTGGGTTTTGGGCCATCGGGCCGATGCAAAATTAACATAACCTAAAACGTTAAGCCTAGAGGTGTGGTTTAATGGTGCGAACATAAGACTCAATGGGAAATATGAGCTCTGTGATACCAGGGTTGCATCGACACAATTTCTGTGTCTATTGCACAGAAAAAAAAGATGTCTTATTTCAAAACGCAAAACTCTCTCAGGCACTGTTTGTTGAAGTGAGAAATATAAGTCTTCATCAAATAAATATATCTCAACTCAACAATATCTCATTTTTTCAAGAAAGAACCTAAATTAATTAGTTCAATCTTCATATACTTTTGTGCCAAAAAAGACATTTTTGAGTAAAATAATTAATTGATTTGCAACAAAACGCTACAGCGTTTTAACAATAATATCAGATTTCTTGAAAATGTTATTTGATGCAAGTAATCTTCTTTAAAATAAGCATGTACACAAATTTCAAATAAGTATTACTTAATATTTCCTTCAATACTGTTACTTTTTCGGATGAAAACTGCCAATTCTTGGTTTAATATTCACAAGCTACAGTCAAGATTTAAAAATTTTAATTTAAAATAGAACGCGATTTTACACCAAGATTCATTACATTTTCGGACGAAAACTGCTAATTCTTGGTTTAATATTCACAAGCTACAGTCAAGATCTAAAAAGTTTAATTTAAAATAGACCACAGTTTTACACCAAGATTTAGTACATTTTCGGACGAAAACTGCTAACTCTTGGTTTAATATTCACAAGTTACAGTCAAGATCTAAAAAGTTTAGTTTAAAATAGACCACAGTTTTACACCAAGATTCAGTACACTCTTGGCTTGATTTACATTTTATTTGCCATTTTTTCATCAAATGTTTTACTATTTCAACCAAGAAACTGGTAACTCTTAGTTTAATATTCACAAGCTACAGTCAAGATCTAAAAAGTTTAATTTAAAATAGACCACAGTTTTACACCAAGATTCATTATATTTTCGGGCGAAAACTGCTAATTCTTGGTTTAATATTCACAAGCTACAGTCAAGATTTAAAAAGTTTAATTTAAAATAGACCACAGTTTTACACCAAGATTCAGTACATTTTCGGACGAAAACTGCTAACTCTTGGTTTAATATTCACAAGCTACAGTCAAGATCTAAAAAGTTTAATTTAAAATAGACCACAGTTTTACACCAAGATTCAGTACATTCTTGGCTTGATTTACATTTTATTTGCCATTTTTTCATCAAATGTTTTACTATTTCAACCAAGAAGCTGGTAACTCTTGGTTTAATATTCACAAGCTACAGTCAAGATCTAAAAAGTTTAATTTAAAATAGACCACAGTTTTACACCAAGATTCAGTACATTTTCGGACGAAAACTGCTAACTCTTGGTTTAATATTCACAAGCTACAGTCAAGATCTAAAAAGTTTAATTTAAAATAGACCACAGTTTTACACCAAGATTCAGTACATTCTTGGCTTGATTTACATTTTATTTGCCATTTTTTCATCAAATGTTTTACTATTTCAACCAAGAAGCTGGTAACTCTTGGTTTAATATTCACAAGCTACAGTCAAGATCTAAAAAGTTTAATTTAAAATAGACCACAGTTTTACACCAAGGTTCAGTACATTTTCGGACGAAAACTGTTAACTCTTGGTTTAATATTCACAAGCTACATTCAAGATCTAAAAAGTTCAATTTGAAATAGACCACAGTTTTACACCAAGATTTAGTACATTCTTGGCTTGATTTACATTTACATTTGCCAATTTTTCATCAAAAGTTTTAGCATTTCAACCAAGAAACATACGAAAATTAGTATTTCAACCAAGAAACATACAAATCATACAATCTTAAAGTAAATAATATTGACGGAGGTATATCTTGTTCATCTCGTGGTGTTGCCATAATAGAAAATAATACCCTTGTAATGGGACAGCCATCATAATTCACATATTATTGAAACTAAAATAAAATAAAAAACCCGCATAGAAAACTTAATTTAGAATTGCCTATTTCAAAACCAAGGAATTTAAATAGTATAAAATAATAATTATTTACGTTGGGTTGAGCTAGTTCTTCCTCAATTTATTTTCATAATGAAGCACACGACGTATGAGTAGGTATGACTGATTGGTCGATATTGTCGATTTTTTTAGTTTAATGTTTTTGCAGTCGAGTTTTTTTTATAATTCAGTTTTTTTGTTATTATACGATAGTGCATATAAAAACTTTATCACAGCATTAAAATATTAGTTATAAACAAAAATGTTAACAAAAAAAACCGACTTCACAAAAGGAAACTATTCCGAAACAAACTAATACGCACTAAAAAGAAAAACATAATTGCATATTCTTCTAAAACTTAATAATCAACTTACTTTTTCTACTTATCAATATGTAGGTACGATCTATCTAATGTTGTTACAATTATTGTTATTTCTGGAGTCGGTGTCAGCCAACATAGGCTTGTAAAGAATTACACACATAGTTATAGGTGAGATGTGATTGTGTATAAAAGTTAATTTGTAAAAAAATATTTCTTAAAGTATTCTCGTATTATTATTGCCAGACATATTGTAGTGTTTCCTTGGCTGACACCAACTCCAAACATAACAATAATTGTAACAACATTAGATAGATCGTACCTACATATTGATAAGTAGAAAAAGTAAGTTGATTATTAAGTTTTAGAAGAATATGCAATTATTTTTTTCTTTTTAGTGCGTATTAGTTTGTTTTGGAATAGTTTCCTTTTGTGAAGTAGGTTTTTTTTTGTTAAAATTTTTGTTTATTTTTTTATATTTTTAGTGAATCTGAAGTACACTAACATTTTTTTCTGAATATGGGTAGACCTATTAAACGTGCTGCTCATATGACACAGCACCGTTTAAATGAAACGGACATACTTAATGCTAAATGGAGGTCTAAAGGAGAGGCCTATGTCCAGCAGTGGACTTGTAATGGCTGAGATGATGATGATGATGATGACTTAATGCTAATTTTAGACTTGTATGGTTTTCTCATGGGTGTCATCGTCAGAACTGGACCAAATTGAAATGGGACCACACGGAAAGCACCAGCTTTCAAATAAAAAAGAATAATTAAGATCGCTTCGCCCAGTCGGAAGTTATGAGGTAACAAACATAAAAAAAAAACAGACGAATTGAGAACCTCCTTTTTTTGAAGTCGGTTAAAAATGGTTGTTAACCAACTTTAAATCGTTATAGATCCTAAATGGTCACTCAAAATTAAAAATTATTAAATTTATGAAATCTAAAGATGATTTTCAAAGTTAATAAAGGGTGGGGCCTTTATATTTTATACCATTTGTCCAAAAAATATGGAAAACAATTCACAGTATTTAAAGCCGTGGTAGTACATGTAGTGGCTTGACCTAAGCCTCTCAAGCAGAGGGTCGTGGCTCGCGTCTGAGTTTTTCAGAATTTATGTGCGAAATTTCATTTGTAATGTATCATGAGATTTTCGGCGAAGGAAAACATAGTGAGGAAACCTGCACACTCCTGCGAAGCAATTCAATGGGGTGTGTGAAGTTCCCAATCCGCACTGGGCCCACGTGGGAACTATAGCCCAAGCCCTCTCATATTAAGAGGCGTCCTGTGCCCAGCAGTGGGACGTAAAATAGGCTGATGATGATACCAGTATTTTAGTCAGTCAAATAATTACTTTCAAAACAAATTATTTTCAAAATGGTCAAATATACCGATAATGAGTATGCCGAAAACTGTGCTTCTCAACAAAATAACTTAAGTGCGATGAAGATACCTACACTCTTTTATAAGTTATTTTTTAAAGTCGGTTCCCAGACCTTAAAACTTTAAATATTATGAACGCGAAATACTGCTACTGCCAAACGAAACAAAATAGTCCTCGAAATTGCCTTAAAGGGTAAAATATCAACGACAGTTGGCAACTCTATGTTCCTTTGCTAGCCTAGCCATTTTTGTAATTGTTCGATCGCTGTGCGGCTGTTTGCTGTTTCATAAAAATCAAAAGGTAAGATAAGATTATCATTACTTTCATTACGGATATATACATATTATGTGTGTGTGAATTACGCCAGTCGATTTATTGTTAGAAGTTTGTCTTTTTTGTCAATAATGAGTTTCACTAGGTACCTACGTAACTATAGTTTCTTGCATGGTCATTACTTTGTGTTCTTATAATTATTTTTGTGTTTGTTTTAGGCTGACTTCCACAGCATTGAGCCGATCATCTCAAAATTATTTCCTTGTTGCTGTTCAGTGTTCACATGCCCAAGCGCAAACTTATTACCTAGTGGCCGCCATTAAGGGAAACAGAAGTCTCGCATATTCTTTGCCACGTGTCCTATGATATACGGTTACAATGGAGGAAACAGTCCTTCTTATAATGAAATGGAGCATTTCTGAAGAAATCATCAAGAATTTCCTCGGTAAATACCCAAATCTTGTCATTAATTAGGTACTTGCATTCGTAGATTCGAGCTTTAGTTAGCAGGTTTGTTTCATAGAAAGCAGTCTTATAAATCGAATATTATTTTGTACGTTTACAAGTATAACTCCGAATACTGCCGAATATATCGCTACCTCGGGGCTCAATTGTCGTATAAGCCATTTTGACGAAAATGAGATTTGAATGCAGTCTTGCTCAGTTTTTTTTTCTCTATCGATCTGTGTATTTAAAATTCTCCAAATCCCAAAAAAATATCGAATACAACCTCCATTTTCTGTAACTCTAAACAGGAAATTTAAAAAAAACGAGCTATAAAAGCCAGCTACTCAGCGTGTGAAAAAGGCAAAGGTATTATTGACCCTAAATCAAGATTTATAATTGGCATAAAGGACATTGCTTATCAAACTTGGCGTATATGACCTTAACGATTTCTGAAAATTGAACAAAGTTTATTATACAACCTGCCATTACGTTTCATTTTTAAGATGTATAAGCCACCACTAAACCAATTTGGTGAATACGACCTGAATTATTTCCAATAACAGCATAAAGTTTGGTGTACGGCCTGCAGTAGCATTTCATTTCATGGCAATAAACGCCAACAAAAAATTAATTTGGAGTAAAAACGGCGTTAAACACATAACTTTTATAAAAAAGATTGTTTTTAATTGAAAGAGATTAGAAGTATTAAATGCTATTTCTTGTTGCTACTTTTCATTTTTATCGTTTTATGTGGTACTTGAACAATCTTTTTAATAATAACAACGTAATTTGTGTTTTTTTTCGTTGGCATTGATGTTTTACCTTCAGCAATATATATTTTTTCTATAAGAATTTTTTGTTACTTACCAAACCCTCAAACCTTTTTAATATGAATGGACTTTGAAAGTTAAATACGATTCTCAAACTGATTTGGTTTATACCTACCATATCATCATTATCGCAGTAAAGTAGTTTGGGGTGTATATACATGATTTATTTTTTTACAGTAAAGTACCTAACCAAAAAAAGAAAACCGGTGACTAATACCTTTGATTTTTTCAAAAATCGTAATAGCTGACTTATACGTCCTAAGTAGCATGTACAGCAACTATTATTTTGGGTCATAAACGTCATTCTGTTTGCTTTTAAGAAGCGTATAAGCCATCTATTTTCTTTGTTTTGGGTTCTATCTTAAATATTATGAATTCATATTATTCTACTCATAATTTTAAGAACTTTCATCCTACGAAGCTTCTTTATAACAGTTAAAACAAAAGAGTTACAATTTTTTTTTGTTTTTCTTTTTAGTTTTTTGGCTCTCCTGAAAAATCGACTTTTGGCTTATACGACAATTGAGCCCCGAAGTAGCGATATTATGTATGTATTCGCGAATACTAGTCTGTTCTCCAGCCATCCATAGCACGGTAAGCTTTATCCACCCATTTTATCTACTAATGACTCGGAGGAAATAGATAAACCTTACTTTGCTAGGGCCTCAGGTGAATATACAGGTAAACAGGGTTTATGTACTCGTATCCGCGGCTAAATGATGTGGTGAGTAAGAAAGAATGTAGATATGTAAGAAGTGTTGACGTCATGACAAGAAGAGCCGAGGTTCTATCTACATATAGCGGCAAACAGCTAAATGCACAGCCAGTCTCGGTTTGGTCTTTGCCGCAGTCTAAACTAATTATATTTTTTATTTTTTTTAGATATTGACATAACTATAGAAAAGTTCAAGGATTTGACACGGATATATCAGTCATTGTCGTTGAAAAGGTTAAGTATTTACTTTCGTGAACCATAAGCATTTCAAAGAAGCAAGTGAACCCGCAAGCGTGCAAGCAAGCCAGCAAGTCTAGTTGCTGTCCGTGACTTCATCTGCACAGATTTCGACACCACTAATATCCTGCCGAAACTATGCAATTTTCCGGTATAAAAAATATCCTAATATTAGTAGGATTACAATTTGGTTTATGAACTTTTTATTCAAATGAGTATTGTTTTTCAGATTAATTTGGATTTTGAGGAAATGTATGAAGAACAATCATTAAATTTCTTTATAAATTGGCACATCGAAAAGCTCCTGAAGTTGAAACAAGACCAAATTAAAAATGAGACTGGGATTTCAATATTGGAGACATTGTTTGCTTTAAAAGACGATGGTAAGTTTTTAAGTTTAATTTATATTTTATGCACTTTAGAGAACCTGAATATGAAGGTTAAGGTCCCGGGTTCGATTCGCGGTCGGGGCAGATATTTGTATGATGAATACGAATGTTTGTACTTGAGTCTTGGATGTTTAATATGTATGTACAAGTATGTATTTATCTATATATGTATGTTCATCTATTGTCTAGTACCCATAGTACAGGCTTTGCCTAGTTTGGTACTCAATTGGAGTAAAGTGTCCCTTGATATTTATTTATTATTTATTTATTTATGTACAGTCAACAAAAACTATACAGTCAACTAAACAAAAGTTTGTATTGAAAATTAAATATTTATGGTTAGGTACTTTATTATGTCTGGCCAGGATCGTCTCCGCAGGAGGGAACTCTTCAACGGTGAACCACAAACATTTAATTTTTAATTCAAGCTTGTGTTTTGCTGACAGTACTTTTTGTTGACTGTACTTGCATTGTCAACGGAGCTCTATACAGGTACTAAATTTCAAGTATTATTTAAAAATAAACTTTTGTTGTTTTGTTTTTAGATAAAAAAAAATCCAGTACAAATGACATTACGAACTCCTGCAACTAATAATGATGGGCAAAGTAGCCGGCAGAAGAGCGAGGAAGAAGTCGTGGCTGCGCAATATCCGGGAGTGGACCGGAGTCGCAAGTGCTGCCGAACTTTGCAACCTCGCGAAGGTTGGAGGAAATATGCGGAGCTGACTGCCAACCTCCACTAGTTGGAGAGGCACTATAAGAGAAAGAGACAAATGACATTACTGGGACACCTTTATTCCGCCTAAGGGGAGGATATCTCGAAAGATAAAGTTTTCGTCAATGGAAGTGATAGAAAGCCTGATTGTTCGCACAGAGGTAAGTTTCGGTTCTCGTTGTTTGTCCCAGTTAAACCTTACACTACCTAACCTAACTGGCATAGCCAGGTAAAAAAAAAATATAAGTGAAAACTGATACTGTGAAAATTGTTAAAATGACATCCATTATCAAATCCAAGATTTATATTTTCTTAAAAATCGATAAGGCTCCATACGCACAGAGAGCGGTAGCGGGGTGGCGCGGCACGGTGGCGTTATCGCTACCGCTCTCTGTGTGTATGGAGCTTAAACCCTAAACGATGCTGAACCCAACCCAATTTTTGACAGACATTGAATAAATGTATAACTTAACAAATTTGTGCATGTGACTAAGCAGCTTATTTTGTTTTAGGACGCCGGAACCATCGACACAGTAATCAAAAAGAAAAAAGAAAACTGTAGAATACCGGTTACCAGTTTAGTCGGGCCTTGCAACATAGGTTTCGCAATTAGTTTAAGTTAACCGTAGGCCTAGATGCATTTGTTTCCAGCGACGACCACGCGGATTCATTTGATGCCAAGGTACCAGCGCAAGGAAAATTGATATTTTTTTATTTTCACAATAATTAATTTGTGATCATAGGTTAGTGATTGTTTTTCGTATAATAAATGCATCTATTACTTTCTCAATTACGTATTTTGTTTATTTTTGTCAATGTCCAACGGCAAAGTTTTTTGTGTAATTCTGGATAGCTTTCTAAAAACTAAACGTTTATTTTGCTAATTAAACAATATGTAGGCAAAGGCAGGAATGTAATCGATACAACTATGTTTATTTGAGATATTTATCTAGATTTCGCTTACTGCAGATGAGAATATAATTAATAAAATTGATAGTTGTGAGGAACGCTGTTATTAATATTGCTGGTGTGGAAGACCAGTAATACTAATAATTGCAACAACCTCATTTGCAGTTAGGCCGCCTTTACACCTGTAAATTTTAGTTACGTAAGCGACTTCCGTAATGAACTTACAAAAGCATTTACATTAGTAAATCTGTCGTAAGTTCATTACGGAAGCTGTTTACGTAACTAAAATTTACAGGTGTAAAGGCGGCCTAACTGCAAATGAGGTTGTTGCAATTATTAGTATTACTGGTCTTCCACACCAGCAATATTAATAACAGCGTTCCTCACAACTATCAATTTTATTAATTATTGTTTCTCGATTTAAATATTTCCCGAATGACAGGAAAAATTCGAACCTCTCCCTACAAATAACAATAGACTTGAAGCAAGACATAAATATATCTTACTTCAAAAAACAATGTACTTGAAGCAAGACATAAATATATCTTACTTCAAAATACAATAATCTCTACTCAAGATAACAGTGAAATCAAACCAAAAGATTTCATTACTTGGATAAAGATTCAAGTGTATTAAACCAAAACATTTACTGACTTCAATAAAAAGTTTAAAATACTAATTTCAAGTAATATTGTTTCTTCGTTTAATGTGGATGATGTTTTGATTAGAGATTGAATATTTATAAATTTAAAAGATAATTGTTTTGGTTCAATAAATTTTACTTCTCACATTAAGACATTATCATCTTTAAAGTAATTGGGTGAATATGAAACCAAGAATGAAAGTTACTTGGTACAAGTTAAAGTAAAGTTTAGTTTGAAACTCAGTGTTTCACACTAAGAAACAACAATCTCATTCCAAGTAGTGTTAGTAATTATTTTGAGAATGATTGTTTCAATTCAAGAAATTTTGTTTCTCACATTGAGAAATTATCATCTTTAATGTGATTGGGTGGATATCAAACCAAGAATTAAAGTTACTTGGTAAAAGTTAAAGTAAAGTTTAGTTTGATACTCACTGTTTCACATTAAGAAACAACAATTTAATTCCAAGTACTGGAAGTCATTACTTTGAGACCGATTGTTTCAATTCAAGAATTTTAGTTCTCAAATTAAGAAATATCATCTTTAAAGTAATTGGGTAAATGTGAAACCAAGAACTAAAGTTACTTGGCATAAGTTACACTGTTTCAAATTAAGAAACAACAATTTAATTCCAAGTACTGCAAGTCATTATTTTGAGACTGACAAACTCTTATTATGAGTAATATAACTATATGCAATTAAGAGACGATACTTCTTTGTGTCAAGAATTTGTGGATTTCTTTCTGAATAACGATTTTCATGAAACAAAACAGTCGCACTCTTGGAATAAATATTAAAGTTTTTAAAAAAAGAGTGTTTTATGTATTGAAAAAAGAGATTTAATAGTTGGAGGAAGTAATAAACTCTGAAACATTTTATGTCTTATTGCAAGCAATTAGTGTCTTCCTGATATAGGAAACAGGATATGTCTTGAACGAAATAGGTTTATTTGGTTGAAGACATCTTTTTTCTCTGTGTGGGAACGGGTACAAACGCGACTGTGGAAAAATGCGACACTGAAAAATCGCTTCATTAAAATAACAGACTTGGAAAAATTGCAAAATAATCTAACAACCCTATTCGAGTGATGTGCTTTCAAAATCGGGCTCTAGTTCTACGAGATAAGTGCCCTAATGCCTGCCACTTAAGATGTGCAATTTGCAGAGCTATGGCGGTAACTTTAGTTCCGAACATGCAAGAAGGGTATTCTCTTAATTCTAAATTTTAAAACACAATCCCCCTTTTCATAAAAAACTAACCTTTTACACGCGATCAAAAATAGCGGATAATTTTTCATACAAACTTGCTCTACGGCTCAGACTGCTAGTCTGTCCCTCGTAGAGTAAGTACCAATGCCAATGACTTGGCAATGCTTAGTCGCCTTGAACTAACTCGAAAGTCTGATCAATAGGTGTGGGAACCTCATCCCTGCAAAAGTAAGCTTATGCATTCCTACAGTCGCTGAACTAATAATCGCTAAAAGGAATCTTGAAGCGCATTATATCTTTGATCACGTGCACTAAGGTGACTAAATGTAAATAAGTAGACGAATTACAATAAATAATCGTAACGTGATTAAAATAGGGACCTAAAGGTGCAACCACACCGGTGCGTAAAAGACGTTGACGGTGCGTTTACGCAACAAAATGTATGAAAAAACGGTGAGAAAACGTGACGCCTACGCGACACGTCACGCGTAAAGGCGGCGGTGTGGTCGCTCCTTAATGCTGCTTACCTATCACATACCTAAACTTAAGTCCTTTTGAACACTTTATAGTAAAAATAATACTGTATAGGAAAGACGAAGCATTAAGCAATTCGTTTTGAACTGCAACTCCTTTAATTGCTTAATGCAGGCATTGCTACATCTTTTTTGGTAAGTAACCTAGTTGGAATGGAAAGTGATGAACATTCAACATAGCGACAAACCAAGTTCATACTACACAACACACAATCTGTGTACCTATGTTAAGTATAAGTTTTCGGTCACAAAACAATGAGAAGCCTGTTGCCGTTTCAATCCGCTAGTGGCGCTGCCAATCTTTTCGAAGTAATTGAGACGATACGTGAATGTGTCCGAGATATTTTTTGCAACGAAAAACTTACTCTAAACGTCCAATCGCTTTTACCATCTCTTTCCATCAAGCGGTGAAGGGTGAGGGTAAAAGATAATTATGGTGGATATGATTGTGAGCAACCGCCAGTAGGTAGATCATAATATATACTTAAGTTGTTGTGGATTATGTTAAAATGTGTCTACAGGCCTTAAGAAGTAACTGTGTGTAGGGGGGCTTAAAAATCTCTCTTGTCTTTGGAATCAGCTGTCATCTGGTAGACTGTTTTGTAAATGATACTAATTATGTTTAACCACAATAGAACCTTAAAATTACCGTGAGTTTTATTTATGAATGAACAAGTGGATGTGAGGTTTGCATCCGCCACAAGTGGCGACCGTGTGGATATTTAAGAGTGGTTTTACAAAGATAGAATCAAGATAACCTCATCTTTCATAATGGCGGCATTATCGGCTCCAGAGTTGTTAAAAGTAAATAGAGAAAGACAACAGGTACGGAGATTATTTAATCGAACCGCGACATCCATAGAAAATGTTTTAAAGGATAAGAATGAAGATTTTAGCGCGGTGGAAGTAGATTATCTTTATCTTTTAGAGAAAATGACCCGCCTGAGTATGTTGGATGAGACAATTCAAACAGATTTTTTAATGAGTGATGACTACGACGTCGAGCTGTTGACAAAGGAGGTTGACGAGGCGGAAGAAATAAAATGCAGGTTTATGAGACTACAACATAAATATAACGAATTTAAACCCAAAGAGCAAACAAAAGAAGAGAAAACTTTGAGGATGGGGCAACAAGAGGAAAAACGAAACTATAAATTGCCCCAAATTGAAATCAAGAAATATGACGACGACCCGAAAAAATGGATACAGTTTTGGGGGCAATTTAAGAAAATCGATGAAGATAAAAACATTAATGAAGAAGACAAATTCCAGTACCTTTTGCAGTGCTTAAAAGAAGACTCAAACTCGCGGGCACTGGTCGAGAGCTTTCCTCCGTCTGCAGAAAACTACAAGAAGGCAGTGACGCAGTTAAAAAACAGATACGGGCGTGAGGAAATGCTGGTTGAAGTGTATATCCGGGAGTTGCTAGGAATGGTGCTTTCCCAAGCTCGGGGAGAACTGGTATTGGACTTAAGATCGTTATATGATAAGATTAGTACTTACTTGCATGCACTAGAAACATTGAAGGTAACAAAAGATAGGTATGATGCAATGTTATTTCCGTTGATAGAATCTGCTCTACCTGAGCACATTTTAATTGCTTGGAGTAGGTCACAGCTTCGAGACAAACCACAACAGCAGGGCTCAGAACGGTTGGCACAACTATTAAGATTCCTGTGTAACGAAGTAGAAGCAGAGGAAAGAATTAGGCTAGCTAGGTCTGAGTTCAATATTAATCCATTTTCCAATATAGAATCCCACAGCTACAGATCAGACATTTACCCGACAGCAACTTGCCTTGCAACAAAAATGACTACGGAAAAAGGTAAGGATAGTTGTTACTTTTGTGATAGGGACAATCATACGGTAAATGAATGTGGAAAAGGGGGAGACTTGAGCTTAGAAGAAAAGAAGGAATTAATTAAAAAGAAAGGTGGTTGTTATGTATGTTTGAAGAAAGGTCACATGGCTAAACAATGCAAATCCTTTTTAAAATGCCTAGTATGTAAAAGAAGGCATTTAGTGGTCCTGTGTCCAGAAATACATAAACCTCAGGAAAAAGAAATAATTAAAGTACCTAATGAAAATGTTATTTTGTGCCAGAACACGCTAACCACTCTGTTACAGACATTGATTGCGGTGATAGAATGCGAGGGGAAGAAGAAAGAAGTAAGAATTCTTCTGGATAGCGGCTCTCAAAGATCATACATAAAGAAGAGTTTGGCTGATGAACTCAAGTTGAAGGTAATTGGTCAAGAAGTATTTGGACATACTCTGTTTGGGAATGTGGAGACTAAACCGGAAAAATACAACAAATGCGAATTCAAGGTAAGTTCACTTGACAACTCGTTTGAAATGATAATAGAAGCTCTTGCTATCAACAATAATCTCTGTGGCCAGTTGCCTAAGGTTCAAGATGAAAAGCTATTAAAGAATCTACAAAAACACAACATTCACTTAACAGATGCTGAAAAAAGTGTGGTCACTATAAGAGACATAGACATACTCATAGGTTCAGACTACCTAGGCTCCATCTTGGATAACAACCTCGTTCATGTCACAGACAAGCTCGTGGCTGTTAAAACAAAGCTTGGGTGGACGCTACAAGGTCCAATTCAATCATCTCATGGAGTGTGTAATAATATGGTCCATACAAACTTTGTGACAGCGACACCAGGAATGGATAATTCATTAGAGTTTTTGTGGAGCATTGAAACTTTAGGCATTAAAGATCCCTATAGCCGGGAAGAAATTGATACTGGTTTGGAAATTTCAGTAAATAACAGCGGACGCTACGAGGTGCCATTGCTGTGGAAGAATGGGTATCCAGAAATTGAATCCAACTATGAAGCGGCGAGAAGACGATTAGACAGTACTACCAAGAGATTATCTACAACCGGAAAGCTTGAGGACTACCACAAAATATTTAAAGAATGGGAAAAGGAAGGTATTATAGAGAAGGTGGAGAAAGATAACAGTTATGATGGACACTACCTACCTCACCACGCAGTAATCAAACTGGAAAGTACTACAACTAAATTAAGACCCGTCTTCGACGCATCATCCAAAGATAAAAATGGATTATCACTGAATATGTGTATTGAGAAAGGTGCAAACCTTATAGAAGTCATACCGAAACTTATAATGCGGTTCAGAGCCGGTGCCTATGGAGTTACATCTGACATAAAAAAGGCATTCCTGCAAATATCGGTAGCACCAGAGGATCGTAAGTACTTAAAGTTATTATGGTGGAATAACCTCAATTCAAAAGATGAAGTACTTACGTATCAACATATCCGAGTACCATTCGGTGTTGCATGCAGCCCCTTCCTCTTGGCAAAAACGATCAACCACCATCTGGAACAGCATGCCCATACTTACCCAGAAACAGCTGCGAGACTAAAAGAGTCCTTCTATGTGGATAACTGTGTGACCAGCTTTGAAACAAAACCGGAGGTTAAGAAATTCATTAAAGAAGCTACAGAACTTATGAATAATGGTAAATTTGATTTAAGAGGATGGACGACAAATCCAATACAAGAAGAGGGATCTCTTTCAGTATTAGGAGTGCAGTGGGACAGAAAAAGAGATAACTTGCATTGCAATTTAAATCTGAAAACTGTACCTGAGAAGATCACAAAAAGAGATCTATTATCAATCACACAACAGATATTTGATCCCATAGGCTCATTGTGCCCAGTTACACTAATCCCAAAACTTATCATACAGAAAGCATGGTTATTAAAAACTGGATGGGATGAAAAGATTCCTGAGGAGCTAGAGAAAGAATACAAGAATTGGATACATACCATTGATTGTCTTCAAGAGTGCAGAATACCAAGGCGCCTCACAGAATTTCCGTTATCCGACTGCAAAACAATGGTCCACGTATTCTGTGATGCGAGCAAAAACGCGTATTCAGGCTGTGTATTCCTACGAACAGAACACCGAGAACATGTAACTGTACGACTTATAATAGCTAAAAGCAGAGTTGCGCCAATCAAAAGGCAGATGACGCTACCAAGACTAGAGCTAATGGGGGCAGTTATAGCTTCTAGATTATACAAGGAAGTAGTAGCATCAAATCTTCTTTCGGCAAGCAAGAACCACAAAGTCTATTGCTGGACAGACTCGGCGGTAGTACTGGCGTGGCTACAGAGACAAGATACCTGGAAAGTATTCGTAACAAACAGGGTAAAAGAAATTTGCACTATCACAGATAAAAATAACTGGAACCACTTACCTGGTACTCATAATCCTGCAGACCTACCATCACGTGGTTGCAACTCGAAGACTCTGCTAGAATCGCAATGGTGGACTGGGCCTCAGTGGCTGTACCTAAAAGAAGAGGAGTGGCCAAAATCAATCATTACCAGCCTTGAGATTGATGAGAATGCTGTGAAGAATGAAGAAATAAAAAGAACGGCAACATATGTTGAAATAAATACACCTGTTTTTAGTACAAGACTATTACATTTTTCAAAATATAACCAAATAGTGAGACTTGTTGCATGGATCTTAAGAATGTCGCCGTTGATAAGACGAAGATTTCCTGTAAGAAAATCAAACATAGGAAATGAGGAGTACAAAAACGCTGAATCAGTGTTGATAAGGTTACTACAAAGGGAAAACTTCAATAATAAAGGAGATATACCAACCCATTTATGTACAACAACAGATGAAGAGGGTGTAATGAGAGTAAAGACGAGGTTAGACTTAAGCAATGAGAGTAAAGACTTTATTTGTCCAACATTGTTACCCGGAAGGAATGAAATCGTTCAACGATTAGTCTCACACAGACATCTGATGCTAAGGCATGCGGGCACTCAAATAATGATGACAGATTTGAGAAATACCTATTGGATATTGAATATACGACGTCTGTGCAAGAAGGTTGTAACACACTGCATCATATGCAAGAGATTTAAAAGTAAAAGTTATAGCGTGCCGGAAGCTCCACTGCCTACAGAACGAACAGAAGGTGGGACTGTGTTCCAAACCACCGGAATAGATCTGGCAGGGCCGTTACTTCTACTAGACAAACGAAAATGTTGGATTGTGTTGTTTACGTGTGCAACATACAGAGCAATACATCTTGAACTTGTGGAATCATTGTCCACTGCTAGCTTCATTATGGCATTAAGAAGATTTTTAGCAAGGAGAGGAAGAGTAAATGTAATTTACACGGACAATGGAACTAACTTCCAAGGTACAGCGAATTTATTGAGGAACATTGACTGGACTACAGTTGAAACTACCACTGCTGCACAAGCCATTCTATGGAAGTTTATACCGCCAGGATCTCCGTGGTGGGGAGGATGGTGGGAGAGATTGGTCCGTGTGCTGAAAGAAATGCTAAGAAGAATCTTAGGGAAGTCATCGGTCAATTGGATCGAACTGTCTACTATATTATGTGACTGCGAAGCAATTATAAACAGCAGGCCATTGACATATCTGGCAACAGATGATGATTCACTAAGACCATTAACACCACAGATGTTCCTACATGGCTTAGCTAGTAGTGAAACCCCTGATCTAGATCAGATTGATGCAGAAAATATGGGACTACGCTATCGTTACTTGCAGAAGTTAAGACAAGATTTTAGACAACGATTCAGAAACGAGTACTTATCGATGCTTTCAAGTAAAAATTATAGGAATAAAATAAAAGAGCCACAAGTGGGAGATATTGTTTTAATCGAAGTAAACATGAGTAAACTGCACTGGCCATTAGGTGTTATAAACGAAGTATATGTGGGCAATGATGGTTATACGCGGGTTGCCAAGGTTCGGACAGCAACTGGAGAAAAGGTTCGAGCTTGCCAAAAATTATACCCGTTAGAGTTGTCATCAACATCGTCAGAGGATCAACTGTTTGAGGAAGGTAAGATGAGCGACAACAGGCAGACTGGGGTGAATCCAGACATTCCAGACATTCCAGACAGTTCAGAATCAGCCACCAGCAAGCAGGATCCTACATCTGGGGAAACTCAAGGAGACGTTGAGTTATCTACAGAATCGCAAGTAAGTGATAAACTCCCTATTGCAACCAGACGAGGCCGCGCTGTAAAATTACCGCATAGATACTTAATTTAATTCGGGTTTTTGTGGAGGTGCCAATCGTTCTGAGTCTGAAATTATAACTTTATTATGCTATTTTAATTGTGTGATTATTTTACTTCTAATTCTTTGGTAATGTTTTATGTGTAAAAGTAACTGGCTTCACCTTGTTTGTACTGATGTCTAAATTAGTTAACGATATCTTACTGTTGATTATTTGATAAGTGTTAAACTGATGACATGTTTAATTGATGGATGCTAGATAATTATGTGTAAACTAAAATGATAATTGATATTGTTTTAATTTTTATGATTGAGAGCTAGATCTTGTATATTGTCGAATCATATTAAATTAAGTGTTGTTATTAGTTACCAATACAAGCTAGCTCTCTCTCGAGTTTTATAGTGACTTGTCATTAGAATGTTCGTTCAATAGTTGTATGCTTCTTCTTGTGCCCCCGGGAGGATGTTGTGGATTATGTTAAAATGTGTCTACAGGCCTTAAGAAGTAACTGTGTGTAGGGGGGCTTAAAAATCTCTCTTGTCTTTGGAATCAGCTGTCATCTGGTAGACTGTTTTGTAAATGATACTAATTATGTTTAACCACAATAGAACCTTAAAATTACCGTGAGTTTTATTTATGAATGAACAAGTGGATGTGAGGTTTGCATCCGCCACATAAGTACTTGTTATTCTTAGGGCTCTTACACACTAGCGATTTGCTCAGCGATTTGCTGGTCGCGTGCACGCATTGTCGCGGCGATCAAATAACTAGTGTGTAAGGCCTTAAAAAGTAAATTAAAGAAAGTTAACTTACCAAGAAGAGCTTGAAATAGGCGTGACTTGAAAATCCTGATGACTCTTTCGATCGCGAGGCGCAACTGCCGATCATTGGGTTTCACTAATTTGCTGTGGTAGTCTTCCAGCAATTCTAATGCTCGGTGGGCTTCTGTATACAAACAATCATTACTCTATTAATAAGGTATCAAGCAGTGTTTTTTCTTCTAATCTCGAGTCTAGTCAGTAGGTATACCTACTCTGCCAAGTGGACTCGTTTTTTTATGCAACTAGGAAAGGAAATGTCCTGGAAGTGAGTCACGCCATGTTAAACAGTTAATTAATGTTCTGGGCTGAGTGAGGCTGTGGTGTGGTTCTGTAACGGCCAACAATGTTTTTTTCTAAAATGCTAAGGAGATTGATTAACAGATGATTAAGACGACCCGATACGTTGTCTTGGGGACTCAAATACATAGACTGCATTGCACTCAACTTAATTTCATAAATTGCATGGCGAGTTTACCGTAGGTATGTTGACGACGTATTTATAGGCTTATAGAGTCACAACATGACATGATCTCATGGCGCCATATCTGGCATAGTGCTAAGTTAAGACCATAAATAGGTTTACTAATTGATCAATGATAGTAAACGTAGTATTTTTTATGATATTCAATGTGTGTGCACTTGCGTATTATACTCGTCGTTTGTTTGTGTAAAGAGGTCATGAACGAGAATGGTTATGAAACAAGAATCTCTCTATATGTACGTTATTTAGTTGATTCAATTCGGTGCCTCGGGCTCTACCCTTTGGCTTCTTTACCCACTAGGTATTCTAACCCAATAATACAAAGCTGGTGCATCCTTCACGTAACTGGCTTATACCGACGCAAAAACGTAAATTTAACTTTAGTATAAGAAGTGTCGCATCTAGGTTAATTTTATGTACTTAAATTAGATGCATTTAAAGAGTACCTAAGTTTTTATTTCATAAAACAGCGTTAAGGGCACCATTTTAGACCAGTATCGGAACAAATCAACAGCACGGAAGGGTGCTATTGTTTGCGCAACCAACCCCTGCCTTAGGTCTCAAAGAATAATAATAAAGCCACTCGTGCACGAAAACACGCGACATTCACAAAGGTTCCTTGCTTAACGTAACACTAAGATTCACCTTGCTTACGAACGGGCATCACGGCACCACCCCCCAATGTAATTTTCCGAACTAAAGCACACTTACGAGAAAAATAAAATAAATTAAAAAATTATTCAAACCAATAAAGAGGAGAGATAACACATTTTAAACAGTTTTAATCACAGCCGTAAACATTTTTAGCGGCACATATGGTTTGCACAGTGAAAACATTTAGAAGATAAAAGTGCGAGGTGATGCGCGGTAGTGATTCCGCGGAGGGCTAGCGACTACTACGCCCAATGGGATTGGTCGATTTCCACCGTGACGTCAGGGGGTGGAAGCATAGACAAATGAAAATGTAGACTCTCGAGGGTTGGAAATAAAAAAAAAGTTGGACTTCGCTTAACATTATCTTTGATCTTTGACCCTGGTATTGGTACTGCCCTAGAATCTAGATGCTCTATTCTCAACCTTTTACCAACGTGTCTGCTATGTTACCTACCTAATGTGTAAGTTAAAGGTGAGAGCTTGTCTTGATTTTTCTAATGGTAAGGAATTACGTATGGTTTTGGACTCAACGACATCACCAGATTAATAACGCATGAATAAGAACATAACATTTTGCGAGCCTTAAATTGTAAAGTGAAGAGTAGTAGGTAAGTAAAAAGTTCGCGCAGGAAACTATCTTATTAAATAACTCCGTCGTACCTTCCTACATATTAAACTCATTTGGAAAAATATTTTACAGATACAATAGGTAGATATTAATAATTATACCTACAGTCTACTTCTAAATAGGCCAATTATAAATTTTATCGAAATCGGTTGAGCAATTAAAGTATCATTCACATTGCGGAATGAGATCTACTCCCTTTAAGTCGATTAAACAAAAGTTAATTTTATAAGATTATCAAACATATTCCTGACTCACAGTGGAACTCTTTCACAGTAAATGTCATAGTGACGTTTACTGTGAGAACGTTCTATGATGGGTCAGGAAGGGGTGCGAGTCGGGTTACCTCCACGTGTGGTCTAGAGCTGCGGTTCGTTTTTGGATCCGTCCGGGGGGAAGAGCAGTGCTTGGTCCGGTGCACCCTGAGCATCAGCTAATGATTTCCTGGCAGTTTCTGAGGGATATCATTGACCGTTGGCTAAGAGCCCGATAGGGGGGGGGGGGGGGGGGGAGGGGGTCTTCGGCCATTACCGTACAACGTCGCCGACATTTTGTCACAAGATTTTATAATCATCATCACAATCACTACATAGTATAAAACAAAGTCGCTTTCTCTGTCCCTATGTCCCTTTGTCACTATGTCCCTATGTATGCTTATATCTTCAAAACTACACAACGGATTTTGATGCGGTTTTTTTAATAGATAGAGTGATTCAAGAGGGTTGTTCTATTTTAAAATGCATAATACCTACCTACGTATTTTGAAAAATTTTATTTGTATAATGATTGTTATGTATTTTTAACTGCTGCGTAAGTGGCGGGTGGTTGTTCCGCTGAATGCGTTTCGTTTTTTCTTTGGTTTGTACCCACTCAACATTAAAGTTAAACAAAAATTTAAATTTAAATGAACAGAGAACAGAATATTAATAAAATGGCGCGCACGCTGTTATAGCTTTGTTAATGTATATTTATTTATATTTTAATGGTCTACTCAAAGCATTTCTTTGTTACATTTAAAACATAACGATAATTTTATTTAATACGAAAATAATATTTTCCATGGAAAAGAACACATTGTAAAAACGTTTACGTAGTAAACATATTCAAAGTCACAAAGAACGAAACGCAAAAACTTTGACAAATTGCTTGACCTTGAATGGCCTGCGCATTCGTGAAGCGAGCGAGCGAGCGAACGAATCAGTATCAGTCTCGATATATGTGTGATCTGCAATATATCTACGTAGGTACGTAGATTTTTCTAAGCAAGTAGATAAATTATAATCTGCTACAGTGGGGCACAAAGATGCCTTTATTTGGAAAAAAAGATTTCGGCAGGAAATCAAAAAAGGATGGCCGAGAATCCGATAAGCAGCCGTCCATTGAAGACAAGTATGTGGTTAAAGATTTGCTGGGAACAGGAGCGTTTTCCGAAGTACGTTTGATAGAAAGCAAAGATAACGGGCAGCTGTTTGCGTGTAAAATTATCAATAAAAAAGCTCTCAAAGGTAAGGAGGACTCCTTAGAAAACGAAATAAGAGTTTTGAAAAGGTTTAGCGAGCAAGCGAGGGGTGAAGGGGAGGATAAGAATATATTTTTGCATCCGAATATTGTCCAGCTGCTGGAGACTTATGAGGACAAAAACAAAGTGTATCTGGTGATGGAGCTGGTGACGGGCGGAGAGTTGTTCGATCGGATAGTGGAGAAAGGTTCTTACACGGAGAAGGATGCTTCCAACCTGATGCGGCAAGTCCTCGAGGCTGTAGACTACATGCACTCTCAAGGCGTCGTTCATCGCGACCTCAAACCCGAGAACCTGCTCTACTACAGCGCAGACGAAGACAGTAAAATCATGATAAGTGATTTCGGTCTGTCTAAAATCGAAGATTCTGGCATCATGGCTACAGCATGCGGAACACCCGGCTACGTGGCTCCAGAAGTGCTCGCTCAGAAGCCTTATGGAAAGGCTGTGGATGTCTGGAGTATAGGAGTCATATCTTACATCCTGCTTTGTGGATACCCACCGTTCTATGATGAAAAAGATGAAAATTTGTTCGCTCAGATTATGAAAGGGGATTTTGAGTTTGACTCTCCTTACTGGGATGATATTAGTGAATCAGCTAAAGATTTCATAAGGCATTTGATGTGTGTGGACGTTGACAAGAGATATACTTGCAAGTGAGTAACTGCCCATTTTCTTTGTTTTCAACTATAATATAAAGCCTTGGTACAAAATGTCCCAGCAACATTGATTATGAATGGCTTGTTGTAATCTGTGTCATTGGAATATTAACAAAACAACAAGACTATTATGTACATTAGTTGAGCTGTATTATGTAAACTGAATTAATCATCCTTACATGTATTATGTCTGTTGTTCTTTAGTTTATGGTATTTCTCAGCTCTATTCAACAGATTTTGTGCTACATTATATTTTTGCTAAAAAAAATCATATAATGTTGAACTAGCCACTTGTATTGAGTTTTAATATTGTTATTTCACATAAATACCTATATAACAAGCAAAGATATACTTGGCATGCCAAATATCTGTTATGAAACATATTTTATTGAATCAAGCCCCTGTAATATACGACAGGTATGGGGGCTGTCCAAAGCATCTACATGTTTTTTTTCTATTTAGATCATTATATTACTGTTTGTTTCTGCTTCCCTTCTATCTATTTATTATATAGCCATTGCCCACTACTTCATCTATGAAATTATTTTTTTGCCATCCTGTAGGAACTTATTTATTTTTCCAGGATAAAATGTATCCTATAAACTATCTGCTAGCCCCATCTGGACAGATTGGAGAACAGGTGGACACCGGTTATTGTGTGAATGAATAACAAACACACACAGATACGCTCATAAATAGTTGGATTTCAAATAAGAGTGAAAATAAACTTAAAATTTAGCCAAAACCAGAAGCTGTGTTAAAATTTTAGCCTACTGTAACAAGTGTATCTGGAATCAAAGCAAAACTAGCCCACTGCCTTGTTTCATACCTACCAGTAGGATGTTACTCTAGATCAGTAACAATTCACCAATTTTGGGGTAGTTGGGGTAAAATAATATGGTGATCATCGGCCAGATTTAGGGGTGGCCCCAATCGTGTCAAAAAACTTATTATGGCGTATGGCGGGCGGGCTGAGATGCTGAGATGGGGCGGCTGATGGCTTGGGGCCTAGGGCGGCCGAGACTGCAAATTCGCCACTGTCATCTACATAATTCTGTGAATAATAAAGATAGGCCAAGAAATACTATGAATCCAAAATTGCATACAGTCACATACATACAAATTAAGTAATTTGTTAGTTTTATATGGTTAAAAAACGATTTTATTAGCAGTACTCTGAACATGGACACTTTCCATAACATGGAAATATATCCAAAAATGAAAACATGATTTTTGCTCTTACTTACATGTATAAGTGTGACCCCATCATTCAACTGAGTTTCTGCATGTGCAAACAGCACAAGTCTACATAACTAGGTATTGAGACACGAATCACTAGTTTGTTTATCATCAACATTTGCTGAGGACAAACTGTCGAAACATCATAATATTAGAGTAATATTGTTTATTCCATTGTCAGACGCGTATACGATTTTTGTTTATACTATGTTCTAAGAAATTACATAAATTTTTACAATAAAACATTTACCAAATCTTCCAAGGACTACTTCTGGTACCTTGATGATGGAAGTGGGGACAACCTCTGCTGCTGGTTGATACATCAAGGGTCTAGTATATACCATACCCCTAAACCGAATGAAACTTAGTACTCACTATAAATAACATGTTACTACTGCCAACCCTGTAAAAATATTATGCAGTTTATTTAGTACCTATTTTTTTATAGTAAACATATTTTAATTCAGTAAGGCAAGAACCTGGCTTTCACTTTAATTTTTATTAAAATATTATATATTTGGTTTTGTAAATTTACAAATAGTTCTGTTGACTGGCAATTTTTTTTTAGCATAGGTACTTTCTTTTTTGGTCCCACTGCTACAAAAAAATAAACATTTGAGTAGTCTCTTTCCAGGAGTATTCAACTCTGTGACGAGAGGTTTGGCAAAGCAGGCATAAACTTGGATTGATTTTCCTTGCTTCTCTTGTATTATTTAAAACAAATGCTTGTGTGATTGGTGTGTGCACAAATTCACATCGCCATCCATACAAAATCAAAAGCGAATCCAAGTGATTTATTATTTCATTATTTGAAGTATGTGTTTACCTTTCAGGCAGGCATTAGCTCACCCATGGATCTCAGGGAATGAAGCCAGCAGCAAGAATATTCATGGCACTGTCTCTGAACAACTTAAGAAGAACTTTGCCAAGTCTCGCTGGAAACAGGCATACCATGCGACGACGGTGATTCGGCAAATGCAGAAAATGGCACTTAGTAGCAGTGGCTCCAGTCGCAGTGCTAACTCAAGCGCTCAGCTCAAGCAATAGCTGATCCCCCGAACCCCTCCCCCATGACACGGCAACCACGTTCCATACTGACAAAGGTACTTAAGATCTGTTTAGTTTTCATCTAATTGAGATGGATTTAACCAACTCTTAGTTTGCTATAAGTTACTCCATCGTGTTTATTAAAATTGATAAGCCTGTTACATTAATTGAAATTCATTGTCAAACCAGTTGGTGGTAGACACGACGAAAGATCTGTGTCATCGCTAAAATTATGATGTCACTTTAAGCAGATTGACTCGAAATGTAAGTGATCATTTTTAAATTTTATTTATATCTGTGCTTTTTAGCATATATAAATAACGATCAACGAACTGTTATATGAATTTCGACTAGTCATCTTTTCTGCTTAAAATGCAAATTAAAATTATTAAAAAAAACATAAAATATCTTACATAATTGATACTTAATTTCTCATACATATAATTTTCAAAATTAGTTAGATTTTTCACGTAGTTATTCCTTTTATCTTGAAATCTCGATTATTTAATTTTACGTTCTCAATAGTAAAAAGGAATTGTGACAAAAACATGTTTGATGAGTTGATCACTCTGGTTAGGTCAAGTTTAGGAAGGGATTTGATTGATTGGATTTTAACTGCCAAAATTAATAAAAAATATTTGACAACTTCCTTGAAACTACATAAAGTAGATAACAAAATAAGTAGTTAAACATTAAAATGATGTTCTCTTTTAAAGATACTGATTAATAAATAACTATTATTTAGGTATGGTGATAATCACTGAGTAATGATAAGGTCTGTTGCAAAATTGATTAGAAATAATTGATAAAAATGACAAATATTTACAAGTATAATATGGTTTTAATGTCTAAAAATTTATTTGTATACTTCTTGGTAGCTGTTTCATTGATTTTTGGTGGAATCAATCGAACACGGACGGATGTTGCTCATGAAACACCTTAAAAAACTGCTTCCTAATGCAAAGTATGAAGAAATTTACAGCTATTATTTTCAAAACTAACTAAAAAAGCGTTGGGCATAGTAGTTTTTGTAAACATGACAAGTTTTTACCCTTGCTTATTGTATTTTCTACATCTGACTTCATTTTTATGCCCTAGATAGGAATAAATGCTGTCGAATTGCCCAAATGGTTCACGATTGTGTATGGTTTCCAATGGTCAGCAACGTCCGCGTTTGTTGGATTGTCCCCCTAACACTTTACTATAATACTAGAGTAAGTTTTACGATTCTAAATTCGAATCCTTCCTGTAATTTATCATTTTCATATACCTATATCAAGTACATGTATTAGCGATTGATATACAGTACTGCGTTGTTGAATTTAATGTTCTTATAATACTCTGTAACCGTGACTAATAGTTGGTAGTGTTCCCCTATAATATATAAAGGGCATTTCATACATAATGGTAATGATAAGAAAGGGCCTAATGTAAATTTATTTCATGTAGTAAGATCTCCGAATCTTGCTTACGGACTAGCGAGGAGAACCGTGACTTAATTGCTGTCGCTATTGTTTTGCGAGCTTAGACATGCTTGAAGCGCGTTCTTTTTGCAAGCTGAAATATTTTGACATTGTAGATTCTTACATTTTCAATGCTTGATTGTTATACTTACGTTATCTCTTCATTTGCTCTCTTTCTGCCCAATTAAGAATCTCATGATCAGGAGTTTTCTATTTTTATTTTTCTAATTTTATCAATTGACGCAATATACTATGTATATCTTTGTACGTGTGAGGGTATGAATATCATATCAAAATTGACATTCCCGTAGGATAAAACATATAAAATACTTTTATGGTAAAAAACAAAATACTGCTACATTCCAAATTTCAGTATTGTGTACAAATGAAATTATACATTCTTTTAAGGCAATTGAAATATGACCACTAATCAAATGTAATGAATGTGTTACAGAAAAGAATTTGGTTCTATGTTTCTTTCATTTCTTCTAGCGTCAGGAAATTTTTCTTTAGTCCATGAGTCATTTTTCGACTAATTTTCGTTTTTTAATTACTTTGTTTTTTTTTCGTTTTAATAACTCTATTTATCCTAGATAAAGTAATCTTTCGTTCGTATCGCGAAAAAGAAAGCTGTCTCTGTCTGTTAAGGTCTGTAGTTTTTATGTTAGTCAACTCCACCTAACCGTTTAAGATGTGGTCAAATATTATCTTTTAAAACTTCTCACCTGGTGTCCATCACATACAAGTCAAGGATGTTAGTATATATTAAGTCATTATTTTTATTATCTACGCTTTATGCTTATTTGCCATCATAGATATTTCATTTTAATGGGTAGTTGGCCCGCCATAGGAAAAACTTCGCAATTGCTTTGTTTAAAACTGGTATGACATCATTTTGCTATGTTAGGAATTGCTTTATTATTAGAAGTTTGAGTTATTAGGGCGTTAAAAATGTTGAAACCTTGTTTTTAATAGATGGACATGCTTATATTACTTCGTTACAAATAAATATGGTAACACCATATGCGGCATAATGTATTTCCCAAGTTGCTTATTTGAGAACTTCACTATCTGCAGAGTAATGAATTGCTATACTTTATTTGAAAATCGTACAAAATACTACAAGGTAAGATCGTGAATATTTTGAAGAACTGATTCTGATTGTACATACGCGTGAGTATGTCAAGTACGTTACGATATGCGTATTACGATTGTTAGATAGCTGTAATATCAAAAATGAACTCGCCCACACAATTTGATATTTTTTATCAAGATCATCATACGTCATACTGGTATCGAGCACTTAGACATGACGTGTGCATTGACTGAAAAGTAGAGGCGTGCGTTACTAATGCACTCGGCGACGTGCTTTTTCGTACAGAAATTTATGTACCTTTTTGTAGAGCTATGGATACTTTAGCCTTACTAGTCTTAACTATTGCTTGTAAGAGTGAGGCAATGTGTGTATAGCTCAAGTCCGAGGGAACTATGTTAACATCGTTAAGTTTCAAGTAGGTATGTTATGGATAATTAAATTTTGACCGTCTTGATGAAATGCTGCAATGAAAAAAAGAAATTATACTATATGTTTTGACGTCACATAAGTAATTAAAAGTAAATTAATATTGATGATGGGCTCTTTTTTTGACATTTAGATGGAAGATTGTGTGTCGTAATTTGAAGCTGAGTATTTCAATTATTACTATATGATGTTAATGATGTTAATGAATAATGCTTTTAAATTTATCATAATAATTATAGCTTATTGTTGTGAAGCATTGCACTGCTTTAAAGGTCCTTAGTGTATAAGAGTAGAAATGTTCGATAAATAATCTTAAAGGTATCTGTAAATGCGCCTTAATAATCTGTGTAATAATAGTTCTATCTTTCTCTTTGGTCTTTGAAGTATATAACCAGTGGTGTCACTCTTTTTGTGTTTCATAAAGCTGGTTTGATTTGCATTTATATCTCGAAACCTATTGTTTATGTGCCATTAATAGTTTTATTAATAGCCGTTTGTTTCCCAATTTAAACAATTTATAAAAAGGTATAATTCAGTATTTGAGAGTGCAGATGCATCTTGAAACTGTAATTAGACCAGACACCTAAAAAATAATACTTTTATTATATGTTGACCCCAAAACTATATGTATAATGTTAATTATGTATACATTCCTCGATACTCAAATACCATGTCATGACATTATATAAAATCTATAAACTATCGACTCATTGTAATATTATCGACATTATAGTACCATTATTGCATTAAATACATTCAATTTATTTTAAATTCCACGACTTCCCGCCGTGCCATACGAATTGAAGTGTTGTAGAAGGTTTTGCTTTGTACAATCAGTACATAAAATCCGAATTATTTTTGTAATATTACTACGCACAATGTTTTACAATAAGTATAGTATCTGTATAATTTTATAAATGTTCTTTTATATACAATTATTGATAATTTTATATAATAAGTAAACATGTATTCGATATGTAGTTGTCACCACCATATTCTGTGTGCACAAAAAGTTGTCTTACTGTGTTTTCCAGGAGTACTGTGTTTCGATCACAAGTTGTAAGCCTGTATCTACCGTCATGTGTTGTCTATGAACGTGCCATAAGTGTTGTGTTATCGTACATTTTAGCATAATTGTATGCACTGGGCGGCCGCGACCCAAAACCGAATACGATAGATACTTACACAGGCAATTATTAACTAATGGAGGCAGGGCACAACAGTGACTGCTAGTTCGCTCGTAATAATAGACTACGCGTAAGACTGCCACACTACTTCAAGTTTTTTTTTTAATTAATTAAATACTTGCACGTGTGGTAGCTAATAGCTTTTAAGTTTATTACACCGGACCTTATTCAGTCATTAAGTGTTATCAGCTGTTTCAACAGAGCTGGCGTTATACGTAGTTAAATTTGGAAAATGCGAGGACCGCGTCCACCAACAGATTGTAGCCGAGACGACTCAGAGATTATTAATTCAGTTGTGGAACTTTGTCCTCATATTTTGCTCCTGCTACGTGTGCGGAAAATCCGATTTTGAATTAATTTTATTTATAATTTGTTTCATTGTGCCAAATCCATATCATAATCAGTGATAGACGTTATACATGTATTAAATACTTTTGTATTTGTTAGTGTGCCGCTACACTTTGTCTTGCCGCAACCGTTAACATTGTGTAAGATGTTCAAGTTCCTTGTCACTTAAAGTAATTCGTTCGTTATATATAATGCTTAGTGTAATTGTAATCATATTTGCTATTTTTCGAGGGTTATTACAATATGTTCTTAGTTGCCACAACACATTTAGTTTTGTAACAAAGCACAATAGTGTAAGGACTGGGAGAACGAAGACCGAAGTATCTCAGAACTGGCCCTCCCGCGCTCGGGGGCGATTGGTTGTGAAAGTTCTGCATACAAAACTCATTTAATTTATTTGGACATTCTTACACGGAAAATCGCGAAAGATAACATATTTTGTGGGTCAAGATCTGATAACTATTAAATTACTACTATCTTGTGATTTAGATTTTATACTTCTTGTTCAAAACAATCAAAAATTTATTAGTAGATATTAGATGTTAGCTATATTTTCAGTGTCATTGTAAATAAAATGCCAACTTGTTGAAATATCGTTTCATTGAATTGCATCCACCATAGATTCCATCACAGTCAAGAAAGGTCGACGCGAAATGATCGCTTATAAGTAGTTATTGATTAATATTTTTTATTTATACAGTAAAATAATTTATATCATCCGAAAGCGACGGGAATGCTCAGTGAATCTCTTCGCCCAGTAGCGACAGCTGTTTGAGGAACTGCGAAGCGTTGGGAAGCGTCGTAGCGCCGTATATTATTTTCCTTGCAGTTCCACTTGTGGCTTGTTGCTGCGAATAAATAAGAGTTTTAAGTAACGTAGGAGACAAGAAGAATCCATAGTCGGGTTTGTGCGGACCAGTTATCTTCTATTCTACCTATGGTTAATCAGTAAAACGTATTGAAAAGAAAATCCCCAACCCACGTTTAACGATTTAATTTTTGAATTTTATACGGTACATGACCGATCAGTTTGTTTATTCGCAGTAGTTTCTTGGGCTGGTTCCCTTTGAACGGACTAGTGCGATTGTTTTCATAGTGGAGTCAAAAAAATCGCAATAACCTTCAAAAGGAACTACCGCGAATAATCCGTTTGTCTGTTTAAGAACCTTTAAAGAAAGGTTGAAATCTAGCACGCTAATATATAGAATAGTTATCAGGCTAGTGTTTCTGCCTCTCCGTGTTTAGGGCCAACGTCAGCTAGCACAGCCCTTAATCAGAGTAGAGTAAGTTGGTATTTTTGGCGCCATTCATTTTACTTTTCCTTTAGTGCTTTCCCCGCTATGTTGTTATTAGTGCCACTTGCCACCCTTGTCATTTGCATCAGCCACTCCACTTGATCTACTCTAGAAGCCGTCCTGTCTGCGACTTACCTTGGCAAAGTCGATGAGGTTGTGATACTCGATGTAGTTCCCTCCCCCGACCAGGAACACAACAGCGTCTGTCGGCGGCGGATGCCTCGCGAGGCGCGCGCGAGCCGCCGCGTCTGTCCGAGCGGCGCGAGGGTCCAGCCACGTCAGCTCATTGCCTTCCGTGTTGCTTAGGGCTGATTCCACGGCACGGCTTACTGGCAATTTCTAGGCACAAAACTATTTATTTTAAAACTAATTTTTGAAAGAACTATCCAACAACAATCACTTAATGAGATAGACAGGAAAAAACAGTCCTTGATTTACTTATCCGGGAGGAATCCTACATTTTTTTTGCTAAATACCACTAAGAGTGGAAACCGTAGCTAAGTACCTATCCCGTTTTTGCCATTTTGACTACGGAACTTTTTTTAAGCCTACTTTGATGTATACCATGAGGTTTATAAATTAATAATTATCACACTTACATGTTTCTTGACAACCAAGTTCTTGACGCCCTCCATTACAAACGAAGAGCCCTGTGAGACCAGCTTTGAGAACATCGACACTGTCTTTGTACCGCCTCCTTCGTATTGGCCCGACATCTTTGAGAACCCCCTGGAAAACATAAAAATCTGTTTGTTATCTAACCTACGTATAACGTAGGTACTCATAAGCGCTATTAATGTGACTGCTGTGTCAAGTTACTATGTACAGTCCACCGTTGAACGCTATAAGGTGACATATCACTCGAGTTAGAGTGACGGCGGCCTGTCAATTGCGATTGGGTTCTACGATGGTAGAGGTGAAAAACTTAGTAAATTACCTGTTGTATGTAGTAGTGTACAGAACTGATTTGGGACTTAAGTCATTTTTCTAATTTGGAACGTCAATTTGTCTATTCACACACATTACTCACACATACAACAGGTCATTTACTTAAGCTTTTCATCCATACGTAAATACATTTCTCGCACTATATATGTTTTACATAAGTACCTATTTGCTCTCACGTTAATGAAATGCTGCCCAGAACGTAAAACACACACACAAACCATCATTGTCTATATCCCTTACGAGGTAAACGAAGCCTAAAGTAACAAAACCTAAAGGCCACATTTAGCATGATTGTGGGCGTATATGTAGGTGGAGAGGGGAATCAAGTCATTCATTATTTGTAAAAACCAATATTAAGTATGGAGTTTCTATTCTAGTGGGAAGTCTACATGGATAGATATCGTGAACTCCATATAAACCGCCACATTGTAACCAACTTTACTATCTGTAATTTGATGACTTAATTCCTTAGTGGGTGAGAATTAGTTTATTGTAAACAAAACAACCTTCTTTTTGGGCTTATAGTCGGGTAATAACTGAAAGTATTTCTAAGCATGAAAACGGCTGATGATTTTAAGACATGTTTAAGAACCAGCGCTATGATACCAGCTTTCAAATAGCATCCAAATTCGTTGACCAGTTTAAGAGAATCTATGTCACAGACAGTCACACACAGCAGTCAAACTTATAGTGGCGTAGCTACCATGGGACTAGGCGGGGCAGTGCCCCGGGGCTCTCAAGCTCAGAGGGCCCTCGAATCCTTACCAAAAAATCTCGATCGAACTATTATTATTAAAACGTAACCAGTTTATATAGTAGTGGGGCCCCATTTTTTTATTTGCACCAGGGCCCTTGGTTACCTAGCTACGCCACTGAACTTATAGCATTCCCCTTTCTGCGTCGGAGGTTGAAATCAAAACCACTCACTTCCACCGTCGCATATAAGAGATGGTATTAACATCACAATTCGCAGCCACCAGCGCAGATTCAAGTTTCTTATAGTCTTCTTCAGATATTTGAGATGTGCACAGATAGTATATGATAAAGAGTCGCATCTTGTCCTCTGGCGTGCCAGCCTCTGGATCCGAGATGAGATCAATGACCGCTTTGCTTTCGACGACACTTTTGCTCATTATTTTCTCTTCCAATTCGAAGAATGAGTCCAACCGCCTGGACTTGATTGAGTTGAGGATAGCTGTGAAGAAAGAATAAGAAACGATTTTTAAGTCCCTTTAAAAATTTGTTCACCTTAGGTATACCTGTGGGTTGGTATCTATACTTGATTACTGAATAGAACAATGTAAAGATCAGGCGACGCGGAAGGAAGTGGTGCACTATGCGAGAAATATCCACTAATGTAATGTAATGTGCAACAGTAAGACCAACTCGGGTTAAGGCTCTTCATAACAAGGCGGTGCGGCGACACTACGTGCTCCCGTAACGCTCACAGTCAATGGCCAGGAGGGAACGTGTCAGTTTTTAGACGGTATGCCTCTCCCCTCCTTCCGTTAAGGAAGGCATCGGTGAGTTGGAGAGCCCGTCATACCCCCATTGTTGCACCGAGCACGGGAATGCATAAAGCACGTTTTACACACGTTAAAAAGAAGGCTGTTCACAACGCCGTGCAATGCGGGTTGGAGAATCAGTACACCTACCGGTAGCAATGGTAGTGTGCATGTCAATGAGCCGTTTCTTCTCCATGAGTTGAGGCAGCGAGTTGACGGCGCTGGTCAGCCGCTGTGTGTTGTCGCTCACCATGCTGAGCGCTAGGTCGCTGTCTGCATCCAAACCCATTGAGCTTTTCAACTTCTTCACTTCAGCCTCTGAACTCCTGTAAAGAAGATGAAGAACAGGTAGTTAAAAGGTGGAAGTATTTGCAGATCTGTCCTACTCTATACCATGATTGTAACCATCCCGTTACATGCTACACCTTCGAAACTACTACTATACAATAGAGTACAACACCTTTAGTGCTCCGTTCTAATGTCTGCAATAAGCAGCTTTTGTTCCACCGTTTGCAAGCACCGGTCTAGCAATAGTAGCAACTCTAAAATACCATTCGATAATGCGTCACAGAAAAGCAGATACATTTTTCTTGCCAGTTACTGAGGTTTTTGTACACCCCGCTTCCTTGTTACGTAAAGTACCTACTGGTAGCTTAATTTTTAAAAAAATCTGTATTTTTTTACTTACCTATATTTATCTAGATCCTCCTGTATAGCTTCTGCTACAGTGGGGAAGGGGCTACCCTTATGTTCAGTCCACAGAGGATCCCTTGAGTCCAAATCACAAACGCGCATTTTCGTTTTTTGACCTGGCAGCGCTGAACTTTCTGGCACTGCTGCTCTGAAAGAAAAAAAAACCGTTTTTAAATCAAGAATGTGTGAGATACAAGTTTTTAACGGGACTCCCTGTTTGACTGCCCAAATCAGGGATATTTCATGTGCTACGCACATTTGACATTCAGAGAATTTCTTTTATTTTCAGATTTTAAAGTTTTTTTAATATGTCATAATTGTATAGGTAGGTACCTGTTTAGTGATAAGTCCAAGACATCATGTGCTAACGCTTGGTAAGTCCATGTGTGATGTAACGGTGTTGCCATATCAATATTCCTATCCAACAGAATGAGCATTGGCCGGGTGAAACTGAACGACCCCACTTGCCCAGTGTTGCCATGGAACAAATTGTTTCTAGCATCCCATAGATTTTCACGTAATTTTTTGTCCAACTTTGTCGCCACCATTTCTGCAGCATTGCCTTTGCTACTTCTTATAATAGGTACGTTACCTGAAAAATTACAAATGATTAAGTAAGGGCCAGTCTAAATGACAGACATGCAAGTATTTACTCTATGTTTGAAAGCTGTTGCCCATGACTTTTTCTGCGCAAATTTGAGTAACCCCAAATTTTAGGCGTTCATCTTTTAGAAAATCCTTCTTAGGGTTTGCTTACATCATGCAAACAGATTATTGGGAAAAAATACGTTTTCTAGGTCAAAGGGTTAGGGCTTGGAGTTGATTTCAGCCAGTTAGGATTTTGTGTTTCAATAAATAGATATTATATAGATTATTATTACAAACTTACCTAGTGTGACAAAGACTGAAAATAGGCTTTCAACAATATTATCCATGATTGCTTCCATTTCAGTATCTTTAGTATCACCTTTGTTTATTGCTGTAAAAGGAAGATTACATAATTTCAACTTTTTTGTTCATGACAACCAGTTGCTTTAGGTTGTACCAAGTTGTGGGGCGTGCGTGGTGACACTTTTATGCTCCCACGGCGCCCCCCCAAATGGCTGTGAGGGAATATTTTTAAGGGGTAGGCCCCCCTAGTCCCGGCTAGGGGGGAGAGTCCCCTACACCCCCCGCGTCGTCCCCCCTAAGTGCGTGGGGGGGGACATTCCCCAAGGCGCGGGGACCGTGCGTAACTTGCATTTTCTCACCGAATCAAAAAAAAAAAAAATAGGTTGTACCAAGTTACTTTTTCAATAAATTTAATATCTTAGTTATAATCTTAGCTAGTTAGCCAAAAAATTAACTTATACCAAGTAGTTGGTTAGATGTTAACAAATGATCAATCTACCTTTAAATGACCTTGTAATGTAGGTATATTTACCATAGTAAGACAGTGAATCTGACTGCTGATGCTTCATGATGAAAAGATCCTCCTCCAAGCAAATGAAATTCAAATACTGGTCGTACACCTTGTGTATATGCATGACGGAGTTAGACTGGATGGCCGACGCAGCTAGGTCCTCCAATTTCTGCCGTGTTATAGGCGATATGAAGTTCAAGTGATACTGGTCATAGATCCCATTATCTAAGTCCTGGCAAATACGGCCCAGGTTTTCTTCAGATGGTGCACAGAAATAGACAGCTGGTACTTCTGGGATGTTATCGCGGTCTGAATGTAGCTGGCTGAAAATTATTAGTGTCATTTATAAATAAAAAAAAAGAAATGGTAACACAGCTTAGCATAATGTGTAGCTAAAAGTTCTAGAACACAGTACTTACACTTTCCGGAAATAATATTCATATGAGTATACTGTTACGACTGTGGTATACTCCATAAAAATTGGCAGTAAAATCTAATGTCAAACATAGATTCGATCTATCTAGGACAAAATTGATACAGGTGGCTTATTTTTGTACTGCCAACTTAACCAAAGGTCTAGTTATTTCTTGGTAATAAATTCCAATTTATTTGATGTTTGAGTCAGTGGTCAAAAGGTTAAGCAAGATATGTACTTACACATGAAGAGTGACGCCTAATTCCCTTAATTCTTTGATAGAAATTAGAGGGGAAATAATGTCTTGGCCTATTCGATCGTAAACTAGCACCTTCCATGTCGGCTCGTTTGCAACGTTTTTATTTAGCGGCTGGTTCAAATTTAGCATCTGCTTCAGGGCATCTGAGAAAATACACGACAGTCAGTACCAGTGGTTCGATGTTGACACGAAGTTAAACAGTCAATTACTTACTGAGTTGGCGTTCACGTAAGGTGGTCATTGTGTTGTAATAAAAGCTTTTCCATTAAATTACGGTAAGTATTTGCGAGGCAGGGACTTTATTAATTTACTACGGTATCAAATATTGTTAAATTCAACAGCAGAATCGCATTATTTCCAGTACCGAACTACTTGAAACATGAATAGGCCAAATACGTCAAATCTAACGCTAATGTCAAGTTGACGTTACACGTTGTCATCAGATATCGTTCAGAAATGCGTTGAACAATTTTGACAACCGTACGTTGATTACCATTTGTACATTTCGCAGAGAAAGAATTATTATCTAAAATTATGGTCCAATGAGATCAGGCATTATCGGTATTGTAAGTAAATTACCTGTTGTATGTATTAGTGTACAGAACTAATATGGGACTTAACTCATTTTTAGGGTTCCGTACCTCAAAAGGAAAAAACGGAACCCTTATAGGATCACTTTGTTGTCCGTCTGTCAAGACCCTTTTTCTCAGGAACGCGTGGAGGTATGAAGCTGAAATTTATATCAATTACTCAGGTCTACTGTCCCTTGAAGCTGTGAAAAAATCAAACTTCTAAGCCAACGCAATCAAAAGATACAGCCGTTTATGCCGCAAATTTCCGCAAATTTAAACTCTCAAGGGAATCAAAACCTACAAGGTAGTTCCCGTGAACGCAGAATCTTGAAATTTGGTATGAAGGTAGGTCTTATAGCACAGATTAAAGAATAATTGCGAAAACCGTAAATGTGTATGTATGTCTGTATATAGCAGTGACCAATATAAAGTAACCCCACACTGCGTACATTTTGCTTTGGAACAGGGCTCTGCTTACACTGGTTTTAGATATTTATAGATAATGATACGGAACCCTCGGTGCGCGAGTCCGACTCGCACTTGACCAGTTTTTTTAATTTGGAACGTCAATTTGTTTATTTGCACCATATTCGCACACATTAACATTACTCACACATACAACAGGTGATTTATTTAAGTTTTTCAGTTATAATCTACCTACTTTAAAGTAAGCCCTGGCTGCTGACACAACTCTTTAACTCTTTCTTCCTCGATTTTTTAAGTTACCTACATAAATAAATTAAAAAAAAAAGTAAAAAAGTCTTTATTTATAATATGCAAAAGGTTACAACATGTTTCAATTATCATTTATACAGCACCTCAGTGTTCCTGGAAGGCCTGCATAGTATTTCATCTAGAGTTTTCCATCGACTTCAATACTTTAAAAAATAGTGTTTTTTTAGACGCTAAATAAGTAGACGGAGGCAAACAAGCAAGGGGTCTCCGCTACCTATGAGAACCAGCCAATGAAAAAGTAATACTTATTAAGGAAATTATTACACTTAATAAGTTTCTAATCCTTGACGTAACCTTTAGCTAGGTATCTAAAAGTATCTTTTCGCTTGGTACCTAAATAATTAAATAGTCATCATATACATAGACTTCGTCAGAGAGAGCTGAGCTGCCTTTATTTAAGATTTAGTAGTATTTCAGTGTAGTTATTTGTCGTTATGTAACGAATAGGAACGTGTGATAATTATCTCCTTTCATCATGGCCTATTGTCTACTTTGTTCTTTGTTTCTGTATTGTTTTGTACTGATTTGTGGTGTTCAATAAAGAGTATTTGTATTGTATTTGTATGGCTGAAGGGCTCGGGATGCGACGCCTCAGGTTTAGGTCTAACCCTGCGTACTCACGCGTAAAGTCATGCTAGAAAGATTCCGAAAGGACAGGCCGTAAATCCTGTAACTACTATTAAAGGAGCAATTCTTGTTTATGTGTAAACAAGTTGGTATATAATATCAGCTATTCAAAGACGCCTTCGCACGCGGCTTTAGTCTAACATTTTTTTTTTCAAAATATAGAGTTCCTAATACTTTGTTTTCGGTACAGTGCGTGTTATTTAGCCACGCGATTTCTTGTCTGAGCAATTTGTATTCAATATGAATAGATAGTTTTCCTTTTTGTGGGTTATTTAAAACTACATAGGCCAAAAGGCTCAACGGTGTATTCCATTCAGTTGCTGACGATGACGATGATGACGGTAATTCAAAAGAAGTCACAAGAAAATATTACTCTGCACAACGATGTATAACATAGTGTTAAGCGCTCGTGGTGTCTTTCATAGCGATATCCGCCTGATGCGGTTCATAACGCTACCAACGCCACTCGCGTTTAAAGACGTCACTTATACAACAGTTGCATAAACTACTATTTCCGCCCGTCTTCTTGAGCTGCGTAAAAGTTCAATAATAATAATGTGTGATTAGTATCTACCCTACAATAATATAATAAGTTTTTTCTTGCTTGACTAAGTAGGTATGTACTTAGTAAATTAAATAGATATTTTTGCGGAAGTATTTTAATACTGTAGTTCCCATCATTGTCCGACATCTGTACCTTACAGTTGTACCTAACGAAGGCCACACCATGACGGTTGTCCAATTATAACCTCGAGTTAATCGTCTAGCTAAGGTTAGGTAGCTAGGTAGGTAGGCAGGTAAATCTTTTCAGACATTTTGAAGTGGTTAGATTTCTTTTAGGTAGGGATTTAGCAGCTTAAAGCTATAAAATAGGAGAGGGCTTAATTCAACTATTTACGGACTATGTTATGAACAAAATTAAATTCCGCCTCTATTATTAATACTTTGCGTTTTGTTCGGCGTCTTTTAGTTAAGCTATTCGGCAAAAGATGCCATCATCAAACTAACATGATCTAAAATCAACTTCCCCGCCAATACCTACCTTTAGACCTTATTTATTTCTACTTCAAAGGACATTCCTGAAAAATCACTCTAGATACCTATACAATACTTTAGAAAACAATTCACAGACGTACCTCTATCAAACTGTCTTCAGTGCATGTAATAAATAGGTATGGAAAACTTTATTCTGTTATCCATTTTTCCTCTAAGCGATTTTATACCTTCCAACTCCGAATAATATCTCACCTCTTATTTCCCACATGCATGCTAGATATTCAGAATTTATTCATTGTACCCCAAAGATGCTTGGGATATTGGCGAGTTGTTGCCAGTGTTGCCAACTTGTTGCCAGAATTTTTAAAATATGGGAAAATTTGAAATAAGTTTTAGTTGAAAAAAAAACTGACTGCAAAAACATTAAACTAAAACTGCGAACTGAGAATATGAAAGCAAGCTTTGATACGTCTACAATAGAATTTATGTTGAATTCAAATAAAATAAAAGCAAACTGGGACTAGCTAATTCAAATTCAAAATCTCAAACACTTCATTTGACAAACTTTTTTTAAACATTTATATTTTGTACAATTTAATCTAGTAGGTACCGGTTTTATTTATTTGTAAATTTTACTGAAACTTAAAAATTATTTAGTGTACACCTAAATCTACAGTGATGGGGCCTTACCATGACGTCCTAATGCGATTCAATTCAGACTCAGTTCAGGTTTTGCTGTTATTTTTAGCATGGATCTGACAGCAAGCGAACCTAAACTGAATCGGAATTGAATGGCATTAAGACGTCATGGGAAGGCCCAGATAGTGTATACATACATATACATACATACACACACAAATTACGCCTTTATCCCTGAGGTAGTTTATAAGACCACGTAAAAGAGATTAGGGATTTTTGACACACTAAGTATAGGTACCCGTAGGCCAAAAAGTACAAAATTGCCGCGGAACACAAACGAAGTTGCAGGTGACATTCTCGTAGATTTAATAATTAACTTAATGTAAGCTACGTGAAAGGTATTTAGCTGGGGTTCCTAATCATAGTTTTCTGGCTAGGGGCTAAATAACAACGACCGTAACTGGATGAGCAAAAAGGCTAGATCTAGCCCCAAAGAAACTGAGGTGGCAACACCTAGACCTTGCTCTCTTACTAAAGCATGAACAGGGACGTACGACTTTGGAATGGCATGGACTAGTTCAATAGAAATTCCTCCAGTATTGTCGATGTTGCGATGTCGACGCTAGCTCTCGCAAAATGCGGACTTTGCGTTGAGTTGGAACAGAAGAAGGTAGTGTGTTGGATATGGGTATTGACCACAGAAAGAAAAAACAGACCAAATGCGTTCAAACATAAAGATGAGTTCCGTAGCTTAGGTAAATTCAATGAAAATTATTAGCATGACGATCGCTGAACTAAGCGACTCGCAGAAAATAATATTTTTATAGGAAAATCATGGCAATCATCGTCTTTTTCTGTAAATTTGAGTAAAAGTAACAGTTTTTGGTGGTGTCTCCGAAATGAAAGAGGCATTATCATTGTTAAAACATTTTTTGTTGAAAGTACCTTACATAATATTTACTACGCACTATTAAGTATCTCGATTTTTTTTATTAATAGGAAGGTATCCATCTATATTTTATGATGTCACGGTTGAAAAGTTAGAATTACTTTTGCAGCTTCCGTGTTCCGAAGCCTACATAGTTAGTTTATTAAAAATATTAGTGATCTTATCAAAAAAATCTCTTAGTTCCCCCCCAAAAAAAAACTTTTTGAATTGGACAAGACAAAACCACAAGGCAAAAAGAGGCGTACGCCATTTCAGGCTTTCAGCTACGAAATTATATTTTTACCAAAACCCTCATAGGATCACTGCGTTGTCCATCTGTGCTTTACCTACCTAGCTGTCTGTTTAGGACTATTTTCTTAAGATCGGGTAAAAGGTAAAGACAAATAAATACTAATCCTACTACTACCACTACATAAAAGTTCTGTAAATGGTTACCTACTCATCAATCAAGTATGGCCTAACGTATAGTTAGATTATTGTTGTTGCCTACCACAGGGACGTTATATGGTGATGGCCTTGGCTACTCAATTGTAAGACATCAATACTTTTATACGTTGGTTGGTAGGTACCAGACTATTTCGGAACCGCCTACGTTGGATTAGCATGGGCAATGATAGTCTTCATGATTTATCAGTAAAGTTGTAACTCAAAATGTTGTCTTTTGCGTTTGATGCAATAATCAGTCATCGTTAATTATCCACATAGTAAATGGCGTTATTCTGATGTGCATAAAAATGATAACTTCATGTTGTGCGAGACGAACCGAACGTAATTAGGTACGATCAATTCAAGAGTATTGGACATCGGCACTGAGGCCGTATTTTGAGGCGATGCGAAATGACTAGCATTTTTTTTCCTTATTGACAAGACGAGGGTTTAGAGAAAGCCGTCTGCGGGAGGTCGGCGGGCGGTGGCTGACTCGTGGTGGCTTGATGGGCCCAGGCGCCGCGGCCCACGCGCAGTGCGCTCGCGACGGTGAAAGGTGCCATGTCGCGACTTAACGGAGGGAACGCTCTGCGGATCGCCACGGCGGGCCTGCCAATCATGCGAATACTAGTTATCCTTACTATTTTCGTCAACGGTCAGTGTATCATTTATTTATTTGCAACAAATTTAATATGTGCTCAATATGCATTCCAAATTATAACCGCTATGCCTTATTCGTATTATTATGCAAGATTAAACGTAACGTTAACGTGCGATCAATTCCTGAACGTAACTGTTATATCTACCTACCGGAATGATACAGTGAAAGCTAATTTCTTGTAATTCCGCGAATCACCGTAAAATCGGAAGCGACAGTCGAAAATTGGAAATATGAGTGGTTATGATGTGTTTAGTGTTAGCACTTGTATTAGAAAGTGGGCACGGTACGGTACCTTTGAGTTATGACTTGGATGGTAATTGTGATTCAGCGTATGTACGGCGGTTGGGCGTACACGTCCTTTCTTTCACTTGACATTGACGGCCGGGGTCGGTTGATCGAGGATATTGACACTGTAATGTACCTAAGGTGTGATTAACTAAAACTTAGTCTACGAATTTATTTTATCAGGTGTTTGTTTTGCTTAATAATTAGAAAAATAAGTACACTTTACAACCATTAACGTAGAATAAACAAAAGCTTATTTTTAACTCTCAAAATTTAGGCTTAATGTGCGGAAGCGACTCATATTTTACGAAATGCTAACAAGCCTCCATTCAATTTGACATTTAAGTACCAATTCCGAGTAAGAATCAGGTTTATAATAAGAATCCTTCTCAGATTTATACCGGTTTATTTTGCTTCTCAAAATGAATGCCAGCATCGAAGTGGATCAACAACTTATAAGTTTAAGTATGACATAACATAACAGTCTTACCTACTGACATAATATAGAGGCTGACTTTTATCCAAGTGGGGTAATCTAAGCGGCGCATGTGATTATTGACTTGGTTGAAGCCAGCGATATTTCCGCGAATTTCGCGAAGAAATTTGAAATATTTAACTTGATTTAGAATCTGACCTCTATTAATTTAAACTCAAAAACATTAGTCATAAGGAAAGCAATGCAACAAGCTGTATGTTCATTGAGTTTCGACTTTTAACTGTTTGCATATCGTCGAGGTGTATGTAGGAGCAATGTAAGGACGAATAAGTTAATTAGTTAATACATTTGGGCATTACAAAATAAAAGCATACTAAGCCACACTACTTATAATATGATTTCGTTGCATCACTATATTATTGGTTTTAATTGTACAAGTGGGTAGGTAACAGTTATATGCACATTTATGAGCCGTAAAAATATTTTGCGTACATCAACTTTCACTTTATCGTTAATGGCTGTCGAAAGTTACTTATTGTTTAGAAATAATGCAATTAGCGTACTACGGTTTAGTAACATTACGTTTGTTTCCGTTGCCAAATTAACACCAGCTACCTATACATTATGCACTATAGGTACCTACTATACACTTACGTAATTTCTATTAGATTCTTCTACACGCATAAATCTCGTCTTTGTCTCTTACGGGGTAGACTGAGCCTGAGGTAACAGAACCTAAAACATGATTTCTAAGATTTTCGCCCATTCCCTCGATGGGCTTTTACCATCTGCGCGGGAAGAGAAAGAAATGGTTTATATTAACAACCGTGTATAAATATAAATACTGTAAATACATAGAAAGGTGCACAATATATTATTCAGTCGCTTAAGTGGGTAGACATGCAAAAGAAAACCACCGTTAATATTCAAATTCACATGGTGACAATTTCATGGTGGCTTCCATGCTGGTCTGGGAGCAAAGAAAAAACATAGAATGCACCAGTCGCTTCTCGTCCCGCGCAGATGGTGAAAGTCCGTCGAGGGAATGGGCGAAATTCTTAGGAGCCATGTTATAGGCGATGCGGCTAGCATCCCACATTCAGATAACGTAGTAAGAATAACTCAATGGCATCCCATGACTATTTAGAATCGCCTTTCCATATGCTAAAATGCCTTAAGGACGTACCTAAGGGATATAGACGTGATTTGTGTATGTAGGTATACTATGTAGGTAGGTATGTACAATTTTCATGAAAAAGCATTTGAGACTACGACTGGACTGACCGCGGATATGTGGAAGACAACTTGCAAGCAGGACTGACGATTTGTTAGAAGCGACAGGGAGAGACTGGACTCGGAAAGCTTATACGACCGCGTAACATAGAGGAAATTAGGTGTGATCTATATTCAGAGCATATATAAAGGTTAAAGAGGAAGAAGAGGACTTCAGCGTTATACATACACTGTATATACAGAGAAATTCGGTGTACTACACTGTAGAAACTTTTTTTTTTTTAACGTGTGGAAAATGCGCCTTATGCATCTCCGCGCTCGGGGCAGCATACAAACGGAGGTATGACGGGCTCTCCATCTCGCCGCTGCCTTCCCTATGGAAGGAGGGGAGAGGCCTACCGTCTAAAAACACACACGTTCCCTCCAGGCCTTGAACTGCGGGCGTTGCGGGCGCACACGGTGACCAACACTGTAGAAACCTGCGTTTATACGTTACAGACACTCGGTGTGAACACTGTCTGTATGTGTGTAACTTGCAGCTCATAGAGCTTCTTCCCGTGGGCCACATAGTAATAACAAACATAGTAATTAGAGGTAGATCATGCATAGCGACGACACATTTGTGACTAATATAAAAAGGATTGCCTACTGCTGATGTAGTGTCGTAGTCTATTTGAGCCTTACTAGCAGTTGGCCGCGTCTTCGTCTGCGCAGAATTAAAATTTGTATCCCAGGCTTGACTTTTCCAATATTTCCAACGGTTATCGTTATATTTCAACCGCTTTACAGAAATCCTTGACAAATTATACAACTAAATCTTCCTTGTGAATCAGCTATTGGTGATAACCGCATGAAAATCCGATCAGAAGTTTTTGCGTTTATCGCGTATAGACAGACACGGACACAGACGCGTCGGAGGACTTTGTTTTTAATATGTAGTGACGAAGAGGCTTGGAATACTATTGTGGCATTGTGGAAAGCTCATGTCGCAAATATTGTGATCACGCAACATTCGGCGAAATGTCAACTTGTTGCAATAAAAATAGACGTATTGCGTCGAGTCGTTCACAAAGGAATACACTCCATCATTAAAGTAGTCATCCTAGCAAAGAATCTTTTCACAGCGTAGGCGTTTTAGAACGCAAAGATAATAGACGAATTACGATCAAGTACCTGTACAGAAGTTAGTAACATAAGGTACTAGAAACAACTAGGTATTTGTAGCTATATTTATGCACTTAGCAGCCCATCACAGGATAAAAAACGCTGGCGGATATAATATAATTTTTGTCCAGCCTTCATTTTCTGACCTTAGTCACGTGTTTAAACTAGTTTATTTAAATTAATTCAGAATTGCTTATGAATATCATTCAGCCTCCCACGGAATGTATTAGAACATCGATGCATTCTCAATGAGAAATATTAATTGATATGCAGTTCAATAACTTAATGATGCTACGTTATACCTTTATTAAATACTAGCTTCTGCCCGCGACTTCGTCTGCGTATGATACATAAATTATAAACCTTCCTTTCAAATCACTCTATCTATTAAAAAAACCCGCATCAAAACCCGTTGCGTAGTTTAAAAGATCTAAGCATACATAGGGACAGACCGACAGACAGCGGAACGCGAGTTTGTTTTATACTATGTATTGATTTATTCCTTAAAGTAGTGTAATAGGATGACAGTTATTTTTAATTTGTGTAAATTACCGTCCGAAAATTATGATCAAGCCGTGTATTTATTTTTCTGAAGGCATCTCTCTCATTTCATTACACTATGTCTAGTATTTAACCGGTAATTTCAGTTCTATATTTGAAAAAAAAAACTAGCATTTGGATGAATAGCTATCTAACCTATAAATTTATTATGCAATAACACAAATAAACATTAACGTCGAAAAAACCCGTTAGATATGAATGTATTTTGTAGTGGTCGAGTTATTTCGTTTACTCGGATTAGTCTTAGATACAAATCTAAACTGGAACTTTCACACATTAAACAAATAAAGGGTTGTGGTAAAGAGATAAAGGTACCTAACTAGGTATTTGTTTTAAAATAGCTGTAGATAGTGTTATAAAAAAGCCCAACCTAATGAAATAATTTATAATTTTTATATTTTTTGCATCATAGTTTTAACCAAGAAAAATGTTTTTCTTAATCGATAGGTTACCTACCTATAAGTACCTAACTTAAGTGATTTCTTGTGATTTGACAATTAATTTATATGTATTTCACCACATTTTGCGACTTAAAAGTTTTAGGCGAGTTGCCGAGATAACTCGTGCTTGTCTCGCTTATTTACACAACGTACTTATGTAATACATTATACCTACCTGGTTTATTTCGGGCCGAATATTTTTATGCTTTGTTTGCCCCCTGAGCCGTAGCGTAGGTAGCACGGCATAGTTATAAATTAGCTCCATAAAGATATTTTACGGTCCTGGCTTTGGTCGGCGCTGAAATAGCTACGACAAAAGTAGACCGATTCCCCGGGGTGGTATGTAGCGGAATGAGAATCGCTGCATCCACAGTGTTGCAGACTTCTTGATAGTTACCTTGGCAGCATAGTTGGAAATTCTCAGACTCTGTAGGCGTGCAAGCTGCGTATAATTTATAACGGCAGTACCTACTCGTTTACCAGAGTAAGGGGCTGTTCATAGAACCAATAAAAGCTTTTTAAATTTTCGCTTGCAATGTTCGTGTTTAAGTCAGTAATTCGTTTTATACCTTCGAAGTAAAATTTTGCATAATGTGGATTGGATGATAAAGTTATTGAATACGTTCTTAATTTTTGGAGTCAGCTGAGGGTCAGTCAACCGGTCTGCGTGCCGACGGCTAATTTACGAAAGGTAAAGTTGATGACAACTTCACTATATCGCGGAGATAGCAAAGTAAAGTTATTCATTAAGAAGCATGAAAGTAGAAGCATTTATGCAGTAGGAATGAGGCGTTAAGAACTATGGAAGAAGTGACATTGAAAGACAGAATAGGGAAGAGTGTTATATAAGAGAACGTGTTGGTGTGAAAGAAGATATTATAGTGACTAGGATAGAAAAAATTTGCTTAGTTGGTTTGGTCACGTAGAGAGGATGGATGGAAATAGACTAACTAAAGAATTATGAGGCGTGTGAATGGTTGCGTTGGGAGGGGAAGGCCTAGACAGGCGTTCCGGGACCAAATAGGAAACGTTTTGAAAAAAGGCCAGGTCAGGAGTACCCGAAACCGGCGAGCATGTACGAAGAGATTGATGACTGTGGATGAAGCGAAAGAGGTATGTCAGGATCGTAGCAAGTGGAACAAACTACCTACCCCTATGGGAAAGAGGCGTGACAGTGTGTGTGTATGTGTCTAAAGTTGATAGAGCGGAATCTTCAGGAAATTTACTGGATCCAGAGCCAAGTAGTAGCGGGTGGAATGTTTACCTACTGTGATAGATAAAGAAATGTTTTTTTAAACACCATTGGAGAATGTTACTAATGGGATAGCAGACGTTGATTCATTTTGTTACTTATGTGTACAAACATATTTTTAATTATACTTAATCTGTCATGTGCTTTTTGTTTTCCAGTTAGCTACCAACAGAAAGAAAAGGAGGACTTCATCTGTCCCGAAGGCACAACGGGCAACGGCAATTTCGCTGATCCAGCCACCTGCAGGCGGTTCTATCAAGTAAGAAACTTGAGATGGATTTAAATCTTTTCTACTTTGTAATAAATTGATAGAGCTCTGAAATTTTCTGAGCCAAGTAATCCGGAAAAATAGTCGATAAGAGTCATTTGAGAAATCTATTGAAATAGGTAGATGCAAATCTTGTCACAGACTCAAAGAAGGCCTGGTAAGACGGACGGAACAATAAAGTGTTCTTTTCCACTAAGTTTTTTTAACAAAGATCGGTAGACATTGTCCGCGAAGCTTTTCAACCGGTGATTCTTTTGCGTAACCAGTATCAACGAATGTGAGGTTGTGTCGCCTTCCTATCAATATTTTGTCTAAGTTTATAGACGTGTCCGTCGATTTAGATAACGCAAAAGATGCAGCAGTAAGTGAGATCATAACTACTTTACTAAATGCATCACTTTACTTAGCAAATACCAATTTGTGTATTGCGTGTGTATACACATAATTTGCATGGATTCATCGGAATCCAGGGTTCCCAGATTTAGACAAGATTAATTAATATGGACCTGTTGTTTTTTTCGTAACCACAGAATTTATATTTATTACCTTAACCAAAAAATGCGAGTAGGAACAGCAAATAACACGACAACTATATATTAAAAACATAAGCGCGTCTGAGCTAGCGTTGCCACTGCACTGGTACTACATACGTAGGTATGTGAACCGCATTCCAGCGAGCGAGATGCACAGATTTACGGATGATATATTATATTATGGTTGATTGTATGTCGTAATATGCCATACATGCTATGGTTTCTCGACGCACTCGTACCTGAGACTCACGATGGCAGTGGATGCGTTTCTGCTTCGTAGTTTTTTTGAAACTTAAACTAGAAATAAAGTGTTTTTTTAAATGCTCAATTTAGGTAGGTACATTTAAATAAATAATACTTAGCTACGAGTTGTGCAATTAATGTAATTTTAGTGGAATGAACTCTAATAATTACTGGCCTTTGACGAAATATTTAAATTATTCATCGCAGAAATTTTGAATGAATTTCTCCGAGCGTTTTACCAGGTGCATAGTTTGATTTAAATTTGTGCTTAGTAATTAATTTAGTATCAATATTGAATATATATTATAAAACAAAGTCGCTTTCCGCTGTCTGTCTGTCTGCCCCTATGTATGCTTAGATCTTTAAAACTACTTTTTTTAATGGATAGAGTCGCGGGCAGAAGCTAGTAACATACAAGTTAAAGTATACTATTAAATTCAAGACAAGTATTATTATTTGCGGAACATCACAAAATACTACCTACAGCTATGATTATGCATATTGTATTTTAAGAGAGTTGTTTTAATTTGGTTGATGTACTCTAATAGATATGGTTTTGGTTACAATAGTATGTCTTCATTCGTTTTGTTCAAGTGGTTTATTCATTCCAAATATCAGGTAATAACAAAGCATACGTTAACTTTAATAATAAAAGTCCTTATATTTTTATAAATATTATTTAACTTAACAAATTACAAATTGCAATCACGTTTTGAATAGTCACGGCGACGCGAGCTGACTTCAAATTTTGAGCTATAGCTAAGTAAGTTAAAATATATCTAGTTAAATATACTGAACTAAAACTTAAACAATTAAGAAACAAGAGTCAAACTAAGTGCTGAAGATCGTGTAAATTTAAATAATATTAAATGTTAAAATCATAATTTGTGTTAAGTGTTTAATTTGAGTAGGTCTTTATAGGTAGGTAGTGAAATTGTTTCTCACCATAACAATATTTCTTGAAGTTAAATTTCGTGCAAAAATAGCAAAAGACATGAATAAAACTTTAAAAACCGCAAGGAAAAGCACTGTTGTAAATTAGAAACGGAAGCTATTGTTGAACTGTTTTACGGTTTTAACGTTTTTCTATTCTACAAGAATTCTGCGAGTAATACCTACGCTTAGTTCCGTTTATGCTGCTAGTAGGGAGAAAACGTTTTAGCTGAATCTTCTAGTTATAAATGTTATCACCACTTAGTATAAAACAAAGGCGCTTTCTGCTGTCTGTCTGTCTGTCCCTATGTGTGCTTATATCTTTAAAACTATGCAACGGATTTTGATGCGCTTTTTTTAAATAGAGGTCGATTTATATGTATAACTAGCTGTTGCCCGCGACTTCGTCCGCGTGTGTTTTTGTGATACTTACGGCTTTTCTCGATATCAAAATTATTATTATTATGACTATTAACTTCGTCACGTGAACCACTGAAAGTGTGTACGAAACTATACTTTTAGAATTACGTCATGAAAATAATAATTTGTGACACGGAATCTTGAAAAAAAACAGGTGTGAACTGGTTAATGACTCATCACATTTATTTATACCTTATTTTACAAAATAGTTAAATTTATAGTTTTGTTTATAGTTTCTTTATCCAAAAAAAGCTAAGTACAGTTTTAGTTACCTACATCACTATTAATTTTGCCGAACTATGACGCTTATTGGCGAATACTGCGCTCACTTTAACGATATTTGTACCCTGATTAATTTAAAAAAATAAATATATTCTATTCAAATAATAGGTACATAAATGTTTACCTGTTTTTACCTTACGACTAACAATTCATTTACTAATCCGTTTTAATTAATATTTTGCGACTCAATTTTTTCTAGCAGAAGTTTTTTTTATTTATTTTCTTGGTTTAAGTAGGTAGCTACAGATTATTAACACTTATTATCTTTATCTACAAATTAATTACCTACAGAGGCCTTACCATGACGTCGTAATGCGATTCAGTTAAGGTTCGCTCGCTGTCAGATTCATACTAAAAGCACAAACTTTTTTCACAATAAAATTCTGACATGTTCGTAGCGCAGACGTAAACGCGCCTTTTGATTTTGATTTTTTTAGGCAAAGATATTAAGAGCATACAGCCAAGCGTTTCACGCCGCCCTCATAATATAAATCAGGTTTTCAAATAAGAGTGCGTTCAAAAACCGAACGCGTTGTGAATAATAGCACATAAATAAAAACAAAGTAACGGTATTGCATATTGAACTTAAGGTGTTAGGTAAAGAACACAATTTAGGACGCCAATTTAGGTTGATTTAGGTTTGACGAAAATGTCTTCGTTGAAAAATACCTGTACAGCATGTAATTATTTTATTAATGTTTTTTCACAATTGACACAGTTTTCCGGCTTTATGTCTTATGTACATTCGTATCTATCTATTTTCTCCGTAGTATTATTTTGTTTGTAATAATTACCAACTACTTATACCGAGGAAAGCTGATTTTCTTGAGTTCCGCTATTTTGTGCGTAATCACCTCAAAAATTAAATTTCAAGAAAACTGAGAAATTATATTTACCTGTATTAAATTGGAAGTATTATTTAGCAATTTTAAAAGGTTACACTTCATTGGTTTTTATTGTATAGGTGTATGAAGTTAATTAATTTTAAACACAAAACCCTCTTTTTTGCGCCTCTGGGTGAGATTAAAAAAAAATGCTAAAACAGGTATTTCCTTATTTTTATTACTTGGTATTTATTCTGAGTTTCATGACTCTAGAACAATCTAATTTTATTTTTTCATACAAACTTTAACCCCCCTTTTCACCCCCTTTTTCCAAAAAATTCCAAAATTTCTGTAGCCTATATCCTATTCTGAATTTATTGAAATAGATTTGTGAACATTTCAACAATATCCGTTCAGTAGTTTTTACGTGATGCTCAGTCAAACAAACAAACAAACAAACAAACAAACAAAAATTTTAAAAATGGTTTTAATATGTTCAGTTACCGATTTTAAGTCACCCTGGTCGGTTTTTTTTTTTTAATCTTCAATGTACAGATTTTTTGGTCTCAACGATTTTATTATATGTATAGATTCTACGCAGACGAAGTCGCGGGCAGAAGCTAGTAAATAAATAATGAAAAGAAAAATATTTACACATTTTCAAAATTGTTATGTAATTTGTACTTAGTTCATTGTGGTTTTTCGTATACGGTTTTTTTTGCAGCGTTTTACAGTACGATTACGTACTTGCAATTGTTTACCATGTCCCGGGTAATAGTGATTGCTCTATGTGATATTTAATCCCACATACCCGATGGTACATTGCACAGCCACATGCTTTGCGTAGTCAAAGATTCCTGTTTGAGAATGAGCCAATTAGGTAGGTACTAGCGAATACTCGCGGAACATTCAATATGTAGAATACCTAAACTGAACCTGTGCAGGGAAGCTCTGATAAGGGATATTCATTCATAAGACAATTCCAATAGAGTCTAATATCTTTAAACTAGTCGAGTATAAACGCATATAATGTAATACGAGTACATTTAATGAACTATTTGTATACCTATAAGTATTTCTTTATTTACTTATTTTGGGGATCTGAGAAACAGCTCTAAGGATTTCGATGAAAAATCGATCTAGCTAGGTTTCGTCTTCGGGAAAACTCGTTTTTCCTCGTTCTCCCTTTTTGCTAGGTCGTTTAGGTATAACGCACTGGCTGCTTCGCACTTAAAGCAGCGATCATGCAGCGGGTATGCTTCGCATGTGTTAAATTAAAATGATTGTAATTTAAATCTCTAAATTTCAGTCTGTGTTTAAATTGGATAATCTTCGCCATTGGGCTGCCCCCGGTGCATTATAGGACTGTCATTAAGACAGCAATTTTATTCTGTACTAGCTGTTGCCCGCAACTTCGTCTGCATAGAATTCGTTTATCGCTGTCCCGCGGGAATTACGCAATTTTCCGGGATAAAAAGTAGCCTATGTGTTATTCCAGACTATAACCTATCTATGTTCCAAATTTCATCCAGATCTGTCCAGCCGTTCTGGCGTGAAAGAGTAACAAACATCCAAACATACTCACAAACTTTCACATTTATAATATTACTAGCAACCCGGCCCGGCTTCGCACGGTATATCATGCATGTATTATACATTATAAACCTTCCTCTTGAATCACTCTATGTATTAAAAAAAACCGCATCAAAATCCGTTGTGTAGTTTTGAAGATATAAGCATACATACGGATTTGGGGACAGAAAAAGCGACTTTGTTTTATACTATGTAGTGAATAGAGATTATTAGTAGGATAGTAGGATTGTTCACAACATGCATAAAGACCATCAAAAAATACATTGTAAATTTTCACACGCCCAATAGCACACATGCGTAATCGTGCTTAACATACAAATGGCGTGGCGTGTAAATAAAAAGTTGCAAATGTTTTGTTTGTACAATTTTACGACTGTGACTTTACCTGTCCGATGATGGAATATCCGTTTTGGGAAACCACATAGCGCCGTAAAACGGAATATCTGATGTGATAATCGTATCATCAGGTATTTATATGGAAGGATTCTTCCATGCTGGTCTGGGAGAAAAGAAAAAACATAGAATGTACCGGTTGCTTCTCTTCCCGCGCAGATGGTAAAAAAAGCCCATCATGGGAATGGGTGACAATCTTGGAAATCAGGTTATAGGCGATGCGGCTAGCAACCCATCACTATTTTGAATCCCCTTTCCATCTATGTGCGCCCACAATCATGCTAAACGTGGCCTTTAGGTCTTGCTACCTTAGGCTCTGTCTATCCCATAAGGGAAAAATACGTGATTTATGTATGTATGTATGGCCCTTTTGGCACTTTCGGCACATAAGTACCTAGTTTTATTATTATTATTATTTGTTATTTTTTTTCAATTTTCTTTATGTGTCGTTTTGTGTCAATAAATGTTTTCTTTCTTTCTTTCTTTCTTTTATGTATATGGAAGGATAAGGTTCCAAAAACACGCGACATGAAATGTTTGGGTTGTGGTTGGCATTAACTATTTTCGATCAGCACGCCTGCTCCGCTACATTATAATATGATGCCGACAACCGATTTTGATTTCAAAATTTAATTTTTAAGCTGTACAATGTGTAGTGGGATCCTCCTCCTTGCCCCGTACTCCTCAGTATTGAGGGTCGTGTCCTCCTTTCTGAATCACTTTCTCTCGCACGGTCTTTCTACAAATGTTCCCGTCTCTGGCGGTGAGGAGGGATATAGCAAAGAAAATCTTTAGTTACCAATTCATTTTCTCTACATAGGTTAACCTAACTTGTAAGAACTACCTATCAAACTTACTTGCTTTATCCGATAATCCGATTAAAAGATTATGACAGTGGGCGTCTATAAATCAGGTGATGTTTTTAAGACAATTTTTAAACATTTCCTGAGATTCCAACTCCCGTCGCATAATCATGGAAAAATTTAATTAAAATAAACGCTCACGCAACAGGATCCCTTTACGTCATTTAAGAGTCGCTTATCATTTTAGGTGTTTCGCCTAACTTTTAAAAAATATCCAGAAATAACTCACCTCCTCCCTCACCGTAATGTTTCGTGATTTCCCCCTTCCCCAACAAGGATTACTGTATAACAGACGGCAAAAATTATGCAGATGCAGATCACATGCGTGCATCAACATTCGGGATCCTATTAGACTTGTCTACGTCGGGCGGCAAATCGGATGTGTTGCAAAGCTTTAGCAGGACAAAGCTGTAAATTGTATAGTGTCCAAACAGATTGCATTTCAGCTGTGACGCAAGGAAGTGACAGTAGGGAATGGGGCTTCCGCTTACACAGTGAAGGCCAGCATGAAATTGAATTCATTGGCTTATGTACCACTAAATACAGTACGGCTAGTTGCCGTGCGAAAAAAAGTTTGTCATGTTATGTACCTACACAGAATTTTGAATGAAGGTGGTAATCATCTTAAATGAAATTATAGTAGAAGTAGAGCGCGTTCAAAACCTCTGATCTATAGTGATAAATCCAGTGGCCAGTGGCCCGTACAATATTAAAATTTTAAGAATCTATAAACTAGCAACATATTAAGTCTAATAGAATAGAATAGAATAAATTTATTAAAAACGCCGGCCAGCAGAGACTGTATCTTGGGACCTTGGAGTATCAGCCAATATTTAGTATTTAAGTTAAGCGTAAGCCTGATTTGCCTTAGAATCGGAACGAATGCTGGTCTTGATAATAGCGTGCTTCTTTTTCGTTAAGTACATTTTCCTATCCCAGTACAGTGACTGCCAACCTACAAAAATCTAATAACATGCCTCTATAAAAACATAACAGACAACGAGAGCGTAGTAAACATATTTAAGTATGATATTTGATCTGATATAATCTTATATTCTTTGAAGATAAATAGCCATTATAAGTACACTATAGGTTAACAAGTCTTTGAAGGATTATTTTGATTTGAAGTACTACTGTTTTTACGCGCATTAAAATTGCTTATTATGTTTCGTTAATTCCCAGCTTTTAATTATTTTGTATTTTTCAGTGCGTCGATGGGTTCCCCTACTTGAACAGATGCCCTTCCGGACTCTATTTTGACGACATAAGCAAATTCTGCACGTTCAAAGTAGAAGCGAGATGCGGACCTATCGCCACCAGTAAGTGTTAAGTTTAAGCACCATCGACAAATCACTAACAGGAGTTACCATTAGCGTATCCTTGCTGTTCATTTCTTTGCCACATTTTGTGAGAGTACAGGTCGTGACGTATAAAAGGAACACTAGAAGAAAGTGGGGGAGATATGTTTGCGCATGGGACACTAGCGCATGAAATAACTAGGCTTATTGTTTTATTGCCTAGATCTAGTTATAGCTTTATGATCCGTTCGACCCGCGCCAAATAAGTAGACCAATAAATCGCCTGATGGGAGCTTGACCACTGCCGATCTTTTTACATGAAGCCACCTGTAAAATATACGAGTATACTCCCAGCACACTTTATCATTTTGTTACGTTCCTACAAACTCATACCACCAAACTCACGCACATTTGTGAAACACGCACACAGCTAAACATTTCCCATGACCAATTGAAAACACGCGTTATCATCTCCTGGCTCTATCTATTTATGGAATCGCCTAATCTTAAAACAAAGGAAATATTGTAATGTTTTGAGAAATGAAGTAGTAGGTACATAGTTTACATTACGTAGTATAAGTACGCCGCCTATTAACCAGTTTGCATTTTTAATTTTGTTGTACTGAGTTAAGGGGTGTTAGGCTAGACAATCTCTTTGACAATTTGAACAGCATGATAAAGTTATAGCTGCGCATTGACTAATATTTAGTGGCTTACACATATGCAAATGGTTTAATGGGTGGGAACAATTTGCTTCGAGCTGTCTGGAGCTTTGTGGTATAGTGAGTATACTGAGGATGCCATCCATCAAGTCGAATTAACTAATGGTTGCTATAGGCTTTGATGGGATTGGAATTTCAGATCAGGGCCCAGTTGCATAATGAACTACCTACCTACGAGAAATAGTGTTAGCTATTTTTGTATTGAAATTCACTATAAGTACTCTTTGCGTACCTACTTTATTAATGTACACAGGTTGAAATTATAGGAGCATTTTGTTTTTGTAGGTATATGTTCTGTAGTCATGGTTACCTGTCTTGGCTAATCTTGTTCTAGACTCCCAAAGAAAAGTTGAATACAAAAATAACCATAGATGTAGGTAGAATAATGAATAATAATATTACTATCTATGAGAAGAATTAAGTACTTCGATACAATATTGTTGCTATTATTATGTGCAAGCGTTTTATGCCGCGCCGAATTTAATTTTGACTTAAACGTATTTTGTGTGCTTAATCGTAAGATACCCGTAGCTGTCTTGGGCTTGAAGTTAATTTTTGAAATCCCCTTTTTACCCAACTAAACATACTTGTAGCAAACATGAGGTAAAGCCGTTTTTGTTTGTTATCTTTCGGATCGCCATACAAAGAGTTTATAATTATTTTTAAATTTTATTGTTTGAACCTTTCCTTTGTTTAACACTTTATTAGGGGTCGTTGTTAAGTCAGATGACCTTACCGTACAAGATGACCTGATAACCTGGTGAAGGTCGCAGGAGTCCACTGGATGAGGGCCGCCCAAGGCCGGTCTTTATGGTGGTCTTTGGGGGATTCCTATGATGATGATTATGAACTTATTGCACAGCTAAAATGAGAAGGAACTTTTGTGTGAAAAAATAATGAAAATAGCCTCGTTTGACCTTGTCTTATAAGTACATAGTATAAAACAAAGTGGCTTTCCGCTGTATATCCATATGCATGCTTAGATCTTTAAAACTACGCAACGGATTTTGATGCGTTTTTTTAATAGATAGAGTGATTCAAGAGGAAAGTTTATATGTATAATTCCACGCAGAAAAAGTCGCAGGCAGCTGGTTTACTTATATTATAATGCTATCATTTTATTTTCTTAGCCCCGGCGCCTATAACCGAGACACCATTGGACCTGGCCACCAAATGCGAACCAGCCGAATGCCAACTGCCAGCATGCTTCTGTTCCAAGGACGGAACCATCATTCCTGGAGGGCTTGACCCGGAAGACGTTAGTACTTTTTTACATCAATCTTTCAATCAAATGACTCAAATCCTTACGCTGACAGAGGTTTCTTTGATTCAAATGACTTTGCCAGATCTTGTAACAGTCTTATGGAAAGCTATCCAGCCAGCTACTGCGGGTTGTTGTCTGGTATTTGGCTGGCTATAAAGTATCTGACAGAGTGGTCTGCTAACTTGACCTCGTTTTGTAAAAGCACGAGAAGAGGGTCCAAGTATGGCAAAGTATCATTCGGAAAACCTCACATTTGCTCGCGAGATATACTTACTTGGATCTTTAATATTTGTTCTTGCTAACACATATTTAACACCAAATTTTTTAGTAAAAAAAGGAAAATAGTTACTGCTACTTTATGCTCATATCGCCCTGTTACTGCAAATACCAGTTAAGTGACGATATGTCAAAAATGATTTTATTACACCATTAGAATGTACTCTTCAAGCTCTACAAACTGGTAAACCCCGTTTTTCGATAGCTCATTCCGTCGCGAAGATAGCTAAGCCACGCTAAATGCTTAAAGTCCCTTAACAGTCATTTAACAGCAAAATAGTAGGGAAGAAACTGTAATGTGTATGTTAATATAACGATTTTTGTTTACGTGTACCAGGTAAAACAACGTATTGTTATTTAATGCTTTATTACATTAAAATTTTCCAAGCCAAAACCAGTTAAGTGTCGAGGAAAACCAGACTGCGTTACACAAATCGCATTTTTCTCAGCAACATGCCCAAATATTAAAATTTTCACTAGGAAGTCTAGAATATATTGAGATAAACTAAAGAAAAAACATAATTGGAATGACTAATACACGCGTTTGTTGGTAAAAAAAACTCACGAACATTAAAATTGAATTATCTCGAAATGACTTTTTTTGCAGATAACTGGTTTTTGCAGTAATAGGACGATATATATCGGTATAATAGATTGTACTGAAGGTGCAATGGGTACTGTGTAGATGTGCCATTGTAAAAGCAATAATGATAAGTAATTAAAAAAATATTCACTGTAGATATGTCTCTTTGTAAATAGAGCAGCACAAAAGGCGCTTAGATATGTGACAATAAGTACGCTGCATTAACAACTTAATTTTGACGTGGTCTTTGTGAAATAGAAATCAAGTAAAAACAACAGAACAAATATTGCATTTCCTCTATGTACTTTCGTTTAAATTTAGACTAGTGGAAATGTATGTATGTATGTATGTAAACTCTTTATTGTGCAAAATAAACAAGACAAAATACAATTGACAAACACTGAGATACATGCACAAAGGCGGACTTATCCCTTTAAGGGATCTCTTCCAGTCAACCCCTAAATAAATGTAAATGTCCCTGTGTCTTGTGTAAAAATCTAACGCACACAAACGGAAAAAAACTTCGCCATGTGGTTCGGTTTGTCATAGCGCCAGTCTTGTTTTAGTAGGTTTTTATGATACTTGAGTTCCAATCTGTTGGATCAAGCTTTAATAATTTTATGCTAAAACATGTATTTATTATAGTTATATGAAAAAATGAACGACTGATATACTAAATTGGAATATGTTGTGCAACCCTGGCGAAAAGTTCCAGCCTGAATACAGAAAACTAATCTCGCGCGCCGATGCCGTAAAAGCTTGTTTATATCACACCGATACGTAATATTACTTTTTGTTTCCAGACACCCCAAATGATAATGTTGACTTTCGACGGCGCTGTCAATTTGAACAACTTCGAGTTGTACAAGAAAGTTTTCTACGGCATAAAGAACCCCAACGGCTGCCCCGTACACGGGACTTACTTCCTATCTCACGAATACAGGTAATTTGTAACAACTTGTAGCAGGAGATAGAGGCACAAACAAACTTTGGACATATATGTAAAGAACACATTTCCAAATTAATAGGGACTATCGTTAGGTTGGGAGAGCGAAATGAGTTTACCCACGGATTTACCAGTTATCACACACTGCAGCCATACTTTTCGTGCGCGAATTGACGAGTGGATAGAATTGATAGTGAGTTAGAGGATTAACGGAGTTTGGTGTGAATAGGATTCCGAATTGTATCGAAATCTGCGGTCAACAGAATGTTGTGGTACATAAACTATCTACTTGCCTATTCGCTTGAAACCATTCAACATAGGATTTTTTTAATAGTTGTTTTTAATAATAGTTGATCATGCGAGTGTAATAAAATATAAATACCTACACGGTTAAAAGTTATGTGTACCTATCTACCAGACCTGTGGGCGTATTACCTAACTCGCTCGCAATCGCCATCGTGTTCATTTTGACAGTTCTTGTATGAATGTGACAGCTAGCTGATTCCGATGCCAATTATCAGCCCATACATGAACTGTCAAAATGAACACGATGGCGATAGCGAGCGAGTTAGGTAATAAATCTACTGTACACATTTAAAGCTAAACAGACTTGTAGAAGTGTAATACTATCTGTAAAATGAGACCTTGTTACGTATTTAAATAGAAATGTAAAGATTAAAGATGTATTTTGCTTAGACGAGAAAGAGTTTCGAGAATTTTATTACATTGTTATTGTCATTTTTGTTCAATTGCCGCCGCAACATTAATGGTTTCGCGACTGCCTGTTCCGACAATTTCACCGTAACGAGGCGCTAGTGCTTCTTAGCTTTGTGTAAACTAAGCTAAAGACGTCGCAGAATGTCTTAAAATAACCTTTTTAAAGTACGTCAGCAGCGAAAAGTGTGTTAGGGAAGCAATTTCGTTTACACTGTCCAGAGCGTCCACGTAATATAACGTCCGCATTGAACATTTTAAACTTATCTTGGACGCGTGGAAGGCTTACGGGGCCCGCTGAAAAGTAATATGACAAAAACCAAGTTACAGATTTGGTAACTCGTACATAGATACAATATAAATTATATTATAACCAACAGAAATAATTAATGTAAATCAGTCGAAGCTTGTACTTACTTATATTGTAGTTTTTTTTGTTAGCCTTTAATAGTGCCCCACTGCTAGGCAAAGGGTACTAGTATATTATATTAATAAATAAAGAAAATAATACCATCAAGCTTCGCATAGAATGTTTCTTGTAAAGTTATTTTTGCTTTTAAGTGTAATCAGAGGCAACTGAATTCGCTTTAAGCCTGGTTTGCATTACTATAATAACTTACAGTTTTTTTGTTTCGCCGAGGAGATTTGGGGAACATGGAGCTCATTTTGTTTCAAAATTAGTTAATTTATTGTTAAAATATTATGCACAACACTATCTCGAATTCATCTTTGTTTGTTACTTATTTAATTGTCACAGAATATAAGAGAGTTTTTTTTACAGCAACTATGCCATGGTTCAAGCACTAGCCCACGAAGGACACGAAGTAAGTGATTAAAATTATTTTCTAGCATGAAATAAATTGCAAAGACCGAAACTCAATAAGGCCCGTGCGTGGATCAGTATTTTGAAAACCTACACTTTATTATTTGTTCTCGTAGGGTAGGTATTTTATTTTTATTTCATTATATTATTTTATCACTCAGATCGCCACAGGCACGATATCGCAGCAGCAGGGTCTGCAGGACAAGGGCTACGAAGAGTGGGCCGGCGAGATGATTGGCATACGTGAGATTCTCAAACGATTCGCCAACGTAACACGTGGTGACGTGCTTGGGACGCGTGCGCCGTACCTAAAACCTGGCCGTAATACGCAGTTCCAGGTGAGTCAGCTATACACGTTACGTTAGGAGCCTCTAGAGTAAGTTTTGACAAGAAAAGCGTACCGAACGCGTTCGCGTAAACGTCTCAATTTATTATGGGATAATTGACAGTGCCTCTAGCGGAACGAAACGGCAGCAAACAGTTCTCATAGCATTTGACAGTTCAAATAGCTTTGCAGCTGTCAGGTGAGTATATTATGACGGATCAGAAGCCATTATATTGAATGACGTGCTATCGCTCGCATTCACCATCTCATTCTAACCCTCCTCCTATACCGCATCAACCGGAAGACGTTTCCTTTTAAACAAGCAAATAACTCCATCTCTCTCTAAATGCAACCTATATGACAGCAAAAATAAAATTGCTTAACGCGATTGTCATTCCAAGTGCGCTTTAGATAATTATAGCTGCCGGTGTTTTAGACGTTAGCCAGCTATTCAGTTTCATCAAATTACCTTTAATTAAAATAATTACGGAAAATAGGTCAATTGTAAATCCGTTTCGTGTATCCCAATTGCCAGTGCATAGTTTATAATAATTATAATTATTACCATATTTTACCACTTTGATATCAGTGTCAGAGTTTTTAAACATTTTGTTTAGTGTATTTGTACACGTAAATCACTTAAGCCTTAGGTTTGAAGCGAGTATTGTGAGGCCGCTTAGCCGTGTGTTCAACCGTGAAGCGCTGAACTAAACCAGTGCTCCGAGTAGGCCTTATCTCTGTCTACCAAACCAACTAGCACCAACTTTAGGGATCCTAGAGAAAATGTTTTCGCTATCTATTGAATTGATACTACGAGTATAACTGAAGGTAATACTCGATGTTTTTACGATTTGGTAATAAAAATATAATAATAGAATAGAAGATAATTTTATTACCACAATTAGATATTAACGGAAGCAACATATTATTTCATGCGGTTTTCACTAATATAGAGAGTGATTCACGAGGAAGGTTCAAGCATATATAATTTATGTCAAGGCTTTTTCTAAATTGGTTTAGCTAAGACGATAATTAAATAGTGGCAGCGCCGTGTTAGTACTATATTTAGATCTCCATTGTATCCGGGCGAAGCTGGAGCGAATTGCTAGTCTAAATTAAAGTAAGTATTAACTAAGCATGACAATGGAAACTATCGTTTTGCTCACCAGGTGGCGCCACTGTTGACTGAGGTCCAAAGGTATAGCTGTCAAAGGCGACTTTAATAAGATCGGCGCCGAAACAAAGTTTTGAATCTTGAATCTCATTCAGTTTATTAATTATAAATAACTATCATCATATCGAGTAGCTATGCCGCAATGTTGTGGAGTTCCATTTAGTTCGAAAAAAAACAGCTTTCAAAGCGTTCACAGTCATCGCCAATTAATCCATATTTGCGATAATTTCACGAAGGAGATCGCTTTTCAACAGATAAATGAAAGAAATTATAATTTATGTCACGAAGCCCGCTAAATCCAGTGAAAAGTGAATGTTATTGGACCTCACGCGACACTAGCGCCTCTAGTGGTAAATTCACACACGATAGCCCCCATTCAATCTCCTGTGGAGGCGCGCACGCACACAGCGCCAATTTTCAGCCCAGCTACCCTATGTAAATATTTTTTCAATATAATTTCTAATATTCCTTTCCACGACATTTCCAATGACATAACAGGTACCTAGTTACTTTTTGGGTTCTGATTAATTTATAAAGAGAGTTTGTTAGGCTTCAACGTGAAACCGTATAAACGAAGACCACTCAAAAGTTTTAATTTAATTTACTTCGGCTGATTAATTTCGGTTAGAGTCAGGGAAAGTTTAAAAGCAATTATGTTTTTTTCTTGATTCATGATCATAATAAAGATACCAGTATATGTATGTATGGGTAGTTATTAGTCTGCTGGAAGAATTTGCAGAGTAGTAGTGGTATGGAGAGAACTATCCTCGGAGTTTCTTAGCAAGATAGAATCCGAAGTACGGAAATTCACCCAAGGACTAAAGTCACTGACGCGGCTCGAAGAGTAAGTTAGTTGAAGCGGCAATGGGCAGATCACATAGCTCGTACATATGGTAGAAAAATTAACCATTGGGGTAGAAACGTTCTCAAGTGGCGACCATGAACCAGAAAAGCAGCATTGGCAGGCTTCCCACTAGATGGACCGACGACATATCGTGAGTTGCGGGAAACCTATGACTGTTGGTAGCCAGTTGTCGTTCATTATGGCGTGCTAAGAAAGAGTCATTTTTTCAAAAGATTACGTTTTAAAGCTGATGTTGACGAAGAATAAGAAATATGAAACGTTTATTGTATAAAACCGTGTACAATTGTGATAACATGATTTTTATAAGTTTCAACAGTTTATCCATTTCGGACGTACAGTATTTTGATTTATTATTATAAATTATTAAGTATCTTTATTTTAATAATTTGTACAAAAGTATTCATTTAAGTTATAAAAGCACATAGAAAGTAAAAAATCCTTAAGTTTATTTTTAAATTTATTACGATCTAAAGATTTTATATATTCGGGCAAATGATTATAAATCTTTATACCGTTTACATAGGCGCTCTATTTTTATCACCGACCTATTTCTCGCTTTAGTATCTGTAGTAAGATATTGTGACTAGACGTTTCTGCTTCTTAATCTCTGTCGCCTTATTACAAAGTCTTCTGTGGCCTTTTTTTACTGGTGAAGTATTCCATGCTGGTCTGGGAGCAAGGAAAACACATAGAATGTACCAGTTGCTTGTCTACCCGCGCAGATGGTAAAATCCCATCGAGGGAATGGGCGAAAATCATAGGAATCATGTTTTAGGCAATGAGGCTAGCAACCAATCACTATTTTGATTCCATTTTCCACCTATACGCCCACAATCTTGCTAAATGTGGCCTGTAGGTACCTGTTACCTTAGGCTCTGTCTAGTCCCCCGTAAGGGATAAAGACGTGATCTGTGTATGCAGGGGCGTGCAGTGGATTTTGACAGAGGGTAGGCATATTGCCAACAAAATCCGCATTGGTACCAAGCGTGTCGGGCACATTTGCGTATGCTTACAAGCACTGCTTATATGCCTGTAAGGGATGAACGCGTCTGTGTGTATGTGTAGGTATGTATGTACGTAAGTATTTAGTCTTTATTGATTATTTTATACTGTTCAGGTTATGGAAGACTTCGGTTACGTGTACGACAGCTCCATTGGCGTGCCACCTTCGCCGATACCAGTCTGGCCCTACACGCTGGACTACAAGATACCCCATGAGTGCAAATCTGGGACTTGCCCGACCAAAACCTTCCCTGGTACGTATATTGCTATACATAGATTCTTAGCATTATACGACGCTATTAGGTAGATATATTATGACTATATATATGACTAGTTAACGTCTAACGCAGGATTAAGACGTCAAAATGTATGGAACTGTCACTCCTTAACGCGGGTTAACACGGGTTAACGGTTTTTTATGCTTAGACTTTGCAAGAGGCCTTATTTACGTAAACTACACAATAGGTATATTATTTTATTGTAGCTAGTTTTATGTTATTTTTTTAATTGGGTACTTTTTACAAAACTCCCAAAAAATTTACATGGAAAAGCTGAACACAAAATATTTTTATTTTTCTTTATTTCAGCAAAAAAGCTTTTAACTATAAATATGCGCCCATTTTACCTGACTCTCCCTAATATCGTAACTTACATTAATTTGAGTTTTATTTTCGGCTTAACAGCTTAAGTTAAGCCGTTGGTGGAGCTGTATACAATAAAATTATAAAACAATCTGTAAAGAAACAACGTGGCAGCATTTTAAATTTAGCTATATATATTATATTGGACTTGATTAGACGCAAAAACATATTTATTTTAAGTATTCAGTTCCTTATTGCTCTTGCTCATCCTTCTGTCCGTCTATCTGTCCCTCCGTCACAGGGTCGTATCTTTGAAACCATTATGATAGACACTTGAATTTTTACACGGTGCTAATTGTAACATTTTTTTCTTGGAGTTTTTGGTTCGATCATTATAATAGCAATTGTACGCTTCGGAACCCTTGGTGTGACAGCCTTTTTTTCTTACTAATCTTGAAATTTCTCGATAGGCATTTTGTATAAAATATATTATCCTCCAATGAAAATATTTTATTCCCTTTTGCTTATCTCGACTTAAAAATATTCTACACTTAAATGATTTCCAAGACCTAAGAAACCAGACGACCAAATAATATTTGCTAGACAAAATCTTCATTATTATCGCGTTACAAGTCGCCTTCGCTCTGAACACTTTCTAAATTCGTCAATAAACAAATACTTAATCTAATTTGAGGCTGAATTCCGGGCTTTGTGAGTAAAACGGAGCCAATTTACCTTTTTGATTTTGTTCATCTCTTAAGTAACTCGCTTTTATCCCGGTTTCGTTCAAGAGATATCCTGACTTTGGCAGGGAAGAATAAGGTTTGTTTTTGGTTGTAGGTTTGTGGGAGATACCTTTTAACGCCCACTACGTGGCATCGTTCGAGGGCGGGCACTGCCCATACTTGGATCAATGCGTGCTTCATAACCACGACGCTGACGATGTAAGTTATTTTTTATTGTCAACCAAGACGACCAAGAAATTCCTTTACCACATACATACATCTATCACGTCTCCATCCCTTACGGGGTAGACAGAACCTAAGGTAACAGGTACCTACAGGCCACATTTAGCAAGATTGTGGGCGTATAGTTGGAAAATGGAATCAAAATAGTGATCGGTTGCTAGCCTAATCGCGTAAAACATGATTCCTATGATTTTCGCCCATTCCCTCGATGGGCTTTTACCATCTGCGCGGGTAGACAAGCAACTGGTACATTCTATGTTTTTTCTGTTATTGTGTGTGTGTTTTTGTGTTATTTTATGTTTTTCCTTTACCACCCTATGGTTTAATGAAATTTTATACGGGCTGAAACATTAGAGATTAGATTATTTCTTCCATGCTGGTCTGAGAGTAAAGAAAAAACATAGAATTTACCAGTTGCTTCTCTTCCCACACAGATGGTTAAAGCCCATCAAGGGAATGAGCGAAAGTCTTAATAATCTTGTTATAGGCGATGCGGCTAGCAACCGATCACTATTTTGATTTCCCTTTACAGCTATACGCCCTTAATCATGCTAAACGTGGCCTTAAGGTTTTGTTACCTTAGGCTCTAACCCCATACCTACCCCATAAGGGATAAAAAACGTGATATATGTATGTATGAAACATTAGAGTCACCGTTATACCGTTTTTACCTACAAATCAATGTGACAAAAAGTCTTATTTTTTTCTAATACCTACAAGAACTGATAAAAGAATTAGTTAACTTACTTGATCAGTACAGTCCGTGAGCTCCTACAACAACATTTGGGTTACGATTCAAGTATCAAACCCACAAGACAAGACAGCAAGCTAGACCCGAAGGCCTTTTTAAATAAATACTATAGTTGTTGCACTGAATACTTATAAGGTTCTTGTTTAGAGTTTTCAACTCCTATAATGTATGGATGTTAGTAGAAGGGAGCATGAAACTAAAATTGGAAAGGAAAATGTACTTTTTGACCGTAACGCCATATCCACTTTAATTGTGTTAAGTGTCTTCATGCTGAAATAAAATTAATGTTCATTAATTATTCAAATTACTTATAGGTGTTGGAATGGCTGCAAGAAGACTTCAAAAGGCATTACGAACAAAACAAAGCTCCGTATATGATGCCTTTCCATACGAACTGGTTCCAAATTAAGGCTCTAGAACGCGGTCTTCACAAGTTCCTGCATTGGGCTAATACGCTGTAAGTAAAAATAATAACAAGCTAAAAACAAAAGTCTATTTAGTCAATAACCTCATAGTCATAGATCTATACAGTCGACGAGATATTGACACTAACGGAGCTCTCTCTCTCGCTCTCTCTTGACTAGTTTCTCGCAGGTAAAGAAAACTCGCTCAGTTTAAGAATGGGAAAGACACACTCGGTACTCATTGCTCGCCTCACTTTTGCTCCAGTTGCTTATCGTCAGCGGTGGGATTATGGCCTGGAGAGACATTTGGATTTTTATTGGAACATACCTACCTATAAGTAAATGTTTTGATCATTTTTTAACCCCCGACGCAAAAAGAGGGGGTCTATGTGTGTGTGGACCGATTTGGATGCAATTTTTTTCAATCGAAAGTTTCCTTGCGGTGGTTCTTAGCCATGTTTGGTAAAAATCGGTTTAGCAGTTTGAAGAGTATCAGCTCTCTTCCAAAATGATGTCAGGCCTTTTTGGTTTTTTTTTGTTTAATTTACATATTCTAGATTAAAGCGTGGGAGGTTTTTACTTTCAACAATTTCTTTATTTTTCCCACTAGCCCCGACGTCTGGATCTTAACGATGACGCAAGCCCTGCAATGGATCACGGAGCCACAGACGAACAAACAGATGAACAACAAATACGATGGCTGGAGGTGTGACAAGGAGTTGCCGGCTGCGCCCTGCAACTTGCCCAACAAATGCGCCTTGTCCTTCAAACACCCGGACGCCAACTTCACTGACACCAGATACATGGAGACTTGTAGCGAATGCCCCAAGAAGTAAGTAACGTGACGTTTTCATGCCGTTGCTTTGTATGACATTTAAAAAAAATGAAAAACTTGGCGCTCATGGCGCGACAGTCGAGCATTCACAATTTTCAAGAGCTCAAAAGAAGAAAGAGTAGGCGGTGACTTGATTTCAAGTCAATGTAGGAGGGCGATGGATAAAACTAAAAAAACAGTACTGCGATGAGCCTGAAACTTGGCAATGTCACGTACTATTACTGTGTTCTTGTAAAACTATGGCATTGTCTAGAGAAGTCTTCAACGTAACGCTATTTTTCTTTTAAATTTCAGGAATATTTTTTTAAAAAGGTACTAAGGTTTACAAATATATTATTTTTCAAATTTAATGTAAACAATTTAACAACACAATACAACACAAATACTCTTTATTGGTGTTCACCACAAATCAGTACAAAAAATACAGAAACAAAGTACAAGATAGGCAATAGGCAGTCTTATCGCTTAATAGCGATCTCTATCAGACAACCAATAAAATAAAGAAAAGCAATCTCTGAATAATATTTTAAATACAAGACGAAAATAAATTTTTGCTAGCGAAATAACTAGAATTCTTTTGCAAGGGTAAACAGAAACATTGTCTCGGTACAATACATTTTTGCGACCAGATTGACATTCTATCCATAAAACTTTCACGGAATTTCTGGAATATTTTATAAAGGGTATGTAATTTATATGCATGAGTCGAGTAGCAACATGATATGAGGCATTTATGTAAAATTTGCAGATTATTTTACTCGGAAGTAGAGATAAAATGATTTTGCCGCATAGGAACATTATTTGGATATTATGTGAGCACAATTTGTTTATTTTTCATGCTTCAATTTTCCTTTACATTACAAATCCATCTTTATTTAAACCATACCTATGTTTGACAAACACGCATAGAATGTAATATTGCACTAGTGACGAGAGGATGCTTGTTTTTGTTGGCATTCGAAACAACTCGTGTGAATTCATTTGACACAAACTGGTTAAAGCAGTAGATTCCTATGTTTGAAACATAATATTATGTTAGTGTGAACAGTTTAATTTAATTGTGTATTGTTTGAGATTTTATCTGCTTAACTTTATTAAACCCAATGATCTACAGAAACGGAAAATTTAAGTGAATTTAGTAGTAAATATTGATAAAAGTTCGTATTTGTTTGCACTTTTAATTAGCGAAAGAAAAGAAAGGTTTTCAGGGTGTTAAGGGGATGGGTCGCACAGTAAACCTGCATCCTCACTTAAGTAAGCGTTTTTGACTTCGTCTCAGGGAAAAAGTTGGATGTATAAAGAGATATGCTGAATTTAAAAAAAAATAGCCTTAAAGTTGAGGACATTGTAGGTTATTATGGGTTAAACTATCTATTTCTATTTTGGGTTCTATATTAAACTTGGTGATTTTTTAGCGGATTCCTACGTTTTCGCCACAAAAGGCCTACCTATGTCTCTTGATGCCTTTCAACTTTGCGAGAACAGCTCTTGTGATTGAAGTCGGTACTTATATTTTCAAGGAACAGATTATTATGTTAATTTAATTGTGTTTTTTAAAGTGGTTGTATTCAATGCCTAAAGCTATATCCAGCAGTTTTGGATAGGCATTAGCTGAAGACTATAAAAGTGTTCAACTCAAAGTAATATCAGCTTTCTTGCAAGACTAGTGGACGTACACTCTTTAATTATACATTGACTATTAAATTCGTTATCACTTTGCCTGGGACCTACGCTCCGAATTGTATAAGCCACCAAAGGATTCCTTTACCACCCTAAGGTGCAATGACATTACTTGCGGTTTACAACATCAAAACTATTTAACTTACAAGCCAAAGTGACAATCAGCCTTATTGTTTTTGCTACTTGGTCGACTATACTCTGATGCTGCTCGTATGTTTTTACATAATTCGTGTAACCAGGGCCTTAGAAGTTTACCAGGTTTGTCGCGTTGACTCCTAGAAATGCGACCCATTGAAATTATTAATTAAATTTCCAGGTACCCGTGGTTGGGAGATTCCGGCGGCACAGGCAATCCGGACAACGATAATTATTTGCCAGACAATTTCGAGAAGAAATAATGTGTGTGCTAGTCTTACGGCAGCTTGTATAAAAGTCCGTTATACATTGACCCGGAAATCTATTTATTTTCCTAAAAAGAAAACATAATATCTCTACTTATAGACGTTGAATACCGAGAACGAGATACGCTCTTGCTTACATTTCCTGAAATCAAATTCAGCGGAGTGAAATGATCACCGCCACAAAAACGAAAACATAAACATGTTTGCATTATTTTAATTTCTCAACGGACTTTTATATAACTAGTCTCTTAAGGTTATAAGTAATAATAAGTAATAAGTACAGTTTATAATATTATACTTTCGGAAAACCAGGAACACATCGTTCCCAGGAGCTAACTCTTTCATTCTTAGCATTCTGTAATATAAAGCGACACGTCGATGTGCCAAAATAATTATTTAAGTCATGTGCCTTTTACTATACAGAAGCAATATAATTCGTCCAGTCCTATGCATTATTATAAATTATAAGTTGTCAGTAAGTCAACGAATAAAATATAAGTCTGTATAATTTCACCATCAAGTCATTGGTTTACTAAAAACCCCTAAATTTCCATCTTGTTGATTCGAATATTACAAATAATTGTTATTCATTTAAACAGAACAACAAATTAAATTTATGTACATAAATTATAATTATTGTTATACAGAATGAAAATGATTTTGTTATAATTTTCCTGGTATAGGTAGGTTGGTGCTTTTTGAATGAATTATAGGAGTAATAAATTTTATATAAAATACGTTCGGAGTTTTAATCCCGGAGGTCAGACATATTCTGAATGCTAATTATTATGATAATTACGAAGGCCTGCTCTAACCTCTTCTATAAGTAAGTATACGTTGTATATTTTAGAGGCACCTAAAGGCAGCGCGGTATGTTTTCTTCCCTGCGTTGGTATCTAATCTCATTCGTTACCGGAGAGTGCGCGCGTGGCAAGTAGAAATGTGATTTTCCGTCAAACCCTTGATCCATTTTGCTCTACATTCTTGATCCGTATTATTAATAAACTATATTCTCACATCGCATATAGCTGTCTAGTGTAGCGCGCCTGAGAGCCGCCGGCGGAGATTTAATTTGAGATTGCGCTGCGAATGGCGGCTCGGAAACTTTCTCCATATTCACATGCATTAGCTGCTATTACTGAGATTTGTTGTTATATTATGTTTGATATGGCTTTCACCTCATTCTGCATTCGATCAATATTCCTTCGTATTTATGAAGAACGCAATGAAACTTAAGATGCTAAATACTGTTTCATTAAGTATTGTCGAATTGTGGATAGAAGATTAATTGATTATGTTAAAGAATTTAGAGAAAAAGTTAGAGTACTGTCATTTTAGGCATGTTTAAGACGCTGCTAAGACGTGTATAACTTTACGTGGTAAGACCGTAATCTTCTGTATCACTCTGTTCACTACATTTTTGAATATTGTTTCTCGTCTTCACACCGTTGCATGTATAGAAAAAAACGAATACAACGAAGTACAGCGAATTTCACCTAGGTGGCGTATGGATAGTAGGTAGGTTCAATATGTTCTAATGCAATTGTTATTTATTATTGTTTAGGAATAAGTTCAAACCATGTGTTCGTGAACGAATATAAAATTAAATAAAATATTTTGTGGTTGCTGTCTGATAAATAGTGTAACTACCTAATGTCACCTAGAGCAGCACCATCTAGATATTGGACTCGGCAGTGTCCAGTCATTCTCCTATGAGAATCTATATTCTAAACGTCTGAAAACAAATAGAATTATTTAAAAATGTTTCAAGAGAAAAGTTCGCGATTCTCACTACGGGATGGCCTTCTAAAAGCTCCTATTTTGCTTGAATTCTGACACAGTTTCGGACACAAGGTGTGCACGCGGCGCGACGTTACCTACATTAGTAGGGAGGTTGTAGGTTACATTTTAAATAGGTATTTACGTTTCCTTCATCTGAAGTTTCGACAGTAGTTGTGGTTTCACAGTTTTTTATTCTATACATAATTATATAGCTAGTGCGGTGTCTGTACGAGCCCTGGCAAATAAAAGTTCTTTTTTTGACTCGCCGGTCGAGCTCGCTTGTGAACGTTCCAACCGCGTTTAGTTTGTTTGCACGAGACCTAACTCCAGGTAATTTAACCGTAGTGTGGGGCGAGTACACTAATTTATGATGTTTTAAATTTCGAAGTAGGTATTTTATCTATCTTCTATCTATTTGTAAAAAAAAAATTTTCGTATGTTCAGCACAATTTTCATCACATTAAAATGGGTAAATTGCACTGAATTTCAAATGCAAGTATTTATAGTAGAAGAAAATTACCTAATTAATATTGTAAACCATCGACAATTTCATTTGAGCTGTAGTTTTCTACTAATACACAAATTACACATAAACGAAAGACACATTACATGTTGAAACTAATAGACAAACGTTTCCCACAGTGATGTGCTTTCAAAAATCCAGACCATCATTGACACGTTAAAAATACTTTTGAATAAATAAGTTATGAGTAATCTACACTCGAAAATTGAATATCAAAATATTTCAAAAGTGGATGTTTGAATTATAATAAGTAATAGTTTGAAGTAAAATAGTTCGGTTCAGAAAAGAACACGGTGAAAAATGGTTCATTCTATAAATTTAAAAACATGCCCAAAGAGAATATTTAAGCGTTAGACAAATAGTTTATATAATTGTTCGTAAGGATCTTTGTAAAACGCCTTAATAAAACAAAGTTACAATCCCATTGAGGCGCATGTACCATAATTTCCTTTAAGGATATCCCGTTTCCTTTTAGGCGTCGAATGTCAAAGGACAAGACGGTGTACTACGTTCTCATGTTTAACAGAATTAAAGTTAAAGATCGAACTAACTTTCGGGTTAATAAGAGACTAAGGGACAGTCCGTCACTGGGATCAAAGGGACTGAATTAGCCCTTGGAAAATAGGGTACGAACTTTGAGTAGTTAGAAAGCAGTTAGATCATTCGTAGATGTGTATTTACCATTTAAAATGAAACCAGTTTCTAAGGAATATTCTCTGAGAATATATGAATAATTTCTTCAACAATTGAATATGGTTTCGCAATAGATTTCATTTAAACTATCATATTTTTTACAAAAAACTTATTAAGCCGTAAGTTAAAGCTAAATTATTTTTTGTCTTTATCTGTCTAAAGCAAAATATCAAAGTAGCACAATTCAGACGATACAATTAATAATGGTAAGGTAACAAAGCTTTCACAAGCGCTTATTAGTATTAAATACATATTTATGTTTGATAATTACTTCAAAGAAACATTTATCTTGCGCTACAAGTCATTTATAATGTCTATTCTGTCCCATATGGTTTTCCCGAAACAAATTTTAAATGACATGGTGCTAGGAACAAAACATTACAATGCTCGAACAATAAATAAAAAGCCTGCGTAAACAGCAATGTACAAGGGTAATAAGGCCTAAAGATATCTTCCCAGCGTGGCGCACATTACAGGGCCCTGAAGCATGCAAGAGGGGTTCATAAAATATAATAAGACTATTACCTGGAGGCAGGATGAAAGCAGGTCAGCTGCGGTGGTCTTGCCGTAAGGGCGCGGTTTAACTCTACTGAGGCGAAGTGGAGTGAAGACGACCACAAATGACCAATCACATCGTCGTCACCAGAAGGATAAAGCCTCTAGTCTTAAGTTTCTGACACAAAAACGTCTCGATTGCAGTGGCACGTAATAGCGACAAACTGCCCACATGCATTTATTCTTCAAACTTGAATGCGCTCGAAACGTTTGTGGTGACGAACTTATTCATAGTCACTGGTTCGAATCCGGTTCGAAGGACCATCTATGTAGGTGAATGTATTGGAAACACTTATTCTTGTGGAGAAAGCCGGAAACTTGGATGTTAGGTGCAGTATGTATTTTAAGCAAGTAAGAACACTGCAATGTGGTAGAAACGAAAGTAATAATAATAACTAACGAATGTGAATGAGAGTCACATTACCACAATACTTACTCTATGATTGGTGTTGCCAGTACATTCACCAACACCGTCACCATTCCGGATAAATTTATGCCGGTGACGTAAAAATATTTGGATAGGAGTATGTTACGCCTGTCCTTCACGAGACGAGGGCTGTGAAATCTTTTACAAACTCTTTTATAACCCATGTTTCGTTGATCTAATGATATAAGTTGTTGTTTATGGTATGATGATTTTTACGACGTTTTTCACGCGCGAATAATTCTACACGACCAAGATCTTATTCGTAAGGCGAACCACTTTAAATTATACAGCTTTAAGGGTTATTTTCGGGGAAAATTACCGCCGTGTTCATAAAAAGTAAGAACTCTGTTATAAGAAAAAATGTTTCGTCTGCACCTGACATAGGTGAATGGCATAATGATGACCAAATATCGAGTTAATTAACGGAATATTTTAAAAGATGTTAATTTACTTTTATGTTTACAGTCGGTGATCGAATTCGAGATCAAACATGTGAACAAAAATTAGACAGTAAACACACAATTAAAATAATCATGGCAATAAATAACCATTTTAGTTGATATTTTTGATCTCAATTTCGATCACTGACTTTAAAGTTGTTTTTATAGCCATTTAATTGTATGATTGTAATATTTTATTCCCTAATATTTTTGTTTACTTACATCTTTGGCCTCGAGTTCGATCGCCGACTTCAGAAGATTAATAAGTTAAGGTTAGGTTCAAATAATAATATAAAGTTTTAACGTTCAGCCAAGTTCTGTTGTGTTAAGACTTAATTCTTGTAGAGATGAATTATATTGCGAGTAACGAGGAGAAAGTTCTAGTACCTATTAGTTGGTGTTATATTTCAGTGTTTTAGTTCGTATCGCAACAGTAACTAGAACATCCTGAACCAACATCAAACAGGATCTTAATGCAAGAACGGACTTAATTAACTTGGCACAAACAGCGGCTTAATCACAATCGATCCAATAAGTCCGTTCATTATTTTCCTTTATCAACGAACATAAGAAGATAAAAGCGGCAACTTATTCTTGCGGACGACATTTTTATGTCGTCAGAATAGGGAAATAACGAAGTCATAAATGAGACTCGGACGATAAACAAGCTATAGCCGTTGAGATAAGAGTGGCCTCTCTGCGAACTGATGCCACTACGATTCGGATAATGCCACTTACCTATATGAACTGCTTCCAACATAAGCATTATCTCAGCTTGAGTACTCTTTTGCTACAAGTTACTGGCGTAATTAAGTAAGTAGGACTTTTGTTGAAGTTAACGTAAGGATGTCAAAAATGATGTCCAAAGTTTCGGTAATTTTTTAAATTTTTGAAAAGTTTGCTGTAGTTATAAGTAATTTGTTATCCTCATATGTAGAGTTAGGACATTCTGTAGCATGCTGTTGTTCTAGAATTCATGGAGTCGTTCTAGGAGCTCACGGACCATAATAAAATTATGGTATTGTGTTACTGTTCTGTATCTTAATGGTCTAATACCGTGCCTTCCAAATGTATATACCTATATATTTTTGTAATAACCCGCGACGGATACACACATTTAAAAAGTATTAAATAATTTGTCAGAAAACCCACTCACCTAAATGAAATAAGAAACAACAGATAAAAATAAAATGCATCTACAAAGTTTAGTGTTTACACACCTGTTCAACTTGTTCCCGTACATAACCAAGTTACATAACCGACACTGGTAAAACCAATGTAGGATGATTAATTTGGATTAATTTAGGTTTAGGTGCGGTGGGGGTGGCCATTGAGCTACCCCTGAGCCGCGTTTTTTTTGTTTTAATTTAGAAATATTCTTTATTTTACCTAAGAATGCCTTGGTTATGTAAAATAGTTATGTACGGGGAAGAAGCGACCTATTCGCGTATCTATTATTATTATGACAAATCTATGAGTATTCACCGGTGTTTAAACTCATATACCGTCTCCGATCGGATAAAAACTAGTAGGAAAAAACAGATGAATTGCGAACCTCCTCCTTTTTTTGAAGTCGGTTAAAAAGAGAACTCATGCTAAGGTAATGCTTACGCTGAAAATAGTTGTAAGTCCTAAACTCTACTTATACCTAGGCTAAGGCAACGCGCCAGGTACGACTTCAACTAGCTTTAATTAGTAATTATGCATTCATATTGATAGAAATTAAAAAGCATTAAATTAAATAGCCTTTTGAGCGGCAGACTGAGCATCAAGTCGTGAATAGGACAAGTTTCAAGTGAACGGGGATCTTGTAGACGTAACGTCAAAAGATGGCTTCAGCGCCCGCCTCGGAGCTATAAAAGCATTCGGATGAAACGTCCAAACAGGAAACCCTGCAAATTCTGTTCTAAAATTAAATGAGACATTTCTTTAACTAAGTTCAAATAGAATTTGTACCAATTCCTTGAGAGAAACCATATTGAAACAATATTGTTCCTTGAAACATTCAGAATACAAAAAAGTGGGTTAACATTTTTTAAATTAAAACAGTGAACAAGAAAATGTGAACGCAGGTTAATAAAATACATTTGAAGCCAAACTAAATCTAAGATTACGTGGATAGTTTAACGTTTCTGAGGGATTAAGTAGTCAAGGTAATTAAGCATTGCGTAGGTACGCACTCAATTCCCTTTAAATATTGAACGTGTTTTCGAAATAGCAGTTTTCTTATTATATTTAAAAAAATTGTAGGTAGCCGTAAGCTTGCGACATCGCATCTCGAATTAGGACACATCTCGTATTCCCAACGGCGGCTTCAGCTTTGAGTTGCCCGAGTCAAGATTCGTATGACTTTTGTAGTTTCCTGCACAAAATAACATGTTTCATCTGATAAGAGGCTGTCGCCGGCGTCCACAGCCAATAGTTGGGCATTCTTTGTTATTCCGCCCTGTTTTTATTGCTCACAGATCTGGAACGTTTGCGTTTCCCGAAAGCCTATTAATGTTGTTCTAGATAATACAAAAGTTGGAGACTGTTTGTTCTGCAGATAATTGGACTTTGACTAAGAAACGTTCTCGCAATCACCACAATTAACTTACTCGCTTATTATGCTCGGAACTAATGGCCTCTAAATAAAACAACTGATTTGTATCGAACTTTCGTAGTTATGGTAACTAATATGAGTACCTACCTATCGTATTAAGTAGGTACTCTATTGAAATGTCATGGAAAACTTGTTGACTGAACTAAACAATAATATCATAGGCTTAGCGAGTCGTGCCAACGAAAGAAGTGCTATTTCACGCTGCTTTGAGGCTTTTATATTCAGAAAAGGGGCTGAATATCAAAAGCACAGTCATACGTTGCGTCTTGCATCTTGCAAATGACTTGCGAATAACCGTTCTCTGCCGTGTAAGCATTAATACACAAGAATAACTCAAGTAATTGATGGTTTCGATGGATCCCATTAAAAATCGTATAATTTTAACTCGCCCGCCTTAATCATAAAGTAACTAATATCTATTTACAGACGTGGAAAAATGAAACGCAGACTTAGTGCATATCTATCTTCAAAAAAATGCCTGCAAAATTTCAAGTCTCTGGCACCGGCGGTTCAGACTGTGCCTCGTCTGTCAATCATGCATGTTAAGTACTCTTTTATAGCTTGTTTTGTCTTTGTGGCAATATGCAATATGCAGTTTATCTAGGTCCACCCGGTAGCTTTTAATACCTATGAAACGCTGTAGAGATTATGTAAGCTTCCTTGCTGAAATCTGCCTTAGTGTCAAAGCAAGCTTAATTAAATCTGAAGCCAGCGGGGTAGCACCTTCAGACATTTTCTTGATTTTGGTGTTAAGCATTTGCGTTAACTGCCTAAAGGAGTCAACCAGGCGGGGTAAAGGTATTGCCATTATTCTTAATGTTCATTAATATGATCTATTTATGAACGTTAAAAGATCATAAGATTACAGCTATAACGTCCTATTAGGAGACATTGCCGCTTCCCTAGACGATTTAGGGTACTTAATCCATTAAAGGCCAAGGGAATTGCTTGATGGAGATTGGTGTAGCAGTCTATTACAATTTTGACATATTTTATTTAACTCTTAATTAAACATGGTTTTTAGTTGTAATTACTCATTTAAAATGGTGCTGGATATTATAGAGTGCGAAACGTAATTAGCCTTCACCCACCCACTTTATAAGTCAGCAAACTTGGAATTGCTTGTGTGTAAATTAAGATGTCCGATTAAACAAAATTAACGCTGAAACAGTTAGTTTGCGATTCTTAAATATCTTAAATATTTTTTTGTGTATTACTGAAGTAACTTACCTGCAGATTTCACTAATAGTTTTCGTCCTCGATGTGTAATAAAATATTACCCTTGAAACTGCCCTCTCCTCGTCGAATAGGTATTGAGAAAAACCTCTGGATGTTACAATACTCGCCTATTGTAGTAGCTGGCTCAGAATGTGGCTCGACCTCACCGCCAAATATCCTCATGGAATTCAAATCATTCGCCTTTATATAGATTTGATCTTTTTGGGAGGATTTTTCTTCAATAAGGAATGGTGAAATATTTAGAACAGCCGTTGCCTGCAGCGCATTCATACCTAACTCAAACACACGAGATTAAATTTTGGTCATGCTTCTACAGAATTAATAATATAAGTATTTATATATACGGTAAACGGAATGTAATTTATTTATATTAAGCATCTACGCTACCGTGTGTTGTGCCAGCTACAGTAACATTTCTTATATCTGGATAATGTGTTTTTTTTCTCGTGAATGTTTAAAACTGTAACAGTAATTAATGTCATCACTATGAACGACCGTACGTCGAAGTCACGATATGTTAAGTAAATATGAAGATTTATAATTATCACATTGATGAAAAAGTAAAAATAATTGACAAGTGGGTCAAACTCACGCACCAAGGATAGGATTCCTAATGTTTGACCGTGTTGCTTAAAGGCGTAGATTTCTTTCCATTTTTTGTATTTTGTTGCATAGGTACTAAGGCGATATTGGAGGAGTGAGAGAGTACGGCCAATTGAATACACTTTCTTAAATAACTTTTAAACTGTTTATTTTGAAATTGTAAAAACACATATTTGAAAACTTTACAATAAGGCCTTTCATTTCATGTTACACAATGCAATATTTATTTTTTATTTGTTACAAGTTACAATATCCGTATTCAGACGAATCTTTTTCCTTATAGACCTTGTCGTGCGGTCGGAAACCCCAAAAATAGACGTGTCATCAAAACCATATTTTCTAAATCTAATTGTCACGAGGACAAGATCATTGTTGTTGGTCTGACACAGCATTGTGTGGTAGCACGACGAGCCTGAGTTCGAGGCGGGCATGTAATCGTGGCTGGCCCCGTTGCTGCATACTGCATTATGAATTTGTACTCTTTTGTCCGCAGGTTTTAATTCTACCGGTAAAATGTATTGTTCATGGAACAAAGACTTCGGTGTCATTGTTGTTGGCCAAAGTTCATTTAAATTCCGTGCCCGTGAGAGGGAACAGTAGCAAATATGAATTCCTTTAGTCCTTTTGTCAAACTGCTTTTGCTCGCTTTCGAGTAATTCTTTTGAAAGCCACGCTCTCGGTTTACTATGCGGGTCTGTTAAAATCTGTCCGTAAGTACTCCAGATTTTCATTCCAGTGCAAATGGATGGTGTGATTTTGATAGGATGAGTTGTCTTGCTTGTTTTTTAACTTTGAGCCATGTTATTTTTGTTATAAAAATGTGCATCGATTTGTTTCCTGTTGAAAATTAACATCAAAACACAAACAAATTATAGAAAAATATATACATAATATTGTCTGTGTCTGGACTGTCTGGCCAAGGCAAATCTCAAAGTGACAAAAAACAAATAATGACTATAAAGTTTACGTAAACTTAACAATGATAAAAAGGAATAGAAGATGAAGTTTTTAAACATATCGTTGGTGGCTTCTTGAAGGTGGCAATGAATTTATTATGTTAATAATATGCATTTTTGACCTCAACGCCTTAAATGATTAGGCCAGGGGCCTTACCGCGACGTCTTAATGCTATAAAATTCCGACTCAGTTCAGGTTTTAGCAGCTGTCATTTTTAGCATGGATCTGACAGCGAGCGAGCTTAAAGTGAATCGGAATTGAATTGCATTAAGACGTCACGGTAACCCTCCAGCTCAGTATTTTAATTCGCGCCAAGACGATGAGTCTCTTTTATGTTCTTTTTTACAATTAATTTAATATAACACTTAAACTTTTCAAAGTTCGCTGTAGAAGAGTTGTAGTGTATGGAACAAAAAGTGAATAAATATAGTGCCAACTTTTAATACAGCTAGGCGCACATAATAAAGTAGAACACAGTGTCCTTGTTAACAATTCGTTAAGCAGCAATCGAAGCCTGTAAAAGTTTGGAGACGAGGAGAAAGAAAAAGAAGGCCCTGGCTCTCCTCCAAGACTGTAAGATACCGTCACTGGGCTTGCAACAAGTTACAACCCTTGTAAACTTCTCACCCACCAAAACATTCACCTATGCAAATTCGCTGGCGAATGGCGATGTTATTAAAACATTATATCAATAAACACGAGCTACGCTTTGTACTCAGTCACAATGTATATTCAAAATAGCCCGAGGCATAATTCGATTGAGATACATAAAGTCCATTTTCATTCCCCTTTAAATGGCGACCTGCGAGGCCAAAGCAATTTTCTCGTGGGCCAACAGAAACTTGAAAAAGGAAAATTACACAATTTGCTAATGGGCATGCCGCGGATAATAATTTGGTACGCGGTTTTTTCGAACGAAAGGGAGATATTAATGAGAATTGAAAATACGACTTTTGATCGTGATTAATTTGTGGCCGCAACAAATTTTCTTAATAATACTTAATGCAAACATAATTTTCTTTCATAAAACGTATTGTTTCTCTGCTAAAAACATTTTAAAGCTAGAAATTTACCAAGTACATATTTAGGGTCGAACTCACTATAGGTTTCGGTTTCGGTTTCCGCTTCATAGAATTTCGGCGTTGATGAAATTTATTACGTCTTAGTTTCTGTTTCGCAAGAAAACCTGGCCAAAATAGACCTGAAATCGAAACTGATATCGTGGGCTTCCGTGAGACGTTCGTGAGTAATCAATTCCAAAGAGTCACTAAATCTACATCAAGTGGATTAAATACTCACTTTTTTAAAACTCATAATAATAGTTTTTATCACTGACATATATCTACAGCAGATTAATTGAATGTCAGTTAAACAAATAAACGTTAGGAGTATAAGTAATCGTCTTCGAAAATAAGTTTCAGTGTTGGTTACGGTTGAATTGAAATTTGGTTTCGGTGTCGGTTGCAGAGACAAATTTTTGGTCGAATACTAATTTTCTTTTATAATATATAAAATATGTTGTTAGCTCGTACTATGCAAAAATAAAACTTTTTAGTACTTTGTTATCTTAATTACAATAATATGTTTAAAATGAGACCAGTTTAATTCGAGTACGACTTCTAAAAACCATGAATCGATGTGATTACATATTGAACAACAGTGGGGTCAGTTTTTCTAAGGTCGTATTACGGTTCGGGGCTGAAAAGGCATTTGGGGTCAGCTGGGTTGTATAAATGCACGATTTGGCGGCAAATTTACAACTTTTTCTCAGCTCCCGGCTTCGGAAGGGGCAGTAAACTGAGAAGCAATCTCGCCGCACCAGCCACCGAGTTATATCGCAGAATATTGCCGGGCGCGTGACTAATAAAATGACAAATAGCGGACATGCGGTCCCGGCCACATACGGATTGGGCCAATGACAAATTTTTAATCATTTTTTGTTTTTTTGCACACCTACTAGGGGCTATCCATAAAGTAGGTCACTCATTTAGAATAGAAGACAAATTTTAGGGCGTGAAAATAACCTTAAAATGACAACTGTGCTAAAATGTTAAAAAATAACGATTTAATTTCGTGAAACACGATTCATGATTACATATAACCATCTATTTAATTATATTACAGATGATTTTATTTTATTATGCATGGTCTAATTAGTATTAAATGGTTTTCAATTCTGAATCTGTTTCTCAGACTGTCTAAAGTCAAGACGATGCTTAAAATATACACGTGAAAGTAACTCTGTTGTGGAAGGCGTTAAGTGCTTGTTTGTAAGAGAGGAAAAGTTTGATTAAATTATCAAAAACATGCACGCTTGTTAAGTACGCTGTAACGTTAGCAACCTCTTCTTTGACGGTACAGTCGCGGAATTAAATAAGTCACTTTATTTTTACAGCAATTACATTTAGCGAAACAAATAGTGAGTGCCAATAAATTTGAAAAAGATAACAAAGTTTTTTTGCTGATAGACCACCGAAGTTATATATAGAGCGACCCGTTATTTTTGCTTGTCGGTACAGTTATAATTATACCAATTGATGATTCGAATATATTATTCGCATTCATCATACAAGCGCCTGCGCCTACCTACATCTCTGGCTAAGGTTATGAGGCCATCAAAAAAACTGACTGACGTTCCGGGAGCGTGCCAATAGCAGTTTTAGCAGCCATAATAATAATTTTTATTAGTTGTGAAACGCCCCAGACTAAGTAACAATTGAACATTATTGACCCAAAAGCTTTTCAGCCGCCCCGGTTCTGTGTCAAGACGTAAGGCAAGCACTAGTCGAGATTCTCAATTCCAACCTTTGAATTGTGCAGTTTCGTTACCTGTAGGACCCGATCCAATCTCGAGCGCTGTGTTCGCATGTGTTAGCAATGGTCTCTCGGATTTATGTGCCTAACCAATCATATTGGCGTGTTAAATAAGTCACGGGTTCGGGCTAGGAAGATGTAAGAGTAAAAGGTTGAAATATGGGGGCCTTCCTCTGTAATAAAATAAGTGGTTGAAATCGGAAATCTGAAAGGAAATATGTATTTCTCATTACTAAGTCGTGGTCTTTGTCTTACTTTCTATCAAAATAAAGTGTGACCTTCTGAAGTGATCACCTGATCAAAATCGTAGCTTTAAATGTATCTTATCTTACCTTTTGGATTTATCCAATATAAGCGAATTGTGTTTTTTTTGGGAAGATTGTTGTTAAATAAGCGTTATCTTACGGTTATAAATGAGAAATAATCCGACAAGTTCTAGTATTCTAACGCTTATTTCAAAAACTCGTTTGGATTGTTTGAAGGAATACTACTTTCATGCCGTCTCGCAACGAGTTAAGTATCGTTTTAGAGAAAATTGCCATACGGTCGATTAGCGACATAAATATCGCACATACATCAGAAGGAAAACGTAACCAATAAAACGAAACAACAGAGCTATCAGGAGCAGACGCAAGCGTCACTGTTGCCCTGACATTGACAAATAAGCCATTCAGAAAAAGAACCCATTTTCCCTAAAACCCCTACTACGATCATTAGTAACAATTGGGAATGGATGATTATTTTAAAAGTGCTTGGTGATTTTTCTATTGATAGGAATAACCATCCTTAGCTACGGAAAAAAGTTTCAGATTTTTCCGTCGAGCCATATATTTTATAAAAATAAAAACATTTTACTCAGTCACTCGGCGGCCCCTATACGGAAGTAAGCAGTACGCCAATGACATAATCAAATTAAAAAAAAAATGCTGCTTGAATCTGTGGTACATTTGTCACTGACATTGATTGATAGCACCGCACTCGGAAGCTAAAACAAGCAAAAGAAACGGCTAAGTGGCGCCGTCTGTAGATTGTTGTTGGTACTAAACCACCTATTTGGGATTTCATTAAAATTACCATACATTTCTCATATAACTTTCAGTAGTGTTTTTGATTCGGAGTAGAAATAACCCAATAATTCCAAAATCTGAGAAAAAAATGTATATTATGGTCATTTTTATTGAAATTCCCCATGTTTGGTTAGTAACACGAACAATCTACAGACGGCGCCACTTAGCCGTTGCTTTTCTTAGCTACAAATGCCATCGTGTACCACAGATTCAAGCAGCATTTTTTTTTTAATTCTATTATGTCATTGGCGTACTGCCTTACTTCCGTATAGGGCTCGCCGAGTGACTGAGTAAAATGTTTTTATTTTTATAAAATATATGGCTCGACGGAAAAATCTGAAACTTTTTTCCGTAGCTAAGGATGGTTATTCCTATCAATAGAAAAATCACCAAGCACTTTCAAAATAATCATCCATTCCCAATTAAGTTCCTAAACGAAAGCTGCTTACGCAAATGCGAGTTCGTAATGGATTATGTGACTGCTCTGTAAAATCCGTCATATCCGTTCTATAGAAATATGCTTTTGCTAATATTACTTTGTAAGTCTATTTGTGCTTTTCCTCGGTAAGATAGAAATTCATATCGTGGCATATGCAGTTTTCCCCTACTAATATCGTCTTATCCAGATTTTAAAAACTAAAACCAAACAATACCATACCAATTGTTCATAACCGATTTAATCTGCCTTCGAATAATTTATGTGTTCCTATCCGTAAAATAATTCAGTAAATCTAATTACTGAGTCAAATAAATTAAGCAAATATGATTGTATTTAATAACTCAGAGCAAACGAGGGGCTCATACGGCGAAGATTTGCAATCTTATACTAATATTTCTAATTAGTTCAGTAACTTTGCTTATTCAGACTTTGAAATTTGTTTGAAACTCTCGGCAGCGAAAGGCGTTGGAGCATCGTGCGGATTACCCGCAAGGTTTCAGAGCTGCCTTCTGCCACATTATGAGTAATAACTTCAACACTCTACTCAATTACACACTAATATTGTTTAATGCGTGTTGGTGGGGCTCGCAAGCTTAAAGTGTAGAGCTAGTTTGCTGGTCGGAAAGTTCGAGGAAAGAAGCAGTATGTTAAATTAAATTGAAGCTTATTCTATCACTATCAATGTATCGTGAAATTTGCTTTCCGATTCTTTATTTATTTCTACGATCAACCAGTAGGAAAACCATGGAAAAATACAAAAAGTAAAGCTATGGCCGAGAATCGAACTCGGATTCTCTATGCGTGGTGCGTGTTTATACCGCTACACCACCCGTGACGGGTAGATGAGCCATCGATTTTTTCCACCGGTACCAGCTGTCATGTCATTACTATGCGAATTTTGTCGCTAAGCGCCATCTGTTTGCATAATGTGTCTCTACGACACAATTACAATTTTTTCCATGTGTTCTAGCTTTCAGTATTGCTTAGAATTTTATATTCTATCATAATAATTAATTGATTTGTTACTATAATTATCTACACACCAGCTGCATATTACGCAATTTCCATGGACTCGGAGACGTCCCATGTTATCTTTTAACCCTCTTCCGTATCATGCTGTTAACAACAGGCAACATACTCTTAAAACCTTCGTCAAACATTAAGGAAATTTATTAGGTGCTGTTTCGAGATTGTAGCAACATTGTGAATTATTTGTAGAGAAAACTTTAATTAATTACCTACTTTAATATTCTTTTTGACTATATAGTCTTGAGTTATCACAGTATAAATAAGCGTGTAATAAGAGTAATAATAATACCAGGTAGGGTAGGTACTAATAAATAAAAGAAACAATGACACCGTTTTTTGGGATAAACATTGTATTGCCAAGCTATATATTGTTTTCCGCTTGTTTGTGAACCGTATCTATGTTTACTGATGTCACAATATGAAAGCGTATTTGTTATGTTCAAGTCAGAATAATCTATTAACTTATTGACTGAGATAATACACCGCTGTAACTGGTTGTATGGTACCAGAAAGGATGTTTGTTTTACAAATTGGATCGAATTTTAAAAGGCTCCTTTTTATCTGCTTTTTTTTTTACTTCTTTTAGAGTCCCTTGTGCGGCCTACAGTAAAAAATCAGTTAACTTGGAACGAACAGTTAATTCTAGCTCTAAGCCCATCGTAAGATACAATACAATACAAATACTCTTTATTGAACACCACAAATCAGTACAAAACAATACAGAAACAAAGAACAAAGTAGACAATAGGCGGTCTTATCGCTTAATAGCGATCTCTACCAGACAACCAATAAAAGAAATAAGTTGGAGACAGTTTAAGTAGGTGGCGGCAACAAATAGACAGGATAAACGCAGGACACGTGTAATGTTAACAAGAATATTTCAATAGATCGTTGGGTCGTTGGGTTTTAGTCAAAACTAAAAACATCCTGTAATTTTCAATGGTGGTTGACAAAATATCTCCATTGTGTATAATTTTGCCGATGGTAGTACACATTGAAATGTGTACTACCTACGTCACAGGGTGACTTATTTTTAAATCAAAAATTGTGAAATACCTACATGTTCCAATATTCGTGAATGATTTTAGACTTTTTACTAACTTTCACGAAAAGCATTTGATTGTTGTCGTATCCCACAATTAAACCAACTATGTAAACAGCCCGTGTAAACATTTCGCCATTCGAAAAACGCAATGCGCAGAATAGTCGAGCGAGTCGCCTCGATACGTAATAACATTTTTCTATGGTAGGTGCAGTGAATACGGAATCGGGCCAAACGGAAGCCTTATACGAATTTAATCTCGCAGAGATGTGGTATCGCAGAAATTGCTGCAACAAAGCCCCTGTTTACGACAGCCTCTGGGACAAACTTACCTACTGCGGCTATTCCGGGCAATTGGAAATATTAATGCCGTTATTACACACAGCGTAAGCGATAATATTTGCATGTAAATTTGATGGGACCAAATTATACGGTATGTTCTTCGGGGGATATCGCGTATTGCGTTGCGTTTGATTGGCTGGAATGATCTTAGTGTTATTGGGGTTTATCGATTAAAGTGCTTGCTTTTTTTTGTACAAGCGCCTGAATCGTATCTTTGGATACGGAACCCTAAAAAGTTGCGGTCGAATAACTCGTTCTTTGTTAGCTAAAAGTTTTGCGGGAAATAATGTGGGTTAGTGTCAAAAGGCCGAATTCTTAAAGGCGGTTCTTCCGTAGGGCGACCTTAATGATTTTTAAAACATTGAGGCTGAACTAAACTAAGTTTCTTGACTTGGACGACCTTGTTAAGGATTAGACAAATTATAATTATGAGTGACTAAATTGACATAGAAACAGTCGTAGAAATAAAAAAACCGGTCAAGTTGGAGTTCTACTTGGGCACTAACTGTTCCGTACAAATATAAACATTAAAATGATATATTTTTAAAAGTTCTTTATTTTACCACAAGCAATAATAAAAAAAAACTGTTTTTATAAACATGCTCGTCAAAAAGATAGTGAGCACACGGAGTGGACGAAGAAGCCGGTGGTGCCGTTGCAACGTTCAAAATAATTATTGGGTTCGGCAAAAAGTAGGAAGGGGAATTAAAATATTGAAGCGTTGCTAGCCGGATCGCCTATGATTCCTAAGATTCGCCCATTCCCTCGATGGGTTTTTACCATCTGCGCAGGAAGAGAAGCAACTAGTACATATATACTTCGCTTCATTTTGTCATTTAAAAAATGAAAACAATTATGACACATCTTTTTACTGAAATACACTTTATTAAAATCGGTAACTGAAACATACAACACCACAACAAAAAAACCACGGCATTTAAGGGGTTTGAAAGAAAGTGTTTTTCAATAAAAAGACGTACCCAAGATTGTTTACCTTTTTTAAATGTCAAAAACACGACGTATACATGTTTTTACTTTGCTCCCAGACTTGCACGCAGGTGCACAAAAATGGTTACTTAATTTATTTGTTAGATGCGTACGGGTGTTTGATGTGACATCAAGACAGGCAATATGGAGGTTTGCTCACGCTCACCCCGAGAGCCGTCAAATTAATTTGTCTCTCTCGGACACGGGCTGGCGTATAACAGAGATCGGACAAATTTGCGTCATTGCTCGCAATAATGTGGACATGACTCCAAAGTTAATCAAATATGTAATCATTTAATTAATTTCTTACTTGACTTAAATTTTAATTCCTAGTCAATAAATACAAAAGTTTGTTAAAGTCTAGATTTATTGAAGAAAATAATCATATCTAGCAGGATCGGGATTTCTTTATTATATAAAAATATTTACGAGAACGACAACTGCCACTTTCATTAACATTTTGCTAACAATTTTATGCATGTGTAAATTTTTATCTCCGGGGGTTCAAATTTTATTTCGAGAAATTAATTAAATGATTAATTATTTGATTATTTTTTGAGTCATGTCCACTTTATTGCGAACGATGACGCAAATCTGTTCGATCTCTGCGTATAACCCATACAAATTACTATTGATGACTGCTAAAACAAATTGATACAATGACAAGTTTATTTGCAACTTGTGTACGTTCAAGTTAATGATGTGATGAATGATTGTACTATTAACTTTTGGATAATTCATCGTTGTTTTTTTACAAGATAGCATACAGATAGCATACAAGCAAGTCAGTAAGTGCAAGTGAGCACCACCCATGGACACAAACAACACCAGAGGATTGTGGATGCGTTGCCAGCCCAGAGGGCTAAGACGTGTCAATGACTTCACCGGTAGTCTTAGTTTGGGAAACTCACTGAAAGGTGGACCTCGTAATACAGGTAGCGCAAGCACTGCTTCTCTGCGGCAGGATTAAATGCTTTTGCAAGCGTTACTGTTAAAAAGAGCTAATGTTTCGTAATGGGTGTTAATTTTGAAAACAGTCTCAATGTCATCTAATACTTTTAGGATACGCTCTATTTTTTGTTACAGACATTCAATACCGAACGTGACATAATCTCTAAGCCTCAGTTTTCCATTCCATACACCATTTTATTAATTTTGCGATCGTGTTTTGGAGGCTATTACTACTCTTTACTGGGTACTCATCTACAATTCCTAAACCTGCATTGCACCGGTGCCGCGAAGAATGATGGTCTTTCCGAATGCGCTGGTAGTTTAAAAAAAAGACATGTAAAAGAGCCCTTGGTGGCCAATTTGCAAAATAAACTTTTAGATTTGAAGATGAGTGGTCTCCAGCCTGTAAATGTCCCACTGCTGGGCACAAGAGTTATTCTATCCTAGCCCTCTGGGCTGGCAACGCTTCTGAAATTCTCTAGTGTTGCGGGTGTCCATGAGTGATGGTGCTCGCTTACCATCGGTCGAACCAATTGCTCGTTTGCCTTCCGTCACGTATAAAAATGCGAGGATTGCGCTTAAGAGTCCACGCGGGCCCAGTGCGGTTTAGGAACTACATCATTGTATTGGCTCGCAGGTGTTTCCTTGCGATGTTTTCCTTTTTCATGCGCACATACATTTTGAAAAACCCAGAGGTGCGAGCCCACGACCCTCTGGTTGAGAGGCCATAGGTCTAACCACTAGGCTACCACGGCTTTTGAAACGAGTACCCGGCTTTAAAAATAACTCAAAGATATGGCAAAGACAGTCACAGCATCACGTGCCGCGGTTCAGATGGCGAGCACATTAGATCGCGGCGCGTGCGTGGCATGAGGATGTTGTTTACAAATGATGAAACATGTCGCCTAGTATGAGCATACAAGTTATGTTGATATGGATTTAATGTTACGCTTGTTTTAGAAAACTCTTATTATCAGACCTTAATGCACCTATTTCATAAACGTGTTAGGCGATGAGCGACTGTAATAATTTAAAATACATAGCGGATTTGATAAGTTCCGTGTTGAACCGGGTTATATTGGCTACGAAATGTAATCCGAAATGTCAGTGTCACCTGTCACCTGTTTATGAAAGAGAGGCCTGGGGCCTAACCATGACGTCTTTATGCGATTCAATTCCGAACCTACTATGGGTGGTGTAGGAATGATGATGATCCGAGTTCGATTCCCGGCCATAGCTTTACTTTTAGGAATTTTCTATGTGTTCTAGTTTTCAGTCGTTTAGAGCTGGTTCGCACGAGCGTTTTTTCAACGGGCGTTAAAAAACGTTTAAATAGTTCCGTATGTTCAATTCGATTTAACGTACAACGCCCAACGTCGAAAATCGAACAGTGCTCGATAAAAAAGCGCCGCGCTTTAAAACAGCCTTCGTGTGAATAAATACATGGTTTCCAATTTGTTTTATTTAAACGTTTTTTTAACGCCCGTTGAAAAAACGCTCGTGCGAACCAGCTCTTAGAAATTTGATTCAATTCCAAACCAAAGTTAGAAGCTAGAAGTGTCAAACATGACAGCTAAAACGTGAAATTGTAATCAACCTTGCCTTGTATTTGCTTGCTGCTCGTATACCAACCACTATAGAAAATTGTTCTGTCGCTGTTCTGCACAAACGTTTACAGATAACAGGTAAGTCAGAGCATCAACAAAAATAGTGATAGCGAAATTAAACTCAAATCTGTGTAGGTACGTGTATTCCTATGTTCATCGATTGCTCAGCAGAAATAGCATCAAGTCATAGCTTATTGTAATAACTACATCCTTCGGAGAGGATGTTAACCAAAGTGAAATTAACGGTTCAAAGCGTCCATCGATTTAATTGGATCTTACGGCGAATGTGTGCGGAAGTGGTCGCCCGACGGAACTGTTAGGCAGAAACTACTTACAGCGAGCTACATAATCTGCGGCTCAAACAGATCAAGTTTATTTTTAGAATTACCATTACAAATAACGCTAATTAATTTTTAATCGTTACGACTATAAATAGTCATTGTGTTATTTTTTGATTGTACGTTCAATAAACGGTTTACATATATGTATACAGTCCGTGAGCTCTTAGAATGCTAGTCAGGTTAGTCTTGTTGTCTCACTCACGCTTGTGGGATTGATACTTGAATCACCTATCTATGGGTATGCTAAACCAGAAGTCATGGGCTGTACATCCTGCCTTCTAAATAGAAGGCAGTGAAAAGGAAAACTTATCCCTTAAACGGAATCTCTTCCGGATAACAGTGTAAAAATAGGCAAACATTTGAAATTACATTGTAGTTATGACGAATATCTGCAAACAACCTATGAAATCCATACGATCACCAACACTTTTAGCTGATCATTCGTGAACCTTGTTTCAACGTGGCAACGCAAATGGTCGGCTAAGATTTTTGGGAATGGCACTTATTCTTAGCAGAGTTGGGTCCTTAATTGGCGATCGTAGTAGTTTAGCGGTTTCTCTGTTGAATTATTCCCGGTAATGAATACCTTTTAAGCCTTTTTAGAACTCCTTTAGGGGCGCTTTGAATGGGAGCTTTCAGCTTCATTTAGGTTCGTTTCTGAAGGCGCCAGGAGGTGACTCGCCACTATTCTACTGCTGAGAGATTAAAGGACGGCGTTATTCAGTGTGTCAAGCCGGCAAGCGAATGTTCTGTATAAATAATCCCGAATAAAGCCTTCAGACAAAATGGGCGACACAAGTGGGGGGGAAGGAGATTTATCTTCTTGAATCTAATCTTGCGGATGGTGAAAAGAGCAGTTTCTACAATTTTTTGTCTCAATTTTCGCGTCCCAAGCGCCGGCTGTATACTTACATTGAGACAATTCCCTTCTGTCTACGGAGAACTCATTTGGTGGAGATGAAGGGGATTGCTACTTAAAAAGTCGTACGAAATGTTATTCAATCCATGTTTCTTTTTATTTAACGTTTTGTCTCATTTCTGTGTGCTGTAGACAAATGTAAATCCTGGCTTGTTATTCTAGGAATTTATTTCACGAGCAGCTTTCAGCTTCGGCGCGTGTCATTTTACTTTTTATTTGGTTGTCTGGTTCGTTGATCGCGACTATAAAACCAATTTTATTTTATTTTATAATGATGCCAAATTTACTTAAAGGCGATGAATCTTATGATCTGATTTTGAAGATTGTCTTGCATTTTATGAATCCAAGGGTCTATATAAAAAAAAAACCAAAAACCTGTATCCGTATTTACCTGTGTCTATTCAAAGGCGTCTTCCAAACTTGAAAGTCCTCTGGCTTAAGGGCACGCATTTTCCTTAAGCTAATTAACGAAGTTTCGAGATAAAAATTACATTCAGTTTACCTTTTGGAAAATACCGTAATAAGTTAATTTGGGGACTTTATTTCTTTGTAGGGACACTTTTACGGTCCGCTGTTTGTGGCAGACATTAATGCTGTTGGGAAGTCAATTTAAGGTTTAAAGAAAATAAACTCTCTGAAGTACTCTGGAGTATCTAGAACACCTGAGAATCGCGCCAACTTTGTGATCAATTGCCATTAGACTTCACGAAGAGTAGAGGCGTGAACATAGAAGCATGTTAGTCTGCTGTTAGAACTAAAAAGTTGAGATAAGTTCTTTGCACGATATAAAATTACCTCGCGAACGACTTTGAATTTCAGTTGACATGAAAGCTAAATTTCCAACGGAAATTCTTCCGGTTTCAAAATAATCGTGAAACATCTGAAACTGTACATGTTTACTGTTTTGTAAGTATCCTTTCGAGACTCATGCTAAACGTGGCCTTTAGGTCTTGTTGCCGTAGGCGCTGTCTACCCCGTAAGGGATAAAGACGTGATTCATGTATGTATGTATGTTTCTTCGAGACGCAAAGGGTAAATAAGAATCGTTAGAAGATAAATTTTATTTTCACTTAGCTTCATTCTGAAGCAAACCTGTCTCAAAAGAGTATTTCCAGGATTCCAGAAACAGACCGATTGCGACGGATATAATAAGGTTAAAGTTGTCTTATTCAGAAAAGAGGTAATAGAAATTCTTTTCTTTTCTTTTATGGAATAAAAACGTAAAAAGGGTACTTCCCGTTAGTGTATGTCCTAATCTAATTTAAAGACAGATGATAAATATTTCAGTATTTTTTTATGTGTCTAAGATTAAAGTCGATGATGCTCTATACTATAGCATTAATTCAGTTTAAGATATGATGTAATTTTTGTTAAAACCCGTGAAGTTAAAGGTTATCTTATTAGCAAAATGTTCTCATCTATTACACTACCTACTACAATTTAGCTTTTTATTGCTGAATCTCTATTTCGCCGCGTTCTGTGGTAGATAAGTAATAAATGATGACCAGTGGGACATAGCTCATTACCAACCGACGACTTTGAGTGTCAATAGTCGTCGTACCTACGCCCAATTTAATTAAAAGTGCAAGTTTTTTAATTAATCTTTTCCACGCCCAAGAATCCCAACAAGCCCTAATACTTTCCCAAATTAGAATCATGGATCAGATCAGTCTTAGGAACTTTTTTTATTTACCGATCCTAAGTTAAGTCGTGGAGTCCGGAGTCGAGCGCGGTCACGTAAGCTCCCGAACTCCCCCTTCCGTAGTTTCTAATTTGCTATCAAACTTACTTTTTATTACTTGGTAACTAGTAAACAACGTCGCGGGAAAATCTGTTGCCTCGTACGTGATCGGACCTTTAAGATTGTACGAAAATGGCGGCTTTATTAATTATAGTTTTTATGTAAGTTGGGTGCGAGTCAAATTGTGGATGTGGGGAGTCAACTATTCATAAATAATGTTACCTTGATCATGTAGTGTTGACTGAAGGCAGGTGAACAGGAAACATAAATTATTAAAAAAAGTGCTAAGTAAGGGTTTGTTGACGTAGGCTACATAGGTACAACAGGCTTTTTACCCTGAAATAACAAATTCGAAGTTCCTTCATGCCGTTCCGTTCATACTAATAGTAATTACAAGGAGAGCAGCACAACTAAAATGATGAAACTTTTAATTACGTATACAATATTTTTAAGACTAATGCCTCATTCGCTGTGATCTTGTGTTTAACACTAGTATTATAAGCTAATTTGATTACTGACTAACATATGAATGAGGACACGAACTAGCCCAAACGACACGCGATGATACACGAGCACAGACTTTCGGTGCGGACATAGGTTCAGCTGCTGAATTTAGGACGAAAATATTTTGGCTATACAATGCCATATTTTAATATTTTACTGATTTTCTACCTCCGAACACCGAAATGAGAATTCAGCCGCGTGATACGTGCATATAAATCCTATTCTCCGTACTATTGCTTCACATAAACTGGACGTATTCCGTTCCCGGTGAAACACGTTCTTCGTAAAGAAATCGCCTAACAGTTAAAGTTAAGTTAGCAGTTAGCCCCGGGTGAGCATTTGCCTCGGTGTGAGCCGTTACTGATTCACACCGGGTAAATATTTGAGCACAAGCGGCGAGTGGTCTGAATTTCTAACCTCGTGACTCGTTTTTATTGTGAAGAATTTTTTCAAGTGTTAAAGGCGTGGGGGTTTTAGATCCTTAGTAAATTACATAATTATTTAAAAAAGCTTATTAATTATTGCAAGGTAAATAAATTCAATAAACGTATTCCTCACACAATAACGGTATATATGGGTTTTTGGCGCTTTGTATAACTTCATATAGCAATAAATATTTTGCGATTAAAAGGGCATTGTAACAAATTATTTCTTTAAAGAATGGCGGGTAGCCACAAGCGTGTAGGTAAATTGAGCAAGGCCAAGGATAGGCTTTTCATTTTAATCGTGATTTTCGCAAGGGGCGCAATGAAATTGTGAAATCGAATCACGATTGCGGACGTGAGAAAAGTAATCAAAATTTATTATTCCTTTCTTCAATTCCAGCGACATTACATGAAAAGTTATTTTGATAAAAATTTGATTTCGATTCCAACATTTGATTCATCTTTTGTTAGTCTTAAGGTTTTTCTCATCGAATGACGATTCGTGTTCAGCGGCAAGAAATGTAATTGAAAACACCAACGATTTTTCCGAGTAGGTATTCGGTTTGTCCATTATCGGAATTCCACGTTGAATGCTGATGGTTTGGGGAAGGAAGCTTAGAAAAATAACAATACTTTACTTAACTCCCAAAGTACAAAGATTTTTACCATCTACTTTGCTATACTACACAACAACATTTCGTAACAATGACAGTAAAATATCAGAGTGTTATTGATTTATACTGGGTTGCCCAGTTGATTAACTTGTGGCTCCTTATGCCGATGACTGTGAGATCGACTCCAGGAGTGAGCTTGAAAATACATCTTTGAAAGTACGACTCGAGGTGATAGAGACTGTGCTGAATTTGAAATACGAGTTATTTAAACGAAAATTACAGCTCTATTTGTCAACTAAACCTACTAAAACTTAATTTGGATTGTAGGTTATATTAAATTTTCGACTATTTGATAAGATTAATTAGACCTGTGATGTTTTGCTACTCCACTCGCAACCATTTTTTAGCACTTTTGAGTGACGTGCTTTCGTGTCCCAGGCTCACACCGCTGTGTTCTTCGTCATTTTGGAAAACTAAGTGTTTCAGACAACTATAATGTAACAAACCCTTTCATACACGAAACAGAGGTTGGCGATCCCACTCTCTCGCTCATGAATAAAATTATAGACTTGTGGAAATATTCTGAATTATCAGTAGTCAGTGTCGGGTCCGCTATTGCTCTGCGGGGTGTACTTACTTTCATTTTAACTTCCACAACGATGTGAAAATATTTCTCGGCGAGTTTATTGCCAGCTGGAGAGTTGCCGGGAAACGGACCGGGATAGTATTCAGCAGAGACATTAAAAGACCAACCTAATATGAATATTATAAAATTTAAAGCTTCAAGATAATCGCACAATTAACTAGTTTCGAAAACACCAACCCATTTTAATATTATATCATTATTATAGTCATATAACAGTGACTTGATAAGGCGCTCTGTATAAACTATAGCCATTCAACACTCAGTGTTACAAACGTTAGATTATACTCGTAAAACAATTTTTGTATTTTGAGAAGTACCTTGGGTTCCGGTGTTATAATTCTATCAGGGCTTAAATAAACGTACCAGCCGCCTAACCAATAGTTTATTGCAGGCCAAACTAGATACTCGCAACTGCTATCCTCCTGGGAACTATACAGTTTTCCGGGATAGAAAAGTATTACATGTGGTTTTTCGCCGAATAAACTATCTCACCATTTGCTTGAAATCAGTTCTAAAGTTTTTACGTGTACAAATAAACCCATACTTTCACATTTATTTGTTGTAATAAGTAGGGAACACAAAGTTGCAAATGTGATTAGTTTTTGAACTCAGTTTTTGTCTCTTTCGGTCTTTCGGTTAGTACTTGACCAGATGTAATTTTAAATATCGAGTTTTTGCACGGAATCAAGCAAACACAATAAAAATCCTGTGAAACACACAATGGTAGAGCTAAGTGCACTTAAAGGCCTTCGTTAATAAGTGAACAATACGCCCGGCGTTCGAATAACCTGCATGTTAATGAACACTGTACTGCTGCTATTGTTCGCTTCCACTCAGAACAATAATGGATTGAATGCCATCAATTGGAGATTACAGAAGGTTTCAATTTTTAATTTTCTCTTGATGAAACAAGTCAACAGTCTTCGCACAACGAAGTGCTTCGTCAAGCCAGAACTTGGATTTTGGCGTGTTAACACATATTAACATTTACCTTTTACTTTGAACTTGGCTGACACGCCGCCGCGTGTCTGGTTCTACATATTTTATTAAAACAAGTTTTAAGTTTCGAAGAAGAGTAGGACTTGATTTTTAGTACTATCCTATAATGGTGAGAATAGTTGTTTCCTGCACAATATTTTTTATAACATTAACGAATTTAACCTGCAAGGAAACATTGACTTTTGTAACCACAAACCCTTTTATTTTTAAATTATGCCCTAAGTTTTACAAAAGTACTATCGTTTGGCAGAGACCACGGTTAAGGATACAATAATTTAACAGAAGTAATAGAAAAACTTCACCGACCGACTCGAGGAAAGAATTCGCCCGGCTCATTTTGCTTCCTTATTTTAATCCTAATTTATTGGAATAGCTGAACAGGGAAGAGCTCAATTGGTACAATAAATTTCAAATTTCATTATTTGAAGAGGAAGTCGCAAGTTGCCAGTTTGGATTGGGTTTTCCGATCACGTCTCCATACTATTGGCGCGGATATTCCAGCCACCTGTGCCCGTACTCTATGAGGCTTTAAACGCGCCTCCACTCTTTCGATAAACCGACTGTGAGATATTCGCGATGTATGCCCCGAGCCGCATTTCCTTATGAATGATACATGACGCAGCGGAGCGGCCGACGGTGCGTCGCGGGCTCAGCGCAGCGAGCTGTATACTTGCATAATAACACGTTTTGCGGTGAATATCGCTTGATTTCAACCTAGCAACTGAGCGGTGGTTAGGATCGAATATTCACCAACTCGCTGCACAAAGACTTAGGCATTATGATTCCATTCGAAGTAAAGGCTATTGCTATGTAGGCATGCTCAGGTTGCAAAACGAGGAGCTAATGAAATCGGTAGCAGTATATGGCAATTCCTACTTAATGAAAAACAAAGAGGTATCAAAAATGTATCATTTTACTTCGACGGTTGCTGTGGCCAAAATAAAAACCGAACCGAACCTGTCCAAAAACATGAAGCAAGCGGGGAACATGATAAACCGCAGCTCCTTTAGTCAACTCAAATCCTGCCTACGATTTTGAACTGCAAGTGCTATGTACAGAGCCCTTGCCTTTACATGACGACCTTATCAGTCTTTGCAAGTCAGGAGACATCCCAGCCCATTGCCATGGCTTTTATGACTCCCTGGGCGTTAATACTAGTTCTGCAATTAATGAAAACCAAGAGGAAGATGATGACAATTGATTTACCTGATTTCATGTTTAATAGTCCCCCGGGTTAGTGCTCAATGAAAGAACTAATTATAATATAATTATTATTATATTAGACTGATGAAAAATAATACCAAATGCGTAGATTATTTGGTTCGATTTTATGCTTCAAACTTAAAGTTATTAGTCTGAAAAAAAGACTTTTGATTTTAGTTACTTTATGAAACTGGCATTTATTGCTATTTGATTGAGACATACTTAAATTTTAGTGGTATTGTTGCACGTTTTATAATGGAAAACTTTGATTTTAAGAAATTAATGACTGTTTTTACTATGTGAATCGTTCGTAATATAATTGCAATGTTGAATATCATATTATTGTTTAGTTATAAAAGTCTCCTAAAAACCCTTAGTAAAAAAAAAATCTTAATAATTACGGGAATAAAATGATATTGCACTATTATCTTGCACGGCAATCACATTAAAAAGTAATCGAATAAAATGGTACACCAATGGTACAATATTAGCGTTTGACCCCGATAAACACCGAATAAAATGATATACGTCTTAACGCGTAATAGTGAATGATCTATTTTGACTAAGTTACTATTTCTTAAATATCTTTCTTTTGATACATTTCTCGTGTGCCACAGTAACATATTGAAACGTAATGAAAAATTAACTTTGCATAAAGCTAACTACCAACCGTTTACGTTCAATATACAAGTCACAATTGAGCGAAACATCTATTTTATTTTTCCTGAAAAATTTGGTTTTTGCAGTTATCTTTTTGTTCCCCGGGACCAGCGAAGTGTGTCCGCAGGGTATAGCGTGAAGTGAGATCGTACCTTGCACTCCTTTAGCAATATTGAACTTGTTTACAAATTGGTTCAAGCTACGGCTGCTGGTGTCGTTCTTAATTAAAATGGAGTACGCTTTGATATCTTTGACAGTCTGCTCTTCGTAAATACGTCATTTGAGCAAAACTGTCAGACCCTAATTGAGTAGTATATTAGTGTATTTGCAATTACAGAGCTGAATGCATCCTGAAAGGTCTAGGTTTTCCTATGGTAGAAAAATGTAACCTGAAAGATAAAGGCCTATTCAAAACGATCTAAAAACAGCTTGAAATGATCACTGGTAGACTCATGTTTCTCATGTATACGAGTATACGTTCGTTGTGATATCTGACGTGTGCTCAACTAATTCCACCTACACTTCTATTTACTAAAAGCAACTTCCGCACAAATAAATGACTAGAAAGCTTCCTGCCAGTCCATTTACACTAATAGTAGCGTTCAAGTGGGTGCAGTATTACAATGCGGGCTAATTCTGAGAGGGCCGTAAAAAGTTGGCGACGACTGAGCGTGGTCGTGACTGTATCTCAAATTAAATCTCACCAACAAATCTTCGCGAGGGATGAACCGCGAAAACCACTACTATTGGTCGATGCTTGGGATCTGAGAACTCAGCATGTTCTAAGATTAAATGGTACGATAGAAAGGAAACAGGAAGGTAGCCAGGGAAGGTAGGTCCCGTTTCCATGGAATCTGTAAAGTAACTAGGATCAGGGGCCTGATTTTTGGAAAGCACATGTATGAAAATACCACTCGAAAGTGGTATAAATCTGTTTATATCTTCAAAACTACAGCTCTAATCAAATTTTTGACTAGGTCACAAGATTAATGAGAGCCCTAAGTATTTTCTAAGCTACTCGTATCTCAAATTCAGCACAATTTTTCACCACTTTCACACATGTGCTTTCCAAAAATCAGGCCCCAGGAGACGATTCAAGCTTAGAACGCCTTACTTTGATCTTGATATTCTTCTTATTAATATTCTCATTTTAATATTTTTTGAGTAAATAAGTGTGTGTAAGATGAATGTAGAGATACTTGTAAATCACTAATTATAGCCACTTATTAGATCTAGCGACTTAGCCAAAACAAATCAATGGCACCAAAAATTCCCTTTTCATCAAATTTTGTACGGAATCAGGTTTTTGTGTGAAAGTAAAAAAAATATCTTGATCGCACATCTTAGTATGTTTCTATTTCCAAAATGAAATTGGGTAATGTTGGCTCGACATCATTTCTTCATTGTTATTTTAAAACACATGCTTTTTAGTACATTTAGCTGCAAAGAAAGGTAACCCCCTAACTTCCGTAATAGCGGCAACCATACTGATGGGGGTCCCTTTCCTCTGAGCTGACTACAGTTTATAATAAAAATGTTTTGCTAAAATTTAAATCTGTATTATTTTTTCATTGAGTGTGTAGCGACCCTAGCGCCACCTAGTTTGCCTCTACATAAATACTACGACACACGAGTAGCTAGCGAAAGTTCTAAATGACAGCTGTCACATCGTTCTACATGCCGCTTACGAAGTTTCTCAATGCGGCTGCATAAATACAACTTTCAACTCTCTTCCTTCGGACTTCGGTCCCCAGGCATAACATCTGCCTGGAGAGATATCTCTCTATTGTGGCACTCCCCACAAGTGCATAGAGTAGTGCCCGTATACTTACAGGGACGCCTGCATAAGGTCATTGGCATTTATCAGGGTTTAAGCTTCGAATGCCTGCTCCCAACTCTGCTCCCATCGTCCACTGGTCTAGAGGTACCATAGTGCCCAGTGGGAAAGAGGGGTCTGGTCACAGCAGCGAGTCTCGTCCCGTGGTACGGGCGCGGCTCATCTTTCGGCGCGGTCGCGAGCGCTCTAACTCGCAATTTGTTCTCGTACAGCCTTAAAAATCCGCATTTTATTGTTCCGTCTCTCATTTCTACTTGAACTGTGCCCCTTCGAGGGCCGCATTGAGCTCCTCCGTACAAAAGTTTCGCTTTGTTTTATCCTGGATAAGGATTTATAGAAACCAAAGAGCGTAAAATATGATAGCAGGTCTTTTATTTTCCCCCGGAATGTTGGGAAAGTATCGTTCTTGGTTCGTCATTTTGATAAATTGTCGGTTATATGGGCTACAAATCGCGATATTGTGGATCGAGGTAGAACATTGTTGCGCAAGATGTACAATTTCAACGCTTTGAAATATAAAACTTTTTACCAACAACACGTGCCCTTGTTGGCTGTATTTATACCTGCATTTGCTAGGTACATATTTAGAGGAATTAAATAGTAGTGTATCAGTTCTTCTGTCGGTATCCACTGCATGCCATTAAACTAAGATACGAAAATACTATGTTACTAGGAAAGTTGTGATAATTGTTGTACTCGTTAGACCGTATGACCTGAACTTAACACATCTTATTCGTGCCTACAATTACAGCTTTCTATGTACAGTAAAGGGCATAAATATTACCAAGACGTCTAAAACATCTATACACCTTTATGCCACAAACAATAAGGTCGGTGATACATTATTTGACTTGTTTGGCTGTATCGATATTTATGACCTCGACTGTACCTACCTACCGACAAAATATTGGATAAGTTTATGCTTGCTTAGGTAAGCTAATGAATTTTAATTTATTCCGTTATACTCGGACCAGGAGTCACATGTGATGCACAGTGCGACAGCAATACATGCACAGCGCATTGCGTATTCAAGTACATTACTTACTTGCCCTTCGCGGGCAACTCGGCCCACACACCACAGCCCGTGGGCTCAGTTGACCACTGTTTATGTTGGGGGTGACCCAGATGACTCGGTCAACTCAGCCCGGGCTGAGTTGGTGTGTAAGCCGAGTTGCTCCCGGATGACTTGGCACTCTGGTATTTAATTCTTTAGGGTGTTTCTTGCGGCGCATTCTTCTTGGCAATTATGGTCTTTCCGAATGTGCTGGTAGTTTCAAAAAGACATGTAAAAGAGCCCTTGGCAGCCAATTTGCATTTTATTTTTATTTTGGAGCGGCGCTGTGAGTGTCTGCTTACCATTTTACTGAAAAGCTATTAAATTCTAATGATATTGTATCAGCGCACGTTCTTACACAAAGTTTACGCTAGTAGATCATCAGGGGGCGCTACAGAAGCCATTATTCTGTTTTTATAATTTAATGTGCATTAGTTATTCGATTTCAACACGGTTTTTTTTGCATTATATTGGCACTAGTTTAGAACAAAATCTTTAAAAATAATAACAAAAAACTCTTTTTCTTACTTACGTTTTGTTCGGTGGTTTTATTGGCAATAATGATAATGGTGCTAAAATCAGGGAAGTTTTTAGCTGCCGTTAGCAGCACCCAGTAGTGTTCGTGTTCTTGTCGCCGAACTATTATGAATATGTCCGAAACATGTCGAGCAGACTTGACTGTGATGCGTGTTTGATCCGTTTATTTCATTAATTTGACTCTCACAATAGTTTTTATGTCAATGGTAGTACTCATGTAGTTAACGCTTGGCGATTTTTGCAAAATTACACACACCGCTGCCTGCCTAAGTAAAGTTTGTATTCAATACAACTTTCCAGCGTACTCTAATACGGTTACGTTAATTCCACAGCCCAAATGGGCTCGCCACTTGATTTATCTACGTGATGAACACTTTGAACGGATATAAATTCGCTTGAGTCGCGTCTTGGTAACACAAAGTAGAATAAATCGCCGAGACCGCGCGTTGCGTGCGACATTCGAAGGTGCAGCTGTCACTATTCATTGCGGTATCTATTTCTCCCAGGCTGACTTCTAGCCCCGAACTGTGAGAAATCGTTTAACTTGTTGACAAGTTAATCAAAAGAGATTTTAAGTAAAAGTTCTTAAGAATAACAATACAATACAATGACTCTTTATCTAACATCACAAGAACAAGCACGAGCAGGCAAATAGAGATAACTATAACCCGACCGCTTAAATCAGTCCTCGCCCGCGCGGGTACAGGGGTGCAGGGTAGGACGATAAAGGGGACCGTGAGCGGTGCGGGCAGGTAGTACATTTAAGTGGTCGGTCAATAGGTAAGCAATAGGCGGCGTTATCACTTCAGATCAATCTCTACCAGGCAAACTGGAGAACAGATTTAAAAAAATAATAGATTAAAGCAGGGTATCTGCGAGCTGTAACCGTAACTATTGCAGGTTAGCACGCAGAGGAGTACACAGCTCTAAAGAAACTAACAAAAATACACAATGTAACCAACCATACATTCGATACACTATATATCTATTGAAGGATTTGTTACGATTAGATAGATGTAATTTCTGAGAAGTTATGTTAAGCTTGCCTCTGAGGTAAACGATGTCGCCCAACGAAACTAACTTAATAAAGTCACCCGGCAGTTTAAAGTCACCCCTGTCCATAGTTCCTCATATATTATGCGAAGTTGTTAGAAATTGTCTGTTTAAATCAATATTAAAGTGGAAAGACACGGCTTTCTTCCATTATCATATCAAATAGCTCTCAATTCTTATATTCTTCGTTATAATTGAACTGACTGTCAACCGCAGGCGAAACTTATCCAACTATTAACAATACAAATGTGGAACTGCGTTAGTTAGTCCAAAGACCAAGAATGGTCTATTGCCTTGTCTCGTCTCTTGTTTATTTGGGGTTCAATCAAGTTTAAACAGTTGCTTGGATTCGATTTAAATTTGGCATGTAGATATGGCTTGACCCGGAAACAGACATAAGACACTTTTATCCCGGGAAAATACCGCGATATATCGATAAACGTGTCAGAAGCCGCACAATCGTTAACTTAGTAACGGTTGTGATGACAACTTATGTGTCCTTTAGAAATGTCACAAAGGCTGTCTTGCTGGAAAAATTAAATCCATGTTAAATTTAGATTTTTAATGCAAACTCGATTTAGTACCTAGTGTCATGCTCTAAACTAGAAGTAGGCGTAAGGCTGTGTATAAGTTCTACGTCGATGCGGATTGCGCGTATAGTGACATAGTGACTGCGAATACAGCCTCAAAGTAAGTAAGTAAGTAAGTAAATGCTTTATTGTACAAATATAAAGAAACAGATACAATTCACAAAAAAAATAAAAGTAACATTAATATATGCACAAAGGCGAACTTATCCCTATAAGGGATCTCTTCCAGTTAACCTTTGAGTAGATGAGAGGAGCATTAAACGAGGGACCGACAAAGTGAAGGTTTAAAATTCCAGATAGTGAAAGCCACAATAGAGCGTACATATCTAAGTTTTTAGCATATCAAACTAATTAATTGTCCACTCAGAATGAAGGTCAACTTTTTATTTCTTCGAATTCTATGAAGGCAAAGTCTTGGGGTGCGAGTCGGGTTACCTCCACATGTGGTCAAGAGCTGCGGTTCGTGTTTGGATCCGTCCGGGGGGAAGAGCAGTGCTTGGTCCGGTGCACCCTGGGCATCGGTTTATTATGTCCTGACAGTTTATGGATATCATTGATTGTTGGCTAAGAGCCCGAAAGGAGGAGAAGGGATCTTTGACCATTACCGTACAACGTTGCCGACATTTTGTCACAATATTTTTTAATTATATTTTTGTTACTTTGACATTGGCGATGTTGTCGTCGTTATAATGACTTGATACGCCACAAATAAGGAAAAGAAGAAGAAGGCAAAGTCGCAGGAAAAACTAGTTAGTTTGTAAGCATTAAATATGTATATTATATATTACTGAATTTCGTTGTAATAACACTGTTTCGAGTAATCTACCGTAGTGGTTCTCAGTAAGACTAGCTTCCTATTACGTAGGTAACGTTGATTCATTTACCTAAGTGTAGTCTACCCTACTTAGAGTTGATTGCTTTTATTTAACCATCAAGTTAATAACGTAATAGTACCGCGATAAAATTGCTTGTAAATTATGATTAATAAACGGTAGTATTGACCTAGTTTTGCCTTTAACTTAAGCTTTAGTTCTTAATAACATTGCTGTGGTTCTTAATGAAATTTTAGCATTGAGCCAACTTAAAACCATGCTAAACGTGACCTTTCGGTCTCGTTACCTTAGGCTCTATCTACCCCGTAACGGATAAAGACGTGATTTATGTGTGTGGGTGTGTGTGTGTCTAACTTAAAAAGACGACCACTCTGGAGTTTCTTAGATATTTCATTGGCGGTATCGCGGTATTAATACATTCAGGATTCCACTCTTCTATCTGTTGAGTTTCTGAGTTTAAGTGTCAGATATTGCCGTCTCAGCTTATTTCTACAAAACGAAAAGAGATGAAATTAACAGCGAGTTGCGACAGGTATCTGATGAATGATGATAATCATTTAAGTAACTTGACAGTCGAGTGTTCGGATTGACTCACTTGCTTCGGAAATGGAAATAGGAGGGCAACGCAAGTATAGTCAACATAAGGTAGGTATAGTCTGTATAAAAGCAACTAACAATGTAATTTTTAACAAACTCTTATTTGATGTCAATTAATAATTGATTGACTGTACCTACTCGTTTGTGGAATGCAGTTAAAATTCAATGTGGGAATTATTTGAGACTTGTGTGCCCACTGAGCGATTATATAAGATACCACCAATAATGAACAATTCGCACGGTTTGTGGGAACAAACTTTCAATTAACTTATTTAATTGTTGCTTTAAATCTTGCAAATGAATTCTAGTCCACTTCCAGTAGAAATTAGGTGTATATTTACCGATTGAATGATCGTGCAATGATAATAACAATCCGCAAAAACCTTGTGTTAAACTTTAAAATTTCAATGTAAAACTTATTTGGTTATTTCAAGTGTATTTTATCTAATCTTATAACAGCGTCAATAGTAGTAAAAATCCACAAAATGAAGGCATAATTCGAAACTCTATTATAACACAAAAGCTTTCCTAATTCCAATTGAATTATATTATATATTTTCTTTCAGTTCAAGAAAAGCCCAATACTCTCGCATTGCCTTTGATGTTCAAGATCGATTCAAAAATTAATTTGAAATAAAATTTGCCTTACTTTGCGATGGTAGGGATGACTATGGTTACAAAACATGCAGTTTATTTTATGCTATCAGCGCAAGGGATCGACATTTTAAAAAGGAGAATACCAATCTAAAATGGTAAAAATCTGTGCATTACTACAAAATCACAGCTCAAATTGAATTGTCGACTAGTTGACAATACTAATTAAAACTTTAATTTTTTTACCGTACTCTTATTAAACTAAGTCATATTTTAATCACTTTCAAATGGTATTTCGGTGCAATGCGGTTTCAAAAACGGGCCACTGGTGCTTGGAGTTGGTCATCTCGTACTCTCCTAACGGTTTGATTGTCCTTCTTTTAAATCGCAACAGTAAGTGCATAATTCGTATAAGAAAACTCTTTGTTGATGAATGTTTACTCCTTAGGTGCAGTTTACTGTTGTAAGAACAGTGTGCCTGTGGAGCCTACTCCGATTTCTGTGGACACCCTTGATGGAGTGGAGCGCGGCCTGACCGCGCGGTTGCGCCGCCGGTCGCTCCACAGCGCGGCCGGTCCCGTCGACTACATTATACTGATTGCTGCAATTAGCGAATGGTGTAATTCTCGTTTTTCAACCGTCTCCCATCCCCCGCCCTCGCCCTCAGGAAATTACTTGAGCCCCGCAGGTCGTGGCGACTTTCCCCGGATTAAATAAAATTGAACAACTCGAACGAAATTCTGTTTTGGATTTCTCATCTTGATCAGTTTAGTTGTCGGCACCGAGATACTCGGTTTGCGGCTTTAATTATTGTGAGTGGATTCTGCTGTATTCCATTCATTTTCTGATTCGTATTGAGCTTTTATTGTGACTATTCTCAGTGAGCGGTTTGTTTAATCTTTTTTTGTCCGTTTTAGATGTGTAATTTATTTTTTCCTTAACGCCAATTTGCGTGCACAAAATGTATGGCAAGCAATGTGGTGAAATGATACATTTCCATCGTAAATTGTGTGAACAATGGGGAATTGTGTATGGAGCCGTTTCGGAGTAGTTTTGTGTTATATGGAGGGGGGTGGACGGCAATAAACAGGGTGATTGCACGGCCGGCGGGCCGCGCCGCCTCGAGCGCGCTGGATGTGGCTTCAGCTTCAGGATCTCATATAGAGATGAAACCCCAACTTCCACCTTTTGTTTTTTCGCTAAGTAGCTGTTGTCAGCAACTTCTTTTGCATCCTGTGTGTTGCTTTATCCTGAAATAATAAGTTACTTATGTTAGTCAGGGATAGCGGTCAGTTCGGTGGTTGTGGCTTTACTTTCTAGTTAAAAACAAACAGATACACGAACAAGGAAAGTTTAAAAATAAAATTATTGTTGTATAGTTGAAATTTTTAGGCGATTAAATTTGGTCATATTTCTTAGTACCTATATTTTTTATAGATTTATTTAAAGAATGCCTTCTGCCCGCGAATTCGCCTGTGTAGAATTATACATATAAACCTTCCTCTTGAATCACTCTATCTATTAAAAAAAACTGAATCATACATAGGGACAGACAGACGGCGGAAAGCGACTTTGTTTATACTATGTAGTGATAAATAAATGGTAAGCACATATAGCTTTTCTAGTAAATCTCTAATTCTCAGAATTGTTTCCATTTCTCTGAATATTCGTCCTACCATTATTTTATATGGCGCATTAAGTTAGCGAAATTTGATAGTAAAATGCTACCAGTTGTGCAAGACCGAGAGGGTTCCTTGAAAAATATTATGTCGATTTAACACAACAATAGGGTTACTGCTTCTTGTACCCATACGAGGGGTAGGGTTGGGACAAGGTCTAACATTATCTTACAATATGTGCACTACTCTATTTAATGTTTCTTTAAAAGTTGTATAACAATTCTTCGGTTATTAGTGTTGGCGACTGACTGCAGTGTGGACTTTTTATAATATTTTTGTCACGTTTCTTCCTCTATATGTTGTTTTTACGATTAATTTCAGTTGTCAAGTTGTGCTGATCCTGTCGTATCGCTTTATTGTGAACTACATATTAAACCTGTGTTTCTACTAACATTTAAGCCTTTTCTTTCATACAGTCCACTTAATAGCTATCAATTAGTTTCACGTGCCCAGTGATAGCGTTGGATAGCAATTAACTGTTTGCTACTAAATACTAAATAATTATTTCACTGACTGCCTCTCTTCTCGTGAAGAAATCACGGGCAGCAGCTTAGTTTGGAAAAGTTAAAACTCTAACCCAATCTCCCACGGTGCTCGATTAGTTTTTTTTATTCGAGGCTTGCCAGTCGTGGAGCTGAGAGATGATGAGAGAGATGGCGCCACGGTCTGGACCCTTGGCATGACGTCTTAATGTGATTCAATTCCGATTCAGTTTATGTTCGCTCGTTGTCAGATCCATATTAAAAATGACAGCTAAAACCAGAACTGAGTCGGAATTTAATCGCACTAAGACGTCATGGTAAGGCCTCTGAAGTTTTATTTAAGCAAACTGTGAAAACGGGTGTACGGAGGAAGGAGTGGCTTTCGCCCAGCACACCCAAATAAGTTGCACAAAGAACGGCAAATAAGGTATTGCCTAGTGAAAATATTTGTCAAATGATGCATTTTGTGAAATGATTGGCTAACGATTAAACTAGATAGTTTTAATTTAGATTATATCTGAAAATGGCAGTCGGTATTTAGTGGAAATGCACTCGTTAGTGGCCAGTCCGACCGACGTGGGGTTAATGACTATGGGCGGGATGCATCACTTTTAAAGAGCTGTAAAAGTTAAATTATGGTGTTCACTGGAAAGCGTTGTACCTACCGGTGGATGTTAACTGCTCCACGATAAAGTTAATGTGAATAGATATATCAATGCGTATGCGTAAGCCAATCATTGGAACAGCCAGAGCCAAATACAAGATTGTTTGGTTGATTGATTGAGCAGATTCATACGCAAAAAACAACTCGAACGCGTTAGCGGGAACTTCTTAATGAGTATGGAAATATGTTCGAAGGACTAAAATATCTTAATTATGACTGCGAATAGTCTAAATAATCATGTTTATAATTTATTACAGGATACATCCAGAATAAACAAATATATAGACGAGTGATCGTTAAAGAATAAAGAGCGATAAGATAAAGATGCATACTCTGTCCTGTCACGGTCGCCACAAATGTAAAATAAGCAGCGCGGCTTTTCGGATTAAAATACGTTTAATTAGTACCTCAGTTGGACGACCGGATAGTCTAGTGGCTAGTGACCCTGACTATGAAGCTAGAGGTCCCGGGTTCGAATCCCGGTAGGGGCAGACAGTTGTATGATGAATATGAATGCCCGGGTCATGGATGTTGTATGTATTTAATTATGTATTTATCTCAGTGAACGAATATAACTATGGAAGCATTTCTGACGCTCAAAAATGACCCAACGTAAACTAGTTCGCGGCGGGCGGGGCTTGAAAACTAGTGCGGCAACGCGATCAGTGCGCAAGGCGCACGCCTGTCAGTCGTGTCACACGGGTTTTTTATTATATAAAATCAACTTATCCATTAAAAATGCCTTCATGTGTGGTGAGGTGGTGCAGGAATCAACAGGAATATTGTCCCAAGAGTACTGGAATCACCTTTCACGTGTAAGTACACTGTTTACTCAAAAAATCCAAAATCGCCTTTTTACTAGAGGGATGTCATTATGCATAATGTAGTACCTAGTACATTTTAATATAGCTATTTTTAAAGGACATAATATTTATTATTAAGTTGCATACAGATTTGGGTTTTAATTTCGGTTTTTCATCGGATTAACAAGTCGAAGTCGTTTCTCATTTCGCTTAATTTTAATTTTAATTTAGATTCCCACAAGACCCGAGTCGTAGAAATCGATGGAAAAAATCTGTTCAATTGGAGAGACAGGAAAATGACTGGACACCGAGCAAGAATCCAAAAATATGTTCAATTTATTTTAAAGATGAAGATTTTTATGTATCGAAGAAGGGGCACATAATGCCTTCTAAAAGCGCAGTACCAATTTGCACTGTGCGTATTTATTTGGTTTGAATGATCACGTTTTAGTTAATGTAGTGCTACTTTGTATGATTGTTTAATAGACATGTATTTTCAGACGGTGTTTTCGAGTGAAAAACCAGTATTAATAAAAATTAAAAACAAAGAAAATATTCCGGAAACTTCACGGGAAAGTCCTCAAAAACGTCCAAATTGTCATTATAATAAATTATCTACTGATATTTCTTTTATTATTTTTATCTGCACCCACCTATATAATACGTTTAGAAACCGTATCTACGTAATATCATTCGTTGCGGGTGGTAGAACCACGAGCAGGGTCCGTCCGAATCGCTACCAACATTTTAGGCTACTGTGTTTCGAAGTGGAGAGTAAAACAGCCGGTGGAATTACTGGCACATAGGTATAACTATCTTAGTACTCTAAGCCGGCAACGCATCTACAGTACTTCTGTGTTGCGGATGTCCATGAGCGGCGGTGATTACTTACCATCAGGTAACCCACTTGCTCGCTTGCCTTCCTTGTAATACAAAAATAAATAAATATGTAAACTACCAATAATAAACTAGGAGTCAAGCGCGCTGACGAAGTAGGCGAAAGCGAGTGAAAATTTGGCTTACTGATTCATACCTTTGTGCATTGGGCTGCTTTGAATCTGACTGGTCCCCTTCTGCATAACATCGTCCGTGCTTCGAAGGCACACTGACAATCTGCTGACATTGCATCGAAGCCGCGAACCAATTAGCGTAAATCTGTCACGCCGAGAACCAATCGCGACATGTGACCCGACGCTTCTCAAATCGTTGAGCTTTTACGTACTTATTTTCAAAAAGTCGCAACTAGCGAAGCACATTCTAATACCGACCTAGATTCATTAGCAATAACCTATTTTCTTAAATGCATTGATAATTTTTATTTACTTTGCTTGTGTGTGTGTACCTCAAACCTATCTGTGTGAGTTTTTGGGCTAATAATGAACGGTAGGTTGTATGAAGAGACTGCTTCCATAGTTATATTCGTTCACCGATTTATCTACATTATATAAGTATGTTTATCCGGTGCCTGGTACCCATAGTACCAGCTTTGCTTAGTTTGGGGCTAGGTCAATTGGTGTAATTTGTCCCAAGATATTATTATTATTATTATTTACAAGTCATTTTACAAAACCAAATTTTCATTAGACACGGACATTACTTTATTTTTCAGTTTATTGCCAGTCCGCAACACATACAAAGGTAGCCCAGTTGCACCTATCTGCATGCTATGCCTTTAATCCGTATGCAAATACCACCACGATGTTACTTAGTTGTTGAGGTACTCATTATTATGTGTTAATAACGCGCTAGGGTATTACATTTTGCGTGTTCATTTGCATTCTTAGTTATGTTATGCTTTCTTATTTGATTGGATTAAAAATAAATATCTCCCATGCACAATTAGCCAGTAAAGTAGATAAACAGTTTTGGAAGTAGAATGTCCATGATTTTTACGGGTCATTTTACATGTTAATGGTTCGATCAAGCAGTAGTGCTTGCACTGTTCTGTTCCGATGTGGGGGTCAAATAGCTGGTAATATTACTGGTCACATGAGGTATTTTAATGCCGGTCTCTTATATCTCTGATATATTCAAAAGTTAACTGAAAAGGTCAAAGAGAAAAGTTCGCCTTTGTATTTATTAATGTTTGTCAATTGTGTTTTTTTCTCTACAATGAAGTGTTTAAATGTACCTACATACATGCATATCGTATTCCATCTTTGTTCTCTATACTGGTAACGCATGCTACATCCCTATCAGGTGTCCAAGATTGCTCAGACCTATAACCAAGTGAAGTTCCCTATTTTGTTCATATTTTTAGATCACAAGAGCTTTAACAAACTATTGAACATCTGTTTTTTGTTTTTTTTTCGTACAATAAAGGAAAATATCGAGTTTGTAACACTGCTATCGATGCAGCCACAACACTAGTGGGACATAACTTAATCCCAGAGGTGACGTAAGTTACGCTTTACCACGTGAAATATAACAAAAGTAGCGACCCACCTCTGTTTCACACCGTCGCGCCATCCATTCCGTACTTTCTGCACGTTACTTTTTCAATTTAGATCGTATAATGGCTTATAAGCTCTATTTAGGTGTACTATAATTCGTATAATAGGTCTTCGCGTTACTATGTATTTCTCAGATGACGTCTCAGTGGGACTGAGTAGGAACTTTTGTAACTAATTAGGCGATGAAGAAACTAATAAGCACAAGTGATGGTGTTAAAATAGTTACATTTACCAGCATTAAACACAGACGCAGCAAAGACTTTGTTCATCGATATGCTAAGGGTTATTTTTTGTTCCCTTTTGAGATACTGAACCCTAAAAAGAAAATTTTTGCAGTAGATTTTCGTTTGGATCAAATTACAATGAATTAAATTAAATTACAGTAGGCGAGGACAAATCGCGTCTTTGATTTGTTCCCGCCTTTTTAGGTTTAACCAAAGGTAATTATTAATTATTTTATTATTATCAGATTCGCCTTCCATTTTATTTGCGCCTCTTTGATTTAGCCTGTTTAATTACAAATATAAATTACATTTAAAAATTACTTAGAAGACCAATTTGTTGACACCTCATAATATTATGTTAAATCTATCTGTAGTAGTTGTACAGGTTGCAGAATCCAAAGAAACACACACTCAAACATACATACATACAACAAGTCAAAGACACATACAAACATATACACTCGGAAAACATGGAGGTCTTTGGGATTAGGACTACGCGCAGTCGGGTAAAATTGCAAGTCACTTTAAAATTGATGCCGGTACCTCACTCCGACGTCCCAAGCAAAGAAACTAAAAAAAGTCCGTTGCACTTAAAAATCGCATATCTCAGCCTTTTGTTAGTTCCAACAAAAGGTAAACTGAACCTGGCTGTTGAAAAAGAAACAATGGGATACAAATTTATAATGCAGTCTGGAAATGAATCACGCCATGCCAGGGTCCTTTGGGACCAGCCTGAATGAAAATGAACAACAATGCTGATTCAACGCCGGCTTAATTCTTCCCGGCTGCGTATAACGTTGCCTAGATTCTGTTTACTGTACTTTGGAGTTTGAATTGTTAATATTGGACTTTTGTGACATGTAAAGGTAAGGTTGGTTGTATGTATAACTCTTTATTGTACATAAAACACATTCAATTTTACAGGTAATAAGAAAGACAGATGTATAAAGGCGAGCTTATCCCATACAGGGATCTGTTTCAGCTAAACTTCGAACGATTGGCAGGACAACAGAAACCAGAATATAGAGAGTAGACATACTAAAAAGCTAAGACCAAAGACCCTAACTTAACCTAAACAAATAAAGCATTAAAATAATAATAAGACGAATAATACACCTACACAACAATTCAGGTACACCCTAATACATTAAAAAAAAAATACGATAAACTAATGTCAGAAATATACTACATACAAAATACATATAAACTACATAAATACACAAAACATACTAAGTCCACTTAAGAAGATTCATCAAGCCAATACTTCTTCAGGGGATCTCTCAGGAGGTTGGCTCTTTCTATTGGAGTTTTTGTCTTTGTTTTTACCTAACTATCTTAGTGTATGAAAAGAAAATTTGCCAGGAGTGAGAAGTGGGCGTCTTCAACTGATGTAATGGTATCTATCTCAAACTGTCGTTTTTTTGTTTTATATTGTCGTTTTTTGTGAAAAAAAAATCTGCTTCACTGACTGAATTACCAGGTTTACGATCAGACCTGTGAACCTAGAAAGCTGAAAATTTGCATGGACTTCGTTTATTATGCTTACTGGAAAAAGGAACGGATTTTGAAAATGATCCACGAAGTATAGTTTTTTTTAATGCATTGCAGCATAAACAAAAATATAATAAATACAGATTAATGACTTCGTGCAAGGTGACACAGCTACACTTATTTCAATTACTAACTTAGTTTTTACTAGTTATCTCACTTACTTTAACTCAGAGTCACTAAGTCACCAATCTTTTGTTTACTACCTAAGTCGGTGACATCGTTACAACAACCATTTTTTCATAGTCGCATTCACCTTGTCCTCTTTCGAGATTTTGTCAGCATAAAACAGCAGTCAAATCATGGCATTTTTAAAATAAGCGGGTTCAGCGCTTGTCGCAGTGGCCACTTTTTGTGATTGCTTTTTCTGTCTTTTCAATTATTCTAAAATCCACGTCATAATTTATTGCCCGCTCACAGCTCATAGCCTCGGAGGGTAGAACAACCCCCGGAAATTGTTTGTACATTAATTTTTAAGCACAACTGCAGGCATATGAGGCAATATTAATGTTCAGGCCATGAATTACATTAATGTCGCACTTCGCGCGACTCCGCCGGCAAATGGCCCATACGTCTGGCTTAGTGGTGTAAACGCTCCAAGCACTAATATGACAATTTTGCCCAAGCCTTCGGTGCGTGCGCACCTGAATTATTTATTGAACCTACATGTGCACTAGTGGCGCCGGGAAATGTTTTAACAATGCGAGAATTTAGTTTCGAAATATGGTTACTGCGATGACAACGTTAAATTGTTGTTGTTGTTTTTGTCCGTAAAAAAAGTGAGTTTTTTTTTTCAGTTGGGTGGAGCAAACTTATTAAACAGCAGCCTTTTCTCTCTTGTCTAGAGAACACCAAAACACAGAACTTAGCGGTCCAAACTTGAGAGTATTGACGGACATTACCATTTAAAAAGATTGATGACAATGCTTTTAATTTTGGGAACCCCTTTTTCAGTTAAAATAATTATCCGTTAACTCATTTTGGTTGAATTGTGATTGTAAAAAACGGAATAGATTTTGTCCAAGTATTGTACTCGTTGATTAACGAACATTTAAGTATAAATTGAGTATTCAACTGAAAGTAAAAATTCAATTTAGTGTAATTTATTTTTAGGGGTCGTATCGTAGCGTACCCATAATCTTCAGGATGGGATAAAAAAATATTGAACTAAGTGTCCATGCAAGAAACGGGTTTATTGCGTTGAGGTATACGTAGGTAGTACGAAATCCTTCGTGCTAAAGTATGACTCGCATTTGGCTGGTTTTTGTACATTTTCGATGGAAGAGAGAAATACATTTTAGCGCAAAATTTGGTTCTGCGCGTACAGAGTCGCTGGCAAAAGCTAGTAAAAAAATAAGAATACTTACAACGATCACAAAATAGGTAGAACGCGTAATATAAACTCATCACTTCTTAGCTTAGTTTGGTAGAATGATGTTCAAAGTCATAAGGCGCTATTCCCACTTCTTCTTCTTCCTCTCCTTCCAGTGCCTCTCCATCTAATAAAGGCTGGCAGTTAGACCCATGTTTTCACTTTTTTCATTTCATTTCATTGCCTTTAGCGGTGTGGAACAGCTCGGCAGCGCTCGCTATTCTCGTCCACTCCCTAATATTTCGGATCCAATTCTTCCTTTGCCCAACTTCTTCCCTTCCGGCGACTTTGTATAGACAACAGTATGAGTTCCAACAGTTCGTACTTCGCACATGGCCTTAGTGTGCGACAAGGATGAATGTTTAAAATAAGTTCTTCAGAATTCCGATAAATCGTCATGTAACTCAACTAAGGCCGTGAAAAGTGGCATTCCAACCCTGTTAGTGCAGGTGGCAGCGGCGAGTGCACTCGACGGGCACCATAAATAGGTCGTAACCAAGCTGCGAGTATCCGCGATCGCCGGGAACTAACTGCCTCCCTGGCAGGCTGTAAACGTCTCCAACGCCTGACTTTCGGTGATTTACTCCAATTTTTATGTGTCGCTCCTCCTCTAGATTTATTAAATTTATTTTACGGTACATTTTACGACACTTACACGTGTCACGGAGATAATTTGAGCTGTCCGAAACATGCGCGAACGGTAAATTTACTTTAACATCTGTTAAACGGCCTTTAATTAACATTAAATCTTTTCGACGTTTTCCGGAGGTTCTATAACTAATTTAAAATATTGAAACCTCTTTACTAACTAACTTAGACCAGTTCTAGGTTCTTATTTTATTAACCGACTTCAAAAAAAGGAGGAGGTTCTCAATTCGTCTGTATTTTTTTTTTTTTTTTTTTTTATGTTTGTTACCTCATAACTTTCGACTGGGCGAAGCGATTTTAATGATTCTTTTTTTATTTGAAAGCTGGTGCTTACCGTGTGGTCCCATTTCAATTTAGTCCAGTTCTGACAATGGCACCCATGAGAAAACCATATAAGTCTGAAATTAGCATTAAGTCATCATCATCATCATCTCAGCCATTACAAGTCCACTGCTGGACGTAGGCCTCTCCTTTAGACCTCCATTTAGCATTAAGTATGTGTGCGACAAATCGTCAGTTTCATTTAAACGGCGCTGTCATATGAGCAGCACGTTTAGTAGGTCTACCCATATTCAGAAAAAAATGTTAGTGTACTTCAGATTCACTAAAAATCAAAAAATAAACAAAAATTTTAACAAAAAAAAAACCGACTTATATTATTTATAATATTTGATACATTTTTAGTGAATCTGAAGTACACTAACATTTTTTTCTAAATATGGGTAGACCTACTAAACGTGCTGCTCATATGACAGCGCCGTTTAAATGAAACGGACGATTTGTCGCACACATAGATACTTAATAATGCTAATTTCAGACTTATACGGTTTTTTCAGGGGTGCCATTGTCAGAACTGGACCAAATTGAAATGGCAGCACGTTTAGTAGGTCTACCCATATTCAGAAAAAAGTGTTAGTGTTCTTCAGATTCACTAAAAATTAAAAAAATAAACAAACATTTTAACAAAAAAAAACCGACTTCACTACGCACTAAAAAGAAAAAAATAATTGCATAATATTCTTCTACAACTTAATAATTAACTTACTTTTTCTACTTATCAATATATAGGTACGATCTAATGTTGTTACAATTATTGTTATTTTTGTAGTCGGTGTCAGCCAAGGAAACACTACAATATACCCAGCAACAATAATACGAGAATACTTTAACAAATACTTTTTCACAAATTAACTTTTATACGGGAGCGGATCAGAATACATAAAGTTTAAAATGTATAATGGGTTAAAATACATAATAGTTCAAAATGTATAACGCAATTTTCTGTAAAACTATTAGCTAAATGAACTTTTTTGATATCGTAATATATAGATTGGTTTAGGTTAGGTTAGGTTTGTTTTATAACAATCCTGTTAATTTGTAACTTTCTGAGAAAATCGCATTATATATTATAAACCATTATGTATTTTAACCCATTATACATTTTAAACTTTATGTATTTTAATACGTACCCCTTTTATACACAAGCACATCTCACCTGTAACTATGTATGTAGTTACAAGCGTACGTTGGCTGACACCGACTCCAGAAATAACAATAATTGTAACAACATTAGATCGTACCTATATATTGATAAGTAGAAAAAGTAAGTTAATTATTAAGTTGTAGAAGAATATTATGCAATTATTTTTTTCTTTTTAGTGCGTAGTGAAGTCGGTTTTTTTTTGTTAAAATGTTTGTTTATTGTATAGTAATTTCATGGAGGCAGCTTCATTGTGATACAGAACTTACAAAATTCATGCTAAATTCAAATGTGTAGTATGGGGGATATGTTGTTGTCTCACTCACCCTTGTGGACAGGATACTTGAATCGGTTGATGGTACCCGAAACCCGTATGGCATTCTAGGAGCTCACGGACGGTAAGTTTAGTTTATGTTTACCACACCTTTATTTACGCATTCAAAGGAATATGTTTACTCAACAGAAACAAGTTATTTGCTTTTGCTATGATTCCTAGAACTTTCGCTTTACTTCAGTAAAATCTGTAAAGTTTTGGATGAAATGTTTAAAATGGCGTAGATATGATAATTACTTCGGGTTACAAAACTATTTCAATAAATAAGCCAACAATCGCCCAAAAGCGACCTACATTAACTAATACGATTTCTAAGTACTATTCAATCCTGCAATCTATTACTAATACCAACCACATGGACTGATGTTTGGAGGTTCACAATTACAAAGCTTTCACATTTAAATGACTGAACAGCATGCAAATGGATTTGAAATCAATTGATTATTCGCCCTATACATTTCTATTTATCTACATTAAGATCGGTGAGTCGCCTGTCGGCACAATAGCACGTAATCACGTGTTATGCTGTTTCACAATGGCCCGTACCTTTTCATTACTATTGTTCAGGCTATTGTGTGAAAGTAATCAAGTGGAAAAAAGCAAGTACGCTGCTCCTGACAGGCCTCGCCTCGCTGTCACAATTAACACCAGTTCCGTGTAAATTGTGAGGCGAAGGCTGCAAACTCTATCTTTTAATCTGCAATGCGAAGATTAAAAAGAGGGATCGAACAAAAGTGGTTACCCTTTGAAAAAATGACTGATTTTTATCATATTCCTTTGTTTATTGTATGCATCGAATAGACAAATTATTTTGAAAATATTTCCTAGTAAAAAATTGCGACATTTGGAATTGTGAAGATTTTCGAGGGAAGATCTGTAAAAATCTTTAAATAAAATAAGACAACTTAATATTTTTATTTAAACTCTATAAAATTTTACACCATGTAAGTAAAGTTGTAACTGTAAACTTAATAAGTTGTCACCGTCTCATGTGGCCATTTATGAAAAGAAAATTATGTTATCTTATCTTTAATAAACACTTCGCTTCACCCTGTAAGCCCTAGATCAAACTTGAAATTCTATTAGCGAAGTGATTGGATGTCTGCCGAGTGCTCTGCTCCGTCCGTAAGACGGAGTAGGATCCAACGAAAAATCGCAAGTAAGCAAATTATTTACTATCCAATATTATCAGTGTGAAAATACATTCCGTCACGGTATAACCAACTACCTGTACATGCCAAAACTTTTTCCATTTACATCCCAAACTAGCTTACCGCTATTACACCTTTTTTCGTATAATATTTCTCTCCATGAGAACCTACCACGGATTTCAACTATAATATGTAAAAAACTGGACGCTTAGCAACGCATTCAGAAATTAATTTTTACTCAAATAGATGTAAAATATAAACAAACGCCATACCGCCCAAACAGCGTCAGCTCTTTGTTTAAATTTTAGGAATCTTTTCTTCCACAATTTTCATTAACTTAAATCCAAGCGTAGCACCCACAAAACGTCATATTCCAGGCGTCATCAACAAAATATGCCGCCAAGCCTTACTCCAGCGAGCCGTTATCAAACTCGGCAGCGAACCAATAACGAAGAAAAACGACAGTTATGCGGCTTAGCTGCGATTAACTTTGCCAGAAAATTAAAAGCGACGGAGAAAGAATAAAAGTAGTCTGTGGAACGTGACCAATATGTCCCAGGGCGGGCAGTCTTCGACAACGTTGATCTGTAAGTTTATGTAGCTCACGTAGCGCGAGTTTGCTTTGCCAACGGCCGGCTCGGTGGCTCTGCAGCAGTAGGTCCGTATTATCAGGTCCGCGACTCCCCGGATATCGAATCATACGACGGTCGCGTAAAGCACATATTGATATCGGATGTGTAGCCTAAATGAAACTTAATGTGTTTGAAGGAACTGTTTGCAAGAGAATGCACTCGTCTTCGGCATTGTTGGTTTTCAATGTAGTTAGAGTCCGGTGTCCTAAATATGCGTCGCAAGTAACGTTTCTAAATTTTATAAGATAAATGAAATATGTCGTGGGTCACTTTAACACCAATTGAACTATCAAATTGCATTTAACAAGCGGCCCCATTACTGGGATTCGAATCCAGCACCTCAAGCAGTTGGGTCGCTAATAAGTGACCCTCTTCGCAGGTCATTTCATTTTGTCAAACTGCATGGAGCACTGAAATAATCTGCTCAAGATGTCAGTACTAAAACAGAGTTCTCAGAAAACCGCTAGCGTCTGTACTTATTCGCCTTCAGGTACTACAATTTCACCTAAAAGGTCAGATCCAAAAGTTTTCGTCCTACAACGTCCCTCCATCAACCCAAGAAACTCCGCAACCTAGCCGTCCGTCGAGGTATTTCGCGAAAATAAACGTACGAACATGTATCAAACGAACTTTCTAACTAAATCTCGAGACATAAACTTTCAAAGACACCACAGCGTGGCCCACGGTGTAATTTACGGCGTCAAACTACGCAGACTATACAACTCCATTCGAGCTGTGAGGAACTATGCGAAGTTTTAATTAAGCTTTTATCATAAGGCGAGGACAAGCGGACTAATGCGCGGGTCGAGGGTCAGTGGAAGGGCGCGATGACTATCGGAAAGCAACGGTTTCAATCGCGCCACAACTTTGCTCGTTACACACGCCACGCGCTACGCCTCGACGAATGTCCTTTCAAAACATTCCATTTATTAAACTCTTCACTTTCATGTTACAACGTCGCACCCGATAAGCAAACGCCGCAGTTCTATTATACACGGTATGTGAACAGGCAGCATTTAATTAAATCTTTTGAATTGAAAGCGTGGGATGTTATCTTATGTTACGAATGAGATAGATAAGAATAAAAAGGTCATGGTAATTTTTTAATTTAAATTTGTCATTTACCACCAAGCGGAGCGGATTTGCGAGGGAACCCACAATAGGATAGCAACGCTGAGCGAGGCTAGGAAAGTGTTGTAATGCTATTGGCGGATTTTTCCTTGCACAGCTTTCCGCTTCCTCCAAAATATCTGCTCTAGGGGGCAACTCCGAAATTCGAATTTCAAAGTTGTATCATGCCGCTTTTTCCACTCTTTCGTTAATGCGCAACTAACACTAACTTATTCTAGTAAACGGATCGGTACGAACTTCAAATTAATAAAAAACAAAAATATGTATGTGCCAGGATTTTTTTTTACCTTTTGACCGACTGTCAAATAAATCTTCATCAATTTCCTTATGTACTAGTTTTCGTGTCACGTGATTCTTTAAGCGCTGTCTTATATTAACCCCTTAATCATGTTCAATCAAGTTCTTCGCGCAGCACGAGCCTGGATATGGCTGGAAAATTCACTGACTGTGCCCAACGTGATTAATGTACTCATGGTTGACACTGAGGTCGACTAATGAATTTTCTAGAACGTCGGACGTCAATCGAGGGGGCGTCCGGCGGCACCAGATATCCGGTGCCAGCTGCCGACATGCGAGCTGATAACTAATGTTGCCATATGATTTTTTGAAAAGTTGGAATAGGAATGATAGGATGGATGCGGCTAGCTACCCATCACTATTTTGATTCCCCTTTCCACCTATACGCCCACAATCAGGCTAAGCGTGGCCTTTGGGTCTTGTCACCTTAGGCTCTGTCTACCCTGTAAGAGAGAAAGACGTGATTTATGTATGTATGTGTGGAATAGGAACTGAAATAATTTTTTTGTGGGTAATTATGAGGTAAAACGCTTTTGTTTGATATTCAATATCCCCTTACGAAGTACCGATGGATGTCATTTTGATAGCACGTATATATTTTACGACGAAGGATATTAAAAATCGGAGCTAGGTTAAGTTATCTTGTCTTCAGTTATATTGTAAGGATTTAGATCAGAAAATGCTAAACAAAAAAAAAGAAGTAGTAGTATAGAACTTTCACAGTAATCAAATATCATTAGCGAAAAAGCTGATGTTTTATTATATTAAATCTTAGTTTGAAAACAATGAGTACCTTTTGTATTGACCTTTTTATTCGATTTATATTTCTTAAGATTACTTGGACCGAACAAAAGTTCAAAAGCTAGAAAGATAATACACGCCAAAAGGAAAACCATTAGTAAGTTTTCGTAAAGTATCGGAGTTTGGCCCTTTGTATGTGGGTACGTCGGGATGGACTTCTTCGTAATCTACAAATTCATGAAGTTTTATGACGACATAATAGTCTTATTATAACATAATAGTTTATGTTCTTGACTATGAATCTAGTGGTCTAGGGTTAGAATGCAGAAAAGAGAACTGTTAATCAACTTCCGATGCGAATAAAATATAATCACTACTATTTTGCGAAACCACTTCAAAATAAAATAATATTATTGTGTTGATAAGCACTAAAGATCATCTCCAATTATTGGGTTTGTAGTAAAAGTTTTGAAGGCTTTTTTATTAAGAGGCTTTTACATTATTGATTAGATATTTATATATTAGAATCTAAATTAATTAATGACTAGAGTAAATTAAAATGTAATGTGAGAAATCGCACAATATGTTTTGTTTCTTAATTTAGTTGTAATTTATGTTTATGTATTTCAAACACAATGTCTGTATTGTTTATTGTTATGAATATTTATAAAAAAATCCAAAAATAAACGCACACTACAGCAAAAGTCGACTATAAAATGTAGAATAGTCTCTAATAAACGTTGATTCCATAGACATTCCTGAAAAACCGCAATTCTACGGATTTCTCCATAAGTCTGGCAACACATCAGATAACTGCATGAAATTAGATAATTGACCGATCAACAATCAATCCGTTGAAATGTTGTTTTAAATATGATAGTTGGGAAACGTGAGATGACGTCATACTAATAGTATGAGGATAATTTTATAAAGTAACTGTGTTTACACTAAAATCATAGAGAGATTAACTAAAGTAAATTAGGCACTTAATTCTTTCCTCTATGGCTAGAATCAAGAGATGGTTTAGAGAGCAACAAAGCAATATCACTTTGATCTGCTCTAATTTCTTTTGGTAATTATGAGTAAGAAAGAGTAAGGTGTATTTCGCTTTTTCGTAGGGCGGCGCTACCATTTTGTTTGATGATTTGGTTAGCTTCAGTTGCTTTAGAAACACAGTCGTTAATCGTGTCACACAATTAAACTTTTTATTAAAATGCATTAAATTAGTCACAGGCAGTTGTAAAATGTATACGTCGGCTTATTTCAAGAAATATTGTTTATTTATTGTTCTTGTTTATTCAAAAGGTTTTAACTTTCTGAAATCTGTGAACAAAGTAATAAAGTTGCATTAAATTAATTAGATATTACGAGTATGCGATGGAAATACAATTCTTGGAAACTCGAAAGTTTAAAAAAAAAAAAAATATTTACGTGCGGTATATTTTTGTAATTGTGGCTTAGTTATAATAGTGGTGCTGCCACAGTGACCGTCATAAGAAAACCTTGACAAATTGTATACTTAAACATTTCTCATGAATCACTCTATCCACTGGTGAAAACCGCATGAAAATCTGTTCACAAGTTTTTGTCTTTATCGCATACAGACAGACAGAAGGACGCGGCGGAGGACTTTGTTTTTAATATGCAGTGATAATCCTTTTGCGACTTCATACTTTAATAACCATTATGCCTAAGCAGCTCATAAAACTGGTTTAACTCACACGAAAGCTCTTTACTGGTAATCCTTAGTCGCAGTGATGTGCGACGTAGCCCTGTTGCTACGGCGTAGCACTCCGCGTAGCACTATACACCGTAGAGGCGTATGCATTATTATTACAACCAGGAGCCTTGCCATGACGTCTTAGTGCGATTCAATTCCGTCCGTAACACTACAATGCGTTCCAAAACGCGCCCAACCGATGTGGGGGCCAAAACTGCCAAGTTAAAGTGGGGCTGTGCTGGTCACGTGGATCCTCACTGGTGATGTTAAATAGCCACAGACTGAACACCACAAGATGGACGGCGGCTGTGGGGTAGGCCCAGGAGGCGCTGGCGGGACGACCTGGACGCGTTCTTTGAGAACTGGCAAGATCGGGGCGAGTGGAGAAAATGGGGGGAGGCCTATGCCTGTGGGACACCTATCCGGGCTAATAACAATAATTAAAAGTATGAGGATACTTTACTTACTGACGTGACAGGTGGTCCACGAACAGCGAACGAAAATATGATGAACACGCAGTCAGGATAACCTGAATTGTAGAGAAGACACCAATTATTGTGGATATTTTTACCTTTAGCCGTACCATGACAATGTCTGTGGAACTAAAACATAACCCAATCGTATAGTAATGGGTATAAATACCTAACAGCACCAAGGAAGTAACTCGATAACGCATGTCATGCCTCTATTCTGCAGGGGTAAGCAGAATATAAGGATATTCTCACGGTCTATATCTCGTAGAAAATATGCCTAGTGTTATTAAATGTGAACCATTTTAAACTATTATTGTTTTAACAATAATTGTCGGAGTGTGAAAGCTGTAAAGCTGTCCTTTCACTGCAGTCGAGTGGGCTTTGCGTGGATTCTGTTAACGTCACGGTTGTCAACCATACAGCAAATATCTCCCCTGCGCCAGCCAAGCAGACGTTATTTAGTTCGCTGTGTATTGGTTTGTGTAAAGAAACAGGCCATAGTTCATCCTCTTGAGTGTAACATTTAACAGATGGAATTTTCTTAGCTGTCCTTGAGCGGCTGTGATTGCTTTCCATCGGGCGACCCGCATAGGGGCCCCCAATCAGATAAAAAATATAGTGCAGTTATTTCTTAACGATACTAAAAAATATATTTTCTTACAAGTTAACCGTGAAAATAAACGCAAAAATCGGGGAGTAAATTCTCGATTTATTGATAAACCTAGTACCTAGAGTAGATTCCACAGTTTTGTAATTACGGGGTTTATTTCAGCTTTATATATAAAGTTCGTCATCAATTGGGATTGTCTAAAAAAATATACCTATCCTTTTTATATTTTTTTTGTGCAGAATAGTCAATTGACTATAAGAAACCAATTTCAATATTTTCTCATATAACTCGGTATTTTTTTCACTATTAATTATTGAAAGTATTTTGGTTGATGACGTCAGAGTTTCCATTGCCGGTGCGACACAAATCTGCTTATTGGATAAATTGATCATAAAACGTATGTGAAGCGCCGCCATTAACGTCTTTTCTATCTGTGGTGAAGTTGGCAAACTGTCATTAGTATCAATGTCAACATGATTCAACAATAACACAGGAAGATTTACGCGATCTTCTCCTATGAATTTTATATTTTCACAATCGTTACACATACCATAACATTCTGCGCGAAGCAGAAAGGTCCATAAACACAAACCAGGAATGATCGAGACAAAACAGGACCCGGAAATAAGACAGTAAACTCAGTAGGCGAAAGTAAACCGAAAAACGTAATATTTTCGCTCTCCAATAAAATATTTAGCGGAAAATCTTTCATGTGAGCGAAGCAGATCGCTGTGCGGTTACACTCTTGCTTAATTATCTACCGAAAGTGCTTCTAAATCTAAACTATAATACAACAATATGAAAGTAAACAGAGGAAAAAACAAGAATGACAGTAACAAGATTGCCCATTTGCTTGTCATCTGTCATAAGATGAATGAAATGTCAGATTGCGGGTCCAAATTGAACTCCGTAGTATAATCCACGCGTACATAGCATAGAATTTGTAACCTTTGCAAATAAAGTACATTTTGGACCGTCTACGTCATGTCTGGGAATGTCAAATGAAGGTCATTGCTTATTTTTCATGTAATAAATTCATTATAGCAAAATAAAATAAAGTAAATACAGAAAACGATTTAAAAAGCATTTATCTCGAAATGGTTTTCGATTTACTATACATTGTAAAAAAATAGACAATCCCAATTGAGTAATTTGTTATTTGTGTTGCACATTCAGCAGTTATTCTTACTAATGACGTTCTTCATAAAGTACGCGGGATTCACGAGGTAGTAGTATTTTGTGTTAAATACTTATATACAGAGTACCGTCTAAATTGCTATACGAGTACTTTCCTATAACTATAAATCTGGGACCTGTTACCTCCAAGCCATTAGTCAACACTGGCACTTTATTATTATTTACAACGGTTGCCGCGGCAATTACCATTTCAAAATTGTTAATAGATCACTCCAGTAACCACATTAGCATTTTAGCTGGGCTTTTGTTCATAGTTTTATGGCTAATAAACGAGCTGGTCTGATGGCCAGTTAACCCCTTTACCATTTTCGTTGCAAGAGCAGCATTATGCTAAATGGTTTTCCAAGTGTCTCAAATAGCAAAACATCGCCTTCAGTCTATGTGCGTTTGTTGTAGGCATATGTTTTCTAGCAAAGCCGGCGCCCAACTGCTGCACTAGATGGCGCTACGCATGTGGATATAAATTAAAATGTAGGTAGTTACTTAAGCAGCAGCGCATGAGCATGCTACGCATAAAATAACGTGCGTGGCCTGTGCGTTGCAGGCGAAACATCTCTGCGTACGGTGCTAGCTGTCCACGCTGCGGACGAATACGTGTCACTTCCATAGAATGTTTCAATTGATTCGATTAATTGAAATGAGCCCGTTTTATGCGTAGTGTAGGGCGCATGCGCCGCAGTGGATATTGTCTGTCTGTCGTGGATATGGTCGACACAGTTGACTTAGTATACCCGTGTTTGAGATGTGTTTAGGGTCTGTTTTAATAAGGAAGGCATAGCTGACAGATCCATAGAATGTAACTGGTTGTAGAAGTTTTGACAGCAAAATAAATACAAAATTGAATTAGTTACAAATAAATCAATACTTGGTACGGTACATTAATAACGTTCTAAAGAGAATCACAGTGATGGTTTTTGCGTTTACATAATTTTCATGTACAAATTTTCAACGTCTATCATTATTTACGAGACGTTACTAGGTGAAGTTCTATGGTAATTAAAACTAGAGAGGTGACTATTTATAATCGATAATCGTTGAATATCGGCGTGGGTGTCACAAGGAAGCCCCACCTCTAGTCTTGTCAATGTAAATGTCGGAGTCATACCTTCCTTATTGAAACGGCCTTGTTTGCAAGATCCAGTGTAACCACTAAGTGTACTTACTAACCTCATAGATGCCCCTGTGACAAGGATGTAGACCCCTTAGGACACCACGGATTGTCTTGCCTAAAGAGCGCTGGCCGCTTCTCGAGGCACGCCGCGCTGAACGACATCATCCGCCGGTCACTTGCCTCTGCCAATGTCCCTGCTTTGTTGGAACCAACGGGCATCGCTAGGGACGACGGCAAGAGACCGGACGGTATGTCTATGATTCCGTGGAGTGTGGGACGTGTGCTGGTGTGGGATGCAACGTGCGTAGACACATTAGCCTCGTCTCACCTTCGCGGAACCACGAGTAGAGCAGGCGCGGCTGCAGAAGCGGCCGAATCAGGCAAGATAATAAAATATAGAGGTCTCAGCACCGAATACAACTTTGTCCCTTTCGGTGTTGAGACCCTTGGTCCGTGGGGTCCTAGCGCTATTAGCCTCTTCAAAGATATTTCGAAGAGGCTAATAGACGCTACGGGTGACCGCAGAGCTGGCAGCTTCGTTGGACAGCGTATTAGTATCGCTGTCCAAAGGGGGAATGCTGCCAGTGTCTGTGGAACTATGCCACGGGGGCCCCTTCTTTTATAATTATTTTATCTTAAGATTAGTTTTAGTTTAGTTTTTAATTTAATAGTTTAATTTGTATTAATTTCATTTATGTAATTTTTATTGTATTGTTCATAAATAAAAGCTTTACTTCTAGAAATTTAAAGAACTACTAAGAACAAAAATAACGACCAGTCAAATCACAATTTTGTTGCAATTTATTGCGCCGCGTTTTATTGGCCCCAAATACTATGAACACCTACCCTCCGATCTTAAAAACGAACAAAATGACGAAACATTTGAGCGTCGACTGAAAGTCCTTTTGTTAAAAAATACATTTTATTTTGTAAACGAGTTTCTGGATATGACATTTCGATTTATTTATTTAATTGCATTGTTTATTCGATTAATTTTGACGTTATACTAAATTAATCCTTTACTATATTTCATTATTTACCTATAAGCAGTGACGATCCCTAGCGGAGAATTCATTTAATTGTACCTCATTGTTTTATTATTATTGTTTGTGATTTTGTCATTTTTGTAATATTCGATTAATTTGTATTATTTAATTTAATTTTATTTACTCTTTACGATATTTTATTGAATTAGGCGTTACTTTGCGGAGGTCCATTTCAACGAACAAAAAATCCAATTTTCATCTATGTATACGGCAGTGATTTTTAGCAAGTACGCTCTGTGCTCTTTATAAAAATTTGCCCGCTTTTCTTTCAAATGATTTTTACGATAATGTGACACGTGATAGGCAGACAGATTCCATCCTCCCACTCAGGTATCCGATTTATAAAATTTCTCCGATTTTGCAGAAATGTTATTGTTAAAACAGTGACATACCGTATATTACCGAATCTCCACCGATTTCGCTCACAAATTATTCATGTAGGGAAATCTTTATAGGTACGTGATCCGTGAGTAAAAGTATAAGCCAGTATTGTTTTGCTTTATACACGCTAATTCAATACCGACCTACCATGCTTTAAACTTAAATTATAATTATGTTATGCTAATGAATTGATACCTTTTCTGCTAAAGGCTGCTTACAAAGGTAGATAATTACATAGAAATATTATATCACATCAAACATTTCCACCAAACACAATAAATTGCTACAGCATTTATCAGCGTCGTCCCAAACAAATATTAGGTACTCTAATTCCCACGAAAGAGGCAATTAACTGCCTTTCTCAAAGTGACAAAATTTTGTTTGTCACCTGTCACCCCGAAACGGAATACGCTGAGCCATTATTCTATCTACGCAAATTGTATTCCAACATTTTCTCATATCACCGTACCAGTCGCATATCGTTATTGCCTATTTGCAAAATTAAATTTGCCCGAATAACCCCTGAGTCGAGCTCGTCTCTTCAATTTAGGCAAGGTCGAAGAGAGCAGGCTCGCCCTAAATAGATAGGCAAGTTAGCAATTCAATCGATAAGAGTTTCTAATTTGTAAACTTTGGGAGTTCGCATTATAGAGACGAATGTTGGGCTCGGCGGAAACGATTTAATAGCCATATTTAAGGTCGGCCTCTTGATCCGCTTACAAAACGAATTGGTTGCGAAATTGCTTTCCGGATAGGACTAGTTCGATGGTAGACAATTTGGCAAGACATTTGTATTCTTGCGGGGAAAAATAGAATAGGTACCATGGTAGATGCGCATCCAGCATCTGATAGCGAACGTCGTCCGCAGATCGCTCTGTTGGGCTCGAGCCAATGATTACTGTCGAGACCTTTATCATGCCTCATTTTGTAGGTTTGATGAAACGACACTGCGAGCGTGCTCGAGTGACGAGCTGACAACTGAGTTTTAGCAAAACTTATGTATGCGATGGCGCGGATATTCGCTTTTAGGTACTGAAGCACGTTCATGTCACACGAGATCCTGGCGGCGCCTAACGAGGGCAGGTTTCATCGATTCACGTCATAGTTCCACAATCCCGATCATTTTCGTTTCGTCCAGAGTATTGGGTGTTTTATTTATGGCCCGTGACGCGGGCGCCATTCGTTATCGCAGTAATGGGAATAGCAATGTTAACAGTTTTCCCTCATTGTCTCTAAATGGGATGCCGCGGCAATTTGCTCATCGTACTGTTTTTAAAATGGGTATTTTATTGTTCTCTCCTTTATTTAAACTGAAATTACTCCTCATTCATTAGGACGGGGAGTCGGGAACGCGACGCTACTCCATTTTTATTTTCCATTGTTGGTATTCAAAATTAAGCCCCAGCAAAAATTGCTTCGTTAATAAAGGTCTGGCGATTAATTTGTTCTTAGTTGCGTTTTTGCGTCAAGAAATAAGACAATTATATTTCAAAGTGGGTCCATTCGAAATATTTACCCCTTACAAATGCCGGTAACAGCGTGTTAATAATTGCAAGGGTTTAATTTGCACTTGACCTAATTTTTTTCTATAATTAATTAACAGAATGACGTACGACCACGTCCATATTTAAGCGTTGTCATCATTCGAAAAATGTATAATATTTGAATGTTGTTTACCCGAGCGCCAGCATATTTGTATACGTTTGTATTGCGAGTGTAATTTGTTAAGGGATTAATGTTTGAGCTCGTTTATGAGAGCGTGATGCGTACACATATTTTGTTGTTAAAGCATCTGTCAGGCTCAAGCGGTGACAGAACGAACGGACGACAAACAAATTGCCCATCGTGTATATTGATGACTGATGCAGCCGCATTTTAATGCGGGAAAAATTGTTGCACTTTTCTGTTGTTAAATATGCCAAAAAATATTAGGTTTGTACTTGAAAATATGCCATTCAAACTGAGTACGCAGGTGCCCGATTGTTGCTCGACGTTGCTCAGAAGATGGCGCCATTCATCATACATTGAAATTTAAATAAAAACGTGACGATAATAATAATAAATATAACAATCACATCGAAATCGTAAAGGCTATTTTTCTAATCTCAAAATATAAACAATTATGATAATGCTCGTTTGATAGAACAAGATGAAAGTAAACGTGACTAATTATTTTTAAAATAAAAAAGGAAACTAAATATTGGTATTTTTATTGAGTATCCAACAACGTGTTACAGTATCGAGAGTAAGTAAAAGCAAGATTGTATATGGAACTTTTTGTGTGTTGATACTACTGTCTAACTGTCTAGATCATGATAAAAAGGGATAAGTGCTTTTGAACCCAACGGTATTATCTTTTAATCCTTGTGAACATCAAGGGTTCACTTCTCTATTTGGATGGTTAGTAAATACGCACTATGTTACGTAATCGTGTAACAAACACGAGAAAGTGGAGTTTTATAAGGTTTGATATTTGGTTCAAACATAATTTTGACGATAAATTTTTTTTTTCGCACCTCTCATTCAGAAAAGTAACTTTTGCTCCCTGACGAGAGGGATCAAAGTACAACTTTTCAGTTCAAGGCTTTTTTTAGTGTTTTGATAATTGAAAAACCACGCCTTTTTATATGCTATGCTGTTTGTTCTTTAATTTTATTTAAAATTGTTTTTTTTTTAGTTCCTTAATGCTCGGTCGGTGTGAAAAGTTGTATAAGTCACTCGGGAGCAAAATAATTTTCATCTAGGGCGTTAACACTTGAGTTCCTCATTACGCTCAGGAGTCTACTTTAGTATTGTAGAGTCCATCTTTACATTCTGGATTAAATGTACCGCCGTAAATACATCATTTTGCTCCCTTGTGATTGTACTTTGAGTTAAGGACTTAACAATATCGTAATATTATAAATGCCAATTTTCAAGTCGATTCAAATATTTATTTATTTTGTGAGTTTATTATAAATTCAAATAAGCCCTATAGTGATTTATAGTTTAGGCAACGTTTTTGTAGCGGTACATAATATAACTTTCGACTAAAGAAAGTTACTTAACTCAATATTTTAATGTTTTATTTGAATACGCAAATCAGTAGCCAGGTGGTCGGACGAAAATCAAAAGTTGGCAGGACCGTTCTGGACCAGATTCGCTGCACCAAGAACAAAGTTTTTATAAAATATCCACAAAGTTACTAAATCAATGGAGGGGAAATACAACAAAAGTCGTCCAAACCGAAACACATTAGTAGTTGGTCCTTAATACCGTACTAGCACTAGATTTTTAAAAACTGCTTCAAATGAATGAATTGGTGAAACTTTAACCAGATTTGGAGGTTTGAGCTACATTTTTTTGCTGTTCGTGAGTCTAAAATAATATCTACATGTATTTGCGAAGGAAATGCCACCATTATTTAATTCCTTACTGTAAGACTGGGTGTTTAGTGGTGGTTTGACATGGCCTGACAAGCAGAGGATCATTTGGAACGCAAGAAAAAATCAGAATTTCAGTGCGAAATATTATTTAAAAGTCACTTCAAACTTTGGACCAATACAATATCATGAAAAATGTCATATACACGAAGTTTCCAATTCATTCTGACGTATTGGTATAGGTATAGGTAGGTTGGAGATGACGATAGTAGAATAGAGTGTTAACTGAATATTTTACACTGACAAACAGGTAAGTCACCGGCGGCACTGCAACGTCTTGATTATCACTATCATTTCCATCACCGTTTGTATGTAAATTAAATCAATGTCTATATAAAGGGCGATGGCGAGCGTTGATTGCATGACTTCGCACGCAATTCGGCAATAAACTTGCAACTACGGAACTAAAATTTCAACGCAACTTTATTTTTATCAAAGGAAGTCGTTAGACGGTATCTGAACCACCTCGCACGTATTAACATACATAATTATAGGTAGTTTAACAACTGGAACACTGCCAACTCGATCCGAGTTACAGTATTATACGACTATTACTGTTTTTAGACTTCCGCTCCCCTGGTAGTGGCTGTTCTCACCTCCGAGTTGACTGTCTCAATGTAGACGCCAGATTGTCGTAGTTGTTATATGAACGGTTAGCGAGGAGTAGTAATTTGCATTGTAATGAAGGGAATTTTAATACAAATCGATTTGGCGGCAGTGTCGTGGATCGAAGGGCGAGGCGTTCAGCAATCACGACATTCACCATTTTATCCGTTGATTAACGTATTGTGTTGAACTCGAACTATAATTAGATTAGATTATTATTTATTCATTCAATAAAAATACATCATACCTTGTGTTTTGTCATGTTAAGAGTAAATAAAACAAAATAAAATTTAATAATACAAATCAATTGGATATCCGATCCTACTAATACTATAAATGCGAATGTAAGTTTGTTTGTTACGCTTTCACGCGAAAACTACTCAACCGATCATCATGAAATTTTGTACACTGTTCTTGGAGGTGTTAGAAGTAACATTAGTATACTTTTTATTAAAAAAGAATTTTTTTTGTCGTCACTCTGACGTTATCTGCGCGGACGAAGTCGCGAGCAAAAGCTAGTTACAAATAAAACAATTTGATACAATTAAATTAATTTGAATTCATTTCGGTTATTCATCATAACACTGTTGCGCATTGTAAATTAGAAATATTTTATACGGGACATAACAGACCGTGGTTACCTTTGATGCGGTCCAGATATTTCGATGCGGCATGCATCGTGATCCCGTTGAAAATATCGCACCCTTCGTGGAAGAAAGACGTAAGTCCCATTGTAAGTCAATAGGACTTACGTCTTTCTTCCACGAAGGGTGCGATATGTGCACTGTAATTTAACGTGAATTAATTAAAATACAAGTTAGAGTTCTACAACCCAGATCTCCCTGGAATGAGAAAAATCAGGAAACTTACTAGTAAACTGAGTAACAATTTGCTTATTCCAAAATTCGATATTTTCCGCATGACTTAAAAATTAATAAAAAACATACATAAATAGCAGCAAAAATTATCCTAATCAACAAGATAAAGTACCTAACGGATAAAAATGTTTCATCTGCAAAAAGGGCACGTGTAATGAATTTCACTGTCTATTATTTAAGAAATAGCTAAAGCATTTTATTTAGGAACAAAATATAGAAAATTATCGTTTTTCGTGGAATTGTTACAATGTTGTTAGCAAATACGAAGATTCGTTTCATTTTGCCTCCGGGTTTCTTAAAAAACATAATGTACTTTGAATCCTTGTTTGATAAGTAAAGAAAGACTTGGGTTTAGTGTTCACGATACATGATTAAAATAGTAGGTTTTTTCTTTAGGATAGACCTTTATACGCAGAAACAAAGGACTATACTTCCCGGATTGTCAAGCGCAAGAGCACTGTAGCTGACACTTCGATTTAGTACCGACCCTTGGTTTGATAAAAGTCCTTTCACCGGTAGGACCATTATTTAAGTAGGTATAAACAGCAAACACCGGTCCGACTTCCAAATAAATTGGCTTCGTCAGGAGTAAAATCGAGTACGTTTTCGTTTGTTCTAATTAATAGAATAGACATAAATAACCCGGGGTCTGGGAAAATTATTTTAATAAGGTCCCCGGCAAACATTGAACGTTGACTTATAACGAAATTGTGTTCATGTTTATTTTGCTTTTATTTTTTTACTTTAGAGCTACTTTTTTCATAAACATCATTCAGGCATATTGGAGTAAGTAAATTGATGCTTACATTAATAACCTTAATTGATATTAAAGAAATTATTGGTGCGCGAAATTTTTATTACTTCAGCTTAGCCTCATTAAATTCTTTGCGAGGTTATTTTAAAATATTTTATTAATGTGCTTATCAGAATTACGCGACGGATTTTGATGCGGTTTTTTTATAGATAGAGTGATTCAAATGGAAGGTTTATAATGTACAATTCTAAGCAGACGAAGTCGCGGGTAGAAGCTCATTTTACATACTAAAAAAAAATAGCTCCTCGAAAGACAGATTCGGAGCACAACGCTTGTCGAATTAATCATAATAAAAAAATATATTTATGGCAAAGATATCCCCTTGAGAAATACTACTTTGAGGTTTAGATCCGATATCATTTCCAACGTAAACTTGCTCTTTCTTGGCAAATATCTAGTCTGTTAGAAATAAATTATATTTAAGTAATAGGCTTTAGTAAAATGTGCTTTTATTAAAACTGTATCATTTTGTTTCATCTTTTAAAATTTTCTCAAATATGACCACTTGCTGGAAAAAAAAAACTAGAAAAAGCTCAATTTATTACTGTTTAAAATGTGTGCAGTTCAGGCTTAAACCAGGTTTTTACGATTTCGTTTTTATTATTACGGTTAACCCGTTAGAAATTACATAATATCCCCAGGATGTGATCGCATATCCTTATTAAACTGAGATACGTAACGTTTACACCACCCAAAGGTAGATAGACAGCCGAAATTCCTACCTAACCTAATCTTTATTTCTAAGCGAAATCGATTGGAATAATGCGACTGAATCTTTATTTATCGTATCGAATAAGTGGCCATAATACAATTATAAATAATCGATCAAACCTGTGCCCGTGCGAGACTCGTTTACATCGTTAGTTGATATTTAAAGGGTCGGTCAATCAGTTGTAATTAATCATCCTTATCCTGCGTCAATTATAAAGGCGGAGTTTGTTGCTTCCAAGTTTGTTGCTTTATTGGTTTGTTACTCATTCACGCTCCACCGGATCGTCTAATCAAGCCAAATTCTAGCGCGCCAATAGATGCTCCGATATCATGCTAATATTATAAAGAGTTCTCTTTTGATTTGCATTTGGATGCTTACCTATCGTGCAACCTTTACGAGAAAACAAAAACGTATTAAGTTTTAAAGTGGATTAATTTTAATATGATCGAAATTAGCAGTAAGTGTCTTCTTCTTCTTCTTATTTGTGGCGTATCAAATCGTTATAGCGACGACAAGTTCGCCAATGTCAAAGTAATAAAAATATAATTCAAAAATATTGTGACAAAATGTCGGCAACGTTGCACGGTCAAAAGACACCTACCCCCTGTCGGGCTCTTAGCCAACGGTCAATCCCTCGGAAACTGCCAGGAAATCATTAGCCGATGCCCAGGGTGCACCGGACCAAGCACTGCTCTTCCCCACGGACGGATCCAAAAACGAACGCAGCTCTTGACCACACGCGGAGGTAACCCGACTTAATAAGGTCCCCGGCAAACATTGAACGTTGACTTATACCGGGCATTTCGTCTTTCTATTAAAAAGCAACGTCACAATTATTAGCTGTGTCATTTTGTAGCTATTGAATGAATTGACATTATAATATTTATATTTTTGACAATATCATCCATTAAACATGGAAAAAGTGCAGTGATCTCGCAGACGATGAACCTCACCGCGGAGCAACAAGCAAAATGAAATATTTGCATAAATAACGTTTTCATTTTTCAGTCGTAAACTTTATTTCTTGTTTCATTTACCTACGCATATTTTATTTTTATTTGAGACTACTATTATTTGAAAATATACTACATACTTAGGTATTTTACATTATAGTACATGATTTTATAGATTTTAGATTTTTAGGAAACATTAATTGATTGATTGATTGGTTGTCTGGTAGAGATCGCTATTAAGCGATAAGACCGCCTATTGTCTACTTTGTTCTTTGTTTCTGTATTGTTTTGTACTGATTTCTGGTGTTCAATAAAGAGTATTTGTATTGTATTGTATTGTAATTGTGTCAAATAAATCAAGATTTGATTCTTGATTTTTTGATATTTATTTTTACGGTTTTATCCGTTAGAAATTTAATTTTTAAACGAGAAAAATCCAAAAATATGGTCGCGAATCGAACCAGGGTCCTCATCATTCCGTTTTGGGTGCTTTTACCCCTACACCACCCATAGCAGATTGCCAGGATACGGGTTCTAAAAAAATATGTATATGTTTAAGAGTTTGACAAACACATTTATTTAAAAAAGACTGGCTCAAAACGACCCTGAGATTGACACATTGTTAACACATACGGATAACTTATGTGCGTGATTGCCGAGGCTATCGCTCTTGGCAAGAAGAACTTCGCAATAGTAGTCCGAAAGACGTCGAGCAATTGTCGTGAGTCATCCGTATAAATTAACAAAGCACACCGCATATTTCAACAGTTTCACATTTTATCCGCTTCAAACAATTTCTTCTCTATCCAACAAATTGCCGTGGCACGTAGCTGCATTCTTACACATTTAATTCAAGGAAAGAGAATTGATGCTAAACGTCCTTTTTGCGAAGTAACAAAGAGCCTGAAAAATAGCACGTCTGAGGGAGGGCGGAAAGTAAATTCAGCAATTTATTGCTTAGGCTCGGGTCCTATATTTGTTGCAAATGAAGACGGCTGCGAGGTGACAATTTTCGGATGTTGGTGCCGAATGGGCGCCTTGGGGCGGGCCATCGCCGTCCTATTGGGTTCTCAACTTTTATTCTTATAGACCGTTTCCCGACCGCCAAACGTGAGGGTAAGCTCTTTAAAATCTGAGACGTGTGAACTGTGAATACTTAAAGTAACTTAGCACCGAGCTATGCTAAAGCACCTCGATTCGTTATTTAGCGAACCAGTCAACTACACTTTTGGCCTCTTCTATACCAACCATGAATAAAGTAAGGATTAAACGCTGGTCAGTTTTTAACCACGTAAATGAAACCGTTCAAATACTAAAGTGTTCAACATTGAAGTGACGAGTTGGCAATACGATATTTTATTATATGTGGGTGCTTTTTGTCACATCTATGAAAACCACAAGCAGGTACCGCACCCACAACTCTTTCGCTAAGTTCGAGTAAGTATTCCAACTTAACTTTTGTATGAACCCTCAAATAAACGTCCAGTTCTCCAGCAGCGAAACATTTTTAAGTTTCAGTAACCGTAGAACTTAGTATGCAATACACATTCTATTTGCTAGACATCCTGTTAGGTTTCCAATACATCTGGCCGGTGCAGGCGACCGGTGACTCCGTACGTGCCGTGCGTCGCCAATCCGCTCGCAAATACGTACGTCACTGTTAATGAACGATACTCTACGAAAATAACTATAGCCACGGTACAAGTAAAGAAAGAATTAAGATTTTTAACCCCCGATGCAAACATGGCGTTATAAGTTTGACGTCAATCTCTTTCTCTCTCTCTCTCTCTCTCTCTCTCTCTCTGTGTGTGTGTGTGTATCTGTCTGTGCCATCGTTGCTTTCAAGAGGATGGATCGATTTGGATGCGATGGTTCTTGGCCATTTCTGGTAAAAATCGGCGCAGCAATTTGCAGAAAATCAGCTCTTTAGCAAAATGATGTAAGGCATAATTTGGCATGTAGGCATATTTTTAAGTACTTAATTCGCGATAGTTAGGTATATCTCCTTTGTGATGTTTATGTAAAACTGAACGTAACTAATTAGGTATGTTTTACTATTGCTACCTATCAGTATGATAGTATTGCGACTTAATTTTAAAATTATTTTCTAGTTCGTAATGATAAATAGTTGCTGCGCCCGAAACACTTCTACACATTTTGTATATCACAAATAAGAGTTTGAATATGAGTTTGTAATTTGAATTCTCCCAGATTAAAAATTGTAGCATTTATTATAGCTCCAGTTTTAAAAAAAATTGTTATAAAACTACACTCAAACTAGATATTATTATGAATAATATATGAGTCATTCGCGGATTTTTTGTGTAGTTAGAGACTTTAATTGGTTAATTCCTATTAACCGTTTTAGGTCATAAATTATGCATTCGACTTTGGAACTTTGCCACGTGTGTGTTAAAACTACTTCGTCATGTGAGACAGTTCGTCCAATCAGCACGCGAGTTGTGTTTGACAGCTCGTGTTCGATTGGTTGTCTTTACTGTGAGATTGTACTAGTAGTAGTGTGTAGATTGCTGCGGTTGATCAGTACGCTGCATCGGCTATAATAATGAAAAAGTTTAAATTCAGATTCTAATGCTAATTCCTCATTCAGCAAAACGGATAGGTGGATAGATGGTTATTGTCATATTGTACTTTACGTCTAAATTCGATCGTTGCTAAGTAAGATAGAGCCCGAATTGAATTCTCTTTATTGTCAATGTAGCATGTGTTAGTTCTTACATTGAAGAAAAACATCTTACTATTCATAATTATAAATGCGAAGAATCGTGAGTATTACACTTGTCTGTCTGTATGTTTGTTACTCTTTGGGCCTACTTTGCTGCGCGGAAACTATATAGGTACAGCTTTTACTATGCCACGTATATATAATAATAGTTTTCACTTATTTTTTACATTCTTATACGAATAAACAATGTCATTAACACAGTGAGTTAAAAGCCAATTACGAATATTATCATCGTGAACAAACTTACTTTTGTAATTGACTCTCCTATTATCTCTTACAGTTAATTTCAACTAAAGCTTCTAACATCAAGTGCGTTATCAGATAATACTCGAGCAACAATTCGGTGAGATGGGATGATTGCCTTCAAGCCAAAAGTGCCGGCGTCGGTTTGTTTCCAACATTCTTCGTACATAGATTTATTTGCCTATTTGGGGCCGGGGTGTCCCACCCGCCGTGAATGCACGCCCCATACAAATTGAAAATCAATGAACCACGGAATTCAATTTAATATGAAAAGCTATTCGTCTTCTAGTTCCTTTAACATTGCTATTACCTAAATCGAAAACGGTCTATAAAACTACGACGGTAATAGATTTTTGCATAGAATCTCTCCGTTCTTTCTAAAATACTGCGGGCTATATTAAGATTGGCAATATAAAGCTCTCTATAAGGCAATTTCAGTTATTTTAACAAGATGTTCGGTTTTAAACTGGACTAGTAAAATGAACAAATTTTCCTTGTATCGTTTAAAAATCTTATGCAAGCTTTACTGGTCCGTACCCTACCTTATTTCTTTTAACCGGATAATTTTAATGTAGCTTTCGGTATCTCCATCTAGACTCTCATTCTCTCTGTCTGAGAGAAAATGTATGTCTAAGAACTTCAAAATTCCGCTACAAATACTTTTATATTAGCTTGATAAAAATATCCGCCTTTAAAATATTACACATTACATTTACCTAAACTACATCCAAAAAACTGTCTCACCCAATCTCATCACATTAAAATATTAAATCTGTTTTGTTGCCAACCTTCATAACATAGTTTATAGGCGGGTTTATCGTGGAATACTGGGAGATAGGTGTCGACCCTTTTTGACAAAGAGTTGTATAATGTGCTTGCTAAACGAAGGATCGCGTTTGTCTCAGTAAGGGGTTTCCGACCTATTGTGCGGGCTCTCATTATGGAAATATAGTTTGAAACACCGTCCGATTCCTACGTGTTCGTACCGGTGTGGAGGCTATTGTAAAAGGGGATTATTTGTTGCTTACTGTCGGCTGTGCTAGTTGCCACTGCTTTGTTTCGGAGCGTTTTTATTACCAATAGGATTGTGAATGTTGAATTGTACGTAGAACCAAATGTACCTACCTAGATATTGTAGGTCTTTTATCAATGCCTGCCATAAATCATCGTGGTATAGCATCTTATAATTTAACATCGTTTATTTTCTTGTGTCGTGTTATGACTGATTTTCACGCAGAGCCTAAAAAGTAAAAAAGTGATCTGAAATTTCCTTTTGCGGCATAAACGTGTAGGTACTGAGAGTAGTGTGAGTACCTACTATTTTTGTTTACATTAGTTGCATTGTCACCTATATACCTACATCTTTTAAGTCTTTCCAAATAACCAAGACGTGGGTGAAATACTTGCAAGATTTTATCTAAGCTAAGTAACAAACACATGGCAAGTTATTTTAAATAACATTAAATAAAAAAAATTAAAACCCGCCCACGCTTCAATCGAGTAATCATACGTAAATAAAAAATATTTCAACTTTATGTCAAGCGTGCCTTACACCATTATAGGAAATTAGCTGATACTCTTCACTTGCTGGACCGATATTTACCAAATATGGCTAAGAACCACCGCAAGGAAACTGGCTTTCAAAAAACCTCATCCAATTCGGTCCATCCATTTGAGCGCTACGGTATACACAGACATCGACGTCAAACTTAAAACACCCTTTTTTGTGTCGATGGTTAATAACATTTTTGTGAGAGTCATAAAATGTTGCTTTAATATTATAAAACTTTGTTAACATTAAGCGCTACCGTTTGAGATAGGTAGGTTCAATCTAAAAAATATATATAGCACACTGCTGTATCACCAATTTATTTCTCTTGGCTAGAACTTGGATTGACACGTTGCCTCGTGTCTAGATAATTGGTCGTAACTCAGTGTACAAATGGTGTATGTACGCATTGTTAAGCCAAAGAATGTGTGAAGTTGGAGTCTGCGTGTTTCTGCTGCCTCTTCACAGAATTCTATTTACATCTAACTCAGACTAAATACAAAACACTTAATGCAAAAGTGGAACACTGTAATCGGTTTGATTCTAACGTATTTGTTAAGGAATAGTGTGATAAGGGAACATGCTGGTGTGAACGAGTGACTGGGAATCACAAAAAAAGACCTTAAATATACACAAAGGCGAACTTATCCCTATAATGGATCTCTACCAGTTAGCCTTTGAGTAAATGAGAGGTGAATTAACCGAGAGACCGACAAAGAGTGAGTTTAAAATATCTATATAGTGAAAGCCACAATTGAGCGTACATCATCTCAATATACAACAAACAGAAATAAGTGAACAAGTGCAAGTGCAGTGATAGATATACACGTATTCAGCTCAAAGGGCTGCTAGTGTATTATTTTAAATAATAATAAAATAACGTTTGGACGTATCATTTTACTGCAGTGATCTATCTGCCAGACTATAGCAATGACGTTTATGTTGTGGATCTGGAAGCCTGAATGCCTTTAAACAGGATGCCAGGAGGCAAAGGTATAAAAGGCTAAATGCAATTTCCACCGAGTTTCCTTGAAGAAATTTAATGTCATTACCTGATACAAAACAAAGTCCTTCGCCTCGTTTGTTTGATAGTCTGAATTTCATGCGGTTTTCACCAGTAGATAGAGTGATTTCACGAAGAATATTTATGTGCATAATCTGTTAAGTTTTTTTGTAATTAGGTTGAAATATAATGATAATGATAATGTGTGTGTATACTTGAGTGATCTCCATTAAAAATAGGGTGTAAGAAGGCGGTATCCAGCCTTGTCTGTTTTCATCCTCCGTCCTCAGTTTCATGTTTTTCTCTATTTCAAATTCAAAATTTAAAATTCATATCGATCGTCTTGTTCGATCTTTCATGACTCTATGTCATTACTCCGTGTCAAGGGAGTTCGTTTTTGATTCGAGTATCAGTGATATTGACAGAAATATAAGCTTCGGATACAAATTTAAATCCTGCGCTGAAAAAATTGCGGGGAACAGCTAGTTCTAATTTAATTAACGATGGTGAATCTAAAATGTTGTTACAAAGATGGTAACTTCTTGATAACGCACAAAGTTGCGGAAACCTGCATGCAATAAGCAAATACTTGCCGAAGTTGCAGCTTGCTACTTTACCCGCTAATAGGAAATGCCTCGGGCTTAATGTTTTTCTTTATTAATTCCATGCGCCATACATTGCTCGCAAAAGCAATCCTCACACGGCCCCGGGGTATCTGCCTTGTCTCTAACAGGATAACTGCTGCATCGGCGTCTTTGAAGTATGGTATTATAATTATTTTTTTTACGAAAACAAAGAACACATATAATACATAGATACATAAATCACGTCTTTATCTCATACGGGGTACCAAAGCCTAGGTTAACAAAACCCAAAGGCAACGCTTAGCATGATTGTGGACGTATAGGTGGAAAGGGGAATCGAAATAGTGATGGGTTGCCAGCCGCATCGCCTATAACATGATTTCTAAGATTTTCGCTCATTCCCTCGATGTGCTTCTACTATCTGCGCGGGAAGGATTCAACAGGAACAAAGAACACAACACTTTTTAATTACCTGCGTTTTTATTTGGTAATTTTTAGTGTGTAGGTAAGTTAACTGTGTAAAAAATGAAGATAAAGAATATATCTGCATTCTGGTTGGCCGAATATTACTTTTTACTGAACTTTGTTCTACAACTTTTAAAAATAACATGTATTGCCATTTTTATTTTAGTTTAAAGTTTAATTGGACAAGCAATGTTTGCTAAATGCGTCATTTAGTAATGTCATACGATGCCATTTAGACTATTGGACGCCTTACATTGAAAATACCATTTAATTTGTTTGGAATAAACATAATGATAATTGCCGACTTAATCATAAGATGTTATAAAATATATGAGATTAAAAAATATATAATCTTTGAAAGTTGCAGAAGTAAAGTAGTTCCATTTGAGTAGCAGAACCTGTGTTTTAATTTTTTGCTCCTGTTACAGAGCCCACCCGGTATACCAAATTTTAATACTTAAAATAAAAAAAATAGAAACAATAATAAAAAAAAGAGTCGAAAAAATGGTGTTTGCAGCAACCCTAGCGCTGCCACAACGCAGCAGTAGCTTGCGCCAGTGACGTCACACGTGTCCTACATCGCAGCAACGAAGTTCATTAACGCGGATGCTTATAAACAACTTGCAACTCTCTTCCTTCGGACTTCGGTCCCCAGGCATAACATCTGCCTGAAGAGAGATCTCTCTATTCTGGCCACAGCACACCTGGATTACGTCTGTACTAAGTTGTGTCCTCTATGATGTATTTTATTGAATCAGGCGTTACTTTGCGGGGGTCCATTTCAACGAACAAAAAATTTACCTTGCTACTCCGCTACTCACGTGCATGATAACCAAGCCTGTGTGAAATATATGTGTTTTTCATGCAATCCCTCCCCCCACTGCTGCCAATAAAACACATAAATCCCACAAACTTAATTATCCTTTACACCACACAAACACTGACGCGTTTCGATCCCTCTACGGGATCATTATCAAAGTTTAATGAACACAACTGTTACACATGCATGTGTTGGGTTTGCATGCACAGGCTTGGTTATCTTGCACGTGAGTAGCGGAGTAGCAAGGTAAATTTTTTGTTCGTCTCTATGATGTATCATCATCACTATCACTTCACTACATAGTATAAAACAAAGTCGCTTTTTCTGTCCCCAAGTCCGTATGTATGCTTATATCTTCAAAACTACACAACGGATTTTGATGCGAGTTTTTTTAATAGATAGAGTGATTCAAGAGGAAGGTTTATATGTATAATACATGCATAATATACCGTGCGAAGCCGGGGCAGGTCGTAATGTAATATTTATCATCCTAAAGTAATTTTTTTGCGAGATAACGTGTCTAGGGTACAGTTTATCCACTTAATTAAATGTCATATTATTCCGTCAAGCGGGAGGCCGTCGCTGACGTGACGCCCTCCGTTTGATATTCAAGGCATGAACAGTAAGGCAATTAGACTCCAATAATTACTATGTTAATTACAGGCACTGTTCTTGTTTCTCGCCTCGCTATCTTAACTCGCTCGTTGTTGTTTTATACATCAACGCAGCTCGTAGCGAACCAAAGCTCAGCTAATTAGTAGCTGGGGTAATAATGACGGGATAAATAGTGACGTAGAATTTAGCGATAAATTTATAGTAGGTGTGCTGCGCGTATGGTATAATGTGATGAATGTTATAAATATCTCTGGCCACTATTTTAGAAAAAAAGTAAAGTTCGAGTAATAGAAGTCGGTCGTCATGCGCATGAGTGTTACAGTAAACTTTAAATATATCTGAGTAGGTATATTTTACTGTATTTCATTTTATTTGGTGTTCAATGTACCGGTCATTGTGTTGTATCGATATGCGTATAATAGGTTATACGCGTATCGATTTTAAGATACGACCTTTTTCAGAATATCGACGCTGTGTAAGCTAAGTCGACAAAATTAAAAAAAAAATATGCGACAATACACACCAAATGATGTAGTCCCTTACTTTGCAAAGCTTGTACTGTGGCATGTGGGTGGCTATTAGGCAAATAATGTAGATTATTATTAGCATAATTAAATGCATAACTAATACAACCTTCATGTTCGTCTCGAAAATATAATTTTGTACATTTCATTCTCAATAGAGATTCGAACCCAGGATATTCGGTCGTCCAAATAAATAAAACGTATATAATAACTAGCGACCCGCCCCGGCTTCGCACGATATATTATGCATGTATTATACATATAAACCTTCCTCTTGAATCACTCTATCTATTAAAAAAACCGCATCAAAATCCGTGGCGTAGTTTTAAAGATTTAAGCATACATAGGGATATACGGACAGAGAAAGCGACTTTGTTTTATTATATGCAGTGATGATGATTATGTTGAGATTATGTCTTACTAAATCTATCTTGCCGATGGGGTCGAAAGGTCCTCGAGTGGAGACCACGCACCGGCAAGCGCAGCGTGGGCCGTCCACCCACAAGGTGGACCGATGACCTCATTAAGATCGGAGGATCGCGCTGGATGCAAGCATCTTCCAACCGGTCTTATTGGAGATCTAAAGGAGAGGCCTATGTCCAGCAGTGGACTTGTAATGGCTGAAATGATGATGATGATGAAATCTGTCTTTTATAATGATGACGGTTTGAATAATGACATGTAATGCGTTACTTGGGCATTGTGGGTGGGCGTTAAAATTTTGAATGTACCTACTTGGCGCGCCACTCCCGAGCCCCCGATTTCAACATGCCGATTACTCTGTGTGCGATACCGTGGCAATTTTTCATTGGAAATTAATTTCCTGATGTCAATGTGACGAAATAAATTTATGACTCTCGCTTATTGCGTAATGTAATGGCTTATAAGCGTATATGCATTGCGTAACCTAGAGCCAGACTAGTTTTCACACTAATATTATAAAGGCGAAGGCTTGAAGTGTGTGTGTATGTTTGTTACTTCTTCACGTGCGAACGGCTTGACGGATTTGGATAAAATTTTGGAACTGAGACAGCTAGTACCGTAGATTAGCACATAGGCTAATTTTTATCTCGAAAACTTGCATAGTTCCCGCGGGATAGTGATAAACATGTCAAAGGTCGTCGCTGTCTAGACTCGCAACGTAAATAATTATCGCAGAATAATAACTATCAACATCAGTTCTTAAATCTAATTCTACGCGGACTTCATGACATCATGAAGTTGGTAAGCTGTTTGCACTAAGAGTCAACTTATTATCATGAAGTTACACTTTAAAAAAAAACACTTAAGCAGACGGATGTGTTTAGGATTCCATATCCAAAGGGTAAAAACGGGACCCTGTTATTAAGACTCCACTGTGCATCTGTTTGTTTGTCTGTCAACAGGCAGCTTTTGTACGGAACCTTCGGTGCCCGTTCCCGACTCGAACTTGACCGGTTTTATTTTACTTTTGGTAGGTAAAATAATGAACTACAATTTTTTTACACAAAAAGAAAGATCACAACTGGTTAACTGGAAGAGATCCCTTTTAGGGATAAGTTCGTCTTTGTGCATCTTTTTCTTGTGTTTTATGTACAACTAGAATTCCGTCCGCAGCTTCGCCCGCGATAAATTTATTTTCCCGTAGGAAAAGGTCTTTTCCCGCGGTAAAAAGTAGCCTATGTCACTCTGTGATAATGTAGCTTTCTAACGGCAAAAGAATTTTTGAAATCGGTCCAGTAGTTTCGGAGCCTATTCAATGCAAACAAACAATCAAATTTTTCCTCTTTATAATATTAGTATAGATACAATCTTCCATGCTGGTCTGGGAGCAAAGAAAAAACATAGAATATACCAGTTGCTTCTCTACCCGCGCAGATGGTAAAACCCATCGAGGGAATGGGCGAAAATCATAGGAATCATGTTATAGGCGATGAGGCTAGCAACCCATCACTATTTTGATTTCATTTTTCACCTATACGCCCACAATCTTGCTAAATGTGGCCTGTAGCTTATTACCTTAGGCTCTGTCTACCCCGTAAAGGATAAAGACGTGATTTGTGTATGTGTGACATATAATACCATGTTACGCGGCACACGTTAAAACACTAGGCTAGCCGGTTAGTCAAACTGGTTCGTAAATAATTAAATTCCCCGCAACATTCATAAAATTTATGACGGCGCATGTAGTACAATCTCGGAAGTTCGCGAGTGATATATAAAGCCAGTACACATTGTATTGTGTATCATTCATAAAGTTGAGCCCGAGTGCGGCAGAGGACAATGTTAGTGCATAGTATAAATCAAGGCATGGGATTGCACGTCGAGCAGCAACTTAATCTCACCTGCAATGTTGCCGGTATACATCATGCTTTATTACCTAGCCGCGTTGTGAGAAGATCGTCTATGGCTTGAACAAGACACATGATACTGTTTCACGATATTAGAGAGCTTCTAATAACGCGCGGCGGAGGCCTAATTTACATGTAAATGAACCCAATGCGGGTTAGGTAGGCCAATTTGGTGAATTGTGTTTTTAGCGAGTTGTGTTTTATTATAATAAATATTATGCGGATCGTTACTATTCATGAAACGGTGAATTGAGTTTCGTTTTGCCCTCTAAGGCGTACGCTACTCGGTCGCTACAATATTGGCAGTCAATCTTGATCTGATTTTTAATCGTAAATAATGGTAAAGTGATTATTTGTTTCACGAAAAACATGCATACATAAATCTTCTTCCATGCTGGTCTGGGAGTAAAGAAAAAACATAGAATTTACCAGTTGCCTCTCTTCCCGCACAGATGGTAAAAGCCCATCGAGGGAATGGGCGAAAGTCTTAGGAATCATGTTAGGCGATGCGGCTAGCAACCCATCACTATTTTAATTTCCCTTACCAGCTAATCATGCTGAACGTGGCCTTGGAATTTTGTTGCCTTGGGCTCTATCTGCCCCGTAAGGGATAGTGACGTGATATATGTTTGTACACGACCCTCTGCTTGAGAGGCCACAGATGAAACAACTATGCTACCACAGCTTTTTATGCTGAATATTACAAATATATAAAATAGAGAGACTGAAATAATAGGCAATAATGATAGTTTTCAAATAGGCTATGAGCAGAGTATCTTCCATGCGAGGTGGGCCTTTGACATGTAAGAAATGAAGATCGATGATGACGTCGACTGGAAGTTGCAACGCAAAGAAAAATTAATAACTTCGTCTAACTGCTAACGTTCCGAGTCATCCCGTTACGGTTATTCAAGAACAACCCAATCGTTTCGTGTTGCTAAAACCGTTATTGGTGAACGTTATTTATTAAATGTTGAAATATGTGTTAATTAATTCTCAAGTTATAATAAACAACTATGTGATACCGCAGGGCTTATTAAGCGGGCCATCACGCCACGCGGTAATCTTCAGAGCGGGTATTATTATACATTTTTCATTTCACGCCGTGCTGAACACATGAGATTACATTTAATTTAATTTGTTGCTTTATTCTTTGAGATAGGAAAACAGTGTGTAGTGGTAATGCAAATTGGATACTTCTTTATGAACGTGGGGATCGTTTTCGGATTTAATTCAATAAAAACAATGTTTTTAAGAGTACATTTCGATGCTAGTACGGAAAGTATATCATTACTTCACGAGTGCTGACAAATCGAGTCGAAGGCGAGTGGCAATTCAATTCAATGTTTGAAAATATGGCTCCACCGAATTTTTGATGATTCTGCCAATGTCGGGGTTGGATAAAACACGGCCAATAGACTTTAGTCCTGTTGTACGGCAGCGCTGCCAGTTTTCAAGCCAGAATCCAAGTGGAAATACTCGGACCGAGTGTAGAATGACATTTCGTCGCCTGTAACAAACGACGTTTTTGTAATAGGTACAGTTGGGAAAAAAATACAACACAGAATAAAATAAGTTCTAACTTTAGCAGAGAACATTTTTGATAGATTAAAGTGTTTTTGTTAGCTTTCATTCAGCTAACTCAATGAAAGATTTTTTCAAATACATTTATTTTATTACTATTAATACCTAAGTGTCGTTATGTTCGGTTATTTGTGTGTAGAAATATTTAACAAAATATTTAACACAAAAACTACTGTTACCTTTAGAACCTTAAAAACCATGCTTGCCGTTGGAAAAACGCCTCCACTTTGACAGGCGTGTCGGCAGCTATTCCCACGCAATTCCGTTCCATTCAGGCACCTTAATAAGAACTATTTTTAGGAATCCAATATTTAAAAATAATAATGAAGAGGCAAGTAATAAAATATGAAATCTTAATATTATGATAGTTTTACATTAATAATAGGTTTTTAGTTTTATTACTTATTGGTACAAACTAACAATATAATAACTCTTCGGTTAGTAGTCGTGAATTGGAACAAGTACAAATTAAAAAAATAAAAAGGCAAATCGCACTAGTACGCAAAAACGAACTTTTTGCAGCCAAAATAGGGAAAAAGGGCACTTTTTGATCAACAGTAACTGTATTGAAATAATACATTACACTACTACAATACTTAAATTCTACTTATTTTTTTTTATGTAATTACATTTATAAAAGGGATGTATAAGGTCCCGGAGCCTTAAATTATTTTAAAATTATATTTTACTAAAGCGAGGTTTACACTACGCTAGTGCAAACAAAACATTTACCGGAAACCTTTCACCTCGCATTGCCAAGTGGCCCTTAATATATTTTGATACTGTTTTCTCTCACCGTTCATAAATAATAAAGTTTCAAATTTCCAACGGTTGTTTATGAAAGCTCACCAATTCGCTGCTTTATTTGTTTAATAAAGCACCAACGGGCGCCGCCTGTACATTGGGGTATAAATTACCTTTAATTTAGGTGAACGATCCAGAAAATATGATGATGTAAAGTTTTCATCAAGCTTTATTAAAACAGCAGCCGGGAGTTGATTATTATATTATTCATTTCTTAATAGCAAACAGGCACTGCGGCAGGCTGATATGAAATTTGATGGAGGTATCGGATTCCCACGAAACGGGCTAACCCAGGTTAACCTAATTAAAACAATACCTAACCTCTAATTTAAGTAAGCTAAACCTGGGTTATCAGTTTAAGGTTAGACTAGAAATGTAAATACCTGCTTTTAATTTGTTGCGTGTTATTCGGTTTCAAAAAGAGAATAATTATAGCTAACTTTATACTGACGAGCGAAAATAACGGGTCACTCCATACAACTTTGTATGGGAAGTGATCCATTATTTTTGCTCGTCAGTGTAGTTAAAATATAGATAGAATATAAAAAAGTATAGCTTACTTACCAGTTCAATGCTCCTATTTTTATGTACTGTAGGTACTTGATGATTTACAATAAATTTAAGGGCATTCAATGAGATAAAATAAAATTTATTTTTCACTTTCACGATAAAATTTACCTATCAATGCGTGGTAAACTAGTATAATAAGTTACCAATTGGTGACATAAAATTAACGCATTATTTTTCATAAATGATAGTTTTAAAGGTTTCGAAGCTCAAACAAAAAACAAAACCCTCGCAGGATCACTCTTGTGTCTATCCGTCAATCAATCATGGCCAATTTGCTCCGACTGTACAGAACCAATTAACTTAAAAAAATATTACTAGCTGACTGACTACCCGAAATAGAAATTTCATATTTGGGGATCATAAAGGTAGAAAAAAGCCTTTTTTTTTTTCAAAATATCATGGGACTTTTAATTCTATGACAAGGGCAAAGCCACAGACATGAGCTAAGTGTCGATAGATTTCAAACAATATCACTCCTAACTTATGAGTAACTCAAAAGAACTTAGCAAAATTACCGTTCATTTTGCATTTATTTAACAGCAGGATAAATACAGGAAGTCAATTTTTTTTAGCCACAAATCACAAATAAAATAAATAACAACAATGTATAACCTGACCCCCACTATAATAAAATTATGCTAAGAGAAATGCATCATTTTACTTCGTGTTTTCTTTCCTTTACCCCAATAGGTTATACTAATGTTATTATGATTGAAGTTGACATGGCGTGAAATGTGCGTAGTCAGATACGATATTAATCCGAAAATCAATTATACCCCAGTTGACCGACCATTGTCAAGATATCAATTATTTACCTCCATTTCGATCGGATAACGTTTGCTTCATTAATATTGTCATAATTGCGAAGCTGGATTGTTGACTTCCTTTGTATTGGCATTGATATGTATTTGTGGCGATTAATTCGACATCTAGGGATAGCTACTTGAAACCACCGGTTATGTTTGGAGAAAATTGGCTGTAATGGGTGTATAAACAGACAAAAAAAATATGTTGGGATAATTGAAACCCAGTTCCAAACTAAGCAAAGCTTGTAATATGGGTACTAGACAGCGGACAAACATACTTATATAGAAAAATTAAACATACAAGACTCGAGAATATTACGAACAAATTCGTATTTTTCATACACAATACCGGCTCCGCTCGAACCTGAGACCAGAAGCTTCACAGTCAGATTCTCTAACCACTAAGCTATCCGGTAGCCAATCACGACAACCAGAGTAAACTTATAAGGGTTTTGTTTTTCGCACATAAAATAATGTATCAAAAGGCGGTAGGTAGCGAACAAAATTCAGTGATTTCAATTATTATCTTTCACCGATTGCCCAACGCCCTCGGTTTAGGTCCTCTACCTTACCACGCGCCATCTTTGTCTTATCTTGAGGCAATAAATCAACTTGTTAGCCTTCCACTTCTTGCTGATACCCCATTTATTTTGAGACCGATAACTAACATTAATTTCGTATTATTTATTGCCGAAATGATTAGTTTGTCTTACCTATCTAATCGGACACACAAAGAATTGTGCCTATTGCTCTGAACTATTCTACATCAAATAATAATACGATTGGGATTCCTAATTATTCCAACTTATACGATTATATGCGTAATTTGTACATCAAAATAGTAAATACAGACGCAATAAGTATTAGACGGGTCAAATACCGCAAGACAGGCCAACCTAGCGCATTAACAAATGTTGTCGGTTTGGTCGGGTTCACGGTGGATGCAAGCCTTCTGCACGTTTTACCTATCACGTCTATGATTTCTCATTCTAACAAGGTAGGCTCTTTGGATAACTTTTCACGTTCGGATTTCAAAGCGGACTTCGGCATCGTTACATTTTTAAGGAAACTAGCGTTTATCCGTATGAAAGTTGTTCCGTTTTTTTACAGCATATTGAAGTCATAACATGCACAGTCGCTACGAAACATAACGATCCGAATGTATCTCTGTCGCGGTACTGTACCGCTGGGAGTCACGAGTGGGTAATAAAAATTCCGGCACGCGCGTTACCAGCGTGCTTCGAGAAAGTAATCCGCGAAGAAATACAGCCGCTACCTACTGGTTCCACATTTGTAACTACGAAATCTCCATTTCTCTTTGACTTCCAGCCGTTTCAAAAGCCACTGACTCCCTCGTGTGTCGTATAGAGGCGACACTCATAAAAATTCGCCGTGCCGAACTTTGGCTTAACGAGTCGCCGTTCGAGGAACCGAGCGCAAATTTGTTTTTTATAACTATCGCTTTTACTATTTGATACGGGAGAGCGAATGTTCTGAATAAATAGATGGCCAGTTGCAAGAAGAACTGGCTCACGGTGTAAAAGAACCAGTCAGCTTTATGTAAGAAGCAGACCTTTGAATGGTAACAAAAAGGGTTCTCTTTCAATAGATAATCAGATCAATGAATTTAAATGAGTTTCGAATGTAGAAGTACGACACTAAACTTATTGTTACATTTCTAATAAAATATTGACCGAACAAGCTTGCTTGTACTTAGTCGTTTCAATGTAGCATGAACTAAGACTGCCTAGGTAGATATCTATTGTCACAAGTATAGTCTCCAAGTGTGTGTGTAATCTTGCTGTCTTACTTTGTTAGGCGGCTGACCCACCAGCGACAAAAAAACTGCTAGCTATCGACTTTTGCTACAAAAATATGTTTGTTTTTCAAAGAACAACAATTGTATAAAAGTGTAATTGATTTTTTCATTTCTACAGAATCCGCAATGCGCGAGTCCGACTGTCTTTCTTATAGGTAGGTACCTACACATAGTATAAACAATTTACTCTTTTTTCAGTTAAAACTTTTACGACACCCTTTAAAATATCTGTCTGATACCTATCTGCTATATACCTAGTTGAAAAGTTTTATCCTAGCAAAAAAATAAAGACATCCTATTTCAGAACTCCATAAAAACGTCAAATTAAGCCTTAAAGTACATTTTATTCATTCATAAGCCGCAATTAACAATTACGCGGCACATGGCCCACGGTAAAGCAAACAAATTGCATTTCAATTAAATATCTTTATTTATGAGCGTAACACTGCATTAAATCTGGGATGATGTCTCCAACGGACCCTAGCTTTCTCCTTCATTAATAAACAAAACGGGGGACAACCGTGAACTCCACAAATGGAGTCACGAAACAAATTCAGCTGCTTCCTTGGAGTAGGTTTTTAAATTCATGACTCATAGCAGAACAGTTTTTAACCTATTGGGGCCTAGGCACTTTAGAATGGGGCCCTACAAACTAGTTGTTGTTGTTCAGCTTTTATATTTTACAGCCTGTGTGGGCCCCGTCTTCCGCGGGGACCTGAGCACTTCCCAGTGGGAAAGATGGGTCTGGCTCGTTAGAAGTTATGGTTGCTTAGCTAACTTATATAGCTATCTATATCTTACGATCTGTAAAGAAGAGCAGAGACTCGGACAGACAAAAACATTTTTGCCCAAACTGAAACGGAAACGCTTTGTTCGCACTTTGCACTCCCTCGGTCAATCGCTTATGGGATCTACCTTTTCCACGCCGTGCGTAACTCCTTGTCTTTGGAAATGACTGAGTTTCACAGAGTTTACATCTTCTTTCGCTACGGACGTTTTAACGAGCACTTTTAATTGCGAAAAGCTACGTAATACTGCTGTTCTGCATTCGCCATGCTTATTTGCGTTCAAAACAATAAACTGCGACCAATTTGATTCGTTTAACAAGTTCGTAAAATTTTAAATAGCAATTCCAATGTTATGGGCAACATTGTAAAGTTAAGTGTTCAACAATATGCCGTTAGGATTGAAATTATTTTCGGTAATGTTTATGCAACCAACAATCCAGCATTCAAAGTTAAGAGATTTTGGCGTTGGCTATTTATTTACAACCTACTGTGCATAGGATTTTTCACATAAAAATCAAACTGCAAAAGAAGTGTCTATTTATGTTAGTTAGGTTTTTCATCTTTATAGGCCGCTGTACACATTGGACCAGCGCTTGGGACAAAATAAGGAGTACCAAATGTCGCTGTTTACACATTGGTGCAGCACCGATCATTCTGCATAGGCTCTTTGATAAAGATGGGCTTGGAATATCTTGCAGCCGCGGCAATTTATTTGTACAGTGCGTTTAATTATTATGTAAAAGTGCACCAAAGTAGAGTGACTAAAAACACTTCGTTGCTAGTCCACGCCATCGTCTTGGGAACCGACACTGACGCCAACGTGTGAACAGTGTTTGCAAAGCGCGCCAAGATGCTTTGATGTGTGCACGAAAAACCGACACCGTTCGGCTGGCCGGCCAGTGTTGCCGCCAACTACGAACATAACATACAGCCAAGTAGGTCTCTACACGTTGGCCCAACGCGCTGGCCCAACGCATTGGCCCAATGTGTACAGTGGCCATGTAATCCATGGACAAAACGTATAAAATGTGTGTTACTAACCAAAACCCTATTCGTAACAAGTCACTACATAGTAAAAAATACTAAAACGACTAACCCTTGACACTTCATCATCTGTCTTATTTATTCCCAAAAGATTACCAAAATCTCATTATTCCGGGGACTAAACGAATTTGGTTTCGTCTCGCAGTTTTAATTCATCCATCAAGTCAGCGACACGACAAGCACCATGTGTTCATTTTGAGCTCTGCAGCGTTCACATTCACGTAACAGAAGCCCTTTGCTGTTCAAACTTCGGAAAATCATTCTTAGCGCTTGGTTATAAGTGTTCGATTGGTGGTATTTGGCGTGTGTCCCTTTCGTACGTTTGTCTGAAACGGCACAGCAATTAGGCGCTTCCTTGACGCCAGTGAAAAAGGTTAGGGAGCTGATTATGACACATCGCTTTGCTAAGCGTTTCGGATTACTTAGAAGGTACTGCTACGATTTGACAAGGAGTAGAAAACAAAAGAGGAACTAAAAACGCTCGTACCAATATCTTGTAAAAAAATTACATACACACATACATACATATATCACGTCTCTATCCCTTACGGGGTAGAAGAGCTTAAGGTAACAAAACCTTTAGGCCACGTTTAACATGATTAAGGGCGTATAGCTGGAAAGGGAAATCATAATCGTGATGGGTTGCCAGCCGCATCGCTTAAACATGATTCCTAAGATTTTCGTCCATTCCCTCGATGGGCTTTTAGTTACCATCTGCTCGGGAAGAGAAGCAACTAGTAAATTCTATGCTTTTTCTTTACTCCCAGACCAGCATGGAAGAAAAATTACAGCTTTAATTAATTACATCTTTTTTATCACAGTAACTTGAAACGCTTGTAATTTTAAATAGAAAACCGTTTTCTTTACTTTTTTAATTTTTGAATAGTCAAAACTTCATTTAATGATAATCATAAATAATATCCATAGTATAAAGATGAATGAGCGCCTATGAGAACGGACTTAAACCTATAACGTGCTATTCCGTGCCATGGTCTAACTAATTAAGCCACAAACAAGCGTATCAGACGTTGCAAAATTGTGCTTTTTAAAATACACCTTTTACGATCTGAGGTGCATTTGCGAAACGTAGATAGGATCAATTAGGGGGGAAATTGCAATGACTTAAAACATTTTACTCAGTCTTTCGGCGGTCCCATGACGGGTGATAAGCAGTATATCCATAACATAGAAAAGAATGGCTGCTTAAATCTGTGTACACAATGACATTTTGTCGCTCACGTCGATAGCACAGCACTCTCGGAAGTTAAAAGAAGCAACGGGTAAGTGGCGCCGTCTGTAAATTATTGGTGTTACTAAACCATACATGGGGCATTAAAAATTACTATTAAATTCTCATATAAGAATCAGTAGTGTTGTTGGTTCTGAGTAGAATAGCCCTAAATTTCCAAAATCTGGGAAACAATATTTATGGTCATTTTATCAGTCAGTAGTGACACCGACAATTTACAGATGGCACCACTCAGCTGTTGCTTCTTTTAACTACAAATGTCATTGCGTACCACGGATTCAAGCAACCACATTCTATTAATATTGTTATGTTATGAGACTGAGTAAAATGTTATAAAATATATGGCTCTACGGAAAAATCTGACACTTTTTTCTGTAGCTAAGGATGGTTATTCCTTTCAATAGAAAAATCTCCCAGCACTTTTAAAATAATCATCCATTTCCAATTGTTACATAAAAACAGTTGACAGCTAGAAAATATTACCTTCTTTGTCCTTTTCAGTAGCTTTTGGATTTCAGAGCGAAACAAACGGTCAATAGTCACGACAACTAAGGCATGTTTACTAAAATACAATTTTCATTTTTCTGAACAGTTAGGCAGCCCGTTCATTGATATTATCTGTCATATTAATTCTCAATCAACTTACACGTGCAACATGCTGTGAAATTTTTATTGTTGGATTTTAATCTTTTTGTAATAGTTTACCTATAAATATTGATAGGTCGCACGAGCTACAGCAAAATATTAAATTTAATTAACGATACAGTAAGCTGCTTCGTAATAGTTTCATTTAATTATTAATAATACAGGCAAGATATTTGTGGCGCGCCGGTTAATAGCGTACGAATATTGCGATTTTGTTGTAATTTTGGTATTGTTTTTCGCGTAGGATACATAATTAAATTTTAACATTTTCTCTATTGTGGATTGATTAAGCAATCACCTTCACCATTCCTTTCTGTCAAACGGGAAAAGATGACAGTAGAAAGTGATAGTGAATGCGACAATAAGGCATCTTCCCAAGGCAAAAAAAAAGCCTAATATTTTTTAGCCTAAATAACATTTTTTTTATTGTTCTTGGGTTGAATTAATTCATTACCGAAATATTACTTAAAGCGTTATCACTTTAAAAAACCTCCCAATTGTGAACCGAACTCGCAGTCGAAGATTTCCAAGCCATTGTGCAATTACCTATTTGTTTTTTTTTACAGTGGCCACACTTTGTGAAAATTTGAAGTGTCCTACTAGTACGGTTCAAAGGATAAAACATTGTGGCAGAGGGACGGACGGACAGCGGAGTTTTAGTAATAGGGTCCCGTTGGGACCCTTTGGGTACGCATTCCTAATTAGCTCACTTATCTACGCATTCAGTTACATGGATAAACAGATCGCTTGTGAATAACCTGAAACTAATTTCTATAAGGCTTTTTTATAAAGACATGATGAGATTAGACGTACACAAATTTAGCTCGACAAATTATTTTGTTTAACATTTTATTACATTTTTATAGGGCAAAGGTCCACGTTAAATACCTACTCTTGATTCAAATTCCGGAAGCAATTAAAATCGACAATTGCCTAAAAATGTAAAATAAAATTTTCAGCATATTGTTAAAATGGAAATTGATTAACTTCGCTCCCTTTTTGTTTGTCAATTAATATAAAATGCTGTTACTTTTTCACTTGGCCGGGTTAAATAATCCAACCTTAAATGCGTGAAAACGAAAAAGAGTTTGATAGCTTTTTTTATTTCCTAGGATCTATCGACTATCGGCAGGATGTATTCGGCTACGTACTTCCTACAGATCCAAATCGACCAAGGGTGTAGCTTAGCAGTCTCATCTTCTTACGTATTTTTTTTAATCATAGTTTCACCACTATCATCAGTTCCAGGATTCATGCTAAATACCACCTCACCATATGAACTGCGAATTGATCAGCTTTATTGAAAAGTGATTACGAAGTAATTATAAAATAAATGAAACGAAACGAAACCCGTAAACGTTACATAGTTGTTTAGTTTAGCAATTTCAGTTGGCATTGCAGTGTCGCTGGCGCATGAGGTCTATTGCAGCTTTAATGCCCTGCGGTTTGGATTCGGTCCACGTACGGCCGTCACCGTAAAAGTGGTTGGGCCTTGGCAGTGTTCAATTGTTTTCTACCCACACTAGTCACGCTGCACAGTTAACACGGCAACAAAGTACGACATAAAAGCTAAACATCGGTTTATTTATCGCACACATACTCACGAGCAAAAATAACGGGTCTTTTCATTTAACTTTGTACGGAAATCGGTCATTTATTTTTGCTCGTTGGTGTTATATCCATGGAAAATACATATACATACAATCACCGTCTTTCACGTTAGGAAATAAGACGGCTCTAAGATGAACGGACGAGTAGCGCGGATGGAACTAGTGCTTAGATCATTTCACTTAGACAAATAATAGTTTTAAATGATTCTCGGTTAGATTGAACTTCTGCGGGATTCCTACACGCCGCAATTAACTTCAACGAATTCCCGATATATTAACGCAGTCGCATCATGATCACGGGTAGACACGAAGGGTGTTTACATCCCGTAGAAAATACGTCTAATACATTTAGACAAATTTATGCAACAGGGATGGATGGCTGTAGCATTTGAGTGAGCTAGAAAAAAAACACCAATTAGAAGGCCTTATCCTTCCGCACTCGGCCTCGCACGGCGATATCATTGGTCGTTCGTTTCTACGGACAACGGTCTGTTTTATCTCGCCTCGCCTCGTTTATTCATAGATCTACCAAACATAGAGTTTAGTGATTCGGGCCAGATATTTAAGAATTTTGATGTGTTTTAATCATCCGTTGTCTAGTGCCCATATTACAAGCTTTACTTAGTTTGGGGCTAGGTCAATTGGTGTCAATTGTCCCAAGATATTATTATTATTTATATTAAATATTTAAATATACATTTAACACGGTGTAGACAGAGCCTAAGGTAGCAGGTACCTACAGGCCACATTTAGCAAGATTGTGGGCGTATAGGTGGAAAATAGATTCAAAATAGTGATGGGTTGCTAGCCTCATCGCCTATAATTATGATTCCTATTATTATTTAGTTAAATTATGCTTTCGTTAGATGTCTGTTTACACATTTACATAAACAACTCCGATTCAACGCAAAATAGATGCGTCGTATCAGTATAAACAATTCTATAATAGTGTTCTATTATTTGTACTTGCTAATAGAGAATTTGTTAAATTTACCAACAGATAAAAATTCATGTTTTTACGCCAATTTTTCCATGTTAAAATATTCAAATATTCCAGCGGCGCACTTGAGCCTGTAGCTTTGGGCCGACATTTCAGAATGGAAATAGACTGTTCGTGCCGACAAGGGGAATCGTATTCGACATTTGACGCAAAATGATGATGCAAATTTCAGGAAAATGCCAAATATTATGCGTGGTTAAGTATCAATGGTAGGTTTGGTATCGGGCGTTTGCGCACTGTTAGCCCGCGTCGGCGGAGCCAAGCGTGTGTCACGGGTAGTCTAGTATTTGGACTTTGGACTAAAGATTGCATGCTCTTTGTACGCATCTATTTTATAGTTGATCAGTAGGATACCCGTAGTATGTTGCTAGTACTATTGGATGATTGAAAGATTAGAATATGTGGAATTAAACTATCTGAGCCTACCATTTTATCTCTCTAAACGAATACCTTTAAACGAGCAATTCTTGTACACATATTATTATATGTGTATAATATGATCTGAATCTCGGAAACGGCTCCAACGATTTTCATGCAATTTATTATGCATGGGGTTTCGGGGGTGATAAAGCGATCTAGCAAGGCTTCATTTTTAGAAAACGTACCAAAAAAAGCCGAACTTTCTTTGAATCCAACTGAATTGCACCAAGTATGGTAAAGTACATTTACTTAACTGTACCTAGCAATAACTATTGTGTAAAAAACAAAAGTTATTATTTATGAAATAGGTACTATTAGTTCCCATTGAAAAATATGAAGTAGGCACTAGGTACTACCGATTAAAGTAATTTAACAATCAATGTTTGGCGCAAACCTAATTAAAGTGATAACGCTTGCATTTCAGTTCTTTTCCTTTTGTCACTTCTCGACTACCAATTTATAAATGTACCATGAAAGTTGTGGCCTGTCAGTTCTACCGAGTCTTGGCAGAAGAGTCTTAAAATTAATTATAAACTTCATTAAAGAGAATGGTATTGTCTCTGTAAACGACATCTTACTAAAACATCAAATAAGTTTAAAGTGGAGGTCGAAGTTATAATTCTCTGTTGAAGATCTGTCTTTTCAACAACTTCTAACAAATTAATAGCTTATTTGGTAAAAGTTATGATGCATTCAAAGATATTACGCTATTCTATTTCCTTTGTTGTGGAGAGTTAAATAATCTGCATCTGTCTGCAAGTACAATTCATTCCAATTATTTTTTCTTTGATACCGTAGTCTGCTACCGAGATGTAAATTTAAAACGCCAAAGTGGGTAGCCAAAGGAGTTCGTCAAGACTTACTCGAGCTGCATCGCATGGCTCGGCTTCAGATTTGAATTGCATATCTTGACGAAACGTATGCAGTCAGAAGTTACTTCCTGCTGCTTTTCGTCGCAAACTTACAGTACCCATTTCGTTTTCGTCGTTTTGACACTAATTTTATAAGCACACGCTTAGAGATTTGTTTTGATTTATGTATTCAGGTAAATGCTTTTTGTTCGTAAATATAGACTTCAGCAAAGCAAGCCCTGATTCAATAAAAAATGGTGCCTGATTTGAACTAGAACCAAGCACATAAATACTTTCGCGGAAAACCCATCTTAGTGGTGCTTATTAATCAACATCGTATGCCATACAAACAGAACCAACACCAACACCGCACACAACAGATTAGCTCTCAGAGAACACCAAACACAAAACCAGAGGACCATCTCATGCGAGGCGATCGCATTACCTATCTCTTTCCAACCTTATCCTTTACCATTCTTTGTGGTAGCGGAGGGAGGACATACATATGTCTCTCAGACGTAGCTTACACGATTGTAAAGTAGATGTGGATCTGTTTAGTTTCTACTAACGATTCGATCAATTTTTTTTGTACCACCGTCGTAAATTACTTCAACATGCTCATTAGGTACTAACACCATTTGCAACGTCTCCGGTGTCCCCTGATGAAATTTTGTATGAATTGTTAAATTCCATCTCTGAAAAGCTTCCATGCGCCTCAGGCGTTCTTACTTCGTAACTAGAAATTAATTATGTAAATCTAGATTCAGTTCACATGTACCTAAGTCCTTTGGAGACAGTCTTAATGACATCCACTTTAGTGTACGAGTAAGTGTAACAAACCGCGTAACTCTACTTTGATTAGGTTGGGTGGGTGTGAATCAACATGTTCTGTAGTGGGTAATATATTTTGTAGGTTCAATGACTCAATTGTATTATTGCACAGCATTAATTGAGTACGAGTACGCTGTTTTTCATTTGATTTTGTTTCAACGAGTCTTGTTTATTCAAGATTATAAATATACCAAGGGACGGTACAGACGGACAGCATTTGCACTGCAATCCAACAGCAAAATGGCAGTTCGAGTGCAGTTCTGATGCAGTTACATCAACTGCATTTGACTTGCAACCCAACTGCAAAATGGCAGTTCAAGTGCAGTTCTGATTCAGTTACACCAACATAGCTTTACTTTCCGGATTTTTCTGTGTTCTAATTTTCAGTGTCGTTTAGAAATTCGTTAAAATTACAATCTGTTTTGTATGGTCCTTGGGATGCAAAACAAATGGTTGAGACTGATTAACCCCCTTAATTACAAATGTTTATTATTCTTCTTGGCAATTATGGTATTTCCGAATGTGCTGGTAGTTTCAAAAAGACATGTAAAAGAGCCCTTGGCGGCCAATTTGCAAAAATAAATTTTCATTTTCATTCTCATAATGTTTCTATTAATCCTTACTAGTCCTTACTATCCTTACTATATATACTATATATACTATATATACTATTATACTATATACTATATACTATATACTATATACTATATACTATATACTATATATACTATATACTATATACTATATATACTATACTATATACTATATATACTATACTATATATACTATATATACTTACTATATAATATTATAAATGCGAAAGTAACTCTGTCTGTCTGTCTGTCTGTCTGTCTGTCTGTTACCTTTTCACGCTTAAACTGCTGGGCCGATTTAGTTGAAATTTGGTTTTTAGATAGTTTGAGTCCCGAGGAAGGACATAGGATAGTTTCTGTCCCGGAAAATTGCATAGTTCCTGCGGGATAGCGATAAGCGAATTCTGCGCAGACGAAGTCGCGGGCAACAGCTAGTTTATTATAATTTTGCATGATCATGATTAGACCCCTGGTATGTAGTTAAAATGGAATTCAAATAATATAATACAATAGACAAAAACCTATCCAGGTAAACATTTTCTTAGCGCTGAAGACAATTTCGTGGCCCATGGCTCTGCCAGCTAAAGTTTCAAAGACAAACTCCGATTAGCCAGCGCCACTGGACGGTTAAAGTTAATTTTCTCCCTTCAGTAAATACAAAATTATTAAGGCCGCTTAGATAAAATAGATGTTGTTATTTCCGCTTCCTTTACATTACGATTTTACATTATGACAGAATACAAATTATTAAATATACCCCTATAATATTTGAAAACTTCAAACGTTTGCTCTCTGTGATTATTTCTAAGTATCGCACAGAAAACGAAAATGTAAAGAGCACAACATCTAAATAAACTTGTTTCAGTAATACACAGTGTAGTAGTGTTTCAGTAGTAGTTGACATTAGACTGTTATATTTCAAAAATTTTACGAGTATTGGCACGACAACAAAATTGTATTTACAATATTATTAGAATGGGATACCTTTAGATTAAGCATTGTTGACATTTATACCCTGACAGGGTCTCATGTACCTACCTCCATTTTACACAATAACATCTTGGCATTTATGTAATGAACATGACTTGAATGATTAAATGAATTTTCGTGATAATTTACTACACAATAAATGAAATTAATACAAATTAAACTATTAAATGAATTGAATTGAATTGAATTGAATATTACTATCATTTACTATTTACCTTTATCTACTTGTATTATTATACTCGGCGACACAAAATTCGGCCCAGTCTCCATACAAAATTACCCATATTGCATACATATGAGGGCTACATTTTTTGCCTCTCAGTATATAGTTCGGTAAAATGGCGTAAAATGGCAGAGTGTATTATAATATATACAATCATGCTAAACGTGACCTTAAGCTCTTGTTACCTTAGGCTCTGTCTACCCCGTAAGGGATACAGACATCATTTATGTGGGTGTGTGTGTACAGAATGTACATCTCAAAGTACCGCCTTTAACGATAACGGCAGTTGTACATACAGTTAAGGGCGTTCATAAAGCGTTAAACTGCCTATTTATTTAATTCCTAAGGCAAGGCTTTTATCGCAGAATATTCAGCAAGATCGCGCCAACCGGCGCCGGGGCACCAATAAGCAAATTTCGTAAACTTTGTACTGTGTCCTTGCCGGACCCCGTTATCTTTTTCTCACGGGTATTATTGGAGATTTGAAACCGAGTTGGGTGATTTTGCATAATTTTGAAAATGATTTATCTAAATGTTCGCTTAATGGAATAATAAAGTTGGAACGATAGACCACCAGCCTTGAATTATAATGAGTTGTTATTTATGTTTGGAATCAATATTCACGAGGTTGGTAGGGACAAAATGAAAAAAGGAAGCGAACGGTTGCTGCTAAAATATAAAATATATCCTGGTTTTATTCACAAGTAGATTAGATCATTCGGTATTATCATTATTATATCTTTTTAGTGACCACTACACGAAAAATCTGTGTGGACAATGTAATAGTTTAAATATGAAAGTACTTTTTTGTTTGATCACGTCCGTCCATTGCATCTCACACGACTTTGAGTATAATTAACTTGACTAACAATTATAAAGGAAGTGTTACAAGTAAAAACAGGCTGCTTGCCCTTCGTCACTCTTAGAAGTTTATTCATGAGCCAATACATAGTTTTAATTTGTTAGGAACATATTATGTACTCGCGTAATGGATGGAGTCTAACGCTTACATGGAAAAAAGTACGAGTGAGAGAAAGAGAGTGACTGTGAGTGGCATCATCATCATCATCACTACATAGTATAAAATAAAGTCGCTTTCTCTGTCCCTATGTCCCTATGTATGCTTATATCTTTAAAACTACACAACGGATTTTGATGCGGTTTTTTTTAATAGATAGACTGATTCAAGAGGAAGGTTTTTATGTATAATTCTATGCAGACGAAGGCGCGGGCAGAAGCTAGTTCGAAATAAAAAAAGAGTATCAATCTTTTGAGGCTTAGCAAGAGCTGGAATCTACTTTGTTTTTATTCAAGTTCATGTTATTTTCGAAGCGATACAGAATGTGCTCGGAACAGGTCACCTATCGTCAATCCATAGGCCATTTGTGCCTAATGGTCTTCTTGCCTGGACACAGTTGTCACGTTGCTGTAAGTTGTCCGTGGTGGTCAAATGGTAGTCAACTGCCATTGGAACTATGAATACGGAATAAACATGCGACAGTCCTTCGTTTAGTCGAATAATTGTATGGTCGAATGATCGTTTGGTCGTTGTTTTTTTTTTGTTTTAGCTTTGTGCAGACATTAAAGACTATTTGTGTGCTATGTTTTTCTTCCATGTATGCATCCAGGCGGCTAGAAGCAGTCCGTGGTAATCAAATAGGTAGTGAGCTGTGGTCGTACCCAACTTTTTACATTCCATCGTTCGACTATTATGGTTCAAACAAAAAAATAATAATCAAGAAAGAGCTGTTAATCTGTCAATCCTTCCGGTGTCCGGGCCTGGTGAGATTTCACCAGTCATCAGTCAGTCATCGTACTGATCTGTGTGTTTGAACCATAATAGTCGAACGATGGAATGTAAAAAGTTGGGTACGATGACAACTCACTACCTATTTTATTAGTGATTGATCCTTATTAATCTTGCTTTCATCTCTTTAAACCCGCTGACTGGAACCGATCTCATTTTAGAGATAACTTCATCTTTATCAGCCTTGGCAACCACTGCAATTTATTTTTGGGTTATATGGAGTAAAGTGGACATAATATATAAGTTCATACAGAAATACTGGGTTTTGTTGGCATCCACAAAACTATGCAAAGGGCTCCACATCGAGACTAACAGTGACAGCTTCTCAACCAATAACAGTGACGCTCTCAATTCTTCTCACGAACAAGACAACGTTAGGTTCAAAAAAACCTGTTCAATTTGTTTTATTACATTTCGTTGTATGTGAGAGGCATTAAAAGTACTCGTACACGGTGTAATGTGGAGGGCCTCCCTCTTGATGCTACAGTCACGTGCAATTTAGATGGGCTGTTTAAAATTTTTATATGCTTTCAAGGTGCGCGTGTGTTATTCTATTTCAGGTCAGTGCCTGTTTGCATGAATGTTTTAATTTGCTTACGTAATAACCGAAAGTGGTAATACGCGGTAATCCAATACTGCAATTACATCAGTGCTTTTGTTTTGTCAGTTACACCAACTAGCACAAATTTTTCACGAAGTTTATTTGTTCTTTATCCTTCACAGAATATTACTAGAATCGTGATTATTTGTTTTATTTTCCATCAAAATAAGTGAGTTTATTATTAAGGCAAAGATTAAATATCAATGAATCAAGGCAAACCTAACCAAAAGTCCTAGCGTCCTTCATGACGATAAGGCGGCCCATCAGTCAACAATTACCACAGGGGTTTCACAAATGTCCTTTTCCTAAAATAACCTTATTGATAAATGTAGGCACGTGAAATGATTGAATCCTGGGAATTTCCGTAAACCCGATATTAGTACGTATTCACGCTACCTATATAAAGAAGTCTATAGATGGATCACTCAACGAAAGATTATAAAACTATAGATGACATGTGTTGGTTTAGCTATTGAAGTCGATAAATTAAAATGATATATTCTCACCATAGAAACCTTCAAAAACTTTTTAGACGTAGATAAAGATCTCAACGATACTCCGGTAAGGATGAAACAATGTAAAGAGATGTCAGACGGCTCCAATAAAAAATAATGCCGGTTCAGAACACGAAAAGTTTGTAAAAACGCGATTCAGAAAGTAAACTCAGGCACCTACTTACCTCCGGGAGCTTTAATGCAAAATTGGATTTCGTGGTCCATTAATTTTCAATCTGTGTGATTGCAGTGTTCGAGGTTTGCTTTTTCCAAAACGTCTGGATCGGGGACAAGGAATAACAAAAAAGCTTAAGGGCGAGATTGGAATGAATATATTAGTAAATCCTTGCTCCTAAACTTACTTTGCGAAATTCTTTTTATTTACTTCACTTTCTTTTGTTGGCTGTTGAAGTTTTCGTGGAAAAAGGGTAAGGTATATTTGTTTTCGTTATGAGAATTACTAACAAACATATTTCAGTTTGATGCTTTTGCTTCATAAATATTAGGCAAAATTACATTCAATCTTTCTTGGTAGGGTTACGAAACACGTTTCAGCGAGCTTTGTTACCTATTCTATTTTTCACACTTACAAAACTAACAATGTAAGTGTTTTTCATTCTGCTTTGAGTCAGCTAGTTGGAAGGCTTTTCGCAAGGTGGCTTTTGACTAAATTGGCGTTATTGTGCACATTTACTTACATCCTGCCGCTAAGTAGCAGTGCTTGCACTGCTGTGTTCCGGTATGGAGAGTAAGATAGCCGGGGAAATTACGGGCACAAGAGGCATTTGATCTTAGTTCTCTAGGTTGGCAACGCATCTGCAATCCCTCCGGGGTTGCGGGTGTCTATGGGCAGTGGTGATCACTTACCATCAGGTGACCCACTTGCACGTTTGCCTTCCTATTCATATAAAAAAAAAAACCTACTCCAAATTCTTCTAGGCAGCTTGTCTGTGCGCATTGTGAATAAACATAGTTAGGTACGCGTTCAAAGTTGCGGACAACCGGCTAGCGTTAAGCAAAATTATCAGTATCGACAAAAAGGCGTAACGTATAATAAGACCATGGAGCTAAAAACCTCGCTTTGATTCCACCATTGGATAAAGCAGTATTTAATTCAATCATGGCGACCATGCTACGCATTGGGCAAGTTTTATTGAAAAACAGTGAGTTTAACAGTCGGCAGCGACAACGCACCGCTCACGACACGGTTGTTGCAGGCCTGTTCCGAGCCATTACGGCCGCCAGAGGGACGTTTAAACGGCGAAAAAACGTGACAAGAAAACAGAACCGGCGCATTAAGTTCGCTTTATTGCCTGCCAACGTTCCGTTTTGTCGTGCGTGCAGATTAAAAGATGATATTTATTGCTAACATACACACTCTGGGTCGTCAGACAAAACCGTCACGTAGCAGATACATAATATAATTTATTGATATACGATTGGCACGGCGACAACGCGACTATTTTCGAGAGTGGACGTTCTGGGGATATATTTTCGTGCTTGCGTTATTAAACTGCGGTGGTTTCGTTGGCATTGGTTCGGGAACGAACACGAAAAGACTATTTTTAAGTTTTGACTCGCTCTTTTTATCTGTGTCATTAATTTTCGATTTGGCAGCCTTCTGAAAAATGGTAAATATAATTAGTTGAATTTGAAAAAAAAGTGAAGTAGCAAAAAAAATTCATTGTTATTATTATTTGCATCTAGTAATTTAATTTTGTAACAATACATAATGATATGGCATTTAGAAAAACCATAGTCAACCCGTACCAAGTAAATCAACGTTTTAGATAAATTTAAAGTTATTTCAAATCGCTACGGTAAGACGAAGAGCCAAAGATTAAACTTATAGCTTTTCCATACCGACTTATTTTCATTTTAGTTAGCATTCGTAATTGGTATTTATTTCTCAGAAAAAGAGCACTTCTAATACAAATATAATTAATTCTAAGAAGTCTTACGTATTGTTTTAAGTGCTAAGAAATGTTTTTGTTGCTAAGTTTTATTCTTGTCAAAGTTATTGCATTCTAAACTAATAAAAAGTACGCTTGCAAATGAAAACCAATTTAAGAATGTGTAAACATAGGCTATGAAGGTTTTTTAAACAAATATTTGTGTAAATTTACTTCTGCTATCAAGTATTTACATTGAATATCTAAAATAAGGTAGGTTGGTAAGTTACATTCGCACAGTTTTATTTAATTTTTAAGCAAAACTTTGAAGCGGCAAAATACTGCGCGGTGTTTATGGGTTTATTTTCGTAGCACTTTTAATGTCGGCGTAGAGTTTCCGCGTAGCAAGTGCTACGTAGTTCTTACTCCTAGATTGTAGCGCGTATTTCCAATTATTTTAGCATTGAAGGTTAAAGGATTAAAGTATTATTAATTACTCTTGATGTTTTTATATAAAAAATCACTGGTTTCATATTATCTTTCTTCTTGCCACATAAAAAAAGGACAAATGCTTATTGAAAGTTATATATTTCATAATGTAGGCCATTTCATATTTGGGTCAATTTTATACAAACTATTTCATTCCAAGCATAACTCGTATCACAGGTAAATAGCTTCTCGATCATTTAACTATATATTTCATTTCAGTTTGTGCTAACAAATCTTTTACTTTTTCTTCAACTTTACATTAAAATTCGTGGCAGAATACCAGTGTTTTGCTTTTACGAGCAATGTTGACCACTGAGCCATGGCCCTTTTGTGCTACTGTAGCGCACACAAACAAAGATAATGTTCTAGTTTTAAGTTTTGGCTTTATGTTGATATTTTATGTAATCTTGATTGTGTGTGTTGGCAGTACCAAATAAACGTTTTATCTATCTATCTAAAGTATTTACATATTACAACAACAAGCTTCATAGTCAGGATCAGAACCGCTAGTAACATTCGGACGGTCGGTTTTTTTTAAATCTAAGAATTAAAGTATAAATAACAAGGGTGTAAAAAGGTTTAATTTGAGCGAGAGAAAAAGATCGTAAATATTTTGCTCAGTTTGGGTCCTCCTTTTATATTTGCATCTTGTAATAGGGAAACGGCGTGCGTGACTGGAATGCTCTGCAGAATAAGATAATGCTTATTATAAACATGTGCACTGTATACTGTAAGATTCAACGGCCATAAGCCGACAGTGAAGTCACAGATTTACGGGCATTTTAAACGCACACACGATATTATATGCCACACAACTATGTCAGGAGAATGATAGAAAGAAAGAAAAAGAAAGAAGACATTTATTCCTTGATGATGGCAATGTCTTACAAAAATAGGACACAGACCACGGAATTAACAGGACGGTTACGATTTTACCATTCTGGTTACGGATTCCTAAAAATATATACCTAAGTTTTTCGTCTCAAGCCGGCCAGTTACATCTAAACAGCAAAACAAACAGCTTAAAGAACTTTCATTCTCAGTCACTAATTATTATTTGCCGTTACCGAGAACACAATAGCTGTTACAAATAATGTTTTATGCCAAAATTAAACGAATGTTTTTTGTTTGTCAAAGGGCGCCGGGCGACTGGAGAGCACTCAGCGGTCACATTGAAGTTAACCCCTTTCCTTTCTGCTTTAACCTCTATAAATCAGTAAAAACTCAACTTATACCATGACATAGAAATAAAGACAATTTTGGGACACAAATATGGAATTTTTTGGACTTCAATAGACTAATTAATTACATAGTTAGTCAAGATTACACATAGTTAATTATTTGGAACTACTTAGTTGTACCGGCAAACGACGTTTCTCTTTAGAATCAGTTTTTGTCATGACAGTCGAAATGAAGTTAACCTACGAAGTATGAGTTATATTTTTTCTAAACATGAGTTATGTTTTTAAAAATTATTTGGAGTTGATTCAAATCCAACAAATCCACGATCATAAAAACCGACGCAGCCGTTATTGAGTTATAAATTGTCTAAATAAACTGACTTTGGGCGTGCGAGTCGGGTTACCTCCGCGTGTGGTCAAGAGCTGCGGTTCGTTTTTGGATCCGTCCGAGGGGAAGAGCAGTGCTTGGTCCGGTGCACCCTGGGCATCTGTTAATGATTTCCTGGCAGATTCTGAGGAATGTCATTATCCGTTGGCTAAGAGCTTGACAGGGGGAGGGGGAGTCTTTTGACCGTGTTTTACCGTACAACGTTGCCGCCATTGACATTGGCGAAATTACCGCATCGATGGATGGGGCCATTTAAAAAAAAAAGAAGAAACCGACTTTGTTTTATATAAATAGGTATATAAATTGCAGTTTTCCCAATTTCATACTTTAGGTATTTTCCTAGCCTGTCCAAATATCTTGTCAATGTGCCGCATTTAAGTAGACACGGTCAGGCAGCAGTCGCCTCTGCGCGTGAGCCTTCTAGTCATGCTTCTATTTAAAAGAACGCCTTGAAACAAAGATTATGAGAAGACACTCAGGTTTCGTAAAATATTCATCGTTTTCATCAGACTACATGAAACCACTTATGACAACAGGATAATAATACAACATTACACAGAATTAGGTAGTATTGTAATCAATAGGTACTTTTATTTAAATTAAAGAATTAAGTACAAGCAACAACGACTAACAATTAAATACCTATACAAGAAAAATAACTAAACTAGAAAAACCAGAACTACAACAAATCTGTAAAAGACCTGCCCCTGCGTCATAGATCCAAAAAGTAGTAAAGTTATTTTCATTTTGCAAAAGAAATTCGCTCCATTTCACGTAAAGCGTTTCAACAAAGTGTAAAACTGAAAATCAGTCAAATCTTACCTAAATAAGCACACCAACATCCGCACCCATATATCTGCCGGCCGCTTTACCAATCTATTTGTTTCCACCGAGTCTTTTAAAAGCGGCATATGAAAGCCGAATTCAAGCCAAATATCTGTCCGATATACACCATGAATCGAAATTGGTGGACGCTGGCACCAAATAAAATTAAAACTGTGCTATTCATGCAGTGAATCATAGGGGTCCATATAGCGGCCGTCCCCCGAGGATTTGGCAACCGATACATGATTGTGCACTTAGAGCGAGCGTGCTAGGCCGTCGGTAATGCTGGCCTATATACTTTACCTAGAACTGTGCCTGTGTCAACTGACCGCGGTACGCTCAGCGAAATGTTGACACGCTTAGTGACGGTTGCCTGCGCCATTATACCGATTAATGTTGCTTTAAACATAATTTCAACTCGTACGGCGAAGTTATGTTTTGTGTTGGTTTTGCAACTGACTATTATTAGATACTGTAATGGGCAATGTAGCTTGATGGTAGTCATAAGTGTTCCTTTGGAGCAAATAAATAGCAGGTACGCTTATCTATAACATACTTTAATATTTAATCTCAACACGAGTCCACCCAATACCATAATCACATAACACAGTTCATTATATTATTATATCAAATCAAATTTCAAAACAAAGAACATGGTAGACAGTAAGATTTTATATGACATGAACGTATGTATAACATATTCTATGGCGTGTAAATATTCAAGCTAGAAAATATATGTATATATAAAAAAAACAATAATCCATAATAATCACAATAAAATAAAATCCACAAATACAATTCGGTCACAAATGTCCTTAAATATCTTTTCAAATTAATTTTATGTCAGATTTTTTTTTAATTACCTATGTAGGAAGTCGTTAAAAACATTATTATATTTTTTACAAGGTATATCAGTTTGCCATTTCAACAGATTAAAATAACAATACAAATAAAAATGCCAACAACAAATAATACACAATAAAATGAATTGAAAAGCACATCAAATCATAATTAATCTTAACATTATAACAATTATTGTACCTACATTAAAATATTAATTGAGGAATATATTGTCAGGACTAAAATAAAAAAATAAAAAAATTACGAACATAATAAAAATAAAATCTTTCATAATCCAATTTGGTCTCCTGGTGATAGAAATCACTTTTAAATTCAAAATGATGACGCAACATTTAGGATTCAAGCCCGCCATTTTGGAAAAAAAAACTGCACCTTTTGTGCTACCTACCTGTAACTAATAATTTTGATTTCTGCTAAAAGTAGCAATTAAAAAAGTTCGCCTTTAAAATAAATTCTGTTCTATACTATTATATTTTATACTCTGTCTACACTGAGAACCGTGTCTGGCTACAATTCTAACTATAGGAGTGGGGTCAGTTGAAACAAGGCTATAGACTCATATAATTCAAGATAGTTACACATAAGGGGCGTACACATTTGGCTGGTGGGGTTGTGTTATCGTAGTACTAAGAAGGCCAGTGAGTAATTTACCTAACGAAACATGTATTCAATTATTGTAACAAATACCTGCGTTCTAAAGTGAAAATAAAATCAAACAATGAAATCAATTGCTAAATATGTAGGAAATTACTATCCTTGTTCTGGCAATAATGGGAAAATCACCAGAACTCATAAGTCAAAATCAATAGACACTCAGTTTTCAATAAGAATAAAGCCGAATATTGAATTATTTCATACCTAAATACCGTCATTTTTCTTTTTCAATTTTTCAATTCGGGCAACATGTTACAAAACTTTTATTTTTAAAACTCGAGTGATTCAAAAACAAACCGGTACAAACTTGAATTACATTCAGAACTGCGGCTGTGGAAACTGTTGAAAGTTTGGATACAATACAGCGCCGACAAGCGTCCATTTAAATGTTCCCCAAAACTGTTACGGACTTTTATGACGCTCTCAGAACGTCACCGTCGGTCGAGAGCTATATATTTAACCACTTTGTTGAGTTATTACCGCGGGCATTCACATAAAAATATCATCAAATGCTTGAAAGTTGTGTAGTAACCTAACCATTCATCAGGTAGTCTGGGAAAAAACAATGACAGTTTTTTTATCATAAAAATAATCACGGTTACAAACTTTAAATGTAAATAAAATCATAATTAGTGCATTATTACCATAAAGTTAGCACGAGGCCAACTTTGAAACTTTCTCTATCGAATGAAAAATGATTATCGAAATCAATTTACATCTGGTGAAAGATGTCGACGGTATGTCCAACAAAAAACTTAAAGTATATTTATTATTGAAAACTTTTTCTTGAAATCAGTTTCGACTAAATAGGCATGTACTTTATGTAAGTAAATTGTAGTGTATAAAAATAAACCCCGATTAAATATCGCCCGATTAAATATTGTGGTAATAACAAGCTTCCATGAAGGTTACTAAATGAATATTTCATACTCATATCGTATATCATCAGAATACAAACAAGTGAGAACCATTTTCGTAGACACCTAATGATTAGGATCGACACGCTTCCATATATTTTAGTAGGAAACGAAAGTAATCTTGATATAGATTGTATATCTGCCCATGTTTCGTGTACTTTTTTGTAATTCTAACACGTCAGAAGCGCCGCGTGTTTCTGCTTTGTACAGTGCCGGTTATTTGAATATGTATGAGCGTGGCCGCGTAAAGTTCGTGCCACCCGCTTGTATGAAAATGTGATGTCCCGATAAATTGTCAAAAGGGTTGATAGACAATGGAAAATAGTCTCCGAAATACACCGGTTGCCATGATGCCCTGTATACATTATCACAGTGTTTGGGAAACGCCTATCGTTTGGTATCAGTTTGAAACCATTGCTCGTTAATTTGTAAAGTGTGCTTATCTGTGATAGTTCAAACACTAATACAGTGGTTCCAATGTCTCATTATCAAAATATACTATAATAATAATAATAATATAATAATATAGCCTTTTTATTCCGATTTCGCTACAATTTCAGTAAGTACGTCGTTGTTTTTTTTTTTTTTTTTAAAGACAAGTTATATGTTATTATTTACACACGTAGATACAAAACAAGGGGAAATACAATAATAAATGACTATTGATAAATATAAATGTACAAGACAAATTAATTAAACTAAAACTTAAAAATAACTATAAAATACCTATGTTGTTGTTGTTTTTTTTAATATTATTAAATTATCGCGTAATTCGGCGTGCCTCATGGCATAGGCCTCCTCCGTGTATTGAAGGGTTTGGGCTATAGTTCCCACGCGCGCCCAGTGCGTATTGGGAACTTAACTGGGGAGTATCTAAACTGTGCCACGAGCCATACAGACTAACAGCCGAACACCGCGATACTATAAAATAAGGGTTATTTGTTTCCTACGGAACCTTAAAAATAATGTACGTTAAAAATCTAAAGCCCGTACAGTATTTTTCATAGTTTTCCTACAGCGCGTAAAGCGGTTTAGTGGGTACAATGCAGAATAAGCCCTTCACCGTAGAGCATTCTTAAGTCAGAAAAGGCGCCCCAAAAGGATATGCACACGTTACTTACCTCGTAAACTACCTACTTACCATTGTGTATGTCTGGTAAACTTTTTTTGAGTATCCCGTACCCAAAAGGTGCCAATGAGATCCTGTTACTTGAGCTCAGTTGTCTGTCCGCTTGCCACAGGTTTATATCGGTAAACCATAATTAGGTTATTTACATTTTTGATATCATGTACAGTAGTTATTTTTTATCCATGGTTTTCCCACTAACAGCCATGGATTTAAGTTAAGAGACAAATAAAAGTACATTCCTCCCTAAAAAACTTTGTTTTTCATTACTTTGAAAAAAAAAATGAACTCTTATTCTCAAAAGTGACACGCGATTCGAACGAGGCAAACATTTTTCACGTCGCTTGTACGGGAATAAATTTTTAATCAAGTATATAGCTTTTTATCAGTAATATACCTACGCAAATGTGTACATTTCAAGATCGTATCTTCAATAGTTCACTCACCAGGGTCCTAGTAGCAGAAATATAGATAATACGAATGCGTAGGCGAAAAACGCTATGATTTTTGGCTTTGAAACTCAAAAAGATAGGAGCAAAAACGTCATACTGGCAAAAAATGTACCTGCATAAATATATGATTTTCACGCTGGTCGTAAATATTCAATTAGCATTGAGAAATACGTAATTGAGTCCTTTTTATACTTATTCCAATATCGATAAGAAACAAAATAATATATTCTGATCCTTTTGATGTTGACAAAGATTTTGAATACATAATACGAGCTTATCGTTTATCCTTATTGGGAAAACGTTTTTGTTTGTTTTCAATGTTTTAAAAATACATGTTTCATAAAGATTGAGTTTTCTTCCAATGATTTTGAAAAACATTAAATTATTACGTCGTAGGTAGGCACGTTGAAGTTTTACTTTGTGTTTTTAGGTTTGAAATAGCTGTGGTGACAAACAAAGCTGTTCCCTTACTTTAATAGAGGTACGACCGAACGTATAACTAATGAAGCTTTATAACTGAAGTATAATTTTCAGTTGTCAGACGCCCACAGCTGGACATTATGTCACACCCATGTTACCTGGAAGCTCGGTTGAGGTACTGCGCAATTATAAAATAATAAACAGGTTTGGGGTCAAGTGTGGGGATTTTATGTGAATATATTCTAAATAAATTAGACCGGATTTATTGGCTTAGATATTATATGACATGGTACTGTTTTTGAGATTTTTCTTATTCTATTCTGTTTTTAATTACGGTGAGGACTTTTGTTTTTTTTAGATCAGATGTTGCCTTAGTCTTTTTTACAAAATATAACAAACACAAGTTAATGCCGTAGAATCGTTTCAATTTACTTATGTGAAGTCACACACTTGGCTAGTGAAGAAAGAAAGCAGAAACGTAGTGTGGGTACGTTAATCGTCATGCCGCACGCCGTGTTACTCGTGGAATCTCTCTCTCTCTCTCTCTCTCTCCTTTCGCCTCTCTCATCGTAACTGGAGAAAGGGACAGGGAAGAGTTGCGCGAGAGAGTTGTCTGTAACTATGGCTTTTCACATTGCGGCAGAACAATAGCCAGAGATGGGATCAACTCAAGTAGCATATGGCGCAGAGGTGACAAATTAAACATGACTGGGAGTAAGAAAGCGGTCGTAATTTGAACGGGCCTTTAACGAGGTTTTACTACGCAAAATCTAATTCATCGCACCGCGTTTACCGCTTCAATGAGTGGTAAATAGGAAATCCCTGCTATGCATCACGGGCCTCCGCCATCCCGCGACAGGTGCGCTCAGTGCCTGCGACCTACGCAACCCCTTTTAAGTGACATGACTTTTAACTTTGCGACCCGTCTTTGCTTTAAAGTGCTCGACTTTGTATACCTTCGTCAAAATAAACTCTACCGAAAACGCATATTAGCGTAACTGTCAACAGACGCAATTTTGTGAATTATGGAGACTGTTTACACTGAATTCTTGTTTTTGGTAATGAATGTATTGTTCATGAATTCGGCTTTGTCAAAGTTAACTAAGAATTAGCTTCCTTATTATAGACAAACAAGGACACATCTGATTGTAATTCTATTCTCAATACAAAAAGAGAAAGACGTTTCAGAAAACAAAAAGACGTGTGTGCTTACGAAAAGCCACGGGACTTTTCCAAGAATATTCCAACCAATAGGATTTAATTAAATTCTTATAAGTAGGTACTCGTTTCGGTAAAAATCTTAACTTAGGTATAATACTTAGGATCGTTTGCTGCCTTTGTTATACTCGTATCAAAATAATGATGATAATAATAATAATACGAAATTACGCTCCCCATCCAGGCCAAACGGGCTTAAATATTACAGTGTATCGCAAAATATAAAGGTGGCCTTCAATAAAAAAAAGTCTTTAATTACTTTCTGCTCGTTTAAGTGTTCTTTATAAATTCTAATCCCAGACGATTAAAAAACAAAGACCTTGAAAGTGCAGTGGTTTAGCTGGTGGACTAAAAAACGATTAAAATGTCCCAGATTTAATGAAATTATGGAGAACAAAAGAGTCCCCAAGCGACGGAAATTTAATTAAGTTAAAATGTCAATCAGTATTCCGCTCTGCGATGTGCCTGATTTTAATAAAACTTGCGGATAACCATTTTCATTGCCTGGTAAAGAGATTAATAATTGTTTGTATGCACATATTCAAAGATAGAAACGTGACCATTACTTTTAGCCAGAATCTATTCGCTTGAATTTTCTAAAGAATCATGTATTTAAAATTTTCAAGAAATATATCAACAAATGTTTAATGAAAACCTTAAATAAATTTGAAAAGGTTTGCTTATAGGCCTTAGAGTAATATCAACTCTACAAAGCATAGAGAAAAGATGTTTTACTATTTATGGATTCTTGGTTGGTAGGTCCCTAATTCAAATCGTCACACGTATCCATCTGATTGTAATTGAGTACGTGTGCATACTGTATCTCTAATCTGTATTCCACGTCATCAACGCGGCTTATTATCATTCAGTCTTACTTATTTAACAAGACAATTTACAATTCTATTATGAAAAATGTGGAGAATACTTAAGTTTTCAAATCTTTGAATCATAAAATTCTCGGTAGAAGGGATTCGAATCTGCGTATGGCCTTCGGTAAGAAAACTGAAAGGTTAAAACCTTTTCTAAAATTATAATTCTAGTAAAAACCTCGAACAGGATCGTTTCTTTTGTTCCCAATTTGACAATGGCAGTGGAACGGCAGCTTTGTAAAAGCTGATGTATTCTCAATCGCGTGATAATACTCCACAATTCAATCACGAGGCTCCTTGGAATGCCATCTTTTAGCTTTTAGTCTTCAGAAATTAAAATATAGTGCACCTAAACTACGGCGCCATTTAATCGCACTGGAAGGTTCGTTTTAAAACAACTAACAATTCTGGTTGTACAGAGAGGTAATGCCGACAGTGTGTTGGGGTCTATGCCGCAGGAGGGCCTTTTAGATGGTGTTTTCTTTTTATAGTTAGGTATATTTATTTAGTTTTAAGTTTTGTATATTTAGTTAACTTTTAGAGTTTACCATAGTTAATTTTTTTTGTAATTCCCCTCTTATATCAACTAATAAAAAACTATCTTATGTACTAACAATGCTATATTTTATATGGCGCAAGTTTTTGTCTATGAATTCAGTATAGATAAGAACCATTAATTCGGTAAGGTAAATTAAATGAAAAAACATGATATCAATGAACAAAATTAAAACTTTTTACTAAGCTTTGTTGTTATTAGACTGAAAAAATAATAAAATGCGTTCTTTAGAGCCAACTTTGTCTCATCGTGTTTGGGAAATAGCGAAGTAGGAATACGATCAAGATTATCTTATTTTTACAGTTCCACAAAATAGCCAATAGCGCGTAAAATGCGTTTAAAAATCATAATGACGTATCACTATAGTTTTGAACAATAATATCTACTAAGAAATACAATTTCATGAAGTGCTTTTTTAGCATAATTGTTAGTTTAATAGACGTTAACTTTTGTCGACACCGTAAGTTACAAAATAAAGCAAACTCTTCAGCCTCACATTTCAATTTAATCGAATAAGCTTACGAAAAGAATTTGATAGGTAGGACATTTTCAGTTTCAAGCAAAAGTTCACAAAATTCATAAAATACCTAAGCGAGGACAGGACTCAAAACAAAATTTGAGCTCTTTTTGGTTCCGTTTTTGTATCTCTCACTCCGATGCCAAATAGAAGAACCGTGTACTGGACATGCGAGCGAGTGTTTTAATCCCGGTAGGTACCTTCGATTTTTAAGGATTTTTTTTTCACTATTTGTAGAGCAATTTTGCACTACTGTCATAACAAGCCAGACATTTGTAAATACAGCGATCTATTGTTTTCTTGTAATGAAATTCCTTACGACGGTTAAAGATTGATGAGAAAGAACGTTATATTGAATTGTCAAGAAAAAAACATTGTGATGTTTACTGTGAGAACCTTCTATGGTGGGTTAGAAATCATTATCATAATTTGTTCGATAGTACGGATGATCTGATCTATTAAGATCGCGGGAAGGACGCCATTGTCTGCGGGTAGATGGTACCATTAACCTAATCAACGTGGAGATCCTAAGAAGAGGACTATGTCCAGCAATAGACATCATTTTGGCCTCTAAGGTGACAAAAACAATAAAAACAGAATTTAGTGGCTGTAATTTTCCAGCCAGTTCCAAATGGAAATTTTAAAACCAATCGGTATTCCCAATAGTCGCACTCGCAACCCTGATCGAGAGGTCCCCGGTGCCCCGTCGGTACAATAGCACGCATATTTTAGTTTAGCATTGTATGAAAACGTCCCTACACTATTGAAATATTGCAATCTACGGGCGTAAAAGGTTAAATTTGCTTTGGGATTTTTATTGAAATTCATTTGTTTAGATTTTTAGATCATTTGGTGATAAAATATAGTCAAACTTCTAAACGTTACGGACGTTAAGAATTTTTCAAGTACCTAATTTACACCTTGATTTTCCAAAGATTGAAAGATGATTCGATTTTAGACTCATAAATGAAGACTTTTTTCAACTATAAAAGAGAAGGAAGAAACTATAAGGAGGAAGGAATCACACTAACGTATTTTTAAAATATGGGCTCCGAACATACCTTAAAACCAGTTAATACCCATGAAAATCCACTGGTATCATTATTTTTGCGTACCAAATTTGAATCACAGGTATTCTACCTATATCCAAAAATGTTATAATATTTTATCTTTATAGCTCTCATAATTTTTCTACCTACATTGTTGTTAGCTATACGATTCAGCACTGTTAACGATCATAAATTTTTGTATCTTTTGTTGATTGCATGCAAAAATTACAAAAAGTTCATGTATCCGCTGTATAACGACCCAATTAAAAGTCTAGCACGATCGGCTTCACCTTAAACTGGATAAATTCTGGAAACGTTAAAAATCATAACTGTTTAAAAGAATAACTTAAAAAAACTGCATCAACTTGCACGCATCATGTGCGTCGTCTTTCAACATAGTTGTTTCGGGTCATTTTTGTCATGTGGCCGCGTGTGCCTAAAAAGATATTCTTGCAGTTTTGCGATATTTTATTATAGCTCTCTATTATTTCCAATTCTTACGGGCTTCTCTGTAAGTAAGAAGACGCGTTGGAAAAAATTGTCTCAAAAACACGACGAAAAGTGATTTATCATGTTATTAATTAAAATATTGTTTTCCGCAAGAAATTTCAAATAAATATTGATACATATTGCGTTCTACTGGAAATGTGAATACCTATGCAGTCATTATTCTTGACTAATCACAATCAAATCTCTACAAAATTCGCAGTTTATGTAAGTTTTCCTTTCTTGTATTACTTTTGTACGTAATTTATACGAAAATGGAAACAAAAAACGGATTACTAATGCTTGTATAAAGAAAGGAAGATTACTCTCCATGTTTCGGAACTGTGCAACTAAGCGGCGAGCTACAACTTTGTCACTCTTTTAGCTCCGTGAACATGAATCTCGGATAGGTCTGAAACATGACGAGCATTCTTCTGGTAGCTATGTAATTATACTTAGAAACTCTTAGGTACTATCATTTATATAGGCATCTGATTCTCTTTGCGCATCTCGATGTGGTTTTTTAATTAAGAATACCACATAAAATAAAATAGGTAGGGAACATATTTATGTTGTGCGAATGCCAAAAAGGAAGCGTATTTTGAGGAATGGAATATTAATTAATATGTGTAAATATGCAAAGTGAAACGAAGCTTTACCAAGAATTATTTGTGCAACGATTTCACAAAGTGAACAGAAATTATGGGAAATTCAGATATTATATTAATCAGTTCCATTTCAATTTATATTTTGAAGTATATTTTTCTTTGTTTTTACACGAGCACTTTTAATTAAATTCAGTCATAACAAAACATCCGGAAAAAAAAACAACACTACACTTTTTACTATTCGGCTTTCAGTCGCATAGGCTACTTTTACTTCGGGAATGTTCGATATTCCCGCGCGAGAATCTTAAGAATCATGTTATAGGCGATGCGGCTAGCAACCCCTATTTTGATTCCCATTTTCCACCAATACTGGGAGTATGAACGTGGCCTTTAGGTCTTGTTACCTTAGGCTCTGTCTACCTCGTAAGAGATAAAGACGTGATTTATGTATGTTATGTATGTACACGTATACGAACTTGCCAGCAACAGCTACAGAGAATAATTATTCGTATTGTATTGTAACTTTTCAAACAACCTTATTGAAAATCCCAACTTGATCTGCAGACGCTAAAAATCTTTGCAAGTAGACGTTATCTATGGCACATCTTGCTGCTTTAACTGTTCGACGAGAAATAGATCGCGTGCAGGCAAAGATTTATAGCTCAATCCAGCAATCAGCGAAACGCTTAACTAGTCGATGATAAGGTGTCGGCGAATGATTGCCCCCGTCTGTTTGCCGACAACTTTGATAGTGGACGGCGAAAGCCCCGCAATGTATTCGCATTAGAATTAATTATTTACATGGACGACTATTTTATTGTAGAACGAAAAGTAAGCATAGGAAGTGAGACAGCGGTTTTTTCGTAAACGTCAAATTGACTAAAAATGTGTACCTACTTTTGATTGACAAATTTAGGTACCATGGAGTACGAAAATGTTGTTAAAACATGCTAGTTCTTTAGGGAATGAAAAAACGACTATAATTATAACAAAAAAAACCAGTGGTAATATTAGCCACATCTACTTTTAGAAATATATGAGTTTAAATAATGTACAGTCAAGTGTGATAATTATGTATCTAGTCAACGTTTCAAAAATAAGTACCATACGCTCTTACACCAGCGTAATAAGGTCGTGGGACATATTTTTGAAAGTTCGTATCGATACTTATTTTTGCACTTGACCGTACCTATATAGTCCCCAAGTACTAAACCTAAGCGTTTCACCCTCTTATATATGACGTATTGCAGCAAAATGTATCTGTTTTGTGTTCTACAATGTGACGGATAAAAGCAAACAGCGTTCAGGAATAAGGGTGTTAGCGATGTTTTGTATGTAAAGCTCATGTAACGCTCAATTCTAGTGACAAAAACCCAATTAATAGGTTACTAGGAATAGTTGTCAGCCAGCGTTTGTGCAATCTGTTTGAGGCATACTGAACGTTTATTTAAATTGGTTAAGCTTTGATAATGGAAATAGATAAAATACCAATAAAATGTCTACGGTTTAATTTACCTATTATTTATTATCGAGATAATTTATGACATAAGTTATATTTACAAGCCGTGGCGATATTATTTTTTGTTTCTAAAATTTTCACGTTTCAATCTGCTCGAGAATTCATAATTCATAAATAAATAAAAAAAGATGAACGAAATAAACAAAAAGAAAAAAACACAATTTACGTAATTTAAGAGTTAATTTAAGTCAATCTCTAAATACAAAGCAAAAAGATCCAAACAATGTTTACTAGTATTTTTTTAAATCTTGTCTCTGTAGTCTAACGTCAACATTATCAACCCCTTCTAAAAAAATGCGAACCCGTTTAGAAAGGATTATGTTTTGTCTTTGTCTGACGAACGAAATGTCGAAAGGGATAGACAAAGACAAAGGAATGTTAAGTTAGTACAAATTAGCAAACAATTATGAAGGGCGTAGTCTGTGGGCTGTCGTAGAGATACCTGCCGGGTGCCAACCTCTCCCGCGTTGAGCGTTGTTAGACATTCTTTAGGAAATCTCGCAAATTTTAACCGTCTTAAAATAGAAATACCAAGTAGACATTATGTCTATTTACTTCGATATTTAATTTCATTTGGTGTCAAGTTTATTATTATTATTAAGACAATATCCTCATAAAATAATCTGTTAAATAGAAATAGCATTACGCTGTCACGGAACACGACGCAAATAAAATGTCTTTGGAGAAACATTTCCACAAACAACAACACCCAATAATATTCGTTTGAAAACATTTGAGCCACCTTTACGTCATTTGTGACGATACAAAGACTGTAATATTCCCGCTTCGGCATGAATTCAAAAGAAAAAATAAATGGAGCGCTCGATACTTCATTGTAGGAATTGAATGTTTTGAAATGTTCGCGTGTATCGTATTGCAAAATGCGGATGTTGATATTCACTGCATCGAGTTAGTAACAATTCCGTGGCTCTGTTTATTCTGCCTTCTGTAACGTTTGCGTAGCATTATTAAAAGTGGTGACCGGAACTAAAATCGGAGATGTCCGACGCTAACAAATAAAGTAGGTGTTTTTCTTCTCCAAGGTTTACGTTGAGTGTAATTGTAGACTTCATAACTTGGTGAAGGCAATTTTCAGGGTGGTCCATGTGCAAGGCCCGTCCGGAATGCTACCACCGCCTTTCTCGCTAATATCATATTGTGTTTCCAGTGAGGACAATAAGATAATCGATGAACTACTAGCCTAATGAGGTAATCTACGTAATTCACCACGGTCTAAGTCTACAACACAATATATTATGGATTACATAATCCATCCGCAATTTCTTGAGTCTTCCCGTGAAACATGCAACTGCTTCGAAAGAATTGCATGATTCACCAAAAACAGCTAACAAATATGTGTTTAAGTAAAATATAACTAGTCTGGCGAACTACTTGCATAATGTATTTGTTTTATAGCTGTTTTTACCTTTTCTATTTGACTAAATACGAAAACACAGTGAATATAAGTAAAAATAGACGTATAAAAATCACAACTGCATGCGGCTATTGGATTATGCATTATCAGATTTTGTGTGAGGCTGCTGCACTTTTGGCACCTGAAATGTCGCATGGCGCAAGGTGCTAAACTTTATGACTTGTTTTCTGAAACGGTGACAGTTTTATTTATAGCCCCGTTGTACTGAAGAGACTTGCTATAACGAAAATAACTATTGTATTCCGGGTCAGTTTAATGGTTTTAGTTTTAATGATTTTTTCTGCCATGTTGGTAGGCCTTCGTTCAAGGAGCCTTGGGCGCGTAACTGATCGACGTAGAGATTCTAGGAGAAAGCTGTAATATTATACAGAAGCATATACAAGCAAAGAAGTTAAGCTACGCCGATGCTCACAAAGTGAGGTGTAGTTTAAACCGCCGCGTCCTGACTGTACCGTTCACAGAAAGTCTTTGATTTTTATTTAGTTTAAGATCACAGCAGAAAGCAGTCAATTCGCCGGAACCTATTAATCTTTTCAAAACTATCCATCTACTAAACACCACTACTAAATATTATTAAGTGTACTTACTTTCCGTATTGTATTGACTGTGGAAAATTCAGAGGTTTGAGCCCAGGATTCGAACCCACGACGCTCTGCTTGAGAGGCCACAGGTCGAACCACTAGCCATCACTACTGAATTTTATTAAGTGTATATACCTACCTACTTTCCATATTGTATTAACAATATCTCAATATTGATTAACAAACAATGGTATTTGTTGGCTACGACTGGCTATTTCGATTTTATGTTCGTATGTAATTGAATCAACGAACTAAATGTGTTGCTACTGTGTCCACAAATGTGTCAAATAAACTTGCCGTCAACCGCATAGCTAGCTAGTGTTATGGTTCGGATAAGTCGCCCTCTCCTACTCGAGGTTTCTTCCACTGTGACCAACTCCACGGACTCGTTTAATGAATAAATACAGTGAGTTAATGGAGTACTCGTATAAGCAAATATTTATCCCCGTATGCATAAAAGTTACAAGCCTGTTATTTTGTCTGCAAAGGCCAATTCAAACTGACATAAAAACAAATTATGTTGACATAAGCTTAAAAGGTGTACTTAATAAGCTAATGAGGGTCTTACTATACATGTATTAATAATATTTCGATTTTTTTTTGAGGGTTTACACAAACATTTCTTGAGGCGTTTTAAAAATGGGTGTGGTTATTCTAAATTATTGTATCGTTATTATGATTTATGTGTGTAAACTTTCGAGTTCCTAGCTTATTGATGGGGAAGTTAATTTAAAATACTATGACTTCAAAATGTAACCTTAACAAGCTACGACAAAAGAGATATAGAAAAATCAACAAGCATTTTAGTTAGGCTGATATTAAGCAGTTTAGCTATTATATGTTAAATATTTAATTGAATCAGGTGTTACTTTGCATGTAGGTCCATGTTCATGAAGTTAATTAAAGCAATTACCGTGATGTTCAGCAACTATTCTGTGGTACATTGTGGAACCATTTCATTTTGTGGTCCAAGATTAACAAGATTTTTGGTGAAAATTCGCGTATCTATACAAAACTAACCCGATTTTTTTTTACATTTCAATTAGAAAATAAACATTCAATTTTGCTAAGCGATAGTATAAAGTTTTACCTATCTTCTTAAGTAATTAGATTCCTACTTATATTGTTTACAACAGAGGAGTTACGAAAGATTGTTTGCCGAAACATAACAACAAGTTTCGTAACAAGTTGACTAATTAGTTGAAGCTTCTTGAATTAGGTGAAGTGCCTAATTCACGCCAAATTGATGATCAGATGGTATATTTAGTTGATGATAGCAACAACGTAATCAATAGGCGTACTTTACTACGGCAAAGCCAAAGGAGGGTTATGATTTTTTTGAAGACCTTTTGTCTCGTGTTAATTTTTAATCTTTAAGGATGCATTGATCATTTTTGTTTTTCAAACGACGACGTTCTCGCTAGACGCTGTGAGTTTCAATTCCGTTAAAGGCAGAAAAACATTTTCGGAACTCTACTTTGGAAAACCTGAAAAGTATGTATGATGATGTTTAAATCAAAGCCGGGAATCTTTGTATAATTATTGATGATATTAGGTCCGTACAAGTTTGTCTTAATCCATCGCCTAACACCTTTAGAGTGGTGCAATTTTTTTTAGTTATAATCCCAGCTCAAGCAGCTTTATTTTCTCAATTTGGGACAAAGCCAATAGTTGTTAAAACGGCCCATAATATTTATTTATCCAAGTTAAACGTGTAAACGGCGTAACAAGCGGAGTAAACTGGTCGCAGCAGCTCAGTTTCTGCTCCAACTACTCCTCACACGGTGCATTACCCTCGGCCACCGCATTCGAGAGCTATTTGCTGCCGGAGATCAGATTAATGTTGCCACTTTTCTACTTGTCGTAGCCACAATTTTCTCCGCAGGCTCTCGGGCACATTTGTTAGAATTTGATATAAGGAAAATATGACAGAAGGGTTTGTGATCACTGGAGCGGCGCAATCGTAAAGGTGCTTTGTAATAGCGATTAGAACAAAGTGTATCTGTGTCAGATGTAGCTTTTACTGACGTATGAGATGAAAGTTTTGTTGAAGCTTTAGGGCCAATGTTTGGTATATATTTAGAAGTTTTTTACGGAGTACAAAAAAGGAAAGAAAATATGATATGACACTGTATGATGTTAAATGTGTATATATTTTTTGAATTCTAGTGTAATGGAAAGGTAAAAATTAGGTACCTACATTATTTTGTAGTTAAGTGGAAAGCTAAGCCAATGAAATTTAATAAAGATCCTCAAATCACAAATTTTATTAATATTTAACTAAACACTGTCATAAACTATTTAACATCTCAATTTTGCTCCCGAAAACAAAAAGTTCAAATTTCAAAAACATTTCAATGATAAATTGTATTTCTGATGCCATTTGTCGATTTTGCACTGGCAATAATGTTGTAAAGTGGAGCGGAAAATAGCTTTGGATTGATTTGATTTTACTTAAAAAAAGGTTCTTACATAAACTCATCGTTTACCTATTAATAAAATAATCGTTCAGAAGCCGTATACTATAAAATAATTACGAGCAAATTTCTCGGTTGAAATAAGGCAGTTTACTAAACTTATCTCGACCCAAGTATGTACAAAAATAGTCTGAAATACGACTTATCTGAAGCAAAATAGGTATCCGACCGTGAGCTGGGGATAAAAGCGGGGGTTTGCGTCGCTGGGAGTAGATACAAACGCCGTCCCCTTTACTTTCTGCTTCCGTTCTCGCGTTGCGGGTGAAAATATTACATGAAGGTGTAAACGAGCCCCGGTAAGGCCGTTATTGCCGTCGTTAAGTTAAAATTTTCTCTCTTGAATAGCAACGCGAATGTGGGACATAAACACCGGCATTTATGTTGTTTGCACGCGAATATCGGGATGAATATAAAAGGTGAATGTAGAGTAATATCGAAAGAAATGTAGGTGGCTGGGGAGCGGGCCGGGGCTCGTTGTTTGTTCGTTTTACGTTTTCCTTTGAAATGACTAATTGTGATTATAATTTTAATTTGTATCTTCCTGGTTTTGTAGCCAATTAAAAAGACTAAGAAGCATTCGATTAGGGAGGTGCTCGAACTAATTCGTTTATTTTTATGGTTTCATCGAAAAAGCAACAACTAGACCATTGGTAGGTGCGTCATGTCGATCATTACTTTCTACTTACTATTCTGTGGCCTAGTTCAAAATTCTTAGTGCTACATAACAACTGTAATTTAGTACCTATTTAAACATTTTAATTAGCCTTATCGTCAACTCTAATACATGGGGTGTCGTTAGACTGGCCATGGATCTGCCTTTAAAAATATTACAGTTCTGCTGCTGTTATATTCTGATTTAGGAACTCGTTGCTAATTGCTACATTTCCTAGTATCAATCTGTCTGGCTTCTTTCATATTTAGAGCGAATGATCATTTACTAGGCAAGTGTGTTGCATTTTAGGCTACGTCTTCGCTTCACCAGGCGTGGGAATTTTCTAGGCAAGCGTACTTAATGTCCAAAATTCGAAAGTCTAAGTCCGTATCATACCGTCGCTCTCACTCGCACGTTAAATTCTATTAGTGTGAGCAAAACAGCACGAAACGAACTCAAATTTCGAATTGCGGAGTACAAAGCCTCTGATTATAGTCATACGCAAGCCTCGCAAAAAATGTGAAACAATAGAACGTCGTCCAATCTAGAGTGTCTTGCGCCATTGGAACTTCAAACCGTATTCTTTTTACGTTTTTAATGCGAAACAGATTAAGCTTCCGTAAGAGAGCAATAACTTTGTGCGGTGAGCTGAACTAGACCGAACAAATGGCGGTTCAACAATACAAACAGGCAATATAACAAATTTCCCTTGAGAGTGCTATATTACGACTTCCTATAGTGGAGATGTGAGTAAGTGGATAGTAAATGCTAGCATTTTGTAACAGGTGAGATTTCGAAGCTCCGGTGATATTGGAACAAATATGGCAAAAACACGTTTGTTAAAAAAAATCCACCGAAAATCTTAGGAATACATTACCTATTATAATATGGTATAGGCGATGCGGCGAGCAACCCATCACAACTTCGATTCCCTTTTCCACCTGTACATCGATTGTATTACCACTAGAAAGAAAGTTAACAATTTTTACATGGCTTTTTATCGAAAACCAGTTTTTAAAAATCGGTAACTGGAAAATATGAAAACATAACAAAACAATGAAAATATTCCAGTCGTTTTAAACAGAAACTTCCTGTTATTTATTTTTTAAAACTGTTTTTCAATAAAAGACATGTCAAGATGGTTTACCTTCTTTCTAATGCTAAAAAAACTGAAGTAAATACGCCCGCAATCATGCTGGGCGTGGCCTTTAGGTGTGGTTACCTTAAGCTCTTGTCTACCCCGTAAGGGATAAAGACGTGATTTATGTATGCAGGTAAATTAAAAAAATACGAACTTTTTTACATACAGCTAGTATTTATTGTCATCGTGTTTTCACAAACCAGCCAATTTTCAAATCAATTCGACAATAGAACTGGCGAATAAAATCAAAAATTACCTGTAAGATCTGAGCTAGTATATTTAGCCATTACGAGACATTATGTATGTATGTGAACTCTTTATTGTGCAAAATAAACAAAAGAAATACAATTGTCAAACTCTGAGATACATGCACAAAGGCGGACTTATCCCTTTAAGGGATCTCTTCCATTATAATAAAACCTTAAAGTGAAAACCTTCATTCATTCATTCATTCACAAATTACGTCTTTATCCCTTATGGGGTGGACAGAGCCTAAGGTAACAAGACCTACATGCCACGTTTAGCAATACACTGAAGGCGTAGAGGTGGAAAGTGGAATAAAAATAGTGATGGGTTGCTAGCCACATCGCCTATAACATGATTCCTATGATGCCCATTCCCTCGATGGATTTTTACCATTTGCGCGGTAAGAGAAGCAACTGGTACATTCTATGTTTTTTCATTACTCCCAGACCAGCGTGGAAGTACTTTCTCACACTGAAAACCTTCAATGTGAGAAATCGCTGCAATTGGCAAGTAAATACGTACATTGGTAAATCATATTGCTACATATTGTCCAATTATATCAAGATATCGGAACGCATGACCTCGGGGAATAGAGGACGTACAAATTGCTACAGATGTCATTAGTCCTTAGCATTGGCAATTTATAGGGTTTTCCTGTATTAAATAGTCTGATACCTAGAATAATCTGCTGGATCAGTAACGCCTATAGTGAAGGAAGATGAGGTTGGGCTAAGTAAATGTAGAAATTGCAAATCGAAATTGAATTTGATTAAATAAAATACTGATTTCATCGTTCACTACATGACGTGTTGAAAGTATGTTTTTTTCTAATAAATTTACCAAAGCACTCGATAGATGGCGGTACCTACACCCATTTCGCGCTGTAATATCGAACCCGTACAACGCTTCCTAAATCACCTAATAGATGGCGGTACCTGTACCCATTCCGCGCTGCGCTTCCTTGTAGTAGCCATAAGGAAATTAGTTCCAACTACCGCCGATAGATGGCGCTTATACCTCCACGCTACATGCTAACGTTTGTTCGATTGAGAATTTTATATGTCCCGTGTTTTGTTTTAATAAATGAGTTTCACAAAAAGTAAAGGTGCGTTTTTAATAAAGGTGATAAGTGCAAGTGTAGTGAGTTGAACATTGGTCCTTCGAGCTTGGATAATCGTGAGTACAGTGACATTGGAACTAAAGTGAAGTGAAGTGTATTAGTTAAATTAAAAAAGAACTCAGTATAAAAATATCGTAAAAAAGACATAAATTTCGCGTAGTGTTTTGTTTGGACTTAGAATATACGTCAAATGTGTCAAAGACTTAGAATAATTTTGAACAAAAAACACTTAGCAAATTTCCTGTGAAAAAGACTTAGAATAATTTAGAACAAAAAACACTTAGAAAAATTCGTGTAACAAAAAAGACTTAGAATAATTTTGAAGAAAAAACACTTAGAAAAATTCGCGAGAAAAAGGACTTAGAATAATTTTGAACAGAAAACACTTAGAAAATTCCGTGTGAAAAAAAGACTTAGAAAATTTCGCACCGAAAAAGACTTAGAAGATTTGAGCAGACTTAAACACTTAGAAAAAATAGCGTGAAAATTACTTCCCACTTAGAAGAAAAAGATTAGTATCTGAACTATGGCAGACTATACAACACAAGTAGAATTGTTTGAACACATCCAAAGGCTATATTCAAACTATAAGAAAACTTCAGTAGATCGACACACAATTAGTTATATAGAAACACGAACAGAGTCGCTAGAAGATTATTGGTTGAAGTTCATGGCTGATCATAGAGACTATTAAAGAAGATGTTACTAAGGAAGAAAAACAAAAATTAAAGGATCTTTATCACAAAGCGGAGGATTTTTACTTAGAGTTCAAAACAATATTAAAAGAAAAGATAGCCGGCTTAACTTCAACGCAAAGTGTGACACAATCACAACCTTCCTGCTCATCAACAACTGTAACTAAATTACCACCGATTAATATACCCACATTTTCTGGTAATTATCATGAATGGCTGAACTTCAAGGATTTGTTTCTGTCGATGATAAACAACGATCAAAGACTGAGCGAGATACAAAAGCATCACTATTTGCGGTCGAGTTTAAAAGGTGAAGCGGAACAACTAGTTCGACACTTTGATGTGACAGCAGCAAATTATTCAAAGGCTTGGAATGCTTTGGTTAATCGCTACAGTAACACGAGAGTGATTGTGAACACCATTCTGAATCGTTTGCTTAACCAAAAGAAACTCACAAGCGAATGCCCTAAAGGACTCAAGGATCTACTGGATACTACAAATCAAAGTTTGAACAGCTTATCGAACCTGAAGATTGATATAACTTCTTGGGATCCGATTGTGGTACACATGTTAGTATCAAAGCTAGATAGCGAAACACACAAAGCGTGGGAGCAGTCACTTGGCTCATCTATAGAGTTACCTACCTATGAGAAGTTGACCACATTTTTGGAAGGACGATTTAGAGCTATAGAAATGATACAAACAACACAAAAGAAGGAAAGGAAAGAACTTACATATCAACCACCACCAATGACACAAAAATTCAAGACTGTCAAATCTTTCACTGCTGGAATCACAACGGAATGCTCATATTGCCAGAAAAATCACTACATTTGTCACTGCACTGAATTCACCCAACTAGATATAGATAAACGCAAACAATTTGTTAAGAACAATAACCTATGCTTCAACTGCTTGGTCAAAGGACACTCAGTTCAGAATTGTAGACAAGTCACATCCTGCCGCACCTGCCATCGTAAACATCACACGTTACTACACTACGATGTCGTGGTTTCAAAGGCAGTTATTACGGAAACTCCCGACCCTGACGCTGATGCTCCTGAAACTCCAATCACCAGCATGAAAGTTTCCATTTCGAACAACACTCAAGTCGTACTGGCTACAGCTCAAGTCGGTGTAAAGGATCGCCGAGGCGCTATTGTCTACTTTCGGGCACTAGTAGACCAAGGGTCACAAGCAACCTTCATCACAGAATCGGCAGCACAATTACTGAATTTGAAGAAGACACCTCTCTCAGCTAATGTGACCGGTATCGGAAATCACGCAGTTAAGGCACGACACATAGTAGATTTGGACATCTACTCACCGATTGACACTCACCATGTGATGCAAGTTAAAGCACACGTGCTCACCAAATTGACTCCAATGCTACCCACGAAAGAATTTGACATCACTCAATGGCCAGCACTATCACAAGTAAAGTTAGCAGATCCTCACATGAACAAACCTGGGCCAATTGATATTTTATTAGGTGCAGACGTCTATGCTTGCATCTTACTCCAAGGATTACACAAGTTTGACACTCTTCTCGCACAAAACTCCAGATTGGGCTGGTTAGTGTCAGGTGCTACGACATCAGCCACTGATCTATCCTCTGTCAACATCACGGTCTCGACAGCATTATTAGAAGTAGATCATCTACTACGCAAGTTCTGGGAGACTGAAGAGTATCAACCCCATGAGAAACCGATGACGTTACTTGATGAGAAATGTGAAGATCACTACAGGAAGACACACACTAGACAAGAAGATGGACGTTACGTCGTTAGATTACCTTTTAAAGATGCTCACGAAGAAAATTTAGGCGATGCTCGACAAATCGCAGTACACAGACTAAGACACATGGAGAAAAGATTCACAAACCAACAAGCATTTAAAAGGGACTACACAGACTTTATCGAACAGTACCAAGCCCTAAATCACATGGAAGATGTAAATCCTCAAGAAGAACTCACTCACAAGCCTTACATTCTTCCCCATCACGCCGTTGTTCGACAGGCTAGCACTACAACCAAGCTCAGAGTCGTTTTTGACGGGTCTGCAAAGCCTTCAGATGGATCAGCTCTTAATGAAGAGTTACTGGTTGGTCCTCCACTACAGCAAGATCTGCGAGACTTGATAATTCGTTGGCGCACTCACAAAATATGTCTACTGGCAGACGTCAAACAAATGTACCGACAAATACTAGTCGCAAAGGAAGATGTCGATTATCAGCGCATTCTCTGGCGCTCTTCACCTCAAGATGAGATAGTTGAAAAGCGTCTACTAACTGTCACTTATGGTACGGCTTGTGCACCGTTCCTCGCCATTCGCACACTTAAGCAACTTGCGCAAGATGAAAAATCTAATTTTCCCGAGTTAGTTGATGTCATCAATAATGACTTTTACATGGATGATTTGCTCACTGGTGCTAATGACGAGGAGGGCGCAGCTAAGTTACAAAGTAGAATCTCACAAGTTATGGCTAAAGGCAAATTTGAAATGCATAAATGGGCATCAAACAGTATTGAGGCATTGGAAAAGGTTCCCAGCGCGGCCAAGGCTAACAAGGAAAGCGTTAACATCACAATGGACGACACAATTAAGGCTTTAGGAATCAAATGGAACTCACATCACGATGTATTCGAACTCAAGTTGGAGATCTCTCCATCGGTGGAACGCTTTACCAAAACCTCAGTACTGTCCGATATTGCACGCGCCTTTGACCCCTTAGGGTTTTTAGGGCCTGTAATTGTCACTGCAAAGATGTTTCTACAGAAACTTTGGCTAAGTGGTGTCAACTGGACCGATGAACTTCCCCTTGAGCTTGCTTCAGAATGGTCAAGTTATCGCAATCAACTTGTTCACATGCCAACACTATACTTGGAACGTTGGGTTCATACTCAAAAGGATGGCATTGAGAAGGTGGAAATTCATGGATTCAGCGACGCTTCTTGCCTTGCTTACGCTGCTGTAGTCTATATAAGAGTAATTTCTAAATCTGGAATACACGTCTCAATTGTAATAGCTAAAAGTAAGGTAGCTCCTGTAAAACAAGTGTCAGTTCCCCGCTTGGAACTGTGTGGTGCGGTGCTGCTCTCTAAGTTGCTCAAAGATGTTCAGAGAAGTCTTCAACTTCCTGAGGAGGCAGTCTTCGCGTGGACTGACTCAATGATAGTTTTGGCTTGGCTTCGACGAAGTCCAAATACTTGGAAAACTTATGTCGCTAACCGCATCACAGAAATAGTCAACAATGTCAGCTGTGGCCGGTGGCACCACATCAAATCAGCTGAGAACCCAGCTGATGTCGCTTCACGTGGCATCCGTCCAGATTTAATGAAAGACTGCGAGTTGTGGTGGCTCAGACCGAAAATGCTGCATGAACGCACTAGCTTCGATGATAGACGTTCATCCTCTCTCGACATTCCCGGCACGCACTTAGAAGCTAAAGAAAAAGACACTACTAATCTACACAATCTCACTACGTTGTCGGCCGAGGTGTCGAGTGAAGATGACGAAAAATCTGTTTACCTCGCTAGATATTCTTCTTTAACGAAGCTAGTACGTGTCACTGCGTATCTACTTCGATTTGTCAAAATTTGTAAATCCCGTATCGAAACCAAAAAGAACCAAACTGAACATGAACCATTCCCTCAATATTTAACAGTTCGCGAATTACGACACGCTTCTAACTTGTGTATTCGCCTGTCACAAGAAATTTGGTTTCGAAACGAGTTAAATCTACTAAAGAAGAAACGTCAACTCCCAAAATCTAGTCCATTGTGTTCACTTGTCCCGTTCATTGATGAGCACGGACTTATCCGTGTCACAGGGCGCCTGCACAATGCCCAGGTGAGCGTCAACACAATGTCGCCTGTAATTTTGTTTTCGAGGTGTCACTTGGCGTCGCTCATTGTCAGTGACTCTCACCTACATTGTTTGCACGGTGGTCCTCAATTAACTCTCAATATAATTCGATGTAAATATTGGATAATCGGCGCTAAGCAATTAGTAAAAAAGGTTTTGAGTCGGTGTATTCCTTGCTTTAAGCAATCTGCAGCTCCGATTAACCAATTGATGGGTCAACTGCCAGCATGTCGAGTTACGCCAGCCAAACCTTTTCGCAACAGTGGTGTTGACTATGCTGGTCCAGTTCAGTTAAAACTATACCCTGGCAGATGTAAGCGTACCTGTAAAGCTTACATTTCCTTGTTCGTATGCACTGTGACCAAGGCCATTCACTTGGAGTTAGTGAGTGACCTTTCAACTGCAGCTTTTATAGCTGCATTCCGCCGTTTCACTTCTAGACGTGGACATTGCAGTGATCTTTGGAGTGACTGTGCCACCAACTTTGTTGGGGCCTCTAAAGAACTAGATTTAATGTTTAAATATAGGAAATCGGAAGCGATTGGAGAAATAGCCGAAATTCTCGCTAATGACAATACGACTTGGCATTTTATTCCTCCTGGCTCTCCTCATTTCGGTGGGCTCTGGGAGGCCGGAGTTAAATCTATTAAGACCCATCTTAAGCGCGTTATTGGTCAGACTCTTCTCACGTTCGAAGAGTATGCCACTTTGCTGACTCAGGTCGAATCTTGTGTTAATTCACGACCGTTATCTCCAATCAGTCAATCAATTGATGATATTTCTCCAATTACACCCGGACATTTTCTTATAGGAGAAGCTCCTATTGCCGTTCCAGAAGAAAGTCTCGAATCAGTTCCTGGTTCTCGATTAGATCGATGGCAAATGCTGCAAAAAATGGTGCAATCTCTTTGGTCACGTTGGAGCTCTGAGTATTTAACCACTCTTCAAAATCGCTCTAAGTGGAAAATTAAAAATTCAGAACCCGAAATTGGAACGATAGTTCTCGTCAAGGATGAGAGACTCCCTCCTGGAAAGTGGTTGTTAGGCCGCATTATAGATAAGCACCCGGGTCGAGATGGCTTAAATCGCGTAGTTACCTTAAAATATAAAAATGGTACTTTCCGCAGACCGGTAACTAAGATCTGCCCTTTACCTCTGGATGCTTAACTATATTTTAAATGTACGTAAATGTACTTATGTTAGAAATAAGTTAAAATTTAATTTTCTAATTCCCTATAGTGATTAGCGATCTATTGGCAGCCTGTTTAATTCATTTTGTTGTTCCTATGAAGGACTAAATCGTCCTTGGGGGTCGGTAATGTTGAAAGTATGTTTTTTTCTAATAAATTTACCAAAGCACTCGATAGATGGCGGTACCTACACCCATTTCGCGCTGTAATATCGAACCCGTACAACGCTTCCTAAATCACCTAATAGATGGCGGTACCTGTACCCATTCCGCGCTGCGCTTCCTTGTAGTAGCCATAAGGAAATTAGTTCCAACTACCGCCGATAGATGGCGCTTATACCTCCACGCTACATGCTAACGTTTGTTCGATTGAGAATTTTATATGTCCCGTGTTTTGTTTTAATAAATGAGTTTCACAAAAAGTAAAGGTGCGTTTTTAATAAAGGTGATAAGTGCAAGTGTAGTGAGTTGAACATGACGAGAATGTATTTTTATATGAATAACAAAAATTGTAGTGTGATACTTTGTCTCTGGTACTTAGGATTCATAATTATGAGACTTACAATAGGTTTGCAACATAATGATGGCGCTGTATTTTCGTTGTAAAATAGTTGTGATTTTTATTTAGCTGTTGACAAATATTTTTTTACAGCAAACCTTCGGTCCAGTTGAGATGAACCTTCTGAAGCTAGAAAATGAACAACGCAACGTCATAAAATGCCAACGGCTCGCAGACTCATGCAAATATTGTACCTTGCCTACACTATTAAGCGTACGTAACAGCATGTAAATATTCCCGAGGCATCGTGAGGGACCACAAGTCACGAGGCGCGCTGCTGATAGGTGATAAATTGAGGCGCTGGTACGTGACGTGTCCCTGTACAACGATGGGCCTGCTGACTCGGCGATATGTCGCCAACATGAACACGAAAATTAAACTGGTCAATGCAACGTCTGATATATCTGATAGCGTATCGCCTGCGGGTATCCCGAAAATGTGGGAAATTCGTGACCTCCGTTTTTAAACGTGTTTTATGCCGGCATCGGTGAAAGTGGTTGACTTATGAGCGTGAGTTCGCACTTTCTATAGAAAAACGTAACATTATCAATGAAGCTGTGGGCTTGAAAATAATTGTAGGTATAGATAAAATATTTAGGTTAAACCATAGGTTTTTTGGCAAATTATATACAATACTTCTCGAATTTGTGAAAGACATGGACTTCAAAGCCTTGATGCTTCAATGAACATTACCTATCCCATTTTATTCTTCAATTTTATATTAATAAACCGCAATCATTTCAAGAATTCCATGTTATTCACATGGGTGTAAGCGACATTAAAAGTAAATGAAATTACCAGTACAATTCAAAATTATCTACACAGGAATTTCGTCAAGCAATCAGAACCAAATAAGTCTATTTGACCTCTTCGATTGTAACTTCTGATGCCAACTGTATCCAAATTCAGCCGTCGCCCGTAGCGTAGCAACCCTACAGCGGCGCAAAACCCGTGAAACAACGCAAATTCAAATTCAATTTAGTCATAAAACATTTGTATCAGCAATTAACCAGCTGGTGCCCACTAAAGTATACCGAGTAAACAAGTTGGCTCGCTGTTTGCGAACATTCAGGACAGTGTGTTCATTTCCCTTAACGAGTACCTTAAATATACAAACAAATTGTAAACTTTTACGGAATCAACGCTCGTTAGCACCTCGCTTACAGCCAATCAACTTAAAAAAAGCGTTAAGCTAAATTACACAAGGAAATCATCTTAGTATAAGAATACTTAATTGCTAATTGCTCTTCAGGAAATAAAAAGTAAGGTCGGCGCGGCAATACAGGCTTTGTTATTTTTATACTTATTTGGCTTAAGCCGAAAATGCGCTAATAGGCTATTTTGTTTGAAGAGCTTTTTGTAAGGTGCTTTTTAATTTTGTGCGTATAAGATCTTCTTTATCATTATATATAAGACAACAAGTATACATAATGTACCTACTAAACAAAATATATACTTCTTATCGAACGAAATAGTAAAAACAAATGATTGGAAAACGCTTTTCTTAAGGGGCCGGCAACGTAACAGGTAACCCTCCGAAGATACGTATGCCCATGGGTACCCAGTGATTGTTTTTCATCGGGTGACCCGCATGCTTCGAGGAATAGTATTCATAGGTATGGATGACGGTCAATATTATGGTGATACTGGTATATCAATATGGGATCGTGTATTTCAAAGCAATCGGATTCTATGCGATACGCACCAAAATTTCATGATATGGATCGCGATTGCGTGGATTACGCGACAATATTGACCGTTTAATCTATGCCACACAAACAGTAAACAAGATAATTCATTTCAGTTAATTCATATCAGTAAAATCCAATTTGTCAATTATTGTAAGTCTAGCTTCACATAATGTATATATATTTAAATTTTGTTATGTAACTTCGGCCTATTTCTTCCTCTCTAAAATGCTGCGCCCAACAGGGTTTCACATGTTTTAATGTGCATATTGCCATCATTTTGTTATACTTACGACATGTCATAACCATCACTACATAGTATTAAACAGAGTCGCTTTCCGCTGTCTGTCCGTCCCTATGTATCTTTAGATCTTTAAAACTACGAAACGGATTTTGATGCGGTTTTTTAGAGGAAGGTTTATATGTATAATACAAGCGTAATATAGTATGGAAACACAGATTGCACCCGTGCGAAGCCGGGGCGGGTCGCTAGTTAAATAAATACATAAAACCTAACCTAAAAAAACTTGCATTGTCATCCGTCCTACATTATGATGACCGAATTTCAAGTCAATCGGCCTAACGTTGAAGAGTTCCCTCCCTATTGTATTGTCATCTGACTTACATAAGTATGCAAAATTCCAGCTCAATCGAATATCTACTTAAAAATTGAGTCGCAAGATTCCACCAGGACAAACATACATACATACATACACAAGTTGCAAGTTAATATAAAGCTTGTAAGTAAAATAAATAATTACACAAACTGATAACTCACGTCGTTTTTACGTGAGTTATCCGTTTTTGTAATTATTATAGAATCTCACGGTAATTTCATGTTGAAAGCAAACAACATCTCTGAAGTCGGTATTAAGTCGTTATTTTTGGGACTTCACTATCACTACATAGTATAAAACAAAGTCGCTTTCTCTGTCCCTGTATCCCTATGTATGCTTAAATCTTTAAAACTACGCAACGGATTTTGATGCGGTTTTTTCTAATAGATAGAGTGATTCAAGAAGAAGGTTTATATGTATAATACATGCATAATATACCGTGCAAAGCCGGGGCGGGTCGCTAGTATGTAATAAATGTTAGTTATTTCTGTCTCCCTTACTATTCACTGACACAGAGCACTCACACGAAATTCTGGGCTGCCTCGGATATTCACTAAAGTATGCAAGATGTCTGAAATTCCGAAATTTGAAACCGGACTAAAGAGAAACTTGTTACGAAATGTACCTAATTTTGGTTTAAAAGGCCTACTCGTATTTCTTGCTGAATACTCCTCAACTTTATGAACAAAGCCGTGGTAGCTGTTTTACCTGTAGCCTTTAAATCAAGAGGATCCTAGGTTCGAGTCCCGAGTTCGCACCTCTGAGTTTTTCGTAGTTGATGTGTGAAATTGCATTTGAAATTTACCATGAGCTTTTCGGGAAGCATTTCAATGGTGTGTGTGAAGTTTTAAATTATGCACCAGGTCCTGGTGGAAACTATTGCCAAAACCTTCTCATTCTGAGAGATTGCCTGAGCCCAGATGTGTGACGGACATATATAGGCTTTTGGATCCGTCCGGGGGGAAGAGCAGTGCTTGATCCGGTGCACCCTGGGCTTCGGCTAATGATTTCCTGGCAGTTTCTGAGGGATATCATTGACCGTTGGCTAAGAGCCCGACAGGGGGGGAGGGGGGTCTTTGACCATTACCGTACAACGTTGCCGACATTTTGTCACAATATTTTTTAATCATATTTTTGTTACTTTGACATTGGCGAAGTTGTCGTCGCTATAACGACTTGAAACGCCACAAACAAGAAGAAGACATATAGGCTGGAGATGACTTTTCAACACTTAACATCGGTTATTTTTACAGTTTACTTTAAGTATATCATGGGCCATGATTGTCTAAAGCGCAGGCTTTCGCGAGCGAGTTCACCATCTTTTTCTTACCTTTGCTGTTTGGCAGAATGGAATAGTGAATGTCATCGGGCGAGTGCGTTAGACTATAAGGCCCCTGATTCTGTAATGTGCACATTCTGTAGCGTGAAATGTACAACTTAATGTAGTTAAAACAAAAATACCAGGACAAACTACCTAATATACTATACAATACAATACAATACAATACAATAACTCTTTATTGAACACCACATATAACAACCAAAACAGAAAAAAGGTATACAGAATATTACAAGGTAACAATAGGCGGCCTTATCGCTACAGAGCGATCTCTTCCAGGCAACCATAATGGACTGGAGAACAGAACAGATCTGAGCAGGTGGTGCAATTTCGAATATATATTAATATACTAAGTATTGAAATACATAATATATTATACATTAAACACACATTTATAATAAATGGAGATATAAATAGACACATACACACATACCTAAAAAAAGCCAGCTACAAGATTTATGCACAAGATGACAGATAGTGCTCCTTCAACATAGATTTAAATATGGGTAAGGATTTAGCGCGCCTTATGATTGATGCCTATAGGCAAGGAATTCCACAACCGCAAAGCCTGAACAGTATAAGAATATACATAGAATTATACCGGCCCGAAACAAAAATGTTTTACGCAATAGGTAATCCCGGGAGTCACAGAAATAACAGTTAAAATAACGTAACATCAATGTTTTAACAACGCCTGTACTATTCACTATTTATTATTTGCGCAGATAGTAAAAGCCCATAGAGGGAATGGGCGAAAATCGTAGGAATCATGTTATAGGCGATGTGGCTAGCAACCCATCACTGTTTTGATTCCCCTTTTCTTCTTACGCCCACAATCATGCTTAACGTGGTCTTTAGGTCTTGTTACCTTAGGCTCTGCCTACCCCGTAAGGGATAAAGATGTGATTTATGTATGTGTATATGTCTGTACTACAATTAAGCAAGACGTCAAGTTTACGCCTAGTTGTTATCCATACGAAATAATTACGTAAGTTTCTAAGCTATATAGACTTACATTATCCCCGAAAATTGCAGTTTCCGCGAGAGATTGATAGCCATATACATTTTAGGTCGTTGTTGCCTAGCAACTGTTGTTTACGACAAAGTATTTTTAACAATTTCGCTGGCCTTTTGTCACATTCTGAGAGCTCACTGTCTATTTAATACTTCAGTGGTATTTCAGTTGAAATCTCTAGGTGTAGATTAACCTCCTTATTCATAAACGCTCTGTAGGCTTCTGCTAACTTAGCAATCGTTTGTCCGTATCTGTGAAAGGTATATGTTAAAGTGACAGATAAGGACAAACGATTGCTTTGTTAGCAGAAGCCTATAGAGCGTTTATGAATAAGGGGGTAACTCTTTATCATGACTAAGAAAATGGTGCAGATGGAATCGCGGGCAGGAACAAAATTTTATACATCTGAAACTAAGTAAACTCGCTGTCCTCTATTTTAACACGTAGGTGCGGCCACTGACGGGCTTGCGTGTCTTTTTGTAGACGGCAAATTAATAACTAATGGACACTGCTTTATTCCAAGTTAATTAATATTAACTGTTATACCTTAGAGACAAAATACTAAACAAGAAATAGAAGGTATTTAATGAAAATCTCTAAAGAGAATCAATGTTTAGGTCTTTTGTGCAGTCCAATTCCAGTCAATCCAATTTACAAAACTGAATGCATGGATGGGCCGATTGTAGGTGTAGTTTGAAGTCGCCATCAATTATCCTATATTTCTGTTGAGCTGTGAGTAACTTTTGAACAAATATTAATTACGGCGAACAACCATTAGGTACGGTATGGACGTGCGCTCAAGAACATGACAGCTATTATTCAATTAAGTTTATCGGCGTAAACAGCTGTTAACGGAACACGGCTGTTCCGTTGACGTCCATACAAAATGTTCACGGCCGTTTCAAATTAGGAAGTTCCAAGAACTTTACGATGTTTCAGAGGAAAACATGAAACTCGGGCCAACACCCGCCTAATTAGTGAAGTTTATAAATTTGTTACCCATTTGGTATGCGTACTTCAAAAACTCGGTCGAAACGATTTTTATAATATCCACTCAATTCTTAGGAGCTCGAATATTTTTTTCCTGTAACGTGAAGACAAGGTTTAAGTTGAAACGATTATGCGTGCCAGGTGCGTTCATTTACATAAACATGATACCTACCTTAAATGTTTTACATACAGTCCTCTAAATTTAAACAACGCAGAGAGACGCGATAGAGAGTGACTTATCGCTCTAAGATTTTCACCACTCCCTGTTAAGTTCCTGATATATTATATCGATGACGCCGTCTCTGGCTCTTTCGGAGTAATACATAGAAACGGCGACTTAAACATCCTGACTATTAAAAATATCAGGAAGTTAACAGTGTGGTGAAACCAGCTCTTAGTCTTAATCTCAACAATTGTCACGCAAAAACTACCCCACGTATTTTAACAAAATTTAGTTACAGTTTAGATACCTAGATAGTTCATAACTTGCATTAACATTGGATAGCATGTGCCCGGAAAATTGCAGAAGTTCCCTTAAGACAGCGTTAAACGAATTCATCAGGTAGGCAACAGCTAGTATATTTAAAATGTGTCTCATAAAATCTCAACGTTGTTGCCCTAGGCGAGCATAGCGAGCAAGATTATTAAGAACTTGATAAACCTATTAAATTGCAAGAATAATTAATCAAAACTAATTATTTAGTAACTTTACCATGCTAAAGATAATTAAATGAATTCATACGACTAATCTTGTCTTTTTAAATTTATTATTATTATTTTTTAGCGTCGCTTTTAGTACTCAAATGTTATTTTACTAAAACATAAACTGTTTCGAAAGCTACATTTGTTCAAGTGTTACAATATTTACGTCAATCAAATATTCAGTCGTTTCACAAAACGTCCCAGTACATACTATGCAAATAAAGCACGTCGCTATTGACAATGTATAAAAAATTGCCACCGAAATTGCGGAAAAGTTTATTCTTTTTATTATGCCCGGGATTACCCGGTACGTACCCGACACGGAATACGCATACACCCTCACGTGACACTAAACATGCTGAATTTACGGACGTACGGCGGCGGGGCGTTATTCGAGCCGCGTTCGGATTTGGCAAATGACAGACAAATTGGCGGCCTCCGAACGTGATGTATGCCCGTGACACTCCCCGCACAGTTGGTTAGAAGTGTACCAAACTCGTAAAGTTTGCCTCTGGCAACACCTGTGTAAGAGTTGAACCAGAGGCAGTAGACCTTTACGTTCTAACGACTTACACTCCCGACGGAAAGTTTGGTAATTGTCTCATGTAGAAGTTTTACTACAGCACACGGGGAAACTAGCGGAGTACTTAGTAGTTATTGTGGCAACGCATCTCATTAATTTGGGAGAAAATGTAACCATTAAACATTTTCTGCGGTTAAAATTTTCTCTACACCATGTGGTTCATATTTCATTCATATTTGGAATACAAACTTGGAAAATAGCTAGGCTTCTATTTGTTACGGTGTAGTTGGAGTGTAAGAACTGTAACAGCAATTGTGTACTTCATGCGTTGCATACATTATGCAAACGCGTAACAGCGTAAGAGTAAGATACAAGCACTTTTATGTGTACATATACTCAGAAGTGCAACCAAAATTCACTAAGCAGACTAATTAAGCTACGCACACGCCGCGCAAGGTGAAATCTAATTTAAACCTTAGTTTACCGCTTCCGAACGGTCTCTTTACTTTTTATTTGATCTTAGATCATTATTAAAAAATAACCTCTCCTTTGCGATTCACCAAAGTATGAAATATGAAAAAAATCCTCAAAAAAATCATGGTACATTAAACAACACGACTCAATTATCTACCACAGATAAACTAATGATAACACTCGGTATAATTTAAAAACCGAGAATCGTTCTAAAGGGCCACTGAAGCACAATAATCAAAGGGAGTGCGCATTATCTCCGAGTTTCCTAATAATACAAATGCACTCATCCATCAAAACATCACGTTGGCTGCAGAACAGCTTCTACCAGCTCTAATTATCCGAAGTGGTTCCAGCTGGTGACAGACAAGTTTATTTGATGAGCCATTATCTTTAATGAATCTTGCTCTTGGGAGATTGTTTATTAATTAAATAGTGGGTTTTGTAACGAGTTGCAAAGATTTTTTGAGCGTAAACAGGGGTTTTTGTTGTTGTCTTTTTTGTACGTGTTAATGAAATTCTAACGGTGGCTTATGTCTCCGTTCTTATAAGTGATCCATGGTTGTAGGATACTTTTATAAAATTGGAGGAGAGCGGAGACAAGCAGAATCTACCAATCACTATTATTTATTGAAAATCTCGACATTATGGTCCTTACATATAAGAAGAGCTGGTCAAGAAATTAATTTCAACCAAGTTGAGTTTGGTCAAATTTTATACGTGACCACTTCAATTCGTTGTGCTTCTATGCGACACTAAGTTATCCAACAGTAAGAAATATTTGTTGGTACACTTAGTGACTTACAGTCCATTTTTCTCGATTGTGCGCATGAAGTCGCTTTCACGAAAAAGATAAATCTCATATAAAGCAAGACTCATCGCTAACGTGAAACTTCTATTCCAAATGATGACTAGCAACTCATGCCCTTTATAAATATCTGAGATTAGATCCAAAAATAAGGTAAAATTCGGCTTCAAACTTTCCAGTTCATAGGCCCTCCTCCATTGTATGATTAATAGACTAGCGAATGTTTAAAAAGCCGCTTTCACTTCCGAAGTGATTTATCATGGCTCTTATAAGTAGCAGCCTATTATTATAATATATATAGCTGAATACCCACTCACTGACTCACTCACTCACTCACTGACATGCTGTTTTGAAGAACCCGCAAGAGGTGTGGTTAGACTCTATACACCATCGTATCAGAAATGCCCCCACGACCACCAGAAAAATACGAAATTGACCTGATCGTGGAAATTGACTTGACACATGGGGCGGTTCTCCGCAACGGCTCGACCTATCGAGTTTGCCCGGAACTAAAGTCGCTAAGAACAGCCGGCCAATGGGTGAGCCGGTCCAAGATTTTTCAAAATGGCGAAAACAAGATGGCCGCCATACAAAATTGAAACGCGAATATCTCAGAGGCCAGTCGCGATAGATAGGTGGTGCTCGACCAAATGTCATTCAGAGTTGAGGGGGAAATCTGACTAAGCAATTTTTTTTCCAAGATGGCGGATTCAAAATGGCGGCCAAATTTTTTTTTTCTCCGATCCGACTGAAATTTTGCATCCGGGGCTCTTTGAGGCTACAGATTCAAATGGCATACTTTATTTTTCGGTTCCGCCATTTTCCAAGATGGCCGCCATACAAAGTAATTTCTGTATATTTGACCTGTTGTTTTGAGGAACCCATCAGAGGTAGGGCTTGGTTCTATACACTTTCGCTTCAAAAATTATATGATAAGTACGAAAAAAATGAAAAATTGACCTGAATGTGGAAACTGACCTGACACATGGGGCAGCTCTCCGCGATGAATTGCTTTATTGAGTTTGCCCGGAACAAAAGTCGCTCAGAACAGCCAGCCAATGGGTGAACCAGTATATTTTTTTCAAAATTGCAAAAACAAGATGGCCGCCATACAAAATTGAAACGCGAATATCTCAGAGGCCAGTCGAGATAGACGAGTGGTGCTTGACCAAATATTGTTCAAGGTGGGAGTAGTAATCGGATGACCCATTTTTTTTTCCAAGATGGCGGATTCAAAATGGCGGCCAAATTTTTTTTTACTCCGATCCGATTGAAATTTTGCATCCGCGGCTCTTCGAGGCCACAAATTTAAACGCCATATTTAATTTTTTGATTCCGCCATTTTCCAAGATGGCCGCCATACAATGTAATGTCAGACTAACAGACTCACCTGTGTTGTATAGCAGCTTTTAGAGATAGGGTTCGACTCTGTACACCATCGCATCAAGAATCATATCGTTAGTACCAAAAAAATTAAAAACTGACCTGAACGTGGAAACTGATTCGGTACATGGGCCTGCTCTCCGCAACGACTTGCCCTATCGAGTTTGTCCGGAACTTAAGTCGCTCAGAACAGCCGGCCAATGGGTGAGCCGGTCCAAGATTTTTCAAAATGGCGAAAACAAGATGGCCGCCATACAAAATTGAAACGCGAATATCTCAGAGGCCAGTCGAGATAGACGGGTGGTGCTCGACCAAATGTCATTCAAAGTTGAGAGGGAAATCTGACTAAGCAATTTTTTTTCCAAGATGGCGGATTCAAAATGGCGGCCAAATTTTTTTTTTCTCCGATCAGACTGAAATTTTGCATCCGTGGCTCTTTGAGGCCACAGATTTAAATAGCATACTTTATTTTTCGATTCCGCCATTTTCCAAGATGGCCGCCATACAAAGTAATTTCTGTATCTTTGACCTGTTGTTTTGAGGAGCCCATAAGAGGTGGGATTCGACTCTATGCACTTTCGCATCAGAAATTATATCAAAACTACGAAAAAAATGAAAAATTGACCTGAATGTGGAAACTGACCTGACACATGGGGCAGCTCTCCGCGATAAATTGCTTTATTGAGTTTGCCCGGAACAAAAGTCGCTCAGAACAGCCAGCCAATAGGTGAACCGGTATTTTTTTTTCAAAATTGCAAAAACAAAATGGCCGCCATACAAAATTGAATCGCAAATATCTCTGAGGCCAATTGCAATAGGTGGGTGGTGCTCGACTAAATGTTGTTCAAGGTGGGAGTAGTAATCCGATGACCCAATTCTTTTTCCAAGATGGCGGATTCAAAATGGCGGCCAAATTTTTTTTGAGTCCGTTCGAACTGAAAATTTGCATCCGAGACTCTTCAGGGTTACAAATTCTAACGTTAGAATTTATTTTTTGATTCCGCCATTTTCCAAGATGGCCGCCATACAATGTAATGACAGACTCATAGACTCGCTTGTGTTTTATAGCAGCTATTAGCGATAGGGGTTCGATTTTATGCACCATCGCATAAGAAATTTTATCACAAGTACAAAAAAAATGCAAAACTGTCCTGAACGTGGCAACTGACCTGACACGTGGGCCAGCTCTCCGCAACGACTTGCCCTATCGAGTTTGCCCGGAACTAAAGTCGCTCAAAACAGCCAGCCTATGGGTGAACCGGTAATTTTTTTTCAAAATTGCGAAAACAAGATGGCCGCCATACAAAATTGAAACTCGAATATCTCAGAGGCCAGTCGAGATAGATGGGTTGTGCTCGACCGAGTGTCGTTCTAGGTGGGAGGAGTAATCTAATGAACCTAATTTTTTCCAAGATGGTGGATTCAAAATGGCGGCCAAAGAATATAGTGAAAAAGTATAGAAATATTTGAAAAAAAAACAGGCTGATAGGGTAACCTCCGCGGGTCCCGCGGGGCCCGCGGCCTTCACGCGAAATGCTTTTCCCAAGATGGCGGCCAAAGAATAAAGTAAAAAAGGTTATAAATATTTGAAAAAAATACAGGGTGGTAGGTTACCCTCCGCGGTCCCCGCGGGGGCCGCGGCCCCCACGCGAAATACTTTTTCCAAGGTAGTGGTTTCAAAATGACGACCAAAGAATGTAGTAATATTTGAAAATAACACAGGCTGACAGGGTACCCTGCGCGGGTCCCGTGGGGCCCGCGGCCCCTATGCGAAAAAAATAGGATGGTAGGCTACCCTTCGCAACCTCCGCGCGAAATACTTTTTCCAAGATGGCGGATACAAAATGGCGGCCAAAGATTATAGTAAAAAATGTTAGAAATGTTTAAAAAAAACAGGGCGGTAGGATATGAATCACTGTTTTCAAAGTGGCGGTTTCAAAAAGGCGGCCAAAGTATATAGTAAAAAAAAAAAGGTAGGATTATTAAAACAAAACAGGGTGGCAGGGACCTCCGCGGGGCCCTCGGGGCCCGCGGCCCCCACGCGAAATACTAGTTATAATATATATAGCTGAACACCCACTCACTCACTCACTGACTGACTCACTGACATGCTGTTTTGAAGAACCCATAAGAGGTAAAGCTAGACTCTATACATTGTCGTATCAGAAATGCTTGCCCGACCACCAGAAAAATACGAAATCGACCTGAACGTGGAAATTGACTTGACATATGGGGCGGTTCTCCGCAACGGCTCGACCTATCGAGTTTGCCCGGAACTAAAGTCACTCAGAACAGCCGGCCAATGGGTGAGCCGGTCAAAGTTTTTTCAAAATGGCGAAAACAAGATGGCCGCCATACAAAATTGAAACGCGAATATCTCAGAGGCCAGTCGAGATAGGTGGGTGGTGCTCGACCAAATGTCATTCAGAGTCGAGGGGGAAATCTGACTAAGCAATTTTTTTTCCAAGATGGCGGATTCAAAATGGCGGCCAAATTTTTTTTTTATCCGATCCGATTGAAATTTTGCATCCGGGGCTCTTCGAGGCCACAGATTCAAACGTCATACTTTATTTTTCGGTTCCGCCATTTTCCAAGATGGCCGCCATACAAAGTAATTTCTGTATCTTTGACCTGTTGTTTTGAGGAGCCCATAAGAGGTGGGGTTCGACTCAATACACTTTTGCATTAGAAATTATATTAAAAGTACAAGTAAAAGCAAAATTGACCTGAATGTGGAAACTGACCTGACACATGGGCCAGCTCTCCGCAACGACTTGCGCTATTCAGTTTGCCCGAAACAAAAGTCACTCAGAACAGCTAGCCAATAGGTGAACCGGTATTTTTTTTTCAAAATTGCAAAAACAAAATGGCCGCCATACAAAATTGAAACTCGAATATCTCAGAGGCCAGTCGCAATAGGTGGATGGTGCTCTAACAAATGTTGTTCAAAGTCGGCGGTGTAATTTAATGAACCAATTTTTTTTTTCAAAATGGCGGATTCAAAATGGCGGCCAAATTTTTTTTGAGTCCGTTCTGAGTAAAATTTTGCATCCGGGGCTCTTTAAGGCCAAAAATTCCAACGCCAGAATTTATTTTTCGATTCCGCCATTTTCCAAGATGGCCGCCATACAAAGTAATGTCAGACTCATAGACTCACTTGTGTTGTATAGCAGCTTTTAGAAATAGGGTTCAACTTTATACACCATCGCATAAGAAATTTGACCACAAATACAAAATAAATGTAAAACTGACCTTAACGTGGAAACTGACTTGACACATGAGCCAGCTCTCCGCAACGACTTGCCCTATCGAGTTTGCCCGGAACTAAAGTCGCTCAGAACAGCCAGCCAATGGGTAAGCCGGTGTTTTTTTTCAAAAGCGCGAAAACAAGATGGCTGCCATACAAAATGGAAACGCCAATATCTCAGAGGCCAGTCGAGATGGATGGGTTGTGCTCGACCAAGTGACGTTCAAGATGGGAGGGGTAATCTAATGAACCAAATTTTTGTCCTAGATGGCGCATTCAAAATGGCGGCCAAAAATGTAGTAAAAAAGGTTAGAAATATTTGAAAAAATACAGGGTGGTGTTACCCTCCGCGGTCCCCGCGGGGGCCGCGGCCCCCAGGCCCCCACGCGAAATACTTTTTCCAAGGTAGCGGTTTCAAAATGACGGCCAAAGAATGTAGTAAAAAAGGTTAGAAATATTTGAAAAAATACAGGGAGGTAGGTAACCCTCCGCGGTCCCCGCGGGGGCCGCGGCCCCCAGGCCCCCACGCTAAATACTTTTTCCAAGGTAGCGGTTTCAAAATGACGGCCAAAGAATGTAGTAAAAAAGGTTAGAAATATTTGATAAAATACAGGGTGGTAGGTTACCCTCCGCGGGTCCCGTGGGGCCCGCGGCCCCCATGCGAAATTCTTTTCCTAAGATGGCGGCCAAAAAATAAAGTTAAAATGGTTAGAAATATTTGAAAAAAAACAGGACGGTAGGGTATGAATCACTGTTTCCAAGGTGGCGGTTTCAAAAAGGCGGCCAAAGCTTATAGTAAAAAAAGGGTTAGGATTATTAAAACAAAACAGGGTGGCAGGGAACCTTCCGCGGGTCCCGTGGGGCCCGCGGCCTGCATGCGAAATGCTTTTCCCGAGAGGGCGGCCAAAGAATAAAGTAAAAATAGGTTAGAAATATTTGAAAAAAAAACAGGATGGCAGGGTTCCCTTAGCGGCCTCCAAATACAGGGTGGTGTTACCCTCCGCGGTCCCCGCGGGGGCCGCGGCCCCCAGGCCCCCACGCGAAATACTTTTTCCAACATGGCGGATACAAAATGGCGGCCAAAGATTAAAGTAAAAAATTGTTAGAAATATTTGAAATAAACAGGGCGGTAGGTTATGAATCACTGTTTTCAAAGTGGCGGTTTCAAAAAGGCGGCAAAAAGTATATAGTAAAAAAACAAGGTTAGGATTATTAAAACAAAACAGGGTGGCAGGGACCTCCGCGGGGCCCTTGGGGCCCGCGGCCCCCACGCGAAATACTAGTTATAATATATATAGCTGAACACCCACTCACTCACTCACTCACTGACTCATTGACATGCTGTTTTGAAGAACCTGTAAGAGGTGTGGTTAGACTCTATACACCGTCGTATCAGAAATGACCCCACGACCACCGGAAAAATACGAAATCGACCTGAACGTGGAAATTGACTTGACACATGGGGCGGTTCTCCACAACGGCTCGACCTATCGAGTTTGTCCGGAACTAAAGTCGCTCAGAACAGCCGGCCAATGGGTGAGCCGGTCCAAGATTTTTCAAAATGGCGAAAACAAGATGGCCGCCATACAAAATTGAAACGCGAATATCTCAGAGGCCAGTCGAGATAGGTGGGTGGTGTTCGACCAAATGTCATTCAGAGTTGAGGGGGAAATCTGACTAAGTAATTTTTTTTCCAAGATGGCGGATTCAAAATGGCGGCCAAAATTTTTTTTTCTCCGATCAGACTGAAATTTTGCATCCGTAGCTCTTTAAGGCCACAGATTTAAATGGCATACTTTATTTTTCGATTCCGCCATTTTCCAAGATGGCCGCCATACAAAGTAATTTCTGTATATTTGACCTGTTGTTTTGAGGAACCCATCAGAGGTAGGGTTTGGTTCTATACACTTTCGCTTCAAAAATTATATGATAAGTACGAAAAAAATGAAAAATTGACCTGAATGTGGAAACTGACCTGACACATGGGCCAGCTCTCCGCGATGAATTGCTTTATTGAGTTTGCCCGGAACAAAAGTCGCTCAGAACAGCCAGCCACTGGGTGAACCAGTATTTTTTTTTCAAAATTGCAAAAACAAGATGGCCGCCATACAAAATTGAAACGCAAATATCTCAGAGACCAATCGCAATAGGTGGGTGGTGCTCGAACAAATGTTGTTCATAGTAGGCGTAGTAATTTGATAAACTATTTTTTTTTTCCAAAATGGCGGATTCAAAATGGCGGCCAAATTTTTTTTTACTCCGATCCGATTGAAATTTTGCATCCTGAGCTCTTCGAGGCCACATATTCAAACGGCATACTTAATTTTTCGATTCCGCCATTTTCCAAGATGGCCGCCATACAAAGTAATGTCAGATTCATAGACTCACTTGTGTTGTATAGCAGTTTTTAGAAATAGGGTTCGACTGTATATACGATTGCATAAGAAATTTTATCACAAGTACAAAAAAAATGCAAATCCGACCTTAACTTGGAAACTGACTTGCCACATGGGCCAGCTCTCCGCAACGACTTGCCCTATCGAGTTTGCCTGGAACTAAAGTCACTCAGAACAGCCAGCCAATGGGTAAACCGGTATTTTTTTTTCAAAATTGCGAAAACAAGATGGCCGCCATACAAAATTGAAACGCGAATATCTCAGAGGCCAGTCGAGATGGATGGGTTGTGCTCGACTAAGTGACATACAGGGTGGTAGGTTACCCTCCGCGGTCCCCGCGGGGGCCGTGGCTCCCACGCGAAATACTTTTTCCAAGATGTGGTTTCAAAATGACGGCCAAAGAATGTAGTAAAAAACGTTAGAAATATTTGAAAAAAATACAGGGTGGTAGGTTACCCTCCGCGGTCCCCTCGGGGGCCGCGGCCGCCACGCGAAATACTTTTTCCAAGGTAGTGGTTTCAAAATGATGGCCAAAGAATGTAGTAATATTTGAAAATACAACAGGCTGGCAGGGTACCCTCCGCGGGTCCCGTGGGGCCCGCGGCCCCCATGCGAAGTACTTTTTCCAAGGTAGTGGTTTCAAAATGACGGCTATAGAATGTAGTAATATTTTAAAATACAACAGGCTGGCAGGGTACCCTCCGCGGGTCCCGTGGGGCCCGCGGCCCCCATGCGAAATGCTTTTTCTAAGATGGCGGCCATAGAATATAGTAAAAAAGGCTAGAAATATTCTAAAAAACAACAGGCTGGCAGGGTACCCTCCGCGGGTCCCGTGGGGCCCGCGGCCCCCATGCGAAATGCTTTTTCTAAGATGGCGGCCATAGAATATAGTAAAAAGGGCTAGAAATATTTGAAAAAACAACAGGCTGGCAGGGTACCCTCCGCGGGTCCCGTGGGGCCCGCGGCCCCCATGCGAAATGCTTTTTCTAAGATGGCGGCCATAGAATATAGTAAAAAAGGCTAGAAATATTCGAAAAAACAACAGGCTGGCAGGGTACCCTCCGCGGGTCCCGTGGGGCCCGCGGCCCCCATGCGAAATGCTTTTTCTAAGATGGCGGCCATAGAATATAGTAAAAAGGGCTAGAAATATTTGAAAAAACAACAGGCTGGCAGGGTACCCTCCGCGGGTCCCGTGGGGCCCGCGGCCCGCATTCGAATTGCTTTACCCGAGAGGGCAGCCAAAGAATAAAGTAAAAATAGGTTTGAAATATTTGAAAAACAACAGGAGTGCAGGGTATCCTTCGCGGCCCCCACGAAGAATACTTTATCCATGGTGGCGGTTTCAAAAAGGCGGCCAAAGTATATAGTAAAAAAAAAGGTTAGGATTATTAAAACAAAACAGGGTGGCAGGGACCTCCGCGGGGCCCTTGGGGCCCGCGGCCCCCACGCGAAATACTAGTTATAATATATATAGCTGAATACCCACTCACTGACTCACTCACTGACATGCTGTTTTGAAGAACCCACAAGAGGTACGTCTCGATTCTATACACCGTCGTATCAGAAATGACCCCACGACCACCAGAAAAATACGAAATCGACCTGAACGTGGAAACTGACCTGACACATGGGGCGGTTCTCCGCGACGGCTCGACCTATCGAGTTTGTCCGGAACTAAAGTCGCTCAGAACAGCCGGCCAATGGGTGAGCCGGTTCAAGATTTTTCAAAATGGCGGAAACAAGATGGCCGCCATACAAAATTGAAACGCGAATATCTCAGAGGCCAGTCGAGATAGACGGGTGGTGCTCGACCAAATGTCATTCAGAGTTGAGGGGGAAATCCGACCAAGCAATTTTTTTTCCAAGATGGCGGATTCAAAATGGCGGCTAAATTTTTTTTTTATCCGATCCGATTGAAAATTTGCATCCGGGGATCTTCGGGGCCACAGATTCTAATGGCATACTTTATTTTTCGGTTCCGCCATTTTCCAAGATGGCCGCCATACAAAGTAATTTCTGTATATTTGACCTGTTGTTTTGAGGAGCCCATAAGAGGTGGGGTTTGGTTCTATACACTTTCGCTTTAAAAATTATATGATAAGTACGAAAAAAATGAAAAATTGACCTGAATGTGGAAACTGACCTGACACATGGGGCAGCTCTCCGCGATGAATTGCTTTATGGAGTTTGCCCGGAACAAAAGTCGCTCAGAACAGCTAGCCAATGGGTGAACCAGTATTTTTTTTTCAAAATTGCAAAAACAAGATGGCCGCCATACAAAATTGAAACGCAAATATCTCAGAGGCCAGTCGCAACAGGTGGGTGGTGCTCGAACAAATATTGTTCAAGGTGGGAGTGGTAATCTGATGAGCTAAATTTTTTTCCAAGATGGCGGATTCAAAATGGCGGCGAAATTTTTTTTTATTCCGATCCGATTGAAATTTTGCATCCGGGGCTCTTCGATGTCACAAATTCAAACGCCATTCTTGATTTTTCGATTCCGCCATTTTCCAAGATGGCCGCCATACAAAGTAATGTCAGACTAACAGACTCGCTTGTGTTTTATAGCAGCTATTAGCGATAAGATTCGACTGTATATACGATTGCATAAGAAATTTTATCACAAGTACAAAAAAATAGAAATCCGACCTGAACGTGGAAACTGACTTGACACATGGGCCAGCTCTCCGTAACGACTTGCCCTATCGAGTTTGCCTGGAACTAAAGTCGCTCAGAACAGCCAGCCTATGGGTGAACCGGTATTTTTTTTTCAAAATTGCGAAAACAAGATGGCCGCCATACAAAATTGAAACGCGAATATCTCAGAGGCCAGTCGAGATGGATGGGTTGTGCTCGACTAAGTGACATACAGGGCTGTAGGTTACCCTCCGCGGTCCCCGCGGGGGCCGCGGCCCCCATGCGAAATACTTTTTCCAAGATGGTGGTTTCAAAATGACGGCCAAAGAATGTGGTAAAAAACGTAAGAAATATTAAAAAAAAATACAGGGTGGTAGGTTACCCTCCGCGGTCCCCGCGGGGGCCGCGGCCCCAACAATAGGCTGGCAGGGTACCCTCCGCGGGTCCCGTGGGGCCCGCGGCCCAAACAATAGGCTGGCAGGGTACCCTCCGCGGGTCCCGTGGGGCCCGCGGCCCCCATGTGAGATGCTGTTCTCAAGATAACGGCCGAAGAATAAAGTAAAAAAAAAGGAGAAATATTTGAAAAAAAAACAGGGTGGCAGGGTACCCTCCGCGGGTCCCGTGGGGCCCGCGGCCTCCATGCGAAATGCTTTTCCCAAGATGGCGGCCAAAGAATATAGAAAAAAGGCTAGAAATATTTGAAGAAACAATAGGCTGGCAGGGTACCCTCCGCGGGTCCCGTGGGGCCCGCGGCCCCCATGTGAGATGCTGTTCCCAAGATAACGGCCGAAGAATAAAGTAAAAAAAAAAGGTGAGAAATATTTGAAAAAAATACAGGCTGGTAGGTTACCCTCCGCGGTCCCCGCGGGGGCCGCGGCCCTTATGCGAAATACTTTTTCCACGGTGGTGGTTTCAAAATGACGGCCAAAGAATGTTGTAATATTTGAAAATAACACAGGGTGGCAGGGTACCCTCCGCGGGTCCCGTGGGGCCCGCGGCCCCCATGCGAAAAAAATAGGATGGTAGGCTACCCTTCGCGGCCCCCGCATGAAATACTTTTTCCAAGATGTACAAAATGGCGGCCAAAGATTATAGTAAAAAATGTTAGAAATATTTGAAAAAAAACAGGGTGGCAGGGAACCCTCCGCGGGTCCCGTGGGGCCCGCGGCCTCAACGCGAAATACTTTTTCCAAGATGGCGAATACAAAATGGCGGCCAAAGATTATAGTAAAAAATGTTAGAAATATTACAAAAAAAAACAGGGCGGTAGGGTATGAATCACTGTTTTCAAGGTGGCAGTTTCAAAAAGGCGGCCAAAGTATATAGTAAAAAAATGGTTAGGATTATTAAAACAAAACAGGGTGGCACGAGACCTCCGCGGGGCCCTCGGGGCCCGCGGCCCCCACGCGAAATACTAGTTATAATATATATAGCTGAATACCCACTCACTGACTCACTCACTGACTGACATGCTGTTTTGAAGAACCCACAAGAGGTAGGGCTCGACTCTATACACCATCGTATCAGAAATGCTCCCACGACCACCAGAAAAATACGAAATCGACCTGAACGTGGAAACTGACTTGACACATGGGACGGTTCTCCGCAATGGCTCGACCTATCGAGTTTGCCCGGAACTAAAGTCGCTCAGAACAGCCGGCCAATGGGTGAGCCGGTTCAAGTTTTTTCAAAATGGCGGAAACAAGATGGCCGCCATACAAAATTGAAACGCGAATATCTCAGAGGCCAGTCGAGATAGACGGGTGGTGCTCGACCAAATGTCATTCAGAGTTGAGGGGGAAATCCGACTAAGCAATTTTTTTTCCAAAATGGCGGATTCAAAATGGCGGCCAAAATTTTTTTTTCTCCGATCAGACTGAAATTTTGCATCCGGGAGTCTTCGAGGCCACAGATTATAATGGCATACTTTTTTTTTCGATTCCGCCATTTTCCAAGATGGCCGCCATACAAAGTAATTTCTGTATCTTTGATCTGTTGTTTTGAGGAACCCATCAGAGGTAGGGTTTGGTTCTATACAATTTCGCTTCAAAAATTATATGATAAGTACGAAAGAAATGAAATATTTACCTGAATGTGGAAACTGACTTGACACATGGGGCAGCTCTCCGCGATGAATTGCTTTATTGAGTTTGCCCGGAACAAAAGTCGCTCAGAACAGCCAGCCAATGGGTGAACCAGTATTTTTTTTTCAAAATTGCAAAAACAAGATGGCCGCAAATATCTCAGAGGCCAATCACAATAGGTGGGTGGTGCTCGACCAAATATTGTTCAAGGTGAGAGTAGTAATCGGAAGACCTATTTTTTTTCCAAGATGGCGGATTCAAAATGGCGGCCAAATTTTTTTTTACTCCGATCCGATTGAAATTTTGCATCCGTGGCTCTTCGATGCCACAAATTTAAACGCCATATTTAATTTTTCGATTCCGCCATTTTCCAAGATGGCCGCCATACAAAGTAATGTCAGACTCATAGACTCACTTGTGTTGTATAGCAGCTTTTAGAGATAGGGTTCGACTCTGTACACCATCGCATCAAGAATCATAACGTTAGTACCAAAAAATTTAAAAACTGACCTGAACGTGGAAACTTATTCGGCACATGGGCCAGTTCTCCGTAACTACTTGCCCTATCGAGTTTGCCCGGAACTAAAGTCGCTCAGAACAGCCAGCCTATGGGTGAACCGGTATTTTTTTTTCAAAATTGCGAAAACAAGATGGCCGCCATGCAATATTGAAACGCCAATATCTCAGAGGCCAGTCGAGATGGATGGGTTGTACTCGACCAAGTGACGTTCAAGATGGGAGGGGTAATCTAATGAACCAAATTTTTGTCCAAGATGGCGGATTCAAAATGGCGGCCAATTTTTTTTTGAGTCCGTTCCTATTGAAATTTTGCATCCGGGGCTCTTTAAGGCCACAGGTTCCACCGAGTACCGTTTCTCAGTGTGACCCCAAGCAGCAGTGCCACCGCCAAAACATTGTGCAACGATCACGTTTTGCTTTCATTGAATCTGTTCAAGTGCATGACCAAATGTCCGGATGAATCACGAGTAGGTAGTAGCTGTTGTTTCCGAGGAACATTTAAATGGCGTGGTAGAGCAGTAGGTGCGTTATTAAAAGACTAAAAGATATTTAGGTTCGGTTGAGGCGGCGTGGAGGTCGTTAGAGCCCCGCGAACCTAACCTCAAACAATTGGTTGCGCATCCCACGACTACCGAGTCCCGCCTGCCACCCTCGCACCAGTGCCACCCACGCCACGACCAGCCAAGCTCGAGCCCATAGCAGCGCCAGCTACGCACGCACCATCGCCCCATCCTGGCTTGCAAGCACTGGTGGAGGTCCGCGTCCCTTCGCATTTGTGCTTCCCGCCGCCAGCCAACCTGTCGCTGCTACTACCACCACCAACCGGCGCCCGTCTTCGTCGTCCCCCCCCCCCCCCCCCCCCCTTCGGCCTGCCGTGGCACTGCTATGTGTTGCAAGCGCTAACTCAAGGTCGGCTACCTTCCTGCCCAACATTACGCTGTAGGTAGGAGATCGTCGAGGACCTCATCGAACAAAGTTTCCAACTAATTCCTCTTGAATCACTCTATCTATTAAAAAAAAACCGCATCAAAATCCGTTGTGTAATTTTGAAGACATAAGCATACATAGGGACATAGGGACATACTCGTAGGGACCGAGAAAGCGGCTTTGTTTTATACTATATGCAGTGGCGGACTAACAGGGGGGCGGAAGGGGCGGCCCGCCCCGGGCCCCCGGTCTTTGGGGGGCCCCAAATGCCTCCGCGTTCTCCTGATCAAATCCTAAACAAGACTTTAAAAATGTGCTTAGTAGTTAGTACCTACATATCTTTTTAAGTTGGGGGGCCTCATTTAGTTTGGTCGCCCCGGGCCTCTGACGGGCTTAGTCCGCCACTGACTATTATGTAGTGATGATACACATAAAGTGTACCTTTATAATATGTAATAAATAATTATCTTATAACTATAAGATTAATTAACATGCTATTAGCTAATATTAAGTGATAAACTTTGTTTCTAAAGTAAGTACCTGATAAATTTGAAAAAGAGTCAGAAGAGTTAGGTACGACGACGAGCAAAGCGAGGAGGAGGGTTAGGTTTTTGCGACCCCATCAGTGCGCGAGCCGAACGAGCGCAGCGAGTGTGCCGCGGGTGCGATAGCTAAGCTTGCGAAAAGTAAAAGTGAAATAAAAATAAGCAAAGAATACACAATATTTTCTTTAGAAAATAAACATAACTTTATACTTATGAAGTAGAACATGGTGGTAAAGGTATATTCATTTTTAAAATCATTAGAAATGAAACTAAACTAAGCTCGTGTCTTCGTAAAAGTTTACGTTTTCCCGCTAATTCGCTGTCATTGCTGTCATTTTTAGGGTTCCGTACTCGAAAGCAGTGGCGTAACTATCGGATGGTAGGGCTGGCAAAATGAAAGGAGCCCCCAGCTCTACGGGACCCCGAACTGGCCTGGCCTTGAGCTCTGAAGGGAAGATGATGCACTTCTTTATAGTGAGGAAGGGCCCCATCTGATCCATTTGTAGTTACGCCACCTCTGGCGTTGTAGTTAGGCCACCGCTCGAAGGGTAAAAACAGAAACCCTATTCATGAGGTTCCGCTGTCTGTCCCCCGTGATAGACAGATGATGGTATTTATGTTGCCGCTATAGCAATAAATACTAAAAACAGAATAAAATTAATATTTAAGGGGAGCTGCCATACCACAAATGGGTTTTTTGCGTTTTTTGCTCGATATTAATAACGGTACCAGGCAGACGCTTGATATATTCACAAATGATGTATGTCTGTTGCCGCTTTAACTACCAATCTTAAAAACCAGAATAATGTATGTACAATACAATACAAATACTGTTTATTGAACACCACAAATCAGTACAAAACAATACAGAATCAAAGAACAAAGTAGACAATAGGCGGTCTTATCGCTTAATAGCGATCTCTACCAGACAACCAATAAGAGAAATAAGTTGGAGACAGTTTAAGTAGGTGGCGGAAACAAATAGACAGGATAAACGCAGGGATAATAAAAACAACAATACCAACATAAATATAATAGGTACATAGCTAAATAAATAAAATAAAATAATACATACATACACACAACATTACTGTATAATACTTAAGATAAAATAAATGTGAGAATGTAACAATGAAAAATAAGAAGGCCATACAACAGAAAAGGATGTATGTATGTATGTCTGTATATATCATGACCAATATATAGTGATCCCACACTGGGTACATTTTGCTTTGGAGGAGGGCTCTGCTTATACTGGATTTGATATTTATAGGTAATGGTATGGAACCTTTTGTGCTAGAGTCCGACTCCACCGATTCCCTCCGACTCCCACTTGGCCGTTTTTTTACATTAAAATTCACGATGAGGCCATTTTTGGTCTATGCTGTCAGGATGGCCAACATAACTTGTCTAATCTATCTATCGGCAGCTCAACAACTAGCAGACTGCTGTCTAGCAAGCGTTTATGAATCATACTTCTTAAACAACCGTCCAACAAGATTAATCAGTCTGCTAATTATCCGACCGATCCAAACTCAATGGGGTTGTCTAATTTGTTTAAATGAATTGTAAATCAAAACCCTCTGTGTATCGGTAAATTAACAGCCCCCAATATTTAAAAATAAAGAATCATCATCAACCGCATACATCCCTGTTGCCGGGGCAACTCTCCTCTCAGCCTACAGGCCCGGCCCGGTTTTGAACCTGCAACTTCTGATTTAAGTGCCTACCATTTCCACTAGGCCACAGACACTTCATACTAAAAAAAAAATGAATATGCAACTGCAAATATTTCTTTATTCATTATTATTGTAATATCAGTACCTAATAAAATACATAATGTTCCTTATGACTCGTTTGCTTTTGCTATTAAACCTACATCACATTACTTGTATTGTTTTTCAGTAAAATAACGTTTTAACATTTTATTAAATGGTTAACAATATAAAAACTACTTTGACATTTATTTTTCCTTGTTAAACCTAAATCACATAATAAACTGTAAATATATTCATCTAAACCCATATCATAACTTCCCAATAATTAATATATTCAAGGTGAAATAATAAAAAAAAACAAACAATTTGTAATTATTTATTTTTAGCGCTTCCTAACAATTTAAGAAATATAAACATTTTCGCAATATTAACCTCATCATAATCCCTCCAGTATGAATTGGGTGATTGGGTGTAGTGGTAGTGCCTTGAAATCTCCTGGTTCAGGGTATCCGATGCCGAAGAGTTTCATTCTTAGTCTTTCGAGGGCATCACAGTTGCACATAATGTGTTCCATTGTTTCAACCTCTTTGCCGCATATTCTACAATCATTGTCGTTATTGTCCTGTAGTACCATCCCTCCAGTAGGTACGTGTGGACTTTTTTGGTTCTTTCGAAGCTAGGATCTGCTACATAAAACAATCACACTCGGTGTTGACTTTGTCCAGTAGCATTGTATGTATGATGAAGATTTCTTCACTTTTCTTGACCAGCCAAAACAGAAGCAATAGAACAACCACCTACAACAAAATGAAAATATAATAAGTAACTATTGTATCAAGTATGCGAATATTATAATATATAAGCACTAATGTTGATGATTGAACAGGTAAATACTCACATTAGCATCTTAGCCCCCCTTTTTTCGGCAATGCAATGTACTCCAAAATAGACACATTTCGTGTCACAAAGCGTGTCAGCCTTGACTATTTTTTCACCGGAGTCTCCATTGGTAAGCATTTTTTTCAAAAATTATCGTGGAAAATAGACTTTCAGAAGGTTATAAACTTAAAAAGTATTCTATTCTATTCTCCCTTAAAAAGTAACTGCCCGGATCAAATGACAAATGATGACTTTGACGTACGAATGACAGATGACAGTATTTTTCTCTAAGCAGATGAGCAAAGGGAGTTTCGTGCCACTGATCACGTGTATCCAGTCGACCATACCCTGTATTTAACAAATAAAATTTTTAAATATTCAAATAAATTTCTCAAACTGGCCTAATATGTAAGAAAAAATCATTAAATATTTTTTTTTCTAACCAAAGTCAATAAGCAGCTTTGTAGACGAGCCAGATTAAACTCTGAAGTCACTAGCCAAAATATTTTCAAAAATTAGTTTAAATTAAAGGACTGAATTATATGAGAAAATACCAAAATTAATTTCTTATAATAATTCACTTTTCTATGCAATGACTTTTTATAAAATTATAACTGGCCGCGTTGACGAAAAAAAAAAAAAAGGCGATTGTCTTTTGTTCAGTTACTTTTGCCGCGAAATTGCTAACTAAAGTGAAGACGTGATATTGAATCCCGACAAGGTAAGCGTTTTATTGTTTTATTTCGAGAAAAAACAGTACATAGATATAATACAATAGTTTATTATGATCTATGTAACTTAATTTAACATAAGTACATATATCTACTACCTACTTCAACAGTTTTCAATGAAAAGTGTTAAATCTTCTATAGCATTATTGGACGCCATTGTGTGTAATGATTTACAAAACTAACGCTGGCTGAAAAGTAGGCCGGTAGGAACTGTTGTACATCCTAAATTAAGATATAACTTTAACGTAAACATTAATGGCGAATGATATCATGTACTTTGGTAATTAACCATATTACTTATTTTCAGATGAAACGAGGTGTTGAGATTATTACTGTGCAGCGTGCTGTTCGCAGACGTTCCTGTAAGTATTACATTACATTTAATTTGTCAATTATTCTGTCTTGTTCTCGAAACTTCCAAGGGAATCATGTTGTAGCAATCATTGTATGTGGTACCAAATTAGATGATAGCTTATTACTAAGAATATTCAATGTTTTTCCCAAACCTATAATATCCTCGACATTTATACATGCAGATGTATTTTTTTATTATTTTCTGTGTTGGTGTGCTTTGAACTGATAACCTAATGAACCTTTTTAGGGTTCATTCAGTACACTAAGAACAAAAACGGGACCCTATTACTAAGACTTCACCGTTTGTCCGTCTGTCTGTCTGTCTGTCTGTCTCCAACACCAGGCTGTGTCTTATGAGCTGACCGACATAGCTAGACAGTTGAAATTTTTTCACCATCGGGTTAGTTAGATGAATGGAGTTTTAGTAAGGACCCTTGATTTATTTATAATATAATAAATACAATACAATAACTCTTCATTGAATACCACATATAACAACCAAAACTTGCATTGTCATCCATTCTACATATGTGTACAAATTTCAAGTCAAATTGGACCAACCGTTAAAGAGTTCCCTCCTGCGGAGACAATCCTGGCTTTACCAGCAGAATTTTACTGCCAGATTATTGTATTGTCATCTGACTTACACAAGTATGCAAAATTTCAGCTGAATTGGTTGAAGATATTTGTTTCAAAATTAAGTCGCAAGATTCCACCTGGACAAATATACATACATACATACCGTCACGCCTCTTTCCCACAGGGGTAGGCAGAGACTACTTTGTTCCACATACATACATATGTTGCAAGTTAATAAAAAAGCTTGTTAATATTTATAAATATAATGGTACTATTTTAGATAAATTATTATTTGGTTATTATATTTTCACGCCTGTATCTCTAAAGGGGTAGATGAAGCAGCAGATGTTTTTTCTTTAAACATCACATTGTTATTTTTAAAGTTACCATTTTTGTTACATCCTTTTACAATAACCGCCCAGTTTGTTAATAAATATTTGGCATACCTGTTAAAGTAGTTCAGTCTTTTTTCCATCAATATAAAACATCTTTTAATACACTTTCGATTATAAAATCGAAAATAAGTTTTTTTTGCTATTCAGGGTGTCATTATCCAGCTATAATGCTTCCATGCTGGTCTGGGAGTAAAAAAAAACATAGAATGTACCTGTTGCTTCTCTTCCCGTGCAGATGGTAAAAGCTTATCGAGGGAATGGACAAAAATCTTAAGAATTATGTTATAGGCGATGCGGCTAGCAACCCATCACTATTTTGATTCCTCCTTTCCAACTATACAAACAATAATGCTAAACGTGGCCTTTAGGTCTTGTTACCTTGGCCACTGTCTACCCCGTAAGAGATCAAGACGTGATTTCTGTGTGTTTGTGTGTGTGTGTGTGTGTGGGTGTGGGTGGGTGTGTGTGTGTGTGTGGGTGGGTGGGTGTGGGTGTGTGTGTGTGTATGTGTGTGTGTGTGTGTGTGTGTGTGTGTGTGTGTGTGTGTGTGTGTGTGTATATTATCCAGCTATAATACTTCCATGCTGGTCTGGGAGCAAAGAAAAAACAGAATGTACCCGTTGCTTGCCTTCCCGCGCATGTGGTAAAAGCCCATCGAGGGAATGAACAAAAATCTTTACATTTTATAGGTTACTAGCGACCCGCCCCGGCTTCGCACGGTATATTATGCATGTATTATACATATAAACCTTCCTCTTGAATCACTCTATCTATTAAAAAAAACCGCATCAAAATCCGTTGACTGGTTTTGAAGATATAAGTATGTATGTAATATGTATATTTTCACGCGAATATCTCTAAAGGGGTAGGCAGTCATTATCCAGCTATAATACTTCCATGCTGGTCTGGAAGTAAAGAAAAACATAGAATGTACCTGTTGCTTGTCTTTTCGCGCAGATGGTAAAAGCCCAGCGAGGGAATGGACAAAAATCTTTACAATCATTTTATAGGTTATGCGGCTAGCAACCCATCACTATTTTGATTTCATTTTTCACCTATACCCCCACAATCTTGCTATATGTGGCCTGTAGGTATCTGTTACTTTAGGCTCTGTCTACCCCATAAGGAATAAAGACGTGATTTGTGTATGTATGTAATATGTATATTTTCACGCGAATATCTCTAAAGGGGTAGGCAGTCATTGTCCAGCTATAATACTTCCATGCTGGTCTGGGAGTAAAAAAACATAGAATGTACCCATTGCTTCTCTTCCCGCGCAGATGGCAAAAGCATCGAGGGAATGGACAAAAATCTTAAGAATCATGTTATAGGCGATACGGCTAGCAACCCATCACTATTTTGATTCCTCCTTGCCACCTATTCCCGCGCAGATGGTAAAAGCCCATCGAGGAAATGGACAAAACTTGAGAATCATGTTATAGGCGATGCGGCTAGCAACCCATCACTATTTTGATTCCTCCTTTCCACCTATTCCCGCGCAGATGGTAAAAGCCCATTGCGGGAATGGACAAAAATCTTAAGAATCATGTTATAGGCAATGCGGCTAGCAATCCATCACTATTTTGATTCCTTCTTTCCGCCAATACAAACTTAATAATGCTAAACGTCGCCTTTAGGTCTTGTTACCTTGGGCACTGTCTACCCCGTAAGGGATCAAGACGTGGTGTGTGTGTGTGTGTGTATATTATCCAGCTATAATACTTCCATGCTGGTCTGAGAGTAAAGAAAAAACATAGAATGTACCTGTTGCTTGTCTTTTCGCGCAGATGGTAAAAGCCCATCGAGGGAATGGACAAAAATCTTTAGAATCATTTTATAGGTTATGCGGCTAGCAACCCATCACTATTTTGATTTCATTTTTCACCTATACCCCCACAATCTTGCTAAATGTGGCCTGTAGGTATCTGTTACTTTAGGCTCTGTCTACCCCGTAAGGAATAAAGACGTGATTTGTGTATGTATGTAATATGTATATTTTCACGCGAATATCTCTAAAGGGGTAGGCAGTCATTATCCAGCTATAATTCTTTTTATGCTGGTCTGGGAGTAAAGAAAAAACATAGAATGTACCCGTTGCTTCTCTTCCCGCGCAGATGGTAAAAGCCCATCGAGGGAATGGACAAAACTTGATAATCATGTTATAGGCAATGCGGCTAGCAACCCATCACTATTTTGATTCCTCCTTTCCACATATTCCCGCGCAGATGGTAAAAGCCCATCGAGGAAATAGACAAAACTTGAAAATCATGTTATAGGCAATGCGGCTAGCAACCCATCACTATTTTGATTCCTCCTTTCCACCTATTCCCGCGCAGATGGTAAAAGCCCATTGCGGGAATGGACAAAAATCTTAAGAATCATGTTATAGGCGATGCGGCTAGCAATCCATCACTATTTTGATTCCTCCTTTCCACCAATACAAACATAATAATGCTAAACGTCGCCTTTAGGTCTTGTTACCTTGGGCACTGTCTACCCCGTAAGGGATCAAGACGTGGTGTGTGTGTGTGTGTGTGTGTGTATTATCCAGCTATAATACTTCCATGCTGGTCTGAGAGTTAAGAAAAAGCATAGAATGTACCTGTTGCTTGTCTTTTCGCGCAGATGGTAAAAGTCCATCGAGGGAATGGACAAAAATCTTAAGAATCATTTTATAGGTTATGCGGCTAGCAACCCATCACTATTTTGATTTCATTTTTCACCTATACCCCCACAAATCTTGCTAAATGTGGCCTGTAGGTATCTGTTACTTTAGGCTCTGTCTACCCCGTAAGGAATAAAGACGGTAATCTATCACTTTACAGAAAATCGATTCATCGAATATCTGTTCCCAGAACACTATTCGCAGAATGTCGTTATGACTTAGGAATCATTCATCGAACTTCAGTTGATCGCTGTTACATTTCTTCGAATTACCTGTTACACCGGAATCGAATCATCGAATTTTACTTCACTATTTTATTTGTTTATCACAATAGTTGTTCATCGAATCCCGTTTGCTAAAATTTTGATTTAACGTAAGTTTGAGTTCCCAAATTTCTTATTACACAGAAAATCATTTCATCAGTGTTACTATACATTGTAATCACAACGCGCTCACGTAGTCCGAGGTAGGTTAGGGTTTTTTTTTGTCCTGGAAGCCCGACACGCTCACGGAGTCCGAGGTAGGTTAGGGTTATTTTTTTTTTATGACCTGGAAGCCCGACACGCTCACGGAGTCCGAGGTAGGTTAGGTAGGTTAGGGAAGTAAGTAAGATTTCCCATAAACGCTTGAATAAAAAATAAATAAAAGAAATAACAGTAAATTGCAATAATAACAAATGCATCGTTCGATGAAACGTTACTACGATGAAATGTTGTTCGAGGTAGTTATAAAATATGAATGGTACCATTATTGAATCATGTTTCGATAAAAGGTAAATTCGATGAATCGTTACTGCGATGATTTGAGACATATTCGAAACAATTTATGATGAAAAGTTGTTCGACTATTTGAAAATCGATGAATTTAAAATTATGTGTATAGAAAATAAAACGTAATTACATTCGTGGAATAGTTTTCGTCGACATGAAAATCGATGTATTCAATTTCGATAAAGTGATAGACACCCAATAAAGACGTGATTTGTGTATGTATGTATGTATGTAATATGTATATTTTCACGCGAATATCTCTAAAGGGGTAGGCAGTCATTATCCAGCTATAATACTTCCATGCTGGTCTGGGAGTAAAGAAAAAACATAGAATGTACCCGTTGCTTCTCTTCCCGCGCAGATGGTAGCAACCCATCGAGGGAATGGACTAAAATCTTTAGAATCATGTTATAGGCGATGCAGCTAGCAACCCATCACTATTTTGATTCCTCCTTTCCACCTATACAAACACAATCATGCTAAACGTGGCCTTTAGGTCTTGTTGCCCGCGACTCCGTCTGCGAAGAAGACGCTTATCGCTATCCCGCGGAAACTATGCAATTTGCCGGGATAAAAACTATCCTATGCTCTTTCCCGGAACTCAAATTATCTGTATACTAAATTTTAACTAAATCGGTTCTGCGGCTTAAGCGTGACAAGGTAACAAACAGACAGACAGAGTTATTTTCGCATTTATAATATTAGTAAGGATAAGGATAAGGATTTAAAGAATAGTTACTTAAAATGTGTAACAGATACATGAATCACGTCTTTATTCATTACGGGGTAGACAGAGCCTAAGGTGACAAGACCTACAGGCCACGCTTAGCAAGATTGTGGGGCGTATAGTAGATGGAAAAAGGGTACAAAATAGTGATGGGTTGCTAGCCTCATCGCCTATAACATGATTCCTACGACTTTCGCCATTCCCTCGATGGGATTTTACCATCTGCGCGGGAAGAGATGCAACTGGTACCTTCTATGTATCAATCTTTTGTAAAATGTTATTCTGAATTTAATTTTGAATTGTATGAATGATTTCGGCTAAGTTTATTTTATTTTATTTTATTGTACACAATTTTGCATGATAATTGTATCTTTTGAAAGCATATAAAGAAACTGAAACTAAAACTGAAAGGATAAGGATGTATGTATGTATTATGTGTTCCATGCTGGTCTGGGAGCAAAGAAAAAACAGAATGTACCAGTTGCTGCTCTTCCCGCGCAAAGGGTAAAAACCCATCGAGGGAATGGGCGAAAATCATAGGGATCATGTTATAGGCGATGCGGCTAGCAACCCATCACTATTTTGATTCCACTTTCCACCTCTACACCCTCAGGGTCTTGCTAAACGCGGCCTGTAGGTCTTGTTACCTTAGGCTCTGTCTACCGCGTAAGGGATAAAGACGTGATTTGTGTATGTATGTATGTGCTTATTTATACGTGTGGAGTGTGAAGTCGGTGCCTCAGCTCAAATAGTTCTAAGCCGAATATATAGTATAGGTACTATATAGGCACATAGACTAGATACTTTGGGGGCGTTTGAGTATTACGTAAGCGCTTGAAGGGGGCGGGGGGTCTTTGCTTTGCTTATTTTAGATGACATGGTGGGTAGGGGGGTCGATATGGTGATTACGTCAGCAGTTTCGATTCGAACTGTTGCTCACGAATCAATAAAAAACAGAATCCATTAAAAGAATAATGCATATTATAGGTACCTACCAATAATTACGTAAGCATGGGAGGGGGGGAGTAAGGGGTTTTCTTGCTTTCGCTGACAAGGGGAAGGGGGGGGGGGGGGTAAATAATTGTAAAAAATCTGCTTACGTAATACTTGAATGGCCCCTTTCTGCCACGCATGCCACGGATAAACATAACGATGTTATGATGGGAGTGTGGGTAATGGCGCGAGCTGATTTGAGGCACCGACGTCAAACATATAAATAAGTAGGTAGCACTCACCAAAAAATATTGTTAATTTGACATTTCTAAAGTAGCGTAATTAATACAATTTATTATTATTATGAAATCTATAGGCGGATTTAGGCTACATTTAAATTAGATGTTTAACCAAGTCTGTTATTTTGGTCAGTAGGTCAGTTGTATTAATGGTTAATTTTATAAGTATAGGTAGGTACTGCTTTTTATTTTGAAAAAATGACTTTCTACCAAGTTTCTTGCGGTGCATTCTTTTTTGGCAGATGATCTTTCCGAAAGCGCTGGTAAACTCAAAAAAGACATGTAAATTTTGTTTATTATTTATTATTATTTAAAAGAACCCTTCGAGGCCTATTTGTAAAAAAAGTTTAAATCGAATTTCGCCTTATCGCAATACAGTCAGACGCGTTCATCCCTTACAGGCATATAAGCAGTGCTTGTAAGCATACGTAAATGTGCCCGAAACTCTTCGTACCAATACGGATTTTGTTGGCAATATGCCTATCCTCTGTCCAAAATCCACTGCATGCCCCTGAATACAGTGGCCGTATCATCTAAAAGATATGGGACATACATGCATAGATTCATTTTCAAAAATATTTTTTTGCAGCGGGCGAGAGCTACGGAGACGGCGCTGAACCAGCCGGTTACTTCGTTGCCCAAGGTAAGGTTGGAGCAGGTCTCTGCTTACACTGGTTTATAGATATTTATAGATAATGGTACGCACTTGGCCGGTTTTTTTTTCAATTAAAGCGTTTAAATGAAAAACTTTTTTAACACATTTTATCTTAACATTTATCTTAATTAGATGACTTTTCTCACAAAATGAATCCATGTCGTAAATTAGACCTTTGTCCTGAAGTTGAAACTTAAATTTAAAACGCAACGCAACTATTGAAGACAAACTGAACACTAATCAGAGATTACTAGGAGCAATACAAAACGTTTAAAACAATAAATTATACCGTTTTTTCACTACTTATATCTTTTATTTTGATAGGCACTGTCCATCAAGGGGCACCAGTTTTTAGAGGTAACAACTCGCAATGCGTAGCCATGTCAGCGTGTGCTTGCGTGTACTCGGTCTGTAGTTCTAGAAATTATCGCGATTTTGACGTTGATGTCATACTTAAGAGTGGCGACGAATTGTACATGCAGCTGTTACCTATGTTAGAACGAGAAAATCAAATATATTTACAGCCAGAACAATTGCCATCCCATATTCGCTCCGGGAACTTTTCGGCAGAAATAGAACCAATGGAAGATGGCAACAATTGGATCGCTAATGGGTTATATCCAGTAAATATTCAAAACATTAATGGAAAAAAGAGAGATCTGGTGAATATTCTTCAGACGCAAGTTTTTACATCGGATCATATCGATGCAACCGATAGTATCCTTTTTACCGGTCAAAGTTACACCGTTTCGTTCTGGAGACATCAGAATTCATTTTACTTGTTCAATAGTCACGGGGTAGATTTTAATAATCGTACAGCAGACGAATGTGCGCGGTTGTTTAAATGTAATTCGGTGCAAAAGCTTGTGGACTATCTTTTCACGAATAGTCGCTTTCCAAATAATATACGAGATACGGAATACTCCTTGCACAGAATTCGTGTGAAAACTTTCACACCATCATCTCCCACGTTCACAGCGTCGTCGCTGATCAGCTCATTGTCGCATCCTGCCACTGAGGTGCTATCGCCTACATTCACGGAGTCGCTATCACAGTCGGATGTATCTCGGCCACGTTCGCCCACATATGCCGAGGTTTGTGCGAAGAATTCTTGTGAGCGAGTCAATTCCGTATCGCAAACTTCTGCAACCATGACAAATGTCGATGCCGCGCAACCCCAAAAAGAATCAAAACGTACGAACTTTAATCCAGTGGTTGTAGTCGATAGAGTAGAAGATTTTAAATTGTACGTGTTAAATCCTGTTGTCATCGTCCACAATATGTTTTCGGAATTACCGTTAGATGAAAACGAATCAAATGTCGATACGGCAACTGTTAAAAGGGGTAGGGGCCGACCCAAGAAACAAACACGAAAAACCAAAACTAATGCTCATTTAGATGCGGTCAAAAAATACGCAAAGAAAAATCCTCACGTTCATCGTGAAGCGGTTAAAAAATACGTCGAAAAACATCCCGAAATTAATCGTGAAGCGGTTAAAAAATACGTCGAAAAACATCCCGAAATTAATCGCGCCGCAGTCGAAACATATTCGAAAAATAACCCCGAGGTTCATCGCGCCGCAGTCGATAAGTATTCAAAAAATAACCCGGAGGTAAACCGCGTCGCAGTCGAAAATTATTCGCAACGGAACCCTGACATAAACCGTGCCGCTGTTGAGAGATATACCACAGTTAGTCGTGACGTTGAAGTAGAATTACGGCGGCCAACAAACTTAATTGGCGAGTGGAGGGAGTCGGAACTTGCCAATATGCCGCTGTTTTCTTTAAAAAAGCCGTCTTTGCTGGCTGCAGATATCTTTTCGTGTCCGAACTGTAACGCGCGTCTTTTTGAGGAAGAGCGGGGTCGTAAACAGTGGTGTTGCGGGTCCGGAGCGTACAACGTTCAACAGTTTTCGCCTTTGTCGGAAGATTTTTATTCTGATCCCTCGTTTTTGCGTGCACCGCGAGCGTACAATAATTTGTTTGCCTTCAGTGCCTTAGGCGTCTCTCACGGTTATCAGCATCCCGAGCAGGGTATATCCTTTTTAAAAATTCAAGGACGTATTTACCACCGCGTTTTCGATCTTTCGTATGAAGAAACCACTAACAATATCGGGCTTTACATTAATGACAATAACGAACGCGATAGTATAGCACAAAGTCAACGGCTTAATAGGGATGTTATTGTTTCCATCACCAATTATTTGCATAATGTCAATCCATTTATAGAATGTTTCAAACGCTTGAGTCGGGAAACGTCCGATCAAGCGTACATAAGGTTCGAAAGAACTACACGCGCAACGCACGGTAACATTTTGGGCGACTTACCTTTAGGCACAGAAGTGGCTGCCATAATAAGCACTGAGAGAGAAACTTTCCAACCTCATTGTATAGCCATCTGGAAAGTAGGCCATAAGAAACCACACACTGTAGATATCATGAATCCATTGTACGAAGCTTTTCAATATCCGTTGCTTTACCCCGAAGGTAATGCGGGTTGGTTTCCGAATAAATTGGACAATAATCAAAATAAATTATCACAAGTAAAATATATCCGGTGCTTACTGCTGTCAGAGACGCGTTTTTCAAAATTGGGTAGACTGTCCGAGGAGTGGTTGGTAGATGTTTACTGTAGAATTTGTGAAGAGCGTCTCCGCTACATCACCAACATGCAAAAACAAAATTCAAATAATGCATTAAGAACTGCTCCACTCGAAGAAATAGAAATTAGTGTACAACAAATTCGCAACGATGAGACCATAGAAGGGGAGGGTTATGTCCCTGGTCGCATATATTTGCCTTATAGTTTCACGGGATGTCCGAGATATATGAAAGTGAAGTACATGGATGCGATTGCAATAGTAAATACGTTGGGTACTCCCACGTATTTTCTAACTTTTACATGTAATCGCAATTGGCCCGAAATTAAACAATCTCTCGAAGCAGGTCAGCTGGCAGACCCACTTATATGTGCTCGCGTTTTTAATCTGAAATTAGCGCAACTTTTACGTGATATCCGGTCCGGTCGGTGGTTTGGCAAATGTTTGTACATGTTTCATGTAATTGAATTTCAGAAACGCGGTTTGCCCCACGCGCATATCTGTTTTAAAGTAGAGAACGGCCCGATACACAATGTAGATATAGATAAAGTAGTTCGAGCGGATATTCCCGACTCGTCGGAAGCTGACGGTAAATTGAGAACGACGGTTTTGAAACACATGATTCACGGTCCGTGCGGTCCTCCACATAGGGAAAATTTACCGTGTTGGGATAAAGAACTGCGCAAGTGTACAAAATTTTTTCCAAAATGCGAAACCGCCGTTACATTCGCTGACGACAAAGGTTTTATAAACTTACGCCGCGACAGTAAGAACGAAGCTACGATCACGTATAACAGGCGCGAACTGGTTGTCAGCGATTTATGGGTCGTGCCATACAATGCGGCTCTTTTATTAAAATATGATGCCCACATGAATTTGGAGGTTTCGTCGCAGCGTACGATTGTTAAATATCTGTTTAAGTATATGACCAAAGGTCCGGACGAATCACGAGTAGCTGTTGTGTCCGAGGAGCATTTAAATGACGAGGTAGAACAGTACGTCACTAAGCGATATTTAGGATCGGGTGAGGCGGCGTGGAGGACCTTAGAGTTTGACGTGACGGCCCGCGAACCTAACGTCAAACAATTGGCCGTGCATCTCGAAAACCGTCACAACGTTTACTTTCGACCAGGCACTGAAGTAGAATCCGCGCAACAATCAACGTCTAATCTGCTCACATATTTTAACCGTCCCGCCGGTGAAGAGTTTGACCGCTTAACATATTGCCAATTTTATGAACAATATTTAGTTCACGCGTCGCGACCCAATACAAAAAATACCCAAATTTACGAAACCGGTAACAACAGGTTTGTGACGAAACGGCAACGCGGAGAGCTTGTAGCGCGTCTATTTTGGGTCGCGCCTAATAGAGGTGAACAATTCTACTTAAGAATTCTGTTAAAGTCTTACCCGGCTCGAAGTTACGCGGAACTAATTAGTCTTGGTGGTCCTAATTGCAGCACTTTTCAGGAAGCTGCTAAAATTGTTGGACTCGCGGACGACGAAGTAGAGTACGAAAGGGCCATGTTGGAAGCTTCAACTTTCTATACAGGACCACGCCTTCGTAGCTTTTTCGTACTTTTAGCTTGTAACGGTGCTCCAGTTGCGCTACTGTGGGACACATTTAAAAACCAACTTAGTGAAGATTTTCTTCACCGGAATCCGGGAAACGCTGATATGGCGTATAATTTAGCGTTGATGGAAGTTAATAGAATCCTCCGAAAACACGGGAGTTCGCTTATAGAACACGGTTTGCCGCAAGTGCACGATCTTACCACAGAGTTGAGCCGCGAACGCGTCGAATACAGTACGAACCGTCTCGAAGCCTACGTCGACGAGTGGCTGCCGCGTTTATCATCTGACCAACGCGTTGTTTTCGATTACATCAATAGGCTATGCGTTGATGATTCTTTTCGCGATACAGCAAATTCCGCGATATTCATCGATGGTCCCGCGGGCACCGGCAAAACCCTCTTACTCAACGTCGTTACAGCGCACGTGCGTGGTGCTTTGAAGGGCGTCGTACTATGTACTGCGAGTTCTGCTATCGCCGCTCAGAACTACGAAGGGGGAACTACTGCGCATAGTATGTTTAGATACCCGATAGACATAGTCGACGACCTCGGTTACTGGAACATTACCAACGGCACTCAGAGAGCTGAATTGATAGCAAACGCGCAAGTTATAATTTATGATGAAGCGCCAATGGCTCACAAGTATTTAATTCATTTGCTAGATCGTTCGTTGCGTGATTTAATGCGAAGTGACAAAGATTTCGGTGGAAAAATTATAATTTTTGCTGGTGATTTCCGCCAAATTCCGCCCGTTGTTTCTAATGCGCGAAGCAATTCGGACATATTTAATTGCTCGGTAAAATCGTCTCCCGTGTGGCAAAGGCTTCAATTGTTTTCTTTGGTAACGTCTCAAAGATGTAGAGTAGATTCAGTATTTGCAAACTTTCTGTTGGAATTAGGTTCCAACCGCTTAACTTCTGTCTCTGACGGTAACGTTAAAAATTTAATCGATTTAAGTTTGATTGATCACGTAACAGAACTGAGTGATCTGATTGATTTCGTGTTCCCGTCAGAAACCATCAATAGGCCCGACGAATGCGCGCGTAGAGCCATTCTCTGCACTCGTAATGATGCCGTGAATGATATAAATAATGCCATCTTAGACCGGGTTACGGGAGACGTGTTACGATTATATTCCTGCGACAAAGTAGACAACGATAATAATGTCGACCAAGTTTTCTATGGCATTGACGCATTAAATCGCATCGAGATCACGGGTGTTCCACATCACGAGCTAAAGTTAAAAGTAGGATGTGTATGTATGATTATGCGTAACCTTAGTTTTGAAGATGGGTTGGTGAACGGGACCAAAGTTATAATCGTTAGGTGTTCGGCTCGGCTAATAACGGTACGGAAGCCCGAATCGTCAGATGAATTTCTAATTCCGCGTATTCTTTTCAAACAGCAGATTGACCCGCGAAGCCCGTTCGAATTGTGTCGCCGTCAATTCCCGTTGCGTTTAAGTTACGCGATGACTATTCACAAAAGTCAGGGGCAAACCATCGGTCGCGTCGGAGTAGACTTGAGATCCGACATCTTTAGTCACGGGCAATTGTACGTCGCGCTGGGAAGAGTACGTGAATTAAATAATCTTAAAATTTTAGTGCACCGCGATCGTATACAAAATCAAAGACCCTGCGCGATAAATGTCGTGATTCCTGAATTGCTTTAACTTCCATCATTAAATAATCAGATCTTTTAGCACTTCCTGTTAAGTTGAATTGTTCGTCTCTATTATATAGGATGGCAATCGTAATCATGTTTTATTAGGTTAGATTATTCCAAAAAATCATGTTGACATGGCTATTCATGCGAGTTTTTATATATTTTTTTGTAGTACACACAAGACACTTTTTCATACACTACACTAACAGGATAGGATTTTAATTCTCATTCTATAGTCATGATACAATTGACTTTTTCAAAAGAGTGTTATGATTTAGATAATTAAATATTGCGTCACAAATCAATGGTAAATCGCCTATTTCAAGTAGACGTGTACCACCTTGTGTACATTTTTCATTGATAATAACGATTCTTTATCGTTGACGGAGTAAGAACTGTTGAGACAGTTGGATTTTCACATGAGACCGTATAATTTATCCGTCGTATGGACTCTAAAAGTTGGACGGTTAGGGGGTTAGAGGGAGGTTGTGGAGGCTGTAGCGTCAAAGTGATGGCATTATGGTAAGCGATATAACGGATGGGTTGTCGAGGCCACCGATTGCCAGGTAACACTGGGGACAATCCAGCCATCGAGTTGACGAATCAACCGGCCGGATTGGTCAGCTCGGTATGAGATCAGTTGAGCAGTCGTAGTTACCACTGCCAAATCGTCGACTTGGGATGCAAAGGTCGAGTCGGTGTCCGGAATGACTGCGAACGTTGTATCCACTCTGCATTTCGTGGTTGTCAAGCGTGTGGTGGTGGACATACCCAGGTGAATGTTTTTGTGGGTAAGGAAAAAAAAAGTAAAAAAAAAACGAAAATCGAAGTCAAAATCAATTTATCTTTATTCAATTTGGGCTCTTTAAAACCACTTACGAATGTCAAACAGTTACCACCGATTCGGAAAACGCTACTAATACTAAGAGAGTCGCCAAGAAATTCAATGTCAATGACAATTATATTTTTTCAAAAATTGGGAGTAGGTACACATGCCAGTCACAGTATTTCAGAATTGCAACACAGTAGGCGCGCTTATTGAGATCACACACAAGTGCTGGTCGGAATCATTTTTATTCCAACAACCCTATCTCATCATCATCCACTTGCTTATCCCATTATCTGGGGTCGGCGCAGTACGGCTTTTTCTTCCATTCGTCTCTATCTTTCGTCACATTCACGTCCTTCACACATATATCATTCTTCACACATTGTACGATTACCCTCAAGGACTCGGAAAAAATCAAGTTGAAGACGATTCAAGACGAATAAATCAGACGATATTATCACGAATATAAATCGAAGATATTAACAGTGCCGAAAGACTCCAGACGCAACAGCAGACAAGCAGATTTTGACGACGTAAGTGTTGGAATATCGCGAAGACAGTTTCTTTTTTTTTTTTTTTTTTTTTTTTCACAAACCTGTATATTCGTACCGCATTTACTGATGCCGGAAAACTTAATGTTGTGTTAACTGCTCCATTAAACAGGCTCACATCAGCAAGGTACCTCTCTCTATTATCCTTCGTCATTTCACACTCCATCAAAAAATGTATTAAATCTTCAACCTTGCCACAATTGCACGTTGGGGATTGAGCAATTCTCATCATATTTAAAAAGTATTTAATGGCACATGACCTGACCTCACCCTAAATGCCCACTCGAGTAGATCCCTGGGAAGGCTGGCATAATCAAACCAGGGCACCCGGAATACCTTGTTCTGTATTGTGTTGTACCAGATACCTTTTGTTTCTGATATAGTATTGAATGTTTCCTGCCATATATTAAAACACCTTTTCTTTGCGAGTAACATCAACTCTGTGCCATATGGTTTACATAAGAGTTCCACCCCATCGGTCACCGCCAACTTAGCCATCTCATCTACCTTATCATTACCCGTCACTCCAGTATGGGACGGTATCCATTGGAAGACCAAGTGCACGCCATCAGAGTGCAATTTATACATCAGTTTCAGGATATCTGGAATGAAGTTAAAATTAAAATATTTAGGTCCGTATCAAGTCGTTAGAGCTACTGGAAGAGACAGATACCCAAGTCCAGAAGGTTGATGACTCTGCCGAAGGTTCTAGAAACACCACTACCTTCTGTGAACATGTTCGCATCACACGCTAAACGATTTCCTCTCAAATTTTCGGGGTACGCAGTCATAGGTTTTTCAACGTCAACGAACACCATGTGCAGGATTTTTTTTTTTTTTTTTTACATTTTTTTTACATTTTTTTTCTTTACATTTTTTTTTTTAATTTTTTTCCTTTACATCCCTCGACGTTCGACATCATTTAATGGATTCTGTTTTTTTTTTTATTCGTGAGCAGCAGTTCGTACCGAAACTGCTAACGCAATCACCATATCGACCCCCCCCTCCCACCATGTCATCAAAAATAAGCAAAGCAAAGACCCCCTAAGCGCTTACGTAATACTTGAACGCCCCCTATGTATGTATATCTCCACGTTTTGTTGTACAATTTGTAGGGTTAATACTGAGTTTAAGGACGACATGCCCATTTTATCTGCTGGCAATACCGGGAGCTCTGCTGTATCTATCCCTTCTCTCCGAAAGGAGATAAGGTGATTAGATATAAACAGTCAGACACTCCCGGTATTTTTAGTATATAATTATTTATTACTTATTACTGATATTTTTAGCAACAACCTGTCCTTCGCCTCCTCTCGCGAGAGAGGTTGGTTGTAAGATAATTCAGCGTTGTTGCTAGAAATATCAGTAATTAGTAATAAAACGGGCATCCTTAAACTGAGTATTAACCCTACAAATTGTACAATTTTCCACATTCACTCTCATTCTTCCATTTCAGTCATTCATTCTGTTATTCCGCTCACTCCCACAAATCGGCCATCCTGCAGCTCAGTCTGTCCTCAGCCTGCAGACTCTTTTATTTTTTCTTTTTTTTTCGATTCTGTTCAAGTATTCGGAAAACCCGCCGTGCCCCGTCATGAACTGCGTTCGGATGTTTTTTATTTCCATCTTTCTTGTTATCCTTACCTAAAGCTTAAAATACGTCACCTTCACTCACCGTTTCCTCATACTTTTTGTTGCGTAAACGCACCGTCGGTGTCTTTTACGTATTGGTGTGGCCGGACCTTTATTTTATGTATGTATGTATATCTCCACGTTTTGTTGTACAATTTGTAGGGTTAATACTGAGTTTAAGGACGACATGCCCATTTTATCTGCTGGCAATACCGGGAGCTCTGCTGTATCTATCCCTTCTCTCCGAAAGGAGATAAGGTGATTAGATATAAACAGTCAGACACTCCCGGTATTTTTGGTATGTAATTATTTATTACTTATTACTGATATTTTTAGCAACAACCTGTTCTTCGCCTCCTCTCGCGAGAGAGGTTGGTTGTAAGATAATTCAGCGTTGTTGCTAGAAATATCAGTAATTAGTAATAAAACGGGCATCCTTAAACTGAGTATTAACCCTACAAATTGTACAATTTTCCATATTCACTCTCATTCTTCCATTTCAGTCATTCATTCTGTTATTCCGCTCACTCCCACAAATCGGCCATCCTGCAGCTCAGTCTGTCCTCAGACTGCAGAGACTCTTTTATGACAGCTGCTTTAAGTTCTTCGTAGGTCTTAAATGCGTTTTCGGACCTCGGCCATAGTTCAGCCGTGGCGGTAAGCGATCGCCTCGCTATAAGTAATTTCTGTTGGGCCGTCCAACCAAAAATATCCTTGTTATCTTCAATATCTTGTGCCCATTTTACCGATGAATATGTGACATCTTCGCCATTTCGTAATTTTTTTTTATTTATATTTTTTTTCTTCAATCTAGCCAGTACTAACGCCGAGTTCAGCGAAACTGTGCGGTATCCCTATTGGATATGGCAATGCCAATTCTGCCAATATTGGTACCTGATCACCGATTAAAAATCATCGTGAATAATAATAAAATAATTAATCACGAAGTCCTCATATGAAATTTTCTTTTATGAGATTTATTATGTCCGACCGTTTTCATGTGCCCTTTACGAATTGAAAATATGCTGTGAATTCATTCATTAAACGCATTTGTTAAATTCTGTACAATTTATATTATCAACACATCTCTTTCCAAATTTAAGGAAATCTTGATTTGTCATTAGTAATGATATAACAAAATTTGACGACTTTTTGTAACTTATTTGATTGTTGTATCATCAAAACTCTATGCATGTATAAGAATACTATTTGGCAACGATTGTATAAGGATACTATATAAAGTACACTAGCCATCAACTGAATTTCTATTCTATCTTATTGAATATATGTACTAAATGCTCTACAAATACGCATTATATGCACATAAGTTTAAGAAAAAATGTTAAAATCACTACAATATGAAGAAACGAAAACTCGGCAAACTTCAGACTCAAACTTCATGTTATCTCACTGAAAACTTAACGGCAGCCCGCAAATTGAATACTTGACAAAGTCTTCTGAAAAGCGGAGAAATAATCGTAAAATTAATGTTGAAGTCATCACGATATGAAGAAATGAAAACAGCAAACTTCATAACCCATAACCCAGTGTTACTTCGCTGAAGACTTATCGGCGGCAACGGACGACGACTTTCGAAAGCTTTCCGGAGAAGAACGTTAATTTTTCACGTAATTTAAGTTGCCAGATTATTTTTTTTCATCTTGTATGAATAAATCCGTTTACATGCCTTTCGTATCTTATGTCGCTGAAGTTTTAACGAAAGGCCATCAAGTAACAGAAGACATCCTGACACTTCGTTCATCACCAAAAAAAACAGAGGCACATCTATTTTACGAAAAATGTACATGATACACTGCCGTTAAAGCTGCTGGGCGATATGCCAGTTCAAACAGCTTAAAGATTTTACATAAAACTATGTTGTCTCATCAATTGCAAACGGCTGCCGAAATTCGACTCGAAGATCTCGAAGAACTTGAATGAAATTAGATGAAGACTGAAATTCTGAGCCAAAATTCCAGACAAGAAAAAACAAAAATAGAATTTTTTTTAGTTAGTTATAATTTCATAGCAATTTTACTGTGCACAATCAGGTTTTATGTTTAGACCTTTTTTACATCTTATGATCTTCTGTAACAATAAAATATGCAGTAAAAAAAACAAAAACAAAAAAAAGCTTTAAAAAAAGCAAAAAAAGGAACAGAAAGAAAAATGAACAGAAAAAAAGAGTACAAAAAAATAAAAAAAAAACCAAAAAAAAGAATCAAAATAGTCAACTGCATACTGCAACACCACATTTTTAATTTTATATAACGAATAGAATAAGATTTTTCACCAAGTCTGTTTACTTACTTTGTTTCATTTGTAACCGCTAATGGAGATGAAAACTATGTTCTCAGTTGCGAAGTTTTGCTTGTAAAAATTATTGAGATCGCTTAGGTCTATTCTCAATCATCTATAAGCAAGCAATCACGAGGGCACATTTGTTTTCAACAACACATTTATCAAAATCCTAATAATCTTTTTTTTCTGATTGGTTGGTTTTATGTAAGCTTTATGGTTTTTTTTCATATTTGGACTTCGGTTTTATTATTCTGAGAATAAAGTATGGAATGAATAACTAGACTTCTTCTGTTTATTTAAATTATCTTTTTTTACTCGCATTCATTTTTGACTTTTCAAGTGAGTGTCGAGTTAAGAAAATAAAATAACGCAGGGCAGCTTGTGGCGAGGCTGTTGGGGAGTAGCGACCCCACGTACCCGACGCTCTTTGTACGCGCCTATATTTTTCAAACACTTGGCGAAGGGCGAAAGTAGCAACCATTGTTTCTCGACCTGGCATGAACCCGAATAAGTGAACCAATATCATTTTCCAGATACATTTTCAAATTGGTAGACGTCCGGTAGTCTCAACTAATAATCCACATTGCTCGCTTCTGCATTCGGAATGCACACTGCGTGTCTGCGGCGCATGCCCATAGCTTGCGAGCACGCAATATTTATTTGTCAGTATTTATTGCGTTGTGCGCCGCAGAAGACACCCAGCGTGCATTCCTACATAAAAACATAACCCATACATAAAAACAATGGTTGCTACTTTCGCCCTTCGCCAACTGTGCGAAAAATATAGGCGCGTACAAAAAAACTGCACATGGTGTTCTTTGACCTTGAAAAACCTATGACTGCGTACCCCGAAAAGTTGAGAGGAAATCGTTTAGCGTGTGATGCGAAGATGTTCACAGAAGGTAGTGGTGTTTCTAGAACCTTCGGCAGAGTCATCAACCTTCTGGATTTGGGTATCTGTCTCTTCCAGTAGCTCTAACGACTTGATACGGACCTAAGTACTCGTATTTTAATTTTAGCTTCATTCCAACCCCAAATTGGGTTCTTTTGATTTGACTTATGCATATCTCACATTCGGACAATTTTTCACTGTCGTCAAATTTTAAACCATGTACTAAACCGTTCTTAGCCATAGCCTTTAGGTCACGTTCATTGATGTGCCCCAAGCGCTCATGCCACATATCAATTAGCTTTTTCACCACTTCAGCATTATGAGCATTTTCTTGACTCAATTTAACGTGGTATAAATTACCTATACGATCTGCTCGCATATGAATCTTTTGATTTTCATCAATCACAACCGCATCATTTTTTCTATAATTAACCTCAAATCCGTGATCAGTCATTTTTGCTACTGACAAAAGGCTTGTTCGTAAATCTGGCACGTAGAACACTTTCTGTATGTCTACTAGGCGTTTTTGTTCGTAATATTAATCTTACATAGCTCCCTGGTCCGTTACTGTAACTTTTCTACCTTCATAGTCTTCGACAATCTTCACTTTCAATATTTCTATAGATGGTAATTCGTCTCGCGATTCCATTGCAGTGCGAAACATAGTAAATGAATCTGGTAGACTATACAACAGTAAAATTGCCAATAATTCGTCAATCACCACTAAACCGATTTCTCTGAGTTTCTTCACAGCGTCAAAGAAATCTGCAATATGCTTCCGCAGGTCATCTTCTTCCTGCATGCGCGTCAATACAAGTTTCTTTAACAACGAGGCTTTTCGCGCAGGTCCACTAGATTGGTACATTGATTTCAATTTTTCCCATATCGCCATCGAAGTTTCTAAACCATCCAATGCTGCGAGCTCACTAGGACTGACAGCCAACAATATGTCTGATTCTGCCTTCCCGTCCATTTTGATCCAGTCTGCATACTTAGCTTTAGTACTAGCCGGTTTCTGAATAGTACCTGATACGTAATCCCACAAGTCATTTTTCTTCAAAATTGCTCTCATGTGAATCTTCCACGTATCATAATTATCTGAAGTCAACTGATCAATTTTCACAGAAGCAGCCATAGCAATGTTTTTTCAATATTAACTCAATAAATAGAAGCAAAGAAACAATCGGCGAACACTTAAGATGTAAACAACTTGGGCGAGTCCACTTTATAATTATATTAACATTGCCGTTTTTGCGCCGGCATGCGGTATGGGCAAGTCCATTAAGTTGTTTGCACTATTTGTTAATTTTTCACTACAAATACTGTTCAAAAATCACGAAATCAATTGTATATAGTTCACTGGGCCCATAACCTGTTAGGGCGTAAATAAACTCCAGTTTATAATCAAAGTTTAGCACGTTTTATTAGACATAACTTAGGCTCACAATTAAACACTGTAAACGACACCGGTGACAATACGCGACTGTTCTTAACCTACATATCCATACATATAGCACTAGCTCACGGCTCTTCGTATATCTCAACATTTTCTTTTCTTAACTTCGCGATATTCCAACACTTACGTCGTCAAAATCTGCTTGTCTGCTGTTGCATCTGGAGTCTTTCGGCATTGTTAATATTTTCGACTTATATTCGTGATAATATCGTCTGATTTATTCGTCTTGATCGTCTTGAATCGTCTTCAACTTGATTTTGTCCGAGTCCTTGAGGGTAATCGTACAACGTGTGAAGAATGATATGTGTGTGAAGGACGTGAATGTGGAGCTGACGAAAGATAGAGACGAATGGAAGAAAAAGCCGTACTGCGCCGACCCCAGATAATGAGATAAGGGCAAGAGGATGATGAAGAGATAGGGTTGTTGGAAAAATGATTCCGACCAGCACTTGTGTGTGATCCCAATAAGCGCGCCTACTGTGATGTAACTCTGAAATATTGTGACTGGCAATGTGTACTTCCAATTTTTGAAAAAATATAATTGTCATTGAGTTTCTTGGCGACTTCTCTCTTAGTAGCGTTTTCCGAATCGGTGGTAATTGTTTAACATGACATTCGTAAGTGCTTTTAAAGAGCGCAAATTGAATCGATATTTTGATTTTGACTTCGATTTTTGTTTTTACTTTTTTTTTCCTTACCTACATAACATTCACCAAGGTATGTCTACCACCACACGCTCAACAACCACGAAATGCAGAGTGGATACAACGTTCGCAGTCATTCCGGACACCGACTCGACCTTTGCATCCCAAGTCGACGATTTGGCAGTGGTAACTACGACTGCTCAACTGATCTCATACCGAGCTGACCAATCCGGCCGGTTGATTCGTCAACTCGATGGCTGGATTGTCCCCAGTGTTACCTAGCAATCGTTGATGGCCTCTAAAACCCATCCGTTTTCGCTTCCATACTGTTATCATTTTGAACGCACAGCCACCCTTATTACCCTTCAACTTGCAGAGTTCTCGACTCTTAATTATATTTCTTATGTGCTTAACCCAACTTTTTTGACCGTTCTTACCTTCAGCAACGATCACGAAACGTTTAATCGATGACGATGTTACACTTTGGTATGCGGCTGTACTTGGTAGGTGGTTTATTAGGTATTTGTTACACTTTATTTGTTAATCTAAAGTCGAGCATTTTTGCGAGAATGCAATTGCTACATGAATTATAGATTTTGAATTTTAATTCTATACACGCCACCCTAAGACACCTTTGCTACCTAAATATTTACATTTCCATGCAAAACACTTCATTCTTCAATGTAGTTGTACATAGTTGTTGTGTTTTAGGTTTTCTGCAGTTAGTTTTGGTTTAGTTAGGTTGAATTCATTTAATTAGGCTGCTTTATGTAATTTAGACTGCTTTTATAATTAGGTTCAGAATATGTATGTATATTCATTTATTTATATTTTTTATTTAATTAGTTTAATTAGACTGCTTTTATAATTAGGTTCAGAATATGTATGTATATTCATTTATTTATATTTTTTATTTAATTAGTTTAATTAGACTGCTTTTATAATTAGGTTCAGAATATGTATGTATATTCATTTATTTATGTTTATTTATTTTATTTTTGTATTAATTTATTTGAATTGAATTGCGTTGTATGTAGTTGGTCCTTTTCAGACATGCATTATCCCCACATTCGCTTACACATATACAAACATTACATGTAGTAGGACCGTAGTGGGAGGTAACGCCGCTCGCGTCCGTGGGTTTACCATTGAGCGCGGACACATCACCACACCGTACCATAGTGCGGAACCGCTACAGTGGAACGGCACGACGGCGTGCCGTTGTTCAGTACCGTGTAAGATGCGCCGCGCCGGCTCACGGCGCACTCGCTCGGCTGTTAACGTTCCGCTGTCGCTAAGTGTAAATGAAAAAAAAAAATGTTGTCATTAGGCTAAATCTGCAAAAGTATACTTTAAAATATGACTGATATTTCTTCTATTGACATCTTTTGAAACTTGTAGCATTGACATATATATAAACTTTGCAACAGCGACGGCGAACATCAACTACCGAACGGGTGCACCGGAAGCCGAGGTTGATGTATCCACGCCCATTTTACACCCTACACGTGCCTCCTGGGTGGTGCTAAATGAGCGGCTTTTATTGCTAAACTTTGAAATAATATGTTTTTATTATGTCGCACAGATGACTTGGAGCGAAACTGAAAATTACCAAATAAAGGAAGATGCGGCACACTTTCAACCATTGACGACTGTTACACCAACTCGACGCAATAAATGTGATGTCCAACGATGATACAACACAGCATGTATTCATTACAAAGGTATTTATTGTTGACAAATTGTTGTTTACATTTTATCATCTTTTTTATGATATCTAATTGATCAGCTAGGTAATTAATTAAATAATGTAATTTGAAAAAAAAAACATTCCTTTTAAGAATTCATTTAAAAAATAACATAATTTAATTAATAAAAAAGATCCAGGACTTTAGCATTCAAATCGGTAGTAATGTTGCATAATATAGTATAATTTATGGTCAACACCTAACCCCACCCGTGGGCTAAGAACGTAGGCTGTTTCGAGAGCCATGAGGAATAAACCTTTATAAGAAATCCAGCGGTCACTGCGGGATAGAGCGGGGCATACCCGATCCTGTATCACACAGTGCCACATAGAAGAACCCCATCCCTGGGTGACCTTCGGACGTTGCGGTAGTCTCCTTGTGCACCCGTAACGTCCTCATTCGGGCAAATGAGAGAATCCGTGTGGTTTTTAGTGGGTATGCCCAGTGTGCATTTTCCGTGCCTGAGAGACCCACATACGCTCCGGAGCCCCGACCGCAGTATACACTTAGGGTGCGTTTTCCACACCAAAAAAAAAAGAGTTGAAACGAACTGTCTAAATTAAAAAAAGGCTAGGTTAAGTTTCTGTTTTTTATCAAGTAAACTTAATAAACTGTATTTTTTGTTTAAGGTTTTCGATGGAATCATACTTGGACACATCAATTGGCTGTGGAAATTAAAAGGCAACAAAGGAACATCGCGTTCGGGATAAGGCCAACACTGTCACATTAACCATCAATGAGAAGGAAGAAGAGATTCGTCCAGCATCCATGCCTTAAGTGAGGGTTGTGCTGGCCTCATGTTTGTATTCGAAAAAGAGGACAGCTATGGGCTGCGAGTAGGCCAAAACTATGTCTGTTAAAACTGAAATAAAACTTTTTTATTATTTATTCACTTTTTATTATTTCTACCCTTTTATTTTCTTATACGATAAGGAAGGTAAACGAGCAAGTGAGTCACCTAATGGCAAATGATCACCACTGCCCATAGATAACCGCGACCCCAGAGGAATTGCAGTTGCGTTGCCTATCTAGAGGGCTAAGATGAAATGCCTCTTGTGCCAGTAATTTTCTCGGCTGTCTTACTCTGCACACCGTGACACAACAGTGCAAGCGCTGCTGCTTAGCGGTAGGATTAGTGAGTAAAATGGTGGTAGCGAGGACGGGCGTTGCACAAGGTTCTACCACCCGTAACACATTTCAAAACCTAATCTTCTCTTTATTACCCTCTGCTCTGTTTGAAGGGAATCGGTTTAATACTATCAAATATGCTAATACCTACCCTATTCATAATATTTCGACTCAATGAGAGCGGATCAGAATACATAAACTTTAAAATGTATAATGGGTTAAAATACATAATGGTTCAAAATATATAACGCAATTTTCTGTAAAACTATTAGCTAAATGAACTTTTTTGATATCGTAATCTATAGATTGGTTTAGGTTAGGTTAGGTTTGTTTTATAACAATCCTGTTAATTTGTAACTTTCTTAGAAAATCGCATTATATATTATAAACCATTATGTAATTTAACCCATTATACATTTAAACTTTATGTATTTTAATACGTACCCCGACTCCATCTTTGTTCCAAATTTACCAGAATCTCAAATGGACATATTTTCAATACAATCAAATGAATATAAAGTTACATCCATTATCTAAATTGTATAGTTATTAAAAAGTACATAATTCATTAAAATACTGAATTAAATTTAGGCTGAAGGTGAAAATTCATTAGTTTTATAATTACCAAAATTTAAAACATTGGTTACTAAAATGCTTTACCATTTACCGAAAATAAGTTTGAAGTTAATTTGAGTTTTAGACATTTTGGGACGTAGTTGAATTGAAAATTAATGAAAACACAATCAAGTCAATCTGAATTTAATTTTAATTTAATTTATTATCAAGAGTCAGGTATTTAAAGAAGTAGGTGTAAACAAATTTTAGACATTCTGAAACTTATCTGTTTTGACTTTGGGACATACTGCGAACATAGTGTCATGTGCAACACACGAGCTGTCTGATATTTGGCTATAGTCGCTGCTCGCTGTGCTGTGGTTTCATTTTTAGCTCCAATCAGTAGCAATAATCTGCTCTTCGAACGAAACAAGTAAAATTGGTAACAAACAAACGGAAACAATAATAAATTAAAAAAGGTTAGGATTATTAAAACAAAACAGGGTGGCACGAGACCCTCCGCGGGCCCCTCGGGGCCCGCGGCCCCCACGCGAAATACTAGTTTGTGATATAAAACAGGAAGGTATTGAAAGTCTGTAGACGATCAATAACTGTCGAAGCGAAAAAAAATTTCAATTAAACGCTATTGGAATTTCTTTTACTGGAAAAACGTTTCGGGAGGGTAATTGAAAGCATGTGAAATTACAAACATATGCTTAAATTAGAATTTTCGGTGGAATCTTGTTTGATTTATTTTTAAATGGATTGCAATTTGTTTGCTGGAAGTATAATTGAAGTCGGAACAGAAGTCGAGTATCTACGCGCTGGTTTTAATGATGTGGTTATTAATAGAAGTAAGTACTGAACATACAGTTATAAGTGTACGAGTATCCACATTTTCACCCTCATTCATAAAGAGATAACTGCTAAATAGAGAAAAATGCCTATTTCTATACGAATGCTAAGATAACATGAGCTAAGAAGCGTTTATGAATGAGGGGGAAAATTATATCATTCGGCTTCATTTGCATTTTCCATCAGGTAAGAAAGTCAATCGATGACCAGTCTTTTGTGGAATAAAAGAAAGAATATTAAGTTGGCAGCATAGTCTCATAATCGTGTTTTATATCTACTTAGGTAGGTACATTAAATCGCAACAGCCTGTACCTCCGGCGAGGATCATAATTTACAATCAGTTAATAAAAAAACAACTTTATATCAATCGACTACTTTGTTCGATATGGCTATAGATTCGCCGTCCCTTTCCTACACAGTGAAACACTAAAGAGATATTCGGACCTCCTTTTATCTGGCTTATTTACGCTGCGGATATCACTGCCTTCCATAGTATTATAATGTAGGGGATCACAAAGCGTTCATTTAGGTACTAGCGGTAGCCCAATAGTATACAAATTATCTTATTTACTAATGAAAACTAGTAATACAAATACCTACTGGTTTTGAACAAATTGTATAGCTTTGAATATGTGCATAATGACTTAACACAATGTACCTATCTAATAATTATATTCTGTTCATTATATTCTGTAATAATAAAACAATAGAGAGGAAACATCCGCATATTAAACTGATTTCTGTATGAAAAAATACTCTGGGGCTTTTCAGAAACTTTGACAGTATGTAGTTCAGTGGTGTTTAACATTTTAATGTTTCTGTTAGTTCACCTTGGTAAACTCAGAAAAGATTTTCTTGAAGTTTTCAGTTTTTAACTTGTCTAGAGCAAAATTTATAATAATTATAAATACGCATTGTTTCTTCATAAAAAATACTCTCCTAAAAGTAAACTAAACCACGAAAGCTTACTTTCGAATATTAGTGTAAGTATTCACACACACAATAAAGGAAAGCATTTTTATTGCTTTATATTTCGTCGGATTGTTCGTTGACTGGTTGTTATTCATTTATTTGGCTGGTTGAGACATGTCGAGGGTTAGAAAGGGCGACATGACATACCGGCCCACGCGCCGGCCAAGGAGATGCCAAGCCCTGAACGTGTACGAAATAATAATAAATTCAATTGATCATAATGCTCTATGGCCGGTTGAGTTTCTTATTCCCCGACTCAATTTCTTACAACACTATGTAACATACATACACATATCACGTCTTTATCCCTTACGGGGTGGACAGAGCCTAGCTAACAAAACCTTAAAGCCACGTTTAGCATGATTAAGGGCGTATAGGTGGAAAGGGAAATCAAAATAGTGATGGGTTGCTCGCCGCATCGCCTATAACATGATTCCTAAGACTTTCGCCCATTCCTTCGATGGGCTTTTACCATCGGCGCGGGATGAGATGCAACTGGTAAATTCTATGTTTTTTCTTTACTCCCAGACCAGCATGGAAGATACACTATATAAGGTGTATATAAAACATTTTGGAATATTTGAGCTGACGGATTGGTCAGTTTGGTTGGACACTCCTGTTGACGTTTTTAATCATAATGCTTTATTTATAATCAAGTCACTCCTTGACACCATAAACTTTGAAAATTGAACGAATTAGTAAAAAAAACAATAAACCAGACTGCGTTCTTATAATTTTGATGTACCCAGTGTCACTCTCACGACTAAGACAAATCCAATGATACCTCTCCAATTCAAATGCGACAAGCCGTTTAAGCTCTAGAGCGTGCCGAAGAAATCCACATACATACACTCGAAAAACAACCCTCCTTCTGGCGCAGTCGGGTAACTAGCAAATTGGAATTGGGAACTTCCTATCTTAAGCCCTTGGACTATGAAAGTAGACCTGTGCCCAGCAGACGTGTATAGGCTGGAAACGACGGCAATGACAAGCAATTAATAATCCTGAGGAGCATTTTCAGGGTATTTTAGAGGTGATGATCAGAGATCGGACAAATTTGCGTCATTGCTCGCAATAATGTGGACATGACTCCAAAATTAATCAAATATGTCAAAATACATTATATTAAGAATAAGTATATCCACGGAGGTTTTATACCTATAGAACTAGAAAACTTTTTTGTCAGAAATAATAATCATATCTAGCAGGATCGTGATTTCTTTATTATATAAAAAGATTTACGAGAATGACAACTGCCACTTTAATTAACATTTTGCTAATAATTTTATGCATGGTGTAAATTTTTATCTCCGGGAGTTCAAATTTTATTTCGAGAAATTAATTAAATGATTAATTATTTGATTAATTTTTGAGTCATGTCCACATTATTGCGAGCAATGACGCAAATTTGTCCGATCTCTGGTGATGATAGACCGAGCTTGGTATAGGTACGACATTAATTCGCTATTTCTGCAGCCTGCCAGTGATTATGATGCCCGCAACAGCGTCAAAATATCGGGACATAGAGCAAATAACCTAATAGAGAGGATCATGTAATTCATATGACATGAAATTAAGCCAACCCGAAATTGGCAATAGCATTCGGATCGGCCAGCCAAAAGTCAAGCAGGTCACTAGAGTTTAACAAGCAAGTATTATGATCAATTATGGATAGTTAATGTTTAGTCGTTGTGTGGCATAGTGAGTGAAATTCGATTAATTTTGATAATAACCAGGAATCAAATATAAAATCAAAACTCGAATTATTTAAATGACTTTGTTCCGCGCAGAAAATAATAGAAAAACAATCCTAAAAATTGTTAGTATGGTATATGTCGAAAAAGTCAGATGTGTTATCATAGTTTTAAAGCCCTTTTTTTTTTTTTTTTTTTTTATATGAGTAGGAAGGCAAACGAGCAAGTGGGTCACCTGATGGTAAGTGATCACCACTGCCCATAGATACCCGCAACCCCGGAGGGATTGCAGATGCGTTGCCAACCTAGAGGACTAAGACGAAATGCCTCTTGTGCCCGTAATTTCCCCGGCTGTCTTACTTTCCACACCGGAACACAGCAGTGCAAGCACTGCTACTTAGCGGCAGGATTAGCGAGTAAGATGGTGGTAGCGATTCGGACGGACCTTGCACAAGGCCCTACCACCCGCCCTTATTAAGGCTCTAATCGCGATCTGCATCCAGGAGACAATTGGCATTGTTCATTTTTTTTAAGCTGTGCTTTTAACACCTTTATTTGATAAAATGGACTATTTCAAGCAACTAATTTGAATATCATGCTTTTACGTAGCTTTGTTAATTAATAATAAATATTTTTTCGCTGTTTGATAATTCGTGAATTTAGACAAAATCCCAATCGCCTTCGTTCGGCTAGCTATAAAAAAAACGACTTTGTCTATGGTTTGGTCGATTTGACAGTGACACGTGACAGTTGCCATAGGTAAACTTTTTTTTTAATTTTTGTGGCAAACATTCGATGCTGGATTCTGTCTAAAAACCGGGTCGTTCGGTCAAACAAAGGTTCAAAGTACTTTTACAAAAATATCTGCAATCATAAAGTATTTTTGAAATCGGACAAGATAAATCGGATAATTGATGGTTTTCCTCGAAATGGTTTTCGAGTTGGAGCATACTAAAAAAAATGAACAATGCCAATTTGTCTAACATTTACAGACGTATTCAATCAGACGAACACAAACACCCGGTAAAGCATTTTGGACAAATTTGAAGACATCATATTTATTCCTCTGTAGAGGTTCTTATTTTTACGAGCGTGTCTTAATGTTTTACTCTGGTAAACTAAATTCGAGAGGGCAATAATTACATTATCAAGTTTTAGCTTTGATCGTTTTCAATTGATTACATTGGTTGCTTTAGTGACATCGCGACGGTGAAGAAGCAAGATCTCCTTTTTTCGGCTTAATGTAAGATATGAGCAATTCAGACTACAATAATTAAAATTTGTAAGATAGGAGCTATTGGTTCTCTCAATAGAATTCAAACTACAATAATTAAAATTTGTAAGATAGGAGCTATTGGTTCTCTCAATAGAATTCAAACTACAATAATTAAAATTTGTAAGATAGGAGATTTTGGTTCTTCCTCGTCGATTAGTTAGCCTAATAATTATTATACAAGTTTAATTCAATTCTAATCTAATAATCGAATTCTCTAATCTGAATCTCTAATAATCTAATCTGAATGTGTATATTTTTTTTCGTCTGGGCTTATTTTCTCCTTACTTTGTTTTTTTGTTGTATATAGTATCACGACCGGTTTCAATTACTCTGTCATCGTGTAAAAGTGTGAGATGTACAAGTGTACAACTACTAGGTTCGCTAAGCTCATAATCCCGGGGTTGGCTTGCATAAGGCCGCTACATTGAGCTGGACGCCAACATAAGCCCGTAATTGATTTTACACGATGCGTCCAAGACAAAATTGGAATAGAACAGGCGTTTATAGCATCAGTACCGAGTACTGAACCGAGTTTAAGACTATGGTAAATCAGATTTTGTTCCTCCAAAAATCCATTAAGGTACGGTCAAGTGCAAAAATAAGTATCGATATGAACTTCTCAAAAATATGTCCCACGACCTTATTACGGCGGTGTAGGAGCGTATGGTACTTATTTTTGAAACTTTGACTACATACATATTATTACACTTGACTGTACCTAGGTACATCCAATTTCATCGATGGCGTTAGAGTGATTTTAGAAATCTCAATAAATTATATCAATACATAGTATAAAACCAAGTCGATTTCCTGTCTCTGTCTGTCCCTATGGATGCTTACAGCTTTAAAGCTACGCAACGGATTTTGATGCGGTTTTTTTAATGATAGAGTTATTCAAGAGGAAAGTTTATATGCATAAATTGTACTCAGACGAAGTCGCGGGCAGAAGCTATATAATATACTAGCTTCTGCCCGCGCTGCACGCGTCTGCACTTTGTTTTATACATACATATAAATAATGCTCATTTAATACTATTGGATACGCGGAAAAAGTCAAAATAAATAACGAACAAATAATTATGAGAGATTGAATAGAAAACAGTTGTGTATTGCAGCGAAGATAAATCTTTCAAGTAATTATTAGAAACAGATTGACTAGTTACCTATTATATGTATATCGAAAAACTAATACTAATTGTTGGCATAAAAGGATCAAGTGGAGACTAGAAAAATATAACTCTAAACTAAGCTTCAGTTAGTTATTTTCAGTTTCAGCTTATCACTGAAAATAAATAATTAAAGTAATACATTCACACAATAAAATAACATTTCGGTAACCATCACCAACTGATTCTTCAAAATATAACATTGTACCGATGGAATTTAATATAAATATATCAATCAGAAATACCAAACATTCTGCTGTCGAATAACCTTCAATTATTGTTTGTTAGAAACCGCAGACGTCGATGATTCCACGAAACCACAATTACTTGTACCTGCCTAAAATCTCATTTCATCTAGAATTTCACGTTAAACTTAAAGCTAGTGCTTTTGTTACGTTTGTTATAATTTAACTTTCATTCTTTTATAATTCAGGGGTGTTTGAATTAGGCACGGTATGTGACGTCCAACTTGCCCATGCTGGGTTAAGTAAACATCACAGAAACTAATTAGCGTAGAAAATTCACGTGGGACCAAACAGTGTAATATGAGCGAAGTACAGTTTGATGTTGCGCTCACAAAATTAGGGAAGTTTAGGGCCAAAGTCGAGCTCGCCCCTAACAAGTTAATTTAAACTGCCCGAGTAATTTGCACAGAACTGTGACTCTAATTCAATTAGCTACTAGGTAGGCAAACAACGCGTGGCCGCGGCGGCAACCACTGCCCCAGCTATTTTATTCATTGTCTAATGAGCTGCTTCTTTCTTTCCACTCAGCGTACATAGATTAATCTTCGTTTTTTCACGCTCTCGTAATTAGCAATGTGGAATTTTCGCGTTGTTAGCATAGCAAAGAAAAACGTTTAAAAGTCAGCGCAGCGACGAAAATTGTTAGTTCTTGTGCCATTTCTGAGCGAAATCTAATTGACACAGTTGCTTACTACATTTTGTTAAATTGTTAAATTCGTACAGATAATTCACGTACACATTAAAATAATAAAGCTTAAATTATATAAAATAAGAAGCGAATGTAAAAAGGCGAAGTCGTAAATTAGTGACAGAAATGGCGGAGTCCGCACATTTGGCCAAAGTTACTAAATCTAAACGGCATGAATTTTCAAAGCGGACCTTTATCCAGAAAAGAACGAATCGTGAAGCCGGACTTGGGTCAACGTACCGATTCGATAATCCTTAGTGGCTACGGAATCGTGTAACTTTTTGTAGCGGTCCTGCTTGAACTTAAGTTGTGTGAAAAGGACGCAGTTATCAAATTGAAAGATTGGATTATTTCGGCTCGCGTTCAAGTAGTACTCAGCGCTTCCCAACATGACCCACGAAAAAGTGTCCTTTAATAATAGAAGCTCGATGAATCAACTGGGAGTTGACTACTAGTAAACGTACAGGCATGCTGTTAAATGTGGAATGGGAAGTAAATACGTGGGTGTATGTTACCTTAGGAACTTTTTATTTTAGTTTTCCTTTACTGTGACTACGCTTATGTTGCAGCAATCAATGCCGGCTGTAAATTGAGCCGTAGAAAATAACAAAACAGTTCGAATGGTATAAATAGTACGGGAACATGTATAATTACAATTTGAACGTTACATTATTGAGATTTATAGTTGAATAAAATTAAAGTACCTCAATTTGGAATTTTGTCCCACAAACACCTTCTACGATTTTATTTTTTTACCGTACGTGATTTCCAGTTACACTTTTACACTGAGGGTTTTGTACGATTAAATGGTAAGTACCTGGATGACCGAGCCTTGCTCGGTTTTTTTGGTACATTTTCTGAAAATCGATTTAATCCCCTGCACAAATAATACAAAAATTTAATATACATATAGATACATAATATTTGTGTCGGTGGATATCAAAATTACACATAAACGGATAACTCACGTATAAAAGTCGAGTGATGCTCGACATGTTTCGGACTATTTCGAAGTCCTTTTTCCAAGAGCGCTCGCCCCGGCGGCAGCGACACGAACACTGCGCGCCAGCGCTCTGCTCGCGCGGCTGTTCGACGCAACTGACAGCGGCGCACAACTACCCTCGTTTTCATCGTCATTTTTATTATTGTCAAATGTCGGGCAGCACACAACACTGATCACGTCACTCCGTAAAGGTTCGCTCACACTCACCGTTCGGTCAATATTTAAAACAGTTTTCCAACTCGGGGGCACCGACCATCCACTATCCCGGTTGAAATTGGGATACCGACTTATTTCAATGGCTTCACGTACTTTCCGCGGAATGAAAAACTTTTCTCTCGCCAGTACGGACACCTTATCAAACCTGATATAATGCGTCGAACAGCCGCGCGAGCAGAGCGCTGGCGCGCAGTGTTCGTGTCGCTGCCGCCGGGGCGAGCGCTCTTGGAAAAAGGACTTCGAAATAGTCCGAAACATGTCGAGCATCACTCGACTTTTATACGTGAGTTATCCGTTTATGTGTAATTATGATTGAGTCTCACGGTAGTTTCATGTTGAAGGTGGATATCAAATTCGAATTTTTAAATATTTATTGAAAAGTCCAATAAATAGAAGAAACTCAAATATTCATAATCTAAATTTTTATAGATAAACCTACGACAGAATATTTTTTAATAAAAAAACGTACATAAAGAAATAAACTTACCAACGTCTAAATAAAATCTTACTTAAAAATGTTACGCAGCTCATTGATAATTTTCGGTCTCTTCCCTGAAGGTCGAACGCGAAGGTACATATTAAACGCAAACAGTTTTATTCAAAGCAAATGATTTAACCCTCTCTGAGCCTATTTATCCCCAGAGTCATCAAATACAGATAAATGAGAAAATATGGTAATCCCATAATACTCAGGGAGGGCAAAGACGCGAGATCATTCAATAAGAGCCAGTGGCGCGTCAGGACGTGCGACGCGATTACCCAATCCTAAACAAACAATTGAGGAATCGCTCGAGTTCACGGGAAAAATCGAGAACTGCTATCTCTACATACATAACCATATATGTACCTATGTTCATGTTCACACATAGGGCACTTACATATATACGTACACAACATCGGGCTTTAAGATACAACAGAGCAGCGAGGTAATCATGCACCGTTGGTCATAACCAAAATGAAGAATGACGTCATACATCACAAGACCCGGTTGCGTTCAGAATAGGTAGACGCCATAATTTTCTTTCAAGTAGTTACAGGCTAACATTTTTCAGGAAACCAGTTGCAATAAGGTGAATGTCACTATGATTTGTGAACGCACTCGATCATATACGCCACCATTTTATTTGTCAAGGTATTAAAGGTGGTTCTTTTTACGGAGCGAGTGATTCGGTACCCCTGGGCCTTTGGAAGTTTGAGCAAGCAGCCACAACTCACAGGACTCGACGCGAACCAACTGCGAGCTTTCTCAATAACAAACTTTTTTAATTTGTTCACTTCAAAAGAATAACATGGTAGCTGTACTTACCTGGAACCCTTTTCAAATTATAAAGTATTCAGTTTTATAAATATGAAATAACAAGGTAATCTCTACTGCATATAAAAGGAAGTATCTACAATATTATGTACCTAACCAGATAGAAACCAAAAAGAAAACTGATAGAAGTAAGTGTTTGAAAGTTATTTTGACAAACCCACATTTTCTTTTAACATACTTTTAGCATACGCTCCGTGGAGAAGAACCAAACGAAAACAACACACAAAAGAAGCCAAACAAAAGAAACCAAGACATCTCTAGCAGTATTCGACTTTGATACATGAGTGATCCGTTTACTTTGCGACATACCTATAATGTATATCCATTCAAATATTGGTAGATATCGAAAAGTATGCTAGTTAATTTGACATATTCTCTTCTTTGTCATCATTATCATCACCAGCCTATATACATCCCACTGCTGGGCACAAGCCTCCACTCAGAATGAGAGGCCTTAGGCTATAGTACCCACGCGGGCCCTTCTTTCGTCAATAATCACAAAAACTAAACCTAAAGATAAAACATGGCTTGGCAATTAAAATTGTAAAGCAGCCCCTTTCAAGGCAACCTATTTCTTTTATCAGGTCTTGTTAGACGTTGAGAAATTTATTTTAATGTTGGGTTGTAAAGAAGCAAAAAATACTCCCCTTCAATTCGTTGCGTGAGAAGTCACTGTAAACATACAAAGCAGACGAAGTATTACATTTAATTATACGGCTGGAATGACTTATGTAACCTTATCGGCGCGGTACATACCTTCCTAATAGCTACTCCTCCGCTAATGGAAAAACGTATCGGCATAGAAAATAACGTCCTTGATGCTTTTAATGGATATGAAATAGCCTTTCGTTTATTACCAATGGTTAACTTAATTATGGCGTATTTGTTCGTAATTTATAACAAGTGCTGCATGACTTGAATACCTGTGAAAAATTTTAATTCGAATGTTTTATGCGTGTCGTCTAGTACGGATAACAGGTTGAACATTTAATTGACAAAATATTTTACATTTCTGCTAATATGATCATAATAAACCGTCCAAATATTTACGTAATATGCCTGTTAATATGTTACTTTTTTATTTTATTATTTTCAAGGTTTTTATTTAATAAAATCGATAATGAGTTTTAATTTATTCGAAACGCACTTTTTATCAATTAATTTCAATTTATTAAGAGTTCTTTGTGCGGCAACAGTATAGACTTTTGGAAGGGTAGTAATAGTGGTGCTATTGTCACATTTTAATGCGTAACGTGATGCGCTCTTATGACATAATATTACTGGTTTTCCTCGTAAGGATTAAAGCAAGGTACCATAAAACAGCTTTATGTTTCTACTCACACTTTTTTATTAATGTTATAACACAAACAGCCTCGTGTTTGTGTCTACAAAATGTCTTAAAATTTACCCACACTCTTGTACATTACATTAGTGAGAATTGAACGCGTTCAAATTTTCGCTCGACTATCTCAATGCGTATTTTCCATCTTGGGGGTCTATTGTGCATTGGGGTGTACGTCTTTGTGTGTGTGAAGCTGAGTCAAAGGCGAGCTGGAGCCGAGGCCGCGCCTTGCAAAGCGACGTGAGAGATGACTTTCAATATGAAATTGAATTCCGCGGTTCATTGATTTTCAATTTGTTAGGGAGTACTCCCACCATTTACCCAGACACACTGGGATCTGGGAGACTATTGTAAATCTTCAGAAATTTGCCTTGAGCTAAATTTTTCTGACTTCTCGCAGGACATGGCACGTAGAATATCTCTTTTGCAATACTTAAGATAACCCAATCGAACGAACAATTGCGTTCCGCAACTTTGTTGAACGAAAACAAAGAACATGGAATTTTATCGAGTCCTCGCAGCTAACCCGTGCGAAATGTGTTTAAAACACCAAACAACAAATTATTTTGAATTCACTTTGATCTAGTATGTAGCAAAAAACATCGCCTCGGTTACCCATGAGCCATTGGCCGCTTTGAATTTTTTATCTAACTTCGTGCCGAATGCCAGTTCACCGAGCTGAATTCAAAGGCTCTGGCTGACAGCTGAATTCACAGTGGATACACCATATTTTTCATTTCTATCTATTCTATAAAGCTCAATCTTTGATTTTGTGTACAGGCAAAACCTTTTTTTTTGTCACTTCTCTACATATTATGTCAATGTTCACCAACAATGAACTTATTCACCGAACAGATTATTTTTCAAAGTAACACAAACGAGTATTAACTAAATAAACATAAGCAAGCTTTTGTGAATTGAGCAATTAGTTTTATCAATCATATACTTAACTAAGAAGTGTGTACTTTGTAATGAAGTAGTGTAAACATCGCAACGATCACGTAAAATAGATTTTGCCTGAAGCGTTTATGTGGAAAGGAAATGTGTGTTTCCCATGATTTATGTCCCAAAAGAGGCGAGAGGTGGCTCATATGAACCCGCGCCTGCCCGCTGGCGATAAGCCGAAGCCTCTACCTACCGAATAAAGAAGAAAATAAACAGACTGACCTTTCAACCAATAATGTGGGACGCACGTAGCCGGGAAAAATGCGCGTCTTTTTTGGGATCCACAAAAAAGTGCTTTTTACCGGAACTGATTATTAATAAGCAAGCGATAGCTAAAAGTTTACAGGTTGATGTTTAAGTATACGGTAAACTGTTAAAGTTGACAGAACCCGAGATTGTAACGTAGAAGTTTGCGGTAGGTACGTATCATGAAATTATGCATTTTATCCGAGAGAAGTTCTTTTACCCTGCGTTAGATTATAAGTTTTATTAACAATCTGAGGAAACTAGCAAGCTGGTGTCGGCAAGAAATTGCAAGCTCTCAACTTATCTACCTGAATTAACGGATACACATGGACTTCGAGAGCGGCGAAGTGTGATTAAAAAAGGTCAGTACCCTCAGTTTTCCAGTAAATGGAACGTACTATTTGTACCTACATCTTGTTGCTAAATTTTATAGGATAGAGTATAATATAATGATCATCAAAGAAGTAATACTTTGAACACATTTACCAAAAAATATAAATGTAGGCATTTACGAATAATATTTTGTAGATAAATAAAAAAAAGCGCCATTCCTGAATATTGCCAAATTTCAACCAGATCTGTTCGACCGTTTTGGCGTGAGAGAGTAACAAATATCCATAGATACTCACAAAGATTCGCATTTATAACACTAGTAAAACTAGTAGGACTAGTAGGACTATAGTAGCACTAGTAGGACTAGTAGGACTAGTAGGTATGCCAATTTATTTTTCAATCGTCAGCACCGTATGTACTTGGTGTTATCTGTCTGAATTTAAGATGGCGACATACACCGAGGAAGGTTGTTTGTTATGCAAATGAAGTTACTCGGCACCCGGCTTATAATAAATTCATTATAATAAGTATATACACACTTTAACTATGCTTGGGATACGCTAACTTTGCTAATATCAACATGTTCGAATACACATTCATTGTCATTGTTTGAAAATTGTTTGAATTTTGATTTCGGATGTATGTCATGCTGCGCTACGAAAGCTCTGTACAGTGTTTCCTACTTCAAATCTTGACTTGAATTTGCTTTGGCGTAGTATGAATATTTTGCAGTGTGATTGCTTAAAGTAGTACAATTGGCACGTGTTTTCGATTGTCAATAATCAATCGAGTGATTGACTGATTTAATAAACTTATAGATCACAGCTGTTTCTTTTTTGTTACTTAGAATACTTAACATTTCATTATAACTGAATACTATTATTATAATGACAACTAAAACGTAAATACGTAAGGTAAAATTTAAGTGAAAAATTTAAAAGAGATTTGGAGATTTAACAAATCATTTCTCAACATCTGCGACCAACTTTTAAGTAATTATAACATTTTAGGAACTCATAATAATAAGCTACTTGAACATTGTGGAACCGCAAGTGTCTGATGTTATTTTTAAGCACGCTTCCTCCTGCCAGTTTATCTTCCTCGATCCTAAATTAATGTGCCTACCAGACGACAAACTCAATTAAGATCCTATAACAAGATCCTATTAATCCTGTATCGATAACACGAGGCAGAAATAATATTACATTTACAAAGAACATTGGGTCACAATATCGTAGTTTATCGTTACGACTACATTATGGGTAAATACGAATATCGTGTTCTATACTCCCGCTTTTATTAAGAACCCGCCTGTAATCAACCGGCGTAAGGTCGCGCGCACATTTGCTCTAGCGAGAACCGAAAGGAATTTAATGAACATTTTGATTGCTTCAGCTTGTGGTTTAATTTATTTATTACGTGTAAATTTTCTACATCATAACACTCCTAGTGTGCCTTCCTACTGTAGAAACTAGTAAAATTAAACAATTTAAATTATAGTAAAAATTCAACACGCAGCGCTGACAAGAGCAATGACACGACTCTCCTTTGTTTTAGTTTTCTTTTAGCGCTGCGTGCTATTAACTTTATTTGTGGCCAGTGCCAAAATATAATAGTTTGACAAAAAGGTAGCTGCCTAAATAGGTGCGTCGCCTACACTTCCTATATTTATTATAATTTTAAAAACGTCAACTTTGTTATGGTTCGTTCGGTCCGCAGATCCAACTGAGCACCAGCGTAGCGAGCTCGCGTGCCGAAAAATGTGTAAATGGCTTAATAACCAAAAATAATAACGGCGATAAACAGACCGGAATACTTGCAGGTCGGAATATACTTGGAGGAAAATATGTACACGGAAAGTGTCGGGTGTTACACGGCCTGGCGTTGCCTACCCGGGGAATACGTATAATATAGGATTATCGTAGGCGATCTTGATTGCGACACTAATTGTGCGCCGCCCGCCGAGGCTTGCGCGCGCACTTTTCCAGGTTAATTTACTCGGCCCTCTGGGTGACTGTCCCTGCAATAAATTTGATATCCACCGACAGATAAATTAAGTTATCCGATATTATATATCTCTCCGCTGAATTCGACGTTGGGCTCGTATCAAATTTGTTATGGCGTCGTAAAGTGATGTTTTTGGATATTTGAATTTATAAGATATTAAGATGTAAGTAAGTGTTTCCTTTTTAGATTACATATTTTTATCTAGTTATGACTGAATAATACTAACAATACAATACAATACAAATACTCTTTATTGAACACCACAAATCAGTACAAAACAATACAGAAACAAAGAACAAAGTAGAGAATAGGCTAACATACATCAATCACGCCTTTATCCCTTACGAGGTAGAACTGAATAGGTAACTGCTATATTCAGAAACACATTAAATGGTTGGTTCAATGTTAAATGAAACTCATTTATTGATTGCGTTTATTAATTAATCTTTTCAAATTGAATTGCTGTAAAGCGTTAAAATTGTTCTTTCGATTGGTAAAGGCAGGTACAATCAGCTGAATGTAAACGTGACAAATGACAAACTTAAATCTTGATTGAAAAACTACAATTAACTCATGATTAAATTATCTATCCTACTCTTACTGTTTCAAAACAAATTAAAGTAGCTACAATCATTATGTTATTACTTTCGAATATACCCATGTAAAAAGCCTCCCTAGCAAAGAAAATTTCGAGTTCAATCTGTATCAACAGATCACTTCCTTACTCGATTTTATCAGCGCACCTATAGAACGAAATGGAACCATTCATCTGGCCACCAGTTTACCCCGCCGTATAAACCAAATAGGATACGTAGTTGTGTCAGCATTCAGCAATATTACGATCCTATATCAGTACCTCGGGTCGGCGGTGGATGCCTAATTGGTTTTAACCATGGAATTGGATTCCTGCTCCTAATAACATCAGTGGGGTTTCGAGAAAAACTTACAAACTATATAGAGCGGAATCCAATTTGTATTTGCGTGGAATGTTTTACTAATTAACCAGAAGATTATTAACGTTCAAGCCTTCTTTTTATTAAATTGTTGGTTTAAAAGGTTTCGTCGAAAATCGAGTCAAAAAAGGAAAGGAGGCTATTTTATCTCGCAAAGCCTGGAAACACACGCTGCATTATTGATATTAAAACTACAAAAGTGATACATTTTGTGGAAGGAAAAATAAGCATACATTATTAATATTATAATATGTACTTCCATGCTGGTCTGGGAGTAAAGAAAAAACCATATAATGTACCAGTTGCTTCTCTTCCCGCGCAGATGGCAAAAGCCTATCGAAGCAATGGACGAAAAGCATAGGAATCCTGTTATAAGCGATGCTGCTAACCCATCATTATTTTGATTCCACTTTCCACCTATACGTCCACAGTGTCTTGCTAATCGTGGCCCGTAGGTCTTGTTACCAGAGGCTGTGTTTACCCCGTAAGGGATAAAGACGTGATTTGTGAATCTGTGTGTATGTGTATTTCTATTTCAATCTTCGTTACCAATATTCCTTCAATTTATTTTGTTTCACGCATCAGACAACTGCACAGGCCTTTTTTACCCCTGTAACCTTAACTTAATCAAAGTATCTTGCAATTCTGCGACAGAACCAAGACAGCTTTCAAACGAAACTCTACCACATACTTCCACATTAATTAACATATATAATATCTCACCAACACAAAACAAAATGCTAACTCAATTCAATTTCTACACGAGTTCACACTCAAAGCTAAAGACGGCTAGCAGGACTGTTTCTCGTCCCAGCCACTGTCGCACTATCAACAAATAGTAGATTACTAATAACAGACCCACACATACACAGATTACCCACATTTTTCCTCTCGAAGTAAACCGTTTTACGTGGATATGCTACTATTAAAACAAAAACTAGGCTACTAATTTCATCTACCAATGTTGATCGAAGTTCATCCAAAACTCGCTCATTATTAATGTATGTATGTATGTATAACTCTTTATTGTACATAAAACACAAGAAAAAGATGAATACAGGATAACACACACATGAACAAAGGCGAACTTATCCCTAAAAGGGATATCTTCCAGTTAACCTTTGAACGATTGACAGGACATAAGTATTAAGCAAGAGTAGACATACAGAAAAAGTAAAAGAACCGATCGAAACTTAAAATAATCCTAAATGTCTAAATTTTAAATAATGTAAGATATAATAATAAACTACACATAATAGATAAATACGATAAACTAATACACAATAAATAAAATATACTACATAATATATAAATACACACACAAGTTACAAAACACATCACATTCATTTAAGAGGATCCATCGAGCCAATACGCCTTCAAGCCTTTAATTGATACCTCTTTTGCACCTCGTTATTCCTAACAGTTTTTAAATGTACAAACGCAATCCAGCCAACTCAGCCAGCTGTAGTAGTTAACATAGCGCCATCTAGAATGACTAAAAAGAACTATTACGGCATGGCTTAGATCACACGAAGTTTCCCAAGGCAAGCGCATGAATACAACTTACGACAGGCATCAAATCGAATTTCATTTTCCAGTCCAACCTAAGAGAAAGCTTCATAGTGGCTCATTGTATCATACACAATACCAAAATATATCAAAGGTTACTGACCTCCGGCTAGTTGAAGTGTTTTCGAATGGATGAATCCAAATGTACAAGTATGCCACTTAAAAGATACCGTGTATATTGTTGCCACTGCCTGAGATTTCGAAAATTGGCTGACCTTAGGTATTATAAGCGGGATCTTAAAGGCTTGAGCGGGTAACCGGGCTGCAGACTATTTAACTCTTTTTGGCTTCGCAAAGTAACGCCTGCCTAAAAAACCGATTGTCTGCAAAGTCGGTTTACGAACGAAAGTTTTACGTGATAACGAGAAGATCGTGCCTCTCTATCACTTGTTCCGCGCTCGCGCTTGCACACTCTGACGTGACGCGGAACGTAACGCAACGAGTCGTGTTTTTTCGTGAGCGCAGCCGGCGTTCATAGATTTATAAGACGTTATCACGTCAAAAAACCTATAACGGTATATTACGTAACAAAATTCTGAAAAGGCATTTATTCTAACTAACCGGGTGGGGTGAAGTGAAATAGTAACTCCGTAAACTCAGTAAGACCAAACTTGGCGGGTATTCGTCTTAAACTTCGGCCGGCACCTGAACAATGTGACTTAAGATCTGACGCATACTCTCGGTCGGGTCGTAGTAGATCATTCCATAGCGTAGGTATTGTTGGAAGCTCAAAACAGACTTGGAAGTTGGTGGGTGGAGTAGACTCGGTAGGATGCTTGGGCGACCAGATAGCCTAGTGGTTAGTGACCTTGACTGTAAAGTTAGAGGTCCCGGGTTCGAATCCCAGTAGGGACAGGCATCTGTATGATGATTATTAATGTTTGGCCCCGTTTTTTACATAAGTTTTTTATTTTTTATTTGTATTTAAGTATGCATTTATTTATTTATATTTTATCCGTCGCCTGGTACCCATTAGTACACGCTTTGCTTGGTTTGGGTGGTGGTCAATCGGTTTCCACAAAGTTGACCCATTAGACAGTTTAAACTGTACATACCAACTAAATAATTTTCACTAATTTTTGAATGTTGCCCAAATTAAAAAAAAAACAATGAATGGCTGCAATGAGTTTTGTTCAGTCACAGGCCTTAGTCAAGAGACAAGACATTCGCTTTGCCAAGCGTTATACTTAACTTAAATGCGCGGCATACATTCTAAAGTATTTATGCTACTACCCTTATCTCCAAACGGGTTTACTTCAACAAAGTAGTACACAGAATGTGTTAGGTACAAGTAAACGTCTTTTATTTAGCTTTAATTAAGGACTTTGTCGTACCCGTTCATTTCTAACTTGCCAACTGAAACAAGAACGACGCAAAGTTTTGTAATATAACACGTTACTTAATTGTTATAGCTAATAAAATTCATTTCTTTACTAGCAATCGCGCTTTTACAGCATTGTACTATTGCAACAGTGGTTCAAGAATATTTCTTAGCTGTAAAAGGATTATCGTGTCTTATTTATCTGGCAAGCTCGGACTTCGTTATTATCATTTTACTTTAATGCTCTTTCACTTCAGAAAAAATGAGAGAGAAGACTGAGTTCTTCCAATGCCAAAGTGAGGCCGGTTTAAACTACGCGTCGGCGAACCTTAACTTGTTTACTTACTTGGCAACGTTTGCTGTAATTTCTGCGTGAGCAACTTGTATGCTTTTCATTACACTTTACACCTACAATCTCTAATTAGTACTAATAATATTATCATGAAATAATTATGTATATTTTAATTATTTGGCTAAGCTACACGCCACTGTATAGGTTGGCAGTCTAAACAAACGCTTCACTTTGACACGGTCTGTACGCGTCGATCATTTTACAACCGGCAGAAGCTGGTTCGGTCAGTTTCCCAAGCGGCCTTTACTTAACCCTGAGTCTAAACATTATAACTAATTCAAATAAATGAACACCCGAGTTTAGAAGCGGCATAAAACCGAAATCAAGGCTTGGTGGGGATTTTCTAGGAAACTGCCCGGACGGGGCGTAACATTAAACTTTCAAGCAGCCTGCCTGTTTCTCCCTCCCGGTGTTGCCAACTTGTTTGTATAAAAAACGACAAATAAAATATATTATTTAAGGTGTCGAAAGTCAGGTTACCAAGGAAAAGCTTTGCACGTATATCAAATAGGAGCGAATAAATCAATGATTTAGAAAATCGTTGTCGAACAATGCTTTAGTTTTAGGATTTAATAGGATATACGAGTAGAAGAGCAATGTGTACCTACATGCGAGTGATGTGAGTTATGTGTTTATTTAATTTTGGCTGCAGTCCCTTTAGTTCGCAGTTGGGTATTGGGGGCACCTGCTTGTCGGTTTTTTTGATGTTTAAATAAAGGCGTTAAATGAATGGACATCGATTTAGCAAGAAAAAACAAAGAATGTACCAGTTGCTTCTCTTCCCGCGCAGATGGTAAAAGCCCATGGAGGGAATGGGTATAGTAATCATGTTATAGGCGATGCGGCTAGCAACCCATCACTATTTTGATTCCACTTTCCACCTATACGCCCACAATAATGCTAAACATTGGCCTCTAGGTCTTGCTATCTTAGGCTCCGTCTACCCCGTAAGGGATAAATACCTGATTTATGTGTGTTTGTGTGGGATTTTGATTTAAATTTGAGGACTGATTAAATTAACAAGCTATAAAATGGAACTAGTCTACATTTTCTTGTTAATTTAATCAGTCCTCAAATTTAAAGTCATATATCACGTTTGAATATATTTCCTTTTTTGCGTCATGAACCACTGTACGTATATTTTAAGCATAAATCAGACAAGATTTACAATTTTGATGTGGCTTCAGTAATCCTGTACTACGGATACGGCGTTGTATCTGGTAACATAGACCCCTTCGTCTCCACAGCGCATTTAACCCCGTGTAATTTCACACTACAGATTTTCATGTAACAATGTAATAACGCTTCCTTCTGGTTAGGCGCATAAATAATTTGATATTGTCGAATGTACAATATGACCCGGCATTGTAACTTGCGTGCGGTGATTCTGTTAGAATGAAAGGCGGTACGCGCGAGGCAGAAAAAATAAATACTTTAGGCTTCTTCTTTCTGGTGTCTGACCCTTGATCTTCTTAGACTAGTCTAGGAAGATTCTCTTTACGTGTTGGTTGAGACATCGCTAAGAACATTGCTGAGAATATTCTGACCTGCTAGTCGATGTCACAAGTTTAGTGGCGATTACATCATGAGCTCAGTCAACGGTTTAATCCTTCGGCGCTATTATTAGGTAGGTACAGTCAAGTGTAATAATATGTATTTAGACAAAGATTCAAAAATAAGTACCATACGCTCTTACACGCGTAATAAGGTCGTGGGACATATTTTTGAGAAGTTCCTATCAATACTTATTTTTGCACTTGACCGTACCTACTCGTATTAGAATTCAATTTCAAATTTAATCATGCATCTAGAATTTACTAAAACAGACAGACTAATCGTAACTTGTTATAAAAAATATGTCATAAAAAATTTCATTGTACATTGTCGTAAGATCTAATAAACTGCCAAGCGCGTGTCGGACCATATGGCAATTATTCAATATTAAGTTTTGGTCGACTATAACTTCATAAAAATTGTATTGTGAAGCTCGAAAAGTTTTTTTTTAAATATTAATAGGAAGGCAAACGAGCAAGTGGGTCACCTGATGGTAAGTGATCACCACTGCCCATAGACACCCGCAACCCCGGAGGGCTTGCAGTCCTTCAATTATCGTCAGAAAACATCTCAAATTCAGCAGTTACGACTTTTCTTTGATAATTTTCGAAATATACCTACCTACGGTTTCACTGCTTACCATTATCGAATAAATTCTTTATAGTGGAGGCAAAATACGTGAAATTTCCCTTAAGTCAGGAAATAATTCTAAGAACTGATAAAAACAATTGTTTTTGATTTGTATGGGTTAGAAATGGAATTTAATACATCACTTGATATATTCACCCCCCCGGAAAGGGGTGGAATTGGTTGAAAATGGTGTAATAGTAATAACTAAGAAGAAAAAATAGGTGTAGTCTGTGCAATTTGCCATACGTTTTATTACATCTTAATCTATATTTGCACCCGTTATTTAGCTCAATTCAAGCTACGGAACATACAAAAAAAAAATCATATAACTAAAAATATACTTTTTGGCATTGCGGCCCCGGGAAAAATACAGAACGCGGTGCAAATTGAGGAAATGATGAGAATATATATCAAAACACAATACCAAATTTGCACCAGGGTGCGACACCCGGAAAGTAGTTTTCTATGTTTTACAGTCTTTGTACTTCGGGGGAAATTTTGGAATTAATAAAAATCGTCACAATCGTCTTAACTTGGTTTGATTTACATTCGCACCCCATAAAAAATTGACATTTCTACACGGAACATGCGGTTCTGTAATACTACCCGCTACCTAGCGTTCGCTGCTATTCCTTGCGTTTAGATAGAACTATGTTTACCAAACTTCCGGTTAAAATTTTCTTTTTTTTATTGAGTGCGAATGTAGTATCTTTTAAATATGTGTTATTTATAAATTTTCACGACTATCTTAATTTCCCCCGAAGTACAATCTACAAAAGAGTGAAAAAAAACATGTTCCATACTTTGCACGGGGGTGCAAAGTTACCTGGGTGTTTATAATACTTTGAAAAGCTTAATGTAAGTTTGCACCAACCGTCTGAATTATCCTCGAGCCGCAATCAGAAAAAAATATTTTACCAAGATTCTATACATCGTACACCTTTTTAATTAACATACATTATGTACCAAAGGGGACCCTTCACGTGGCTAAACTTGCACCTAATACCTTTTATCATACTCCAAAATAACGGCATTTGAAGTTTATACCTAATATTTTAAAGTGTTCCGTACATGATAGAAAGGTGCAAACCGAGGGAAACCATCTAGTCGTGCCCTCTAACGATTCCACAAAAAAACACGACTACACGAATTACTTCCATACTCTTCTGTAATTCGACTATACTATTAGTAAAACAGGAAACGGCTTAACAGATCGTTGGCTTTCGGAAAAAAGGATCAAAATGTTGATTTTTATACAAAGCATCCCTTTAATTATCGGACAATGCTCTAGATTAATTAAGAAAATAATATTGTTTAGTGGCATATTTGAAACGACTGTTGTATCCCCCGATTGCCGCGAGCAAAGGCTTTGCTGCGCTTTGTTCGAGCGCCAAAGGCTGCCACAGGCAGGACCTTGTTTAAAACCCTCATTGTAGAAATTAATTTTATTTTCAATTAAAACTTTTGATTTTTCGGTTTCTAGGATTCTGCAGTTTGAAGCTATAAACCCATCTACTTCCTTTCATACATACATTCATACATAAAGCACGTCTTTACCCCTTACGTGGTAGACTGAGACTAAGGTAACAAGAGCTTAAGGCCACGTTTAACATAATTGCGGGCGTATAGATGGAAAGGCTAATCAAAATAGTGATGGGTTGCTAGCCGCATTGCCTATAACATGATTTGCGGTGATTTCTTCCTGATGAAAGATTACTTCCTTTCAAACTATAGTAGGTAATTGGGCTTAGTTATTTTTTATTGGAAAAAACTTCGCAACAAAGTGGCAATCGTGAAACAATGTAGTTTCAGCGGTATTATCATAATACTAGTATTAATAGCTTTGCCTACGCGAATTAATACGAAAAAGTAAAAAGTAGTCCGTATACCCATTTTTTTTTCAAAATTTGTAGGAAGACAACTGAACTAACACACATTTACATCATAATAATATTACATACATACATAAATCACGTCATTATCCCTTGCGGGTTAGACAGAGCCTAAGGTAACAAGACCTAAAGGCCACGTTTCTATTTGATGAGAAAATACCTACTATGCAAGATAAAAAAAAAATGTGATTTAAACAACCAGAAATATTGTCAAGTAAATATATTATTATGTTAAAGTGCGTTTTGGGAAGATGAAATTTCAAGTTTATATCTTCATTTGTTTAGAATCTAGAGGGGCACAAAGTCACGAAAATTTAACACGACTGACTGATTCATGATTCACAAAAGTAAACTAAGTAGATACTTGCAGAATAGATACCTAAAATGTTGAAATTCGCCAGAGAGATACAGTTTTAGCACCACATGGATGGAAAAACTTCTAAACCTTGTTTCTAAATTTTTGAACATCTAGACTCTCGATTCTTGAGTACCTATGTGATCTCCTAGATATATTATATTTCGTATGGACTTGGCCATCTTGCACGTGTGGTAGCGGAGTTAGCAAGCTAATTTTTTTGTTCTTTTAAAAATTACAGGGATAAATTTGTGTTTTTTTAGTTTTGTCTCCATTTTTTAAAATTAAATAAATTATGATTGAAAAAAGGATCTACGTCTAACAATACCTACATATTTTTTCTTAAATTCCTAGCCTTGGCTTTTCTACTTTAAGCCTGCTTTCAATAAGAGGATTAGAGAAAGACATTAATAATAGCTTTTCTCAGGCTTTTCATTGCGAATAACTTTGTGATTTCTTAAAAAAAAATGTATTTCACAATTCAAATAAAATACGTTGTAGGTATGTATTTTCTATCATTATTTATGAAGCAAAAGCAAAAACATCGTTTTTATAACTTTTTGTATCCATTTTAATTGGCGAAGTGAAGATCAGGTGTTCAAAAATGTGATTTAACAGTCGTTTACAGCAACACGAGCGCTTCCTACATTTCCGTTTAAAAAAAAACGAAAACCAAAAACTCAATAAAGCAATAAAACTAAAATATGAAGCGAAAACGAAAAAAACTCCCTCGATATCCTTTTTATTATATTTTTTAATATGCATTAATACCCAACACACGTCGCGGCGGAGCGCGTCAGTTTCTATTCCTCGTAGGACTCAGAATAATGAGATAAAGTTGTTGGAAGCAGCTGGCAGCGCGGACAGTTGTAATGGTAATACGATTCAACGATTATGGCCGGTCCCCGGTGTTCCACGCTGTAGATATTTTCAATAATGAAACGCTCAACGGTCTTGCGCCCGAAATTAGTTCAATATTAGATACTGGTGTATTAGGGACGGTTGCGTATACTTTGGTATAAATTGTTTTGGGTTGAACAAGGGCCTAATGCTGTACGTGGCTTCTGAATACATTTGCTTGTGTAGATGTTTAGTTTTTGTGGGTTAAGTATTGCAAAGAAGTCTTAGAATTACTTTGGAATGTTTCAACAGGGTGGTTGGGTTAGCTAGATTGACTAGAGTTGAATTTTTTGATTCAAAATTGAGTGACGCATTTGACGCCTTATAAGTAATACTTTTACTTTAAATATTAAAATAAACAATGCATGAAAAATATTGTCAACTTGGACTGAAGATACAAACTTTATGTTCAGTTGAATTAACCGAACTGCCTACCTGCTACCATATTCCAGTTTTCTTTTAAGTCATAATGTATAATTTTACTAGCGAGCCATAAACTAGACTTCTCTGAGTATTACGATAGTTTTAAAACCCAATAGAATAATTAAAGTTATCATTACCTTGCTTAATAGTTGTTTTTGCTGTTGATTAGTTCCAGAAATTTATGAGAAACTTAAAACTTAAATAATTTTATTACAGTGAATAAACTAATAATTAATTAAATAAACTGTGTAACAAAATTGAATGTTTAGCGCCATAGGCCAGCGTATAACATCTATTGCCCTTTGATTCAGAGAATAAATGAGAATCTGGATAAAATCAACAATTGGGAAATTATTCTAGTCTTACCATAAGCCCGAAGAGTCGAAAACGAGGTTCATGCGGGTAAAGGCCCTGAGGATACGCGCCAACAAAGCCTTCAATTGATGGAGTGTTTTTATAGAAAACGAAATATTGCGCCTTTCGGGTCACAAGCCTAAAACGAGATGAGTTTCAATTCTCTGTAAAAATATCTGAACTTGCAGATGGCTTGTTATTTTTTTACAAAGTTTGTATGTTTTGATTTAAAGTTATAGATACCGTCGGCCGAAAAAGTAGCCGAATACTTTACTACTTTGTCACAATAACCAGCTATGTCGTTTAGTTTGATATGTGTCACAAGTGTTGAAAATAACAAGGTATTAAAGCGGTCATATTAAGTGCCTGTAGGTAATTTAATTTGCAGTCTGAATTTAAAGGCGTGAAAAGTTGATCCATTTCAGTACAACCAGAAAGAACAGAAGCTTCGTTATAATCCCGATCGTAAATCCGTTCAGGGCTTTTTCTCTTTTTGACCGTATACAGGCTGTTCAGCGGACGTCATGAACACTGTTTTGGACATCGCCTTTACATACCGTGTCCTGAATACAAATCTGAAGGCCCAGGTAACACAAGCTATGTCGAAACTCCGGCACCAGTTTTCCGGTGTCATGTTTAGAGAGTGAGCCGGGTATTGTGTAACGTAGCACCTCCAAGGGTAAAGCATTGGGGTAAACGACGAACGCTCCCTCCAACAAATTGAAAAGCAATGGACCGCGGAATTCAATTTCATATTGAAAGCCATTCATCTTTGCCGCTTCTTCGAGAACGTCTGAAAGCGTTACGTCTCGACTTTGCCACTCTGCGACGTCCTTTAGAAAAGTTTACCTCCTTAGTAGATATTTTTATGTAAGTGTGCCGTGCGGTAGAGTTCGTTCATACTCGACAAATGAAAACATGTTAATGTAATTCGTTTTCGGTGGGTAGCTATGCATACGGATTTTCGTAGAAATATAAATACCAAAGTTGACATCTAGATGTAAAAGTATGTAGAAAACACATATCACTCATGAAACAAGATGGTCGGTTTCCATTCCGTTAAAAATATGATAATTGATTAGTTGTGTACATAAACACATTGATTAGTTGGTACATGTTTCACTATATTGTGACGGTTGCGTTTTAGCATGAGATTGTAGGAACCTGGTACCTGTCTACCCCGTAAGCGATAAATAAGTGATTTATGTATGTATGTTGTACCTATAAATACGCCTCACCCCCTCGACAAATGTCAGAGAAAATGTATGCTGTGCAAAATGTAGGCAAACCCCGTCATGAGCGTTTTGCAGACAAAAAGAATTCAAAAATCTTTGCCACAATGAAAAGAAAAACACAATATTAGTCGTAAAACCTTTTAACAAAAAGTTGAGATCTATCATTGTACTATAAGGCAATTCTTTAAGAAGTTTGATGTGAATATCATTGAATAACCTGAACTAAGATTCATTTTCATGTTATATTACTATGTAGCTTCGATGTCTACCTAGTTTTATCCAACTTTTACCGCAAGAAACAAATAACTTGCTAAATATGTTAAGTTTTTAGTGGAAAAAAGCCACCATTAATAAGAACGATAAGAAATCAGTTGTTTTTCGAGTAAAGTTCGAGTGCAAACATTAGTGCTAATTGCTTTCTTAAGTGGAAGTCATCAAGAGAATCATTATTTTTATTATGAAAGAACCATTTCACATTAAATGTGTTAAGTATTTTAACGACGGGGAGCCTTCCGGACTTAATCTATTCTGTAATAAAATCTTTACTACGGGTAACTTTTACGAATATTATTATGCAGTTTTAACATCGATAGTGGTTTCTAAAAGTACAAAAACAGACGTATTTTTTATAACATACATACTGTCACGATTCTTTCCCACAGGGGTAGGCAGAGACTACTTTGTTCCACTTGCTACGATCCTGACATACATCTTTCGCTTCATCCACATTCATCAATCTATTTATTCCTTTATTAAGAAATAAATTTCATTCGTTTATTATTTATGAAATAAATTTGAAAACTAGTAAGCGGTTCACCTGATGGTAAGTGAACTCCACCACCCACGAACAACCAAAAGATTGCAGTTGCGTTGCCAGCCTAGAGAGCCTGGATCATCTGGATGGAGAACAGAAGTGAGATGATGGTAGTGCTAGTGTAGCGACCTTAGCGCCACCTAGTTGGCCTCTACATAACTACTACGACACACGAGTAGCTAGTGCCAGTTCTAATGACAGCTGTCACATCGTTCTACATGTCGCTAACGAAGTTTCTCAATGCGGCTGCATAAATACAACTCTCAACTCTCTTCCTTCGGACTTCAGTCCTCAGGCATTACTTCTGCCTGGAGAGAGATCTCTCTATTATGGTACCCCCCACACTTGTGATCCGGATTTTGCGCAATGTCCTAACACTCGACAAATAATGAAAAAACGAAAAAAAAACTTTTTAAGTAAATCCTGTTCATATAAAAAAAAAAAAAAATTTTACCTCGCGGGGAAAGCCATTACAATATGTATAGTAAGAGCTACCTAAAAAATCTAGAATTTACCAGTAAAATTCAGCTATCAATAATTTGAACTAGGTATGCTTTGATAACAGAGGCTCCGATTGACGCTTGTTGCAAAAGCCTACCTTCTGTTTGTGTTTGAGGTTCACCGAACTCCTAGTTAACGGATGCCAGATAGGGTTTCAAATTTCCCTGGAAAGCTGCATACAGTGATGAAGTTTCCACAGACTGTTATCATTCGTTTTAGAAATCTAAGTTTAAATTATATTAAGTAAAGTAATAACGTGGATAAAGTGGTAAAGAGAACCTGACTGTGGAGCTACGGGTCCCGTGTTTGATGCCGGGTTGGGCCATATTATCAGATAAGCAAAAATATTTGTATAAATAAATAAGTTAATTTGTCATATCCTTTCCGAGGGCATAAAGATTGTTTGCTAGCCTCAAGAAAAAAAAACGCGATTTGGCATTACGAAAACATAAAACAAATAGGTAATAGATCTAAAAAGATAAATCTACAGCCAAAGTAATAATAACTTACTCGGATTGAAGACTACCAAACACAATATCACTGAAATACTATTCCGAATTTGCACATATAGATTCGGCGCGCACTAATAAAATATGTGTACGTAACTTTTTAGATCCCTGAACGAAAACAACGTAAAACATAATCTCATAAAAAGCTTCCAGAAGTAAAACTTTAAAAAGCTTTTAGTTAGTACTAGCAAAAAATGGCAAATGGCTGGATATACGTACCCAACAGTAATGGTTAGACAAAGGATTAGGGTTACTACGGCTAGCGTTTCGACCCATTATGAGTCGAGACCAACCATTCACGGGCTCGAATGGGTCTTAATGAAAGGTACGATACCATTATGAAGGCAATTGTGAGCTCATAAAGGAAATTAAATACAGACAAAAAGTTCAGTGCTGGGCGCCATACAAAAAAGACGTACAAAGAACACGCCGCATTTAAGACATTTACACGTGTTTGAGTTGGTTAATGACCAAGCGTAAGATAGGGCCAGTTTTTGAGTAGCAAATGTATCATCTAAAAATATTTTTTGTGTCCCATCAAACTGTTTGTCCGCAAGCAATGTTTGATAGAATGATCATTTCGCATGATTTTTCTTAAGTTAAAATTAAGATAGGTGAAATATTTGACATCGGTTAGATAAGGATAATTTTCCTGGAAAGTCGTTGGTCTCAGTTTAATATCAATTATACAGGGGCTTCCGACCTCGGCTTTCAGGGGTACTTAAGGTGTTACTGATACCTACAGAGTTTAAGGTTGAAATGAAAACGAAAATGAACTCCTAATATGAAAAGGATCTAGACTAATGCGAAAAGAGTAGTCTTCCGGAACAGAACCAACGACTAATTCGAAGCGAATACAATAATACAACGATGTATTTGCGAAAAAGGAGAAACTTAGATGCCGTTTTGATAATTAGGAACTGGAAATAATTTTGGAAAATAACTGCATTACTAGGCACATACATTTGCTTTGGGGAAATCCGACCGATTTAAACTTTGCCCGTTTGCTACCTTTCATTGTGCTCTGGAAAAAGGGTTCTGACCAAAAACCGTTGAAACTTTTTTAATGAATTTTAATTTCTCCGTTGTCGGTCGGAGATCCGTTTGATATAAAACTTTTCACGAAATTAATCGTCTACATGTTCGCATCTATTTTTTTTACTATTAAGAACCCCCATGGCAGTAATAAAATTTGTATTTATTTATTCAAAACATGCACAAAACACATTTTAAAAATACTTAAGTTTGTTATTATGTATTGCCGGTTTTCAATGTGGAACCACAATGTTTTTGAAAAGCAAGAAAATGCTACTTGTAAATTTAAGGTTAGCTGATCATTATAACAACACTGAGAGCCACAATTTGTTATATGAAGTAAACACGATCAAATACGCGTTCCAATGTTTATTCATTGCGTGCTCATGCCTATAAACCACAGCCCATTCAAACCACGGCGAAGTCAAAGACAATAATTAATAAACAAATTTCTGTCAACCCAACATTAGTAATGACATTGTTGATTACAAGGGTTTCAGACAAAGCCAGCGGCGGTACAATAGAATGAGTAATGATCGCGACACCAGGTAAAAAGTAATAAGGGGATTCGATGCAAATGGAACAGTAGCGTCCGTGTCAACTTGCTGACGCCCGGTAACTGATAAATGATGGAATTGAATAATTATCGTGCAATCGGCCATCACAAAAGTAATGAACGCGAAGAAAATGGTGATACACGACGGTGTTAACGATTAATGCAGTCACACTCGACTGGAACGCCACATGAAGGTTTGTACCTAGTCATTTGTTTGCTCGATTAGTGAAATTGATTTTTTTTTCGAGGCTGCTGTTGCTTTCGTACAAAAACCATGCCCGCGGTGCCGTTTCGTCGATTCGATCTAACCAAAGAATGAACAAGACCTACAGGCCACGTATAGCAAGACTGTGGGCGTATAGGTAGAAAGTGGAATCAAAATAGCGATGGATGCTGGCCGCATCGCCTATAACATGAATCCTATGATTTTCGCTGATTCCCTCGGTAGGCTTTTACCATCTGCGCGGGAAGAGAAGCAACGTACATTCTATTTTTTTTTGCTCCCAGACCGATGCGATGCGATGCGGCTAGCAACCCATCACTATTTTGATTCCCCTTTCCACCTATACGCCCATAACCCATAATCGTGCTAAACGTGGCCTTTAGGTCTTGTTACCTTAGGGTCTGTCTACCCCGTAAGGGATAAAGATGTGATTTATGAATGTATGTAAATTTATCCAGGTTTGAGACACACGCCCCGTACATTCTTTGATACAGCTAAACTGTAGCAGAGGTTAAACTTAATCGAATAAAATTGTTTATAAAAGTAGGTTACGACTACCTACCTACCTATTTACGAGCTCCTACTGGTGTACCTATCTTGAAACGACGCGTTGTCAAACAAAGGGGCCTGTTTCTTATTGCACTCTATTAACATGCGCCTGGAACTAAACACCATGGCCGGCAATGCCGGGATGTTGCTTTAATAAAATTAACATCATAGTACAATCAATGGAAACCCAAACTAAGCAAAGCTTGTACAATGGGAACTAGGCAGCAGCGGATAAATATACTTATATAGAACACATACGAAAACAAGTGCCTCATCGTGTTTCTTAATGACCTCGCCTCTTAGGTACGTTACGTACACAAGATAGTCACCAGTAACCCTCGACGAAGACCATAATTGATAGCTAAGCAGATAACTAGTCTCAAGGTACACTTATATCCTAGTAAAAAAGTTTTAAATCCATAGATAGAAAGAAAGAGTACTTACTAGCTACACTATCAGGTTAAAAACAGAAATATAATAAAAATAATTGTTTCTTTGTAACAAGCGAAACTGTTTATTGAAAGATTTGAAAGCATTTCGTTTTGAAATTAGAGAGTTATTTTTACATTGCAAACCGCGGAAGCGGTGTAATTATGTTTGTATTAAAAGTAGTCCTGGTTTATTATTGCGCTGTACGCCGTAACCAGAAAAGCAAATATTACTTAGCATATATTATTAAAGCGTAAAAGACAAAGGGTTTAATTAGAAGTTGAGAGTACACGGTAAATGCGGCACACATTAAAAGTTAACGACACCACAAAGCAGTGTCTGTGTCCAAATTGCTTATTTTGACCGGCGAATATTAATTATGCAAGCTTGGGAAGCGCTAACGCGTTCTGTCCCCGCTGGCCTCTAATGTTTCTGCTTAAAAAATATGAATAAAAAAGGCAACGTAAAGCGGCTTTTTGCGACCGAAACGTAATAAATAAATACCCGAAAGCGTTCAAAATATTCTACTATGAAATTGAGCTAACAATTTTTAAGTGCTCCACAGTTTTGAATTATTTGAAATGGTTCATCGTATAATCGAAACATAATAGTTTCTTATACCTATAAAAACGCATCAAAATATAATCGAGAAATGGTGAAATTTCTATTCAGTATTATTATACAATTTATCGGCTGAAACTAAAAATACAGTGTCCGTAAGGTTCAAAGGCGCAAGGAGACATATATTAAAGCCCTCGATACCGAAGATGGAGCAGGAATCCTCTAAACAAAACGACTCACCGACTTTAAGCATAGAATCCGGGATAAGAAAAGGAATATGGAATAGTTGTGCTTTTAATAAATTCAAGTGTTGGTTGATAGTGTAAAATATGTTTAGTGATTTAAAAATTATAGGTATATCTCCACCACTCACAGAAGTACTAAGTAATCACGTTCCATAGAATATTTCGTCTCTCAAAGTTTTATCTTAGTAACTTACGTGTAACAGCATTGTTATTAAATTCATGCAATGAATTCAAGGCACAATGAAGATTAGTAGATAGAGTGTATGGCTAGTTAATTCTGTCGCTTCATCTTAATAAGTAAGCTCAGCAATTTTTATTTTGCCCCAGCATACCGCTCTCGAGGAATTTACCAAACAAGAAACTGCAATTTCCCGTGACTAATTCATGGCCGTTATTAATCTTGTTCATTGTGTCCTATTTTTTTGTCCCGTAAAAAGTTGGCTCATACTTGTTTTCGTAAGTGGCAAGGTGGCATCTTGTTTTTTACAGGCTTTTATTCAACTTGTAATTTTGTTTGTTTATTTTGTCTGACGGATTGGGATTGCCTTGAAAATTGGTATACAGTAGGTAGGTATTGTACTGTTCCCGGACCCCAGGCCGAGTCAGAAACTTTTATTATTTATTCTAATAATTATTTATTTTAATAATTATTTGTTTTAGCCGTTTATTGTGATCGTTAGTAGTATAGGACCCTCATGTTTGCGTGACCGTCTTTAAGATAACCCTAGTTCAACTTAGGTAGTAGGATCACTAGTGAGGGCACAAGCCAGAGTAAGGGTATCTAGGGGGTAGTAGCTGTGAAGGGCAATTGGAGTCTTAAATGGGAAACTAAAACCCATAATTGTTCTGATTCTAGGATATAGCTCATACATGAGGTAGTTTCAGGCAAGGGTAGAGCCCACACCCCGCTCTAACCGATAGGGCTCGTCACCTGACTGGTCACCCTCCTCCCTGCCTGCTTCGAGCCTTTAGGGATCTTTGTTTAAGGTCTTAGTCTAGTCTATTTGTTCTTTGTCTGCAAATGACAAGAGGGTAACGCAAGTTATAGTCACTCTGGAAGCAGGATTTATAAACCTCTCCAATTTATGCAGAGTGACCCCTAGCCTAGTGGAAGCCCTTCTAACCTCCCATATACGTCGTTATGGGGAAGCAACTCTAAGAGTGTATGTGTGATTACAGGATACTCCATAATGTTATCTACAACCAAAAAGAAGTGCCTTCCTTCCCTCCCCATATGCCCTGCTATGATCGTCTTCATCACGCGTGCTGTATCTTTCAACATACACTTAACCATAACCATTCTTATGGACAGAGGTGAGGAACACTCGTAGCGAACCACATATACTTTGGAGGCACTCGCCCCAAGCACAAATTAGAGCATTACTACAGACTCCAATATGGAACATGGGCTGTAATAGATCTGAGAAGTCTGTAAGGGTACTTTGTTTAGTCTATTGCGAGCAATAATGACCATTAATACTCAATCAACTAGACTGGTACTCGTATCTGTGGCACACTAGTTCCATTCGATAGATCAACCGGGTACAATAGTCACTATAGGAGTGCGGAATTGCCTCCCGTAACGATTGTATATCCAGCACTAATACTTGGTCACATCGTAGAATAAAACTGCTATTGGCTTCCACTATACACATTGCCCCTCACTAGAGCCGGAATATGTCGCCAGGTTTAGGCCAGAAATATCGATGGGTAATTTGGAATAGGTTGTACATTCGACTAGAATCATGTCCGATCTCCATAAAGTTCAACACTAGGATATCTGGGAGTTGTCGTAACCCATCGAAGACTCCAAGAGCACTCGGCAAAATTAATCAATTTACTTCGGTATTAATGTCGAAATAGAATTCTATTTCTAGGAATATAAAATCTAATCAAATTTAAAATATTAAATAAACTGTTGACAAAATAACAAACTGGAATTACCTTGATACTATAACACACTCGTCCGTAAGCGCACTCCGCGTTTAACAATTAACGAAATTAAATTCTCGACTGTTCAGTCAAGCAGCAGCCTTTCAACTCTTGTTATATTCCCGGATTTATTTTGGTTTGGTTTAAAGTATTTGAAAATATTTAAAATTAGAATTGTCCGATTTTATAAAAAAAATTATAAAAGATAATTAAATAAACTTGTAAATCTATTCGGAATCGCGTCTGTTTTTCAAATGACCAGTTTTCATTCATCCGACATTTGGTTTCCTTTTGTGTTCCTAAAAATTTAAATTTAAATCTTCCCGCCTGTCATCAACGTCACGAATGCTTGCGAGTATTGTAATGTCTAGTTAAATTTCACAATGACGGCTTTTTAAAATGTCAAAAATGTAAAACGCTTCGCGCTTCTGCGCAATATAGAAAAGCGATCACTTATCTCAGGAACTGAGGTTCCACTACCCAATCGACGCTCGAAGCTCAGCCTCAGCACCCCACCAGTCCGATGACAGCTGACGTGCAGTTCTTCGAAGGTGTTCCTCCGCAGTCGTACTCCCTCATAAATTAAAGTTAATTTAATAGCTGAAGATGGCTTGTTAGGAGGTTTAGTCGGGATAATAGGGCAGTCTTATATTCATTCTCAATCGACTTAAATCACTAGTCTAGCGCCTTGTGAGTCCTAGCACTACTTAACTTATATAGGGTCCTCTTCGCCTCTCACTCCCTCGCCTCCCGTCGTAGGTATTCCGCGGTGACGTGCGATGTCACTCTCAGCGTAGCCCTCCATACAGCCATATTTCCCCTGGAAAGTATAATAAACAGCAATACCATGGACTTACGGCAATATTCCATACACTTTCACTATTTACGCTAAACTACACTTTCGATTACACTAAGGTTAACCACACAATATCGACACAAACACTTGTTATGATAAAGTTAGTGTTGTTAGTCCGTGTCACTGGGAGTTTAGGTAGGTCTATTTGTGGGGCTTCCCGAGGAATTGATAACCGATATGACACAGATTCCCCTTTCAAGTATTATTTCTACTGATGTCCCAATCTGGGCATGGGCGTGAAACGTCGCCGTCCTCCTAGTAAGGGGCTTTGGAAATACCAGTTCTAACTCGCTTTCTGTCACCCGTTCAATCTTTTGGTTAGCTATCGTAATCCCAAAATAATGTATGGCGCTCCTCAATCATGGCTCGTCTATCCGTGTATTGCAATACAACTCTCGTCGCTAGGGCCCTCTTGGAATTCCTGTATATTTTTCTGTCCTCAAACAATTTTCTTTAATCCATCTTTCTTCCTTGACAGCCCCCGTCCCTGTCCCCTTTTTATTCCTTTTCAAAAACTGACACTTACACTGTTAAACGTAAAGAGGTTTCCTATAGTTATTTACCTTAATTTAATACGAAACTTTTAATACCTGACCTCTTGGATCAGTACAATTCCCCCCTTAAATCTTGGTATGTTACACCAAAACAAGATTTAAACTTAATCCTGTACTATTCAAAACCTTCCAAAACCTAACTTCAACTTAAGTCCCATCATCCCTACATCCTCTAAATACATCACCCTTTAGACAAACCCAAAATTTAAAGGTCCCTCCTTGTTAAAATGAGCCCCCTATAATCGAAAATCGGATCTATACTTTAAGGTTCCCCCCTTAACCATAATCCCTCAAACTATACCCCTCCCTAACTTACATACTTTATTTACCCATCTATAATTTACGGCCTTAGTGTTCTACGCTGTCTCAGAATCAAACAACCAGTTTAAAAATATGAATATATTATCGAACAATTCCAATGCAAAATAAACATAAAACAAACACTTGTCTTCTATCAATTATAACTGTAATTACACGTAAACAGAAAACTCCCGTTGAAATTATAACCGTTTTGCTATTTTGTACCAATTATAATTTTAACCCTGACAAACAAGAAGATAAATCAATCAAATTACACCACTTATCGCCCATCATGATATAACTACTAACCGGCAGAGCTCTAACCAATCTCACTATCCACCTTGTCCCATCGACAACCCATAACCGATCTCAACCACTGGTACCAACACCTTTACACTATACGGAGCTTTGGTCATACTACTCAAATAGATCAATAGCATTAACTATAGTACCGAGCTAAATGCACTGCATTGAACAACCCCTTTTCTTGCAGCGTTTCAGGGTGAACCAACACATATACGTTATCATATTGTCTAGCTGCAATCCTATACGGACCGTCATAAATCAAGTCAAACTTCTTTGTAGTTCCACTCATAGAGTCAGACTTATTCAACCTACGAATTTTCACTAGATCTCCTATTTGGTACTGAATCAGTTTGTGAGTCAGATCAAACCTAGTCCGCCGTTGTTGGCTAGCCGCGTGTAGATTAATTTTAGCCTGCTCTCGAATTTCAGAAACTGACCTATTCTTCACATAGCACGGTATATGGTTATCTATTGACACCTTAATCGCGTTACCGAAAAGGACCTCATTAGGCGTAAAACCAGTACTCAAATGTAGAGTATTGTTATATAGTTCCTCGATCCTCTTTAACCAGACTCCCCAGCTTCTATGTTGTTCATGACAATAAATCCTAAAGAATTTCCCTAACTGTTTATTGACGCATTCTGCTGTATTGGGTCTCGGATTTCGAATAGTTGTATATATTGTCTTAACCCCAATGTCCCGTAACCCCTGTTTCCAAACATTCCCTATAAATTGCCTGCCATTATCCGTCATAACAACTTTAGGTTTTATTGTCAGTGCAAAATCCTGTATTCCCTTCAGCACCCCTTTTGCAGAAGCAACCCTTAAAGCGTACAGTCTTATGAACTTAGTGAAGGAGTCCTGAATGACAAATATATGAGTTGTCCCCCCTCGTGAAGTAGGTAAAGGCCCATACAGATCCGCCATAACTAAGTCACCTGGGTTATCAGTTACAATGGACCTGCAAGCTCCCACATATTTAACGTTATCAGTTTTGGACAACTGGCAGATATGGCAACTCCTCACTACATTCATAACCGTCTCCTTCATCTTCATCCAATAGAATCTATCCTTAAGGTACTTCAACATTTTGTATATCCCCAAATGTCCTAATTCTAAGTGAACCTGCCGACACACCTCTGCTTGTAAAGCCTCAGGTAGGTATAGTGTTTTATCAGTACTACCCTGCTTTTTAAAATATAGGATTCCATCAAAAATTTCACATCGGCTTGCTATTTGACCTAATCTATCACTTTCCCCCCTCAACTCTTGTCCTAATAATCTCCTCTTAATACCCCGAACCGTGTTATCACTATCCTGAAACTGAACCATCTGTTTTAACTTAGCAGTTAACTCATTATTGGTCTGCACACCCATATACATTACAGTAGGGTACCAAATTTTCCCTTCTTGGATTTCCTCTCCCCCTGGAAATCTAGACAGAATATCTACCCCTACATTTTCTGTTCCTTTAACATGCTCTATGGTATAATCAAACTGTTCTAAATACAAGATCCACCTAGTAATTCGACTATTATATAACTTCATATTCCTAACGAATACTAAAGCTTTGTGATCTGTCCGAATAACTAATCTCGCTCCGCGCAAATAAGTTTCAAATTTCTTTAGACCGTATATTATAGCCCAAAACTCCTGCTCGGTAACCGTCCACCTTAATTCTGAACCGCGTAATGACCTACTACAGAAACTTAAAATCCGCATATTGCCCTCATCATCGTACTGGTACAACACTCCTGCTATCCCTATTCCTGAACTGTCTGTTTGTAAATAGTAACATCTATGCACATCCGGGTGAGATAACATAATCGTTGTCGAGAATTCTTGTTTTAAACCCCAAAACGCCTTGTCTAATTCCTCATCCCAGTACCAAGGTTGGTCCTTTCTCAATAGTTTACTCAATGGGCTCGTTAAGCTACTGTAGTTGGGAATAAACCTACGGTAGTAATTGCACAATCCTAAGAAGGCCCTAATATGTTTCGTTTTCTTAGGCGTGGGAAAACCTCGTATCGATTCGACCTTAGCCGGGTCTGTCTTAATCCCCTCAGTAGTTACTATATGTCCTAACATTTTCACTTCTTTACAAGCGAACTTACATTTCCCCAGGTTACAAGTCATCCCGGCCCTTTCTAGCCGATCTAACACTAAGTCTAGTTGTTCTAAATGGTCCTCCCAATCTCCATCAGTCAGTATGGCTAGATCGTCTAAGTAGTTTACGCAAAATCCTCTAACATCTACACCTAGTATTACATCCATAGCTCGACTAAAGCTTCCTACCGACGTCTTTAATCCCTGTGGCAATACGTTATACATGTAAGATTTTCCATTCACTGTGAATCCGGTGTATTGTTTACTCTTCTCTGATATGGGGATTTGAAAATAAGCATTGTTCAAGTCTATGATAGTTATATACTTAACCCCATGAAAGGCATTCAAAATGTCTATTTGCATAGGTGGGGCCTCTGATTCTGCTATCATATACTTATTAATCTCCCTGGCGAACAGTCCCCGTTAATCACTCGTAGATTCTGGAAAGATTCTGGAGCAGTTTACATTTTATGATAAGAGCGTACCTTCTTTGTCTTCTACCCTCATTTTAATGACCGCTTGAAACCAAGTATCCTGGTCACGGCACCAAACTGTACTGTTCCCGGACCCCAGGCCGAGTCAGAAACTTTTATTATTTATTCTAATAATTATTTATTTTAATAATTATTTGTTTTAGCCGTTTATTGTGATCGTTAGTAGTATAGGACCCTCATGTTTGCGTGACCGTCTTTAAGATAACCCTAGTTCAACTTAGGTGGATCACTAGTGAGGGCACAAGCCAGAGTAAGGGTATCTAGGGGGTAGTAGCTGTGAAGGGCAATTGGAGTCTTAAATGGGAAACTAAAACCCATAATTGTTCTGATTCTAGGATATAGCTCATACATGAGGTAGTTTCAGGCAAGGGTAGAGCCCACACCCCGCTCTAACCGATAGGGCTCGTCACCTGACTGGTCACCCTCCTCCCTGCCTGCTTCGAGCCTTTAGGGATCTTTGTTTAAGGTCTTAGTCTAGTCTATTTGTTCTTTGTCTGCAAATGACAAGAGGGTAACGCAAGTTATAGTCACTCTGGAAGCAGGATTTATAAACCTCTCCAATTTATGCAGAGTGACCCCTAGCCTAGTGGAAGCCCTTCTAACCTCCCATATACGTCGTTATGGGGAAGCAACTCTAAGAGTGTATGTGTGATTACAGGATACTCCATAATGTTATCTACAACCAAAAAGAAGTGCCTTCCTTCCCTCCCCATATGCCCTGCTATGATCGTCTTCATCACGCGTGCTGTATCTTTCAACATACACTTAACCATAACCATTCTTATGGACAGAGGTGAGGAACACTCGTAGCGAACCACATATACTTTGGAGGCACTCGCCCCAAGCACAAATTAGAGCATTACTACAGACTCCAATATGGAACATGGGCTGTAATAGATCTGAGAAGTCTGTAAGGGTACTTTGTTTAGTCTATTGCGAGCAATAATGACCATTAATACTCAATCAACTAGACTGGTACTCGTATCTGTGGCACACTAGTTCCATTCGATAGATCAACCGGGTACAATAGTCACTATAGGAGTGCGGAATTGCCTCCCGTAACGATTGTATATCCAGCACTAATACTTGGTCACATCGTAGAATAAAACTCCTATTGGCTTCCACTATACACATTGCCCCTCACTAGAGCCGGAATATGTCGCCAGGTTTAGGCCAGAAATATCGATGGGTAATTTGGAATAGGTTGTACATTCGACTAGAATCATGTCCGATCTCCATAAAGTTCAACACTAGGATATCTGGGAGTTGTCGTAACCCATCGAAGACTCCAAGAGCACTCGGCAAAATTAATCAATTTACTTCGGTATTAATGTCGAAATAGAATTCTATTTCTAGGAATATAAAATCTAATCAAATTTAAAATATTAAATAAACTGTTGACAAAATAACAAACTGGAATTACCTTGATACTATAACACACTCGTCCGTAAGCGCACTCCGCGTTTAACAATTAACGAAATTAAATTCTCGACTGTTCAGTCAAGCAGCAGCCTTTCAACTCTTGTTATATTCCCGGATTTATTTTGGTTTGGTTTAAAGTATTTGAAAATATTTAAAATTAGAATTGTCCGATTTTATAAAAAAAATTATAAAAGATAATTAAATAAACTTGTAAATCTATTCGGAATCGCGTCTGTTTTTCAAATGACCAGTTTTCATTCATCCGACATTTGGTTTCCTTTTGTGTTCCTAAAAATTTAAATTTAAATCTTCCCGCCTGTCATCAACGTCACGAATGCTTGCGAGTATTGTAATGTCTAGTTAAATTTCACAATGACGGCTTTTTAAAATGTCAAAAATGTAAAACGCTTCGCGCTTCTGCGCAATATAGAAAAGCGATCACTTATCTCAGGAACTGAGGTTCCACTACCCAATCGACGCTCGAAGCTCAGCCTCAGCACCCCACCAGTCCGATGACAGCTGACGTGCAGTTCTTCGAAGGTGTTCCTCCGCAGTCGTACTCCCTCATAAATTAAAGTTAATTTAATAGCTGAAGATGGCTTGTTAGGAGGTTTAGTCGGGATAATAGGGCAGTCTTATATTCATTCTCAATCGACTTAAATCACTAGTCTAGCGCCTTGTGAGTCCTAGCACTACTTAACTTATATAGGGTCCTCTTCGCCTCTCACTCCCTCGCCTCCCGTCGTAGGTATTCCGCGGTGACGTGCGATGTCACTCTCAGCGTAGCCCTCCATACAGCCATATTTCCCCTGGAAAGTATAATAAACAGCAATACCATGGACTTACGGCAATATTCCATACACTTTCACTATTTACGCTAAACTACACTTTCGATTACACTAAGGTTAACCACACAATATCGACACAAACACTTGTTATGATAAAGTTAGTGTTGTTAGTCCGTGTCACTGGGAGTTTAGGTAGGTCTATTTGTGGGGCTTCCCGAGGAATTGATAACCGATATGACACAGATTCCCCTTTCAAGTATTATTTCTACTGATGTCCCAATCTGGGCATGGGCGTGAAACGTCGCCGTCCTCCTAGTAAGGGGCTTTGGAAATACCAGTTCTAACTCGCTTTCTGTCACCCGTTCAATCTTTTGGTTAGCTATCGTAATCCCAAAATAATGTATGGCGCTCCTCAATCATGGCTCGTCTATCCGTGTATTGCAATACAACTCTCGTCGCTAGGGCCCTCTTGGAATTCCTGTATATTTTTCTGTCCTCAAACAATTTTCTTTAATCCATCTTTCTTCCTTGACAGCCCCCGTCCCTGTCCCCTTTTTATTCCTTTTCAAAAACTGACACTTACACTGTTAAACGTAAAGAGGTTTCCTATAGTTATTTACCTTAATTTAATACGAAACTTTTAATACCTGACCTCTTGGATCAGTACAGTATGTAGATTACATGACAATGTGATCATCGTCATCATCATCATCACCAAGAGACATCCACTGCTAAACATAAATGTCCCCCAAAGATAGTCACAAAGACCGACCATGCGCGGCCCTCGACCAATGGACTCTGGCGAACTTCGCCATGTCATCCTTGAACACATAACAACAAACATCCATACATGCTGGTCTGGGAGCAAAGAAAACACATAGAATGTACCAGTTGCTTCTCTTCCCGCGCAGATGGTAAAAATCCATCGAGGAAATGGGCGAAAATCATAGGAATCATATTATAGGCGATGCGGCTAGCAACCCATCACTATTTGGATTCTACTTTCCACCTCTACGCCCATTGTCTTGCTAACGTGGCCTGTAGGTCTTGTTACCTTAGGCTCTGTCTACCCCGTAAGGGATAAAGACGTGATTTGTGTATGTGTATGTGTATGTATCCATACATACATCCTCACAAACATTCGCGTTTATAATATTAGTAGAATACCTTTCAGTTGGCATGTGAAAGAATCTGACTCCAGATTTGCAGTGGGTCATTATATCAGTGAGAGAAACTGAGAAAAATACTCAATAATTTCTTGATAAAAACGAGAATTAAGATGGCATTCCGTTATTTGGGTAGGTACTGTTTTTCTTTCAATTAAGGTAATGAACTGCCGAAGATCCTTAATGTCCATCATTAAAAATACGATAAATTGATCCTTGTTTTAGAGAGCAAGCCTAATTGATTGAACAAGATGAATTCGAATCTCGCTGTGCTAAAGACAAGTATTTTTTATTTTAATTTGCGGAAATGGATACGATTGCTTTTTAAACGCAAAATAAATGGTTTGAAAAATGGTTTACTTTTTAAACAGTAAGTAACTATCTCTAAATCAATAAATTATGCAGTACAATTTTATTAATTTTAATGCCATAACGTACAGTCAATCAATTTGATTCCTGGACCACCATGGAACCTTATCACTTTTAATAATTTTAATCGTCTATTGAATGACGTAAATGTCATATTGACAAAGTTCTGCGTTGGCCTAAGAATCATAATTAGTTAGCTGAAACTCAAATAGCTTTGAGAATGAATTCGTAGAGTTTCAAGCGCGTTAGCGTCTTGTGTGATATTATATCGATGTATATGGCAAATATACACACAATACATGTTCGCATTATGTCGAAAAGACGTAGCTGTCTTGCATGTATGGTCACTAAGTAGTAACGATTTACACTTCCACGCCATTCTTATGATATCAGCGCCACTAAAGTGTTTTCCAATAAAGCAAAACAGGCAAAAAATCTTTTATGTCATAGCATTTACTTACGCCAAGATTCCCGTGTAAGAAATCTCATTTTAAAACCAGATCGATCAATTTTCGAAGACGCACTTAACGAAATTTGCGCTTAGAGCAGCCAAGTGTGTAAGAAACGAGTATCGCCAGAGATTGTTGGCGTAAATCATTTTTCAATTCAATTTAAACGACACAGGGAGCTGTTGTTCCGGTGGTTTACGCGCGCGGTCACGGTTTCTTAGGTAATACTTTATTTGGGTTCTGTCGATATATTTCAATGGTTATTGGTAGTAGGTTTCCTTTTTTAATACAAGTTCTGTCTGTCATGATATGTATTTATAATCTGAACAAGTTTGCTTCTGCGATTTTGCTCCTGTTACAGAATTCCATATTCCGTGGAAATTTTCAAAATATTTTCTTTAAGCGCCTTTACACAAAAAGGTATATTCCGTCTAAATTTCAATTAGTAGAAACACTTAGGAGCTAAGTAAAGGTTGAATTCAGAAATGCGTGTGAACTAAGCTGGACTCAATTTACGATTTTTGAAACATCTGAACAATATCTATACATCCCTATTTTGCCTGGTTAACTATAGCTGTTTTACCAGACTCAAAAAAGAGGTGCTATGATTGTGCGTTTGAATTTTTACCCAAGTACACGATGCAAAGGAGAGGAATTTGAGAAACGGGTTTTATATTTATGTAAGTAAGCAAGAGTCCTTTGTTACACTAAAAAAACGAAATGATTGACCGATCTCCTAATTCTGCAGTCGGCTTTTTGACCGACACTCAAACACAAAAAGTCTAATTCGCTTCGATAAAGAAAAAAATGACTGAACAAGTAGGTAGCTATATAGGTACTTTTCTTAAGTAGAAACTAATAAAAGCAGTTAAATCTTCTAATAAAAGCAGTTAAATCTAAAAGAGCTTCTGCAGGACCCTCTGGCCATGTTCCCGCGCCCCCAACGCGGCTCGTTCCTCGAAACAATTTCGGCTAGCAGTTTATCAAGTCGAACATTTAAATGACCGAATTCGGATCTACAAACAACTCGTTTGGTTGATCGAGTATCGCCGAATTGTTCCAGTATTTTGTTCGCTCGAACCTATAAATCTGTCGTCCAACTTCTTCTTAAAGCATATCTAGTGTTTCCCAGTCCAGTTTCACAGACGCTTTCGAAAACCAATTCCAGTTAACTGCATTAAATGTTGTTGCCAAATGCTATTTGTGTGTTGATTTTCTGGCTGTTCAATACCACTTTTATAGAGTGCAATTTGAGTTTTGAAAGAAGACTCTACCGTTGTTTAAGTTTTATTTTTGCAGAGTTACAACAGCTATTATGTCGTATTTTTCGTTTCTGGCACTTACTACTCTCAGCTTCCTTGATAAAACTTGATTGTGTTTGGTTCATCGAATCAGTTGCAAGTAATTGAGACATGTTTGAAACCATTTTGTCAACATACTTAGTTCAGTTTATACTGAATAGGAATGAGTTTAAATAATAATAGTTTAAATTGTAGTGAATGAGAGCTTCCTATTTGCTGCCAACGATCGGCTTTGTAGTTTGGTTGAAGCGTAAACCGATAAGTATTTTTGTAATCCTTTTTGTTTTTATTTGAGTAAAAACGACGTTAAATTCTTCACAAACTTTCACATTTTGACATAGAATATTGAATAGCAAGAGAGTTGTATGTAACAATGTAGTTACTCTCGTACACCACGCAACTAAAACATGTAATAGAAAATTCAACATACGACGATCTTAGTTCACGGATAATAAAATTCAATTTTAGTGGAAGTATTTACGCGTCCCCGCTGGGCCCAGCGCCACAGATATTTATGGGGGTCTGTAGCAGCCTTTCCAAATTGAAATACATTAATATTTTACCATAAATGCGACACTTTCATGCGGCACATAACGTTATCGTAATTGGATTCTTCCCTCAGAGTTCTTAGTAGTCAGTTCACTATACAAGTGACCGAATGGCATTTTTGCGTATCGAAAAACGGGCTAACCGAGAACCGGGATCGTATTTATCATTTCACACCGAAAAATGTCACAAATGCGTACCTTTTAAGTCACACATTGTGAAATTTTCCAGTTAATTAGGCACGGTCAAAAGATACAGCCCCGTGACAGATGAAGAGACAGAGGCATAGATAGACAGATTACCATTACGTGCAGTTTACTCCTATTGCTGTTTGTATTGTGATTCTGTTTTGATAAGACATATACATAGACATACACAGCATTTATTCAAGAAAACAATACATGTATTGTGTTTGACATACAGATTAATAAAGTAACTTATCGAAGAAAGAATATTAAACAATACAATAAAAACACTACAACAGAACTAGGATTATCAGAGTAATAACGAGAAATACATAATACCTAACCTATACCTAATTCGTTCTTAAATATTTCATCAACACTGTAAAAGCAGCCCCTTAACAAAAAACTATTAAATTTTAAAAAAACTTTAAATATGTCACATTTCTAATTTATACATTTTTTTATTCATGGGCCGTAAACTGAACTACCTTCTGAACCAAATGCACCATTGAGGCACAGTAAAAGCTAGGCAAGGAAAAGTACTTGAATGCCGACTCACATTTATGTATCATATTCATTCCTTTCCAAGGATTTTTCGTATTCGATAAAAGTGTATAGGAGTCACTCGACCGAGATATTTTGCAAAGATGTGACCATAAAAATTCTTTTGTGCTTCGCCGCAGACTTGCTGATACTACTGCGTTTGAGAAGTGAACTGGTAAAGTGGGATACCTTGGGCACTAGCAATCTTCACTGCCATCATAAAAAGCAGGCTCCTTACTGAATATTTCCATATTTAGATATTCTCATATTATTCTACCAAAGATATATTATGGTCACAGAAAATTCTATAGCACAATAACCACATTGATTTAGGTTGTGCTGACAATTTAGTGATTTTGATAGTTTGTAGAAGACGGGTACAAAACTAAACTTTTTAAAATAAACTCTAAAAAATAGCATAGAAATAAAACAAAGTTAGTAAAAGGATCATAATTTTCAAATACCTCTTGTAGCAATTTAACTAGCATTTATGCCGCATTAAAATACAAATTGTCTAGCGGTAAACTCATTAGAGGTGTAATTTAAACTCTTCCAATTCAAAATTTAAAGTAATAAATCTTAGAGAGTCTCAAACACCAGCAGCAATATATTTAATGAAGTCCCAAAACCTAATGCCGTTTTCCTTGTTCCTGATTCCGAGCAATTAATGACGTGCCTGTATTTCTTAAATGGAGTTGCCGCTTTGATTGTTAGCGTCTTTTTGTAAGCGGTTTTGTCTTTATGAGTTTAATTGATTATATAAAATTAATAGACACAATGCGACAGAAACGACGCCTTTCATTTTATGACGGTGTAAAACATCGCTCTACTAAATCTAAATAGGCTGTTATTTGTGCTCATACAACAGATTTTTTTGTCACTATCCAAATTTAGTACAGGAATATTTATAAAAAAATATTTTAAAGTGCTTTTAAGTTTCGAATTGTGGGTTGCCCTTACTAATTTAACCAGAGATGATTTTCAAATTCCATAGACCAGCACAAAATTTAAAATCTTTTGAATTGAATTTCTTCCATGGTGGTCTGGGTGCACAGAAAAAACATAGAACGTACCAGTTGCTCTTCCCGCGCAGATGGTAAAAGTCCATCGAGGGATTGGGCGAAAATCTTAGGACTCATATTAGGTATATAGGCGATGTAGCTAGCAACCTATCACTGTTTTGATTCCCCTTTCCATCCATACGCCACAATCATGCTAAACGTGGTCTTTAGGTCTTGTTACCTTAGTCTCTGTCTATCCCGTAAGGGATAAAAACGTGGTTTATGTATGTATGTATTGAATTGAATTTTAATAATGAAATTATAAAATACTAAAGTCTACAATTAACGATACTGGATAGCATAAACATATTTTAATTGTTACTAAAAAGTCATCTTGTGTACAAATGCACGTGTTCCAAGGGCTTACTTCGTTGAAAACATGAAAGAATATTTCAAAGTTTGCTGAAACTGGAATAACGAGCGATGCTCGCCGGAAGTGCTTTCGCTATACGCACCGCATATCTCGAAATCATACGTCGTTATCTCTACTTGAAGTACGAGCACAGCTGACTACTTTAAAATGAAATGTTAAAGCAAATATTTGTTTAAGATATGCCTACCCTGAATTTTTTATCACTAAATAGTTTTTTTTTTTTTTTTATATGTATAGGAAGGCAAACGAGCAAGTGGGTCACCTAATGGTAAGTGATCACCACTGCCCATAGACACCCGCAACCCCGGAGGGATTGCAGATGCGTTGCCAACCTAGAGGACTAAGATGCAATGCCTCTTGTGCCCGTAATTTCCCCGGCTGTCTTACTCTCCACACCGGAACACAGCAGTGCACGCACTGCTACTTAGCGGCAGGATTAGCGAGTAAGATGGTGGTAGCGATCCGGACGGACCTTGCACAAGGCCCTACCACCCGCAAAAGTAGTAAAGTAGTATAAAATAAAGTCGCTTTCTCTGTCCCTATGTCCCTATGTATGCTTATATCTTCAAAACTACACAACAGATTTTGATGTGGTATTTTCAATAGATAGCGTGATTCAAGAGGAAGGTTTATATGTATAATACATGCATAATATACCGTGCGAAGCCGGGGCGGGTCGCTAGTTTATATCTAAATCTAAATAGGAGGCTTTTTGGAAAAAGGTCAGGTCAGGAGTACCCAAAACCGACGAGCATGTATGAAGAGATTGATGAGTGTGGATGAAGCGAAAGAAGTATGTCAGGATCGTAGCAAGTGGAACAAAGTAGTCTCTGCCTTCCCCTGTGGGAAAGAGGCGTGACGGTATGTATGTGTATCTAAATCTAAGAGTGGCTAAGTTAAGGCGATGTGGCTAGCAACCCATCACTGTTACCTTAGGCTCTGTCTACCCCGTAAGGGATAAAGACATGATTTACGCATGTAGTTATGCATGTACTAAGATTAGATTCTACCAAAGAATCGAGAATACTTCCCGGTTTTTGTGTTTAATTTACCGGTTTACCTGTTAGAAATTATATTTCTAAACAATACTTGTTAACTAGAACACATGGATAAATCCGAAAAGTAAAGCTATGGCCGGGAATTGAACCCGACTCCTCAAAACTTCATTCAAACAGATGGCGCTTGGCGACAATATTGCTGAGTGAAATCACGTGACTGCTGGTTACAGATGGAAAAATTCGAACACTTACTCACCGGCTATGGGTAGAGTGGGGTAAAAGCAAGCATCACGGATTGATGAGGATCCGGGTTCGATTCCCGGCCGTAGCTTTACTTTTCAGATTTTGCTATGTGTTCTAGTTGTTCCATGTTAATTCCATGCTGGTCTGGAAGCAAAGAAGAAGTGTAGAATGTACGTTGCTTCTCCTCCCGCGCAGATGGCAAAAGCCCATCGAGGGAATGGGCGAAAATCATAGGAATTATGTTTTAAGCGATGCGGCTAGCAACCCATCACTATTTTGATTCCATTTTTTGCCATTTATCCGCACACAATCTCGCTAAACCTGGCCTGTAGCTCTTGTCACCTTAGGCTCTCTGTCTACTCCGTAAGGGATAAAGGCGTGATTTGCGAATGTATTTATGTATGTATGTTCCAGTTGTCAGTATTGCTTAGAAATATTAAATCTAAGATTATCTCAAAATATAATTGGAAATGTTACGTATCGTTGTATAGCAATTATATTACAATACCAGACGTGATTTCGTCTGCTGTAAACAAAATCAGAAAAAACTCTTCACTGAGCTGTCATTAAATTACAATTAGCGGGTACAAGGGGCAGTGCTTTCGCCATTCCAACCGCTAAATTATTCAGGCCCAAATTGTCACATTTTGTCTTTGTTTAGGCAAAAGTTTGAGAACGTTTCGTATTTGAATTATGACCTCTGAAAAACCGACGATTACTTTAGCAGTTTCGTTTTATTTGCGTCAAACGCCAGAATAATTGTCTGATATAGACGAAATCAAGCAAAAAAACCGCATTTACTCGACACAATCAATAAATTGCAACAGGAAATATTTGCTTGGTGTTGAAATTAAGTTTCAATTGTAACGTGATAAAAAAACATTTACTGTTTTGGAATTGATTATTTCACGATATTCCAGTGTTGTGTGTGTTTCCTGCCGCATTCAAGCTTATCTTTAGATATGAGCCAATACAAAAAGCCCTAACACAAGAAATATCCATTATATTCTATCCACAGCACGTCATGTTTGGCGCGTAAGGCCATTAAATCACAATTAGAAGTAATGCGGGCAATGCGTGAGCGCGGCCGCAGGCTTAGTCAGAACGGGCCTGCCCAAAAGGCTTTGCAGGTCTTAAAGGCTTGTCTCTTATTACTTATATTTCACGCCCAATCGCCATGGCGGGGGAAATATAAAGTATCATTTGGGGCCTTCGGTAATAAAAATTAACTACCACAGGGTTTGTTTTGGGTAACGTCATTACATAAGCCCTTTCAGTATCCTTTCTTACTTATTTCTTTTACCACGCTGTTGTTGGATGTATCCGCTAAAAATTCTAGTACAATTTTAACATTACTTTTTCAGTTGCAACACTGTATTGTTTTGGAATGTAAAGTGTCAAATTACTGACTGCTTGTTCCGAAGACAAGAAAACACAATACTTTGGCTAAAAATATAAACAAACGAAGTATATAGCTTTGAAATAGATTAAATAAATGAAAAAAATATATGTATGGGCACACAAGAGTCTGAATATATATGCGTGAGAATACTGTTGAAGAAGTAACCTTTTCCATTCCGTCATAAAATTTAATTATTAAGAAATCTTTAAAAGTTCTAAGATTTTTATTACTTCGAAAAAATATCGAAACAAAGTAACCGAAAAACCGCCAATTAGTTGTGTAAACCCTTTTGTTTACAAACCATACTTGAAATATTAATTAGGCAAGTGGTATTAATTACTAACCGTAGGAAGTTAAGAATGAGGTATTCAAACAAATAAGGGTTGGCATTGAGGTATTGAGTTTATACGTACAGTTTGTACCTATTCTATTGTTGTGAAACAATGGGCTTTGCATTGTCTGAAATGTGTTTTGTGCAAAATGGTTTACACGCCACCGGAACACGGGCCTGTAACTGAGCAAACAGTGCTGATGTAAATAAATTACAGCCCGAGAAGAACGGGATGTATGGTACGTCATACTAATACAAAGCCTGCCGACCTGTACTAATAGAGGAACCGGGAACTGATAATCTGATGAGATCATCAGCCAACGAGTTTTTTAGTATGTTGCAAAAAGACTGCCCCAAAAGTAACGTAATTTAAAAAAAAACGACAAACGGGCATGCGGTGCACCTGATGGTAAGTGTTCACCGCCACCCATGGACAACTACAGCACCAATGGGACTGCTAGCGCGTTGGAAAGTCAGCCGAAGCCGTTGGAAAAACCCCAGCCGTCAACCCATTCCAAATTTTGTACGTATGGTGTTGGAGCACCATTTATCGAGGTGATGTTGGTGGAAACGACTTTTGCGTCGAGTAGTACGGTGATGGAACTTGGCAGCTGGGATAAAGTTAAAAAGTTCAATGGAGCACTCCCTATTATAAATCCTGTAGAACACGCAGAGAACCGACTTTTTTGTCAAACAAACAAGGAACCAAGTGAAAGTACAGCATAACAGAGCATGAAAAGAAAATGAGGCTCTGGTCACGAAGGACCTATATATGTATAATGCGTATCTGATCATAACGTAACAGGAAAGCAAACACGAGGCCCAACTTTCCCAGGTTTTATACGTAAAAATATATTTTTGTCTTAACATTAAACATATGTCAAAGCAACTCTTGTAAGTCTCATAACGTTATATTACGCGCAGGCAGCCTCGTAATCCTGACGACTTCCACTTTCTTAGATTATATTGCAAACCTAAGCAGAGCCGTGTGCAATATCGCGTGCTCTCGAGATACTCGTACGCAAGCAATCTTGTTAGAAAGGGATTAAAAGTTATCCACTCTAGATTTTTGCGTATGTTTATTGCTAAGCATCTTGATAAGTAGGGAGAGCTAGTATCCGCGACGTCGGAATTTACTTTATTTATCACGTTATTTTTATAAAATTTCGATATTTTATTACTTGCTGTGAAAATCAATTACTAAACCGTAATCTGGATGGTGGTTTTAAATGACTGAGTAAATGGATATTTGCGAATATCGCATCATTTTTCTTTTAATTTACCAAATCGTTCAGAATGAGACGTTATTTAGAATAATAACTGTTAATATTAAGCTAAAATATTTGATGCTAATGTGATTAATGTCTTTTTTATTACTGGTTATAATTTTTCGAAAAGCCAGTAAAATAAAATGAGAAAACGTTATGAGCCGTAGCCAATTAGAACGGATTAATTTTCAAAATAGAGTCGCTTGCGAGTCAATAGCAACTTTTAATTTTTTAGCTTACGCGAGGCGATGATTATCTAACTGTGCGTTTCAATTAAAAAAACAATTCAGACGATTTGAACGAGTTTTGAAGGAAAATTAGGCAGTTTTAACTAATGAACAAAATTTCCGACGTCCCATTAAAAACGTTGCAATTCTATGACTAGCAGAATTCGCCTGTGTATTGCCAAAATGTTCATAAAATTTACAGTACATTCTGAAATGATATGAAGCAAATAAATAAACAACCCATTGCTATTTTCCTTCATTAATATCACTGTTGTTCAATAACCAGCTGCACAATTAGTATCGATTTAATTACACGCGTATGCATGTTTAAATTGGTTCACTTTAACACTTTATGTGGTATAATTACTGTTCATACTGATATTGTAAAAATGGTTCCCTTTGTGTCCCATGATTGTCATTAGTCATAATTGTTTGATAGTGTTTTTTACAACACATGAAATCGTGCATTTTTCAGGTATTTTGGATGCGTAAGTCATCATCGTCTTATTTTCAATTGTATAAAACTTTAGTATTTCAGAAAAAAAAGGCTTACGTTTATTAAAAATTATGTACATTCGGAACTTCAATCTTACGGATCAAAATAATGGACCCTGTAAAAAAATATAGAATCTAGTTAACCTCCGTAATAATTACATAAAGAAATAACTCACGTACAAAACTCGAATTGATGCTCGACATGTTTCGGGCTAGTTCGTAGTCCTTCCTCGCCACGGTCACGGCGGCAGCGAAACGAACACTGCACGCCGGTGCTCTGCTCGCGGCGGCTACTCGGCGCAACTGACAGCGGCGCACAACTACCCTCGTTTTCGTTTTCCTCGTTTCGAGCATCACTCGACTATTATACGTTTGTGCAATTTGTGATTGTGTCTCACGGTAGCTTCTCGTTGAAAACCTCCGTAATAGTTTAATCAACAGACCGAGGGTGTAAATCGGCTTCACTTTGGCATTCGCAGAACTCAGTCTTTACTTTTTATTTGCTCTGAGGTGTTACTTATGAACAACTAATAATTTAAGTTTTTTTCATACAGTGTAATAGTTTTCCTATAACAATGTGTAAAACGCACTAGTTACGCATAAACAGGCCATGTAATTTACGGGGCTACGAAATCAATTCTGCAAAATGATAATCTTATTCATAGAGTTCTCGGCAGAATTGTATCGTTTACTTTGGTCGTGATTCGATTCAGAAATATATCATGAAATAACTACATCCCACATGTTCCAAACTGTAATAATTACCAATTTTACTTATGAGTAAAAAAAATTATGAAAACCACTTACAAGTGTTAACTACCTATAAAAGTAACGTTAAAATGATTAAAACTGGCATTCAAGGGAAAATTATAGGTAGCTTTGAATTGGTGCAAAGTAATTTTTATCGTATTTAGATACCCCATAGTACACGTGCCATTGCCGATGACGCCCTCCTTGGGGCCCAATTTTCGAAAGCTCATAAATGAAAATACCACTCGAAACTGGTAAATATTTGTGCTGAATTTGAAATACCAGTAGATTAGAAAAAAATTACAGCTCTAGTAATCATCACAATTTCCAGCCTATATACGTACCATTGCTGGGCACATGCCTCCTCTCAGAATGAGGCCCAGTGCGGATTGGGAACTTCAAACACACCATTGAATCGCATCGCAGATGTGTGCAGGTTTCCTCGAGATGTTTTCCTTCACCGAAAGGCTAATGTTTAATTTTAAATGGAATATCGCAAATAAATTCCGAAAAACACAGAGGTGCGAGCCCAGGCTCGAATCCACGACCCTCTGCTTGAGAGGCCACAGGTCTAACCACTGGGCCACCACGGCTTCTTATCCAGTCAACTAGTAGACTTATACTACTTTAGAATGGTATATTTACGAGTCATGTTCATTAAATAATCGGGCCCTTGGTTCTTATAACAGTTGTTAAAAGTTAATTTTGACAAATCCACGCGATTTCGTCGTTAGCACTATCTATACCTACAGTTCTTTACTAGCCATCAGTTCTGTTCCTACAACATAAGTAGGTACTATACGAGTAAGTCAGACTTAAGTTAAAAAATAATGTTATATGTGTATGTATGTATTATTTTATTTACTTAGCTATTTATTATATTTATGTTAGTATTGTTGTTTTTATTATACTTGCGTTTCTCCTATCTTTTTGTTTCCGCCACCTACTTAAACTGTCTCCGACTTATTACTTTCTTTTATTGGTTGTCTGGTAGAGATCGCTATTAAGCGATAAGACCGCCCATTGTCTACCTTGTTGTTTCTGTATTGTTTTGTACGGATTTGTGGTGTTCAATAAAGAGTATTTGTATGGTATTGTATTGTAAGTCAGATTTGAAAAAAACAGGTTTGGTTTGGGTATTAAGACCTAGCTTAATGAACACAACTTCGTCATACTAACATAGGCTCCCAGTGAGAATTGCACGAGCCAAGTTACCCTAATTTGTAAGACGTTATAAGTTTGAGAATTGAGGAAATACAATTATAACTTGAGGTTAGATCGCACGTGAAATGTGTTCGAAGTAACCGTTCCCCCATGTTCTAGTTTCAGTTCTAATTTCGTAACTAAATCAAGAACATTGTATTGTGTTTCTCCCATGCTGATCAGGGAGTAAAGAAAAACAGAATGTACCAGTTGCTTCTCTTCCCGCGCAGATGGTAAAAGCCCACAGAAGGAATGGGCGAAAATCTTAGGAATCATGTTATAGGTTTTGCGGCTAGTAACCCATCACTGTTTTGATCTCCCTTTCCAGCTACACGACCACAATCTTGCTAAACGTGGATTTTAGGTCTTGTTACTTTAGTCACAGTCTACCCCGTAAGGGATAAAGACTTGATTTGTGTATGTATGTGAATTGTGTAACATTTGTTTTTAGTTTATGTTTTTCAAATTATTAAAATGCAAAAATTCTAACACATCTGAGAGGGTCCCAACCAGAAATGGTGGTATTCCGTGCTCTTTCGTAATAAAAACGGAAACGAAATGACCCAATTCTGATATTTTTCACAGTCAAAAGCATAAAGAGAATGATAAAAAAATTAATAAAAAAATCAATAACCAATAACAATATTTCAAAGCTCAGCGGCTTCATCCAAGTATCAGATGAAGTGAATTTTGGTTCGACAAGGATATACTACAGTTCATAACTTGTTCGAAGCGCGGGAGAAATGACTATCATTACTCAAAGCGCGCCTCGAGCACATTCTTTACTTGCGTTACTTGATTCTAGTTTACATACAGCCGGGTCAAACTCTTATTGATGATATTTCTTGTTCAGTTGCTGGGAAGTCTTTATGCGTTTAGTAAAGAATTTTACTTTGCTTATTTGTATTACTGTTAATTTCCAAAGCGAGTGTGAAAGTGGTATCGTTAAGTTTATCGTTGATACAGCGCTGTGTTAGTGTATGATAGGTCATTCTAGAAGCTATTGGTTTAGATAAGTATCTAAATAGTACATGTTATTTCAATAGTAGTAAAACTAATAATAAACGTTGCCTGGTATTCTCATTAAACGACATGTTAAATTAAAATACAAAAAGCATCTGATCATTAAAATACATTTCCCTGTAATTGGTGGGATTAAATTTTCATTAATTTGATTTAAAGGAGATTAATCGAAGTCCAATCGTCGGAATAATTAAATGCAATGCAATTATAGCGAGAAAGGATTACAGGATGTACACACAGTTAAAGTTAATTATATCCATTAGGGAGATACCTAATACCTGCTATGTAACCAACATCTGCCGTACCACCTGAGGCTCTGATCAAATAAAATTGTTTATTGCTTATTATATTGTTGGTACACTGTATAAAATTGTAAAGTGTAAGTTCTCGATTCGATCGAGATTGATCTTGATTGCGAGATTGGCATTATGTTCAAAATTACAAAGGCTCGATAGCTGATCTCGATGATACTGAGAATAGATCCGTAGCACATATGTCTCTTACTTTATCCCTATCGAACGAAAATATGTTTATTAGGTATGTAAGAAATTGCACGTTTAGCGTAATTAACATTTATTTATTAATATACAAACCACTAAAAACTAAACAATAATAAGCCTCCCTAGTACACACATCCACCGGTTTACCGCAACTTGTATTGTAGCTATACATAGTACTTATAATAAAACTGACTACCTAATTTAATAAAACATGTTCCTAAACTTCAAAACTATCCCCGAAATCTGCCGTTAATCATCCTAAAACACGCGATATCTATCGCAAGACACCCTGTCCCGCCTCGTCTTAGTTTGCAAAGGTAGATGTCATAGTCGGGTTTAGTGAAAGACGAAATTTAATAGTTTGTCCGTCCATTCAGTTGAAAAGGAAGACGGCAAGCCGCAGCCTCCCCAGAGCGAGCATTTTGACCGTAATCAAGCTAATGTACATTCCCGGTGTCCGGTTCGCGCACGCCCATCCTCATCCGCACTAGTCGTCTATTTAATTTCACTTAAGCCTTTTAATACGTGATAATGTTTGTGATTTACCTAAGCTGAATCCTAAATGATAGAAACGTGGATATAGTTAGATTAAATCTTGATGACGTAGCACCGTACTACCTACGACTAAAATGTCAGTAAGTTTCCATTCTGATACTACTACTCAGATACAACTTCGTAAGTCAATTGTTCTTTGTTAAGTTAGTACAAATTAATCGTGAATTCATATCTGCCAAATGTACTAAGTTCAAATCATTCCATGAAAAAAAAAGCTGAACTTACAAATCTGGGACTCTGTTGAGCTTTACACTAGTTACAAAAAGTCAGGACTTACGAGAATATAAAGGGTTTGGAAAGATAGGGCTATAAGCGGGGTGGAACTATAGTCGTGGGTGTAAGTACCAAACCAAATTATGTCTCGTTTATTTATATTCATTTACATGTGAATACAACTTTCGGGTTAGCAATGTATGGACAAAGTACAGATGTAAGTGGCGTTGCATTGGATATGAATAACATTTCTAGAAAAAAATACTAAATTTATACAATATATATTCAGAAACTTCGCGCAGAATTACAATTTGTTTTATTTCAACCAGTTTACACAAAACCTTGTCAAAATACGAACTTGAACCATTCTCGTAAAACAACCGCACAAAGATCCGTTCACTAGTTTTTGAGTTTATCGCGAAGAAACAGGTAGACGCGGTGGAGGACTTTGTTTTATAATATGTGGAGATATTTTGTTTATTTTCGAGAAAAAACTTTTACTGAAAATAAATACCAAAACAACAGCAACAAAATATATTTCCAAAGTAAGTTACTTCCCAACTCTTGCCTCACTCCGGGTCACAGATTACAAGGATTATCCTCCTACCTGGCCAGTCCGTCACAGCCGTCTCTAAATCCTTCTTAATTACTCCAAATACTCAAACGGATTGACCATTTTGCTTATTACGGTTCAGTACAGTTCAACCCGGACATTTTAATTAAATCTGAATGTTTAGAGTGACCGGCAAAGTTTAAGTTCCCTTGATACTGGATTTCTTGACAGAATCAAGTATTTGACCATCAATTTTCAAATTGAAACGCTGTCAATTGGAAATGATCCAAACCACTATTTCCTTACTGATGTTCCAAATGAGAAAGCGTATTTGTTGGGTTGTAGCAACGTATGTACTAACTTAACATTTTGTTACTCGATCTTTTAAATGACAAAGTATTTAATAATCTTTATAACCAACTTTACGTTAAACTATATAAGTTCACCTGCATTAGGCTTCATAATACTTAATAGTTGCTACATTGTAAGCCTTCTTGCGTCTTGTTGTGGTAAGCTACAGAAATAAATCGATTATAAGTTCAGTGTGCGCTACTGAACTGTTTCAAGTCTATTTCACATAACCAACAATATTTTTTAATTTGTCGTCTTAAACCTTATCTAGACACAGAAATGTAACTAAAAGTCTGAATATTTTATCAAAAGCTTGTTTACGTAGTTCACAAATATCTATTTGTTTAGACTTTATCTAGTTTTTGCATGCTTTCCGCTCGACCTCAAAGCAATTGGGACGAAACCACGGGACGAAGCGGGCCATTACCAAACCAAAATACGACCGACCACACACCACATGCGTACGAGAATTTAATACAAACGTTGAACGAACGAGTGGAGATAGATTTCGAATTAGAAAAACATGATAAAAATAAAAGTCCAAGAACATTGTCTACACAATTTATGTTCACCGAAAGTGTCGTAGTACAGACATTTCCTATCAAAGAAAATCATATTGTCACTTACTGTGAGAACGTTTGAATGTGCAAAATATACATCAAAATGACAAATAAACCTGGTATCCACTAGGCTCCTATTTGTTAGGAAGTGTCGATCCAAATTAGTTATTTTTTATGAAAACTAATAAATATGTAGCTAATATAAAAAATATAAATAATATAATTTAAGTTAGTCTTTATGATAAAGTGTTGATTTCCGCCTATTTTCTTTTCCGATTGAAACTTAATGTCCTAACAAAATGTTTCTTTAGTGCGTTATTCATAAGTCGTATCATGATTACACAGTAAATGCATTATTAATGTGATTATATATTGATCCCTCTTAATTACGCTACGTCTATCCAGTTTAATGCACAATCTGATTGACGATATAATTGGCAAGTGATACGTCTATAACTATCTATGCCTACATATAGTAAAGCAGTAGAAAGTTCTTGTGTGTACATTAAATAAAGTTATCAAAAATAGAGTGCTAACGATTAGATTTTATCATTTATATTTGTCTGTATGTATGTATGGATGTGTTCATTTACCTATGTCAGTGTCCGCTAATCTCCAAAACTGTTGGACCGATTTAAATGAAAAACCTTTTATCCCTGGTCGATATTTTAGATACTTTTAATCCCGGAAAATTAAAGAGTTCCCGTGGGATAGCGATAAACTTGTCAAAGGTCGCAGCTACCTAATGTAAGTCTAATACTACGGACGAAGTCGCGCGCAGAAGCCCAATCTGATGTATTTTTGGAGTCACATGGACTAAAACATAATACTTTGACCTGTATAACTAGGACATTTTGACAGCGACCCCGTTTGTATATTCTATGTCAGTCGCGTGAAAAAGAGTTGCACTCAGCGTTCATCATCATCATACTAGCCATAGGATGTCCACTGTTGGGCACAGGCCTGCCCCATATACCTCCAGTTGCCTCCGTTGGAAGCGGCTTGCGGCCACCGTGAATTTCCGACTTTAACCAGGTCACCTCGTTGGTGGACATCCTACGCTGCGCTTGGAGATCCGCACTCTCCACTCGAGAATCTTTCGGCCCTTCAATTTTAAAGTAAAAAAAAAACATGATGAACGGACGATCTGGTAAAAATTGCGGGAAGGCATTGGCTGCGGGTAGCACAAGACCAATCGTCAAAGACATCTTTGGAGAGGCCTATATCCACCAGTGTACCTGTGATAATGGTAACGATGATGATGAAAAAACCGGGTTATGCCGCGATGATAGGCGATGGCGATGGGGGGGGGAGGGGGTTCTGGTCTGTTAAAATGGGAGCTCCGACTATCGAGCTCAAAATGGTCTCAAATTGTTTTGCCCTCATTTATATCCCTTCCTAACGACAGCAGTACGAAACGGAAGCGCTTGACGTCGATAGTAGCCACTTGTGCTAGCTTTGCAATGTTAGAATTCCTCTCGTACTGAATTCATTTGATTTCATTGTTTTTCGTTCGTCGTAGCCAATGCAACTCGGGAGTTATCTTACCTTTTGGCAAATTTTTGAACGTGTATGTTTGACCAGCAATCAATCCCTATCCCTACTAACATTATAAATGCGAAAGTAACTTTGTCTGTCTGTCTATCTGTCTGACTGTCTGTCTGTCTGTTACCGCTGGACCGCTGAACCACTGTACAGTCAAGTGTAATAATATGTATTTAGACAAAGATTCAAAAATAAGTACCTACCATATAAGCTCTTACACCGGCGTAATAAGGTCGTGGGACATATTTTTGAGAAGTCATCAATACTTATTTTTGCACTTGACCGTACCTACTTAGTTGAAATTTGGTATACAGATATTATAAGTCCTGGGGAAGGACATAATATGGTTTTTATCCCGGACAATTGCATAGTTCCCGCGGGATAGTGATTCTGCGCAGACGGAGTCGCGGGCAACAGCTAGTGTATTATAAAGCATCCATTGCACTACGAGTAGGTACCTACTTAATATTGCTGAGTAATTATATAATTAATCTGATCGAAAATTGAGTTATCCAATTAGCTGATTAGATACCTTATACCAAAACTATCATAAGCAGAGTTTTTAAAAAACTTAATTAGAAAACTTAATTAGTCTTCCATGCTGGTCTGGGAGCAAAGACAAAACATAGAATGTACCAGTTGCTTCTCTTCCCGCGCAGATGGTAAAAGCCCATCGAGGGAATGGGCGAATATCATAGGAATCATATTACGGGCGATGAGGTTAGCAACCCATCACTATTTGATTACATTTTCCACCTATACGCCCACAATCTTGCTGAGTGTGGCATGTAGGTGCCTGTTACCTTGGGTTATGTCTACCCCGTAAGGGATAAAGGCGTGATTTGTGTGTGTGTGTTGTTGGCGATGTAAATAGGTATTTTATATTTCTGTTATTGTCTTTTATTCTTTTATTTGAAGTTGCTTTTTTAACATGTTTTTTCTTAAGTCACTGCCTGTCTGTCTTAATACATAATTTGTCACATCAGCTGCTTTGGTTTTACTTCTGCTCCTAAAAGCCTAAAAGCTATCGAATCCGTTATATGTGTAATTAGAAAAACCCGCACCTTTGAGTTTACTTGGTACTTATGTGCAACACATTTTAATACGAAGTTTTGAGAATTTTTTAGACAACCCATTTGCAAATATATTTATTGAATATAAAATACTTTTCATCCAGCTTGGTGAATGGCGTTCTATAGAGGGATATCTACGAATAGGTAATAATAGGTAATAAAAACACGTTTTGTCCTGGAGCAGAAAGTAATGAATATCCATGGAACTAGAAAAACAAAGGAATGCACTTTTAATTAAACCTCTGTAACGTTTATTTATTTAGTTCTCCAGCCTTAATTGAGATTAGTTACCGTACCATTGCATTCTTAAGACTACAATTTAAAAATGAAAACAATTGAGTGTATAGACTTATTGATTAGCCATAAAATACTAACTTGCTTACTTTAACGAATTGAACTAGTGGTACATACATATACATATACATACATACATACGTACATATATATACCGTCACGCCTCTTTCCCACAGGGGTAGGCAGAGACTACTTTGTTCCACTTGCTACGATCCTGACATACTTCTTTCGCTTCATCCACATTCATCAATCTCTTCATACATGCTCGTCGGTTTCGGGTACTCCTGACCTGACCTTTTTCCAAAACGTCTCCTATTTGGTCTCGAAACGTCCGTCTAGGTCTTCCCCTCCCAACGTTACCATTCACACTCCCCATATAGATCTGTTTAGTTAATCTACTTTCATCCATCCGCTCTACGTGACCAAACCAACTAAGCATACTTTTTTCTATCCTAGTCACTATATCCTCTTTCACACCAGCACCAACTAGTGGTATATACAAATAAAGCCACTTATTTGCATACGGCTTCTCGTCAACTTAAGTATGTATATGCATAAGTACGTACGTAGATACTTTCTTACTTAGAGTAAGTGTAAGTATGTTGTTATGACCACGGTTCTCTATTTTTCAACAATAGGAAACTAGTCGAACAAGTTGAATCGTTAGTGCAGAGGGTTAATCCTAAAATGGTTTTTTTCTTCACTTTAGCCGTATTGGATAAACCAAAGAATTATTTTGACTCGGTGGCTTAGTAGTGCAACCTCAACAGAGGAATCGTTAAGTTTAAACCAAGTCTTCATTTGTTTTTTCTACGAGTAGCAACTGGCCGTTACTATGAAATGGGAATGTGAATTTGTTTCTTTGTCTGTTACGCTTGTTTCATGTAAACTACTCAACCGACCGTGATAAAATTTGATATGGAGATTGGGTTGCTATCTCACTCACTCTTATACCTGATATTTTTTTACCTGAAACCCGAATGGCTTCCTAAGAGCTCACGAACTATAAATAAATAAAAAAATAATCATTAACATCAGCTAATTCTTGTCCACTGCTGGGAAAAGGCTTCTCCAACTACACGCCATCGTGCAGTCCTCAGCTACTCTCAAAAATGACGGTGTAATATTAAAATAAAAAATTATGACATCTCATACATATGCTGCATAAACGGCGTACGAAATGAACAAATCGCCCCTAATGCACTGCAGATTTATTATTCTTTTGTTTGCCATTTGTATTGATTGCAGTATACGTGTAGTCTGAGCCTCGTATCACGGGCATGCAGGTGGGCTGATCTCCGCAGAGTACAAACGAGGTGGCCGACGAGATAAGGGCGCTCCCGTAAGTGCCACCATTGTTGTTCCGAACAATAACCCACCGTTACAGCTATTATCTGTAACGCGCCGGTTCCAGGCTAATGGATACCCTTCTGAACATCACTCGTAATTGTTTTAATTTTCATTAAGTAGCTGTCCCGGTTAAGTAGGAGCTGTTATTCTTATTGTTCTTGGTATGCGTTTAGGTGAATTGGTTTCTTTGCTGGCTACGGAAATTTGATAATGAGCCCTGTTAAGTTGAAGTGTCTTGATGAGGGGAGGTACCTGTTGCTACGGTTAATGATAACCCTATAAATTCAAAAGTGGTACAATTGGCCCAAAGCATGTCAGCTAACAAACGTCTCTGAAAAAAAATCGAAAAAATAATTTTGCTAAAAAGTTACGTGATTTGTTACGTACCTATCTTAAAACAAATTTCTAACAATTTTATGTACCTATACTTTGTGTGACTTATATTGTTTTTTGCTAATCAATTTTTATGCATAAACTATAATTTTTGATTGAATATAATAGTCTCCATTGTATCCTTCTTACTCATGGTATTTAGTGTAAGTATATACATACAGCAACTATGATCTTGAATATATATAAGTATAGTAAAGGATGAATTTTTTGAATAAGTGAAATCCAAGCTCTTTTTAATATACTTAAACCTTTCTGAACACACCGTATAAAAACCAAACGCCTTCACAATGAAAGAAATACAAATTCAATCTAATTTTATGATCACTTGTTGTAAATGTTTAACATTATCGGGTTAATTCGGCTAAAAGCATTCAATATAGAAACGGTAGATATTTGTGTACCTATCCACTTACTTTTCTTTCGGCTAATTTAGTTTAAGTACAAAAGCGCGATCCCTTTTGTTACAATTGGGAGAAGGATTTACGAAAGGCATTACTCTCCGAATTTGAATTGTAACGGAGCTACTTCTTTAATTTTTTTTGAGGAAATAAATTTGTTGTTTTTTAATTTAGTTTCCTAATTTTCCATCCTATTATCTTTTACTAATCAAATTTAGCCACGCTTCGTTGTGGCTCAGTTTAGGTATAATTAATTATTAAGGAAATAATGTAAAAAAATTACTGTAGCTAGAGCTCAACACGGAGAGAAATGAATTAGCCGTGATAGCTAAGCTCCCTTTGCTGAAATTTTCTTTGCTGTGGCATACAATTTGTTTGCAACTGTAACAAGGCCATGTCTATAGCAACTAAAACCAGTTAGCTACCACTGATAACGATATTTAGCTAAACGAATTTCAAATAATTTGCTAACAGTACTAATTGATTAGCAACTATAGCTAATTTATCAACAAAATAATTTAGTAATTGCTGTTAGTTGTAACCGTTAATAATTCTTAGTTATAGTGGATAAAAATTTCGTTACTATTACTAATTTTACATGTGTTAGACAGCAGATAATATCTTTGATACGTTTGATAAATACATTTTGCAATCACTAATAACATTTTTGCAACGGCTGCTAATTTTTTTCTGATTCATCTACTAATATATCCTTCGCTAATGTTGCTAAGAATCTTAGTCGCACCAACAAATTTACTTTGCAATGAACAGCAATATTATATTAGCAGTCGTAGCAAATCAGACTTATGTGTGGCAGCCAAGAACTTTTTGCAGCTTTGACTAACTTATTCACAAACTGTAGCTTATATTATTTGCTGCAACTGCTAAATATTTTTTTGCTAATGTTGCTAAGAATCTTAGTCGCACCAACAAATTTACTTTGCAATGAGCAGCAATATTATATTAGCAGTCGTAGCAAATCAGACTTAAGTGTGGCAGCCAAGAACTTTTTGCAGCTTTGACTAACTTATTCACAAACTGTAGCTAATATTCTTTGCTGCATCTGCTAAATATTTTTTTGCTAATGTTGCTAAGAATCTTAGCCGCACCAACAAATTTACTTTGCAATGAACAGCAATATTATATTAGCAGTCGTAGCAAATCAGACTTAAGTGTTGCAGCCAAGAAATTTTTGCAGCTTTGACTAACTTATTCACAAACTGTAGCTAATATTATTTGCTGCAACTGCTAAATATTTTTTTGCTAATGTTGCTAAGAATCTTAGTCGCACCAACAAATTTACTTTGCAATGAACAGCAATATTATATTAGCAGTCGTAGCAAATCAGACTTAAGTGTGGCAGCCAAGAACTTTTTGCAGCTTTGACTATAAGTAACGATAAGTATTAAGGCCAACAGCAACTGAGCTTACGAAATACGCCAACAGATGGCGCTGCGCGCAAGTTACATCGCGCTATCGTTTGGTTGACCGAGCGTCCATATATACCCGAGATGATTTTGAATGATTATCTTGTAACAGACACAGGAAGCGAGTCTGAGTAGCCTAGTGTGCACGTTACTGCTTCTAATTCGTTAGGACGTTAACGGGCCCGGTCTATCAGACTTTGCAGGTGTGTGCACGGGTTGCCGTATCGCAGTGGCGGTCGCTTCCTCGGGCCACAAATTGATTACATCCCACAACTAAGACTCTTGGTAACTGTAACAAACTTAATTAGCAGCTCCAGCTAACCTGATTACATCTCACAACTAAGACTCTTAGTTACAGTAACAAACCCAATTAGCACTTATAGCTAAACAGATTACATCCCACAACTAAGACTCTTAGTAACTGTAACAAACTTAATTAGCAGCTACAACTAACTTGATTACATCTCACAACTAAGTCTTTCTTATAGTAACAAACCCTTTTAGCAGCTGCAGCTAAACTCGTTGTCGAATACCGCTAAAGAAATGCGATAGAGTATCAAACTAACTTAGTTGCTACAGCCAACACTTTCGCCGATGCAACGAATTATTTTGATTGTCACATCTAAAGTAATTAGCAGCTACGGCAAATTTGTTTGCAGCTACCGCTAAATATTGCTAATTAAATTAGCTGTCACTGCTAAATATAGCTAATATACTTAGCAGCCACAACTTATTTTAGCTAATATGATTAGCAGTCACTGCTAAGTTTCCCAAACTTCAAAGTGATCACAACTAAGAATATTTGCTATCACAGCCAAGTTTCGGTAGCGAAAAACTCTTTGCAACGATAGCTAAATACTTCGATGTCCCTATAGTTTCGAAGGAATTTAGCTGCGCCAACTAATTCCTAGTTACCACAGCTAAGTTTTTTTTTCCGTGAAGTACCATTAATACAGAAACGAACAATATTCGTGGAAGTATGTTTTTTCCACGGGAAAAGCGAGATAAAAGGCATAAAAAAGACCTGTACCTCACTGTTTTAATGTAAATGTAACTTTGTGAAAAATATTTAGTTCAAGTCGATCCTTAACATACGACTTTAGTCGGGTTTTACAGTCATGCACCTTATATTTTGTACACTTATAGATTTCTAGGAAATTTTCTTGTCGCTCATATAACGTTAAGAGCATAAAAAAAGCTTTAATTCCCGGTCCACCGTTTATTTTGTTGCATGCTTTTTGCATACTTAAGCGCTTCAGAGTTCTTGAAACCCAGGCATCTTGTGGAACAAAGTGCATACTCGTATTATGCATCTTTTAGCTAAGCTTGCTCCGTCGTTGACCCCGTCGTCGTTTGCAGGGGATATTCAGGTCAGGGGTAAAGAATAAATGAAATAAAAGTACAGAGAATGGAGTGTCAACTGTAACAATTGCGTAAAATGAAATTACAAATGCAACTACGTACGCTAGATCTTTGATTTTCCTGATAAATCAGAGCTGGCTTACGCTATAAATTAATAAGTGCTGAGACAAACTCCTTTAGTGGATAGTACTTGATTATTGTTAAGTGTGTCAAAAATATATTTTCCATGCTGGTCTGGGAGCAACGGAAAAACATAGAATGTACCAGTTGCTTCTCGTCCCGCGCAGATGGTAAAAGCCCATCGAGGGAATGGACGAAATTCTTAGGAATCATGTTATAGGCGATGCGGCTAGCAACCCATCACTATTTTGATTCCTTTTTCCACCTATACGCCTACAATCATGCTAAACGTGGCCCTAAGGTTTGTTTACCTCAGGCACTATCTACCCCGTAAGGGATATAGACGTGATTTGTGTATGTATGTATGTATGTGTCAAAAATACACAGTGATACAATTATTTGAATCAGGCGTTGCGGAGGTTCACCCATGTATTTAAAACCAATTAGGCACCTTGCTCCCCAGGACCACACCCACCGCTAATACTACCGTTTTTGTGGTCACAGAGTAGTGAGGTAATTTTGCTTTAGGGTAATTCTTCGAGGTCGCAATTTTTGTCTGATTCCTCTGTCCATTTTTTTCGTTCTTTGACAAATAAGTGTAGGTATGCTATCTTGAAAGTAGATTTGTTTTGAAATAATATTATTGTTTTGGGTCTCATTTTTATGTACTCATTCAGAAAAAATAGATTTTTAGTTATAGTGTCCAGAGGAATCAGAAATTGATGACAGAGTAGTTAGAACAGCACGTCTAGCACGAGAGCGCACAAGAGTCGCGTCGCGCGCGAGAGAGATTGCCCGTATTTTACTTACTGTTCGTTCTAGAAAGAGACGAGTAGCCTATCGCGCACGACGCGACTCTGGCGCACTCTCGTGCTAGCTCCAAAGGATCGAAAAAATTTAACAAATGCGCTTTTTCCGAGAAAAAATATTTATTTTGAATATGAATAAGTCAGCTTTGTCTGAAATCCGACTTTTTAATCTTGATGTTTTATAATTTGGCTTATTTACTTCAAAAACATTGATTGAAGAGTAAACGGTACCTACTACCTACACAATTTTTCATAACCCAAGAGCGTAAAAGTTTTGAAAACTTGAACTACTTTTTTTATTTGATTGTCGTTATTTTTCTTTCTACAAGGCATTGAGTTCTAGATAATATGTTTTTTTATCTCTTTACTAGTTACTTACACATTCTGCTACTCTTTTTTGCTCTATTCTTTCTTCCTTGTTTTTTTTCGTGGCATTCTTTCACTCTGAAATAGTGAATTTAACTGAACAAATGTTGAGAACGATTCTGAAGAAGAATCATCCTTTAGTTCGTTAACAATGACCGTATACGGCTGTAGACTTTACTAAAAAAATACTTATACGTATTTGTAGACATATTTGATACATTCGTAGATATATTTGATACATTCCTTACGGTACGGTTCGTCTCTCGCTATAGTATAAGAATAAAATCGTCATCATAGGCGCGGCAATTCGCGGGTTATACCCGTTTATTTGTTTATGTTTATGGCTATAATTCAAACGGATGTGGTTTTTATGTCACAGTCGACATCGCGCCGCTTTTCGCAGATATTATGCCAATCATCCCCCCGGCTTGATATGCGGCATTCGAGTTGATTGTACTGTCTCAGTAGTCGCTTACGCCGCTTCCGGAATCCCGTTTGTTGCCAATTGCTATCGAAACCAACTAAAAATGGATAACTTTACTTTGCTACTCCGCGATATAGTGAGGTCAAATCATGCAAAACAGTCACGTTCCCGTCAAATCCTATTCATGCAGAAAAGCATGCAAAGCATGCATGAAAAGCTGCTATATCGCGAACTAGCAAAGTAAAGTTATCCATTTATTTTTTGACATGGACCTCCGCAAAATAACGCCTGAATTTATACAGTTTCGAAACAAACTACTCAACGATAAACTAATAAAAGTCGCGATGTTTACTTTATTACTTTTTAATAACAACAGATTTTGGATTCGTCAACTTACACATATTTTTTCGGTTCGGTTTAAAGATTTGTTTAACCGAACGACCAAGTAAGTTTCAACAGATCACTTTTAAAATGTTTTTACTCTTGCCAATTTATATTTACAACTGAACGCTACCTTTCATTTTCCTCGCCATTTTGAATAGAACACAGAAATCTCGCAAAATCGATAATTAAAGTCCAACGGTAAATGGACACTCAGAAACAGGCATAGTGCAAAGGCATTTGCCAGACAATTTGTACGATTTGAAGCGTTTGAAACATTATTCGTACGAGTTCCAACAGTATTGTATGTTAAAGGGGGGGCGATGTGAGTGAAACGTTATAACCCCACCCTAAATCCTTTTTAGCTTGGCCGTGATTCCGATAAAAAAGGGAAAAGGTATGTAGGTACTCAAGTATATCCTATTTACATTTATAAAGGATCTACCAATCCGTACCCTGCGTTGATAAATTATTTACAAGCTTTATATATTTTAAGCCTTCCATGTCACGCTAAAAGGTGCTTCCTACGGAGCGACCACGTAAAACTCATATTTGTAAGTAACAAGATGAAGGGGAAAAATTGAACTTCATCGGCCAACTTTGCGAAGCTATAAATTTCGGTTGAAAATTGTTATATTGAAACGCTGCAGCTCTGCTCCGCCAGGAACAGGCATTTTAAAGCTAGCATTATCAAAATCAAAATCATAATTTACTTTATGAATAGGCCCAAAAAGGTTCTTTTCCGTGTCTTTTTTTACAATCGAGGTTTCGGGAACAGCATTGCCAAAAAGAATGCTCCACAAGAAACTTGACATCATCACCATTAATAGGTATTACTTCCCACTATTGGGCATAAGTCTCTTCTCAGACTGAAAGCGCTTGGGCTACTGATTCCAAGCTGCCCCCCTTGGAAACTTTACACGAGTGTGCAGGTTTCCTCACGATGCTTTTATTCACCGAAAATTGCATTTGAAGTTTCAGCAAAAGTTACGATCAGCAATAAAGGTTGTATTAAAATGTTATTTCTAACAAAAACCTATTTTACGCGTTCACTTTTCAAATTGTTCTCTAAACTTCTCTATTTTATAGTAAAGTCCGTTATCAAGGGAGTTTTCGGTCTGTATTTTGAATCTTGAACGTCAAGAGGCACCCGGATGTCGTGGAACGACATCGTTAGAGACCCCGGTATTTTAACTACGGAACTTTAAAGCAGACGCCTTTATCGTCACGGCGTGAGAAAAAACAACCGGGAAGTAAGCCGGCACTTTGCTTTACTCTGTTATGTCGTCTGTAGTGGGGTCACACTTTAATTTTACATTCAATGTTTGTGTTCACATATTTTCGATTAAACCAATTTTTAGCATTTAAATTTTCACGGGGTTTATGGCCATAACATCTGTTTTTTACAAAAAAATATTAAGGTTCACTTCATATATTTATCGCTTGTTTGAGTCAAATGTGATTCACCTATAAAGTGTAGATGCTGAATTTTAAATCAAAATACTATACAAACTCCTACAATAACATACAATACATACATACAATACATTTATACATACTAAAATAACGTCTTTATCCATTAGATAGGGCCAAAGGTAACAAGACCTAAAGGCCACGTTTAGCATGATTATGTAGTGTTTAAAATAATTATATGACACTAGCTGTTGCGCGCAACTTCGTCTGCATATAATTCGTTTATCGCTGTCCCGCAGGAATTACGCAATTTTCCGGGATAAAAAGTAGCCTATGTGCTATTCCAGACCATAATCTATCTATGTTCCAAATTTCATCCAGATGTATTCAGCCGTTTTGGCGTGAAAGAGTAACAAACATCCAAACATGCTCACAAACTTTCACATTTATAATATTAGTAGGATATATTATTAGTAGGATTTATTCATATTGGCTATTTAAATATGACAGCGACAAAAGCCAGTAATCGCATCTGCTACAAAATACACATACGGAATGGAAAACAAACTTCAACCTTTTTGCGCATATTAGTCCAATTTCAAACACAAGCAATACGCGGTTTGAAATTTGAAAAGCAAATTTGGTATGCGGAGCCCCTAGTTTCGTGTGATTTACGATGGTTGCTCAAGCAACGGGGTGTTTAATAACCTGCTAAAATGTATGTACATATGTAAATAATGCGCAAAGTACTCAATTTACATAGGTGCCGCTCTTATGTGGCAATGATCTCGCTCACCCACTTCCGCGTCGAAAGCCCGTGCGAGCATTAATTAAGTCCTCACCGTCGAATTAGTGCTTTAGTAAAAATTGCAAATGAAAAGGATGGCTAACTCCATTTGCTCCGTGAAACACATGAAAATGAAATTGAGCGGAAATTACTCCCACCTCGCCGTCCACCAGCCGGTAACATTATTCAAATCTTAAGCGACTTTTCCTGCTTACGATACATTATCCCTTACAAAAATAACGTATCGTTACCCTTTTCTTTGACAACTGATACCTCATAGCAAACCCTTACAGCGCTCTGACGCGATCATAGGAAAACATAATATGCAAAAAACTATCCAAAATCGGATGTTGGCTCCATCCATCATGCAGGGTGACAAGGGCGAAGGCTTGTCGACCCTAATCGAAAAGCAGCATACATATACGATATCAAATTTGCTAAATACATACCCCGATAGCTACCTAAGTACGCGACAAATGTAAATAGAAGGGGTGATAAGGAATAAATTTAGCACGAATTGCGAAGTCAAACTTGAGTTAATTATACTTACTTAGTAATCATATTAATCCATGCCTAATTAACTCATTAGGTTCCCATGCTTAAAGTAAACTCAGACTTTCTTTGAACTATGCTTATCTATTATATTTAGCTCTTTAGATGTCCCAATTACCGGTGTTCCGGACTAACTTATAGTCGAACACATTCGCTTTCGATGATCTTAGAATTCACATAGGCAATGAGAAGAATAATACCACACCAATCGATCGATCATCAATCGATGCCATCGATCCATGGTAGAATGGAACAGTCGACGTCGATCGATAGTTTCAACTAGACCATTTTCTACCACACCAATCGATCGATGTCGATGGATGGTATCGAACAACGTCGATTGATTAGTTTATCCATCGATCAGCCAAAGCTACCACACTAATCATTCGCTATCGATCGACGTTGATCGATCATTTAGTGTGGTAACACCCTAAAGCAAGTCCTTAAAAACGATGCCGTTATTCATCGGTAAAAGGTCAAACACGAGGATACTGAAACATAGATGACTTTCTGCCAAGTTTCTTGCGGCGCATTCTTCTTGGCAATGATGGTCTTTCCGAATGTGCTGGTAGTTTCAAAAAGACATGTAAAAGAGCCCTTGGCGGCCAATTTGCAAAAATAAATTTTCATTTTCATTTTCATATTCATTTTCATAGACTATAGGAACAAAACAATCTGGTTATCAGAAGAGCGTTTTTTGAAGTCGTATTGTACGTACACGCTATACGACTTGCAGCGTCACTGCAAGGAGGAGCCTGCATCCAGGGCTTTGTGTAGGCCACTTTGCACACTACGCCAACCTGTTTCCATAGCCATGGATAAGACAGTGAATATTATAGTGACGATATCCTAGCAATACCACTTGTTTTGAAATTCGCGATATTTTATAGACATAGCAGATCACGGTAATATTAACCGTCTAGTCCATTGACAACGTATCGTTGATGTCATTTCGACTGCTATTGGAGGAACCTTTTTTAACTCAGTTTACGCAGGTACCGATTAGAAACCTCAAAACGTAGAATTTTATCTGCACTGTATCATTAAACTATGGGTGAAAAACTTAAGTACGAATAGACAAATTGACGTTCCAAATTACAAAAATGACTTAGGTCCATATCAGTTCTGTACACTACTATGGTCATTTAGGGGAGACCGAGGCGAGTTGAGACAGAGGTGAGTTGATACAAAGCCTTTTTCTCTGCACCTATGACAGTTAGCGAGGTCACAACTTCACACATACTGTGGAGTGTAGAAAGAGCAACGAATTAGCGAAGTTACTAGCCCGATAGACTGTCACAGTTCAGAGAAATCGGCTTTGTATCAACTCACCTCTGTCTCAACTCGCCTTGGTCTCCCCTACTTAAGTTTTTAACCTATACATAGCTTGCCCGCGCTGAATTTAAATTGATATCTCAGATAGGCTAGTCCAGACTCTTTCATCAATTTTATCTGTATATTTCAACCAATTTACACAAAACCTTTCTTGTGAATCACTACATTTGTTGGTGAATTTCGCATGAAAATTCGTTTAAAGGTTTTAGAGGTTTATGGCGAACACAGACGCGACAAAGTACTAGGCTGGTCCAAAAATAGTTAGCCAAAGGCGTATTATGAATCCTACTGATTTAATTTTAGTGTTGTTTAAAGGCAAATTTTATTATATTCCTTACTTTTAATTTAACTAAAAAAATTCGGACCGGCCCACGTACAGTCCGCGAGCTCTTAGAATGCCATTCGGGTTTGTCTCAATCGGCCGAGTGAGGGAGACAGCAAGACGGACTCATGGACTGTACATCCTACTAATATTATAAATGTGAAAGTTTGGATGTTTAGATGTTTGTTACTCTTTCACGTCAGAACGGCTGGACAGATCTGGATGAAATTTGGAACATAGATAGATTATAGTCGGGAATAACACATAGGTTACTTTTTATCCCGGAAAATTACGTAATTCCAGCGGGATAGCGATAAACGAATTATATGCAGACGAAGTTGCGGGCAACAGCTAGTTGTTTTATAAATATCCTACCAATAGGTATTATAAATGAAAATGTTTGTGAGGATGTGAGTGAGTGCGTATGTTTGTTCCTTCTGAACGCTGAAACGACTGGACGGATTTGGATCAAATTTGAAACTAACATAGATGGTACCCTAGATAAAAAAACATAGGCTTTTTATCCCGGAATATTACTAAGTGCCCGCGGGATAGCGACCAACATGCCAAAGGTCGTAGCTGCCTAGAGTCACAACGTAAATACCTAATTATTGCAGAATATACTATCAACATCAGTAGGCTTATTACCTAACTCGCTCGCAATCGCCATCGTGTTTATTTTGACAGTTCACGCATGGGCTGACAATTGGCATCGGAATCAGTTAGCTGTCACATTCATACAAGAACTGTCAAAATGAACACGATGGCGATTGCGAGCGAGTTAGGCAATGAGCATACAGTTCTTGAGTCTAATTCTACGCGGACAAAGTCGTGAGAAGCAGTTAGTGTAGTGATAAAAAGTGAAGATTCTTTCCCCGCTTGTTAGTGTCCGGGCTGGTTATCTCACGTTAACATGTAGTTTACCACCTTTATCTTGTTTCCGATTGCTACCCTCGCTTCACTGGGGTTCAACGCCCCACTAGCTACAAACATCAAGGAATTCGTAGGTGTCTTGTTAGACATACTCGTGGGCTGCGATTGTACTCGAGTGTTTTTGTTGCTGACAAAAACATATTGCGAAGTTAAGTTAAAAAAGTACAGGTCCAATACGTCTTATTCCCAGAATGTCTAATTGGTCCATGACGTCTAATTCCTCGAATGTCTAATTCCAAGAATCTAGGTTAGATTCGTTAGGTATCTTCAAATGCCCGAAAGGCAAACCGAATGGAAATAGGAAACCCGGCGCGGAGCGGGGTTCCGTCGACTTTATGGTGGAGTGTCGACATTTTTAATCTTGACTAGAGAATGGATGTATGGCGACTAGACATTTGGGGAATTGGACGTCATGGACGAAATCGGTTAAAAAGAATGTTCGGTTTTCCAAAACGTTTAAAGCTTGATCATTGCGATGTTGCGTAATTTTTGATAACTTAAATTAATTAGGTACGAGTATCTATAGATAATATAAATATAAATGAATGTTGGTAAGCGCAAAATTCGAGAACGTCTCAGCCAAGTCAGCTAATTCATTTTCATTTTCAGCCAGTTATTAATAAAGTTTCCTTGCCAAATATTGGTTGCGCTTGTGTGTATGCAACTGTACGCACATGGTAAAGCGTAGTTTAAACCTCACTTCGCCGCTTACAGAACCGCGCCTTACATTTTTATTTGATCTGATGTGCTAACAAAGTAAATTCAAAAACAAATTTTGTGCAGCAGCTGTTTCTTAAAGTCGGTTAAAAAGAACGTAATTCGTACGGTAGGTGAAAATTGCGTTAAAATTTAAACACTGATTTAGTTCCACACGTGGCCAACCCACCTTGGCTACTGGATGCAAACTATCAGCTGACTACAAGGCACGCCCATCTTGGCACAGGTACCGCTCTGATAAAGAAACTTTACACGAAAACATATCGTTGAAACTACCTACTTTGTTATATTATTCGTTGCAAGAGAAACGTACGTTTATAATTTATTACAAGCTTTTGTTTAACTTCGTATATTTGTTTGTTTTTTGCATTTGAATTTTGATCCAATTCCAGTGGTCGGAGATAGAGTGCAATGTCATCTCATGCGATATGTTTAAAATGAAAACCCAGTAATGCACAATAACTCTTATTTAAAAGACACTTAGGCATAGTAATTTATTTTACAACAGTCAATTTCAGACCATATCATCTTGAAATTAAGAATGAAGTGTCCATTACTGGTGCTTTTCAGCTTAGTGTCCAACACTGATGCTGTCACCCTATTATGGTTTTGTTCCGACCCATGCTGTCAGGTATAAAGAAAAAAGTATCGGATAGAACCAGTACTAATACGATATAAGTTACAAGTCATTAACGTGTTATGGAATTGGATAGTTCATTTGAACGCGAAAGTCGACTGGTGCCAATGCTATAATAAAGTCCTGTCAGCACAAAAGATTGCATTTTTTTATCTAATATTATTTACTTTGAACTTTTCTTGCAATCTGTTTGGAATTTCCCTTCGGAATTTCAAGGATTTCCATTGTGAACATCGGGGATTAGAGAACGTTAACTTTTTTAAATCTAATTAAGCAATTCTTGGCTCAAATCAGGCTCCTTAATTCTTTTTATTTCTTAACGAAACGTTTTTAAGTTGTTATCTGCGTCGACATTTTTGTTATACTCAGGTCTAATTTACGACACTCTAAGCGTTAGATCCGGCCGTAACTAAGGTTAGAAAAAAAGCACAAATAATCTTGATAAATTTAAACATTCCTTTAACTGACTCATTTCCATCATTTGAAATATCGCTTAAAAATATTGTTATACTTTATACATGCATGTTTTATAACTGTAACCCATTTTCAACGAAAGAAACCTGCACACACTTAGTAAGCGGTTCAACTTTGTGTGTGAGAGGTTCCCAATCCGCACTGGACCTGTGTGAAAACTGAAGTAATAGTGTACTCAGCCCTTAATCCAAATTGAAAATGTATCATAAATAATAAATACTAGTAATTCGATATATTTTCTCTACCAACCTTCGAAGTAATAGTACGGGTTTTATACCTTTATGCTTTATGCCCGGTTCAGACTTGGAGGAAAAATCCTACTAGCATTATATTATTACATCACTAGGTCGAAGAATTCTACTACCATTTCAGAAACGCGACCGGCGACAGCTTGACAGTGGCATTTCGGTATACATTTCGTAGCCGATGTTAAAACCATTCCAACACTGGACTTTTCAAGCCGGCAATGTATTCCCAATTTTTACAATAGTCAAATGTCGCTTGTAATGTTTGTGATTAAGAGGCCTGGCAATTGTAAAATTAAAGACAGCTCCACATTAATTCGCGTGTATTCAGATCACAGTTTTGTTTGGGCTGCTTCCCTGCAATATACAGCGCTTGCTCAATAGCCACAGATATCGGATGGTTATTATTATTATAGATTACGTCAATGCATCTAATTCGCGTGTTCGAACCCGGACTTAATGTCGACTTACCAGTGGCTTCTCTTCCCGCGCAGATGGTAAAAGCCTATCGACGGAAAGGGCGAAAGTCTAAGGATTCATGTTAAAGGCGATGCGGCTAGCAACCCATCACTATTTTGATATCCGTTTCCACCTATACGCCCTATCATGGTAAACCTAGCCTTAAGGTTTTGTTACCTTGGGCTCTGTCTACCCCGTAAGGGATAAAGACATGATACGAGTATATGTATGTATGTATGTATGTAAGTTTCCAATCCGCATTGGGCCCGCATGAAAACTATAGCCCAAGACCTCTCATCAACAATTGAGCAACGTGAGTTTAGGCTGGAGATCATGATGAATGACATTAAAATGTACCTAATTGAAATTTTCTAGAATTTCTACGGGGTATTTATTACGTCAATCGGCTTTGGTAGTTTTAATTCCGAAAATTAAGATTACCTACCGCTCGTTTTATCCGAAAGAGATACCTACTAAACAAAAACTTTTCTTGTCCTTGTTTAAATGTACTAGGATAAAATGAGCTAGAAAGAATGAGCTGACCATTAAACGTGATTCGTTCTAAGCTATTCCGACTTCCCTGTCGTTTGCTTTCTTTGATCGGCTAGTATTTTCCTCCAGCGCAGACAAAACACTCCAACCAGGAAACAAGCCGGAGGAAACGATGTCAGGTAGCTTCTGGTGAACAAAAACCCCCTGATTGCGATTCTTCTATTTGCAGTCGCTTGCCGTCTTAACAAAGTTTCCGAGTTTCTTTATTTTATGGTGAATGAATAGCTTTAATTACTGTTTGGCTAAGAAAGTAAATAAAGTATGGAAACATTTTGAATTGTTCGGATATTTTTACGCTTGTTTAACTTGCAACGATTACGGTTTCAAATGTTACAAGTCTATCTTAGTTGTTTTATGCAGAGAAGATATGATGTAAGCCAAACATGTGAAATTTAAAAAAAAACACGCATTTGCCGCGACCGAATTGATTTAAATTTTAGTATGCGTCTGTTGATTGGATAACAATACGAGTACAGACAGCGAAAAATATAGGACACTATGTAGGTAACTATAGAGTTGCATGCAAGCCTTTCCTTTGCTTTTCCCAGGGCTCATCTTTAGGACATTTTATTGCATGCCCGTTTGCCCCCTATTACATAAAAAATAAGGCATTTAAAAATTCATTGTCCAGGTTAATATATATTTCTATACAGATAGATATGTATTTCTGTATTTGCGTGTTATAAAGGCAGTTTTATACAAGTTTTTAAGCCGCCTGAAATACTTATTAAAATATCACGAACCGTAAAACTATCCAACTATAGTCTAGTCTATTATATCCCTATTTGGTAGCTTCTTTTATTTTTGCTTAGTATAAAAATTTACTAGCTTTGTTTACTTGTTTAATGGATGAAGCCTAAACAAAAATATTTTATAAATTACAAGTTAGATCATCTATAATAAACACGGTTTCCTAGAACATCTTCTAATCAATCAACTGTTTTCATAAATTTTAAAGGTGATTGCCGCAAACATTCGCTTGAATAAAGCAAAGTCACTCCAACCGCAAACACAATGTTAATAAATGAACACTCCCACATAATAACAGCGCAAACACTGTTGATCCCCCGGGATTGGGGCACAATGTCATGTGTCAAACTGACTACTGACTGTCCAATTGCTAAATCGATAGCTATTGGCCGTTAACCGAATCGGACTTCCGCAGGGACATCTCTGCTTGTGGCTCCACGTCACAGATAAACCCAGGCTTTAGCTCTGCTGTCACTGTAACAGCCTAATAATCTATTTACCACTAAGCAGCCTGCTAAACATTCAATTACTTTTAAAACAATACGCCCTCAAATTAGGTGCAAACTCCTTCAAAATTAAAGCAATTAACGCTTTCCATTTAGACGCAACTTGCTATACAAAACATACTTAAATTAAAATGCCTATAGACAAACACTCCGTCAATTACCTTAGGGTGCGTGCATACTTGTAGGCGAGTTAGGCTTAAGATAACAGTGCCCCAGCGTATCTTATTAAACCAGACCCGTTAAATCCACGCGTTGAAATTCCAATTAACGAAAGCAATAAAAGATTTTCTTTTAATTAGATGCCGGGGCGAAGATAACTCGCTTCCAGCCAAATCGTCAGCTTGTTGCGTGACTAGACCACGATTTATGACTTAATAGCCAAGTCCGCGCGTTAAGTAGGCCTTAGATAAGGCGCTTCTAAGTGATTGTCGGCGCTCACAACAATCGTAATTACTCCAAACTACTATCTACGCTCAGCCGCACGCGATCTATTTCATCGCCAAACTTGAATTGTGCTAATTGCTACCATACAGCGTTTCATTTATGAGCAGGATACCGGATAGCGGTTACGCTAGCTACTCGCTCGACTAATTACGATTCGTACATGGGGTTTTACTTTGTCAGACAGAAGCCACGTATCATGTAAGTTTTAATTGACACTGATAATACAGAAAAAATCAATATTTTGTGCAGCTTTTACACTGACATAATGCATGCTTTCCTACCCATGTTAGTCGGGTCATAAAGGCGCAGTTTTTGAAATGTATGTAGTGCCCAGATTCTTTATATCGTGATATTTATCAGATTCAACATTTTTAGCTTTACGTTTCTGTTTACCATAATATTATGGTGATGCTATATTATAGCATCACGATAGTTATTGATCTTGATGGTTGGGAGTAACGGTGACCTGTCAGTTTTGACTTGTCATTATTTAGCAAAATACTTCGAAATTCGAGACTTTTCTGGCGAGCGCGCTCCACTACGGGTTTGGGGCTTATTAATAAACAAATGACATCTGACAGGATAGGCAAAAATGGACGTTCAAGTCCACGCTTTTTGTTTAGTATGTCCTTTAAATAAATACTGGGAAGGTGATTTACAGGTAAAGGAGAATTAAAACGCGAATCTTTGGTAATAACTTTGCGAAATACTACAGTAAAATTTTGCATAAGCTTTGAAATACGGTGCGAACTACTAGTTTTCTGTATAAAGTTTTTTTTAATTCATTAGTGGTAATAAACAATATTTTCTGTATCTGCTTTAGAAACGGTAAACCAAACAGCTCAGCAGTCATATTTTTCGAACAAATCCTATGTAGCAATTTATTTGTGTCAACCGAGCATAACAATTTTATACTAGCAACCTAACTAATTTAAATTCTTCGTTTTCAATTATTTAATATCCCGTGCCACCATAATTCAGTTACAATATAACAATACCTCGTTGACGCTGTTAGATATCTAATAAAATACAGTAAGAAATACAATTTGCTTCGACCCGCCCAGCGAGTCACATTGAATTCAGACTGCATTTCCCTTCCTATTTCTGACTTTCAGTTGGGATGAACAATTGCCTGCAAATTAGCAGTGACAACCCGCGGCAAGAGACCGCGTCTCGAATCAGAGGACACACAGCTGCAGAGTTTAGCGAACAGTAGAAGCCGTTTTTGTTAACAGCTCTAAATGTAGATGTGGTGTTACTTCCATGCTGGTCTGGGAGCAAAGGAAAAACATAGAATGCACCAGTTGCTTCTCGTCCCGCGCAGATGGTAAAAACCCATCGAGGGAATGGGCGAAATTCTTAGGAATCTATAGGCGATGCGGCTAGCAACCCATCACTATTTTGATTCCTTTTTCCACCTATACGCCTACAATCATGCTAAACGTGGCCTTTAGGTCTTGTTACCCTAGGCTCTGTCTACCCCGTAAGGGATATAGACGTGATTTGTGTATGTATGTATGTGTCTAAATGTAGTTTTCGTCGATAAGCATAAGTCTCGAACGCGTTCGCACTCGAGCGTCAAATACCATTGAAAACATTTTTTATCTACACAAAGTGTGGGTCGTAGGCGTAGGCAAGGTCCTTTTGGATAACTACCATCAATTTACTCGCTAATTCCGCCGCTAAACAGCAGTGCTTGTGCTGTGTTCCAACGTGAAGAGTAAGACCACCGGTGAAAGTAACGCGACATGAGGTATTTCATTTTAGCCCTCTATCCAGGCTGGCGACGCATTTGTAATTCTCCTGTGTTTCGGAGGGTTCTAATGTGTATGTCCGTGGCTGATGGTGCTCACATAAGATCAGATAATCCAGTTGTTCGTTTGCCACCCTATATCATAAAAGATTACTACTCGCAAGACTATAGACAGGCACTACAAACTTACCAACTAGGGTGACGGCACCAGTGTTGGACACTTTAAGCTGACAAGCACCAGTAATGGACACTTCATTCTTAATTTAGAGATGATATGGTTTTAAATTGACTGTTGTAAAATAAATGACTATGCCTTAGTGTCTTTTAAATAAGAGTTGTTGAGCATTACTGGCCCATGTCCATTACTGGTACCGTCACACTAATTGTGATTTTTTTATTTCACCAATTTGTCAATTTCCGCGACCAGTGACAATTCGAAATGCAATGCTTATTCAATATGAAGCCGACCGCCGTTGATTTTGTAATGTAAACAGAATTGTCACATGTCACCGACATTGTCACGTTAGTCAAATAGGGGGCAGATGCTCTGAACGTTATGATTGCAGTTTGTGAACCTTTTTCTGGCCACAGTTGAAAGCTTTTATATCCCCGCAAAGTAACGTTTGATTCAATTTATTATTTACGAGGCATTTTAAAAGGGAGAAGTTCTTCGCTTACTCAAGCTGGCTTTCCTGCCAGCGTTATCGGAACATTAAAGCAATGGTTTTTGGTAGACCTGTCATTTTTTTTTGTTGTGATTGACTGGTTTTTGTGAAAAACACGGTATCTTCAAATTGTTTCGGAGTACTTCAGCAGATGGCTGGGTTATAGTTTGACTGAAAATCCCTATAAATACATTACAGAATATATGATTGTGATTAACAAAATGTTTCCTTGATATGGTCGATGTTCATAGTATACGTCGACAAAGGGCGACTTAATTTTGAATAAAAAATTGCTATAAAAATCTATTACAGTAGCGATCACGTGATAGCTGGTTTCAAAAGGAAAAATTCTAAGACAATGGTAGGTAAATAGGTCGGATTTTAACTAAGCATTTTGATGGACACACGTCATTCAAATCTTAGCCGTGAATAAAATAACTCGTCACTAAAGAAAATAAAATAATCCTCGATGTCTGTGTGTCACTCGAAATATTAATATTAATAGCCCCTACAAAATAGTTAAGACTTTTATAACGAACCTTACCAAAGACGTTCTGTTAATTAAGGACGCCAAATTGAACCGGCATTAATTTGAAATACCAAAGGAATAAAGTTTTCATCTAAAGTGTCCATGGAGTTTATTTGGAGTATTCGTACCAAAAATTGTAGGTTGTCAATTCCAGTCAAGCTCGTTCAATACTAAATGTCCGATCTTCTTTTCATTGCTCATATAAATGCAAAAAGAAGTTTTTTTAAGAAATAGGCACTCATGCACAGCAACACCAAAGTATTACATATGCGTTGCCTGTCTAGAGGGGTAAAGTGAAATACCTACCTCGCTCTCCACGTCAAAACTCACCAGCTTGAGCACTGCTGCCTGGCGGTAGGATTAACGAGTAAGGTGATGTTAGCGATACAAACGGACCTTGTTCAAGGTCTTACCACTACAAAAAATCTGTAAACTAGATTCGTAGTAAAAGGGTAACTGACAGAAAAACGTGATTTAAATCGAAACACGGAAAAAGCCGCGCTGCAATTCCAGGAAGATATTGAAAATGAATCCAATATTCAAGGATATAAAAATATGTTTTTTTTTATTTATTGCACTTATTTTTTGAAACTATTTTAATGGTCCGAAACACCCTATCGTACTACTGCATGTATAACTAAAAACATTTTCCTTGATAACTGCAAATAATATTACTTAAAATAATAAAGGAACCCAGACACCCGAACACGCTCGGATTTATTACAGAAATAAAACGCATATCTCTGTTTAACTAGTAATTTGTGCAAAAGGGATGGATGCTTTATGTCTGCGATAAACTCTAGTGTGCTAGAGCAGCGGTGTAAAACTGGTTTTGCTGCACTTGACGGTAAATAACAAACAGACCGACCATCGAAACCAGTACTGTAATTATCCACTTCAAAAATCATTAACAAGATCTCTAAAGAACATTCAATGCTAACACTTAAGGCAAGGTAAGTAGGTACCTTAAAATGTTAAGTTCAAAGCGCTTAGTGTAAGTTTTTCGTTATTACTTTATTCCTCATAGATAAATTCTAGCACAAAGAGTCTTTCACGCTGGTCAGGGAGCAAAAAGGAGCATAGAATGTACCAGTAGGAATGGGCGAAAGTATTAGGAATCATAGGAATATAGGCGATGCTGCTAACATCCCATCACTATTTTGATTACCCTTATACGCCCGCAATCATGCTAAACGTGGCCTTTAGGTCTTTTTACCCTAGGCACCGTCTGCCCCATAAGGGATAAAGACTTAATTTCTGATGTGTGGATGTATATGTAAAAAATATGGCTGTCTATTGGACAATTTTACCAGTATTACTTCGGTGGTCTCGGTTGGAAACGGCTTGCATACACCATGAACCCGCTACTTACGGTATCTATACGGTTGCTTCTGATACCTATGTCTACCAAACATTTGGACGGTGACAGTTATGTTGTCCTGTATCATACGGTTTCCTTTTGCTTCTACCAAACATAATGAGAACATGAAAGACGGACGAAAAGTCTCCAAGTCTTCAGAACAGGGTTGACATAACTCCGCTAATACGCACCTAGCATTTCACGGTCTTGATAATTTTCCTTGTAACATAGAGGAATTAATCAATTCAAGTGGTAATATACTTATAGGGGCTACAAAATTTTGCTTCTGTGCTGGTCTAGAAGCAAAGAATAAACATAGAATATACCAGTTGCTTCTCTTCCCGCGCAGGTGTTAAAAGCCCATCGAGGGAATGGGCGAAAATCATAGAAATAGCAACCCATCACTATTTTGATTCCATTTTCCATCTTTACGCTACCTACGCCCACAATCTTGCTAAACGTAGCCTGAAGGTATTGTCACCTTAGGCTCTGTCTACCCCGTAAGAATAAAGACGTGATTTGTGTATTGTACAACATTTTGCAACACATCAATGAATTGTCGTTTATACCACCACACTCACCGCACATTTCACATTTTTGCGATTGTATTTTCTGTATTATCACCAACAGACACAAAAATGGCTGTTTCGTCATCTTCTGTGTTTTAGTCGATATTTCCCCATAAATTATTACACTAACTCTTGAAACACTCCTGATACATAAGTTACATTTGCTACGTAAGGGTTTTTGGTGGCGAAAAATCGATCTATCAAAGTCCGTCTTTGAGAAGACGTGTTATTCCAAGTTTTGGAAAACACCAAGCTTTGCTCGCTCGTCGAGATACTAACGTGACTAAAATAAATAGAGATATTACTCGAATCCATCGCAAATGGTTCAATTAGATTAGATGAAAATCCAGAAACTCGTTCACAGAATAAAATGCATTTTTCAACAAAAATGTAAATGTAAAAATAGCTAACCCGTATTTTTATGCCCTTCACATGAAATGAATAGGCTATTGATTTTTAATACTCGTATAATTTATTCCAGTCCATTACCATAAGCCTCTATCTTTACGACTTAGTGTTATTTTAGGACCAAATTGTTCGTAGGGAGTCGGTATACCCAGAGGGAAATTTAATTAGATAGTAGGTATGGCTATAACTCAAACATAAATGTTTTCTTTAAGTATCCCACGGGAAGGGTTGTACTGAATAAACAGTTGTAACAGAATTAAATGAAAACCACTGCAATGTACATCCTAGATAAAATACCTTTGTTATTTAAGTCGCTACCTCATGGTAGTTCCAGCGTTATGTTGGAGGTCACCTTAGTTGGGTCGGAGCTTCAACGGTTGGAGCTTCTAGTAGAAGGGTAAAATAATTAACCAATGACGGTGGATACGGGCCGCGTAATTCCAAAACTCATTAGTGATTTGTTACTAAAGATGTACTGGCACTTCTTTGCCGCGATAGCTTTTGAACGAAACCTATTTATAATATTTATAGTTACCTAGTTATAAAGCCCAGAGTAGGTACATTGCGGCACTGCGGCGACGACTTCTAACCTGATCGCATCATGGCGTAATTTTTCCTTGTCGGATTTTTGTTGCACATCTAAAGGGGTTCGCAAACTTTATAAAAAACGTACAGTAAGACAGTAAGACTGACTGCTGAATGTATTTATACAGAGAAGAAATTGTTTAATGGACAAACTACTGATGACCAATATATAACTATTATGACTTTTTTTAGCTAAACTGAGTGAAATGGCCAACCTTAGTTCTTTATTCTTTGAATTACGTTGAACAAACAAATATTGATTATGCATTTTTAGGATCCTTCGTAACACAATAGGATAATAATTATGTATAGTCACCAGCTACAATGCGAAGTAATTGAAGAAAAAGTAAAATAGGTATAAAATGTCCTTTCACAATTGAAATGAAGTAATCTCGACGACCGGCGTCTTTCTCTTTCAACGTAAAGAACGGAGAAATAGCAAAATATTACCTAACAAAGTTTTATTATATCTTATTCAAAATGCAAAACGAAGCCTAACTTCAAACAGCTTAAGTTTTATAGGAATAAGTTCCGTATGCCGCTATACGTTTGGTGTGAATCAAGCCATTTTGTAAGTGTAATTTCGTTTAAAGTTTATGAAGGCGGTAATCGGCGGGTGCCTTTTAATTTTCAGCTGCACAAACGCATCTGTTTTACACCTAAGTTTACAGAGAGGCAAGTCTACTAAATTTAAAAATATGATAGGACATATTTTAAAAATACTGGCCAGCCAAACAAACAAATTAACTCACTTTCACCTTTTTAATATTCACACGGATAACGCGCACTAAATAAAAACTACCCATACAATTATTATAAACCGCAAACTGAAACTGAGCCCGTCCGAGTTTAACAAGTAAATAATTAGATTAGGTCCACCGCTCAAACGGGGTTATTACGTATTCATACCGCCAGAAATGGCGGCCGAGCCAGCCCGAAGCAGTATTTTTGTATTGCATCCGTTTCTAGTACACAATGCCTTTCATTTCAGCAGTCTCCCTATGAATATTTCTTACGTTCTGACGGAGAGAAACGGCAAGAGAGTGAAATGTATTTTTTACTTCTCGTGCTCTTAAAATGTCACTTTAGTCTCTGCATATCGTTACTAAAGCTTTTAATTTTATTAATCTCAAGGGATTCAAGTTTTTTTTTTATTTACTTTGGAAGCCATGACTGCCAGTCATGATGTTTGTGATTTTGTAGGTACCTATAGACAAATTTTAGGGCGTGGGAATAGTCTCAAAATGACAACTATCCAAAAATTATAAAAAATTACGATTTATTTCGTAAAACACGATTCATGATTACGAATAATGTATGCATCTATTTACAATACAATACAATACAAATACTCTTTATTGAACACCACAAATCAGTACACAACAATACAGAAACAAAGAACAAAGTAGACAATAGGCGGTCTTATCGCTTAATAGCGATCTCTACCAGACAACCAATTTAGTTATATTAAGGATGAAATCATTTTATTATGCATGGTCCAATTAATTTTAAAATAGTTTTCAAGTTTGAATCTGTTGGCTAAATATGCAAGAATTGAAAGCTTTACTTAACAACCATAATGACACTCCAACTGTAGCCACCCTCGCTCGGTGAGCTCGGGTGGGTTAACATCTCGTGTCATTATGGGTTGTTTTAGTCCCTTGTTGAACAATCTACTATTATAACGGATGAATCTTGTTTTAACCTTTGATGTTACTGTACCCCGATTGTTCGTCTACATACATCAACGTCTCTGAGTGCAGTTCTGAATTAATGCCAAAGTTAAATGTAAATAATGTGAGCTACCTCGCATGGCAAAGCATCAGCATATTCTTCAGTATTCCAGGTGTTTATGGGCCATTTGCCTTCCCTGTTGTAGAAGAAAAGTTAACTTTTTAAATTTCCTTCACTAATAAGCTTAGGTTAGCAAGTATCAACTTAGCTGAAAACTCGTAACAACTGTTTTATCCAAACATGAAGCTTTCAGTTAAAATAATACTTCGGAATCATTCGCAGAAAGCTTTGTGCGCGGAGTAGGCTCTGTTAAAGCTTTTCACGAGAATTGTGACCGGGAATAGTTATTTGTTATGCAAGGCTGCAAAATGTTTGTTTGGTGCGAGTGCCTGAATTGAAACCCGAGCAAGCGAAGGACAATATGATTGAACCACGAGCGAAGCGAGTGGTTCAAAAGAAGAATCCTGAGCGTCGCGAGGGTTTCAAGGCACGAGATATTAAACAACTTTGCTGCCGAGCGAAACACAAATTTTCACCTCACTACAGCGAGAAAAATGGTGGATGAAAGAAAAACAGTCTAATAGTAAATCAGTTTTTTTATTCTTTTTCTTCTAAATAAGAAAGGTAAAAAGATCTAAGCCCATACAGCCTAGTGTAATAATCTAATAAGTAAAACAATTTTTTCTGATTGTTCTATCACATTAATTTCTTGTGTATTATTCTGTTTTACCATAAACCAAACAACAATTTTGGTCAACTTTTCGGTTTCCCGACGAGCAATCTCTAAAAACTTTTTTTTTCTAATCATCGATATATTTTTAAAAAGAAAGTTAAAAAATCGCACTAACTAGACTGAATTAAAAAAAATGGGGCGCGTTCTGAATTTGCATCATAATATCTGTTTTTTCCTGCTTGGTTGCTATTTTTGTGGTTAACCACAAATTAAAATACCTAATTAATAAAAACCAATATCGTTTTTTCTTTTAGCAGCGAAAGTTAGCAAATCTTGAAAATAACTTAGGAAGTAACGGGTTTTAAAATAAATTAATAATGGATACCGGATCGCGTTTCTGAACGTGACATTATGTTTTTCTTTTATTGGATGTAAAAGTTAGGGGTCTGATAAGACGTTCGTATTATTCCGTCCTTCTCATTCACCTAATTAAGTACTATTCGTATAAGCGAGACGACAACATACGAAGTTCAAAGTTCGAATTACTGAGTATATGAGTAGGTGGACAATGGTGGTCATCGTCACGTTCGAATTTCAAAAACCTTTTCCACGCAAGCGGGAAAAAAGCACTTTTCCACGCAGATTTTGAAAGAGAAAGATAGCCTTTTCGAGCAAGTGAGGTGAAAAATATAATAATGCAATTTGCAAACAGTTCGTAGAACAAAACTTTTAGGTTTTTTGCATACATTATGACTTCGGCTCTTGTAAGGTAAAGGCATTCAATGAAGTGATCCTGTAATGATTCCTTTTGTCCCTTTTGAAATACGAGACCCAAAATAATACTAGACTCGTCGCCTTCATGATAATATAACCGGCATCAATTCCAACGAAACATAACAAGTTTTTGACGAAGCCTCGAGTTGCGGTGTTAAAACAAATAAGCAAAAATGAAGGAGAAATATTTCGAAGGACTTTCTTTTTAGCAGACTTCAGACAGCAATTCATTTCAGGAAAATGTTGTCCGTCCTGAAAACAATGTATCTGGCTGACAAATGTCTTGCTCATAACCCACAGCTGTTCATAAAATTACGGTGATCTGAGGTCTTTGCAGATTCGATCAAGTAAAAGAAGTTTTTAGAATAGAAACAGTTGTGCGGGTGATGTCACAACATACAGTGACATCAATAACTTTGGAAAGTGAATATCCAAAGTTGCTGTACAAAGTGGTAATGCCTCTTGTGCTCAATGAGTAGTGATGGTGCATTTACCGTCAATGCAATATTGGTGCTAAGTTTAGCAGCTTTTGTTCAGGTCGTCTGTATTTTGTCTGCAAATTTTGAAAGTTAATTTTGACCTAATTTAATTGATCTGATTTATTTTAAGTTGTTACAGGTGGTTACTTAAACGGTGACAAAACTTAGTACAATAATCTTGAACTGAAATTCTAAGGGCCCGGCCTGGAGCCAGGCGGAGGGAACTCCTCGACGGTTAGTCCGATTGACTTGAAATTTGATACATATTAAGTAAATATAATCCTACATATAATTTAGTATGGATAACATTGAAAATATTTACTGTTAGCAAAAAAGCTTGTACTAAAAATGAGAATGCATCTCGCCTTTAATAATATGTAATGAACAATGTAGAACAGTGTAAAAAAACACCTTTCTGGAGAGGTTCATATCTTAAAGATAATGTAGAATTGTATATCTAGTGCAATAAAGCAAGATTTTAAAACAGACTAATACTAAAACTAAAACTACTTCTAATTATAAAACTATAAAGCAAATATGTCGTCAAAATATTCCGCCACAGGCATCGACCCCAAGACGCTGGCCCCAGTGCCTCTCTGAACAGCTATTTCTAACTTTTGAGAGAGATAAGCGCCAGCGGAGCCCTAAGGTCACCAGTGGTCTAGTGCAGGCTTTAAAGGAAAACGCTGTTCTCAAAGTAGTCCAGTTGGTCGGCACTTCCATTAACAAATAGCTCAAACTGTAAAGCTCAAAGAGCTTAAGCATGAATATTATATCGTCTAAGTGAAGAAGCTTTGAGCTCACATAATAGAACGCAACACCTACAGACATCATTGTTTCTCGCCGCTTTGTGTTCCCTATAGAAAATGTCATCAACGTCTTAGTAACCTAACACCAAACATGAAAACTTCTCAATTAAATACTGATCAAAATAAAATACGTAGGGTTCTGTTCCTCAAAAGGTACAATCGGAAACCTTTTAGGATCACCACATTTTTCATCTGTGCGTACGTGCTTACGTGTATCTGGGGTTATCAAAACCGCTTAATGCGTCCCAGGTTCTATTCAGCGTAAGTGATAAAGCTATATAGCTGCATAACTGTGTCGCTTACGCTGAATAGAAGTTGGCACGCATTAAGCGATTGTAGTAACCCCCTGAGCGTACCATTTTCACACAAAAACGTACAAAATATCACAACAGAAGAAAAAGTATCATATATAATCTACAGGTAAAAGAGTAATTAGTATACCTGAACAGAAAACATGGGCAATCAATTAATCAATCTGTAATGTAACGCAGGCGACAATACACAGCTAATTTAATTAATTTGAACATTATTACTTTTGTGCATTATTCGGTGCGTCTTCTTATAACGAGGTAGCACTATTAGACAAGTAAAAGTTAAAAGTTCCATCAAAGAAATACTATACGTTATTCATTATAGAAATATCACTTCCTGTTTCATATCGGTTCTTTCATCGGGGCCGTCGGGTCGTTTCCTCCGCTCCGAAACTTTCCAAGCAATTACAAAAGTAGTTGTTAAGTTTCACATCACCCCATTTCGGGATTTCCATTCGCGGAATGAATTCCCTCATAACAGGGAAGTGGTTTCATATTTCGTAATAAGAATTTCAGCAAGCTTTCTCTGATAACGAATTTCCAATTCTGTTTGAATTGATTGCGATGGAGAATAATTCTGTCTAGTATTAAATTATTTATGACTCCAGCGTTTACTTACTACTTTATACATGACAATGTGGTATATGTGACAGTTTTGTGGGGGCTCAAATGGAGTACTGTACTGACTACGTTTAATCATACGGATATTACTTTTATTCTTGATTACATACATACATAATATATACCGTCATGTCTCTTTCCCACAGGGGTAGGTAAAGACTACTTTATTCCGCTTGCTACGATCCTGATATACCTCTTCGCTTCATCCACATTCATCAATATCTTCATACATGCTCGTCGGTTTCAAGTAGGTACTTCTGATCTGGCCTTTTTTCAAATCGTCTCCTATTTGGTCCCGAAACGTCTTTTTAGGTCTTCCCTTTCCAACGCATTAATTCATACCCCCATACATATCTGGCTCCAACCATGGGGAACTGGGCTGAACGATCGCCGAAAGGATCGACAGCCCGCCTGACCCAGCTAGGCGTCCCCACCCAACATCATCAACATGTTTTTTTAACCAACTTCACAAAAAGGAGGAGCTCCTCCTCCAGAACCTAGATTCTCAATTCGGTTGTATTTCTTTATTCAAGCATGGTTCGAAGAAGAAAAAGCATATTAATTCAATCAGGATTAGCGGGTATTTTAAAGAAGACACTTAGCTGTACCTGTTATTTAATTTGCTTATGTGTTTAGGTCACATTTTAAAAATCTAATTTGGTGCACTTTTAATTTGAAATTTTGTGGATTACAAGCGAATCGACAAAAAGTACCATCTACAAAAAACTTATCAAATATGTGATTCTTAACACCTATTAACGCGTAGGTAGTAGCTACCACGAAATTATTTTCTACTCAGTTTTATAGCGTGTGTCAACCATCTCGTAAAGGTAAACTTGCATAGCACTCCTTAAACTTTTCCGTTTCCATCGTGTTAGTTAGAATAATAAAATGGATGTTGCGTGAATATTTAAAACATACATCAAACTATTAACAACTTTGATACGCCTTTCCGACTCTTCCAAAGAATAATAACCTTAATAAAAGGCCGACTAAATCAAGAATACACAGAATAATAATTAAACAAGGTAAAAAACTATCTTGGACACCTATTGCACCTTATTTATCATGTTCTTGAAGTCACCCCCATCATCCGAAACATGTCGAGCATCACTCGACTTTTTATACGTGAGTTATCCGTTTATGTGTAATTATCACCCCCATCATATTTACGATCCACTGTTATTTTCCAGTAATAATTCATGAACTGCATTTCATATTCTAAATACTTTAGGAACCTTCTAAAATGCCAACGTCAACCTACAAGCAAACCGAATAAATCGCGGCCATCTTTGAAACTTTTTCTCAATTAATGTAATTGACAATGCAATGCCTGACGAAAAAATCAATACGACATAAATCGTAAAAGCGTTCTTTCGTGGTATATTTTTTATATCAGAATCGACGCTTTGTATGTATCGTCACGGCAACTTCAGAGCGTCTTCTACGGAAATAATTGCCTTTAATGCTCTGAAGATGCTCAGAAGATGACTACAATGCGTTGTTCGTTGCGAAGTCGCGATGCAACGCAACGTAACGCACCAGTTGGGCTTCCCTTTTATCCGAACACGCAAACACATCGGTGCTGTTTGCTCCGTGAAGCAAATAAACAGTTATAATTACACATAAACGTCAATGTCGTCCGAAACATTTCGAGTGATGCTTGACATGTTTCGATCGCCCCGGCGGCAGCGAAACGAACACTGCGCGCCAGCGCTCTGTTCGCGCGGCTGCTGGACGCAACTGACAGCGGCTCACAACTACCCTCGTTTTCATCGTCATTTTTATTACTGTCAAATGTAGGGCAGCACACAACACTGATCACGTTACTCCGTGAGTTATCCGTTTATGTGTAATTATGATTAAGTCTCACGGTAGTTTCATGTTGCAAATAAACAGTTATTAAATCCAACGACACAATACAATAGTGACATATAGTATAGCGCTGTTGGGAACAGAACAGCCGCGGTAAGTACGCAAGATAATGCAAAAGCAAAGTTATGCGGCCCCACTCACAACGGAGGTTTTGTGAAACAAAAGGATACCCCGACAGCACTCCTGCATGCCCGATACAACTGCCTTAGCAGGTATTCTGCACATTCAGAGTTTATTTGACGTAAGAACGTTGCGTGGTTCTTTTACTTCATGCAGCCTGTTAAGTTTCCTTTACACAAAACTAGTTGGTGTCCGCAACTTCGTCCGCGCAGAAATAAAATGTGTATCCCTGGCAGCTTGACTTTTCCGACACTTCCAACAATTAACGTTATATATCAACCAGCTATCGTTATATCACTCTATCTATTGGTGGAAAATGCGTTCAGTAGTTTTTGAGTTCATCGCAAGTAAACAGACAGACGCGTTGGAGGACTTTTTAAGTTATCATAACTATTCTACTAAAAACATGAATTATGTACTGTTTGTGAAATCAAAAACTAAAATGCATCTGCATAATTATTTACCTCACAATTCGTTTTTAATTCAATACCAGAATAAAAAGTATAGTATACATGAAGATGCTTTGTTTCAAAATACCGAGCTAGTTTATCCGGTCATAAAAGATATAACTCATAAAGAAATAAATCCAGTGAAGAGCGAGTCAGACTCTCGCTAAGGGTTCCGTGCTATTTAGCATAATCCAGTCATTTGTCTGCCCGTCACAGGCGTGACTCCTAAACAGTTTAGGCCGAATATTTGAATGCGATTGTGGACCTTCTGGTATGTATTGTAATCTATGATAAACAGCTGATGTAAATATTGATTACTAGGTTAGTGATATAAAATTTCAACAATATGCATGCATGTGTTCTAACGAGAGTATGCTAATTGGTAAATTAATTCGAAATAGTTTTTATTTCTCAGATATGTAAGTACTTAAAAAATAATATCAGAACGAAAGTCTTAAACTATCACAATATCAGCTTCAGGTTAAATAAAACGTATTTTGTTGTAAGTTTTTAATCCATATACCTATGTGCATAAAATAAAATAAATGACTGAGTCAGCCTTTATTATTTGTTTATAGTAAGTACCTACGAAGGACATCGCTGTGTGATATTTTATAATTAAACTAATCGGTGCTTCTAGGACCATTATTTCTTCTTTGGCAGTATCTCACCAAAACTTTTGATTTCACTTAAACGCACATCTTTTTAAAACCTATGTTCCTACAGACATGTTTTTCCCGAACTAACAAGTGCTCATTACTTCTATCTTCTCACACTAATTGGTCATTAAATAATACTTGAAATTTCCTGAATTGCTAGTTAATTGGAGAGCTTATCGCCCGATCGGTAAAAATATCGCACGCTGACAATCACTTGTCGACAATTTTCGCAAGGTTTATTGTTCAAACTGCCAGTCAATCAACCTTTTATGTCGGATAGCGGCTATAAACAACGATACAAAATGGTGGCAGGTATTGCCCAAAAATGTTACATATTTTTTTAACTAAATTAAAACTTTAAACGTTCAGAACTTTAATAATATCGCTTTGATTGGTTATGTCGGTTAACACAATCATGTAAACTAAATAAGTAATATGTAAGGAAAGCGTATAGTACCGTGCTGAAATACGAGCAAGAGCTACGAATGCGGGCCTATAAACGGCGATTTAAGTTTTAGTTCTAATTGTGCCAGTTGAAGATAAATGAGCCCTCATTTGGAGCTTGTTATCAATCCTTCCAGTTCTTGAGAGGATCATGACTTGTTCAAAGAGGGAAGCCAGACATTCAGTATAAGTCATTAAGTCATAAGTCATTTATTCGTCGTATTTTCATGTCGTGAATTTATAACGCCATGAGTTGAAATAAGTTCACTGCTAGACAGTGATATGGCTTGTGTTATCTGTATCGAGCTATTTGGCGCTAGCATTGTCATTTATCCTCCTAGTGGGAGGCCCTGTAAGGGGTAAATGATGTTGTCATTCCCTTAGTTTCTCGTAGTTTATTTAGGTAGATACAAACTTTTAAAATATGGATGCGTTTAAAGCCGTTCCGTGATCATCCGAGTTCAACTTGCATTTTGCCCGCTTTAAAAATTTCCTTTGTGTTGTTGCTGACCTATGCTTCTAATATTTCCTTTCTCCTTCTGTTTATCTTCTTCTTAGTCGTACGCTCCTGGCAGAATGGTCGTCGTCATAGATCGTCTAATAGGTTGGTAGAGGTTTTTGCGAGACTTCTCATTCGCTCTTTATTCATGACCTTTTTACCAATTGCATAATAAACGAAAGGTAATACCGGAAATATAAAAGCATGCTAGCCTACGCAAACAATCTAAATACAAGTAGAGCGTGAGTTGGTGCAGTTGAACGTACGAGGTAAAATAGGTCGCGGCTACCAATCTGAAATTAACTTTCCGGCAACCGGCAACACGAGTTGCTAAAATTTTTAGAGCTACTTGAGGCCATAATCTACGCACTTGAAATCACAATCGCATTTACCATTTCTTTCAAACGTGTATGGGGGTAGAAAGAGATGGTGAATGCTATTGCGGCACAATGTGGAGTGGGGAATTTCTATAAAGCTGAGTTTGCGCCTTTTACAGTTTCGTGCTGAAAGTTTCCGTTTGGCTGTAACTGCTGAACAGTAAGCTCCATTACTGACGGACCGTATTTCGACTTCATTGAAACTGCAACTGCCGACTGCCCATACATTGTAATTGCAGTTTGCGTGCAGCTATAACTAGAATACTATACACTACCCGGCCGCAAAGATTGCACTTCGGTCTTTGGAAAGAGACAATTGACGTCACGTAAGTTAGAGAGAGAACGCTATACGAAGCTGAAATTGGCCGAGAAGACCAACGTGCAATCTTCATGGCCGGGTACTGTACCTAGTACCTAGACAAAGGACAGTAGCAGTTCTGTTGCAGTCGCCATGCAGTACGACTGTAATGGCCGTAATCGGTAGATACTTGGAAATTTTACAGCGTGTATTTCTGTTGCCACTATGCCAACTAGTCATTATTTTTACGGGCCTACTTTTAGTAATTATTAAGGCATTGTATTATTACCCGCTATTTTTGCTCGTGAGTATATTATGTAAAGTAGAACTACTCAGTTTTTTATACAGGTACTACGATGAAGGGAAATGAGAAAGGGGGTCATCTGATGGTAAGTGAGCACCACCCATAGACACCCACAACAATACTGTTGCATACGTGTTACATACTTTTCTTTACTTAAATTGCTTTGGCATTATTATTATAGCTGCACTATTTTTTTAACTGTCATCACATTCATTTAGCAATACGTTCATAGTATCAGAATGTCATGCAAATTATATAGCTTCAAAATATGTATACATCTGGTGTGAAACAGCTATTGCCTAGAGCCAAATAAAAAGTATGGACCAGCCCGGCCAATACTCGTTTTGACGTTCATAAAGTGAGGGAGCTTACTCACTTCGTTACATTCACTATTGTTCGCTAGCAGCGACACGTATGTTGACAAATAATATTTTGCAGTGCGGCTGTATTCCTAATTTTCCTCGTTAAACTTCGTGTTTCGTCGGAAAAAAGGAAACACAGTCGTTTGCTCACGATCATCCTCTCCAGCCTATATACGTCCCACTGCAGGGAACGTTACTCAATATAATTTCATTATAATCAATGTAACTATATTTTGCACAGATAAAAGCTGTCGATTTGTTATTTCTACGAGAATCAGTCTGGTCATTTCAAGTCAAATTAAACAGTTTAATTCACAATGGAAATGCATTGTGCGTTAATGCATGAAGCCCGTAAAGGCTTTCTGGTTAATCCTCGTTTAATATTCATCACACATTATATATTTAACACACATTTATATACGCACACAACAAAAGTGTCCTATGTGTTATGTTACTTATGTTTTGGCTTTAGCTGGTACAGACGGCGAACGTTATTATGTATGTTCAGTTATTTGCGAACAAAGTTGCAGTTACACAACTCCAGTAATTAAAATTTGTAGAGGACGGGGAACTGAAATTATGCATGAAGGGACGCAGTGGCCGCTCGGCTTGCCCCGACGATTAATATTAATGAACTGTGACCAAACCGTGACACACCGTTCGGCAGAGCCGAGCCGGCTCAGTTTTATATATTTCTAAAACCATTGTTGACAATGCTTGGCTAACCTAAGTATACTTACTTGTTGATTCTTCCGTGCGCTTGTGGCGGCTTCGTTGCAAGTTATAGGAGAGATTAGATAAGATGAAGTTTATTACGTTGCAAAGCTTTTACTGAATTTAAAGCGTTGGCTGTCCGCGTAAATAGAATTGGTTTTAGACTGTGAAGTCAAGTATGTGAGCGAATAAGAACTGGCAGCTGTTGTAATACGGTGCCAATAACTTGATTATATCGGCAAAAGTGTCTACTCAATAACATATACAGCACAAATGTCTCATTAGTTTGGTTACAATCTATATAAATTCAGCCTCATACTTACTTATGCATGACTTGATAATATTTTTTTAAGTTAGTCAGCCTGCCGGTCTTTTAAATTGAATGTCCCGTTATTCTTCTGATTTAACTTTGAAAGTAGTACCTTTTGATTGTCTATTTTAACAGATAAAATAAAAAGTAGGATAATGAAACCAAATTGTTACCTGCCGTATATTACATTCATGGGTTTTATTATCCTCAAACATGCGTTGGTAAAAATGATTTGACGTTAACTGCTAGGCCACATTATTGCTTCAGGGAGCCTCTTTATAAATAAAATGAAATAAAAACACAATTACGTCTAAGACAGTATACAGGAAAATTGCGTGTGTCGACGAAGTGCCTTCTTACCTAAGTTATTTGACTCGTCTTTTTCTCGAACCATGTACGCTCGTCTCGCAAAAAATATAGCGGAGTGCGAAGTCGTTTCATAGTTACCTAAGAACGTAATCAGTTTCCGCTTTTCACATCGCACAAAACCCTCGCTATTAAGGCGTGAAACACTTTTTCGATGTCAAAAAAGATGGTCGGCCAACGTAATGGGATGGAACAAAAAAATTGACTTTCTATAAATTTCAAACGATTAAGGGTAAGTGTGGATGACTGAGTAAAGAAGCCATAAAGTATTTTTCGGACTTCTGACATTTCAAACGATTTCTTTTTTGTAAAGATGGATAATGATTATGAACGGACACCACGGACCTGTATTGAAGTGGATGATGTAAAGTAAACAAAATAAGGCGAAATGTATGAGAAATGAGTGTCAAACATCTAGAATATCATCAGCACATTTCAGTTGGAAATATCTCACTGCCACTGGTTTAGGCGAACTTAATTTTGTATAAGATACGATACATAGACCTGCGCCATTTACTTAAAACAGTCTCTTATAAAAAATAATCAATTTTATTGTTCTTAACCAGGGTGGTTACAATGAATTAGAAGTAGAAGTGTGTATTGGCAGAGTGCAAAGCGGGTGGAGGGGGTAGCTTAAACGATCACAGCGCTCGCTACGGCTAAAATTGATTATTTTGTCGCTGACTTGAGCTGTCAAATCCATATTGCAGTAAACATTTTCTAATCGTTTTTGAGATAAAATATGGTCCTGGTAAGATGTGTTGTTGTGAATTGTAATAACATCAAGAAGAATAGCGACTGTAAATTTTACCAATTTTCAAGACCATGGTGGAAAAGAGACCAAAGAAATAAGTGGATATTAGCCGTAAGAAAAAAAAAGTAAGTTACCTAACCTCTAAAATTTCACTGAAAACAACAATTTTAATATTATTGGCAATAATGTTACTGACTACAATTGTCCAAAATTGTGTAATATAGTAAAATAACACAAGATTTCATTAATATTTTTCACAATATTTACTTACTTCTTGTTTGACAGCGGTGACAATATTGTCCATAATGGCCGCCTGTACGTGGCGCTGTCGTCGCGCACGGTCCCAATATCGTCATTTTGCAAGATGTCAGTAACTAATTCAAATTCATCGTCATCGCATCAGCCAGAACACGTCCACTGCAATTCAAGCTTTAAGGATATCCACGACGATCAATCTCGACTCTACCTGGCAGCGATTAACACCCAATATTTTCACCGCATCGTCCGGCCATCTTGCAGAAAGACTACCAACACTTCGACTACTTGGCGACTACCAACGCGGTCCAGAACCCATTCACCTAAGGTGCCTAACCTAAGGTGCAATTGCTGAGCTACGGATCTTTTTATTTCTAAACCCACTTCGCTAAGATACTACGAGCATAGCTCTTTTTGTTTTAAATTAGGTACCTGACACATGCATGAGACGGCCTTTGAAACTGATGCTATTTTTTATCATCTGTCTCAATGCGCTTTTAATACGTAATTTCTACATCGAAGTATGTATTTGGTCCATCTTTTTGTTTCACAAGTATTCATCACTACATAGTATAAAACTTAGTCGCCTTCCGCCGTCTGTCTGTCCCTATGTAGGTATGCTTAGATCTTTAAAACTACGCAAGGGATTGGATACAGTTTTTTTTAATAGATTAAGTGATCCAAGAGGAACGTTTACAATATAATTGACAAACAAAGATTTATTCGCATTGCCTCTGAACTGCTATTCTTAATCTTTGAGAGAGGTAAGCGCCAATCCTAAGGTCCCCTTTGGCCAGCACTAAACGTGTCGAAAGCTCTTTTAGAATTTATAATATTCATTCTGCGCATACGAAGTCGCGGGCAGAAGAAGTATAAAACACATTATTTAAAGATAAGTAATTTCCTTTTTTATGTTTAATGAAATGTGTTCAAAAAAACGACGGTATTAATAAATTGTGGACGTCAAATTAGTTCCCTAATGACTTCTGTTATGGCATAAACCTTTCAGTCAAGGAAATTATTTATTGCTCGGAGGGGTAATTACGCTACCAACTTTGTCTGCAGTATCTACACGCAATTTTAATACCATAACCTACTTGTTGAGTTACCTATTTTCGATCCTTCCATCCATCCATATATCACTTCTTTATCCCTTACGGGGTAGACAGAGCCTAAGGCAACAAAGCTTAAGGCCACGTTCACCATGATTGAGGGCGTATAGGTGGAAAGAGAAATCAAAATAGTGATGGGTTGCTAACCGCATCGCCTATAACATGGTTCCTAAGACTTTCACTCGTTCCCTCGATGGGCTTTTACCATCTGCGCGGGAAGAGAAGCAACTGGTAAATTCTATGTTTTTTCTTTACTCACAGACCAGCATGGAAGCTAAAAATGGACGAAGTTCTCAATTTGATTGAATTTTTTTTAATCGTTTCTAGCCTCTACAGAATTTCGTCATTTTTAAACTGATTTATTTCATTATTAAAAGATGTACTTTAAGATTAGTTTCGAACCAATTTTATCATATTTCTTTGATGCACACATGGAACCATTTTTGATACAAACTTTTTATTTCAATTTGGACCTTTTTAACATAAATTAAAACAAATAGTACCTACATGACTAAAATGCAACGCATTTTAAACTCTAAGCCCAAAGTTTTCCCTTAAACCCCAGATGGAACAAAGCTTTTTTTAGTTTTTATGGTAACCTTTATTTTTTCAAATCAAACGCGCTGCAGCGATACATTGTTTTTTGACGTGTCTCTTATAAATCTATGAACACCGGCTGCACGCACGAAAAAGTGTCACGTTGTCGCGTTCCGCGTGACGTCAGACCTAGCAGTTTTCATCACTGTTTCTTTATGACGTTATCACGTAAAACTATCGACCGTAAACCCACTTTACAGACACTACAAGTTTTTTTTTCAAACATATAATGTCATATTTTGACTCTATGCGTTAATTTCTCCATGACATTGGCAAACCGCATTATAAATAAACCCAGTCCTGCTGAAATACTAAAATGCTGGTATCGCTTCATATTTCAGACACAAATTTTATAAAACCCGATTCACATTTTCATTTCAACTTTTCGACGGACACTGTTGCTAATTTTAATGTCGCTCACCGAACTTTGTAATTTCTTCCATATCCATTTAATCGGCGTGCAATTTCATTTACTCATATTACGAATCACTTAAATTCGTTAAAATTTGTAACTAAAAGCAACCGTTGAATCGGAAGTAATTTCACGAACATTTATCGCACACGGAACGCTAGTGCTCTACTAATTAACATGGACTCAATTTTTACTCACAATACACAAAGCTTTCAGTTTTCCGTTATTATTACACAAGCTGAGCGTCTGTTTCGTTTTCATTAAAGCGGACGCCAAAATAGTGTTTTGTAGGCAGTTCGCAATTTCAGTTGCAAATATCGCTTTTCTCATTGCCGCTCTGTATTGACTTTTACCGTATTTGCGCATACGTATTGGTTGGTGCGTCAAGCGTGAACCTAAATTTCGAATATCAGCCTCACACACTTCAGTCTATATGTAACCTTGGCCGTTGCAATGTGCCTCGTACTAAACTTACATATATTATACAAATCACGTCTTGATCCCTTACGGGGTAGACGGAGCGTGAGGTAACAAGACCTAAAGTCCATGTTCAGCATGATTGTGGACGTATAGGTGGAAAGGAGAATCCAAATACTCATGGGTTACTAGCCGCATCGAATATAACATGATTCCTAAGATTTTCGCTTATTCCCTCGATGGGCTTTTACCATCTCTACGGGAAGAGAAGCAACTGGTACATCCTATGTTTTTTCTTTACTCCCTTCTTAGTTCTAACAATATTCTAATTACAACGAATAGTATTAATATGATTTGATACGTGCCTTAAACTTCCATGCTCTAGGAGCAAAAAAAAATAGAATGTAGGTCCTACCAATAAAATTGATATCTGTAAATATTTGTGTTACTTGTACAAGAAAAAAAACTCTTACCTTTAAGTGCTCTGAATTTATTTTAATTAATTAATCCAAGTATTGTCAAGAAGATATGAAATAAAAACAGCCAATAAAATATTGAAGCTTTTATTTACAAAATTATCAACATATTATCACTTTGGGAATTTGCAGTTTTACTTGCATAACGCCATAAATACTAGTTAATAAAAACAATATTGATTACATTACAATTCCTCAATAACTTTATATCATAGGTACTTATACCTACCATTAGGTACAATAAGTTTAGATGTTGTGTCAAATAAGGTATATTAATCCACGAATAAAATATGTGTTTAATACAATAAATTCGACGCATAGCAATAATATATCTAACAATGATATGAAAATATGATTTAGCTTTGAAATTTGAAGTAAATTTATTACACAATTCGTAAAAAGCAGAGATACTCGATACAAATACATTGCTTAAATATAAAATGTAACGTAATTATTCTAAAGGTATTTGAAAGGAAACTTGTTATATTCACTCTCTAAATAATCTATTGCAGTAATTCCGTGACCGCTGTTATAAAATTTCAAATCCATATTGGCGTTTCATGTACTTGCAGAATTCTCAAGTATTGCGGTTTTATTGTTTTGGTATTATTTCTTAGAATGCCTTCTCTTTGTATAAAACTGCGGCATTCGTGAAGTGAATTCACCATTACAGTAAGTAAGAGCCATGTCATAATTATGTGTACATTGCAGAATAAACAATAGAGTTAGGTCGAAAGGAAAAATATCAGCACTGTATAGGTATTTTAAAACTGTCATTTATCAATAGTTTTACATATTTCAAACTTCTTTAAATAAAAAGAAACTCAAAAATTGTGATAAATTTCATTTATTTTTCTTTTTTAAGTGTGTTTGCATTGTCATTATTATCACACATCTGCGTAACATACAAATTGTAGTGGACTTTTTATTTCCATTTATCGATAAGTACTTACAGTTATATGGGTTGTTTCGATGTTGAAAGTAATAAAAGCGTGTAATTTATAGCGCTTTCTAATCTTCGTTTTCTTTTTCGAAAAGTTCCGTGGATCATCTGCTACGATATAAAATTAAATTATACTTAACGGCCTTAGCGCTTCGTTATCTTTTACGATCCCAAAACCATCTGCTGGGTTCCGTTCGACCCTCGGTACTGGTGACGCTTTAAAGTTACGTCTTACCATCCTGGTTTTTCATTGGTACCTAATTATAATCATTGAGGCAAAATAGACTTTCTTAATTGGTTTATCGTGGCCTGTAGGTATACTAGATTTTTGCTTTATGATTTATTAAAATTGATTTAATTATATTCAAAACGACAGTCTTGTTATCTATTACGAGGCCGTCAGGCGAATCCTTATTAAGATTTTCGCATAAAACTTTAATATTTTTCTCATTGCTTAGTAAACGTTTGATTTGATGTCATTAATAAACTTACGTAACTATAGTGAACGAAAAGTTATAATTTCTCATTCAAACAGCGGGTCACTCATACCAAGTTTAAAATTGTTCCTTTTCAATTTCGAATATTTAGATGAAGCTTATTACGAACCCACATACATACGCACGAAAATAAATAACCCTTGTTGGTTTTCGGGTAATACGAGTATAACTGACCATTGATATGGGTTCTTAAAATGATATAATTATCATCTTTATTGAAAAAAGCTTTTTACTTCTAGAGAATATATTTTATGGTGAGTCATTTAGAGCATCATGTTTTAGTTCTTATCTTTATAAAAATATTGTTATTCCATCAGGATACCTTAATGTCGTTGTACTTGAGTTTCGACTGCAATTTATGAAAGTCAATTCATTATGTGCGGGTAACATTATACGTACTCACGAGCAAAGCTAACGGGTCGCTTTTCATATCAATTTGTATGGAGAACGACCCTTTATTTTTGCTCGTCAGTGTACTTAAATGATTGTAACAAACATTGTAAAAGATACGATTGCATGTAGGCTTTCGTATTTTAGTATAAATTAAAGTATTGATTTTGAAACATGTTAATGTTTATGGATTTGTACTCAAGGAAACGAACTCTGCTAGCGATCAAATAATGTTACATGTTTAATAGACTTAGTAACAGACCGAATTTTTGAAATAAATTATAACTTTTGGCATTTTATCTATTCCTACAAAGCGTAATATACTTTTATTGTCACAGGTGTAAACAAAATTAATACAATTTCAGCAATATCTATCAATAAAAGAAGCATTATATTCAATTAAAATTATGTACAGTAATTGGAATAATTTACACCTATTTTTATACAATTTAACACAACATAAAACAGACTTACTTATATACAAACCCAGGGAATAGATATGTATAGACTCCACAACATATGCCGTCTAACCAAAATTTTGACATATCTCTGGTTTTTATTTTACGAATTTCTCTATTGAAAACATATCATTATAATTAATTATTCAACAATGTTTGCTGGTAAAACCTAATGGCTTCATGTTAACGCTTGGATGAAGAACGTAATCGAATGAATAAAGAACAATTTAATTGACGCCAACATTTTAACAATGATAATTTTCACAAACAGAAAACGATAACAGTCGAAATTAATTATAATTATACACAAGATTGCACTCCAGTGGCATTTATAGTACAATTTCAATTTAATGTTTATATACAAGAAATCGCTCCTTAAACTCAGATGGAAGACTCTAAACAATAACCATGACGACTTCTTAGACGTAAAAATAGTGTCACTTAAATCAGGTATAGGAAGTTCAACATTGATAGATTTATATGCACATGTATAAAAATGTTATGATATTAAAAATCTATTTACATTTTGTAACTACCTATTCATTTAACGTTGTAATGTAGACCTTTCGATTGAGATTCGTATTTTAATTATTACAAATACATTAACCAATAAAATTGCGATGATTAACGCAAAATAACCTCATAATAATTAATATTTTTGACTGTTATTTTTAACAGTTTTTCAATACGTGAAGAAAAAATATTTTTTTCTTTAAATATGATTAATTTCTTCAAAGTTTCACGGACTAATGATTTACTGTCAAGACCTTGCGGCCTTGACTGGACTTATACCTAAATAATTTATGAAAAGGAAACGTAAGTGGCCACTTTATCAATAAAACTATGAATCATTTCCCCTACTTGTCTTTCCTCTTCAAACAGTAAATTGAATTACTGAACAAAAAGCAAAGATGCGACAAAAAATAAAGCAAGTCTTGTGATTACTACGAGTAAAGCAAAAGTACTTAATTAATCTTTACTTTTCTTTTCTTTTCTATTTCTGTTTTTACTGTTGCAAGATAAAATATAAAATTACATCATTTTATGCACAACACACAACATTCATTTCAAGGCTCATTTTGAAAGCTTAGCTCTTTAAAAAATAACAAAAAAATTACACATTGATACCAGATATTTAAATTAAATTTCCAATTGTAAATATTTGAAACAGCTTTTAACAATCATTGTTCATCAAAAGTCAAAAGCTCAAACCGCTGGCAGTTCCAGGCACGTTTGTGGTGAGTCGAATCTAAATGATTTATTGACAATCACACAATTAATCAATTCGCAATAATTCCACACAGGGCTATAATTAAATTAAAAGATACTTGTATATTAATTGGTACTCCTAACTACTTGTAATGTGGAACTATTTCATTTACATAGTGATTGTGTCACAATACCGAAGAACATATATCTAAAGTCGTAATAAATGGAATGATTATAAATAAAGATGTAACTCTATCGATGTATATTTGGCAATTGACATACACTAAACTATCTGATGTTTTATCTACATTTTACTTTGTGGGTTGGTTCATGAGGGTTCTTACTCGCTTCAGGTTGGTGATGGTGATTTCGTCGTTGGGTTGCAGTTGCAGAGCTCGCCGGTACGCGGTGGCCGCAGCCGCGTATTTGCCGTTTAAATGTAATATGGCACCAAAATTGGAATGGAACTCCGCATCCTGTGGACAATGACACTGTTCAATCCGAGTTTTAATTAAGTGAGTTTCACCATTTATTCCACGCTGGTCTGGGAGCAAAAGAAAATATAGAATATAGCCTTCCGTCCGCAGCTTCGCCCGCGATAAATTAATTTTCCCGTAGGAAAAGGTATTTTCCCGCGGTAAAAAGTAGCCTATGTCACTCAGTGATAATGTAGCTTTCTAACGGCAAAAGAATTTTTGAAATCCGTCCAGTACTTTTGGAGCCTATTCAATTCAAACAAACAAACAATCAAATTTTTCCTCTTTATTTATAATAATATAATATTAGTATAGATACCAGTTGCTTCTCGTCCCGCGCAGATGGTAAAAGACCATAGAGGAATGGGTGAAATACTTAGGAATTATTATATAGGCGATGCAGCTAGCAACCCCATCGCCATTTTGATTCCATTTTTCACCTATACGCCTACAATCATGTTAGGTTTGGTTACCTCAGGCTCTATCTACCCCGAAAGGGATATAGACGTGATTTGTGTATGTGTATGTCCACCATTTATTAGCATTTTATTATATGTTCGTTATATCGCTTATTTATTGCTCCTCAATTCGTTGATCATCTACTTTTTACTGTAACATTAAAATTAAACGCACTAGCTTTGCCCCTGTATATAAGTACGATTTAGAAATTTAGAAAATCACTACCTAACCTCATGCTAAATTTAAAATCACTTTGAAGCTAAAAGCAAAATTATTAAATCCCCTTCAATACTTTTCTCACGCCAATTTCAAAAAATCCAATTTAATTAAGTGCATCTCTATCATCCTCAATCTAATATGTCAGCTAAATTAGTCTTTACCTTCGGTGATTTAGGGCCTGTCTCACTACTATAAAGTTACGGTTATGTTAAGTTATTTATGATGTCGTCTCTGTCTGTTTCGTAGTAAGAAATAGAGAGGAAATCATAGATAACTCACACTTAAGATACCAGGAACTTTACAGGGAATGGTAAAACGGGCCCTAAATGTAGTTAAAGTCTCGCTTAGCAGTAATCGTCGTCGCGAATGCCTTCGAGTCTAGCTCCAGTTTTGGTTGCAAGTTTAGAGCATACAAGTCTTTTGAGCAATTATACTTGAATTACAGTTCGCATCCTTCGTAAACTGCATTAAGTTGTTGTTGCGCTTAATTAAACGTCAAAGTCGTACGTCACTCGTTTGAAGGTTAGCTGGAAGAGATCCCTGTATAATTTCGCCTGTGGGCGGCTGCGTTGGCGTATAACTTGTTGAAATCCTCAGTTAAGTAAGATAGATATACATGCATAAATGGCGTCTATCGCTTACTGGGTAGACAGAGCCTAAGGTAACATGAAAGCCAGGTGAAATTAAATAAAATAAGATAAAAGAGATCTTGTCTTATGGTCAGGCGCACTACGACGACCAAAATGTCAACATACTTACAAACATACATACATCACGTCTTTATCCCTTACGGGTGAGACAGAGCCTAAAGTAAGAAAACCTTAAGGCCACGTTTAGCATGACTAAGGGCGTACAGCTGGAAATGGAAATCAAAATAGTGATGGGTTGCCAGCCGCATCGCTTAACACGATTCCTAAGACTTTCGCCCTTCGATGGGCTTTTACCATTTGCGGGTGCAAAGTGTCAACGTAACCTTTAAGTACATTTCTTTGCCTTTAACTTTGATTGCTAAGCTACACCGCCTAAGAAAAATCTATCGATTTCCCGTGGGAACTTTTCTATTTTCTGGGATAAAACTATCGTATGTCCTTTTCCGGATCATGCTCTATCTATATGTAAATCAGTGCAGCCTTTTACGCGTGATCGTGTCAGAAGCGATAAAAAAACACAAATAAGGGTTACAGTATAAATAGAACCATAGTTAGTTTATACAAAAAAAAAAGATATAGAAAAAGTTAACAGGGTCGGATTCTTGAAAGCACATGACTAGACAGTTGTAAAAATCTGTGTATTGTAACTACAGTACACATTCATTGAAACATTGTATTAATATACATTCTAAATTGCAACACCTGCTCAGATCTGTTCTGTTCTCCAGTCCATTATGGTTGCCTGGAAGAGATCGCTCTGTAGCGATAAGGCCGCCTATTGTTACCTTGTAATATTCTGTATACCTTTTTTCTGTTTTGGTTGTTATATGTGGTGTTCAATAAAGAGTTATTGTATTGTACAGTTCGAATCAAAAATGTCGGTTTGACAATGACATTAACTAAAATTGCAATTTTCTTCCGCTCTACTCGTACTAGTTTGATTTAAACATTTTTTTCCATCAATAAACAAATAATGTTTACCTTGCTACTCCACTACTCAATAGCGAGTGAGAAGCGGAGTAGCAAGATAAAGTCGTTTGTTCATTGAAATGGACCTCCGCAAAGTAACGCCTGATTTAATAAAATATTTTTTCCATCCCTTTCAAGTGATATTTGTTTTGATATGCGTAGAATTAAATAATAATCAGCTAGATTTATAATTTACAATTTCAAACGTCTCGATTTCTCAGCAACTTTTGTGCTTGACTGTACACATACACTTGGAAAACGCAACTCTCGTTTCTGGCGGTTACTGACGGGATAAAAATAATTTATTTGGACCAGCTTGCGACATACATGATCCGTCATCTTTGTCCCGGTAGGAACTCAGGATCTCTCTCGTCAGAAGTTGACGTCAACTGTCAGCATTAGACTTGATCCAAAATATATGACGTATAACAATACAGTTGTGACGGAAAAGTCCAATAGTACCTAATACAAAAACCGAGTATTTGTGAGACTGACGGTAGGACTATGGACGGATGGAGTGAATACATACTATGGATATTTGTTACTCTTTCTTGCAAAAACTGGATACTGGAGAGAAACATTCATAGGAAGTGCGGAACAAAGTAAATCTAGTCAAATCTATGCGTAATAAACGTAACGTTTAGGTAATAACCCAATAAACCGGGATAAGATTAAGTATATGAGCCGTTAATCTTTTGCCGATGAGATGGACGACCCTTCCCTATCGTATCCAATAAACTTACGGGGTTCAGTTGCGAACTTAAATTAGGACCTATTTCTTAGAATATTTTATTTCAACACTCATTTGAATTTAATTAGAGAACGCTAAACCAGCAAAAGGCGTTCATCTGCAGGCATATTGACTTAGTCACAAGTCGTAGTAAGTTTGGACTACTGCCTTAGTCATACATCATACGACAGTTACTTCTTGGCGAATGACAAACTTATTGAAATTGACATTTACATACCCGCTAGGGAAAATCTTAAAAGCGCGACGCAATTTAGGATTGTGTACTACGGTACAGTGAAATCTAGTGGCCGATAAGAATAACAAAAAGAAAACATTTCGTCGCTATACAGCATAATAAGGCAATCTTGCTGGAAAAGTTCAATCACGATTTAACAGTGTTAAAATCGACTTAGTATCCAGTGTCAAAATGTATGGAACTGCGTACATCTCGACTGATGCGATAACTATATCGCGATGTGCTAGGGTATTATGTCGAGCGACAGCAACGCCTTTTTGCGACCGCATTGAAGTCGCCGTTTGCAACCATCTTAAGGGGCATTAGAATATATATAAAAAAATACAAAGTAACGTCAACACAATATAAACGTGCAAAAGTAACATCACCAATTTACAGCATCGTAATGATGTACTTAGTAGCCTTTAACAAATGAATCTGTTATACTATTATCGATTTGTTTAAGATCACGTCTTTACGTCTCATTATATACCTACAATGCTATGATTGAAGGGTCATTACATCTGCAACTTTTCGACGTAAATTGCTGAACTACGAGCATGTTGCCACGGTACCAATTTTTGTTTGAAAAATTTTAGTACCACTTTTATCCATTTTCCACGTTCCTCGTCGTTCTGAATCCAACAAACGGCCGTAACGATTAATTTATCGCTCGGCTGGTATTCCTCCAGTTCCCGTACTAATCCTCTAATGCAATAAAGGTTGCAAGCGGGCCCGGAATGCCATGCGACGTCTAAAACTGTGCTCCGTACACAACACCGTATTCCATTTGCAGCGAAAATATGCAAACATTACATTCTGCTACGTACATTTTACGCGCTGCTGTCGGGCGCAATGTAACAACGTAAATATCGGGGCAGGAGATTATTTTTTTGTCAAAATACGTATCGGTTTTAGCATAGCTTCCAAATTAAATTGAACTAGTATCTTGTGAACAAGCTGTCATGCAAAAGTTGCAATACTTGCGATGTTCCACTAGCCTCTGTTCAGCATTGCATATCATACATTTTTCATAATTCGAATGAGAACTACACAGGCTTCAATAGTCTAGTCTTTCACAAAACTACTGAATCAGGGGCGCCGACTCCGTGGGTGCTCGGGGGCTCGAGCACCCATGAGAAATAAACAGTGGGTGCCGAGCACCCCTGAGAATAGACATCACGAAACAGATCAGTAATCGCCTTTTATAGGGATAGGTAGGTGTTTTTTCATTACCTGACGACCCGTTTTCGAGTCATCAAATAAGCATGAGCACCCACGAGGTTTTCTAAAAGTCGGCGCCCCTGTACTGAATCATAGCGTAATGATTTTAAATTGTGGGAGCATTCAACAAGATGGAGCCTCTCCTCAAGAGTGGCCTCCAACAAGATGGAGCGACGACCTGGTGAGGGTAGCGGGAACGCATTGGATGTGGATGACGCAGGTCCGATCTGTTTGGCGAGCCTTGGGGGAGGCCTATGTTCAGCAGTGGCCGTCTTTCGGACATGATGATGATGATGATGAGGAATAGCTTACCTCAGGCTTTAACTGTACAGCTTTAGCATACCACCGCTCGGCGGAGCGGCAGCGCCGTGCGTCCCGCAGCGCCCGCGCGGCGGCCGCGGCGCGCGCGCCTTCCGTCGGCGCCAGCCGCGCCGCTGCTACCAACTGCTCGGCCGCCTCGCGCACGCGCCGGTGCGATCTTAGAAACATACCTGCACGAGAAACGGTAAATAAGGTTTATGACGTGATGTGATGGCTGGCTCATATACCACACTGGCACAAGCCTATTTTCAGAATGAGAAGGCTGTACCTATGAGGAGGGTTGGGAATTTCACCCACACAGTTGATCTGGCTTGGCTATTGTACTGTACCTATTTGAAATACGAGAAGGGTTGAAGAAAATATGATAATAGTACATGCAAAAAAAGATCTCGAGGGTAGTTAGATGTATTTGTACCTACCGAATTGTTCTCTCAGTGAGGGATCATTCGGCGCTAAGAGTAACGCTTTGTTGAACCACATCTCGGCCTCCATACTTCTTGTTGCCTGCATATAAATAAATAAATATAAGTACCTATTTTACAGTCAAAATCCATAAATAGATAGCTTTGGCGTACTCGTGTAGTAATTAGAACACCGAATCATTTTGACGCATGACAACGCATTCCAATCTCATATTCTCTCTGTTAGGTACTCTTTTTATTTGAACTTTTGGTTACCCCGGTAGCCTTGCCATAACGGATGAAATCAAAACCTTGACAGAAATGTCATATCTGATTAAACTGACTACGAACAGAGAAGCCAGCTGTTGGATTCTTAGCATAGAATGTGTCACATTCGCTGTCGTAACCGTACCAGCATTTATCCGCTTTGTTGTAAAAACTGTCAACGTACAGAGAATCCAACTGTAGGGGTCTTGGCCTGATTATGTTAAGTATCTGAAAGTGTCTACAATATGAAACTACCGTGAGACTTAATCATAATTACACATAAACGAATAACTCAGCTCGGATACGTTTTTCATTCCGCGGAAAATACGTGAAGCCATTGAAATAAGTCGGTATCCCAATTTCAACCGTGATAGCGGATGGTCAGTGCCCTCGAGTTGGAAAACTGTTTTAAATATTGACCAAACGGTGAGTGTGAGCGAACCTTTACGGAGTGACGTGATCGGTGTTGTTACTGCCCTACATTTGTCAATAATAAAAATGACGATGAAAACGAGGGTAGTTGTGCGCCGCTGTCAGTTGCGTCGAGCAGCCGCGCGAACAGAGCGCTGGTGCGCAGTGTTCGTTTCGCTGCCGCCGGGGCGACTACGAAATAGTCCGAAACAGTGTTTGTCCGTGTTATTGTGTCTACAATACTCACATTTCGCGCCAGTATCCTCGCCATAGCGATGTGGGTGCCGACGTGGTGCGGCGACGCCGCATGCGCAGACAGCAGGCTTCGCTCCGCCTGCGGCCATTGATGCAGCTGCATGTGAACTTCGCCGATCATCGACAACACGTTCTAAAGGACAAGACGATCGTTTAAAATAACCGCACATTTGCAAGACAGACTGAGTAGTGGGTACGGTACGAGACTTTTATAGGTTTTCTATGTACATACTTAACCAGTGGCGTGGCGTTAAGGCAGTTGGGTACTTTTATTTTGCAGAATTAGAGACAAAGACTAGTTAAATTCCCTTCGGCTTGCTTTCTGACATACTTGACGCCACCTCACTGATACATACATACACAAATCACGTCTATAACCATTACGGGGTAGACATGGCTTAAGGCAACATCTAAAGGCCACGTTTTGCATGGCTATGGGCGTACAGGTGGAAAGAAAAATCGAAATAGTGATGGATTGCTAGCCGCCTCGCCTATAACATGATTCCTAAGATTTTCGCCCACTCGCTCAATGGGCTTTTGGCGTCTGCGCGGGAAGAGAAGCAACTCTATGTTTTTTCATTGCTCCCAGACCAGCATGGAAGCGTTTTCCTTGTGATATAAACGAAAATCGTTTCAAAGCATGAATTTTAGACCAATTACGTGACTTATTTATCAAACACTCTACTGCCGGAAAGTACTAGATACCGTGCTTTCTCATATGCGTTGAATAAAGAATAAACCAGGAATCGTGTACGCGTCTGTTACCAGGCCATTAATTGCTCGCAAAGAAGGTATTATAATTTGACATTAAAGTCTTCAGTGGATATGCATTTGCTCGATTCAAAATATGACATAGTATTTCTATATCCTCAGCGCCTCGACCGTCTCGCAACTTTCAACGCCCGAGATCACGAGTTGATCGCGTATCCCGCTCGCGATTTCACTTTGATTCTAGACACACTTGTCACATTTCACATTACATGGATGTTGAATCGTGGCTTTCAGTTCGGTCTATACCAGTTGTCGTCCGCAACTTTGTTTAATAATAAAAGGTAAATTGTTTTTTTTAAACCAACGACGTATGTAAAACGTTCTTGATGAAAAAGAACATTTAATAAATGTTATGCCAAAATGCCTTACATTATTTTGGAAGAGAACTGATACACTTCAACTGCTAGACCGATTTTTACCAAACATAGCTAAAAAACATCGTAAGGAAACTGGTTTTTGAATGGAAAAAACCACATCGAAATCGGTCTATCCACATCACACAGAGAGATATTGACGTTAAACGTATAAATCTCTTCTTTTTGTGTCGGGGGTTAAAAAGGTTGAGAAGAGCCGTGGCACATACATATTAGGGTAATTGAGCAAAAAAAATCGGTCAAGTGCGAGTCGGACTCGCGCACCGAGGGTTCCGTATCATTATCTATAAATATCTAAAACCAGTGTAAGCAGAGCCCTGTTCCAAAGCAAAATGTACGCAGTGTGGGGTTACTTTATATTGGTCACTGCTATATACAGACATACATACACATTTACAGTTTTCGCAATTATTCTTTAATCTGTGCTATAAGACCTACCTTCATACCAAATTTCAAGATTCTGCGTTCACGGGAACTACCTTGTAGGTTTTGATTCCCTTGAGAGTTGAAAATTTGCGGAAATTTGCGGCATAAACGGCTGTATCTTTTGATTGCGTTGGCTTAGAAGTTTGATTTTTTCACAGCTTCAAGGGACAGTAGACCTGAGTAATTGATATAAATTTCAGCTTCATACCTCCACGCGTTACTGAGAAAAAGGGTCTTGACAGACGGACGGACGGACGGACGGACAGACGGACAACAAAGTGATCCTATAAGGGTTCCGTTTTTTCCTTTTGAGGTACGGAACCCTAAAAAATAGTAGGGAAAACTAAATGTTGCCACACAAATAAAGCCATTATATCTTACGTGTCTCGTCCATCCAACGACTGGCACGCCACTGCCGGGTAGTATATGCAGCGCTTCCTTGTACGCCGACAGCGCTTTGTGCCAGTGGCCGCGCTTCGAATGCAGGGCTGCCAACTGCACGAGCGCGGAGACGCGCGCCGCGTCGTGCTCGCGCCGATCGCGAACGCGAACGCCTTCTGCGCGCGCGCCGGCTCGCAACGCGCTTGCGGCTTCGGCAAGACGCCCATCCGCCATTAACGATGCACCGAGGTTCACGTACGCCACTGGGGGTAAGTTCAACAGTTTATACAAATATACATAAATCAGGTCTTTATCCATTATGAGGTAGACAGAGCCTAAGGTTGATTGTGGGCTATACGGGATAGGTGGAAGGGGGAATCAAAATCGTGATGGGTTGCCGCATCGCCTATAACAGGGGTGGCGAACCTTTTTTGGTGGACGTGCCATTTTTTTACAATTAAGTAATATTTGGCTCTGACCTGTCATCAAAGACCCTGTTGTCTTAAGAGTGTGTTGTTATTTTACCATCATATTTCGTAATGAAAGAATCTTAAGTTGGTGATTTAATGGACAAAAATAAACCTTTTTTACTATTGGCGTGCCCAAATTATTTTGAAGCGTGCCAACAGTGGCACGCGTGCCATTGGTTCGCCATCCCTGGCCTATAACATGATTTAGCTACGATTTTTGGCGATTCCCTAGATAGGCTTTTACCATATGCGCGGGAAGAGAAGCAACTGGTACATTCGGTTTTTTTTTTTACTCCTAGATCAGTGATAGGTACCTAGCGGAATAGAAATATAATACCTACATTACAGCTTCAACGTCTGTTACTAAAACAGATTCCGATTCCGATCCGCAGTTTAAATACCAATTATTATGTTCATGTTTGCCTAGGTAGTCACTCTTCGTCACAGTCTGTTCTCAGTTATTGGTTGACGTTACGACGAGAACGCGTCTTAAGTCTGTAATACTAAAAATGAACGCATAAGTACAGCTTTGTATCAAAGTTCTAAAGAGTTTACAGGATATTAGATAGGTTCTCCAGACTACAACTGACGAAGACAAGCATGAGCCTAAGCCTAAGTTTGGGAAGATTGAGTTGTACAGAACTTTAGGAACCCCCGAAGCCTTTACCAGCTAGCTTGCAGGCACAATTTAATTGCTTCATGAGCTTATCCCATAAAGAGCTAATAAACCGAACTAAGTTTCCATTGCTATTCTAAAACTCAAACAGACTGTACCCCAACTCTAATGTTCTCAAAAACAACTGAACGCGGATAGGTCGGGAAATTTCGTAGTTATTCCAGCTTGTTACAGGTAAAAAACAAAAGCAGTCGTTTACTTCCACTTTAGTCTGTCGGTTGTCGCCGTAGTTTTGTAAGACTCTTTCAATTTAATGCCACTTATCGCGAACACGTTTAACTAATTACCTATTAATATTTATTAATACGTCGTCCAGATAGTATAGTGGTTTGTGAACTATGAAGCTTGAGATCCCGGCCAGTCGGAGAATTATACGAGTTAAGGAGCGACGACACCGCCGCGTATACGCAGTGACGTGTCGTAGGCGGTACGTTTTCTCACCGTTTTCTCATACATTTTATTGCGTAAACGTCTTTTACGCATCGGTGTGGTCGCACCTTTAATTCGATAGTTACTACGAGCTCTTGGATCAAAACTGTCACAAAAATGTGATATATTATAAGAAAGCAAGTAAGCATCGTGACCAATGTTAATGTGAAAGCGACCACTATCTTCTCCTGTCATCAGGTAGGTACTTTGTGGACGACAGAAACTTACTCAAACGTAACAGTAGCTCGGGAGGCGCCGGGTTAACAAAACTACCCAAATTTCAACACGTCTAGCTTAATCCATTATAAAATTAAAGTAAAAAGTGCGCTACTGCAGCTCCGTAACTTTTCCTCGTGGAGCGTATAGCCAATAGAATGAAAATTTTATTTACATACTACATACATACTCAAATCACGTCTTTATCCCTTAAGGGGTAGACAGAGCCTCAGGTAACAAGACCACGTTTAGCAAAACTGGTGTTCTTGTATAGGTGGAAAGTGGAATCAAAATAGTGATAGGTTGCTAGCCACATCGCCTATAACATGATTCCTATGAATTTCGCCTATTCTCTCGATGGGTTTTTACCACCTGCGCGTGAAGAGAAGAAACTGGTATATTCTATGATTTTTTTCCCTCACAGACCAGCATGGAAGATTTTCAACATGGAATTTTATTTAATTTATTTAAAAAAGACTATAAACGACTACAGCGATTACTGCCTTCTGGTTGGCTGACCCAAGATCAAGGAAGACACTAGAGTTGAGCATGCACATTTTATTTGCGATATCACAAGTCAATGTGTCAATGCGTGGCATAGTAAATAGCACTTAAATAGTTGTATTTTTGACGGAAAAACCGAAATTTACTTAAATGATTTTATTCCATGTAGCGTTTAAAGAAAAAGACTATTGCGAATGAATTAATACTAGTAATATATTACCAAACACCAATGTGTTCCGGAGTTGAATGGCGCGTGCTACTACTCTATTGGTAAATTCTTCTATGCTTTTAATCTAACAGTGCACGGGTTTAACTTTAACCCGGGAGTAAACTACTCTAGGCTTTATTTGGAAAGTAACTTTAACCTGAAAACTGCTTTAGTGAGATTTAAACTTAAATTACTTTTGCTTTATAAACAACCCTAAATTTCATACTGTTTATTTGTTGATATACACAGTAGTTGTCGGAATACATAATTAAACACTAATATATCAACATCATCATCATCATCATGTTGTCCGCGAACCCTATACCTCAGGAGATAATATATAATTTAAATATTGAATGTAGTTCACAGACCTGTATTTAAAACAGATGACGCACGTGCGTTATCGTCGAGTGTCGTAACTTGTTTTTTTTGGTAAAATTGAGTTTGCATGTACCAGTCAGCTTCACATGTTGCCACGAGGCAGTTACGTTTGACAGAAGCGAATGGTGAATTGTGCAAATCTGAATAATTCAACCTACAGGCGGCCGAGAGCATGGACGTGTGTTTGGATAAAATGCGCCGATGAAGTATCCAAAAATTGACACGCGTGTTTCTAATGCGTTTTAACGGTGTTGCGTCATCTGTTTCAATTTAAATCTGTGAAATAGTTTAATGAAATATTCAAAGAATTTAAACCGAGAGTTCAATGTGTTATAAAATTGGGGCCTGAGCCAAACTGTTTGTCGTGTTAGGTTATAATTACGAATATCAAGACCAGTTTTGTCACGACAAATCTCAAAATATTAATTGACTGGTTCGGTTCTACATAAAATATACACAATACAAACATGACTTACAAAATCTAAGTACAGCCAGCGTCATACAGTTTGAAGCATCTTAGTCGGCCAAATAGTTCGGTACACCATAGAAATTAGTACAGTCAGCGTTAAATAGTTCGTGACACCCAAAGTGGCCAAAAAGTTAGCAACACGACCTTATTTCAATTGTAGTAAAGAAAAAACATAGAATGTACCAGTTGCTTCTCTTCCCGCGCAGATGCTAAAAGTCCATCGAGGGAAAATCGAGTAAGCGAAAATCTTAGGAATCATGTTATAGGCGCTGCGGCTTGCAACCCATCACTATTTTGCACTTTTACGCCCACAATCATGCTAAACGTGGCCTTTAGGTCTTGTTACCTTAGGCTCTGTCTACCCCGTAAGGGATAAAGACGTGATTTATGTATGTGTGTACGAGTATGCAGGTGTGTCGAACTTTTTGGTCACCTTGGTTGTTTCATACTATATGATACTGACTAAACAGTGTATCTTTATTTGTTTATACTTACAAGCCATAGACGGTCGAAAGTTAATTGCTTTTTCGAAACTCTTTATGGCTTCCCCGTATCGCCTCTGGTTTTGTAGTATTATTCCTCTGTAACAAAAATAAACAATTAAGTTGCTACTCATTTTAAATAATAAAAATATAAAGTTGTAATCTAGAATAGGTAATATTCCATGAAATAAAGCGTTGCTTTGAAAAAATTAAAAATACTATTCCTACTAACGGGCCTTCGGGATATGTGCGAGGAAGCAGAACGGTGTGTAGAAAAATCCACCAATAACAAATCAGTGCTGAGAGTGGCTAGAAAGAGAAAGAAATCCTGTTGGTGTTTCTTTTTCGCATACTCCGCTGCCTAACCATCTGGTAGAAGCGCAGCTTCACTATCACTACATAGTATAAAATAAAGTCGCTTTCTCTGTCCCTGTGTCCCTATGTATGCTTATATCTTCAAAACTACACAACGGATTTTGATGCGGTTTTTTTAATAGATAGAATGATTCAAGAGGAAGGTTTATATGTATAATATATGCATAATATACCGTGCGAAGCAGGGGCGGGTCGCTAGTAATAGTATAAAATCGAAATAGTGCTTTCAACAATTTTACCCGTTCTACACTAGCGTCATCTGTTGTGTTGACTACGGCATTAGGTGAGGTAAAAAAAGTGTTTATTCCATTTCATTCAAATATAAAGTGTCACTACTACGAAATGGATCTCGTTCAAAAACGTTCACATAGATGGCGTTACCAAACATACAGGGTGTCTCGTAAGTATTACGACAAACTTGAGCGAGAGCGAGATGATGGGCAGATCACATAAATACCTACCAAGTGATGTAGAAAAATAAAAAAGAGAGTGAAAAAAAATCTAAATGACACTAAAAATTAGAACACAGAACAATCAAAAAAGTAATGGAATCGAACCCGGATCCTCATCATTCCGTGATGCGTGCTATACCTACCGCTACACCACCCAAAGCAGGTAAAAAGTAAAGCTGTGGCCGGAGCTCAAAACAGTTCGAAGTTTAAACAAAGTGAAGTATAAGAAAAAACGAAATGACAAGAAGCTGGGTTACGATTTTAGTTTCAGTTTAACCTTTTAAAAAAATTCAAGAAAGATCAAGGACTTCAAAAGCTATTGTCTGAAATAGTAGAGCTCACGTCCAACGTGAAACCATCAATCCTCAATCGAATACCGTGGACGGTCACTTTCGATATCTAAAATCGTTTACGAGAAAATTACAAAATGATGGGGATGACGGACACGTAAATATAATACCTGTCTATGAAAAAATACCGTTTAATGGCACGTTATATAACGAAACTTTTACATATTTAGTGGCATATTTAGGCCACAAGGCAATCCAATTTTGATTAAAACTACTTTCCAATAATTTGGTTGTACAATGATATGCAAATTTAATTGCAAACTATTTAAATACACGTATATTCCAATTAATTCAAAACATTCGGAATAAATTAGCGTTAACGTAAAATAAATAGCCTAATGAACAAACGAACTTTTTGTATATTAGGTATTCTTTTGGTGCGAGAAGTATGGCGTAATTTAATTACTGTCGCGTAATTACTAATCATAGTCTGAGAGACCTACGGGAATTTACAGAGAGGGGTGAAACAGGCCTTTACATCTGGTAATAAAAGGGCTGGGTCAAACTTTTATTTACGGTTACTAGCTCAAAATTTACTTACACATCGAACGTTTTCATACCGTTATACCAAATTGTCATTATCATCAATTAAAATAATATTACAACAGAATTGACTAGAGCTACCCAGGAGAATCGGAGACGACATTTGACATGCCCTTTCATATTCCAAGTTGAATTTCAATTTCTCATTCCAAGGTACGGCATCGCTACACATTTTCAACGTGGCACAGGTAATAATTAACCACGACTGCTGCGACGAGATGTCAAATTGCCGCCGCAAACGCGTCACAAAGTAACCCAGAGTTCATGCGAGCGCAATGCTGAAAGCAATCATGCCTGCAACAAACGAACGTGGACCAGGAGCGTCGTTAATAGTTCTACGTAATAGCAGTTCAACCGCCAATAACCGCTGCCGCTCTTCACTTAGCGGGTGCATAGGATAGGCAAAGAGCTGGGAGCGAAAGATTCAGGTAATTTTATAAGAAAATCGATGATTTATTTAGGGTGATGGTAGAATTTATTAAGCTTTTAATTTAATTAGAATAAGCTTCATTATTCCGACAGTACTTAGATGACCGAGTTTTGCTTGGTATTTTTTGATACGTTTTCTAAAAATGATACCTAGCTAGATCAATTTATCGCCCCTAAAACCCGCTGCATAATAAATTTCATGAAATTCGTTGGAGTTGTTTCCGATATATATGTAGGTATATATGTATTCAAGAATTGGCTCTTTAAACTTCATTGGTTGAGAATTGAAAAAAGATTTTGTGTTGATTCATAAGTTTTTAAATCGATATCTACTTTCTTTTAAGCATATATTTTGAAGTAAGTACCCGAGTTACCTATTTATATTATGGTTACGCTTAACTGGTATAACACAATCGGTACAAGTCTAACACATATTTCATCAAATTTACAAAAAAAACTATGTATTGTCTATGTAATGTCAACGTGTCAAAAAACTACAAACGAATTTTAAGAGAACAAGCATAACGACCGTTTATGAATACGACGTTTATAACACAATACATACAATAATAATACATGCAGTAGTTGCATTTACAGGTTTAAGGCCACGCACTTAAAGGATTGACAGTGTACTATGAAAACTTCTACCGACACTTATGCCAAATGAAACTAAAAACAATTCTGACACGCACAATGTAACGCTATAACGCCTCTCTTGCGACGGTAGCATCATTAGTTAAACATTGTGACGTAAAAACGTGTAATTTATGTACCCTGCTCTTAGCCTAGAAGACCTCGCAGTGCAATATTGTCCGCATGAATAATGCAGCCAGCAACGAGCGGGCTCTACGCGGGCCACAAACACTAATGAGACCCGTCCGAGCCCATACTCTGCTAACAATTTGTTACTAATTCCACTCTCATTATTGTGTAAGTCTAGACAAAGAGCACATTACCAGGGACCTGCTACCCACTGTCAATTTATGCTTGCAAATACACGCTGCAGCACAGTGATATACCTTATGTTGTGTTTACAGAAGATGCTTGTACCGCACATGGTCCTATATTCAAATAGGTGACTCCAGTCGACCTAAATTTAATAGCATTACGTATAAAACGTCCAAAGTTTGTTCCTTGTCAAAGTAAAGCTGGACAACAATAAGTCAATCTCCAATTTTGCCACGCGGGGGTTATGTTTGACAGAAGTGGAAATTCACATTGTGCGAATTTGAGCTACAGTAAGGTTTTTTATTTGTAGGTTAGGTTAGGCTCGCTTTAGGGTAAGCTTTGTACAGCCAAGGGCATAATTATTACATGCGTTACCACGACATCAGAAACATCTATAAACCATTCGCCACAAAAAATAAGGCCTTCGGATGGACAGAGTTTTTGCTAAGCTGTTTACCTACCGAAAAAAAACTACCCGACAGTTAAAATACTGGCGACTGCCATCATGTTGACTGTTCCCACTAAATACGTATCAAAAAAAAATACAGTCGACTGAAATGGTTCAGCGGTTTTAGGTAGTAAGTAATCTACTTCAATAGACACGTGAACACAAATTTGAGCATTGCGACGATTCCGGGCTATTATCATATGCAGTTTTAATTACTGTGTGGTTGTGTGATTGCTTGCATAATATAATACACTGAATTCGGACGATCATTGTAGTAAGAAGATACGATGAAATACGGCGTCTCTAATTCGGAAATCGTGATACGCGATCAGTGCAATGACATGCGTATATTTTGATCTCCATTTCTTCTGATTTACGAATCCATAGTGTTCATAGTGTAAAAGACAACATACGACTTTCTAATTGTATTCTATTTAGTTTTACTAAAATAGGATTTCACTTGAATGAGATTTCTCTTATGGAACTATTTTTTTTTTTGGTGTCATATTTATATACCTACACTACTATTATTATAATATTTATCCTCCTTTCGGCTTTAGAGATATTTTTGTAACACTCTGTAGTGCGTAAAATCAACAGTACCTAGTGACAAACTTACATTATAATTAGTCATATTTTTGACACAATAATCCAATTAGTCGTTTCAATATTAACTTTCGCGAACAGACCTTGTTCAATTTGCGATTAATTTCAAAGTATCTAAGGAAGTCAATTAAATGTTCAATAACAATTACTAATTTATACGGAAACTCTTTCAGTTGTTTCAAGAGGCGGTAATTGTTTAGGTATTATTGGAAGGTAGGTATTAATTGAAAACTTTGTAAGTAACAGAGCGATTTAATTATTATAACGTACCTATTATAAAATACCAGGTATTTCAGTTTTTTTCTAAAGAAACTAGTTCACTCGAAACAGTCTTGTACGCTACGAAACGTCAAAACCAATTTATGTTTATTTCATGTCGTGACAATCAGCCTCACTGTTTGTTTCTGATGCAAGAACTACCATAAAAAATAGTTAAACACTTACTAAACACAGAAATAGAATGAGGTAACAAGACCTAAAGACCACGTTTAGCATGATTGCGGGCGTATAGGTGGAAAAGAGAATCAATCCGCATCGCCTATAGCGTGATTTCTAAGATTTTCGCCCAACCCCTCGATGGGCTTTTACCAGCTGCGCGGGAAGAGAAGCAACTGGTACATTCTGATTTTTGTTTGCTCCCAGACCAGCATAGAAGGAATGCATTGATCAGAGTACAAAAACTTAAACAGCGCCCTTCGTGGCGAATAGCCACGGAACAGCAACAAATGACACAGTTTACATTTATTATCTAGGAATATGCTTTTATGTTCCAGTCAATGTCAAACTTGACATAACGTATCTATCACTTATTAAATTGATAAATGACCTAGAGCGATACAATCAGGCATTTGACTGAGCTACATATCTATACAATAATCGATTACAGAATCGCTATTTTTACCTTCTTTCAAGCAATTGTTACTTGGTCGTATTTAACTCGCAATGTGTGCGTATTCATGCAACTCGTATGTATGTTTGGCACGAATTGCAACTCAATTTTAAACCAGCTGTTCTCAACGGATTGAGTTGAAATTTTGCATACTTAATACATGTGTAAACCGGATGACAGTACATTAATCTGGTAGTGAAATTCTGTTGGCCCGGCCAAGGGCCCGATTTTGAAAGCACATCACTCGAAAATACCACTCGAAAGCGGTATAAATCAGGTTATACCTCCAAAACTACAGCTCTAATCAAAGTTTTGACTAGTTCACAAGATTAATGAGAGCTGTGATTGTCTTCTATGCTACTCGTATTTCAAATTCAGCAACAATTTTCACCTCCCACGGCCCCAGGACCTCGTCATCGGTTGGTCCGATCGACTTAAAATTTAGTATATAAATGTAGAATAGATATATTATTATAAAGAATGTATGACAATACAGGTACAGTCAACAACAAAAGTACAGTCAGCAAAAAAAACCTGTATAAAAACGACATTTTGCCAGAAACTTGAATGTGGTATGTACTCTTTATCTAACTCTACAAACCACTTGGTCAATGCTTCACTGATCCATCAATCAAAATTTATGTCACAGTATTCTAAAACAAACCAAAATTGGGCACCAGTGTCCACCAGCGACTGCAAATTATAAGTGTTCACCGCATAAATTATGATCACACGTATTTGTTTAATTTGGCACGTTCGAGCGCCGCCGTAAACGCAGCCCGTATAAATTGAAAGTAATTTATGCGACGAATGTTCACGAAACGACTCGGATGTCTGCGCCGGGCTTTACGTAGTCACGCAATACCGACATTCCGCGATTTAGCCGACGTGACAAATTGTCAGTTAAATTAATGTTCACTATCGCACTTACATTAAAAAGCTACATATAACGATGACGACAATAATGTTCGTTTGTCATGAGTTTTGCACGGAACGCACTTATGGCACACATTGTTCGACAGTGTAGGGTTTTATGCGGGAAACTTTGCTAAGGAGATTGTTATAAATACCCGTTTATATGCGGCATGGCAATTGACAGCACTTAGCAGCAAGTACTGGACGTTTACGTTTAACGTTACACGTTTAACGTTAAACGTTTTAAAATGTTGTAAGTATGCAGAAAATTTGAACTCTTGATGCTGTAGGTTTTAAGATTTTTTCATCACACTTGCACGTAAACAGTATCAAAACATACAGGTCAACTTGGCCGTAATGCCCCGTATAAGACCCTTGGGCTTTTTTCTTCCCATGAAACCCTAGGGCGGTAAGTAACGCCCGCGCACGCGACGACCGCAGCGGCTGCGCCCCCGCCACCCGCGCAGCAGCCCACCATGCACCGCCACGACAACCCCTCCCCACATCCGTGCTTTCAAACGTTTAAAAAAAAAATCGACGAAAGAGCTCTAATAGGTGGAGGTAAATTATTTCAACAGTTAGTCGCCTGATACCAAAAACTGCCACGAAACGCCGCGGAACAAAGACGCAGACATATAAGAACAAAACCGCAAACCTGGCCTGACTGTTTTAAAACTCTGTGACCACTTTAGCTCATTAAATAAGTATGACGGCACCTCGCTGTGTACAACGTCAAAAAGAAGAGCAAGGTGAAGCCTTCTACAAGCAGCCTTATTCAGGAGATTTCCACTATTAAGACAAGGCGTGATATGGGCTCGTGGTGGTACATGGTAACAAAATCTTGTACAAGCATTCTGCACACGCTGAACTATTTCTCAGACCTAGCCAATAGACAAGGGCCGTATACCACATCTCCATAATTTAAACTGGACAGAGCCTCACATAACCTCAAACGCAGTTCCTCAGACAAATGGGGCCGGATCTGATAAAGTACCTTTCGTAAGAAGCAAATTTTTTGCAACTTCAATCAGATGTTTCTCAAAACGCAGGCGATTGTCAAACAGAAGTCCTAGGTTCCGAGCTGAATCCACTTGACTCCACTTAACGAATGATGTTATAAATTAAAAAAGTCTTCTGAGTCATTTCCACTTAGATTGGCCGGCTTAACTGTTAAGACAACTTCACAATGTTTCCTTTACAAGTTTTTTAGTGCTTACAAACAAAGTACTAGACAAAGTTGGTGCACGGATTTCACATAAACATAAACGAGACGGTGAGAAAACAAAGAAAGCAGGAAATTCAAGAAAGAAAGACTCTTACAGGAAAATCGAATCACCCCGAGCAACGCATCTCGGCAGAAAACTAAGTTGGAAATAATGTGGTACTTGTAGTGAAAAATACGGTAGTGTAGGTCGGAATTGTCATAACAAAGCCTGTGCGAACCATGAACCTATCGACTTATTGAAAATCGTTACGTTTTGTGCGTTACTCGCAATCTCTGTGAACGTTTTCAATGGTATTCAATTAAAAAGGATTCCGAATTTACGGAAAAGCATCGCAGTATTAAACAATGCGTGATACTCGCATACGTATAAAGCTGAACCATATCTTTATGTTTGTAACAAATAAAAGACAGTCAGTTTAAAAGTACTAAAGTGAATACTTTTTGGTAGAAAAGTAAAGAAACAAATACAATTGTCAAAATGTAAGACTAATAAATTGTACATAGGCGAACTTATACTTAGAATCTTTAGGAGTTAAACGTCAGATGATAATTTACTTATCTACGCATTACAAATCTTCATCTTTAACAAATCAGACCAATATTGAGAGCAACTATTGTAAATATTTTTAGAGACATTGAGTCCCGAGAGTTCCAGCAATACATTATATATAATTATGTATAAATAGAATCGTTAAAGGTAATAATAATACTTTTCTAAGTTGATTTTCTTTTCGTTGACTGGTTTCAGCCGAATAAGATCGCATAATTTCAGTTTTAGCTCTAAACTAAAGTAAAACCTAAATCCTATTTTCCAAGTCAAATCCCCAATTGACTGGATTAGGCACGAAAACATTATCGTTTTAACAATATTCATTTATTGATTGCTAAGTTTTCTTAATGTAGGTTTGGCTCGGAAAAGTTTTTTATTAAGTTTTAGTTGGTTCGGAGTGCGGTTGGCGCTGTGACACTAAACGAAGCCTAGTCCCTTGTGCTGCCTCTGGGGAAATCGGCGCGGCCTCAAACTCGAAGCAACTTTGTCAGAACATTGGAAAATTAAATAGTAAGGCGCAATTTTGTACGTAGAGGTGCGCGAGCGCCTTAGCAAAATAAAAGCGAAATATCCTTCTTCGGCTTTTGTAAAAAATAGTCGTGTTTTGTATTGAAAATAAAGACGCAGCATTCAGAAAAATTGATGCTGAATAAACTTATAAAACCATTATAATTAAGTACCAGTTTTCTTTATTGTAGTATTTTTGTTTGTTTTCTATTTATTGTTAAATGCATCACCGCTTTAATATTTTCCTTTCTTTATTCTCGATTTCCTTGTAGTGGAAGGACTACGAACTAGTCCGAAACATGTCGAGCATTATTTGACTTTTAACGTGAGTTATCCGTTTTTGTAATTATGATTGAGTCTCACGGTAGTTTCATGTTGAAATTAAGGACTAATTTGTCCCGCTGTCACGTCACACATTTTTACGCTACGTAAGTACATCGTTGTAAGCGAAACTCTCTGGATAACATTCGCGATCAAACCATATCACACCAATCAATATGTCAATACGAATCCAATAATCCACAGTCGCAATTATCGGCGTCATAAATCAATTCTAAACGCGCCGTACTACAAAACGCATCAGGCACGTCGTTTATTATATTGCTTTCACACATGGAACCGCTCCGCAAACAAGTAAGTATGCAAATAGCTGGCGTTGTCGTGTCTGGGCGAGAATGTTAAATATGTGTGTGTGAGCAAACGTGGCTTTAATCTACCCCTTATCAGCGGTGCAACTCGTTCTACCCCTAGTAGCGTTCCCTCCCCCACCCCTACGACCTTATAAACGCGACAGTCAGCAATAGCAGTTAAACAGAACCTTTGTCGTTTTCAATAAACGCGAGATTACCGAGGATCACTTTTGTGATAATAAACAGAGTAAACGTATTTGTTCTTCAATCGCGTATTATGTACGGAATTGAATGACTTTCGGACAGATATCGAATGTATTCCGGATTAGCATATAGAGTACTTCCATTCCGGTAAAACATTAAGTTCCCGCGGGAAAAAACGCTTCCTCAAAACAAGTAGAGATTGATTCTGTTCAAATCTTTGCAAGCGTATCCATATTTTATTCGTTTTGTCAAGTTCCTGCTTCGATATCCAAATAATACCTATTAATGTAGATGAATCGAATAAATTGAATTAATTCTTAACAAATAGATGGTAATATAAGGACTTCGTATTTATAGCTCATAGAATGAAACTAAACACTTAAACGCAATTCAACCTGTCCTACTTCAAAGCTAGAATTTTAAATAAACCTTTCCGTATAACTGTTTAGCGATTACTAAGTTAAATGCTCCAGTTCGGGGTAACCAAATAACGTGGTCTAGTGCATTCGAACACGCAGGCTGCGGCGCCGATCCTCACGTAGCGACACTACACGCTAACAGAGAATCCACCCCCTACCCATATGTAGAACGATGCCCCAAACGACATTGCTCCCGCTTTAAACCATGAAATTCGGGTAACACAAAGAAAATGCGACGTAACTACTTGACACGGCTTTGGATGTAGGTTTATTAATTTGGTGATACAAACGTTGTTTGCTAATATGAAGAAGATTTTGTTATTCGACCATGAAAGTTACGAAATCGAAAGTATCAACTTCTGAGAAAGCAATCACGTCTTCATTCCTAACAGAGACAGAGCCTAAGGTAACAAGACCTGAAGGCCACGTTTAGCATGATTGTGGGCGTATAGGTGGAAAGGGGAATCAAAATAGCGATGGGTTGCCAGCCGCATCGCCTATAACATGATTCCTAATATTTTCACTCACTCGATTTTTACCTTCTGCTTTTACCATCTGCGCGGGAAGAGAAACAACTGGTACATTCTGTGTTTTTTGTTTACTCCCAGAATAGCATGGAAGAAAGCATTCATATTTGGATAAAAAGAGCATTATTTAAACTAATTCATTTTATAAATAGTAATCACAAAAATGTTATACAACATAATAAAGTCTCGACCACTATTGCAAATACTTTTAAAATCTATCTCACTAAATTTGGCAATCATTCCGCTATTGTCGGTCGATATAGCTTTCGGTCGTACACCGATTTGGCAGTCGCCCTACCAAAATGGATCCTATTAGAGATGCGTAAGGTGCATGAAAGTTGGTGAGCCAATTTTCACACGGCACATAGCTAACTGTCACAATACATCATCCCCGCCGCATGTTTCTTGCCGAATTCTCGAGCGACATGTTGCTACGTGTTCAAGTGATTTCGTGCTCCAAAAATTTGGAATAGGATATTCATAATCTTTGTGTATTTTTTCCTCTGTAGGTAAACCATTCCTGTACAGGATTCATGGCTACGCTAACAGCCTTCTGAAGAAAATAACCGTCAGAAAAAAAGAGTTCAATAATCCTAAATTTAATTAAAAACACAACGTGCCCGATAAAAAATGAAAATAGTCATAAGTAATTTACTAAGAATAATTGGATCTTTGTTGTAATCAAATAATATCTTTATTGTATAAATCCGTTTTGCTGTTTCGACGTTTTATGATATAAATTGTTTAAGTTCTTTTTGATTTATTTCAAATGATATTTTTATAATACCTAATTTTTACATAACCAGTATAAAAGTGAATGGAACAATAACTGTTCTTGAATATATCTGAAAGTCAGATCAATTCATGATTTTTTAATTAAAACAACGCAAAAGAATGAATTATTGAATTATTTTAGATCATCAGCATAGAACAACGCTGTCTAGCAAGACCGACGTACATATTTGTTATTTTTCCAAGTTCGTATTTATGGGATCTAAAAACAGTTTTCTTTGTCGTATCGGCTACGAATTACCTCAAAGACACGAGCTGTCTAAAGCTTCAAATGGCTAAATCGATTTAGTGGTAGGTAAATCTAATTATCATGGTACCTTTTCATACATTAATCAATAAATAAGTATACCTAGGTATATTATCTATCCAGTAACCTTATCTGCGGTAAGCATAACAAAGTCACGTTGGAAAATTTGTTTTATTCAAATATTAAATTTACATTTTATAAAACTTTAACAGCAATGTTTATGTTTCTAGCGATGAAGTCAATGAAATTTTCATTTACTCTAGAGCAATGAAAATATAACGAGAACAAAAATTCGATAAAAATATGATAAGTTGACTTCAATTGGCTTTAGTTTTCTTTAGATCATTTTAACATTTTGGAAAATATAGTTTAACTAGTGACGCGCCCGGCTTAGCACGGGTGCAATCAGTGTTTCTCTACTACATATATTATGCGTGTATTATACATTAACCTTCCTCTTGAATCACTCTATCTATTAAAAAAACCGCATCAAAATCCGCTGCGTATATTTAAAGATCTACATACATAGGAACAGACAGACAGTGGAAAGTGACTTTGTTTTATACTATCTAGTGATATTACAAACTTAACAAGATTTAGTTGCCGCAAAACGTTTAGTTTCCCCATCGATAGTTTTAATCGAAAAATGCATAGTATCGATAGTAGGTAGGTATTGTAAAAAAAACTAAGAAAATTATTCATACTAAGTATCGATACTATTAATAGTACTGGATTAAATGAACAAAAATGTTCCTAATTATGATAAAATGATGAAATAGCAACAAACATTCAAACATCCAAACTTACAAACTTTCGCCTTTATAACTGTTACAATGATGATGTATGAAAATATGTTTATGGTAGATTTTGGTACCTACTGATGGCGCCATCTATCCTCAGCATGTGGAACTAAACATGTACCCTTACTCTTTTTTTGAATAAAGTCAGTTGCGTGTATCCAACGTGTTTTAATAATAATATTAGTAAGATAAGATTGAAAGACAATTTGTGTCGATGATTTCGATAACACTCGATACTACTGTCATGGCTCAAACTTTCGATAGTATATCGAAACACTATCGATGCAGACTATCGAGCGACAGGCAGCGAGCTCATCGACGGCTTGCCAGTCCACACTTATCTACTTTACGTCCATCACTGGAAGCGTAGGTCGCAAATTGAAAATGTTGGTACTGAAACGGCACCAGTTTCCCTGTTACAGTTACAAATAATTTGCTGAATCAGGCCCCTACTTCACCAACGCGATAAGTGCCTATTTTGTTTCAATTACAAACTCAAAGATAATCCACGCAGGTTGGTTTTATATTAAATACGCATTGCATTTCGAATTATCAATGGTCACCGACAGTAGTCGGGTTGGTGAAATACGAGCCAGTAGTCACTTCGCAGACTAGAGGTCCATACCTGTGCAGTTCCAGAGATTCATACCTTTTCTCGGAGCAGAAAGCTAATTGGTTTCTAATCATGTTGACTACAAGACAAAAAAAATCATGTACTCCTTGTTTCAGGTTACGCATTTTATAATAATGCCGCACATTTAATTTATTCAAAGTAAACAGAACACAAAAAGGTAATTTCGCACGGCATGTTACGCCAAATATTTCGGGCCAATACACGCAACAACCTAGAGAATTTCTAAGGAATAAGACAAGCACCGTAAAGTATGATAAAATTTGTATTATTAAAATATTTGCTTTTCCCCAACTCCGTAATAAGGGTTTGGACCTTTTGCCTTTTAAGTCCCCGGGGCATAGGGAAAGACACGACGATTATTATTTCGCCATTCTGTAAGGGTAAACTAAAAAACCCTTTGAGTACATTAAACTTTTGTTGTTATCGGAAATGCTGGCCGAAGGCGTTCGACCTCTTTTTATTTCATTGTGACTACTTTCAATGGAAGTTTTCATCTTACAATATACCGACGGTAAATAATGAATTCTGGCGTCTAGACATAAAATGTGTTCAGGGTCATTATTAAGTGTCAAGGATCTTGGTAATCGTAGTCTGATTATCAAGGTAGATTGATATAACTAACTAAGCTGTTGCCCGCGACTTCATCTGCATAGAATATTATACGTTTATCGCTATCTCGTGGAAACTATGCAATGTTCCGGGTTTTAAATTTAAGGTACCAGCTATCCTGTTCTAAATTTGATCCAAATCCGTCCAGTTGTTTCAGCGCGAAAAGGAACAAACACTCACTCACTCCCTCACTCACATTCTCACAAACTTTTGCATTTAGAATATTAGTAGGATTGCGCTTTTCATAATGAACGTATTAACGCAAACGTTGGGTTAACCAGGTTCATAATGCATATATTTAAAGACCGACCGCTTAAATGAGTCCTCGCCCGTGCGGTGCAGAGGCGTGGGGTGGGACGGCCGCGGGGGCCGAGAGAGGTGCAGGCGGCAGGCGCACTACCCGCCCGCACCTCTCTCGGTCCCCTTTGTCGTCCTACCCCGCGCCCCTGTGCCGCGCGGGCGAGGACTTATTTAAGCGGTCGGTTAGTACATAATCACTATCTAATCGCTCTGATGAATATTTACTATAACCATAAACACTGACCAATACCGGGCCTGATACGCACGCTCCATAGACATTCTTAAATGACGAGGAACGGGTCAGTTCCAATGGAATGTCGCTCTATGACAAGAAACTGTACGATCGCCATCAAATATTAGAAGTTCCTTTCACACTACTGGAAGGTTACCATGACGTCTTAATGCGATTCAATTCCGATTCAGTTTAGGTTTGCTCGCTGTCAGATCCATACTAAAAACACAGCTAAAACCTGAATTGAGTCGGTATTGAATCGCATTAAGACGTCATGTTAAAGCCTTTGTTTTTACAAAGAGGACGGCAAACAAGCAAGTGATTACCTGATGATAAGTAATCACTAAAGCCCATGGGCATCTGCAACACCGAACACAGCGACACGTGGACATACTAGAGATCTAAGATAAAACAATATGTGCCGGTAATTACAACGGCTGTCCTAGTGATCGGTGAGGAACAGAGCGCAGTAAGCACAGCTGCTTGGGGGCAGGATTAACGAGTGATGTTGTCACAGCGGTTCGGACGGACCGTGCACAAAGTCCTACCACTCGCATTCCCACAGCATGAGCCTTATCCAATAACCCTAATCCTTACTAATATTATAAATACTTTTACGGTTTTACCGTTACAACTTAAATGTCTAAATGTCATTGAAAATTAGAACACAATACATAGAAAAATTCGCATAGTGACAAGGTCACGTGGTCTCTCAACCTTCACACTGGCAAAGTTGTCCCATTGGACAGAAGCCATCTCTACTTTGAGGAAAAAAAAAAGGTCACGTGACAGCTAGTAACAGGTAGAAAAAATGGAAGACTACCCACCTGCTATGGGTGGTGTAGGAGTATAGCACGCGTCACGGAATGACGAGGATCCGGGTTCGATTCCCGGCCATAATTTTACTTTCTGTGTGTTCTAATTTTCACTGACATTTATCCGTCCGTCTGTTTGTCTGCTACTAAAACCTCTAAAAATCGCTTTACCGATCGTGATGAAATTTGCCAAGAGCATACTTTAGATATTAAGGTATAAAATAGGCTACGTTTTGTCTCGTAAAATTGCATATTTCCCGCGGGATAGCGCCTAACGAATTATCCCAAGACAAGTTTACGGGCATCAGGTAGTTAATACAGGCGGTAAAACTAACTCCATAACTCACAACTTTACTGTAACGCATAAAAGCAATCCGTATAAATCATAATCTCTTTCGAACATCTTTAAAATATTCATCCAGCCTCAAACATTCCATCTTACATCTGAGCCCGCCAAACCGACAAATAAAGCCATTATCTCGTCACAATTAAAGTTAATTTCGGTACAGCCAGCTCTTATTGCACAATACCGGTATGAAAGGACTCACAACCTTTCATCCCGTTCCGGTCTAGTTAATGCGGAACCATTTTGATATCGCGGTATCACGTCCCATTCATAAAGGATACATAGGCAGAACGGAATTCCATGCGAACGGAGCTTAGAACTAGTCAGAATATTAACTTAGACCTTTATTCTTGGGTAGAACATGAAAGTGAAGACCTATGTTAGGAGACCTATACAAGGTGACTTAGAATTAATCGAGGATATCCAAGCTGATTGACTGTATACTCCTATAAAGGTTTTACGCCGTATATTTGATTCATAACATTAAACGTATATTTTGGAAAAGAGCTGGCCCGATTTTTGCTAAACACGACTAAGAATCATCACAAAATTATTGGCTTTCGAATAAAAACATTGATGTCAAATTTATCCATAAAAATTAAGTCAACCCCGTACACTTTGAAAATCGTTCAATGTACCGTAAACCAGGGTAACTTTGATTTACGGGGTGACTTTAAAAAGTAGTTATAATGACGAAATCATATTTTTTTATTTGCGTTTACTGCTTCCATTCGACGTCTTCATCGATCGCCTTTGCGTCTACATGCCAAATATTCTCCGCATATGGACACTATCGATTTTATAACATTTTTAAAACAACAAAATTATCAAAGTCACGCCTTGCGCACGCGTTAACGGTATGGAAAAAATTGTCGACCACAATTGAAAGATGTTCTGTATTCATTCACAGTATCCATACACAGCTGAAGTACTCCTGATTAGTTTTAAAACAGAGTGTATACAATTTAAAATACCATTGTGTATTGTTCCATGCTGGTCCAAGAAAAAACATAGAGTTTACCAGTTGCTTCTCTTCCCGCCCGCGGTAAAAGCCCATCAAGGGAATGGGCGAAAGTCTTAGGAATCATGTTATAGGCGATGCGGCTTGCGACCCATCACTATTTTGATTTCCCTTTCCACCTATACGCCCTTAATCATGCTAAACGTGGCTATAAGGTTTTGTTACCTTAGGCTCTGTCTACCTCGTAAGGGATAAAGACGTGATATACGTGTGTATGTAAGTATGTATACAATTTAGTAAGTGCATATTAGATTCCTAGCCCGTAAACAACATGTCTCATTACGAAGTGAGTACCAAATGTGGCTCTGTAATTAATTTAAAGCTACTGGTAAATATGGGATAACGTTTAAAATCGCCCGGGCAGCTGAATATATCCATTTTACGGTATCTGTTTTGTCGGCCAAATTTAAGTTTGCATTCTGCTAATCATTGCCAAAATAATAACGAGCAACGGGTCTACGAAGCGTAGATGCTGCGTAGCACTTTCGTAGCAATCCGTAGCGCTACGATTTACAAATACTACAGTGATAATACAAGTATTATACTCACAAATTATAATGGACATCCGCCATATTGGGCCTGTGTTTTAGGGCCCGCTCGAAGGCGATTTCTGCTTCCACAGTCCGCCCCTGCGCGCTCAGCACGCTGCCGAGGTTGCCGTAAGCTGCAAATAAAACATTTTATTAACCTTCAGGCTTTATTTTTATCCATTTTATACGGGAAATAAATACACTAGAAATCTTTCAACAGGAAACTGCCGTGAGACAATCATAATTACTCGGTGTTCGTTTCGCTGCCCGGGCGAGCGCTCCAAGAGGAAGGACTGAGGACTAGTACGAAACATGTCGAGCATCACTCGACTTTTATACGTGAGTTATCGGTTTGAGTAATAATAATTATACTATAAATCTTATTCTATGATGGTTATCACTGCACAAGATCAGGCAAGATAAGTTAGCCAATCGGATGTATAAAATGTTTAACTATTGCAATACTGAACTCGAACATTCTGTTTTTACGAAAAAATTTTTTTTTCAGTTTTTTTAACTCTAATACGAGTACTATAAATAACAAACCAATAAATGACGTCGCATCTATTGACTAAAACCCGAATCGTAAATACAAAAAAATACAAACGAAATGAGAACCTCCTCATTTTTTGAAGTCGGTTAAGAAGGTAATCGACCAACATACAGCTCAAATCACTAAATGGATTGCGCTGAAATTTAACACGCAGATATAATGTTATGACGTAGGTAAGCTAAGAAAGGATTTGACGAAGGCAAAAGTTAGTTAACATAACTTGACCGTGTGAATGATTTGAACAGAAAAAGGCAGTGGATAGTGTGTATGAGTACGAGTTGTGGCTCTGAAATCAGAACTGCGACCACTGAATTATTAACAATGTAACCGCCGCTCGAACCCATCAACCATAATGAAACGTATTCAGCAATTTCAGCCACAAGTTTATAATAACACTCCCGTCCACGCGTTTTAATTATCTCCTTAAGCAAACAGCAAATAAAATAAAGAAAACAATAGGGGCCTCAGATAATAAAGTGTCGGAATTCTGTATAGCATAGTGGGGGAATGAGGCCGTTTCTGCCATGTCCCCCACTTTACTATACAGCTTTTATAGTAGCTATAAACAGGCGCGGGGTCACTCGCGTGAATCCCGATTGCCTCCCGCTACGGAATCCCTACAGACATCACTGCGGTTAAGAGGCTTTAGATGAGTTCGATTTACTTGTTTCCTAGAAAACAGCCTGTTGGGCGTTGTGCATTTGTTTACCATTACAATAGTCAATTTATCTATTACATAACGGTTACTAGTTGTTACCCGATATTTTTTTATATGTATGCTACAAGGAGGGCAACCTACAACAATCCTGACGGTAAGAGAGCACCACCACCAATAGACACCCGCAATACCTAGAGTATTGCAGATGCGTTGCTAGACCATCGTTAGATGTGATGGTTTGCCGTAAAACATCCCTTTTACTATAAACTCGGTTTCGTGTGTGAAACTAGTTCGTGAATGACTTTAGAAGTCAAATTAGTGACGAAGTCGGCGTTTAATTAATGATAGCACTAACTGAGACTCAAAATACGTTGGTTACGAGAAGCCCTTCGACCCTTAAAGAATACCCTTTATAGTCTCAGCAACTGTCGTAAAATCCCGTATTCACTGCGACATAAAGTCGTAGTAAGAAATGACACTCCCAAGCACAAAACTCCTACGTAGCGTATTAAGGTGAAACGTCCGGCAAACACCTGAGTAAATGTAATTTAACAAAGTTATTTATTATGCAATAGAAGTGGGAATAAGCCGATGGGTCGCCTGATGGATAACGGTCACCATCTCATGTCTGCAAATCCTTAGGGATGGCGTATTATCGATTTTCAAGGAACAAGGCTCTTTGACATAATTCCTTTGAGGTACACATGTAGGTAAATACACAGTTAACGTGAACCGACGGGAACTAAAATAAAGATTGCATAGATAGAAATTGTGAAGTATGTAATCGATTTTTTTACAAAATATACAGATTTTCAGGTTCTGGAAAAGAAATATACATTCAATCTTTATTACCGCTAACCTTAAATAGGCCACGGCGCGGTGTGACGGTAATGATTTAATAAGTTGGTAATTAATTAAAAATTAAATACAGAAACATAATGTTTCGTATCGGAAACCAGTCGTCATTCGGTTCGTGTATAACGCTCGATATCTTCTTATTCGTAATTCAAATACGGCAAAATATTTCGAATGGTAATTTCGAGTGATGCTTTCAAAAATCGGTCCCCTGCACCATATACATTAACAGATAGGCCTACTATTCGTAACTATCCGATATCGAATACGGATTACTTCTTCAATAACAAAATATACGACTTTCCCGACAGTTCGTTAAAGAATATTCCCCTGTTATAGATGCGTGCGAAAGGCGGCGTTCGATTCGTGGAATGGTCGTTGGAGACGCGGCGTCATAAACGTTAACGCGACTATAAAATATCCGAGCGAAATTCGACAGCTACGCACGCTCTTCCGAAGGCCTATTCTAGTAACAAAACTTTGATAGAAACGCACCTATATTTTAAATTAAAACAATTGCCCTGTAATCAAGACGCGTTCAAGCTACGCTAGACGACGAGAGTGATTATTTTTGCCACTGCAACGCTAGCTTGAAGAGGGATTCAATGAGAAACATAAATGTAAGGAATAGGCGGCTCTTGTGACTAAAAAAATAATAGCATCTGTGAAGTCGGAAAGTCAATACAGTAAAGTTATATCGCATTAATAACATTGACTGTTACAAGTATAACTTAGCCGTTTAATGGCACAATGGACCAGTAACTTACCACAATTCCTAAGTCCCTAAGTTCCTAGTCTAATCCCTCCGAGGTTGCGGGTGTCTATGGGCAGTGGTGATCACTTACCATCAGGTGACCCACTTGCTCGTTTGCCTTCCTATTTATATAAAATAAATTCCTAAGTGTTCGCACTACGACTTTAAAATGTCCAAGTTATGATTTGTACGTTACAATGACCAAGAAATTTCACAATGTTTCCGACTATGCAACATCAACAATTCCTTATTTGTGTTAAAGAGATCGAAGCGCTAGCAGTTTTGTTCTCGCTGTCTCAGTTTTTTTTAGTTTGTAGCAGAGAGAACCAACGAAAAACGTTTAGTTCCAAAAATGTTTCGATGCATTTTTCACTATCGAACAGGTATATCAAATAATCACTGCAAACCCTCCTCAAGAGCTTAGTTTTAAATCGATTCCGAGTTAGAGCAAAGTTCTTACCGCATACCATCTTATGAAAAGAACCCACCGTCCTAGTGTAATGACAGTAACTAGTGAGGTAACTTAATCGTATAAATAGGAACGTTAACGTTAATCAACATGTAGTGACCAATAATTACTTTCAAACATTAGCCATGTTTTAGTTTAAGTAACCGTAATAATTTATCGCCTTTTCTGAGTACGAAGAAAACGCTACCATGATAATTGATTATATCCGTTAACTTGACATTCGAATGGGCATTAGAATACGTACCAATCACAATTAAAAAAGCTTATGGTCGCCATTAATAAAAGAGTAAAGGCACATAAAGTCCATACGTTCGATAAAAGCTTTTTTATGTCTCCTTTCTATTCATCCATTACTATAACGGCATGACATCAAAACTGAAATTGGACGTATTAACCGGTTAATTGGAATTGCTGACGTATTGTCAGAATTGACAAGGCAAACGGAAGTGCAGCTAAAATGGCGTGGATATTTAACGCGAGTTAGATTTGGTACGTCGTGCGATGTGGAGACGAATCAGTTGAATCGGGGCTAGCTTAAATCCGAGTTATTTCTAAATTTAAACGTAGCAAGGTACGGATTAAAATTATCAGGGAACTTGATATTATAAATTTTCAATATTTTCAAAATTCATTTACCTACAGCTATGAATGGACCTTTGATCTAAAATTAATATATCAACGCTGATATTTTATTATTTATTTTGTATAACTTTGACGGGATGAGTCACTTCTAAATTATTTATATAATAAACTTTTGCAAATTTCAGTTTTTGTATTTCTCTAAAATAAATGATTTGTATATTATTTTCTTACATTCTCCATTAAAATTTTATACGATTTTTATAATTGCTGATTGTATCACGACAACTATCAGAGACAAATTGACATCTGTCTTACCGACGTTTTCAAAGTTTGAGAGATCAAACAGTACAGATAAGTCGAAGCTGTCATCTAAGTAGCCGCAAAACAAGTTCACAACTAGGATAATGGCATTAATCCTCGTCGCCACTAGACGAGCCATAGCCGTCGAGATGGACTCGATAACACCCCTAGCTTAATCGATTAGGTACATCACTACCCTCTGACCAGATAAAGAGTTCTCAACAACCTCTTATCTTGATTAGGCTTGAATGTGGTTTCGACAGTGTTAATATCTTCGAGGGTATCCGTACCGTATTGTTGTTTGAAATATTGATAGGGAATTATTGTAGTTCATTGTTTATATTCACTTTCTTACTTATGCAGTCAAATCTTTACTAATATTACAAATTCGAGAGTGTTTCTGTCTATCTGTTACCTTCTTGCGCTTAAACCGCTAAACCTGAAATTTTGATAATATAGAGATAGTTTTAGTCCCAGGATAGGATGCGATAGTTTTACACCGGGCAATTGTATAGTTCTCGCAGGACAGCGATATTCTGCACAGACGAAGTCGCGGGCAATAGAATATGTCATAAACCAATAACATACACACAAATCACGTCTTTATCCCTTGCGGGGTAGACAGAGCCTATGATAAGAAGACCACGTTTAGCATGATTATGGCGTATAGGTGGAAAGGGGAATAAAAATAGCGATGGGTTGCTAGCCGCATCACCTATAAAAGTCATGATTCCTATGTAGGAAATTAATATCAAACCATTATAAACCTTGCAGAGCATGTGAATGTTAATAAACCTACAAAAGGCATAATAATAACAATGAACGCTTTTTATTTCAGATATAACCCATTATTACTTATGTACATCAAAATAAAGTAATGTCAGCAATAAAATCCGGCCAAGTATCAGTCGGAGTCGCACGCGAAGGTTTTTCTACCACACAGTTGCCATTACTAAGATCGAGCCAAAAACTTCGCGAAAATACCCCGTTTCTTGTATGGAAAACCCCTTTTATTTGTTCATAGGGCGTCCATAGGAAAAACACGGTGAAAATTCCAAGTGTCTACCTCAATATAATGGTTTAAAAGATACAGCATGAAACCCTCAAAGCACCAGTAGAAGCGAAGCTTTTGAGACTTAACGGGCTATTTTTCATAACCTTAATGCTTAAAGCCAGGGATGGCGAACCAATGGCACGCGTGTCAGTGTTGGCACGCTTCAAAATAATTCGGGCACGCCAATAATGGCAATATGGCAATTACATTATTTGTGAAATAATGGCACGTCCACCGAAAAAGGTTCGCCACCACTGTTTTAAGCAATAGAATAGATAATAGTATATATTTTTTATGTTTTAACGTGTGAAGAGACCACCTACTAGACATTTCATGACACCTAATTCAGTCTCTTCTATTCGTTTCTTCTCTTCCCCACGATTTCATCCACGTAGAAATAAATGTAGCCTATGTTAGTAAAAGTTAATTTTTACCACCGCTCCAGTAGTTTTGAAGTTCGTTCGTTACAAATAAAAATACAAAATTGAATTTCACTACATAGTATAAAACAAAGTCACTTTCTCTGTCCCTATGTCCCTATGTCCCTATATCCCTATGTCCCTATGTATGCTTATATCTTCAAAACTACACAACGGGTTTTGATACGGTTTTTTTTAATAGGTAGAGTGATTCAAGAGGAAGGTTTTTATGTAATTCTGCGCAGACGAAGTTGCGGGCAGAAGCTAGTTAAATTATACGGTCCTTAATCGACAACCACGACCAAGAGTGACTTACGAGTAAAGCATTAGAAGAATGCGTGGCGACCACGAACCAGAAGGCGCAGTGTTGGCAGGCTGCTCACTAAGTGGACCAACGACATCGTGGAATTTGCGGGAAACCGATGGATGCAGGTGGCGGGTTGTCGTTCATTATGGTGTGCTAAGGGGAGGCCGTTGTTCAACAATGGACTGCTTCAGGCTGATGATGATGATGATTAGAAGAATAAAGTGAGCAAATAGTCACATTACGTTTCTTCGCTAATCCTTAGATTAGGCCACAATAACCTACTTACATTGAATTTAAATGATTTATATGCATTACACATGCTAAACAAGTCACCATGCTAATCGAAAAGACCCCGCACGGAATGTGTAAAAAAATGTTTTTTTTATGTGCTGTGTTTTTGTAAAAAGTGTAGAATATAAAGTAGCTTTGCTCGGTGTTAACAAATATGAAACAACTGTTACTATTCTGGTACTAAAAATGTTTATTTTTTAACGATCAACTATTATTTTAAGGATTCACCATAATACTCGTAACAGATATAAAAAATATAGCATACTTTTTTTTGGCCTATCAGACGGTGCTCTTAGCTCTTAATCTGGAGAAAAAAACCACCACCCAGACTATAAAATACATTGGTTTTATAAAATAACCTCCCGTTTATTGTTTTTCTTCAGTTTTAGGTCAGGTCAAGTTGGCATTATACTTAATTTAGTAATCCTATTAAAGTACACATGCCATTTTCCCACGTTGTTTGGAAGTCTAATCGCTGTTTGATGTTGATATTTAACGTCCGGGATACAATTGAGTAATTATAGGTTACCTAGCAATAATTTGGAAGGAAATTTACGAAGATATTCACAGATTTTCACAGAATTTTGAGGCAATTCTAATCAAGAATCAATAGATACTATTGTGCCTCAGTTTTATTACTTTGCAGATATTTATGCATAAGACTCGTTAATATTTTAAATTCTATGCAGAAGCTATATCTCAAAATTTCAGAATTTTGTAAAAAAATCGACCATTTTCTTTTCATGGCTAATGAAGTGATAACAAAAAAGGTATATAGTATCTCTTGGAGCTGTAAAGAAAAGGATATTTTCTAAGTCGCACACACACGCAAAATTACATCAAAAGAAGAAAATCAATCAAAATCTGTAAGAAATAGGTACTTTGCGTTGACATAGAAAAATGAAGACTAGTCTAGTAAAGTCTCACAAAACACCAGTGGCCGCGTCTTTTTATGTATTCACTGAAATTGTGGTACAAGTCTTGTGACCGTGAAGGAAGAGCAAGATTTTAGAAGGCTCTTTATTCCTTCTCCAACCAAATAGATCCAGTGAAAGCTTCAAAGGTTGCGGAACTTTAAAAAGTTGCCGACCATAAACACATTTACGATATACCTATCAATGAGGTGACATATGACTCTAGTTTGAGTGGCGGCGACCTGTCAATTGCGGCTAGGTTCTACGGTGGTACGTGAATACATTCTCTCACTGTACGGGTAAAAGAACTAAGCCTGTCAATGATCTTTAATGCCCAAGGCCCCGGCTTTCGCGGACGCTGTTACCCGGTAGCCAACCATACAATCACGACTGAATCTACACTTGATTTGTGCTACAGCAATTAAGTATATAACTTATAGTTTTATTGTTTGGAGAACAAAGGATTTTTCGAACTATGTCTAATTATCCTCCGACGTTAATTTTCCAACTTTTGAGCTCCACCCAAATAAGTGGATAATTGGACATGACTACCCGACATCACCTTTACGAGTACATTTCTTAATTGGAAGTATAACAATAAGAATATTGGTAATTACTTCTTTTCGTATATTTCACCGCCCAAATACACAATTCTAAGGTTGGCTTACAGCTTTTGTAGATAGAAAACATAATGAGGTGTGTACTATTAAAATAGTAGATGTTTCAGTTTATACCTGTGTCACGGACCTCAAAGTTTTTCGGTCAGAAGACGCTGTTTTCCAGCCCCTGTACACAGATGTTTGCCGTATGTCAGTCTCTGTTCATGGGTTGTAGATTTTTATAATTAAAAACAGTTATTAGCAAGAAAGTAAGTAAGTAGCAAGGTGAATGTTTTTTGTTCATTAGGACAAGTTTATTGTAGTAGGTACAATCATACAACAATTGTCAACGAGGTGAAGAGAAAAAGTACTGCAACTACCATAGATTAAAAAAAGTCATTTTTTGTTGCCTGTGTTACCAACAACCGTTCCGATAAACAATACGTTTTATAACCTCAATCAAAACCTGTTACTTTAAGACGGCCAATTAAGGTCAGGTAAGTTACTAGATTTACTTGTACATCAGAGGCCACAAGTTCAATAGATCAGCTGTCGATACTAAAGCAAAAGGTGTACCTACCCAATAAAGCTGGAGGCTTAACCGATTAGCCCACCGCCGCCCGTGTGCCGGCAAATTCGCAGTAATAGGGAGCACCCTGTGATTGCCCTGTTTCGAACGCGCTGAGACAAATTGGATCGAGTTAGCTCTCAGTGCACGTTACTGCCAAAGATAATGGGAACATTTTTGCGAAATTGCTATTAGAGAACGAATCTTGTTGAACACTCTCAATAATTGAGATAGTGGAGATGACGTCGAAGGTTGTAAATGGAAATTGCGTTCATGGTTTTGTTTGGGTTGGTAAACGTAGTGTTTGAGGCTCTAAGAGGACGTTGAATATCACCCATCGCGATAAATAGATATTATGGTCTACGATTTCAATGAAATTTGCTAAGTTCAGGGGTTTTTTGGGGTTGAAAATCGATCTAGCTAGGCTTAATCTCTGAGAAACTACGTTTAACTGAGTTTCAAATCCATGCATCTAAATCGAGAGAGCATCAGAAATTTTAGCAACTGGACCGAGTTTTACGGAATTCCAACGGCAGGGGCAGTTTTACTAAGGAGATTGAACTGCAGACGTAAGCTTATAGCCATAAATAGATAAATAAATTAATGGCATATAATAACAGCTAGTGAGGTAACTCAGCCGTCGAGATATGGCAACTCTGGCAGAGCGGCGTGTCCCTAACACTACTTCGCTGTCCCCAGTGCGTCTTGATTTTCAGTGCGCGCCATGGCTCCGCCAATAGCAGGCAGTTACCGCCACTGCCGAGATTAGGAAGTGCGCGCTATTAGAATTTATTACACAACGAAAAAAAGAGTAAAAATTTATGGCACGTAAATTTGTTCCAAAGTCATTTTCCCGTGCAAATAATCTGTCAGTACAAACATAATACTTTGAGTGAAATTAAAAACAAACGTTAGTCGGCCTAATGCAGGCATTGCATGCAACTAACTGGCCAGTTAGCGCGACGTAACCGCCTGATCAATACGGTGGGTTCACGTTAACAAACTCATTGCTCAACGATAATTTGCATTTCAGAACCGGCTACTGAGCGACTTGATTGAATGACGTGCAGAGTTCCCAGGTATTTTTCTATTTTCGAACAGGTGGGAAAACAATAGAAAGTAAAATTTAACCCTTTATTTTGCGAGTCGGGCCAAATGTACTCAATTTAAGCCTCATTAGATACTTTTTAAACTAACAAAAATAATTTTAAAAAAGTACAAAAAGACTATCTTAAAGTATGTTGATTATAATCAAGACTGCGAAGTAACAGGTGATAAAAGTATCTGGTCTCTTTAGATGATCTAAATCACCAATATTTTTACATCGCCTTATAAGTACCTAACTAGCTGTTGCCCGCGACTTCATCCGCGCAGAATTAAATGTATCCTATGTTCATCAGGAAAAACGTCGATTCAAATCGGTCCAGTAGTTTCAGAGCATATTCAATGCAAACATACAAACAAATCTATCCTCTTTGTACCTAATATTATTATAGACAAATCTGTTATAGGAAGTCTTAAGTTGGTCCCTGCTCGACTAAGTTAAACATCTATGACACATTTTCAACAAGACCGAGAGACACAATCATGACACATACGGATAACTCACGTATAAAAGTCGAGTGATGCTCGACATGTTTCGGACTAGTTCGTAGTCCTTCCTCTTGAAGCGCTCGCCCCGGCGGCAACGAAGCGAACACGGAGTGTTAGTAAGACCACTTTTTTAAACAATCGATGGATGTATGAGAATGGTTGTATCACGAAGTGTTCGTTTCGGTTACCATTTGTGTAATTATCAATAATTCTGCCCGCGACTTCGTCTGCGTAGAATTGTACATAAACCTTCCTCTTGAATCACTCTATCTATTAAAAAAAAACGCATCAAAATCCTTTGTGTAGTTTTGAAGATATAAGCATACATAGGGACATAGGGACAGAGAAAGCGACTTTGTTTTATACTATGTAGTGATATTGAAGGGTGAGTACTAACAATTTTTATTAGAGCATTTTATAATCATCACACCATTAGTTATCCTCGACTAATTAGATATTGCAAGATAGTAAAACGGTGTCTGCAATATCCTCTCCATCAGATGCAGAGGAACATTTAAAATTTCATGCCACTTGTGGCATGCAACAGATAACTACATTGTAAGCAATAGACCCGCCATCTGGCGCCATCCATGTTATACTTGTTTTTTTATTTACTTGTTCGAACATTGAATACAACAATTGGATTAAACGGCGCCAGCTCAAAGAATTATCCAGCTCGTGTCGACTTCAAATCTTTCAACCATTTGACTGCACGCTGATTCTTTCCTGAACACTGTAGCTTAAAATTCGTGGCTAATATATTCATTTTATGCTAATTGCTGGACTAACTGCAACATCTGGCTTTGGCAGAACTCTTGATTTCTCTTCAACAGAACAGCGTGGTTGGACATTAACTACTACTTTGTAGTTCCTCGAATTCCGTGTCTCATTTTAATTGCAATTTTAAGGTCAAATGGACATAAAGCTCGTTCATGGAATGAAGTAATGATAAATCAATAAGATCACTTTATATCGTTACAATGCATTCCTATTGGATTAAAGTCTCATTATTTGTGAATGCATGCCACATTAATGCTTGTCCATATAAACAAACCGATGAATGATGAGAAAAAAAACCATATCGGTTACATAGACAGGCAATGCCATACAATTTTTATTAAAAAAATGCGCAATACCACTGCGGCGAATGATGCACTCTGATCTGATGGCGCACGATCAGGCAGAACACTAGAGATGAGCTAGCATATAAATGATTATCGATAAGAAAATAATAAATATTAATATGTTTGAAGCTTGTGCATGCGCACTTACACAAACACATTTGGCATTGGAGCATCCCTACGGACTTATTATTTTCCATCTCATACGAAACTTCAATAAACTTAGGATGAAACCGAAAAACTTTATTACAAATGTACGAAGCAAATAATTTGAATCGAACTTATTAAGTAACATAAAGTAAAATAAAAACAAAAGAGAAGTTTAGAGCTCTCAAGAAACGGACCCGAATTATAGTGTTCCTTTCATAAGGCATACTTAAGCACTCTACCTATCTACACAATTGGGTTTCACCTCGTATTTAGTTTAGACGTAACACAATAGGTCCGAATACTCCGAACACGACTACAATGCGGAGCAAATTTCACTGAAGTAAATACCAGAAAGCAGTATAATTTGCTGGCTCAAATCTAAGACCGTACAGTCCTGCCCTTGTTCTACTGTTTGATATTTTAAACTAACAATGAACACTGAAGGCGGAGACTGGAGCTGTTTAATCCCGGCAGCTCGACAGGATATCTTGTTTTGTAAATTATATTTGTTTTAATTATTGCTTAGTTTCAAAAGGTACTAATTGCAAAAACATAGAGGGAAGATAGTAAGATGAAGACCCCGAGAATTTTGTTCTGAAAGAAAAACATTTAAACTCGTAGGTCTTTAAATTTTAAATCTGGCTACACCGCAAAGGATGAACATGTAATTGGTATGTTTGTATGTAGGTATGTGTGTTTGTTAATTTGAATGACAAAATGTGTCTATAATTATTATATTTTTAGCACTTATTTGTATGAAAATTACATGGATAGAGTTACATTCATATCGATATCCATTATAATCTAGCTAGTACCTACTTAATCACTATCACTACATAGTATAAAACAAAGTCGCTTTCCGCTGTCTGTCTACCTGTCTGTCGGTCCTTGTGTAAGCTTATATCTTTAAAAGTACGCAACGCATTTTGATGCGGTTTTTTTAATAGATAGAGTGATTCAAGAAGAAGGTTTTGTATAAATCTACGCAGACGAAGTCGCGGGCAGAAGCTAGCTTATTCATATACATTCTAACCTAACTGTTACCCGCGACTTTGTGAAGACCCTGTCTTTGTCTCGGACCGTATTAGTAGTAACGAATATTATCAGAAAGCCAATAGCACAGCTCGAGAAACGACAATCCAGAAATGAAACGTCTGCCGCTCACGATTGCGGAAGGCTGCTCTAGCAAACGAGATAAGACGGAAGAATAGGAAGGTTTCTAGAGCCTTTTACCTACATGTTTCAAAATACGTAAGTTTTTTAGCTAGCTCAATTAAATTTGTGAGTGGTAAAGTTGGGAGGGGAATGCCTAGACGGACGTTTCGAGACCAAATAGGGGACGTTTTTGAAAAGGTCAGGTCAGGAGTACCCGAAACCGACGAGCATGTATGAAGAGATTGATGAATGTGGATGAAGCGAAAGAAGTATGTCAGGATCGTAGCAAGTGGAACAAAGTAGTATCTGCCTACCCCTGTGGGAAAGAGGCGTGACGGTATGTATGTATGTCAATTAAATTTATAATGTTTAGAACAGTTTTAACAGAGATTAAGATGTCTATAAGTCCATGCCAGCGCAGAAATTGTAAATTTGCGAATAATGGTACAAGAGGAGACGTTGCCAAGTTATACATTAAAGTGTAATAGGGTACAGTTCCCTGCTAACACTTGATTTCTAATTTATGTCCAGGGTTGTCGCGCTCTGCCACTTTTGGAGTTTATTTATTTTGGTTACTGAATGACCTTGTGACGGCTTTTACGTTTTTAATATTTACAATTTGATATTCTTAGTAATAAATATGAAACCGTAGAGACTGGTTGCCTTTGTAAAACACAATATCAAAGTCGGGCCATCAGTAAATAAGTTTTTTTGCTAGAAGTACTTTTATCGCGGCTTTATCAGGTTATATACAAGTACCTACATGTACCAAATTCATTTACCTGCAAAATTTAATGATATAACCAATTAAATAACATCGAAAGCTTAGAAAAATATACTTTAGTGTTAACTTAAATGCCGTATTAATTAAATATATTGTAACAACTACTAAGTAAATATTAACCAACCAATTCCAGCGCGACAAAAGCCAACTATAATCAAGAAACTAAAATATTCAAGCGTTCGTGTTTAGGACAAAAATAATCAAATTATTCTATTGGCTAGAAACTACTACTTCAACCAAAGCTAATGCCTACAACAACTACAACTACGAGTAGCAGTAAAGTAATCTGTATATATTTAAGTGATCCTTAAGTGAGGCCATTTCGTAATTCTTTCATTATTCACAGCTTTCTGTTACTATTAATCAATACCATAAGGACGTAAGTAAATAATGCATAATTATTGTTGACCTTAGTATATTTAACTCTCCAACGTAAATATATCGAACGTTTAAGTACCTTGCGGAGTGACAACGTGAATTTTACTGTCATTATAAAATTACCTACGTACTGCACGTTCAAACATCTAAAAATGAAAATCGCATTAAATCAATAAATTTCGTGATCAGCATTTAGGTCAAGTAGATGATGATTTATTCTAATAATGACTATGATGTAATTATGCAAATTGTCTGATTAAGAGACACAAATTATTGATGTAAAAATACACAGCCACACAAATCACGTCATTATCCTTTACCCAGTAGACAGAACCTAAGGTAACAAGACCTACATGCCACGTGACGTGTAGCAAGACTGTGGGCGTATAGGTGGAAAGATATAGAGTTGCACGATGATATCGCGTACAATACTTCAGATTTAAAAGCAAAGTCCTGTTTTAGAATCTGATTAATTAACGTGGCCTTTAGATCTTGTTACCTTAGGCTCTGTCCACCCCGTAAGGGATAAAGACGTGATTTGTGTATGTGTATGTGTACCTATGGAAATTCATCCACTGCCCCGAACGTTAAAAGGCTGCACACTTGTACCGATCAAACAAATTCAAACAGTTCATAAACAAATTCAATTCTTTATGACAGAAAGGTGCTAGTGCCAGTATTTGCGCTCCAATGAATTCATGAAAACGGCGCATCGCGAGCGACGAACTAAAGTCGCGGCTACACAAATATTGCGCGGCGGGCGAAGCGGCACACTTTGCAACTACTTTCGTGCTCCTATCTAGTCGTAGGTAATCCTCATGGGAGAATAACTTAACGCTCCAGCTGTCGCACGCGCCTCGTCAATATTTCACAAGTGATTCGGAACATCCTAAAACTACGACTTCCGGGGAAACTTTTAAAAATGACTCGCGCCTCTTATTTTTTCTTCACAAACCCATCACAAATAAGTTAGATAGTTTTACATCGGAGACCCCTCGATAAAGTGTCATAATTTAGGTGAAATATTGTTTTTGTGGCAAGGGAACATATTTTATTATATTTGTGGCTTCTGAATAAGTTATAGATTCTTTCCGCTGGGTAGAGCCCGCCCTTTGCCAAATTTAACTTGGACCTGTTGATAATATTACCGACTTCGTATGACATTGAATTATATAAACTTCTCTTTGATATTTAGTAGACTTTATCTACTCTACGTATTTTATCTAGATTTCTTTTACCGTTGTCTAAATTACTTAGTAATATCTAGAATGAACGAATTATTTCATCCCTAACACCTTACAGGGACAGTTAATCTATTTCCAATTATTGACTATTACATTCATTTTTAATATTCTTAATTATACTCTAACATTAGCGATAAAAGTCATTTTCTATGCGAACGATGACATCAATATAATCAACTTCAGAGCGGTATTAGTAATTTATTTTTTCATAATAACAATACTTCGAAAATTATTGTACATCACTTCTTCTATTTTATTTTATTGAATTAGGCGTTACTTTGCGGAGATCCATTTCAATGAAAAAAAAAATTACCTTGCTTCTCCGCTACCTCCGCTACTCATATGCAAGATGACCAAGCCTGTGCGAAATATATATGTCACTTCTTCTATAAACTCCCTAGTGGCTTTTCACGTGGTATAATTATTGTACCTACTGTATTATTCTACATTCAGTTTCCTAACTTGTGATGTTACAATTTAGTTTCCATAGCTACAATTCTGTCTGAAATTCTGTATTCCGCCCAATCCTAACCCCTAATTACACTTATAGTGAAATATGTATAGTTTGTTATTAAGTATGACCAAACTAATTACAGGTCATATTCCAATAGCATAATATTTGTAACAAACTACTCCTAAATACAATACATATTCGTATGTAGGCGGTATACATAAAACTCAATATTCGATGAGGACCGTATGAATAGAAGTGAGGCCAAACGAGAACAGTCAAGCCAAACTTTTCTCTTTGGGCGAAAGTTTGTGATGTGAACATACAGAAACCCGGGCCGCTCCCGTGGGACGGCGCACATGCATGTTTAATGGCGTCCTAGAAAGGTCAAGAGTCCGACTGTGTAGAGGTAGTGAATACATTATAAACTCGAGGACGTACTCGGCGGACAGCCGTGCCGTGACAGCCTCCTTCCAACTCGAGCGAGCACTACTAACACGCCGCGGACAGGTAGTTTGTAGCTGTCTCTCAAACAAATTAATTGTGTCTTAGTTTTGAGTGGTAACGAGGGAGCAACTCTGAACAAACTTCGGAAGGTACAGAACATAAATGCCGGCTCCAACGACTTCAAATATTTGGGCGTGAAATGGCAAATTTTTGATGCGACGTTGACTGACGATTAATACGATGGACCTAAGAGAAATTGAAAACTTTTGCGTTTTGCGGAGCAATAAATCTCTTTCATGTTTGAGTAGATAGGTACAGTTGTCTACAAATCATCACCTTCTTTTTAAGTTTCATTAGTAATTGTTTGGTCAAGGGCATAAATGTGAAAAACTTATTAATTACTATTACTTTTACGACATAAAAAGAACTACGTACCTTTAGGTGGATTTATATTCAGCGCGCTTCTGAACAGGCTCTCCTCATCATGCCAGTCGAGATTTCTTCTCATAGTAGATCCACACATGGCAGACAACACTAGCAGTAAGGTGAGCATGAAGAACCGACTCCTCGCTTCGCTTTTGTGCCAGCTTCGGGTCAAAGCCCCCGCTCCTAAACCGAGTAATAAACAGAAACCAACACTCGGTATGTACAATACTCGTTCCGCAACCACAAATCCGACGTAGAATAAGATATTGCTGGCCGGTATAAACGGCAGTGCCATTATCGCTATAGACATGAGCATTGCCACTTGCGGGCTCCGATAGACCTGTCTTTGTATAGGTTGCACCTTCTTGGTGTGCTCCATGGGACACACGCATGCCGAGTGGTGCATCATTGTGTTGTTGTTGTTGAGCGCCCGACATGCGCTCGTGTGTTCCTCTGTCAACGCGTGCTTACACCCATTGCAGGGACACAGCTGCCTCTTCACAGAGTTCTCCTTATTAGGCGCGTGATAATTTTTCCTATCCACGGATTCCTGTCTATTGTATTTGCAATTATAATTCCATTTGTGCTTATTTTTACAATTTTGTTTCTTATAATATTTGACGTCTTTCATAGAGTTCTCTTGACGTTTCTTGAATTCTGTGACGATCGCTCGCCACGTTACTTTGGAGATAACGGCGTAGAAAATGATAGTTGAAATGTTTCGTGGGTCGAAGAGCGTTGTGATTCGGGGTATGGCGTCCATCGACCAGTCGAAGCTTAAGTGAAAAGGGTATACGAGGAGAAGGAAGTTGAACGCTGGAAGGTAAGCGAAGGTATATGTTCTGGTGAAGAAGGATGGGTCGCGGGCGGCGGGGTTGTCAGCTGCGGCGAACGCGGTGGGCGTGCCCGTCAGCCGCAGCCGCCAGCACAGCAGTGCCAGTCCACCCATGCCCAGCGCGCACACGCTCCGCCAGCGTTGCTGTAACAAACAAACATTTTATAAAGCAACAATCTTATTAAGATAAATACGAATAATGCGAAAGTTTGTGAGGATGGATGGGTAGGAGTATCTATGAATTTGTTACTGTCGAACAAAAAGTAACAAATTTTAATGAGATTTGGCATTCATAGTTCGAAAAACCTTGATAAAAACATAGGTTATATATTGTACTTTTTATAAACTCTTATAAACAGTTGTTTGTAAACGAGGTAACTTCTGTTAAATGTAGCCGCTATTTTCTTGCTCAGCGCTGTGCGCGTTGGTCCTACATTATAAACAGTGTTATTTTAAAAACATGTCATACAACCGATTGTACATAAGTACCTAAACATCAATGCAACGGCTACTTTTAGCAAATTCTACGTTATGTTGAATAACATTGTATACTCTCATTACACAAAAGATACCTAAAGTTGACACGTTATTATATCTAGGGTATCAAGAAGTAGCTCTTTGTAGTAAGTACCTTGTATACATAAAGACAACAGTTGTTGTCAATCTTGTTCGCAAATTGCCGGAACAAAATTATTTCTCTAATTAATTGTCTTTGAAACCGTATTCTTAAGACATATTTCAAGCTAGATTTGACGTTCGTTTGATATTTAAAATGATTTATTTTCTCGTAGGAAACACAGATTCTTTGTTGGACTTACCAAGGACTCAGAACCCTAAACCAAAACCACCGAATGTAAGGTTCTTTTAAGGACAGTTTAACTACTGGAAGTTACTTTAAAATCACAAGATAAATAAACTAACGCGGCATTTGTAACGAAAGTTTTAGTAACAGTATTATATAATGTATTCGATATCTCACCGTCGTGTATCAATCACACTCGTCTTTTTCCGAACCATAAACACTATCTTTCGTAGTGTTCCTGAAATATTCCACATCATAAAATATAATCCTACAAAACGGTTCCTAACTTGTGGCCGCGAAAATTTTGCTTCAACCAAAACTTGATTGATCACCACTCTCCAAGAATTCATTAATAACCGTCAAAGAAATTGCTGCAATGTTTCGGAATTATGGTAATTTTTTACAACCTTTCAATATACACGATCATATGAAAACGCGTCTTTAAATCTCGAGAAAGAAATTTTAAAACGTTTATTATTTTCATGGGAATCTTCACGATAATACATAGGTGTCTTACGTAATCATTTAATGTTGTTTTTTTTTTCAAAGTCAAAGTAGAATTTAGACAACTGGTCAGTCTGGCTACTCTCGCTTGTTGACACGCAATGGTATTTATATTCGTAGAGCCTAAATAGTTCCTTAAAGCTTTTAAAGAAACCCGAAAGGTGAATTTCGCGATTCCGAGTACCAGACAAAACTACTAGCCGCTGAAAGAATACATTTGCCATTGAAATGTGCGGGCGATCTGTTCAAAAACTGACACGCACGATTCTTATACATTCCACGGTATTTACCTACGTAATCCACCAATAATAATAATAATAATATCTTGGGACAAGTGACACCAATTGACCTAGGCCCAAACTAAGCAAAGCTTGTAATATGGGCACTAGACAACGGATAAACATACTTATATAGATAAATACATACTTAAATACATATTAAACATCCAAGATTCGAGAACAAACATTCGTATTTTTCAAACAAATATCTGCCCCGACCGGGGATCGAACCCGGGACCTCAAGCTTCATAGTCAGGTTCTCTAACCACTGGACCATCCGGTCATCAAATTCTCAATGGCTTCAATGTAGATCCATGGAATCACCTCCATGAATGACCTTCACTCAATTGAGTGATACGAACTATCTCACTTATCGTCATAGGTGTAATTAATATCTGATGAGAACTGTAATAATGTTAATCCACAATGACGGCAGCCCGATAAAATTGATTTACAGCGGCGTCGAGACGTCCCTTAAGATTATTAAATTACCAGAAGCACCTACTGTCAACCCCTTACCAAATACGTATATAATGATTAATACGAAAACACTATTAGTTATTATAATCTATTTAAAGTGGCGTTATTATGAAAGTTTGCGGGATTATTTAGTGCGGAGGGTTTTGATAGCGAGTCGAGTGAGGTGCTGGCTTGTTAGTTGCGGGAGGCTGGTGGAAAAGATTTATGGAGGTACCGCGTCCCCTGCCCGATGTAGCCCAGGGGAAACCCACGCAGAACTAACGACGCCGGTTCGGATTTCCAGCACAATTTACGCCACCAGCGGCCTCGTGCGCGATCTCGGCGCAACTTGACGCGCCGAATTAGTTCAATCGGAACATGAAAACTGAATTATAGATGAATCTTCTCTCACTTTTGGGAATTGCGCTCTTTTCGAATAAGGATTGATTTGCTTTTTAACGTGTTTACAAAGGTTGGATTTAGTAACAAGATTATTTTCGTTGAGTAGCTGTCGTTGTGTTTTTTAAATGCTTATACTGGGAAATAAGTAAGTTATTTAAAAGTAAGTTAATTACACTACTAGATCTGTTGCTGTATTTGATTTTTAATAATTTTATTCTAAGAAAGTAACCTTATATTCATTATATATGTGATCATTACTTCGCGCAGGTAAGTATGAGGTAAGTCAAACTAAATAAATACTCGTAAGTACTCGTGAGTGCTTAAAAGCATTCGCGTAACATGTGACACATTGACTCGACATGCGTAAACTGCCTTCAGCGTAACAGACTCAAGCTGCCAAAGTAAAAGAAAGAAAATTTAATAAGGGGAAAACAAACAGCCACTTTATAAGGGAAAAATGTAGAGTTTTTTTAGTGAATTTTACCTCAAAATATTGTTCTGGATTTTATCGAGTCACATCCCTAACCTGTAAGCAAAATCTTTGTAAATTATACGTACGTTATTTGGTTTACAGTCATAACACGTAGGCAATTTTCGAGGAGCGCAAACAATACGCCTCTAATAAGATATGTGCAGCTCACGTTTATTTAGTAGCCCCGCGCTACTCGAGGACTATTGCGTTGGCAGCAACTTGAAGTCAAAGCAAATAACTTAATGAAATAAGCGAGCGAGCTTGGCCTAGCCGTCAGAGGGGCGCTTATCTGGAAAATTTACTGGCTGGCTGACATTACCATCCTCGCCTCGTAAATGCCGGCTCATTTGCCAGTCCTTTTGAAAAAACTCGCGGCTTTAAGTAACGAATCTGCATGGGGTACCCGAAGTGTCAAAGCGCAGGGTTCTAAAAATACCCGTCGCCCTCACGGTAAACAAAAACAAGCTAGCAGCGACAGAAACAGCAAAAATGCAATTGCTTTCTAATGTTACTGAGAAGTTTAGAAGCCTATGCCTTAATTGTGAAAATTTAGAAGTAAAACATGAAAATTTAGATCGCTGTAAAAGGTTTTCTCGAGAAATGCTATTGAGTATAAAAGAATACTTCAAGAGAATCTATAGTTCTTATTTTTATGATAACGAATTGTTAAAAATCATACCGTCGCTTGTTGGTGTATTTTATTTTAACTCCTTGGGTTGGTTGTATAGATTATCACCTCTTAACCCGTGTAAAAGATAATCAATAAAGTATGTTAAAACTCAATATATATACTAACGACTCAAAATAACCTGTCACTTTTCCTTGAATTAAAAGTTAACTTTTTTTTGGCCGTTGGGGTATACTCAATAGATTTGTTCTGTCTAACTGACTGATTGATTCGTCTACGCTCAGCCTAAGCCCGGAAATATTAATATCGAAGACTGAAAATTGTCCCTTTGTTATGTAAACAAAGAATATGGACAGATTTTTCAAATTTCTCAAGGGATTGGTTCCACGAAGTCGTAGCCGTGGGCGCAAACTAGTCCAACATAAGTGTGATATATGAACAGGTATCCATAAAACTCATCTCGGCATGCCTAGAAAAATATTTACACCCAGGATATTAAATCCCAAACATTCGCTAGGCAGAAAGGATGGGTAGTAAGTCACTCTCGTGCGTGCTTATAAATTAGCTTACGCTCTCGCTTTCACGAATGAAATCAAACACCCGTCTCAGATTAAGGTAAAAAAAACTTTCCGAAATCCTTTCACCAACCTAATCTAAAAAGGTATCGATAAGAATTACCTTCCAACGCTGTCGTCTATCGACGTCCCGAAACGTTGCGAACGCGTTAGCAATTTCCGTGTACTAATGCATTGTCATTTTAGGCCGTTCATCGTTTACACCACATATTTCTGTATCTACAGGTATTATACTCTCTGACAACACGGATGTTTCACTCCATAAAGTACTGGTAAAGGTTATGTCAGATGGCAACACTGACATTGTTACTATCTCCCGAAATTTAGGTATACATATATTACACTGAGGACTACAGCTCAAGCCTTCTCATGTTTAGAGAAGGCCTGTGCTCATCAGTGGTACGTACGGCAAAAATGATGACGATGACTTAATATCCCTCATTATTTGGCTTAGTTCTCCGCTGTAATAATAACAGTGAACGAAATCTAATACCCAGCCACCTAACTACTCATTATGTTGAATACAGGCGCAACATCGCTATATTATGTACATCTTCGAGCTGCGTAGGGGGGTGTTATGTTCAATTTGTTAAATTAGGGGAATTTGTGAGGTTAACCAGTAAAAGCTTTCAAAGACGAAATAAGTCAGAAATAAAAATGTTGCCGCCGAGATACCTGGCCATAAACTCATAAAGTCACCGGGGTGGGCGGCGGTGCCGAGGGGTCCATTAACTTTAATGCCCTCATAACTACATGACGAAATCTCTGGAACAGGAAAAAGCTTTTTTAATTTCGGCCATCACATTACAAGAGCAACAAGAGAAACAAAGAAATGTACATTGTTTTTTTTAACCAAACCTAAAAACACAATTACGGGAGGGCTCCCAGTGACTCAATAGTGAAGTACTAAAATTGAGTAGGAGAAAATAATGAAATGTTAAATTATTTTTGGCATAATCTTGCACAAGAATACCGTCAGAAGATTTTAACATTCCACGTTCCTAAAAATTTCAATTATCTTTCTTATTAGGCCTTGGTACCAACTTATTATCATAAGATCCGTACTTTATTTATCTGTAAATAGTGGAGCAATTTCCATTTAGCCCTTTTCTTTGACATCCTGCTGCGACTAACTTCTACTCTCTCTTTTTAATTCTCTATTGCACAACGAAATTTCGAAAGTGGCATAAAACTACAAGTGTAAATGTCTACCTTTAAGAACACCATCATAATAGAATGTTCAAAGTTCCTAAGTATTTTTGTACGTTCCTTTGGGTAGTCTGGTTATCATCGTAATGGGAATAAAACAAACACGAGCCCCCGTAATATTATAGGTAACTAACTATTGAGGCGCAACTTGCTTAAGCCAACAAATTCTTATAGTCATAACCAGGTCGGTAAATGGTGGTATTCGAGTCACGTATTTTCAGAGGCAAATAATATTATGAGAGAAATCGTGTCTGCAGGGAACGTAACTTTACCGGTCTTCCGAATCCAACATGTTTATAGGTATCTACCTAGCAGTCAACTCAATCATTCTTCGCGGCTCAGCTTTTTGACAGCACGTATAGCGGCGTAATATTAAAACATATTTTTTCTGACATGAGCCGCAAATTATAACGAAAACGTTATCGTGTTTAAGTAGCCAGACGTAACTCTAAGTACTGTTCCGTGAATTTTTTTCATTGTTCTTGTTACCGTCTGTTATCAACGTTTTGGTAATATGCAAAATAGGCTAAAACTAAAATAACATTTGCAGAAGTGCAGTTGAGTTTCTTAGTTTTATTGCACAAAGTTAGTAATAATGGTACTCCATAATATATGATGAACTTAATCTAAGGAAAACAAAACTTCTATTTATATTACTAAGAGAAATAAACAATTTTCATTCGTATTGGGGGAACTAACACTTTAAAAATAAAAATAAAAGAAATAAATAAATATCTTGGGACAAATTACACCAATTTTAAATACAACGTACTAATTTTGATATACTTTTTAAAAGTCAGAACTTTACTGTAATAATTCAAATTTCTAAACGACACTGAAAATTAGGATACATAGAAAAATAAAAAAGTAGCGTTATGGCCGGGAATCGAACCCTGGTCCTCATTATTCCATGATGCGTGCTATACCGCTACTCCACCCATTGCAGGTATACTTTTTGATATTTTAATAACATCTGTCACAGGAAATTTTAGTTTAGGTACAACTGTACTTCATCAGATTCCAGGTCCCTTTTTTAAATACACTGACGATCAAAAATAATGAGTCACTTGATGAGGTATAAGTAACTTTCCATTAATTATTTGTGCTCGTTATTTTTGCTCGTTAGTGTAGGCTCATACCCCAGGCCCAGAAGTTAATGCTTGTATTCAAATTTTAAAGTACAGTCCGCGAGCTCCTAGAACAAACATTCGACTATAAGACCGAGTGAGACAGAAGTATCAAACCCGAAGGTCTTTAAATGGTAAACCAGGCCCCAATTTCACCAACGCGACAATTGTCGGCTAAATATAACAATTCTGTTTACATTACGAACTCGACAAGAATCTACGCCAATCGGCTTCATATTGATTACGCATTGCGTTTCGAATTGTCACTTGTCACCGATCATTGTCGAGTTGGTGATATCGGGGCCAGGCTTCAGATTGCACAAGATTTTGCAAGATGTTGCAATCGGATGGATGTTTTGTCTCGGGAGTATAATTGCATTAAACAATAGTCTTTTTTACTTGCTTCTCTCTATTATATGATAGCTTGTCTCTATGATTTCTTTTTTAATTGTTTGTCTCTATGATGTCTTTTTTAATTGTTTGTTTCTATAATATGATAGCTTGTCTCTATGATATGATACCTTGCCTCTATGAAGTTTTTTTTAATTGTTTGTCTCTATGATTATGATAGCTTGTCTCTATGGTGTCTTTTTTAATTGCTTGTCTCTATTAAGGATAAAACTGATACCGCTGACGAGTTCATGATTTCACCAACACAAGTGGACTTTTACCATCTGCGCAGGAAGAGAAGCAACTGGTACCTTCTATGTTTTTTCTTTGCTCCCAGACCAGAATGGACAAAATAGCAGCAATATCGTGCAGTTGCATCATATATAGTTTAGGTCGGTATGGTATATTACGTCCATTCAGCAAATAAAGGTATACCGGTATTTACCGTGACAGTCAGAGTCAACAGCCTGCTCGCTTTGTACCGACTTAGAAAGTAAACAGGGGTAATCCGCACTGTCTCGGGAAATGCCACGGGCAGGGGTTCGATCCAAGGGAAGGGTTCAGTTTCATCAAGCATTATTTCAAGTTACTGAAACGTCGCCGTATTGTAAATCTAAGTAATACTAAAAACAAAATCAACGTTATTTTACTCCATTTTGATGACAATGCCTCGTCGTAGAATCTGTTTAAATACTGAGTTATATAGAAAGAAAGAAGAAAGAAGACATTTATTCCTTTTTGCAAGACACACAAGTTTATGCTTATGAGAATATAGGTACACAATTTTATAGCAAAAAAAAACAAAAGAAAAAAATCGACAACATTTTGCCAATATTCACCTATAGCCCTTCCATGCTAGTCTGGGAGCCAAGAAAAAACATAGAATGTACCAGTTGCTTCTCTTCCCGCGCAGATGGTAAAAGCCCATCGAAGAAATAGGCGAAAATCCTAGGAATCATGTTTATAAGCAATGCGGCTAGCAGCCCATCACTATTCTGATTCCCCTTTCCACCTATACGCCCACAATCACGCTTAACGTGGCCTTTAGGTTTTGTTACCTCAGGCTCTGTCTACCACGTGGGAGACGAAGACGTGATTTATGTTATGTATGTATGTACCTATAGTTTTTTCTCATGTATCAACATTTTCGTTTGTCAATTTAGTTTGGTAAATTTTGAACTCGAATTTAATATTCAGTTCCTTAGCAGGACATAAAGAAAGGATTTAATGCCGATAAAATGTTCGTATAACAGAGCCCGCCTTACAACACGGCGCCGTAACGCACACGTTCGTGTGTAACAGTCATAAAATTACAACAAATTTAGAGGGAAACTTGAAAACTAGCTGTTTATAAATTAATCACCGGATTGCAGGTGCTGGACAGGTTTAAAAGAAACCTGATAACAATATAATTATGTTACAAATAGCTACGGAAAACAACACGAAAACAGAAACTGATTTCGGCTTCGTATAGCGTTGTCTCGCTCTAACTTACGTGATGCCTATTGCGTCTTTCCAAATAAGCAACTTTAGTAAGACCGTTTTTTACGATGGAGCTATAACAGTGGCCGGTACCGTAAGCTACATTTGGACAGAAACGTTACAATTTTAAAATAGCTGAAAACCGTCAGAGTTAATAAAACGTTTCGTGCTGATTAACTTAATACAGATTGTCAAGGCGAAACAGCATAAACACATTAAGCACTTATGGTGCGGCTGCATTATCAGGATTCGGCGAATGTTCGACTTGTCGCGACATGTATAGCCACGCAGTTCGCTGTAATGCGAATCATTCGGGCGAACTCGAATAGTGTTCGGGCCTATGTCGGTTTTTTACCGCACATCAAAGGGATTTTGTCGCGATAAAGCTCGTGCAAGTGGCTACACTTTAAAACTTCATTTCAATTCATTCATTTATTTACCGATTTAACTCGCCCGAAGCTTTTATTGCGAGTATATGTGGCCAATGGCCATGTAGCTCGTGTTCGTTGTATCACGAACTTTCTATAGCGAATAGAATCCTCACCCGACAAGGTAGCCGTACCATTACACACGCAATTCTGTTTCTATAAATCTGATTACATAATTACTGTATGTACTAAGTACGTGCAGGGTTGAATATATTGCATAAACATTCTACTGCATCTCGTTCGAATGGACTGAAGTATAGAATGACAGCCGAGTTCTTTTTCCAGCCATCCGTTCTTCCAGAACTTTCCGTGCTTGAAGTAAAACTGACAATATTTGATTTTTACACTGGTATATACAGAACTTTGTTTTTCATAGCAAACGGTAACACAAAGTTTTCACGGATATATATTGTATGCGATTTTGTACATGGACGATTTTGGACTTTATAATGTAGAACACTTGCGCGAGGTGACATGAATTTTAAGAACCTCCGTCATTTAAACAGTTGTTCTTGATGTAATAAAGTTAAACAAAGTCGATTTTAATAAGTCATAGATTTAGAAACGAGTCTCGGCATTAGGTAGCCACTTGTTATTTATAAAAAAAACACTGACGTATCTATGCCTTCTGCTTGGTACTAAATGTATACTTTTTTATAGCCTTTTCAATTATCCCACTGCAGGGTAAAAGCCAGTCCGCCACACTAAATAAAGGTTAATAAACAAAATCGCATCACGAAATTGTCCAAACTAATCAGTCCGCGACAAACAACTTGTTTTAACATTAACTCCAATTAAATGAAACGTTAATGAAAAACGAATCGACCGCAAAGAGATCATTAAACATTAAATGTATTCCGGCGGGACAAATTAAAGACCGAGGACTTTTTGCGTAGGAGGTATCTCCCTAACTCATTTGTTAATATTATAATAATCATTTTATTCCGCGTAACGTAGTTGACGTTTTGTGTCCAATAAAATCGTTGAGCGTAGTCCTAGAAGTGAGGTTAGGTTTATGTCAACTTGTATATTTGTTGGAAGCACTAATTGTAAGCCAAAAATAAATAAAAAGCCTTGGTAGCTTAGTGGTTTGACCCGTGACCTCTCAAGCAGAGGGTCGGGTTTGAGTCCCGGGATCGCACCTCTGAGTTTTTCGGAATTTATGTGCGATATTACATTTGAAATTCACCATGTGCTCTCCGGTGAAGGAAAACATCGTGATGAAAGCTGCACACATCTGCGAAGCAATTCACTGGTGTGTGAAGTTCCCAATCCGTACTGGGCCCGCGTGGGAACTATAGCCCAAGCCTTCTCAATCTGAGAGGAGGCCTGCGCCCATCAGTGGGACGTATATAGGCTGGAGATGATGATGACTAATTGTAGGGAAAGCTAAATGGTTTTTACGTCATTATGTCTGTAGGATGTTACAGTGAGTGGGAAGATCTCGCCATTTATCTGAACATTTTGATTTACAATGTAACGTAGTAAGTATATTTAATCACTAACGCAAAAGTATCTACTTCGAAGGCAATGACAGTAAAAAACGCATCATATTTTTTATGAACCCTCATAAATAAGTGTTAAGTTCCTTCATTAATTTTAAAAATAGCGAATAAGCGAACATTTACCACATCCAACGTAGCTAGATCAGAGGGACAAAAGTAATTTAGCTTATGCAAATGATCATAATCCAGAGAAAAATCTAGCGGAGAGCTACTGTACGTTATTCTCGTACCTAAATATAGGCATTCGGTACGCTAATCTTAATGTGGTAAAACGAATGAAATACCTTATTAAAGGATTATAGTGGAAAAAGATTTTGAAAAAGGCACTCTGATAGACTCAACCGCTAACAGTTTACTACACGTAAGATTTTTCGTGTTAGCAATATTGTACTTCATACCTATAAAAACATTAGAAACAAGGTAATAATCTTGGCTTGTGTTTTATTACAAATCGCTTCTTAAAAAATCAAGAACTGTTACTGCAGCCATACAAAACAAATAATGTTTAAATAACTATACCTCTTTGTTATTTACGATACTTAATAAATATGTAAAAAGACTTTTTTGAAATACAGGTCAAGCTTATTTACCTTCTTTCTAATGCAATTAAAAAGGAAGCACAGACAAAGTATTTGGAATTATAGCTTCTGCCCGCGACTTCGTCTGCGTAGAATTATACATAAAAACGTTCCTCTTGAATCACTCTATCTATTAGAAAAAACCGCATCAAAATCCGTTGTGTAGTTTTGAAGATATAAGCATACATAGGGACATAGGGACAGAGAAAGCGACTTTATTTTATACTATGTAGTGATAGTGATAGTGAAGAAAGAAAATTGAGCATGTGCTTCACCAACCGCTGTTGCTTACAGAATTTAGATTCCAGGAGCCTTACCATGATGTCTTAGTGCGAGTCAATTCCGACTCAGTTCAGGTTTTAGCTGTCATTTTTAGTATGGATCTGACAGCGAGCGAACTTAAGCTGAACCGGAATTGAATCGCCTTAAGACGTCACGGTAATGCCCCAGCTAAAGAGAGTTAAAAAGACGGATATTTAAAACCTGATTTAACGCCTGATGAAATTAATTGTCTTAAGCTAAAGTTTTCGTAGTATTAACATGGATATACTTTTATTTATTTAAGTTCTTGTACTCAGGTGGAAGAAAGGGCTTTGTTGACTGATGTTCCACATCCACATAATACGTGGAACATATTATATATGACGCCAGGTAGCCTGTCGGTACCAATTCAGGTATTCAGATTTAGCAGAACAAAGGCTTTAGCACTAAATGGGCCACTGACTTGACGTTCACACACTTAGTTCATAGTGTAAACAACAGAAATGAAATCGATGTTTGCAAAGGATCTACATCGGATGTTCGAATAATTGTTTGATCTAAATTGTAAATAATGGATAATAATTTTCGACCGCCATTGTGACCAGTTTATTACCCAAGTTCACAAAAATCACTTTTGACTTTTGGCTTTTTGATAGTTGATCGAATGACCGTTTGGTCTAAACCAATGGTCAGCAACAGGCGGACCGCGGTCCGTTTGCGGACCGCGAAAGGTCGAATCTCGGACCGCGAAATATTGTAATGTATTTTATACCAAGTATCAATTAATACATAGATAGGCGTATACCTTTATTAATTAAAATAATGTTTTTTTCTGGACCTCGTTAAATTTTTCCTACAGTATCCGGACCCCACCTAAAACTACTTGCCGACCCCTGGTCTAAACCATCGACTTTATAGGAACCAACAGTAAATAAATCCTAACTTATTCAAAAAAGGTTATGTAAAACATGTTCTAAAATATTTCCAGTTTCAGCAGGAGAAATTTTAGAGCTAACGATCATTACATCACATTAGACCAAACAATTACTCGACCAAAAGAAGGGCTCCCGTTTGTAAAACGCTTTCATGAATAAACTGACTGGAAACTCTGGTCCAAGCCTGTTTAGTCTAACCTATAGACAAGGAGGGAAACAGACAAAACATTTTGATATTATGCGTCTTTGTCTGGCAAGCGCAAGTGTTTTACAGATAACGTTTAGCTTAAATAGCGGTTAATTAAATAATTAAAAATGTATAGGTGTGGTCTAGGAAATTAACGTCGAAATCCCATGAGCCCTGAAGTATTTAAAGTTTAATGTTTCCACGAACACCGACGGGAAAAAGATGTAATGAAACCGTTTTTATGAGTTTATTTCCTCGCAATCTATTTTACGCCGCCGGTGAAATTAACTGGGGTTTATTTTCAACGCTTTTTTATCTCTGTAACTAATTTCTTTCTCAATCAACTTAGTTTCACCTATTTTGCTTGATCAAACAGTTATCAAGAACTTTTACGCATCAGCAATATCTGCTGTTCAAGGTGCACATAAGAAGAGATGACCGTGTTGTTTAAGAAAATGAAAAAGTTAGTTTTGTCGTGTCAGATAGTATTTTGAGATTAAAATAAAATAAAATAATAAAATATTATGGGAGAATTTACACCAATTGTACTGGTCTCAAGCTAAGCAAAGCTTGAACTATGGGTACTAGACAACGGATAAACACACTCGCATAAATAGATAAATAAATACATCAGTACATATAACTTCCATAACTCAGGTACAAAGATTTACATTCATCATACAATACAAGTGCTTGCCCTACCGTGATTCGACCTCGAAACTCCTAGCTACATAGTCAAGATCACTAGCCCCTGAGTCATCGGATCCTGTGATTCATTTTTAACCCCCGACGTAAAAAGAGGGGTGGTATAAGTTTGACGTCGATGTGTGTGTCTGTCTGTAGCATCGTAGCTCTCAAGCGGATGAACTGATTTGGAGTATTTTTTCATTCAAAATCCAATTTCTTTGCGGTTTTTAGGCATGTTTCGTAAAAATCGGTTGAGTAATTTAAAGAGTATTAGCTCTTTTCCAAAATGTTACAAACATACATACACAAATCACGTCTTTATCCCTTACGGGGTAGACAGAGCCTGACGTAACATATACCTACAGGCCACACTTAGCAAGATTGTGGGGAAAAATTAAATCAAAATAGTGATGAGAATGTTATTATGCATATTTGGCATAAAATTGTTTTTTTATTATTTATGTATAATAAATTGAAAAATACGTGGGGAGTTTAAAAAAATGTTATTGAACCAATTCAACATTCAGTTATACCTTTTGAATATTGAAATTGCGGAAATGTGTGTTATAGAAACAGCACTGAAGCATTCTGTAATTCGGGAGTGCCCCGACCTAGAGAGCGGAATTGCGGTGCAAGCTCCGAGCGGGGCGCACCGCCGTTGATATTTCACGCAACTGTATGTGTATTATATAAAATATTCCAAACGCTATTCCACGTTTTCGTTGTTCCATGTTTGAGCAATTCCGTCTGAAATACGAGGTCATTGTTGGTGGCACCGACGGCGTCGGAGACGGGCGAGGCGGGGGGGGCGTCGCAGCCTCTAGTACTCGGAGGAGGGAGCAGCAAACCCATTACTGTAGTAGGCGAGAAAGAAATAGGACGCTTGTGTCGAGTTCCTGTTTAAGTAATTGTGTTTCATCCATTCTTTCCCATTTCAAAGTGGAATAGTATTATTGATGAAATTTTTCACATTTTCCAAAGGAGATATTGCTGCAGTTTATTATTATCAATGTGTTACGTGTGGCAGAGTTTGTAGTGGCATTAGGGTGGATCGGTGAGAAGGGAGGAAGGAGTGCGCGACTGAGATTGCCATTGTATTTCTGCTTTATTACTCGCAGGGCTTCTACTTTACGAGACTTTACTGGCGATTGCCTCAAGTGCGTGCAATAAAATTATTTTACTGTTTGCTGTCACATACATCTTATTAACTTCAGATCCATGATGGATCATTCATCCCGACTCTTGATACCACATAAATACGTGCAACATAAATATCGACATCATTATCTCACTTCTTCTTATCTACTTATCTTTGGCTGCTGAATTTTTTAAAGAAAGACTTTCAAAGGTATCATCAATCAGCAGCGATTCATTAATACACTTGCGTAAGAGAATATGTTTGAAACTTTTTCCTAAAGCTAAAAGATGTTTAGTAAATTAGATATCTAAGCAGTTATTAAGGGTGGGGGTAAAAATCATACTAGATAAATGGTCGTGGAAAGATCCTTTTTGCTTTTTTTTTCAATTTGTACTATTTGCTATTAAACCTGAAAAACAGTATTTTTCTTACCTCGCACAGCTAAAATAGATGTGCGCTTAAGACTTAAATTATTGAAGGAAAACTAAATAAAAGCCGTCTCGGTAGGTACATATGGGTTGCCCTCAAACTGAGACATCTGAAAACATACCTATAAAACTGGAAACCAAACGTTTGTGAAAAAAAGTGCAAAAATGTTACTGCCGTTAACAAAGTAATCCTTCCATTTCTTTTCCTCTTTTTATGCATGCAATTGTTTTGATGGCTCACAGTATTTTCGGCGATGCATCGGCTCTGGCCGTTGGCGCCCACGGATTAACTTGCAAGGGGCAACTCGGATTTCGAAATTCGAATTTAGTTTCATACCGTCATCCCTTTCACTCTCACATTAATGGCTACAAGCGTGAGTGGAACGGTACGATACAAAATTCGAATTTCGAAATATAAATCCAGGCGTTTACGCAGTCAGCTCCAGCTAGCCACATTTTGAAACCAGTTTCTTTAGTTACAATTTTTTGTGAAAAATTATTCAATCACAGCAGCATCACTGGCTTCTATTTTTTACTCGTCACCTTTGTTTCAATATTTCATCAATTTCCATATAAAAATCATAATAAGTTGCGTAACATTGTTGTGGGGCGATTGTTAAAATCACACCAGTGAAAAATTGTGTATTGCTACAAAATTACCGGATTGCATGATGAATGCTGAAATACGAAATAATGGGAGGATGGGATGAGTTCCACTTGACCTGCTAAGATCGATCTCCAGTGTTTAAGCTTGGCATATGGCAGAGAGCGGTACATACACGAATAGCAGTGTTTACCTATTGCTGACTGAATTCAATTTCATGCCACCCGGATACAAATTATGATTAATGGATTAAGGTAATTGGTATTTGATACGGTAGGTATTTATCTATTGCTCGTTTTTATTTTAGCTCAACCAGAGTGTACAGTTGGCCCATAATTTATGAAATGCAGCGAGAATAGCATCAAAACAACAGTAGGGTCATTTCAACGTTAAATTGAATGTTCTATGTTGAAAAAAATTAAGAAAAACATTTTTTTTTATGATAATCACAAAAGTAGTTAAAAAACAAAAACGTAAATCTGCGATTAAAAACCTCAAATTTATAAGACACAAATGAAAAAAAAGGTTTTTATTTCAACTTACAGTACCTAAGTCTATAAGACTTTTATCGAAGGTATTAAATTTATTTAATTTGATTAATAAATGCGTTTCACACTGATCGAATAATGTTGAAGCGCAAAAATTTTAAAGATGATAATATTCGGGCAACTATTGCGAAAACTTCTCACATATTCAATTCATTCCAATGAATGGATAAATTGTAGTTACCTAAATATGTCACAACTTTTCGCTCATATTATATGACGATGTGTTATTATTGGGCAAATTAACTGTTTCCTGTAACCTTGTCGGGATGAGCAAGAATGTTCAACATCAGGTTATTATAACAATTAACGTTAATTTCTCGATGGTATGAAAGCAAACAAAAGTTTTTTTGGTTGTTAATTATTAATATAACATCTTTAGTGCCGACTTTTTCTTTCTTGTTGATTATATTTCCCGGGAATAGTCGCATCAAGAAATCACGACCAGGAACCCTCTACCGAATTACTGAATCCTGTAAATTATAATGAAACAAAATATTTTATAAATGAAAAGTTTAACTACGGTAAAATAATATTCACAAAGCTGCAGTTCTAAACTGCAAACAATGTTTTAATGACAATAATAAAACTCATTTTGTTTAAGGAGACTTTTATAAAATGCCAGATATTTTTTTTCAACTTTCTATTCAATCGTTTTTGGCCAGTGAGTAAAATAATCCGAGTACCGTTTCATGACAAGCAGTTAGAATTAAAATTGAAATGGAATTTCAAAGCGTTATCATTTTCTTGATCATAACTTTATTCGCCATAAGATGGTATTTCAATGCTTTCAAAGAAGAATCCGTTTAAAGTCCACGAGTCAAGTAAATGGACAAACGGCGCGACTGTTTGTGGAAAATCAAAGCGGTTACAAATTACACGACCTATCAGATCTCAGAATAATTTGAAATAAAAGTCGTGTTTTAAATTGTATGAAATTGATAAGCTTATGGTATATATTCCCGACTGTAGTACACAGACTACTGAGACTAAAATAGACTCCACACAACGGTATTTATGAACCAGAACTACTAAATTTATAATCGCTCTTAGAGAACCAGTCAATCGTTTAACTTGCATTTAACAAACAAAAAGAAAACATTTATCAAATTGACTTTTTCCGTTATCGAACTGCTGCTTTAGTGACGGGGTAAATAATACTTTCTCTGCAAAAAATAATATCTCTGCCGCTAGAGGCAGCGTCTTGCTTTACATGACTTATAGAGTTGGCTATCTTCCTAAATTTGAATTTCAGCTGGATCGACTAATATTTTTCCAGATTATCTACGTCCGGGAAAAACCAAATGATTTTGACATTTGGACATCTTATACTCCGAAATTCGATTTTCTAAGTTCGTTTCATGGCGTTCCGCTCCCACTAATAGACAATAATTTAAGTGTGAGAGAGATGAGATACGAACTAGGGTTGTAACGGAACTTCGCCTCCGCCTCCGTTACTGCGGAAGTTCCGCAAGAAATCGTACCTCCGCCTCCGCAATTTTTTTTGAGGAGTTGTAACGGAGGTTTTTGTTCATAAATCTCATGATCATAGAATAATACTAACGAGCCAGCAGCGACGCTCGACGATGACTCAGCCGTCACAAAATCAACGAGTGCGCGACGGGAACACATGACAGGAATCAACCTGTCAAGTTGCTTGGAAGTTTTAATGTAATTGTTTGAATCGCGATTGTTTTAAACGATTTAATACAGAGTAATTATTAATTTAAATCACACGATGAAGCCGAAAATGTATTTTTTTCACATTCGCTTTCATCTTCGTATCCGCCTCCGTTAGCTTCCGCATCCGCGTAGGTGAGACGCGTCACATCCGCATCTGCCTCCGCTAAGATGGCCTCCGTTACAACTCTAATACGAACTTCGAAAATCGAATTTCAGAGTATCCTCATGTGCTCTTTTTGGTTGATAAATTTAGTAAGGAGCTTTACTATTTAAACTAAAATTTATCTACGCCAAACCTCTCAACATCCTCCGCAACCAATTTATTCATTCGTGGTTTGAGTTAGTCGGATTTCCGAAAAGTTTATTTTTGTCTCTTGTTCGGTATACCTACTTATTGAATTTGCGGATTATCGCCCACCTATTGCCGTTTAATCCACTTAAAGTAGCATGTGTGGCGTATTTACAGTTGGAATAAAAGTTTGATTCCAAACAACTTCTATTTACTCCTAATAATAGTTTGAAACCATAAAGGATTATACCAATAGAGTAGTAATACGGAGTATCCAAATTCTGCAAAACATTTTGTGATCGCTAAGTCTTTCGCGATAAATATTTCTTTGTTGCCTTCATGGAACAAAGCATAAATTGAGTATTAAAGTCGTGACATTGTATTTCCTTTTTCTATCAGGTGAGTAACATGTATCATTACATTCATTATGCCACGTGACTAAACATTGACCATTGATATTGATCATACTATCTGCTTGCTCAACGTTAGTGTCTGGTCAGAATACAGCAATCGCCGTATAACACAGATTGTGTAACATTTCCGCTCTGTTGGTTAATTCATCTGTGATTAAAGCAGACCGTTCTAGATGTTTATATTTTTCCAGCTCGCCTTTTATCAACAGAGTACTATTTACGCAGGTGTTGGGCGTAAAGGTCTGACTTTTTCGATTGCGAACTTTTACTATTCGTAACTTTGTTCGGCGTCGTTTCCATCGATTTTAGATTAAGGAACTTCGAACGCCTGTGACCGATAAATAAATTCGATTGTGACCAACTAGTGTGGACATTTTTAACACAAAACGCATGCGTAATATTTATTTTCAGTGAGTGCGCCTAAATGAGAGGGAAGAAATGCTATAGTTTTACAATATCATAATTAAATACATTGAGAAAGGTTGATGCAGTCACTTTTCACGCGTGATTATTTTCGTACTTACGTATCGCTATCAATTCTTTCTTCTTTTAAGTATCCTACATTGAAATTAAGATTTTCAACGGCGTTCTAAAATTACTTTATTTTACGCCCTTTGATTTGCGCTATAACCTACGTAATAAAACTGTATGTATAGTACTGGCCACCCGCAGCGCACAACTGGCCTTGTACATCGAAATTAGAAGTTCATTTCGTGTCGTTTCCTTCACATAAATCATCATTCATTAATATGAGAAAGAGAGAGACGATATAATACGAATTTCGAAGAATAGGTACCTTAAAAACCAGGCACAGAACAGTCACTGACCTCCCCCCAACCGATATCGGCTTCCGTCAACCCGCAGAAGACGATTGAGTGTATTTTATTGCGAATCGCCAAATGGCACGATATCTGATTCCGTGTACCTAATACTTGGACGTGAATGGATCTCCCCAGCGCAGTGATCATAATTCCCGGGCGATGTTTTTGTATGTATCTGATATTCATTGGACTTACAAATACCTATGTCAAATTTCACGTCAATCCGATCAATGGAAGTGGATCCAATCCACTAGCATTTCACCCGAAGATACAAAACACACAAACTTTGAAAATTATTAAAAAGCCTGTTTCTACAGGCTGAAATAAGTTATTGACAGAATCGATAAACTGTGCGTTAGTTAAAGCCGAAGCCATAATGGTTGCTATCATAAAATGTCGCGGAGCAACGCGCACAAGAGACAGCCTTCGCCTCTCGTTTCCGTTCCTTTGTGATTGCTCGTTCCGGATTCTCTGCTTAGTTTCTTTTTGAATGGGGACATACGTGAGCAAGCAAACGCTTTGGGTATTAAGGTGTTTATGGCACTCACAGTTTGTAAACACAAAACACGTTAATTAGTGGTCTGAACGCTTACTAATCTTTCTGATTAGGGATGGGATCAGTTTCGGTCTATAATTACTATGTTGAAATTAACGCCAACGCATACAGAATTAGAAACATCGGAACGAAATGAAGAAGAATGTCGTTGCTTTCAGCGCGTATTGTTATTCATTTTAATCCATTGTATTGATTTATTTTTAAGTAGAATATTATACTCGTACATAACAAAAGGAAATGGACAGGCCTAAGTATACGGGCTTGAACTAAGTATAGTTATTAACAAAAGCAAATTTGCTTTATGGAATTCTATTACTCTATCATTAACATTCCACTTGATCACAATTAAGTAGTAGAGTATGGTTCTTTAGTTAATGATTAAACGTAACCGCTGGTATACCAGATTATTAGTCTTTACTTTTAAAAACGCTATCTATCGTATAAATAGTTGGTAAATTATGTGTGAAACGGCGTACAACGACCTGTAAAAAAGTTTCTAAAGTAGGCCAAACATTGAATATCTATCTAAAAATGTTGAATATCTACAGAGTCGATTAGGCACTTCTTAGGTAGGGCTGAATCACCCTTGCCTCTGCCGATAAGCGGCCGAACTGTTCACCAATTCAGGGAGACACCGATTTACATTAATTCAGCGCATATTATCTAGTGCCTACCGCCGCATATGTACGAGAATCCACCACATAACGATAAAATTATGACATGAGAGTCGATAAATTTGGTCAATAGCTATTATACTACGTAGTCTGGGTGCGAAAATATGGAAGTATGGGGGGACTTCGCGGCTGTTTGATTTAGTATCGGACCGTTATAAAGTAGGATGGAAGCGTCCGCGGGATAATATGATTTGTATTACAGTTATTCTTTATAGTCCACTATATTTTAGCACCTTTGTGCCATTTATTAGAAGATTTGAGAGAGTTTTTGGTTATTCTACATCACGCGTTCGCCAAAAGTGAAACCAAACTTTAGAATTAAACGCATTGTTACAAATCGTATAAGACTACTCGTTTTCATAAAAAGGTAGCTTTTGTGTCTTTGTAGTAAAGTATTTAATTAATACTGGTTTTGCATTATTTTCTTTAAAATTTTAGACTTTTTGTTTTCTGTGTCCCTTACGGAATAGACAGAGCTTAAGGTAGCAAAACCTAAAGGCCACGTTAATTAATCAGATTCTAAACAGGATTTTGCTTTTAAATCTGAAGTAATGCAGGCGATATCATCGTGCAACTCTATATCCTTGGAGCTGGGAGGGACAACTAGAAGCGGCGCGATGCGGGCGGCGCAGCTGGCAGCCATCCGAGTGGACATAACTATACATAGCGACCTAACGAAATAGAAAATACCATTATTCTTTCCTCAAGACAAGAAGGCGTTCGAGCGATGTTATTTACAACCAGGTCTGTTTATCTCCTTACAAGGATATTTTGAGACAAAGTTCGCTGTAGCCAAGTCACTGCAGCCCAATTCCATTAACAAAACTGCAATGTAACTTTAAATTGGTCGCTAAAGTTCGTGCCCGTATTTTTGCGTTAAAAATAAAGGCTTTGTCTGACTTGTTTGTTTATCGGCAGTATTACGGCAGTTAGTTGCTGAAGTGTGATTAGTTATGTAAAATAGTATGAGGCCGCATTTAGTAATAATAACTGTTAAAAATGAACTTATTTAGAATTCTCTTTTAAGTTTTCTAAGTGGCTGACGCTGTAACTACTAGCGCGGAAAAACGTTGAAAAAGTTCATGCTCCCGTAGTAGGGTACTTTGTGAATTGAGCCTAAAAAGGAACGTTGAAGCGTACGATCCGTCAGTCCGGGCAATCTATAATATGTATTCAATTTGTGTCTGTCGCCGCGAACAGTAAGATCCTATCTTGTAAGAGAAATAAAATGAGGCATTTGTTCGGAATCCAATTTATCGGAAGCACAAAATGAATAAGAATAAGAATTCGTAAGTGAGATATTTCATGTCCAGATGCTCGTTTCAGTGCTCCACGGCAATCTTGGGGCATTCAAATTGATGGCAAGGGTACGTTTCACCATTAGAGGGGACTTATTAATTCCCCTTTCGACAGGCCGACCGAGGAGGCCATAAATTCACCTCAACCAAAGGGATGACCAATTTCAGAACATTTACGAGCCACAAATTACGCGACCGCTGAAATATACTGGGCCTGGGCCGGCAAAGAACGGAGGGCGGCGGGGGGAGAAAAAGCCCAAATGTTAATTTAATGGCGAGAGCTACAGAAAATTGCTTTAGTCCTCAAGATGGGAGAAATATTGGGCTCTACCCGCGGAAAGGTCCAGATACTAATTCTATGCAGAGCAAATGAGTCGAGGGTAAGGCGACAGCTAATCAATATTTATTTAGGCGTCTGCACGTTCGTCCTCGATATCCTACTAATTTGACAGGGGAAGCTTTATGGCATGTGCTGCTACATAAAACCCAGTCAGCTTATAACCCCTCATACATTTGATAATATTAGAATTGCTGTCACAGCTTATGTACTCATGACAATTAAACAATGACAAGAAATTATACAATACACGTTTCTAGACATCCACTGCATTGCCGAGTCATTATTATCGTAAATTAATAGCAACGAATTATTTATTACTGAATAGCAAGATATTACAATAATTATGGAATATAAATCAATAAAGGATACTAATTTATCGGGAGCTTGAAACCGTGCATTGTTCGCCAGAAAGTGTCGTAAAAGGGGCCCTTGTGGAATGGCGGAGGCATTTCCCTTTTATGAAGTTGGAGCAAACCCTGCCCAACCAGCCATACATTATGCCTCGACCGCCCTTAATTGTCATTTTAGTCCTTCAATTTAATATCGCATTTAGGTTCAACTTAGTTCCTTTCATATTCCGGCGGCGTCTTTGATTTTTCTAGCCTGATGACCCATGTAATTACTGCTGAAGTTTATAATTGCTTTTTGGGCAAAAATATTAAGCAATTTTATTATAAACAAATTCAACAAAGTTGTTCCTGTAGTCTGGTCAACTGAGGGCGTATAATTATAAATAATTCTTGCTTAATTAATTAAGTATCGTGTTCAAGTATTACAGAGCTAATTATCTTATAATCATAATGGAGGCTGCTTTTAATGAGTTGGTCTGAATAGCAACGGATATTGTTATTATTAGAAACTCGCTTCATTCTATTGTTTAGGAAGGTAGTTTTGATTAGGAGCAAATGTTATTTGGTTTTGTCTAATTCAGAAGAATCATCCAAATACAAAGCTTCGAAACAGTATCAAATTGGTTAGCAAGTTCAAGGGAAGGGCGGAGGCGTAGCCCTCCACTTAACAACATATCTAAAGCAACACTAATCTCATTAGAATTACTTATTCAGTCGAAAAAAATATGGAAGAAACAGGAGCAAAGTATGAGGGGCGAGTCCGGGGGGCGAAGCCCCCGCATCAAAAGTGAAATAGTACTATTCCCATCAGGATTGGTTGATAAGTATCTAGGCAGTGTGGTGTGAGAGATACCTACTGGCGTAAAACGTTGCAATAACGGATAAGGGAGGAAAACAATCCCCGATTCAAAAACACAAGTACAAAAGATTTATTTTCTCCTGGATAGCTTTGTAAGTAGATAATAGAAGATGATACAACAAGAGTTGATCCAAAATGAGGGTCAGGGGGCAAAGCCCCCCGCTTCAAAAACGTAAATTTAAGTAACACAATGAGTTATGTAGAAAAGATAAAATCACTGTTGAGATTAAGCCGTGTTGAATTTACTTCAGATTAGTAAATTCTTCGATAAACACTTTTTAAGCAGTCAGAAACGAATTTACTGACCTGATCCACGCAAGTAGGTAGGTAGAAAGTATAACAGGAATAGATACGGGTATAATATAGAAGAAAGCACGGTTGTGCTTTTCATATTTTTATTTAGATACTTTTTTTCATCTTGGCACTTAAGTTCAAGTTTCATGTAAATGTAAATGATATGCTGTGATAACAAAGTTCTATCCAAAACATACTGGTGAAGTACAAACATTATGTATCAGACATCGCAACACTTGTGCTGCTATGATATGAAAAAAGAGAAACAAGCAGTTGGCAAGTTTGTTCGCTTAATGTTTGTTTTATATGTTTTTGTCGATACGTACGTCGGATCCCGCCTCGCTCTGTCGACGTATGAGCTAACTATTTTATCGCTTTATTGCTAGAGATCGCTTAAACTTGCGATGGTGATACCAATAAAACGTCAGTAAAGGGAAAACATAAAAGGTTTGTTTGCGAGAGTCTTACGAGATTCACCATAAATAGTTTACAATGTATATGTTATGAGAATATTTTCAGACAGCTGATTTACGACGAAAGCAAACAAACAATAACTTTTTATAGCACTAACCGTTATGCGATCGTTGGGTAAGACGAAACTCAGTTCAAACCGTTTGAAAAATATTTTTATTGACGTACTTAAACTACTGTTGATATAAGTAGATATTACAGCACTAACATTGATACGTTTGAGGAACGTTGATATTTTTTAGGGATCTATTCTCATCCAGTATTTAAGTATTATATTAAACGCAAATGCAACTATTGATCAGCAAACAGAAAATTCAACACTTTATCGGCATAACTCCAAACAAACAAAGAGAGAAAAATAATAAATAATAGTACACAATCTAAGAAGATCGGTGAACGATTGCTATCATTGTAGCAATAAATATTAATGGTTGGCCACGAGCAATAATGCTCAGGAGTCGTAATACAAGCCTCTAAAATGAGGGGAACCGGAGAGGATGTAGATCAAAATAGTCCCCCTTTATTGGTCCAAATTCAATTACGCAGATTCAAAGCAATTAACAATTACGCTGTGTTTTTATTTTAACCTCCGCTTGCCTCGTGTTCAAAGACTACAAAGGCCTTGTCATTTTTTACGACACAGAAAGCTAATTTACATTTATTTAATTCATAAAATTTTAGCTGACGGCTGCGTGTAGCTCATAATCAACAGTGAGAATAACAGACATTACTCCTTATTTATGCTAAGATTATAATCATTGCTTCCATGCTGGTCTGGGAGTAAAGAAAAAAAGTTGCTTCTCTTCCCGTGCAGATGGTAAAGGCCCTTTAAGGGAACGGGCTTAGGAATAATGTTTTAGGCAACCAATCACTATTTTGTTTCCCTTTTCACCTATACGCCCTACCTTAGGCTCTGTCTACCCCGTAAGGGATAAAAACGTGATTTATGTCTGTCTGTCTGCTGTTATAATCATTGGATAAGAAGTGTTTCCGTGGGCCTTACCATGACCTCTTAGTGCGATTCCATTCCAAAGCAAAGTTGGATCGCTCGCTGTCAGATCCATACCAGAAGTGTCAAAAATGACAGCTGAAACGCAAAACTGAATCGGAATTGAATCGCATTAATACATCATAGTAGATCCCCAGCACTGGGTGTCTGCTATTCGGTTGACTGCTTACAAAATTAAAAACTTTCGACAAACAATAACCTTGGAAGTCCTTCGTTTTTAAATCCATTTGATCAAAATGTTTTATTGAAACGACCCTTTCACGGAGAAATCTGCCTCAAATAGATCACGAACTTGCAACTTAATCCACAGCACGTAGGTCCGTATTGTACTGAGCATTCTATCTTGGCTGGCCTGGCATTTAGGGGTTAACCCAAACACGTCAATTATTTAACCCCGAACTATTTTCTCAGTACTACTATTTTGGACTACTATCAGCGTTGAGAAACCAGAATAGGTACGTTTACAGTTTTAATTTAAAGTCCCATTTTCATTCGAGAACGGTAGATATCTTGAATATACCTACAAGTGATAAATGTACAAATAAAATGCTTAGATTCCTAAACAAATTATTTTCAGTACCCGTGTCTTTGTTATTTGAACGTAACAAATGGATCGGGGTACCCGGGTGCTTAGATATATTTGCTGGTCTGTCGACACGCGGTTTTTTGGTTTGACCATTCCTTTTTTTACTCCATTCGGTTTTCCGTAAGAATTTATTTTTATTTGTTAAAAAATACCTAAGCGTATTTTTATCTACCTATATAAACGTAACTGTTTTATATCCGTAGTGTTTTGAACCTTTTTTTTTAATTATCGAGTAAGAATAGAACACAAATCCTGTAAAATTAAACCGGTTCTAATTAACTAACTAAATGCAAATACTAAAATAGCTGAAATAGTAAACACCAGAATAAGTTGCTAAAAGATTTGCTGTCCACTTAAATGTAATACGGTGAAAGCAAAACCTGAACATGCGTGAAATAAAATAAGTCGCACGAATGAGAAATAATAAAACTAAAGGCACTTGGCGCCTGAATGAAAGTGATGTATGTAGTCACAGAGCGAGGCGGAATACGATTATCTTTTGAGTATTTCCCACATGAGCAAAAGCAGTCGGTGGAAAATTAAAAAGCAACGAGGAATAAACACGGGCGCTATTAACTTAGCCTGTCTGTCAAGATCCCCAAGTGCAAAGAATCTGTGCAATGAGAATAAGCAAATCCAATTTGAACCATATACAACCATAGGTAAAGGCTAAATTGAAAGCTCCTCTATGGTTTATTCTCTAGAATGTGAACTTTGCGAAATTTAATCAAAACTTGCACATTGTGCAGGTTGCAGTCATATTGTTATTCAATAGCTGAAATTTATGACCCTCATTGACCTTAACGGTGGAATTATGTGCTCAACTACGATTCAGTTCAAAATGGTTCGCAACACGCTCCTTACTAAGCTCAATTGGAGTTGTGTTATTATGCTACCGTACTGGTTTTTTTTTTGACGTTTTATTCACGGGTACACAAAAGAACTTATCTCGGCGCGCAATTTATTCTTTATCGAGGCCACAAAACGTGTATGAAAGGCGGATTTAATGTGCACTGGGCTACGAGGCACAACATAATATCAATGCTCAAGCGGCCCTCCTTCTTTACAAACTTGAATCCCCTTTTATATCAAAGTTTTTGGAAAATGATCTCTCATGAGCTTATTATGTGAGTCGGGTCAGAAGTTCTGTGGTTTTACATTTATGTCTATAAAATTATTTCTAACACACTTTGTGTGAAATGAGAGTATACTTCCTAGAAACAACGAGAGCTTTTGCTAGTGGGCGGCATTTAGAGTAGGTACATATCCTCATTTTCTTGGAATACTTAGGTACAGAATGATTAATTTTCTTGAAATATTAGTAAGTAGAAAATACAAATTCTGTTGTCGCTTTATGCGAATGAAAACCTATTTTTAATGCCTCTAAATGAAAATGATACAACAGTCGAGAATTCGTTAAAATAAATTCTAATTAATATTACGATCAATACGTGCTAAACTTACCTTGGCATAGAGGTCTTCTTGGCGACTGCCTCTCAAAAAGTCATAAAATATACACAGAGGTAGAACCATGATGGCTGGTTCTTTGCACAACGTGGCAGCAACGGCGAAGGAGAGAGTTCCCGCGAGCGTTAGCCACTGCAACAGTTCACTGGACTCGTCACTTACACTGCCACTGTATTGACACTTATTCAGTCTCACTGTCTCAGATTTCCCTTCCCATGCGTTCAACATCTTCATCGGACCTGCTTTACCAGACTTTAACAACCGTCGAAAGTTCATCATAATATGCTGCACCAAGCTGTGGCAACTCAACCGAAACGGCTGGTCGGTGTTGGATACCGTTCTTCTCATCAAGTTATTCTTTAAGATATGTCTACATAATCGTTTGTGGCGCTGTTCTCGCAATCTTATATGCTCACTGTATAACAGGAAGCTGATGAGGAATAGATTACAGGCGGCTAAGTCCGCTCGCCCCACCACTCCTGCCACTGCTTCTGTGTGTATAGGGTGAGCAGCGAATGTTAAGCCAGCAACAGCTGTGCCCACTCTCATGCAATAACTCGGTAACAATCTGCGCGCTAAAACTACGACGAGCGCTGATGCGATGCAGTGGAAAATAATGTTGAGAAAATGAAAACTCGATGGTTTGAATCCGCTAAAGGCATAGTTGAGCCGATATGTAGCGACGCAGAGCGGTCTATAAGAGCCGTGCGAGCCTGGGTCTGTGAGCGGCGTTCCCCAGAAATCGTTTTCGAATAATGCCTTTAGCGGTGTGTGCCCGATGACGTCCGGATTGGAGAGGATCGCCCGCCTGCAAAATAAAATTGCAATCTAACTCCATTCTAGCATATCCAAGTACGCACTTGAATAAATAAATGTGTCGTATATTCCTCGAATATAACGTTGAAACAGATTCTCAGTAAAATACCTGATCTTATTTGAAAACAAACTTCAAGCTCTAATCCTTTAATGTACCTAACTGAAGAGTATTTGAGAGAGTATTGCGGGGTGGTTACCCTACTTATTGGTCCTAATACAGATTTGGTTTCATAAAATAAAATAAAGTATTTTCCTTTATTTGCCTATGAAAGCCCCTGCCTACATCTGCCGTTGCAAAATAACAAATCCAAACACGCGTCCCTCGCTGCTTAATTTAAATAAAATATTGCCTTCTTACCCGGGCGTGCATTCGATCGCGCGAGCTCGGATCTCACACGACGTTTTCCCGAACGATTGGCCCGCTGCCCTACAGCCTCGGTCCTTCCCTCCGTGCCGCCTGAATACCGTCTAAATAATGGACACGTTTAAACGTACCAATCTATCCTTTGGGATTGATTTTTGTGAACCGTACATTCGGGCTCGCCGGGTGATGTGTGAATTTGCCGGAGGCCCTCCGCCCGGTGCGGTCAAAAGATCACCTTTTATATGTGCATTGACCTGTACGCTCTCCGCCAATGTTTACTTTCCATTTTCCCCCATTAACGTTTTTATCTTTTTCCCGCACTTAAAGTGAGATGAACAACGAAACATCTGGAAAAATATATCTCAGTCGGAACCTATAATTTGATTTCTAATGCATTCAATCCCTTTGTGCTACCTACTTTGAAGAGGAAAGCCAGGGATATAGACGATTGAATAATAAAATTTTATAGGGACCGAACCCACGCTTACTATGCAGAGAGAAAAAATCATCTCTTACATTCTACCATTGTATTGCAAATTGTGCGAAGGACGATGCCTTTCTCTTTACTTATTTACATGAATTTTGGGGTATTTTGTTTGCAAATTACTTTGATACTTAATACTTATTCTTGGACTTTTTCGTACCCCACTTTCAACAGTGACTAGAACTTTACGTTTGGGCACTTAATAAATAAGTATATACCGTTAGGCCTCATTGGTTCAAATGCTTAAAAATGTGCCGTCAGTGAAGGCAAGAATAAAAAGAGCATTGTAGATTCGAAACTCCTTGATAAAGTTGAGCTCAGAGCAAGGCACCGCACTGTTCCAGGGGCGTCCAGCTGCGGCGCGTCACGTAAGCCCTCAATTACCAAACACTGGAGAGGGTTGCACACGAACAAAAGTTCCGTTCTATCGTCATTATCGCTTCGGGAGATTCCGAGGAAAGAGAAAATTAAAAGTTTCTATGAGATTTGGAGCAGTGTAAAGATTAAAGTGCTTCTGCCGTGTTTGGCTATAGATACCTATAGTAATTTTCGATTTAATTTAGCGATTAACTTGCAATGTATTATCATATCCTGCACCATTGGCTCACTATATCTCACTTTATACTCATTCTTTGCATTGTTTTGATCGCCTTAGAACCTACAATTTGATTAAGGCAATGACGAACATCTGCCAACGTATCTTTAAGACCGGTGTATATTTAGTATGAATGTGATTGTGTGCGTAAAGTTTTAAATAAATATAGATTACTAGCTGTTGCCCGCAACTTCGTCTTCAAAGAATTTGTTTATCGCTATCCCGCGGGAATTACACAATTTTCCGGGATAAATACCTACTGTTTTGTGCTTTGACCCAACAATCGTCTTTGTGCTGGGAACCTAAAACATATTTGTAACATTTTTCCATTACAATAGAAAGCAAGTGCCTACCTTACGCACTTAACGAATATTTATGAAACGGACATTCAAAATCATCGGCCCGTTTTTCCCAATCAATAACTTTGCTTGTTAATGTTAAACTTCTCGCAAAAGTTTTGTAATTGGTTATATTTTCCATTATGGACTCAATTGGATCATTTTAAGAAACGGCCTATTAAATATATTGATGTTCTTATTTTGACTTTGCGAAAGTTGATATATTATGGAAAATAAATAGTTTAGGTAACTTTGCTATTTTATTTAAATGCACAGGCCCTAGGTACTAACTAATATTTATATAAATGGACAATTCATCCCTAGAAGTAAATTTTTTTTTATCCGTTTCACAAAAGAAGATCTAGGTTTATATTTTAAGCCTAGATGGTGCGGTGCATAGTGTATTTATCCTACAGATTAGACACATCTGCCCTAAAAACACCATTCAGCTCATTATTGGCTACTAGGCAAAATCTAAAATTAATTCCAAATGCTATGTCATCCCCAAATTTTGCTACCTAACATAAATATTATTTTGAATATACAAATTTTTAACGTTGGTGAAAATAACCTCTCCAGCAGTTGCACAATTGAAGATTCTGATTTATATGAAAATAAGTTATAGATTTTACATACGTAGGTATACGTAGACAGATCACAAAAATGTACTTTTATTTGCCTCATTGTTTCAATAGGTATTATTAAGTACGCTCAATATAAATTACCTGGATGACCAAGCTTTGCTCGATTTTCTTTTTGGTACGTTTTCTAAAAATGAAACCTAGCTAGATCGGTTTATCGCCCACAAAACCCCCCGCATAATAAATTTCATGAAAATCGTTGGAGCCGTTTCCGAGATTGAAATTATATCCTACTAATATTATAAATGTGAAAATTTTTGAGTATGGATGTTTGGATGTTTGTTACTCTTTCACGCCAGAACGGCTGGATAGATCTGGATGAAAATTGGAACATAGATAGATTATAGTCTGGACACACAGGCTACTTTTTATCCCGGAAAATTGCGTAATTCCTGCGGGATAGCGATAAACGAATTCTATGCAGAGGGAGTTGCGGGCAACAGCTAGTTATACATATATACAAGAATTCCTCGCATAAAGGTATTAGATTAGATTAGATGGATAGATAAGTACATACAAAATGCGCTTTACCTATCGTCATAGACGAATCCCGCATCTAGCGTGTTGTAGTACAATAAGAACGCTAGCAGAGAGCTAGCCGCCGTCACCCAGTGATCCATGGCAGCACCCCGTCGTCTACATCAGGAATTGTTCATTTCGTTTCTGTAACAAAAAAAAAATAGGTGTTGTTAATATTTAAAACTACGTAAATTTTCCGAACGAAAAGCCTACCAACTATACAATCCCTAAACTCTTAGAATGCCATTCGTGTTTCGGGTACCATCGGCCGATTCGAACATAGAACGTAGGCTCATTGGTGATGCCTCGTTAATCGAGAACAGGCTGCAGAGTCTCGAACACCGTCGAAGAGTTGCATGTCTGTCTGTTTTTTATCGGATATCTTTTGGTGAGTGTGCGCAGGAATTGCACGACCTTATAGTTCCATCTCCGTTTCGCCAACGGACTTCCAGGCGGGGGGAGCGTTTTCACCCATTTGTTGTCAACATACCATTGGCCCGCACGAGGCGGTTTGCTTCATCCTTCCTAATGCTTCTAATGATTCAAATATCAAACCCATAAGAGTGAGTGAGACAGCTAGATAAACCCGAATAGCATTCTAAGAGGTTGCGGACGGTATATGACAAAAATATCGAAGTCACCATCATCATCTCCAGTCTATATTTGTCCCACTACTAGGCACAGGCTTCCTCCCAGAACGAGAGGACTTGGGCTACAGTTCCCACGCGGGCTCAGTGTGGATTGGGAATTTCATACACACCATTGAATTGCTTCGCAGATGTGTATAGGTTTCCTCACGATGTTTTCCTTCACCGAAAATCTCATGGTAAATTTCAAATATAATTTCCCACGAAGAAAACTCGAAGATGTAAGCCCGGGATTCAAACCCACGACCCTCTGCTTCAGAGGCCACAGATCAAACCACAAGGCTACCACGGCTTTTTACACGCTTTATACTAACTTGCGACGTTTGTATGTATGTATGCTCGTCCAGGTGGAATCTTGCGACTCAACTTTGCAATATTATAAGGAAGTTATGATATGGATGTAGATAACACTTATGAAAAGCTTTGGATACGCTCTAAAACTACACGATATGATATCAGCATTGCGACGTCACTTCTACATCTAAATTAGTCTCGTCACGCATTACTATGCGTGTGTGTTCCATAATTCAAGAAACCTGGCTCGTATTTACATATAAACGATCACAGTTTAGCTTATTCAGTCAAATAACTACACCAAATTCATTCGTTTGAACTTACTTGAATAATTTATCGCGGTAGAACCATATAGGTGTGAAGAGCTCCGCAATCGATACTCATTGACGAGGGTTCACTTCCCTGACTCTTTAAGATAACTGACCGACCCAGGGAGTACGCATAATCTACGATGTATTCAAATGTAATATTTTTGTAAATTTGCTGTCAATTAATTAAAATTTCCACCGAAAATAAATATTCTAGTTACTCTTGCCAATATTTAAATGAAGACAGACGAGACGTATAAAGACTTGAGCACTCATTAGTAATAAACATTCTAACGAATGTTAAATATATTGCAGAGAAACGATCAAAAACAAACGAGAGAGATTTAGAAACCATTCTAGCTAGCTTTTAGTTGAGCTGAATAAATCTGATTGTTCCATCTCTGTCTTTCTCGACCCAAAACACTAGCGCGCCCGCTTTTTGACGAGCATCTACGAGCAGCGTCTGATTCTCTGCCAGGTGCTCTGTTCATTGCTCTGTTTGGGAAACTTAAAAGTGGCTAATACTCAATTTCCTGTGACAAGCGAATATTCAAGTCTTTGAGCACTTTTAAAGAGGGATTTCATATTTGCTGTGATAACCGTAAATAGTGTAACTTAACAAGCTACAGACATCGATTTAATATTACTCCGTTTACGACTCCAAAACAGAATTTGGTTTGACGCGTAATAAAGAACAACCTAAACAGTTAATCAAAGAACAATTGAGAACGAATAATATTGTACTAACTTTTCATTAACTTAACCTTCATTACAAAACTGTACTTCAGATGTGACAATATTTACAAACGTGGAACAGTAACAATGGCAGAAACAGAATTAACAAAGCAGCTTTACGTCATCCGAAAGGAGTAAATGTAAAAGTACGTAACAATGACGGGAGTTTTCCTTAAGAACATTATTCATGTCGCGTACGTCATCACATTAAGCAGATTTATGTTCCAACTTCATTACTTTAAAGGCTTTTTCAATCTCACAACGGTTTAAAAGATAAATGTAATTGTGTATTTCAAATCAGCAAAAGAGGTGGACTTTTCTGACGTAATGCAGATGCTTAGTCAATCCTAATCCAGCGCCTAAGCTTGAACACTAAATCTTGTTTTTATAATGAAACTCTTTCTTTGACTATCTCTTAGCTTAGGATCTACGTAATGAAAAAAAAATCTTTCAGTTTCGTGATGTACCCACAGTCATTTTAGATATGAAAATGATGAGATAAAACTAATATTTTTCCCAAAGATAAAACTAATATTTTTCCAATTTATTTATACACACTACCAAAATATATTTCAATGGTTACAGAATTTTTGTTTATAAGTCTGACTGTTTTCTACGCTAATGTTGAGTATACTACTGCACGGATTTCTATAGCACTCTCACGTTCACAGGTAGTTTAAACTTAGACATCGAATATAGATAGTGAAAGTTATTTATTGCAATTAAAAGTTAAAAAACAAATCAAACTTAAATCCCGGTGCCAGCTATCCGTAACTAAATTTATCAAAACTATTATTTAAGATCCATCTAACCTTTGTAAACGACACTGAAAATTAGAACACAGAAAAATCCGAAAAGTAAAACTATGACCGCGAATCGAACCTGGATCCTTGTCATTCCGTGACGCGTGCTATACCCCTACTCCACACATAGCAGGTGGGTTACCTCGTTACAATGCGAATTTTCGTGGCCAAGCTTCATCTGTTTGAATAATGTGTCTGTACGACACAATTACAAACTAATTAATTAATTTCTAACGGTAAACGTAAACAAAAAAACATCAAGGCGTAAAAATTCTTGATTCATTCGAATAGTATCCATCTAACCGTTAACATTCATTGATAAAATACGGTAAAAATACCATTTTGTTATTAACAGAGCAGTCTGCACCTGCAACCATTTGCGCTGACTGTTTTATTTTATTTTATTCAGTGACCATTTAAACTAAATGGAATACCATAAATTCACGTTCCCCACGTATGTCACGTCCATTAAACGTAGTACATAAAACGAGGCAGCCATGGCGAGCCCCAGCCAAATGCGAGTTCATTTACACTCCTCTTTTAAAATGTCAAATTTCTTTTTTTTTCGTCGTTCGCGGATACAAAATGTGTGAATTTTGCATAGGCGAAAATGTTTTAAGATTTCTTTCGCGTTTAACACACGGTGATTCATGGCACATCATATTTTTGCGTCCGTGTAACAGTGTGTGGCATTAATGTATTACTTTACCTCTAGTATGCTCCTAATGGACATAAGTGCACTGAGTACACTAGAGTTGGTGGAAAACAATGGTATTAGAAAGCTTAAAACTAGCTTCGATAAAAGAAAGACGACATTCTACATCTGTTCGTAATAAAGGATTAAACTGGAAAAGTTTGGATGTTTTGCTAGAAATCGTTCTACTACTATCGGGTAAAAAATCTCTACCTACCTAGGTAGAGAGTTTTTACCCGATAGTAGTAGAAAGAGGGTTGAGTAGATACTCAACCGTATAGAAAGAAAGAAGACATTTATTCCTTTTTGCAAGACACACAAATATAAGATAATATACACAATTTTATAGAAAATAAACAAGGTATAACAAAAAAAACATAGACATAGGTATAGGGTACATGCTAGTAATTATAACGGACATTCGCAACAGTAATTGAAATAGTGATATTTCTATTGAACTAATTGAGTTGTTGACTTGCCTATCGTTACCTCACTTAAACTATTTAAGCAATTTTCTGAGATAAAAACATCATACTTGTTCTTCCATAGCACTATCCAATCTAAAGTTTTAGCGATTTAGGTGTTAAAACGTATCAAATAAATACGTAGAGCTATTTTCGCAGTCATAATAATTTATTAGTATGGATAGTTAGGATAGGCTGTTTCGGTTTTACAATAGTTCGATGATTATCTTATTTACTTTGTTACAAAGTTGCTAATACAAAACGAGAACGGTTGAATAGTTAGTGCTGACGAAGTTTCCTTCAAAAGTAATATTGAACCTTGTAACAATATTATGTGTAAATTGCGAAGCCAACAACTAAAACAACTGAACATTATACAGTCAGTAACTGATAAAATAACATGCGTACATTTAGGGCCGAATGGTGGATTCAGCAAAATTAAAGTAAACAAATTCGCCGAAAGGAAATCGCCGACGAGATTGTTTTGTGAAGAAGCTAATCCGGACAAAAGAGCAATAACTCTGTTTCATTTGTTATGGCGGAGTGAACCAATCGCGTAGAGCAAATAAAGCGGGGTTTGTGGAGCGAAAATAGACAAAGGATCTGATACAGGTACGAGTAAATAATCCCGCATGACTTGGGCAGAGGAAGCATTTTCACTATTATCTACCAAGACTGACTTCGGCTTCGACCCGAGGAAAATATACTTGTTTACCCGGAATCGGATACCCGGCGTTTAGGAACGCTTCTGAACAGTATTTCACCTGGTTTTATAGACTTTGTCAGGAACTAGAGCATTCTCGGCGATAACTGAACGTGAAAATTACAGACGTTTTCCGATTGCAAGATAACTGCCATACGCTTTCCATAGCTTTTTTTAAGATATGGATAAAATCAATGATAAAAGCTTCTGTAGCATTGAATGGATTGAGCGGGTCAGTACTTTGCTTTGTTCATGACTTCCTTTCGTAATGGAAAGAGGGCAATAAGTACCCTAGAGATTAGGATAAGTTCCTATTAATATACTCATCAGCAAAAATAATGGACCGCTTTTGCATAGAACTTTGTACGAAAAGTGACCCGTTATTTTTGCTACTCAGTTTAGTATCCATTTAATCACTGATCAAGCAACAAATATCCTAGCATCATATCATTTAGCTAATCCTGCAGTGCTGCAATGTTTTGTACATACTTAAGGTCCGATCACACCGGTGCGTAAAAGATGTTGACGGTGCCTTTCCGCAACAAAATGTATGAAAAAACGGTGAGAAAACGTGACGCCTACAACACGTCACTGCGTATACGCGGCGGTGTGGTCGCTCCTTTATTCGGGCGAGAAGGGTGACACGATAGTCTAGGTTGACGACGTATCTACAAATCGTGTACAAGTACAAAAAATATTTATTGCGAGGACTTGTCCCTTTAAGGAATCTCTTCCAGTCAGTCAATTTCTTCCATGATGGTCTGGGAGCAAAGAAAAAACATAGAATGTACCAGTTGCTTTTCTTTCCGCGCAGATTGTAAAAGTCCATCGAAGGAATGGGCGAAAATCTTGGGAATCATTATAGGCGATGCGGCTAGCAACCCATCACTATTTTGATTCCACTTTCCACCTATATGCCCACAATTATGTTAAGCCTGGTAGGTCTTGTTACCTTAGGCTCTGTCTACGCCGTAAGGGATAAAGACGTGATTTATTTACGTATGTATCTTCCAGTCAACCTTTGAGTGGGTGAGAGGAGTATTATATTAGGGACGGACAATGAGTGTTGTAAAGTAGTCTTGCCATGTGCATTAATAAGGACATTATTAAAGTGGGATTACTAAAGTACATTTGTGAGGAAAACCATGTCTCTTCTTTAAAATAACTTTTAATACTCGTGTCAAATCTTGCATAACAAAATATTAAAAAAATACAATTCTAAACTCAAAAACAAATTATAAAAAACCGGTCAAGTGCGAGTCGGACTCGCGCACCGAGGGTTCCGTATCATTATCTATAAATATCTAAAACCAGTGTAAGCAGAGCCCTGTTCCAAAGCAAAATGTACGCAGTGTGGGGTTACTTTATATTGGTCACTGCTATATACAGACATACATACACATTTACGGTTTTCGCAATTATTCTTTAATCTGTGCTATAAGACCTACCTTCATACCAAATTTCAAGATTCTACGTTCACGGGAACTACCTTGTAGGTTTTGATTCCCTTGAGAGTTGAAAATTTGCGGAAATTTGCGGCATAAACGGCTGTATCTTTTGATTGCGTTGGCTTAGAAGTTTGATTTTTTCACAGCTTCAAGGGACAGTAGACCTGAGTAATTGATATAAATTTCAGCTTCATACCTCCACGCGTTCCTGAGAAAAAGGGTCTTGACAGACGGACGGACGGACGGACGGACAGACGGACAACAAAGTGATCCTATAAGGGTTCCGTTTTTTCCTTTTGAGGTACGGAACCCTAAAAAGGTCACTAGTGTTTGCGACAACATTCGTGATGTCGTTGAAATGCAGTGAAGGCGTTTAATTATGTTAATATGCCTGGATATAGTCGGCAAAGCAATTCCACCGCGGCTTAGCTGTCGTTGCTCTGAATAAACAACTATGATTTCAGTATGAAATGGCTTACCCCAATCAAGCCCAACTGCCATTGTCATTTCTATGCAATTTCCTATTTAAAATTACGAGTCCAGTGATTGTAGCTGACTGTAGATGCGTTTATTAAATTACTAGCGACCCGCCCCGGCTTCGCACGGTATATTGTGCATGTACTATACATATAAACTTTCCTCTTGAATCACTCTATCTATTAAAAAAACCGCATCAAAATCCGTTGTGTAGTTTTAAAGATATAAGCATACATAGGGACATAGGGACAAAGGGACAGAGAAAGCGACTTTATTTTATACTATGTAGTGATGATGATGAATCATAAAAACGTACTTTTTGTTAAAAAAATATCTTTTGACTTTCCCGTTTCTGCCGACAAAATAATATTATTTTTCTGAAAGGAGTTAGTTATTGCACTTACCAAAGAAGGATAAAAATCTGCATAGAAAATCTGCTTTTGCGGAAGGAAACAAGATCGTGGTTATCTTTTCCAGAATCATTTTAATAGGTACTTATTTACTGCCATTCCTTAACATTACCAAACTTTTGTAAAACGTAAAGTCTTGTATATTCAGTAATTGGCATCCTGATTTGCGTTGTATAAGTAAATATCTGAATAAAGTTACAAAGCGTTTCAGCCACTGTATCTTTGACATTTAACTTGCTTCATTTGTTCATTAAAATGGATCTATTTCAATATAATACCGTATTTTTGCGTTAACAAAATCCTCAAAAAATTCCTTCAACTAAAACCCATGGACTAACACCAAAACGTTTTATTGTGACCTCTCTTGCCTTGACCGCCCTTGACCAGTGCCCGATTTGTAACACCAATGAAATTGTAACAAGCGAATATAAAAGTTGTTTAATTGACCAGCCTGCTCTACGAAGTATACAATTCAAATGCCGCAATGAAATGGCACTGGTGACAGTTGAAATTAGACGTTGGTAACCCTGCAGGAGCTGCAAGATGGTCTATTTTAAAGGCAGTCACACATTTCATAAACATTTCAAAAACTAAATTTGACTCAAATACCTGTTCTTTTGTACTTTGTAGCTTGTGGCTATGATACTTGTTGGGCTTTATGCCTCGAGTCGTTGTTAGCGTCCTCTAATAAGGTTACACTTGACATTTTAATTGTTAGAGTAATACATGCATGTTGACTTGTCTTTTTACTTTTAATTTTACATTCATGATTGGGCATAAATTACGTTGACATAGTACCTAATGTATTTAGAACTCTATTTCCATGATTTTTTAAATCTCATTTACCATAAATATGTAAATCCAACTTTGTCCGAAATACTATTTTTGTGGATAGGTAGGTGGATATTTTTATTTTTTTATTGTAATATCTTAATAGACATCTCGCAGTATGGACAATGACGTACTCCATTATTATTATTATTATAATTTAAAATTATACACTAGCAGCTCTTTGAGCTGATACGTGTATATCACTGCACTTGTGTTCTCTGTTCCTTTAAATGAATGTCTAGTCTATTTTTAAAACTGTATATTGTCGTGTATATCAGTCTAAAATGTACCAATTAAGTTTCTATGCTTCACACTGTAATATACATGATGTGGATGTACTGAATAAATGAATGAATAAAATAAACAAAGTTATTTAAATAACGATGCAATCTAATATTTCTTATTTTAACCCGAGGTGTTACTACTATAACTAGCATTTACCGCCCGTTGCGCTGGCAGTAATTCCCGCTTCCTGCGCGGAAAAAGTCGTAAACTTAGCAGCCAGTATGCAGGGTCCGTAGGTCCATAGTAACATGCTTTACTCTCACCTTCGCCTCGTGCCTTGTCTATTTAGCAAATACTTTATTATATCCACTCTAGACGAAGTTTTACTAATATTATAAATGCTAAATTTGTGAGGATGTATTATGGATGTTTGTACTCATTCACGCCAAAATGATCGAGATCTGCATGAAGTTTAGCACACAGACAGTATTGGAATAACACCTAGGCTACTTTTTACAAGTTTTTATTTAACTTGCAATGTATATGTGTGCCTTTGTGCATGTATCTCAGTGTTTGTCAATTGTATTTTGTCGTGTTTATTTTGCACAATAAAGAGTTTACATACATACATACATACATATGTGTTTGTTTGTCCGGGTGGAATCTTGCGACTCAATTTTGAAGCAGATATCTTCAACGGACCGAAACAATCTGGTGGTAGAGTCTGATGATCCAGCCAGGATCGTCTCCGAAGGAGGGAATGCTTCAACGGTTGCTCCGATTGACTTGAAATTTAGTTTATAAAGTAGGACAAATGACAATGCAAGTACAGTCACCAAAAAAGCTTGTATTAAAAATGAATTTTTTGACAGAAACCTATTATTCCGAAAATTTTTGTAATTCCTGAGGTATAGCGATACGCAATTTTTTTGCAAACGAAGCCGCGGGCAACAGCTGGTTTACTTATAAGTGACGCGTAACTCATGAAGTATTCAATCCTTATACATGGAGTTCCTAATCATCACTCATTTCCGTTTGCAAATTGCTTCCATCAAAACTTCTCGTCTCGAGGATTACGTCAATGAAACAGCTCTTGCTCTTTGCGATAATGGTTCGTTAACCTTTCCGTGGATAGTGAAGGATGTACATTTATTAAAGCTTTTGTGTTTTTAATTACTCATATTTGTTTAGGAAAGGAACAAAAGGAAACCGATGGCGTCAAAGGGGTATATTACATTGTTCTTTTTTGTGTACGCTACTAAAGAAAATATGTATTTTTGTTACAATTACTTATGTAAGACAGCCGGTAAAATTACTGGTACATGAAGTATTTTATCTTAGCCCTCTAGACTAGCAACGCATTCGCAATCCTCTTGAGTTGAATGTATCCATAAGCGGTGTTGGTCACTCACCATCAGCTTAACCACTGACTCGTTTTCCTTCTTTGTCATATAAACATCAAAAATGGAATAAGTACTATATATATAATATATATAAGTACTTAAGTACTGGGTTTATTTATTACTGATTAAGATGGTTGTTAGCATTACAGGATTCATCAAAACAGCTACAAAATGTTTTGCTTTCAATAAAAATAAGAGTTATGAATGTGTAAAAATACAGATCGTTATTTTTTTAATAACCGTACAGAAATGACGGACGCGATGCCGTCTCTGCGATAAATCTGGGTTCCGTGTCGTTCGCAACAGTATCAATCCGTAAAACTGATTTATTGCTTTGGCATAAATTAAACATTCCGTATTTTCATTTAAAAGATGTATCTCGAATTCACATGAATTATGCTGAAAGGAAATTCGAAATCAATGTAAGTACAAAGGGACAAAGCCGTTTCGGTTGGCAGGACTCTTTAATTCGTCATAATAAGACGGCGAACTCCCACGAACGCCGCTCACGGTCCCCACTCGTTACTTATTTCCGCTGCCGAGACGTCCCCATCAATGTTTAAGCACCTCGAGGATCACAAATACGCGCATCACTTCGCACCGCTCGCGTCTTTCACACAAGATTAACGCTCAATTCTAACGGCAAATGCCGTTTCAAAAGCTATATTTCTCCCGCGGCTCGTTACACCAGCGAGTACGTACAAATTTATCGGAAATTAGTACGAGAAACTCCCATGGCGCGGGAAGTCATAACGTCAGGGAAAATCTAAAGAGAATTTATTGCATCCAGGCGAGGAACGCACCTCTGGGGGAGTGCACAGAGAGCGTGCAATTGACAACGGTTTCAATGGAATCGTCTAATACTTTTTCTTGCGACACAATGACTGTGAGCAAACTGAAATCATTTACGATAGAAATTATCTATACGTACACAGTGTGTCGTATGTTTATGACTTCTTCGTCGGCTACAGCCTATATGTATAAATAAAAATGTATTGTCAAAATGTATGTACGCACATAACTTCCGATTCCCTCCGATTCCTGATTCGATTTTAATTCCCTTTTCCACCTATACGCCTACAATCATTCTAAACGTGGCCTTAAGTTTTTGTTACCTTGGGCCCTGTTTACCCCGTAAGGGATAAAGACGTGATGAACAAACACTTCTTAAGCATATTGTGACACTTTTCTTTTGAATTACACAATAGTTAGATAAGTTGTGGCAGGCTTAAGGATAGGTACTCATAAAATATTAAAATTTACCAAGTAACCACTGCAAAATATCATTTTTAATAAGATTTTCTTCAATAATCGGATGAACGAATGAATCAACTCGAGAATATCTACAACCTGAATAGCGCCACAAAATCGAAAACCTGATACAAGTTCTATTTATTTTTAAAGCGAAATAATCGGTCACGTTTTATGTATATTTTATCAACATTTCCAATCACTAGTCATTTTATATTATCATTTTTGATGTTACGTTTGTTTACATGATAAAACACTTAAAGATGAATTGAGCATAATGTATGTAGGTATGTAACTTTCGATTGCACCAAATCGCATAATTATTTTTTATTTGTGTTGGTTATGTCAGGAGAAACAGACTGACTTAAACGGAGCCAAAGCCGTGGGCAACAGCTAGTTTTCACTAAAACAAAAAATATTATGAGTCTTTAGTTAACTAAAGTAAAATTCTAACATTATAGAACCAAATTTCAAAATTATCTTCAAATCCAGAGTGAATGGGCCCTAGTTTACCGCGCTCCATCCTAGGTCCCATGTTCGCATATCAATCCGGACTGTGATAAGACGCATGCCTATTAGGCATAAAAAGGAGTTATTCTTGTAAAAACAAATGATTTATGATTTACACTTACCGTAAACCTACTTACTTTGATTTGCGGGGCGACTTTGACAACAACTTCCATCAGCTACTGAAGCGCTTTTTTGCCGAGTTTAATAAAGCTTTAGCAGTCATTTTTTCTTTATCGGGAATAGCGATAGTTGCCTAGTGAGTTGGCAAACGAGCAAGTGGGTTACTTGATGGTACCCTAGTGAGTATCATCGCTCCTGGACTCCCGTATTTAACCAGAGGATGCAACTAATTCAGCTTTTTTTATTATGAATAGGAAGGCAAACGAGCAAGTGGGTCACCTGATGGTAAGTGATCACCACTGCCCATAGACACCCGCAACCCCGGAGGGATTGCAGATGCGTTGCCAACCTAGAGGACTAAGATGAAATGCCTCTTGTGCAGTGGCGGACTAACAGGGGGGCGGAAGGGGCGGCCCGCCCCGGGCCCCCGGTCTTTGGGGGGCCCCAAATGCCTCCGCGTTCTCCTGATCAAATCCTAAACAAGACTTTAAAAATGTGCTTAGTAGTTAGTACCTATTTTTTTAAGCTGGGGGGCCTCATTTAGTTTTGTCGCCCCGGGCCTCTGACGGGCTTAGTCCGCCACTGCTCTTGTGCCTGTAATTTCCCCGGCTGTCTTACTCTCCACACCGGAACACAGCAGTGCAAGCACTGCTACTTCGCGGCAGGATTAGCGAGTAAGATGGTGGTAGCGATCCGGACGGACCTTGCACAAGGCCCTACCACCCTAATGCTGCTGATTTACTCTCCACGTTGGAACATGCTGGCAGTTCAAATATTGGCAGCAGAATTAGCGAGTAGGATGGTGGCAGGTGACAAGGTCCTACCACCCGAAAAAAATCCTCAAATTGTGTCTGTGTGTATGTGATAAAAATACTCTGCATGAGAACGTAAAAAAAACAACGTAAGAGGTTAGATCAAGAGTTCCCTACACCGACGAACATGTATGAAGAGATTGATGAATGTGGATGATATGTAAGGATCGCAGCGAATGGAACGAAATAGTATCTGCCTACCCCTATGAAAAAAGGCGTGACAGTATGTATGTATACTATGTATAACAACGTAATGCAGTTTTACATAGGGGAACTGACGTGCCTCAACTTTGTTCCTTGGCATCGTAAAGTCAAATTGCTGAACGTTCGTCTCTTCAGCACGCCAAGCACGTGTCAAATTGTATTTCGGTGGTATTGACCTCCACCAAACTGTCAGCGCCGTGGAGTCAAAGGTGCTTTTGTACGGTATCACAATTTTACTTAACAAAAGATGGACTTCAGACGCTCTTTGAGTTACTGATCAAGAAATTTTACGCAGTAAGAGTTGTGATGAAATCGAACGTGGATAACCATTACACATAAGTTGAATTTTCAGCTATTATGGTGTAAACTGATACTAGATTTTATTACAAATTGTATAACATTTCCACTCTATTGCCCACGAATACTGCCCACTTTTGTATTTTTTGCAGTTTAGTATTTCAATTTTACTTCAAGCCACACAATTTTTGCGTTTTGCATCATTTTATAATTAGGTAGTTAAATATTTGGCTTGACTTTGACTGGAATAGACTTAACCGTCGCAGAATATACGAAAAAAGAAGAGACAAGAGAAGAATGGTAAGATATATATTCCCTTGTTACTCGTGATCTCCGTTGAACAATCTAATCTAATTATACAGCTTTCTCTTTCTGACATTTGCGTTGTAACGCGACGACTGTATTTTTGAAGCGCCTGCAACTTTCTGTGAAAAAGGATTATAACGGGACAAGGGCTCCCAAGGTGGGAATAATAGATAGTGTAAAAAAAGTGCACAAATAATTCCACTCAGTGTGGGATCAAAAATCTTCCCGAATCAAAAGGTGAATATCGCGCGATTTTTTAAAGTTGGAAATGATAAAATGATCTAATTCAATAATTAAGTGAGAACATACTCGTTATTTCTCAATCTGATTACATGTTTACAAAATAAACTCATTGAAGAGACGCTCCGCTAGCGCCACATCCAGTCTGAAACGAAAACATTATTTTAATTTAATTTCAACAAACTTTCAGAACTTTTGTGTGCTTGAATAACATGGTGACTGTAACCACTGCAATAAAATTGACAAAAGAATTGACCCAACCACCTGCTGCATATTCCAAAATAATTTTAAGACACCTAGTATAGTTTGTCATTTTTGCGTCTACAAAATGTACGTGATCTACACTGATGTTCAAAAATATCGGATCACTCTCCGTACAAAGCTGTATGAACAGCGGCCCGTTATTCTTGCCCAGTATGGCTAGGCAACTAGACACGCCACGCGCGTCATTGCAAAATTGGAATTCGTGCGACAACAAACACGGGCGTTGGGAATCGAATCCCCGGTCAGAATGTTTACTTTGAAAACAGTGCGCTTTCTACTCGCTGAAGGCATACACCGCTCGCAACAGGAGAAAATGATGGTAAACGCGCTTTCCTATCTGCGATGAATAAAAACAGGCGACGATCACACTAGGATCACATAGATGTCCTAGTAATGAATCGGTAATGCAAGAGACAGCGATAAATTAATCACCATCATCATTGCCCATATATGTCCCATTCCTGGGCACAGGCCTCCTCTCAGAACGAGAGGGCTTGGGCTATAGTTGCCACGCGGACCCAAAGCGGATTAGGAACTTCACACAAACCATTGAGTTGCTTCGCAGATGTGCGCAGGTTTCCTCATTTTCCTTCACCGAAAAGCTCATGGTAAATTTCAAATGTAATTTCGCACACAAATTCTGAAAAACCCAGAGGTGCGAGCCTGGGATACGAACCACGACCCTCTGCTTGAGAGGCCGCAGGTCAAACCACTAGGCTACCACGCCGAAATTAATACAACTGACTAACTTAAAGTATGTCAGGCTGAGATACTCGACCTACCTAACCCGCTCGCAATCTTCTTCTTCTTTTTCAATATGGCCCCATCGATCGATGCGATGATTTCGCCAATGTCAAAGTAATAAATACAGTATTCAAAAATATTGTGACAAAAATGTCGGCAACGTTGTACGGTAAAACACGGTCAAAAGACCCCCCCCCCCCCTGTCGGGCTCTTAGCCAACGGTCAATGATATCCCTCGGAGACCGCCAGGAAATCATTAGCCGATGCCCAGGGTGCACCGGACCAATCACTGGTCTTCCCCTCGGACGGATCCAAAAAGGAACTGCAGCTCTTGACCACACGCGGAGGTAACCCGACTCGCACCCCCGCTCGCAATCGCCATCGTGTTCATTTTGACAGTTCACGTATGGGCTGACAGTTGGCATCGGAATCAGCTAGCTGGCACATTCATACAAGAACTGTCAAAATGAACACGATGGCGTTTGCGAGCGAGTTAGGTAATAAGCCTACAGGCTCCTAGTTCACCAACTTGACAATGGTCGGCGACATCTGACAGTTCGAAATGCAAGGCTTAGTAAAAAGCCAACCGGCGTATATATTCTGGTCGAGTTAGTAATGTAAACAGAATTGTCACTTGTCAGGGACACTTGTCGCGTTGGTGAATCAGGGGCCGGTATTATTACACGGCTGTGGGTCTGAGTGGCCTCGCTGACAGTCGTAAATGAAAGGGATAAAGTTTATTTTCCTTGCACACGCTGTCAAATTATCTAACCTCGTTTCAGATACTTCAGCGTCGATCTAATCTAACGGTAGTTAGAATTTACTTTAGTACCTAGTGATAAATGTTAACATATTGTGTGCATGTTCTCATGTGCGTAACAATTTTGCTTTAGTGTGTAACAAATTTTGTACTTGTACGTAACAACATTTTTGACGTTGTAAGCGTGTGCTGTACGTAAATACCTCGGCCACGAGAAATATACATACGCCCATATTAAAGTCTTAATCATTTAAAGGGTAGACAGAGCCTAGAGTAACAAGACCTAAAGGCCACGCTTAGCGTGATTGTGGGGGTATAGGTGGAAAGAGGAATCAAAATAGTGATGGATTGCTGGCCGCATCGCCTTTTTCCCCATTCCCTTGATGGCCTTTTACCATCTGCGCGGGAAGAGAAGCAACTGATACATTCTATCTTTTTTCTTTGCTCCCACGCCGGCATGGAAGAAACTGACTGACTGGAAGACATTCCTTAAAGGGATAAGTCCTCCTTTGTGCATTTATCTCAGTATTTGTCAATTGTATTTGTTTTATGTTTATTTAACACAATAGAGAGTTTACAAACAAACATACATACCTACATACATATATTTACTCCGTGATTGAACATCTGCGCGGGAGGTAGCGTCTGGTGCATTCTATGTTTTTCTTTGCTTCCAGACGAGCATGGAAGAAATGTAACGAAGGCTCGACTATAATCGAATTTACTAAAGTTACTAAAGTAATGTGAGAAACTAGTGATTTAGTTTGTCAAACATAACATTACACACATCCTAAAATACAACGCATATTTCACGAAATACATTTACGACAGGTACAGTTTACTGAAATGCCGATTCAATTGGGTAGGAGTAAGTGAAATTCAACGTACGCGTATTGTTTACACACAAACAAGTCGACCCAATAAACGCGTACCAGTCATATCAGGTTACCTTTGAAGTAGTTTAAAATAGAAAACATTCATAAAACAACCGTAAAGGATAATAATGAATACAACGTAAATTCGTGACAAACACTTTTATTAATATTTCTTTTCCGATTGAAATTGTAACTTCGAGTTAAAAGCTTCACACAAAAATAAATGATTCAACCTGTTTTGATAACTGTACTTTGTCATCGGACCTCTATATTCGTACCAAATTTAAATTCAATCTGACACTGAAATTGTATTAATTTGCATAAAAATTGAAGGAAATAATGAAGTATACGAAGCTAACTTCATTAAAAGCTTCGTAATAAGTACACTAAGTATTACAATCATCAAAACTTCAAATCACTGCGCTAGGTAATTCTGGAACCAAACTAAAAGAAAGTATTTTAAAAACTAGTACAAAGTTAGTAACAAAAAGATTCAACTCCTGTTTTTAGACTGAAAGTCTAAAACTGGCGTGTTTACTTTACGACACACCAGAGTTTTAAATACATTTACGTATAACATTCTATACAAACAGTGTAATGTATTCCATACACTTCATGATGTTTCCAGGAATTTCAACATATCATTTTTCCCTAGAAACACGCTCGTGAAAAGTAATCTAACATTTAAATGCCCACATTGTGATCTTCCACGTGAGCTAAACGCCCCCGAAACTTCCAAAGTCCAATAGACGTGTTATAACATTCGATTTGCACTTGGCTCCACGCTGGAGTCGTTAGATAAAATGTTCAATATCATTGGATGGAAGCGGTTATGAGCGGGCGGATGGGGTGACAACTGTCCGTGAAAACCTGAGGCCCGACCGGCGAGCCAGGTAAGCCAAATCCATATCTAACCGCTTAAATGTTATCATCTGCTACGAACCTCTACGATAATGCTACGGCGCTACGGAAAACAGCTATTCTTAGACCGGAATGTTTTTATAACCCTAGGGTAACATTTTGTTTTTATACACTTACCGATCATCGTAGAGCCTTAGCGTTTCGTAGAATAATTTTTCAGCTCGCGACATTCTGTCTTAGGTCGTAGTTGATGTAATTCAAAATTGAATTGACATATTATTTCAACGTGGCTGTAAGTACGTTTCCGTGGACTACTTACAATGTACCTGATATTTATGAAATCTTTGAATAATCATGCTCTATCAATCAGATCAGTGTCTTGACAGTCAAATCATAATACAAACACCGCAGATTAATTACCTAGTCGACAGTAATCGATGGATACAAGAAACCGATAAATATTTAGGGAACTGAAGTGCGTGAAAGGAATTTGTCGTCAATAATTTATCGTTCTATCTGAGTCGCTCGTCAGTCATGTTAGATTTTGGCCTTATTTACACTTTTACGGAATAACAAAAATATGTATTATGTACCTTTCTGCGCGCAATCCTTTCTTTGTTCACTTCACAAATTCTTTCGCACTCATGAATCGTCCAGTTCATAGTTTGTAAAAGTATAAACAAAAATACAGCGAAGTTACAAAGTTGTGGTAAATAAATAAAAATAGATGAGATGGTACAAATAGAGCATATCAGTTCAATGCGCGCGTGTCGGTGGCAACGTGAGCGTTAACAGTTTCACAGCGAGTGGACGTTAGAGTCATTACAAAGACTCGTCGTGCCGCGGCGCTGCGCCGGCGGCTGCTCCGGTCGCCTGCCGCGTACCGACTGACGTTGCTCCACACGACACATCTGCATTTAAGAAGCAGCTATCGTTATGCGACTAATCGATTGGTTGGAGCGAGTGCCACTGTCCCCTATCCCGCTTCCCTGTTTCCTTCACTCGCGCAGGCGCTCTAGCGTCCTATTCTCGTTCTGTCGTTCTCTTTTAAAACTAAAGGAAAGTAAATAAAACTCTTAGGAACGGATTGTTCGGGGAACGGTGGGACCAATGGAGTACAAAGGTGTATTTGGGTTAGGTGGTTTGTTAAGAACGTAGACGAAGTCTTAGTGTACCTATGTAAGAATTGTTTGAGGGCATTGGTTGTAAGACGGCGCCTTCGCCTCCGAGGGTTCCGCGACGTCGACATTTCACGGCACTTGTTGCGCACGACTTTGTTCCGGCGATGAAAAGCTACGCACGCCATTGCACGCCACTCTTTCCCCATTTGTTATTTCGCCAGTAATTAATTTGAACGCATCATGCTTAGTCGAGCATTATAATCACGTACGTTATTTAGGTGCCACCCGCATTTCCGTTACCAGTGATAAACATCTGGATATAATGCTTACTCTTACCTGTTACTAATTTGTAGTCGGGTCATTCTTCTCGATAAATTCGGAAGCTTTTCCTCTCTATCACTTAGGGGTGTTCTAAAAGTTAGACCATGTTATCGGTTACAATACAATACAATAACTCTTTATTGAACACCACATATAACAACCAAAACAGAAAAAAGGTATACAGAAGGTTAATAACAGTTTTAAATGTTTCACGGTCAAATAGGTACACTTAGGCATATTTTGATCAACATGATTTTTATATTTTACAGCTAATCGCGGTCACATTGCCGGGGCCACAAAATCCCTCTGAAAAACATTAAGCACAACCTCAAGTTAAAAGTCAGTGTGTATACTTGTGTACAGACAGGGGTAAAAAAAGTTACTCACGCTTTATCTTGTCGCATTACTCAAACACAAACTCAAACTCTTTACTGCATAAAAATGTTGCGTTAAAGATGTTAAGATGTACCATTAGCTATTTATTCTACTTTCGATATTGACTTATTACCCGTGTTAACTACAAAATTCACAATTCAGGCATTATTATCAAATACTTAGTCAAACTGGGATTCCTCAATTGAGCTAAATATTTGTCCAAATATTACGTTAGCAATTTATACAATCTGGGCCTCGATTAGAATGTCAGTGGCCGAGAATTTAGGTGCCCATCTTTCTCTTAAAAATAACAATTGATTTTATTCAAGAGGTTAAATTTTGTTAACTTATTTTGTCCGAAACTTTTATAAAGATTTGTTAATAATAAACATAGCAAAAAATTGCTGCCGTCTTTTTTCACTTTCCTCTATCCTATTCAAGTCTGCTTGTCGCCATATTTCATAAGGCCTATCCTTCCTGTTGTCGACCTCCACAGGATTTTTCCTCTTGCGGTTCCCACTCCAAAGTCCATCTGTATCCAGTTTTGTTCACCGCTGTCTCTGTATTATCTACACATTACCTAACATAACATATTTCGAGAATTAAAAAATTAAAATTATTATTATCACGTTAGCCCAAGGCTGTCTACGGTGATCGATTTTTTTCTAGTCACCAACGACTTCCACCGATATTAACCAGATAGTTCACCTTGCGGAAGACCTACCCACAATTAGCCTTCCGGTACGCGGTCAACACTCTAGACTAGAACTTATGTCCCCGACGACAACCAGTGCTGCCCCGCCCACTACCACTTAAGGAGTCCAATTTGCTAAGCTCAACTGTATAAAATATCACATTTTTGACATAGACATAGACATAACTTTATTCGACATCAAAAAATACACAGACTCTTAAACTAATACAAAAACATACTGAGTTGATGATGCCGAAAAGGCCATGCCGGCATGCCGGTCTGGGAGCGAAGGAAAAACATAGAACGTATCAGTTGCTTCTCGTCCCGTGCAGTTGGTAAAAGCCCATCGAGGGAATGGGCGAAATTCTTAAGAATCATGATATAGCGATGCGGCTAGCTAGCTACCCATCACTATTTTGATTCCTCTTTCCACCTATACACCTACAATCATGCTAAATGTAGCCTTTAGATCTTGTTACCTCAAGCTCTATCTTCCCCGCAAGGGATATAGACGTGATTTGTGTATGTGTATGTTATATACTTACACGGATTTGGCGCTATTTTACAGAAGTCCGTGTTAAACTTAAAACTAACTTGGCTACTCCGCGAATTACTGAAATTGAGCCATGAACAACCACTGAGGATGACTTGGAAAGAGGTGAAACAAGTATCCGGAGTATTGTTTATTGTGGTGATGGTTTTGGTTGTGGGCTTATGTTGATAATTTCATTTTCTAAAGTGAAGGAACTGTGAGTTATGTGTACGAATAAAATATTCAGCGTAAGCGCGGCGATTTTCTATAACTCGTCGTTACTATTATCACGCAGTAGCTAAGTAAGCTTGTCTATTCACATTGTATTTAATTTTTTTAGTAATGTTCATTAGTTCACTGTTAGCCTGACTATGTTTTGACCCGCTAGATTGAACTAATTTAGGGGAAAAAATTGCCGGTATTTTTAAACAACTTAGCCGCTGAGATAATGCGTGAAAATAAACGTGAAAGGCCGTCGGAACTACTAATAAACTATAATCTATTAACTGCTGCCTGCGGCTTCGCCTCCATTACACTTGCTTTTCTTTTTTTTTTAATTGTATTTCGTACAACCTTGTCCTATCGATAAGGAATACAATAAAAAAAACTAATCGGTGCAGTCCTTCAGAAGTTATTATGCGTACGTATCGACGATTCTTTTTTATTTATATAGTTTTATCTGCGTAATTGCCGAGTATTTCAGTGAATTATAAATTTAAACAAACGTACATTAATAGGGTCCAGGACAAGTAATACTTGCATTGTTAATATTGTAGGTAAGCCCCGGATGAAAATGATAATAGCAGGTGAAGCCTCTTGTGAATTTTAAATGTTTGGAACAAATAATAGTACCTATTTACTGTTTTCTGTGATGATATAAATAAATAAATTTGAGGACTTTATCGTTGAAACGTAAATTGTGAATGAATCTTTTACCTGTACAATGTTCAACGGTTTCTAGACGTGAAACAAAAACTGTACAACAACACGAAATTAGAGAAAGTGTTTGCCTTTTAAAAACTCTGTTACAAGTACTGTCTTGAGAATCTCTAGATATTTTTTGGTGTAACTTTTGTAGTTGTTTCAACCACCGTCCTATTTTATGTAAATTTTAGGATCTACACTAAGTATTCAAATGTAAAATAGTCGTTAATACTATTATCCTATTATGTAACTACATAACGTAATCTCTAGCTTCCTGAGAGCCTAATAAAAATATTGTTTATAAAATATTCGGAGTTGATAGGAAAAGCACATTTGTTTAATATAGTTAGGACACTTCTTAGTAACTTGAATATTTTTTAAACACCAGACATATAAAAAACTAGAGTTTAGACTACATAGAGTGTTACCGAAACATGAAAAAAGCGCTAGCCGGTGGACTCCAGTAATTAAGGTAAGAATTTAATTAATAGAAACAGAACGATAGTTCCTCCTATTAAAATATGTTACATACAGACTTTAAGAATACCTGATAAAAACTTAATAATTATTATTATTATGCATATCTGACAGCTTAGAAGGTCGATTAACGTTAGTTTTATAGCGCAATAGGGATGATGACTGGGTAAAGAAAACGAAGTGCTATTTAGTTCGTCAGTTAGATTGTCAACAAAGTTTGGACACATTTTTTTTATTTCTGGGGTGATAAAGGACATTTTAAATAGATATTTACCTCAATAATGTTCTGATTACCTAAATAGTACCTGTTTAACATTGATGATGATGATGATCCTTCCGACCGATTTCGTATGACGCTCATGCTCCCGAAGATGGCTTATAAAGTCAAGTGTGTACTAGTATTCTACCATTATGTTAACGGTGTGCTCACGTGCATTCATTGTGCGCGGGCTTGACTGCTAAGATCGGCTATATAAGCCATCTGTTTAACATTATATAAATACTGTCGCCTGTTAAGTGTTCCACTAGTGGACATAAGCTTACCCTTTCTTTTTGCATCCTTTTCTATCTTAACCAAGACTTTCCAATTTGTAATATAGCTGCCTATCCAATTGTTTGCATTAAAAAACATGTACAATCAAGTGTAATAATATTATGTATCTAGACAAAGTTTCAAAAATAAGTACCATACGCTCTTCCATGCTGGTATGGGAGCAAAGAAAAAACATAGAATGTACCAGTTGCTTCTCTACCCGCGCAGATGGTAAAAGCCCATCGAGGGAATGGGCGAAAATAATAGGAATCACGTTATAGGCGATGAGGCTAGCAACTCATCACTATTTTGATTTTCATTCTATTTTCCACTTATACGCCCACAGTCTTGCTAAATGTGGCCTGTAGGTACCTGTTACCTTAGGCTCTGTCTACCCCGTAAGGGGTGAAGACGTGATTTGTGTATGTGTGTGTATGTATGTATACGCTCTTACACCAGCGTAATAAGGTCGTGAGACATATTTTTGAGAAGTTCCTATCGATACTTATTTTTGCACTTCACCGTACATACTTTGTCTGTTACTTAGCTAGTTAAAGTACAGGCAAGTAATAAAGCAACCAAATCGTTTAATAGTCATTTAAATTAATTACTTTACTTTTTATACATTCCGTGCAATTTAGATAAATAGTGCGTTAATTCTTATTATTAATACGACTCTACGCGTCAAAGGGTCGGCACAAGAGCTCAACACTTGCTACTTCTTAAACAACATACGCCTGTCAACCATCAAATCCCTCTTATAACCACAACCTAATTAATTGTAGGTTCGCTTAACAAAACGCATGCATTCAATAATAGACTACAAGCCCATGGAAAAAAACATGTGAAATGAACCAGCGTGAATGAAGCTTAGAAGGCTGTTACTATATCATAAAATAACTCTGAGCGCCATGCCGTCGTTTCTGAGCGGTACAGATTTTTGATTGAAAAAAAATATGCACTAACTTCCGGCACTACCACTTTAAAGCGGCACTAGGTTTTTCGACATTTATTTTTGAATTATCTATATAAGCTATAAAAACGCCGTAAATAATTAGTCGTAATTCCTCACTTGTACCTGAGAAATTCCATAAATGTACCGCTCAGAAACGACGGCATAGCGCTCAGAGTTATTTTATGATATAACAGCCTTCTAAGCTTCATTCACGCTGGTTCATTTCACGTTTTTTTGCCCATGGGCATGCATTCAATAATTAACGCGCGTAATAGCAAAAATAATCCCATTATCATTATCAAGTCATCGGTCAAGTGTTCGAGGCGCTATGCGGCTCTATGCGCCAGAGGGTCGGCACGAGTGCTCTTAACATTTGCCGAGAACGGTATCAAACGACGCGGAAATTTCCACTTACTCCCTGATTGCCGCACTACAGGGGTTAATGTCATTGTTTAGATTCGGAATGCCAAATGCGTTTAGTGGGAATGCTTACCACTTTTTCCCTTAATGCCGAGGCCTGGGAAGTGATCCGTGGCACTTTACGCGTCCTAACGACTTCCCCTAATTGATTTATATGACGTTGAAGGTTGTGTTAAGCTACAGTCGAATTATAATGAGAACCTGCGAGAATGTGCCAGTTTCGACGCAGTACGTTGGAGGAAACTTTTTCTCCCTTATTCGGTTGTATTTAGGTATTATTCGTAGTGTTGTGTTTCTAAGATAATTGTTTTTAATGTAAATCATATAAACATTGAGATAAATCTGAGTAAACAAGTATTTATTATTATACTGTCTTAGATAAGCGTCAGAGTACCTAGTTACAAAGCAGTAAGGTGTCATGTTTTTTGGACTGGAGTTTTTGTTAAATAACGAGTGTCATAAAAAGCATAAACCAGACCAGACTGAAAACCAGCGCTGGGTTCATGTAACCCAGCACACGCTGAGACTGGTACCCGTTGCCGGAACATAGCCCGCCTAGTGTGTCTCTTGTTTTTTTTTCTTTCTTCTTTAGTCTTGAATCTGTTGTCAACTAAACTTCTATCTGCTTATGTTTTGGTAATAAACGTTTTTTTATTTATTTTATTTTTATTTTTTATAAACGAATTTCATGGTCATGTTTCGTATCATAGATTTAATTTAACCATTTTGCTGACAAAATGCATGTGCTTCAGTTATACGTTTTCAGTCAGTTACAACTAGACTACGAAACTTTGCAGGTTTGTTCAGACTGAGGAACCTGGGGCCCAATTATTGAAAGGTCATTACTCAAAAGTACCACTAGAAAGTGGTATAAATTTATGTATTGCTACGAAACCACAGCTTAAATAACATTTTTGACTAGTTGACTAGACTAATTGGAGCTGTAATTTTCTTCTATTTCATGTTCGATGCAATTTCTCATCGTTATCGAGCGATATTTTTATAATATACTAGCTTCTGCCCGCGACTTGTAAACCTTCCTCTTCAATCAACTATCTTTTTAAATAAACGCATCAAAATCCGTTTCGTAGTTTTAAAGATCTAAGCATACATAGGGACAGACAGACAGACAGCGGAAAGCGACTTTGCTTTATACTATGTAGTCACTACATTGTAGTGATTATATGTTTTCGAAAATCGGGCCGAAAATGGTTAAGTTTAATGTTAAATGAGAGACCCTATGTATCTGTCTGTTTGAAACCAATTACTTTAATTCAAAGTATCTTCCACTCTTAATTGACGTGAAATTAAGCCTCAGATTACTTCCTCAGATTTATCATTTTGGCAATTAACCTTGTTTACATTAAGCACATGATCATACTTTACTTAAAATCCAACCGTGACGCAAAAGTACTAGAGCCAAACATTAAATCATCGCTTTAAACTGATGAACGTGATTTTACATGAGTTTCCGTGTTTAATGGGATAATAATGTGTGTACATAGGCAAGAACATGGTTAATATGTAACACATACGACGTAATTATCCACCGCCGGCCCTCCCCACAAATCTCGAAGAGGCAACACGACGAAACAATTACAATCCGCATTACTATTTCAACACGGAGTTTCATTATACCCCCGTGTAAACAATAAGGCAGGAGACAAGACAAGCTACCCGCAAATGATTGTTTACACTGTGCCGTAAACTAAACACTACTTAGGATGACAGTTCCTTGTCAAGCAGATGCTTTAACTTGATTAATAGATGATTTGGGAGCGGACTGATTAATACATAAGCGTCGATCCATTTGAACACCGTAACACCTTAATCATAATCAAACAAAGCATTTCAACACTCCATGATTGATTCGGTTGCTACAAGAGGTACAATCGTCGCCTAATATAATCCCATATTTCAACGCGTGACATCAAGTCAGATAGCCATTGCATACATCACGAAATCCTTATAATGCGCTGTACAGCTAATAAGAATATCATTGGCGGTTTAGACGAAATCGAATTGAGAGTATAACCGAAACGTGCCACCCAAATCATTGGTTCCATTTCCATTTGGTAGCAAATATATCGTGAATTTTGCTGTATTCATATGAGTAAACATCGATCGTTGCCTATACTCGATTATTGAAGCGAACGGAATGTGAAATCAAATAAAACTCTGAGGTTTTTTTAACGTGAATAGCTATTATTAGTCGTAGATTACCAGGTGCCTACCGTTCAGTAGCTAATGGATAATTCTTTGTTATATTTTACAATTAAACACATCTTACGGGTAGTGGAAAAATAACTCAATTTTTGGAACGAATTACGTCAAGATTTTATAAAAGTAAAAATAAACGTATAAATAGCGTGGATTTATAAAACGAGCTGTTATGTTTGCTAAATGTTTCCTTAAGGGGCTATAACCTAAATGTTAAGTAAAATACCTAAACGTCAATAGCACAAATTAATGAAACTATAGCTGAGCGCAATAAACAGAGGAACAACGCTAGGGAGCGAGAACGGCACTAATGAAATGAAGCGAGCCACTTCGAACAAATGTAGCGAAACAAACGCACGCCCCGACTCCAACTTGCTACCTACATATCAAAGAATTGGGAGAAAGGACCGAGCCATTTGCCGATAAAAATACAGAGCAGCATATAGTTTACTATAAAACATATACATATTTCGATGTAAGGGCCGGCCGACAAATCTGCAGTGGCATTGCTTGCAATTTTCCTTCACTAGTTTTTGAATAAATCTGCGGTGCTCGTTTCACTTGCTCTGGTGCTATAATTAATGTGAACATCGCATTTACGACTCTGAACTGGACTTATTCTCATCCCATCCTGCTGCCGGCGACGAATATTTAATAAATTGTAGGATATTCCACCGCGATCTGTTTATTATATCAATGTGTGTATTTTATTACTGAACTGAGCGAACCGATTTACTGTTTGTACACAAAGTGCATGTTCAAAATTCATGCAGCTCACTTGACAAAATCGTACTGCCAAAGTTTTAGGCAATAAAAAACTTTGAACAGACAGTATTTTTCACACGGTTTAGAAATCAAAACGTTGATCCTTTTTCAATGGGAATTGCGCTGCGTTCATTTATGGCACATGCTTGTTTAAAAACCGAGTATTCTTGTTTCCGCTTCCTCTTTTTGCCTTTTGCAGATAGTGTAAAATAATAAGCGGAAACTTTTAAGAAAACAATTAAAGTAACTCAAATCATGCCATGCTTATGCCACTTTATTTACACGTAAGTAGATGCCTCCATGTTATGTAACTTTCGTCCCTGATGAGGGTAGCGTATTTGGCGAAAGAGGAATCGCGCACACTCGGTGCTATACACAAAGTTTTCATTGTTTCATCCTAACTTATGCAATATAGCGTCTGCTTCTTTAATACTTTCCACAACGCTCGATTACGTTTAACGACGCAATTTGGTTGAATTTTCTTATTTACTGAAAGCGGGAGAACGGAGAACCTCGACGGCGCAATGCCGAGACGAAGCCTTATTATCGAAACGATACGAATACGAACAGTTATAGATTGGGATTGTGTTTTGTTTATCAATGAACGTTTTATACAATCACGGACGAATATTCTATACATACTATGTCTAAATGAATATGAATAGTTCTACTCTGCAACTCTATTTTCTATAATCTAGAATATCTAGATCTAGATGTAAATAAGTAGTAGTATCTGTAGTATATCACGTTAGATTCTGTTTGGTATATGTATGTAGATACAACAAAATGTATGAGTCGCAATATATTATCTATTTATTTTATAATCTTCTTCTTTTATTTTTTAATGCTCCGGGGTAATTTAAAGCCATACAGGATTGGGAAGGTAACTAGACCGCCGCCGACTCAATTAACAAAACGTAACATAATCGTAGCACTAAATTATTGATTCCCTTATCAGATTACCGTTTGCTAGGCAGAGATAATAAATCCGTTTGCTAATTCAACACTTGAGCTTGGTGTTGAATAACCAACTAACTATATCTTGCTCCGTGGATAAACAAAGTTAAGAATAAACGGCGAGACTAATTAAGAGCCGAATTAAATGCTTTAACGATTTCACAGACTTATATTTTGATTTGTTTTTCTCGTAGCTAACCGAGCTCCGCTAATTAAAGACGGTAATAATGTGAACGAGGTTCAACACCCTAAGCCCAGCGTCGGATCCCAGAGCTCGCTAATGCTACAGAAACTCAAGCAAAACTTTCATTTCTGCCACACGATGCCTCGTTATGACATGCACGCCCGCCTCGCTTTTGCTGCCAATTTTACTTTGATTTCTGTAGGTATAATCGTGTATATATAATGTTCAACTAATTTTATAATTGTCTTCTTATTTCTTTCATTTTTAAGCATTACGTGTTATCGTTGTAATTGCGTTACTTATTGTTACACAAAAACGTTCTAGGTATCAAGTTTCATATTTTTTATAATCTTTTAAAATATTGCTGGATGGGAGCGAATTTTTATTTGTTTTCAATAGTTTTGACATTCTAAGTTCTATACTGCACTTAGATTGTTAATACGATTCACGGAAATCATCAAAACTTTGCGAGGACTTTATTAGATCCTTCATCCGGTCGTGGAACTGGTAGCAGTGGTTGAACTGTAAAAGTCTGTTTTGTTCAACCATTGGCTAAGAATGAGTACCGTTAAACTGGTTGGCTTAGACTGTTGGGGCTATTTTAAAGAATAGTTGAAATTACCCATATTTCTTCCTGTTTACAACTTCCATTTGATTACTTAGTCAATCTCCGCTTAGATAAGTCAAAAACCCACCTCAAATGATTAAATATTTATATCTATTTAAAAACGATTGAAGTAGTCAAAGTTTATTTTGAATGACCTTTACGAAACTTCTTCATTCAATCTCATATATTATATCGTAAATTACAATGAAGTGACACTGAACAAATATTTTCCTAATGAAACTTTGAATCTTGAAGTTTTGTTTGCTTCATTTTTCGTGATAAATGGAACTGAGCGGTCATTAGAAAAATTAGCCACAAATACGAGTGCTTAAACCAGAGGTTCCCGAAAGCGCTATAGACGGCGGGAAACGCAAAAAAATAAATAAAAAAAAACACAAATTACTTAAAAACACGCCGCAAAATAATGCCACCTGTAAAGATATTGGCAGTATTAAAAAAGCCAAAAGAAAGGAAAATAATTTGTTAATTATTTATACTTGTGGATTAGTGGTTTTCGAAATTTTCCCTTTAGTTGTGTTGTGAGGTGTTGTGACCTAGTTCTTGCGAAATTAAACTATCATCTGTCGAAAAGAAGTATCATAAAGGTAGATTTTGATTCCCGAGGAATTTGTATGAAAGGTTGCATATTTTGATTATGTCAACTTGGAAATTTTATTTTAAGATTGGAAAAAACAGTCATAACCCTGAGTATTTTATTATTGATTTCAACTTTATACTTCGAAGTTTTCCTGGAAAAAAGGTTCCGACAGACATACAGTCAGATGGACGGACCATGAAATATTATCCTTCATTGATTCTTTTTTTCTTTTTGAGCTACGGAACCCTAATACTCAGGAATCCCTGATTTTAACTTTTCCTTTTCATTTTAAGTACTGTGTCGTAATTAAATGCTGTATTCAACTTTAATTTACTTTGACACAATATTAGTATAATGAGCTTCACTAAAGATAATAATCTAATAACGCATTAACGCAAAATCGTCGAGCTTTTATTGTTATCACTAATTTAAACTTACAATCTATTTCACTGTCTTATGAGATTGTCTACAGATTGTTTTTAACGTCTAAACTACGAGTGCTGGAGTAATTTGCGAAAACACTTAGCTTTTGTCTGAAAATGAGGTACTTAGGTAGTAAAACCCGTTTTGGATTGGCCAGAATTTAATGTCGTGTTCACTGATACCTTTTCAGATAAAATATGGTACCTATATAAACTTACCTGGTCTTACCCATTGCTCTAACTAAAACTCTCGTTTATGATTATGCTTTTCTTACGGCGTTTTATACGATCAGTCTTATTAATTTTATATGACGTATATTTTACTGTCAAAAGAATATAGCACAGACGATGAGCTCCAAAGATATAAACACGACTCTATTGTCAAAACCAAACGAGTTCAGGTTCTTTGTGAGATTCTTATCTGTGTATTTAGATATTATCTATTTTCTGTACATAAATATAATACATCACACGGATAAATTCAGGAAAAACCATTGTCATACATTTTACGCAATACGTAAAGAGTTTGAGTTTAAAATACGTAGTAGGTATTGTTAAAAAGGATTCTGATGTTTTAATGAATCAGGCGTTATTTTGCGCTGGTGCATTTCAATGAACAATAAATATTTACCTTGCTGCTCCGGTACTTACGTGCAAGATAACCAAGCCTGGACGAAATATATCGATGGCCCAGACGAATAAACGTGCAAATGTCATTACAAGTAAATGACATTTGCACGTTTATTCGTCTGGGCCATCGATATATGTTTTTCAAGCAATCCCTCCCTCCCCTACTGCCTTGTAAAACACATATAAATCCCTTAAAAAAAATCGCCTACAGAAGACAAAATTTGAAGGTAACACATAAACGGATAACTCTCGTATAAAAAGTCGAGTGATGCCCGACATGTTTCGGACTATTTCGTAGTCCTTCCTCTTGGAGCGCTCACTCCGGTGGCAGCGAAACGAGCACTAGAGGAAGGACTACGAAATAGTCCGAAACATGTCGAGCATCACTCGACTTTTTATACGTGAGTTATCCGTTTATGTGTAATTATGATTAAGTATCACTGTAGGTTCGTGTTGAATTTGAAGGTAGTTGCTGATGTAAAATAAAAATCAATTATCAAATTAGTTAGTGATTTTTGTAACAATATGCTTAGATAGCGAAATATAAATTCTAAAAGTGGTCCGTGAAAGGTTTAAGAAACACTGGTATAGATATATATGATTCTAACTAGGTGATTAATATCGAATAGGTGCTCGTCGCTTATGTGAAGTCTTTGTTCGCGGGCCCATTGTGCTAAACAACGCACCCACAGCGATGACGCCGATATTGACGCTCCTGCGACCTAATATCAATAACCCATCGGCTCATTGGTGTCACGGTGTAATTTAATTTCAGACTAAACGGTATCGGGGAGTGGTCATTATAGACGCCTGCCTGCTCTATGCTCTATTACGTGACGCTACGTGCATAGCGTTCGCTAATAGAGTGCATGGAAAAAAGATTTGATGAGGTAGAATAAGAAAATCGGCTGAAACTGTATTGGTTTGGTTGTGGTAAACTTCGTTAATTTGTAACGCACCAGGTAATAAAGGGAAAATAATAATGGTGCGGTTACACGTTCATTGCTTCTAAAAGCGATAACGTACAAATACAATGAACCTAAAAATAATTATAAAGAACCTACCCGAAAGTAAGTTGTTGCAAAATATACATTCACAATAGCAAAAATAAAATGGTCACCTTCAATTCTTTTTAAATTGAACAGGGAGAACTTTTGTTGAAGAAAAGGACTAAATCACAAATTATTGCGAAAGCAGGAGCCTAAACATTACTTTTATAATAAATACGTTAGTTATCGTTTAATAGCCTAAGGAAACGATAAAAGAATTCAATAATTTTCGCTCACAATACACTTGATTTTAATCGCAACTTCTCTTTATGAATCACGAAAAGAATATTCAAGGATCACACGAAATAAATCCCTAAATTCAGTAAGTAGGCCGAACCACTCAGATCATATTGTTCGTGGCATACTAATTATTATTAATGATAGGAAAACTCGCTTTACACGAAAAGTAGGTTACAGGTACTTACGACTACCGTACTTTTATACACAACTTGGATAGATAGTAGTAACTCCCATTTCTTCAATAATGGATCGATCGACTAATGTCGTCAAGGTGATTTTAACGAATTGGTTCATTATGTCCTCAATAGTATTACCGTAATACCGTTTACATTTTCAAATACTGTTGGGACACTTTAGTCGTGTTTAATAGGCAACACAAATTTAACTAATGACGGCATGTAACATTATACACGACCACTGAAAATTATAGTGTTCACTACTTCTAGTTACAAAGCTTGTGTTTGTATTTTCCATAAGTAATGGTTGAATTTTCCCACTTAACGTATGGCCCAAATTACTTACTATTTCTATCAGTTGGTAATTAAAGGTTGCACAAATCAGAAGACCTTCTTCGACAGATTTAAACTGTTCGAACACTTTCACTTGGATCATAACCAAATTTAAGATCATAATATTAATGAGACCGAGCTGGCCGGGAGAGAAATATTTCATTTCATATCTTAGTGCAGCACAACATCTTCCAAATGTTTCCTATCTTGTTAACTTCTCTTGATATGATACAGTAATGTGTGCTAAAACTGCTTTTGTGTCATCTCACGCGTGACTTCACAAAATCATTACCAGCATTTATCCAGTGCAAAGCTTAATTTATCTTAGTTTTCTTATTCCTGTAATATTCTAGTCTGCAAAGTTGTTATTCGTTAAGAAACTTTTAATAAACGGAGTCTTTAAAGCATTGATGGTCACGTTCCATCTTACGGCCTGAGCCCGACTACGAGCGGTCGGCGGCGTGGCGAGCGTTTTCTTTACCCATTGCGTGTGCGGTGAGGTAACCAATGCGTAGCAAGCATTGCAACCACGCAGTGAACAGAAAATACGTTCACTACACCGCTATAGTTGGCGCCAGGCCGTTAGGGTTACCCGCCCAAAAATCAGAAACACTAAAGTAAGTGTAACTAAGTTAATTGAAGGTTCAATCTAACATATCTACCTATTCGTATATGTTGTCACATATAGGACTTGGCTGTCGCCTTAGGTTTTACTCCTGTACTGATAGGTAGTGAAAGTAACAAAAATAAAAATAGATAACTTAGTTAGGTATTTAGAAAAAAAACAGTCAGCACAGTGTGCAACAAACAAAAATAAATTTCAGTATTACCTATATGAAAGATCGTACTGTTTTCGTATCCTTCGTAAGACATGGTTTAGTATGAAAACAAAAGTTTTTAGGAAAAAATTGGATTGGGAACGAAGCTGTATGCGTAAGTAAAGGGGCCTTACCATGACGTCTTAATGGGATTCAATTCCGACTCAGTTCAGGTTTTAGCTGTCAGTTTTAGTATGGTAACCTCACAGAATAAAAACTAATAAAAAAAACATGTAGATAATTAGTATTAATGCTGTCGAATAAGATACGTAACCTTCTTCTTATGTATCGAAAAACATTATCGTTTTCGTTTTAATCTTTCGCGATCTCATAATCATTACCAATCCCATAGCGGCAATTTAAATAATATTTATACGTTATTAAGTCCCGTGACTGGTAATGATTATTATCGGTTTTGGTCAAATTACGACGTAAATCATACGTGAATTATTCCGCGTATTTGTAACACACGCCTAATTTAAATAATACGTAGATATAATAATGTCGCATTAGGTTAATGAAAATATAATGACATGTATCATTACATAAATAGCGTAACATTTTATTATTATTGTCATTTCATTACGCCTACGTTCACTCGATCCCAAAACTTCATATCGCATGGGGATTTCGTAAAATTTAGTACAACATTAAAATTTCAATGTGCTTGGACTGGACGGTAATGAGTTAGAAGGGAGTTTTCTTTTCAAATACCTATTTAATAAGATGATCATGCAGATTACAGATACTGGCAGAAAAAATGGGTTAAATCGTTTAATTTGCCTTACCTTGATATTTGCTCCTAGTAAATGTGTTCTTAAAAATAAACAATCTTTTCTTGCTGTCTGTACTAGCATTTTCATCTATCCTGCGTAGGTATATAATGTATACCAAAATTCAAGTCAATCGGACCAACCGTTGAATAGTCCCCATTTGCGGAGACAATCCTGGCTGGGTCACCAGAACGTCACTTCAAGATTATTGCATTGTCACAGGACTTAAAGTATGTAAATGATGAAATTCACTGGCAAGATTTGATTATAGACAGCTAAACGGGACCGGTGAAACTAAATAACAGCTTGTAAAACGCAATATTTTTTTTGTGCAATACGGCGCTCAACCATAGGTTTAAGTATAAATTTCGTGTAATTGTAAAACAAAAGAATGAAAGCTGACGATCCTCTTTCAGCATTAGTGCTTGAAAATGAAAACTTGCCCAGCCCATTCTGAACGAACCTTCTACCAATACTATCCACTGACAAGTTTAGTGTAGCATGTTTCATTAATTTCAATTATTTTCACTTGATTTTAGACGATGCCGAGAGAAAGGAATTTTCCTATATTTTTTAATGAAGCAGGTGTTACTTTGCGGAGGTCCATTTCAATTAACAAAAATGCAATTACGTGCAACATAACCAAGCCTGTGCGAAATATATGTTTTTTATGCCATACCTCCCTCCACTACTGCCACATGAAACACATAAATCCCACAAATTTAGCTGTCCCTTACACCACACAAACACTGACACGTTTCACCGTCGTACTGGTTTTGTTTATTAAAAAGAAAAAAAAATATTTTTTTAAACATGATAATAAAGAAGAATGAAGTACCAGTAGTAGGTACCTATGTTTTTATAGTTCTATCAATGGGATGTTTACAGTGTAGACCGAAAATAACAATATTCTTATAGCTAAGTTAGTCACTATAGGCTGTTGAAATTAATTAATCTGTTGTGAATAAAATTATTTGAATATAAAACATTATACTTACATATTTATTTAGGAGCGGAAGCGTGAATTGGAACGCTAGGGTGTGAGTGAAAGAGATAAAGAAAGAGGGACGTGAATAGATGGGTGTGCACGCGTTAGCATAGTGTACTGTTAGCTGCAGTTGTAAAAATGACTTAGTAAAATAAGTAAACCCAGTTTTTCAATCATCTTGGTCCCACATGGTATGAACAACATCATGTTCTAAATTGCAAAAACAAAAGTATTACCTAATTATGAACTCGCTAAGCTTAAATCTGTTTTTCACTAATCGCCCCATTACCTATTTCACGTGCCTGCCTCTACTCTACATATTATCTGCTAACCGGAATTCATTAAAAGTACTTTCTGGTACACAGCAGAATTCTGGCTATGAGTCTGTTTCTGTAAGCCTGTGTTCGGAACTCAAACATTTCGCTTCAAAGTTGGACATTACTAGTCTCCACGAATATTATAATGATGGAAATTTGAAATTAGAAATTGTTAAACCGGCGACGGTGCAAGTAAACGCTTTCAAATTTGGAAGTATAAAGTTAAGCACGTCATTATCATTATTAATGTGAGGTTGTAGATGCGTTTTGTCTTTATTGAAATATAATGACAGAAAAATCAATACATAAATGCCTTAACCAGCCGAGTTAAATAGATAACAATAAAAGCAACGCTTAAATAAGTAGGTACCTACATTAGACTTCCAATTAAAACATGAAAGTAATCAAGAACTTTCATTCAAACATTTTATTGCCAAACATTTTTTACTTGATTTTAATTGGCTTCATTTGACAAAGAAGCGATATTGAAGAAAATAAAACTGCTGACTTTAGTTTGTTTCGTTACATTAATTGCTGACACGACATTCTTTTTTAGTCCCATCTAGATCCTTAGTCACCAAACTTGGTCCCGCGTTGGAAAAATTGTTAGATAGTTAGTACAATTTCTAACTCGTAAATGCCTACGATACGGAAAATTCCCATTTTAAAGCTAGGATACCTTTGTTTATGAACATGAAACTAACGAACTAAAAACCAAGAATAGCAACGCAAAGGTTTTTTTTTCAATACAGTGGACATCCGCAAAGCAACGCCTGATTCAATAAATAACTATCTTACACACTATTTATACTTTACAGGTTACTGACCTTACGTTTTACTGTAACTCAAATATATTTATTCACCTCTGTTATATTTTTTTAAAAAAACGCCGTTAGATTTTTGAGAAAATCCTGGCAACATTTTATTTCTTAATAGCTTTTGTTGGCGACTTCGACCGCAAATACAGAAAGCAGTTTTCATAATATCTTAAATATCTCGTAGTCGTTTTGGAAAAAGGTCAGGTCAAGAGTACCTGAAACCGACGAGCATGTATGAAGATATTGATGAATGTGGATGAAGCGAAAGAAGTATGTCAGGATCGTAGCAAGTGGAACAAAGTAGTCTCTGTCTACCCCTGTGGGAAAGAGCCGTGACGGTATGTATGTATGTATAATTATCTCTTGGTGTGCCAAGTTTAAAGATTCTAGTAATAATTGTTACGGAGATAGGACCATTTCAAAGTAAGAGTATAAATCCCTTTTACTCCTTAACCCGCGGGAATTTCGGAAAGTCCTGAAATTAATTTTTAGCAGTTATGATTCCGGAAATAGCTCTGGATAGGGAGATGTGGAGGTCGAGAGGGGAGGCATTTGCCCAGCATTGGGGCACAAATATAGGCTAATATAATAATAATTATTATTATTATTCCTTACTTGTGTGGCAAATTTCAAGATTCTTGTAATTATAGTTATGGAGATAGGGCGCCTTTGCAGCGGACTTATAAACCCCATTTATTCCCTATCTCTCGGGCATTTCTAAAAATCGCAAGACTTTTCTAAAGTTCAGAAACCTTCAAAATGCGGTACCTACTAATATAATACGGTGACTAGTAAAAGTATTAGTACCAGGTTTTTAAGTGACTTCAACCTTTTTTGAATAAAATCAGATAGAGTTTTCAAGCATGACTGTGTCAAAATAAAATGTAATTTAAGTCAAAAGCACTGAGGAGTATTGATATCAACTTCGATGCAAATCGTCCCCAAAACAACTTTCTACCCCATTAAAACTCCGTCAGGGGATGAATTTCAAGAAAATACGAAACACGTGTTCCATCAATTACGTTAAAAAAAATGCAAAATTTGATGTAGATCAGATCAAGGAATCACGTTGTCCCATACAAACTTAGCCCCTTACGGGCAGAATTTCGGAAAATCCTTTCTTATAGGATGCCGACATCATACAAAGAATTCACCCTCTAAGTTTCAGGTCTCTCCGATCAGCGTGCCGTCTGTCAGTCAGTCAGTCATTCCGGACAAAGCATTTTATGTGTAAAGATTCCTTTAATTAAAGTTCTCCAAATTGCGGCACAGCTACGCAAAACTTATTTTAATTTCCACCGCTTTTAGAACAGTTCGTTCTCGTACACAAAATATCAAATAACTTGTACTTCTGCATAAATTATACCTACTAAACCACTTGAAGAACTTCTGTGGCAACAACAGAAATAGTAGGCTAGGAGCTAGGGACTGCGTGACATTGAGGCGCATATTTTCAAAATACCCACTTAAAATAAAAACAAACAACATCCTGAGCAACACAATTTAATACTAATAACTGAAACTCAAGCGCTTTAGAAACTAGTAGCTGTAAAGAATCTCATTATGCAGCCTTTTTAGGGCAACGGAGGTCAAAAGGAAAAACAGAACCTATGCAAGATCACTTTATCTGTCTGTCAGCTTCAATTGTCACATCCCATCGGCTCCAAATCTAATTAGATTACGTTGAAATTTGATACACACATGCATTTCCGTGATGATACCACAGAGGAGGAACGAGGACAAATTAGAAAATTTACTTCTAGAAAAAGTTCTGCAAAACGTACCTTGAGATTATACTAAGCCTTTTTAGGATGTTTTTTGTTCTCGTTTTTTCCCATAGTGTAAGGTGTCGTTGGTAAGTTCGTTCAAAAATATGGTGGGTGTGGAATAACCATTTTTCGATTCAAGGATGCATTTGCGAAATATAAAGCTTTAAAGTTCTAGTTATCGTTGGAGTCAAGTGTTCCGCCCTACATGCCAGCTAAACTGTTGTATTTGGATTGATGAAAAAATGTATGGTAGAAACTATCACAGCTAGGTTGGCTTTACAATTTAACGAGTAATAGTCGACCAACTTATAAAATGTACTTGAAACCGTGAACTATGTTCATAGTAGTATCGAATTATTATTTTATGTTTATAACATCCATAAGGCAACTACGGAACCCTATTGCGCGTGACCCGACACGCTCTTGGCCGGGTTTTAATACTTAATGTGCTATATTTAGGGTTATGTTCATGTATGTACTACTTTCTTACAAGTATTTGAGAAAGAGAGAGAGAGAGAGAGAGAGAGCGACATTTATTTTCACACATTCGATACACGTAGATATAAAAAAAGAGAGAGATAAATACAATATACTTAAGAATAGTACTGATATGGTGTAAAATGGGCACGCTGCAATGCTGTTTTTCAGTGGGACCCAAACTACTTTGTTTGTTTGTTTTATACTTTGAACTTGCTGTGTGCCATAAAAAGTCTACTTACACATACTGCTATTGAGTGCTACGAGAAACAGTCGTCAACTCTGCTACTATACTGTATTCGAAAACTTTATCTCTGAACGCCACTGCGCTAGCATCACAAACGACAAAGTTGAAACTGTATACGTACTTATTCGCATATATTCTCCACTTTATATATGAAACAGTATATTTACAATCTTAATAGTGTGTTACGATACTACTTACCATATGTAGTAACGTAGTTGTATCGGAAAGTGTACTTTTTTTTAGTCGTCCATTGGCTCAGATGAATGTGTGTTTAATTGCAGGCCCCAAATTTTCATTTCGGTTTTTTCTTCATAGTTAAAAATAAATACGTGTTGTCAATAAACGGAATATCAGCAAATATTTAAGCTGGACCTAAGTCGGCTTATCAGTATAATATTTACAGTACCTAACAGTAAGGCAAAGAATATAGACGTGATTTGTGTATGTATGTATGTACACACAGCAAAGCTATTCGGTAAGCAGGATAGATACGGCGCGAGCGTGCGTAGGTGCTTACCTGATTATATTGCCGTGTGTACCTAACAGTCCGTGAGGCTCTTACAATGCCATTCGGGTTTTTCTTGCTGCCTCACTCGCTCATATGGGTTTGATATTTGAATCGGCCAATGGTACCCGAAACCCGAATGACATACTAAGAGCTCACGGACTTTATTCTATCTGTCTTTCTGTAACCTTTTCATTTTTAAACCCTTGATCTGAAGACCGCCACATTGTACCTACTATTCAGGAAACACAGACGCAGGCAAAGAATTCGACTCCTCAGCTCTCAGGATATTAAAGGACGAACAAAAACGCTTTGTGCGAATTTTAGGGATGCTGACAACATAAGGGTATGAAGAATGCTAACGTTTGTTCTCGAGTCTTGGATATTTAATATATATTTATCCGTATACATACAAGTCTGTAGTGCCTAGCCGCACTCCAAACTATGCTAACTCAAGGACTAAGTCGCTTTGGTGTCAACTATCCCCTAATATTATATTATTTACTAGCTTCTGCCCGCGACTTTGTCCGCGTAGAATTAGACTTACATTAGGCAGCTGCAACCTTTGACATGTTTATGGCTATCCCACAGGAATTCTTTAATTTTCCGGGATAAAAAGTATTTAAAATATTGACCAGGGATATAAGGTAACACTACCCAAAATTTCATTTAAATCGCTCCAACAGTTTCGGAGATTAGCGAACACAGACATAGGTAAATGAACACATCCTTACATACATACATACAGACAGATAAAAATTATAATATCTACTTTTTTGTGTTTTATTACTCTTCCCTCGTTAGAACTCTATTTTTTATGAATTTATTTGATGTACAGACACGAACTTTCTACTGATTTATGTATAGATTTTTAAAACAAGACGGTTTCAGCTTTCAGCTCTCTGCTTAAATCATAGAGTGACTAAATTGCTCCTGTTCATAGCGTGTTATACATAAGAGTATTAGTATAGGGATACCTACTTATTACGGTAGTCATGTGCCCGCACTTGAAACTACAAGTGGCCACTTATTCACTTCACTTTACAAGTGTGGGTATCGCTATAATTATTGACGAACTGTATTAAATAATACAACTAAATTTGCTAGTCCCATACATGAACTGTCAAAATGAACACGATGGCGATTGCGAGCGAGTCAGACAAAAAGCCTACAGAATTGAGCCGGAATTGAATCGAATTAAGACGTCATGGTAAGGCGCCATGGTTTTGACTTCCGCTCCAAATCATCCCTAGAGGCTATTCCGAAATTCGAAGTTTGTATCATACCTTCCTTTTTACTATGCTGTTAATGATTGAGAGCAGATTGACACTAAAAGAACTTCAATTGACGCAGCAGCTGAGCAGGTGGTACGAAAGTTGCGCATCGCCGTTCGACCCCGGCAACCTGTGAACCACTTTCTTACGACATAGGGTGGCAAACAAGCTAGTGAGTCACCTGATGGTAAATAAGCACCGCCACCCATAGACACCCACAATACCAAGAGCAGATACGTTGCCAGCCTAGAGTATTTAGTTGGAATAGCTCATGTGTCTGTGATTTCACCAGTTGTTTTGCTCTCCACGCCGGAACACAGCAGCGCAAGGACTGCTCCTTGACGATAGTATTAGCGAGTAAAATGGTGGTGGCGATCCGGTCGGACCTTGCTCCAATCTTTGCACCGACTGCGGCAGGAATGATGCGCGGCAGTTTATTCAGTTACAATTCTTGTTTATATCAAATTTAGATACTAGCTTTTGCTGGCGTCAGTTGTGGAAATAGCGGGATTTTACTGAAGTCCATGTATACTTTTTAAGAATTCCGTGGAATTTCCTCAAAATAACATTACAAGAGGAGCTGAGGCCCGATTTTGGAAAAGCACAAATCTGAAAATACCACAAGAAAGTGTTGAAAACTTGTGCCGAATTTGTGAACGAGTGATGTGCTTTCAAAAATTGAACACCAGGACGAAATGAGGATTTCAATGAAAGTGATTGCTCGTATCCTGGAAGTCTAGCTTTGCATCAATGAAAACGCACCCTTATTCTACAATTTTAACAGTTGCGGATTAGCCATCCCACGAAACGTCGCCTAAGGCCATGAGCACACGATTAGGCACATTAATCACGGTTGATTACGCGCATAATTCATGTGCATCCATTACTAACGCGCGTGGTTTCAAATTTCGGATGCACAAAGAGCACCTGACACTGATGAGTAGACTGACGTATGAACAGAGTGTGGATTGTTGTGTGACTAGGATTGTCTGCAGGTCTACACTCAGCCTTAGATCCTATGTAATGTATTGGTATTTGTCCAGCAGGTTTAAGACAATCTGGTCTTAAATACTTTTCAAACGAATTGTACAATACAATGAACGGGTGCATACATACAATAAATCATAAATTACGTCTTTATCTCTTACAGGGTAGACAGAACCTAAGGTTGTTACCTTAGGTCTTGTCTTGTCTCGTTAAACTTAGGTTACGTTTGGCATGATTCTAGTTATATGTATACCTATATAATTCTATGTGGAAAGGGGATTCAAAATAGTAATGGGTTGCTAGCCGCATCGCCTATAACATGATTCCTACGACTTTCACACATGAACGATGAATACATATATCATAAATTGTGGAACTCTGTACACCCTCTGACATGCTTCACACACACACGCACATAAATGACGTCTTTATCCGTTACGGGGTAGACAGATCCTGAGGTAACAAGACCTAAGACCACGTTTAGCATGATTGTGGGCGTATGGGTGGAAAGGGGAATCAAAATAGTGATGGGTTGTTATCCCCATCGCCTATGACATGATTCCTATCCCCATTCCCTCGCCTTGCCGGTTTTGTTACTTGTGTACTACTCTTAAAATATTACAGATAAAATCAAAGAGTATCTTGAGCTTAATTCAAACTCGGTGTTTTATTTATTAATTGCTATAAAGCTTCGGACGACGTCAATGTAACGTTTGTGCAAACAAGACGGTTTGATTGCCGAACGTTTTATGAACGTTATTTGGAAACCACACCATCTACCTTTCTGAGGCAAGAGTAACTTTTTACAAAGCAAACAGGGTGGGCTGGGCCCTGTAACAGAAGCAAAAAGTTAAACCACAGCTTCCGGTATTCATACAGAGCTAACTTCGTTCTACAACTTTTAAAAATAACCTCATGCCATTTTTACTACAGTTTGAAGTTTAATTGGACAAACATTGCAAACATCCGTCATTTAGTAATGTGACAGGCAATGACATGTAGGCTATTGGATACCGTACATTGAAAATACTATTTAATTCGTTTGGAACATAATGATAAAATTACTTACACTTCCACTACCACTTTTACTGATACTCCCACGCTGGTCTGGGAGCCAAGGAAAAACATAGAATGTGCCAGTTGTTTCTTCCCGCGCAGCTGGTAAATCATGTTATAGGCGATGCGGCTAGCAACCTATCACTATTTTGATTCCATTTTTTTGCCATCTATAGGCCTACAATCTTGCTAAACGTGGCCTGTAGGTCTTGCCATCTTAGGCTCTTGTGTATCATCATCACTACATAGTATAAAACAAAGTCGCTTTTTCTGTCCCCAAATCTGTATGTATGCTTATATCTTCAAAACAACACAACGGATTTTGATGCGGTTTTTTTTAATAGATAGAGTGATTCAAGAGGAAGGTTTGTAATGTATAATACATGTATGATATACGGTGCGAAGCCGGGGCGGGTCGCTAGTATAAAATAAAGTCGCTTTCTCTGTCCGTGTTCCTATGTCCCTATGTATGATTATATCTTCAAAACCACACAACGGATTTTGATGCGGTTTTTTTTAATAGATAGAGTGATTCAAGAGGAAGGTTTACATATATAATACATGCATAATATACCGTGCGAAGCCGGGGCGGGTCGCTAGTGTATGTATAAAATTACTCAATTTTTTAAAGTTGCAGAACTATCCATCCATTTGAGTAGCAGAACCTGTTTTAATTTTTTGCTCCTGGTACACACACAGCGACGGCTGAATGTCGGCACTGCCGTTGGAAGAACGTTTTGCTGGTTTGTCTTAATTCAGGTTTTGAACGGCTAAACAGTTAAACGGCTAACTTTACATGCTGTAGTTTGTTTTTTAATCCATATTTATGTATTGGTACGACCACAAGCCTACGCAAGGATAAAAGCAATTCCGCTATCCAGCTGCAACTTTGTTCATAACACGTGATTCATGCATAATGTTCTGTGCGCGGACTAAAAAATATACGAACGCAAATATTATGAGACGTTGGAATATTAAAGTGAGCCAGTGGCCGGGAGACCATATTTTGTTGGAGAAAAGATACATACTCACGTAAAAGATTTTGTAGAGTAGATAAATCAAGCTGAAAAATAAATTGTTTTATTTTTTCAAGGGCCTTCTAGGGCAGTGATAGCAGGAACTTTCTGAAAAGTATTTATGAAAATACACAAAGCATAACTTGAGTAGGTTACTGAAAAGAGAACCATGTGAAAACAAGACAGATATAAACACGACGCATCTTATCTGTACAATATACTATACGTGACTAAATACCCAAGAGTTTTGATAGTTATTATGAGTAATACACTGTTAAATTCAATGCCTGATGTTTAGAATAGATCATTTACATGAGTTTTTTTTTATTTAGATAAAAATCAAACCTTTTTCTTGGTTAAGATACAATGATTTAGGAAAATAAAGCGATCCGCGCTTTTCTTGCTGAATGTTGATTTTACTATCCTTGGAGAATTTGTTCACAAGAAATTTGTATCAAAGGACGGTAATCGTTTTTAAAAATAGAAACACATTATTGAAGGATTGCTCAACGGTAATAGCGTAGGCGTAGGCTTACTGAAATAGCGTAGGCGTTTTTGTTTGTTTTAACAGCACTCACGGCTACTCTTGGCGGCGGTGCTTCGTAACACTTCCTTGGAGTGTATGTAGTTGGTAAATTAAAGTAACTTTGAGTTGAGACACTCAGTAACAACCCCCGATTTAGAACTTCTGTAAATGTAAATGAAAAATTGGCATGATTTTCAATGAACAATGATCATTAAATGTATTTCAATTAGAAAGGACAAAAACGCATTCGTTAATTTCAAATCCTTTTCAAGTATCATGATTACGCAAACACTAAAGGGGTATAACGATTTTATCCGTTGAAATTTCATACCAACAAAGCTAGTAAATAAAGTTAGTGTAAATCGTAACTTGTATCGTGGCCCGTCTTGTTAATATGCTCGGTCGGATAGCACCTCGTTCCGGCGAGCGAATATCCGCGTGTCATGACATACGTTAACTAGCCTATTCCAAACGACATCACTAACAAAGGGTTAGCGGAGTCAATTAGCCATTGACAACACCGCCCGGTGACATTTAGAGCCGCGGGGCGGGACTCTGTTTGTCATTAATTTAGGGAATGAGGTGACAGAAACACAGGCGCGGCCTGCGAACAAATTACAATGCAATTAGACGCCAACCAGTTGTGAAACGGCCTTGTTGATTTGTACTGACGCATTAATATATCGGTCTTTTTGTACTGTCCGAAATCACCCCAACCAATGCTAGTTACAACACTTTGAGAACCTGTAGATTTTATTACCTGATAGGACACCTTCAATGCTAACATTAAAGCTATTGTAAATACAATTTTCATCAACAGCCGAGTGTTTAGAATCTAGACTAATTTGATGTCGATAAAGACCCATAAATCAAACTATTTAATAAATTAGTGACAGCAGTTGAATTAGCAGACCTAAACCGCAGTCATTTGACAATTTGTCATGTGGAATTTCAGACCGCAATGGCAATTGCATCCGGGCACGGGTAAATAAAAGCCTACGGTTTTCCCCAAAACTGCACACAGAGGAATGCGTTTTGGCACAAATTCTGCATAATAACCTTGGCGGTCTTGGCCGCTGGGCGTTGGTGTGAAATGTTTTATAACATTGCTGGTTCTTTGCACATTTCCCTATCGTTAACTTTCGTAATGTGGAGAATTTGCCTATTTTAACTCTTAAAATAGCGCCCAACATTTTTCGGATGTAGATATAGTAGAAAATAGAATGCGATAAACGAGCTCCGTTTCATTATTGTATATTTACGTGTCTGACTAGACAAACACGTCAGAACTGTATTTAAAATTGATAACTCATTTAAGTAGGAACCAGGTGTAAGTAAATACATGTTATTGATTACAAATTTCTTACAGCTGTAATGAATTCTGTGATACACAATTTAGCAACTAAACTGCAATGACAAATTTCGTTTAAGGTAGCACAATTTTATATTGTATGGAAAACGAGTATAATATTTGTTGTAGAAATATCGAAATTCAATAAATTCCCAAATATCTCTCAATCCAGCAAAAATTTGATATTGATATTTTTTACACAAACTTAGTTTGCAACTTGTGGCTTTAAGTTTTCGTTAAACAACTATACAAAAAAAACACTTGACAAATTTAAAAAATATCGTTAATGCATTTTGTAAGACCATAATATAGTAAACACTAGAGTGTATTTATAAATAGCAATTTGTATGGACATCTTATCCCTGTTCAAGAGAAATATTTATACCTAGGACATATTTCCATTGCAAAACCGGTTCAAAGTGGGGAGTTAACATTTTAACGAGGGTAACAAGGTCGAGCGGAGTGTCAGGGTTAAGTGGGGTTAATTTTTTCATATTTAACACCTCCTGCCTGAACTTGGGCAATACTTGCTGCATCGAAAAATATCACTCAAAGTTGGTAATGGGGATTAAATTGTTTAATATTGTCAGCCTATATTGTGAATAAAGCTGACAATTTACTGTGACATGCTGTGAGTTTCAGCGAAGGTGATGTTTAAGCGTTGGAAACATCACCAAGAGACACCAAAGTCACTGCTGACACTGGTGCTGTGATGGTAGTTTTAAAAGTAATTATTGCGAAATTCATATCTACGAGTACTACTACAGGAAATCTATCCACAAGGAAATATATCGTCATTAAAATGTTTGGCTTTCCATACCCAAAGAGAGCCAATTGGGCTATATTACTCAGCTATGACTGTCCGTCTAGCTGTCACAGGGCTGTATCTTTTGAACCGTAATAAGTAGACACTCGGAAATGTTCATAGAGTGTAGTCAATATAACTTCTTTTATGTAAATTAATGGCAATGGGAGAGAGAATGACGGAGGGTATTTTTCGGTGGGACGAAACTCTTCATTTGCGTCCGTCTCGCACTTGGCCGATTTTCTAAGATTTGATAATATTTGCCGTCCTACCGTCATCGTGCTTCAAAATAAATTCTACTCATCAATGTTTTAACGTCGCACGAACCGAAGTATTATGTATTTTAGAAGGATAATTTAACCACAAAAAGGTAGCAAGAATCTCAGCATAATAACTATGTAAATATGGAAATTACGGAGCTCCATATTACGTGGCTGTGCCCTGACACACACTTAGCCGGGTTTTTATATAGCACTTTACTGGGGATAATTCGATTGCCTCCCATCGCAGAACGTGTCCGTAGCGCCGAGGGTTTGTTTCTGCGGTTGTATTAATTGCAGGGAAGATATATTAAGGTACTATTTAAACTCTCGTGAAACATTATACATAACTACTACTAATCAAGCGGGTATACACACGATTATACGATTTATAACGATTAAAGATCTACTAAATTAAATTAATTTGCATTGAAATTAAAACTTTTCCGGTGAAAATTGAGTAAACTTTATTTAGCTCATACAAAAATAAGATATAAGTCAAAGTTGATCAAAAATAACAGGATCTGGTGTACTTTAATAATAAATTAGATTATTCTAAGCCGTAATCCTAGCTAACCCAAAGCAATTTATTAAAACTTCTTATTTAATCTTGCAAGTTATAATTTTTGCGGAAAAGTTCATGAAACTTGAAGATAAAAGAAACAAAACAGCGGAAAGCTTTTTCTGTCTGTTATCAAAGGCCATTATCTCCTGACCTGAGGAGTAGAATTATATTTTGTTTTCCTTTCAAAACCGTAAATAAGTTTGGAAGAGTGGCGACGTAATTTAAAAGTTACCGTTAAGGCTGCTAAGCGCGCCGGCCGATACCCGAAACCCTGTACTGTAAGAGTTTGAAATATGCGTCGACAATTTTTCGCAACGAATGACGGTTATTTCAACACCCATTTTTAAAAAACCTTTTTACACGTTTTTTTCACTTGTTACTGAGTTACAATGTTATAAAATCTTGGAAATATTTAAAATTCGTTTACTTGGGCTTTACCATGAAGTCTTAATGCGATTCAATATCAAATTTAGTTTAGGTTCGCTCAGCTGTTAGGCACTTGTCCCACCGCCGACGATGAGCGATAAACGAGTAGAACGATAAACTAGAAACGAGTGGGCGAGCGGCGAGAAGCGAGTGTTAGCTCCAATAGTTTTGTCGCTCGGCTATAGGCGAGTGTTCGAGTGCGACGGGCTATTACTCGCGTCACTCGCTCGGGCGTTGCAGTTTGAGTTCTAACTACCAAGCGAGTATCGCCGAGCGAGTATCGCTGAGCTAGTTTTATCTTATCGCTCTTATCGCGGCGACAAACTAGTAGAGCGAGTGTTCTCGCCGGCAGTGTGAACAGCCAGCGATGAACGATTAGTATACGTGTCTCTTTTACTAACACAGGATCCTTATCTTTTGTTCGTTTCTTGGGCGAGAAAATCGCCGATAGCTAATCGCTTACTCGCTCTTGGTGGGACAAGTGCCTTTGATCAATACTAAAAATTACAGCTAAAACCTGAATTGAGTCGGAATTGCATCTCATTAAGACGTCATGGCAAGTTTTAATGTTTTTTAACCGTCAAAAGTTAAATAATCCTGCTTACACTGTAGCTTTGCAGAATTCTGTATAGAAGAAAAACTTAAGTAAATGACATGTTGTTTGTGTAAGTAATGTGTGCAATAATAGAAAAATGTCTTAACTCCCATACCAGTTCTATACACTACTACATACAACATTTACTTACGTTTTTCACCTATCCTGCGTACAGACACTTGAAGATGTGTAATGAACATTACGTGAAAAATATTACACAATAAGTACGTAATATTTATATTGATTACGTTATTAAACAGTTTTCAAATCATCATCTTAGAAAACAAAAAACATTCAGGGAGGCTGGGCCTACGTGCGAGACTAACACGATCTAATCCAAATGTGAGATCGTCGGTCTCTTTCTAACTGCTCTGCTTTTTCAGCCGTTTCCCACCACGTTAGAACCGGCAAATTCCGTTATAAAAGGTAAGCTCACAATGAATATTACCAACAGGTACCTTTATTACTCAAACATTTTAATTCCGCCGCAGTCGTAATTAATAAAGTCAGGTAACAAGGGATCCATAATGAAATTATTTACATGACAACAAAATTAAAAATGAGCTCTCATTTCTATTTCATCCATTTGCTTAATGGGCTTATACGGCACGAGGGACTTTCGCGCACCAACTTTCATCACACTAAAAGCAACGTACGAAAAATACCATCAGATTAATAAACTTCATATATTTCCTCGCGGCCGTGGATTATTTAGAGCCCTGCTTTTTAATCATGCACATTTGTTGCGGTGCTCGCGGCTTGTTCAATGATCTGTGGAGATAAAAATCGCACACACTTTATAGCTTAACTAGCCGTTGCCCGCAACTTCGTTTGCATAGAATTCGTTTATCGCTATCCCGCGGGAATCACGCAATTTTCCGGGATAAAAAGTAGCCTATGTGTTATTCCAGACTATAATCTATCTATGTTCCAAATTTCATCCAGATCGGCCCAGTACTTTTTGAGCCTATTCATTACAAACATACAAACATACAAAAATAGGTACAAATCTTTCCTCTTTATAATATTAGTATAGAGTATAGATATAGATTTAGCGGGTGACAGAACGTCGTGCAAGGTCTGTCCGGATCGCTACCACCGTCTTACTCGCTAATCCTGCCGCCAAGCAACAGTGCTTGCACTGCTGTGTTCCGGCGTGGAGAGTAATACAGTCGGTGAAATTACTGGCACAAGACATATTCTTCCGTAGCCCTCTAAGCCAACGCATCTGCAATCCTCTGGTGTTGCGGGTGTCCTTGAGCGGTGGTGTTCGCTTACCATTAGGTGACCCACTAGCTCGTTTGCCTTCCTTGTCGTATAAAAAAACTCAAAGAATGACAGCTATGTGCTACCTGCTATGAAGTAAATACTTAGAAGAATGCTGAACAACGAGCCGAAGACAGGGTAAAAAGGGTGATTTAGGGGGGCCTATGTCCATCGGTGGAATTCTGCAGGCTGATGATGATGATGATTATTTTATTGTAGATGTTTTACTTTTCGCTGAAATTTCATTAAATACAAGAAATACTTATTTACAAGAAATATTGGTTGTCTGGAAGAGATCGCTATTAAGCGATAAGACCGCCTATTGTCTACTTTGTTCTTTGTTTCTGTATTGTTTTGTACTGATTTGTGGTGTTCAATGAAGAGTATTTGTATTGTATTGTATTGTATTGTAAATACCTATAGTACTACAGCGACAGTTACGATACGAAAGCGATTAAGTACATTGTTTTAATTAGGTACTAACATAACGCTTAAACAAGCAATGTAACACTAACAAATATGGATGTCCTTATTCCGAAATAAACGATGATTGTTATTATTGAAAGCGTATGAGGTTGACATATTTAAACGCCCATAATGTAAATTAAATTGAAAGTATAGAGACTAATAGAGACCTCAGGAGACCCCAGAGCTGGCGCTTACCTCTCCCAGCGAATTTCTCTGGCTATACAGAGAGGTAATGCCGCCAGTGTATTGGGGTCTATGCCGCAGGAGGGCCTTTTAGATGGTGTTTTCTTTTTATAGTTAGGTATATTTATTTAGTTTTAAGTTTTGTATATTTAGTTAATTTTTAGATTTTATCATAGTTTAATTTTTTTTTGTAATTCCCCTGTATGTATATATTGTATGAAAACGCAAATCGTAAAAATGTATTAAAAAACAAAATATTGAAGTAAGATGACCACACAGAGCGCGCGTGCACCCTAACTCCACTGACGGTTGGCAGTCGGCCTAATCCGCACCACATGTGTTGCTTTAATCTAATTCCTCAAACCCATTCTCATCCGAGTTCAACAAAAACAAAAGACCAGAGGGGCGAGGATAAACCCCCGTTTGGCTAAATGAGGAGTGACTTTTTAAGACGCCTTATTTCCCATTTAATGATTTCAACTTAGGCCTTTTGGGAACTTAAAGAAAGTTCAAACTGTTACGCCTGTGAGTAGTCGTGTATTTTGATTTTTAATAGACTTCTACTTTTTTAGGGTTCCGTACCCAAAGGGTAAAAACGGAACCTAATTACTAAGGCTTCGCTGTCCGTCCGTCTGTCTGTCTGTCAGTCTGGCAACTGTGACACGAAAGTTATCCATACAATGTAAGACTAACTTTTTGGTCCTCACCCAAAAACGAGACCCTATTACTAAGACTCCGCTGTCCATTCTTTCTGTCTGTTTGTTTGTCTGTCACCAGGCTGTATCTCATAAACCGTGGTAGCTAGACAGTTGAAATTTTGACAGATGATGTATTTCTGTTGCTGCTATAACAACAAATACCAAAAACACAATATTTTTATGTTTGTCTGTCTATTTTAATAACCAATATAACATGACCTCACACTGCATACATTTTGCTTAGGAGCTCTGCTGGATTTTATATTAACTTCGCAAATTCGTACGGAACCCTCGGTGCGCGAGTGCGACTCGCACTTAGCCGGTTTTTTTAACCTCTTATTTTACGTTACGATGGTCTTACAGCAATGCATCTTTGTTAACGAAAAATTACTCTCAGCATTGGCATCAGGTATATAAAAACGACTAATACATAGCAGCAGTACCTAGATAGCAATGGATTTCTAACTTTACGTACATCTGCGCCGTTAAAATAATCAGTACAATCACCAATATTTCAGAAAATAATAATAACCATACATACATACATAAATATCACGTCTTTATTCCGTACAGGGTAGACAAAGCCTACGGTAACAAAACCTTAAAGCCACGTTTAGCATGATTAAGGGCATATAGGTGGAAAGGGAAATCAAAATAGTGATGGGTTGCTAGCTGCATCACCTATAACATGATTCCTAAGACTTTCGCCCATTGTCTCGTTGGGCTTTTACCATCGCGCGGGAAGAGAAGCAACTGGCAAATTTTATGTTTTTCTTTACTCCCAGACCAGCATGGAATAACCATTCTATACTTATTACCTTATTAGACTCACGAGTAGGTTTGCTTAGTAATATTCACAACGTCATATGGATACTTGTTATTAGACGTGATGGAACTTCCTCGCATGTCACAAATCAAGAATATTTTGGGCAGAGCAGGAAACAGGAAATGTTGTTATTGAAACCCTTGAATCGTAAATAACAAATGGTTGAAAGTAAAACTTTGGCACAACATCTTGTTTGTAACTGGTACTGAATAACAAAATCGCAATTTTTTAAGCAACGGAACATCGTATGAAAAATTGTTTTAGTTCTCAAAAGTTTGTACCCAATGGTCTGTGTCGAAGTAACTTAGGTAAGTATTTTAACGAAACAAAGTTTAATAGGCGATGTTTAGCATTTTTCTCAGTAAAACACAAGTGCTGTAAGAAAACAATACAACAAGAGATGGCTTGGATACAGGATAAGTAAGAACCACGGAAAATGTTAGAGTCGTTTTAAAAAAATGTACATAGTTAAAGGCTTAGTTACAACAAAAATAATGCCCAACTACGATTAAAGCCCTTCTTCTGAAATCCATATTACTTTCCAAATACGTAAGTGGTTGAAGACCAAAAAGTTACACACCGTTAAAGTTGCGTTAGTAAGATACTTAAAATTCGCTTACTTTTTCCATTGCGACACGAAAGTTATCCATACAAATGTATGACTAATTTTTGTGTCACAATTGAAAAAGTTAGCAAATTTGAATTAACTTACTAACGCAACTTTAATCGTGTGTAAATTTTTAGTCCTCACTTATGAATGCTTTTAGTTAAGTTGAGACGAAGTGATTGTTGTGAGTCGTACTTAACCGGTAAGATGTCAAGTTCATCACAATAATTTGTATGAGTTATTTACCGTATGATTGTAAGTAAAGTCTACGAAATACCTAAACGAGGGAACGGTTTAAAATGCATATTTTTTAAATTTTCAGTACCGCTAGTTACGTACTAAGTGCTGGTATACCGAGGATCAATCTTCAGGCCCGTATTGAAGCGGGTTCCGCTACTCGAAACGATTCCCATGAAAAGGCAAGCCACCTGAAAACCTGAATGCAGAAGCCTACTTGTCATAACACGTTTTATTAGGGAAGCACGTTTTTTCAGTTCGGTTAGGATTCTGATTAAATAAATGTACATAAATCCTCCTGATTCTTGTCATTTTTTAATTTTTGATGAATATTTCATCATATTTGAAGTTCGTTACTAATAGAGCAACTCGTTCTTGGCATAGAACATTAGACAGTTATTCTTACAATTGATTGGTTTTCTAAAAGTACGCGAGGACTCACGAGGATATTTTTAAAAATTCCTACTGTGAATCTTTTTCTCTTCAATCTTTTATCATGCCATAAATGCTGCTTTAGTCGCCGGTGATTTGAAACATAACGTTTTATTTAAGGAAATAACACCCGTGTGAATGTGAATGTGACCAATGACCAATGATGTGATGATTGAGGTGTTGGTTACCTTAACTCAATTTCTTTAAACTTTTTATTTTGTATTTACTTACTAATATTTTAGTTCTTAAACTGACAATATTTTGATACAAATTTAGTTATAATAATAAAATTGAATTGTCGCTTGATGGCTATGGCTGCCGGTTGTCAATTTGTCAGTGTCATGACACGACTGTCACTGTGTTGGTTAAGCGGCGTACTAAACTGACTTAAACTTCTATAACACTATTGCCAACGATTTATTTAACGCACAACAAGCATTTAACACATTTTTCCTCTAGTACCGAAAGAATCAAATTCCCGGGTAGATCCAGTACCGGGAAAAACAAATTATGTTTCAGTACCGGTACCTACTGCAAACACTAATCACCAGACCCTCGAAGGTTTGTAAAATACAAAATGGTCGTTTGACTATCCCATAATCCATTGTACAAAAGCTAGTAATCACATAATACCTAAACGTATATTCGTATTGATATTCAAACAATCCAACCGGACTTTGTAAGCCTCGAGACCACATCTCAAGTAATCCTTTGAAGTATTAAAACTCCCTCTTTAATATAACTTGAACAATGGCGACCCGTGGCTCGGCAGTAACAATGACAAAGTTTTCGTTCTAAGACTCCGTTTTATATCAGTTCGGACCCTTTTGTTGTGCGTCGCAATAGCGCGGGTAACTGCGGAAAACCCCTGTTATTATGATAACGTTACTAATTTCGCCTTACCTCTCTCCTTGTTAACATTAAGAGGATTCGCTGATAACATACAGTTTTGTTGCCTCTGCAAATACGAGCCGGCGTTGTTGGTGTTTCATATATCGAGCGAAGTTTACGTGACACATTTTGGACTGCATCGTTACTTTAAGGTAGTATTTGAGCGAGATCCGTTGCTGTTATGTGCGTTTGAAATACAGAAAGAAATACATGGAATTAGTAAATAAACAATGCTTAACCAAACTTAATAAAATTCAAAAATCAGTCGGTGCCGAAGACGCTGGCAGCATTCCCTCTTTGCCCGAGGAAGCTGAGCTCTTCGGTTCCCTGTGACGTTGACTAGTCCTTGTGAAATTTCTTAAAGCAAAATTTATCTAAAAGCGCTGAAATTAGAACCGAGGGTCTAGCCCTGCAAATTAGCAGTTATATTTCAGCGGCTATGGATACTGCACTAGCTTTGTTTCCTATATATACCATCATCGTGAACACCGTATGTACATGCCACCCTCACAAATAAACACCATTCCTGATTTATCTATTGCTTTATTCCATCCATTACATTCAAAGTTAACTCTAAGGCCCTATAAATCGCCCCCATTTCATAACAAGACGATCTTCGCTTACGTCTAAACATCAGAGAATAGAACGCAAAGGATTAAGAGGAATTAGGATCGCGCAATTTAAAGTTTCGATTTGATACGGTCCCGCGGGAGATGACAGAGACTTAGTGTGGACTCGTCCGAGGCGCTCGAGTCTGCCAAGTTTGCCTAATTAGTCGCTAATACAAACAAGCAAGCACGTAGAACGACTGGAAGTGAGCGGGAATGTTTCGTGGAAGCATGAGGGTACATCTTAGTGACGGTATCTCAAGATAGAGGAACAACAAGGCTTGTTTTGATTTTAATGTTTACACAATATGATAATGAGAACGAGGGTGAAGTTTTGAAAACCTGCGTAAACTTCTAATGAGTAGGTACCTAGCTACTGTGATATACGGTGACGTGTAGCCAGAGGAAGTAGATTAACAACTGAAACTCATACAACTCGAATACAAATCACTACTTTCTTTCATTGAGTTAACAGTATGAATGTACATCGGATTGTGTAATATATTTTTTTTGACAATTCAAATCAGACCGCTACTGCTATTACTACGATAAGGGGCCCGAATACCGATTCAGTTACGTTCGCTCGCTGTCAGATCCATACTTAAAATGACAGCTAAAACCTGAACTGAGTCGGAATTGAATCGCATTAAGATGTAATGGTAAGGCCCCTGAATGGGATTGAAAGATCTGTCATTTCATGTACAATTTGACGTAAGTAACGTACCTACATGGAATAACGGTTAGCTCCAATCGTAATCTCATTTAATTGCGGTTTAGTAATAACATAATTATGATTACTTCCATACTGGTCTGGGAGCAAAGAAATAACATAGAATGTACCAGATGCTTCTCTGCCCGCGCAGATGGTAAAAGCCCATCGAGGGGATTTGGCAAAAATCTTATTAAACATGTTATAGGCGATGCGGCTAGCAACCCGTCACTATTATGATTCCCCTTTCCACCTATATGCTCACAATCATGCGTATACATATGTATAATTATGAACGAGCAAAAGTCAGTGCAGTGTAGGTGATATATAAGTAGTAAGTACCTCACATTAAAACAATTAACCTTAAAAAGAAATTAAGGGACCTTTTCAGATTTTTTTATTTTCATTTGCCGAACAAAAAAATCGGTGTATACCGGGTGTATACATAATCATCCTGTGCTGAACACACGCACACATAGACCTCACTTTCTGTCATGTAAACAGTTGTTTGTCAGAAATATCATTATGTTCAGTAGGCTTATTGTCTAACTCGCTCGCAATCGCCATCGTGCTCATTTCCACAGTTCATGTATGGGCTGAAAATTGCCATCGGAATCGGCTAGCTGTCACATTCATACAAGAACTGTCAAAATGAACACGATGGCGATTGCGAGCGAGTTAGACAATAAGCCTATCGGTGGGAACACTGTTAAAGGTTACAGCATGACACTGGCATTCATACATACACAACATACATAAAAATCACGTCTTTGTTCCGTACGGGGTAGACTGATCCTAAGGTAACAAGACCCAAAGGCCATGTTTAGCGTGATTGTCGGCGTATAGGTGGAAATGAGACTCAAAATAGTGATGGGTTGCTAGCCGCATCGCCCATAACATGATTCCCAAGATTTTCGCCCATTCCCTCGATGGGGTGTTACCATCTGTGCGGGAAGAGAAGCCATGCACTGGTACATTCTATGTTTTTTCATTACTCCCAGACTAGCATAGTATTTTATTTTTCAAAGTGAAGTGGCCAGTCAAATGATTGTTAAGAGGTTCTAGAAGATTATTAAAGAGGTCTTAGTCCAAGACTATTAATTATCTCGTTAACATGCTGTTTTACGCAGCAAAGCTGTTTCCCTAATTTTCGCCAAAAAAACTATCATGAGCCCTATAATGTTTTATACTTAAATGTGCTCTAAAAGCCGAGTACTATCGGCTGTAAAAATATCGGTAGCTAATTTGTTAGCACCTTATAAAGTGTAAAAATACCTACCGACGAGTTTACTTGACAAAGTCAGATTGCACGAGTCATAAATTAAACCGGCCTCACCGCCATTCACAGACCTCCGTCTTAACATTTTATTTGGTCTGAGACTAACACTAGATTTTATTGTTCCCATTCCGGTTTCAAACCTTGTTGGAAACCAAAAGATGGTACCTAAGCTACACTTTGAAAGCCATTTGGCAAACAGGCCCTTCCTATAAGCTCGTAAGAGGTGTTATCAAAGGCTTGTAACTTCAATTTCTCGCACTGTGTATTCCGTACTACGGTAAATAAAACATGGCTCTTCTCTGTGACGGTTTTGCTCTGTTTTGAAATAGGAACATGTCGCACTTCACACCCCTTCCCGAGCGAAAACCAATATTGCCTTCGGAAACTTCTAAATGAATTTTGGTTATGAACTTTGTTGTCTATCCGTTGCAGTAGGGATGTAATGGGAGCTAAAATATTAGGTTCTCTTTTACATTTAAGGATCTTGAGCTTGACTGATTGTGCAACTAAGTGAAGTAACTTGTGGAATTATTCAGACCTTTTTTTTATTCACGGACAATATTTCCTAAATAGTAAACCATTATAAAAACATGAAATGGAATCAAAATAAAGCCATAGTGTAATAACTTCTTATAGTGAGGACACTTCATTCTCACGGTTCTAAGGTAACTGCCTAGAATCCGCAGAGTCTTGACGATATCAAAATCGGACGGATTGGAGTCTTAGCGTTCAGTTGAGTGGGGACCACGTCCATGAGTAACCTTTTTAACATTTTTAGGGTCTGTTCCACCATTCTATATAAACATATAGACAGAAACGGCATCATTGATAGACACACGGGATATTACGAGAGTGAAAGAAAATAACAGAGAGTGGGGAATGGTATTATATTGTTTTTTTTTAATACTTAACAAGATCTACTTTTGCGCCAAGACCTATAGCTTATTAAACCTGTGTGTGTAATCGAAAGACATTCAATACGCACATTGTGAGGAATATATTACGAAAAAATCGAAAAGGAAATGAAAGTAATATCGAAGACGTGTTCTCGCACCAGCGCCGAGATCCGGCAATATACTTATTTATTATACAGAAATTGACATCAGGAAATTATTCCTTCGGCATAATATGAGAATGTGAGCTTTCTTATGACTCGATATGTATCTACCTATCTACATACACAGTGTTTGCGTGCGAGTGTGTTTAAAATGAATGAGGCAGCCGTATATTGGGATTCAAATCAATTTGATTTAGAATTCAAATTCTGTCGGGAACGCATATTATATGCGTTTTCGTAACCTTGTCTCAGTGCCGCTGTCACCAGCACGTGTGTTGCATCTCAAGAAGTTTCAGCGAATGCGTTAAGAAAAATCATAAAAATTATAATATTGTCCAAATTCGCAGGGGTAGAACATAAAAATTAAATCTAATAATATATAATCTTATATGCTGGTCAGGGAGCAAAGAAAAATCTAGAATGTATCAGTTGCTTCTCTTCCCGCGCAGACGGTGAAAGCTCATCGAGGGAATGGGCGAAAATCTTGGCAATCATTTTATAGGCGATGCGGTTACCAACCCATCACTATTTTGATTCCCATTTCCACCTATGCGCCCACAGTTACGCTAAACCCCAGCCCTTAGGTCTTGTCTGTCTACCCTGTAAGGGATAAAGACGTGATGTATGTATGTTTTATACGAACAAAAAACTACGTCGATGATTGTCTCCAATCGGATAGTATCTTATTTTATGTGTATCTAATTAATATTCTATTATTACTTTAAACGAGCAAACCGTGTAATATTGAATGATGACTTCTTTGATACCTAGAGACCAAGAATTTTAATGAAACTCGGCTGAAACGGGTTAACTACTTGGAATACTTAGTTATCCAGCCTGACCTAATTCTAACAACTGCAAATTGCCACTAACGACTTTTTGTGATACCGTAAACTGGGGTTACTACGTGTCAAACGTTCACTGTATATGGACAATATCGATTTTATAGCAATTTTACAACGATCAAAGTGCCCCCAAAATTATCAAAGTCGCCCCGGTTAGCTTACTTACTTATTGTGCGTACTTACTTTCTCGCATTAAGTTGACATCATACTTAATGAAATCGATAGAACAGTCATTTATTACCCATTAAAACTTTTGGAAATTATATCATTATCAATATGTTATAGAAACTAGTAGGTACGTCAAAAGTTGAGGTATTTATAATTATAGTAGAAAATAGTTCAAATTGTTAGCATGACCGGCCGCCTCAAAAATGCAGCCGTCTCATTGCAACGAAAGAGATTATTTTTATCTTTGTGCCGACCGTGAAGGGTACTATTTGTACGGATGATTTTTGCAGAAAATATTTAATAGGTTGAAGAATGTACGTATTGTAGGTAGGTAGTGTAAATGTAGGTTTTTATTTTAAAAATTTCTATAGCGCCAAAGTTTCAGGCTTCCATTTATCCATTACATTAGGGATAGCCATTGCTCCGAGCTTAACTTGGTGTAAAAAGTTATCCGATAACTCGATTTAATACAATCCGAGCTTGGTTGCCCCAGGTACTAAGCTTTAATGCCTCAAAGATAAATAAGCACATAAATACTTTTTCCTTTTCAAATTTATCTTATTAAAGTTCCCCGAAACTTAGGTGGCAGTTTAATCATCTTCATCTACAGCAAACGTACACTCAGGTAGGAATCCAAATGTAGATTAATAGTTAATTTACTTCTCCCCTAAAGATACGGCGTTTAAAATTCATGAGCCTTTTGTTCTGTCGTTATTATTGAACTTGATAGACTCGAATTAGAATTTTAAGTCGTGTTTAATATAAAAATAGGCTGGGTCGAAGAAATTCCTGCCATTTAAAAAACTAACATAGTCTAACTTTGTCGTAATCGCAATCGCATTTACAATTTGTTTCTGTCAAACATAACGGTAAGTAATAAGATGTGGCTAATGCATGTTAGACAAAATAGCCCCTGGTTTCACGTAATTTAACCATTACGAGTTATATAGTGTCCTAGATCCATCAAATAATAATAATCTTAAGAAAGTCACTTGTTTTCTCCTTTAAAATTATATTATGCAGCGCACTTGGAACTGATGGCAATTTCAAGGTACCTACGGATCCAATATTTAACCTTAGATAGGTACTTACAAGAAAACGCAGAGTTGATCACTCGGTTACATAATATACTATAACGATCAGGTGCCTACTAAAGTAAATAACAAACTGTTTCATACCCGTTAAAGGACGATCGCCAATGTTTCTCATTAAGTCGTGCTTAACTGTTTTCAAAGGCATTTGAGAGAACTCACGAAACTACTTTGAGGAAATATACCTACTGACGAGACAAATAAAGGGCTACTTTATATGAAAAGTTTCATACGAAGTGACCCCATGTTTTGGGTCGAAAGTAGGTATATATTTTAGTTCATAAGCCTAGCCTACTCCGGGTCAGGGCTCAACTCATTTCAACTCAACCCTCAAACCCATTTCATCTGAATTCTTCGTGAAATCAGTAACATACTTATTAGTTTTGGAATATCTTTTATTTTTGTGGATTATCATTATCTTTAAAGTCATAATTAATGCAAGCACAGCTCTATGTTTGAAGTCAAAATAAAGTTTATACCTGTGCGAAGTAATTTCGACACAGCTAAAATACTATAACTGTAACTTTCGCCAGTACTCCGGCGCTATATTTCCAGAATGGTCTCGAATTGAGGTTCTTTAAGTGCGTTGTAAAACCACGAAGCCAGCAAGTAAGCTGTCTAACTTTTTGATGGAAAAAACGTGACATGATTCGACACATTACGTGATGCAATTACGGACATATGAATGAACCGCAAAAATTACCCTGTTTTTTCAATATTTTTGACGGGAGCATGAATTCTCAAATATAGAGTTTAGAGACCTCCAATAAAAATATTACAGTGTATTTGTACGTGGAATCATCGCTCTCAGCTCCGGTCGGCTGTGTGTACGGCATGTTATCTTTGATAACGTCGGGAGCTCTGCTGTTTTAGGTGATACTTTATCTCACTTTGTAAAAGTTTCTTAGCCAACAAGATTAAATGCAAAGTTTAAATGAATTCTAGGATCGCGAACATTTTTGGTATTAAAATAAATCTCGAAATGAGAAACTGTTCCAGATAACTGTGGCTGTCTGCTGTTTTTAATAAAACTTTGTTAATATGAAATTTTGGTGCGAATTTGTTTTTATTTCCGAATTTGTTTCCCTTTTGGTGAGTTTTGCAACATTTGGAATAGGTAGGTACTTACTTAATTACCGATGGAATGTCAAATACCTACTTTACCGGAAATGCTTGTAAAGAAAGTGAATGAAGAATGTTTAAAGACTTTCATGGTTAATCTTACTAGGTGAATAAAGACTTTTGATGAATATATCTATCAACATGTATCTAAGAATATCTCGTTCTGCGTATGTAGACTTTTAATTTGACAATCTGTTTACAAAATTATTGTACCTTCTACAGACAAATAGGTTAGGTACCTATATTATGTTTCTGTTCCGTGTATGTATTTTTAAACATAGCTAATAAACGCACACACTCGTGTGTCAATGGTCAAGCTTCCAATAAATAGCTCGAACAGTGCTGTGTAAAATTAAATACAAAATATGCCAATATCGTTTCACGTTTTCCACGCTGAAACGTTTCTGTGAAAAAGTCCGGCGCAAGTTAATAATTTATTCACATTGAAGTTAAAAATATAGGTGCCAAAAATTGACACGCTTTTTCCCAGAGCGACCGTAAACCACAAAGTTCGTTCTGTGTTATAAAAAGTTAATACTTGGCACAGAGCAGACAGGGAAGGGTTGGCTTGCGCATTACTCGCTACATTATAAACAAGCCTGTCTGTGACAGCCCTTCCTTTATGACCCCCTCTCGCGGGTAGCATGCATAATTAAATCTCTGCGGTCAAATTAGCAATTTGGACCCACGACAATAGGATATAATTATAGTTCAGGCCTCAAGGGTGGTTTTCGACCGAAGAAATTAATTCTTTCATTAGTGCTTCTAATTAACGCCACGAACGCACTGCAAGCGTAAAAGCTATTTCAGCACATGTTTCCATTATAATGTTTTCAAATGTTACGAAAATATTCCTTTTGAGAGCACGAACAATTTCTACTCCGGAGTTTCGCTGAGGTTAAGAGATGAAAGGTTGCGTTTCATGTGTTAAATTTCTGTTAAGAACCCTCTTTGCCATAAAGACTGATTATTTAAATTGTTTTGAATTTCACAATTTTAGTAAACCCTTTGCAATCGTTCGTTTCGTACAGAAAATGGTAGGAAAATTTCAGGTTTTTATTTTTCTTTGTAGTTGCCGTCAAACACTGTTTCAACAAGTTGGAAAACTTGGTTGGGAGTAGCCTCGCTTCCATCCTGATTCAATTTGTTGATATATGGCAAAGGTATACACCATTTTTCATACCAGTCTTTGCTCTTACTTTTTTTCTGATAAGCGGACCTGACCAAACACAATTATAAAAAAGCCTGTGTTAGGCTTATTTCTACTAAGTTACTTGTTTCGTGCGTGGTTTGCAGGAATAATTTAATTCAATACGTGTTTGCGACTATCTTGGTATTATGGTTAGTTAATGGTTACGCCTGTTAATTTAATTTAGACGGAAATTGTTAGCAAAGTTTTGATGCCTTTCCATATTTGGAATTACGGACAAACAGGTAAATAGTTTAGACAATTATAATAAGCTGTTGAAATTTAACGGCCACCTTAAAACAAATCAGTCTTTACAGAGTTAACCGAAGCTTCGGGGTAGGTCTTGAGCTGTTGGGCACCGTACATAATAAATTGATCTACATAACGTCTGAGTTTGTCGCCAAAGATCTCTGGTGGCTTCAGGATTAGTATCCTGGTCTTCTTATCCTTTTAGTTTTGCCAGTAGCTCAACTCAAAAAACCTTAGCGCTAGAAACTTGTAATTTAGCAAGGGTGTATCTAATAAGCAATCACGATAATAAATCTAAAGAATAATATTTCTCATCCACCTCATGTTGTGAACTGTAGTAGGTATTCTCTTCTTCCAATACACGAGCATTTGGTGTAGTCAAAACCTGTTAGAAACCTGTATTTTCTTTAGGCGGCAAGTAAGTAACAAATCAATAAGTTTCAGTAAAAAAATAAAATTTTAATACAAGCTGTTTTCGTTGACCGTACTAGCATTATCATCCGTCATACATATGTGTACCAAATTTCAAGTCAATCGGACCACAATCGTTGAAGAGTGCTCTCTTGCGGCGCCCTGGCTGAATCACCAGAATTCCACTACCAGATTATTGTATTGTCATCCAACTTACTCAAGTATGCAAAATTTCAGCTCAATCGGTTGAAGATTTTTGCTTCAAAATTGAGTCGCAAGATTCCACCCGGAAAAACATACAAAAAAAATCCATACATACTCGTATATACCATTGTAAGTTATTATAAAAGCTTCTAAAAAGAGCGTGTTTTCATTCAACTCGCATCATTTTACTGTAACAATTTTTAGTTAACATTGTACACAAGTCTAAATTAATAATGTATTACATTAACTGAGTCGACAATAGATCGTAAAACTTCCAGATATAAATAGTGCCATAAACGAGAGCAAGTCGAAATACGAAGTAGGTAATAGAATCAGTATTTTTTTTTAACAGATGCTGTTCAATTACATCTTTGGTTCAGGCTGGAACGTTCACATGGTTTGATTTGAATTTCAGATTACCTATAAAGTGAAGCGTTCGATAAATACCTATATGGAAATGAAGTAGTAGCGAAACGGAGGCGTGTGCGGCGCTGATAAAGGTTTTAGGTGATATCCAATTTAGTAGCATGACAACCGAACCGTATATAAGATTTAAATACAACGAAGAGTAAGTGTATCACGAGAGTTATCAACCTGGTTATGTTTAAATACACTTTGTATATAATAAAATAAAAGATGTTCTCACGCAGTGTGGCATCATTGAATTCAATTCCATTTCTTTAGTATTTCTCAGTTGTGCACTAAGAGAGACAACGTCCAGCAGCAGATTGATATAAGCAAGAGTTTTATATTACCTATAGCTCTGTGGAGGAAACTCATCAAATCTTTGTTAAATAACAAAGCCTTCTAGAAATCTGACCTTAGCAAAACAAAGACCGACGAAATAAATCAATGAGGGATTGTGCTAAAAATATATTGTGACGTACAAAACCTTGGCTCTTTATTAATTAGCCCCTATTTCCTGAGGATCGTATGCTGTCGCGATCAGGTGTCCCCGTAGGCGTAGCCTGCCAAATAAAACACTAATTTATCGGCCGTCCGATAGACGGCGGCCGCAATTCCATTGAGATATAGTTCCCGATTTTTAGAACGACCCGAATTAAGTGTTTACTTCATTTACCCTGTGGCAATAAAAATATACTGAAATAGAGCGTTTTACTTATGCACTCGACTGTAAATAGTGAACGCAAACTGTGATATAGGGGTTCCCTTAACCAAGTTCACGTCAATGCATTTGCATGAAAAAGTAGCTAATAGGTTTGCGTAGTTTTTATAAATATCTGTCTACAAAATAATAATGTTAAGGTTTTGTAATTGTATGAAATACTTATATGCCTCAAGTATTAGTTTATGGTCATCCAATTACTCTTAGGGTAAAGAACTTACTCGAAATCTACGCCGTATTTAGCTGAAATTAAACATCTTTTCTTCTTATACAGTTGGTAACATAAGTTATTAAATGTCTGTGAGAACTTCTGTCTGCAACATCCTACGGTAGATGTTACTCGTAGTTTAGAAACTAAACTGTCACCAAAGTATACCGCTGTCATGGCTCCAAAGGCGCTTACCTAACACTGAGACACACTCAGTTTAAGCTGATTACTGAGCCTTTCCCTGCTTTGATTCTCAAATTCTTAAAGAAAATCAAGATACTAAGGCTAACAACAATTCACATTTCAATTAAGGTTTTATGACAAAACAAGGGCCGTTTGAGTTTTCGCAGAACTGTGTAATTTCAGAAGTAAATGGTGGTCTAATCTAAGTATCTAAGTACCTATAAGAGGAATTAGAGGACGGGGTAATTGTTTCTTTCGATAAAAGATAATTGGTGTTGTTTAGCTGCCAAGTATCAAGTGCCTTTGAAATTAGTATTTATTTTAAATGGTGTATTACGATATGAAAATGGAACGAAGTATTCTTTTTAACCAAATCGTATTGCTGACGTAAATTTATACAGTACATAACAATGACACTTTATTGAATATCATCTGATAAACAATACAGAAAAAAGTACCTACATACTGAGCAAATAAATCAGATATTTTTAACTTCATGGAAAGACAGAACTTCTTAAGAAGAAAAACGCAAGCTCGGGGCAATAAATCTGATAGTAAAATTCTGGTGATCGAGATCCGGCCGGCCGCGTCTTCCCAGGAGGCAATTCTTCAATAGTTGGTCCAATTACCTTGAAATTTGGTATACCAACACTATGTAGGATGGATGACAGTGCAATTGTTAAAAAAAAAAATACTAAGATATTTTTTTACGATATTTACTTTTTAACAAGCTTTTTTAACCTAATTTGGTTTTTAAAACGTGCGTTGGCTTTGCTGGTTTCATAGTAATGCATTAAATTATTATAATACCGCCGGGACTAGGTTGGAGGATAAAGCTAAGTAATGAATATTTTAACGTCATCAACCGGCTTGATGAATTAATTCCGTGGCCCGTGCCGATTAATCAGTGGGTGATAATAATGTGACACAGTTTACGGAGTATAATTGAAGGCATACTTAGTACAATCAAAGGTATATCTTCTTAAGTGACTGTTAAAGCTCCACCACCTCGCAGCTCTCTGTCAAGTTTTGTATCATCAGCCAAATATGTGGTCTCCCCCCCTAAGGTTGAAAATCTTTTGTAAGTCTTTAAACGAAATATTAGAATAACATTAAATTTTAAAATTTTAAAACTCCGTAATCAAACCGTAAATCACTACATAGTATAAAACAAAGTCGCTTTCCGCTGTCTGTCCGTCCCTATGTATGCTTATATGTTTAACCTTTTCGCCGCCACGTCAAATACAAGAGAGGCTACCCATACGCCATACTTCTTTATTGCGATGCCTTAAGTTGAACCTAAACCCAACTAAACGAAGGTTGCTTTTGCATTGGAGTAATGGACGTATATATAGGTCGTTGGCGTTGAACCTGCGGTGCTGATATATGTGTCATTGGCGTCGAAAAGGTTAAAACTACGCAATGGTATTTGATGCAGTTTTTTCAATAGATAGACTGGTTCAAAAGGAAGGTTTATATGTATAATTCTACGCAGACGAAGTCGCGGGGAGAAGCTAATAAAAATATAAAACCAATTTTTTGCCCTTTGGAAACGAGCTGATATTCTTCAAACTGCTAGACCGATTTTTACCAAACACAGCTAAGAACCATCGCAAGGAAACTGCTTTTGTATGACAAAAACCGCATTGCAATCGGTCCACCGGCTTAAAAGCTATGATGCCATAGATAGACACACACACAAAAACATCGACGTCACATTTATAACACCCGCCTTTTTACACCGGGGGTTAAAGTAGACGTGGCTGTCAACTTGAAAGTTCGACTTAGCCACGTTGTGGGTTGATAGGAAGTCGGTATCTTTACTTTGCTATCTCCGCGATATAGTGAACTCAAGTCTCTGGTCAAGTCTGGGCAAGTCTGGAACAGAAAAAGTACGTGCCGACATATTTGGCCGACTGTACAAAAGCTAAATGTGGCCTTTAGGTTTTGTTACCTCAGGCACTGTCTACCCCGTAAGGGATATAGATGTATGTATGTATATGTACAAAAGCTTACAAAAGCTTAAAAAGTATAAAACAAAGTCGCTTTCTCTGTCCCTATGTCCCTATGTATGCTTATATCTTCAAAACTACACAACGGATTTTGATGCGGTTTTTTTTAATAGATAGAGTGATTCAAGAGGGAGGTTTTTATGTATAATTCTACGCAGACGAAGTCGCGGACAGAAGCTAGTTTATAATAATAAGGTAACGCATATTGCTTTATCCAGTAATTCAAAAGCCAAAGGCAAATGACAAAGAGATAAGTAGGTAGAAACGAGTCTGAAGCTAAAATTAGTGTAACAATTTATTGTTCATGAATAAGTGAGTGAAACTTAGGAATCATGTTATGCGGTTAGCATTTGCAACTAGTTAGGAAACCCAGCACTATATTGATACAGCTAAACGCCCACAGTTATGCTAAACGTGGCCTTTAGATCTTGTTACCTTAGGCTTAGTCTACCCCGTAAGGGATAAAGACGTGATTAAATTTAAAAAGACGTTCGTAGTGTGCTGCAGGTAAGCATTCGAGTTAGGTAAGTCGTTTACCAATTTTCCAGTACAGTTATTAGCTTCGCCTATTAAACTTTGATGGGCATCCCTGTTAATCAGGCGGTTATAAATAGGGGATGTAATCCCGGATTGTCTCATCACGGCTTTGCTTAAACCGTACCTACATTTAATTAATGTTATTAATACATAGTTTCGAGTTCATTGAGTAATCCTACTCTACTACTAAATAATCATTAACTCGTAAGTCGTAGCGCGGTGTCCTTAGTGAGAGTTGCGTCAAGTTATACTTTAAGAATAACTAACAATAACAGATGATATTAATTGACAAGAAAAATTACGAAATATACGTTAACATCGTCGGTTACAGTCAATACATTGTTAAAGTAAGCTGTTCTTACCATGCCATCAATGCTGGTCTGGGAGTTAAGGAAAAACATAAACTTACCAGTTGCTTCTTTTCCCGCGCAGATGGTAGCCCATCGAGGGTATGGGCGAAAATCTTAGGAATCATGTTCCCACCCATCACTATTTTGATTCCCCCTTTCCACATATTCGCTCACAATCGTGCTCAACGCGGCCTTTAGGACTGGTTATCTTAGGCTCGGTTTTCCCCGTAAGGGATAAATATGTGATTTATGCAGGTAAGAATAATTATAGAACTACGCATTGCAGCAAGTATACAAAAATGTACCCTAAAATATTAAAGTCTTTCAACCTTCAGCAGCATTAAGCCTGATTACTCCCCGCGGGCTGGGCAGTCCGAAACGTCATTCTTTTCGCATTCCTATCATAACAGGCCACGGGCCTGACTGGTATCAAAATTCTTCGAGGGGATGGTATATAGAATTGGGGTTGGCTTTCATTTCATATCGTATGCCTGTGATGTGAAACTTAATAATAAATTCCTTTGTGGAAAAGGAACAAAAAATTAAAATTCCTCTCGTGTCCCGGGGTTTCCCTTAGCGCAGTTTTGTCATTTTGTTCGGAGGGATCTCGCGTGACATACGCAATCCCTCGGATGGGTATACAAAATACTTGATTAACATTACGCACGTTTGCCCATCTCACTTGTCAAACTTGTGCTTTACCTACATAATAATGAATATTATCAGAGTTACGACTTGTCGTTATGAAGTTATAGGTACCTTACCCACATCTGTCAAACGCTAAGTAATTAATTCTGGGTAAGACGCGAACGTAATCGTTATTATTCCCAGCGGTTGAGTAACTTTAAAATTTGATTTTTACCTGACTACGGCGAAGCTAAAACAAGGAGTTTATGACATTAGAGTAGAGAAACCCGATATTGACTGTTTATTTGTTCTAAACTGCTACTTATTGTGACTTACAAGTACCTACTGAGCCCAATCCAATTGCCACCCTTAATTTTAAGTTTAATTTAGATAGTATGTATATCTCTCCTATTTTTGGTACTAAAATTCTATTCTTCTACTGTAATTTACTATTCTAGATTAGGTATAGGTACACGTCCAAGACAAACCTGTCCAAGTGAGTGTCGGGTCACACGCAGCGTAGGGTTCGTTGCTATTTACTATGCGGCAAATATTTAATACTAAGTTTAAATCGACTGTTACTCGTTAACTTGCAAACCTACCTATTGTCAGTCAGAGTAGGCCATCGTGCCACTCAATATTACTTAATATAGACTAATTTAAAATAATTTTAGTTACTTTAATGATGATTGCATTTTGCATTCCAAAATGTTTGCAACCTTAATATAATTAAATAAACCAGTAGGTACGCCAAGTACCGAACCTTCAGTGCGCGATTCCGACTCACACTTGGCTGGCATTTTTCAATTTTGGTTCTAAATATTTAATTAGCTAACTATGCTAAAGTGACACTTTTATCTAATTACCACCGTCTTACCCGCTAATCCTGCCGCCTGCTTTCTTCCACCATGGAGAGTAAGACAGCCGGTGAAATTATTGGCACAAGAAGTATTCTATCCTAGCCCTATAGGCAACTTAACAGCCAGAGAAAATGATCGCCAATTCCTCACTGTACTGATCAATTGATGTAAATTGACACTTTACCCAAAATTATTTACCAATGCTAAGTTGCGAACGCAGTAATAAAACTTTACAACTAAGCAATATGTGTTCCTCTAGGGTTCATTAACTATTCTTTTGAGTTTTGAGGCAGGCAAACAACCCACACGGACCCGAGATTACTCGTTACTAACTTATTCTTCCTACCTCGCGGCTGTTTCTTTAAAACTTTAATTCCAGCCCAGTGAACCGCACTAGTTTCTATATTTCCTCCATTTTCATGAAGTTATTTTCAGTAACCTACTTAAATATTGCAGGAGCACGCTTCATAATCTTCATAAATTCATAAATGTACATAACATAAATGATTAAATAACTAATTCAAATTTAAATAAGAAATAGAAAACTAGAAATGCTTATCAGGCAGGAAGAAAGATAAACTTATTTCAGTAGGTAAGAAACAAACAATTAACATCAATCAATCTCCAGCCTATATACGTCCCACTGGTGGCACAGGCCTCCTCTCACAGTGAGAGGGCTTGGACTATAGTTCCTACGCGGGTCAGGTGCGGATTGGGAACTTCACACACACCATTGAATTGCTTCGCAGTTGTATGTTTTTCCTCGCGATATTTTGCTTCACCGAAAAGCTCATAATAAATTTCAAATGAGATATCGCGCATGAATTCGAAAAACTCAGAGGTGCGAGAGGCCACAGGTCAATAAGCCACTGGGCTACCACGGCTTTTCTTCTTCTATAATATAAAAATGGATCGCTGAATGTGTTGCTAAGCGCAAATCTCGAGAGCAGCTGAACCGATTTCGCTAATTCTTTTTTTAGAATATTCCTTGAAGTACGAGGATAGTTCTTACGGAGAGAAAATTAAAAAAAAATAAAAAGCTGACTGTTTGGCGGTACAAAGTTCGCCGGGTCAGCTAGTTTTTTAATAAAATACAAATGTATAAAAACGAATCTATACCTATAGAGACAAAGGATCTCTACTCAGCAAGCTTTGTAGGTGAAAGAACCATTGGACTAGTATATAACAAAGAGTAATTTTAATTATTGTAATTAATTACTTTAAGTAAATTTATATGTTAAAGGCCATGTGGCTAGCAACCCATCACTGTTTTGATTCCCCTTTTCATCCATACGCCCACAATCGTGCTAAGCGTGGTCTTTTGGTATTGTTACCTTAGGCTCTGTCTACCCCGTAAGGGATAAAGACGTGATTTATAAAGGCCCAAATTTTAGAATGAAAATTTTATCTAAAAGTATTTCACAAAATATTTACCAAAGAACTAATCTTCAAAAAAGTAGTATCGGACATGTTTGTTGCAGGCATCAAAGTATTCGTCATGTGGTAGATCGAGAGCAGAGAGGGCGCTGCCGAAGTAATGTCGAGTAAAATGGAGAGCGTCTTGAGGACGCAGTAAGAGTAACGCTTGCAGGTAATCTCGGACTGTATTGGTCAGGGCTCCACTCTCGGATACGTAGCGACCGCCTTCTGACGTCCTGGTGCTCTGTACGTCGTAAACACAAAAATGTTTTTAGAAATTTGCAAAAACATTGAGTTGTTTCATCCCGTGCATCAGACTGACACCGGACCTAGACCAGCATGAAAAGCACCGAACCGTCCTAACATAACCCCACTAAAAGTTAACTTAATTGGACTGTAACTCGAAAACCGTGCTACTTTTACTAGAGCCATGTTTGTGTGGTTCTGTGCCTCTTAAGTTGGTCAGCCAACGGCGTCAATGTGTGACGGGTGGGACATCTTGTAGATAATTCATGCAAGATCGAAAATATTTTTAAAATCTTATGAAACTCGTGTTCAGGTAAACATTATGTAAGTACAGAACAGCGGTGTACGAAAAAATGTTAGAGCATGACGTAGAGATAGTAATAAATTATGCAAATTTAAGAATTCTGAAGCGGACTGCACCAGAACACTGCTTGCATGCATAATTTAACTTTCCCCACTACCTATAAAACTAGAGACAGATAAAGACTGCTAATAGCCCAGCAATTTAAGCACGTTTCGTACCTTGAAGTCTAAGTAATCTGACAAAAGCTGTAAATCTTCACGCCAATTTTCCCGTAGAGGTACATGAGGCTCTATTAAATCTTTTTCAGGGACGATGTTGAGAAGTGGGTTGATGTGAATGACGTAGCTATTTGCGGCCCATTCGTGGCTCACGAGGTAACCTGTAATTTTTGAATCATCCATAATAAGCATAAGCAATTACATCCAAATCATAGACTTATGCATACCTCTTAGAGTCAGCACTGATAATGTTTGATGTAGGATTCCATTTGGCTCAATAATGTGACGTTCAACCTTACATACGAACAGAGATTTACCGTTGACGATTGCTTGGCTCACACCGTGACAGACCTGCATAAAATCGGTAAGAATCATACATTGTTACGGTTGGCTCGGAAGTCAACGAAAAACAAATATCTTACGTATATGCTTTCGCAAATAGTGCCGTTCATCAAAACAGTCTCTGTTTTTATATTGCCTCTGTAGCGGCAGAGTCCAAAATATCTCAGCAAAACAACGTTAGCACCCTCGAGCAAAAACAGACGGGCGTCCTCAAAATTGTGGTAGAAGCGTTTGACGACGTCTTGTTCGCCACAAATACGGGTCACCTTATTATAGTAACCGTTTTCGCATATCGCCATATAACTCCGGCGCTCTTTAGTCAAATCCTTTTGTGTTATGTGTCTGTAACAACGTAATCAGATATTATTCCGCAATAACTAAAATGCGCATAATCGACCGGAAGAAGCTATTTTCATAACATTAATTGCCTACTAAGTACTTAGCTGTTCAGGAACTTAGTCTTGTCGAACTACAAGAGTAAAAACTTTGAAAAATTAAATATAGGAAAAAAGTCGATAAGCAGGCATGAGAATTGCAATAAAAGTAAGGCGAAGTCTTACTCTGATCGATTTTCTTCCATCGTATGGAGATTCAAGTCCAAAATACTGACTAGCTTCGTTCCTGCCTTGGCTCCTTCTTTGGACGAATGTGAAACAACTTGAACCAAAAACTTGTCTTTGTCTTCACCCAGACATTCCACGCTAATGCTCATACCTACAATGTGAAACAAGTTTAAAAAGTTATCAAATACCATGCTGCTATAATAAAAGCAGGCACCGTCGTATTGAGAAATTTTGGTTATTAATACTTGTCGACTTTTCTTACACAAATCTGAAAAATAGGATCAATTAAAGTTATTTTATACTAGTTCAGGTACTCACGCCCTGTGAAAACGACAATCAAACGATTAAAAAGTACCTATCCTAGGTAAATAATACACTTGCCTCCAACTGTGCTACAGCAATCTAAAGATTGTTTCATAACTTTCTTCTTGTAGGGTGGAGCCTTCACTTCGTGAACTCCACATGTTTCAGTCGCTTCTTTTTCTTCATACAACCCCAAAATTTTTAATTTTTCCTTCTCTTGCTCTTTGTAGGATATCTTATCGTGTCTGTCGTAGGCATAATCAAAGTATGTATGCCGAGGATCCACATCATGACACCATCGGTAACCATGTTTGCCTAGTCTCTTTCTTTTCAACTTTAACCCATGGTCTAGTTTGAGAGTGCAAGTGCACTCTGGATCACGTTTTGGTGTTTCTAAACAGACACACTCTTTTTTTTCAGGTTGTGTGTCACAAAGGCAAGGCTGAGCGCACTCACAGACAGTGAAGCAAGCACAATTTTCAGCATTTCCACAGGTACAGCACGGGGGTTTTGGATAGCATTTGCAACCTTCTGGTGAATTTTTGTCACATAAACATTGTTTTGATACATCGCAGCTACAAATCAATTTATCGATCTGATCTTTACATGGAACCTTACCTTCGTCAGGATCGCAAAGGCAGTTTTTTTGTACGCCACATAGACACATATCGGACTTGCAAATACATTTTTTACCTTTAAGACAAAGACAAGGGTCCTTTGGCTCTGGCTTTTGACAGTCACAAGGTTCCTGTTCCTCTTGGGTTTCTGTGATTTCAGATTCGTTTTCTTCTCCTTCGGACAGTATATCGTCCAAAACAGGTTTTTTTCGTTCACGTTTGCACGTGCATATAGGAGATATAAACTTTCCCGGGTGACAAGAACAGGGTTTATCAACTTGATCACAAGTGCACGTGGGGTAAGGTTTATTTTCGGGGTTGCACACGCAAACTTCACATGACTTTAATCCACATTCACACACAGGAGTTGGTTTGAATTCATTGCAGATGCATATTGTTTCTAATTGGCCACATTTGCATTCTGTAGTAGCTTTCGCACCGCAATAGCAAGGTAGTTTAGCAAAACAGTCACACTTGCCTGCTTTGTCATTATAACAAGTACAAAATTGAATGCCTTTAACAACAGGGTTTACGACTGGGAAACCATCGGGTCCAATCAAAAGGCTTGCTTTGCTATTTGTAGGTGGTGGGGGTTTAGTGCAATCCGGAAAAAAGTAAAAGTGGAAGTCATTTTCGTCATCTGGGTTGTCTTCTTGGGGCTCTTCTTCTTCTACTTTTGCCTTTACTTCTAAGTTCTTTTGCTGAGTTTCTTTGACTTGTGGGATCGATTCTTGGCTCTCCGACGATGACAAGCAGGACCATTCAGATTCCGACGACCCTTCAACCTCCCCCTCATAGTGCCCACAGCTAACTATTAACGTTTCACCGAAGCAAATCGCCGCTTTGACAGTTTCATCTATTAACAGATAAGTGTAGTAATTTTCCTATTTCTTGTCGTTATTCTGTCCCGTATACTTACAACATGCTTCTTAGATGACCAATTATGGAATGGTTTTAAAACTACCATAAAAATGCATGTTAGGGTGCATGTAGGGGGTTTGGATACCAAAGGCCGATTCAAATATCAAACCCATAAGAGTATGCGAGACAGCAAAACAAACCTGAGTGGCATTCTAAGAGCTCTCGGTTTGTACACAAAAGGGTCTAAGACTAAGACAAGACTAAATATTGGAAACCACTAGGTAATTTGGTACCTAGGTTATGTGGGGATACAGGCTTCGACTCTGAGGCATCCTCTGTCTAAATGTATAATGCTCCGACAGTCGGCCGAAGAAAAAATGTTTTAATAAACCTATTGTTTTAATAAAGGTTTTTTTGGGATAATGTGCAATTTTACTTAGGTACTTACCATCAGCTTACCACTTGCTATTAAAATAAATATTGAGTGTTTATTTTTTAGAAATTGCATTCACTGTTTGCGAAACTGTACTTAACATGGTATAAGATTTCGGTCTTTACTCAGAACATTTTAAGAAAAGCCCTTTGAGAAAGTGCATTTTGGAAAAATAATTCTTGGCCAAATTATCCGGTTGCCAGAAAACTACATGGCTGTGATACGTATACGATTGTTGATTGCCCTCCAAAATTCAATGATTAGGTAGGTACTTAATAAACAAGTACCTACCTATTACCTACAAATTAGAACGTAAGCAAAGTAGGTAACCTTCTTACCTATTTGAAACGGAAATTGTTTCGATAAATCTATTAAGGAAACGTGAGAGCCAACAGACATGTTTTTTATATTTTTTTTTGTTTGAGATCTTATTTCATTTGACAACTTTGACAAATTGAATTGAAAAAGCGTTGAAGTGCGTCTCCTGTATCCTACCTTTTCCTTTTTCTAACATAAAAATAAATTTATTTTATTTTCATTTTAAAGCACTGTTACCATTTATTTACGTACCTACTCGTGTTCCCCAAACAATAACCTGTAAAAATGAAAATGTTCCTCAGTGGAAATTAAAAACGGGCGCCACTTTCTGCATAACTGGCGCTGTCAAAAAATGCTTGATTGCTTGATATGGCAACAATTTTGTTTAAAAATAAATGTTATTAAAGATCTACGATAATTATTGTTTTATGTTGTTCTTCCTTTTTTTTACGTAGAATAAAATCCTTTACTCGTTTATTACTTTTTTATGAGGGCATTCCTCATATATTTAATCAGGTATATATTTAAAGAAATCATCATACCAAATAAAATAAAATACTGAACGCAGGGGAATAAAGTTGCGTTTTGTTACTAGTTGGACGATCTTCAGATTTCAAGAATAATGGTAATAAAACTTTGAACATTTTGATTGAAATTAACTTTGATTTTTTTGATTGTTTATCTACCATTCACTTTACCTGACAAAATATTATAACATTTCTGTAATTGGCGATAAAATTCCCAGTAAAACTCGTGACTATGACCGCTTGTCAGAAATGCAATAACGAAACGACCGAACGACTTGACAGATGATGTGGCTAAACATCTTGTGAATTTTATATGAAATAAAATAAAATAATTAAATTAGAGATTTGCATGTAACGATGCCAAAATGATTTTATTAAGAGTTGTATTATTTATGTTACTAGTCTCATTATATTACTGCAAGCGTCCAGATAAAGTGCATTGCGTTAACAAGGAATGTAGCGGTGAGTGTCTCGAAAGTGACTTTTTCTGGCACAAATATGTTACTTTCTTAATACGGTTATCTCCATTTCAGAACCGATATCTAAAGCGAAGACGCTCTTGAGTTACACCAGCCCTGATTTAAATCTTATTGGGTTTCAAAAAAACTCTGAAGCATTAATTTACATGAAATCAGCTGGTACTAACGAAGACTTATGGTACGCTGTTATCAATGGAAGGAAAGGTTTTGTTAATTCAAAGTTTTTAAGAGAGTATAAAATAATTTCAAAACCTATGGAAATTGTGCCGACGCCGCAGTATGCTAAAGTTCAACCGAATAAAGTGCAACAAGCTCACGAGGTTGTTGATGGTACCACTATTTATACTGCCGAGTCTACAACTAGTAGTTCCCATCACGATGTCAATGCTGGACCACAAAATTCACCTCAGCAGGATTCCTCAACAAGCTTGAATGATAATATTTCTGATCCAAATAGTGAAAATCAAGTTGAAAGTGCTCCAAGTCAAAGTAGCACAGAGTATTTATCAGAACAGAATGTTAAAGCTGAGCCTTTACAAAGTGAAACACCTGCCGTTGCCACATCCATTAAAAATAATGACCAATCTGCTGGACTTGCAGGAAGTACTTTAGATAGTACACTATTAGTAAATACAAACTCAGAGCTTCCAACAAATTTAGTTCCAGAATCTCTTCCTCAACCAGAAGCACTCACTGCTAGTGCAACTGGTGCTGTGAATCCTGAATCACTAGAGAAAGTTGATTATGTGCAGCAAAGTCTTGATCAACCTAAATCTGCTGAAAATGCCGAACAAAATATTTCAACCCCATCTAACACCAATGTGGATAGCACCACCCCTCAGTCTTATGAAACTAGTACTGATAAAATTGGTACAGAACAAAGTGTCTTAACAAGTCCTAGTGTTAATACTGATTCTACTAGTCAACTCCCGCCAATGCCATCTACTGTTAATTATCAAGTACATGACTATAGTGCAAACACACAAAACCCTCAGCCAAATGTCCCAGTGCCATCACACTATGACAATGGGGCATTTGGGCCTAATAACCAGAATTTGGATTACAATGCCAATCAAGCATACTACCAAGGCAAAGCAGCACAACAATACCACACAAGTACCACTGGTTACCCAGAAGGTTCTACAACAGGAGCAGTTCCAAATGAAGGAATAGCCTATACTGGTACCACAACAGAAGCTCCTGCCTATGCATCTACTACAGGATATGCCTACAGCTACTCCACTGAACAAACTACTCCTCCCCAGTATCAACAGTCAGAAACAACAGGCAGTGCATACTATCAGAGTTCATCTGAAACTACTTATCAACCAACTGAGGCAGGTACAGGCAACACATACGGCTACCCTAATTCAGCACAGAATATTTATGCCCAACCAAGTCCAGAATCTTCAACTGAATACAATATGTATGCTAGTTCTGAAACCACAAATAAACCTAGTCAAGATTCTACAACAGCATATTACAATTATGCCAGTTCTGAAACTACAAATGCTCCTAATCAAGATTCTACAACAAAATATCATAATTATGCCAGTTCTGAAACCACTAATACTCCTTTGAATCAGGATTCTACAACAGGACAATACAATAACTATGTTAGCACAGAAACCACCAAGGCACCAATTGGTCAAGAGCCAACAACAGAGCATTATAATTATGGTAGTTCTGAGACAACAAAGCCTCCTACTAGTCAGGAAACTACAGAACAACCCAATTATGCTAGTGCAGAAACCATAAGCACACCAAGTCAGGAAACTACAACAGGATCATACAGTTATGCAAGTTCAACAACTGCTTCACCAGCTCAAGAAACTACAACAGAACAATACAACTATGCTAGTGCGGAATCCACTACAGAATCCATCACAGTACCACCCACTACAGAAACACCACAGTCCCTAAACGAAGAAAGTTCAACATTGCCTCCGGAGGCACCAGTTATGATGGACTTGGATGATTATTTGAAGTCAACAACAGTGCCTGATACTGTGCCAGCACCAGATGCGGATGGTCCTGGGTTTCTGTCAAACTTATACACAGGTCTAATTGGTTTGTGGCCAATCAATGCTGAAAAACCAGCAATTGAAAGTATTTACAGTTCTGACCATGCCGAAAACCTAAAACAAGCAGACAGTTTCTCATATTTCAATTACATTTTATCAACTTATTACTCCGTTATGGGATCTACATCTGACTCGAGTGCCCTATTTGCGTCTCCTGGTAAGTAAAGTTCATAGAGTATGACAATAAATTATATGGATGTCACTGGTAATTCCCACATTTTGGACTTAGAACAATTGAACATAGCAATAATTTTGTTTGAAAAGTGTTAGTTTGTTCTTCTTGCAACAATTTTCAGCTCCTTATTGTCGACCTGCCATTTCTTATCTTATATTGTTAATTTTACTGTGATTTATCATTATCATTTTTACTATCTATGTTAACATGACACAGATTTTTAGAATTCATGACTCATGTACGATTTTAATTTCAATATTCAATTAGCTGCTCAACATCAAGTATCAATTAACACCCACAATTTTGAATATAATTTTTTCCCTTTCGGAGTTTAGACCAAGGTCCGTGGGGTCCTAGCGCTATTCGCCTCTTCAAAGATATTTCAAAGAGGCTACTAGAGGCTATGGGTGACCGCAGAGCTGGCAGCTTCCTTGGACAGCGTATTTGTATCACTATCCAAAGGGGGAATGCAGCGTCTGTGGAACTATGCCACGAGGGCCCCTTCTTTTTTAATTATTTTATTTTAAGATTAGTTTTAGTTTCGTTTTTAATTCGTTTTTAATTTAATATTTTAATTTGTTTTAATTCCCCTTGTATATGAATTAACAAACATGACAGTTAATAATTACAATTCATTTTTAACATAACACTTAGATCATTGAGCTGAGAATAAAGTTAAAAAACATTAAACACAGTCTCTGAAAAATTTTAAAAAATAATTATCACCCTAAATTAATTTCTTGTTGCAACCTAGATCATGATAAAATTGATGTATTGCAGGAGAGACATGCTTCACTGACGAGTACTGTGATGGCAGTTCTAAGGAGCAGAACAATCGCTTTCTCACTTTTATATTGACGACTGCTAGCTCGGTCCTGCTGTTTACATTGGGATACTACTACATTGATAGTAGAAAACGGGATGGCAAACTCATTGGTACAATCAATTCAATACAAAGGGATCTACTTTTCTCTACTAAGGTAGGTCAAAAAACATGTTTTATGATATAACTGGCTCAAAAAATTTTGGCACACAGACATAATAAAATTGTAGACAACATCTTTTTTTACATTTCAATAGGAATGCGAAATCCTCAAAGAGGAACTGGCCTCCACTAAGACAAAACTTGCTGGCATTGAAGATAATTCCTTCGGCATGGATGATATGGTGCAATCACTGAAAGAAGAAATTGAGGAGTTGAAGGCTCAGAATGAGAGGCTAAGGAAGTCATTAGATGATAATGAAAAGTTGTTGAGAGTGTCAGAGAATACTGCGGGAGAGCTGCAGAACACTCTCGGTGAGGTAGAGAATACTCTTAGTGAGCTCTTAGGGGAGAGAGCTCATTCTGAAGAGCATATAGCAGAGTTAAATAGTAAGTGCTGTTGTGTGTAATTAATTATCTACAATGAAAGTTTGATCATTTGAAAGGCTGCTACTAAGATACAGCTTGTGTGTACCCATTTTAGAAAATCCTCACAGTTGTTGCTGGAATTGTTGAAAACAAAATTGTGTCTAGAAATGTAAATCAATCATTGTAAGCTAACATTTGTAGAAAGCAAATTGTTTAAAGACCCTTACATCAAGAAATTATAACGTAGTCATATGCAAATATCTGAGTTACATTATCAATTTCCTTGACTACAGGTAAAATTCAAGCTTTCGAAGAGGAGTTAATTTCAGTTAGTCGTGAAAGGGACAATTTCCAATTAAAGTTTGTCTCGGCTGAAGCAGCATCGGATGAATCTAGGAAACAAAAGAAACAATTAGAAGAAATCAACAGATTGTTGGAAGAGGCCAACAATACTATTCAAATGCAGAGCCATGAAGTAACAGCCTTGAAGGTTAGTTTGTTTTTTACTGGCTACAGATTAGGCAAGTCCTAGAGCTATGCAAAGGCCTTCACTTCCTTACAACAATCTACCTGTTCCATTTTGCTTTTATTAAGATCACAACTATAACTGACTTGTTTTACTATTTCAGGATGTCATCAGAGAGTTGAAGAGTGGATCCAAATCAAATATTGATGCTTCTTCCTTAATAGATCACACTGAAATAAAAGCCAAGCTGGCTAAGGCCTTAGAAGAGAAGCATACATTTGAAAGCAAGTTTGAGGTAAGGTTCCTGGATTGTAATAAAATACTTTAAAAAATATATTACATACACACACAAATCTCGTCTTTATCCCTTACGGGGTAGACAGGTCCTAAGGTAACAAAACCTACAAGCCACTAAATTATTACAGTCATATAATTATATCGAATCGAATTCAAGGAAAAATCTACGATATTTTTATACCTAAAAAAATTATTTAGTCCAGATTCGACGTTAAATCCGTACATTTGACATTTATCCGCGCTGTATGTTTGTTTTTTCCGTTAGGTATATGTATATTTTGTTTAATATAGTGGGCGTTCCGACAGTAACGTTAATTGTTAAACAATGATAAATGTACCACCTGTGCAAACTAAAAACAATATACTCGTGATTTGGCAAAATTATATCTTCTATTAGAATAGATGGAATGGATAAGTCAGTGGAGATACACTATTATAGCTATTGTTTTTCTTCTAATATTTTTTGTGGGAACTGTATGATAGATTTTCTTTTTATGCGCTGGAAACGGCCAGTATCAAATAATAAAACAAAAGAAAGTTTGACGCATTCATGTCTACCACGTACATAATTTAGGTAATTAGGTTCGAGTGGTTAAAACAATCTTGCTTAATGTTCTTGCATTCCAATTATAAGAATCGGGGACTTGCGGTAGACCACGAATGACAACACGAGTTGTTCAGGACAATGCTTTATTACGACAAAACTTAACTACTAAAAGTAGACATAGTGCTAGTTATAAATTGTTATTTTCTCCCACTGCACCAGCACCAGAGGTAGCACACAAGCCTTTACAGCGAACATGAAACATCCGTCCCTTACTCACACTACTATTTAATAAGGAATGCCAAGCTTTATGTCCGCTACGAACGCCAGCGTGCTAAGCCCCCAGAAGGGACATTAAAAAATTGCCATAATCAACTTATTCGACTATTTTGTAAAACGTTATCCGTTTTCAACGCAGATCGAACATAAGGAGCGCGCGCGGCTTTCTGAAGAGCTGAATAATGCACAAGAGTCGATGCGTACCTCTTCCCAACAAGCCACTGAAGCCCTTACCAGGCTGGAAGTACTGGGCAAATACTTCCAGGAAAGGGAGGGGGAACTTTTGAAGTGAGTACTGTATACCAAAATAATGTTAATATCCAGATCCCGTCTTGCAGGTGTCCCTGGGCGATGGTGATCACTTTTCACCAGGTGACCGTCTGCTCGTTTGCCCCCTCTAATATATAAAAAAAAAACTAAAACCGGCAAGGCACATGAGCGCGTGAGACTCGTCTCTGACTGGCCCGTCTCTTTGTAAGACGAACTGTAAGAAAAAGACAGGTAGGTAGTCTATCTCGCCCGCACCCCGCCCATGATAGCCGTGCTTGATAGAGGGCTAGTTCATGTTAGGCGTAAAACTGTTTGCTCGTTTGCTTTAAAATCACTTGTCTTCGTTTAAGAACCAAGAAGCGAAGATGCCATGAAGATTTAGTTTGTGTTACTTGTGTTCGGGTAGTGGACGTCTTGATTCCACAAGCGCTTGTTTGCAGGTTTCTTATATTTAACTCGTTGTCGTCGAACTTTCAAACTTAACGTGATTAATTCCAGAGAGCTTAACGCCAAAGAATCGCTTTGGCTCAGCAAGCAAGGCGAGTCTGCAAGTACCGTAGAGAAAATCGAGCTAATGCAGCAAGAAGTTCAACGATTTAAGTGAGTATAACGCTTCCTATAGTTTGTAAGTTAAATAAATCTGTTATGATAATGACGAAAAGGTCACATAGGGCAATTATTTTATGTATTTGTATGTGAATTTCTTATTGCAAACAATATTTTAAAGTATAAAAGTAAACAGAGATAATAGTAGTACAAAAATAATAATAAAAAGTTAAAAGAGGAAAATTGCAAAGATTGACTGGCAATTCAAGTAGTAGTTTGAAATTTTAATGTAAAGACGCAATATTCCCTCACATAGTTCTAGTCTTGTTTTCGATGGACTGGGCTGTCTGCCAAATGTAACACGACCAACCTAAGTTCCCACTGATATCCGTTCCAATGGATCTCCCGAGATAATACCGTCTTCTAATAAACTCGAGTAAATATATTTTTGGCAATAGTACAATTACTACAGCGGCCCAGTAAGGACCGAAAACATATAGACGACCGAGCGAGGCTGGTTATTTGAGGCTGGCGAACCCCTTTTCCCGCCGAGGTACATAATATGTATCATGATTCCTACGATTTTCGCGCATTCTCTCGATGGGCTTGTATCATCTGCGCGGGAAGAGAAGCAGCTGGTACATTCTATGTTTTCATGTTTTTTTCTTTGCTCCCAGACTGGCATGGAAGGCACAATATCAATTTCATCGCACGTTTGAGAAAAGTTTTTGCGTAACAGAGAGAAGTGCGACGCGCTGACGTTGGAGCTAGCAGAGCAGGAGTCGGCGCGGCGCGCGGCCGTGGGCGAGCTGGAGGCGCGCGCGCACGCCGCCTGGCTGGAGGCGCGCGCGGCGCGGCGCGACGCCGACGCCGCCAAGGACGACGCCGCCGCGCTGCGCCGCCGCCTCGCCGCCGCCACGCGCGCCGAGGGCGCCGCCTCGCCGCACGCACGTCAGTATAGTTGGTTTCTTTTTAAATGACGAAAATGCAATTAGCTCGGGATTTTACAACTTCTTTTGTTGCTGAATATGAAAGAAAAAAATAACAAAGAGACGTAATAAAACTGACCGAAGTATGGCACGTGTACTGGAGTAGCTCAACTTTTCATGATCTTTGAAATGAAAGATTTTAAATTTTATTTGAAATATGATTATTAATAGGTACTTACACAAAAAATCAACACTTATACATATTACATATTGTTATGGCTAACATTCAATATAATTTAAAATATGATTATTAATAAACAGAAAATCAACATTTATACATATTGCATATTCTTATGGCTAACATTAAATATAATTTTAAATATGTTTTTTTTTAATATGAAATATAAACACCGGCCAACAACATCAAAACTATCAAGATTGTTTGTTCACGGTATATTTGGCCTGAACGCTAATGATTTTACAACCCCTCTTGAAGTTAACAATTGAACAATAGATGTCGGTTTTAAATACTTTTCGTCATTTTAAATGAAACAAACGATACCACTATACGGCATTGTAGCCAGTAGCCTAACCTAAAGCGACGAAGCGATTAGATATTGACTATTTTCTCAATCGAGAAACGAGCAAAAGATATGGAATCCGTGTTGATAAAAGAGACAGATATATTTGTATTCCCGTGGTCACGAGTAAACTGGAGGGTATTATAGGTGAACAGCTTAAGTAAATGATGAATGAATGAGATGAAGTATGTCTGAGTAATGTGTGCGAATAGACGAATTGACGTTTCAAATTAGAAAAATGACTTAAGTGCCATATAATTTCTGTACACTACTACGTTTATCGGAGTGAATTTTTCGAACTACCCGCACTCGGTCGACATTCTATTCCTATTGTATCACTGAGTTCCATAAGGACGAAAGCTTTATCATTAATCATTAAATTAGTACGCTAAATTTCAAATTTCTAGCTCAATCGCTTCTCGCTCATAAAATAGCGAACTACGACTATAACTTACACACACATCTGTTCATTCACGAAGGCGCGTCCCTTCACAGCAAACTATCTAAGTGGTGTATTGCAAGAAAACTCGTACTAACGAGATGTCTTAGTGTGCGTAATTGATTGTACCGGTACCGCCAGCAACGCGTTTGTGCTGCGTAAATGTATTATAAAGATACTTGCGTGTTGCGTTGTACAAAACTTTGAATGGAGTATTGACGAACAATTTTTTTTTATTGTCTGTATTCACAGACAACACAGCTGCAGTGCCTATTAAAACACTAATTGTAAGTGTAATATGAACGTGTTGTTTCAGAGCTGTCGTCCCCGCTAGACGCGTCAGGCGAGGTGGTGCCGCCGCCGCTGCCGCTGGCGTTCCTGCCGCCGCCGCTGCCGCCGCTGCTGCCGCCGCTGCCGCGCCCGCCGCCGCTCGGCCGCCTGCCCTCGCCGCGCCAGCCTAGGTAAATTAAACGTACGCCTCCCATAAACAGCGCCGTAGACCCTTGCGCTGGCTTTATCCAGCGGACTTCCGCGACATTCGCCAGGTCATTAGTCCATCTTGAGATGGGCTTTCCTACGCTGCGTCTTCCGGCATGTGGGCGCTATTCGAGAACCCTCCGGCTCCATCGGCCGATGTTTTTGCGTATACACTCATAATCACAATCAGTAATAGTCAGTAGTTCAGACAATTTATTTGAACAAGGAAGACGTTCAACCATCGAGTGGATCTGAAACCATGTTGCCTTTTAACGCATTCGACGTTGCAATCTCGTTCAATATTTTATCCATGGATTTCCTCTACAACAGAAGATTGCAGATGTTTTGCTAGCCTAGAGGGCCAAGATGGAATACTCCATGAGACAGAAAGTTCGCCGGCGGTCTAGCACTGTAAATACTACTTTTGAGCTCGAGTATATATATGAAAAATACAAGTGTTTATCTTACTTAGGCATCTATTTCCTAAAACCCATAGCACAATCTGCTTAGTTTGGAACCAAATCAATGTTGTCAATTGTCCTGTGATATATTTATTTATTTTCTTAAATAAACATTTTACGTTATTCTTTATTACTCTAGATACGACCGACGTTATTCCCCCGAGAGCCGCTATTCCCCAGAAAGCCGGTACTCGCCCGAGAGTCGGTACTCGCCGGAGAGCCGTTACTCGCCGGCGCGGCGGCCGTCCGACAGAAAATACTCGCCGGAACGGCGACCGTCCGACCGCAAGTACTCTCCGGAGCGCCGGACGTCCGATAGGAAATACTCGCCGAGCGATCGGCGCAAAGTCTACTCACCGCGATCGAGGCGACGGTCCAGAGAAAGGTGAGGTTCCTTAATATAAACGATGACTTGACGTCGGGTAAATCAGAAAAACACGACTACACGAAATGTTAATCAAGTTTCGTATTAATGATCGACGGATTTGTGTCCAACTTCATTAGTCAAAGACACTTCAATTATTTAATACGATAGTTCATTGGCACTTCGTAAGTAGGCGTGTTTTCCGAGTTTGTCCCATTGCGAATAATTATTCACTAAATCCGTTCTTAGATTTGTCTACATTATCATCTAGGTCGGACCGTGGCGAGTTAGTTAAGAAAGAAGTTCTCAATTCGATAGTATATTATCTTCAGTAACGTTTTCCAATTTAGGACCCACTTAAAGTTCAATAACAATCATATTGTATGGCAATTCAAGGTTAACCTAAATTAAAGATCGTGTCTGTATATCCGTTGATACATTCGCCGCCAACAAATCGATTTTAATCATCCTTTTGTTATTCGATAGCGTCTCAACATTGATCCCATAATCAATTTTATCATTTTTGTATTCGTATGCTTTTGCTTTTAAAAAAAGTCCTATAATGTTAATATACCCGCAGATACGAGGAAGGGCGCGGATCGCGAGCACGCAACGGCCCGGCGGACACGGAGACCGAATACAATTCGGACAGCCCCTCAAGGGAGCCGCGGCGGCGCCGTAGATATTCACACTCAGGTAACACTAGTTCTTAAACAATGAGGTTTTTGAATGAGGCCCTTCGGCCAGGTGGGATGACGATCTGCGAAAGACTGCAGGCAGATGCTGGATGCGTCAAGCTAAAGACAGGGCGCTATGGCGCTCATTAGGGGAGGCCTATGTCCAGCAGTGGACTAACATAGGCTGATGATGATGATGATGATGAATGAGGTTTTCCTTCGCCCTCTCATCCGTAACCTTTAGGGCCTGTTCCACCGCTCTGTTAAGTTCCAGTTATCTTAAGTGTCAGTTATATATGATTACGTCTCTATCTGTTTCGTAGTAATAAATAGAGACGGAATCATAGATAACTGACACTTAAGATAACTGGAACTTAACATTGAGTGGTGAAACAGTACATATGGAAATGTAAATGATCTTGTAAATAAATAAGTTAAGAGAAAAAGTAATTAGAAGGAAAAATAGAAGTAGAAGAGGCAGAGGAAGGCCAAGACATGCGTTGTTATATCAAGGTTTATGTAATGTATCAAGAGCTCAAAACAATAGGTAGCGGAAAAATAAATGAATGGCGATCACTCCACCGGCAAGGAGCTAGCCTCTTAAATTTATGATGATTTGACGAAATGGTGTAAGTTTTAACGCAGCCGTAAGCTACCTACGTAACGTTTATAGAAGCAAGTTATAACTATTGTTGGCAGTGGTAACGACTAAACTAAATTATGCCATATGCAACATTTAACGTGAAGACGTAATTTGGGGTAAAAGAACTATAATAGGAAGTACGACCAAAAAAGTATATACATTAATGTAATGATGTAGGAACGAGTAGCCCAAGCCCTCTCAGTCTGAGCGGAGGTCTGTGCCCCGTAGGCTGGTGCTGATGATGATGAAATGACGGCGCCATCCTATCACTTTTTTTATGTGAAAACATTAACATGGCAACAATTTCGAGTTTGCAATTTGACTCTTGTCCTACTCTAGAACAATTTATGTTCCGCCGTCTACATCGTACATTGTGACAAGGCACTTGACCTTACGACTTATCTAACGATACGAGTTATCTCATGTTATGTCAATATGCGCATTGCTATCTTCAGTCATGATAGAATGAGACACGATCATTCTAAAATGCTCGGTTGTTACACTGTTTTAGAGACGATCTTCGACAAGCAAACTCGTTTTATCCGGCCTCACTTTACCTTTCTTAGAACTCCATCTTTACTGTTAAAGACAATTCTATTTCTTTGCAGGTCCAAGCTCAGGTTCGGGCTGTTCATCGGAATCGGACAAGTGAACGGTATATAATACATTACATCATAAAGCAGACCTTGATCTTACTTTGCTGAGTTTATGAAATGCCAAACTGTATTTTTAATTGTAGGTAAGAATTGCTCACATAATTCGGGACTTTTTATGTGGACGATCTGCTAGGATTCTGTACCATAAATATGCCTATGGGGTCCTATTATAAAGTCAAAAGTAATGGTAAATAATGGTAGTCCCTGATCAAGACACGTGTTTGTCTCGATCTTACGGTGATACGGAACCCTGGGCGAGTTCAACTCGCACTTGAACGGTTTTAAAATTTTGTTATGACCTGATTTTAGTACTATCCTGTATCAGTCACTAAAGATCTTAATTAATTTCTGGTTATTGTTAATTTGGTGTTATGTGAGCTTATAATGCAAAGAATAATTTAAATAAATAAGGGAGAAGAGGCTTGAAAGGTCAGATATAGTAAAGAATTGTTTATAAAAGTAAGAGGTGATAGTTTCATTTACTTTTGCGATATTCGCGTCGTTGATCCGGCGGCATATCGCTACCATTTTATTAGTTATATGAACAAATAGAACTTATATTACTCTTGTCGTAGCCATATCGGGCCAAACAAGACGCTTAAATACATGGAATAAGATGATTATGAACAAAAAGCATTTACCTTGCTACTCCGCAAGTTTTTTTGTTCATTAACATGGTCCTGCGCGAAGTAGCGCCTGATTCAATTTATTTGAGATGAATATGGCAAAAGGTAGCGAACGAATTTTATTTGAAGTGACTAAGCTTATCAAGTCAACACGATACTCGCATATGCGCAAAAGTAATTGAACTTATCAAACGTTGACTTTGACAGGCAGATAAATATAACGTTCCTATACTCAACGCCGTATATAGATTCCAAAAAAACTACTCGTGTGTTGCCAATAAAATAAAAAAGTTTTGCATCGGTAAGTTTTAACTTTTGTAAATATAATACATAAGTAATTTATTTATATGTAATTGTAAAGTTAAAATTAAATGCAACCACATAAACAAATTATTTCATATCAATATTAATTTCACCTACAGAAATTTGGTTGAAACTGTTTTGTAGAAGAAAAGTTCATATTACAGTGGTAATACTTCAGGTTTAAACAACATTTGGATACTATTAATGTTATAATTTGCGTACCTATATCTATTTATAAAATATTTTTGATATGCACGTAGAAATATTGACAACAAATCACGTATGGCAAACTTTATGGTAAACATGGCGGCCACAGGGCCACCCACCATGACATCTCCAATTGTCACTTCATTTCATTCGGCATCTGACGTTTGGATTGATCGAATGCTTTCTGTTTTTATTACTAATTAATAGTTCCTAACTCCTTAGTCGCAGGGTAAAAACTTAGTTTGTATGTTTGTCAGTCAAACTCGTAAAAATGATATATTTTGACACATGGATAGTTCAAAACCCAGGTATTCATGCGCAACACACATTGTATGCAATAGGCCGTATTAAATAGGGTATGCATAGGTAGGATCAAGTGCAAAAATTAGTATCTATTCGAACCACTCAAAAATATGTTACTACAGCCTTATTGGTCGGAATAAGAGTCTGTGGTACTTATTTTTGAAACTTTGATTAAGTACATATTTTTACACTGTATATAGGAAACATCAAAAACTTGGGATAATCTTTACACTTAAATAACAACAAAATATTATTATGACTATTTTTTATTAATGTGCATCGGTTGGTTACATCTGGAATGTCATAATGAAAATGACACTTGTGACGTGACGGTCGGCCATCTTTGGTAACTTTTTTGGAATCTATATACGGCGTTGAGTTTAGTGATTTAGCGGTCTTTCTTTAACTATAACAACTGCCATTGAACTTTATGACTTACGCGAATAGAATGATTTTTTAAAATATATTCGCAAGTGTAGCAAGGTTGTCGATTATTATTTTGTCACCTTCCTTACCTCTGTTATGTTAGAACTAGAAATTAATCCAAAATACCTAATTGAATATTTTTAATACACTCGTGAAAATAAATATTTTGTAATTTTTGCGGCATTTAAAAGTGACATGGACTTACAAATATTAGTTTACTTAGGGCCGATTTTTCATTCGTCAGTTAGGTTCTATTTGACGAATAACTCTATGAGTATCTGTCAGTTAAGTGCTTAACCGAGGATTGAAAAATCGGCCCTTAGACATATTTTCTTAATTTTGATATACCTAACAGTAATTGCGGTGTTTATTCTGTAGAAGTCTAAATTAATGAACCGTGAATCATTCAAATCAATTATTGATTTAGTTCTGTAAAATTTAAATAAAACGCGTGCAATGTTATTTTGAGCCACTATTTTGACGTCTTATTCTTCATTCTCTCTCTAATCTTTCTTAGACAGTGTATACTTTTAATGCCATATTAATGTATTTATCGACACTAGTCGCTTCCAATCAATTTAAATCTTCGTATAGGTATTTCACATATTTTTAAATCAAAAACACCAAGTAAGCACCAACAAAGTTTATTAATAATGATGATCATTTACAACGGTTTTTTTTAGAAAACTATTATTTACAAAAAGGTTGGTTTGCTACCAGGCGGTTGTCATCATACGTTACGTCGGACTAATAGCTATTTCTGTGAATTCCCTATTGGCTAATGAATTTTATACATAAAGCAATAACATCATGATGAATCAGCCTCGTCTGAATTTTAATTTATTGATTTGTTAGTTATTAAAATGTATTATAGTAAATAATTTTTATCTATTATCGGAATGAGTATTATTTGGCAACACAACCCTATTCCCTAGTGATCGATTACAATAACTCAAGTTAAAACTCTGGACCATGCACTTCGATGAAAGTTTAGCGAATTTACCAAATTTGTTACAAAAAATTCGGTCATCCTCCGTCTCGACAATCACTAGCGCCATTTTAACTTGAATGAATATTAGTTGAAACTCTGAAGCCGTTCATTGCCGAGACGCATAGCTTTCATCCAATTTGTTTAAATAACACTAGCGGCTGTCTGCGATTCCGTCTGCGCAGAATTCGCTTATCGATATCCCGCGGGAACTACGCGAATTTCCGGAATAAAACTATCTTATATCCTTCCTCGGGACTGAAACTATATCTAGCGTAGCGTAGCGGAACAGACAGACTGACAGACGGCGTTACTTTCGCATTTATAATATTAGTAAAGATTAATTTATATAAATTTTAGCTACTCTACAGTAGGCACCATCAGCCAGGCGACAGAAACAAATGGTGATCGAGATTGTGGTTGCAAGCGTATTAGATAATACAGCCTGAGCCACAGGCGACTCGTTTATTCTGTTTTTTTTCCAAAATTTAAATAATATTTTGAGTATTCTGACTAGCGCAATGTACAGTCGCCATTAGATGTAGTCTTGTCAGTTCTTGAGCACGTAAACAACTTCGATGTATCAACGGCGACTTTAATCTCGTATTTGAGTAATCAATCTCAGGTGCTTTTAGGACAATATCTATTTTAATGAGTAAGTAAATTTGTTTATTTCTTCACGGCACCACGTTCCATGGCACGAAGCTACCCTTTTGAGGCTGGTCGAGCTGAAAGAAAAAACATTTGATTGTCATATTTGATAGTAATAATAATTTTCCACTCCGATATTGAAGGTGTTCGAGACAAATAAAATATGGATATTTTCGAAAAAATGCACTAAACTTTTATTTAGAGATTTTAGAGGGTACTCTTTGTTGTCGTTTATCAAATGTCGTACAAAATTTTGATTTGAGGCAATGAAATGAACTTCCAGTCAGAATTTAATAAGAATGATATTGAGGTGAGGGAGGACTCTGGCTTTACTGTGGTATTTTCATCTACTTTAACATTAGCCTCCCATGCGATAAAACCTGCTTCGCATGACTTTTAATTGGCTACTCTTACTTATGTACTTTTTAGGCCTATTCAGCATGACTTGACCTCACTATTTCGCGACGGAGCAAAGGAAGTGTTTTCATTTACTATTTTAAGGGCAGGTACCTTTTTAGTGATATGGTCCTCGCAAGCCATGCGTATACGAGCCGATGTGGCAGGGGCATCCATGTAAAATTCTGCCGGAACACCGGCATCCACGCGCGCTGCACTAATCGCCTCTTTGATTGCGAAAAACACTGACGAGGCCAGGAACAACGGGGGCTCTCCCACAGCCTACAAAATCACCAATAAAATTGTTGAAAAGACAATTGCTTCGACTATAGCTGTAAAATCAAGGTACCCACCTTAGAAGAGAATAGCGCCCTTGGATTCGGTGCCCCTTTGAGCAATGACACATTGAATTCCTGCGGAATATCACCAAATCCAGGTATTTTGTACGCCCCAGGACCCCGAGAGAACATTGTGCCGTTTGGAGAGTAAATCAATTCTTCGATTGTAAAGAGCCCTTGGCCTTGCACGAAACCGCCTTCGATCTGTCCGATGTCTATGGCAGGATTTATACTCTCTCCCAAATCCATCACGATGTCCGTACGTATCACTTGATGATCCCCACTGAGGCAGTCAATTTCGACTTCCGAAACAGCGACTCCGTACGTAAAATAGTTGAATGGAACTCCTTCGTTCTTTTTGAAATCGTATCCTATTCCCGGAGTAGCGTGGAAGCCAGTGGCGGACAAACTAACTCGGTCTAAATAAGCTGCCAAAACCCAGTTCTCCCATTTTCCATCAGGATTCTTCTCTTTGTAAGGTTGGAGGCGTTTCATTAGTTTTTCGCATGCCTCCAGCACTGCCATCCCGTTAAGATCTGAGCCAGCACTGGCAGCAGTAGCTGATGTGTTAGGTACCTTATCGGTGGCTGTATCGCTGATATGTATTTTGGATATGTCAATACCGAGAGCCCGCGATGCTACTTGGATCATTTTAGTGTGCAGTCCCTGGCCCATCTCCGTGCCTCCGTGGGAGAGGAGCACTGATCCATCCACATACACTATAAGCAGGGCGCCAGCTTGATTCAGTAACTTTTCTGTAAAGGCAATTCCAAATTTTGTCGGAATTATTGCCATACCGCGCTTCCTCCAGCGATGCTGTCTGCAAATTTTAATAATAAATATGTGTGACACGATAGACAGTAAAGAGTATCGTAATGAAATAGTATTGTAATGAGTATGTTTACTTACTTGTTAAACTCTTGAATGTTTAATTTTCTGTCTGCGTAATTACTTTTCTCAACGCACTCATCCCAACATCTTTGTAATGTGCAATGTGTTAAAGTTTGGCCATAGTGTGTTACCTGATTCTCTTTATATAGATTTAGTCTACTTATTTCCTCCACGCTTTTCCCTACTTTGACAGCAACGTCTCGGATCATGTTCTCAGCTCCAAACATGCCCTGTGGTCCACCGAAGCCTCGGAAAGCTGTGTTTGAGGGGAGATTGGTTCGGCATATATTTGCAGTTACTTCAACATTGGGAATATAGTACGCGTTCTCGTAGTGGAACATGGCTCTCTCAACAACCTATAAAATGAATGTAAAATTACTATCTAGAATTGGAATCAGTAAGTAGTAGATTACACTACAGAATAGACGAGTGAAGTGAGTAGGTACTTACAGGTCCTGAAAGATCGATTGAGTATCCACCATTGTTGTATATATTTACGATAGCCCCCATGACACGGCCTTCTTTCGTTGCCGCTACTTTGTACTTGATCAAAAAGGGATGTCTTGTACCAGTCATCATCATGTCTTCATCTCGATCGAGCATACAGCGCACCGGCCTTTGCAGCCTGTGGGCTGCAAACGCCACGGGTAATGCTACCAGCATACCTCGTGACTCCTTGCCTCCGAAACCGCCGCCCATCCGCTTCACGCGACACGCGATCCTATTCATAGGAACGTGTAAGACGTGGCTCACGAGTTTCTGAAATATGGGGATTCGATATTATATAGAGTGTTTACTGAAGTGTTTTAGACTCTAATAGTTAAATTAACGAATATACGCACAGCTATTTCAGAAGGATGTTGGCTCGAGCAGAATATTTCCAGTTCATCGTCTTCTTTTTTAGGCACTGCGAAAGAGGCATGTGTCTCTAAATAGAAGTGCTCTTGCCCACCCATACGGCACTGGCCTTCGATGATTATGTGGTTTTTGTCTTCAAACACACTTTTCACGTCGCCTCTGCGAATTGTTTTTGGAAACTGTGGATAGAATGAATTCTTTTCTATAGCATCCTCCATAGTTACTATAATTGGATGTATCTCTTCATATTCTACTTTGACTTTCCTCGCAGCAGCTTGAGCGGTTACTTGGTCCTCGGCTACAATCACGCCAATAGTTTGACCTTGGCTAATAACCTTTTCACTTGCAAACAATTCCTCGTCGTGGAATATTGGCCCTATCGCGTTCTGTTCAGGAGTTAAATCTTTAGCTGAATAGAAAGCTACGACACCGGGTTCCTTTAGTGCATCGGTAGGATCTACCGACAGTAACTTAGCATGTGCTTTCGAACTAAGCACAAATGCCAAATAAAGTTCGCCTTCTGCGAAAGGCATGTCGTCACAGTAAATTGCTTCTCCTGCCGCTTGCTTATAAGCTGACACATGCGTTATAGGTCGACCCACTGCGTCACTTTTAATTTGCTTGTCGCCAACGAGTTCGAAATACTGAGCACTTTTTGGTATAGCACCATGAAACTGTTCGCCACCACTACTGTGGTATGGTATAATAAGTTCCTCTTGTAAGTAATCCTTAGTGATTTCTTTACCTATTGACAAGTATGCTTTAAAGAATAAACTCATTGTTAAGGCGCGCCTAAATTGAATATTACCACCGGGCGCAGAAGGTTGTAGTGGAAGCTCCTCGATCATGTGCGAGTAAGCTCTTTCGAGCATTTCCTCGTTCCATTTCTGCCCATTAAGTGCTTGGCTAGTCTTTGTAGCTATCTTAGTAACGGGAGCCATGCCTCCAAATGCTATGTTCATATTCTTAATAATGTTTGTGGTTTCTTCGAATTCAACATTTATAGAAGCTGTCACTATAGATATATCGTCCTCTCGTCTTTTGGCCTGCTTGTACGCTTTTACGTACTGGTACCTAGTGGAATATGGGATTTCTATGGACAACAAGATCTCATTGGGCTTTACAACGTTTCTCCGATAGCCGGTAAAGAATGTCTCATCCATTAGCACTGAACGATGACCTCCTTCTTTACTCAGAAGATTGAGCTTTACTTTCAGTGACATCAATATAGGATTGAGATCTGATATAGGACTTCCAGTCATAATATTGCCACCGATAGCTGCTACGTTTCGTATTTGTTTGCCCGCAAACCAATTCAGCATATTTACAATGGCTTTCAATGTCCTCGTCTTGTACCGGGGTAGAAGATCGATTGAATTTTTGAAAGTGTTTTCCATGTCCATCAAAGTTACAGCGGCTCCTACTGTAAATCCATCATCTGTTTCAATTATTTTAGTCATTTCTGGGACACAATTGGGCATTATTATAACTGGATACACAAAATGCTTAAACTTCACTTCAACTCCTACTTCTGTGTTGCCAACTACTATTTTAGCATCAGGGAACTGTTCTTTCAATTTCAAAATTGAACCTAATGTTGTAGGGCGGTACCATTTGGCCCTTTCGCCTCTGAATATTAGATATTGATCGTCATAAACTGAGGATAACTTTAGCTCAGGTGGAAAGATGGGTTCTTGGCTGCTGTCGTAGGGTAAGAAACTTGACCTATCAAATATTTGGTCAGTTTCTCCCTTGTCTTCTCCATTTGCTTTATTTTTGCAGCAATCTTTTCCCATGGCGCATGCACCGTTTGTGCCATTGGAGGTACCATTGGAGGTACCATTTGATATTCCATTAGTCGTGCCGTTAGCAACGCGATGCGTTTCCCAGTCTTCTAAGAATGTTTTGTATCCCTCTATGATGGCTCTATATCCCGTACATCTGCAGAGATTACCCTGAAATGCGACTTCCATATCTGAGTATTTGACTTTAGTGCAACTCCTTAGTAAAGTGTACATGGACATGACAATGCCTGGCGTGCAAAATCCGCACTGGGAGCCATGAGCTTTAGCTATTCTTTCTTGTACGGGGTGCAATTTGGTTTTAGTATTGCCGATGCCCTCAACCGTTGTTACAGCCAGTCCATGCATCGCGCATAGAGGTGCCAGGCAGGCATTAACAGCTAAATGACTGACACTAAATTAAGGATAATTATAAATTTTTCATACCTACACTACACATCAATTATTCTTGCTTTACAACTCGATAGTAACAAAATAGATAAATATGTATAAATACATGTTAAGCTTTATCAGATATTGTGTAACATCGCTGTAGATAACTTATTTATCTTAAGATTTACTGCACACAGCAACAAAATGAATACGAGGACAAATTAGACAATTATCCATCCGATTACAAGAAACCAGTTCTATTTTACTCCATTCTAGCCTAGAACTTTTTGACTCTGCAGGCTTTGTGGAATAGGGAAATAGTAGTTTGGGAACAATTTCGTTATCGATTATGACGTATCGTCTTAATAGTGTGTTATACAGCCTCAATATGCTTTACACTTTACCTTAAAAGTTATTTTCGATCGGCGAACAATTTAATAATAGGCATATGTAAATCTTTACTGACGAGCAAAATTAGGTACCGGGTCACTTTTGATACAACTTTGTATTATATATCCGATCGGTTGACACAGGTACCTACCCCTACCTATTCTAATCTATAAGCAACGTGTTGGCGTGGCTCAGAATGGTAAGTTAATGCAAAGGATACACAACTCTCTTCTCAGCGCGGTTATACTTCGACACCATTACAGTGCATGCGCCGCAGCCGCCCTCTGCGCAGCCCAGCTTGGTTCCCGTGAGCCGCAGTCGCCTGCGCAGGTACCACAGCAGCGTCCATTCTGGGTCCGGCTTCGGTTCTACCACCTGAAATCAAATTGTACAGGGGTTGATAAATACATGCCAAGCTTAGTTATTTTTTCGTGTCCTTTGCAGTGTAGATGATCGTTTGTTTATTTGTTGAACAGGGGTTCGAAGGTATCCGATTTATTTATATTAATTTTTAAAATCTCAATTTAAGTTTTACTGTGTACTAGCATTGTCCCTCATTTCAGTTTAAAATCATATGTGATAACAAGGTTAGAAATTATTTGATTGCTAAACTTGAGTGTAGGGCACCTGCCTATTGGTCATTTGACAGTAATAAATCGAAGATATAGGCTTTAAATACTCGTACGTTTACTACTTTGTAAACAATGAAAGGACAGTGACTTCCTGGATTCTAATTATTTATGGTCATATCTGCGAAATACACCGTCGAAGGTAGAAGCACTCAGCTACATGGTGGTTAGTGGTTACCACATGAATGTAACCAACGGTGAGACAAGCTCAAAGTGAGATGGCACATTGTCTAACGCGTGGTCACTCACATGTAATTAAACTCTGAACGTAGCATTTGCCTAGTAGGTAGCGGCTGGTATACAAATACTTAAGTAATAGATTATGAAAAAATTCGAAATGATAGAGTTGACACTATTTTCGTGGAAAGTATAGGTACAGATCAATCATTTGAAAACTGCACAATTGATAAGATACTATGATCAGTTTTTTCCTGCTCTACAATACAATACAAATACTCTTTATTGAACACCACAAAGCAGTACAAAACAATACAGAAACAAAGAACAAGATAGACAAAAGGCCAATAAGACAATAGGCTCTACTGATTGCATGGATGAATCTTGAGTTGGGCGATGCGAGTCGCAGGTAGGTACAAATTAAACGTAGTAGGAATGTACGTAGGCTTTAGTAACTGACTTAACTGATATACTCCCTTATTCATAAATGCTCTATAGTCCTCTTCTAACTTAGCAATCGTTGGTCCTTATTCTGTGAAAGGTAGATATATGTCAAAGTGAGAGATAAGGACAAACGATTGCTAAGTTAGCAGAGGCCTATAGAGCGTTTATGAATAAGTGGGATAGAATTTATCAGTTATTCTATTAATCACTAACTTATATTTCCCTTTCCATACGCCCACAATCATGGTAAACGTGGCCTTTCAATTTTGTTACCTTAGGCTCTGTCTACCTCGTAAGGGATAAAGACGTGATTTATGTTTTATTTACTTGTCGCAATCGCAAAAAGTTCAGAATCGAGAAACAAACAAACAAATAAACTTTGCCGGTTTATTGTAATAAAGTATAGACGCAGTGTAACAACAACAGATAACTTACTTCGCCGTCTAGACTAGGCCACCAATCGTACTAAATATAAAATATCTAGCGTTTCCCGTAAGGCTAATACGCTGGCACAGAATAAGAAATACTTAGTAGTTACGTGCAGAATATTTATAAAAGTTTCACTCCCTAGCAAAAACGGTCGCAGTCCGAAAGTGTGCGCCGCCAGGACTCGACCGATTGTAGGTAGATCAATAACTTCTTACGTCAGAAAAAAAATGTTATTACAAGTTTTTTTCTCATACAAATAAATCTGCAAGCCTGTCGACGGCAAAATAATTTTTCAGTCGTTAACGTGGAAGAAATCGATTGATTCGCACCTACACAGGTAGGTGTAGGTACCTACTTTAGTTTCAGTTTTTGATCACTCTATCATGCCTAATTATTTCAAACGTTGTTTTCAACTTGCGTATGACCCCATTTGCTACTATTCCATTTCTAATGTCGATTAACTAACGAAAAGTTGATAAAGGCCGCGAGTGTTTGACCTCTTAAATATAACATTGGATTTGGCGCATGCCCCAATAATTTTTTTTTCTCACAACCACATTAGAATTATGTAGCTAGGTTACTTACAACTTTCTTCGTGTTTCTTTAATAAAAATCTAAGTATCTATGCAGACCCCGATAGTGAAATACATAATATACGGCGACTGTCAAGCTTACCTATGACGTTTTTGTGCTTGAGTGTGCGTTTTTGTGCTTGAGTGTAAATAATAAAATTTTGTATGTTTTTTTTAGTTCCGTTTTCTACTGTTTGTCGGATTCAAAGCCATGTTCATCATCACTGAACATGTCGACAACTCGATATTGTCCACTTCAGATAATATTTCTTGTCAACCTTGATCTAGATAACCATTAAGCGTTATACAACCAATTATCGTATACAACTTTAAACTTCACACCTTCCAGTGCAGTCAGCACCTTTCTAATTTAAACTTGTATGGAATTAAAAATGATACCCACTTAGACAAAATAATGACACGGCAAAAATTTTACCATCATCATCTGTAACTTACCTAATAATACCTAAGGTAAGTAGCTATAACTTGCCTAAGAACTTTATTTGCCTTCCAATAATGACATTTTCGACGACGGAGAATTTTCGGGGGTCAAAATGTATTTACGTAGATACTTACTTTAATAGGTATATATTTAACTAGGTATAATTATATTCATCCGTGATTTCCCCTCCGCGCGCCCACATCTACAAAATCACCTAGCTACAAGTCGTCATACTTGTTTTGGTCACTTCGTCTGTCGGAGAGCAGCGGGTCAGTATCAGTATTATCAGGGTCAGTTGGCAAGGGAACATTCCTCATAAAACTACTCATCAATTAAATATTAATCAGCGGCACAAAATTTGACCCAGTCTCCATACAAGTTTACTTTTTGCAGCTGAATTATTAACGTAATTTGGATATAAGGTATACCTACCTTTAAAAATTAAACTCTGAGAGATATACGACCAGGATACGACGAAAAATCGCATTAATAACTCTGAAGCGGTGAAGCTAATAATTATTATAGGCAGCTAGTTACTTAAATAATTTGCAAAAAGAACACAAGCTGTTATTGCGGATGACATTTGCTTATTGCGCGTAATCGGATCTTTACACAGGTATACTTCCGACCGCTGAAGTGGGTTAAAATTTATTTGCATGATCCTAAAATCGAACCTCAGATCAATCGAAAAGTAAGTAGATAAAGACAAATTTTGAGAACAATTTAAGCGAGATCAGGGAAAACTACGCCTCGCCTCATGCGATCACAATCATTTAGTCGGGCAGTTTGGTTTGTGTGCGTGCGACCGTATGCACATAGCGAAGCGTAATATCGCCACTTGCCATTCGAAGACGACAAGACGATTTTTGCTATCTCTGGCCTGACGCAATATAGCACATAATAGACTCGAGGGATACGAGTTTATGAGATACGATTCATAGCGACCAAAAGTGATAACGATTGATAAATATTTGCGTAAAGACACTGGGGGTTACTAGCAAACACGTGTAAGCATAATTTGATATTGCATTATATGAGTTTGGTTGATAAATAATGCTAAGTTTTACGTAGTATCGAGTTACTTAACAACCTACAAAAAGAGCATAGACTGACTGAATGTTGATAGTAGATACTTATAATAAATAATCATAACTTTATTGAAGCAGAAATATCATAAAACGTGTTGCTTAAATTAAGAAGCTCTACTCCCTAGATAGATAAAACCCGTGCTCTAGGCTAAGCAGTGTTCCTCCTCACTAAAAAGAGCGTGATGTATAAAAAACAACAACTATTACACTGTACTTACTATGCCTAAACTTTTATTTGTACCTTTATTTGGAACTATTGTAAACTAAGAAACCGATTTTTAAAATTTTTTCATCGTTAGAGAATGCTACATCCCTGAGTAACATAATATAGGCTATATTTAACTATGTGTGGTTGAAGTCGTGGGCAACTGGTACTTAGTGAAAAATGTGTCTGTTTGTCTATGTATTAACGCTAATCTTGAAACCTGTTGAACGAATTTTCACGGGTTGCTACCTAAGGTAACCATAAGCCTTATTTCTTTAATAAGTCTTGTTTCTTGGAAATCGGACATCGGGAAGAAAATATAATATTGATTTGAAGTTTTAAAGCAATTTCGAATTCATCACTTGAGCTAATGTTTACAGTAGGTACCTATAGAAAAAAAATTAAAAAGCAATGAAGAGTTCACTGGGCACGCTCTAGAGAACAGCGGGAGTCCAAGCCTTTATAATTATTATTCTGAGAGACCTGTACCCAGCAGTGGAACATAAATGAGCTGGAGACAACGATAACATAAAAGAAAACTTTTGCCGACATATGTGTTTTGTATGATAAATAAAAATAAGAAATGATCCATTATTTGCGTAAGATAACGAATGTTTCACCTTTATTCAATGAGATGACTAGACGAAAATAACAATAATTGCAATAAGGTTGCTTGCATCACTACACGGAGTTGGTGTGCGAATCCCTAAAGTATAGAGTCGCGAACCTCATAAAAAGTAAGTGATCGTTGAGCTCGATTTGACCTTTTTATGGTAAATCGACCATTTTTCAAATCTTTCAATTTTTCATCTGGAAACCTTAAGATTAGGGTCTAGCCTAGGGAATTATATTTTGTTTCATAACTATATTTTATCTAAAAACGACTATGCGTTGCCATAGAAGTTTACCAACATATTATATGCTACCACGTTTATTACACTTGTTAGTGAGAAAGGGAGAAAGAAAGGGCGCATTGTATGTATATTTTATATATTATGTAATGTATTTAATCAGCCCACATCCACCCTCTGCTGGGTAAAGGCCTCTTCATGTAAATACATATAGGTATACGTAGGTACATAAGTTATTTTGTTATGGCATTTTTAGGCAATTTTAACGAGGCATTTGACATTTAGCAGTATGTATAGGTAGCGGTTGTTCGTTGAGATAATTTGCTAAATCTTGGCTAACTCATAATTTTCGTACTTATCTAAGTAGGTAACTAATGAGTACCTAGGTAGTTTTGGTTCGAGCAAAGTTTTTGCAGATCGATGATGGATTTAAACTAAGAAGGACGTAACATAATTATACATAACAAAGGTCTTCATTGTTGCAGCTTTGAGAATGAACTCATTTAGAGTTTGAAAAGTATAAGCAACTTTTGTAGTATTTGGTGACAGTTGGATCTGTATGACATTATTGATCATATTATGTGTCACACAGACGTAGCTATCTTGCACGTTTGTTGCGGAAAAGCAATTAGTTTTAATTCATGGAAATCGGTAACGTAACGTAATGATACGTAGGTAAGTGTATCACTTAGATCTACCATTTTATCATTGCAATAAACGATGCAGGAAAAAGCGCACCTCGTAATACCTAACTGAACTAGAAAATTGATTGTGTCGAAGCTAATAGATTCAAAAGTAATATTCTTGTGGGCCATAGAAACAAAACAACGCAATGCATTATATCAGAACATATCACTACTGGGCCCACTGGGGTCGACGAGTTAAAGAATTCCTTTAAAGATTAATTAGGTACTTGTTTAACACTCACCTTCTTTCCATTGACGTAAAAAACAAGCACTGTGCCAACATCATTCGCCTCTTCATCTGCATTCAGTAAACCCATTATTCTATGAACATTTGCTTCGTTGCGTAAAAAAAAACAAATGATCGGTTAGTACGATACGTCTAACGCAGCCGAGCGTTGATAATCGACTGGCGAAGAGACGTATATACACACGAGGCAGGATAAAATAATAAATTACTGGCAGTCAATGTGCCTGAGTTGAGATGCGCAAGAGACTGACATGCGATCAAACAACAATATACCTACCTACTAGCTGCTCTTGTAAAGCAGATGTTATCAGGACATTTCGTCTTATCTCTTTTGTTTTATTTATACACATATACTTGATGATAGAATGGTCTTATAAAGTGAAGGACAGTCCCTTCTGCCCCCTATTAATATTAGGTATTTGTTTCGTTAACATACCCTCAGATTAAATTTGGACTTAAGAGGGTGGTGTGGTGTGATCATGAGTCCGAGAAGCGCAATTGAAAAAATTGCCTTAGGTACCTACTACATAAAAATTCGCAATGTAATTAATTAGGAAATAGGTAGGCATTTAAGGCGGTATTCCCACAGGAGACTGAATCGAAGGTTGCTATATCAAATGGTTAAGATATTTACTGTTAAATGACGGTCTTGCAAAAAAATTACGTTATACTCGTACCTATGGATATTCTCTAAAAAATTTGGTAATTGGTTACACGATAGGATGTACTTTACTCGATCATGTAAATTCCCGAAAACAAGCTAAAATAACGCACTTTCCCTTCATCTTGCGCTCAGAAAGTAACCCCACTATCCATAAAAAGTCACAAACCTGTTACATGTAAGTAAATTATGTTCAGTTTGTGTCTATTACATCTAACAGAAGCTTAGCAGTTACTTATGTAAGTACCTACTTAGTTGTTCTCGAAGGAATCTTGACTAACCTTTCAAACGAAATAAACCGGTTACTTAGGTGGAATTTAACTGATTGTATGTACCTAATGTTAACAGGCTGATATATTTATATATATTTATAAGTATTTCCAGCCAAATTAACGATAGAAAACAAATACACTAATTGAGTTATTAAAATACGTCGTAATTAACTTTTGCTAGTTTGCTAACAAAATAAAGTACCTAATTCGAATCTCGTAGTGTGCATGGTCACCCATCAAGCCGTCACCCTTACCTGACGTACAGTGAAAGAAAATGAATCGCATACCACTATGAAACCTTTTCACCGCAAATGTCATAATGACTTACCATACACCTGCCAAATAAATTATTATTCAATTGTATGAGACAAGGTTCCACAGAGGTACAGTCGCCATCAGATATATCGTTAGCGGGCGAGGTCCTCTAATATTTGAGAGCAGCATTCAATTTCAATCAGTTCGTTACACTAGATAAGGTTAATAACATCAGAAAAAGAAGAATAAATATAAGAACAGTGACTTTCGATTTATATTCGTGCTTCCTAATAATATTATTTTTATTAATAATATTTTTTATTATTTTTACCTCATTGAACGTTCCTAATTTATTGAAACGAATTGCGTGTTTGGTAATGAATTGTCTATGTAATGAATTTATTGAAATTTAATGCTGCTCCGAAATATTTGAGAACCTCGCCTCTGATGGCGACGGTACATGATTCAGTTTACCTATTCGTGTAACTTTCTCATCAGATTATCAGTGTGATCGTAATCATTCTAACATCAAAACATTAGGGAAAATTAGTACACACACAAGGAACAGCACACTTTTGGGATCCTCTACACATATACATAATATGTCATAATATGACATAATATAATTTTTGTATGATTTAGGTAAGAGCCTTATTCGACGGACTTTGAGACCAAAGGCACGAGAGCAGTCGTGTTGCGGCCGGAATCGACTTCAACCCGACTGTTCTGTATTGAAACTGCTAATCACCCCAACAGTGTCCGATTCAAGCTGTTGCCGTTGGCACTGGCTGATCTAAGCGATCTGTCAAAGGAGGCCTTTACCTACTAGGAATTATAAAGAATCAAAACAAAACACTGTGTAAAAATTAAATTGCGTTATTTTAATAGAGAAACGATTATTTTTATAAAATAAAACTTACATACATTTGTTTTAGTGTTCCATCTCCATCTCCAGCTTATATACGTCCCACTGCTGGGCACAGGCTTTTATTTTAATGTTATTTTTAGTGTTAAAGGAAATAAATCGACGCACATGACTATAAATCCATGTTTCCATAAAAGTACGTATGGTTTCATTATGAGGACATTTAAAGCACTTGTAAGTGATGCAGTTCATTAACCCCTCATATTATTATGTATACACACACGTAAATATTTGGACTCCTATTAGTATGTGTAAAATCCTTATATTGACAATAGGTGCAAGGTTCCGATGCATTGGTACCTACTAATAATTGGATCTTTATGCAGTAATATTCCATGGTTTGCCGTTCCTAGTGATAGTTGGTTTCACCTGCAATTTAAAAAAAGTCATGTTAATTTGGTCCGTCTTCGTTATTTAACAATTAGTTAAGTAGCTAACTGTCGGTACCTAAAATATCAGTACAGAGATACACCGCACAAAAATGTCACGGCATCAAACGCGTTTAAAATTTCATAAAATATACATTTATGATATGTTAAAGTTTACTCCTATTTCATCCGGACAAAACTTGTTAATTGTTCCGAAAAAATGTCTGTAGTCCAAAACCATCTTGGTAGGTAACCGGCAATAATTGAGACTTTGATTTGTATCATTGTTATGAAAATGAAAAATTAAAAATAAATACCTTGGCTTTAAAATTAAACATCATTACGTTATTGCCCCACGTAGCGGGATTAAAAGCAGACATTTAGTCTCTAGGGAATAAAAAATAGTTAATTTTACCTGCTGAGTAATTTCATCTTCACACGCCATTCTGATCCGGGCGCAAGTTGCCGGCACTTCAAGCGCAAACTCGGGACTGACTCCGGCGTCCAAACGAGCTGAGCGTATAGCCTCCTTGATCGCGAAGTATACTGATGCCGCAAGGAACAGTGGGGGTTCGCCAACAGCCTAGGTATCAAAAGAAACACAAAAAATTACATTTAAACCATTTTTGAAATACCACAATGTTTGGAGATGTGGACGAGACAAAGCATGGAGAAACCATTATACACAATTACCTTAGAAGAATAAACGGCACGTGGATTTGGCGCACCCTTTAGCAGCGAAACATTGAAAGTTTTTGGTATATCGGAAAAACCCGGTAGTTTATAAGCACCAGGACCGCGCGATAAAACTTCGCCGGTTGGCGAGAATACCATTTCTTCAATCGTAAAATAACCATAGCCTTGAGTGAAGGCACCCTCGATCTGTCCAATATCTATAGCTGGATTTAAACTTTCTCCTAAATCCATTACTATGTCAGTCCTCAAGACCTGGTGGTCGCCGGTCAAACAATCGACTATCACTTCTGAACATGCGACGCCGTACGTGAAATATTCAAACAAGTTTCCAATATTCGTCACGGGGTTGTATTCTATTTTTGGCGTCACGTAAAATCCTGTAGCTGTTAATTGAACTCTATCGAAGTACGCAGCAGAGACCCAATCTTCCCATTTACCGGTAGGATTTGCGGTCTGATACTTTTCCAACCTTTTTTTGAGAGTATTACATGCATCGACGACTGCCATCCCGTATATATCAGAGCTTATGCTTGCTGCTGTTGGTGAACTGTTTGGTACAGTATTAGTTGCCATTTCGCTTATATGTATTTTTCCAATATCAATTTCTAGTACTCTAGACGCAACTTGTATCATTTTTGTAAACAGACCTTGGCCCATTTCAATTCCTCCGATGGATATTAGAACCGATCCGTCTTTATACACCAATACCAAAGCTCCTCCTTGCATGAGAAGGTCACTTTGAAATGATATACCGTACTTTGTAGGTGTTAAAGAAATTCCTTTCTTCTTCCATCTATTGCATCTGCAAGCAAACAATTTTAGTGCTAAAGTTAAACAGGTAACTTAACGCCTTTTGTATTTTTTTTTCCTTTGTTGGTATGTTTCGCATAACAGTAACATTAAGTACTCGTAAATATTAAGCAATTACCTGTTAAAATGTTCCACATTTTTCTTCCTTTCCCAATACTCACAGCTTTCAACACACTCGTTCCAACATCTAGATAACGTGCAATATGAGAGGGTCTGGTTAAAATGTGTCAACTGGCCTTCTCTATAAAGATTTACATCGACGATTTCTTCGTAATCCTTTCTCAAAGCAGCAGCAACGTCCCTTATCACTGCCTCTGCTGCTAACATTGCTTTAGGAGCTCCAAAGCCTCTAAAAGCTGTATTTGAAGGCATGTTAGTTTTGCAGACGTATGCTTCGATATCCATGTTTGGTATATAATAACAGTTATCCAGATGCATTACTATTCTTTCTATCATCTGTAATTCAAATAATTTTCGTGAGTTCGTTATATTTTATGCTTACTTATCTTAACTATTTGTACAAAACGGAACAAAAAATAACTCACCGAACACGATATGTCCATTGAATACCCTGCGTTAACATATACCTCAAATTTTGTAGCTGTGATTTTCCCCTCATCATCAAATGCGGCGCGATATTTAATTAGACAAGGATGTCGATAGCCTGTCACTTGCATATCTTCATCTCTGTCCAGGACAGCCCTGACAGGCTTCTTTAGTTTGTAGGCCGCTACTGCAACAGGGACAGCCAGTATAGATGCTCGAGTTTCCTTTCCTCCGAAACCACCTCCAAGCCTTTTAACTTTGGAAACGACTTTATTGTTTGGTATCCCAAGAGCCCTAGCGGCGAAATGCTGAAATTCAAAAAGAATATTAATAATATAATGTATTTGAAGCTTTTAAGTATAGTCTATCTTTTAAATTAGCTTATTTTCAGTAGACATACCCCAATTTCAGCAGGATTTTGAGTAGAAGAGATCACTTCTAATTCATCCTCTTTTCTGATGGCGAAAGCACATTGTGTTTCCATGTAAAAATGTTCTTGTGCTCCAGTTCTTATGCTTCCTTCTATAATATGACTCGACTTTGTGTTTTTAAAAACATCAGCTACGTCTCCTTTTTTGAGCACTCGCGGGTTGCTTGAAAAATAGGATTTACAAACCACAGCCTCTTCAATACTGATTATTACCGGTGTTAGGGTAATATAAGTGACAACGACTAGATCTTTTCCTTTCCTTGCGGCGCTTTCAGACTCTGCAACAATGGCACCAACAACGCACGACCTGCTTGTCACGATCTTTGAAGAAAATATTTCTTCATCGTCAAAGATGGGCCCTAGCTTATTGCAATTCTCGTCTAAATCTGATGCTGACAGGAATGCCACTACCCCAGGGACTGACAAAGCTTTACTGGCATCTATTGATTTAATTTCTGCAAGAGGTTCTGTGCTAAAAACTAGTGTAAGGTAGAGCTCGTCTTCAAAATATGGGACATCGTCACAGTATAGGGCTTCACCGCAGGCTTGTTTATTAGCAGACATATGGGGTATTGGTCTACCTACAGCATCCGATACCTTTCTATTCTTATCATTAATTTCGAAATACTGAGAACTATTCCATGGTAATGTAGGTTCTTCAGTAGCTGCGCTTAAATATGTTGGAGGTACCGAGGTTCCGTTTAGTGTTTTAATTTTACTTATGACATCTATGTAAAATCGAAAAAAGAAGCTTAGACACAGGGACTTCCGGTATTCCGCCATACCTCCTGGTACTGAAATGTCTAATTCAAATTCTTGTACAAGAGAGTCGCAAATAGAACTCAACATTGTTTTGTTCCAAGTTGATCCTTTCATTAATCCTGAAGATTTAATGGCACATCTTGTTGTTGGACCCATTCCACCGAAGCATAAACTTGCTTTTTTAACGACATTACTATTGTCTTCAAACTCAACATAGAACGCCGCAGTTACTATAGAGATGTCATCCTCCTTTCTTTTAGCTTGTTTATATGCTTTGAAGAATTGTGTTTTTGTTGTGAATGGAATTTCCACGGACGTAACAATCTCATCGTCCTCAACAATAGTTTTCCTATATCCTTTGAAGAACGTTTCATTAATAACGACCTTTCTTTGTCCTCGGGCTAAACTGCGTACGTTTAAAACTGCAGAAGACGCCATCAAGATAGGATTCAGATCAGATATTGGACTTGCCGTCATAATATTTCCAACAAGAGACGCTACATTACGAACTTGAGTACCAGCAAACCAATGAAGCATGTCTTTTATTGCTTCAAACACTTTAGACTTCTCTAAATTTTTCGAAATTATGTTTTTCAGAAACTTCTGTACTTCAGATAGTGTAGTGGAGGAACCTATTTCGATACCCTTGTTTGTTACGGAACAGAAGTTCATTTCCGTTATTAAAGCTGGGGATACTAAAATCGGATGCAGCAATTTTTTAAACTTCATTTCAACACCAAGTTCTGTATTCCCTACTACTATTTTACTATTAGGGAAATTGTTCTTTATACCTAGCAAGCCGTCTAAACTGTTTGGTCGTAGCCACACTACTCTGTCGCCTTTAAAATGAACGTATTCTTCTTGATATTTAGTATTCATTTTAAGCTCTGGCGGAAATATTGGTTCTTGTGTGGGATCATAAGGCTGAAAAGATGATTTGTTGTAAAGTTCTGGTGAAGACTCACTACGTTCCTTATTTCGACAACACTCTTTTCCCATCGCGCAAAATTTTTTACCGTCTCCAATGTCTCCGATTACGTATTGTTTTTCCCAAGCCTCGATAAAGGTTTTGAATCCTTCAATTATTGGCCTATATCCTGTGCAGCGACACAGATTTCCTTGAAACGCTATTTCAATGTCTTTTTCGTTTATCTTTGTCTTATTTCTTAGTAAAGCGTACATCGACATAACTATTCCAGGAGTACAAAAGCCACACTGAGACCCATGAGCCTTTGCGATCCTTTCTTGAACTGGATGAAGTTTGTCCTGGGAGCTTCCTATACCCTCAACGGTGGTGACAGCCAGACCATGCATCGAACATAGTGGTACTAGGCAAGCGTTTACAGCTATATGTCTGTTCGTTTGAGTTAAAGTTTGGTATTTGAATTTTAAAAAAATAGTTATCTATCTTTCTATTTCTATTTTAATAGTTGTCTTTCCTGGATCATTTCCATATTATTCTGATAATTCTAATAGACAATATTTTATCAAGATCGCATGCTTTTAAACGATGCTGTTAGAGTAGTTGTAATACCTAAGCGTCTTGTTACCTATTTAAGTAGTCCTTAATGAATGAATCAGGTTGTCATCATAATCCAATTAATTACCTATTAGGTACATCTTATAATTATAGACTATCGACATATGATCGAAATCATGGTTTTGGCAGAGTCAATTTATCCCTATTTAAACGTGTTATATTTCTTGAACCTACTGCAAATTTATGTTTGCTATGAATAAATGTTTTTTCTTTCTTTCCCGGGCTCAAACCATTTAGTTATTCCGAAAGAAAAACAACGGCCGTGCCGCTTTTTTTGCTCGACTTGGCGGGGGCACTGCCGTGCCCCCAGATAGGTAGGTACACTATACTACATACATAACATGAACCTAACATGCTAAAAGTAGGTACGTACAGTCCGGGAGCTCCTAGAACAACATTCGGGTTTCGGTTACCGTCGGCCGATCCAAGTGTCAAACCGATAAGAGCGAGTGAGACAGCAAGACAGACTCGAAAGGTATTTGCTAATACTATAGCACTAGAGAACTGTCTAATGACTACCTATGAAATGTTTTCAAAAGGATACCTCACTCTGTCTTCTAGCCTCAAATACTGGGACACCATGACTGTGCAGGCGCCGCAGCCGCCCTCGCCGCAGCCGTACTTCGTGCCCGTCAGATGGAGCCGCCTGCGCAGATACCATAGCAGCGTCCATTCCGGATCCGGATGTGGTTCCGTTACCTGTAAATATAAAAGTATAAAAGCTAGACCAACGAAACTTGGTGTGTGTAATTTAATAAGTCCCTAACCACATATTGTGCTGTGAATTTGTGCTCCCTGGTGTTACTAGGACGATTATGAGGGTTTGAAAATACGACGAAACGGTTCGAGAAAAGGTAAGTAGTGCCCCACCTTTTTTGACGTGATAACGTCTTATAAATCGATGAACACCGGCGGCACGCACGAAAAAGTGTCACGTTGTCACGTTCCGTGTGACGTCAGAGCATGCAGTTTTCGTCACTGTTTCTTTATGACGTTATCACGCAAAAATATCGTCCGTAAACCGACTTTACGGACACTACAGGTTTTTTTTTACTCAATTGATCAATAAAACGTACCGTCGGTCACCTCACTTTAATAGAGCTTACATGGAACATTGTCATAGTGAAGGCTGCTTATTATTATTTACTAGAGATTGCAATTGTGCCATTCGGATGTCTTGCTTTCTCCTTCACTCGGTCGATTCAAGTGTCAAACCCTCGAGATTGAGTGAGACAGCAAGTCAAACCAGAATTGGCATTCTAAGAGCTCACGGTACTACACTTAAATAGTTTTTACACTGCTGCACTAAGTTGTGCACCTATGCGTTACGGGTTTCCGTGGATGGTAGTGCACTTGCCATCAGATGACCCACTTCCTCTTGTTTTATATTAATATAAATAAAATTTTGCGGGAAAATTCTGAAAAAATGTTCTTAACTATTTGAACATGTGTCGTTTTATTGATGCACGCATTCATGAATACTGACAAATCATTTAATATTTGCTTATTTAAATTTTGAAATAAGAACAGGTGAATTATTTTTAGGGTTCGGTAACTACCTCTAAAGGAAAAAAGGAACACTTATAAGATCACTTCGTTGTCCGTCTGTCTGTCTGTCTGTCCGTAAAGACCCTTTTTCTCAGGAACGTGAAGAAATATAAAATTGAAATTGATACCAAATATTGAAGTCTGCGGTCCCTTGGAGCTGTGAAAAAATGAACCCTCTGAGTCAACTTAATCAAAAGATACAGTCATTAGAAAAGGCGTTTAAAAAAAAGTAGGTAAATTAGAAAAAAACTATTTTTTTATTGTCTGTATATGTAAATAATCAATATAAAATGACCTCACACTGCATACATTTTCCTTAAGAGCAGGGTTCTGCTAACATTGGATTTTCTATTAACTTGGCAAATTTGTACGGAACCCTCAGTGCACGAGCCCGACTCGCACTTGGCAGTTTTTTTACAAAACAGTACCAACCAGCAGAATTATTTAAGAAACGTTTAAAATATTACACAGTTCACCTACTTAAAACAGAAATCTATCTAAATCGGCTGACAAATATTGGCTGTATGTACTTTATTTATTTATTTATTTATTTATTTATTTAATCATTCAAGTCATGTTCATTACATATAAAGATGTTACTGTGCAAAATGGAGGTAGGTACATGACACCCTGTCAGGGTATTAAATGTCAACAATGCTTAATCTAAAGGTAGGTAGTTAACCTGACTAAATAGGCTTGCATGATATAAAAAAATGATTTTCGACATATTTTGTGAAGTTTTTTGATGACTTCACTAATAGCTAGGGAGCTGGCGAGCAAAATTTCTATATGATCAGCACACAAGGCAGACGTTATTAATAGTAATATTTATGCCCTAAGGAACATCAAGGACCCGGTCTGCCACCATGGTGGCGCTGCGTTTAAAATTTACAGCGTTTCAAAAATGTAAAAAAAAAAGGTGTGCTATATTATGTGCACACGTCTGCCTCTGGGCCTGATGATTACAGTCATCCTAGAAACACAGAAAATCGAAAAGGCAGACATCCAGGGCTCTGACTTTTGTAGTATTCAATTTTTTAATTTATTTTTATGATTTAAAAAATTGTATATGAAGTGCACACTTGGCAGACTTGAATTGTTCGATCAATAACAATGAGAAGAACCACGGAAAAATAGTCTGCCATCATGGTGGCGCTGCGTTGTAAATTTACAGCGTTTCAAAAATGTTAAAAAAAAAAGGTGTGCTATATTATGCGCACACGTCTGCCTCTTGGACTGATGTTTGAATTCCTTATGAAAAGAAAGAAAATCGATGAGGCAGACGTTTAGGCCTCTGATATTCCAAAGGCAGACTGTTTGATTTTTTTTTCTGAACTGAATTGATTTTTTCTGGTTGGCATTGAGAAAAAATATGATTGCATAGATTTCAGCTCCAGAAGTTTAGTCGTTACCGTGCTTTTAGAGAATAATAATTAAACAAAATTGTATAAATAAAACTAAAAAATAACAATAATCCCATGCAATAGATAGGTACACGGCAATATTATCAGGTAAGCACCTACGCACGCTCGCGCCGTATCTATCCTGCTTACCGAATAGCTTTGCTGTATGCCTGCTGTCCCTTAATTCCGTGAATTTCAAACAGTTATACAGGTGAAAATCAGTGAGCAAAGTGTCTGCCACATTTTTTTTCGAATCCACGGAGTCATAGTGAATCGAATGGGCGCAATGAGAACCGTGTGCAAATGACTTAGTAGAGATTTTTTTTTTTACACTTTTAAGACTCCGTCCCATGATAATGCAGAGTCCTGAATGTCTGCCTCTTCGATTTTCTTCGTTTTCAAGATGATTGTGACCAATGAACTCCAGAGGCAGACATGTGCAAATGACTTAATACCCCCATTTTTTTAAGCAACTTTAATCCGCTGTAACGCGAAAACGCAGCGACATAGGACCTTAATTGATTGAACCAAATCGACTCGTAATGATTTAAACTGCACTCCACCTCGACGTGAAACGTGTGCAAATCATATACCGAAATGCTCGCCAGCTCCCTAACTATAAGCTAAGTGCCTCATAATCATAAATTGTTTAAATGAAGTTCTTTGAATGCTACCCATATATTAACTACTCCACATATTTTGTCTGCAGTTTTCCATACAATGTTTTGCGGTCACCTTTACATTGCCTTACGCCTTTACTTAGTAACAGCTTTCTCGCTCAAATTACATTAGGTGTATGTAGGTACTGTGGTAAAACTTACCAAACAGGATGATCACATTACTACAAGCCAACGACGTAAAAATTACTTCACCACATTGCACTTAGATACATGTAGTTATAGCAAACTCACGATTTTAAAAGATTTAGTTAAAATTGTTTAACTAGATTGATCTCATAGGAACAGCACGGAACGTAACTTATTAAAAGCAAACCATTTAGTAAATTTATTTTTAAATGCCTAAAAGTATTAAATATTATTCTAAACTTTAAGGCTAGGTAACTTGCATAAATGTGAGGAGACGATAATAAACTGCGAAAATTATAATGTAAAATAGGTGACACTTTTTTTCTCATATTAAATGTTATTTTTGGTTCTCAGCAAAATTAACCCAAAATTTCCAAAATCTGAGAAAAAAACCTGCGTTTTTTTCAACTCCCCAATAATCTAAACGCAAATAAATAATATCGAACCATAAACAACAATACAGATTTATTTATTCAATAAAACGTACCTTCTTTCCGTTTACAAAAAACACGAGCTCAGTTTGCGCCTCTTTCGGAACCAACTTTTCTATCTCGTCCATACCTACTGAGATAACAAACTAAACTGAAGTTACAAAATATACAAATTGTTTTTCAAACTAATGACTTGAACCTATCAATTAGGCTTTTAATTAACAACAACTATGTAAAACTTGATGTCCAACCGGCTCGCACGACCTTACTCGCACGACTGCTGTAGCTATACCCATTAAGAATATACTGAGGCGAATAACGTTGACTATTCAATTATCTTTCTCGTGTTCATTCATTACATTGCAAAGAAAACTTTATTGTATATTACTTAGATGCCTACCTTATCTTTAAAGTAGGTCGGTCAGCACGATTTTCTACAGATTTTGGAGTTTACTACGATAACAAACAGAAGAAGACGAAAAGGAGCTGCAAACCTTCATACAGAATTATTTACGCATTTTAATCCAAGTGGCGCCATCACTTTCTACATAACTGCCCCATTTATGATGTAAAATTAAAATGCTGGAATATGGCAACAATTTTGTACGGCAATTTCCGCTTTCATTCGTTCTCTACTTGTTCTTGCTGGACTCTTAGCTAAAGTACAATTTGTGGGCAATACATAGTAGTCAAAATGATAATATTTACTTATTCTCGTTTGATAAGTACCTATGCCTACGCAAACTGGACGACGAAATATCGTGGAAAAACTTTATGCATAAGTTGTAAACAGATGTAGTGCATAAAGTATTTCCATGACATTTCGCTGAATTTTATTCGGTTTTCAACTTTAGTGTCATGTTAATAAAGTCATGTATATAATGCGCGTGGGAACTATAGCCCGAGCCCTCTTATTGTGTGTGCCCAGTAGTGAGACGTGTTATGATGATGATGATGATATAAAGCAGCTGTCGGATTAAATTGTTTATAAATAAGAACCTTTGCCCAGTGGGAGAAGTGGGACAACATTACGGGATAATTAGAAAGAGAAAGAAAATAAGAACCTTATACAAATGTCGTTAAAGTTGAAACCCGCATGGGATTCAACGAAATGTCATGGAAAATAATTTTACATTATATCTGTTTACAACTTTATTATTTTTATCAATGTTTACAATTGACACTTAAACGTGTCTTAGAACAAATTATAAATGAAATTGATTACTTACGCCTGTTTCAAGGTTGTAGCTCGCGCCCCAGCTATTTCTCGCCCTTCCGATTTCGCTTGTTAAATTTATTTTTAAATCCCTTTATTCTTTTTTTAAGGGGAAAAAAGACGGCTGTTATTAATTTTCAGCATCACAGCTTCTAAATGGATAAAGTTAAGTATATTGTTTTCTTGTCCTTAATATATCAAAGTTGTCAAATTGTTTGGTCAATTACGCAATTATGTTGTAACATTGGTATTGGAAAGGAGATTCAACAATAATTTGAAGTTAACTACCAAAAACAATACACAGTCAACGTTAAAAAACAATTAGTATAGATCTGAATCTATTTATAATGAAATTTCAATGTGCATTGCGGAAATTTTACGCCTAACGCCTAAATTAAATTTATAGCAATTGATGCAGTCAGGCGATTCAGGCGTTTCGCGAAGGACCATCCCATAATTTTATGCATACATAAATCACGTCCTTATCCCTTATCTCATAGTTGTATTGATAAACTAAAACAAGTCATCTTGCTTCTCGGCGACCACGCGTATATGACAGCTTTGTCTGTGCGGCACATGCATAATATATGTTTCATACGAAAACCCCCCCTCCTGCGCTTCCTAACTACTAACCTAGGTTTTTGTTTAAATAATTGCATTAAAGAGTCAACCAATTTCAATGTTTATTTGCAGTTACTATTATCTATTTCTTTTATACTGGTCTAGGTTCCCGCGCAGATGGTAAAAGGCCATCAAGGGTATGGGCGAAAACTAGGATTCATTTTACAGGCGATGCGGGTAGTAATCCATCACTATTTTGATTCCCCTTTTCACCTACACACCCATAATCATGCTAAATGTGGCCTTCAGGTTTTGTTACCTTAGGCTCTGTCTACTCTGTAAGGGATAAAGACGTGATATATGTATGTATGTATGTATTACCTGTCAATTGTTGAACAAAAAACCTTTACTTTTCTACTCCACACCACACTAAGCCTTACTTTAGCAAAGTAATGCCTGAATAAATAAATTATTTGTCAATTGTGTTTGTTTTTGTACAATACTGTTTACATACTCTTTGGTCGCTGCTAATAAAAAAGTAGTCTTCCCCGGTCAGAAATGGGATAGGAACCACTAGTTTAAGTTAAATAACATAAACTAATCAAAATAACAATGAAATGATTTAATAAAATTTTCAACTGTATATTTATAAATAAAACTACATAATATATGCTTACTATACACTATTCTTTTAAAAAATGTACAATGGTTAGAAATTCCACAAATGCTATGCTGACTTTAAAACACCTTTCTGCTCAAGTTCTCTCTCAACGGCCGTACCTTCATACATAATCTTATCTTTTAATGCATCTTGTAAGAGTTGGGCATCAAACCTTTGTTTTGACCACTGATATCTACAGTATGACCAATACAGCAGAGTTGACAATGCGAAAGATCCCACACCAACATGTTGAGAGAACATAGGCTTTGAGGTCTTGATAAAAGATATTAGCCCCATACCCACTCCTGAAGCAATTCCGTACATGAAACTTTCGCGGAAACAAGGAATTTTAGACACATCCCGACCCATTATCATTAGTCCCTGAAACAATGAAAATTTGTATTTTATATTTTCCGACGAGTTTACGGCAGGCACTTCACTTCTTCGTAGTTTGTACCTTTATTAGAGATTGGTAGTGTCAACAGTGTCACATAAACGACGTGTCTTTAGGCAGTAGCAAGGTAGGGCTATTTATACTTATCGTTTAGGTTGCAAGTAAATATGATACTGCTAAAATATTAACCTTTGCAGTCAAAAGGATTGCTATTATTCCGGGTCTATTTCATAACGTTTCAAATATTTTTAGTATGTATGATTCGTACCGGTTTTTCCTCTTGATCATCTTCTAGCATTGTTTTCACGACTGTATCCATTATTGCAGCTTACTTAGAAGCCTTCAGTGAAATAAATTTATATTTTGAAACACTTTTGTAATGCACTGGGACTGGCATCAGATAAATCTGAATCTGACATTGACAGTGACATATGTGATAGGGTTGCCAGTTTGTATTGTTAAGTCAAAGGTGTCTCTTTTTCTAGATCATTGTCTTATTTTTAGGTTAAATTGTGAGTTTATGAATTTAATTTTTATATTTTACCTCGCTGCGGCAATGTTTATCAACGTTTTTAAGTTTACCTCAAACACTTTGTAAAACCAAGGTTACCCCTGACTGCCTTCTGTCAGTTTGACGTTCTTTCAGTGGTTTTCTCTCTCTCTGGCGAAGGCTTTTTTTTCGTTCTTTCAGTCCCTGTGTTAAAGATTGTGAAGTACCTAATTTTAGATCGAAGGCATTCGCGTAAATCGCAGTTTGTAGTAGTAAAAAATACACAACTTATGAATTAGGCTGTCTGTTCATGTACTGTACTTAACAAAGTGGAAACAAACAAAGTGAAAGAACTTGCACTACGATCGCGGGTGTTCCCGAAACCTACAAAATAATACTTAGCTGATACAGTTTTTACCTGGGTCGATTGAAAGACATGAACTTATAGTTTTAACTGATACAATATAAACTGATCTGTAAAAGTGCTTCATAGTGGGACACGGAAGAAAATCTTATATAATGACTGAGTTATAACAGATATAACAACGCTATCCAACGTTTTATGATAGGTAAGTGCACTATCTAACCGTATCTACTAAGGCTTATTACAAACCGGAGGTAAGTCATTAACAACCTTCATTTCATAGTTTTATTAACATCCCAACAAATTATATTTGTAATTTTTTTCCATTCCATTAACATTTTCTTATTGGAATCTGTTTCAGTCTGCTGGTTTTGTTTAATGAATTCACACAGTATATTCATCTGGTGCTCTTTACAATAATTTATAAGTTAAATTGGATGTTGTTTTATTTATCTTATAAATCGGAAAATTAAATAAGAACTAACAAAACTTTTACAGTCACTCTCAGTGTTAGCCTTGAGATCTGTAATAATATCGTTTGTTTTTGTAACAAATATTTGTATGAAAAAACAACATTTCAATATTCCTGTATGTTTCAGTTATGGGTACCATATACCTCTTTTAAAATTAAACCATAGCCTATGGGTTTCTTTAGATATTTAAAAAGAATTGTTCAACAAAATCAACCAGCCTCAGCATACTTTTGCAAATTTAATCTTTCTCACAAATGTAAGGCCAAACCATGCAGCTAGAATAAATATACCACAGAATATAGGTAAGTACTTATTTATTTTTGTATTTTAACTTTCCTCCCTGTGTGGTTTTATACCTTTTTATATGCCTATAAGTATAAATGGTATGTAGGCCTAGTAGATTCATACTCCACACATGTTATTCTTACCTAATTTATCAGTAAAGATATTTATAATACAATCTAAATATAACAGCCTTACAAATACCATTTATCCTATACCAACCACCAGCTATCTTATCTTAATCAATTGAAAAATGGCTATGCAATCGATAATTTATACAAGATTTCTTCCGCTCTTGAGGAAAAGTGTGGCTACTCATATAGTTGTGGACAAGAATTTATTTACACACATTAAGTAAATTTTCAAAACTTTTATCATTCTAAAAACGACTAGTACAAAGGATTCACAAAATTAGTATGATTACAAAACCGTGAGTTGAACCAACTATCTACTAAGGCTTATTACAAACCGGAGGTAAGTCATTAACAACCTTCATTTAATATTGAAATATTGAAATAATTTATTTTGCTTAATAGTTTTATTAACATCCCAACAAATTATATTATTTGTAATTTTTTTCCATCCCATTAACATTTTCTTATTGGAATCTGTTTGGTCTGCTGGTTGTGTTTAATGAATTCACACAGTATCTTCATTGTTACTGATTTCAGATAAATCATTATTTGGTGCTCTTTACAATAATTTATAAGTTAGATTGGATGTTGTTTTATTGATCTTATAAATCGGAAAATTAAATAAAACGACACAAATATAGCCACTCTAAATTAAAACTATTGCTATTGCCAACTACTATTTCAATGAACAACAACACTAATATTTCAATGAATGCCTTTTACAACACTTTCATTAACACTGAAGTAAATTAATGTAGGTATAAAAGTCTTATCAAGTACAGATTAAAATTGTCAACCGTCACTGCCAAAGATAGCAGTTAAAACATTCTATGTGTTTTCTGTATCAAAATATTAGACAGTTAAGCCTCTGCAGTATTAGCTTATGCATACGCAATGTTTTTATCACTACTATTAAGTAAAGTAATAAGCAAAGATAGAGAGACATCACTTGTTCATAAAAAAACATTTAACAGTTTGATTTGGATAGTGCCATCAAGATGTCAACCTCATTTAGTTGACTTTGATGTTAATTAATAATCACGATTCTCAATGCTTTGTCAGATTGCTATCTTCTTGGCACTATCCCCTATTCATTCAGAACACATTTTAATGAATAAGGTAAAAGTGTATGACGCCTACTGCTTCAGAGTGGGTGATATGCAATCAGAAAAAGGACCGGAAAAACTATGGTTATATTAAAACCTAACCATGTTGAGCCTTCCTTTTAATGTTGAAATATACCACAATAACACCCTTAGACTGTGAACGAACTTTGTGGAGTCATAAAACCTTAATTGTAAATTGTTCCTTAATTGTTGTCACTATGGAGTCACAGGTGAAACAGCGGGCGTTTTTCCAACCCTTCAAAAGCTAGTTTTCACAAATGACTACTTGACTTAATGTCCAATATCCCGACGTCAAAGGCACCACAATGCCCGCCATCGTGATCGGTCTCGTTATCAATCGTTGCGTTACACCTCTGACTTCTAAATTCTGTCCTCATTTGATCCCAATGGGTTTAATTCACATCTAATTTCTTGTTTACTTCTTCACCTTTCTAGGATTCACGAACTCGTGCTCGTGCGCTTGTCTTTGAGGTGACGGTTGCGGCGCGCGAGTGTGGTTTAGATGCCTGCGGTTAGTAGGTAGTTCTTTAACCACTATAGTTTATCTAGCTAAAAATAATTATTAATTTGCTTACTGCTAGGTTATGTATTTATTTTAGGCGAAATTTCGAACTCTAAGGCGCTAGTGTAGAATAGGTTAAGCATACTTAATTTAAAACCTTACTTAAGGCTAATTTCTAAATGTCTGTGAAAATTAGAACACATAGAAAAATCCGAAAAGTAAAGCTATGGCCGGGCTTACTTAAGGCTCTTCGTTTTTACATTACGCTCGATAAACGAGCCAAATAAAATTATAACAAGGGTGTATCAAACGCGTACCTACTCAATCAACATTATGGAATCCTGTTTTTGCGCAAAATATGATAATTATGTAACAACTTTTTCGTCCCGACCTCGTAATGACTCCCATTCACTGAGACGAAGCAGAGAGCGTTAAGTAACGGATCCGAAGCGCGTCGGCAACTTGGAACTCGAAGGTTGCGTTTGGTTTGATACAATTAGTTACGTATTCATTATTCCATAGCGAATCCACAAAAGATGGCGGCTTGGGCGTCGCTGATTACTTTAATATTTAATTGTTTCCGTCGGCGCTCATGCACCTTTTCTTAGGATTCGATTAGAGGGTTAAACATGAAATTCTAACAAAAGGAATCCTTGGTCCAAAAGACAAGTCGGAATGTGCGTTTCCTCAAAATGATAAAAAAAAACACACATAAATCACGTCTTTATCCCTTACGGGGTAGACAGAGCCTAAGATTGTAGGCGTATAGATGGAAAGGGGAATCAAAATAGTAATGGGTTGCTAGCCGCATCGCCTATAACACCGTAATAAAAATCGTTTAATGGTAAAGGGTTTCACTCACTAGATATGATAAGAACATACCAAACTAAACTACAAATTCATTTGGGATCCTCTGCACGGGAAATGATCACTTACTGCTTCTCGTTTCCGCACTTCCGTTCCATTTTACTCGGTGATTGTTCGCTAGAAATGAGCTCCCCAATTTGTTACAATACAGTAAAAGGTCCTTCACTGCCTATTAACCTTAGTTATCTACTGTGTATGTTACATGCTTGTAAACGTTAGAAATACAATTACGTACTTGCTCCCTTGTTGATGGAATAGTCTATCAGTTGCTTATGTTCCTCTATTATCTGCCTCTAGGAAATTGCCCTAGGTCCCAGTGGCGTGGCGTCAAGTATATCAGAAGGCAAACCGAAGGGAATTTAAAAAGCCTTTTCCTCTAATTCTGCACAATAAAATGCCCAACTGGCTTAAAATAGGCAAGCCGGTGAGAAGCGAGTTCTATGAACGCCACGCCACTGCTAGGCCTGTCACCAAGACAGTACCTATACTTAATAGAGGCAGAGGAGTCACTGTAACCCTTTAGGCTACAAAGTTTGGAAACAGTTAAACCATCCACAGGTAGATAGAACTACTGTACTGAACACGTCTTTAATTGGCGTTCTTCGTTTCTAAGATGTTCAGACTACTTCTAATTCAAGAAATTGTGAGCCTTATGGTATCACAATAATTACTACGGCGATTCCGCCGATATACCTAACGTAAATATGACGTTAGCGCAATTGATTAGTTCCTCACAAACGAGCTGTCGCCTCGGTGCCCACTCCACTGCAATCAACCTATTGACACCAATATTCTAGTTGGCTTGTTGCAGTCCTACAAAGTAAGCAATCGTTAAATTCCATCAGTTACATATACTATAACTAGCTTCGGCCTGCGACTTCGTCTGCATATTATACATGTATATAAACCTTCCTCTCGAATCACTCTATCTACTAAAAACAACCGCATCAAAATCCGTTCCGTAGTTTTAAAGATCTAAGCATACCTAGGGACAGACAGACAGACAGACGGACAGACAGCGGAAAGCAAGATCGTTTTGTACTATGTAGTGATAGTGATTATCCATTTTCAATCGTTTTGTTCCTTCAATGTAAGTACCAAACATTTCAGTTGAAATATCTTCCTTAACATTCAGAGGTTTTTACTCAAAGTATGTAGGTTAGGTACGCGAAGGCACTGATGTATTGTGACTTGTAAATATTTTAGAGTCAGTTTACCCCTACGCATGATGTCCCAACTCCCACTGGTGGATAATAATATAAATGCTGTTAATCTTAAGAACAATACGGAGAGTGGGCAGTGATGCGCTGCCTACCTGAACTGAGACTTGGTTTCAAAAGACACCGAAATATTCACGAGTAGGACGCAAGAAGAATGGGTTCATTAATTTTATCACCCATTCGAGGTACGAAAGGATTGTTAGGTAGGTATATTTGGCAATGAGTTCCTCTTTTTTACGGTATTGTAAGTCTCGCTACTTATTCTCTTTATTGCTATAGCACTCTAACAGTTTTGGATGCAATCTCGTAGAAAACAAGTTTTTCTTATGCAAGTCTACATTAAACAATTCGATTTATGCGCAATACAACCGGAAAGCAAAGGGAGAATTTTACGAACTCAATATCCACACTATTTATAGATTTTATAGCTATGATAGCAATACACAAACTCACGAACGTGAGTCTAACGTCTATAATTGTTCTGTTGTAATTCCGGGCAGACTAAACTGAATCGATTGTTTATAGATTGGTTGGCTAAACGAATTTATAATTTGATTCATTTTACTTAGTAGCTAGTGCGCGTGTGCTCGACTATTAGTCTTATCAGCACTTGTTTGCTTCGTTTATGATGACAATTAACCGTCTTGGACTCAGACTGCATCCGTGCACATAGAATATCTTTGATCGTACTGGTATGCTATCAATATACATATATGTATTACCCTTCAAAATAGATTTATGTACTCTAGTTTTACTGCTAGTTGATATTACACGATAAATATACTAGTTAAAAAACATAGATACAGAGGTCACAAAAAGGCTAACAGAAATACGTTCGAAGGCGCAAATTCGGGGGACGTAAAGTGAAGTGGTGATAAAAAGGGATGCCTTTTCCCAAGTGGAACATTGCCTTAGGTAGCAAAAGGAAGTCGAGCACGTCGATTGTTGTTCAGTTTATACTCAGTGGACTAATTTGAAGTTTTCTTTACGTAATTTCTCAATATTGAACGTACAAATGCCTTAATATAACATGCTTTGTTCGTTGTCCTACTTCTTTGTAAATCTCCATCGCGGCTTAGAGTGCTATTGTTAAACTCTTTCCTAATACATGGTCGAACTTTTTGATCGTGTAAGATACGATCCGGTGCTGGTTACTGCTGTGTTTTTGGTTCCAAAAAGAAAATAAAATGAAACTTTAAGGTAAACAAGCCGTAATTTCTACGACTCTGTTATTATAACTCGGTTTATAACGGCGGTGCCAGTAGCATTAATTGTGATGCTTAACGTAAAAATCTAGTCTTCAAAAGCTTCCTTCAGATTTGACTTGTGACTCGGAATGTACCTATCGGTGGAAAACGTAAAATTGAATCACACAGCCGTAACCTTAACCAGTTTCTGAAATCTCAAGCTATTTCCCGATAAACAAATCTGTGCAACCTTCATAAATCGCTAGGTGTCGAAAGAACAAAACACCGAGCCAACCTGGTACAAGTGAAGTGGAGTGTGTAGGTTCACGTGTTGAGAGCGCCTGAAATAGTCAGTGCTGTGAAGTAATTAGTGCCGTTTGCATGTCAGGATCGTCTCCGCACTTGGCAACATACTGGCCCAAGTCGTTTCTAGCTGATAGATATTTCCTGCAACGAACGATTCTGCTTGGCCAGCGGTGTTAAATAATTCTTGCTTTTGGTGACTTGTGATTTTGTGTGTGCAAATCCCTTACGTGCAGTGAGCTAAGTGTATACAAGATTGTATCGGTGTTAGTTGCGTGTCTGAGTGACCCTTTAGCTTACTCATCGCGATCGTAAGTATGATTTCGCAGTTTATTTTTCTTTATTACTTTGCGGAACACAGATATGTGGTTTATGATTGTGTATGATAAACTAGGCCGTTCTCATTGTAATTAGGTGGTGCTTTGTGTCTCGTGTGTTCTTGCAGTTTTATTTACTTTTGTTAGCCTTCACGCGTATCACATCTCGAACAATGCTTTAGACATCTCAGTTTACAAGGTGCAGCACAATATGTGTATGTGTATAATATAAGATTAATATTCTGGAAAACTACGAATAATCTGCTGCCTGCGAATTAGTTATTCATGAGATGCCTCTTGTTACCACGCATACTAATATTGTTTGAACTTAGGTTAGAATTTGATTGGATCCGAGGCCATCCGGCGCGTTTTCGCGCGACGTATTCCCATTTCCAATTCCGTCAACTTTGTCACAAACGTCACGTTATGTATTCGTTTTATTTATGTTAATTCTGGAACTCGGAGCCTACCTATCAAGCATTTCGTCAAATTGCCTAAAGCCACGTTTCCTTCATGACATTCTGAAATTTTCAAAGTGTTTCTCTGGTAATTTGAAATTCTATGCGCTGATGTTATTTGAATGTCTGCTTCCTCTTACGTAATCATGTACATGAATTGACTTTGAATTTTACTCACTTTATGTATTATATATAAATTTTGTACATATTTATTATACATATATATTAAATGCGTCTTTATCAGCTGTTAGTAAACGCCTACAAAGTAAAACGATACAGTTTATAAAAAGAACAATATATTTTACAAATTTAATACATTTTATGAATTAAATATGTATTTCAATTGAGATCACATATTTTCTCTGCTAATAGCTACTTCATGATATCAGACACCACACGAAAGTTTTTAAAGTACGTGTAAAGAACTTATGTTACAAATATACAATTGTTTAATTAAACCAATAACGTATGTATGATAATACCTACCTACGCTAACTTATTATAAAAATAGGTACCTCTAAAACATAATTATCTTAAAGTGAGTTGTGTATTCGCACTTCGCCTCTTTTGTAATTAACAAAATCTATTTAAATCGGTCAGTTATGTTTTACTATAATTAAAACGAAAACGATAACAAATTTATGTAACAATTTATGTAAGCATTTGACCATTTTATATTTCCGATTACGGTTGCTACGTGTATATATATTATAATAACGTGTAATTACCTTCAATAAAGATTTCTCTATGATACTGAATTTAATTTTATAAATATATAAATGTAATAATAATATATGGGTATATTAATACAAACGACAACTTACGCTTAATGTTAATGCTACAGTAATTGCTACGCTACGTTTCTGATTTGTGAGCTACGTAAGTTAGATTAATTCTGCCAAGAATAAAAATAAATATACGCGTGAAATTACAAACATTTACGCATAGTTTTGTTGACCTTACTGTGTCGTAGTAAGTAACAAGATCTGTTTACGTATTTTTTAGAGTTTGACTTGTACATAATTATATTGAGTACGAGTATTACTGACCTTAACTCCAAAACATTTTCATAAATTATTTTATTTTGTGCGTTGATTTTCACACTTCGTTGGATACGGGACATTAAATTATTTTAAAAAATTATTCACGGTATTTGTCTCTTATGATCTCGGCAACGATGTCTCTGGGTAGCATAGTGGCACTGGCGGTCTTCGCGAGAACAGCCTTAGCACTCCGGCCCGGTCGTCGACTGAAGTACACATACACGTTGTAGACTAGCTGCCTGGTGTCCGCTGGGAGCTCGACCCGAGTCTCCTCCCTCGACTCAACGCCTCTGCCGTTGTAGAGTCTTCTCCAACTGAACATGGTCCATGCGGTCATAGCCTCGTCCCCGTATTGCGCCGTTTTTGCGGTAACTTCACACTTTCCCAAACGTTTTAAGCAAATCTTCCAAATAAGGGGTGTTTCTGTTTACTTTGGCTCCAGGATACGTTGGGTTGATATGGTTCTGCCTGTTCGCGTTGGTTAGTATCCGATCGGATGAAAAGACGCCCGGCAACTAACGCAGCAACAGCCATCGGAGTCCACATCGACATCCTGGTCACACGTTTACAACATCCGCCGAGCCATGAACGTGGACATCGCTAAGTACTCAAAGCAATCATGATAACACTTAGTATGCAAGTGAGGATCTCCGCAGTTTTGACAACCTTGGCCAGACATAGTCAGTAGCCGTTAGGATGATTGTTATATTCGCCCCTCATAAAGTAATATCACCGTTGTACGACATATATGATAGTGGCGCGCTATTGATTTTGTGTGATGGAAATATTCATTGGACTCACCTAGGAACCAGGGTCGCTCTAAAAATGCAGGCGCCAAGCCGCGGATGACGTCTGTCGTCTATCAATAAAATATCACTACGATGCTTACTACATACTTGTACGAGTACGTATCTATTCATATTCATGTTGTGTCGTGATTTTGTTAATACGCTTTGAACCACATTCGCTGTTAAGTATTTAATGACTACTGCAAAATAATATTTCCTTTTCTTCTGTAGACACTCGATAAATTTAAAACTTAATGCACCCACGGAACCCACGGTATCAACCCACTTGAAATTCATGACCCATCCCTGTTCTCTGATGCTAACGATTGCTGTCAAATGTGTGCATATAATGTAGAGACTTGAGTGCGTTAGTATAGCAACAGCAACTAGTATTTATTACCAGGCACAAGTATGTTACCCCACTTCCCTATGGGAAATAACACAATAAACTCCCTTATTAACGGTTTCATACACGTGATTATTTTCCTTTAATATAAATGTATATCCGTAATATTTAGAATTAACTGAGACTGTGAAATAAACAGGAAAAAACGTACGGGAATCGTTTAGTCACCGGCGTTATGCTCGGAAACTCTTGAAACTGTAATATCTCCTTTATATTCCTCCTTATCTTACCAATATTAAATATAGTTACTAAAATATGAATATTCATAATAGTTTAACTTTAAATGTTACTACGTATTCGTTGATAGGTTCACGTTTTCGTACCTATGACCTGATCATGATGCATGCAACTGCATCGAAATATCCGGAGCTAGTTAAAGGTAATCGTGGTCTATATCTCATTGATAATTCGTTTATGTTTTCGTTAAGTTGTTTTTTATTACATTTGCTTTCCTCTAATCAGATCACGACAATCAAATCGAGCTCATTATAACGGGTCTTTTAGTTGTTAAAAAGGTTTGCGGTAGTCATTGTAGACAGAAAGAGACAATAATGGACGCGTCAATTTTACGGTGACTGCCTGCAGGGCATTGTCCCTAACGACGCGCAAACAACCATATAGCACTATTTGCTTCGCAGCATTTATATCAACTGAACCTACTTGCATCTTGCTCGACGGAAATTACTTGGCACGTTTTCAAACCTAAAAGATTTCGAATCCCTTACTGAAAATTTTAGCCCATGGCATTCACACGTATCCTGTCTTCGGGTTTTAATCTATAATCCTCAAGCCCATAATCCATGCATCCATCCATCTTACAGCATTAAAATGGGGATATATGTTGGAGAAGGGATAAGTCTAAAAAATACGCCCAAATTTAAATCGGCACTGGCCTCTTGCCAATTGTGCACTCTAGACGGGGTGTCTGATTCTTTTCAATTCATAGATGTTCTCTTTCTCATTGTGCAGTGTGGCCTTGGTTGCCTGCGCTACTATCCCTTCTTTAGCGTTGTGGTTGGTAGGTATTGTAAAGCAAAGAACCACCACGTTTTATTTATCAATGTGCAAATAGGAGAACCTGATCATGGCCCTAATGAGGGCTGTTAAAAAAGCAAAGTACGTTTGCAAACGTTAGGTATAATTACGTCTAAAAATCGACTGACTCATACTGAATAGCAACCGCATCCGATTTGCTTATGAGACGTTGCACAGTCATTATAACTTTATCTTGATGTTTTCCATAATAACGGAAATTGATTCATGGATGGTACTTACGCAGATACAATTAGTCTGTTTACCGATGAATGTGAGTGTTCATTGCAGCCTCCTGTCTTAAACAAGATTCCGACAACTTCGACCTTTATGGAATGCGATGCGATGACTCAGTCTAATGACTCAACATGTATCTAAAAATCGAAACTTTCTCGTGTGGTTCGGATATGTGTAAAGCATTCGTTGAAGTGATTAATCATCTGCACAGTTATATATTTTCATTTGAACATTCAGCGTTCTAATTACAAAACTGATGTAGATTCAACTCCAGTGTTTGTATTGGCAGTAAATGAAATGAAGGCCGTCTGCTTGTTTGGGTTACAATTGGATATAACATGTGTTCCATTCCATGCCAATAATAGGCCCCAGTTTTGCACCTGCGTCCGTCCCGTTCCCTCGCACGCGCTCTTACCAGATGTTGCGTCTGTAGGCGTGTGCGCTTATGGAAATTCAGATTTGACTAACTTAGACAAAATTCCACATGAATGCCTATACATTACGAAACTACGACTACGATCAAACCTTCACTTGTAACCTACTAATTCTCATAGTATCATAGTAGGTACATACTAGTGAGCTATGTTCTCGAAGAATGAGACCTAAAGCAATTAGTCTTCTTGCAGAAATTTGAGACGTCTCAGCTATTGGTTATCTCAATTTCTTCATGTCTGATTTTAAATTGTCTATTTTGGAATGATCGAGATCGGATTAAAATCTGGCTTTAGATGATCTCACCGTCAGTTCTTGACAATGCATAGGACCGGTCGCGCGCGGGGAGCGGCGGGGCAGGGCCGGCGCTCCGCGCGCTCCACTCTGCAGGGTTTGCGCGAGTCTCGGCCCCGGCCCGTACGCGACACGACCCACTCAGTACGACAGTTGTCCGCTGCCTGCGCGGCGCGCGCGCCTCTTCCTGTCTCTAACTTAACGTCATTACTCAAAACTCTACATCTAGTCAAAATGAAGTTCAGTGTTTTCTGTGATACTAACTGGAAGTGTTTGTGCGATTAACGAAAAAGTGGATTAGGCCTGCAATCGCTCCGTTACGGTCCAAAGAACAATGCTGTGGGAAAAAATAACGTTCAGCTGGCATCGGCAGTCGTTCCCAGCTACCTACCGAACCGCCCTCCCCCCGCGGGCCGGGTGCCGGGTTCATTGCGCCTCTCCGCGTTTATTCATCGCTTGTGGGAAAAGTTGACCCCTGTTTTTAAAAATATTGTTAACGAATTCACACGATTCCTGCTCTTAAACAACCGCTACTAAGATGAATGGATCATCAGCTTGAGTGATTGAAAGTTCTTTGGTTCCGTTGCTTCCTACACACCTGTAACCGAGTGAACGTACTCATCCTGATCATTAATTTATTTGAATTACTAAAGTGTCTTAGGTATTTAATGAACATTTTTACACGCAAGACGTCAAGGTTGCACCATTCCACGGTTCCAACATTGTTTGCTGTGAGCTTTGCCGTGTTTGTTGAATTTCGTGTTCTTCGAAATTATTATCTTGTTGTGCTACGGATTATGTACCTGTATATCAGAAGTTATTTACTTCGTTATTAGGTAACTTGTTTTTTGTGCTCACGGAGATGAAACGTGTTTTGATTTCCGTTGAAGTTTAAATTGAATAGACTTGATTGTGATGGGCATGGCGCTATCGGTGTGCGTAAACGTTAAGACTTTGCGTAGGTAAGGTAGTGCAGTGTGGTGCGTGTTGGATTGCCTAGTGGATATGTGTTAGTGTTGTGTTGTGTCGACATCGGAGTTTGCCAGCCACCATGGGGAACCAAGGGTCATCGGCGCACGAGCCGTTTGACCGAGCCCAAACGCAAACGCAGAACCCTGCTGACCTTAAAATGGTTCGAACTCATTTGATTACGCTTAATTTACAATTCAATTCAATACACATTGACTCATTCAATAGCTATGGTCATCGCTTTATTGTTCTGAGTATTTAATGTACCTACTACCGGTGGACGGATCTGCATACCTGACATAGGTACTATATCTACTTAGCAGTGGCGTGGCGTCAAGTATACCAGAAGGCAAGCCGAAGGGAATTTTACTAGCCTTTTCCTTTAAATAAGCACGCTGTCAAATCAAAATAGGCAAGCTGTCATAAAGTGCGAATCGAGTTCTATGGATGCCTAGCCACTACTACCTATGTCAGGTATCGACGGGGAAGAACCAAGATCTCCTATCTTATAATTTCGGATTAATCTAAGATAGGAGCTATTGGTTCTCTGAATAGAATTCAAACTACAATAATTAAAATTTGTAAGATAGGAGATCTTTGTTCTTCCCCGTCGGTATGTCTGTGTTATCTACATTACAAGTGTAACATTTTACTATACCTTGGATATTGTTCATGTTGGGTGTCTCTAAATAGTCTTTTGTTTTCTTATTCCGTCAAAACACACGTATGATTGATATACGTGTGTTCTTCTATTTATTTATTAGTCATAGACAGCAGTGCCTATTTGTAGGTAAGTAGGACCCATCAGCTTAGCAGCTGCAACAGATAGCCTTGTGAGTTATGACAACAGCTATGGAGGTGATTTGTTAGTAGGTGCAGCATGTTACTACGTCAATGTATTTTATGGTACTACCTACACTACTATAACACCTACGTACCTACGTGTAACGGTATCGATGTAGGTGTAAGCATAGATGTGGGAAAATAATTAGGATCCTGAAAACAAAGTCATAGGCCGGCCTGATGGACGAATAGGTATATTGAAAATACTTTTAACGTTTTGTAGTACGGAATCCTAAACCATCTATTTAACTTCGAATTGTCACCGTCATTTATTTTTTCTAAGTGTATCTAATTTGCTAATTTCCGACCTTGCCTTGCGTTATCCTATTGTCAATCCAAAATACAAAGTAGATACATAGTACAGTCGACAAAAGAAACTGATGAATTAGGCTCCCAAAATAATTATAAACATTAAATTAAGTCAAATGTTACTGACTATTGTAGTGTATTAGAAGTAAATGAACAGATAACGTGTCATAAGTAAGTGATCACATTTATTTTGATCCTTGAAAACTAAGTGACAGCCATTCAAACAGTTAGTCATTGTAGATTGTTTAAAAAAAAAATGATTCTCAATACGGGTTTATGGGAGTTATGGGACACCTCGGAGTGCAAGTCAGATGTTCGGTTTATATCGGTTAAATTCGTGAGACAAACATTCGAAGCGACTATAACACATCTCATGTCCGCCAAAGTTTGAAATAAAGTCTTATTACATCAGCTTGATTTTTGGTTATATTCAGAAGTTTCCGACAACTCGAAATGTTCTATTTATTTGGAACATTCATAAACATGACATCGTTTATTATTATTTTATTTTGAAATATTGATTTGTCATTTCATTTCTGATCTGTCATTTATGATAACTTTCTTTAGACTAACTAAAACTTCATTTAAAACTGACATTTTGGTATGACTTGTTACCTATATCTGGCACGTCATGCTAGCTAGAAGATCTTTTGAAACATTGATTTTGATCGCTTACTTTTGACGTTGACTGTACCTAATCCATACTTGCAATACTGGCATGGCATACGAGGTGACATGAGCTTGTTAGCATGTATACACAGTATTTTTTCTTTTCATTTTCTAACCTAGTGTTATACGGATTCGTTAAATCTAATTATATATTTTTTTTACTTTACATTGGAATCTCTGAAACCCCGGCCTTTAAAGGCGAGCCTCTAACGCGATCAAATTTTCCCTTTTCAGTTTCGGTTTACGTATTTACTAGCTGTTGCCCGCGACTCCGTCCGCGCAAAATCGCTGTCCCGCGGGAATTATGTAATTTTCCGGGATAAAAACTATATCCTATGTCCTTCACCGGGACTCGAACTATCTGTATAGGCACCAAATTTAAATAAACAGGTTACTAAATAATTTCTAGAACGGAATATGCTGGACCGAATAAATAACTGTATGATACCGCATATACTAAGATTGGTTTGTATAGATACACCCCGGAAACATCCGAACTCTGAAGTTCTGAGGTGTGACATTGAAATATGCCGCGTGTTTTTCAATGGTTGACTAGCAAAAACTTGCTTTTGTTACGTTTAGCCTGTTTGTTACAGCTGTTTTAAATTATCTGATACACAAACTCAATTCTACGTTACATAGTGCTTAAGCGAATAGCAATTTCTTTTTGCACATGCAGTGATTAGCGCCTGCATTTTTGCGTTTCTTTTTACAATTGTTAATCAAAATCAAAATGTTGATAAGTCTTCTTAATCAAAACCGTCGTTTTAAAAAATGGTACATAGAGTTTTTTTGAATTCATTGCTAATTGCCCTCAAAAACAGACCAGTAACTCCAGTTCACGGCAACAGTCGCCTTACATAAGTGGGACACATGCGTGCGAAGTGGGTAAACAAGAGAATTTAGCTCAATAGACACAATTGCAACGCTTGGACTTTACTCCCCTAGTAATAAGGATTTAAATTACTGCGAGCAGTCGTTCACCCTTGACCATATTTTCGTTCCCATGCCATGTGGTCACCGTTGTTCAATTGTGTAGTAAGCGCTTAACTATGCACTAAAAGTTGATAAATATAACAGATCCCATCTGGTTTCTTGCGACCATTTTTATGTGTACGCGGATAGAGCAGCTGGATGGGTATTCATATTGTGGAAAGGGATTTCAGCAAGGTACATATTTGTTTTCATAGTTCAACCATTTCGATCCGATGACAGACTAAGCTGCCTGTTTTAAACCGCTTCTTAATTTAAATTGATGACACAACAGCTCGGCTACCAACCAGCCGGTGTGTTGCACTCACATTTAATAGATCACTAGATTATACTGATTACGGGTGTAGAACCCCTATCACACCACCGTTATTAACGGATTTAAAAAGCGCCCATCCCGTTCTCACACATTTATTGGTTAGAGAAAGATGCATGCTTTATGTTCGCGATAAAAACCACCGCGCTAGGCCCCACAAGCTTTGATCTAAATATTTTTAAGCTTATTTGTAACTAGCCACTGTTTCTCGAAACCATGTATTATGTAATGTCCCGTGGGGACTTCCCAGGGATAAAAAATTGCGTATTTCAATCAGGGATAGCGTAGATAGTTTGAATGATTCGCGATAGCGATTATAATTTTATTATCACATTTGTATTCACCGGTTCTGTAGTTCTATAAGATTCCCGAACACACAAACAAAACACTGGAAGTTTAGCTATTAATAACATGACGATATAGGTACCTACCTAAAAACAGCGCGTATATTTTCGTTTTCAGATATTGTAGTATTATGTTACCGCTTACTATATTTAAGGTAAATACTGTTACGGCTATAGATTAATAATATATAGATGGCAATCTTAGGTAAAATACCTCTACCTAACTACCTGTATGTAGGTAGTACTTACTTCAAATAAAGCTACACTACTTCAAATAAATTCATTGGCAGCTTTGAAACTTTCAGAGATTAGTTATTTGCCAAATTATGTAAAACGCCATACGCATACTTGCATACTTTATTACATAATTATGTAAAACGGCACCAAGTGAAAATGGAAATGAAACTTTATACGCATACTTGCATACTTTATTACATAATTATGTAAAACGGCACCAAGTGAAAATGGAAATGAAACTTTATATGCCACAGCAGAGCTAAGCGAAAGTGAATTTCATTTGACTTTTTTATTTTTAAAAATGCAATTCACACTTCGTGAAATCACTAATTCTATCACTTTGACAGGAAAACATTCAATTTAAGTGCCTGTGACTGTGAGTCATATCTTAAGTATCAGGCACGTTGATCTAAAGATTAGATTGTTTAAAAATATGCCGCATAAACGCAGAAGGCTGATTGATGTCATGCTTCCAGATCCATAAACTGCTTTTATATGATGTAGCTGAAGTGTGTACTCATGTATGCATGAAAGACCTTCAGGAATTGGGATTGTCTATTTTTTTACAATGTATAGTAAATCGAAAACCATTTCGAGATTAATGCTTTTTAAATCGTTTTCTGTATTTACTTTATTTTATTTTGCTATAATGAATTTATTACATGAAAAATAAGCAATGACCTTCATTTGATATTCCCAGACATGACGTAGACGGTCCAAAATGTACTTTATTTGCAAAGGTTACAAATTCTATGCTATTTACGCGTGTATTATACTACGGAGTTCAATTTGGACCCGCAATCTGACATTTCATTCATCTTATGACAGATGACAAGCAAATGGGCAATCTTGTTACTGTCATTCTTGTTTTTTCCACTGTTCACTTTCATATTGTTGTATTATAGTTTAGATTTAGAAGCACTTTCGGTAGATAATTAGGCAACAGATGTGCTTCGCTCACATGAAAGATTTTCCGCTAAATATTTTAATGGAGAGCGAAAATATTACGTTTTTCGGTTTACTGTCGCCTACTGAGTTTGCTGTCTTATCTCCGGGTCCTGTTTTGTCTCGATAATACCTGGTATGTGTTTATGGACCTTTCTGCTTCGCGCAGAATGTTATGGTATGTGTAACGATTGTGAAAATATAAAATTCATAGGAGAAGATCGCGTAAATCTTCCTGTTTTATTGTTGAATCATGTTGACATTGATACTAATGACAGTTTGCCAACTTCACCACAGATAGAAAAGACGTTAATGGCGGCGCTTCACATACGTTTTATGATCAATTTATCCAATAAGCAGAAGTGTGGCACCGGCAATGGAAACTCTGACGTCATCAACCAAAATACTTTCAATAATTAATAGTGAAAAAAATACCGAGTTATATGAGAAAATATTGAAATTGGTTTCTTATAATTGACTATTCTGCACAAAAAAAATATAAAAAGGATAGTTATTTTTTTTTAGACAATCCCAATACTACTTATCACAGCAAATGTAAATGCGGAATATATAAAAACATTGAAAGCTAAATAAAAGCAGTTAAAAAAGTAACACACGCAACGGACCATTCGTAAATATTATTACCAACCATGTGTAAGCGGTAGAGCGACCGGTTATTCCAAAATATTTTCTTTGTTGGTTATGTATTGAGTTTGTCCCATTTTTATTTACCTTTTCTGTCAGATAATGTTTATATTTCAAGAAAAAATTACCTACAATCAATTTTACTATATTCGTTTCCATTTTTAAACTATATCATATCCCGTGGGAATTTCCGAAAATCTGTTCTTTAGTACGCCTCTACCATCATTGACGTACAATAAACAAGTTGTTTATTGTACGTCAATGGCCTCTCTACGCTACAAAAGAGACCAAATTTCAGGTTTATAGACTTCGTAGTAATTGCACGTTGATGATCAGTCAGTCAAGACAAACGATTTCAGAAGTATTTGATTGAGCCAACGACACGTAAGCACGTGCTGCGTGTATTTGCGTATTTATCAGCACCATTTAACGGTTTCATTTATACAGTTGTTAAAGTTGGTTAACAGTATATTGTACGTATTATTTATTTTCAATACACACGGTATTGTTTCTTATTTGTTATATGTATTCACATATTAAACCCAAACAGATTACTTGTTTTTTTTTAAAGGCGACGCCCTACTGCAGCGTACGGTCACGCTACGCACGTGGGTACATATTCGCAGTGGGGCGTCGCCTTAAATGTCTATCTTACTTGATCTAATATAACTGATGGTATGCAATGCAACATCAACAAACTGTTCTCGTATTATAGCATTTGACATTTGTAGCGACGAGAATGAATCTTAGTGTCATAGTGATTTTTAAAATGTACGCATATTCAGAAATATTGAAAAACACCGCTTTAAAGAGTTATCACTGTCTCTAACTCGTTACTTCATTATGCGTTAATTAAATACGTACGTGTTACTTGAATAAATGAGCATGGAATGCTATGCTATGATAGGGTTGTGTGTAGTATAGTATACCTTACTTGCTAATCTTGCCGCCAAGCGGCGGTGTTCCGATGTGGAAATTAAGACTACCGGTGAAATTAAATACTGGCGCATAAGGCCAGCTCTCTAGACTGGCAACATAGCTTATATTCTTTGGTGATTGTTTACCATCGGACCCACGTGCTCGCTTTCCACTTTATTTCATAAAAAAAACTTAAAATCCTTACATTTTACATCGTTATCAGTTTGGCCTAAAATTCAGGCTGGCACAGTGAAAACTGAAAGATAACGTTAATTACATTATAACAAACACCAACGTAGAGTTATCATGTCACTGCTCGTGGAATATTCGATTGTACATATTTGTTAAATAAATAAAGTGGTGTTTACTTTCTTCTGAAACGTCCTCGTAAAGGACGAGATATGGACTTTGCAAATTGAAATAATAAAAACTTTAGTCGTTAGGCTCATAACTAAAAACTATGTTTACATAAGTCATCATCATTATCATCAGCCGAAAGACGTCCGCTGTTCAATAATGTCTTATGTGTACCGGATTCTATTATTTGATCAAAGTATTTAATTCTGATTAATATTAATGTGGTAGAAATAGAAACTAGACAGGATTTTGTTTTTACCGATGTGTACAAAACTATTTACATTTTGTTAAGTAAAATATCAACATTTTGTTTTGGTGGCGACTATTTACGCTCTATTTTTGTGGGTATTTTCCACGTCTGGGTTAATTATACACTGTTATTAATGAATCTAGATCACACGCATTGGGCACGGTCCTCCTCTCAGTAAGAGACTGCGCTAATACTCTCGAACAATAAGCGACACACCTAGATTTTTCACTTTCTTATCTAAGTTTCTTGCGGCGCATTATTCTTGGCAATGATGGTCTTTCCGAAAGCGCTGATAGTTTCAAAAAAAGATATGTAAAAGAGTCCTTTGCAAAATAAACTTTTGAATTTTGAACTGACTACAGGGTGGCAGTAGGTACTGGCAAAATGCACAGCCCCTTAGCTCTACTGTCTGAGCTTAAGAGTGACGCTGATGCACTTCTTTAAACGGAGGAGAAACCCCCATCTGAAGTTTTTTTTTTCTTAAATGTATTTCGGAATAATACAGCAGGTCATTGGGTCAGTCTGATTGAACACACCTGATGTAAACATTTTTCATGATAATTTTGGATTTAAAATAAACCTTTGAATCCGTACACTTTCAACATCGACAGATGTATGGAAACATTTGACCACCACAGTTAAAAAATCTGAGGACCTTGTATTTACGCCACCTGTATAACATGTAACATTGGTGTCTCCAGAAATCGTCGGTCCGCAGTTCGCTGCGGCGGGCGCGCGCGGGGGGCGCCCTCTCTCCACCCCGCGCCGGCATGGAGCGCCTGCGCCGCTCCTTCCGCGAGTCCTTCCGACGGCGCAAGGTACGTATTAGTCCTACACCATATCACCATCATCAGCATATCAACCAAAAGACGTAAACTGATGTACCTATACAGTTAGCGTCATATAGTATGAAACATCTGGAAGTGACCAAAAAGTTCGGCACGGCATACCGTATCTATGGTGTACCAAACTATTTGGCCGTCTAGGATGCTTCAAACTATTACATGGCACTGACTGTACAGGCCTTTCCCAAGTTTCTCCATGACATTCGGTCCTGTGCTGCTGACAGCCAATGGCTTACGGCGATCTTTACTGGATCGTCCGTCTACCTTGCGGGAGGCCTACCAACATAATCTCCTCCCGGTATCCGATTGCCTCACAACCTTACGTCGCCAATGGCCATCGGTTCTACGAGCAATGTGGCTGATTGTGCCCCATCCACTACCATCATACCATATAATAAGAATAAGGAATCCACTCCGCAATCGTTGGGTCACGGGAGGTGGATCCTAGGAGACATGTGTTCACTAAAATATACTCGTCCTTCACATAGGTATACATGATAGGTATACATGTTACTGTCAGCAACACTGACCGCTTTGCTGCACTATGAACAACAACGTGTCTCCCTCGAGCACTCTTGTAAGATTGTGGCTTGATTGAGTGGTTTTGCTTTAGTATAAAAAAATGTGAACAAAAATGGTTTGTGTATATGCGCTGATGCAAGTTACGAGTACACACTGAGAGTAGGGACTAACACCTCTGCCTGACCTCGGGCTCTGACAGAAGGCCGCTCCCCTCAGGCCAAACCACATTGCCCTTCGATCAAAATTATAATTTATTGCCATAAAAATAAACAATAAGTATTTGAAAATAAGCTGAGACCATGTTTAGTCATGCCATTGGAATCATGACCCATTGTAGAACATTTCTCAATTGGCAGTTGTGCAAAAGGGTCGATTAATCACGATTAAAATCACTGTCAACTACTTTTATGAAGGCCAGTTGTCTCGCCAAACGTCTGCGACATTTTTCCTAACGCTCCTAAAATCTACCTTTATTTTATTTGCTAATCCTGCCGCCTAGCAGCTCTGCTTGCGCTGCTGTGTCCGACGTAGAGATAAAGACTGAAATTACTGGCACGAGGTATTCCAACGTAGCCCTGCTGGCAATGCATTTACAATCCTTATGGTGTTTCGGGTGGCCATGGGTGGTGGTGCTCTCTTATCATCTGGGACCCACTTCTTTGCGAATAAAACAAGCCTTTACGAACTGAATATTGGTTTCCAGGGCTCGCCGCCGGAGTCAGCGCGTCCGCACCAATGGCACGCCGACGAGGCGTCCGTCCGGGCGGGCACCTGCACATTCCCCGTCAAGTACCTGGGGTGTGTAGAAGTCTTCGAGTCGAGGGGCATGCAGGTCTGCGAAGAAGCAATTAAGGTCTTACGGGTGAGTTCACTGCACATTGACCAGAAAGCCTAACTGTATATGTTATATATCATGAATGCGAAAGTGTTTTTTTTTCACGGAGCAACGGACCTTATCGATGTTATTTTTTACAAAGAGATCGTTAAGGGGTAACCTTGATGTTTTTTAGCTCGATAATGGAAGGTCGAATCTAACGCAAGCGAAGATGCGAGCGTGAACTTGTGTAAATCAATAGTTCCTTCTGACTTGTTACAGAGGTTTCCTTAGCTTCAAATCACAATTCCATGTATGTAGGCATTTCAACTTAAAACATCCTGCTCACTAGAAAGCTTAGTTAAGTGTCTCCGCTATTGAAATCTCGTGACGGAACTAACTACGAAGAAGTTGAGCGGAAGCACTCGCGAGCTCGCGACGCTTGAAAATCCTTGAAATATCCCCTCGAATATTAACAGGTCAAAGTCTCTTACGTAACCCGACGCACGGAACTCGCTGATCATTTTGACACGAAAACACGAATCAACCCAATTCAACTCAACGCAATTATTGAGTTGGCCACTTGCCAATTACGCTGGCCAGTGGGTCAAAGGATGATGAATCAAGCGCCATTGCCATTAGCCACCGAATTGTGTAGCGTTTGGCTTTCCGAAAGCAATCAGACCGAAAATATACAGTTATTATGTTCTATTTGAATTACGTTGTATGGGTCATGCTTACATATTTACGTTGATAAAAATAATAGTCCAGAGGTCTTATCGTCTCTCACGTGCTGGTGGTAATGACGTTCGCCATCCCTTTCTTTCTACTCTGATCCAATGCCGTTTGAAAGATAGAAATGGTGAATGCTATTATGATACTAAATCCTTCAGAATATATGAGCAGTGTTTTTACTAAAAGGATTACTTTCCTATGGTTTTCGTAGAGAAATAAGCCCTTTTGAAAAAACATTGAAAGAGAAGCTATGAAAAGTGTCTTCGAAGTGACGTTTTATTAGAATTTTAATGCAAACGAAATAATATTCCCGTTCGAATAGCTTGAAAAAAGCGCCGTATTTCATAAGTCTTAGTTTATGATAGGTACTACAGATGGCAAAATACAGATTAAAAATGACACCTAGTAGGAACACTGCCTAGTTTTTATTTTTAATTAGGAGTAAGCAACTAGCTAAAGTGTGAAGTTCATTATCTATTGTTAAAATAGAAGTATGTACTTTGTATAGTTTTTTACGGAATGTTTTTCGACAGAATTCCCGGCGAAGGCCTGTGCGCGCGGTGCTTCACGTCAGCGGCGATGGACTGCGAGTTGTGGAAGAGGAGACTAAGGGACTGATCGTGGACCAAACCATTGAGAAGGTCTCCTTTTGCGCGCCCGACAGAAACCACGAGAGGGGATTCAGGTAACGCGCTTATATTATTGTGAAGAGAAAGTTCATGATCATATTAGTTTTGTACATTGGACCGCCAATCAAAATCTTATTGATAATTCTACAATAATACGCTTTATCATGATCGTCCACCAAAATGAAGGAGCTAGCCATATAGCGGAGCTCATATTTCTTGGCGGTTACTTCGGAAATTTAAAGCGACTTAACGAACCGAACCTACCTAGTGTCCTAAATGTTCATATTGTCAGTGGCCAGAGTGGATTGTACCTACTAATTAGGAAATAGTTTTATGTAAAAAATCTACTATTTCTTGTAGACAGCCTTCTGTTGTTAATGCTAAATAATGCTACAAACTTACTAAGCAATGTACAAAACTCAGTCCGTGCATAAAATCGCGACCGGTCTCAGACGGATGAGCGGGCGAGAACCTCAGGAAACCAGACGGGTGCACTTAACTGTAGCAGGATGGCAGCTGTCAAAAGTTACAATAAATCTACGTACAAACATATTGCGACTCCCTCATAGGTATAGACATTTAAATCAATGTATTTCAACTGACTATGGTATAACTCGTACTTGCGTCTGGATATCGGCCAGAAACCTTACCGGCGCCGCAAGGTCGTTGCCATGCTCGTGCATTATTATGAACTCGCATAACAAAGAGCTTGCTACATTATGAAATGATCTAACTCTAATACCACTGATAGCTGTTTTATATTCGTAATAGTCTTCTTGTAATTATACTAGCTGGCTGGCGCAGTGACTTGGTTCGAGTGGATTTTTTAAGAGATTGACGAATTTGCAATTGTTTGTAAACTTCTATTGTTTTGTTTACCTGTCATAGTACGATTCTGTGCTAAGTTACCTGTGATGACACAACGAACATACGTTTAACAAACACGCGGACTAACAAAAGACCATTGAAACGTGTTTTGTTGGTGTTTCTAATATGTATAGCCTCAGAGTTGTTTTTGTCAAATATCTTTAAGAAGCAGATTTGCGGTATTTTTTCGTTTAGGCTGATTTTAACGTTTCAAAGGCCATCAATTAACTGTACATCCTATAAACAAGTCTTAAAATACCCGGAGGTTTAATTAGTCATTGTTTTCCAATTAAAAGCTTTTCAATCTATCGTGACCGGGTTTCTGTGTAAGCATCTGAGTCAACAGGCGTTCTGTGGTACATTTTGTTTGTAAATTTATGATAATTTGCGGTTGAGGATAATGTGAATTAAATCCGCCTGTGCCAAAATCTTCTACCTATATGTTTACCACTCGTTTAGTTTGTAACCGGGAGGTATTTTCCTGGTTTATTATATAACAAAACAGTTTATCATACAGATGTTTTATAATGTTAGTAACGAGCTAAATTCGTTGTTTGTGATAAGGTCTAAAATTAACCTTATTAACATTGACTTAATTCCTCACAATATTTTGCTACACCGATACGCCCATATGGCCCACGATTGTCGACCTTCTGCTTTAGAGGCTATAGGTCAAACCTCTAGGCTGCCACGGCTAATATAATCTAATGTTGAACAAAGGCCTCCCCCTTGTGTCCTACGGTTTCCCCCAACTCTCGTGATGTCGTCAGTCCATCTATAGGGAGGTCAGCCAATGCTGCGTCTCTAACAGCCTCTCTAAAAGACTAGCAAAGCAGTCAAGGAGCCTACCTTAATATGCATGACAAATACCTAAGGGCCCCCGCACATTACGCCACTTACGTGAACCACATAGTACAAGTAGCATATGGACTCGCCGCACGCGTGGCGCCGGTGGTCGCCACTCGCTCGCTATATAGATATTTTATTATTAAAAACTAGCCTTCCGTCCGCAGCTTCGCCCGCGGTAAATTAATTTTCCCGTAGGAAAAGGTATTTTCCCGCGGTAAAAAGTAGCCTATGTCACTCAGTGATAATGTAGCTTTCTAACGGCAAAAGAATTTTTGAAATCTGTCCAGTAGTTTCGGAGCTTATTCAATGCAAACAAACAATAAAAAAAATCCTCTTTATAATATTAGTATAGACAACAATTATTTCGCTACTGACAACACTGACATTATCAACTTACTATTAAAAAAGCACTGCTAAAATTGTACTTTTAAATTGGTGTTTCATGGTTACTGGAAGTAGTCGAAAGATTCAGTAACATACTACACAGTGTGAGTAAACGTCTTCTGCTCCCCGTACTACTGTATCACGTTAGAACAAGATACACCATCCTCTTAACTTTTATAGGCACTAAGTTGAACAAACAGATAATTTGGTAGCGGTGTTTTGTGGTCGCGTCTAGTGGCTTAATAAGAAAAAGAAAGAAAATACATTTATTTGACGTATAGAACAACAACAGCCCCAACTAAAAATAAACAAAACAACAAAAAAAGAAAAAATAACAATTAGTGTGTCGCTGTCCAGCGTCAAAAAGGTTGCGGCTCAGCATAAATGCTGCGACGGTAGTCGCAACGCTGGTTTTCTGCCGCAACACTTTTGAGTGACGATAACGACGGAAAATCTATCTATAAGCGATGGCTCTAAGACCTTGTGTTTTCGTTCTTTAGCTACATCTGCCGCGACGGCACGACCCGCCGCTGGATGTGCCACGGCTTCCTCGCGTCCCGCGACTCGGGCGAGCGCCTGTCCCACGCGGTCGGTTGCGCGTTCGCGGCCTGTCTCGAGCGCAAGCAGAGGCGCGACAAAGAGTGCGCCGTGTCTATGAGCATCGACGCCGCCAGCCATGCTTTCACGAGACAGGGCTCGTTCAGGAAATCAAGTAAGTAGAGTTGTGGATAAGCTTTGCAATAGTTACAATGATTATGGAATGCCAGAAGTGGTCTAAGACTCGTCGAACTGACGGCTTATTGAAAGAACTGCGAGAATTTGTCTATGTGACCATGAAAGGAGTGGTATATTTATTTAAGGTATGATATGATGTCATAGATAAACAAGGAGATATTTTGGTGTCAACGAGAAAAATATACTAGTAAGATTATCTCAATGATTATGATTATCTAAGTAATGATAATTTATAATAACTGCTAGGTGTTAACATGTTGTTGACATCCAGTTTATGTAAAGGTGTTAAATGTATATAAACGATAATTGTATTAAAAATGTAAGCCATTCTGGAAATTTTAACTTCAATTTGTGATGAATTTTTACTACTCAAAATTTTCAGAGACTCCATTGAATTTTGAATCCTTTAATAATTGATTATGATTATTGTTCCTAAGCATCCATGTCGGTCGAGACTCGTAAGTTATTCACGGTAGAAGGTAGATTTGTTACGCGGTGAAAACAGATTGTCATGTGTTTGTTCTCAAATACGTTAACGGTTTCGAGACTTGTTCCGAAATTACAAAGTAAACAAGACCTACGCCCACGGTCGTACGTGCTGTTTGCGGTTTCACAGAGTAACTATTACGGAGTTTAGTTTGTTAGTTAAACTCAGAGAGTTAAGCACATAGCGTGTACAGTCAGCGGCCGAAGTTACGATACAGTCGAGGCGCTCCAAAATCACGTAATAGATTGTTTTTAACCTTTCGTATATCGATGGGTCCAACGTATATGGGCTAATCTAAATCATTCTAGATAGGGTAGTCTAAATTATGTTTCATTATACTTAAGGTAGCATTTACTTTGTAATTTTTTCATGGATTGGCCGTTATACGTAGGACCCATCGATATCTAGTCCCGAATCCGGCCCAAGATTAAAAGCTATATTTTTGATTTTTTTTTGTGATCTCTGATATTGGTATTATTTGAGACAAATGCTACTAAAATGAAGGTTTTTTTTATACGATTTTTTTCTATTTCAAAATAATCCATTTTTGATATCGCAATATTTTGAAAAAAGGCGGTTTCCCAGCTTTTTTTTGCTTTGCCTTAATATTTTGCAGCTGCAATGATATGATTGGCTGTACCTACTTGATCAATGTAAATTCTCACGAGCCTGTCAAAACCACAGCCACATTTTTCCTCAAAGTATGTTCATAATGTTGCGCGGGCGCGACCTTAATCGATATAGCAGATGAATCTAAAAAAAACCAGAGTACCTCAAGACAAGGCACTTTGTAACTAACGATGTACATTTTCGAGATCGTTTTTAATTGTCACTTTCGCTGCTGACTGTACTTTGTTTATAAATTAGCGAATGTTACGTTAGCTTAGTAGGAATGATTTAGTGAAAGTAGAAAGCTTCACGTGCCCAACTTGGACTAAACTTTGCGGCTTGAATCTGAGTAGGTATTTCACGAATTGAGAATGATATAATATTTTTTGCAAGCTATTTGATGTATTATGTTTTCATAAAAGTACACAATGACCCTAAGCGTGGGCTTGAGGTCTTATTACCCTAGGGTCTGTCCACCCCGTAAGAGATAAAGACGTGAATAATTACGTGTACGAGAAATTTTACTTGCTGTTTTTTTTTAGTTTTACGTTTTTTCTGTTGGTAAATTGAATTATTTAGAATTTTGCAATGTTTGATGGTTCTTTTTTTAGAATCAGTCTTGAAAGTTGAATTATCTCTTTTAGTGACTATTACAGTCAATAAATGTATTGTTTTGAATCACTGTAAATATTGAAATGATATTTATTTTTAGAATAAAATTGATACGCAAATGTTGAATGTTTAGTGCAAAATATTCCGAAATGATACTTTAATCGCATGATTCGGATGAATTTTAAATATTAATTGTGAAAAAAGCTTTGTAAATTGTCACATTAGGCTCTTAGAGCAGTAGATCGGCCTCAGCACGGAATCTAGAAAAAATATTAATATAATATAATGTCTAGATTTTCTCCAACAGATATCTAACAATTTATTGCGTTTTACAGCGATGTATCAGGACTTAGACCAGTGGAAGGATTTTGAAGACGACGCATATTTTAACAAATTAGGTAGCGAACAAATATATACTTTTGCATGGATTTAGTTTTTCAAAATTCATATATTATGTGTAACGAATCCATTTTGTAAGATTAACTTTTGAATTTGTGTGTGCATCAATAACAAGTGTGAACAACATTATAAATTCTAACGAATCAAATGAAGAGTAAATTATGAAAAGCAACTCAAAATATCATTGTAACGTGCAGGCCTTTATTTAGATAAAGATTTACTGCTACATAAATCACTGCTCATTATCTCATTTCTCAGCAAAGACACATCCAAACCAAAACCATGTAAGGAATTTATATTCAGTCGATTTTCCTATTGCCAAATTACCATTCAACAGAAATGAAAATGACTTTCTATTTCAGTTGCAATATAACAGGAGTGTTATTACCTGTTTCTTAACTATAAGTGATCTGTGCGCTTAGCATGCAATCATGACATCATCCGTTTTATAAGACTCGGGCTTGTGTCGTAGCCAGTAATGAAAATAAAAATGTTTTCGCATCTCGTTCCCGAATTTTGTGTGTAAAATTCGTGGCGATTTCTCGTTTCGTAACCAGTTTCGAATGGGCATTATTTCTCCCATTTCGAAACTGGTTACCGTATCTGAAGCCGTATTGTCTAACTAATTGCATTCACCGTTCCTTCCTGTCAAACAGTAAAGATTGAGGGTAGAAAGAGATGCAGAATGCGATCGTGAGCTTTTGCCCTTTGGACAATATGGCCTCTGGTCTCGGAATAGAACTTTAGGTTAACATCTGCCATAATAGTAGTTTATGCAACTGATACATAATGGGCGTCATTATAACACGAGTGTAGCTTAATGCAAAATAATTACACATAATTAAGAAATACTGATGGGTTCGGAAGCGGCAAAAACTTGAACTTCGTAATGATATCGATTTCGGTATCATGACACTTTAATGACAGCTGTAATGAGCTGGTCATTACATAGTTTCTGAACGTGTTATGGAGGATATGTTTGTACAGTTCGTGAGCTCTTAGATTTATATTCGGGTTGGTCTTGCTGTCTCACTCGCTCTTATGGGTTTGATACTTGAATCGGCCGACTGAGTGAGACAGCAAGATAAACCCGAATGACTTTCAATGATTGGACTTCACTATATCGCTGAAATAGCAAACCTGCTATGGGTGGTGTAGCGTTATAGCACGCATTACGGAATGTTGAGGATCCGGGTTCGATTCCCGGTCATAGTTTTACTTTTCGGATTTCTGTATTTGTTCTAATTTTCAGTTTCGTTTAGAAATTTAATTTTTAATAGTGTTAACGCTCAGGTTTGGGGTTTTAAAATGAATGGACTGTATTCGACGAAACGAGAATAACGAAAAAACAATAATTAAACAATAAGTAGCCTTGTGAGAGTCAAGAAGACACTTACCTCGTTTAACGCTGTGTGGGAGCTTTACAGCAGTCAGGCACAGGGCCACTGGACTTCTTCGAGCTGGCCAGTCTTACCTTCCAGTCCTGGGTTACCTGCTACCCGACTATACATGAAAGTGCTGAAGTATCCTCCTGAGCTCGCAAGGCACTTGATGATGATGATTTTACACTCATACGACAATACTTGATAACTATAGAGCTCTCGATTTAAACTTAACCGTGCTTCTACGAAATATGTACGGCGCGAACTTTTCTACGCGATGACAGCGACACGACTACAACTCGAGAAGGGGCGAGACTAAAGTTTTGACAGTTATGACATTTCTAAATGTTGCTAGGTATATGAATAAACAAATTACTTAAGCGAAAACGGAACAAATAGGTAAAACCGTAAAAATAAATACAAAAAAATCAAGAAGTAAAATTCTTGATTTTTTGATGATACCTATCATAAAACGTTTTAACATGTTACGTTTTTATTGTAGCGATAACGTCTCGGCGCGTGTCGGAGGCGGACACGGCGCCCCTGGGCGCTCCGCCGGCGCCCACGGCGGCCCCGCGGCCCACGCCGCACAACCCGTTCGCGGTGGAGCGCCCGCACGCCGCGCCGCACCTGCTCGAGAGGCAGGGCTCCTTCCGGGGCTTCGCGCATCTCAATAACAGGTAACACGCTAAGGCTTTTCGCGCAATATTCAATTTAGCTGTAGTGCATGAAGTAGTTGTAAATAGGTATTTTTATAAGAGACTTCACACCGAAGCAATACACACACACACATATACACGTCAATACTAGTCAATTTATCATGCATACTCCTTGATTCGAGCCTGGAACATTTATCTTCATAGTCAATTAGGGTCGCTAAAGGGGTTTTTTTGTGCTGAATCTAGAAAATTATTTTATACTCAAACCATATTTTCATTAAAAAATATGTAAATCCAAGGAATTAAGGACACATTCGTGGTGTTCTAAAATATAGAAGCTTCGTTATTAGTAGTTTCAAGGAGTATTACAATATCTACGTTATTTACAGGTACATTAACTTATTAACTTGGAAAGTTATTTTACGTTAACCTCTCGCTTCCAGTTCCCCTTTCAAGCGGCAGATGTCGTTGCGCATCAGCGAGCTGCCGTCCAACTTGGAGCGCACGCGCGCCGGCCTGGGCTCGCCGACGCGCGCGCCGCCCGCGCTGCCCGCGCTACCCACGCTGCCCACGCTGCCCACGCTGCCCGCCCACTCTGCCCACGCCGCTCAGCCTGCCCAGCCTTCCCCGTTCGCGAACGCTACGCCGCCGCCTGACACTTTTGCACAGGTGAGACTTAAGTGATTCAATGTTCATTTTGAGTTGGTTCTATTGGTGCCTATTTTAAGCTATTTATAGGCCATTTTATTGAATCGGGCGTAATTTTGCGGAGTTTTATTTCAATGAACACAATATACTATTTTGAGTGGTGGAGTAGCGAGGTCAATGTTTTACAAGCTTTTATTTAGTTTCATTTGTTTATTAGTTGTAGAGCGTAAAATTTTACATTTTAATTTCTACAAATTTTACAATTCATTTTATTACAGATCTATGCTTTCACAGTCATTGCAAATAAATTAAATACCAATCTCTGGAATGCCGCTGTGAAAGTACCTCAATTAATTTAATCAAGCCTTCATAAAATGTCATAACATCGTTATCATAAAACTGTATCGCGGCAGCAACTTAGGTGACTGCTCAGTGAGCGGCATCACTAATGAACACGTGTACCTTTCAGCCGAGCGCCGAGGACCCCGTGGCAGCCATGTGCCAGCAGCTGTCGCTGGGGCTGCGCGCGCTGGCGGAGGAGCCGGTGCCGCTGGCGCCCGTGCCGCTGCCGGCGGGCGCGCCGCACCCGGACGCGTGGCTCGGGCGCGTGGCGCGCGCGCCGCCGCTGGCCGCCACCGCGCGCGCGCAGTCCTTCGCCGGACACGTCTCCACCAACCCCTTCCTCACGCCCACGCCGGCGCCCATGTAGATGGTCAACGAAAGCTTCACGCTCGCATCCGACGACCTGCTGTGACTTCGTGGTTCCCGACGACGGCCGAGCGGGCTCCGAAGGTAGCCGAGTGAGCTCCGACGATAATCGAGCTTATTCGAGACGGGCTTAAGAAAATGTCTCTCGTCCGACCGTGCCACGTGAGCGCTTGCGATTACGAATGGTGGGGGACGGGGGACCTCGGTAGATCTTCAGTAGTGATGTTGAAAAGATATGATCGATATTGTTAGTAGATTTAGTGTAGACTTGTACTTCCCCGAAACGCGGAGCTCTGGCGTATTAAAGTCGATAACTATCGTCGTTTCTGGCTGCCAGATGGAATATCGATTGTCGACCGCAATGTCTTCAAAACTATTTTTATAGAGAGAAGGAAGTAACGACATCGACTACGAAACTGAAAAGTGAATAGCTTAATTTCTTCCCAAGTTGCGTTTGGATCAAGTAAATTACCTCGGTCTCCATGTTTTTCGTCTTCGATCCCGAGGCACCTTTTTTGTATCGTGGGAAAGTGGTAATACGCGAAGTACTTAATTTTCAATATCCTAATTGGTTGATGAAGAAACTGTTGCCGATTAAATGAGGTCAAACGCTATCTAGTCTCCAGGGTCTGGCACCCGATGACGAAACATGCGAGTTGATTGTTACAGATTATTAATATTTAAAAAGTAGACAGGCTGATTCGAAAGAATAGCTGCCGTAATAGCTAAAGACGAAGTCTTAAATTGATGGAAATAAACAGACTGTTGCTGACTCGAGTTAACATCGACGTGAAATGCTCAATTCGTCTGATAAAGACGTTATGTGTAGCACAGTATTATCCTAATCGTTAGAAATATGATATCCTCTATGAATATATTGATTGTTGAATGTTGCCCGCACACGTATATCGAATCAAACGCTTAGTAAGAACGACAAGTTGTATGTTGGTGCTCATTGTCTTCTATCGTAATAAGTAACTGTTTTGATGTCACCAAAATTATCAAATCTATGCACGCCTAATTGGCTTATTAACGAAAATTGTACGCTGTCGTTGTCTACTTAAAATATGAAGTGTATTAGTAGGATAATTGATACATGTAACTCGGCGGACTCGGCCGGGTAAGATGCAGGTTCCTTCGTCGATGTATATGACTAGTTCGTGATATTTTTATATTATAAAAATATACTCCAGCGAAACTAGATAACTGTTTAGGGCTCGCGCGATGGCGCTGCAGTCGCGCGGCAGACCCGAGTCTGAAGCAATATATCTTTTGTCGCCCACTAAAGAACGTAGTTATGAAATAACTAGTCTTACTGAGAACTCGACACACTTAGGAGACCAATGCGTTTCACTTGTGACTAAATAGGTGAATGTTGTACTTAATTCTTTATATAGTATATCGCACTGTGCTTTTGCGCCGCACACTATTTGGATATAATTATATTCGTACAATACGTAAGTTAGGGACTAGTTCGCGTTATATTCGTCCATGGACAGTATTATATCGAGCCGGGTGCGTTGTTCCAGCGACGCGCAACAAACAACACGAACAATGCAGTATTTATCTGTAATTATAATCAGACTTAATTATAATAGGGTTTTGGATATTTTTTTCGTTTTTTTTTTGTAAATATTTGTAAATTTGTAGACCTTTACGTTTTTACAGTTTGTGAATCTGTTTTATACGAGTCTTGTGCGAGGTTTTGAAAGACAGTTTCCGCGGGCAGTGGATACAGCTGGATTGTAATTTATGCGTCAGTAAATAATAACTTCGAAATACTTAAACAAGAATTTGTGTACTTACGTGTTATGTCTTGATTATTTTTAATGTTATTCTGTTATTTTTTTTATTTTTTTGTATTGTTCTTACTTGACCATATTTAGGTTTACAAAAAGTCACCTTGCTAGAGAATTTATTCATTACAAAGATTCATTTCACCACAAATAAACCATCTTACGTTTCATGTTTCATTTGGGTTCAGTTGAATGTTCATACTATAACCAGTGATTTTCGTTTGATTAATGTTTTGTCCCTCAAAAAATTAAAAAAAGTATTTAGCTGAATCATATTTACTACACAAATGAACAACATGTACTAAAAAAGGGATCTAAGCATTTCACCAACCAACATTTGTTAAACCATTTTGTGAACTCGTCATTTGACAAACTTTTATTATTTTCTAACTCGTACCTAGATAAACTTCGTAAAAATCCAAAAACCTAATCGCGTGGCTTACTTACTCTCGTTTAGGATAATTTTATAACTCTTCAAAGTTAATAATTAGCAGATAATATGCGTTTGCCAAATGATGAGTTGTTGCCATGATGCATTCGTCAAATGTTTTTTTTTTTTCTAAAAAGCGACGCCCAACTGAGGAGCGTATAAGTCGCTCCGGACATAAATGGACATTTAACTAATTCATTCAGTAACAGTGCGCATACATTCCAGATTGTCTTTTGGACAAGGTTGCCTTCGTTTTAACAATAGCGTTAGGTATCAGAAAGGCATATCACTAACAAGCTCTGCATAGTTTTTTTACTGACATTTCGCGAGCAATGTTTTTATAATAAAAATTAAAAGTAAGTACTTAAATAATCCTTAAATAAAGCAAACTCATACTCAGTAGATTCGATTAAGATCAAATTTGCCAGCCACAGAGTGGTTTTTGCCACGTAAACTGTGACTATATGTGTTAGTTATTATGTATGTATCTATACATAATATTGTGATATGTAACTTATGTGGGATGTCATACGTAGTACATGCACTTAAATAATCCAACGGCACCATATTTTGTAATGTGTAATTGCACGCTGTTGCATATGAAATAAGTACATACAGTATGTTAACGCCTGACATAGCCAACAAAATCAACATAAACTAAATTCCGTGAATCATATTTTCATGAAAATGTATTTACAATGAAGAAATTTACTTACTCTTTGAAGAATTGTACTTTAATCGTTGTTTCGAAATTTGTTGAATGGTTTGTATATTCTACAGTGACTTCATCATTGTCTGAAAGCATGTAAATATCAGCACACAATGTAGATATTTTAGATACCTAATGAGAGTTCAAATATTATGAAGAATAAATATTACGTTTAGTTGAAATCTTGTTGTTTATTTGAGACCCCTTGTCCTTAGCCATTGAATGCCTGGCATTAAAGTAAAAAATAAAACAATTAGCTGCTTGCTGCACCACTTTATTCATTTATACATGAATACATTAGTTAACGGCATAAACTTCAGTGCCTACGTACTACCTAAACAACGTTACTATATATTGTCTGTAAATTATTTTTCTATACAATACTACGAGTACGCTTACGATATTGTATCTAAATGCGAGACCATAACTACGGTTTAATATCATTGAACAAGCTGTTCTTGAACGCGACGCATAATCTAAAGGATTCTTTTCTGCTCATTAATACTTTTAACTTTTTACAAATATAGAAAGCTACCATTGAAACATTAACGACATTTAAAATTAAAAACATCACTATAGTATAGTATATTGACATTATTCCATTCAAGCTATTTTGTGTTATGGTAACATTTATGACATTCGTGAATAAAATTACGATAATTGATGACACCTATTTCCTGGTACCGTTATGGTTTTAGATTCTACTTGACACGCATTCGGAGAGGAATTAGAAAAGGAAATGGAAAATAGAGTACAGTAAGTATAGTAGTGGCTTCGGAATGTGTTCAATAGAGGAATATCTACCAAATGAAACATTGAGCTAAGTCATAATGCCTACAATGTGAAAACAGAAACAACAACACGTGCATGAATACGTGACTAGCTAATTACAATACATAATTAAATAAATATGTCATATACCGAATCCAAAATAATTTAAATTATCACAAATTGAAGACTGTTCTGCGCTAAACATGTCGTCAAAACTAATTCATTCTCAAAAAGGACAAGAAATCCTAAAACTTATCTTAATAAATAAATCTAAATTCCAAAAAATACAAAAGTTGAGATCTAATTAAACATAGGAGTCGTCGTAAATAATGTAATCCCCATTTTTTTCTTATCGTACTAATACTGATGTAGCGTGATTTTCATAAATATCAAAAGCACCACAAGTTGAATAAAAAATTAATTCGATTTAATATAAATATTTGTAACTTATTTGATAACAATGGGTTGATTTAATTAGACATGGAAATTAACTAAGCGACCAAATAGATATAAACTTTGGTAGTTAATTAGGATTAAACATATCATTGCTGCAATGAAGGAAACATCGATTTCACGGCACTCCGCTATTATACTATTACTTTCTACAAAAAAAAACAGCACATGAACTTTTGTGCAGTTATGCTAGTAGGCCGGGAGATAGTGACAGAAATTACTGGGTCATTTGTACCAGTATGGCGGTTGTTCAGGGGTCTAAAGTACGCAATGACAAAAAGAAAAATGATGGTCATAGCGCTGGTACCGGCGGCCTAATCACGTGGGCGTTAGTCGAACTCGTCGGATAAATTACGAGTGTCAAACGATTTGTTCCACAATCATTTTAGTATTTTCCGATAGTCCATAAAAAATAAGCAGGCGGTAGTGTCATGCCATACTTTTCCGGTGTGACTTACAGCCCGCCATACCGACGCGAATGCGTTAATTAAAAAATAAAAAATTCAACCATTTGTACCAGGCTAATTTTTGCACAGTTGATCATCGTCGTGCAGCCATTTACGAAAATCACCATGCCATACTTTTTGCACGGTTCCAAATGGTCGCCATACCGCCGAAAATCAGCAAATTTTTTTTTTTTCGATAAACGATTTGTACCAGTATTGCATTTGGATTTTTGGAAAGTATTTGATAAAATATGACCGTGATTATATTTGCCATACTTCTAGTAGGGGGAAAAAGTGCTGCCATACTTGAAAAACTTATTTATTCGACACATTTCAAAAATACGACTGTACAATACGTAAAATATTTTTTTACAGCATGGGATCATTATAGTCTGTTTATATTCGAGCGGTGGGAGCCGTTCAATATTAAACAATATAAAAATCTGGTTATAAGTCAAGATTGCCGCCACCTAGATCTTTGAAATTTTGTATTTATATTCGTTGAACCTCAAACTTACGAGAAAAATTAGTGCCATACTGTTACAAATCGTTCAAAACACGAATAAAATCTTACAATTAAAAAAATATATTATACACATTCGCCACCTCCCACAGGTATGGCATTATCACACTTCTGTTTATGATCATTCAGGAGCTATTAAAAAAAAATTTTAGGGTGGTACAAATCGTTTAGCGAAAAAAAAAAATTTGCTGATTTTCGGCGGTATGGCGACCATTTGGAACCGTCCAAAAAGTATGGCATGGTGATTTTCGTAAATGGCTGCACGACGATGATTAACTGTGCAAAAATTAGCCTGGTACAAATGGTTGAATTTTTTATTTTTTAATTAACGCCTTCGCGTCGGTATGGCGGGCTGTAAGTCACACCGGAAAAGTATGGCATGACACTACCGCCTGCTTATTTTTTATGGACTATCGGAAAATACTAAAATGATTGTGGAACAAATCGTTTGACACTCGTAATTTATCCGACGAGTTCGACTAACGCCCACGCGATTGGGCCGCCGGTACCAGCGCTATGACCATCATTTTTCTTTTTGTCATTGCGTACTTTAGACCCCTGAAGAACCGCCATACTGGTACAAATGACCCAGTAATTTCTGTCACTATCTCCCGGCCTATAGCGCCTGACAGTTACTTATTTCAAAAAGCGAACAGATGTATTATGTATGTCATTTTAATATGCTAATATAATGTCTAACCCTTTTATTCATAAACGCTTGTTAACCTTGTGGTAACCAAAATATTTTTCTCTCATTCATTTGGACGTTTGCATTTGACAACAGACTTTCCTTTAACAGATTTTTAACTTTTGTTTTTATGAAAAAGGACGTTAAGGCTTTCGCAACCTACTCTCGCATTCATAAAGCAAAATAGGACTTTGGCAAAAAATATAGGTTTTAGTTTATTCAGATTAAATATTGCTAATGCAAAAGAGGAACGATTCTAACTTTATTTTTTTGGGCAACTGTCTTGCCTTAGCATTTTTCGTACGTGGGCTAGGTAACACGACAAAGTCTATATCTATCGTCACAAATAACGATATTTTACGTGCAATTGCATACTCACGAGTACATAAAACATCACTAACAAAGGTCGAGTCTAAGCATCCATTGAATAAGTATTATAATTTAAATTTAGTACAATATAAGTTTATATTCGAAAAACGGAAATACAATTATATAATGATCATTTGGGCTAAACTTATAATTTGACTAGAGTAAAATACAGACGTTGACGACAAGTCACTTGCATCTGCAATTAGTAATTACAAATCGTGTAAAATTACTCATTTTTGTCACATGTCCACATTATTTTACATTTGCTCAAAGAAAATCACCCTTTTTTACCCCTTTGCTTCACTGGCGATTAAAAGGGTCTCATTAAAAAATAATCCCATATTATTAAATTATTTCGAGAGTGAGGAATTGAGGTAATACATGAGCAAAAAATTCTACCTTTATTAATATTACCATTTATGTTCTGTCGTTCCACACCCGCTGTGGCGTAGCAACAAAATACCTATATAATAAACATGTACACATACAAATTTGTTAATTCTGCTGCAGTAAAATATTTGCTCAAACAATTACACTCGAAAGCCTTAGTAAAATTATCACTGTCTTCTTATCTACGTAGCGCATAATCGTTTTGATTCCAAGCAAATATGACAATACAAATTGTTATGAATACTGAATTTGCTTTATGTTCCATTGCTATCGTCACGAGAGCACGCAGTCCGGATCTATGAACCTAGAGAGATAAAAATTGTTACTAATAAAAACAAAAGTTTGAAAATAAATGTACATATACCTAGTTACAGTTATACAACTAAAAACAGGTCCAAGTTTCTGGTTTTACTATTTCTTCGAATATCTCCATCTTGATCCGACTGTACACCCTGATGGTAAAAAGGGTACCACCACCCTTCTTACACAACATTAATATTACTCATGCGTTGCCAGCCTTAAGTGCCAGTAATTTCACTGGTTGTATTAGGTAATCTTTACGTCAGAACACAGTAGCGCGAGCACTGCTGATTGGCGTCAGGATTATCAAGTAAGATGGTTGTAGCGATCCGGACAATTGCACAAGGTCGTACCACCCCCAAAGCATTAGCAGTTTTTTTATATCTTCGACTCTACGGAATCTTTATTAGGTACCCACAGAAGGGCAATTATACAAAAAAATTACCCGCTAATAGCTCCGCAACAGCGCTCGTCAAACAGAGAGACGGCTCGCGAAAAAGTCCCTTTAAAAAATGTTGCGGCACGTACGGAAGAAACCCATTACGGCAAAGTGCCCACTGTTGATTCAAAGATTTGAATGCAAACAAGGAAATAGAACGCTCTGCTACCAGTTTATTTGACGCAAGTGAAGGTATATACCTATCTTGAAATATAAGACGATATATCTATATTACAAGCATCTACGAGCTAAACTTTCATTCGTAAATACTCAGTCAACAAAGACAAATGGAACGAGATCCCGTACCCTTACCGTCTTTTTTGGTTAATTGGTTAAGTCATTGGTTTTCAGTAAGTATTTTACTTTTACAGATTACTCGTATTCATAAACGCTCTGTAAGCTTGTGCTAACTTAGCAATCGTTAGTCCTTATCTGTCACTTTGACATTTACCTTTCACAGATAAGGACAAACCATTGCTAAGTTAGCAGAAGCTTATAGCGCGTTTATGAATAAGGGTCGGTCGGGAGTAATTACGGTCCCATCTTTGCTGCGTTTTTTGGTTAGATTATTACTTCCTTTCTAGATAGGCAGCGCTTAAATGTTATAAAATAGATACATTGCAACAGTTGAGACATCGATCATACCTCTGAAATGAATAATAACAATAATAATTCTCTTACCTGCGACAGAAGCATACAAACGATACATACATACACATACGCAAATCACGTCTTTATCCCTTACGGGGTAGACAGAGCCTAAGGTAACAGATACCTACAGGCCACATTTAACAAGATTGTGAGCATATAGGTGAAAAATCAAAATCAAAATAGTGATGGGTTGCTAGCCTCATCGCCTATAACATTATTATTATGATTTTCGCCCATTCCCTCGATGGGCTTTTACCATCTGCGCGGGTAGAGAAGCAACTGGTATATTTTATGTTTTTTCTTTGCTCCCAGACCAGCATGGAAGAATACAAAGTAAACCTTATTTACGTGATACCTGATATCCTAAGAAACGAACACTTGCATGGTGACCTAATAACAATTTGAATACCAGTTCTACAGCGTCTTATCTTGTCGTGACTTTGTTGATTACAAAATTACTATGATACCCGCAACAATGTCAGTACTGATGTCCCGTCAACCATTATTTACACGCTCTCTTAAGATAATTCGCTACCCCATCCTCTCAAACCTCAAAGTGAAGCGAGTTAGTGACATTTTATTTTCAATATCTATCTTATGGCAGACGTAAAAAAAGACAAAGTAAACAGACGCGAAATTAATAATACCAACAATAACGAGATGTTTCTTTGTTTTTTTGCGAGACCCTCCTCTTTATGATAATCAAGTGATCAATGGCATAGGTTACACATAGGATCATGGATTTCAAATACGCATAAATATTTCGTGATATGAATCGCGATATGCGTGATAATATTGACCGTCTAGTCCATGTGTTTACCTCCCCTAGTGACCCGTTTACGATGCAGAGTAAATTTCAGGGCAATAGTAGGCCTGAAAGAAGACGAATCTAAGGACGTAGTTCGGGATGAGCACTAGATCCCTGTTCCGAGCTGTCTTCGGGGTTAGGGTAGCTATAACGATTGCCGACCTCCAGTACCTGGTTACTGCTTGGCGTGTATGGCGTCATGGCAGCGCTGGCAGACGCGCACGGGGCGCAGCGCGCGCAGCCGCCGCACGGGCGCCTCGTAGCGCGAGCAGCGCCCGCAGAACACCGCGCCGCACTCGCGGCGGTGGCGTGAGGTCAGCGTACCTGGCTACTGCTTGGCGTGTATGGCGTCATGGCAGCGCTGGCAGACGCGCACGGGGCGCAGCGCGCGCAGCCGCCGCACGGGCGCCTCGTAGCGCGAGCAGCGCCCGCAGAACACCGCGCCGCACTCGCGGCGGTGGCGTGAGGTCAGCGTACCTGGCTACTGCTTGGCGTGTATGGCGTCATGGCAGCGCTGGCAGACGCGCACGGGGCGCAGCGCGCGCAGCCGCCGCACGGGCGCCTCGTAGCGCGAGCAGCGCCCGCAGAACACCGCGCCGCACTCGCGGCGGTGGCGTGAGGGCAGCGTACCTGGCTACTGCTTGGCGTGTATGGCGTCATGGCAGCGCTGGCAGACGCGCACGGGGCGCAGCGCGCGCAGCCGCCGCACGGGCGCCTCGTAGCGCGAGCAGCGCCCGCAGAACACCGCGCCGCACTCGCGGCGGTGGCGTGAGGGCAGCGTACCTGGCTACTGCTTGGCGTGTATGGCGTCATGGCAGCGCTGGCAGACGCGCACGGGGCGCAGCGCGCGCAGCCGCCGCACGGGCGCCTCGTAGCGCGAGCAGCGCCCGCAGAACACCGCGCCGCACTCGCGGCGGTGGCGTGAGGTCAGCGTACCTGGCTACTGCTTGGCGTGTATGGCGTCATGGCAGCGCTGGCAGACGCGCACGGGGCGCAGCGCGCGCAGCCGCCGCACGGGCGCCTCGTAGCGCGAGCAGCGCCCGCAGAACACCGCGCCGCACTCGCGGCGGTGGCGTGAGGTCGGCGTACCTGGCTACTGCTTGGCGTGTATGGCGTCATGGCAGCGCTGGCAGACGCGCACGGGGCGCAGCGCGCGCAGCCGCCGCACGGGCGCCTCGTAGCGCGAGCAGCGCCCGCAGAACACCGCGCCGCACTCGCGGCGGTGGCGTGAGGTCAGCGTACCTGGCTACTGCTTGGCGTGTATGGCGTCATGGCAGCGCTGGCAGACGCGCACGGGGCGCAGCGCGCGCAGCCGCCGCACGGGCGCCTCGTAGCGCGAGCAGCGCCCGCAGAACACCGCGCCGCACTCGCGGCGGTGGCGTGAGGTCAGCGTACCTGGCTACTGCTTGGCGTGTATGGCGTCATGGCAGCGCTGGCAGACGCGCACGGGGCGCAGCGCGCGCAGCCGCCGCACGGGCGCCTCGTAGCGCGAGCAGCGCCCGCAGAACACCGCGCCGCACTCGCGGCGGTGGCGTGAGGTCAGCGTACCTGGCTACTGCTTGGCGTGTATGGCGTCATGGCAGCGCTGGCAGACGCGCACGGGGCGCAGCGCGCGCAGCCGCCGCACGGGCGCCTCGTAGCGCGAGCAGCGCCCGCAGAACACCGCGCCGCACTCGCGGCGGTGGCGTGAGGTCAGCGTACCTGGCTACTGCTTGGCGTGTATGGCGTCATGGCAGCGCTGGCAGACGCGCACGGGGCGCAGCGCGCGCAGCCGCCGCACGGGCGCCTCGTAGCGCGAGCAGCGCCCGCAGAACACCGCGCCGCACTCGCGGCGGTGGCGTGAGGTCAGCGTACCTGGCTACTGCTTGGCGTGTATGGCGTCATGGCAGCGCTGGCAGACGCGCACGGGGCGCAGCGCGCGCAGCCGCCGCACGGGCGCCTCGTAGCGCGAGCAGCGCCCGCAGAACACCGCGCCGCACTCGCGGCGGTGGCGTGAGGTCAGCGTACCTGGCTACTGCTTGGCGTGTATGGCGTCATGGCAGCGCTGGCAGACGCGCACGGGGCGCAGCGCGCGCAGCCGCCGCACGGGCGCCTCGTAGCGCGAGCAGCGCCCGCAGAACACCGCGCCGCACTCGCGGCGGTGGCGTGAGGTCAGCGTACCTGGCTACTGCTTGGCGTGTATGGCGTCATGGCAGCGCTGGCAGACGCGCACGGGGCGCAGCGCGCGCAGCCGCCGCACGGGCGCCTCGTAGCGCGAGCAGCGCCCGCAGAACACCGCGCCGCACTCGCGGCGGTGGCGTGAGGTCAGCGTACCTGGCTACTGCTTGGCGTGTATGGCGTCATGGCAGCGCTGGCAGACGCGCACGGGGCGCAGCGCGCGCAGCCGCCGCACGGGCGCCTCGTAGCGCGAGCAGCGCCCGCAGAACACCGCGCCGCACTCGCGGCGGTGGCGTGAGGTCAGCGTACCTGGCTACTGCTTGGCGTGTATGGCGTCATGGCAGCGCTGGCAGACGCGCACGGGGCGCAGCGCGCGCAGCCGCCGCACGGGCGCCTCGTAGCGCGAGCAGCGCCCGCAGAACACCGCGCCGCACTCGCGGCGGTGGCGTGAGGTCAGCGTACCTGGCTACTGCTTGGCGTGTATGGCGTCATGGCAGCGCTGGCAGACGCGCACGGGGCGCAGCGCGCGCAGCCGCCGCACGGGCGCCTCGTAGCGCGAGCAGCGCCCGCAGAACACCGCGCCGCACTCGCGGCGGTGGCGTGAGGTCGGCGTACCTGGCTACTGCTTGGCGTGTATGGCGTCATGGCAGCGCTGGCAGACGCGCACGGGGCGCAGCGCGCGCAGCCGCCGCACGGGCGCCTCGTAGCGCGAGCAGCGCCCGCAGAACACCGCGCCGCACTCGCGGCGGTGGCGTGAGGTCAGCGTACCTGGCTACTGCTTGGCGTGTATGGCGTCATGGCAGCGCTGGCAGACGCGCACGGGGCGCAGCGCGCGCAGCCGCCGCACGGGCGCCTCGTAGCGCGAGCAGCGCCCGCAGAACACCGCGCCGCACTCGCGGCAGTGGTGGCGACGCTCCAGCGCCGTGAAACGGACCTGCATTCAACGCGACAACTCCGTAAAGTTGAAAAGCTCAGAGCGACTTCGTTCAAAGTCCACGGGAGGTTTGATGACACGTATCTAGGCTGGGCACCGTTAATCGAAAAGTTTGATGGGAATAATATTCCCTCTGCCGTATAAAGGGTTAAGTTAACCAATGAAGAAAGGTTTTCTCTTCATACTAATGTCATCCAGCTATATTCTGTCTGTTTGTGTTGGTAGTAATTATTAAAAGTATCTGATTAATAACCGACTGACCTGACACTGCGTGCAGTAGGGGGCGGTGTCGTCGCGGATCCAGTGGTCCGCCGGACCGCCTTTCGTGGCGCTCGCCGCGTCGGGGGCTGACCAACGGAAGATCTGAGGAAAACATATCGCTATCAGATTTGTGTGGCCCATAGAAATGACGCTTTGGAGTGATAGCATCACGATTTCGCCGCGTCCTCCAAACATTTCTTTCCTTGTGGGATGCAGGAATGGAACAATGGCAAGGAATAGACAGTCAACATAATCGTGTGATTACGATATCATGAATCATGCAATATCATGCTCGTACGCCGTGTGCATGGTAGCTAGATGGCGCAGTGGGGCGTGGTTACCCGTCCCCGCGCGTCGCCGACGGCCAGGCCGCGGCCGGTGCGCGCGGCGGCGAGCGCGGTGACGGAGGCGGGGCAGGCGTTGTCGCGGCGCTCGCACGCCGTGTGCATGGTAGCTAGATGGCGCAGTGGGGCGTGGTTACCCGTCCCCGCGCGTCGCCGACGGCCAGGCCGCGGCCGGTGCGCGCGGCGGCGAGCGCGGTGACGGAGGCGGGGCAGGCGTTGTCGCGGCGCTCGCACGCCGTGTGCATGGTAGCTAGATGGCGCAGTGGGGCGTGGTTACCCGTCCCCGCGCGTCGCCGACGGCCAGGCCGCGGCCGGTGCGCGCGGCGGCGAGCGCGGTGACGGAGGCGGGGCAGGCGTTGTCGCGGCGCTCGCACGCCGTGTGCATGGTAGCTAGATGGCGCAGTGGGGCGTGGTTACCCGTCCCCGCGCGTCGCCGACGGCCAGGCCGCGGCCGGTGCGCGCGGCGGCGAGCGCGGTGACGGAGGCGGGGCAGGCGTTGTCGCGGCGCTCGCACGCCGTGTGCATGGTAGCTAGATGGCGCAGTGGGGCGTGGTTACCCGTCCCCGCGCGTCGCCGACGGCCAGGCCGCGGCCGGTGCGCGCGGCGGCGAGCGCGGTGACGGAGGCGGGGCAGGCGTTGTCGCGGCGCTCGCACGCCGTGTGCATGGTAGCTAGATGGCGCAGTGGGGCGTGGTTACCCGTCCCCGCGCGTCGCCGACGGCCAGGCCGCGGCCGGTGCGCGCGGCGGCGAGCGCGGTGACGGAGGCGGGGCAGGCGTTGTCGCGGCGCTCGCACGCCGTGTGCATGGTAGCTAGATGGCGCAGTGGGGCGTGGTTACCCGTCCCCGCGCGTCGCCGACGGCCAGGCCGCGGCCGGTGCGCGCGGCGGCGAGCGCGGTGACGGAGGCGGGGCAGGCGTTGTCGCGGCGCTCGCACGCCGTGTGCATGGTAGCTAGATGGCGCAGTGGGGCGTGGTTACCCGTCCCCGCGCGTCGCCGACGGCCAGGCCGCGGCCGGTGCGCGCGGCGGCGAGCGCGGTGACGGAGGCGGGGCAGGCGTTGTCGCGGCGCTCGTACGCCGTGTGCATGGTCAGCTTGCCGCGCAGCACCAGGCGCCGCTGCCACTTCTGCTGCTCGCCTTCTGTTAACACGCATTCAACGTGATTCAAAGGTGAGATAACGTAGGGAGCGATACTATGTCCGAAATGACGAGTTAATATAGGGAACCCTGCTGCACTATTGTATGCAAATGAAATGAATTATATACGCTTACCGGTGTCAGGCTTGGGCGGTTTGGGCGGCCTGTCGACGGGCGCGGGCGAGGCGGGCGCCGACACGAGCACGAACGAGTCCGTGAGGCTCGTGTCCGACTTGCTGGGCCGCAGCCCGCCTTCCGCGGCCGCCTCCGCGGACTGCCCCGCCGTGGCTTCCAGTGACCCTGTCTCTGTAGACTCGCCTATGCTGCCGCCACCTTGGAGAGAATGTACAATCAGGCATCTTAGAATTATTCCAGTGTATTTCAGCAGGTCAGGGATTGAAAACACCTGTTTAGATTTTTTAATTAAGTCTCCCCTTCGATGTCATACACTTCGAACATTGAACAATGTACGGAAAAACATTTGACTACCACAATTTAAAAAACCTCAATAACATTTAATAGAGTGTTTACTTAAAGTAACTCTACTTACTTAGGTACTCTTGAAGTATTTGGGATTCATTTCGAGACACTGTGAATACAGCCTGCCTGCACTACTGAAGGTACGCCGATGGAGGATTAAAAATTGTAGATACCAAAACATGCACATCCGCTAAACATTACCATCGCGCATAAATGCTAGTATTGTTCTCTCTTTTACACAGCGAGTAGCGGCCTGTCCAAAAATCGCACATTGGGGACCTAAGAACAAGATCACGACCAAATTGTTCTAGCTAGAACAATAAGTATCCTATGCGAGTTCTCTTAAAACTCAAATGTGAGATAGACCTTTCTATTATGAGACATTAACCATAGTATAAAGGTGCGACCACACCGGTGCGTTTACGCAACAAAAAGTATGAAAAAAACTAGACGCCTACGACACGTCGCTGCTTATACGCGGCGGTGTAGTCGCTCCTTAAGGATCCGACTTACTTTTCCTAAAAAGCGGATTCCCCTTAGACTTCCTCCGCATAACAACGTTGCCCTGCTTGTGCAGTTTCCTGTGGCTAGCCTCCTTCTCGGTGTCGTCGTCCTTGTCGTGCTCGTAGTCCTTGGCCTCGTCGCAGGAGTCGAGCGGCTCCTGCGCGTAGTGCGTGTCGGCGTCGCTGCACACGTCCTTGTCGTCGTGGCGCCGCGCGGACTCCTTGGCGCTCGTGGTCTCGCACGCGTCGGACAGCGAGCTCTCGGACGCCGATTTGACAAGCTCCCCTGTGAATCGTTTCATTGGATTTAAGCTACCTGTTAATTGGGTTTGAATAACTGTCCTTTTTTTGGTGCAGAAAATTTCTGCCTTATAAATTACTAGCCTTCCGACCGCAGCTTTGCCCGCGATAAATTAATTTTCCCGTAGGAAAAGGTATTTTCCCGCGGTAAAAAATAGCCTATGTCACTCAGTGATAATGTAGCTTTCTAACGGCAAAAGAATTTTTGAAATCGGTCCAGTATTTTCGGAGCCTATTCAATTCAAACAAACAATCAAATCTTTCCTCTTTATAATATTATTAGTATTAGTATAGAAGTATAGATAATAAACAAGTTATTTTTAATTAATTAAGTATTGATCGATTTTCATTAGTGACATCAGAGTTTAATGTGGCAGAATTTACACACAGCTTACTAAATTTGATCAAAATACGTGTATTAAGACACAGAATTGACTTAACTTTTAATCTAGTGTCAATGACTGTGATATAGTTACCCGATCCAAATATAACAGTAGTATCTATGACATGTACAATCCTCTCAAAAATAATAAAGAATTTTAACTAATTTATGGAGTAGGCAGAAATATGAAACGAATGAAGCTCTATCAAAAAAACTGGTAAGATATTATTATTAGCTCATTTAACGAGTGTTTCTGCAAATGCAACATCACCTACTGGATCACATCACCAACTGTGGTTGATACAACTAACCTTCATTGTCTTGCGAGAGGCTCATCTGCTTCACCAACTCCTCGACCCTTTTGATGGTAGCTTCGGTTTTTCCCGGCTCGTCTTCGGTTTTCGTCTCGTTATCGAACGTCATCTCGCTCTCGGATTTAACTTCCTCGCTCTCTTGCACGGAGAGGCTGTGTTCTTCCTTCTCTTTCACACTTGTACTGGTGGGTTGCTCTTCGCTGATCGCTTCGGTGCTCTGATCTTCGACTGTTTCTGGTACGTAGTCTATCGACCACATCTGCCAAAGAAAAGTCAATCTAGTAGATGAAATAAGAGTAATCGTGGAGACCACGTTTGGGAAAGCGTAGTGTGCGATGCGTTGGACGGATGACCTTAGGAGGACAGCTGGCAGTGGCTGGACGAGGGAAGCCCAGGATCGCGAAAGTTGGCGCAATATGAAGGAGGCCTACGTCCAGCAGTGGACGGACAATGGCTGTAGATAGCTAGATAGCAACAAGTTCCTATATGAGTGTAGGGGTGTATGGGCAGTGGTACCCTGACGACGCCGTCGGTGGAGCCGGTGATGATGACGTTGAGCGGGTCCCACTCGCGGGTCTCGCTGAAGGCGCAGCACAGCACCTATATGAGTGTAGGGGTGTATGGGCAGTGGTACCCTGACGACGCCGTCGGTGGAGCCGGTGATGATGACGTTGAGCGGGTCCCACTCGCGGGTCTCGCTGAAGGCGCAGCACAGCACCTATATGAGTGTAGGGGTGTATGGGCAGTGGTACCCTGACGACGCCGTCGGTGGAGCCGGTGATGATGACGTTGAGCGGGTCCCACTCGCGGGTCTCGCTGAAGGCGCAGCACAGCACCTATATGAGTGTAGGGGTGTATGGGCAGTGGTACCCTGACGACGCCGTCGGTGGAGCCGGTGATGATGACGTTGAGCGGGTCCCACTCGCGGGTCTCGCTGAAGGCGCAGCACAGCACCTATATGAGTGTAGGGGTGTATGGGCAGTGGTACCCTGACGACGCCGTCGGTGGAGCCGGTGATGATGACGTTGAGCGGGTCCCACTCGCGGGTCTCGCTGAAGGCGCAGCACAGCACCTATATGAGTGTAGGGGTGTATGGGCAGTGGTACCCTGACGACGCCGTCGGTGGAGCCGGTGATGATGACGTTGAGCGGGTCCCACTCGCGGGTCTCGCTGAAGGCGCAGCACAGCACCTATATGAGTGTAGGGTGTATGGGCAGTGGTACCCTGACGACGCCGTCGGTGGAGCCGGTGATGATGACGTTGAGCGGGTCCCACTCGCGGGTCTCGCTGAAGGCGCAGCACAGCACCTATATGAGTGTAGGGGTGTATGGGCAGTGGTACCCTGACGACGCCGTCGGTGGAGCCGGTGATGATGACGTTGAGCGGGTCCCACTCGCGGGTCTCGCTGAAGGCGCAGCACAGCACCTATATGAGTGTAGGGGTGTTTGGGCAGTGGTACCCTGACGACGCCGTCGGTGGAGCCGGTGATGATGACGTTGAGCGGGTCCCACTCGCGGGTCTCGCTGAAGGCGCAGCACAGCACCTATATGAGTGTAGGGGTGTATGGGCAGTGGTACCCTGACGACGCCGTCGGTGGAGCCGGTGATGATGACGTTGAGCGGGTCCCACTCGCGGGTCTCGCTGAAGGCGCAGCACAGCACCTATATGAGTGTAGGGGTGTATGGGCAGTGGTACCCTGACGACGCCGTCGGTGGAGCCGGTGATGATGACGTTGAGCGGGTCCCACTCGCGGGTCTCGCTGAAGGCGCAGCACAGCACCTATATGAGTGTAGGGGTGTATGGGCAGTGGTACCCTGACGACGCCGTCGGTGGAGCCGGTGATGATGACGTTGAGCGGGTCCCACTCGCGGGTCTCGCTGAAGGCGCAGCACAGCACCTATATGAGTGTAGGGTGTATGGGCAGTGGTACCCTGACGACGCCGTCGGTGGAGCCGGTGATGATGACGTTGAGCGGGTCCCACTCGCGGGTCTCGCTGAAGGCGCAGCACAGCACCTATATGAGTGTAGGGGTGTATGGGCAGTGGTACCCTGACGACGCCGTCGGTGGAGCCGGTGATGATGACGTTGAGCGGGTCCCACTCGCGGGTCTCGCTGAAGGCGCAGCACAGCACCTATATGAGTGTAGGGGTGTATGGGCAGTGGTACCCTGACGACGCCGTCGGTGGAGCCGGTGATGATGACGTTGAGCGGGTCCCACTCGCGGGTCTCGCTGAAGGCGCAGCACAGCACCTATATGAGTGTAGGGGTGTTTGGGCAGTGGTACCCTGACGACGCCGTCGGTGGAGCCGGTGATGATGACGTTGAGCGGGTCCCACTCGCGGGTCTCGCTGAAGGCGCAGCACAGCACCTATATGAGTGTAGGGGTGTATGGGCAGTGGTACCCTGACGACGCCGTCGGTGGAGCCGGTGATGATGACGTTGAGCGGGTCCCACTCGCGGGTCTCGCTGAAGGCGCAGCACAGCACCTATATGAGTGTAGGGGTGTATGGGCAGTGGTACCCTGACGACGCCGTCGGTGGAGCCGGTGATGATGACGTTGAGCGGGTCCCACTCGCGGGTCTCGCTGAAGGCGCAGCACAGCACCTATATGAGTGTAGGGGTGTATGGGCAGTGGTACCCTGACGACGCCGTCGGTGGAGCCGGTGATGATGACGTTGAGCGGGTCCCACTCGCGGGTCTCGCTGAAGGCGCAGCACAGCACCTATATGAGTGTAGGGGTGTATGGGCAGTGGTACCCTGACGACGCCGTCGGTGGAGCCGGTGATGATGACGTTGAGCGGGTCCCACTCGCGGGTCTCGCTGAAGGCGCAGCACAGCACCTATATGAGTGTAGGGGTGTTTGGGCAGTGGTACCCTGACGACGCCGTCGGTGGAGCCGGTGATGATGACGTTGAGCGGGTCCCACTCGCGGGTCTCGCTGAAGGCGCAGCACAGCACCTATATGAGTGTAGGGGTGTATGGGCAGTGGTACCCTGACGACGCCGTCGGTGGAGCCGGTGATGATGACGTTGAGCGGGTCCCACTCGCGGGTCTCGCTGAAGGCGCAGCACAGCACCTATATGAGTGTAGGGGTGTATGGGCAGTGGTACCCTGACGACGCCGTCGGTGGAGCCGGTGATGATGACGTTGAGCGGGTCCCACTCGCGGGTCTCGCTGAAGGCGCAGCACAGCACCTATATGAGTGTAGGGGTGTATGGGCAGTGGTACCCTGACGACGCCGTCGGTGGAGCCGGTGATGATGACGTTGAGCGGGTCCCACTCGCGGGTCTCGCTGAAGGCGCAGCACAGCACCTATATGAGTGTAGGGGTGTATGGGCAGTGGTACCCTGACGACGCCGTCGGTGGAGCCGGTGATGATGACGTTGAGCGGGTCCCACTCGCGGGTCTCGCTGAAGGCGCAGCACAGCACCTATATGAGTGTAGGGGTGTATGGGCAGTGGTACCCTGACGACGCCGTCGGTGGAGCCGGTGATGATGACGTTGAGCGGGTCCCACTCGCGGGTCTCGCTGAAGGCGCAGCACAGCACCTATATGAGTGTAGGGGTGTATGGGCAGTGGTACCCTGACGACGCCGTCGGTGGAGCCGGTGATGATGACGTTGAGCGGGTCCCACTCGCGGGTCTCGCTGAAGGCGCAGCACAGCACCTATATGAGTGTAGGGGTGTATGGGCAGTGGTACCCTGACGACGCCGTCGGTGGAGCCGGTGATGATGACGTTGAGCGGGTCCCACTCGCGGGTCTCGCTGAAGGCGCAGCACAGCACCTATATGAGTGTAGGGGTGTATGGGCAGTGGTACCCTGACGACGCCGTCGGTGGAGCCGGTGATGATGACGTTGAGCGGGTCCCACTCGCGGGTCTCGCTGAAGGCGCAGCACAGCACCTATATGAGTGTAGGGGTGTATGGGCAGTGGTACCCTGACGACGCCGTCGGTGGAGCCGGTGATGATGACGTTGAGCGGGTCCCACTCGCGGGTCTCGCTGAAGGCGCAGCACAGCACCTATATGAGTGTAGGGGTGTATGGGCAGTGGTACCCTGACGACGCCGTCGGTGGAGCCGGTGATGATGACGTTGAGCGGGTCCCACTCGCGGGTCTCGCTGAAGGCGCAGCACAGCACCTATATGAGTGTAGGGGTGTTTGGGCAGTGGTACCCTGACGACGCCGTCGGTGGAGCCGGTGATGATGACGTTGAGCGGGTCCCACTCGCGGGTCTCGCTGAAGGCGCAGCACAGCACCTATATGAGTGTAGGGGTGTATGGGCAGTGGTACCCTGACGACGCCGTCGGTGGAGCCGGTGATGATGACGTTGAGCGGGTCCCACTCGCGGGTCTCGCTGAAGGCGCAGCACAGCACCTATATGAGTGTAGGGGTGTATGGGCAGTGGTACCCTGACGACGCCGTCGGTGGAGCCGGTGATGATGACGTTGAGCGGGTCCCACTCGCGGGTCTCGCTGAAGGCGCAGCACAGCACCTATATGAGTGTAGGGGTGTATGGGCAGTGGTACCCTGACGACGCCGTCGGTGGAGCCGGTGATGATGACGTTGAGCGGGTCCCACTCGCGGGTCTCGCTGAAGGCGCAGCACAGCACCTATATGAGTGTAGGGGTGTATGGGCAGTGGTACCCTGACGACGCCGTCGGTGGAGCCGGTGATGATGACGTTGAGCGGGTCCCACTCGCGGGTCTCGCTGAAGGCGCAGCACAGCACCTATATGAGTGTAGGGGTGTATGGGCAGTGGTACCCTGACGACGCCGTCGGTGGAGCCGGTGATGATGACGTTGAGCGGGTCCCACTCGCGGGTCTCGCTGAAGGCGCAGCACAGCACCTATATGAGTGTAGGGGTGTATGGGCAGTGGTACCCTGACGACGCCGTCGGTGGAGCCGGTGATGATGACGTTGAGCGGGTCCCACTCGCGGGTCTCGCTGAAGGCGCAGCACAGCACCTATATGAGTGTAGGGGTGTATGGGCAGTGGTACCCTGACGACGCCGTCGGTGGAGCCGGTGATGATGACGTTGAGCGGGTCCCACTCGCGGGTCTCGCTGAAGGCGCAGCACAGCACCTATATGAGTGTAGGGGTGTATGGGCAGTGGTACCCTGACGACGCCGTCGGTGGAGCCGGTGATGATGACGTTGAGCGGGTCCCACTCGCGGGTCTCGCTGAAGGCGCAGCACAGCACCTATATGAGTGTAGGGGTGTATGGGCAGTGGTACCCTGACGACGCCGTCGGTGGAGCCGGTGATGATGACGTTGAGCGGGTCCCACTCGCGGGTCTCGCTGAAGGCGCAGCACAGCACCTATATGAGTGTAGGGGTGTATGGGCAGTGGTACCCTGACGACGCCGTCGGTGGAGCCGGTGATGATGACGTTGAGCGGGTCCCACTCGCGGGTCTCGCTGAAGGCGCAGCACAGCACCTATATGAGTGTAGGGGTGTATGGGCAGTGGTACCCTGACGACGCCGTCGGTGGAGCCGGTGATGATGACGTTGAGCGGGTCCCACTCGCGGGTCTCGCTGAAGGCGCAGCACAGCACCTATATGAGTGTAGGGGTGTATGGGCAGTGGTACCCTGACGACGCCGTCGGTGGAGCCGGTGATGATGACGTTGAGCGGGTCCCACTCGCGGGTCTCGCTGAAGGCGCAGCACAGCACCTATATGAGTGTAGGGGTGTATGGGCAGTGGTACCCTGACGACGCCGTCGGTGGAGCCGGTGATGATGACGTTGAGCGGGTCCCACTCGCGGGTCTCGCTGAAGGCGCAGCACAGCACCTATATGAGTGTAGGGGTGTATGGGCAGTGGTACCCTGACGACGCCGTCGGTGGAGCCGGTGATGATGACGTTGAGCGGGTCCCACTCGCGGGTCTCGCTGAAGGCGCAGCACAGCACCTATATGAGTGTAGGGGTGTATGGGCAGTGGTACCCTGACGACGCCGTCGGTGGAGCCGGTGATGATGACGTTGAGCGGGTCCCACTCGCGGGTCTCGCTGAAGGCGCAGCACAGCACCTATATGAGTGTAGGGGTGTATGGGCAGTGGTACCCTGACGACGCCGTCGGTGGAGCCGGTGATGATGACGTTGAGCGGGTCCCACTCGCGGGTCTCGCTGAAGGCGCAGCACAGCACCTATATGAGTGTAGGGGTGTATGGGCAGTGGTACCCTGACGACGCCGTCGGTGGAGCCGGTGATGATGACGTTGAGCGGGTCCCACTCGCGGGTCTCGCTGAAGGCGCAGCACAGCACCTATATGAGTGTAGGGGTGTATGGGCAGTGGTACCCTGACGACGCCGTCGGTGGAGCCGGTGATGATGACGTTGAGCGGGTCCCACTCGCGGGTCTCGCTGAAGGCGCAGCACAGCACCTATATGAGTGTAGGGGTGTATGGGCAGTGGTACCCTGACGACGCCGTCGGTGGAGCCGGTGATGATGACGTTGAGCGGGTCCCACTCGCGGGTCTCGCTGAAGGCGCAGCACAGCACCTATATGAGTGTAGGGGTGTATGGGCAGTGGTACCCTGACGACGCCGTCGGTGGAGCCGGTGATGATGACGTTGAGCGGGTCCCACTCGCGGGTCTCGCTGAAGGCGCAGCACAGCACCTATATGAGTGTAGGGGTGTATGGGCAGTGGTACCCTGACGACGCCGTCGGTGGAGCCGGTGATGATGACGTTGAGCGGGTCCCACTCGCGGGTCTCGCTGAAGGCGCAGCACAGCACCTATATGAGTGTAGGGGTGTATGGGCAGTGGTACCCTGACGACGCCGTCGGTGGAGCCGGTGATGATGACGTTGAGCGGGTCCCACTCGCGGGTCTCGCTGAAGGCGCAGCACAGCACCTATATGAGTGTAGGGGTGTATGGGCAGTGGTACCCTGACGACGCCGTCGGTGGAGCCGGTGATGATGACGTTGAGCGGGTCCCACTCGCGGGTCTCGCTGAAGGCGCAGCACAGCACCTATATGAGTGTAGGGGTGTATGGGCAGTGGTACCCTGACGACGCCGTCGGTGGAGCCGGTGATGATGACGTTGAGCGGGTCCCACTCGCGGGTCTCGCTGAAGGCGCAGCACAGCACCTATATGAGTGTAGGGGTGTATGGGCAGTGGTACCCTGACGACGCCGTCGGTGGAGCCGGTGATGATGACGTTGAGCGGGTCCCACTCGCGGGTCTCGCTGAAGGCGCAGCACAGCACCTGCGCGGCGCCGCCCCCGCCCGTGTCCACGGCGCCCAGCGCGCGCCCGTTGATGTCCCACGCGTACAGGTAGCTGCCGCTGCAGGTCGCTATGTCGCCCTGGTACGGAAACAACACTTTTACTGCCTCATTTACGCAAATAAATCTAGTGCCCGTTCTGACGTAGATAGACTTGAGTATTCACTTGTATTGAGCTTTGTAGAAAGTATTCAACGGTACATTTTAGCAATTAACTACGCTTTAGTAGTTCCTTCGGGTTTTTCACCGCGCCTGTGGTCCAGTTCGGTAACTTTCATAATTTATTTATTTTTTGCCAGAAAACATCGACTATATGATAATAGTGCGTATCACAAATGCGAAAGTTCGTGAGCGTGTCTTTGATTTTTGTTATTTTTTCACGCTAAACGGGCGACGGATTCAGATGAAGTTTGGGTACACAGTTTGTAGAATATCGAATATTATTTTACTCCAGAAAATTGCAGTTCCTTCGAGATGGCGATAAACAAAATATTTACATATACAATTATGCCACAAAAACCGTTACTCGTGTTCTTTGTCATCCTCGCACATTGTAAGGCACGTATTAGGTATGTGTACAAAATTCTCAAATAGCGAAAAATGGTAATTTTCAAAAAATACGTTTTTTTTTTATTTTCAACTTTTTTTTAGAAAATTCATAATTTATTAAATTTTCCTATGGCATGTCAATAATGGTATAGTCACCGTGAGGTCATCGATGGCGAGCGCGGAGACGGGCGGCGGCGCGGCGCGCGCGGGCTGCAGCTGGCGCACGAACAGGCCGCGCTCCACGTCCCACACGATGGCGTGGCCGTCGCGGCTGCCGCTCACCACCAGGTTGTAGGCGGCGCTGGCCGCCAGGCACGTCACCGCCTCCGAGTGCCCGTACAGGCACACCTTCACCGTCAGCCGCCGCCGCCGCGCCCAGTACTGCCACACCGTCACCACCTGCGACACGCACCGTCATCTCACTAGAGAGTTTAACTTGTGACGCGACTCGTACTCTGGCTTAGCACACCTCGAGTTGTATCAATCCGACGATTATCACGGAAATATTATGAACAATTTGCTTTGGCAATGCGCAAACGGCCAGTGGTCTGATAAATTTGGTCTGGTGCTAAATTTGAAATAAAAGTAGAGAAGAAGAAAATTAGATCTCCAATTAATTTTATCATTTAATCGAATATTTTCGTATTGTTAATACACGATCATCATCCTGTTTAGCTTGGCACTTCAAGATATCAACCCGACATCTAGCAGTAATAACGTTTCCAAACTCAGCTCGCTCAATTCAATTTTCAATTTTCCATTTTCTGTTTCTGATTCAAGTGCAATGCCATCAACCGCATCTACCGTTCCAGTTTACCCATGTTCACTTTATTATTGTTATGACACTCCAGGTCTACACCATATTCTGTGTCAATACTATGTTCAACTATGTGACTGTATGTTGCGTAAATAAATTAAAAAAAAACACAATGAACTTAAAATAACGTCAAGGGTTAACAAATAGCCTAAATAAGTGACACTCACAGTACTAGTCCCAGCAGTGACAATAGTCTTCGCACTGGGGCACACACACGTGAGTATCTCCCCGCAGGACTGCGCGACGCTCTCACACACAAACACAGCCTTGTCGTTGTCGTAGTTGCCCACGCGCAGCGAGTGGTCCGCGAAGCCCCAGGCCACGTACTTGTTGTACGCGGGCGGCATTAGGACCTTGTTCTGTTCGACGGCGAGGATAGCCTTATCAGTGTACAGGATTTGACCCACTGGGCCTTTCACCTCTGAAATAAATGACGAATTTAAATTACAAGAACTTTTAAAAAGTTGTTAATGAATGCTTTTGAAGCAGAGCTCTTACTCCCGAAACACCTATGACGGAAGATGACATTAGTTTATCTACGTTGTATATTTTGGTAAAAGTAGCTAGCAACCCATCACTATTTTGATTTCCCTTTCCAGCTAATCTCTTAATCAGGTTAAACGTGGCCTTAAAGTTTTGTTACCTTAGGCTCTGTCTACCCAGTAAGGGATACAGACGTGGTATATGTATTATGTATGTATAAAAGTGCCCGTTACCAGCTCTTGTCATTGGTGCTTCAAATGTTGTCCGAATTGAACCTCATCTCAAGCTTGAGAAGTAACATAATTGTGTACCCTTATTCCTGTGCATTTTGGTACAATGGTAATCAGAACTCTATGTCCCTGCTACGGAACTTAAAATTCCGTCATTAGACCAACCTTTGACTGGCTGGAGCGAGGGCCTCAAATTTTCCAAATTGTGGAAGAACAATTTCTCAGGCGGCGTCACCCCTTGCGAGGGGATGATGTTATTCGGGTCCAGTATGGTGGAGCTGCGTTGCGACATCTTCTTGCTGGGATGAGCCTTCTTAAACAGCTGCTTCGGTATCTGGCCGAAGTTGTTTATGAAACCTATAGTCGCGTTCTTCTTTAGAGGATCGTCGATGCTGAAATAAATTAAGCATAAAATGAATGTATCGATCGAAGCTCATGCGTTTGTTGTTGGACTTTTATAAATGCCTTTTAAACAGGAGTTTTAGAAAATGCATGCCACAGACAAGAACGGAAAAGCCATGAGGTATTTGCGGAGCTAAAGGACAAATAATTGACTATCTGTTCATCTTTCGACACAAGTTTTTGGGTCCATTTGTAATAATTTTTGTAGTTTATCCAGGCGCTGGTATAAACAAGAATCGTTTCGTAAAAACGTCTGTAAATAGAGTCCGTTATCAAAACTGGTACCTGGTACTTTCATAGTAAGTAAGTAAGTAAATGCTTTATTGTACAAATATAAAGAAGCAGAGACAAATCACAAAAAAAGACCTTAAATATATGCACAAAGGCGAACTTATCCCTATAAGGGATCTCTACCAGTTAACCTTTGAGTAAATGAGAGGAGCATTAAGCGAGAGACCGACAAAGAGTGAGTTTAAAATATCCATATAGTGAAAGCCACAATAGAGCATACATCTCAAAATACAACAAACAATTCATAAATAAACTACTAAATATCATTAAACACATGCATACATACACAATATATAGAATATGAGTACACACATACAATATTTAAGGAGATCGTGTGAGCCACATCTTCTTCAAGTCCTCCTTGAACCTCCTTCATAGTGTTGTGATATTTTTATTCTTAACATTAATCTGACCAACCATTTGACCCCTAAGCACTTGATACAAAATCCAGATGAGCCCAAAGGAGATACGCGCTGGTTGAGTAACAACCTATTCACATTCACTCAAAGTTTGAAGAGTAGGTGTGCTATATGTATCCGGAAATACATACTATGGGAGCGAGCTCCATTCTTTCGCAGTGCACATTAGGAAAGATGAAGTGAACTACTTCGTCTGGGATAATCATGTTCAAACAGGGTGATGAGCTTTTACTTACTTGTATATATCAACGTTGCCTTCGTAGAACAGATGATGGAACACATTGTTAGCGTCGACGGCGCTCTGCCCCTGCTGCTTGTATCCAAACACGAGGTCGATCCAATGGTGCAGTCTGTGCGACACGTAATCCGACTCTAGGGCTGCGCGGTGGAGGCGTATGAACTCTCGCGGGTCTCCGCGCGCCCATGGAGGGAGGACCACGTCACCGAGAGCGACGCCGGATTGTTTTGAACCTGTATGGAATTTTTTGGCGTTATCCTAGGCTTTATAGCATTTTAATTATATTAAAAAAAACTAGTCTTTGCATCCCTAAACCGACGGAATATCACTCCTTCCAGTCAGAAGTCGGAGTGCAGTAACACCAGATGGTTTTTGGCAGGCATGTGTGCTAAGTTCAAAAGTCCATAATTTCTAGACTAGCTACTATTAAATAAACTCACCCAAATCAAAATTGTTGGAGTTGAGCAAAAACTCAGGTAAGTAGAAGAATTCAGGTATGAGCTCCTTAACATCTGCCATGTTGTGGCGCGACGCAGAATTCCACGCTTCTTTCACCGAATGGAACATTCTGGAAATAAACTCACGAATAATTAAAACTGTATTGGAATCACGAAAAAAAAATTATGGGACAAGATGAGTCTCTTGAGCATTTCATTAACAGTAGACATAGCTTACGTAAGAGACATTGCATCGATCGATGGGGCCTTATTAACAAAAAGAAGAGTATAATGTAATTAATTTTCCATTCATCCTTATATTTTACACTAGCGACCCGCCCCGGCTTCGCACGGTATATTATGCATGTATTCCATCCTCTTGAATCACTCTATCTATTAAAAAAAACCGCATCAAAAACCGTTATGTAGTTTTGAAGATATAAGCATACATACGGACATGAGGACAGAAAAAGCGACTTTATTTTATACTATGTAGTGATGTCTCAGAGTAGCAAGGTAAATTACTCAATTAATTATGCTAATAAAAAACAAAGAAAAAGATTGATTTTTAATAAAGTTAGGGTTGATGTTACCTGTCAGCGAGATCAAAATGGCCGCCTTGCAGCCTTAGGAAGTGCTGCGTGAAAGGCTCCATGCGCAGCAGGTAGGAGCAGACGATCATGGCCGACGAGTAATGCGTGCCGTAGTGGTAGGGCGGCGTCTCGCCGTGCGGGTCGTCCCATTCCTATGACAAAGTACCTATAGCTATTAACCTCTATGCAATGCCATAGGCAGGCATAATTAACACAGTGTTCTTGCATAAAGTGAATGAATAGGGATGAAACTAGAAGCTATTTTTTTCGAAGAATAAAAGAAATCTAAGCATTTTATTCATTTATTACGCACAAGGGATTGTCAATTTTAATGAAATAAATAAAAAATCATAGATATTTCAATTTATTTTTTTTGTGTATTTATTTACCCCTTATTCATAAACGCTCTGTAGGCCTCTGCTAACTTAGCAATCGTTTGTCCTTATCTGTCACTTTGACATTTACCTTCCACAGATAAGGACAAACGATTCTTAAGTTAGCAGAGACCTACAGAGCGTTTATGAATAAGGGGGTAAGACTTTTCTCCGCCTGCTGTATCTAATTTAAAGGAAATTCTGTAGCCGCGTTATAGGGTTTGTTAATCTATGTTCTTTTCAATTAGGTAATTGTTTAAATAATCTCCTTCTAGATCATAATGACACGCATGCTAACTAGACAGGTAAATAAATGGGTCATTCTACTTTTAAGCGCAGGTCGATTTTTTGACAAGTGCTCGTCGAATAATATTTTTATAAAAACGTTAAAGTACTCGGTTTTGTAATTTAATATTGAAATAGTTACACAACTTAGCTTACATTTAGAATTATCACTACATTTAAAAAGTCACTATAATTAACTTTAAAGTAGGTAACATAGTGGTCACGCATGTCCCCGCCATTTGTATGGAAAAAGTGTATTTACCACTGTGTTACCAACTTTTCCTGATAAAATATCAATAAATTTAAAGTGTTTTGTTTTGAACTATTAGGTACATTTAGTTGTTCCAGTTTCAATATAAGTCAAATTTACGTGAAAAAAAAATGTCTAAAAATGCCTTTAATTTCACCAATGATTATTATGCGCTAAAAAGTAGAATGACCCAAATATGTAGACTGAGATAAAAAGCTTTACCTTATATCTTTTTCTGAACTGCTCAAGCCGGGCAGAGCTCTGCGCTCCCATCGGCTTGGTGAGGTCCCTGAACGTAGCTGGATCATTCAGGTCCAACTCCAGGGAGTCATAGTCGGCCAGTATCCAGGGGAACACGGGGTACTGCATCAGGTCGTTGTAGGAACGCCCCGCCAGAGTGTTCAGGTGCATAAGGTATTGGAAGTTTGATATTTCGCCCCTCTGTAACAGGCATATAATATATGTTAGTACAGTCATCACGCCTGCATGATCAAAAATAACTGAGAATGCACTTACGCTATTGACAAATTTGACAATACAAGTTGGGAACCAAATTACTATAGAGCTCGAACACGATTTTAATTGGCCTCAACAAAAGGAAAATGTTCTCAATTCAACTGTTTTTTTAAAGCATGTCCGCCCGATATCTCTTTAAGCTGGCAACACATTTGCAATTCTGCCAGACTCATCTCATTCTTGCTCATCCGCCTACACTTTATACGAAAAAAAAAGGTGAAATTTGTCTCAAAGTCAGTCCTATAGAGAAATTACCAAATTTTCTTAATCAAATCGTATTCAAATTCAACGTCGGTTAATGTCGCTTTTTAGTTTCGTACCTCCGAACCAATATAAAATAACCCCACACTACCCCATTTTAGCTAGGACAAGGTCTCTGCGAACACTGGTTATCTGCTTAAAATTTTACGGAACCCTCGGTGCGCGAGTCTTAATCACGATTGGCCGGTCTTTTTGGTCATTATTATGTAGTTAGTAGTAGCAACTAACTAACTAGCTAACTAACTAGTAGTAGTAACTTCCATGCTGGTCTGGGAGCAAAGGAAAAACATAGAATGTACCAGTTGCTTCTCGTCCCGCGCAGTTAGTAAAAGCCCATCGAGGGAATGGGCGTAATTCTTAGGAATTATGTTATAGGCGATGCGGCTAGCAACCCATCACTATTTTGATTCCTTTTTCCACCTATGCGCCCACAATCTTGCTAAACGTGGCCTGTAGGTCTTGTTATCTTAGGCTCTGTAGGCCCGTAAGGGAGTAAGACGTGATTTGTGTATGTAGTAGTAGCATTTGTGTTGTGTACCAGCCAGCGCTGCGTGACCGAGGTGTCCCCGATGAGCGTGGCGAGCAGACTGGCGGGCTGCTCGACGGCCACGCCGCGCTTCTGGCCCGCCACGGAGCCGGCAGCGCTGTCCGCCATGCCCGTCGCCAGCGCCGTGAACCGGCTGTACACCTGGCGACACAGCAACATTGCAAAGGTCAGGCCCAACGTGACAGGTCACAATTGACATTTCGCTACACATTTCGTAGCCGATGAGAAACAAGGAACTTTTCCGAATTGTCATAATCACTTGTCGCCTATCACGTTTATGAGGTAAGGGCAAGGGGGTCGACTACTGAAATAAAATCTGTGAAATCAACCACTTAATAATATGAACAGAATTTATCACTATACAGTGCTCTAGTGCTCCCTGAATTTGGTTTTTACTTTTTATCTCAGATTTAGCAAGCAATGTGAATGAGTGATACCTTAAAAGAAAGAACAATAAACAGGCATGTTTCTAAAAATGTTTCAACATTTCAGGGACTTTTTTTTATGGCACAGAAAAATGACTCTGTTCCAACCTAAGACATTTTTAGTAATTTCAAATGCCTCCATTTTGTTTTTCTGGCAAGAAAGACGCTTAAAAATTATTTCATTTCGTCCAATACACATTAAACTATCCGAAATAAAAGATTTTGTTTCCAAATTAACGCTCATTGGGGCAATATTGACTCGTGACTATCAAATTCTGGGTATTTTCCTAAAATTTCTAAGTCTTTAATTTAAAAAAAATATATCCAATTTCGGCTAAGACATAATATGGCTAAAAATGTTCAAAAATACCTCGGCTATCATCCCCTTAAAGCTTTGTATCTAGCTACCAAACACCCTGTATATTAAAGAGTACAGTACAGAAACATACAACATATAGGTGTACTTAGATTTGGGGTTCATTTAAAAGTTGACTAGGGATAGCAATTCAGAACTTACCTTATTTCGAACCTTCCTCGGGAATGCTAGCAGGTAATTCCGTCCATCACTCGAAAACACTTCCAAAGCGATAGGCTGCAGCAGATACCTTCTTTTATGCACCTCCCTTTGAACAGACAACCACTATAGTAGCACATGGTTACTATAAAATTAGATGGCAACACCTCGTATGCTTAGTTGCTTACCGTATATCTTCATACAAAAATTTGTTACACAGTCTCTGGTTGCTTCGCTGTATGCCTTGACTTGGAAGTATTGGTTCGTAGTCATCTGGACAGCTGTCTAGGTCTCGGATCTCTCTGTTCTTCAGTAACGTAAAACCATCAATCACGTAGCAATGTTCTCTGCCGAATAAGAGTAGACCTTCCACTGTATCGAGGCCTTGTATCCTTGCGCATCGGAACATGTGCGTAATCTATAAGACATAGGAGATTTTAGTTGAACGGAAACTATTAATACAGTAATGAGAAGATATTTTCGAGCGATCAAACGTAACGATAAAATTGAAAATCGGCCTTTTTCTTGAAGTTGTTTAAAATTTTAAAGTTCTTTTAAACGGTTGCATCTCTGTACGATTATTTCGTAAGAGAACAAAATAATTAATAAGTTATTTTTTTATTCTTTTCAGACCACACGAATTTTCACAGAGAGTGCAATTATTTTTTTAAGTTATAAAGTTTATAGCATAAGTGAGACTAAGACAGCATGTCAAATTATTACCTTCTCATGATGTTCCAGCAATCTCAGAAGAGTTTGGTTATCTGGAGGAGGAGACTGCTGTTCGTCATCATCTTCATTATCTGGACCGTCTTCATTGCCTGTTCCAATAACAACTTAATGTTGTACTCACAAACAAAATACCCACACTAACGACACCCAATTTTAAAAAGCAAAAATAATCTATTTTGATTCCCCTTTCTATCTATACGCTCACAATCATGCTAAGCGTGGCCTTTGGGTCTATGGCTGTCTACCCCGTAAGGGATAAAGTCCATCAGTAATCAGTCATTAAAAATCTTAACAGAAACCAAAGGCCTGTCTGACTTACTCGAAATGACTATCACATCCGCCATTCCAGTAGGATGAGGGAGAAAGAGATGGTGAATGCTATCACGAGCGCTTGCCCGTTAGACAAGTGACGTCAGGCTTCTATTTCACCACCTCGAAAGTGACACTTCAACTTGAAGCCAACCGGCGCAGATACTTGTCAAGTTTGTAATTTAAATAAAATTGTTACTAGTCACTTTGTCGCGTGGTCATTAATCGCTCTAATCTCTCTCATTGTACTCCTCTTAAATAAATTATGACGAACTTAAGTCTGTAGTACTGCAACCTTTTATTAATAATCGAAAGCATCAAAGATAATTTACCGTCAGCAGACGTCTGGCTCGTCCCGCGACTTACAACGCCGCTACTAACCAAGTCTGAAGGTGATCCGTTTTCGTTTGAATCGTCTAGTGACGGATCCCTGTTGCTGAAACAAACAAAAATCATTGAATACTACAGCTTCTTTCACTGTTAACTTGAAAAAAAGTGGAATGCGCGGAGAGAAAAGCGCGACATAAGTGAGGTAACCAAATCTGTTACATTATTTTTCCAGTTTAAAAACCAAGAAAAAACTGCAAGTTTAATTACATTGCCAGGCCTGACGCGAACAGCTTAGAAGTCGTCGACCCAGCGCAGCAATGTAAAGCGACGCGATGCAAAGAAAGCAAACGAATCAAGTCAACATTTTGAACGCTAAACGTAGCTAATAGTTAAGCTAAACATATGCCCATGCGCGATAGTTTAAATGTAAGCAAGGAAACAAGTTTATAAGTTTTTATTTAGAAGATAGTTCGACAAAAGGATCAATCCATTCGAGGGCTCTGTGGTCCAACCCCAGAAGTCGACTTAACATTCCAAAGGAATTTTGAAATAAAAAATGCTTTTACATAGTGTTATTCTTTCAACTGTCCTTTATTTCGACTTATTGGGTTTGACCACTCGGCCCTCGATAATATGTAAAAACTCAACATCTAAATAAACAAGATGTAACAGAAACATCAATATCAACGATGTAATGTTTAGTCTTACTTGGTGGCTTCCTCCTCGTAAGTCTGCAGGTCAGCGGGTTCGATTCCGTCTGTCTCCCCGAGCATGTTGCCCGCAGTCCGCCATTGCTGGTACACCTTGTAGTACTCCTTGCTATCCAGACTCTGAGCTACTTTGTACTTCAATTGTTTCTGCAACACAAATCAAACAAAAAGCTCACGGACTATAACAAGTTTTTTTTAGCTGATTAGTAACGTTATGGTAGTCATTTAATTGTCTTTGTTAGATGGTGATCTCCCACCATTTTTTTTTTAATACATAGCGTGTACAAACCGACCGCTTAAAAGGCAGCAGTAACGCACTCGCGAAAACAGTTCGTCAACTAAAAGTTCGTTGCGTTTGAATTAATGTTGTACAGGTATTTTATTGCAATTGAATGTTGTCTATGGTTTGTTCGTTCATTGAGAATCGATACATATTATTTTGGACCTTCAAGTATTTAATTTTATAGTTGAAAATCAAGTAAAAAGTGAGTATGGTAGCTTCGGAACGGATCCGTGCTTAAGCTTCCGATGGGTTAAATGAGTCCTCGCCCTTGCGGCTGCGGGGCGCGGGGTAGGACGACTGCGGGGAGCTCTCTCGGTGGGGGCGCCTGCCGCCCGAACAGACTTCCCACCCCGCGCACCTACACCGCGCGAGCGAGGACTCATTTAAGCGGTCGGTCTATAGTAGCGATTGTGTTTTTTTTTATACTGTTACACAACCAAATTTCTTTCGTCGCTTTCATCTAGGCAATAATAGTTTTGTAGAGATCTTTGTAAAAAATTAACAAAAAAATCTACTTAAGTTGTTTTTTAGCGGTAAACCAAGCCCAGAACCGAAAATTTGAATGACACTCACATTATCAGGGTTATCCAGCTCAGGCCTATAAGGGTAATGCAAGTAAAAGAGATGGTTCCGCCGCAGCATCTTGCGCATCCGGCAGGGCCCCTCGGTGGAGTCGAGCGCCCACTTGTCGAGCCGCGAGGCGCGCGGCGGCCCCCACAGGCCGCGCTCGCGCGTCAGCTCGCGCCACGCGCCCGCCCACTCGGCCTGCACGTAGCGCGTCGTGTGCATGCACGTGTTCGCCGCCGCCGACAGCTGCAGGTACCACGCTTGTCTGCCAACCGATACAAGGGTCCTTTTCAAAACACATGTACACACAGCAAACCTATTCGGTAAGCAGGATAGATACGGCGCGAGCGTGCGTAGGTGCTTACCTGATTATATTGCCGTGTGTACATAGTTAAGGGCCTTAATTAAAACAAAAGTTAATTGATTCCTTTGTGTTACGACTTTTTCACCCTTATTGCAATGTAATAAAGGTGAAACAGTCGTAACACAAAGTAATACTTTAATTTTTGTTATGATTAACTATGTACATTTTTTTTTAAATGACTCACAAACGAGGTTGCAAAAATAGTACAAATCTATACTATTAAAATATCGTTAAAGAGATGACATAAAGCGAAATTAAGAGTAGTCAAGAAATACGGGAAATATAAGAATTTTAAACTACTAATTAGATATCGATCAGAACATAGAGAAAATAACCAATTAGAGTTATCCACACCAACGATTTTTTTCGTTTACACCATACTAACACAATTTTTTCCTTTATCTTCTACATGGAACAAACTCATTTAAGTAATAATGATTTCATCAGAATGCAAAATTACAGATTTCTGTATTTTTAACTGAGACGAGACGAGATGAGAGTGGTTCAAACAATCCACCATATTAGTTCCTAGGCCTTTTTTTATTATTATTTTTATTTTAGAGAGGCCAGACAAACGAACTAGTGGGTCACCTGATGGTAAATGATCACCACTGTCCATAGACACCCGCAGCGCTTTCCACGATGCCAGTGCGTTGTCGGACTGGAGTAAGATTCTCACCTAACCAGCTGTACGTGGTCCTGTACGAACGCCAGCGCGTCGTCGCGCGGCGGGTGGGGCCGCTGCTTGGCGGACTCGTCCTTTTTCACCTTCGTCCGCGACGCCAGCCGCGTCAGACCGCCCGTGACCTTCTGTATCTTCGACTGGATCTGGTTGTGGAGCTCCCATGGGACGCGGTATACCGCCTGATAGTTAACAATAGGGAATTATCAGATAAGCAAAATATAGAAATAATATATGTAGGTATAGTAGCGCATAATTTAAAGCATAGATGATGTGGTGCTTCATACCCATAACTGAAACTTTCGGATATCCAAAATTGAACGAATTGAATAGTGGCGGAATCTAAGTGGGACACGATTATGACGAATTCCGCCCGGGCCGTATTATTTTATGCCGTGTTTTCATTTTGCAAATTCTAATGTCCGTGACCTCAACCATCCGAAGCCCTCGGATAATAAACCGGTATAACATTGTTCACATATCCATATCCGAAATTTAATATCCCTAGAGATAACATTACTTTCATGCTGGTCGGGGAGTAAAGAAAAAACATAGAATGTACCAGTTGCTTCTCTTCCCGCGCAGATGGTAAAAGCCCATCGAGCGAATGGGCGAAAATTTTAGGAATCATGTTATAGGCGATGCGGCTAGCAACCAATCACTATTTTGATTTTCCTATCCACCTATTCGCCCAGTCAAGCTAAACGTGGTCTTCAGGTTTCGTTACCTTAGGCTCTGTCTGCACCGTAAGGGATAAAGACGTGATATGTGTATCTGTATCTGTAGAGATAACAAACCACAACAACCAAACTTTTATAGCATCACCTACAACTAACAAAACACTACTCAGCTACCCTGAAACGTAAAACAAAAGCGCATCCATTCTCTCACCTCATCTAAATAAATCAAGGTCACCAACCTTTCGTTCCGTATCAATATAATTGATCCACAGCTTGTGCGCGCCGTCGCTCAGTTGTTCCCTGACAGTGGTCAGGTCTGGTGCCCGCGCGTTCCCCGCTGGCAGAGCCAACGTCACTTTGAACACCTCTTCTATGGCCGGCTTTTTGCACGCATATAATTCTTCCCACACACGACGAGCCGCCCCTGCCACGAGGTTACGACCTGTAGAAACAATTGTTTAATTTAATAGCGAACTTTACCGTAGCCGCTACTATGTAGCTAGTGCGGTTATTGATCTAAGGCATTTTAAGCAAACAGTCATGATTTCGAACCCGAGCTTTCAACACATTCGAACAATACAACACATTCGAAGCAGATCAGCGATGAGTTTGGACATTCGTGACCACTATAGCCGAAGCTCTCTCATTCTGAAGAAACCTACAGCGGTGGGGCCTATATAGGCTGGAGCTATATAGGGTGGAGAATAAAAGAGAACTTTTAAAATTGACTATCAAGGGTCGAAAATACCCGTACCTGCACTTGTGATTGTGCATAACCACGTCAAATTAGAAACATCAAACAATTCATTCAGTCTACGAACGTCATCAAAAAATTATAAGGAGGTCTCTACTAAATTAAACGAAATAGGTTTTTTTTGCTGACCATCAATAAATACGCGCGACCGACGGCGCGGTGAGCTTTTTTGTAATACATTGCGTGTTGCCAATTCACTGCTAGGCGTTGAACGTATCGACTGAGCAATGAACTGCGAATTCGCTAACCGCGACGCCGGTTGCGCGTAGACCTAACTCAACCAGTACAGTACCTTGGTGAGTGTTCAACTGGTCGTCTCTAGATTCGACGTCGCACCCCGGTATGACGTGCCACATCGTGCGCATGTGCGAGTCGAGCGCTATCTTCATGTTCGCACTGAGTTGCAGCAGGCAGTATGTCAGGCAGCCAATAAACTCCAGCTCGTGGTTGCCGGCGCCGAATATCAGTAGCCTGTGAATATGAGCAATATTTTTGATTATACTCCTGGGTTACGGTGGGGGTGCTATAAGCCGTACCTTATGGGATGTAATAATCAAACATAAAAGCGAAACATTGAAAAACTCGTCCAACACGCTACTCTTCCTTTGCTTGGCACTTTTATTCTTAAAAAGTTACAGGCATGGCATGGCATGTTATGACAATCATAACTAATTTAAATTATGTTTTGTCTGTATCAATTGCGTAAAGGCAAATGGAAAATGTCAAAGTGACAGATACGCGTAAAGTAAAGTGTTGAACCATCAGTAGCTTTATAAACAGGGGGTTAGAGTTTAGATACTAATATCATACACATACCTATTTGTGGTAAGTTTACGCAACGCATCTAAAACCGACATTTGATCTGCGATGGAGTCGGTAGAGCGGGACAGCAGGAACAGTATCGTCCTATTCAAGCAATGATGCAGCCCCTCCAACGATATAACGGAAGATTTCTTTTTAGCTTGCGTTACTAACTTTACGATGAAGTCAAAAACCTGTTAAAAGAACATTTTTATTTCGTTTATAATGGCGATACTAAAATCAATGATAGGTTTTATAAATCTATCTACAGTTAAGGCCGGCGCACACCAAATGCGTGCTGCGTTCTGCGTGACACGCGCACGCGCCAGTTGTAATGTATGAAACTATGAGACATGCCAGAATAGATGCGTGGTCACGCGCGTTCGTACGCCACGCATCTGGTCTGGCATTTATCTCATATAGTTTCATAAATTACAACTGGTGCGTGGGCGCCTTTAAACAACAAAACATTCCCGGTGCTATCTAGATACTTACTTCATGAGGATCCCTAGACAGTTGGCCTTGCCATAGCTTGTCAACCAGTCTCGCAGCCAGGTAACAAACGTTCGATATGTTAGATTCTGTACCGAACAACTCAGTATTCAACAGATTCTCCATTAGGGTCGTCAGAACGTCTGTTTGGAATTCAATTTGTTGTTGACTAGTGGAGTTAGTCGGAGAAGCATCGAGCACCAAGTCTATTACCTGTGTAAAAAAAATATGTAAAAACACGAGTTTGCGTTAAAGTGAGACGATAATGAGATGAGTGGGATATAAAAGCAAGACACGATGGTAATTTTGAAACAACTCGGTCCTCAAAATACTGATTCACAATACGGGTGCTTCACAAACAAAAGCTGGGTGGAAGCAAAGCATACAGAACATAACTGGATGCTGTTTTGCAATACTGAGTCAACCCACTGTCATTTTGCAATACAATGTCAACTCTAAAATATCTTTTCTAAGGGTTGACATTGTATTACAGAATTAATCAGGGTTAACACACTATTGTAAAACAGCGTCCAACTATGAATCTTAGCTGATTTTATTAGCAGATTTTGTCAACGTGATCTTTGTAACAATACAGATGAGGTGAACTCATAATAAAATCTTGTTTAAATTTTCAAGATTAAGAATTTGGTAGTGATCAAACTTTTGACAAACGATGAGTAAAGGGAACAAAAAGGTCAATGCATTAAGTTAATAAACCGAAGGTGTGTGAATGAGAGATCGTTTGTTGTTCAAGCATCCTCGCGCTTTCAACATACGACCAGGATAAATGAGGGAAATGTTAAAGAAAAATAAAGAAAAGTGTTTATATTTACGCTATAAAGGTAGGATGATGGCGTAGAGCAGGGACTACATGGCGTACAAAACATTGACGATGGCACTGAGTCAGTGGATGCAGCGCTCTACAAACAACAGTTAGCGTGTTTCTTTAGAAAACTACTTAATCACTTCATTCATAAATTCGGGGCTCAGGCTACACCGGTCAGGTAACTGCGACGTGACAGTGACTTCCCTCAGATAAACCTCTTGTACGTATGTGCGGCTACCGCAGTTCGACGTTCGTTTGACCTACTACACTGTACCATACCATAATGATATTGGCATAGACTCAGTACCCTACTACTACTACTTCATCAAGACCCGTACTAAACTGCGTGGCATACCGTAGATACTCAGTTCTAACCTTTGCAATAATCGGATGAATTTTTTTCTTTGAACAGCAAAGAGCCTCCTGGGCCTGGGAACGTCATCCCACAATACGATACATACTCTTAGTCTGTGTATATTTAAAAGGCAAAAAAAGACTGATCTTTCAATGCACAGCTCAAACCATTGAACCGATTTCCCTGAAATTTGACCCGCAGATAGTCGTTATGATGCAGGCTACCGCCTAAGAAAGAAAGAATCCGACGGGGCCGGATTAAGGTTAAAGAGCTTCGCAACTAATATTGGTTCCACGCGGACGAAGTCTCGGGCAACAGCTAGTTACTTATAAAAAGAGTGCGTTTCTAGAATGATACAGTCTACAGACCGACCGCTTAAATGAGTTCTCACCCGCGCGGTGCAGGGGCGAGGTGTGGAGAGTACCTAGCTTAAGAAATGCTGATGTAACAATAACCTAGGTTTTAATTCATTAAAGTTAGTCTTTACTCAACATTCCAGTTGTTTACTTGTCTTCGTATTCCCCCGTCCCACATGGCGACCCTGCCAGGACGACCGCGGGGGGCGAGTGGTGCGGGCGGCCGGCGCACTACCCGCCCGCGCTTAGAGGTCCCCGCGGTTGTCCTACCCCGCGTCCCTGCGCCGCGCGGGCAAGGACTAATTCAAGCGGTCGGTATAGTGCGCAGAAACTTTTAGTAAAATAGCTGTCACGTTGCAGTCACCCCTCCGCTACTAACAGACTTATTTCGTCTGTTTCTATTGAACCAGTTATCTATACTAACGCACTAACACAATGAGTTTGCACTTGTCGTTTCAGTGAACGAGAGTGGACCGTCCTCCCTCACACTAACAAATGAACGGGTGACTACTTTCTTGTCAACTGTCTTCACATAACGAACATAAAACTTGCGTTAGCGACAACTGTTATATCGGAAACATGTGCTAGCCGTGCTATATGATTTGCACTAAGGGTTTAAACTTATAAAAAAACCTTTTTGAATGATTGCTGCGTGATTATTGATTTTTACTAATGCTTTGAAGTTTGCTGGTCCATACTAATATTATAAAGGGAAAAATCTGTCATTCGAATGCTAAGTATGTTCATTATACTTGAATATCATAGGCTATTTTTATTTCACCGCGAACGAAGTCGCGGGGTGAACAACTAGTCAAATATAATTCTGCTGAATTTTACAAAAAATTGGTACAAAACAATAATCATTCAGCAAAATGACTTCACAGTTAGGCGAGTTAAATGGGTGCAAGAAGTTTTTCATCATGGGATAAATTAAACTTTTAAAGAATAAATATTCTGTATATACATTAACTAACTGAATCACTAGTTTCATGTTTCATTATTTCAGCACAAAACACATGCTCTATATTTTATTTTCTCTACTTCAGCATTACTTCAAAATGCATTTAAACACAGTCAATTGCTCTAAATTAAATAACAGTGCGCTTGAAAAGGACCCCTAAATGATAACTGTTGGAATAGAATGGGGACTATCGTTTCTTTGCTCACCAGTTGGCGCCACTGTTGACTAAGGTCCAGAGGTATAGTTGTCAATGGCGAGTTTATAAGATCGGCGCCGAAACAAAGTTTTAAATCTCATTAAGTTTATTAATTATAAATAACTATCATCATATCGAGTAGTTATGCCGCAATGTTGTGCAGTTCCGTTATGTTCGGAAAAAAAACGCTTTCAAAGCGTTTACATTCATCGCCAAATAATTCATATTTGCGATAATTTCACGAAGGAGATCACTATTCAACAGGTAAATGAAAGAAATTATAATTTAAGTCAGGAAGCCCGGCAAACCATTGAAAAGTGAATCTTATTGGACCTTACGCGACACTAGCGCCTCTAGTGCCAAATTCAAACGCGATAGCCCCCATTGTAACAAAACAATAGCATAGCAAATATACTACCGAAATGAGAACCTACTCTTTTTTTGAAGTCGGTTAAAACAACTACTGCTGGATTATTTCAGAAAATAATTCCACTCTCATGTTTTTTCATATCTCTAAAATCTTACTTACAGGTGCAGCCTTCCCAGAGACATTGAGCGGCAACGAATCGAGTACAATGACCCTCAAAAAGTCCATGACGTGCTGTCGCGCGGCGTGCTGTGTCAGCGAGGCGTGCGATGTAGGAGCTCCGCCGGAGTAGTCCCCGCCCCGGGGAGGCAACGCTTCCTTGTCTGAGCCGGGCGTCGACGCACCTGATTCTTCACCGCTTTCGCAGATTGCTGTTGAAGAATGATACGTCACCATTTTTGTTATTATTTATTTGTTAAGTATCTATTACAAAGTGTATAATGCGAATATTTAAAAAAATATATATCAAAAACGTTAACCATTAGTAATAACTCGTTATCGCTCGCATCGTGCAGTGTTTCATATGTAAACGTCATAAAACCAGACTCCCTAGTCTGAGGAGAAAAATATTAAATTTAATTGTACAGATAGCAAATAAGTAGCATTTTTGGCCGGTTCCTGAATAGCAAATTTAATTTCCTTGCTCTTAAAACGACGCAATAGTTAGAACACACAACTTACGCATATGTATGTCATCCACCGTGAAAGGCGGAAAGAGGGTTGATGCCAATGCCGTCAGAACTTCAGCAGTCATCATTATCGTGACGAAATCCGGCAGAGTATTGTATAGGGAAAACAGTACCTGCGAATATCAAGTTTATGAAAAATTACTCTCCAAAAGCTCAGAGCCTTAAAAGAAAAGAGAGGGATCGCTTGAGGTTACCATGACAGACTCCGTTAAACTTACTTCTTTTACATTAGAAAGAAGGTAATCAATTTTGGATTGTCTTTTTAATGAAAAACTAGCTTCTGCCCGCGACTTCATCTTGAATCACTCTATCTATTAAAAACCTCATCAAAATTCGTTGCGTAGATTTAAAGATCTAAGCATACATAGTTTTATTATACTATGTAATGATTAATTACAGCAAGGTCAGCAAGTTACAATTTAGAAGCCCTGAAATATAGTGATTTGTTTTGTTATGGTTATATGTTATTACAGTTACCGATTTTTAAAAACATTTTTCAAAGAAGAGACTTGTCAAGATTGTTTACATTCTTTCTAACGTGACAAAAAAACGAAATATAATAATTGTTTTACCTGTATAATAGTTACAGGATGCTCCCTCAGCCATTCAGGCAGATTCGTCGCTTCGGTGTGTATTAAGGACCTGACAGCTCCCAGGAGTATGACCACAGCTTCGGGGCAAAGGGTGATCCTCGCGGCGACGGCGGCAGACGACTGGCGGGAGGGCGCGGCGGCTCCCCAAGCGGCCGCCCATACGCGTTCCACGGATACTGTCTTGTCCGAGCCAACGTTACGCATCGGCTGGCCGAGAGTCAGACCGAACAGAAGATAGTACAGCTCCGGTATGTGGAGGTGGGATAGCACCAGCCTACGAGAAAGAACTTAATATGGATCTCCGTTCTCCGACAATACAATACAATACAAATACTCTTTATTGAACACCACAAATCAGTACAAAACAATACAGAAACAAAGAACAAAGTAGACAATAGACGTGTGTTTATACAAATTCTTTGCAATTGTTTGGGTTATTTGTTGCTAGAGATACCATCAGAGAAAATGGTCTGAAATTGTTTCAATCCAAAACTATTAAGTACTAATTTTTTCGCGATAGTTAGAGTATAGAGGAAAGGGAGCCAACGATTTCAGCGTAAACAAAACAAGAGCGTTATTGACATTACCACTCAATAGTTAAGCATATGGCCATCGATAGAAATATCTGCTTGCATAACGTTGTGTTACTGCAAAGGTTCGGCACAAACGTATTGAATAAACATATATCATCTATTTTAAATAAAATTCTTCACGTCCCAATATGTTCACTTTCAGCTCCGACAGTAAGCTCAAAGCTGATTGTAGCAGCTTACACTGTCTGGAACATTATTAGCCTATTGTTTCCTGTTCCGCAGGGTGTCAGCAGCGAGTTACCAGGAGAGCAGCACGAAGCCAGAGGTGTGCAGCAGCTGCATGTGCAGATGCGAGTGGGAGTGCACGGTCGCGGTCATCACCACGCCGGCCTGGTGCGGCGCCGCGATCACCTCCGTGTGCCGCAGCCAGCCGCCGTTGCCGGCACCTTCGCGGAACCTACGCAAACACCGTACACATACTATACTATAACTAATAGATCGCCAACGCAAGAGCTCATTCTCTTTGACGTGTTACCCGTGTTGGGATTGCCAGGTCGAGATAAATAAATGAGACCATTTGCTTCGTCTATTTCTTATTTAGAGCAGGGTTCTAGCAAAAGAGGTACAAGATAAATATTTTTTGGTTAACTTTGTTTTATACTGCCGATTAAACTTGAGAATATTTGAATGGTTTAGGCTCAAGTTGTCATAAAAATCAAGTCTTAATTATGACATGCTACATAGGGGTCTAACGCAATCCGCTTAAATACATACTACTTAGATACATGCGACTACAAGTGTCAACAGAAATCCCGGAAATTATAATTAATTTTGACAAGTCGAGATTCGACTCTAGTTGCTCCTACTTTCGGTTGAAATTATAGTCATATCTCGAACTAATTGACAGTAATCAAAACAATTACCGTTGCATTATTGCTGACTGCTGCCCTTGTCCAGAGCAAAGAATCACCAGTATCCTGAGCGCCCACAGAACTGTCGTCGGATGGACGTTCTCCTGCATAAAACTCAGCAACCAATCCATCCCCAACACTCGCGAGATCTCCTCGCAAACAATCGTGTTCACGAGATTTCTTGCCGTGAACAGCAAGCCGTGCAAAACGTTGAAGCATTTGTTCCTCAGAATAACTTGCTCGCCTTCGCATTCCTTTTCGCAATCGCTTTCCTTCAAATTCAAACCCTTCTCAGTTTGCGATGGCAAAGGTAAGGTATAAGCCATGAATTGTCCCAAGCATAGAAGATCGCTTGGCCTCGGCTGCCCGCCTAGTAAGGCAGCCAAGAGTTGTATAAGAACATTCTTTGTGCTGACAACTTTAACGTCATTTATGATGTAAAGAAGTTTCGAGACCAGTTGCAGTTCCCGCATTGTGCGTAGATTGTGGGTTTTGTGCGCTGTCTCGGTAGCGAGTTCTAGCAAATGCTCCAAGAGGGACTTTATCAGGCCACCGGGAGCGCCCAGCCACACTTCCAACTCACAAATGAGATCCTGGAAGGAAGTTAAGCAGAACTAATAAAACGCACACCATGACGCCTCTAGAAAAGATGAAAACAAAAAAGAAAAACAAATAGGGGTTACTAACATACCTGAAACGCTGTTAAGTTTGGTATGGATGATGTTTCTTTTTGGCTGTCTACTGTTCCGACCAAGCCGAAGATGAGGTGTAAAATATGAGAGTTCAACAATTGTTTTTTCCTCTTTAATAACATTGCAAGTGTTTGGTATCCTTTCCGGCGGTCCATTTCTGCCTGGGCGGCTTTATTAGATCGTACTACGCAAACCAGAGCTTTGACCCCAGCGTACAGGCATTCAACGTCTTGGGCCATGGCGATTAAACCCAGTAGAACTGAGCATCCACCAACTGTATCAATCTGAAATCACGACAATTTTTACAACCTAAAAGTGTTGCATTGTACGCCATTAAGTGCTAATAAGACTTTCAGAACTTCGACCATTCCAACGAATCAAGCACAGAAAATTTTCGCGATCATTCTAGCGAAAGTTTTAATAACCGCTCCTCAAATATGCAGGTGTTTGAGAGGCGTAAGGAGAGAGCTACGGTGGAGTACCCATTAGAATTACTCGGCGCTGTAAAAAGCTCAAAGGAAATTTACTAGATTGTCTGGAATTCACACTAGAATTCCTGGTTATATAATGCCCTTTTACTTGCAATATAACATTCGCTAGAATGCATGCCCAATTAAAGATCATCTAAATTCAATGGTTTCAGTTTGCTCTAGCAGCATTTACCACCTATTACTTACCATTATAGCAGCAGGTTTGGGACAGAAGACCCGAACACCCAAATACCCGACGACTGTGCCTCCTAAACACCTCGCTGGCCCCATCAGATGTCCAGCAGAGTTATGCAGTATCCTTATAGGCGTTGCATTCTCATGGGAAGACATACCCAACTGTTTCGCTATCGCTTTATTGTCGTTTTTGCTGTACACTTTTCGTATTTTGGCGAGCGTGAGCTGAGTCATAGCGCGAGCGTTGATTCCGAATACTACTTTTTCTTCGGCCACGAGCGGTGCCAACGGTTCTTGGTTATGGCCGGGAGGTAGAGGCGATTGTAGTGTGCCAATGTAATGCGGCCCTAGTTGGTATATGACAGATACTGTTTGAGCTGGCAATACCTGGAATACGAACAGGCCACTATTTAGTCAAGTAAGCTTGGGCCAGCTGTGAAATGATCTAACCCAATCAATTCTTGATGAGAATACGTAGTGATGCGTGTCTGGGTCAGTTTTAAATTATTATAAATTGATGAAAGTGGTAAAAATAACTGTTTGAATAAGGAGAAACCGTATGTCGTCAGTATCTGCCATATGAAATTTATCATAAAGTAAAACTGGCCCATATGCAGTTGTAACTTCAACAGCGATAACGTTCAGCTGTTTTACACGATTCACGGATTATTTTATCTACTCATATTTCACGTGATATCGGGTTAGGGATTACTCACTAGTATGACACATAGAAATGCGTCAAATAATTGAGAGCTCATCACTGGTAATCAGTTCTTTGCAGTAGAAAATATGTTTAATATCAGAGATTAGTCCTGAAAGTATTCGAGTTAAATAAACTCATGCACTTCAAAGAAATATTACATTTCGTTTGCTGTGATAAGGTCGATACATCGTCGTTGTACATTTTTCAACTGAACGTTGATCACCATCATCATATCAGCCATAGTCCACTGATGGACATAGGCCTCCCCCATAACCCGCCTGCCTCGGTTGGAAGCTGTTTACATCCACCAAAAACCCGCAACGTTGATACGGGCATTCACTTTAACATTTACCTTTCACAACTAAGTTAGCAGAAGCCTGTAGAGCGTTTATGAATAAGGCGGTTACATTAGCTGCAGATAGTAGATATAAGTATAGTTTGTAGACATTCCCGGCGTTGTACTCACGTCCTCGAGCAGCGCGGCGGGCCCCTGGCGCCACACGAGGCGCGAGTAGCGGCGCCACTGCGGCGGCGTGCCGAGCACGCAGTACACGCTGGACGCGCCCGAGAGCGTGGCCGCGCCGCCGCCCGGGTTCGCGCTCACGTAGTGCAGCTTGCCCGAGTGCATGTGCTGACCTGCAATTAAATCATGCAGTCATTTGACAACAATAGTAGTCGCCAGGGTATTGCTACAAGTGACTATAAATAGTGCATTACTACAGAAGCCTAGAAGGGGATACCAGTCGAAAACATTCGACTGGTATCCCCTCGAGACGGCCGAGCGCGAGATAGAAAACAAACAAGAATCATGAGATAAAGTTTTGTTTTATCAAGTGACAAAATGAAGCCTAGCAGTTCACTAGAAAAACGTACTCGCTACCGAAGTTTATGTAGTCACGTTTTGACTAAATGAAAAATTCATCAAGTTACCGTCTAAATAGAGTGAGAAGGACGAATTCTTGAGTACCGCCCGGTTCAGAACCAAGACGAGGTGGTGCCACTGCCCTTCGTGCTGCAAATCCGGACACCACACTCGCGCGCCGCACTCCCCAGAACCTTCTGGCTCCCATTCACCGACATCTAAGACAAGAAAATACGTTCATAAAAACGCTCGTCAAACTGGGAACGAATTAACATTTGGTTTGTCAATGACACAGCAAAGCGTATATTTTTTTTAATTTCGTAACTTTTTGTGAATAAGTAAGTAACGTATCTCTTTTTAAAGATTTTTATGGACACTGAAATATTACTAACCAAGATGACGAACGATACACCGGATTCAAGAAATCAATGAAAACAGTTCTACAACAGGTCTCAGTAAAGGCGACTCACGAAGTTATATCACTTACTGTGCGGCACCATGGTCTCCTGTGTAGAGACAATGATAGCTTTGTCTCTCGCTGACAGCACCACCGCCAAGCATACTAGGTGGTCGTCGCGACTGTTGTTGATGTTCCGCACGAGGGTCAACAACCTCACGCAGTGGGGATCGGAACGGGGATCTGAGTATTTCTCGACACATATCCACGTCGAGTAAGTCAGTCCAGTTTGAGGTGGGAATACTCTGTCGCCTGTAAGCAAATGGAGAAGATTGCAGCTACCGTTGTTACGCCAACACACTTCTGATGCAGTATTGTATTCAAAGCGTTGTAGAGAAAGCAAAACTAGAAACGATTGCTACATATGATCGTTTAGTATGTGAATTAGGTTAATTTAGTTTCTTATAGCATCGTCATAATCATCTCCGTCCTAAATACGTCCAATTGCTTCCTTTCAGAACAAAAGGACTTGGGTTGTAGTTTCCACGCAGGCCCAGTGCGGATTGGGAACTTGACAGACTGCTTGTGACGTTTTCACAAGTTAAGAAAAATTCTAAAGCAAAATGGAAACGTCGCAGACGTTAGTGATTAAATCTGTTTACTAATGTTGTCACATTCCTGTACAACAAAGTCCACTTCGAGCTATGTATGACGTAGAAACTGCGTGCATAGATTTTGCTAGAAGTTCTTGAATGTCTGGTGTACTTACCAGAGCCAATGCCTCCAAGGGTGGCATTATCTTGAGTGCCGAGCGCGTTAAGGTTCGCAGACTGAGGCGCTATGCTAGGCAGGTATAGGCATCCGAAACCTTCGGCTGACATATCGAATTCCACAAACGGTGGCAATGTGCATGAGTTTTGTGACCTGGCAATTCGAAACAAATAATTTATGCAGTCAATTAAAAGATTAAATCAAGCAATTCCAAAATCGGTAGCAGGGTTAATTTTCGGAACTTGTTTCTTACCTGTAATCTCTTGGTGTAGTCATGGACACCAATGTCTTGATTCTGGTGAGAGGTACCGGGCCGCCAGGCTTGCAAACTTGCCCCGGTTCAGGAGCCACGCAATTCAGTGGATTACCCATTCTCAAGAACTCTCTGAAAATAAACACAGCGGTTTTAATATGCCCCAAAAGACACCCATTTGTGTTTGAAATGAGAATAATTCTTAAAATCTTTTTAAGATTCTTATAATCATCGTAGCAGTCGCGACTAACGCATTGGATTTAAATTTTTGCCTTCAAATTCACCCACCTTTGGTGGGCTATGGGAAACCGGAGTGAAAAGAGTAAAGGTAAGTAAGGGCGAAAAAAACGTAGGATCGAGTAATAATCAAACAGCAATAGGAAATCAAAATTAAAGTAATAATTATGCATACAAGATTTTGGATAGGCAATAGAGCAGCTGTTACTTATTTTTTAAATCACGCACGTTGTAGTACTGCAGTTGCTAAGTTATATTGCAACAATATTGTTTTCCTTGTGTGATAAGGGCGTACCATCTACATATAGCTCCGTCCGTTCGGAACTTTACCGTCTTCACACCAGCTTCCCAAAACCCACCAACCTGAGGTCGGAAGGGCGCAATGCGTGGGCGGCGAGCCGCTCTAGCATGTACATGGCGGGTGCGTGCAGCGCGTGCCGCTCCGCGCGCAGAGCCGCTCCACACACGCGCAACACCGCGCCTGCTAGCCCGGCGCCGCACATCACCTGCTGGTTACGCTCGCTGCAACAACATACAATATTTACAACGACGTCACTAATATCATCCTGAAAGCGATGCTGATACAACTCAGGGCCTGTTTCACCAGTGTCTGTTAAGTTTCTGATACCGTAAGTGTCAGACAGCAGTGATGCCTCCTCTGTTTATTTCTTGAAAACGAAAAGAGATGGCTATTTTAGATGGAAAAGAGATGGGTATCAGAAACGTATCAGAGAGTGGTGAAACAATCCTAAAACTTCATCAACATGATGTCCTTCTTGACGTATCCGTCAAGGGCTAACCCTGCTGGTTCCGGAGTTGAGTTTGAAACCAAATTTGGTTTTAAAGGTGCGAGTTCACTAACTTCGTTGGTCAGTTGGAATGTGCACCGTGCATCCCCTTAGACTTAGATAGAGGGTGGTAGGACCTTATGCAAGGCGAGTCTGTATCGCTACTCATCATTTTATTTACTAATTCTTCCACTGTTGTCTTCCCCAAAAGTAAAATACCCGAGTGTCTACCCGCATTCGTGAACTATCGCCAATAACTTTAGCATATTGATGTGCACTAACCTGCGTACAAGACTCTTAAGCACGTGCGCGAGGTAATCCCTCAACGCTCGCGCATGCGCCTCGTGATCGGAAGGTCGAGGCAAGGCGGGCAAAAGCTTGGCCAGTACTATTACCACTCCAGAGTGTACCACCCACGCCTCGCCGGAAGAACTACCGGTGGAGAGGTTTAGCGGCGCCGTGCGACCAGCTGGCTTCGACTGAAACAAATCAAATACCTATTACTATTAAATAATTTAAACATCAATCTCATACGGATTGAACGAGTCGCGTCGCAAGAGAGTAACATTTCGACGTTTTTTGACGAAACTAAATCATGTCTCATACGGCTGCCTCACAGCTCAGGAAGTTTATTAAAAAGATCGTTATCAACGTCATCATCATCATCAAAATAGTATTGTAGTCCTTACCTCATTAATTGCAGAGCTTTGTCTGGTCAAACTAGGTGACTTCACGTTCAGCGACCCGCAAAATGTCGGTTTGTCGAAGGAATCCAATGCGACGTCATACAGCATTCTCAGCACGATGCAGGCGTGAATAAACACCATCGGCACAGTTTCAGGGAAACTGTAATAGTCCAATTAAAAAATATAATATATTAACTACTTAGCTTGTGGCCGAGGATTCGCCAACATCATGAAGAAGTTTTTTAATGGGACTGTTACCTCATATCCAAAATGTTCCCAGTGAAAACTTCATGGAAGACTTCGTACAGCCCCGTGTCTCCAGCCTCCACGTCGTGTATCAGCTCAGTATCTTCAGTGAAACAGCCTAACCGCCGAATGGTGTCCGTCAGCGTGGTCATACAAATCTAGACAAAGAAAATATTATCATCATCTTCAGCTAGAACACTTCCACTTGCATCCCAGCTCAAAAACAAACATACACTATCTAATTCATTGCTAACAATTACACTCTCTTCTAAAACAAAAAGGCATCTTCATCAAACATTTTGAGGCTTATAGGAGGAGAAAAAAAACCTCAGCTAGTTATATATTGTTTACCTCGTGATGGAAGAATTTAGCGTTAGCCGGCTCGAACCGCATCGCTGTACTGACTGTGTAGAACACGATGTGGATAAGCTGCAACATGTCTCGGTCCATCAGTTCGTTTGAGTTCAGCTTGCCTTCCAGAGATCCCAACACGCTTGTCACGTACACGAATCCGCTGACCTACGAATGACATTAATATATTCAATACCTTATGTTCCAAGGAACAGGCCAAGGCTTGGGATGATAAAGACAACATTGTATCTGTCTATGTTGTGGTACCCGTTTGTGTTGACAAAACTCTCGGAAAGCGAACAGTGATTATAAAATAGATGTCTTTGACTTTAATGGAGGAAGCGCCAATTATGATCAGTCAAAATTTAAACAAGACAAGTAGGTTTCATCAAAGACAAAGAAACTTTTTGATCTTCTCCCACCCTGCTCCTTGAAGCATTAGGTAGGTACTAACCATAAATGACAAAAAAATGATTGATAGTTATAACTGTCCATATTTTCACCTGTCGTAAAAAGAGATATTAATAACCTACCTTTCTAAAAATAGTCCTCGTTCTATGCGAATCCCGAAGGCACGCTAGTAGTGCCTTTAAAATGTGCAGTTTTAATCGCAGAGCGTCGTTAGGTGCCGCGTGCATGCCGCAAAGCAAGGCCGACATGTCCTCCTCTCCTGAACCACTCACTATCAACTCTCTGACAACACCTGCAAGCAGTATTTTCTTTATATTTTTGTACTATACTTGATACCACTATTGAAACCATAAAATCACGTGCGTCAAATGACGGCTAGTCTAAGTATTTGAGCGGTTTTCACAGGTATTGATTTAGTTTAGATTTAACGCAAGTCAATATTATTTTTTTACGAAATAGGGTGGCAAATAACTTGGCAGAAAGTACCGATCAGGCCAGTACCGATGGACACTCACAAGTCGTAACACCAGTGGGGGGTTGCAGCTACGTTGCCATTGCCTTGCGCGCTTAGATAGATTAAATCTGCCCTTAATTTCACCTGCTGTTTACACTCCGGAATACAGCAGCGCAGGCACTGAATTTAGCGGCAAGATTAGCAAAAAGGATAGTGGTAGCAATCCGAACAGACCTTGCACATCTTACTACCCGTTATAATAATAATAACTTACCCAATGCCTTGCTCCTACAAGACTCGTGTACCACCATACCATGGACACACTTCGCGCCCCCGCAATCCCTAAACACGTTACAATTATTCGTGTTCCCATTTAAAAGCGCTGTCAACCCGTCCATTACTAAAGAACCCAACTCCTCCTCTTCTATGTCAAGGTTAGGATCTTTTATCAACGAGTCCTGCCTTATAGACAGTCTTTTCCTTCTCTCAGGAGCTATAGGATCGCTAGCCTTTGTAGGATCGGCGGAGGCCTCTTTCTTTTGTTTCTCTTCCTCCAAGATTTGTTTGTCCTTCAGAAACACGGCGTAACGAGAGAGGCATGTAACAAATACCTCTAACATACCTACTTCTCTGTACACATCTTTGAATATCGTATTATGCCTGCAAACATGACGGGTAAGTGTGAAAACCATGAACATTATCATAACAGTTAGCGCAAATCAATATGCACGATAAATACTCACTTTAAGATGTTCAACAGTGTTTTTATACACAATATGCTACAACTCCTGGATTTATTCGCTTTCAGCAATAGAGACAGTGATATTAATTCCTTGCAAGGAACAAAATTTAACTGGAAAACTATGAATTCTAGTAACTCGAAAAACTTCTCTTGAATTTCAGTGTTTTTCGTGTGAACCCCCTCAGAGAATTGACTCAATGTGTTTTGGTTTTCTAATATGAAATAGTTAGCGTTATCTGCGTGATACACGCTCGATATGGCGTCCAGTATTGTACAACAGAGTGCAGCAGAATTCGACTTAATAAAAACAGACTGCAAAACCTGGAAAAACAGTCAAGTGTCAACAATATCTTGGAAGCTGACCACAGCTTCACATGTGGCCATTGGATCTGTACCATTCCGAATAAATATATAGTTAATTTCGCGGTTTACATAAAACGCCTCGCTTATAAAGTCCTCTCAATCAATATTAATTACTTACTTATTACTTTATGCGGACAGCATTTTTTTATACTTAAATTTGTATGCAAACAACCAGTCAACACGGCTACCAAAACCTTCTCTTTAAAAACCTCGCCCTTACCTGAAACGCCTGCACATTCCTCACAGCCTGTCCCGGTGTCGTTGGCTGCGGCAACACAAACCCTTGCAACTGGAACATCTCTGTATTAGCGCGCGTCGGCCGCAGTTCAGAAAAGCCGCAAGCGCACAGGGACGATATCATTAATACTAGATTACGTAGCGCCGCTCTCGCTTCTGAGCCGCTCACGCGTTCTTCCTCAAGCCTATAGAGTACATTCGGATAATTAAAAACGTGTTTTTATACATAATTTTAAAGACTCGAGCGGTGCCTTAATAGAACGCTATAAAGCGCTACCGTGGCGAAAGTGCCATTCGATAATAGCAGAAAAAAATTGCGCGAATATTTGTGATTGTAAAGACATGTTATCCCTAGTCTTGTCTGTGAAATAAATCAGACCGAATAAAAAGTAAAGACGCGGGCACGTGTGCGTAGCTCACTTTACCCGATGGTTTGAGAGGAAAGAGGATGAAAACTGATTGTGATACCCCTGGTAAGACACCTACCTACCAGGGTAACAGCACAAGAGCTACGTATATGCTTCCCTTTCTACGTGGCACAGTAGGACAAACAAAAAATCTATCATATTATGCCTTTCTATTCAACAGCAGTCCGTTTGAGCGCGGGTTTTGGCATAAAACATCTCGCAAACGCTTTCGTTAAGGACAACACAATATAAAATACGATTTTATTACGCTCAGATTATTCAGAATTTCAAGGGCTTGCAGGAAACCAGCTGAAAGGTTATCACGTTATATTGACTATTCAATATAACTTACATATACTAACAACATCTACAACCACGTAACATAACTATTATCATATATCAAGTGCAATAGCTGTGGCCATCTGTTAGAACGACGCATGTAGAATAGATGACGCAATAAACAAATGTGTGGGTGTGAAGATAAACAATAACGACACGCATCTCAACTATCTACGAGACTGACAGTGATTATTACAACTAATAAAGAACTCTATAGTGACAGAAATGAAACGGGAAAATATGAATGGTGCTTACCCTGACGTCAAATAATCGGGTACCCCATCTCTCTCATGCCTGTGATAGATAAAAAAAAGAACGAAATAAAACGTGATTAAAAATGAACTACGTCATGCATCATGCATTGAATTACTTATGTTTGAAGTATAATTTACTTACTTGAGAAGGAATTCTGACAGAAATAAATAACCCTGACATGAACGAAAATCGTCCAATAATAATTGACTAACTTCACTTGAATCCTTAAGGAAACAGAATACCGCCACAAACATCTCCACAACCTGTAAAGGACATGACACAAATTTGAAAGTGGTACTGAAAATCACTTACATAAGTGCATACCTATATATACCTATTTCAACAATATCCATTGGAAATCTTTTGAGAAACCTTGATGGAAAATAAAATGTACTAACTACCTTCAAATCGACGGCAAAGATTAAAGATTGACAATGGCCATTGTTCAAACGTACGAGTATGAAAAGCATCACATATTACCTCCAGTGGAGTCAACTCTGGTATCTTTTGCATATTATCTATACAAAGAGCGACACATCCTTTATCTGCAACGAAAAGTAAATAAACATTAGTTTTAGGGACATAGGCACAGACACCGATGGCAAAATGCCAGTCTACACGTCTGGACGCATAAATTTGACGCTGCGTAAGGCTTTCACAGCAAAATCTATAGGCGCAATGACCCCAACGCGATACAAGAGCAATCTCATGCCAAGAACTTAATGACTTTATCCTGTTATTACTCAATCAACTTCTCTTCAAAAGATTTTTTATGCTATCCTCAAGGATAACTTTTCAGCTAAGGAAAATATTCGTCTTTTTATTTCACGGCTAAGGTTCCGAAATACTTGACATCAAATTGATAGTATAAAATACTTGACTGTGACTCAGTTAATAATATAATAAGTATATTACGTCGATTCAGTTGTTAGAATTAGACAAGAAAAGAAAATAAACAAAAAAGTTTATTTATGACAATCACAAGTAGCTACAACACATATTAAACACCACAGATAAATAAATTGTCACAAAATAGTCCCAACTCAGCATTTGCTGGGCCTTACAAATTAAGAATTAGCTATATTTAAGTATTGTAATTTTCTTATGAAAATATTTAATTAAAGTCCCGATATGTGGTCACCCATTCCATTCAATAGCTAAATATCATACCCTCACTCTACATTATTAATCAATGTTAATAATTACCACCAATTGACTTTTAATTGACTTTAATAGTAAATCTACCAAGTGCTATTACTCATCATTCACAGTCTACATAAATGTGAGTTTAGATAATGCTCTGAGCTAAGCCGCGGACATATGAACAGACAGACATGGCCAAACCATAAGGGACCCAATACTGCCATATTCACTATGAACCTCTAAACAAAGATTTATATTACAGAAAAAAGTACTTACTGTGTATGTACTGCACAACTGATTGTGTCAGACCATGCCTTGACAAAGTCATCAGTACTTCGGCAGCGGACTTTCGCCACATAATATTATGGGGAGCACACCATGAAGTTATAGCAGAGAACAATAAACTTAGGTCATCTTTCCTCGCCAATTCCTCACATGGGAATGGATGGCTACTCAACCTAACAAGGACCTGTAGATTATAAAATAACAAAAAGACATAAATACAACAGCACAATGTCAGTATGTAGTAACAAAATATAAGGCAAAAAACATACATAGTTAAACATAAAATATAGGAAATCTCTTTTACTTGACCTTAAACAAGAATGAGAACTGCAGGAATATACCGATATAGATTTTTCAATACCCTGTTTCAATTTTTATTAGATAATATTTGGCTAGGCATTAACAAACATATCTTCAACTTTTCAACCAATTTCAAAAAGGAAAAGTTCATCAGTATGTAGCTAGGTATTCTTTTTTTTGTATATTCACATTTAGTTCACTTGATATGTGAACTGGTTATTTATCTTAAACATACCTGAACGAATATCTTCTGGAGTAAAATTCTTCTCTCTCTTGGGGTAAAATCGCTAATGCCATCTTGGACATCTGCCTCAGCTTCAGGGATTTCAGGAAGATCAAAAAATAAGTACAAACATTTGACTAATGTAGAGGGAATAGCGGCAGTGGTCATGACCTAAAAAAACAATGCATAAATAAAAAACAACTGTTAAGTATTTTTTATAATTATAAATACTTTTACCAACATGTTGTATTTATAGTATACCTAGTCTATGTGGATGAAATGAATGGACAATGTCAACAAAACTCAGGCCATATTTTAAACTCACTCTTTTAACAGTGTTGAACAGTGATTATTTACTCATGGTAGGTATTTGTCATTGATTCATCTTTCACCATTTTCAGTGTTGTTTTCTGTTACATTAGGTATTTATGTTAAATAAATTTATTTATTCATAGTTACTTTTGAGTCTCAAATTTCATTTAAATTTAATATTTCATGATTTCAACCTCTACTCAATTTTGTAGTTCAACAAATTTTATACATTAAAAGAAATTATACTGTACTCGTAAATCATATTGTGAAGTAGTTACAAACTGTGAAGGTAAAAACAATTGAGTATGAGCAAGATAAAATAATTAATTACTTGAACTAGTTTTTAAGTTTAAAATTTCTATCTGCAATATCAGCATAGGCTTCATATGAAATAATAATAATGTATAAACAGAATAAAAACCTGTATTAATGACTGATCCCCAGCTGCTAAAAGGTTTAATGTGGACAGTAACATCCACCCATTGCTGGATTCTTCAGAGTTTTCAATTTCCAGAAACTTTGCTATAGCACAGCTAGCCGCCTCCGTGCTTTGGTTGCTGGCCCGTTTCCTGATTTCCGACACCATGAGCTTAGAGACTTGTTGGCAAAACGAAAGGATGTCCCAAAACTTTTCATTCATCTCGCTGGAGGGGCTAGCACCAAATACCTGTAGGATTGTGTTAACATTACTTGATTGCTCATTCCTTAAACAATGTCTATGTAGCAGATCTGTTATAACTAGCAAAATGTAGTGAAATTCATAAATACCTAAATAACTAAATGGTATAACTCTCAATATTAGCAAAATATCTTCAAAAATATCGAAACATAATCCCTTTCTCCGTACCTTATAATTAAGCTGTTTAATTTTTAGTTTTTATAATTTTAATGCAGATTGAATTATTTGTAGGAATCTGGATATTCTAAAGAATAGGCGATAAGACATTGCTCTTATTATAAAGAAATAAGTGATGATATTTAAGGATATATATTTGAGAATTGATTGATTCAGAATGCATGTGTGGAGTTATATCTCGTACATATATGTACATTATAAAAATAAAATTAAAAATGTATGAATTAAAAATATGTTAACAGTAAGACCAAAGGCACGATAAACTGAGGTCAAAAGTTGTGATGTTCTTGTAATCTCCACCAAAAAAGAATATGCATGAAGTATTATATGTAAAAACAATGTGCACCAAAATACCTTGCAGAAGAGAGGCAGCATATTGTACAGCTTGTCATCCTTTTCTATGTCAGTGAGAGGCTGTGGTGGGTGTGTGTACTCCGCAAATAGCTTCTTGAGGTGCATGAGCCCTAACTGCAGGTGCGAGGCCGCGCTAGCAGCCTCCGCGGGCTCCACAGCCGCGGACCCCGCAGCCCCGCGCAATTTACGCATCAAGTTCATCTTGACACTAAACGTTTACGCGAATAAGCTACTCTCTTTTTCCACCAAACACATGGTCACAATTTTCACTTCATTGTTTTTTTATCAAAAAACAAAGTGTCTCAGAACACTGTGCGTATTCGAATTCATTTTTATATTCGCAAGGGACTCTTGGAGTCATCTACATGATTGTCACGATTAAGGGAATTATTATGCTTTATTTATAATTTATTTTGGTTGTTATCTTTGAAAGTATAAGATAATATCCATGAAAATAGGATTTGTACGCCCACACACAACAGAAAACAGAAATCTATCAATTTTTTATCAATCAAATATACAGGGTTGCCTGTGGTGTAAAAATATTACCCATTTCCCATTTTGGATAAAGCTCGGTGTTGCGATAAAAATGTGTAAAATATTAGGCGGCTTTCACACATTCTCTGCATTCGTCTGAGTCTGAGGTATTCGTTGAAACACATAGAGTCTGGCAAGTGAAAGATGAGAATGAGTTTTCTTAAGAACTTTTTACATGGCAACAAAAAAGTAGATTGTCAACCCACGTCAAACGTCATTTATTCGTCTTGAGACTGAAGCTTGCTTGCGGTATTTGCTACGTTTTTAAGTGTTTGTCATGAAAAAAACTATCAAAAGTAATGTGCGTAACCTGTAAGTGTTAGGACAATTTATTAATATACAAACCATTAAAAACTAAATAATAATAAGGATAAATTGACTATCGTGTATTTTGCAAAATTCCCAGCACAGTGATTTAACGTTCAAAATTTATTTATTACATAGTACAGGTAGGGTTTCATAATACAATAATTACAGGTGGACCTAGCCTTTAAAATATTGTATTAGGTACATAATATATATCACAAGTATCAAAACTATTTTTCGCACTATACGTCAGGGATACCACACATTGATTTTTGAATTTGCCGCCATTTTTTCATTCTCATCTTTCAATTGCCAGACTCTATTTGTGTCAGTGAAAGAGATGTACTATATGGTTTTCAACGCGGTATCTTTCCCGCCCACGCAAATATTTCAACGTATTTGCGAATGGGTCACTGTTACCACGAAACATTATAATGCGCTCTTACCAATAAAAAAATAATCCTAATAGATTTTTAATAAATCTATACACCACTCACTATACACACAGGATTGTCCCATTCTTAACTATTCATTGATAATGGCAGCATTCTTGCATAAAAAAAATGGTTTTTGTCTATATCCTTTTCTTTTTTACTATATAGTATGAAGTATAGTAGTGTAGTGTAGTTTTGGTTGTTATATGTGGTGTTCAATAAAGAGTTATTGTATTGTATTGTATTGTATTGTATGAATGAAAGGCAAATAATAACATTTTATAATTTTTAATAGAATCACATACAAAAATTATGTATGAAAAGTTCAGGAATAAATTTAGCCTTAACTTTTTACAACTGTTTTAAAGAAATTTCTTATCAAGGGTTTGTACTGTTTAAATTTAAACAAATACAATGTTAAAAAGTAGTTTTACTCATTCACATAATATTTGAAAATAAACAACAAATAACATCATTCATTTTTATAGTAAGGCTGATGCAGTCCAATTACAAAGTAAAGTACCATTAGGTAAGACCCAGTTGATAAGGCATATTGTGATGGCAGTGTTAGACATAAAATTGTGCAATTTGCGTTATCAAATAGATTTTACTAATAATATTAAGCCTTGCACTAACTTCTCAAGTGTTAAAAGTAAATTGAACATAAAAAATTTTAATTCTTACTAATCTGACCCCACACTAACTTTAAATTAGTGCGAACCAATGAACTATTAGATTTTTTTATAACTCTATTATTTTTACTCAGCATGAAATGTCAAGTTGTCATCTTTGTGCCCTTACATCTCACTGGTCAATAAAATATCACTACAATCATCGACTTGATCACTCACTGATCCAGCAGAATATACAAAACAATTAAGTTTAAAGATAGAAAAATATAAACATTTATTACTTATCACTTAACACTAGCAGTACTAAGCTTATCTCTAAAATTATCAAGATCATTTTTTTTAATCACAAATAACATTGCCACTTTGAGTAAAACATTCCCAGTAGGTAGTTTTTTTGAAACCTAGTACCTACTTAATAAAGTTTAGTCTCAGATTTATCCAAGAGATAACTCCTTACTCTAAAAATACTTGGGTTAGTTTACAATTGGTTTGAACAGGATCCACAACTTTTCAAATTCAATCCTATATTGTTCTACAAGCTGCCTTTGAGAAGTAACGGCAACATCTTCAAAGTTACCACTTAGTGCTTGGTTTGTCCAGTTTAAAGACCCCATGATCACCACAGGGACAGCATTAGGTTTCTCACTGGACGCATCTATCAGCGAAAACTTGTGATGCATCAGATTAGTTAATTTCATCCATCTGACTGGAATTCCTTGCTTTTCCAACTTTCTTACATATGAACCGGAAGCGAATGCCATGTCAGCATCAATTATTACACGGACTTTAACCCCTTTGAAGTGCTGCTTCATTACAGCTTGAGCCAAGTCCAGATTAGTGAACACATACATGCAAATATCCAAGGTGTACTTTGGAGAGTTCACAAAGTACAGCAATCTATCCATACTCTGAGTCACGATGCACCGAGAATATTTACTCTTCTTCAGCTCACCAACTCCATGAGCAAACATTAACACTTCGTGTATTTCTTCTCGTTTCGCTTCCGTTTTCTTCTGGCGGAAGTATGAACGGTATGCCCAATGCGAAGCGAAAGCAATTGAAATGATTGCAAGTAGATTTTTGCTTAAAGTTATCCAAGGAGTCATGATGCTATTATTTGCTTGTATTTAGACATCAAGTCATTAGCTACGGTAGGAGCACGTTTGTTTCAACAAAAACACCTCGAAAAAGTTTATACCGCGAGAAACACAACTACAAATATTAGCAAATTAGCGTTGACAGTGACACTGACAGTGACAACCAGATTGACAAGACAGTTAAGGATGCCCGTCGGGTGAGAAAAAAACGACTTTAGTTAAAAGACAGGCGATTTTGTAACACATAGTTTTTTTCTTTGCCGTTCTGTGTAGTTATTAAAGCAGTTTTTTTGATCTCAATAAGATAAAATAAATAAAATACATTAACAGATCTATATGGAGAATGTAAATGGATGCGCGGGGAGGGGAAGGCCTAGAAGGACCCAAGCCGCCCGAAACCGACGAACATGTATGAAGAGATTGATGACTCGTAGCAAATGGAACAAATTAGTCTCTGCCTACCCCTGCGGGAAAAACCATTTTAATTAAGTAGGTACTTATTTGTCAATTAAAGAAAAAATTTACTCCACTACTAAGAGATAAATTTAACATCACAAACAACACATGATTTCGCGTCAAATAACGAACAAAACTTTTAAATTTTAAAAAATAATTTCAAAATTAGAACTTAGTTACTTCGATTGAGCGCCGTGAGCGCTTAGTGGAACGCACCCAATGTAAAGTTGGAAATATCTGGCAAATTTGCTTCCATTTGAACACACTAACTTTTTTCTTCTGTTACGTGATTGGTTAGTAATTGAAGTAATTAGCCAATCAGAAAAAGTCTTATAACGATGTCTCATTAGATCTTTTTTCACTTTTTTGTGCTACGAAAATTTAAAAGTTTTGTTTGTTTTTTGACGCGAAATCGATGGTGTTAAATAAATAATCCCTAATTCAAATTAAACGTGAGTGACAGTGACGAGATTAGTTTCGCCGCTACTCCAGAGGAGATAACTACTATTAATTCATAAGCGGAAGGTACACTTTTCAAACTTAAAACTTAACCCAATGTACTTTACAAAAGGTTATGTATGTACCTCGATAGACGATGATGATGATGACTCGTAGAAAAAGTATTGTATACAATAGTTACATAATCAGCTCTTAAAATCTCGTACCTTACTTAGGCCACACGGCAGGCCTCCTGACCTAAACACGGTACTCGACTTTAAGAGCCTTCATTATGCAACGATTGTATAAAATACTATTAATTGTTTACTTAAAAACCGATAACAAAAAAAACTAACATGAAAATAGATTATTGTTTATATCGCTACATCACTACAGTACTTAATTTTTTTTCGTCTTTTTCTGATCGGATTTGGCATCGGCAACTTCGGCAAGAAAAGGAATTATTTCGGCGTGGTCGGTCGGCTCGGCTCGGTGTGTCAATGTCACTAGTGTCAGTGTCAGCGAATGAACGCATTGCCAGTGCGCCTGGCTGGATCACAGGGTTGGATCTCTTTAATCTGTCGCTTACTCTAACTAACGCCAGTCACAGCAGTTTTACTATATTTACAAGAAAACGTTTAAAATGCCTGAAGATAAAAACCTAGTTCCTTGCTACAACCGTGGTTGTGGCAAACAGTTCAATCCGAATGAAAATGATAAAGGTGAGGGGAATATTCTAGAAAATGCTCGCGCTTTTACCATCAGTTTTCCCTAAAGATATATGTCAAAATAACAATTAAGTACATATTTTTAGATGAATGTCAACATCATCCCGGGTCGCCTGTGTTTCACGATGCTTACAAAGGCTGGTCTTGTTGCAACAAGAAGAGTGTTGATTTTACAGAATTCCTTAACATTAAAGGTTGCACATTATCGAAGCATTCTAATGTGGTATGTTTCTAAAATTACTATTAAAAATTTTCACGGTTTTTATCAAGAACCTATACTATTGTTTTCAATTCTTATTTGATTTATAGAAACCTCCCGAACCAGAAAAGAAGGCCCTAGACAAGGAATTGGAGAAAAAGGAAGTGATTGAAGTAAGAGCCCCCATTGTGGGTCCTCAGCTAGTCCGGCCTTCATTTGATACCCCGACAGTGGCTTTGGAATGCCGCATTGCTGATTCCCTAAAGCAACTTGCCCAGGATACACAAAAGCCAGCAGCTTCTTCTGATAATGGGTATGGAAAAAATGGCAAAGACAGAACCAGATTAAAACCTAATTTTTTTTGAAGTACAAGACTGGCAAGATGCACAAAAACATAGAAATTGCATCTGGTCCTGAATTTCCATTAATTTCTGTTCAGAACTAATTATCACTATCAGTTGCTGGTTATGATAGTGTGATATCACAATATCCCAGTATCAGTTAAAAATAGATGAGAACTTCATGCTTGAGAGGCCACAGGTCAAACCACAGCCTTTTTTTAAATTAATGGTTAAATACACTACTAATTCCAGCAATGTGACTATTGGAACAACTTGCAAGAATGGTGGCTGTGCTACGTCTTATGACGGGCCTCAAACCAATGAGACAGTCTGCACATATCATCCAGGTGTCCCTATATTCCATGAGGGCCTCAAGTTTTGGTCCTGCTGCCAAAAGAGAACTACGGACTTCAACGTCTTCCTCAGTCAACCTGGCTGCACTACCGGATCACATAAATGGACTAAAGAGGTGGGCTACATCCTATTTTCTGCTGTACAACTCTTTGCAGGTTGGCAGAGATAGTGATAAGTATTTTAGTACTAATTGTAACCGTTGCACATTATAGTAAACAAAAACCCTAAGAGTTCCATGCCCCAAATGTGCTAATGGGATGCTGTTACCTGTTTCTAAGGCTTGGCTGGTTGTTCTGTCAGATGTATGTATCAGCAACAGCAGGTAATAAAAACAAAGTAAAGTTAAATATTAAAGGAGATCTCTTAACAAGATGCATGTATTATTTCTGGTACAGTGGTAAGGGTTGGCTTATAAATCTACTAGCACCTGACCATTTCTTTTTTTGTTTTTTTTTTTTTTGTAATTATCCTCTCAAAAGTCTTCCATGCTGGTCTGGGAGCAAAGAAAAAACATAGAATGTACCTGTTGCTTCTCTACCCGCAGCTGGTAAAAGCCCAGCGAGAGAATGGGCCAAAATAATAGGAATCATGTTATAGGCGATGAGGTTAGCAACCCATCACTATTTTGATTCCATTTTCCGCCTATACGCCCACAATCTTGCTAAATGTGGCCTGTAGGTACCTGTTGCCTTAGGCTCTGTCTACCCCGTAAGGGATAAAGACGTGATTTGTGTATGTATGTGTATGTATCTCAAAAAAACTCATGAGCGCTCCTTTGAATTTATCATCATCATTTCACATCATCATTTTCATATGAACTTGCAATGACCAACTTAGAAAAACAACTTTTAATTTGCAGAGTCCACCAGCGGGAACAGTGAAATGCCGCTGGGACTGGCACCAAACACCGGAGTATGTCATTGTTAGCGTATATGCAAAGAAGTATGATCCTACGTTGAGCTTTGTGAAACTTAACCCCATCAGACTGAACACAAAGCTGGTGTTCCGTGAGGAAGGTGATGCCGTTTTTGAATTGGATCTTGAACTTCGAGGGGTAAGTAATTAAAAGATGTTTTATAATTCATTACAGCCTAAAAGTCTAGCTTGGGTATGGCTATGCACTGCTGTATAAATTTTATGAAGCAAAATGAGTAATGTTAGGTTAGAGCAGGGGTGGCCAACTTGATTAGACCCAAGATCTCCTGTTTACTAACGAATCCTTGTGCGATCTACCAATTACATACTTCATGAAACCTTAAGTCAGCAATTGGTGATTACGTTGCGCAGTCTGGTCCACATATTTATATTTTTTGCCTTGCCGCGATCGACTGGACTAACAGTCGCGATCGACCGGTCGATCGCGATCGACCTGTTGGCCACCCCTGGGTTAGAGCATTTAAAGAGTTTCTTCTACAGTTTTCATGGTTTTGATGTTGGCATATTTGATGATAGTATTAAAACATAATATACATTATTGATCAAAATTTCAACACTGGGCCCGATGTATAAAATAGTCCAGAAATCTAGGAACATGCAAATGTTGACAATAAAATTGTTAAAAATACTCATGTTATTTCTTCCAGGTAATTAGTATTGAAAGCAGCAGTGCCTCTATGTTGCCATCTAAAGTAGAAATCAAGCTGAAGAAGGCGGAACCTGGCGCTTGGAGTAAACTAGACTTCCCAAGAGCCGAACCAAAGAAAGAGGCACCCCAGCCACAGGTACAAAAACCCATAGAGGAAGATGATTTAGTTGATCTCTCTACTGTTGAAGCCACGCGATCCATGGGCCAAGTCAATATGTCTGAATTGGAAGAGGTTGAATGAAATGTTTCAGTTTAAATGTTGCCAGTGTCACAACATCAACGGTTTATGCAGATTTTGTTGCATAATAATTATGTTTAAGATTACTTTTGTAATTTTATGAGAATAAAGTACCTACTGCTTAAATGCTACATTCATATTTTTTTATTTTAATTTGTATAAAAACTAAATTTAATCATTTCAGTTTTATAGATTTATAACATAAAAAAATCGGAACCAATTGAGAACCTCGTTTTTTGAAGTCGGTTAAAAATAAACTTGAGATAAAAATGATAAGGATTTACGATTTACATACAACTAGCCAAACACTATGTTTTTGTCATTTATTCATTTCTCATAATATGTATGAGGGCGGACCTTGAAATAAAACGCAAGAATTTTGAATAATGTATGTACATTTTGTTTTTAAATTTTATTTACACCACTTGGTTTCTCTGAAGTTTATATTTATGATATTCCATTTCAATAGTTATTCTATGTAAGATCTAATATATTGAACATGACTAATACAACAAATCTTATGTATGTACATAACACCACTAACATTTTGTTTTTAGCATGACTAGGAATCTGACTAGAAGTAGTTTTTATTACGGTATAAAATCTGAAGATATACATGATATGTCATATACTTAATTTACAGTATAACATAATTTTTCTAGATACCTATAATGTTTACACATTTCAAACTCCTAACATAGCGTTATTTACTGGTGTAAGAGAGTAAGAAATAAAAGAATATTTCTTTTAAGTATATAATCAGGATCTAACATGTCTCTGTTTATTCTACTATGAAACAAATTGGTTCTTGATCCACGCTGCAAACTTTGCACAGTAAATGGCGGAATTTTCATGGCAAAAATCAAATGTCAATAGAGTTGAACTGTTAAATTTTATCGACTTTTCCAGATATCGATAAATTTATTCTCCTGTATTACTGACTTTTAAAATTACGAGGGGCGGCTGAAAAGTTCTAAGCTTAAGGGGAACCCCTAATCCAATGCATTTTTGTATTTAGTGTTCTAGGACTAGTAACATAGTATTTGACTTTTTTGATTAGTAAGTTGCATGGCATTAACTGACATACAACGATAGATTTAAATAAAGTTATTATTATTTGTATTATTTTTCTTAAAGTATTGTATTGTTATTTTATTTTCTTATATGTGGATTTGAGGCCTCTTTGTTAATAAAGGAATGAATTATCGATACTCGATGAAATTCAACGTTTGATTTTTGCCATGAAAATTTCGCTCTCTGTACCTACATCTGAAAATTGATAAGCATTTACTGTGAGAACGTCCTAGGTTGGGTCACGAATCAATATGTTCGATTGCCCATAAAACAGGAAATACTGGACACAATCAGATGTCTAAAGTAAGCGAACTTGTCCCTTAAATGGATATCTTATAGTTCTGTGTTCTTCAAGACATACATCGCACATGTAGACTTAGACTTAAGACTAGTGATATTTATTCCAAGGTCAAAAATCCGTATAACAATTTTAATGCCTTTGAGACTTTTACTTTATATACAATTTAATAAATTAGGGTGTATTCTATCAGTTGTAGGCTGATAGCGCGAACGTGACACCTATAGAAGGGTCATAGAGTCATAGATCTTATGCCAAAGATCTGAAGACTTCCAGTGTAACTCTATTGTAAATATAAGAAGTAATTAAGTAGGTATGTACAGTAAATTAGTTAGTTACCCTAGCTATCTTTCATAACAACGATTCGACTAGAGCGTTGACTAAACAAAGATTATAAATTACTTAAGTTATTTTACAATAACATTTATAATAAAAAATGGGTGCTGTAGGGTTGATGTTAAAGATGTTATGGTCCCGATATCAATACGACTGATTTAAAGTCCGACAATAAACAGTAGAAAATTGATGAAGGAAGAGAACTAAAATTTGTATACAATATAGTTCTCGTATTCAAGCGACAGTGGCATCCAGTTAAGTACGGCACTGTTTTGACATGGACCTTTCGTTCCCTAACTAACTATACTATAGGTACAGTCAAATTCAGATACATCGGTGCTGCGTAGACGGTCAAAAATATCTGAACACTCATAAGCAATTTGATAATAGATACGACCGCGACCTGATATTTTTGAGTAAGTAGCCTGATATCTCCGATGTATCTGATGGCAACTGGGGGACTACTCCCAAATCTGAAATTCGAAGTTCGTGTCATACCGTCCCTCTTACTCTAATGTTAAACACAGTGTGAGCGGTACAAGACAATTGAAACTGCGAATTTCGCATTAGAGAATATAAAACGGCGTCCAGTTTTTGAAAGCAAATCACTAGAAAGTGCTGAATTTGAATTACGAGTAGGTAGAGTAGAAGAAAATTGTAGGTACAGTCAAGGCCACTGATATACGTTACCAAGACATCAAAAACATCTATATCTACAGCTTTATGCCACAAACAATAAGGTCGGTGATATATTTGACATGATGGATGTAACGATATTTATGCTCTAGACTGTAGGTAGATATGCATATAAATCAACTAGGCGAGAATTTAACTTGAGCAGTAGGTACTACTTTTGCAATACTCAAATTTTACCACTTTCGAGTGTACTTTCAAAAATCTGGCCCGTGTCATAAAGAGTTAAGGTGAAGCGCAGTGTTCCGCGGGCGGAGGGTGCGGCGGCCCGAACGCCGGCGCGGGCGCGGGCTGCATGCGGTACATGTCGTGCAGCAGCGTGGCCACGGACACGTCGCCCACGGTGTCGCGGAATAGGAGCAGCTCGATGGAGCGCGCGCGCACCGCGCGGAGCGACGGCAGGAGGAGCAGCAAACGCCCGAATCTGTTATAGACTACAACTTATAGTGGATGGCTATGAGCTAGTGCCTTAACCTGGACGCCATGGCGATGTTTCCAGCGTAGCCAACCCGTCACCAAGTGTCACAAGGCCTCAGAAATTTTCTGGAGTATATCAGCAGGTGGTTGGGCTAAAGGAAAACTTCTTTAGCGGCGTTGTGCACTTTTAATGTTAAATTAGCGTCAGGTCACGTGATCGAAAATTCGTAAGACGGAGAGAGTTGCCGCTGGGACGTTTAAGCGGCGCTAGACGCTTGCGCAAGTGTGTGAGAGTGTAGTTTTCATTTCTGCCGGCACTTCCGGAGCGCAACCCGTTGTTTTTTTCATTTAAATTTTTGATTTAGATTTCAGTCCGCCAACGCGATTCACTTTGAACACCATTTGTGAACATAATTCAAAAATTCCTGAAAACCTTTTACAGGGCTTTTTGGTCAGTCTTACCCAACCACTTGCTGAAATAATCCGTAACAATTATAAGAGAAAGAGACGCTGTATAAACGGCTGGATACGTTGGTGGCGACACGACGTCGCCATAGCGACATAGCGAGTTAGGGCCCTTACTATTGTAAGAGCAGGCCGCGTTGATACCTCGCTTAAATAACGCGAAAATAATTTAAAAAACTGTACCAATTTTTATGTGAAGGGTTTGATATGGATATGCATTTAAGGGTTAAAAACAGATATGAATAATACCGTGTAGGCTGTCTCGTGTATCGCGTACGAACGTAGTCTGCGAGTATACATTGCGCCTGGTCCTGTAACATCTCCACTGGCTGCGTCTCGCTCAAACCAGGCGTGTCTAAAAGAGATGCATTGTTTAGTTTCAAAAATAGACTACGTCCTGCTTTTAAGTACTTGAACACATTAATGTGGATGAAAAAAGTTGAACCTACCTGGAGAAAAGAGAACGATTGCTTTCATACAACCGCATTCGCTGCCATCGGGTGATATCTGGCGAAAACGGCACAATATTTCCTGTAACCAACGATGATAATTCAAAATTAAATAAAATTATAACTGAAAACTATGAGACACGTCCTAAACACAAGTACCTAAGGAGTACGTATAATATTTGTATCAGAAATCCTAGCATAGTAGTCTCTATCACAGACGTAGGTAGGTACCTAACGAACTCGTAACCACCAACCTAAAATGTAAAGCGGCATCATGTCACTTGTAAAATCCGCAGCTGAAAACATCTTCGCTAAGTACATCTACGAGATTTCTTCAAGTGCCACAGACATGTGGTTCAAATGCCTGTAAAATTATAACAGCGGCACTGGGCGAAAGTAACGTAAACACTTATCGCACCCTTCGTGGAAGAAAGACGTAAGTCCCATGGTAAGTCAATAGGACTTACGTCTTTCTTCCACGAAGGGTGCGTTATATGCTTCGATAACAGTGTATGCGTTAAGTAAACTTTACCTGTAGGGTGTTAAGTTCTAAATCAGCAAGCGGGTCTGGCGGGAGGCGTGCGCGGGCCGCCGGGGCCGCGAGCAATGGCGCCAGGTCCCAGGGCGCCGACCACTGCGCCAAGTGCAAAAGGAACAGGTCCTTCCAGGCTGCGCGGAGGAGGACCAGCTGGTCCGACGTTGCTAGCGCTTGGAAAGGAGCCAGGCACCGCACCCAACGGACCGCCATGAAGAGAAGACGCGCGCTCGTCTCCTAAAGAGTAGAGTTTTCTCGTTGATCGAGTGTTCAAGGTGTTTTTAGTTTAATAGCAGAGGCGGGATGTGACACTGTCCTCGTAATCGATTGCACTGATTTCTGATTAGGTATTCGCGGTCCGAGAAACCGAGAATTTAAATTTGTCGTGGCCGCTATATATAAGCTTTAATTTTTCTCAAATAAATAGAATAAGTAGAAGGAATACCTAAATCGGTCTATCTTTATTTGAAGGTAGACTAGGTACAGTCAAGTGTAATAATATGTATCTAGACAAAGTTTCAAAAATAAGTACCATACGCTCTTACGCCAGCGTAATAAGTTGTGGGACATATTTTTGAGAAGTTCCTATCGATAGGTACTTGACCTTACTTGGGTTAAGTTTAGATAGGTCGTAAGTAGCTAGGTAGTAGGATAGATTGTATCGTCACGTCATTCGCATAATGTTTAAATTCGTATCGTTCGGCGGTGGGCGGGGTAAGTCAAAGCAAGCTGAGAAGTCACCCCTCGGGCGCCCAATCGCGACCCGCGCCCACCCCTTGAGTCAAAAAGCCACCTACAAAATGTCAACGTACACACCCTCTTAAAAGTTTAGGTATCTACACCCAGTTGGCACTGGCTCTTGAATAAGAGATCAATAAATTTCGTTGTTAGAGCCTACAAATAAACTGTCAATGAAACGGCGGAAAGTCTATATAAACCTTAGGGGACTACTCAGAATTTTAAAGTTATTTTATGTTATCTCATATTAACGAGTATAGTGTGAGCGGACCAGCACGAAAAGAACTTCGAATTTCAAATTTTGGAGCAAAAAGTTTGATCCAAAACGATCAAGTGCCGGCAAACAGATCAAAGTAGGTTTTAGTTTCTAGCGAAGACTCGCGTAGACCACCGATATCTCTCAGAATATTTAAAAATAACAAAATTGTGGACAATGTTGTATCAAGAGTTGATCGGAGACCGTGTGTAGTACCCACTAACGTAACCGACCATTGTGACATTTGTCGATCTGAAATAAGTAGGTAGAGCTTAAAATTGCAACTCGGGTCCTTAGTCTATCCTACTACACACATTCTCACCTGTAAGAGTTCCCAAGTGGGTGCAAGAGGTGCCCCGAAGGCGCTTGGTGGGGGTCGCAGCAACGAGGGATCTCCTTGTAGTTGTAACTGCTTAGCACTCCACATCAGCTCCTGAGGGGATTCGTTTAGATTAGATTATCGCTTCGTAAGTTTATCAGGACGCTTTTTAATGGTGCAAAATACGTTTCGGTGAAATAGGTGGATGGAGAGCTCTATAGTGTTCTTAGCTGTAATTGTCTCTAATTCGGTATAAATGCATAGCCATCTTATTTTCTCTTTGCTAGCTGGCATAGTTCGCTTTCGTTCATGTCGAATTCACTTTTAAAAAGTGATTATAATTATAATTGTTTAAAACATTTAATAATAACTACCCCAATATATCTTTGATTTAACCTGGCTGCTCAAGCTAAATTTTACAATCGAGAAAAAAACAGGTCCGTTTTCATACAAAGCTGAACGAAAAGTGACCTGTTAGTTTGCTCGCCAGTACAACCATACAACACAAACTCACCTGACACTTGTCACTGGACATTAGTATGTGTAGCAAACCGGGCGGCGGCGGGTGCAGAAACGTGTCGGGCACGAGCGGCAGCGGGCTGGCTGCGCCAGCGCCGCCCGCCCCGCTCGATCCCGCGGACGACGCCGCGCTCAGTGGCGCCGCTTCACTCACGCCGCTCAAACTGAACTGTACCAACCATGTTTTTCAAAAACATTGGAAAAGATTGAAGTGTCCGAAACCTAACTAAAGGCCGGTGAACTAAACGGGGATGAGGGTGATGTGTGGGCAAAATAGAGTTCTTGTTTTTTTCTGATTTTGGCCCCGAATTCAAGCAAAATGATGTCTAGTCTAGATCATAGTATTATTGATTCAACGGCAAAGAGTAAAGAAAACACCTATTTTTAGTGTATTTAAATTATTTCATCGTCTGATAATTTTTAATCCCTAAACCGTTTCTGCCAGGGAAGCTCTTTTCACGGTACTATTAAATAACCCTTTGTATTTCACCCACTCACATACGCCAACAAATCACCCAAAAGTTGTGTAATTTGGACGGCTGATTGCTTATCATCACTACATAGTATAAAATAAAGTCGCTTTCTCTGTCCCTGTGTCCCTATGTCCCTATGTATGCTTATATCTTCAAAACTACATCACGGATTTTGATGCGGTTTTTTTAATAGCTAGAGTGATTCAAGAGGAAGGTTTATATGTATAATACATGTATAATATACCGTGCGAAGCCGGGGCGGGTCGCTAGTTATAGATATGAGATATTAACTTACCTCATGCGTGCTACATGTGGGCGTGTGGCATGTCGCAGCGTAGCCGCTAGCACTGTGTTGTACTGTTGTTGCTGTTGTTTATAGTCTCACCTGGAAGTTGAATGACTGCGGCAGCGGCGCGTACGGCGACGGCGGCGACAGCTTGAGCGCGTGCGGCTTGTGGGCGTGCGGCATGGGGTGTGGCAGCTCAATGGCGCCCATGTGGATCTTCGGCTTCCGGGGCCCGCGCTAATGTTGTACTGCTGTTGCTGCTGTTTATTGTCTCACCTGGAAGTTGAATGACTGCGGCAGCGGCGCGTACGGCGACGGCGGCGACAGCTTGAGCGCGTGCGGCTTGTGGGCGTGCGGCATGGGGTGTGGCAGCTCAATGGCGCCCATGTAGATCTTCGACTTCCGGGGCCCACGCTAATGTTGTACTGCTGTTGCTGCTGTTTATTGTCTCACCTGGAAGTTGAATGACTGCGGCAGCGGCGCGTACGGCGACGGCGGCGACAGCTTGAGCGCGTGCGGCTTGTGGGCGTGCGGCATGGGGTGTGGCAGCGCGATGGCGCCCATGTGGATCTTCGGCTTCCGGGGCCCGCGCTCGTGTTGCACTGCTGTTGCGGGAAAACAGAGTATTTATGTACTTTGAACCAGACTAATTGAGCGCGGAAGCAGTATTAGGATAGATAAACTAAATCACGTCATCTGGGGCCATAAATACCATGACGGCCTAATGTTATTCAATTCCGATTCATTAGCAGTCATTTTTGTTTTGAAACTTCTAGTATGCATCTGACAGCGATCGATCTAACTTTGGTTCGGATTTGAATCGCATTAAGGCGTCATGGTAAGGCCCCAGGATCTTCAAAAAAAGAGTTTATTGTTCCCTTTAAGTTTGGCAACGGACTAGTGCCTCTCTTGGGCTTGGTAGTTCCCATGGATAGCGTTGATTGTTTACCATCAGACCCACTTATATACCAGTTTACTTCCCTCTATAAGTGATATACCTAACTTAAAGAATGCATTCGAACCATTTCATTCCTGACCCATAGTAGAACGTTTTCAGTGTCAATGATCTTCTCTATCAGGCAATGCGATCGATGGCAGATAATGTCATAACATAACCATAACAATGGGTATTTCTCTCTCTCTCTCAGTCAAAGTGGATCACTTCGGAACATCAAGCTTCAGGAAAGCCACGATTTTAAAATGCCTATTTTACGCACTCCATCCATATTAATATCATTAAACCGACAATTCAAAAAGTTCGTGACGGTGTCGGCTAAATGTAACTTTGCCGTTGTTTTACAGCAGGATTATAGGCGCGGGCGTTCCACGGTGATCCTTCGTAAGCCGGATCGTCGGGCCTATTATAATGCGACTATACGGGCTCTATAACCCTATATCGTGTTTAAGTCGGGTTGCGAAATTGCTTTTAACTTACGCATGGGCGAGTTAGTCGAAAAGGTGGCAGTTTTTTTTATTAGTCTGAATGTAGGTATCCACGGAGTAACTTTTAAAAAAAAGTAGTTTTAAGCGCAGACGAAAGTAGAGTGACGTCTTTGGTTTTAAAATTGCAAAAAAAATCGTACCTACAGTCCATACGAGGTGGGTTTTGACATGTTGACGAAAAGAGAATACCCAAATGAAGACTTCGAAAAATGCGAGAGTAGCAGCGGAGACAAAGAAAAATGTGAATTCGTTGACCCTTTTGAAATCTCCTCTGTATATGGTAGGACTTTGAATTTAAACTCGAGCACAATTTTGTGAAAGCTTTTCCCAACATATCCTTGAAGTTTTCTTTTACTTTATTATCCGGTTTTTTTGATACAAAGGCGTTTTTCAGAAATAGGGTAGGTACAATACTTTTCGATGTCAGTTTTGTTAGTTTTCATATAATACATGTTTGAAGGTAACAAAACCGACACTAATTTTTGTATGAAAAACTGGGAACTATAATCGATTGATCCTGAGCAGAAATTGATCCATGCAAAAAATTCTAAAATCGGAAAAAAAACATAATGTAGTTACCCTGTTTTCTGAAATTCCCCTTTGACGTCAACAATCAACAATCAATTAGGTAACTACTCCAAACATTCAAAATACCTACCTAAAAAGCGCATGAAACCATGAATAGCCGATACCCTGTCAGCTTAAAGGTTCAAAGAGCAACAAAACAATGTATCTGTATCTATAAACGTGATAGTGTAATTGCCAGTGCAGCCACCCCTGGGGATGACGTCACGCAATCAGCTTACCGGACCGGGGTCCATGAGAATGTGACCATTGTGCCCGCACATGTCGAAGCGCATACGCTGCGTTCCCGCCGCGAGTGTGGCCGCAGCGTAATGCTATGTCGGCAGTATGATAACATTTTTTTACATAAACATACATATAAATCACGTCTTTATATTACGGGGTAGACAGAGCCGAAGTAAGACCTAAAGGCCACGTTTAGGATGGGGTGTATAGGTCCGAAGGGGAATCAAAATAGTAATGGGTTGCTAGCCGCATCGCGTATAATGATTCCTAAGTTTTCGCCCATTCCCTCGATGGGCTTTTACCATCTGCGCGGGAAGAGAAGCAACTGGTACATTCGATGTTTTTTCTTTACTCCCAGGCCAGCATGGAAAACTATTTTTTGATTGAAATTAGCGGTTAGTAATCTAAATGAAAATCAAAATCATTTTATCGTCTTTTAGATCTTTGGAGCGGCAAAGCCTTAGACATAGTCAAATGAGAATGCGACTCGACCGGTATGGGTTCCTTATCATCGTACAATACTCCACACTAGGTTAGCAATAAGTTAGACAGTTCTATCTATTTCCAACATTAAGATCAACCAAAAACGCCAAAAAATCGAATGGACTGGCAACGAGCTACGAAATGAAAACAAAGGTAATGAAATTATATTTCATCAATACTCATATACCTACCTACATATTTTGATTAGATATAGAGTGAAATAAGTAAAAAAATCTGCACGCAACTTTTTTATTTTGTTTTTTTCAGACGGGCACCTGCCTGCATCAAATTCTTAGCTATGTAGTTAGCAATCATGAATTAGCTTATGACTTGCTGCTTCTTAAACTGTCTACTGCGTCACCGCGCAAGCCCGCATGAACGCAGCGATATGCGGCTTAAAGTGAGGATTGCATTTGCAAGCGGAATCTACTACTTGTGCATGCACTACTTGTTTTAGTCCCTATAGAACTTGAGTCTTAGCCGGATTTCCAGAAAACGGTATAAAGAATGTAAAGCGAGTGCAGTAAAATATGCACCGGGCCGGGGCTTATGCGTAGCGCAGCGAGAACTTAGGTCACTTTTTAGAGTTCCGTACCTCTAAAGGAAAAATGGAACCCTTATAGGATCACGTCGTTGTCCGCCTGTTTCTGTCTGTTTGTCTGTATCAAATATTGAGGTCTGCGTTCCCTTGGAGCTGTGAAAAATTGAACCCTCTGAGCCAATTTAATCAAGAGATATAGTCGTTATGAAGGTGGCTTTTATCACAACTAATGAAATAAATAAAAAAATATTAATATTTGATGTCTGTCTGTGTATGTAACAAACTAATATAAAATGACCTCCACACTGCATATCGGCACTGGATATTATTTTATCAAGTTGGCAAATTTGTACGGAACCTCTCGGTGCGCGAGTCCGACTTGCACTTGGCCTGTTTTTAACTGATATCTGTGTATACCTACGCATGTGTGTATTCTGTATTTGATGAATAACTGGTTCGTAGTAGATATTTTAATTCAAATTTATCAAAAAAATGTAGTATCTGGAGTGTTTATGATTCTAAAGAGACTAGTAATAAAAATCGCCCTTTTCAGCGTAACCCGCGTGGATCTGCACTAAATGTACCTACAGCTGAAAAACGCTCAGGGTCCGTACTATGACGCATCTTCATCATCATCGTCATCAGCCCGGAGACGTCCACCGTTGAACAAAGGCCTCCCTCTTAGAACAACTCGGCACCTGCATCCACTGGTTTGGTTAGGTCGGTCCACCTAGTGGGAGGCTTGCCAAAACACAGCATTTTCCGGTTCGTGATCACCACTCGAGAACTTTTCTCCCCCAACAGCCCGGCTAGCACGAAAACGCACAAGAGTCTACAGACACTACCCGTCTCTTACTTTAACGAACAGTAAGAAAAAGACGGGCAATCTATCTCGCGCTCGACGCGACCCTTGTGCGCCCTCATGCAGCACGTGCAGTTGTCTGTTTGCACGACGTCTAAATGCGAGTTGGATCGATCGCTGTCAGATCCATACTAGAAGTGACAGCTAAAGAATCGGAATGATTAGGCCTCGATGTCGAGAAAAGTTTAAAAGTAATAAACTTGCAGCCAATTTTGTATCTCGGGCCTAGAACATAAAGATCAGTGACCTCTATACCTGTTATACGTACTAAGACGACGACGCATAAAAAGCTATAGAAAATGAACACCCAAAGTCATTTCAAAACCCAGCGCTCAACCACAACATGACTGTAGATCATAAACAAACTTACTCTCGTACCTATTTTAATTAAAATCTATCATGTAAGCGTTAAACTGGAACTAAACCCCTGGCTATTACAGCCATCCAAATTTGAAGCCTACTTAGTTCACATAAGAGTTAGTTGAAGTTGTAGCGTAGAGGGATGAAGGCCGAGAAAAAAAGCACGTGTTACATTTAGGATTACACTCGCCCCATGAACAAGAGGTTGACAACATAGCTTCAGTTGCGCCTGAGTCTGACGGAGACAAGTTGCGCGAGTTGACATGTGGACATTCTGGAGCTAACACTGAAGTTACAAGTGTTACTATAGACCTAGGACTAGGACTAACTATTGTTATTGTATAGAATGAATGAAGCCCACGTCATTAAAAAAATAAAAAAGTAGTAAAATTATTCCATAATATTTCAGCAGATTGTACTTTGACTTGATAGTCCCCATAACTGTTTTTCAGGATTTTTGAATCATAGTCGACAAATGTTTCCATACTTTGATCAATATTTAACACGTTGGCTGCGAGACTGTTTTTCATGTTTGTTATTTTGGTGCGTTGATAGGTCCAAAGAGCCCCTACCCCACTTAAACTTCAATGCGGCATTAGGTCCATTGTGCCCCACCACGCAAGAAAAAAAAACTGGATATTTTTCCGTGGAGGTTTAATGTACTGCATATAGATTAATACCTAAGCAATCTACATCTATTCAGCAACATGGTACTGGCTTCGCCCCGGTCTCGGAGATTTGGAACTATTTAAAAAAAAAATGCAAAATTGTGGGGTCTTTTAGACCTTTTGCCGCACTGAATTGACCGTTTTAAGCAATATTAGGGATGGGAAACGATTACTATATTGTTGGGTGAGATTAAGCTGTGTGTCCGAAGAAGGTTGTATGGACATCGCACAAACGTAATCTGTCCGGACGACATCAGATAAATAAAAACCATCGTAAAATGTATTTATGTCCACGCTGGTCACATTTTCGTTATTAATATTTTCACTTTCTTGGTACACTTTTTGATATTTTAAGCCCTCATCATTGTTTTCTTCATCCGAGTCGAATAAATAATCCAACTTTCTTCTAGTTCTTTTTGATGGTGTACTCATTTTCAGGCTACACAATTTTTTCGAAAAAAACACAGACAATACCTAAGTTGAAAACAATCGGCTATCGTTGTTCGCGTGCGGCACATCACTACCTGTTGATATTGGTTGACACTCAGTGCGGATGGGGCGTGCGAGGGGTCGAAGGTCTATTAGACCCCTTCCCGCACTGAAATGAAAAATAAGTCATTCAGTGCGCGAGGGGTCCAATGTGCCTCTCACGTAAACTAAGTATGCCAAATTATCAAAATTTAATAGATATACATAAAACAATATTTGTCTCTGTCCTACTCCAACGATTGCCATAGATAAGCTTCCCGCACCGTACGAAAGTACGCCAATTTCGCTGCCGCACAGACTTTCGGCAACGGATGGGGCTTTTTGTGCCTTTTCCCGCAGTGAACGTGTTAAAGTGAATTTTAAAATTTTAAATCAAAAATTTAAGTGCAAAATTTTTGTTAGTGTTCAGTTAAACTAATCGAACCAGCAGTTATAATATTCCGGAACAATTTTATAAGAACTTGTATAAATTCCGGCTACACCTTGCCGGTAGAAGTAAATTTACCTGAAAAAGTCGAAACTGGGGGCCGGTTTTTGTAAGCACATTATATGAAAATACCACTCGAAAGTAGTATAAATCAGCTTATATCTTCTAAACTACAGCTCTTATCAAACTCTTGACTAGTTCACAAGATTAATGAGAGCCGTAAGTAGGTATCTTCTATGCTACTCGCATTTAAAATTCATCACATTTTTCACCACTTTCGAGTGGTATTTTCACACATGTGCTTTCAAAAATCGGGCCCCTGGTGATCGAAAACTTCAAAACAAAATTATCAAAGGGCCTAATGGTTGCATTATTAAGCTTTATTAAGATACTTCCACACCTTTGGATCGACAACTTCTAATTCTAACCCGTTTTCATCACGGCTGTAATGTATTGAAAGCCGCTAGTGTAAGCTTTTCGTTGTGCAAAAAACGTCTCGAAAGCGTTTGCGTTGAAGTGTCAAATACTTAATGGGATTAGTTTGTTGACGTTTCGTGCCGCTAGTGGCGCTGCTAATTTTTCCATAATAATTGAGACGTTTTTAAAAGCGCAAGCGTATGAGACGTTTTTGTGTTAAAATTTACACTAGAGGCCCTAAAAGCGACTTGTGCGGTTTGAAAAAGACTACACAAAATTACATGTAAATGTAATTATATTTAGGTACTTTTACAACCAAACCTCTTACTTTGAAAAAATCCACCTCCATAATATATAAACGTTATCAATAAAATACGCTCAATAAAGGAAAGCCCGTGACACGTTTAAGTCGCATAAGCCTCTTCAAAAAGGCGCTCGCAGAATCACATTGAAGCGTTTAAAAGGGAGATTTAACTTCAAACATCTATCAGCGAAGCCCTCGGTGAATTGAAAGCAAACAAAAAGTGTTTACGAAAAACGTGGCTCTGACAAAAACTATGGGGCGGCAGTCTGTGGACATTCCTTATAAAACAATACATTTATTGGAATAGACAACGCGCGCCATAACGCATAAAAAGGCTGTTGACTTATGCTTACATACAATACAATACAATACAAATACTCTTTATTGAACACCACAAATCAGTACAAAACAATACAGAAACAAAGAACAAAGTAGACAATAGGCGGTCTTATCGCTTAATAGCGATCTCTTCCAGACAACCAATGCAAGAAATAAGTACATATTCTATGTTTGTTGTTTATTTGTCCAAATGTTGTATCTAATTTTAACCAGTGGTCAAATCAATTTGAAATCTGGGGAGGATATATTTAATGAGCGATGACAAATGCGATAATGCTGTTAGAAAAAAAGTTAATAGGTAACTACCTATTTAAAGGGTTTCTTTTAAAGAAAACTTATTTATTCGTTTGAAAGGAAATTTAAAAAGTTGAATGCATATAAGATGATTAAATATTTTAACGCTACAACGTATTTACGAATGTGTCACTAATTCACGAATGTTATAGTATACTTAAAAGTATGTTCGTACCTATTGAAGGAATGTCCACAGTTCATAGCCATCGCGAATATTTATGTTATTTTCCGGCCGCGGGCCGTCGGCGCCAATTAATTTATAAACAAAACGCTCAAAAAACATTGACGCCAAAAAACACATTGAATTAACTAAGAGTGAACTTTATCGTAATTATTTATCTTTTTCACAAGCCTATGTTAAATTCTTTTGTAACTAAGTTTGGAACAATATACAAACTTAATTGTCAAAAAATACAACTCTGAAAATAATAGGGTAGTTGACAACATTATGCAATAATACAGCACTAACAAAATAAAGCTTTATTTTAACCCTCAAAACCAAAATAATCTTCAATTGGTTGTAAAATTGGTTTTAAATTTTCAGTTGAGTTGGATTTGTTCTAATTGCCATACATAATCTACTCTGTTTTCAATTACGATAAACTGGGCAGCATGCTTGTAAGACAGACAAATCACTCTGCTATTAGACAATAATGAATAAATGATTCCAACTTATATTTTCTACGCCCGCTGTGTTCAATAATAGAAACTCGGGAGTTTTCACAGTTCAATTCTTAAATCCTTACCATTATTAGACACGCAGCCATTTTAGACGGAATGTAGGAAGTACGACCTATTAATACTCTATACAAAGTGAAGAATGACGAAGAACTAATAAAAAGTTACAGCAAGTTACTACAAGGCGATCAAAAATGGTTGTAAGTATTTAATGGGTTATACGTCATCATGGGTAGTCACTTGTTTGCCTCATTAAAACACCTAATCATCTGCTTTTATTTCATTGCTGTCTCAAGACTGGTTTAAAATAATGTGTGCCGGAACAGTCTGTACTAAAAGATTAGTAGATAGTACTTAAGCACCTAGGAGCTACCTACCTAGAAACCCGCAACAACGGGGAGGCACATAGTTATATACACCGCCAACGTCCATGTAAATGGAGTTCTGTGGTCGATAAATTAGGGACGTCATGCCTTATCGATAGTCATGAAAATAGGTTCAGTAGTTTTGTACATTTTCTAGTTTATGTTATGATAGTGATATGATAATTATGAAGTACCTACTTTGTGTGTAGAAACAAAGTTATTCTAATCAACTAAGTCAGTACAAACATAATCCCTTAGGGCAAAAATGCGTGTTGTGTAATAATTTATTTACAAAATAGCTTATGCCCACGATTTCGTCCACGTATAACTAGCAATAGACATGTTTAACGCTATCCCGAGGGAACTATGCAATTTTCCGTGATAAAAAGTAGCTTATAACCTGGCCGGTGATTTTCTTAACAGATTAGTACAGTTTGGATCAAAATCCGTTCAGCCGTTTTCACGTGATGCGCTCGCAAATATACAGATAAACAGACAAAAAAAAACTGTTGGAACGTTTTCTGTTATCAATTCTAAGTAGGTACCTATAGCCAGCAAATTTCTTTTCATATCTTCCATGTAGGCTTCTTCAGTTTTATTATTATGTATACATTGTAGCTAAAAATTATTGACCTCGTCGTCTAAATTAAAATTAATAACAAATTCCCCGGTTTCCTCTATATCTCCTAGTCGTAGTAGTCACTCGAGCCCTATTAATACGATTCAAGTCTTACCCCCTTATTCATAAACGCTCTATAGGTTTCTGCTAACTTAGCAATCGGAAAAGGACAAACGATTGCAAAGTTAGCAGAAGCCTACAGAGCGTTTATATAAATAAGGGGGATAGTATTAAGTCTCTACGCGCTCTACATAATCTGTCAAATTTTTATCCATCAGCTTTAATCATAACCTGCATATGATTCCGGTTGACCACGAATTGCGTTCGTGTTTCCATCGATATCGAGCCCATCACTGGGGGGTGAGGGTGGGGTGATTAATGACCCAATAATCCCAGCCCCGGCTAGCCTATGAAAGCTTCACGAAGCTGAATTGGTGAGCGGTCAAAAGGTTTATTGACTGAAGGCGCAAGACGCTTTTGTGGGAAGAGTGTGTTAATACAAAAATGTGGTAGTAACAGGAAATCATTTCGAAATAATCTGAAGAGGTACCGATCTGAAGAAAAAATAAGGAAGCAGATGAAATATAAGTATGTACCTCAATGTAGCACTGTATTCGTTCCCAGTCGATGTTGGCAAAACGACGGCAGTTAGAGTTAAAATAGATTAAGTAGGTAAGTAGCAGATCCTATACATCATTCGTTTATGTCAGATTTTGGGCTATATTTATGTTGTACTGTAGGGCATCATTTAAAAGAGTTAAATACAGCCATTAATAAATAAACTTTTTAGTGCATAGAATTTAGGTTAGGTTCGTTAGGTATCTTCAAATGCCCGAAGGGCAAACCAAATGGAAATAGGAATCCCGCGAGCCGGGGTTCTGTCGTCTTTATGGTGGAGTGTCGACATTTATGTACCTTGACTAGACGTTCCGGAAACGGACGTAGGCGATTAGACATTCGGAAAAAAAGACTTGCGGATATTAGACGTCCCGGGAACAGACGTATGGCGACTAGACATTCGGAAAAGAAGACTTCCGGATATTAGACGTTCCGGGAACGGACTTATGGCGACTAGACATTCGGGGAATTGGACGTCATGGACCAAACCGTAAGGTATAAATAATAGTCATTTCAGAAAATTGTAAAAGTTTTACTCCACTTTTACGAAGTTATCAGTCAAAACAGTAGTTTCTATTATTCAACTAAATAAATAACAAATCAGCAGATACTAAAGCAAGAACGACTGTAGCTCTGAGTAATAATCGAGTCTTTCATGTATTGAGACAGCATGACGCAGCGGTTGTCGGCGCCAAGAGGCGAGCCCTCCGCCTCGGAGATGATTCCTCGATCAAGATGTTAAATAACCTGCTTTTTGCATCACCGCTTTAACAAAGAGGGACGTACTTTTGATGTAATCTATACTAGGATTGAAATTGAATCTGTGGAAAGAAGCACGTGACATAAGTAGAACGATTGTTACGAAAAGACATACATAGGATAGGGTATCTTATTGAGGGTAGGAACGACTCTACAAGTCTGAATCTCTTCCTAAGTATAAGGTACTACAAATTGTGTGACGCCACTTCATGTTACTTCATCTCTATCACAATTAAAATAAGTGATAGCAATAAACATCTTAGGTAGAAACTCAAATGTTGGAAGATAATTTGTTCAAAAATTGCAATTAAAATTAATCATACATGGGGTAGGAGTGTTTTAGACGCTTCGGTCGCCGTAAATGTTATTACCGCTCCATAGATGCGCATCAGAATCATCGCGTGGAAAATATCCGGTGAGAACGACCCCGTGTCCCGATCCCGACATTCGTTCCGACGTTAATTCCAGCCGCATTTGTTCCATTACATTTCCGACACAAAGTAGATACGCGTTTGCCGACTTGACTAGGTGGATGCGACCAGGCGAACGCTGAACGAGAGGGAACGAGCGAGGATTCCCCCCCAGAGCAAAAGGGACGGAGGATCAAAAGTGAGAAAGATGTATTCAGAAGTGAAATAGTCTGCTGGCTGAGCACATCATCATTAACGAGCCAGAGAGGGCGGAGGGCAGCGAAGAGGCAGAGGGGGGCGCCAGGTGCGCGCGTCCCACGCTCCCGTACACCTGCGCGCAAAAATGCTCCTTACCGCGAACACCTCTACGGAATAAAACCGTATCCATCCCTCCGGAGAGAACCACCGGTCTCAGAGAATATTTTCGAGTGCACAGACATAAATATGAGAAATATCCAGGTTTTTATTCACCTTCCACCCTGCGGCCCCCGGCCCCGGACAAACATCTCGTATAATAGATGTCCAACAATGTCGAGATGACAACGGGGTTTCTCACATTCAAAGTTTCCACCTTTGTTTTTAGACACGAGGGAGTGAGAATGCTTTGTTAATTGTTATTTAATACCTGTATTTGTTCACAGCTCCGCTTAAACATTTAACCCGTGGAAATGAAATTACATTTGGGCGTTTTACGTCGACGTAAAGCTACTTACAAAAAAGTTTAAACTGCGCGTAGTCTGTGTGAGCATCGAATTCTCCTCAAAAAGTTGATGGAAGTTACCGGCAGCGGTTTGGAACGTCGACGGCGAGTTGGTCGGAGCAAGTTTGAGTGCAGCGCACCGCACCGCTTATTCCAACGCTATAAATAACTTTGTTTCTCACAACGATAAGTTTACTGGCAAACTTAGGTTTGCCACAGCATAAAATATCGGGTCTAGTTTTTACACTAACATGGAAACGGGTACACACTTTAGGGTTGATAAAAAGGAACTTAGATAGGTACAGTCGCCATCAGGTATATCGTAGCGGGCGAGGTCCTCAAATATTTCGGAGCAACATTAAATTTTAATCAATTTATTTCACGATAAGGTTAATGATAACATTAGAACATGCAATTTGCCATAAATATAAGAGCAGCGACTTTTCAATAAATTCGGAACGTTCAATAAGGTAAATATACCAGGAGGCACAGATCGTCCAAGGTATCGACGCAGTCAGGCTGATCATAAATATCGGAATATTTATGGAAAATAAACCTTACGTATATAATAATAGATTCGAATTTCAAACAAGTACAAATATGGCTTATACGTCATGCCAAAATGATAGATGTCACTTATTATAGTGTACTCGTTTGCATGCATAATTCACTGTAATTTAAATTGTTTGTTACAAAGTTAAGGTATATTTTCCACAGTTCTGATCTTTATGATCAGCCCGACTGCATCGATACCTTTGACGACCAGAACGTCCCGATTTTATTGAAATGTCGCTGCTCTTATAGTTATGACGAATTGCAGGTTCTGATGCTATTAACCTTATTTAATGTTACGAATTTATAAAAATTTAAGGCTGCTCCGAAATATTTGAGGACCTCGCCCGCTACGATTTATCTGATGGCGACTGTACCTACTATGTTGTGTAGCATTAGTACTAACCAGCATTTTTCCCAACTGAGTTACCACTCTTTGAGGCTATGCTATATGTATACTATTACTCAAATCTAGCTCAGTAAAAAAAGGTTTGCTAGCTATGCAAATATAATTGCTATAAAAGTCAGAATTACACCTACCATTAGTAGATACGACTTAAACAAGCGACGAACCTTAATAAAATCAATTAAATCAGTCCGGAACACACGTGTAACTAAATTATCCCGGTAGTATTAATTAATAACCGCTCAAACTCACAAAAAATCCCCTCATCCAGATGCATTAGATTATCCCATTAAACAGTTTTAGTTTTGTTTGCTGTGACATTGCAATAATTCGTTCACGCACAACATTAAAATGAAATTAGACGGGCGGGATCCGCACTCACCCCTGCCGTGATAGAAATTTGCTACATTAATGGGAGGTATAGTAATATTTAAAGCAAAGGCTATTCGAAAACATGGGAAGCATAAATCACATAAGAGGATCGAAGGGGTGACCCTTTGTCCTTTGACGAGATTGGTATTCCTCTGAAATTTATTGTTCAAATATGACAAACAGGGATCCTACCTTTGAAAATGTTTTCACATAACCTTTCTATTCTACTTTATTGGCTATGTACTCTAGCTGTAGAGATTTAAAAAGTAATTTGTCTTGGTATGATAGAATAATTTTAATATTTATAATTTAATTAAAGCTCTGCTTGTAGAAACAAATTTTAGTAGACATATGAATTCCTACGTAAAGAATAATTTTCGCAATAAAATAGAATTCACATGTCAGTAACATACATACATACACATATATCACGTATTTATCCCTTAACAGTAAACAGAGCCTAAGGTAACAAAACCTTACGACCACGTTTAGCATGATTGTGGGCGTATAGGTGGAAAGGGGAATCAAAATAGTGATGGGTTGCTAACCGCATCACCTATAATATGATTCCTAAGATTTTCGCCCATTCCCTCAACGGGCTTTTAACCATCTGCGCGGGAAGAGAAGCAACTGATACATTCTATGTTTTTTTTTACTCCCAGACCAGCATGGAAACTTGGAAGGAACATGTCCGTAAACCTTCTTTAATTGATTCAAAAGAATCCATTATTTTAACCGTAGCAAATATCATCAGATCACCACACAGGTAATCCCACTCTAGTATTTATTGTTGCACAAGCGTCACTAAAATCGCTATTATATCACCCTTTGACAGCACCCTCACGCTCCCTAGCGCTGCAGGGGTGGCCGGAGTAGGTGTCAACACGTGTTACTCTCCTAAACATCGAGATCTCGATTTGATACGCTTCCGATGAGCTTTTGAGCACCGTAACACGCAATAGAACGCTTTGTGAACCGATAAAAATAATTTGAAACTTAATTATTTAGGGCTCATTGTTCATTAGTCATAGTTTCATCATCATAAATTTAAGAGCCCAGCTCTTGCCGGTGGAGTAATCGCCCGCCATTCACTTCTTCTTTCTGCCTTTGCTTTGTCAGTCATAGTTTAAGACATGTGTTTTAATTTTCGTTCGAAATTAGGAGTGATATATAGGCACAATGAGATATAGTTGAGCAGGCTCTTGTAGGTTGTAGTACAAAGTAGGTAACAAACTGTCGACAGGTCAGTAAATAGGAGTACCTAGATTATAAGTGTTTCTTTTCCCTACGATTAAAGACATCTTAACTTTTTGCTGACGTTACGTTAATCTCTATTTGGTGTCAATCATTTGTTTATCCCTTGTTGTATTAGGAATCGCTATTAAATAAACAATTAGCTGCAAAATTCATGCATTTATAATGGCTAGTAAGAATTTTCACCAATCCCTTATAAAAATAACCTTCACTCGAGTAGCTAACCCTGCCATCGTACCCCGACGGCTCTTGGATAACAAATCGTCAGCTACAATAAGAAGACTCATGAAAATTGCTTCGAAAAACGATCAAAACCGTAACGAGGCCGCGTTTCAATTCATTACCTGCCTCACAAAAGAACTTCAAAAAGGTAAGCGCGCCGTACAATCAAAACCTGCGCGCGAACCGTTAAATTAAAAATAAATATTGCGAAACGTCAGTATGTTACGGCCCGACCCGCTCCGAAAAAATATTCGGGGAAATTCGGAAAACGTCAGACTAGCCGATGTCGGTTCACAAGGGGCGGTGTGGGGTAAGGTGAATCTTTTTGTGAAGTGAAGAGAATTAATTTAACCCGCTGCGGGCTAACACGACATGGCGGTAATTGAAAAGTTTGCCCCTCGTGCCGGCGGCGGCCGCGGTGACGGCGACGCCTTTTAGGTTTAGGCACTTCATTGTAATTGGTAAAGGTCGAGTATCCGTAAGTCGACGGCTTGGGTGGAATGAGTACAACTATTTATTCGTGCGTCGTGCAGTTACGACTTAAGAGTGACAGGATTGGTGAAACTAACTGTGTTTCTCAGGTGTTGGGTATTGGATTTGCCTAAGTACTTAAATCAACTTAAGCGACTTTCGTGTCACCAAATTAGGCCATCACGAATTCTTTATTTTAAATAAACTAGTCTAAAGACAAACCAATAATATGCCCTGTCTTGATAGGAGATTATAATACGGCTCACATAAATAAAAACACGATAGTAAAACCGTCTTAAAAGGCAACTTATTAACTTTCAAAGAAATACTCTTAGAAAAAGCTTTCAGTAAGTAAAGTGAATCGAACCCTTTAACTTTTTAAATCGTAAATTGAAAAGTACGATTATTTGAAAGCGGTCTCCTAGCTTGCTCGCGGACTGATCGATTTTAAATTAATTTTATGAAGTTAAATTGGGGATTATGTTTTATTTGATCAATGGGAAGAGAGGTCGCGGGCTTTCAACCTACCAACGATACGTAGATAACTTGTCTGTTTGAAAACATGAAACGGATTTTGGTTTTTGTGATGAGCCAGAGTACCTAACGGGAAAAGCGCAGTAAAGCTCCATAATGTTACATATAGATTTTCCGTCTTCTTACACAGACTTTCAGATTCGTATTCCATTCGTGTTTTGATGTGAGTGAAGATAGGTGTTATAAAAATAATAATAAATACAATACAAACTAACTCGCACAAGCGGTTTATACAGCAGAAAAAATAACAATTGCATCTACTACGAGTATAAGCAAGCATTTGCAGCATCACATACCAAACAATGCCAACACAATCAAAATCTAAGTTATCTATACAAATTCATAAATTCAAATGCTTCTTCTAGCTCTAGAATTGATAAAACGGCACGCACTATGGCCGTCTAATTATAATTTCCTAGGTCCATACGTTCGCGTTCCCCAAGGCACGTTTCTCGGTACTGTCCTGTTGACTCTATAGTCGATCTACGCTGTTTGATCAACGATATTGGAGTTGGCGGGTTAGCTGATTGGCTGACGTCGGGATGGTCAACTTTGTGATGCCCAGAGTTTTGGGACAAAGTAAGTTGCCCTACAATTATATACGGATTAGTCTGATGTCTATATGAAGCAAGTTGGTGGCACTATCACTGTAGAATCAGTCATTAAATGACCTGAATGCATAACGTTTTAACATCAAAAAAAAATTCACCGAGTCTACAAAAGCTGCCCAAAAGGTACACCTATTTGGTTTAACCGTACTTGTACTTTTACGCAGTTCTGCGTACACTTCGTTTCATGCGCATAATGCACTACTACATGTAGATGAACCATAGTCAACCGGACTGTACCGGAGCAATAAGCGCCGACTGTACGTTACCGAGATCCATTACCGCTTCACTTCGCGCGTGCGGTCACATTAATATTGCACCGGGCCGACTGTTGTCTTCCATGCTTTATAACGCCCTCCGGTTGGCTCCAAAGCTTGTTGAATAGCTATATATCTTAGTTTAAGAATTAGGTGCTTTTGGCAACTACTTTATATAAGTTTTTGTTTTATTTCACTTGTTGCACACACCGATTTTAGTATTGTTAATGTGTATCGAAATTTGAACGACAACGCTAGCCCCGTTAACAATGTGATATTGATAGGTAACATTATTCAAGTTCTTGCTTTAATTTTTTAACTTAAATGGTGATGCGAAACACTTCACAAGGTGTTCATGTGATGACATCAATTCACTTTTGCAGTACGTCATTGACCCCGCTTTTCAAATCGAATCTAACCCTGTATAAACCTGGCGGTGCTCGCATATAGCTCCAAACCGCTTGCTACGTAGGCATATAACGCAGTACAGTATCGGCGGCAAGTTTCGTGAGGGCGTATAATTACGCGAGCGGGTAAACATATAAAGGTAATCCGGGTCGCGGCGGCACAAAGTGATGCTCGTGAATAAATTACCGACGGAGCACCTGCGGGGAGACCGCATTATTTCGCGATGCTGCTTCTGCAGGGTTGCCAGAATTTAGAATCAAGTTAGATCATAGCCCACTAAGTGCATTTTTATTTTGCCGTACGGTCGGCCAAATGAGTGCTCTATCACTTTTCTTCCGACTTCCTATCAAATGAAAATGGCGCTAAAGTCAAAATTTCAAGCCACGCCTTATCGACATAGTATTTTATGACGTGCAAAGGATGTTAGGGTAGCAGATGTATTTGGCTGATGGTATCTACAGGAGCACAGAATGGTAAGGTTGCTTATCGATCTACGCTATGCTACGGTTGTGTCATAAAAGACGAAATAGAAAACTTTAGTTTTCACATTAAATAATATTTAATACCTATATTATGTATTTTCAGTACTTAGTATATCAATATTTATTCTAAAGTGCACCACCTCCTCAGATCTGTTCTGTTCTCCGGTCCATTATGGTTGCCTGGTAGAGATCGCTCTGTAGCGATAAGGCCGCCTATTGTTACCTTGTAATATTCTGTATACCTTTTTTCTGTTTTGGTTGTTATTTGTGGTGTTCAATAAAGAGTTTTTGTATTGTATTGTATTGTATTGTTACATACATTTCAACTTATACTGTTAGCGTTATCGACAGTAGAAAGTAGCTTTGTTCAGGCACAAAAATAGGTCGCACAACTCGTACAAGGAATGATATCTCGACTGATGTCATTATGCTGTGTTGATTAGATTTATATTAGTATAGAGTCGAAACCCTCTAATTCGGTGAAATCAGCCGTAGGAAGTACAAGTACACAGCTATAGATGAGATTATCTACTAGCTTGAAAATCGAATTCAACTGTTGATGAGATCGTTCACTTGTTTGCATGATTGACTAGGAAGTGCCAACCCTGATTACACGAAGTGAGACCGAGATTTAAAGCCCGACTTGCGGCCGACATGGTATTCTATGAATATTCAAAAGATATTACTTAGTGAATTAAGATTTCTGCGCTCCGACGGCATGCTCCCGTCTCTATTTCGTTCAACTTTATTTTCACTATAATTTTAATGAAGACACCCTCAAATATTTGATAAAACATACAGTAAAAGAAAATTACCTAGTAGCGTTTTCCTTTTAAAAATATAATATGATTTCTAATTACTCATAAATGGATAACTCACGTATAAAAAGTCGAGTGATGCTCGACATGTTTCGGACTATTTCGTAGTCCTTCCTGGAGCGCTCGCCCCGGCGGCAGCGAAACGAACACTGCGCGCCGGGGCGAGCGCTCCAGGAAGGTGGACTACGAAATAGTCCGAAACATGTCGAGCATCACTCGACTTTTTATACGTGAGGTATCCGTTTATGTGTAATTATGATTAAGTCTCACGGTAGTTTCATGTTGAAAATAATATGATTTCTGTAAAAATTACTCCGAATGACACAAAAGAATATTTAAATCTCAACCAAGTATTATACAAGTACTACTACAGAAAACAAAGTTCGATCTAGAAGTAAATTTTACTTATTTGAAATTTGATATTGATCATTTTGTTGATGTTTCTTTATCTATCGGAGTTCTTACCAGTCCTCAGGCCGCTCTCATATCCTCAAGGGCGGATCCAGCTTTGGCGCCAGGAGGGGGTCACATAGTCGTGGTCGAGTCAAGAACTTATAATTTAATTTTGATAACAATAGTCCTGGAACTAGATAACAAGTCCTGGAACCAGCTCAGCCCCCCCCCCCCCCCCCCCCTGGATCCGCCCTTGCATATCCTGTAAACTAGTTTCGACAAGAAAACTGCTTTCGCGATACCTTAACCAAAACTCGATTGGGACAGGTTAATATAACCGACAACGGAACAACAATACCGGGTAAAGTAATATCAATTCGTCGTCCATTATGACAGTTCGGACAAGCGTAAATCGAACTGGATGGTATTCCACTCAATATTTCAGAGCGCGGACAAAACGACCTGCTGTGAGCCTGATAGATACGACAGATACACTTTCACAACAATGCGTCGCGGTCATTACAGCGAGACGATTGACAATATTCGCTGGATCGCCATTGGATCGCTTTGTAAGGTTATGGGTAGCTATAGCAATATTATTATTGTTTTTGAAAACATTATAGCGACCGAGCGAACAACGATTTCAGTATCATGTTATTTATTACTTTGTTACTACGGTATAGACAGTAATGCCGAGGCCTGGGATGTAGCCAATTGCTGGACGAGTAACTTGTTTAAAAACACGAACTGCAGGTGAGTGTTTTTTAAAATTACGAATCCAACAATTGCTCTTCCAGCTGAGGCAGATATAATGTTTTTCTCAAACATAGTAAACGTAGTGGCGGAGTAGTAAGGTATATGTTATTTTACGTCGCCCGGGCCTTAACCTCTTTCTGGCCAGGGAAGACGTAAAATTGTGTATACACCTCGGGCGGTGACAAAGAAAGCCTCAGGTCGCATGTTTATCACCCTCGCCTTTGGCTCGTGCGACAAGTTCCTGCGACCTGAGACATTATTTTATATCACAACCCTCGGAATGTAATGTACTATTTTGAATGGACCTCAGTAAATTAGCGCATGATTCAATAAAGTGGTTATTACGCTTGTTGATGTTTATGATATTAACTATATGTTGTTTGGGGCGCAGGTTTTCTTTAATTTAAACATTCCTCCTAATCACTGTTTTATTTTCATAAATCTAATCAATAAAAGATAAACATTTCTTAACAAGATCGTAGCAGCCACAGAGAAGAACTCCTACGTTCACCGACCACAGATCACACAGAGATACGTTGCGTTACCACGAGCCTAATTTTCTAATGCGGTACTACTAAGGTTTTTCACTAGCGAATAACGTTTGTGTTGTATTTCAATGTTGACTTACCGTCTTTGTTCATGTTAGCCTGGAAGCACTTGGCGAGCCGGCAGGCCCGGCACTGGTTCCGGTGCGTCTTGTCCACAGGACATCGCCCCTTCATTTCCCCGCCGGCCTTGCATGTGTACACCCTGTTGCGGTGGATTGAGCGCTTGAAGAAGCCCGAACATCCTGGACAGGGATTACTTAAATCATTTATAGAATACATTTATACCGTCCAAGCTGGTGGGAGCAAAGAAAACACTGAATGTACCAGTTGCTTCTCTTCCCGCGCAATTGGTCAAAGCCCATCGAGGGAACGGGCGAAAATCTTAGGAGTCATGTCATAGGTGTATCTATACGCCACAATCATGCTAAACATGGTCTTGTTACCTAAGGCTCTGTATACCCCGTAAGGGATAAAGACGTGATTTATGTTATGTATTTATAGAATGAAATGTTCCGGGGATGATGCGGCGGCGAGCATGTATGAAGGGATTGATGAATGTGGATGAAGCAAAAGATGTATGTCAGGATCGTAGCAAGTGGAACAAAGTAGTCTATGCCTACCTGCGGGAAAGAGGCGTGATGTACCTATGTATGTATGTATTTGTGTATGTAAATGTTCCGGGTAGTGATTAATGGTAAAGACCTGCATGAAGCTCTACAATGTAAAGGCTCTCTTAAAATTGTTCCGGGATATTTCACCGACAGGCTTATTACCTAACTCACTCGCAATCGCCATTATGTTCATTTTGACAGTTCTTGTATGAATGTGACAGCTAGCTTGATTCCGATGCCAATTGTCGCTCACCCATCAGCACAGCCAAAACTACTAAGCCTAGAAGACTGAAATCTGGACTGGAATTCTTTTGTTTCCTTTGGTAGCGGTATGGCCAGGTAGGTCATTGTAGTGGGTTAAAATTAGAAGAACTTACCATCGCAGCTGTAGATGCCGTAATGTTTCCCTGAACTTCTATCACCGCACACGTTACACGGTATGTCGAGCAGCCGGTCACCTGGGCAACAACCAAAGGATTAAGAACTTAATCATGGGTATAAAATAAATGAGGTTAACTAACATTTTACATTTAGAGATACAAGGGATTGAGAGAAGAATCGAAAAACAGCTGAATTCACTTTAGGATCATGGTGATTTCCAGCAAAAAATACTCTGATCCGTCGCTTCGTTATTGCATGAAAGAAAGAAAAAGCAACAAACACTCACTATATCAGTGATAATAATGTGGGAAAGTAAATAAGTATAGTAAGTAGTATGGGTAAGTATTATGGGTAAATTATACGTAGGTAATATTATTATGGGTAGGTATTCATATTTTATTTTAATAATGAAATTTGATGATGCAAATAAATGAATGAAATGACATGAGAGTACAGATAAAGAGGGCTAAACAATCACTAAACTTTAGTTAAGTAGGTATAATTGAACTTTACGTTATGTCGTGATCGGATCAGATATGCTAGTTAACTAACCCTAATTCGGAACTACCTTGTAATCAGTTCATAGTAAACAATAAACATAATAACATCGTATTGTAATTCTAAATTAATTTTATTCATTCCATTCCTTATATCGCGTACCGAGGCCGCATATTAAAAGCGTTATTTATTTATTAATTGACACTTCTAAGCGCCACTGAGCGCCCCTTTCCCTAAATAGATTAGTCAGATTACATCAATCTCGCTAATAACCTCGGTGTTTTTGTTCCGTTTACGGAACCTTCCCCTTGCGGCCCTTTCTTACAGCCTTCCCTCACACCGACGAAGTTACGGCTGCAACTGACCATCCTTTTGTTGTGACCCAAAGTTTCAGCTTACCTCTAACATTTTAAACTTAAGAAGGAAGATGGCGCTGTAATCGAAATTGCGTATTTTACTTTTTTTTTAGATTCTTAGGAAACGGGTTGCAGAACGCGAGTACCTTCATGAGTACGATATTCTCCGTTCCAATCCATTTTAACGCATTGTAACAAACCAATTTCATCTGAATTCCCATACAATTACTCATTGTATGTAACGGGGACTATCGTTTCTTTGATCACCAGTTGCCCCCACTGTTGACTAAGGTCCACTTTATAAGATCGGCGCCGAAACAAAGTTTTAAATCTAGAATCTAATTAAGTTTATTAATTATAAATAACTCATCATATCGAGTAGCTATGCCGCAATGTTGTGCAGTTCCGTTTTGTTCGGAAAAAACCGCTTTCAAAGCGTTCACATTCATCGCCAAATAATCCATATTTGCGATAGTTTCACGAAGGAGATCACTTTTCAACGGGAAAATTAAAGAAATTATAATTTATGTCACGAAACGCGCTAAAACCAGTGATAAGTGAATGTTATTGGACCTCACGCGACACTAGCGCCTCTAGTGGTAAATTCACACGCGATAGCTTCCATTAGCATCATCCACTGGAATGTTGAAGGACCTACTGCACATCTCACTATATTTTGTAACAGTTGCTGTGATTATTATTTTTAATTTATACAATACAATACAATACAATAACTCTTTATTGAACACCACATATAACAACCAAAACAGAAAAAAGGTATACAGAATACTACAAGGTAACAATAGGCGGCCTTATCGCTACAGCTCTGATTCATATATGCACTTGGGGGATTATTTTGTAGTGAACTATACTTTTTTGGAATGGACTATGCGAGTATTTCGACGCATTGCATGCCTCATTATCACGGGTAGACCAAAAAAATTGCGGGTAGATGTTAATTGTGTAGACCGAGTATGGGCTACCCTCATTTTTATTTACAGTACTTTTATTTGTTATGCGACACTGCAAGATTTCCCATTTTAGACAAATCTAGTTGTTTAAATACCAGCTTGTTCATACTCAGAGATGTACAAAATGGTTTTAAAAAAGCATTTAAATACAAAATGCAAAATACTTTTCAAATTTACTATTTCAAATGCAAAATACCAAATAGTTTTGCGTTTTGTATTTCAAATGCTAAATGCAAAATAGGTATTTTCAAAATACTTTTTCAAAATAAAATACCTTTTGATCAAATATCAGTCATTTTTATTTATTTTAGGTATTTATCATGAGAAATAGAGACACAACGGCGAGCCGAACAAAAACGTCTAATAACATGGCACCTTATGCATGACATTTTGGTCAAATTTATCAGTACGCGTATCAATAAATTCTGTTACGTTAATAATTAATAATAATAATACTCCTTTCAACATGAAACTACCGTGAGACTTAATCATTATTACACATAAACGGATAACTCACGTATAAAAAGTCGAGTGATGCTCGACATGTTTCGGACTATTTCGTAGTCCTTCTTCCTGGAGCGCTCGCCCCGGCGGCAGCGAAACGAACACTGCGCGCCAGCGCTCTGCTCGCGCAGCTGTTCGTCGCAACTGACAGCGGCGCACAACTACCCTCGTTTTCATCGTCAATTTTAACGTTTTTTTTGTTCGTTTCGCTGCCGCCGGGGCGAGCGCTCCAAGAAGGACTACGAAATAGTCCGAAACATGTCGAGCATCACTCGACTTTTTATACGTGAGTTATCCGTTTATGTGTAATGAATAATAATACTCACTTAAAATAATGTAAAGCAAGTAGACTAATGAAAAGAGAGCCATGGCTCCATTTTGTGAATTGTGTGGCCATTTATTTTGGTTGATTGTGCATCTAGTGCGGCAATACAAGCGTCATTCGTTCATTTCATTTTGTTTGACTGGTAATATTGGCTAAACTTAATCAAAAAGTATTTTGCATTTTGAAATGAATATGAAAATGCAAAATACATCTCGAAAGGTATTTCAAATAAAATACAAAATGGTTTTTACTAAAAGGCATTTAAATGCAAAATACAAAATACGTATTTTGCATTTTGTACCTATTTGCATTTTAAATAGAAGTATTTAAAATAAATCGCATCTCTGTTCATACTAAAGATATTCTTAGAACTTACTATTGCTAAGTACATTGTATTTCTTCCTATTATATATCAACGTGTATCGAATGTGTGTAAATAAATGTTTCTCTCTCTCTCTCTCTCTAATAGGACTCTTCCACATATAGAATGACATACAAACAAAAGTAATCGCGTAAATGGACTCCAATGTTTATCGGTGTGAACACGCCTGCCCTAATGCCGCCAATCCTTTTGAAGAAAATATCTTTTCTTTTTCACTGAAACGGGCTTAGACGACTTACTGTTCGTCTTCCGAGCCTCCCGGAAGCCGTGAAGTGTCGTAATTATCCCCTTTTAGATGCAATTCAAAGGATTATTTAAACAAAAGTAAAATAGTCTGTGAATGCAAAGCAAAAATGAAATGGCTGGAAAAAGGAAAACAAAATTTGCTTCCGTCCTAATAGCTCTAGGTAGCTCTACGTATCCTTCAAATTTGTCGTTGCGAAATTGTGTGTTCTAGCGTAGACGTCAATGTGAATGTTGAAATACGTTAGTTAGCCGGTGATGTCGGCATGACGCCCCAGTAGATTTAGGGCCCTAAAATCTGCAGAGTATAGTGTTATAATTATTTATATCATGCTATATTTCGACTCCACTTCGATTCACCGATTCGCCGGTTATGCTCCACAGCGAAACATATAGATACGTAGTACCGCGAACAGGTATGGAGACTTTGCACAAGGTCTTACCACCTGCATTAATCTGAGAGAGCATTGCAGGCATTCCCTGACTTTCATAACGACAACTCGTGACGTACAGACGAACCGTTCGATTCCTGACCCACCGTAGAATGTTCTCACAGTAAACATCACGTGATTTCCCTTGTCAATTCAATGTAACGGTCACTATAACATTTATTGTGAGAGGGTTCTACAGTGGGTCAGGTATCAATTTGTTTGACGGTACCTCCGACTCAAGTCCGAGCGACTTGAGTTCGCAACCAACAGTCTCATGTAGTCTATTCTAAATACAAACTATGTCGAATAGTGTACCCGAGTGCATTGAAACGTGTCCCCCGAGCACGCGTGAGAAATTACAGAGGCCGTGCGAAACAGAACACTCACTAATTCTCCGATGAGCGTTTGTGGGCATTTGTGAGCATTTACGAATATGAGCATTATCGGTAATCGGCGCCCTCGCGTTTTGCGCGTATTAGCTCATGTTTCAGTTTAGTCGATGTGCAATGCTGGATTGATGATAGCTATTAGTTTTAATTAAAAATTCTAATTGAAGTATGTAAGTATTAACATACCGTGTAAGCGAATCCTAGTTACATAGTGTATAGTTATTTATGTAACTTCATGTGTGTCTAATTCACAATTTTGACAACGGGTTGGCCTAATTGGTAGTGACCCTGCCTGCGAAGCAAGCGTCCCGGGTTCGAATCCTGGTAAGGACATATATTTGTGTGATGAGCACGAATATTAGCTCCTGAGTCATGGATGTTTATATCTATTTAAGTATGTATTTCTCTATATAAGTATGTATATCGTTGTCTAGTACCCATAATACAAGCCTTACTAGCGCTTACTTTGGGACTAGGTCAATTTGTGTGAATTGTTCCCTAATATTTATATTTATTTATTTACTATACGATTTGAATTAACTCTGAATGTTAATATTTATCTAGGAATTAATCGCTAACGATAAAGACTTCACACTCTATGCACCTTAATGCAAGTAGTACGCATAAGATAGGGGCTCCCTTTTGAAGGAAAAGAGCTTAAGCCCCACAGTCATGCATGGTTTAGAACTGGAAATGATACCGTTAAATATATTAACAGTAACGTTCAGTATTCAATAAAATATTTAAAATGAATATAAAACCTACATAGTGCTTGGGCCACGCACAGTATAGTAAGGTTTTTTACTAACACATGCGCTAAATCCTACTAATATTATAAATGTGAAAGTTTGCGAGTATGTTTGGATGTTTGTTACTCTTTCACGCCAGTACGGCTGGACAGATCTGGATGAAATTTGGAACAAAGATAGATTATAGTCTGGAATAACACATAGGCTACTTTTTATTCCGGAAAATTGCGTTATTCCTGCGGGATAGCGATAAACGAATTCTATGCAGACGAAGTTGCGGGCAACAGCTAGTACTCAATAATTATCAAGTTTTAATCGACAATTACTTGTTGGTTTTTGTATAAGGTAGAGCTGTGATAGATTTCAGGGATCCAAAAGTCATCAGTTAGCGGAGGCTCAAACCTATCCAACGACACCACTTTACGCATAGGGGCGAAAATGCAAAGAACAGACAGACATACAGTGACTACCAGTTTGTTGGCATGATTATTATCACTGATGTCAAATTACAGCTCTATCTAATACTAAGAGTTTTTTGAACTAAGCCGTGGACACAAGCAAGAAGACATTTATTCCGTTTTGCAAGACACACAAATATAAGAGAATATACCTACACAATTTTATAGAAAAAATCAAGAAAAAAACACAGACATGAAAAATCATCAGCGTTGTGTGTCTCTTTGCAAAAGTGAAACGGTCGCTGGCTCAGCATTACGCTGAGGTGTATGACTAAACTGTAAGGGTTTCGTTTCCATAATCAAAGCAAACCCTAGAAAACCTAGAAAACATTCGGTAATAGGGCCGATATTATTGTGACCAATCACTTAGCCCCATCTCTGAATTGAGTTACGCCTTAAGTAGCTATGTCCTAAATTAACCGGCGAACAATACATTAAACTATTACTTATAGTTAGTTTCGTATCCTTGTCTATAATCCGCTGTAATCGCTTCCAGTGGCTTCAGAGGAACAATGCAGCACTGTTCGTTGATTTGCCGTCGTTTGTAGCGGCTTAAGATGGCTGGCGTGACACAGTGTGAAACTATTCCCTGATACAGGAGAAGATGAGATTAGATAGAATTGAAACGAATCGGCCATGTTGTAAAATAAATGACAATCAAATTTATCGTACCACATCCTGCTAATATTATAAATGTGAAAGATTGTGAGTATGGATGTTTGGATGTTTGTTACTCTTTCACGGCAGAACGGCTGGACAGATCTGGATAAAATTTGGAACATAGATAGATTGCAGTCTGTAATAACATATAGGCTACTTTTTATCCCGGAAAATTGCGTAATTCCTGCGGGATAGCGATAAACGAATTCTATGCAGACGGAGTTGCGGGTAACAGCTAGTCGTAAATACTGCTATTCTACTTTTTGTAGGTTCATCGTTTCACAGCCTTGTCTTCTCGGTCGTAGAATCAAGGAAAATCTCCTTGAAAAACTCTGCTACCAAGACGACCACACCAAGAAAGGCATCAAAGAAGGTCAGTTAGGGGTTTGACCTAGCGCGTCTAGATGGTGGAAACTATAGCCCAAGACATCTTATTTTGAGAAGAGGCGGGGCTTAGCAATGGCACGCATTTAAAAGCTGGAAAGAGAGAAGACGTTGATACAATAGCAATAGCAATCTCGATGTAACTATTTGATTTTGAAGCACTAATTGGCCTTACCAGTTCCTTGATATTTTGCCTAATTGTAGCATACGTCAGTGACGTTTGTTTTGTAAACGAAGCGGGAACCGTATCACCCTGTATCAGAATGAGACTTTTAGGGTAACAGCGCAAGTTTAGGGTCCGTCCCTAAGTTACGTTGTTAGGATCGCGTTGCGTGATCTTAGGCGGTCCTATTTGTGTATTAGTGTGCTACCCAACTGGGAATGATGAACTGCACACACACACATTCGATACACGCTTGTTTGTTCAAGTTACTCACTTGATCACTTCTATTTAGCGCTGGGAAGGACTTAAAATTTGGTATAATAAAATATGCACGTTAGATGGATGACATTGTACCTAAGTACAGTCAACATTATATTGTCAGTAAAAAATAATTTTCCATAAAAGAGCACAGTTGCGCATGTTATCAATGAAATAAGTTTTTGTTAAAAGCACATTTTTAAACTAATCTTTTTGCTAACTATAAGTATGTACTTTTTCTTGACTGTACTTGCATTTTGTCAAAACGGATCAAACGAGCTCAAACCCGATGGGGCTGTGTCGTTTTATTGCCGTGTTCCTATGGCCACCTTATGCTCCATCATCAGACTTTGTATAGTATCTAGAGACGAAGTACTCAAGACGAATCAAACGAGCCCAAACTTGATGGGGTTGCGTCGTTCCATAGCAGAGTTCCTATGGCCACCTTCCATCTCCATAACCAAATCAGCTTCAAGTCATCATAATATTTCAGTATCACGCGATATACACATGCTTGCAAAATTTCAGCTCAATCGAAAACCGGGAAGGGGGTCAAATTTAACTTGCAAGATTTATAACAGACGACAGACAACGAGACAGGTGAAACTAAAAGCTTGTAAAAAAGAGACGAATGTAGCACCTCCTTTTTTAACGTTTGTTGAAAACGTGACGATGACGATTACGAAGAAAGTGGCGCCATCACTTTTGTTTCTGTAACTATAAGATTTAGAGGCTGTTTGAACGTAAAGGCGCTACGAACTACGCCTCAGCTACGCCGTAGACTCCGTAGAGGTGATGTCGTAGCCGTAGCACTACTACGTCTACACTACAGGAAATATTTAAAGTGGTGTTTGCGATTTTTTAGCACCTTAATTATTAATTTCGTTAATTTCATTTGTAACTAACTGCTAAGGAATATAATAATGTAATCAAATCTTACTACTTATTTTTACCTATTTCCAATGGTCCGATTTACTTGAAATCTGGTACACGTACAGAGCACCGTTGACACTGCTCGAAAAAATGGTGTATTAATCTAAGAATGAAAATTTTCGATAAAACTTTTTTTTTTTCAGAATTAAAATTTGTATCCCAGGCAGTTTTTACAATTAACCCTTCCAACCGTTATATTTCAATCAATTTAAATCAAGCCTTAACAAATTACATAATTAAATCTTTCTGGTGAATAAACCTATCTATTGGTGAAAACCGCATGAAAATCCGTTCTGTAATTTTGAGTTTATTGCGAACAGACGGACTGACGCGGCTGAGAACTTTGTTTTATAATATTATGTAGTGATATTTGTTTTCCAGCAAGCTGTTTTCAGCTTAGTTTTCCCGTTCGTTTGTTTTAAGTTAATTGTCAGCAGTCATTGGTTTATGTAAATTAAAGCTGTATATTCCGTTTGTACCCAAATAAAATTATAACATAATTTGACTGGATTACTAGAAAACGCACATGTGCGTTTATATCCCTGTAATAGTTCCAATAGCACAGAGGGAAAGTCATGAAACGCAACACTCGTGAATTAATGGCAGCTCAGCTGAAGGGCTCTGCAATAATCGCCAGAAAAAAGGCAGATAGTTAAGCTAATTAATATGCCGTGATGTCAACGAAAATTAGTAAACATAACCAATAATAAATTTATTTTTAAAAATTTAAATTTGTTAGTATTAGTACCGTTTATTCACGTTGTCTTAAAATAATAACGCTCCGATGTTCCTGTTTTTCTATATATGTTTCTACTGTATTAAGTGGAAACCGCTTAGATTTTTTTTACACTGAGTAGAATATGAAACGTTAAAACATATTCCACAGTTATTATCATTACATTATTAGGCGCAATTGTCGTTTAAACGCATGCAAAAAAGCAATAGAATGTATCTTTTTAGGGCCACTATCAGGACTAACATAAATCTGGTTCAAGTCTTGTTTAGTTTTGACATAAATAAACAGAGCTTAGAAATGGATTTCTTCGCTGCAAGTTGACCTTAGAGCTATGTTGTATCGAAAACTAAGAAGTAACACGTTATAAAACAAAATTAAATATTCAATATTCAATCTCGACATAGGCAGATTTAACAAAAACGTGATGACCCCAACCTGCAGAATTAATCTGAACTATTTTTTCTGTCACAAAAAAAAACCTGCACCGACTACTTTTCGCTAGAATTCTGAGGCGAATAGAACGAAAGAAATAGCTTTTAAAGCAAAGCGAAAAAACAGGTGCAGCTGGTGTTAGAACCATACTTTTATTCCTGAAGCACGTCCTATAAAGATTAAGCGATTGTTTTTTTTTTTTAATTTTGCCTTTAAGTTAAACTGACCTGTCCCCATCCTCCGGACGGCCGCTGCCGGCGCCCGATGCTTCTCCCACAAGGTAGACAGCTCGACAACTAACCACAAACTCTTAAAAAACCAATCGCACCACACTTTCAAACTCACACATTATTAAAAAAAAACTTTTTTCAATGACTCATTATTTTATTAATCTAGCGGTAGCAGAATCGTGTCGATTAATAGATTATTTATAAGCGGAAAAAAAAATTTTTTTTGGTGACTTAAGGTGACTTCACCACCCAGTCGCGGCTTTCGGCAGACTGGTGTGATCATTGTGATCTTTGAAGCTGCGGAGATCGCGAGTCACATCATCCCCTGATTACATCGAGTCCCACCCCCTGAGCGGGATGGCTGTATGTGGGGAGGGTGGTTGCGAGCGAGACGGCTGTGATCCCATCTTGTGTAGGTCCACAGGCTACATTGTCACGGCGAATCTGACCGAATTACGTGGGTGCGATAGTGTGCGATTTAACGATAATATATATTTTAGTAGTATGGTAATTCCTACGTTTTACTACTAAAATGTAATACGTAACATGTAAACTACGTAAAAGTAACAGTAGAGATGCGTCAGAAAACCATAACAAAATTTATTACAAGACAATTTATTTGTGAAAATTTGAGTTGAATTTGATAATTGCATGGTCATTAACTAAATTATTTCTCCAGCTAGATGAAGTATGACGTTTTATAAAGCGCAAGGTAGTTAAAATAGCTTTAGTTTACTTTTATTTGCATAGGTAATTAATTATTTTTACTAATTAGGTACTGGTATCAAGGTATGACATGAAAATTAATTTTAATTCCACGAGCCTGCAACACAAAATCCTAGTAATCGAGGTCATAAAACAATTTCTGGCTAGCCTATCGTAAACATTAGAATGTCAAGTGGCGGGTGGGAGAGGGAGCCAGCAGGTCTGGGCGGCGACAGCCAATCACAAGTCGCGGTTGCGAAGGGCGGTCCCTGACTAACGGAGCTACGAAGCGAAGTGGTCACGTGTGACGAACTTCTTGGGTCGCATGTCGTGTCGGTTACCTTGACGTGACGTTTCATTGCTACGTTTCCATTTTGGCAACTTAAGGGAGGTCTTGCTGGCGTACGTAGAGACGTTGATTAAGATTAGTTCGATATTGTTTGTAGGGCTGTTTTAAAAAATAGAATCTCGTTGAGGTTCATTTTATTTTTTGAACGGAAGTTTGTACTTGTTTCCTTAAAGCCTTACTTGAATACAATATAAATTTAAAAAATAATATTTATGTAATGTAATAGACTACAGGCCCACGTACAAAAAATGTGGGTCATATGAACCACCAGGTGACGTATATAGGACGATATAAGAGCATAAAATAATAAGATTCAGCGCTATGCCGTCACTTGTAAGCTGTCCAACTGGGTGCTGGTGAGAATTCAAAAGTGCAACCCTCGATTTTTTCCCCTTGTCGCATGATTTTTGTACGGCGTTGCGGAATAATGGATTAGAAGCTGTATTGAAACAATATGAAACTGATGCCGTACAGAATCAAATGACCAAATTTACCCTGGAAATGGTCAGAAAATCAAAAAAAATTACCGACTTTGTGGCGCACCATTTTGGACGGCATCAGTTTCATACTGTTTCAATACAGCTTCTAATTCATTATTCCGCAACGCCGTACAAAAATCATGCGACAAGGGGAAAAAATCGAGGGTTGCACTTTTGAATTCTCACCAGCACCCAGTTGGACAGCTTACAAGTGACGGCATAGCGCTGAATCTTATTATTTTATGCTCTTATATCGTCCTATATACGTCACCTGGTGGTTCATATGACCCACATTTTTTGTATGTGGGCCTGTAGTCTATAAGCCTATTAATCTATCTATCTATCCGATACCTTTAAACAAGCAAGTCTTGTAAATATATGTGAAATTTATTATGCAGGGCGTTTCGGGGGCGATAACTCGATCCAGCTATATTTCACATTTAGAAAACGTACGTGATTATGTAGTAATTGACGATTGCGTCTGCGGCTTTTCCGAGATGACATAATATAAATTGACACTAGCTTTCTTCTAATTCCATTTCAAAAGGTTCTAATTCGGGTCAAAACCGTAACTAGTCAAGAATTTTAGTGTCGCTCATGGGATTTAGCCCTCTAGGCTGGCAATGCATTTGCAATCCTCTAGCGTCACAGGAATCCATGGGTGGTGGTACTTACTTGCCATCAGGAAAAAAATGAACCTATACAATCATTATACATACTTACGTCTTAAAACCTCGCATCTTAGGCCACTCGGCAACTTTCGCACCGACTGTATAAAACACTATTAGTCCATCAACTACGAAAAATATTGTTTCTCGTTTCTATTTCTCTTATTTCCTCTCGCGACCCTCCGCTCGGGTCGAGATTACCGTGGCATGTTGTTTTTGTGCCCTCGGTCCGTAATCCCGCACGCGATGACAACCGGCTCAGTGTACATTGAGAGGAAAAGGCTACATTAATTCGTAAGTCCACTTATCCTCCTATTTAGCAATCAATAGCCATCGCCAATCTTTTGTTTCAGATGTCATCTAGTTTCGTAAGATTTTGGGACCAGAAATGCCAGACGAGTGAGAGTGAGACGGCAAATGCGTTCGCGTCAACGTCCTCCTTTTTTGAAGTCGATTGTTGCACTTACATTAAAAGCTCTTCGACGGTCTAAGGAAAATGCGTTTGGGATGGTGATCTTCTATTGACATCTTAATTTAGCATCAATAGCAATGAAAAGTGAATTTTAATTTAAAATATTTTCCTACAGTCTCTATCGAGCAAAAAATGATCTTCTAAATCGGTTCACAAAAGTGAATAATGGCCATGAACAAGGCCGACTCAAATTGAGAACCTATTATTTTATTTGAAGTCGATTAAAACAAGGAGAAAATCATGAGCACCAATAAAGCGCCGCCAACAATGATAGGTATATTAGGCAGGTACTCAATAAAAATCTATATTTCTAGAAAGCTAAATGAACTTTATTTCACACTGAGAACACATCGTGCGTGAGACGATCTCACGCAATTGTTCACAGCCACAAACAACGCTAAAAAACTCGAACAACACTCAAGTTGTTTTGAAATATTTAAATCAAAATGTAGAATTTACAATCACATTGTTCATTTTAAAATAAGAAAAACATATGCGCGGGTGCTGAAATATTAAAGGGGAGGGTTGAAGAGGGTAGAGGGCACTTGAATCAAGCAAATAGAGAGCGCGTGACCTTTTCGAATAATCAGAATTATTTTTTTAATCCTGCTTATTGTCCGCTAATTCTAGTAGCAGTGGGTTGATTTAGACTATTGTTCAACTGTCTAGATACTGTATTACAACTTAGGTATAGGCATGCTGAATTCAATTTAATAAAACTAACGACTGTGACGACGGGTTTTATAATTTTTGCAAGCAAAGTTGGGAGTGAGCGTGCCATAATAGGTACATAAGTTATAGTAATGGAATTGATCAAAATACAAAGAAAATACATGATGGTTGATTGACTTCTTAGACGAACTTATTTCATTGTTTACCTACCAATTATTAGAGTGCACAAATTGACGGATGCTATAGAAAAAATCAACAATTACCTAAGTACAAAAAGTGCAATAGAAATGCCGTACCTGGGTTTTATATAAAATTCCTGATTGATAGGGTAGAGACACAATAAATAACCATCACGTGCCTTCTATCATGGTCTTATAACGTTTTCGTGTAAAATATTAAATCTAAGTATCTAACCTATTCTTGTAAGCAGAATATTTCTTTGCGTTGTCACAAATCTGATCTACTCATCTACTATTACAGCACTTGTATCATAACTGTCACACCGCGTGCGACAAAAACAAAAGCAAGTGCTCATTAAGAAATCACATTCACGTTTCACGTTTTGGGTATTGTAAATGTTCTGTCAGAAACGAAATGACAACTCATTCGATATGGAAATATGCTCACTTACCCTTTATTCACAATCATTAGGGCCCCAGCTATTAGATGGCACGGGAAGTAGGAAGCGTAGTTACTGTACTGAGTATTTGGATAAGGTTGAACTTTCTGTTAAGAAAACAAATCAAAAGTAATAAGGGAATTTTGCGAGCAACAAAGTGATCATCATCAATCCCAGGCTTTAAACTCCCACTGCTGGGCGCAGGCTTCCTCTCATAAAGAGAGAGCTTGGGCTATAGTTCCCACGCAGGCCCAATGCGGATTGTGATCTTCACACACATCGTTGAACTGCCTCGCTGCTATGCAACCTTTCATTCACCGTAAAGAACATGACAAATTTCAAATGAGATTTCGCACATCAACTTCCAAACACTGGTATTTGGCGGCAGGATTACCATGATGGTGGTGCCTATCCGGACGGACCCTTAACGTAGCTACTCGAAATTAGCGTGGCGTGCGCTATTTGTCACATGCTAGGCTGGTTCAACGTCGTACGTCGGCTTAATGTTGGGTTATGAGGTATTCTATCCTAGCCCTTTAGGCTGGTAACGGATCACAAACCAATAGGGTTCCATGAGTGGTGGCGATATTTATCATCAGGTGATCCACTTGCTCGTTTACCACCTTATTTTGTAATTTAAAAAAACTGCCATGTCTGGGAGCAAAGAAAAAACATAATGTACCAGTTGCTTCTCTTCCCGCGCAGATGGTAAAAGCCCATCGAGGGAATGGAATTTGATCTTAGGAACCACTTTATGACGATGCGGCTAGCAACCCATCACTATTTGGATTCCTTTCCACTTATACGCCCACGATCATGCTAAACTGGCATTTAGGTCTTGTTACCTTAGGCTCTGTCTATCCCGTGAGGGATAAAGATGATTAATGTAAGTTAAAAAAATCGAGACAGGGAAAACCCAGCTAAAGAATCTGCATTACTGTACACCTTGGCATGGATTGGTTAGACCAGGGCTGGCGAACCAATGGCACGCGTGCCACTGTTGGCACGCTTCAAAATAATTTGGGCACGCCAATAATAAAAAAGGTTTATTTTTGTCCATTAAATCACCAACTTAAGATTATTTTATTATGAAATAGGGCGGAAAACGGACAATGTGGTCATATAATGGTAAAATAACAACACACTCTTAAGAGAACAGGGTCTTCGATGACAGGTCAGAGCCAAATATTACTTTATTTGTGAAAAAATGGCACGTCCACCAAAAAAGGTTCGCCACCCCTGGGTCAATATTATCATCACGCATGATACTGTTACATATGTCATATTCTCATATGTCAGTCGTGGTTTTCAAAACAACCGGATTTGCTGTGAGACGCCTCAATATCCGTCGCGACATGCGTGTAACACACGACACTTATCACCATCTAATCTCTATTCCATGCCTGATGCCTCCTCCACCGCGCCGTATCCACAGCCGCGGCCTGCTTTTAGCGGTGTGATGATACACACCTGCACTAGTGACAGGCGAGCACTAGGTGAAAAATCGAGCCTCCCGCGAGCGGCCTCGCGCGTTTGGCTGAATTAATTCGTCTCCCGGTGTCTCTTAGTTCGTCATCCTTGTGCGGAGACTTACGAAGATGGTAGAGCCTCCGTTGGGGCTTGAAGAAAAGATGCGCATATAAAATATAAATTTCTAAATGTCAGTGAAAATTAGAACACATAGAAAAATCCGAAAAGTAAAGCTATGGCCGGGAATCTAACCCACGGAATGACGAGGATCCGGGTTCGATTCCCGGCCATAGCTTTACTTTTCGGATTTTTCTATGTTCTAATTTTCACTGACATTTAGAAATTAAATTACTAACGGTAAAACCGAAAAAGTAAAACATGAAAATCAAGAAATAAAAATTTCTTGATTCATTTGATAGTATAAAATATAAGCTTGAGAAACTGCTGTCAAAAATAGCCAGATGATTTTGTTTTAAGTCCTACGTCACAAAAAAAGAGGATAAGAATCGAATACCTTGTTATTATAAGTAGAATATTTTTGGATACTTCATTCAAGAAAAATACCAAATGTTAAATTAAAAATATAATTCGACCACATCGAATTGAGGGCATCGAAAGGAGAAAAAAACAGGTCACTGCTCATCCGACCGTAGTACATAGAACAAAGAAGTCAGCAGCTTTTTCGTACGATTAATTCACATCCATGCCTGTACAATATATATTTTTTGAGTCCGGTCTATATGTTCCGATGCTGTCTGTCCCGTGCAGGCACTTAGCTGGTCGCCGGCGGCGCTCTGATTTATGTCCCGGCGACATCGCAGCGCGACAATTTATTTCAATTAGCGAGCATGGCCGTGCCCGCAAGCGATCCACTATGCTGCAGATTAGCGGTACCGCTCGACAGTTTCATGAATCATTAATTTATCAATGACAACAAATAATTAGTCGAATGAATTGAATCAGGCGCTTGTGATCGGGCGTAAAACTTTGAACTTGCCAATAATGCCTAAATAAGTATGCAGTTCCTATAACAAAATAAGATTTGTTTTATGAGATAGTACACCCTGATGGTAAGACCGGTATGTACCACCACCCATGGATATTCGCAACATCAATATTACTCATGCGTCGCCAGCCTTAAGTGCCAGTAATTTCACTGGTTGTATTAGGTAATCTTTACGTCAGAACACAGTAGCGCGAGCACTGCTGATTGGCTGCAGGATTATCGAGTAAGATGGTTATAGCGATCCGGACAATTGCCTAAGGTCGTACCACCCCCAAAGCATTAGCAATTTTTTTATATCTTCGACTCAATGGAATCTTTATTAGGTACCCACTGAAGGGCAATTATACAAAAAAATTACCCGCTAATAGCTCCGCAACAGCGCTCGTCAAACAGAGAGACGGCTCGCGAAAAAGTCCCTTTAAAAAATGTTGCGGCACGTACGGAAGAAACCCATTACGGCAAAGTGCCCACTGTTGATTCAAAGATTTGAATGCAAACAAGGAAATAGAACGCTCTGCTACCAGTTTATTTGACGCAAGTGAAGGTATATATATCTTGAAATATATGACGATATATCTATATTACGAGCATCTACGAGCTAAACTTTAATTCGTAAATACTCAGTCTACAAAGACAAATGGAATGAGATCCCGTACCCTTACCGTCTTTTTTAGTTAATTGGTTAGGTCATTTGTTTTCAGTAAGTATTTTACTTTTACAGATTTACCCTCGTATTAATAAACGCTCTGTAAGCTTCTGCTAACTTAGCAATCGTTAGTCCTTATCTGTCACTTTGGCATTTGCCTTTTACAGATAAGGACACACGGTTGCTAAGTTAGTAGAAGTTTATAGAGCGTTTATAAATAAGGGGGTTACGGTCCCATCTTTGCTGCGTTTTTTGGTTAGATTATTACTTCCTTTCTAGGTAGGCAGCGCTTAAATGTTATAAAATAGATACATTGCAACAGTTGAGACATCGATCATACCTCTGAAATTAATAATAACAATAATAATTCTCTTACCTGCGACAGAAGCATACAAACGATACATACATACACATACGCAAATCACGTCTTTATCCCTTACGGGGTAGACAGAGCCTAAGGTAACAGATACCTACAGGCCACATTTAACAAGATTGTGAGCATATAGGTGAAAAATAAAAATCAAAATAGTGATGGGTTGCTAGCCTCATCGCCTATAACATTATTATTATGATTTTCGCCCATTCCCTCGATGGGCTTTTACCATCTGCGCGGGTAGAGAAGCAACTGGTATATTTTATGTTTTTTCTTTGCTCCCAGACCAGCATGGAAGAATACAAAGTAAACCTTATTTACGTGATACCTGATATCCTAAGAATCTAAGTAAAGAAATTCCAGACAGTTATTTTAAACACTACCCAGCAAAATATAAATAAATGGAAATTACTTTTCACTTCCAATAATTATTGCGTTTATATCCGGCCTATCTAAATTGCCCACTTGTGATCTCATAATGCAGCTTCAGCCGTCGTGTGCCCTACGGCAAATATTGCCAGAAGCGTAAATCCAGAGATCGGGATTTTGTTTTGACGTGTTCCAATGTTACCGTTCATTGAGTATAACGGAGTTGTAAATGTCACGTTTTGAAAAATGAAAAATATTCTAACTGAAAAGAATAAAAACAAGTGCTGAAACTCACAGCAACAGAAATTTGTTTGAGTTCAAAATACTAAAATACCTATCATTAGGTAATTAAGTAACATTAGAGCAGGAGGTGAGTTTTTTTTTGGAGATTTGTAATGATCCAATTTATTTAAACTTTTTAATTTTAACCGTTTGAATTAGTGTCTCCCGGCGTCTGCCATCCGTGCGCGCAAGTGTGATAATGATTACCTACTGATTATCTAATTGCCTTTAAATCTTTATAGATCCTAAGTTGACATTCGGAAAGGAAAATAACTTTAAAAAAACCTAAAAATAACGTAGTTCATCGACATTCAATGCCTATTTTATATTTCCCAATATGGCGCTTAGTGTGCGTCATATGGAATTTTGGCTACGGCCATTATTGTCTTTAGTAACACTCGCAAAATTAAAATATAAATTGATTGACGCCAACACATCATCTACCCTCTTTTGGTAAAATATTTAAGGTAAAATAAGTTTCTGACAAAAGCTTTTTTTGCTGACTGTACTTGCATTGTCATCCGTCTAACATATGTGTTCCAAGTCTATCCTGCGGAGACGATCCTGGCTAGGTCACCGGAACTGCACACACACACACACACACACACACAAATCACGTCTTTATCCCTTACGGGGTAGACAGAGCCTAAGGTAACAGATACCTACAGGCCACATTTAGCAAGATTGTGGGGGTATAGGTGAAAAATTAAATCAAAATAGTGATGGGTTGCTAGCCACATCGCCTATTACATGATTCTAAAGATTTTTGTCCATTCCCTCGATGGGCTTTTACCATCTGCGCGGGAAGAGAAGCAACTGGTACATTCTATGTTTTTTCTTTACTCCCAGATCAGCATGGAATTTCAGCTCAATCGGTTGAAGATATCTGTTTCAAAATTGAGTCGCAAGATACCACCCGGACAAACATACACGCGTTGCTAGTTAATATAAAGCTTATAAAAATGGCGAAATAATATTCTTTAGAAGGGTCTCCTCCTAAGTTCGTGGGGCAGCCTCACTTGTAGAGTCAGCATCATAAATATGTATACATTTGGGGGGCTTATGTCTGAGAAAAGGGGTTGAAAATTGTGTACAGTCAAGGCCATAAATATTATGTACGTTACCAAGACGTCAAAAACATCTATAGGTACACCTTTATACATACATACACAAATCACATCTATATCCCTTACGGGGTAGACAGAGCCTGAGGTAACGAAACTTAAAGGCCACGTTTAGCATGATTGCAGGCGTATAGGTGGAAAAAGGAATCTAAATAGTGATGGGTTGCTTGCCGCATCGCCTATAACATGATTCCTAAGAATTTCACCCATTCCCTCCTAATAGGCTTTTACCATCTGCGCGGGACGAGAAACAACTGGTACATTCTATGTTTTTCCTTTGCTCCCAGACCAGGATGGAAGTAATACGCCTTTAAACCACAATAAGGTCGGTGACAAATATCTTTGACGTATTGTACATGTTTTATGATGGCTACTGCACAGTGTACAACTAACTATACCGTTGTACATAGGTACTAATAATTTATTTTTTAAGCGCATTGAAACCGTGTACGGTCAAGTGCAAAAATAAGTATTGATAGGAACTTCTCAAAAATATGTCCCACGACCTTATTACGCCGGTGTAAGAGCGTGATAGCTACTGGAAATGGACTGTATAAAGAGTTAATGTGGATGATGGAAACACCTTAGAATGTATCAGTATTTAATAACTTTAGCAATAACACGACACGTACAAGAGTTGGCACAAGGCAGACTGACATACTTAAAAATTGGCATGTATCAAAAAAGGGTAAAAGTAGGCCGCAAACCAGCCAGTAGCCAACAGAGCGTATGGTAGAACTTATTTTTGAATCTTTGTCTAAATACATATTATTACACTTGACTGTACCTACATCTACCATACTTAATTGTCATTATGCGTTTCACCTACAACTACCTACCTACAGGCTACAACTATTGCACGGACTCGGAAATCTCGGAATGCAGGACCTAATAAATTCGTATATTGTATACAGGAGTCAATTCGGGGACGCCAATTATCAGGTGGCACGTTAATAGGTCATCCAGTACAAAGCGTTTGTTCGGAGGCTTCCAGCGGTCGTACATAATAATGCATCTACACAAAAATGAATAAGGTCTCATTGTCTAACGCGCAGGCTCGCGATCGTATGCACCATCTCTTTCTACCCTCAAACTTACCACTGACAGAAAAGTATTGCGAATGCGAAACTGACTCGGAAGTTCGTTAGACAAAAGGCCTCTGGTAGTTACTTCTTACCTACGTTGAAATGAAATGAATGAGAATAGGCACATCATAGGCGTAATAAATGATACTAATAAGGTGAAATTCAAATAATACTTTATTAATATAATAACATATATTTCTAACGTTCACGTTTTCATAATGGCATCCGCTTCGCTGTCACTGAAGTGTAGCGAGAGATACTGCTCGTCCTCCAAACTGCGGTCATCTTCGTCTTTACCCGTGTCGTCTATTGGCTCTTTGTCTTTGTATCCTTCGACCTCGTCTAAGGCGGAGTAAACTGCATTCTTTTCTATCTTTGTAAGTATTTTCTTGTCGTGGAATGGGTGGTTGTGTAGGTTACCTCTGCAATTGACAAAACTTATAAAATAAAACTACACATACCGTCACGGCTCTTTTCCATAGGAGACTAGTCTATTGTTCCACTTGCTACGATCATGACATACCTCTTTCGCTTCATCCACATTCTTCAATCTCTTCACACATGCTCGTCGGTGTAGGGTAGGTTAGGTACAATCAGCGTCCTATAGTTTGAAGCATCCAAGTCGGCCAAATAGTTCATTATACTATACAAATAGGTGTGTCTAACTTTTTAGTGGTCACTTTGGATGTTTCATACTAGACCTGACCTTTAGTCAAAACGTCCCCATTGATGGTATGCGACTTTCACTTTGCAGGAGCTTTCTTCGAAGTCTAAACTGGACTTAATAATTACCGAAACCTTCTCCCCCAACGTATCCATTCATACGCTCCATATAAATTTGTTAAGTAAATCTTCTTTCATTCATCCTCTGTACAATTTTACAGAATAACACAATAACTGAAAAAGAACCTACCTATCTGCTTAACAATTTTTTTTATTGTAATAGGATCAGACACAGACGAAGAGAAAAAATATTAAGTTATCTTTTTAAAATTATCTCTTTTTTGTATCATAGATTTAGATTAGTTAGACTACGGTTATTAGATTAGCTCTGAAAACACATACATCGGCGCGTGTTTAGTAAAAATAAGCTTTATCCCTTTCGTAAATAAGGTTAAGGCAGAATCATAATAGTAATTAAAGCAGTCTATTATATCTGTCTCACTTTAACATACGCGTCATTGTTCTTCATCTTTATAGACTACTAGCTTTTGGCCGCGGCTTCGTTTACGCGAATAATGAGAATAAGTATTTCATCCGTGGAAAAATCGAAAGCAGGTTCAACGCCAACGACCTGCATATACGTCCATTACTTCAATGCAAAAGTAACCTTAGTTCAATTGAGTTTAGGTTCAATTTAAGGCATCGCAATAAAGAAGTCTGGCGTATGGGTGACGTCTCTTGTATTTGACGTGGCGGCGAAAAGGTTAACACGTCCAGACAACCAGCTATCTACCTTCCACATAAATAAAATTGTATTGCTATACATTACCTGCTGAGCACAACATTCTTGTTGGTAACGACGAACGCCAAGCACTTGTGGTTGCGGTAGTCGACACAGCGCCAGCGCCGGACGCCGGTCCGGCTCGTGAGGGAATGCAGATTGTACATATAGCGATTCAAGATGATCTGCAGCGAGCCCCGGATGGAAACGGTGAACTGGAGGTTCGAATGAACTGCGGATTGAATGGCTAAAACAAAAGCACAACAGCTTTATTAGTTAGGTACTGAGAGTGAGACATCAGATAATATGGCTCAAGAACTTCGCAAGTTAAGTATTAGCTGTTACCCGCGACTCCGGCTTCGTAGAACTCCCTTATCGTTATCCCGCAGGAGCTATGCGATTTTCCAGGATACAAACTGTCCTGTTCATCCCCAGTATTTAAACTTTCTCTGTACCAAATTCCAATGAAACCGATAATAGATATCACTTACATTTATCTTTTGCGTTGCTGGAATCTAACGAGGAAGGAGCTTGTGTATGGTATGTGGTTTGACTTGTATATTGGTCGCCGTCATCAGTGTCATGCCCTGGGTCGTCAGGATAGTCTGCCAATGCTTCTGCAGATATCGTCTTTCTAATGAACATATACAAATATTTATAAACCCTCTACAATGCGAACAATCTTCTTAAGATCATTGAATTCAATTTTATTGTGACATGAACATCTCTGAAAAACTAAACAATTTAATGTAAGTCGAGATGATGATTATTTCAAAATGAAATGACAATTGCAAACAATTAACTTACAAATTTTTTGATGCTGTGCCACTGCCGGAGTGGGTTTGTAACTTGTTGACAATTTTCCTTTTCAATGGGTTGCTCATCTGCAGTAAAAGAAGCTTAGATAATCACTTACTCATTTGCATTTGATAAACAAAATATCATTAATTAAAAAAAAATATATTAACCTGTTCCATTTTAATTTCAGTTGTTGAAGTGTTGTTCAAATCATTATTATCCCCCAGCTGTGACATGTGTAGAGCCATCCTGACAGGCAAATTCGTTTCACAGCTACTCTAGAAACAAAAAAAAATGCATTTTTCAACAATTGATTTTGTTTTTTTTTTAATTTTGATCTCCGATCTTCCTGAGTACTCCCTTGAGGCTGACAGTCACCCCAGTGTCTAAAGCCTCTTTAAAACATATGATTAAAAAAAAAACAATTTATTCAGTTGCTAAGGTCACTTTGTGTGCTCTACATGTCTAGATCACTCTACTTACTTAAAATTATTGAGATTCAAACATAGGTGCAAGAGCTATTGTAGTCGGATGTAGTGGGAAGGCTACTTTATAACCTTATCACACCATTTGTGGAAGAAAGACGAAGGTGTGTTGTGTGTCACTTACCATATTCTCTAGTCCCTTTATATGCAAAGACTTTGCAGTTGCAATAAAGGTGGGTAACGCTTCAGCCGGCACCAAAGCTTCTCCTGTGTATATGTACTCCAAGAGGGAGCAAAGTGATCTGTGGCTAACATTCTGAAAACATAACCCAATAAAATGTCACAAGCACTTGCAGCAAGGTATAATTTGAAACAAGTTCTTTTTATTATCATGTTTGATTTATAAATTCTCTTTTTTTTCCGTGGCTCAATTGCACTTGTGAGAGTATGCTAATGCAAGATTCACTTAGTTGTAATGCTAATATCATAAAGTTTGCTAGCATGTGTAAAAATTGTGTTTTTATCCAGCAAACTCTTCAACAAAGAATACTTACATTAAGAAATATAACAGGATGTTGACATGGGGCCGAAGTTATGAGTTCCTTCAAATAAGGGCTGGCCAGCGCCATTATCATTTGATGCACCTTCACGAAGTGCCCGTCGGCTGCAATGGTCATGTCCACAAACTCTCCGTTCTGTACAAAAACAGTGTTTCAGAAGTGATACCGTCGAACAATAAGTAACACCAACGGACTGGTTGCTTTACCTGTTGTAGAGCGCTAAGGCCATCGCACACACTTGTTTTATGTGAGTCCCAAGACAGGCAGTATTGAGATTGCACCATGGTGATAAAGAAAAATAATATAAGAGCTTTGAATTATACGAAATGTTTGTTTTTCTCTCATCCATCCGCTATATATTATTTTTACTTTATCGTCCCACTTGACATTGACAACTGACAAGACAAACAGTGCTGCCAACGCTACCATCCTATAATTGCTGTATTTTTTGAAATATTTTTTTTGTAAAGACTATTTGGATTGCAGTTAGACATTTTGTACTGTATTCTTCTTCTTCTTTGGCATTACACTCTTGCCTGAGTGATGGTGTACACGCCAATTTTGTGGCCTGATTTACAATACTACACCAACCACCAACCACGAACCACCGCCCTCCTACTACATTCTGTATTAGCCATGTAATTAAATTTCTAAGAAAATTTTAAATGGTTTAAATTAAAAATGTAAGCCCAATAGTAATTCTCTGAAATCTGAAGGGAAAATATTGCATACATATAATTTATGCATCCACGGATTTTTGGTAAGTATGGCAAGGCTGGTGTCAAGATTGCCATAGCCAAAAATATTTTTTTAAAAGATGTTTTTCTAGAGCGAGAGGGACGGTTTAATTCTAACGTTGAATAAAATTAAGGACGTTAGACGTGGGTTTAACTTACATACAGTCCAAATAAGTATCTAACAAGAAATCCCACTATGACAGCAGCATATGGACTATAGTAAGGTGGTGGTATGACCCTATATAAATAAGGCTCATGTCATGTCATGGTTTCATGAATCCAAAATGAGAACCATAAAAATACGAACTCGATAATAAATCAAACAATTCCAGTCAAACGATTTACGTTTATTTAGATTCCCTTAATCAGAAACTACCACTTCCTCTGGGACCGACTTAGACAAAGTTTGTTTTTCTTTAACTGCATCCTGTCCCATTTTTATCGTAGGGAACACTCTGCTCTTAACAACTTTATTCCATATTTTTCTGTCATGATTTGGGTGGGCATGTTTGTGCTTTCTGTAAGATAAGGAATAAAACTATAATGTAGGTAATTAGGGCTTATAAGTAGGTAGGTATGTAACTATACAATCATCATCTCCAGCAGACTGAGAGAGCTTGGGCTATAGCTGTAGTTCCCACACAGGCCCAGCAACTGTTCAACAAACGCAAATTAGGAGGGAAGTTAAACGTCAAAAAGCAAGAGCGATCAAAATGTGCTTTTTGCACTAAGAGGTATATCATCTTTTAATTTACCCTAGGTATTGTTGTTGAATAATTTGTTTGTTTACGAATGAAGACCGTAAGTTCACAATTGCTAGATCAATTTCAATTTAATAATTTAATACCTTGCGACAATCGTTTCGCCATCTGTGTCTATTGAAGCAGGGCAGTGCTTGTCCCGGTATTCAATGCAACGCCAGCGTCGTTTGCGTCCTTCATCCCTTGTATAATGGGAGTAATATAAGAAGCGATTCATTATTAATTGCAATGAACCACGACTCGATATCGTGTATAGTATTGAATCTGTAACAACACAGCATGCACATAAATCGACCGGTTGCCATAAATATACGCAAAGGTAGCACAATGAATTATAAGCCAACCAAGAAATAGGTTCAACATCAGTGGCCCGTTCCGTTTCTCGAAGATACAAATTACAATTTTACAAGTCTTAACTAGGAACATTGAACAAAAGCTCAACCATTAATTGGGTGATTGTGGTAATGTTGCCAGTTTGGACTCGTAAAATTGTGATATTCGAGAAACGGGCACAGTTGTAGCAGAATTATGTTACACTATTTTGAATCAAAACAATTTAATAATGTAGTCAGAGTGACAAGAAAACTTCACTAACTACGTTCACAAATTAAAGTCGTAATCAATTATTATGTTTTAGACATGGTTAAATTTTCATTAGTTTTAGTTTTCATTTTAGTGAATTCTGTTGTTCAAATTAATTTGACAAATCTGCCATTTAAAGTTTTATATTTCATTAGTAGGACTTTCGTCGTGAAAAAAGATCGCAAAGAAATAAGAGCCAAATTATTATTATTACCTTTGCCTTTGCTAACACTTTCAGCTTCATTTGCTTGTTCCTGGTTAACAGCATCACTTTGTGCTGTTCTTTGACTTGCAATATCCCAATCTAAATTATTTTGACCATTTTCAAGTCCGTCATTCTCTGCTATTGAAGATTGGTTTGCAACATTGAAATTATTTCCATTACTTGTTGGATCAGGAATGCTTGGGGTATCTACTGTGGTATCGTTTCTACTGATGTTAAAAGCAGTATTTTTGATGGTAAATGCTGTCTTGCCTATGTTTAAAAACGGTCGCTGTAGGTCTTGTGGCATTTCATCAACAACAATTGGCATAAGGTCAATGTTTTCAATAGTAATAGGGGTGTTTGCTATTACCACATTATTCATGTTATCTAGGTTTAGACACTCATTATTCCCATTGTCATCATCACTATCTACATTAATATTAATATTTTTTGTACCCACACCGGTCTCAAAACCACCGAGATTTCTTTCTGGTGCTGCTTCATTATTAAAATTAAGCAATGGAAAATTATTCCCGCTGACATTTTGAACATCAGGTACTTGAGCATTTGGTTCAACTTTGGTTTCAACTTGCAGATTGAAATCATTTTCATTTATCGTAATGTTTGCTTTCACTGCTGGAAAACTGGAAGATAAGAAAGATACATTAAGGGACCGTTTCACCACTCTCTGTTAAGCTCCAAGTATCTTAAGTGTCAGTTACATATGATTGCATCTCTATTTATTACTACGAAAAAGTTAGAGACATCATCACATCATAGATAACTGACACTTAATGTAACTGGAACTTAACAGAGAGTAGTGAAACAGGCCTTTACAGTAACAAATTAGTACATAGTTACCAAGTATTGTTTTAAAGAGTTAAGTATTATGTGATTGAATAAAAAAAATAAGTACCTTTTTGTACTTTGGAATAGTTGTAAAGGTGCAGATGTCTTTTCTTTTCTAGGTCTATTATTAGTCTGAAACCAATAAATTTATTAAATTAGGTACAATTACGTTAATTTAATTAATACAAAGTAACAGAATACATCTTTAATATGAGTGTTCTGGAGTTCAAAGTTGATGCGTACAGTCCCTAGTGGTCATGCACAAAACACGGCAGGCAATTATTTTACCGTGTCCTATGTGTGTATTAATTTAATGTTAGAAACTCTTTACACAATGTACCTATATTGCAATTGTTCCGGAATTATTCAGCAAGTTGGTTTCCCATGAAGCTGGCATAGTCACCATTGGTGTACTCAAGCCTCACAAAAATTTTATATTTAAAAAAAAGTTGGTTCGGCTACTTTACCTGAACAAATCTGTAAATGTTTTTGAGGATCTAAGGAGCAATTTAATTTTGAATTAAACCATATAGGCTGTTCAATACGGTTGAAAAAAGGTCAGGTCAAGAGTACCCTAAACCGACGAGCATGTATGAAGAGATTGATGATGTGGATGAACCGAGAGAGGTATGTCTGGATCGTAGGAAGTGGAATATATAAGTCTCTGTAGACAGAGACCTGTAGGGGTAGACCCCTATGGGAAAGTGGTGTGACGGTATGTTTATATGTTCAATGAAACTAACCAAAACCACCTGCTGAAATACTCTGGAACCATTCTAAGAGACCATGCACTCGGGATTTGGACCAATTAAAGCAGAACATGGAACTCTTGACCACTCTCCATCAGGACTCTAAAATAACTTACATTATTTTCAGCAGGCAGTACAATGTTTTCTAGACCTGATATGTGCATTGCTCTGGCTGCTTTTAGAAATGCTTCTATTTGTTCAGGCGCAACTTTCACTTCTCCGGTGTAAATATACTCTAATATTAAGCGCAGTTCATCACCCTGCACATTCTGAAAAATTGACAAAGATTTTACGAGCTCATAATTTACAAGCTAATGAATAAATGGGAAATTCACATGAGAGTTGACAGTCACAGCTCACACTATGAAAAGAAAGTACTGAACAGCCCGTGAACTCTATTTTGTGCTAATAATTTCCATTTCCAGGTAGAATGGAAGTTGATGTCAATCAATAGATAGCTATAGTAGAAACTATTGGTCAACAACGACTGTTCCATTCTACCGTCAATTGATGCCTGTGATCGATGACAGACCAATTGGGAGTGATAAGACTTATCACTACATAGTATAAAATAAAGTCGCTTTCTCTGTCCCCGTGTCCCGATGTATGCTTATATCTTCAAAACTACACAACGGATTTTAGTGCGATTTTTTTTAATAGATAGTGATTATAGAGGAAGGTTTATATGTATAATACAGGCATAATATACCGTGCGAAGCCGGGGCGGGTCGCTAGTTAAACATAATTATGTACTTACACTGAGAATTAAAACAGGGTGCTGGCATGGGACTGTTTGTAGCAGCATTTTTAAATATGGACTAGCCAGCACAATAAGGGTCTTGTGAACAGTCACATATTGATCTCCAGCTGCCAGTGTCATATCAACAAACTCGTCACTCTGAAATTAGATTTTCATTTATAGGGGAAAGCTTCCAGCCGCTGAATTCAATTATATATAGCCCCTTTTATTCCGTTTTTGTATGTATTTGTTTGAACTAGTTAAGTGTTTTAGTAAGTGGCCTGTTATTAAAACGATAGAATAGAATAAAATAAAATAAATTCTTGCCTGTTGTAACCGTTTCAAACCTTCAAATACGTGATTTTTATACATATTGCTACTCAGGCAAAAGTGGGAGTTAGCCATAGTTATCAATTTTGCTCTGATTTATTTCAACATCAGATGTTCATCCACAATCTAAAGATTATTGTTATTTTATTTGTGTTTGTATATTTTATTTTACTTCGAGACAATGACACTCATAGAGTAACTTTAACTTTTTATACCGTAGACGCACACTACTAAGAATTGACTTGATGACATTTCCAGTGTTGTTAGTCAATAAAGCAAAAATGGCCATATTCCTCAGCCAGAACTAAAAGAACTGTACAAAATGTTTATGCAAAGTATAAAGTAATCACTAAGGCACTGTGTATACATAAATGTTTGTAGAAAGCCAAAAGTAACTTGGCACTTGTTAAAAAGGCTAAGTTTGTTTATTGGTTAGTGGTGAGTTATACATTTATATTACCACACGGCCTGTGAAGCAAAAAAATACTTCAAGCAGCTCATTATAATTTTAATACTGCCGTGCAGATTTTAAAACGCAGTAAGTGGCATTTTGAGTGATTTCTGTTTATTAGTGATTCAGAATCAGTGCATCGAAACGCACACATGTATGTAATCGGTTTTTTGGTCCGGAGCCTCCTTCGAAGCCTCTACGAGCAGTATGTCAAAGTGCTCAGTAAATAATACACCGTAGCACTAACCAAAATGCAGTAAGAAACAACTTACTTTATTGGAACTGTAAAGATACAATTTACGCAAATCTGTAAGGACCATTTAAAATGCAGTGATTTGGCAACTTACTCTTAGTTAGTCAGTAATAAAAATAAAAATAATATATTCTATTTAAATCGCAGTATGCGTCAAATTTACTGTGCATTACTTTGTAAATGAAAGTTTTTTTTTGCTTTGTTCTGCGATTTTCACGGCGGATAAAAGTTTAACTGCTCTTTAATCGGTATTTGCTAATCGTACGAATATAAAAGTTTACAATCTAAATCGCATTATACGTTGACTTGCTGCATTTTAGTTGGTAAATCAATATTTTTTAATGTTTATATTGCGTTTCTGGCCTTACTTACTGCATATTATTTAGCAATTCTGCCGTGTAGATTTAAAACGCAGTAAGTGCAAAAATGCTGTTTCGAGGTAAACGCAAAACACTACTTCAAACTTCGTTTTTTTCGTTATTTCGAAGAATTTTGCTAAATTTACACTTTAACTATAGCGTAAATGTTACAAGGAATATTTACAAAAAAAAGAACATCCTCAGACTTATATTACGCATGAGAGGAGGTTTTTAAGAAAATCTGAGCCGTTACTGCAGACATATTTTTTCTAAAAATCTTTTAGAATACCAAATAATATGCAGTATAAAAGCTTGATACAGCAATAGTTGAATCGTGTTTGCAGAGTAAAGTACAGTATGGTCATCATGTTTACTGCATTTTTGTTAGAATGTAGCACTCGTTTGAAATACGAGTTATTTTACTGCTTATTGTAAGAAAATTGTACGTAAAAATGTATAAAATGACTGAGTAAAATTCATATTCTACAATTTTTTTTATCGGTATCATTAGTTACCATCATTATGTATAAGTACAACTAATTGTATAACATTTTATTTTTGGCTAATAATGAATGATTACCATTAAAAACTTTAAATTAATGTTTAAAACACCAATAATCAAAATGCGAATGTAAGAAGATCTTTATTAACTTCACAAAATCACTTGTTTTGAGCTTATCCATCATGGCCTTTCCACAATTTCCGTTTCCGCCTTTTAGGGTATTGCTAATAAAACAACTATTATTTTTTCATTTTCTAAGAGTGCCCGAAAAGTAAGTGGTTTTAGTTACACTGGGTATTTGGCAACACTGTTTGAAATAAATATCCAAACACCCAGCGCCAGAAATAAATAAAAAAAAAAAAAAAAAATATCCAAAATGTCAAACCAAAAAAAAACATATTAAGCTACCTTCTGATTTATTGACCATCCATGTTCATGTTGATTTTATAAAGAAATAGGCTTTGCCCCGCTGCAATTTTTTTTTTCTAATTTAATTTTAATTTATTTCAAACTTTCTCCAAACAAACACAACTGTTTGGAAGTTATGCGCGTACATAATTTCAACGATTCAGTTTTATTTATATAGATACACGTCGTGTCAAAAGTCTTAAATGAAAAAAATGGACAGTGACAGTGAAGTGACAGTGTCAGTCAGTCAGTGTCAGTGTGAGTGATCTTTTGATTGACTAAGTTTGTTCTTTCGTTTGCTGCCTTTGCTGGTTGGTTCGCATTACGTTTTATTAATAACTAATTGTCGGTATTCACGACTTGGGCGCGGAGCTCAAATTTCTTGCACTGGAAATCTGTATATAAAGAAATTAGACTAATTACAATTACTTCTCGTTATTTGTTTCATTCATAATTTTTACTCTTAATATTTACGTAAGTCAGTGGAATGCTTGATTGGTATATTTGTTTACAATTCAGTTTTACACAACTTGCCTACTTGGATTCGAGCCAGATACGATACAGAATCGCTGATCCTTATAAAATTACCGACGACGTGTCTGAAATAGGAGATATTTTATTGCATTTTCTGTCAGACTTCTAGATTGTTTTACGTTTTAACATTCAGCAGGTTTATGTTACAGTTTGATGTTGAATGTGACTAATTGACTCGACCTTGCGCAGTGGACATAAATATGGATGAATTGCCGGAGTCTAGTGGAAGCGGGAGTAACAATGCCAGTGGTATTCAGCTCGAAGCCTTGGATTATTTGCACGGTGTGGAGTCATCGACGTGTCTGCTGCTTGCGGCTACACCGAGCCCGACGCCGCTCGACTTTAAGCATCCTCTCTCTGAGGAGATGAATGAAGGCCCTTTTATAACACTCAATGATGAACCAATGGTTAATTTGCAGAGTTGTAGCAACTGTGGTAAGTCCTACTACTGTTGTTAAGTGACATGAACTTTACTTAAATGCAAAGTGAAGATAGAGTTCTGTGTATATCTGGCGAAGTATGATCAATCAATACAATTCAGTACTCTAAGTATTCCAGTAATGTGTTGCTGTATAGTTTTAAATAGCAACCACATTATTCTTGACAGTGGCATAACTATATGGCGGCAGGAGTGGCAAAATGCCACGGGCCCAGGACTGGCTTGGTTTAGAGCACAGAAGGGACGATGATGCACTTCTTTACTTTGAGGAAGGAGCACCATGTGACGAATTTAAAATAAAATAAATAAATATCTTGGGACAAATTACAGCAATTGACCCAGCCCCAAACTAAGCAAAGCTTGTACTATGGGTACTAGGCAATGGATGTATATTATGTAGATAAATACATACTTAAATACATACAACATCCATGACTCGGGCACCAAGCATTTGTATTCATCATACATACAACTGTCTGCCACTACCGGGATTCAAACCCAGGACCTCTAGCTTCATAGTCAGGGTCACTAACCACTACGCTATCCGGTCGGTGGCCGGTATTTGCCACGCATGGGCCCCAGACATTATAGCTATGCCACTGATTCTTGATCTTTTAATATTAGATATGTAAGTTAAGCTTCTGTTTGTTTGTCAATATTTGTTTGGATGTTCTTAAAAGACTAAGTTCAAGGTATTTTTTAAATATTGAAACTGACTAATTGTCATGAGGTTCACCTATTGTTAAGTAATCAATGCCGTGCATGGTAACACTACTGTACTAATATTTATTTGGCTGAAGGTTTCTGTACACAATCTGAAAAAAAAAACTATTTGTATATTCCAGATGGCTCTGGTGGTGACTCCTGCTCCTCGGCGGACTCAAATTCTGTGGTCCAAGATCCAGTGAGTGCTCAGCTTATAAACAACATCAGTATGTTGGACTATCAGACTTTAAGCAAGAATACAGAACTTGTTACAGGACAGGTAAGGCTTTTTAGTATAGAATGTCATAGAATATTCATATAATGTTTTGGCCTTTCTCTACCTTTTTCCTTTGTATATTTTTCATCATATCCAGCTTAGATAATAATGTTACACCCCCTGTATATCATTTACTCTTTGCTAATTGTGTTGCATTGTAATGCGATTTAACTTTAAAAAAAGTATAACCGAAAGTTACTCAGAGTAATCAGAAACAGAGCAAGACTAAAGTCGCTCAGTTTCCTGCAAAACTTGATGATCTGACATATTTTATGTCTGGTAAGTTTAATTGTATTAATGTCAATAATTAGGGAACAAAATACCTAGCTACTCTGCAATGAACGTTTTTTGTTCATTAATACTCCAGCAAAGTAAAGCTTGATTCAACAAACTATTCCATGATTATTGTTATTCCAGGTTGAAGATTGTAAAATAAATGGAAACCTTAATCTGGGCAACAGGAAATTGCCAAAATTTGTGAACTGGAACTGGGGCGTCATCAGGAAAGTGATACTTTGGGTGGTCGTCTCTGGACTTGTTGCGTGCTTGGGCGCTATCATTGCAATGGTGGCCACAATCCCCAAGGCGTGTAATCCTGATCTTCCATGGTACCAAGGCAAGATATTTTATGAAGTTTTCCCTGCTAGTTTTAAAGACTCCAATAAAGATGCCACTGGTGATTTGAAGGGTATTATGAAACAGCTTGATTACATTGAGAGTTTAGGTGTATCCGCTATACGTCTGAATTTAATATTCCAAGCCCACAATTACCCTGATCAGTATTACAATACGACATCGTTAAAAGATATCGATGCAAGTATTGGAGTTTTAGATGATTTTGATAAATTAGTGAGTGCTGTGCATGATAGAAATATGTCTGTCATCTTAGATTTACCTGTTTGGTCGGTAGCTCCCCCTATTTCATCTTTGGGACATAACATGACACAAGCTAGGTACCATGACCCCACCTCTGATGCTATTGATTTTTGGGCAAATAAACATAATGTTGATGGATTCTACTTGAAGAATTTGGAGAGATTTGTAACTAATGAAGACTTTGGTACGACTCTGCAACTATGGAAGCAAATTATAGGCTATAACAAGATACTCATTGCAAGTGAACATGCTTATGCTAAGGCTACTGGTGATGATTTAAATATACTCCTATCTAGAATAGACTTGATTGATGTGCACTTGGACTTCAAAGGAAATGTAACAGAATTGAAAAATAGAATTAAAGATGTAATAAACGGACCCCTATGGTCGAAACCACACTATCCATGGGTATTATGGAATATTGGTGGTATTGATAGCCGTAGAGTTACAACTAAACATGTTAAAAATGCTTTAGTCCTCACAGCACTTGAATTCATACTACCAGGCACGGTTAATATATTTTATGGTGATGAGATTGGTTTAGAGGATTTGGCTATAGAAGATGTAGAACAAGATTTTTCTGAACATGACACTGTACACAATTTGGTACAGATGAAGTTCGCAAACGAAAAGAAGGACGATGACATATTGCATTGGAACTCGGACTCGAAATCGGAGTCAAAGCATCATTTCCTAGATGTGGTAAAAATATTAAGTGCTGTAAGATTAAACACGCCAACAATCTATTTACGGTCAATATTTAAGGATGGCAATATGTTGAAGAATATGGATATCCGTGATACTGAAGAAAATTTGTTTGTGATTGAAAGATGGTACCCCCGAAGGAATTCTTGTGTGTTTGTCGGCAATCTTGGCAATAATTCCATTACGACAGATTTGACTGTCATGTTCTATGGGGGCACAGTCATTGCAGGCACCAACAGCTCCTTAATAGGTGAAGTCATGTATTTCAATCAAGTTACATTTCCTCCCAATACAGCTATAATACTAAAACTTGAAAAGTAAACTTAATTAATGAAATTAACTCATAAAAAAAGAACTATACTCGTTAGTATCTCATCTATGAAATTTTATATTATAGAGGTATTTGTACTTACCTACTTATGAACAAAAATCGTAATTTCTAAGTGTACTTTACTTAATTAGGTTTTGCGGGCTTTTAATTGACCAATTACTGATATAGTTCGCGAAGTTGAATCTCTCAAGATCATGTTAGGTTTGGTTCCAAATCCAATCCAGTTCGTTATTCAAAATATGTTTTAAGTTAAGTATGTAGAACAGTTAACATACAGTTATTGATCACAGAAGTAATAAGAATAGGAATATATATAATGCGAACTATAAAGAGCAAGCCGTGTATACCTACATAGGTATGTCTAAAGCGACATTTACCTATTTATTTCCCCGGGAGAGTCCATAGCGAAGTTGATTATTTAATTAGTTGTGTAATTACAGAGAATTTAATTAAATCGAATACCGTAAACCTATGAAATCACAAAGATGAAAGAAAAGAGGACCAAAAAAGTGACGGGATCGATTGTAAGAAAACTAAATCGTCAAAATATATATTTACCTTTTTATTATTGCTGTGATTAATGGCGCTCTTCCAAAGACGCTTTACCTAGGCCTTATGACAATTTGATTATTTTACCGTGAATCATGATTAAGATCAGTATTACATTAATTTAAAACTCATAAAATTATATTAGTTTGTTTAGTTGTTGAGTTTCGGGAATAGTCAAGCTGCCTGGGATACAAATTTTAATTCTGCGCAGACAAAGTTGCCAGCAACAGCTAGTTACTTAAAATTTCCTATCTATACTGAAACTGATCTTATTGTTCGTAGTTTAAGTGAACCTAGTTCCTTTGTAGTTGTGATTGAACCCAAAGAATCTGTTAAATTATGTCGTTAGTGTTTCATATTTTTATCGAAGCTACTTATATATATTACGCCTAGGAAGCCTTCATCCTTTTATTTTATCTCTACTAAACTCAGTTTGGTTCTTTTACCCTAATAGCTAATAAGAAAAGTGTAAGAAAATTAGAACAACATTTGAAGGCTATTAGGTATTATGTTAAAAAACAAATTTTCGATGACTTGAAATTTGGTAGGTATACATACATATAAGAGGGATGACACACAACGTTGTCATATGGCTATGTAGCAAAATGAACTGTGAGCAATAAAAGTTTTTTTAAACTCACATTTAAATTAAATAATCTGTTTCTCGGTATAACAAGTTTTATATTTATTTTAAAAACTACTTTTATTTACATAAGTATATTACCTATAGAAAAACCTATTACAGTTCACAATCGTACTAATTGCAGGAAAAAAACTCATGTAATTAGGCCGATAGAGCAGAAGTCATAAAGTTGTAATCTCAAAAAATGAAATTATTACGATTGTGAACTAGATTATCGTCGTGTTAAAGCCAAAAAATGGTCTTATTTATAGGTATTGTTATCCGTTTAATTGTGATAGTGTTTTTTGACTGTTGACGTTTTTGCTAGCTTGTTTATATATTTTAATAATGACTCTACTAATGAATCTGTTGATAATTTTAGACATTCACTTTACTTGAGATATTCATTACATCTTACTTTACTTAGTTAATAGTGACGATCTGACTCCTTTTACTTAGCTTCATTTATAAATTCATTACTATTTACAAGGGTTATTTTGTTAGAGTAATTTGATAAAATAATAAGACAGGGAATGAAAAAATTACACAACGTTTACGCCTTCAATTTTTTTATTTACATTTGTACATATGAATTTTATGTACTCATTACACTTGATTATATGTACATGTTATGTTGTCTAAATAAAATAAATAACTGTAGACATTATTATGTTTTTATTTTTATACTATAAGACTTAATTAAGCAATGACTTCTGACAGAATTGGATGATAAATAAATTATCTATCATCTGAAAATTCTTATAACAGCGAGTATTTAAAATATCATATTAATTTAGATAATATCAACCTTAGGCCGCGCCGCAGCTTCAATTACCACAAGGTTTGATTGTGGCCAAATGCAAGTCTTTTTCATACAAAAATAATAAAATTGGACACATAAAATGAAAAATCAAAGGATCATAAAGATTTATTCATATTGGCAAGTTATATAAAAAAAAATCGGTATTGGAGCGTGTTATAATTTGTTGGTAGGTATGTGTCTCAAAATTATAATTTAGTGGTCTGCATTAGATTGTATTTTTATTATTACGGTAAGCAATTGAATAAATGTTTCGATGACAGCATTCCTTTTATGTAAAAAACATGTTTAACTTAACGTATAGTGAGTACAAATACAAGTTTTTAGTTACAAAAAACATGTTTTATACTATGCCTAATGCGATTTAGTTGATGTTCGATGAAAAAAAGTCATTCAAATATACTTACAAGCAAGAATAATGGGTCACTTACTATAGAAAATTGTGTGAAAGGTGAACCGTTATTTTTGCTCGTCAATACAGTTTAAACCAAGACGAACGCCAACTATTTGAAGGCACTTATTAGGTTTGTGCTGTCGTGTTTTATGGCACAATATTCAATTACCCCACTGCTTCATCTAACATTCTTGCCTAGATGTAGGTACATTGGTACAAGAACGAACACGCACTCTTTATCGTGATCGTTTTTGTACTCATAATGCTATGTGGATTTTCGCGGTAGAGACCCTACTGAACATTGAACAAACATTTTAACTATTATTAATATCTATGCATACTGACATTCTAAAAAAGGGAATGCTTGTAACATAAATTTAAACCTAGAATTATGTTAATACACGTACAAAAACCTATCATGGAATGTGAGATGATTGTGATAACATTGCAACTGTGATAAAAATAACTAGGTAAGTTCTAAGGACATTTTACTCAGTCTTATTGCGTCAGGTCGGTGGAGGAAGCTCATAGCACTGGAAGCATTCACAAATAGTTTAGGACTAAATTATGACGTTAAGTCAGCCAGCAGGTGTCATGAGCTGGGTTGTATTTTCTTGACTTTAACACTTGGGTTCATTACATAAGTATTAGATAACGCTCTAGGGGTGCGGGTGTCGGAACTGGGTAGTGCGGGAAGCTTGTCAGTCGGCTTTCTAATTAAAATTTTCTTTTGAGACCCTGTCATTGCCATTCTAACGTTACCTTCCTGTTTATTCTTAATATCTACGCTATCGGTGGTGTTTTGAACAGAATGGGCACACTTTCGTTCACTTTCACAGTCACTCACAGTTTGTTTGTTCAACTTAGGTGCACCAAAGGCTTTTGTTTGTTTTAGTAACGACCGATCGTTACACAACGCTGCTATAAGAGGCAGGTCTAGGTTTTTGCTTTTTTCTCTGAGAGTTTTTATGTCTAGGTCAACATTAGCGTCTCTTATTTTACTAAGTTCACTCATCACATTTGTGCTGCAGTTTGGAATTTTCATTTCCCTTAAGGGTGTTGTAAGCTTCTTTTTGTGTTCATAGGGCGGCGGCGGAGGCGGCGGCATGCGCCTCGTGCGCACTGGGGGCGGCTCTCTGGAGTTCAATAAGTTGTCATCGGATTTGGTCCGCGCAAAATTTGATACTTCAGGCATTCGTGTAGGTATTTGAGGTCGTTCCAGGTTCACAGAGTAATTGCTGAGGGATGTTCTGGACGTCAAAGAATACCAACTTGAACGATTTCCAGGTAACTGAATGTAGGAGTCGGAAAGATTCTGAATGGAGCCATACACGGATGATGTCGACATGGTCGTCGACAAGAATGGCGTACTTCTATATTGCAAACCACTTTTGTGCATATTTGATGCGCGTGGTTCGGACAGTTTGTGATCGAGGTAGTTTTGTTGTGATATCGTGGGATCTTGCAGAGGGTAATAAACGTAGTCTACGTCGCTATAGAGCTGTTGATGGAACATTGGATTGTGGGGCGGCGGAGGGGGCGGGAGCCGAGCCACGGGCGGCGGGGGAGGCAGGCGGGCGCGGCGCGGCGGAGGCGGCGGCGGAAGCTTCATCATGGCCACAAGCACATTAGAATCCACCACGTGAGCGGGCATTTCTCTTGATGGGGAAAGGTTGTTGATTCCCTGTGCTAATTTCGACCTTTCAGCTCTACGACTAGAAGCTTGGTGGCGTTTCGACTTTTGAAACCGATGTTCCATCACCATAGGACTAGCGAACGTTCTTTCACTCGGCGAGTTTACTTCTCCCGCTTCTGCTTTAAGAATTGTTATCATTGGCTTGGATGTTACGACTCTAGCTGCGACCTCTTCCTTCTCTACGTATTTTTTCGAAGATGCATTACTGCTCATTGAACCGGGATATGCAGGTGGGGCCTTCGCAGGGACAGGAACATGAGTCGCGACAGTTTTATGGTTATATTCGTATGGTGGCGGTGGAGGCTTTTCAGGAAGCATGGGGGCCATCAGTTGGTCTTGATCTATGTCCAATATATTCGGGAGAGATAGATTGAGAATTTTCCTGCTGTCAGTTCTGGTTGGTGGCGTTGGAGGGCGATCAAAAAACGAATTGTTTGGATAGTTATCATCAGACGGAGCAGTGTCTTCATGACCGTGAAGGTAGCTGTCCCCAGAAAAAGGTAGAGGTAGTCTCACGTAATCAGACACTGAGTCTAAAGTGTCACTGACTGATTGGCTCTTTGGGTATACTCCACGTCCTACGATCAAGTCACTCAATTCGCTAGCACTCAGTAAATTGTGTTTCTGGTCGGTTGGGTCACTTCCGTCGCCATGAAATGATACGGCGCTTGCGTTTGAGTTGGATCGCTCTCTAAAAATGTTCTCTTTGTTATCATGCTCTTGATTAGAAAACTTTGCATCGCCATCAACGCAGTCCACATCTAATAGTGACGCCTGTAATCTTAGTGTGCTTGAATGACTAGCTTCTGCTTTGTTTTTCAATATTGATGAAACACTGTCAAAATCAGCAAGATCATTTTCTTCCGACGGTTTGTAGCTATCATAGTGAGAACTTTCGTATTCTGTCCTACTGTCTTCAGACAGTGTGCCCATTTTTGACCGAGCAGTAAGTTCTGAGCTACCCATGGTGTAGACTCCACTCGTTTCACTTGATGCTGCTATCGTGACAGATTGGCCCAAACCATCATACAACGCGGAGGCGGTATCTTGAGAGTATTCCACGTCTATACCAACTGTGCTGTTATCACTCAGCATAGAGTTTTGTGCGGTATGACTAAAGCCAAGTTCCAGACTGCTTGCATTGGATGCCCTACTTAGCGTACTCAGTCCGGCTCGTGCCATTACTACTGTACTGCAAGAAGAAGAACATTGGGACCCCGTACATTTGAATTTATTAACCGGACTATCCGACTTGGAATCAGTTGTACTTTGATCTGGCAGTGATATGGTTTCTTCGAGGTGACTTAATGCCATATCTGAAGTGTTTTCCAATTTATTAACGTTATCACTTTCATCCATACTTTTTGATGGTCGGATCTTCGATTTCTGGTGTTGTAAGGAAGATGTTTTGTACAAAGACTGACTATCCTCAGTAACATTTCGCAAAAAATACGTATTCGAGCAGTCTAATAAATGAGCAAAAGCTAAACTTTCTGTTGAAGGTGCAGGAGGAGAGTCTATCATTATTTCTAATTCATCCTCCGATTGTACTCTGTCACTGACAATTCCTGACGTAGTATTGGAACTCGTGGTTGATATAACTGATATTCTTTGCTCGTTTTTACTCTTAGTATGTTGAAAATTAAACGATTTAGAGTATCCGTAACACAGTTTACGTTCATCTTCTTCCTTTATTAAGATTTCATTAAATTTTGGTGCAATTTTCATCGAAAATTGATGAGTCTCTTTGCACAAAGCAAATAAATATTTGCATTTCTCGTCACTGGACGAATACAAAGTTATCTTTCCTTCTTCCGTTTTTATTTCGAACTTTTTCCTATCGAAACTTAGTTTTCCTATAGAGCTCCATATGAAGCTTGAAACTAAGCCGTTATCGGGTAGAATTTGTATGCCCTTAGCAGTGACGAGGAGCCAAACTGTACCTGGTTCTGGTTCAGATTTAGACTGCTTCATTCTGTATCTGTGAGAGTTAATAGTGTCTGGAAGTAGGCAAACCTCTCTAATAAATCTGATTTCGGCATCGGTCTTTGAGAGCCCACGGTGTTCTCGATGACAAGCGCGCATTGCTGCTGCGACCCAGTCACCAGTGAGCGACGAAGTGGCATATTCCTCTACTCTGAAATAGTCCCTGTCCTCGTAGGTGTCTGCATCGCCGTATTCCGCTTGTAGAGCCAGCCCAGTGAGTAGTAAGAGCACTTCAGTTGGAAGGCCCTCTCGAGTGCGGACATTATGTCGCAGTTGTAAAAAGTACAGATGCAATCCGATTTCATCTTGCAACAGAAGTGGACTTTCGATGTGGAATTGGACGACAAGGTACAACTCCAACAGCGGCTTTCCGTTTGCGTCCAAGCCCTGTAATGAGAAAAGAGCATTTGATGTTTTTGTTACCACGTTCACGTACTTCATTTTATTATATTTTATTTTCAACTAGGTTTTTTAGGTATTTAATTTACTTCTGAAGTTAAGGTTCTCGTTTTGTTTGCAGTTATTATTTACCGTTCACAGGGTTTAAACGAGATTATGTCCAGTGGCGTAACTATAACGTCTGGGGCCCGTGGCAAATTCTTCAGATGGGGCTCTTTCCTCAATATAAAAAAGTGCATCAGCGTCCCTTCTGTGCTCTGAACCAAGCCCATTCGGGGCCCCGAAGAGCTAGGGGCCCGTGGCATTTTGCCACTCTTGCCACCTTATAGTTACGCCACTGATTATGTACCTATGTCATTTCTTTTAATACTTCATTATAACTTACGTGTGTGTGTGATGATCTCCAGCTCTTTGGCGCATATTTCGATAATTTACTTTCTTGGTTAACAAACAAGTATTCTCCATCTGAAAATAATAATAAACGAGTTTATAGCGTATATTTTTGTTTTTAAAGGAATTTCGAAATATAAAAAACATTTCGTAATGGTTTAAGGCAGCCATTGGTTCGCCAGTCCTGGTTTAAGGTACCTATTCCTTAGAAATATGATTGATAACCTCACTAACCCGCTTAATTTTATAACATTTGTACCCAATCAAATCAAGTAGGTAATACCTATTCAAATAATGTACTTGTTCAGTTGGTATTTTTATTACATTATAATTACGGGTAGTTTACATCGATCAATCAGCGAATCGAGCCAACAATGCCTATTGTCGACGGTCGACAGGGACAGCCAACATCTACTTGTCAACTATAGTCGTCTATTGTTCTGGTGAAAATGTCGACTAACATGTGACGCAACCAATGCTAATAGCTGGTAACTAAGCACTTGATTGTGTCGCTATTTTGTTTACAAACAAATGAACCCTACAACTAAATGCTGATGCAAGTAGTAGAATGAGCTAAAGTAGGTAATATTGTCTCTCAACACCTGTTCATAGCAAGGTTCTACAAATCTTTAACTTTGCACTCTCATTTCATTCGTGCCTATGTAGTTACCTATATTTTTGAGTACCTAGTGAAGAATAACTAAACGACAGATTCAAAACAGATTCGGCAAACAAACACTTCTGTGTTTTTGTGATATTTTTTTCAAAAACTTGGGCATTCAAAACGATAACGAAGGAAAGCTCGATTTAGTTCGGGAATTTATTTGGTGACCACCGACTTGGATTTAAGTGTTTTCCACCACCACCCATCGACACACAAATGTGCCAAAAAAAAGTTTGGTGGCTGGAACCAGAAGCAAGGGCGTCGCCAACCGATGATCAGGGCTGGGGGGGGGGGGGGAGGTATAGCGTCTATTGGTAGGTCAAACAGTATGGCGGCACTTGGCACTTGAATGTCAACATTGTTAAAAATACATTCGCCAAATTTTTTGACTCGTAACAATTAGCCAAGAGTAGGTACATAATTTACTCACTTTGTAAAACGGCAAATCCAAACAGCTGCGTGTCGGTCATGCCTTGCAGCTGTGCATGTGTTGTGGCCAGGGCCTTCAGCTCCCTGACCCTGGCTTTGGCTTCGACGACGAAGTGCAGAGGCTGTGACTGGCCGGGCACGCGTAGCGACAGAAGCCGCGCGCCCGCGCCTAGCGCGCGCGTCTCGCCGCCTAGCGGCCCGCGAACCGAACATAGAGCGCGCATGTCGCATCTCGAAACAACTGTTACCCGCCCTGGAACAATGAATAGATGATGTTAGGATTGAATAAATAAATAATAAAAAAAAAAATGGTTAGAAGTGCTTAGATGCGATGTATCGGATTCGTAGCATTTTTTTGTTTTTTTTGTCTCTGGTGGAGTCTAACGACATACTGTTCGAATTTCTCCGTGGTCTCTACATAAACCTACCCAATAAATAGACACATGAACTAATGAAGCTCATAAATCGTATGAAAGCTTACGAGTTAAATTTTCCGGTGTCTTCACATAAGCGTGGGTATATTTCAATTTTTACAATACCTAATGATATGCATATGCTTCTTATAATAATGAATTGAAGGCATTAGTTGTGAAGGTGTTTAATACGTCATCACATCAATGTAGGTATCTCAGACCAAGTAAAAAGTAAGGACGCAGTTCTGCGAGTAAAAATGGGGCCGGTTTAAACTACGCCTCGTCATGTGCGTAGGTACAGTTGCACGCACACAAATGCAACCAAACTTCGCCAAGCAACCAAGTAGTTGAGGTACGCGCTTAGTTTAACCCGACCTTACTTGGCCGTTCGCAGAACCCTCTTTGCTTGCTCTTTGTTTGCTTTGATTGCTCTTTACTTGGTTGAAACTTAGACATAATTAGCACGTGCAGAATATTACAGATAAAATCATATCATAGTTACAAAACCGTGTCTAATTCCTAATTTTATTTTTTCCTAAATAATTCTCATTACCTATAGGTGTCGCTAAAATACAAATCTGCCAAGTATGGCTTAGACTACAACAGATAGAAATTAAATGAAAACAAAATCAAATGTTTGCTAGAGATTCAAATCACATAGTCTAAACTTAATGAAAGTCTATAAAATAATAAGTACCTAAGTAAGAACAATAAATAAAACAGACAGGCAAAATCATTGTCAAGCGCACCTTCTGACATTTCAATAGTTTCCGTTTTAATAAAATGCACTGTGTATGCTTGTTTGTACATACATGATAAGCATGATAACTAAGTACGTTTGCATTCTAATAAAGATACGCCGCGGAAGTAATTAAAATTTCAAGTATCCTAATCACCCAGTATTCAGTCTAAATATTTTTGGAACAAAACTTTTTTTTAATTTTCGTATTACCTAACGCATATCCGTTGAAGTCAGGGCTTCCCGCGGCGCGAGCGCAGGAATGTCCGGATCCACGCCATCTGTGCATTCCATTGGTTTTTTTGGATGCAATCTTCTTTTTGCTACCTGCCAGTAAGGCCGACATTGTTGGCCTGTATGAATCTACCCATATTTTGCTATAGCTCTTGGTTTAGGCTTGTATAGGACGGAGCGATGTTTTTGAACGTTTATAAATTGATGTTAGTGTTCATAAAATGGTTAAATAAATACGGCTCTACCTTCTATTATATTGCCTATTGTAATCTTATGCACTTATGAAATCAACTTCTTTCGAAAGGGTTGTGAATCGTAAACAAACTCGCCTTAAGTAGACTAATGCATAAATAAATAATTAGGTACTTAGATGTACACTTCTAAAGTAACAAACCTGACACAGCAAAATATATTACTAGGCATGTTATATCTATATCTGACAAGCTAAATGAACAAGCAAAATCGCGTAGATCCCTCGGGATAGCGGTAGGTAAACGAATTCTTCTCAGACTAAGTCGCGGGCAATAGCTAGTATAAAGATAAAGGAATGTTAAACCAAAGTGAGTTCAGCAAGCTCTTATAAACAGGAGTTATTACTACGGCCACAACCCACTTCATTCCATGTTTTTTTTACCTTATTTTATTTTATTGGTTTCTTTCTTGCGTTATGTTAGGTTTGTTAACTAAGTAATCGGTTTTTAATAATTTACAGTGCGCCTAAGATTTAATTTTGTGCATCGAACTAACTGTCATTTATGAATGGAATGGGGTTTCCCATATTTAAAGTAATCAAATAATACCGCAAAACAGGCTTTTACGTAGCCCATGGTTTTAGAGCTCCAAGCGAGGTATCATCCCATCCGGTACCCCAGCTTGATAGCCATAGTAACACGTTTTTTTGTTTTGGTAAATGCGCGATAGTTTGTGATGGCGCGGTCCAGCGCGGGCGCAGGGGAACCGGTCGTGGGGGGACGGGGAGGGGGGGGGGGGCGCTACGTAAGCGCGGTAGCAGCGGTCGGCGACGCAAGGAATGCGGACGACCTTCAGATGGCGAGCGCCCCTCCCCAGCGAGCCGCATCTTGCGTCCTCGCATGCCTATGGCCATCGCTGCCTGATGCCTCCACTTTTCGACGTCTTGCTACCACTTTTGACACTTAACGAATTGTCAATATTAAGTACGGCGTTTTATAATGCGAGTGTCCGTATTAGCGATACGTGCAGCGGTGTATCGAAGATTATAGACATCAGAAGATCCCGTTAATACTTTTCTCTATATCACAATCAAGATTTGTCCATTAAGTTATGAATATAGGGTTGTTTATTAATCTATTTAAGAGTCTAAATATATTATGTTTCTAATACCTACTTGTTTAGCTTGTTAGAAACGTTTTGAAGGCAAGATAGGTTTTCAATGGTAGAGCTCTTTACCATGCAGTAATTTGGTCGGTTTTAGCCAATTTTACAAAACGGGGTTTATAAATACACAAATATTTTAGAATGAGGTAGAGTTAACTGTGGTTAATAATGTTCTAAGCACGCGTTTTATTATAGTTTTATTAATAAAGCTGGGAGAGACAGTCAATTAAAGACGGTCATGATTTTCAGTGGTTGTTATGTACCTATGTAAGTACTTCGAGGAAAACGATCAGCCAATGTCAGAAGTTGTGAAGTAGCAAGCCAGAATCGCAGTTTTTTTTGCTCAAACTAAAACACGAAATATAATATAGTAATATCGTCAGGTGCATGTTTAACTGTCACAGTAAAGAGTCTCATGGATCAAACTTAGGTTAGTGATTTTCAAACCTATTTTAAGAAGCCGCTTACTACCATTTGCGTCATTGCGTCTATTCCTTTTATTCCTCCAGTGCGCCACCTGTTCATTTTTATTTTTCCTTTGTAAAACGTTTTTCGAAAATACATCTAACTCTAATAACCCAAATTTTCGTCCGAACGATTAGTTCATAGGCGTATGACCGTTTTGGCGACTTGGTTACAGAGCTCTACATAATTGTTCCTAGGTTAAGGACCGTCCAATCAAAAGGTTAAGATTCATAAAGATCATATCCATATAATACTTTTTCAGAGCTTATCAACGGTATGCCAATGGTAGAGTCTACAAAAGAAATTACGATGCGTTCTGAGAATGGTATCAATAAATCACGACACAGTGAAATGAATCACAATAGTCTCTTGTGTCATAAAACAAATATCTAGTCGTTTGATGCGTTACCAACCTAGGCTTTTCGAATTAGGCTAGTGCTGATTCAGCCTAAGTTATGCTTAGATAGGCTTCTTGATACCTATAAACTTTGCAACAAAGATTAAAATGTCTAGGTTTCATAGGCTCATAACATACCCAGATATTTTAACGTGAGCAATAGAAAAAGTACTTGTTTTCGAAATTCACGCTCATTTATAAAACAGAAACAAAATTTGATGACCATCAAAACCTTTAAGCTCTCTTAATAAAAAACTATATTAGACACAAGAAACGAAACACATCACATATACGTGGTATTTATAATAAACTAGCGACCCGCCCCGGCTTCGCACGGTATATCATGCATGTATTATACATTATAAACCTTTCTCTTGAATCACTCTATCTATTAAAAAAAACCGCATCAAAATCCGTTGTGTAGTTTTGAAGATATAAGCATACATACGGACTTGGGGACACAAAAAGCGACTTTGTTTTATACTATGTAGTGATAGTGAAGAAGAAAGCCTAAAATTACTATTGTTCTCTAGATCAATCGAGAAAATGGGTGAACATTTTAGGAATTATGTTATACCTACCTACTTAGGCGATACGGTTAGCAGCCATCACTATTTTTAATCCCCTTTCCATTTACGCTCACAATCATGCTGAGCTTGGCCTTTGGATCTTGTTGTCTAGCTAGGCTCTGTCTACACGGTAAGGGATAAAGACGTGAATTATGTTATGTATGTATGTGTCTATAGGTCTATAGGTATGTACGTAATTAACACGTTATGTGAATATTACTTTTTCGATTCCAAATCTTGTTTGGATGACATTTTAAATTAAAAAAGGTCAATTAAATTATAAGCACATAAGTACACACCTAATTCAAATAAAGTTAACATTTTGTTAGCCTAACTGAAGTGTGGGTAGTTACTGCTCAAATAAGAACGAGAGTTCATTCCGCATTGATCCCTAGATATTTTCGAGGTGTGTAGTAGCTAATTTTACCTGTAGGTATTGAGGTGGGCTTAAAAACCGCTCAAATCATAAAAAAACACTATGGCATTAACTAGGTCAAGCATCTAATCTGTTTGCGTGGTATACCAACTGCTTTATCCGTTATTGCGACTTTATAGGCAGCTCATATGTACAAGGCAGATAAGGCTTTTGATAGGCTAAAAGAACCTTGAGTGCAAGGGTTGAAGGGCGTCAACGCATTGGTTTCGTAGCCTTGCACTTTGACTGGCTTAGTGGTGTGGACAGATACGAATAGTCATTCGTAGCCTTTAACGGTTATGAGCCTAAGTCAGAGGCTGTACCTATATATAGCACTTTTGCTTTTGTCTTTTGCACCGATAAGTATCACGATAAAGTTCGACGCTTTTTCATTATGTTAACTATTGACATGTAATCATTTTTGTGCAACTTTAAGCTGGAAAGCTTAAGCTTTGAAATAAAAGCAGATAATGTAAGCGAAGTAATACTTACTAATAAGGTGGTGTCCCATCCTTTGCGTAAGGAGGGTTAGCGCTTGCTAACTCCGAGTTAGTAGAGTCAAAATGTATGGAACTGATATCCCTAACCCAGATTTAACGATTTAATTTGTACCGTGCAAGCTGCCCTATGCCCTGTAACAACACATTTGTGCTGATTTTTTTACGGCACTTCCCCACAGTCTTTCCTAAATATCATAGGTATAAAAACTACGATCGAGCGAGATATCGCAAATAATTTGCAAAAGAAACGGTAGGCATTTAATTTCAATTAAACACGTTCCGCTATTTATTTTACCGATATAATTTGTCAAAAATGTGTTTGACCAACCACCAAATTCCATTGTAGTTTAACTCGCCATGCTATCGATGGAATGCGGTCGAATTCTTAGTCTGTAATAACGCACATGAATCATTTACTTTATCATTTAACGACGTGCTGAATAAATAAATACATGTAAATACTTCGACATAATAAAGCTGATGTGACACTACACACGTAGATTTAATGGAAGGAAAGAATTTCATGATTGTGAAGCAATTAATGTTTCAGAACTATTTATTTATTTTAGGGATAATAAATAACTGTACAAAAGGTGCCATAATACAATGAACAAACTTAAGAAACTTGTTCTAAGTTATGAAGGACCAGATTGTCGCCGTGTGGATATCACAACTACAAACGCAGCACGTTGCTCACAGTAGATGAGAAAAAAAACCAGTACAATCAGAATACGAAAGTATAGTGAAGTACTACGCCTCATCCTTCCACTTTACAAATACGTCGATTATTAAGCAATGTATCACACGTTTCCTGGATTTACTAACACGTGATTATTATGTGATCTACTTTTAAAGGACCGACTTCAATAGTTCTCTAGAACAATTTTGGCAGTCCTTTAGATACACCGTTGGCTCGCTATCAAAACAATACAGTCCAGTCACACCTTTCAGCTTTCTTATCTTTGCGTATAAATTATAATGCGTATTTAATGACTATAGCGTCTAACTATAAACTATAGTCAGGGCTATCTTAGAAATTAAAAAACAAAATTTATTGCGTTTCAAATTTTATTGTGTAACGTTACAGTTACAGACTGCAGATATTTACAGATATTCTAATGTTTCTTGCCAAACATTAAAACATCTGAACGCCGAACTTAGCCCACTAAGGGATCTCTACCGGTTAATAAGTGGATGAGAGGAACATTTTGAACGGAAACCGACAAAGAGTGAGTTACAAACAATAAAAAATCTAATTACAACCAATGGAATGTGCCATAAGTAAAGGTTGCATCGGAGATATCGCTTTGAAGCGATAAGACCGCCTATTGCTCTTAATCTGGTAATTTTTCTCACTTTACTTACATTTTTTTTGTACAGTTAAGTACTTAGCTTAGTTGGTTTCGTATTTATAAAAGGTAGCTAAGTTATTGATATTGATTGTGTAAGTAATTTAATACATACATGCATAAATAAATCACGTCTTTATCCCTTACGGAGTAAACAGAGCCACGTTTAGCATGATTGTGGGCGTATAGGTGGAAAGGGGAATCAAAATGGTGATGGGTTGAATATGATTTCTACCATTTTCGCAGATTCCCTCGATTTCTTTTTTGTTTTTGCATAGTATCAAGTAAATTGTTTCTCTCAATTTAAAGATCATAAAACAGTAATCCTAAAATCGAGGTGTATTCATAACTTTGGCTCGACGCAGTGGCGTAACTATATAGCGTACCTAAGTAACTATATGGCGTAACTATATGGTGGCAGGAGTGGCAAAATGCCATGGGTCCCTAGCTCTACGGGGTCCCGAACTGGCTTGGTTTAGAGCACAGAAGGGACGCTGATGCACTTCTTTATATTGAGGAAGGAGCCGCATCTGACGAATTTGCCACGGGCCCCAGACGTTATAGTTACGCCACTGGCTCGACGGCCGTATATCGACCATTTCAGGGTCACAGTCATTGTAGTAATTCATGTATATGGACAATCCGACGGTGACTATTGTCGTATACATTCATATTAGTGGCATTTAGCTGCTCAAATTCGCACCATTCCATTCTGCGGTGACGTTAAATGACCCGACAGGTTTAGTCTGCCTCATGCTTATGACGTAATGCTTCTAAGTAAACATCCCAGCTATTTGGTCACACATCCATATTCTTTAGTTATTTTGAATGATTAGTAATCTTTGCTCACGGTAAACCTCTACAACTTGGCTATTGACCTAGTATTAAGGCTCGTGACTAATTAACAGACATGACTTGTTAAGTGTGTTTTCTAGCTTTACGTGATATTATGAATACCCGATTCTTCTATTACTACATTCTACGTATTGGCACCCTTTATGAGCTCTACCAATACCATATTGTGGCTCTACATTGTCTTAGAATTGAATTTAAGTGCTGGGAAGTGAATGTAGATTATGTTCCTAATGTTTACAAATTCTAGTCTTTACCGCTTGTTCGTTCTAAACTATATAATTGTCCTGTATCTAGGCCCCATTACCTACCCATAACAGTTTTATCACCTACATTCCTCACTACATTACATACAAACAATGAAGAAATTTTTTAGTAATTTACTTAGTTCCTTCTACATTTTCGTAAAGTTTCGTGTGTTCAGTTTCCCTTTTCAGATATTTCTTGGGTAAAATTGTATCATTATGGGAATTTAATTGTCATTACAATATTTGACAAGATCTGCGATTGCATCGTTTGCAATTGACTGGATTCCTCTGTTGAAAATGTTGTATTGTTTTAATTGACATTTAGATTATGATTGCATTAGCTACTCTACCTAAAATACCTTTGACCGAGTTTTGAGATACATACTCAATGCATACCTATCTTAATAGTAATAAGACCAATAATGATGGTATGGTTCTTGAGACCGTGCTTGCCTAGCGTGATCTGGAATTCGACGTCAGTATTTAATTATCTCATAGAATGAGCCGGGCTGAGCAGCAGTAGAAGTGCTAGGTGGTAGCTCAACGCCGTCATGTAGGTTATACCGCGTCTGGTGCCTATCGATTGGTATGTGGTACAACAGCGGTAGTGACGCAAGCCTCTGGTTCAGTTCTGTAGGCTGGTGAGCGTGGCTGCGATGGTGCTTGCTCGGTGCTCCCGAGGAAGGGCGCGCGGGCGGGGTCAGCGGCCGCGGCGCGGTCGGCGCGGGTGCGCGGAATTCAAACTATGCGTATGAAATGAAAGTGGCCGCATCGTGAAAGCGCGCGCATCCACCTTCCTAGGTGCCGTAGACCACGGGACAGTACTCACCATGAATAGACAAATCCAAAGTTGCTGAACGCAAACACACTATCGAATATGAACCGCATCCATTGGCACTTCACTTCACTTGACGATCGCGCGATGTCGTACGCGGCGTGGGGAGCGTAACGTTGCGCGCGAACTGGCTGAGCGCGCAGGAACGACTGAGTTGTGAGTTGAGTTGGTTGGATTGAGTGAGGCGGGCGCGTGGGTCGGCGAAGGCACGCGCGGGGCGCGCCGCGGCTTCGGCTTGGTGGAATGCGGCAAGCGAGATAGTGGCGCGGGTACCGACCGGGGCCCGCTGTAGGCTGGAGCCTTCGCCCGCGGCCCGGCGGCGGCGCGAGGCGGCGGCGACGCGGAGACGGAATGCGCGCGGTCAACCTCTTTAAAAAAAAAAATACTCTCAGACGACGGGTTTCCGTGATCTACGGAAGTTGGTCTTGTATTCGTTAGGCCGGAAACTTGGCGAGTTCTCAAGCCGCCGTGCTCTTTTTTAATGGCTAGTGCTAAATAAAACAAATGCCAGCAGAAGTCTCTACTTTTTACTTCTTTTCGATAATCAGTAGGTTGTTGTGAGGTTTAGGTAATATATAATATTAAATAAATGCCTTAGGTATTTAAACGTTTTAAAAAACTAGGTTAAGAGCATTTAATATCTACTAGGTAATAGCTCTGCATAATTCAATTAAATGTCGATTATTTGGTAAAAGAATATTGAATAAAAGGTACATCTATACACTCTGAGATCTACACAGATATTCATACTTACCTCTACCTATCTAATCATAGGGTCAGATTAGGTCCTCGAATCCAATAACATGGTAAAAATCCAAAAGTCCAGGTACTTAATTTACTTAGTCAAGTTACATACAAGTTCCCTTAAATTTCTAACAATCTTACTCGCTAATTCACCGCTAAACAGCAGAGCATGCACTGTTGTTCCAGTGCGGAGAGCAAGACAGCGGCGTAAATTATGGCACAAGAGACTTTACCTTAGTCCTCTGGTAGGCAACGCTCTTGCGATTCCTCTTGCGTTGCGGCCGTCTATGGACAGCGAGGTAACTACCATTGCAGTTACCCACTTGCTAGTTTTGAGACTTGGGCTTAGTGCTTACTACGAGAGCGTGAAGTAAATTAACTACGTTTTTATCTAGCTGGTTCAGATTTTGAGATGGAAAGGGGCCAATGAGCGTCAAAGAAACGCGCCTAAATCAGGAATGGCCAACCAATGGCGCGCTTGTCTGTGAGTGGTGGCGTGCGATAAAATAATTCACCAGTAATTGAAAAATTTGTGTAGTTATAAGTTACTGTCGAACAAAGTGATCCCTGTGGAGCTAGTACGAGAGCGCTGGTCGCGTCGCGTGCGAGATAGTCTACTCGTCTCTTTCTAGAGCGAAGAGTAAGACAAAGACGGGCAATCTATCCTGCGCGCGACGCGACTCTTGTGTCACGTGCTAGACGTGCTGAGCCACTGACGAACCCTGTCACACTTAATGCCACAGTGACGTATAATGAGTCAATAGAGAATAGTTCGCGGGGAAGGTTTAGGTAGGTATTTAATTTCTCGAGGTGTTGTGTAAATGTTTGGAAGTGTTGGGAAAAGTCAACCTGCCGGGGATACCTATCAATTTTAATTCTGCGCGGACGACGTCTCAGGTAACAGCCAGTTTGTCCATAAAACTTAGTCAAGATTCTTTTTTTTACGAAATAGTGCGGCAAACGAGCACTGGTCACCTAATGAAAGCACCACCACTCTTGGTCACACCAAGGTCTTGGACGACAGGTGGTAGCCAAATAATATTTTTAAAATGGCATATCTACAAAAAAAAGGTTCACCATCCCTGGCCTAAATGGTGCGCGCGCCGGTCTACGGGCATACTTTACACTCTCATTTCGATGTTGGGTTGAGTATGTCTGTAATTGTATTGTATTACTAACTTTTACCCGTGGCTTCGCTCACCTGAATGATCAGATAAAATATGGCGGTCGAAATTACGCGATTTTACTGAATACCCTGAATACCCACGAATGGTTCCAAAAACGCCACAACCCCTTTGTAGTTGTTATTTATCTTGCATGAAAAATAAGTAAATTTTTTGTTAAAACAACTTAAAAGCCTCAAGACTAAGCCGTTGAAATTTCGAGATTTTTAATGCGTAAATCCCGATTCCGTGGTATTGGAATAATTCCAGAGATCCAACTGTCTACATATACCAAATTTCATCCAAATTCGGTCAATAGTTTTAGCGTCATAGTGTAACAAATTTACAGGCAGATACTTGCCTTGAAACCTTCCCGCAGCGTAGTAGGTAGGTAGGTAGTAACTAGATTACTCCAACTGACAACAACAGGGTTCTATTTGATTTTCGCGCAATGCATGTGCATGTGCTGCGATTTAGAGTTAACTGTATGAATCAACACTAATCTTTTTTTATATTTAAATATACGTACTTGTAACACCTATCCGATACTTTATTTATTCAAAATGATTGTAAATGTAGGCTGATCTTGTAATGTGCACTCTTTGTGCATTTATTGCTTTTTTGTGTTTGAAATTTTATGCTATTGGTTTGAAAGCTAGCTTCGTAAACATTGACAACAGACAACTCAAGTGACCGAATGACAGATATGGTGACCCGTGTTGCCAACAATATGTCTTGAAGCTAAATTGGCTGTTATTTGCTTGTTCAGTACTGTTTATAGGTATTCAGCCACTAATCCTAAATCTTAACCGAATTCAAGTTACAGTTAAAATAAAATATGACATACTACATAGTAAAGTGAGATCGAAATCTTTTAGCTACATTAACAGTAACTAAAGCTATACACGAACAAATTATTCTTCTAGGTACTCATTTATTGTATAATAGCACTTTTAAAATAGGCAGTACTCACCGAAAACCAAGAAGCAACCTCTAACGTTAAATAAAAAAATTACATGTGACTTAATTTTCAAAGATTATTAAAAAAAGCAAACCCACCTCATACTTTGTATCATCTTAGCTAAAATCTGAATATCCGGCTAGCAACACTGCAGGTGACATTGACAGTTCATGACAGTTGTTTCTCAGCCGTGCGGATGTCAAGTTGCCGAGTTTGTTTCATTGTTCGGCGCTGCTGTGCGAATTTGCAATTGCAATAAATTGTAATGTAATGTATTATAAAATATTGCAATGATTATAGGGTGAATTAATATAATTGAATAAGCCAAGATGCTTTTTTCCAAAACGGCCATTTCCGTGGTTTGTGTCTTGTTGTTACTTTCAATATTTATGGCGAATCTATTAAATATTATTGCGACTGATCACAAATTCTATTATGAAAACGAGCGCGAAGGGGAAAATTTCACTAAACGTATTAGTGAAAAATATGGCCGAATCACAGATACTACGAGAAATTTGATTTGGTTCCTTCAAGTAAGTAAAATCGAATGTCTTTATCTTGGTGTAAAAAAAATCCTGCTTGCACAAAGAACTACATACTTACATTGTGTTTATCTCTCGATTTTAAGAAGTGGTGCACATTATCTGATAGTGATTACAGTTACTCAAATCCATAATAAACCTTTGTTGAGTGAATTGATATTTTATCATTTTGTATCAATAATTTCAGATTTCTGACATACACATAAGCATATTCAGGGATCCAGGGAGAATCTCACAGTTCCAGCAATTTTGTGACAGCACTGTGAGAAGAATAAAACCTTCCATTGTTTTGGCAACTGGAGACTTGACCGATGCTAAAGCCAAGGATAATTTGGGTAGTTCACAAGTGAAAACTGAGTGGGTGTACTACTACAACATTATCCAAGAGTCCAGAGTTACGGAAGATACAGTGTGGTTAGATATTAGAGGGAATCATGGTAAGGATGCCATTACATTAACCTCCACAAACTAGAATAATGTGTCATAATTTCTTTCTATTTCAAAGAACAATAATTTAATTTAATTTTCCTTCCTCCCTTTATCTAAGGTCTTTATTATGTCTGTATTTATTTTCTCAGTAAGTCATTTATTTCTGACGAATAAATAAAACTGTTTATTTCCAGATAATTTTAACATCAAAACAATTAATGCACAAGAGAATTATTACAGAAATTATTCTGTTCAGGGCCATAACCATTCCAAATCATATGTTCACTATGAAAACCGAAATGGTGTTAGCGTTGCATTTTTGGGCATAGATGCCTGTCCTGACCCAGGACTGAGGAGACCCTTCAATTTTATTGGTATTCTGGATGCTCCAAACCAGCAACACATAAAAAAATTACAAGCAGAAGCAAATTTGAAAGCTGATCATATTATTTGGTTTGGACACTACCCCACATCCTGCATTCTAACTATGGCATCGGAACCAGATGTGGGACGGCTTGATCTGCGACAGCTTATAGGGGACAGCCAAGGTGCTCAAGTCTATGTTTGTGGACACCTACACTCCATGGGAGGACTTGTACCTCAAATGTACACAAAGCACAAAAAAGGCTATTTGGAAATAGAATTGGCTGACTGGAAAGACAACAGAGCGTACCGTTTGGGTGTTATTGACCACGGAATGTTCTCGTTTGTAGATCAGAAGCATAATACATGGCCATTGGTTTTAGTAACCAACCCGAAACATGCACGATATTATATGCCAGGCCGAGAGCCTCTGCGACTAATATCCGATTCCACTCATATAAGAATTTTAGCTTTTAGTGATGTAGATATTGATACTGTTAAAGTATCATTTGATAAAAGCAGTTGGACGGAATGTAGGCATACAGAAGGACCTCTGTATGTCTGTGAATGGCTACCACATTTATATTCTCAAGATATTCACTATCTGTATGTCATAGTCAGAGATGAATTAGGAAAGGAAGCAGAAGTGGAGCACCCATTTTCATTGGATGGTTCCATGGTTAACTTTGAAGTCACAGCAAAGATGCTACTAATGCTTGATGCAGGTTCAGTGGTAAGTAAACATACCTAAAATACGAAAATGCAAACGAATATTCCTTCACGAACAGTGCAAAATAATCGTGTTTTGTTTCAGTTCCAGACAATATTTGGTACCCTGTTGGTGGTAAATATAATACCGTTAGTATTTTTACGAATGCAAAAACAACCACCCAAATATAGAAGAAGATTTGGGTATCATGTGCTCAGAAGAATCTGGTTGTTGAGCAAAATCGATAGATTGTACTATCCTGTAATACTATACACCATATACGTGCCCCTGGGTCCCTGGGCCATTGGAGAGCTCATAGACGGCTACATTGGGGTGGTTTTCGCGTGGGGGATACTAATACGAGGAACGTTTTTGCCAGAACCATTCACCTACATGTATGGTAGCGTGCAATTGATGTTTGTACAGATTCCTTTAGTATTTGTGTTAGCCCACACATTAGAAAATCGCTTGTTTTATTCGTCTACAAGAGGCGTGAAGAGCTTAATAAGAAACTTACCTTTTATATTGCTGCTGTCCATTCAGTTGTTATTGGCATATTTCTTTTGGTTGGAATATGGGTACCTGGCCTTTGTGTTTGGACCCTTGAGGACGTGGAGCGTCGCCCTAAGCATAATACTATGGTACAAGACATTGACACTGCCTCCTGACTATTGCAGGTAATTTTTAATTTTTACCCAACAAATAAAATATTACATAGTTAACAAATCTGTGAAAATCATAGAACCTTACTTAAATATAGTAGTTAAATTTCTAAACAACACTGGAAATGAGAACACAGAAAAATTCGAAAAGTAAAGCTATGGCCGGGATTTGAACCCGGATCCACATAGCAGGTAAACCTAAGGCATTGTTTAGAAATTTTATTTCTAATGGATAAAAACTTAGTCATTATTTTTTGTGAAACACTTGCACTTTGAAGTCCCAGCCCATTGTGATGATTTCTTTTGTTTCTTTTCAGAAAACTCATGATTCTAAATGATATACCGTCGTAGTATAAGTTGGATTCTTGAAGTATACGCGTAGCAGAGAAGTAATAGAAACGATTACATACAGTTGAGTTCTCCAATATCTATACAGCCAACCGTTCAAAAATATCTACACATAGACCTTATTTTCAGTTGCATAAGGTGCACGTTTATATTTTTGTACGATTCGATGTCTATACATAGACATTGGAGAAGTTGACTGTAGGTACCTTAATTAGATGGACATAGCCCTAGCTTCGGTTTGAATCAACAAATGCTGACAATATATGGTTTGTATATTTGTAAATATTCAACTATTTTTTATGTCTTGAACTAAAATTACTAGAGCATTTTATGAAACTAAAGTGTTACTTATAATTAGTAAACTGCGCACGAACGACACGACCGAGTAATTTTTGCGAATAATCGACTGAACAATTTATCTGCTATGTGTTAATTGATGTTGGTATTGCACAGGACTTGTGACAGAATAATAATTTATAATGTGATTGAAGAAAATATTTGTGGAACTCTGTCGTGTAGGTATGTTGTTTGTCCGATATCTTGACTTTTGTGTAGAAAATGTGTGTCTAGATCAATTTATGGCCGAGTAATTTTATCTAGGAATTAAAGATATACTTTTTAATTGTTACCTTTCCCATGTTGTCGGCATTCGGCTATAGATATTATTATATCTGGGCTTTTGATTGGTCGGATTACTACTAGTCAGTATATTTCAATTAGTCTTGATGGACTATAATTTTTTTAATGTTCATATCGTTTCAAATATAGTTTTATATGTATATAAATGCTACTGCACAATATGCTGAGCTTAATATGAAATGGAAGCTTTAGTGAGACGCGAGCAGTGGCGTGACTATAGCGTGGCAGGGGTGGCAAAATGCCACGGGCCCCTAGCTCTACGGGGCCTCGAACTGGCTTGGTTTAGAGCACAGAAGGGACGCTGATGCACTTCTTTATATTGAGGAAGGAGCCCCATCTGACGAATTAGCCACAGGCCCCAGACGTTATAGTTACGCCACTGGACGCGAGGGTAATGTAACTTTAAGTATTTATATCACCAAAGAGTAAATAAAATGAAATTATTGAACACATTCCAATCCACTTTGCTTTATAGATAAGAAAAACTATGGTACTTAAAAGACATGCTTTATTCCAGAGAATTTAATGAAATGACCAAAATAATAAAAAAAAACATTTTAATGAGAACTACCAGACTAACACATTATCATACACCTATTAATGACTAACATATTATTCATGTACCTATGCAGAACTGCATCTGAATTAAATACATAATTCTGTAGGTATTGTATTTAATTATCAATGACATAAAATAATAGAGACACCAGATATTAGAGATGATCAGAAGTCGTTTTAAAAAAAATGTGCATAGTTAAGGGCTTAATCACAACAAAAATTAATTGATTCCTTTGTGTTACGGCCGTTTCACCATCCTTCCATTGCAATAAGGGTGAAAATGTCGTAACACAAAGGAATCAATTAACTTTTGTTTTAATTAAGGCCCTTAAATATGTACATTTCTTTTGAAAACGACTCGGAACTGTTTGATAAAGTATGAATTCGAATATATTTTTGCGCCTTTTTGGCGTATACACATATTGGTGACCTAAAAAAAAGCACGGACGTTTGCAGACTGTTTCCACGTTTATACTGTAATGTGGCTTGCAATAAACGGTTCTCTTCTATTCTATTCTGATAAAATCAACAGCTGACATGTTTTGATTAAATTGCTTGCTTTTGTTTTTATAATTAGACTTTGTTCCCAGATTTCTAACAAAGAGTTATGCTTTATCAGTAGAACCCTTTGTACATTGTACCGTGTCTACTCCAGTTAATAGTTGTTAGTTTGTATACCTACCTTATCTGACATGTGTCATCGTGGACAATCGTATACAACATCGTTTAAGAGCTGGCGTTTAATCAAATACCTGGTGTTAATGTTAAGGCAAACAATACAATACTATACACAAATCTCGTCTAAATCCCTTACGCCTAAGGTAACAAGACCTAAAGGCCACGTTTAGCATACCTATACAGGCATGGTAAGCAAAGAGTGTAAAAAATAGCAAGCACAATCTGCATTTTAAACTCTACTGGTGGTTAAAGGGTTCGTTTAAAGTCAATTCAATTATCCAATCCATTTCACAATTTAACAAGCATATCAAATTCGGTTTAATCTAATCTGACTTCTAAACTTGTATTTATGTATTTTATATGACCATTGTGACCAAGTATTATGCTCGAATCTGCTGTATTCAGCGTTATTAGAATCTATAGAACTTAATTTCATTTGACTGAGATATTATATTTTGGTGCTGATAACTAGCAATGACATAACGGCTTACAGGCCGTGAGCTCTTAGAATGCTATTCGGGTTTGTCTTGCTGTCTCACTCTCTCATATGGGTTTGATACTTGAATCGGCCGATGGTACCCGAAACCCGTATGGGATTCTAAGAGCTCATGCACTGTACCAAATTCAACTGCTTGGATTTCCGCTTACCATTGATGCTTCTAGCACTTATATGAAAATGATTTTAAAACCATATGTTTTCATAAGAATATTGTGAATTATAATTATGTTCCTTATACATATGAATGAATGTTATTTATGTCTATTATAAGCTTTAAATTAGGACATTGAATTAAGCAGTCATATTCGTATATAATTTATTATATACTACTATCGTACAATAATCAGACAATAAGGCTTCGTATCCATTAGAGATGTTTGCCCACTACACCGTACTATACTATGGCAGTGTAGCCGTCACTAGTATACCTTGCTTTGTCTAATCGTACTAATGAGACAAGGCACGGTGTACTGGGTTTCGGTTACGGTCTTAGCATGGTACGGTTTGGTTCACAGTATATATTCGGCGAGTACTACGGGATGTAAACCGTGATAACTTTGATGAGCTCCCGGGGGGCTATTCTGAAATTTGATGTTTGTATCATACCGTCCCTCTCACTTCCTATTTATGGCTTAGTGTGAGAGGAACGGCACGATTTCGGGAAATTAACCCCGATATTTTGACGCAGTTGCAAGCATCATGATCACTGGTAGACTGAAGAAATGGCAGGTGGATAAATAAATATTTTGGAAAAATTGAGCTAGTCCCAAAATAAGCAAAGATTGTAATACTCGACAACGGATAAACATACTAAATTATATTATTATATTAAATATCCAAGACTCGAGAGCAAACATTTGTATTTTTCATACAAATATCTGCCCGGGGTTCGGATGTTAATCATGTAGCCTCGAGTTCATTCTTGCGCGTCGACTGCGAGCACCGATGTGGGAATATAGGTGGCCCTCCGTAAACCCGCAATTTCTTCAGTCTACCCTGGATCCTGATGCCAGCAATTATCTCGAAATGTCAGGAGCTCGTTAGAGGTAGTCAATAATCATGGTGTACAGCCCGTGTAAAACTAGTAAACTCTTTTTTTTCTATTTAACTATGTATTTTTCTAGTAGGTATATACCTAGTTTATTTTATTTGGTTATTTATTAGTTATTGTGCATATCTAATCTTGCAGTATTTTAGTCTATAGACGTAGCTAATGTTATGCTTATACAGGGTAATTTTTTAATAGGTGCACAAATTTTAATATTTGCTTCGTTATTGTTAATCAATAACACATGTTGTGTTATTTTTACTCTAGCTTAAAAAATACTAGAGATATTGCCGATTTAATGATTCCATTAACTTAACGATATTCATGGACACTCTAATGCGCGAGCGAGAGAGGCGTGTTGTTTGACAAAGTCAATTTCGAATATCAACTCCTCGGCTGTTATAAAGTTGCCGTAGCAACGTCAGCCCCATTGGTCGGCAGAGTTCGACCAAAGTCGTGGTGGCCGGATTTTCCCGATGTCATCCTCGACGTCAACCTCCAAAGAAATCGCGGTCAGCCATTGGTAAACCATTTTTGTTATAACGTAACTGTAGCAACGTCAGCCTCATTGGCCAGTAGAGTTCGGCAAAAGTCGTGGTCGCCGAGTTGTCCCGATGTCATCCTCGACGTCAGCTTCCAAAGAAATCGTGGTCAGCCATTGGTTAACCATCTTTGTTATAACGTAACCGTAGCAACGTCAGCCTCATTGGTCAGCAGAGTTCGGCAAGTCGTAGTTGCCGAGTCATCCCGAAGCACTCCTCGCACGAGTCCGGACCCTTGGCTGGCATATACGGCCAAGTTGCAAACAACGGCAATTAACTCAATATTTCCGTGTGGGGACTGTACATAACTTATGTTGCGTTCATAATTTGTTTGAAATAATAACTAGCAGCGAAATAAATTATTATTTATTTAAAAGACATAAATACTAAACTAAACATACTTTAACAATTGCTCAAAATGACCTCCGTTATTTTCTAAGCAAAGCTGTGCACGCTTTAGCAAGTTGCTTTTTAGTTTGTCTAAAATACGAGTGTCGTATTTAATAGTCATAACTTTCAATTTAAAATCGTCGAAACTTTGTGCTTCTTCAACGTACACTCGTCGTTTGACTTCACCCCATAAGAAAAAGTCACAAGGCGTGAGGTCCGTGCTCCTGGCAGGCCAAGGCACCTGAGGTGCTCCACGCCCTATCCAGTTGTCTCCGTATTCGCTATTTAGGAAGTTTCGCACTGTTGTCGCGTAGTGGGGTGGAGCACCGTCGTGCTCGTAGTAACAGTCTCGTAGACTAGCGGCACATCTTCCATCAATTCGCTCACTACGCCTTGCAACATTTCCAGGCAGGTTCCTCCGGTCAGTCGTTGGCACTAAACCTTACTTGGTGATGATTTTCTGTAACTTTATGTGGATTACTGTATGACCACCATCTTGAGCTTCTAACGCCAAATGAGGTCTACCACGTCCATCAGCGTGCCGGGGGGTAGTAAATTGGCCGTAATCCAATAATCTGTTATTGGCGGCTAATATCGTTCGCATGTTGGGTACCTACTGGTATACGTATCCTTAGCTACGAAGTCGAGAACTTTCGTCTCGGTACATCCTCTGAGCCTCTCTTAAACTTTCATCGCTCAGAATGTACCTACATACGGATCATTTCGTAATACTCAACATTAGAATATTCGTAAAAATCGCGTGAGATTTTGTTCCAGTTGAAAACAATCTTAACTGCAAAAATTGTAGTGACATGACGCTGTCAGCTGAAGTTTCGCTATTCGAAAAAAACTAGTTTATTTATAAAAAAGGTTCTTACTGTTGAGGTTTTCAAAAATGATTTTCTAGTGTGACTTGGTGTCCACACGAGAAGGTAAAAGTAGGATAATTAACAAAAAAAAAATTTTTTTTTAATGAGCTGATTTAACTGTCGTAATATACTATATTAACGATACAAAATCACATGTTAAAATTTGTGCACTGATAAAAAAATTACCCTGTATATTTGTAAATGTGGTTAAAATGTGAATATTTAGAGTTGTCTATGCACGTTGCAATTTTAAATTATCAAACTGAAAATGCAAAGATACTGCATCATTATTTGTATTAAAAAAAAAAATATTCATAAGATCTCGTTCGGTACGATAAAACCTCAAGTTGATTTATTTATTGTTGTGTAATAAAACAATGCTTCGTATAAATTGTACCAAAATATTTATTCAATTATAAAAGTAATATATTTATATGTTTTTTCATTCATTGACCATAATATTATTATTTTTATCACAGATTGTATACATATGTTTTTACTGTGCATTTATTTTTACCGTTGATTCTGATCAGTAAAGTTATAGAAACCGACACTTATATTTGAATAGTATATTAGTCCTATTTATTTTATACTTAATCGTATTTACAAGCAAATATTATGTCATGGAATGTTTTCTTAAACGTATTTACGCACAGTAGATAGGCTAGCGGATTTCCGTAGTTTAGTTAATCAGTGCGGATCAAGTCGTTCGGACTGAATCAGAATGTTAAGTCTGCTTGCGTGCAGACATCTCTGCCTTGATGTACGGCCCACTGCAGGGCACAACCATCCTCCCATATTGAAAAGGTGTTTTAAAAATTGCATAATATTAAGCTCCCAATGCCTTAGCTTTGCAAATTATCTACAGGTTCTGTAAACCTGAAATCTCAAGACACAAATGAACGTTATCTGTAACAACACTATCCATACAAGCAGCGCATAGATGTCGTATAAGTAGGGCCTTGTCAGTCCTAAATATGTCAGATAAGCCTCAGGACTCTTGAACATGCAGAACGCTTTGTTGCATGGTAGGTTTTCCCTGTCGAAGCCATAGGCAGATTGCACGAAGGCGTCGAAGGCGTATCTGAAGTATGATATGGAAGCCAATGGGCGCAGGTAGTACGGCATCTCGTGGTACGGGATAAAGAACTCTGAGAACATCAGCATTGGGATGTTGGCTGCCGGCACCACGAACATTCCGAGCTGAAATGATCACAACAAAAAATAGATCTATGGGTGATTGCCAAAGGCTTATGTTGATGGCCTTAGCTTTAGCTAAGCTTGCAATAGATCTATGAATTAACAATTGAGTTGCCTAAATAAATTAAATTAATAAAAACGGAGTGACTCGAACATTGTGTTCAGAGGTCGGCGCGAATGTAAGCCCTTCTTCGAAACATGTTAGGTAAATTTAGACGTTATACACACAGTGAGAGAAACTGAATCACGTACCACTGTGGAACCTTTTCACTGCAATGTTATAATGACTTTACAGTACACCAGCCAAAGAAATTTAGAAATAATTGCAAAATTGTATGAGATAGGGTTCTACAGAGGTACGTGATTCCGTGACTTCGACCGAACGGTAAGGGAAATGTATTCACGTACAGTCAGCGTCATTAGTATGAAACATCCGGAAAGACCAAAAAGTTCGGCAAGCCATGCTGTATCTATCTATGGTGTAATAAACTATTTGGCCTGTTTGGGTGCTTCAAACTATATGATGGTGACTATACCACCATAGCACCCTATCAGTTTGAGTGACGGCGGCCTGTCAATTGCGACAGGGTCCCTCGGTGGTACTTCAATACATTTCTCTCACTGTACAGTCAGCGTCAAATAGTTCGTGACACCCAAAGTAGCCAAATAGCAACACGTCACTGTTACAGTTGAAATAAGGTCGTATTACTAACTTTTTGGCCACTTTGGGTGTCACGAACTATTTGACGCTGACTGTACCTAATGCCCGTCTGTACTAAAAATTACCTTGACATCAAACGCTGTCCCAACCACCAAGCCGTACGTCTGGGCTAGGATCGTTATAAGCACGCATATGGTCCAAGCGAGACCAAGTCGTTGCACGTCCATTGGCTGCGACGTTAAGTACCAGGCGGGGAACAGGAATACTGTAGCACATAATAGCTGTAGAAGAAAACATTTAAATCAGTGCTTATTGCTATTCATCATCATCGTCATCATCACCATACCAGCCATAGGATGACTGTTGGACATAGGCCTCCCCCATAGACCTCGTTGCCTCGGTTGGAAACGGCTTGCATCCACCGTGAATCCGCGACTTTAATCAGGTCATCCATCCTCCTCGTTGGTGGACGTTCTACGCTGTGCTTGCCGATCCGCGATCTCCACTCGAAAACCTTTCGACCCCAACGACCATCTGTTCTCCGAGCTATATGGCCTGCCCACAGCAACTTCAACGAGGTAATTCGCTGTTCAAAGAATCTAAATAAATTGGTATATTTTTTCTCTAACCTAAAATAGTTTATGAATTGATTAGAGTCCGTAACTTACCTGCACAGGTAAATCCATCAGGATTTTGGCAATGCAGTACGCTGGCAGCGAGTACCACTTGTTTAAATGTTCTTGGAGTACGACCGTGGCTTCTGCCGGAACTGAAAAATGATTTTACGTTTTAAAAAAAAAACTTTCATTAAAAGACACCGGGACGGGCACATTTTCCTCTTATAACAAGTTTAAACTAGTGCTTTATCTTCATAAGGCCGCTGCATCTACCTATTGGTATCCGTTCTATACCCGGCATCGGTATCAGGCCTCCGAGCTATGATACCATCCTTTTTCCATTTCATACATAGGTACATATGTACCGTCACGCTTCTTTCCCAATAGGGAGGAGGGTAGGCAGAGACTACTTTGATCCTGACACACCTCTTTCGCTTCATCCACATTCATCAATTTCTTCATACATGCTCTTCGGTTTCGGGTACTCCTGATCCTGACGGCTTTCCATTTCAACTTGTTGGTTTAAGAGTTATTTCGAGGACAAGTGGAAAACAGCAACGATTGCTTTAAAATATCTAACAATACCTACATGTGTTAACGGTAGGCATGGCATTCGAGAAGAACAGAAACAGTAAGAAGAAGAAGAGGCAGGATGTGTTGGTGACTATTCGATCTGCCTCTGCGCCCGCCCCGCAATATAGCGCGCCCAACAGCAACGCTACGGCCACGTGACACGACAGTCGAATCTGAAATAATTTGGTTACTTAAACTGGTTTGAACACAGAAAATTGACGATGCAACGTTTAGTCTTTATTCAAGTCAATAACTCCTCTGTTGCTTTGTACTTGTCTCAACTGTTAACTGAGAAAAATAACTTTTTGGTACACTACTCCACCTACAACTACTAAGTACTACTCAAATATTAGGCTACCTGAGTTAAGTGAACATCGCGACACGCTCCTATACTGCACCTCCATAGCAAAGCGCAAAGTTGTGGCCAGAAACCGGCGGTGTAGCCGTCCGTATGGACCGGCGTCGTGCTTAGCAAGACCTCGGCCTCCTCAGAGTAAACTGAAAGAGACGTGGAATGTTTAATGACATCTTAGAAACGGTTTCCAAGCACCTCGTAGAGGTGAGCCATCCGAATCGGACAATCTACTACATCATCATACTTCAAAAACAACTTTTTATCCTTCGTTTAGGTAAAGTCGAGGTTACCTAGGTACTCGTTTTCTTCTTTCGACTGTCGCGGTTCTTGTTTCGATTGTTGGTATAATGTGTAGATTGCTTTTTATTAATTTAAGCATTTCCATTGAGCACTTTACCTTTTCCATTTCCAATACCGAAGTCATTCTGTGCAATTTTTCTCATTTTAACCGTATAATTCTTGGCCTCATTTTCTATGTAAGCTAAGTTGCCAATATGTTCGCCGCTTGCAACTTCTAATACTGAAAACAATAAATTACGTAATTACAACGTAAAAAAATACAACTTTGTTAAACTGCCTTACTCACTTAGCTCCCGTTCCTACAAGGTAGGCACATAAGCCTCTTGAGTCTAGACTTTAGTGTGAGGTTTGGGCATAAAGAACGTCTCTAACAATTTACTTAGTTAAATTTAAATTCATCAAAGGAGCCCACATTTATGAATTTCTAAGCGCTTGATCTCTAAACTTTATGAGCAGACAGCATTCATTTATTACGCAGGAGGCTATTTTAATCCAACCTACAATAGTCCGCCATATTGTAGTACTGCGGACACCTAAAGCCAGCGTTGGCGAGCACATCAGGGACGTCTTCGATAGCGCCTGCGTACAGTGTCCGTCCCTCCGCCATCAGTATGACGTCATCGGCGGAAGAAAAGACCTTGGACGAAGGCTGGTGGACCACGCAAGCTACCGTGCGTCCGTTGCCCGCTACCATTCGAAGCGCCCGCGCCACTGACATGGACGACACGGAATCCAGGCCGCTGAAAAGTGTAATTGTGAGTTTAGCGTTTGTTTTTAAAAACAAAACTTTTGATATTGTTATTAAGATATTAGGTACGTACACGATGCTAAGCTATGGGTAACCATTCATCGTGTCAAAGCTTTCAGATGAGAGAAAATGTCGAAGTCATTTTAGCTACCAAATGAAATTAAGAATACTGCAACTACTAAAGAAATTTTTTTCTTCGCGCTATCAGCTTATGTTAATCAACTCAATTGTGAAATTGGACGCTTCCCATTTAAGATAAGGCACGTGTAGTCAGCGGCACTGAGTAGAAAATATATGTCCTTAACTAAATTATTTTTTAGATGATATCGCGTAACCGATTTTATCAAAACCAAATCGTTATATAGGATTAAGGACGTATAGTTGGCGCAACGATTCCATGTTGTTCACAGAAGTATTGACGTGGTTCCGTACTACAATATCGCACGCACATGCGACATTATTTGATAATTGACTGCTCTGCAGCAGTTGGAATAGTTGGCGTGGGCGTCCGCCATAAGTACGTACTCGACAATCCATGCGACGCTAACGTAACGAAAGACGATGCCCACTTTTTTGTGGCAGCCGCCTATACACACTAAGTACATTGGCGAACAAAAATAACGAGTCACTTCCCCTACAAAGTTGTTTTACAAGTGGCCCGTTATTTTTGCTCTAGAGTATATTTGAGTGTGCAATCTGTAGGCACGGCACGATCACCATCATCAACTTGTTTGATACCCATTCCGCAAACAAATCCTTTGACACAAGATATTCAACCACAAGTGGAACTCAAATAGATCGTGACTGTATTTTGATAATGAAGGTTCATTAGTACACACCTAGTAGGTTCGTCAAGCAGCATGATGGTGGGATTGGTGAGCAGTTCGCACGCGATTGTCAACCGTTTCCTCTCTCCTCCAGACATCCGTCCCGCTTTGGTGTTAAGTACATCCTGAATGCCAAGCTGTGATGATACTGTCTCGATCTGAAATTGATGAAAAGTACAGATATTACTCATCTATGCCCAGTGGGCCGTTTCTTGAAATCACACAATATGTATGTATTGTGGCTAAAAATGGTACTCGAAAATCGTTCAAATCTGTTAATTGTTATGAGCTGTGCCTTCTTTTGTTTCTTCTAAAGATTTGTCAGTTTTGTGTTATTTTCATGTTCAATTTATTACCCTTAACTTGCTCACTAACTAGGTTAAACCAATCTACTATTAAATTTTGAAAATGGAAAAATGAAAAAAGTTCATTTCTTTTTTAGGTTTACATGTTGAAGTATCAAGGTTGGAACCTCCTAGTAAGCATAAGAATACTTGTGTCGGGAAGTACTGCTCCTCTATTATTGCCAGTAGGTAAAGCACTTATACGTAGCTAACAAAATAACGGTTCAACTTAAATAAATGGTTTGTGTGTGTGTGTGATTAGAATTTTATATTACATTATGATTGATAAATTTAACACTCAAAAGCCGGCTGGTTAGTTTTATGTTTAAAACTTCAACAATACTCAAAAATAATACAGCTCGTAAACAAGCAGATTACGTACCTACCTATAAATAATCTCTCACAAAGGTGTTGTGGTGGATTAAAGGTGTTAATGCGCCTTACCAAGAATTGATTGCATATTATAATGTTGCTTTTGTCCATAGAGTAACTTTTTAAATACTTTTGTCTTTAGCGTAATGGTCTGCGTGCCGGCGGATATTTCAGAGTAGGTAGGTACTGCAAGGCTTGAGGGTTGTAGCCAGGTCTACTCTGAACTTGGGAAACTCCTGGGTAAACGAGTACGTACGGGAACTACGTTCGCGTAGTCGATTAAATGATACCGCAAAGATCTTTACGAAGATTTATTCACGCTAAGAGACTTAACATATTATAATAAAAAATGTCCATGCCTTCGGAGGCAGCAGTCCAGGTAATGCCCTGGGGAAACACTTTGTTTCTTTATTCCATTAAAATTCTAAATTTAAATTACAAATAATTGCATTACCTGCCAGCTCGTTGGCTTGTTTGTACAAATCTTTGTACAAACAAACTCAAGTTCTTACAGTACCTATATCATTTACTTTTAAAGTAGGTAGATATTTTAAAGGAGGCATAGTACAAGTTTTTGTACTGTCTGAAATACTTTAAAATGTCTAAATAACATGAATTCAATTCTTCTTCAATTGTATTGTATTATTATTACCTATTGATTTTAAATTATGGCCCCATTTTCTACTGATTTCTTACTTTAATAACACAATAATAATATTTATTTCAGGAAACTGGTCCTATACTGTTATGTAGTGTTCGTGTAGTTTCTTTCATTTAAAATGACGAAAAGTACTTAAAACCAACATCTATTGTTTAATTGTTATCTTCAAGTGGGGTTGTAAAACCATTATGCAGGTAGTCGCAAAGTATACCGTGACCAAACAGGTACCTACCGATGCACCTGCATAATTGTTTTAAAACCCCACTTGAAGATAACAATTAAACATAGATGTTGGATTTAAGTACTTTTCGTCATTTTAAATGAAACAAACTATAACAATTGTAACTTACAAGCTACGTTAACTAACTTTTGTTACGGTTTGTTTTTGTTTTTGTAACTTTTGTTTGTCAACTTTGTCGTTACCTTTTTTATTACGTTCACCAGTGGGCAGACCTTTAATTACCGTTATTTTTGCGTAACGCTATTTTTCATAACGTTAGATTACCGAATAGCATTTTTCAATAAAACGTTTTTAGGTAGCGCTATTTTTCAGTACGTTATATTACCAAATAGCGTTTTTTAATAAAACATTATTTATTCTGTAGCGGTATTCATTATAACGTTATTAATAGCGATATATATCGATACTTCGGCAAGTGATATAATAACGTTATAGACCATCTCTTTCTTACACTCTATAACACCCGCTCTATATAACGTGCGACAAACATAATATGCAATGACAAATCTGTACTGTTTTCGTGAATTGTCAAATCATGTCATTCGTTCATAATCAGTTTCATAGCGTTATTATACCTAACGCTATTTCATAACGTTATGGTTTTCTTTAAACACAAACGACATATACCGGTATTATATCGTTTTTTTCATAACGTTTTAAAGGTCTATAACGCTATTTCGTAAAGTTACGGTTTTCTTTTCATTATGATATGATATAACGTTATGAAGGAATATAGAATTTGTTTGAACGAAATTTTAAACACAAACGATATATACCGCTATTATATCGTTTTTTTTTATAACTTTATAAAGGTCTGCCAGTGGGTAAGCGAGACTGAGTTACCACTTATAACTTACCGCATATTCTCGTTCCCTACACGTGACTGTGGGCAATTTGAGACTAGCGGCAAATATGAGCGTCTCCCTCCCCGTAAGAATGTCTATGAGGGTGGCGTGCTGTGCCACCAGCACCGTATTCTGATCGGTTCCGTGGATCAAACCTTTCACTCCAGTTTTCCTGTAATTGAAAGAAACTGTCGGTAATCTCTCAAGAACTACCAACGAATTCTTGCTATTGTTTTTTTGTTACCGAATTTATTTGTACGGTGTTTGATTAGGTCAAATTTTGCCAGTCGAATTTCATCCGCTTACGCTTACAGTATTATAGAATGGAGAAGTCTGAAGTTTGGCAGAAATTGTGTAGTTTGCATAGCAAAATTTCTGATCTACTCGCAAAAAAAGGTTGTTAAAATGTTATTTAAAAAAATACTCATCATATACCACTTCTAGAGACGTCTCAATTTATTTTTTCTTTAATATCTCCTATGAACAAACATCGACCAGTTACAATTTTCTCACATGGAATATATAATCTTTATTGCATTCCTGCGACATTATTTTTATGCAAATGTTAACGAGGCTTTAAGTATAAATGATATGTGGCCAAGCGTTAAAAATGAATAGGTAACTCCAATATACTTAAAGCTGTGTATCAAAATGCCAACTACATGACATGACTCTTCCGTCATGTAGGGATAAAGTATTACGTAATCAGCACTACACTTGGGAAGGAACTTACTTGCCTTGACCAGCCACGTTCGCTTGACTTAAATGAATTGCCATTCCGTTTATCGGTTTAAGTTTAAACTTCGACAACGCAATACGATACAAGTAAGTTTAAGTATTGATTAAGTTTCTTCGTCTTACCACCATGCGAAAGAATCGAACGTGTTACAAAATTGGTATTAGATCAGAGGCTCATTTATTAGAAGACAAAGTTCAAAATGGAGGCCATTTTTCCATTTCTGATAACGGATTTATGCTTAGGGACCGCTCGGACCCTCAGATATCGATTTTGAAATCAATCTGCCCAAAAACTAAAGACTTCAAAATGGCGGGCACTTTTTCAATTTTGACAACGGATTCATGCTTGGGGACCACTCGGACCCTTATCGGTTTAAGTTTAAACTTCGACAACGCAATACGATACAAGTAAGTTTAAGTATTGCTTTAGTTTCTTAGTCTTACCACCTTGCGAAAATAATCGAACTTGTTACAAAATTGGTATTAGATTAGAGGCTCATTCATTAGAAGACAAAGTTCTTATTGGTTTGTGTCTCGTGAAATGTGTTAAACGCATTTTTGGGCGCAGTATATAGGTATTTTACTTACGTTTTAGTGTAATATGTTTTAGTTCACCGAGTTCGAATATCCGGTTTTGGTATTAGATGAGCCAATCGAGTCGGTTGAATGTACTCTGTAGCATTCTCAAGGTACTAAAGTTTTTAAAGCTTTTGGATAAATCCATTTGTAATTTTCGATGGCAACATAAACGTTGCTATCTCACCTATTTCAATATAAGTATTAAATTAAGTGTATGGAGCCAGTCAGTCTGATTGCATTTTATTAGCTAGGGATACATATATTATATCTAGTTCGGTTTAACCGTTTTTTAATATACTATACTTTTGATACATGTTTCGATTGGAATAGAATGGAATAGCTGACAAATATTTTTGTAAATTACATTTCCATTTTAACAACAACTGAAATTCTTATTTAAAGGAACATGTTGGCTTTTATTTTGTTATCATATTTGCTTGTTTACTTACTTTCGTTTAGCCAATATCTTGAGTAAGCTGGTTTTTCCTGCCCCTGAAGGTCCGAGGATGAAGGTCAGTCGTCCCGGTTTGAAGGCCCCACAGACCCCGCTTAAAATTATCTGGTCCCAGCCAGAGTCTTGCTTCTCTTTTCTCCTTATCCAGGCTGGACAAATATTGTGAATTTATATTTCTTACGAATTTGCCATACTGTTAACAGTAACAGTAGTTACCTACTAAATAACTATAAATATATACGACCTGCTATGGTTGACTTTCAGGTGTTAATTGCTATCACACAACTTTTGTAACAATCCTATGCGCAGTATTATTTGGGTACTGTACAAGTTATTTATTATTATTTATTTATCTATACTTAGTCTTGTACTGTTCCCGAACCCCATTAACCTTTTACGATAAGCCGATACATACTATTATTTGTTCTCAAAATAATATCCCGCGTTGAAAGAGATAGAGTTCCACTGGACCTCCGAAATTCCCAGTCAAAATAATTGTCTTCAATATTGTAGGTACTTATATCATCGACTATGACACTGAATAATAGATTATGGCATGGCTTTGATTTAAAAAAATGTAGGTGAAATATCGATTTTGAACTTACTGTATTTTATGCCAAATACTCATTTATATGATGTATTATTCTAAAGTACCTATACCCTTTGTTTGTTTGTTGTTTGTTGTTTAATTCGGTCAATCTTATAACGCAGTCACTTAAAGACGCTCTTATCTCAGTACCTATCATTAGAGTTACACATTCACTTTACTGTATGCATACTGTGTATACTGTGTGTGACACTTAATGATGAACATTAGTTTGAAAAGAGATTTAAGACTTTGTTATAATACTTGTAATCTATCGATGCGTCAATTTATGTGACGGGTCTATAGCAGAAAACAAAAGGATTGACGCAGTTTTCTCTTTAAGCACGAGGGCGGTGGTAGTCGTGGCTTCAATTAAGCTATCAAGGCTTTCCGTGATATACATAGCAATTAGCAATACAAATAGAGAATCGAATGAAATATGACTTCGGTGTCGCATTTAGTTTAATTAATTCATTAATATTCAAATTTATTTTCTAAAGAAAATATAAACATGTGAATGTGACCACTCTCATACGTCCATCGATTGTTTAAAAAAATGGTCCTACTACGGTCCGGGGTTGCGGGTGTCTATGGGCAGTGGTGATCACTTACCATCAGGTGACCCACTTGCTCGTTTGCCTTCCTATTCATATATATATAAAAAAAATCCTATATCGCTGTGATGGTTACAACGGTAGAAAAATTGGTCCAAATTTGGAATTAAACCCGTTGTTCGAAAAGGGAATTTGACATAATTTACGCAAAGAGAGGCAAAGAGAGCAAGCAGTACACTAATTTGCAAAACTTTATTATACTATCGAAATTTACCATAACGCTTCTTAACGGTTAAACTGACATCCAAGAAAGTTGTTATATCACTGTTTCCATTAGTGTCATTTAATTCAACGATAGACATAACTGGTACCAAAAAAAAGCTAACGGAATGCGCGCGCGCAGTCGCGGTGTTTACTAGAGACTGGCGGGATCAAGCGACGACAATAACGAGTAAGTGTTGTAAGGAATTGTAGTACCGGAATATACACATTATGGTACGTCAAAAATATGATATGGATCTAGTCACGGATATTAGTCGTTAGTACGTATTAAATTAAGTGTAGGTACATGGGAACTAATAAGCCTGCCAGATTAATTCGGTTTTATATTTATTTAATTATTTACTATGGTAACGCCGGGTTCTGTTTAGAAGTAATTACTTTCAGGTTAATGATTTTTGACATTCACTATCCTTTAATTCCGCCTCTTTTAATATAATCATAAAAACAGACCGTACCACGATTAAACTTCTGTACCAAGAAAGTAAAAATAACAGGGTAGGTACACCACTATCGTAAATAGGTTATTACCTACAGTATAATAATATGAATGAAGACCGCCGCGTGTACCATAATAACAATTGTGGTACGTGGAAAACCACTAAAACTGACTGTACCAATATCAAAACAAGATAGGCACTTACTATCGGTAGTCCCAATACGGGTTCTCGCCCCACTCTCGCTTACTTTATTCCCTAGCTATACCTTTCACGCGCAGAACGCAATTCGGACAGCGACTGCGATCAACAAAACGCAAAGCAAAAACATTGATGCTATGGTGTAGGCGATGTCGAATTTAATATTTTCCAACTGTGGAGTGGCGGCCTCCCAGTCGGGCTTTTGACCCTATCTGTTCAACTTCACGCCCAATCATTTACGAAACGAGTCAAGATCATCAACTACTTCCACCTCGGCTTGTCCAGATGCTGGTGATTTTTTTTAATAAATCGGATGAGGAGTTTAAGCATTGGTAACGGGTCCTACTGAAAAATGGCGTTGCTTACCGCAATATTATGCTGAGTTACCTTTTTGCACTATTCGCTAGAGTTTTCTACATGTTAGTTACGAGTAATTTTAGCCATTTTTTAATGTGCGGTTTTTCTGTAAACATGATATAGCTTGGAGTTAACAACTTCGTTTCAATATTTTTTGGTCTTTTTTACCTTACAGAGGAATCCATATCCCATTATAAAAGTTTTGTGTTACGCGTTCTTAGCTTTAGCATGAATTGGCCACTTTATTATTTCGCTAGCTGTTATATTAGCTTCGTCTGCATAGAATTCGTTTATTCCCGCAGGAATTACGCAATCTTCCGGAATAAAAAGTAGCCTATGTGCTATTCCAGACTATAATCTATCTATGTTCCAAATTTCATCCAGATCTGTCCAACCATTCTAGCGCAAAAGAGTAACAAACATCCATCCGTACTAACAAACTTTCGCGTTTGTAATATAAATAGTAGGATGTTTTGATTTTACAGTTAAGTAGTCATAAAACTACCAGTCGTGACCACAGTTTGCCGTTGTAGATATCTTCAAGTTTTTCACGACATAATTCAATGATTAACCTCGAATAAGTTTTAAAAGTATCCCTACCGGATAAGGTTGATCACGTTAGGGAAACTTTTTTAACCTTTTGAACGCCAATGCTCTATAGCTATAGCCGACAGAGAGTAGAAGTGTAAAAGTGCATAAAAATCATGCAAAGGCAGAACGTTTCAAATTAGGTGCTTGTCTCACTGAGCTGGGTTTAGCTAAGCTTGACGTTCAAAGGGTCTAATGTTTTCGATGTAATACGTTATAAATAATAGTCAGGTAGTTACCCCTATTTGTTGTGATTGTGTTGTGATGCGTTTTCCGCTCTGTTGTCAGGATAAAGCAAATATGCAGTTAAGCTGCCCATACATTATGAGTGAGTAAACATAACATGACTTTATTTTCTATTATGTAGGTAGGTACATGTACCTACATACATTATTCTATGACATGTGTAGGTATAATGTATGTATATTATAGTGAAACGAAGTCTCCATTATTAAAGTAAATAAAACAATGCGTAGTAGGTACAAAACGGTCCAAAAAATTATTTATCCACAAATATTTAATAAATATTTAACATTTTTTAGTATTAGTTTACATTTGGTCATTTTCATTTTCTTATATAATATATTAAATTTTTTGTACATATTACTTTATCATAGATCTGCACTTGCGCATTTTATACGTACGTGATATACGGCGTGACATCGGCATGCAGGCATTTACGAAAACCGCTAAAGTATAAATTAGCAATTGTTTGCCTGTATACGTCTAACTACGTAGGTTAGTATTTAAATTAACTTTGCAATTGAATTTCTTATTCTCGCTATTAACACGAACAAATAGTTAATAAACAATCTTACTTATAGCTTCTAATACTTAGGTATAATAATATATATTACAGGATACGACTCATACTTACCTACGCTGAGCAGTTATTTTATTATCGCTAAAAAACTACGAGTCTAAGTGGCTAAATGCTTGTTCTTAAAATTACTAAGCATTCGTTATATCGTTATTGTCATGGAATGTTTTGTATACCAAACCAATACATTATTGGATTTTGAATAAGTACATCCTACATTTTTTTTCATTGACATCGATCTGATAAATATCTAGTTTATATTTTGCTTCATCGATGACATCTTCAAGGTATTTAAATACCCAATAAAAGCATCTACAAGACATCGCTGTAGGCATATAAGTAGTCTAAAAATTTCATAAGCAATATGAGACCATCCTCCTTTACTTAGTAATTCTATAAAGAAGTTAAAAGATTTTAACTGGCATATCGACATAGTGAGTTCATGAACGCGCGTTAATATATTATTGGGAATAAGAACGTACCTACAACGTTTAGCTACGCTTTAATGCTTATGCTGAGTTTTTTACATAGGTTTTTAGACAATTATCTAGGGTTAGTAGTTAGATAAAAACTTATGCACGTAAATACATTTAAAACATAGAATGTAGGTACCAGTTGCTTTTCTACCCGCGCAGATGGTAAAAGTCCACCAAGGGAATGGGCGAAACTCTTAGGAATCATGATATAGGCAATGCGGCTACCAACCCATAACTATTTTGATTCCCCATTCCACCTATACGCCTACAATCATGCTAAACGTGGCCTTTAAGTCTTGTTACCTTAAGCTCTGTCTATCCCGTAAGGGATATAGACGTGATTTGTGTATGTACCTATCACTATTTTGATTCCCCTTTCCGCTTATATATACGCCCACAGCAATCAAGCTAAACGTGGCCTTTAGGTCTTGTTACCTTAGGCTCTGCCTACCCCGTGCGGCAGCCGAAGCCTTGCCGTTGGAGCGAAGCATCCCGCAAGGGACGCAGTCGCGGAGCGCCGTGACTTCGGTCAAGTCGGTCGGCACGTAACGCCGGCCCGCAGTCGCCGGGAACGTGGGCCGGTGCGGTGGATGCGAGGAGTCAACCTCTATAAAAATCAAACGGTCACCGGCGGGGGAGGGCAGGGAAACAACGGTGCCGTTGCCATCTTCGCCATCCCAGGGCTGCTGGTGGGCGTCGCGGTGACACCTAGTGCTCTTGTAACGCTCACAGTCCATGACGTGTCGGTTTTTAATCGGTAGGCCTCTCCCCTCCTTCCGTTAGGGAAGGCGGCGGTGAGCTGGAGAGCCCGTCATACCGCCGTTGCTGCCCCGAGCGCGGGAATGCATAAGGTGCATTTTCCACACGTAAAAAAAAGGCTGTGTCTATCCCGTAAGGGATAAAGACGTGATTTATGTGTATGCATGTATGTAAATACATTTGTATCACGAACGTTGAGGTCTACCGGGTTTAGTTACGTTAAAAGTTATGATGGCTTATCGTCTATCTACATGCTCTGTAGACCCTGTATCTCAAGACACAAATAAGGGATATCTGCAGCAACACTATCCATATTAACAACGCGTATACGTCGTATAGGTATGGTCTACTTAAACCTAAATATGTTAGATACGACTGGGGACTCTTGAACATGCAGAACACTTTGTTGCAAGGTAGTTTCTGCCTGTCAAAGCCATAGGCAGACTGGACAAATGCGTTGAAGGCGTATCTAAAGTACGATATGGAAGCGAATGGGCGCAGGTAGTACGGCATCTCATGGTACGGGATGAAGAACTCTGAGAACATCAGCATTGGGATGTTGGCTGCCGGCACCACGAACATTCCGAGCTGAAAAAACAGTTTTGTTTAAGTTTTGGTCATGACTCTTTGTCTCTAGCGATTTCAAGACAATTTTCAGCGTGCCTTACCTTAACATCACACGCTGCTCCAACGACGAAGCCGAACGTCTGAGCCAAGATTGTTACAAGGACGCATATGACCCACGCCAGGCCTATGCGCTGGACTTCCAGTGGTTGCGACGTTAAGTACCAGGCGGGGAACAGGAACACCGTAGCACATAGCAACTGGAACAAATGTACGCAAGAGTTCTTTAACCAGGCCGTTCAAAACGTTTCACTGTAAGTACCCAATTGTAGGAACTCACGATATTACTCGCAATTCTAAGTTTTAGTTCTTTAGTATTGCTTAAACGGTTATCGGATGAGGGAAGTGGGTGAAAGACGTCATAGTTTTGTTAGCTTAGACACTCACGTTACACAAAGCCGGAAACTTAAGTTAAATAAAAGCTTGGACGAAACATAAAGCGTAATCAATGCAGAAAATCTTTACCTGGACGGGTAGATCCATCAGAATTTTGGCAATACAGTACGCTGGTAGGGAGTACCACTTATTCAAATGTTCTTGAAGGACAACCGTTGCTTCTGCAGGAACTGAAAAAAAAGAATCAAATAAGCTTCCTTGCTGACCGCTTTGCGTTCTGACAGGCAACTTCAATCAATACCTACACGTGTTAACAGTAGGCATAGCATTCGAGAAGAACAGGAACAGCAAGAAAAAGAAGAGACAGGCTGTGTTGGTTACGATTCGGTCCGCTTGTGCGCCTGCTCCGCAATATAACGCTCCCAGCAACAACGCGACTACTAAATGACACGCCAGTCGAATCTGTTAACAGATAATAAAATTCAATTAGAAAAAAACAACTAATTCATTTGAGCACGGTTCTCATAGGATGTCAACTTTGATAATAGCTGCCCTACGGTAAGCGAAATTATTTACAGCTTTCACGTTAAGCAAAGATTTACAGAACAATTTTTTAGGTGGATGACAACCATCGTTTGACCAAACCTCCTGGGTTGGAATTGCTATAAGTCAAAATTCAATGTCACCCACTGAATTTGCGTGCGCGCCTAAATTGAAGTTGCGCGAAGCGTTTGCTACATTATGTCTATAACCTTCAATCTATTGTATTCGTTACTCGCTTAACACAATATATATATTGACAGCCTGTAACAGTGGCGTAGCTAGGTAACCAAGGCCCCTGGTGCAAATAAAAAAATGGGGCCCCACTACTATCTAAACGGTTATGTTTTAATAATAATAGTTCGATCGAGATTTTCTGGTAAGGATTTGAGGGCCCTCTGAGCTTGAGGGCCCCGGGGCACTGCCCCGCCTAGTCCCTAGGTAGATAGCTACGCCACTAGCCTGTAAAAAAAAAGTGTGGCGGGTCGAGATAGAACTCGAAACTCCCAAATCTTCCTTGTCCCGAGCGCTTCTACGCCTATATTCCAGCTACCAACTGCTATAGAAGAAAGTCATCATATTGTGAAGTCTTGAATATTGTGAAGAGGGGTTGACAGTCCCCACAATCTTGGTAGAAATGTTGTACCTGCGTCAAGTGAACGTCTCGACATGCTCCTATACTGCATCTCCAAAGTAAAGCACCGAGTTGAGTTGTAAAGCTGGCATTGTAGCTGTCAGTGTATGCTGGCGATGTGCTTAGTAAAGCCTCTGCTTCCGCTGCATAAACTGAAATAGAAGTTGCGATTTGAGTGTTACCCAAATAACAATACGTAAGTTACTGATGCAAGCAAAGAAGTTAAGTTACCTGGCTAAATCTCCGTCCTACACGAACACACGTTAGCAGAAAATATGAGGCAAAGTTAATTTTACTTAAATATGAAACACGGATAAGAAAATCGGTTTAGATACTATACGGAAAAATAATTTTGAAATTAAACTTTTAGCTGCCTTATTTGTTTGTACATTCGTAGATGTTGATGCTGCATAGGTTTCAACTTAATGCTAGTTGTATTAGGTACTTACTTTTTCCGTTTCCGTTAGTAACATCGTTTTTCGCAATCTTACTCATTTCAACAGTATAACTCTTAGCTTCATTTTCTATGTAAGATAAATTACCAACATGTTCTCCAGTTGCAATTTCTAATACTGAAAGATAAATATTTATTATTAATACACTTAAGATAAACACACATTTTAGGAATACAACATTCATTTTAAAAACATGTGGCAAAAATGCTTCTGGATGCGGCTCCAGCGCTTCACACTTCACGGTAATGCGGCTGTAACAGTTTTATTGCGTAGCACACTATTACACTTACAGTAATCAGCCATATTGTAGTACTGTGGACACCTGAACCCTGCCCTTGCGAGCATATCAGGAACGTCCTCGATCGCGCCTGCGTACAGCGTACGTCCCTCCGCCATCAGTATGACGTCATCCGCGGAAGAAAAAAGCTTGGAAGAAGGCTGGTGGATCACGCAAGCAACCGTGCGCCCGTTTCCTGCTACGGTACGAAGCGCCCGCGCCACCGACATGGACGACACGGAGTCTAAACCGCTGAAATAGTACAATTTACGACTACAGTAAAAAATACAAACATACATAGCTCACGTCTTTATGTGGGGTAGACAGAGCCGAAGGTAGCAAGACCGGCCAAGTTTAGCATGATTGTGGGCGTACAGCTGAAAAGGACAGCATTATTCCTAAGAGTAAGGCTTTACAAATCCCGATGCGCACAAGTAGGTAAAGTAAAGCTTGTGCTTACATGATGCATTAGTGTGCGTAACTGACGGTGCCGTCAGCGACTAAGGGTGTGTTCGTGTTACGCAATAGAATACGTACCTAGATTATGTTAATGTGTACACGATTGTAGGATTCATAAAAGTGTGTGAAGGAGATCTGGTACCTGGTAGGTTCGTCCAGTAACATGATGGTGGGATTAGTGAGTAGTTCGCATGCGATTGTCAATCGTTTCCGCTCTCCTCCTGACATCCGTCCTGCTCTAGTGCTAAGTACATCTTGAATGCCAAGCTGTGATGAAACTGTTTCGATCTGAAATAGAAAAACAAATGTTATATACTTATGTGCTAATTGAACTGTCATTCTCTGCCGCTATACAAATGAGATCCCTTGGCATAAGCTATGTTCTTATACATTACTTGCCGCATGATCACGTTCTCTAGAAGTAGCTTTGGGTAGTTTGAGACTGGCTGCAAATATGAGCGTCTCCCTTCCTGTTAGAGTATCTATGAGGTCGGCGTGCTGTGCCACGAGTACCGCATTTCGATCAGTTCCGTAAAGCGAACCTTTCACTCTTGTTTTTCTGTGAACAAAAAGGAAAAGTAAGATTGTTTTTTAAAATTATGGATTTAGCGCTCAATTCGCTGTTCTTTTATTATTTTAGTAAAAAAGGGCATTTTTTTTCTTTATTTTATCTCTTTAAGACAAAATAATCTAGTGATTTCATTTTAATTAATCATTTTATGGGCAGTTCTCCGAGACAAGCTGTTTTAGGTGACTTCGGTGGTAAATTTTTCTACTGACTTTTTTATTGTATCACCTCAAGATCTAAATACAGGCCTAAATTTAAAAAATATTGGTACTAAAGGCCTTCTAGTAAACCTGTTAGTTAGTAAGATATTTAAATTTAAACAATGACCGAAATCAAACATACTCACCGAAATCAAAATTCAAAAGACAGTGCCACTGAAATCAACTTGATAATAATAAAACGCATTTTAATTATACCAAACACGCTTTAATTACAAAAAAATATATTAAAAAAATAAAACAGTAATTCTTACATAATTGCGAAAATTGGGATGGTTTCAAAAAACACATTCTTACTTAACTTGCTTAAATGCCTCCAGCTTTCAATGTGCCAGAGTAACTAAATAAGTAAGAGATAAGTAAAGAATAATGATTTTTGAAGTCTCTCATTTCAAACAATAAAAAGACATTCAAAGAAATTTAAGAATTAGGATAACAAAATTCCACAATAATCAGTTTTAAAATGCTGGAATAATTAAAATCTCAACTTTTCTTCAAAAGAAAATAATTCGTCTATCCTATCTAGGCACTTCGATCCTCATAATGGTAATCAGGGAATCATTAAAGGGAATATTTAAAAATAATCGCAAAATTTCTTTCATCTCTTCTGGAATATCTTTCCCTATTTTTCGCTTTGTATGCCTCGTAGAGTTCTGGATCACTTTTCATCTTTGCTTTTCGAGCCCGCTCAGCTAGCTTTTTTTGTAATTTTTCCTCTTTCGTCAATTTTGCCATTTTTGTATCTAAAAAACGCAATGAGAATTAGTTTTATATCTCTACTAGCACTTGAACTATACTACAGCATAAGTTATTTCGATAGTACTAAGATTTTTACTTACATTATTTAAGAAAAAATGCAGCATTAATGTAATTTTAATGACTTGTCTTTATCTGTGACTACGTCAGCGTTAACTTTATTTTTTTTTTTCTGGGATGAAACGTATATTTTAATCTTTATGGAGCACATACTATATTAATTTTCATATAAATCGATTCAACCGTTTAAAAAGCGTAAACAAGCGACAACTTGACTGAGAGATGGACAGACATACTTTTTTAATTTTATTATGTGCGTGCAATAAGTATTCGTGCAAAAATAAAGAATACTTTAACGTTTTTCTAAAATAAATATTGATAGCTGTGGCGGCTTTATTGATTTCGGTAGCAGTTTTATTGATTTCAGAGGCAGTTTTCTTGATTTCGGTGGCCCAAAACCCCACCGAATCCACGGAGATCATTGCCACCGAATTCAAAATTAAACGTTTTTTCCAAATAACAGAAAATATAGGAATAGTACTTACAAGAGTCACTTAATAATGAAATCACATACCCCTAGAGATGACTTACTTACTATCAAACTACCAATAGAATTAACACTGAAAAAATTAATTGCTTCACCGAATTCAACAAAACACGAAACCAAACCCACCGAACGACGAATATTACCTCGAAAAATTTGGTGCTGAGTTGTGAATCGACTTCTACTCTCGCCAGCAAACACGGCACATCTGAGGCTACCTACACGTGCGTAGCGAGATTTCTGGTATGTTTCTTTGTTAGGATGCCGGCGCGTTTCGTAAACTCCACCGAGTTCAGACGTTACCCTCGGACATGGCGAAAAATAGTTTTAATTGAATGAATTTAAATTATATTTTTTATTTGTGTGTATTATATGAGTTATAAACAAGTTTTGTACATAGGAACCCATTTGAGACCTGGAAATAAAATTCGTATCTTAAGATATAATTTTTTTTCTCCGCTCATCTGCGTAGGGGACACTACCACCGAATGTCAATTTTCAAATGTAATATTTTTTTCTTCAGAGGTGTAAATAACTATGGAGTATTTTAATAGTTCTCTAAGCGGAACTGAGCCTAAAGTATATGTCTGATTTTTTTCAGTATTATCTAGCGACGAAATCTATTATTTTTTGCCCCGGACACGTAAAAATGCCACTCCGGAGAACTGCCCTTATACTCATTGTCTTGTCAAGAAGATTAATAGATATAATTATGATCTACGCAGTTATTGTTTTATTTTATTTATTAGCTTTTGCCCGCGACTTCATCTCCGTAAGAATTAGTAAGTTACTAAAGTTTAATTTGGAATAAAAGGTATATTAATGAATTCAGGGTACCTATAAGCTAACGCTAGTTAACGCGAATGATTTATTCAAGTCCATCTAGCTGTTTAGCATGAAGAAGTAGTAAACATTTTATAGTTTTGCCTGCCCTGCAGTCACTCACGTACGTGTAAACCACACTGATACGAGTATGACATACTTAGGTTACGTTATTTTATATCGTACGTGGTTTACCGATACTTACTTCCGTCTCGCTAATATTTTGAGAAGGCTGGTTTTGCCTGCTCCCGACGGTCCAAGTATGAAGGTCAACCGCCCAGGTCTGAGCGCCCCGCAGGCTCCATTCAGGATGACCTGGCTTGCGCCCGTGTCTTGCTGGCCTCTTCTATTTATCCAACCTGGAAATATATCGTGAAATTATAGTCAGAGGGAATGGGCGAAAATTTTAGGAGTCATGTTATAGGCGATGCGGCTAGCAACCCATCACTATTTTGATTCCCCCTTTTCACCTGTACGCCCACACTCATGCTAAACGTGGCCTTAGGTTTTGTTACCTTAGGCTCTGTCTACCCCGTAAGGGATAAAGACGTGATATATGTATGTATGTAAATTATAGTCATCGTAGTTGTCTTCAGCTTAAATACGTGATATACGTCCTACTGCGGGGCTCTTCCATGCTGGTCTGGGAGTAAAGGAAAAACATAGAATTTACCAGTTGCTTCTCTTCCCGCGTAGATGGTAAAAGCCCATCGAGGGAATGGGCGAAAGTCTTAGGAATCATGTTATAGGCGATGCGGCTAGCAACCCATCATTATTTTGATTTCCCTTTCCATCTATACACCCTTAATCATGCAAAACGTGGCCTTAAGCTCTGTCTACCTCGTAAGTGATAAAGAAGTGATATATGTATGTATGAATGCTCGGTTAAGGCCTCCTCTCAGAAGGGGCTGGGGTTAGTCAAATACATACACATAGTATTTTAATGATGCTTGCTGTTTCGTTTCGGGGTATAAGAAAGTAGATTATTTTCTGTATTTCCGTCAACATACACATACATACATACCGTCACGCCTATTTCCCACAGGGGTAGGCAGAGACTACTTCGTTCCACTTGCTACGATCCTGACATACTTCTTTCGCTTCATCCACATTAATTAATCTCTTCATACATGCTCGTCGGTTCCGGGTACTCCTGACCTGACCTTTTTCTAAAACGTCTCCTATTTGGTCTCGGAACGTCCGTTTTGGTCTTACTCTTACCCTCCCAACGTAACCATTCACACTCCACATATAGATCTGTTTAGTTAGTCTGCTTTCATCCATCCGCTCTACGTTGACGTGAATTTAGCATACCTTTTTCTACCCTAGTCACTATATCCTCTTTCACACCAGCACGATCCCTTATCACACTATTCCTTATTCTATCTTTCAGTGATACGAGTACACCTTCCATACTTCTTAACGCTCTCACTCCGTCAAAAAAGGGAAAATTCAGTGATCTTAAATTATCTCTACGTAGCGCTAATATACTCGTAATTGCAAGAATAATTATCTCCACATTTGGGGTTGGTGGATTGGTGTAATTAAAATATTTGTTTACGATAATTTGTGCCCAACCTCCTTTAACTTGTTTTGTAGCGAAACAGTTCATTTAGTTTAAACGAACCACTAATGATAAAGGCTGCAGACATTATCTTTTACAGTGAGTACCTAATTTGATTGTTCGGATGATGACTGTGAAATCATTAATTACCTAACTAGAATAGGCAAAAAAATATAAAGTAGGTAATAACTAACCTACGTAGTCAATTTAGACAGGTATCTAACACAATTAAGAGCAGAAATATAATTTTAATGACTTCTACGCCTTTCTATAGACACCAATGATTATAGCAATGACCATGTTAAATACTCAATTTTGCGAGAAAAAAAACGGTTTTGATAAACAAAATTACTCAAATTTTGCGATTTTGCGACGTGGTGACACTTCGTTCAACGCGCTGAAATGACATAAAATATAAAATTTCAATTTACCACAACACTTCTTGCCGGTCAATCTGACATCCATAAAACTTGTCACATCACTACTTCCGTTCATGTTGAACTCATTTATTTGAATGATAGGCATAACTATTGGTTTTCGGAACTACAATACGCACGTACGGTGCGACCACGCAGACTCAATGTTTACGAGTGACTGACGCGAATAATTAAATGACCACTTTACTAATCTATAGAGTAATAATAAAGTAAATATCATAAACTAGCTACCGCCCGCGACTCAGTTCGTATGGACTTCACTTTGACAAGGATTCACGAGGATGGCTTATTTTAATCTGGGTTGAAACTTTCGATGACGATATATTTTCCTACACGGAGAGAAATGAATTAGCCGTGATAGCTAAGCTCCCTTTGCTGAAATTTTCTTTGCTGTGGCATACAATTTGTTTGCAACTGTAACAAGGCCATGTCTATAGCAACTAAAACCAGTTAGCTACCACTGATAACGATATTTAGCTAAACGAATTTCAAATAATTTGCTAACAGTACTAATTGATTAGCAACTATAGCTAATTTATCAACAAAATAATTTAGTAATTGCTGTTAGTTGTAACCGTTAATAATTCTTAGTTATAGTGGATAAAAATTTCGTTACTATTACTAATTTTACATGTGTTAGACAGCAGATAATATCTTTGATACGTTTGATAAATACATTTTGCAATCACTAATAACATTTTTGCAACGGCTGCTAATTTTTTTCTGATTCATCTACTAATATATCCTTCGCTAATGTTGCTAAGAATCTTAGTCGCACCAACAAATTTACTTTGCAATGAACAGCAATATTATATTAGCAGTCGTAGCAAATCAGACTTATGTGTGGCAGCCAAGAACTTTTTGCAGCTTTGACTAACTTATTCACAAACTGTAGCTAATATTATTTGCTGCAACTGCTAAATATTTTTTTGCTAATGTTGCTAAGAATCTTAGTCGCACCAACAAATTTACTTTGCAATGAGCAGCAATATTATATTAGCAGTCGTAGCAAATCAGACTTAAGTGTGGCAGCCAAGAACTTTTTGCAGCTTTGACTAACTTATTCACAAACTGTAGCTAATATTCTTTGCTGCATCTGCTAAATAATTTTTTGCTAATGTTGCTAAGAATCTTAGCCGCACCAACAAATTTACTTTGCAATGAACAGCAATATTATATTAGCAGTCGTAGCAAATCAGACTTATGTGTGGCAGCCAAGAACTTTTTGCAGCTTTGACTAACTTATTCACAAACTGTAGCTAATATTCTTTGCTGCATCTGCTAAATAATTTTTTGCTAATGTTGCTAAGAATCTTAGTCGCACCAACAAATTTACTTTGCAATGAACAGCAATATTATATTAGCAGTCGTAGCAAATCAGACTTAAGTGTGGCAGTCAAGAACTTTTTGCAGCTTTGACTAACTTATTCACAAACTTTAGCTAATATTATTTGCTGCAACTGCTAAATATTTTTTTGCTAATGTTGCTAAGAATCTTAGTCGCACCAACAAATTTACTTTGCAATGAACAGCAACTTGAAAGATATTTTGCACAAGAAGTTACCTTTATGTTACAAATGTAACTGCCATAACTAATTGAATGAAAGTTTCGTACAAATTACATGTGTAGCATGACGTCATTATTTATAAGATAACCCGCTAGAGGGCGCCGCGCGCAATAGAACGCGGTATCGTATGGCCGACACAGAAACGATAAGTATTAAGGCCAACAGCAACTGAGCTTACGAAATACGCCAACAGATGGCGCTGCGCGCAAGTTACATCGCGCTATCGTTTGGTTGACCGAGCGTCCATATATACCCGAGATGATTTTGAATGATTATCTTGTAACAGACACAGGAAGCGAGTCTGAGTAGCCTAGTGTGCACGTTACTGCTTCTAATTCGTTAGGACGTTAACGGGCCCGGTCTATCAGACTTTGCAGGTGTGTGCACGGGTTGCCGTATCGCAGTGGCGGTCGCTTCCTCGGGCCACAAATTGATTACATCCCACAACTAAGACTCTTGGTAACTGTAACAAACTTAATTAGCAGCTCCAGCTAACCTGATTACATCTCACAACTAAGACTCTTAGTTACATAACAAACCCAATTAGCACTTATAGCTAAACAGATTACATCCCACAACTAAGACTCTTAGTTAAAGTAACAAACCCAATTAGAGGCTACAGCTAAATTGATTACATCCCACAACTATGACTCTTGGTTACAGTAACAAACCCAATTAGTACTTACAGCCAAACTGATTACATCCCACAACTAAGACTCTTAGTAACTGTAACAAACTTAATTAGCAGCTACAACTAACTTGATTACATCTCACAACTAAGTCTTTCTTATAGTAACAAACCCTTTTAGCAGCTGCAGCTAAACTCGTTGTCGAATACCGCTAAAGAAATGCGATAGAGTATCAAACTAACTTAGTTGCTACAGCCAACACTTTCGCCGATGCAACGAATTATTTTGATTGTCACATCTAAAGTAATTAGCAGCTACGGCAAATTTGTTTGCAGCTACCGCTAAATATTGCTAATTAAATTAGCTGTCACTGCTAAATATAGCTAATATACTTAGCAGCCAAAACTAATTTTAGCTAATATGATTAGCAGTCACTGCTAAGTTTCCCAAACTTCAAAGTGATCACAACTAAGAATATTTGCTATCACAGCCAAGTTTCGGTAGCGAAAAACTCTTTGCAACGATAGCTAAATACTTCGATGTCCCTATAGTTTCGAAGGAATTTAGCTGCGCCAACTAATTCCTAGTTACCACAGCTAAGTTTTTTTTTCCGTGTACCCACATCGGATATTGATGTAACAAAGCCTATAAGTTGCCCCAAAATGAGCTTGATCTACCATTGAGAGCCATCCGTTGGAGTGTAGTGTTCGAGATTAGCGTGAACAAACAGACAAAAATTGTCACATACTCTTGGATAATTTATCTCAAATACGATGGTTTGATTTAGTCTACTGTTATAATATGCATATGTATATATAAGAGATAATAATTACAATGTAAGGCTATATACTAAGTACCTATTATATATTATTTATTATTATCAGTATAGTACTCGATCTCTGCATTCTCGGTTATACCCTTCATAGTTTCTGTCCCTTTCATACTGAAGGTAAATGACTCCGACAGCTAACTTATAAGTGTATGCGTGATCTAAGCCAGAGTTTGATATTACATCAAAAACCCTGCACGAGTTATACTGCAGTGTTCACGATGTTGATGTCCTCAATCCTAGTAATATATAATACCTACTAAAAAGATAAACTACAAGGGCTTGTTTACCTATTTGTATGAAAAGAATAACCGTTAGAGCGATAATATAACAATGAACATTCCACTTAGGTTTGATGGCATAAGCTTTTGCCTATCTCTGAACGGACATAACAAGTACGTAATCAATATTATGCTAAATCTAATCCGTTCGTCATTTTTAAATTTTACTTCTTTACTGTATTAAGTACCTAGGATCCGGGTTCGATTCCCGGCCATAGCTTTACTTTTCGGGTTTTTCTATGTGTTCTAATTTTCACTGACATTTAGAAATTTAGGTACCTAGTTAGATTTGTTATAGATAACGTTCCTACATGTTTATATACCGCTGTTACTGCACTAATAGACTACAGATAGATGCTTTATTAAGCATTCTGAACGCACCCATTGGCATTCCTTGTTAGGTAAACACAATATAAGCTTTAGCTCTAAGAATGGGTACTCATAACAAACACTGTGCCTTACCTACCTACCAATAGTCAGACATGTATGTATATAACTGCTACTAACGTGTTCTTGACCTCTTGTCGTCTGTACTGTCCATATAGCCATGACAGCAGAGCTAAACGGTTGTAATTTATTATAAGACTATTCATGCAAAATGCGTGAATTCCGATAGCGTGGGAAAATCAGAATATAATCAAATACCAAATTTCAGTCTAATCCGTCCAACCATTTTAGTGTGAAAGACATAAAGAACGGTAGACAGATATACTCGCAAGCTATTCGATTTCTACATTCGCTAGCGCTTTAGCGTTGTTGACTATAAAACTGGTGTACAGTGCTACAAACTACTATAAAGAGCGCACGTTACGCTAGATCTCATGACATTTCTTTAATTTAGGTCTAAAACTTAGGTACGGCAATCCTCTACAACTTTATTACATGTATTTTGTTAGCGTTATCGATAGCAAAAACTTACTTTATCCAGCCAAACGATTGCTAATAGAAAAGTGATTTCATGGCTAATTACCGATTGTTCAGTAGGTAATGTCAAAACATCGCAAAGCATCGTTAAATTGTGCTCGTGGTAATGTGGTGAAGACGGAGTACAACACTTAAAGAGTTTGAAATTAACGAACACACTTTCACATTGACACGCTTTTGTCCAAGTCAAACCGATTGCAGTGCATGAATAACTATTTAAGTACCTACTTAATACATAATGTTACTTCTGTGCACTAGGTACTTACTGATCAATAAATAATTGTAATTTCTGTATAGAATAGAATAGAATAGAATAGAATAGAATAGAAAAACTTTACTTGTACCTTTATTATTCTGTTTAAATAACCTACGATGCAATTTCAAAACGCGAAATCAATGATAATGATACAAAACTCAGTTGCGCTTTGTTGTGAGAATAAATACTCGTAATTATCTCACAACGAAAATATAGACAATATAAAAACAATTTTATCTTGAACGGCTAAATAAACTGACCTGAGGTTGAGGCAGCTCGCTGTTTCTTGTACACTGTATCCAGGAATACTACAAGGTTTGCGTCTTCATTGCTGATATCGTCCTTCCCGGACTCGACGTCCATTTGCGTTAGAATTAGGTACTTGTTTACTAACTAATAGTGGAGAACGGATGTGGCGTCCTCTGCAGTTCTCTCGGGATTGAATAATCGCACTAAGAATTAGGAATACTTGGTTCACAACACGACTGTGATGCATGCACTCGCGCCTTGCTTTCACTCCCACTACTCTAGCACACTATCGTAAGACGCACAGTAACTAAGTTAATTCAACTTTATCTACAAACGGACACCGGATTAAAGCGATAATTTGAATAAAATCTTTTCGTATATCTATAATCTGCGTGCATGATATGTATACAGCTAATGCTTAATTGTAATTTTGAAGAAAAGTCCGTTGTTTTGGTTGAGATAAGACTTGCAACTTTTTAATAATTTAAAATATCAAATGTACTCAGTTTGAGGTCAAAAAATAAAGCATTGTTGATAAATGGACCAAAAAACAAAATATGTAGGTACAGTAATAAAGTGTCTGCTGATATGCCGACTTTTGTTTGTGTGTAGTTAATATAATTTTAGCACAGAAATCAGAATGTGCCAATATTCATTGATAAAAACTGATAAAAGTCGGATAGGCCTTGAAATGAATTGCACTGACTTTGAACTGTAATAGATTAAACTGAGCTTAGTAGGCTTTTAGGTTGGGTGGTATGGAAATGAGATGTATTTATGAACGATTAAGTAATTAGGGTTAGTCCGAAGTAAAAGAAGACACGAGCACACGAGTACTTTACATCCGGGTTGAAACTATGCAATGATTTATGAAAGTGGGCATTATCAATTTGTTGTTTTATGAAATCATTCCCCCCTTTCCACCTATACGCCCACAATCATGCTAAACGTGGCCTTCAGGTCTTGTTGCTTTGGGCTATGTCTATCCCGTAAGAGATAAAGACGTGATTTATGTATGTATCTATGTACGAAATCATTACATCTCTCGAATACATAAAGTAAATTAAATATTTAATTATTTATATCTGCAACAAAACCTTTCGTTGGTACAAGACTTACTCGCATAAGGTATGCACCATGCACGTTGCAATATGGACGCAGTTTTCCTGTATGTACCTACCACTACAGCGTGTTAATTTTATTGTGACAGACCTTGGCCCAAAAAAGTACTTTTTTCGATGCAGGAATGTTAAATCTAGACGAGTTTTCTTGGTACTTGATAAAACCCATTAAAAAAGTTCGACCAATTTCGATAAAACTAATGTCTGTTTTGGTTCGTTAAAATCCGTTTAAAAAAATATTTGGAAATCGGCGAACATAAGTACATCTTTTTTTGAAGTCTGTTAAAAATCTTCTAAAGTCAAAACGCCTAGCGCCTCTAGCTTTTATTCCATTAAGTGTGTCGTCATTACTTTATTATCATAAAATGACCCGTAATACAACGCCAACTGTGTCAAAATGAAGGGGCATAGGTTATCTTTGGATCCTGCGTCGAACACTGTACTTAGTACCGATTATAATTCGTAGCAGGCTTGGCTGACTTAACTCTCACTATTTGTTTTTTTTATTTCTTACTATAATCGCCATTCTTATATTTCGTAATCATTAATGGTTAACAAAATTTATGTTTTTATATTTTTCCAAGGGAACTTTAGCACTACGCCGAGCTGGGAAGAAACACCAACTTATGCAGACCATCAAAAAGCGTAAAGTTGCCTACCTGGGCCACGTGCTTAGGCACGCCAGATACGAACTCCTGCGACTAATAATGATGGGCAAAGTAGCAGGCAGGAGAGCCGTCGGCCGCAGGAAGAAGTCTCGGTTGCGCAATATCCGGGAATGGACCGGAGTCGCAAGTGCTGCCGAACTTTTCAACCTCGCGAAGGATCGGAGGAAACATGCGGAGCTGACTGCCAACCTCCACTAGTTGGAGAGGCACTATAAGAGAGAGAGATGGGAACTTTGCCAAACTATATATATATATAAATTTGATTAGAGTCTCTAAATATGTAGGTGAGTGATTCGTATTTAAAATATACCTACTTACTTCGTTTCATGTATTTTATAAGGTACCTATCCATATGTTTAAACAACGACGGTTTTACCACAGAAAACTTCAATAAATCTTAGACATGCCTAAAATGACTGTCTTCGACGTAATAACTACTAGACACAATATGTTGAACGACGGTCTAAGTTATTGTAGTAATACGGCGAATGTTTTAAGTGTTCGAATTTTTCAAATATACTCAGTAGGTATTTTTTCTGTATTACATTGGTAATGAAATAATCATCTTTTATGCAGGGAGATATAGTGATTTCTCTTCTGTAAACAATGATAACAATAATCATTGCAAATTTGACTATAAATAAGTTATGTAACTACTCAAATAAATCAAGAATATTTCTTCTTCATTTTTTGAATTTATTTTTACGGTTTTACCCGTTAGAAAATAAATTTCTAAGCGACACTGAAAATAAGAACTCATAGAAAACACACACAGTCATGCTTATGGGTGGTGTAGCGGTATATCACGCATCACGGAACGATGAGGATCCGGGTTCAATTCCCGACCATAGCTTTATTTTCGGTTTTTTCTGTGTTCAAATTTTCAGTGTCGTTAAGAAATTTATAAATAAGTTATGTTTAGAGTTTATTATTGTAAATTTAATATAGGTATAATGTGTGTTCTACACAAATTTTGTAGTTGTAGATGAAGCGATGAAATAAAACAGAATGCGTTGCTCTGTAAAGAGATGTTTTATTATTCGCTAACACTTAGCACTTTTAACCTTAACTATGTACATCTTAATATTATATCTTACCTGTAAAGAGAAACAACATTAAAGCTATTATTCCATCAATTACTTCCTTTCTCCTTATATATTAACTTTTGTTATTTCTATGGATTACTTGCACTTTTTATATTCTAAGTGACAGTGACAGTTCCCGTCTAACCTCCGATCTGCCATCTGTCAATGACTACCACAGATAGTCCTAAACTAATGACATATGTGCAGCAACAATAAAATTAAGATGAATGAAGTTAGTGCACACTGGACTTCATTTACATCTCCCCCCCCAGACTATGTTTAAATATACATTATTTAAATCATAGTAATCAATTCCGTTCCACTAGTGGGACAAGTTTGGTTATATGAAATAAATTCGATTCAGACTTTCGATGACCTGTGTCTATCCTGTATATTGAGTTTGATACTTTTTGTAGGACTCTGTATGGACCAATTTTTAATTCATGCAATTTCTTTCTATTTAATCTGTTACCGTTTTCTACATATACTAAGTCTCCTACATTTATTTCGCAATCTTTCCTGTTTTTATCAAAAAGTTTTTTATTGTAGTTGTGTGATTTTATAGTGTTTTCTAACGCGATTTTTCTATCCTGTAATAACTCACTATACGTTTTGTTTTGTTTTAACTCATGCGGTAGAATGTCTACTGATTTCCCTTCCAACAAATATTTCGGAGAATATCCTGTAACTGTGTGTTCGGTTTCGTTATACCTCTGGGTACATTCGTGAGCAACCGTAGTCCAGGCTAATTTTTCCTTTCTCTCGTTTATTCTACATCTTATTTTATTGATCAACGTTTGGTTTAACCTTTCATTCAAACCGTTTGAAAATGGCGCGTTGACCGCTGTGAATATAATTGGTATGTTTTCTTTATCTAAAAAGTTTTTGAATTCCCTCGAATTTATACCCGGGTACTGATCTGACAAAATCATCCCAATTTTATTCCCTTGATTCACTGTTTTTATAAGTTTAATAAAGTCATTAGAATTTTGAGTCTTAGAGGTCAAAATATAGGCATACCTAGTAAAGTGATCTACAAGTAAATGTAGGTATGTTTTTGTAGACCGTGAACCACCGAACCCCCCTATAGTGTCTATAGACATAATTTCAAAAGGGCTCGTTGCAGGTCCTAAGTGTGACATTAAGCCAAACTTGTATTTCCCTCTAGACTTATTTTTTTTACAGATTTCACAACTGTCACAGATTTTTTTAATATTAATTGTTAAATTTTCCGCGGTATAGAATGGTTTGATTTTGCTTTCTGTTTGTTGTGATCCTAAATGACAGTAATAGTCGTGTACATTTTTTATAATTGTCTTGCTCAATTCTTCTGTTATGATAATTTTTTCTTTTTTACCAATTTTCCTATAGTATAGTGTGTCTTTTAGCATTAATTTATTTTTATTTTGCATTATATGTTTATTATTTTTCTGATCATTTTGAATTTCTTTTAGATTAATAAAGTTTACACATTTAAAAGTCTCGTCTTGATCATCATTCGGTTCCAAAACAGGATTCCTACTGAGACAATCTGCCTCTAGATTGTATTTTCCCGGAGAATATATAACTTCAAAGTTAAACTGAGATAAGTAGTACGCAAGATCTCCTAATTCTTCGTCTGTCCGAGCTTTGATATTCATTTTTTCTAAGGGTTTGTGATCAGAGAAAACTGTAAACTTTTTCCCCATGAGCCAATGTTGCCAGTATTTTACAGCTTCTTTTATTGCTAAACACTCGAGATAAATGGCTTTTTTCTTTTTTTGAGCATTATTCAATTTTCTCGAAAAGTATGCGCAAGGTTTTTCTTCACCGTTACATTGCGTTTGTTTCAAGATCGCGCCTATACCCTGTATACTTGCGTCTGTATAAATACGTATCGGTAGATTCGGATCGAATATTGCTAAAATAGGTTTTAAACACAACAATTTTTTTATCTTATCAAAGGATTCTTGACATTTTTCGGACCAGTTAAATGTTTGTCCTTTCCTTAATAAGTTATGCAAAGGGTCCATTATTACTGAAATATTTGGTACATATTTTCCATAAAAATTGATTTTACCCAGGAATTGGCGAACATTTTTCTGTGTTTTTGGTATAGGAAAGTTTTTTATAGCGATTAAGTTATCATTTATCGGAGTAACAGTGTTATTTTTTATTATGTGACCCAAATACCTCACTGAGTCCTGAGCAAAGCTACATTTCGAAAATTTCAGTCTAAAACCTTCCCTTGAAATTGCTTCTAATAACAATGTTAAGTGTTTAACATGGTCTGCGAATGTTTCAGAGAATACTAAGATGTCATCTATATAATTCACTGTAAAATCTGATAGTCCATTTTTTCGTATGATACTACTTAATATCCTCTGAAATATCGCAGGCGAGGTTTTCAAACCAAATGGTAGACATGTCCATTGAAAGTGGCCCTCCTGCGTAACAAACGCCACTTTCTGCCTGTCCTCAATTTTTAGTGGTATCGACCAAAAAGCCGAGTTTATGTCCAGTGTGGAGAAAAATTGACAGTTTCTCGCTTTAACCATTAAATCCTCAACCAGTGGAAACGGTTGTGACTGAGGGACTACAACTTTATTCAAGTCCCGAAAATCTACGCACAATCTCGATTTTTTTCCTTCCTCTTTTTTATATGCCAATGTTACAGGGGCTGCGAAAGGGCTATAAGACTCCTCAATTAAATTTTTCTTTAATAACATTGATATCTGTTGCTCTATTTCTTTCCTATCATCAATAGTGCACCTATATGGCCTCTTGCTACAGTATCGATCTACTAACAAATCCACGTGTGCCTCATAGTCCCTCACAGTGCCTATATCATATTTGTCCCTAGCAAAGAGTGAGGCGTATTTACAAATCAGTTCATTTATTTCTGACTGTTGTTGTAGGTCCAGGTGGTCAACTGAGACATTGAAGTTTTCAATATCTATATGTTCATTAAAATTTACTGTACATTCATTTGTTATTTTTATATTTTTTTCCAAAGTACCCTCATCCTTATTCTCATTACTGCCATGTTTACATTCAAATTTGCTACCTGTGCAGCCTGGTATTATTTCAGCATTTTTGAGGTTGTCTTTTTTATTTTTTATTTTTTTCTTAAGGATGGGAATATTTTGTGTAATTACTAATTTTTCATTTTGAACCAAATGAAACTTTTCTATGCAATCCAATCCGATTAAGAAATCGTAATCAAAAGTGTCTTCGTCTATAACGAAAACACTAACATCTTTTTTCATCTCAAATATTTTTATTTTCAAATTTACCATTCCTATCGATTTTTTTACGCCATTAATCGTTTTTAAACCTGCCTTTTTTATACAATTTTTACTGGAACTATTTTTCAAGGACAATAGTCTTGAATTTATCAAAGATACATTAGATCCCGAGTCATAAACTCCTGACACTTCTAATGTATCATTTATTAATAGTTTAATTTTGATCAATGGCGGAATCTCTAGTTTTTTTGGTCCATTTCATTTAGTTCGGTCTCTAACTCCGAATGGTTTACACTCTTTATCTGGTCTCGGTTAAATTTATCCCTACTTTTGTTTTTAAACCAACATTGGGACTCGGGATGGAACCGTTTTCCTTTGTTTTCCTTCTCACAAATCTTACATGGTTGATAATCTTTTACATTTTTCTCTTTAGTTTTATTTTCAAAAGTTACCGTCTTTCTTTCCCAATTTTTCTTTTCCATCAAATATTCTAACCCCCTAATGTTACTAAACAAATCCTCTGTGTCTTTTAAAGTATTTCTATCAATCTTATCAGCTATATAGTTTGGCAAACCCGTAGCGATGAGATCTATGAGAGTTGATTTGTCCATGTTTTTATTTATCTCCAGTAAAAGTCTTTCCTTCTTTAGAGCGTATTCTAAGAGGGAGCCCTGCCTGTATTTGTATAAAAATCCATACCTGATCGGTGACCACCCTTTGTCTGCAAACGTCTCGCAAAAGTTATTTTTCCACAGGAACCATTCCGACTGAATTGTATGCTTTATAAGCATGGTACTGTACCAGTCTAAGCATGAATCGTCTAAAAATAACCTAAGAGCTTCAATACGTTTGATATCCTCTTCAATTCCTAGACGAGTACATTCAGCCTCAAAGGTCGTTATCCACTGAGATACATTTGACGTCTTCCTTGTGAATCTTTCAATAACAAAATTTTCTTTCAAGCTCTTCATGCTCTGTGTTTTAGATTTATTACTCTTTATTTCAGCAAAATTTTCCAAGATTCTTGACAATGCTTCCTCAGAAATTCCCGCCGCTGGAGTCTGGGCCGGAGCCTGAGCCGGAGTCAGCGCTGCAATTTCTTCCAATAAATAACCTTTGAACTGCATGTTTCCATCTTCATCTATATAAGTACTGCTTATACCTGGTGTCACTGAGATCCACACTTGTCTTCTGTCATGTCTCTTTAGTAGTGTATTTTTTACTCTTTGATAGGCTTGCGTTGTTGTTATTGTGTCATGCAGTTTCACTGGTTGGTATTGTTCTGGGATCACAAAGACACTTTTATCAACATCCGTAATGGAGGTCACACAGATAATACTGGTTTTCGGATCTTCAGCACTTGCTTTCACTATAAATTCAAACCTTAGTTTTTCCATTTTTGTTGCGTAATAGCAGGAAATGTTGTTTTATAATGTGTGTTCTACACAAATTTTGTAGTTGTAGATGAAGCGATGAAATAAAACAGAATGCGTTGCTCTGTAAAGAGATGTTTTATTATTCGCTAACACTTAGCACTTTTAACCTTAACTATGTACATCTTAATATTATATCTTACCTGTAAAGAGAAACAACATTAAAGCTATTATTCCATCAATTACTTCCTTTCTCCTTATATATTAACTTTTGTTATTTCTATGGATTACTTGCACTTTTTATATTCTAAGTGACAGTGACAGTTCCCGTCTAACCTCCGATCTGCCATCTGTCAATGACTACCACAGATAGTCCTAAACTAATGACATATGTGCAGCAACAATAAAATTAAGATGAATGAAGTTAGTGCACACTGGACTTCATTTACATAGGTAATAAAGTGCATGATAACTGGTAGTTGAATGGGAATATTATATTAAACAGGCAAACACATTCATAAAATTCTTAGTTGATATATTTTCTCTGTATAAAATATTTTTTCATCTCCACAGCTTAAAATTATCATAACACATGCGTAATATATAAAACTGACTTCGTAGTTAAATAATTAGTAAATAAAAACAAACCAGGACTCACTTTACTGTAATTAAATACTTTGACTGTCATAGTCTTGTCAATTTTTACAAATATCAATTCGTTTGTGTCTCATTATCTCTATAAAACAAAGAAAAACAGTTGAACCATATTAATAATCCAACAGGCTTCACTCATGGATATAAATAAATACCTAGCGAAGAATAGTTTTTCAATATATAAGCCAATTTCCAGTTTTTATGATGCTGTTTTTGTATCGTATTGCTAAACATTAACATTCGTTATTACAGTAAACCTTTCTGGATGATATATCGCCTCTGCCGAGATAATAAATTACATTTAAAAAAATGCCAATATAAAATTCCTTATAGGCGCAACAGGATTACTTTATAATTTGTTCACCAATTAATTATACGAGTAGTAAAGTAAATTTATCAATTTTTGGTGTCCAATAAAGGACGATTGAGTGACTGTTCTTACTGTTATTTCATCAAAAACGGTATCTTAAACGATCTTAAATGTGATGAATACTAATTGTGATAATGAAATATAAATATTTAAAAAGTAGTAGTAGCTTTGGCAAAGGACATTTAATTTTAATCTTATTCATATAAAATGAAATCAGTACCAAACTGGAATGTGTAAAACATTTTCTTAGCCTATACATACAATTATACATACAAATTTCAAAATTCCTCTATTTCAAGAACGACTTTTGACTTATAGTTTCGAAGACAAAGAAAGAAAACCTTCCCTATTTGAGGCCAAATTTCTGGTTAAGTTTTCATAAAAAAAAACTGTGAAACATACTTGAATCTCTAAATAATTACTGCGTAAATATGAAACCGCCACCCCCTACTCCTTAGAAGTGTAACGTAACGTATTTTATTTTGACCCCTGAACTATGCAAATAAGAAATACCTACACGGGATTCTATGAGACTGGAAACTTGGCAAGCGTGGGTGTACCGTTCCAAAAAGACATTCATATTTACTGAAGGCCCGAAGGGCATTTTTGATTACATACTTGTCTAGATAAAGCTGACTGTTCAAAACCATCTAAAAATGGTTTGGTGGATCACGCCCACCCTTCATCCGTGTCATCTGCGTTATCGCGCAATGGTTGTCTCTAGTGCAAATGTGGAAATGATTGCAAAATTACAGTTTGCTGAAAGTTTTTTTATGGCACATACAAGTTAATGATAATTCCATTTTAAATTTTATTTTCGCACACAAGCGCGCAAGTGTAGCCATGTGCGGAATGCTGCTATAATATTTCTGAATGTAGATTTCCCATTAAATGGATGAATAAATACAACAATTATCTGACTAAAATTTTTATTGTAGAGCCGATCCCAGTCCTTTTGGATTTTTTTTTGTGCCCACGGATACTTAAGGTTTCACACGGCATCTTTTATTTACCCCTTATGAAAATTATACGAGCTAATGGACTAAATTAAAATTAATGTTATTTAGTTAGATACTCGTATAGTTACTGGAATTAAATTCGTTCTGTTGGCCGCAGCAAAAACAGAAGAAAAGCCGATATATTCATATACAAACTCCTACCAATTAGAAGGAATATTTGGTACATCAGAATCCACTAACTAGCGATTTCTATTTTCGGGAATTGCTTATTGCTTATTATATCATCTTCGCGAGCGGGTCAATGTTCGGCGCTAGTGTAGTGCACTTAACGCAACCCTAGGCCTTTTCCTAAACCTTTTCACAATCAACGTCCGAGTACTTTGATACTGATAGACACAAATATCAAGCTGATCACTTAATGCGATAAGGTTATTTACAGTCCAGCCCAAGCTTCCATTTGGTTGACCGTCCGAGTACACCGTACATGCCTGTCTCGCACACTATGATACAAAATCTGGCTGCTTTTCAGAATGGTATCGTATCGCAACACTCCATCTAGACAAGTAGGTAATCAAAGAGGGAATAAGCATTTCCGAGGAAAGGAAACTTTACTTCCTTAAGCGTTATCGCTTGCAAATTGCAACCACATAGCCCCAAAAAAGGTTGAAAATAAATACATAGATTTTTATCATATTTTTACTTGGCACACATTAAAGAAAACATTCTTTAAAGCTTTCTGTCAAACCAATGGCACAGTTATATTAATGGCCCAACAGCTCTTAGGTATTTTAATTACAATTGCACTAAATCACAGATTAATGCACCAGTAGGAAACGCAGTTCAACATTTATCTAGACACGCGGGAGCGTGTCAGCCAAGGTCAAAGTATACATTTTAAAAGATCCGATACAAGTAGCTAATACCTATTTAATAAATCGAGTTTTTTCACAACAGATAACTTAAAATGCTGACCATACCCTGTCTATTGAATACACTCTATTTTGTTAGGTAAACTGCATAGAAAAAACTGGATCCATTCGATAACTAAAAACCGATTGTCTGCAATGTCGGTTTACGAACGATAGTTTTATGTGATAACGTCATAAAGAAACATATTCGAACTGCTAGCTCTGACGTCACGCGAGAAGATCGTGCCTCTCTTTCGCTTGTTCTGTGCTCTTGCCTCGCTTGCACACTCAGACGTCACGCGGAACGTAACGCAATGAGTCATGCTTTTTCGTGAGTACAGCTGCTGCACTCACGAAAAAGCAAGACTCGTGATAACGTCTTCTAAATCGATGGACGCCGGCTGTCAAAATACGTATTTACCAGGACATCATTTTAAGAATCATACCTATAGGTGGAAATACATAATGTCGAACTGCCTATTCTACACAGTGCATAGTTTTATGTAGAAAATTGAAACTTAATCCTACCTCAATTACTTACACACGTTTAATGCTAATCTCGTAGTTTAAATCAATGGCTAAAACCTCCAGCAGTTTATATACTAAATGACTTATCGTCTCATAAGAGTTGTGACATACTAAAAATCTACTTTTGGATATATTTCCCATCACTATTTAATATACATTTAACATTTTATGTGCTATGACATTAAACACCCAGTCTTAGTAGTTTTATTAAATCAACATAAAAGTCCAACCATCAAAATTCAACTATACATTATGTAGATAATATTAAATAGTGATGTGTTACAAGTAACTAACAACCATTTGTCTGGAATGAAATACACAAACATCCTTTACACCTTATTTATAAAACCACAATAAAAAAACAATGTTCCATTTGAACAGTTTTCGCTGAACTCTAATCTAGTATCAAAAAGATACAGTTATGCAATAGCAAAATGCATAAGAGCTAATATATCTCATTCTGCATTTTACATTCTTCAAATCACACCTCAGTAAATACAACCTAAATAATACCTTACCATTTATTCTTGAGTCTGATTTTCAATGTTATATACGAAGAAAAAATGACTACAGACACTATGCCAATTAAAGCTACAACCACTATGGAATATGTCTCCTTTGACATGTCGCTGTCTTTGAGCATGAGGCTTGGGTAAGCGTAGTGACAGTATATGTCTGAGCAAGGGAGGATAGGCCGGTCCATGCCAAAGATTGTAATACAGAGCCCAACGAAGCCGTGTTTGAGGAAGGATATGTGGAACAGCCAGCGGAAGAAGTACGGCGCGTCGCTGTAGCGGAGGAAGAAACCGGAGAACACGGTGAATGGCATTATGAAGAAAGGCCCGAAGATAACGGCGTTCTGAAATAAGAAAGAACTGTTTAAAGCCGGTTAAGAGCGAGATATACTCGCGTACTGAGGGTTCTATACATATTTAAAACATATAATGATGGTCTTGATAGGATTGTTGAACTTGATTGTTTAACAACAAACGAAAATAATCTTTAAAACTGTGTCTGATCTAGGGACTCTTCTCTTCATCGATCGATTTGATCTTTTCCTTTGGCTAGCAAATGATAAATTACAATGATTTAACGGCGATTCTAACGAATGTACTACTCGGCAACAGCTGTGTTAAAACAATCATAAGATAGTAAAATACATAGGTACGATTACTTTTAGGCCCCAATATATACTTAATACATGAAAATTCTCCTAGATGTTCCGCACAATTAGGTTGCTAATGTCATTTTTAATCAAACAACAGTTAGGCGTTACGTGGCGCGAGCTATTTATGTAGCAAATGTGTTGTAACCGCCAACCGGTTTATTGACCTCTTGGATTCGTGATATTTATTTTGCGCGCCCACACTCAAAATAGTCTTTGGACGACTCGATAGACGTCAGTAAAATAATAGGTATGTCCATTGTTTGCTTGGAGCATTAAATCAACCAGCCACGCCTCGCGTATTAATGTCTCGTCTAGAATTTCTCATCCAAAATGTGCCAACGGGACCCCACTCAGGAGGCTCCGTAATCTATTAGGTACGTTCGGCTTTAGTGATATAATATCTGATGGGAGGTTGGATGTTATTTGGCCGACCGTACAGCATAAAAAAATTCATTGAATTTTCGAAATTGTAGTTTAAAGTCAGCAACGCATTACTCAAAAATGTATTTGGAGCAATCTTCCGTTATTTATCTGTTAATTTGTGGAACTGTACTGTTTTGTTTTCTCTTCATACCAACACTATTAAGAAAACTTTTAAATCGGTGCATTGAATTGCCGTGCAGTGAATAGAGACACAATATTATGTTCAAAAATGACCAGAGCTTAAACGAGTATGATAATTCATGCGTGATTGTGTACATGGACGTTAGACGTACATTGGAAAGGAAAAGTGGCACTTGCAATGCTTTATTAATTTGCAAAATACGACACATATCCGCAACTATCCGATTCGTACCAAATCTATATAGTAACACATAAGTATTATCCGAATAAAAAGACGAAGTTCTGAGTTAAGCACAAAAAAAACATACCTTGATGCTAAACAGTGTGCCATTGAGCAGACCTATGCACAGGGCGACATAGGACACCAGGAGTAAAATGGTGCAGAAGGACAGGAACCGGATTATGTCGGGTGGCTGGCCAGTCAGCCAGTAGGCGATGCAGGCGAAGCACAAAGTGCACACTGTCTGCGTCGGCAGGGCTGAGACCAGCGTAGACGCGTAGTAGGCCCCTGATGTGTACCAACGGTTGAAATGCTCCCGCCGGACCACAGGGAACTGCTCAGGGACTGGAAAACAGATAAGTTTACGTTACAGAGCGGATGAATATTGAAAATGTACAAGAAGAAATTTTAATAAGTTTAAGATTAAGTCCAGTTACTTGGTTCCTGTATCATATCTAAGCGTCTTTGGATTCTACTTAAGTAATAAACATAACAGAAATATTGTTATAGGTTATCATAAATGAGAGATGGGATTAATTTTTTTTTTCACTTTTCATGTTAGTTTTACAAGTACGTCAATAGGTAAAAACCTTATGAAGCAGGAGTAAGAGACATCCATCATTTAGGTATCTCTAGGCGGTGATATTTTTTTTTTCAATGAGGTACTACAGAATACAAAGGTAGGTAACTACTCTGCAGGTCTGCAATGTGCCCTAATTATGAGAAAACTGAACATGATAAAACTGAGTATATAGGTATATTTTTAAAATAAGTGTTTTTTCTTTTAATTAAAAGTGTTATGTGGTGATGACTGTATCTCTTTAAACCGAGGTACTTACAAATTGGAATTCTATTGGATGAAAATTAAATGTGCAAATAGTCTACACCAACGTGACATATTTATAAACACTCAGGCGCATGCAGCAACATCTGCTGTTTTAGGTCACTGACCCCTTTTATAACCAGTGTGTCTTGTTTTTAAATTCTACTTTGTAGTCGGAATTACGATAGGTATTAAAAACGTAGAGGCGAAAGTATATATGCATGAAGTTCTTTTAATATTGACGAATTCTACGAAATCTCCGTTAAGACCATATTTGACACCAGAAATTTCATGGAAGGAAAATCTAACGATAAGTATTCTCTTCTCGTGTAAACTTGCTACTTTCTTAGTCAGCTTTAACAAACTAGCTAACCGAATGGTGATCTTAAAATTGGTTCTAATAATGGTCCAAGGCGGTACTTAAAACGAAAACGGAGGAGTGAAACGCATTTGTACAGATTTCATCTAAAATGATTATAGAAGTGAAGCAGCATTCAGAGCATTCGTAGGGTGAGAAGGGGGAAGGGGAGCAGGGGCAGTTAATGCGCACCCTATGAGTCCTCCCTCTGAATGAAATTCCTCTTGCAACGAATGGGGCTAGAGAATATTTGTTCAAAGTAATCAGATAGGACGGTGGTGTGTGCAAAATCAATAACTACGCATTGTTCATGATGCATGTTGCTCTTTATGACTTTTATGAATCATCTGTTTTACTCAATACTATTGATATTTTGAGAATAAAACGGAATGCTAAACTCTGATTTCAATGTCACAAAAATGAAAGTTTACAGACATAAACAAAACAAACGAGGCTCAAAAACGCAGTTTAGACTTTCATAATGGTCTTATGTTACAAATAATATGATTTTCAGTTACATAAACTTACAAAAACAAGGATAAATAATGAATCATTTGTTTTGTGAGAATGTACTATGCAATAAAATTTTATGTTGGTTATTATCTCTTAATAGTATTATAATATCAATTATTTGAAACAATGTTGCATAATCTCAATGAATGTGCTATATTAACAGTTTTAATATTTGGGGATCAAAGGGATTTCGAATATTTCGCTGAGCGAAACTGCCAGCCTTCTGGGCGGCGTTAGTATTTGCGGTGAGTAGGGTCAAATTAGTATCTTTAGAGTTTCTATTATGTTTTTGCTGGTCTCTTTTAACTCTTTGCTTGTAATGCTAAACTAACTGCAGTCAATCAATACGTAAAAATCCTTGTAGCTCTTACTATATTTCGTATCAGCCAGGGCTCGATGGGCTAAATGTGCGAAAAATTAAAGTGTTTTTACAAGTTTTTACTTCGTGAGTAGAAACTTACAAGACGAATTTGATGAATTTCAAATTTGGTTTACACAGGACCAATGTCACGTGAATGAGTTACCATTGAATTGATGTACACACAGCAAAATAATGCGGTTAGCACAGCCACGCACACGTCTATGCGTGTTGAGTATCGACATGAACGTTAAGTAGAATCTATGACATGTGAATGTGTGAGTGAGTTCGATCATAAAATCTACCCCCTAAGTACAGATTTTTTAGCAACAAGATGAATGAGCAATGTCACTGTAAATTACCTGTTTATTGAATAAACAACAACTAACTATAAAATAACAATGAAGAAAGTTACAACTATTTAAGTTAGTTTATAATAAATTAAGTAAAAAATAATTACAAATTAAATGAAAATAATCCCCGCCGGTATCGTGTCACACTCAAAGGCTGAAAATGCAATATCTCCGGTTTCAGTTACTTCTACAAAAATAATGTAAAAGTATAAATATTTTACCTAATCTTACATTGGATATTGTCATCCCCAGTGTAAGCGAGAGAACCGAATCGAAGCTTCCTTCGACCTTGAATCTTCAAATTTATGCAATCCCACGCATTGAACTATTATTACTAGCGAAGAGTAGTTACCATCTCACTGATGCGACGATGTTATATTATTATTTCTCAATAAGTCTGAGATTCCAATTCCAAAGCAATATTCCTCACAACCAGCACGGCCATCGAAATAACATCCAAAAATGTCATTTTATTATTACTATTTTATATTCCGTTTTCTTCGGATACGAACCCGGTTCACTAAAGCAGAAGTCAAATCTTCGACCTGTCTTTGACCGCTAGGCCACCGAGGTATGCAAGTTACATGGTGAATGTATGAATTATGTTCAATCTGCGACTACTGTATTGCAATTTGTGTAAATAGCAGTTTTATGAGATTTGAAATAAGGTTGAAATTATAATTTATTTTTTTCCGAAACTATTTAATTTTATGGTGGTTGCAGTCTATTGTATGTTTAATTTTACTCTTATATAATATGTTAAAAACGCAAACGCATTGTGTTTTCTTTTAATATAATTATTAATAGGTATGACTCTTTTTACTGGAGTTTAAAAGTTGCTAGCTGATGGCTATTTTGGTCGTTATCGTCTTAAACAATATAAAGTGTTTTCTACCCTCAAATTTCTAATAATATGATTTTGTGAACAAACTGTCACCGCTGGCAGCCATTATTAGCTGCGGGATGAACCGTGTGTTATACTTACGAACTGTTAAATTTTGCCTTTCGAATACCTTGTGATTTGCAAAACATGGATTTTCATTTATCTTTGTTGAAAAGAGCAAAACAATATAACTATTTATATAAGGAATCGCTAGGCGTTTTTTGATATGGGTAAGTAGACAAACGGTGTTAAAAACAATGACTTATTATTTTATCGGTAATGTTTTAAACAACTTTCTTTGACGAAAAATGTTTTTATTTAAACTTCATTTATTTTGCAGCGGAAGACTGTGCCATTATGGATTCACCCTTACGCAGACTTCGGACACGATAAAAATATTCGTTCTGGGCCTAAACCTGAAGCCTCATCTCCTGCCATTTGATTTGGACATTATGTAGTTGCCGCACCCGCTAGTGACCCATTTCACAGCAACAAGACACAATGCTACGTTGCAACCTGTGCGAAACCATCTGCATGCTGCAGGATTGCATTGCCGTAGACCAGCAAAAAACATGCTTTAACGGACCAGCATAGAAGAAACCTTTGCTCGTGAATATCTTGACTTTGATTATTACATCAATCAAAGTCAAATGTAGTGATTTTTAGTGATGAAGACGAAATATATTAACTTAATTAAATATATAAACACAGTAATGTTTTACAGTGCAGAACGAGTGGCAGTGTTACTTTAGGCTATGGGGTTGGATCTCATCGATGGGCCCTGGTGTCCAAATCCAAACCAAATCGAGATAGGTAGCTTAGTCGCTTCAAAGTGGAGATTATAACCCAGTGTGAAATGATGTTATTGTTAATGGCTGTCATTTAACATGTCTATTCATTTCACCACTGACTTACACGTCCGCAAATAAAACGTTTCGTTCATCTTTATCAGACTTAAACCTAATAAACCAGAATTTAAGATATTAATTATGTGTCATCTTAAAAATAGCCCTATTATGGTTGTGTATTCAATTTGCAAGATAATTATTATGTTAGTGACATAAGACTTTTTAGTAAACATAAAATCATACTGGCCTCTAAAGTGTGTGTTATTTTATGAATATTATTCTATAAGGAAAAGTGTGCAGTTTTATTTAGCTAATTTAATTACTTTTGGTAATAATAATAATAACACAAATAGAGGCTAATACAATAAAAATTAAATGTTGCAATAAACAATTTGAACCAATAATTGCATTTTATTGTTTTATTCTTTTACATCCTTTTTTTCTTGTTTTAGGTAAACATGAGTTTATTTTGAGATTAGTAATTTAAAATTGAAAACAAAAAAGATACACTTGTGCAGGATTCGAACCCGGTTCTTTAGGTTTCATAATCCTAGGTCAATACACCTGAGCCACCACGCTTATAATACTGGTGGCAAAATTATGCTTCCATTGAACAAAATACCAGCAGGTTTGAATAACTATGTGTGAAGGTAGTCAGAAAACACAATTAGCACAGACAGGGCATTTTGTTGTGTGCGTAATAAGGCAGCGGATAAGTGCGGATGTGTGTATAGAATGACACACTTGGATAACTAGGGTGCTCGCCGATTCGCTTTGCTGTGTGTACATAAGTTCGTATACAAAAAATATGAATGGACACTTACATGTGATTGATACCGCGCTGAAGGCGGTGAACATGAGGAACATGAGACAGAAGTAGAGGAAGTTGAAGTTGTCCCGGGCGTACTTCGCGTCTTGACCGATGTTGAAGAAGAGAAAACCAACGAACAGCGCCATGGCACAGTGGATGCCAGTGATCATCAGCGTGAATTGAGGGTCTCGCCACATCGCCTTGAATATTAAAATAAATAAATAAATGAATGTTCTGACATAAATTCACATTAATCAAATCAAATGATTGAAGAAAAACTACCTATTAGAGTACTGATCAAAAACAGGCTTCTATCGCAAAGGCAAATTTATGTATGCTTACGGAACTGTTTCAAAATGTATGAACTCAGATCAAAATGCCCGTTAATTTAAGTAGCTCTGCTTTCAAAATAATCTAGAATAAGCTTTGCTGAGTAAACTATTAGTATGTTTTCTGATACCTACTGTTATTTTTTATCAGTTTCTACAATCAGCTCAGTGTGTCCTATTAGCACAGGTGTTACAGATACTTCTAAATAATCGTTATCAGTCGCTATGCCATTTTTATTTAAGTAAGTGGCATGTACTCTAACATGTATATTTTCGTGGATAATTATTAAACAGTATTGATTAAAATACTTACTAATAAGGATCTTCTCGTCAATGTCGTAAATTGTTTCCACGGAGTTGTGGCATATGTGCTTTTTAATGCCAAAATTATTTTACTCGTTGGGTCTTCTTTTGGAGGCGGTAGCGTTGTCAGAAACACCTCCTCATATAAACTACCATTATATATTTCTGCAAAAGACAAAATATTAGTATTAATCGTCACACCAATCTGTAATCATTTAACTGATTCACAATATGTTTTACCTATTAATTTGTCATCAGTCTCTTGAGATATGCTATTAATCCACTGCATGTCTCGTCCATTTTCTGAGTATTCTACTAGCTTATCAGCCTTCTCTACGCATATTTCGATAACTGTAAAAATGTCAAGTACCTTAAAGTTTCAGTTGATGATTCATAAAAAGTTTTGGATTATAGTATCTTTCTTGTAAACATATCATTAATACGATGAATATTTAAATTGATGATTCATGTAACTTTTTTAAGGATAGATTTAAATGAATCATCAAATTAAATTAAACTACATACCTAGGTTCTGATTTTTCTGAACTGGTATCAGAACTTCGTTTGTCCGAATCAACTCATCCTCTATCCGCTTTTCGTCGGATACTTGCAGTAAGAATAAAAGGTTGGGTCCTAAGTACCTATTTTTAATACATTTTTACATCACTACATACTATAAAACAAAGTCGTATAGTATAAAAAAAGTCATTCCACGCAGTCTGTATGTAAATGTACGCTGATATTTTTTTAAACTAGGTACGCAACAGATATTATACCTATAGTTTTCATCAAAGATAGAATGATTTAATTAGAATTACTCTCTTAATAGAGAACCTATTGCAAGCAGCCAAGTTGATGTCTATGAAGGAAGACCTGTGTTTTACAGAGGATAATTTCAGTTGAAATAAAGATAGTAGTGACTTATTAGTCAAAAAAGGCGCTTTTTTATTAATTTGCAACTTACGATAATCTATAGGATTGTTGAATTTTGGACAGGCAAGGTCTATATGATCCAAAAATGGCAGCAGATTCGGCACTGAACCCATGTAAGCGCATCGGCCGGCGACTATTGCGTACAGCCTGTCGACCATCCGGAGGAGTGCTGCCGATGGCTGGTGCATAGTGATCACCACTGTCCTCCCTTGCCGCGCCAGCAGGTGGAGCAAGTAGATCAGCTGCTTCGATATTGAACTGTCCAAGCCACTGGAATTGCAAAAAAAGTCCGTTGTAGTACCTAGTCCTATAATAAGCCAGTGGTCTTTAAGAAATAGTGCACAGATCCAGTAATGTACTGGTCAGGAACGTTTGCGATGCATGTCACCTTGCCATGACGTCTTTTAATGTGTGATTTTTGTTTTATGTAATTTTATGTCATTTAATTATTATTATTATTATTATTTTTAGTTAATTAATTTTGATAATTGTAATTATAATGGGATTAATGCCTAAGTAAATAAACATATTATTATTATTATTAATAAAGAAGGCCGGTCGTCTTCAGAAGCGTCTTTGATGACTTTTAAGGATTTTTTTGAAATTGTTGTTAATTTTTCGTATACATTATATAATTGCTGTTTCTGTAGTATCTTGAGGTTGACCGTTTGTGCATTGTTCTTGGAGTCGAGGAACAGGAAATCCTGGCTTAGGCTGTTGAATGTAATGTGCTTTCATATTGTGTTTATAAACGATCCAATTGTGCACGAGTCTGTTCTCTTCTGTGAATAATTGAAGTTTCCGCTTGGTTGGTATATACAATACAAAATGAGGGACTATTATCTCGAATTGATTTCTTAGAATTACTAGTATCTGGGAAACGATCGGAATCTCCTCGTGTGTTCGAGCGTTGCGGTGCCATCTGTCAGAAGGCATTAAGGCATTGGGAAGAACGTTTAGAGTGGGGCACCCTGGGCAACTTCAGTTAACTACATACGCACATACATATATCACGTCTTTATCATTTACGGGGTAGACAGAGCCTAAGGTAACAAGACCTAACGGCCACGTTTATAGCATTAATGTGAGCGTATAGGTGGAAAAGGGAATCAAAATAGTGATGGGTTGCCAGCCACATGTCTATAACATGATTCCTACGGTTATCACTTGACTAATTAATTTAAAAGTTAGTTAGCCGTGTTTACCGTGTTGGGTACACTGTTCAAGTTAATTTTAACTATCAAACTCTTGACCGATACAGCTTGTATGCTATCATTTATTTTAACTACTGGTTGGTAAGCTGCTTTCCCAATAATAGTTTAGTATAAATAGTTATAAATAGTTTTGACCAGTTGGAACAACACAATATCCCTTTCCTTCCCCACACCTTCCTTATCCACAATAGCCTTTCCTACCAGGCGCATTAAATGAAACATCTATTATTAAAGTTTAGTTAAATGTCCAAGTGATTTTGATGAATGTTAAGGCAGTTGCGATAAAAATTACAAGTGATAATTACAATGCCATGAGTCATAGCGATTGCAAGGGATTCAGCAGTGTTACAGGTTATCCCATATCTAGTAATTTCGATAACGATGATGAATCAAATGAAACCGTCAAGTGGAATTGACGCTTTTATCTAAAAACCATAAGTATACAAAACATATACGCACTGATGAGTGACTCACGGGATTATGTGTGATGTTATAAGGTCAGACACTAAATTGGAACTATCTGATAACTATGTGGCATAACAGGTGGATCGATATAAGCTAGCCTCAAAACAATACATAGGTAACTGTACTACAAAGAAGAGAACTAATAAAAACAATAAAAATTAAAATGTTTTTAATAGGCTACTGTTTTTAATGCTGCGGCAAACCGTGGCGCTCGTGTTCTGCTAGTGCAGGGCTGGCGAACCAATGGCACGCGTGCCACTGTTGGCACGCTTCAAAATAATTTGGGCACGCCAATAATAAAAAAGGTTTATTTTTGTCCATTAAATCACCAACTTAAGATTCGTTTATTATGAAATAGGGCGGAAAACGGGCAATGTGGTCATATGATGGTAAAATAACAACACACTCTTAAGACAACAGGGTCTTTGATGACAACTCAGAGCCAAATATTACTTTATTTGTGAAAAAATGGCACGTCCACCAAAAAAGGTTCGCCACCCCTGTGCTAGTGCCTACCCGTGCTGGGGGTGCACTCCCAAATTCGAAGTCATATCATGCCTCTCACTCTCCTGTTAGACTACGAGTATTAGTGTGAGCGGAAAGATACGATTTGTACTTCGGAGTATATGGACTGAAGGAGGATGCCGGCAAGTGTGGTAATAGCGGCGTTATTTCGCCATCAAAATAAAAAAACCCTTAATTTCCACGTATAAACCCACAATCATGCTAAACGTGGCCTTTAGGTTTAGTTACCTTAAGTTCTGTCTACCACGTAAAGGATAAATACGTGATTTATGTATGTATCTATGTAATCAAAAGTTTACTAGAACGTAGCGAAAGGTAGGACTTCGTTTATTAATGAGAATAATGAGAATCAAACAATGAGTTTTATAGTGCACGGTATTTGACAGTGGAATGAAGTAGCAGAAAGATTGTGAGACTATCGTTGGCCTATTTTATCGGCAGTACAAAAAATAAGAAAGAAGCAATACCAAATCACGAATTTACGTAACAAATACTGGAAGCTGATTTACCTATAGTTAAAAAAGTTTTTCTGTTTATTTTTAGTCACTGAAGATTTCTGTTAGTTTTCATTGCTTTCGCCTAAAGTTCTATGTCGATGACATCTAGCTAAAATGTATTCAAGTCACGAGCGCTATGATTTAATATAACCATGGTTGGTTGTCGATCGTGACAGTATGTTTTGATTGGATGGAATACTTCCAAACTTTACATTGGTCAGTTGTTAAGCCGGTTCGTCCGGTCTCTGACGGCTAGATGCCGCCAGATTACTGGGTCTTAAAATAAATGAGGTAAGGAGTTACCCTATTTGAACACCTGAAGCTCAAAAGAAATCAGAACCCTTATAGGGCTACTTCGCTGGTCATCAGTCAATATGTCTGACTTTTTTCGTAGCATTGACTGCAAGTTAACTTGGATGATTTGACCCATACATGCATGCAAACTAAAACGGCTATTATTTACACAGCCGTATAATATTATTAGAGCATTTGCACTTATATGCTCTATTAATATTATAATATTCGTACTTGAGAATTATTGATAATCACAGTATAAAATAAAGTCGCTTTCTCTGTCCCTATGTCCCTATGTATGCTTATATCTTCAAAACTACACAACGGATTTTGATGCGGTTTTTTTAATAGATAGAGTGAGTCAAGAGGAAGGTTTTTATGTATAATTCTACGCAGACAAAGTCGCGGGCAGAAGCTAGTCATCGTATAAAATACATACATAAAAAGACCTACCATGTTATTATAACAACTTTGGAAATCATTGCATTAAAATTATGGTAATCACTCAATGTCCAATCTCAGATGATTTAGCGTGCCGAGTTGATGCTTCTTAAAAAGCCCATAACACTGATTACTCCTAATTCATGCAATGATTTTTAAATAGAGGTCAACGCCCAGCGCGGGCATAGTTTAAGGCGCTAAAGAGTGAAAAGCATTCCAACTTTCCTATCTAATAGGGCAATATAAAACCAGTGGGTGACTAAAGGGGCCAATGTAATGACGCATCTGATTTTGGTTGGTTACCATTGATAAAACTTATCTAGTTGATAATGTCAAAATATTTACATGATCGTTTTATTGAATATGTTATTTACAATTACTAGAAAAAAAGAATGCTAGACCAAGTAGTTGCCTATAAAATTTAATTCTTCAGAAAAAAACAATTAGGCTGACTCTCATTTTGTTTTGTAAGTGACCACCAGGTATAATCTCTGCTGTATTTAAGCTCAATAACGGACGGTGTTCACCTGGTAGGTTCATCGAGGAACATAACAGGCGGATCGCTGACAAGCTCCAGTCCTACCGCGAGCCGTTTCCTCTGACCCCCTGAGAGGTGGCATGCTCTGGTATCCCGCACACTCCATAGGCCCAGGGATGAAATTATTTCTTTTACCTGGAAGAAACGTTACTAAATAAAGCATCGAACTCATTTGTGATATTTTAAACCATCATGGTATTACTTAAAGTTTTGTAAGACACATGGCTTATTTTATAGAGACAACAAATTAAACAGTAACGCAGAGGTGCGTTTCTGCCGTGAACATAATAACTAACCATTGAAGATCTTCCCAAAACATTGAAACTGTAATCTGTCTTAACTTACAATTGTGAACAAAACATTTTACCTTGCTACTCCGCTACTGAACTGTACTACAACTACTGTACATTTTTTTGTTCATTGAAATGGACCTCCGCAAAGCAACGTCTGATTCAATAAAATATTTACAATTGTGAGCTAAACTGTTCAATTTGCAGTCTTTATTTTAAACGTACATTGTAACTTAGAAGTATGAGGTAGATGACGCTATCTCCCCTTGCCCCAATCTCAACAAAACTACAAATGTGATAGGCAGCTGGGCTGCGCACGGTAGAGAAGACAGAAGTCTTTTTTACCAGCGACTCCATTTCTTTCCTAGTTTAGCAAGTCTTAAAAAATCGGATACATAAAACTTACTTTTGAGTCAGTTTAAGTGTCAGTCCATAAAAAGGCAGGGTCCAAATAAGTTTATCTGAGTATGAGCAAGATAATAATAGTTGAACTTCAAATATTAACAATATTTATCAATATTTATTCAACAAGTTTCCGTGACCTATTTGTGAGACAGTGATTTCTACATTGGGTAAACAATTATCTACCGTAAGGTTAATTGACCCACCGGAAGGTAACTTTGGTCTATATGAAAACCATACACGAGTATGGAAAGGGTTTGACAAAAGCCATAAAAGGTGGATGGTTAGCTACAACCCATCATATTGAACGCGATAATAAAAAACTTGGACCGAGTTAATCCCAAAAACCGAAGGTACCCTTCAGGACATTAAGTAATCCGACCTTCCGTTACTTAAACATTTTTTATTAAACAATTCTAAATCAAGGTTATCAATTGTAGAAAAAGTTTAAAACACCACTTACTCTATTACTTTTCTGTTCTTTACTGATATGGTTGCCTAGTTTGAGCTCCGCTGCGATCGTGAGGGACTCCTGTATGGTCAGCATGTCTTGCACTTTGTCGTCCTGCAGGATGTAGCACGATCGCCGCCGGAACCACCTGTTGTTGCGGACTCTACCGTTCACGAAGATGCTACCTTGTGACTGCTTTCTGTAAAAAACATAATAAGTAATTTGAAAAATAGACCTAATTTAATTGCGAATTGTTAGGAATTGTACAAGTAATTTTTATATTTAGCTTAGAGCTTATGGCGAAAATAGTTATTTATTAATCTCAGCTCAAAGTTCTAGTGTTAATCTCTGAGTAGGACATTAATGACTCATTAACGTTCAATGACTCATTGATGATGATTGATAAAAGACAATCGTAGGTTTATGTATTGTATTAAAAAGAACTCACTGCATGATTGTTGATACATACCTAATTTACAATGTTATAGCTAGATTTAGAAGTCTAAATTATACGGTTCATTTTTGTAGATTAGGCGTCATGGAGTAGATAAATTATTGTATAATTGTTATAATAATATTTACGGTGACATTTTTAAATTAATGTTTTACGCATACCTACTTGTTAACTTCATTTTATCCTATTTTAGTTTTCTTTAGATGCAATAAAAAGCGGAATTGTTTAAATGACTAATCAACGAACATCACTCTTAATAAAAAAAAGCTACTGCCGTATCTTAATGTCGAACAAGTATTTAGCAACAATGTTAGCAATCCTATCTTTAATATGTATTTATGAACATTATTATGTGGTATGAAGAATTTAATAAAATTGACGACATGCCGGGCAGCTCTCGCAAACTTGTATTAATTGGAAGGAAGCGAGTAAGGCCGCTGAATGGCTGCTTCCTCATGCTCTAGATGCCAGCCCGAGATGTTCAGGAGATCAGAAAAACCGCTCATAGCAGGTTAATCGAAACGGCTGATTGAAATTGACGCTCTCCGGTAGAATAATACAGCGCACGTAACCAATCGTAGCTGGTGCTTACGCTACAAGGTCTCTTAGAATATTTTTGGAATATTTTAGTAGGGGCCTAGTTCGATTGAACACCCCTAAGGTTGGGGGAATTTCGAAAATCGTGGATAGCCACTTAACGGTGAACAATTTCATAATCTGGCAACGCTTATCTAGACGACAAAGACATTGGAGCTTCTAACAAAACAATAACAAAACAAATCTCAATATTCCAGGGATTTTAAATTATAACTTGTCGTTATTTATTTTGTAAAACTGTTTTTCAATAAAAATAAATGTAGAGATTGTTTTTTTCAATGCAAAAAACCTGCTACGTACTTACAACATTATTCTTCTAAGCAAAAATATGTTAATTGCGCATGTGGCGTCCTGATTTAATTTATAATTCTTAGCGTCGGAGTCTAGCTCAATTTAATTCAAGCATAATTCAAGTACCTAATCTAATTACAATAATATATTTTCTTGCTCATAAATGAAATTGTTTATTACAAATAACGCGACGATCTTTGTAACTTGTAATACGTCAATTAGATGTTTTGTTTATGAACTATAGTTACTTAAGGCATAATTTACTCGTGCGATCACTTGCATAGACTGCAATTGATGATCTTTAATATAACCGTACTCACATACGCAGCTGTAGGACATGGTTTCAAAATAGCATAATGACATGTGTTGCAGCAGACAAGTTCTGTGCTATTTTAAGTATGGAAAAGTGTTTAGTATTAGGATAGACTTATTTAGTTTTACTAGGAGACTTCATGCGATAACTTGGTAATGGATTTATGAAGTGTCAAAGATTGCGGCTCGAGTACCTACTCATCAGAGCACCTTTTGTTTTTCTATCGATTTGTATGAAAATGTCATCTTACAAAAAAAAACCAGAGTCAAAATCGCTTCTCTTATCTGTTTCAGAATTCGATGCCACAATAACTCAAAGACATACTCAAAGATTTCTAGATACATACCTACTTTAAACTTACACTTTACCGTTATTTTTAGACAAGGATAAAAATGCTGCATTATCTATTGGCCAGTTAACGACGTAGAAAATCAAAGATAACAATTAGAGTGAATCTATGCAATAGAGAACAACTTGAAAATAATACGTCATAAACAATCCAAGGGATTGATATTTATGTTTCCAATGGATGTCAACAAGCGTCACTAACAAACGGTGCATAAAGATACAAAGATAACTGCAATGAAATAGTGTTCTCGCGCTCGTGTCACAATAAGACATTAATAGCGTAGTAAGTTATTGGACGATTACCGACTGAGTATGAAATTAGGCACTTCCTCGGCCTTATAAACTGACCTTACAAGAATTGGTCGGACGGGCGGTTGCCGTGCCGACTGATCATTGCTACAATACATAAAGTGTTTAAAATGAGTCTGGGTATGCCGAAAGCGAATTCTTTTGGATATATTTGGTAACTCTATAGCTCGCTCATGTCTCGGGTTTTTGAGATAATTTGTCGTATCGTCTCCAATATTATCAAATAACAAGTTTTATAAACCTGACCCCGCTCCAGGGAGTTACCCAGCAAAGGGATAGTGCTAAAAATATTATATTATATTAGAGTATGTTAGTTGAAAAATAAGTATGTACTGAGTAAAAGAAAGAATAACGAAAGAAAAAGACCTGGTAATTTGAGTGATTGAAACATAAAACACGGACTTCAAACCTATTTAAAAAAAAAAAGTTTTTGTCTTTACTTACTTATAACATTTTACAACCATATTGTAGGTACGGTGTTATACGCCTAGTTAGATATCTATTGTTATGTAACGAGAACTAGAGTGCCGGTCTTAGGTGAATGATGGATGCACGTGTGGGATAATTATACAAAATACTATCAGCCGCTAGATAACTATACTATCTGACAGAAAAATTGAAATGATAAAATTGTTCGTTAAAACGCTTTAGTCTACATAATTATAAGATAAGAATTGATATATTTTTATACGCTCCTGAAACCTACAGAGGTTAAAATAGTTTGATCGATTGGTCAAAGGATGCTAAATATTTCCCCTTGAAAAAAAAGGATTAGATATTGTTAAAAACTTAGGAGCTCTTGGTATACGTAAAATGAATTCGTTGTACTTATAATTAAGTGTGTTATTTAACTACTTCGCACAATCGATATCAGATTTTAGATAAGATAAAGCTTCAAGTTTATTCGAGACGGAATAATGTTACGGTAAACTATTACTGTATTAAACCTAAGGGCCGATTTTTCAATCCTCAGATAAGCACTTAACTGACAGATACCCATAGAGTTGTTCCTCGAATAGGGCTTATCTGAGGATTGAAAAATCGGCCCTAAGAATAGTAAAGTGTTAAATAGGCAGGTTTAATTTACTTAGAAACAACGCTAGCGGTGTTACATTAGAGAAATACGTATTTGGAAAAATCTATTACCCTGCCCCTAAACATTGTGTGATAAGGACACTCGCAGCTCTCAATGCCACTGAATATTGTGAATAAATCAGGTGTAAATCATGGTCTGACTTTCAATGATTTCCAGAACCAAAATTGAACCTATAAAATGAATAAGGGAAAAAGGAAAACGTAAAAGCATCTCCCCGATGGTCCGATGACATAAGGGAGACAGCAGGACCAGTCTGGAAGAGGGAAACGGGCAACCGTTCGGGATGGAGACGGATTGGAGAGGCGTATGCCCAACGGTGGGCGTCTACACGCTGAAGAAGAAGAGAAAAGCATCTCTACATACACGACGAGCATAAATTTATGAAGAGATTGATGAATGTGGATGAAGCGAAAGAGGTGTGTCAGGATCGTTGCATGTGGAACAAAGTAGTATCTGCCTACCTCTATGGGAAAGAGGCGTGACGGTATATAAAAGCATAAAATTAAGGGCGATTATTTATTTTAAATGTGAAAAAAAGCTATACCTAGTCTCAATTCAGAGCGGATACCACTTATATGCGGGCTTTTGTGTACAAATACATAATGGTCAGAAAAATAAATACACACACACAAATCACGTCTTTATCCCTTACGGGGTAGACAGAGCCTAAGGTAACAAGACCTAAAGGATACGTTTAGCATGTTTGCGGGCGTATAGGTGGAGAGGGGAATCAAAATAGTGATGGGTTGCTAGCCGCATCGCCTATAAAAGTCATGATTCCTGCGCCCATTCCCCTGATGGGCTTTTACCATCTGCGCGGGAAGAGAAGCAACTGGTACATTCTATGTTTTTTCTTTGTTTTCTATGTTTGTTTTTACTTTCTTTTGTTGTTTAGAAAAATAAATGGTTTCTGGAATTTGTCAGGATTTTTCGTCTCATGCCCTTCATTTGTTCAAGTCAGCAAAGCTTAGTTCTTTTGATAATATCATATTGACACACCCGTAACAGGTCATTACCCTTCAGTGTGATTGTTTCAGTTCTAGTGACATTTAACCTTTTAAACATTATCAGCTTGCACATTCAATGTAAAGTTTTAGCTTATGCCTATACATTCCAAATAGAATATACTTCTAAAAGACTGAAGTTTATCCTGGTTATTGTGGTACCATTGAAAAATTCTTGACTGGCCTTGTCTCGTTAGGCTAAGAAATAGTCGACTGTAATGCCGATTTTGTTAAGTCAATCTTTATTGATTACTAGCTGTTTGCCCGGGGCTTTGCCCCCGTCGCAATTTTTCTATAAAAGCCTTGTCCAAACAGTAACAAACACAACTAAAAAAGAATTATCCCATTCGGTGCAGTCGTTTGGAAGTTATGCGCGTACATAAATTTCGACGATTTATTTTTATTAATATAGTTTAGAGAAACAAGGCTCGTAGTACTCTGGACTTGGTATAGGTTTAAATAAGCCAATGCAAGGTGCAAACTAAGTCACGCAGTCCTTACGGACGCAGGTACATAACCAAATACATATAATACACACGATCACTGTTGAGATAGTGCATTAAATCCTGGAACAGTTTAGTGATATAATCTCAAGATTCACCAGATTGTGACTTTTAGATATTGCGATAACTTCATTTAGTTTATAAAACGTATTATTTTACCTACAGGTTCTTACAACAAGTGTAATTCTAATTTATCATTGTGTACTATCAGCGCTTGGCAACATTTTATTTAATTGTAATTAATCAGTGTTATCTCTTAATGCAGTAGAATTTAATAAAGTACCTACGAAATAGTGTCGAATTATGAAAATTGCAGAAGCACAAAGTAGACTTAGCCTGTTCCATATCTGGCTCTACACGGGTTGTTGATATTGTTACTTCTCTAGAACATTAGTGGAAAATTAAAGTATGTGATTAAATAAACAGTAATATTGAGACAATTGCCACTCAGTTGACCTGCACCCTAGCAACCAAAGTTAATTACCTACATACTAAGGTAACATTGTGCCCGTGAACACAATTTATTTATGAATCATTTATCAATTGAATATAATAAACAAACCGCAACATATTGAAGACTTACTTAACAACCGATAAAAGGTATTAAGTAGGTATTAAGTAAGGTATCTATAATATGAAAAATGTAAATAAATAATATGAATAAATATTGGTTGTGGTAAGTAATGAGGAAGCTCAGTAACATTAGCAGTTGGTTATCTTCTTTAACACTGCTTAATTGGGTCGCCATCGCCATTGTAATGTCAGGCCTGCAAAATACATTGAAATTGAACCATTTCATTGCGGTTTATAAACTGATAGACTCATAAAAATTACAAAAAATGAACCTTGAAATTAAAACCTACATACTAACTTTACTCGTCCCAGTTATAGTCGTCCGTCGTCTATGTTCTGTCGAGGTATTTTGAAACATCAATGATCATTTTGCTCAAGAGATACGTTCTGCGAATGAACCGGTTATTGGACTTAGAACTGACTGACTCTTGTTAACGAAACGGAGATAGTTTAGTTTATTTCCTTTAGAACAATAGGCGTGTTACAAAAAACTTAAGAAACCGTCGAACATGTGACTGACACAATGTCGGTTCTTAGATAAGTGTTTAGCCTCGTCTAAGGCATGTTTCAGTTTTGTGATTAGATCATAGGTAAATCACAATGGTCTTACTCGATATCTATCGAAGTTAATCATTGATATTGTTATAAGAAATCTAAGACAACTTGCACCTGGCCTTCATGATCAGAATAAGATTATAAAGCCGTATCAGGTGTAATGTAATTTCCATACATAGTTAGCTTGACAAGGTCTTGGCTGACTAATTAATCCGTCTGGTCACAGTTAGGACTGAAATTACCTAAAATACCCAAAACTTATGTATTTGCAACTTGGTTTCTTTGATGTTCTCAACTTTCTTACCGCTTCCATTATTGCTTTTACATGTTTTGTTTTATGTAGCCTATATTGTCGTGTTATTTAAAATGGTCTACAACTTCTTTCGTGTATATTAAAAGTGAATCTTTTTCCCATGTATTTTTAATTAATTATTTCACTGATTTTTTTCAGTTCGTATCTAAAGAGTTTTGACTCTACTACAGAAGTTACGAATAAAGGAATAGTTATCAAAAATATTCATAACTTTCGATCAAACGCCTCGAACATTTAGAACGGATAAGTATTTTCATTGAATGACGTACAATCTTATCAGTGATTGGGCAAAAGTTGAAATAATAGGCCAATGCCTTCCATTATCTCAAGAACAGGTATTCAATTCATCAGACATGTCACGCTTGTTACAATGTAGTGTGTCTGTGAGTGCGTGTCCTGATCGTATAGCAGACAGTGTGCGTGTGTGCGTGTAACTGTAGATAAAAATAATCATTGTTTTTAAACATGTGCAGCAGAGTTTGGTATTTAATATTTTAATATATTTAATGGTTTTGATAATTATGTGCCGTTTTATAGAATTTAAGAGTTATGTTATTTTGTAATTTGGGGTACCTGTATTAGTTTAGTATAATGCACCGAATTTTAATTGTTATGGTAACTTAACCTAAAAGACTAGATATATTCGGTTGGTTTATTGTTATCATAATATATATGTATTATATTTTAAGAAACAGCAAACGTGATGTTTGAAATTTACCATTGAAATAATTTAAAATGCAACTTTTCATAGCAAAATAGTACTTAGTAATCTGTAATGTTTTCTGCGACGACAAGTAGATTTTAAGAAAACCGAAATGCGAATCAATGAGCTGTCTAGTGTGTTTTAACTGTCATGCAAAAGGAAAATAAATAGTGAAGCAATGGTAACGATAAGTATCGAGGTCAGCAAGTTTAAAACCAAGCGAGCACACTTTGTTATTTAATTTTAATTTTAATCACATTTACACACTCGATACTAATGCAATACATGTACTCGCCAATAGATGGCGCTATCAAACAAAAAGGACCATGTCTCAAAATCGACCAAAAACCAACAGAGCTGAGAGTTACGTCAGTAAAAAGGTCTGCTTATCTACTTTAATTCGTTCTGCATTGCATAACTGAGTAATACATATTTTAGTAAGTGTAAGTTAGAGTAACAACAGCTTTATTGCTCTTACTGTTATGGAAGGCCATCCTAAGAATCAACAATCAAAGGTAAATAAATTTAGGCGCGTTATTATTAAACTAATATGCATGACATATGAAGTTTGACGTTTGGATAAGCATAATTGAAAATGACTCACGCTTCTTTCTGTCGCGATAATTATATGTTCGACTATAATTAATTGACTTATTAACTCCAAAGCAAACAAAGATTTTAATTACAGTTATTTGTTTGCCTGTTGGGAAGTATTTAAGTACTTTTAACCAACCTCGGGCATCGACTTAAATTTAGTTTTTTTAACCAATTTACTATTAAGTACTACTGTTAAGTAAAGTGGTTAAAACGCGTGGTGGGAGCTTTCCAAATATTTAATTTCCATATTAAAAAAACTTGGGTTCCATTCAAGAATGCAGAAACTTCACACTACTGTAACACTATGGCATCATAACGAACCGTGAACGCTGTAAAATTGGTGTCGTTAACCTAAAAATTAGTTATATTTTGGTGAGCAGTTCATGGTTGAGCGTTAAATAGGAATTACACATTCACTTTATCAATAGTCATCGTCGATTTCAGTGCTACATATGTTTGCGGTCTGTATGTCTGTTGGACCCAGAATTTTTCTTTAAAGAAGTAGAAGTAAAAAATGCAGCACTAAACTAAACAAGATTAGAGTCAATTTGTCATATAACGGGGTCCAATCCTTGTTCTCTATTGGCCAGTTATGTTATCAAGACTATCAAGTACTTGTCCACTAATTTTGCGACTTGCAGGACAACTGCATCCGTAAAGCGTCTTTGAATGTGGTATCAAAATAAATCAATATTCCGTCAACATTTTCTGACACTAGGCTGTGTCTGTCTTAGAACTATAAAAGACCGGCCGTTTTCAATACCTACCCTTTTTCTAAACTTAGTGAAAACTCATTTACGAATACCCCCGGGCCCGGGGGGCCAAACTGTTATGTGGGGCTGTCTCTCCCCGACCTCTTTTCTTGCAGAAAGGGGTGGGGGAAGCGTATCCACTAAAAACACTACGGCGTTGCCCGCTTGCCGGATCTAGGAAGACTCGTGGGATCCCCAAGATTCAAGATTTCAAACCAATAATGACGTAGTTGGATATTGAGACAAAGCACTAAAGTGTTCCGCTACTTCCGAGGCCGATGGTACTATCAAACAAATTGATTCGTGACCCGCTATAGAACTTTCTCACTGTAAACGTAACTACGTCTTTCCTTGCCAATTCAACGTATCGTCACTATAGTGATGTGACAGTTACTGCGAAAGGGATCCACAATGGGTCAGGAATCAATTTGTTCGATTTAAAATTAGTTATTCGTACAAAACAGAACGATCTTTGAAAGTAGAAATGTAGGTAACAAAAGATGCCTTTGCAAATTTGATTTCAGTTATTATTATTATTACTATTTTATTTCAATTGACGATCCCTTTGTGAATTACTTATGTTTGACATTTAATTGTACTTTTAAAAGGGTGATAAAAAAAAAAAAACAAAAAAAAAATTTGAAGACGTTGAAGACGCTTGACGTGTAATGTATGCTTAAGTTTTGAAGAAATGCCATCTTTTTTTGTGTGTAAGGTACCTTAGTTAGAACTAACCTGTATCCAGCCAGGATGTCCATGAGGGTACTCTTCCCGGCGCCAGACTGCCCCATGATGACAGTCAGCTCACCGGAGTGAAACGTCCCGCTCAAGTCCTTCAATATCGCCTTTCGTTCTGTAAAAATAAAATTATAAACATTAGAAAGCTTTTTCATGTTTATTTCAACAGAAACCTGTATACGGCCAAATAATTGAATTCAAAGTGACATTAGCTGAGGCTTCACTTTATTAAATGAAATAGAGATCATGCCAGTTCTAGGGTACTAACATATTATTAACCATCATTAAGTTCTCATTGGTACTTATTTAATCATTTGAACATGATTCAACTAGTCGTGTAATTAAACAGTGAAATCGTAACCATCTTATAGAAAGTGGACGGAAAAAATCACTCTCACATAAAGATGTTAATATCTCTTTAATATGCATGTAATGCACGAGTATGCTCGCATTCCATAGATATCAAATATTATGATGACGATTATTAATGATATCGTTTACGTCGTATCTGTCAACAGCAATCCAAAGCTTTCTTGCAAGAGTTCGAATATGGCTAGAGAAGACAAGTTTAGTCTTGTACTCTTGTATTACAACTATATGTTACGTTACAACTCATTCTAAAATTTAATGATCATTTCATCAAATATCTACTAATATCTCTTGGTATTTGCTCAACATGTTTCGGACTACATAATTATTACAAAGTCTTTCTCCTTCTCCGTTTATATTATCAACAATGTTTCAGTACTTTCAATCTCACAACGGTTTTTACTTCTTAAATGGGTGGATCAACTTTTTCATGTCACTCGTTGCTATGGTTGCGTTCTTCTCGGTCACTCTTTAAACTGTAAGTTTATAGGTTTACAATTTGTCAAACATGTGGATACTATTGCGGTAGTTTTAAGCCTTTTTTATAATTGGTCATCTGCTAAGCATGTTAGTATAATGAGATACAATATTTCTTTTAATAAACTGTACTACTTTTGTCCCCTCGCTGAAGGGACAGAATAATAACAAGAAATAGTTGATCCAGCCAAATAATGAATCATCTTTAATATAACATCTCCAAGTTGAATAGTAATGAGGGATAACGAACAGCTCCGCTGCCTTCATCAACATCAAGTTTAGGTCGTTGCCATGTGAGTATTGCATACAAAGCACGTCCGTGGTACATACCAACCTTATATTATATAGACAGATTCCGAATTTCGCAACCAGCGACTTCTTTTAACAAATGAAGGGGAACGTAGACCAGTGCGCAATTCATCAAAATCAAAATTACTGGCGACCGTTAAAAGCATGCAGTATTTTGTTTCAATTAACGATCTTACAGTTGTGTGATTTATTTCTTTGTCGTGTAATTTAGATGGTTGTTAGAAATGTAAAATCCGACCACGAGAAGTGGTCGAGTATTCACTTGCTACTCTACATCCGAACATAATTATTAACATACCTGCATACTTGTACCATTTCGACTCCGATACCGATATTTATAAAAAGTATCGTTCATACCGAAACCGATATCGATGGTGAGAGATTCAAGAGGTATAAATTTGAAAACAAAACCTATGTAAATACATACATTTATCACGTCTTTATCCCTTACGGGTAGACAGAGCCTAAGGTAACAAAACCCATGATTAAGGGCGTATTGCTGGAAAGGGAAATCAAAATAGTGTTGGGTTGCTAGCCGCATCGCCTATAACATGATTGATACCTAAGACTTTCGCCCATTCCCTCGATGGTAAAACAAAACCTACATCATAGATATAAGAAGTGACAAGGAACAATAAGCACAAGCGTATTGTATTCATAAGACACAGGGATTCCCCGAACATCGACAAATTGTGTCGCGTTTACATGGAATAGATTGGTACTCTAAGCCGCGACGATAGAGCGCGTTTATACAGGGATTATCAACAACGCGGAATTCGAATGTATAGATGTATCGACAAATTAATAATTATCGGTTCCGATATACGACGATATCGGTATCGGTATCTGTAGCGCTGTCATTTTACGAAATAGGTTGTAAAAAAAGATAGTCGAAAACTGTGGGGACTGGGGATAGTGTTATTGCAAAATTAGCTTAGATAACTCCATTTGTAACATGCTTATACGAGTAAATGCTACGGTGGTGTTTCGTTATCCGCAGTGGTGTGTGTGGGCTTTCCTCCTGCTGTCCTCATTATGCGAAGGAAACGCTTAACAAAACTAAGGACGTAGTCAATTGTTGTAACGTTAGGGTCCGCACACGCATCTCGTGATTGTTATCGTTTTAGTCAAGCTCTAGTCTTTCTAGATTCGGACTGTATTCAATTTAATTGTACCGTAAAACGGGGTGAATAAGACAAAATTTAATTCAAACCTTAATAAAAAATAGTTTCATTATGTTAGAGTTGATGTTTATAAATAAAAAATGTTTCGGTAGCATGAATTTAATTTTATTAGTGACTAGCCTTCCGTCCGCAGCTTCGCCCGCGGTAATTTAATTTTCCCGTAGGAAAAGGTATTTTCCAGCAGTAAAAAGTAGCCTATGTCACTCAGTGATAATGTAGCTTTCTAACGGCAAAAGAATTTTTGAAATCTGTCCAGTAGTTTCGGAGCCTATTCAATTCAAACAAACAATCAAAATTTTCCTCTTTATAATATTAGTATAGATTATCTGTCGTTTAGTTTCGTAGTTTAACCAATAAACACTAAAATATAGGCAAATCCTAGCTCACCCCGTAGTGGGGTCAGAAGGGACAGGAACAAATAAAAAAAATGGCGTAAGCAAATTACCAGAATAAAAAAGACTATATGTCTAAAAATATAACTAAACTACTTTTAGAGAAAGCTGACCTAGAAATTTTAAGTAGCGAGAGAAAACACAAAATATTAGTTCTATCCTTACTCCCCACGCACTTTTTTCTCACTCCGTTTTACAGTAGGTATATCGTTTTCTGCGCAACGTTTCCGAATTAAATTTAAATTTATCTGTCACTTTCTGAAATGAATTGACTTGGTGACGCTGCAAATATATAGCTTTATCGCATATACAGATGTAACTTCTCTGTTATTTAACACAAAAAAATTGTTATACATAACTACGTAGAAGAACTGTTTAACTCACAATGACAAGTGGAAAACTATCTAAAACTATCATATTTTTTAGTTATTTTCTAAATCATGTAGTTGAAGTAATATGAAGTAAGTAATGTTTTGGAAAATAGTATTCAGAATCAGGTAAAAATTTGCTGACAGACTTAACATATAATTTTTTTTAAACAAGAGCAATTTTCACAATTTTACTCCTAAATAACAATCATGGGAGCATGTATGGTTTTCCGTTTGGTAGGACAAAAAAACTTGGAATTTTTAGCAGATAAATTTAAGTATACCAGTGAAAATAATGGAAAATTTTCATAAAAACTATCATGTGCATGAAGAAAATAAATAAGTAAGTAAGTAAGTAAGTAAATGCTTTATTGTACAAATATAGAGAAGTACCTAGAGACAAATCACAAAAAAAAAAGACCTTAAATATATGCACAAAGGCGAACTTATCCCTATAAGGGATCTCTACCAGTTAACCTTTGAGTAAATGAGAGGAGCATTAAGCGAGAGACCGACAAAGAGTGAGTTTAAAATATCCATATAGTGAAAGCCACAATAGAGCGTACATCTCAAAATACAACAAACAATTCATAAATAAACTACTAACTATCATTAAACTCGTGCATACATACACACTAATGTATACCTACAATACACATACAATATTTAAGGAGAAGGTGTGAGCCACATCTTCTTCAAGCCCTCCTTGAATGACGCCACAGAGGTAGATTGCCTGATGGAGGTCGGTAACCGATTCCACAGCTTAGCAGAGTGAACTGTGAAGGATTTAGAGTAAGTTTTGGAGGATGAAAAAGGACAGGCTAAAAGGATATTAGTATCAGATCGTAGCCGATGCTGGCTACCGGCAGCCAAGTAGCTAAATCGCTCGAAAAGATACATAGGAGCAGAAGGATTGAAAAGAATGTTGAAGAGCAATGACAGAATGTGGATGTTCCTACGATCTCTGATAGGCAACCACTCAAGCTGCGTGCGGAAGTGAGACACGTGGTCGTACTTCCGGAGTCCAAAAATGTAACGAATACATACATTTTGAAGACGATCAAGCCTGTCAAGTAGCCCCTCAGTGAGATCCAGATAGGCAATATCGCCGTAATCAAGCAGTGGGAGCAAAAGGGATTGAGCTAGTGTAATAAATAGTCTACATTGTGTAAGTGATATTGTTCGTAGTTACAACATCGAATAATTTATGCATCCCGCCTCGTGCCCACGCGCAGATTCAGTAATTTATTCCACTAATTCATTAGGTAAGTACTGGGTATGCATTGTCATGGCGGTATAGACATAACATTTTGGAAATGAAGTGGAAGAGATCATTGTTTTTAAGCCGCCCATTACTGGATACCATACAAATGTCCTATTAACTTAGGCGTGTCTCATTTGATTGAAAAGCGTCAATACTTTTGAAACAAAACATCGCAATATAAAGGAATTTCTAAGAAATTTTGCGTAAAACTTTTAAGTGGTCATCAATGATTCGCATACAATGTATCATTCTCAAAATAGACTTCAATTAATGAGCATGTCGGAAATTTTACACGTGCCTTATAGCTCAGAACAGAAATTACATTGTTAGCTGGGTATAACAGTGGGCACAGTGGGCACCTATATCAGAGACATATAATTTAGGTCACTTGTAACTAGCATACGTTCAAGGTCTACATTCATCCATTATGTCCTGTTAAGTTTACGTATACGTAAGGGACACTGTTGTACACCGTATCTAGTTTTACCTATGACAGTAGTCGATTCTATAAAAAACGCCGCATCTGTTTCTTATTACCAACCTACCATTCGAATTTGATGCCAGAAAGCCCACAAATCCAGATAAACTCCAAATAAGTAGTAAATGAACTTTTAGATACATGTTCAATTCGAGATCATTATTAACTTAAGAAAGAGAGAGGCTTTAGTATAATGTTGCATCCTATCAATTTATTCGAATATTTTATTAACAGGTCAGAATTTATAAAGTTTGAAATGTATAATGAGTTAAAATGCATAATGGTACTTTCTGTGTAACTATTAGCTAGATGAACTTTTTTGATAGCGTAGTACTATAAATTGGTTTAGGTTAGGTTAGGTTTAGTTTATAACAATTCTGTTAATTTCAATTTTCTGAGAAAATTCGCATTATATATTTTGAACCATTATGTATTTTAACCCAGTGTACATTTTAAACTTTATCTATTTTAATACGTACCCTTTATTAACATTTTCTTTTGTATGACTCAATTGACCAAAGATAGACTTCTCAGTATTTTGGATTGAATACGCAGAAAACAGTTTCAGTGACTCAAAGGCCTGATTATAAATTTTGATAGAACTAATGATAGGGATCCACTTGACACGACTTTAATTTTAGATAACAAAACAATAAAAAGGCACAGTAAACAATGAGTCATTCCTCGATGACTAATCGGATGTTTTTTTTAAGAATAAGGGAAACAAATGGTCGACATGTTTCAGACTAGTCCGTAGTCCTTCCTCTTGGAGCGCTCGCCCCGGCTCGTCTCGATGCCTCTCGACTAATTCGAAACATATCGAGCATCACTCATCTTTTATACGTTAGTTATCCGTTTTTGTAATTCCGAATATATTTTTGTAAATTGTGTACATTGATGAAACGATCAAGGAATATACGTCTCTAAAGAAAATGTACCAATTTTGACATAATTATTTTCCTTCTCCACTTGAGCTTCGGAATCGAGGATTTCCTTTTTAAATGGAATCCCTAATGGCACTAAGTAATGAGGGCTATCGCGTGTGAATTTGCCACTAGAGGCGCTTGTGTCGCGTGATTCACTTTTCACTAGGTCTGGCGGACTTCGTGATATCACTATCACTACATAGTATAAAATAAAGTCGCTTTTTCTGTCCCTTTGTCCCTATGTATGCTTATATCTTCAAAACTACACAACGGATTTTAATGCGGTTTTTTTTAATAGATATAGTGATTCAAGAGGAAGGTTTATATGTATAAATACATGCATAATATACCGTGCGAAGCCGGGGCGGGTCGCTAGTAAATTATAATTTCTTGCATTAACCTGTTGAAAAGTGATCTCCTTCGTGAAATTATCGCAAATATGGATTATTTGGCAATAAATATGAATGCTTTGAAAGCGGAGTTTTTTCCCGTTCAAAACGGAACTGCGCAACATTGCGGCATAGCTACTCGATAATGAAAGTTATTTAAAAAATAATAATGAGATTCAAGATTTAAAACTTTGTTTCGGCGCCGATCTCATAAAGTCGCCTTTGACAACTGTATACCTCTGTACCTTAATCAACAGTGGCGCCAACTGGTGAGCAAAGAAACGATAGTCCCCATTGATTGATTAGAATAATTGTTCCGTCAGAATCCGCGCTTTGAGCCCTATGTCAAACGTACACAAAAGGTACAACGTACAACCTCCTTAAGGGTTTATCATAATACCCTACTTAGCTTTGTTTGTTCAACGCTTCATTAACGTCGATAAGCAAATTTGTAACCGTTTCCACGCGGGTAATACTTGTTTATTGTTACAATAGGTCATTGATTGAATAAAATCTGGGACAAAGGAAAAACATAGAAAGTACCAGTTGCCTCTCGTCCTACGCAGATGGTGAAAGCCCATTGAGGGAATGGGGGAAAATTTAAGGAATCATGTTTCAGGCGATGAGTCTAGCAACCGATCACTATTTTGATTTCCCTTTCTAGCTACACGCCCACAGTCGTGCTAAACGTGGCCTAGGTCTTGTTACCCCAGGCTCTGTCTACCCCGTAAGGGATAAAGACGTTATATATGTATGTTAATGCCATTGAAGCTCTAAGTGAATCCTTGGACACATTTGGAACGTGCAAGAGTTTGTTTTTAATGACGGATTTTAACGTAAACCTTATGTCAACGAACAAACCCAACGTCACAAAGATTCTGACTTTTATGGCACATAGAAACCTAGAACAACTGGTAAATGAACCCACTAGAATCACAGATCAGACTGCTTCCATTTTAGACCTCATTATTACCGACACTCCAAACATGTGTAAAAAAATACACGTCCATCATAACCCTAGACTAAGTGACCACGCCATGATCCTAGCGGAGCTACAGATTAGCAAACCAAAATTGGAGCCGCAGTATGTCTATAAACGTTCTTTAGACAGAATAAACTTGGATGAGTTTGCAATAGATTTAAAAGATTTGCCGTGGAATTCAATTTATGGATTAGATGATGTCAACGGAAAAGTAAAATGGTTCAACGAATTATTAACATCACTATTTGACAAACACTCTCCGCTGCGTAAACGTCGAATTAATCACCAATCACATCCATGGATCACTGATAACATTAAAAGCATGATGAAGTTGCGAGACTGTGCGCTAAGCAGAGCCCGCAAATCGGGAGTTCGTTCGCAGTACGAGTACTACAAAGAATTACGTAACTACATAAATGGAGCTCTGGAGAGAGAAAAGGCAGCTTACTTTACATACTACGTTAATAAAAACAGAAGTCACCCAACACAGATGTGGAAACATCTGAAGAGTTCTGCAGCTATAGGTGACGTGGGGAGACCAGTAATACCACAGCACTTGTGTGATCCAGACGAAATAAATAATTTTTTCTTGAAACTACCGGGTAACGCTGATACCCATCTAGATACACAGGCGCATTTTGTTAGGGAAAGGCTGTGTGGTGCGGAATTCCATATTAATGATTGCACGGAAACTCAGGTGCTTAAAATCATACAGTCAGTGAACACAAATGCAACTGGGCACGATGGAATATCTATGGAAATGATCCGACTCACACTAGATACGACTTTGCCCATAATCGTGCACATAGTAAACTCATCCATCAAGCATGGCATCTTCCCAGAAGATTGGAAAGTCGCAAAGGTGCGACCGATACCAAAGTCAACCAAAACAGAAGATGTTAAGGATCTGCGTCCTATTAGTATTCTCCCGGTACTGTCAAAAATAATCGAGAGAATAGTTTGTGAACAGCTAACACAGTACTTAGAAGAGAACGAAATACTCCCCGCAATGCAATCTGGCTTCCGCGGAAAACATGGTACAGCAACTGCCCTCACAAAGGTCACAGATGATATAATCACAGCGTCAGACGGAGGCAAGGGCACCATTCTGGTTTTGTTGGATTTCTCACGAGCTTTTGATTGTCTAAATCCAGCATTACTAATTTCGAAAATGAGATACTATGGAGTATCCGACTTTTCATGCAAGTGGTTTCAGTCATTTCTCAGTAATAGGCAACAATTTGTTGAAATACAAACGGAAGAGGGGAAACTATTAACATCAAGTACTCAGAATATTAGTCGAGGCACGCCACAGGGATCAATCTTAAGTCCTTTGCTGTTTATTTTGTATACTTCGGATTTAGTGACGAATTTGAGGAACTGTAATGTGCACCTGTACGCCGATGACACACAGCTGTACCACAGCCTAGCTCCTCAAGATCTTGACATTGCGGTAACAAGGATCAACGAAGACTTAAGTGCGGTGGCGGATTGGTCTGTCAGAAATAATCTTGTGTTGAATCCTAGCAAATCGCAGTTCATAGTTATGGGTAGCAAAGGGCAACGCGAAAAAATTAAAATACAAAACCCAAATGTTAGTATTGGGGACCAGCCCGTTTTGCAAGTCGAACAGGTGAAGAACCTTGGTCTCATTATGGACGGGGAAATGAGGTTTTTAGAGCATGTTAGCATCAAAATAAGAAACGCTTTTTACAGACTCAAGACCCTATACAGTCTGCGGAAGTACTTGTCAGTGGGAGTGCGGGAAACCCTTACAGAGGCCCTCGTTCTTTCGCACTTAAACTACGCCGATACTGTTTATGGACCCAGACTCTTAGAAAAGACAAGGAAAGCGATACAACGTCTGCAAAATGCATGCGTGCGGTTCTGTTACGACGTTCCTCGCCGGGCTCGCATCACTCCTTACCTTAACGAAAGAGGGATACTAAATATGGCCAACAGAAGAAACTTACATTTGGCATTCAGTCTTCGTAAGGTAATTGAGTATGAGACTCCGCGATATTTGTTTGAGCAGCTTAAATGGTTGAGGGATGACCGTGCGAGGCCGTTGAGAAGTCATAGGGAAACGAAACTCAAGGTACCGCAGCACAGGACCGCGTCGTTCAGAGGGGGTTTTAAATTTGCGGCAGCTAAAATCTGGAACGATTTACCTCCACCAATGCGAAATCATATGCATTTGCTTCAATTTAAAAAAATGATAAAAAATCACCTTTTAGAGAAACAAACGCAAATATGAAACACCCGCAAAGACGCACCCACACACACACACACACACACACACACACACACACACACACGCACACGCACACGCACACGCACACGCACACGCACACACAAACACACGCACACAAGTACATCTTGCATATACCACACCTCTGCTCAGTAATCATTTATCTGTTACAACTAGCCTCCGATAAAGGGACCAGACTGAAAACCAGCGCTGGGTTCATGTAACCCAGCACACGCTGAGACTGGTACCCGTTGCCGGAACATGGCCCGCCTAGTGTGTTTCTTGTTTTTTTTTTCTTTCTTCTTTAGTCTTGAATTGTCAACTAAACTTCTATCTGCTTATGTTTTGGTAATAAATGATTTTTTATTTTATTTATTTATTTATTATGTCTGTACAAAGTGCAGACCAAACCAAGCAGGATCTTTGGGTACTAGCATTCGAAACGATGGCAGTTGAAAAGTTATTCGGCATTTACTGCGATAGAATATTTTGTTTTAGCATGTTGTAGGTATCGGTCAATTATTTGGTGATTCATCAATATTCTTAGTCGCGTTTTACTTAAATCACGTATAGTAGCATGTATCTATCAATTGTAATTTTTAGCGTCTGAACTTTTAACTATTAAATAGGGGTGCGAGTTGGGTTACCTCCGCGTGTGATCAAGGAGCCGCGGTTCGTTTTTGGATCCGTCCGAGGGGAAGTGCAGTACTTGTTCCGGTGCACCCTGGGCACCGGTTAATGATTTCCTGGCGGTTTCCGAGGGATATCATTATCCGTTGGCTAAGAGCCCGACAGGGGGGGGGGGGGAGGGGTCTTTTGTCCGTGTTCTACCGTACAACGTTGCCGACATTTTTGTCACAAGATTTTTGAATACTGTATTTATTACTTTGACATCGGCGAAATCATCGCATCGATCGATGGGGCCATATTAAAAAAGAAGAAAAAGAACTATTAAATATGATGTGACGAATAGTGCCAAATCGACCAATCGGCCAGTGCTTGAATTCATAATGTTGTTAGGCAAGGTTTCGTAGGCCAATAAACAATAGACACCTTTACAAGGTTGTTCATGCAAGGGCACTGGCCTATTAATGAGGGTTACCGCGTTGGGAGTCGCTAGAGGATCGTGATAGTGACGCTGCTATGCAGTTACAATTATATTGTCTGTATGTGTGTAATGTACTTATTTAATTAATCGTTTTTAGTGGAACACCCAACGCATGGCAAGAGTTTCTTTTCTAAAAAAAACAAAAGCCTGTCTTGGTATGAAGCCTCTCGCTTTTAATTTTATACCTAGTAATTTTTTACACATCCGTGGTGCTATATTTTCTGAAAAATATTATTGAGTATTTTAAATAAAATAAAAATATTAAATTTATACTCTTTTAGGGGTAGGACTCACCAACTGATCTCCGCCTCATTTTTCCGAGGTCTTAGACTAGAAACCAACTATACGGACCCCCCAGCAGCAAAATGCAACCTGCGTCTTATGGCTCAGTTACGACTATTCGTAACTCGGCAAGAAAATTCTACATTCATTGCGCGGCCGAGACGCTCGCCTCACAATGGTCACTTGACAACAAACGCAATCTATTGTGAATGTCGCTCGCATCGATAGCGCATGGTCGTGGCCGGCCCGATACACGTAAACATACACATACACATACACAAATCACGTCTTTATCCCTTACTGGGTAGACAGAGCCTAAGGTAACAGATACCTACAGGCCACATTTAGCAAGATTGTGGGCGTATAGGTGAAAAATGAAATCAAAATAGTGATGGGTTGCTAACCTCATCGCCTATAACTATAACATGATTCCTGTTCTTCCATGCTGGTCTGGGAGCAAAGAAAAAACATAGAATGTTTCAGTTGCTTCTCTTCCCGCGCAGATGGTAAAAGCCCATCGAGGGAATGGGCACAAATTTTAGGAATCATTTTATGGGCGATGCGGCTAGCAACCCATCACTATTTTGATTCCCCTTTTCACCTATACGCCTACAACTATGCTAAACGTGGCCTTAAGGTCTTGTTACCTTAGGCCGTGGTCGCTTTCACCCGCCGCACGCGGCCGACAGCGGCCCGCCGCCCGCGGCGTCTGAATGGTGTGTTCGGGAATGCTCGGGAATGGTCGTTTTGGGCGAAAACGACCACTCCCGAGCATTCCCGAACACACCATTCAGACGCCGCGGGCGGCGGGCCGCTGTCGGCCGCGTGCGGCGGGTGAAAGCGACCACGGCCTTAGGCTCTGTCTACCCCGTAAGGGATAAAGACGTGATTTATGTATGTATGATTCCTATGATTTTCGCCCATTCCCTCGATGGGCTTTTACCATCTGCGCGGGTAGAGAAGCAACTGGTATATTCTATGTTTTTTCTTTGCTGCCGGACCTGCATGGAAGAATACGTAAAGGAATAGAATTATTGCTCGCAGCCGCGCAACTTGTGCAGCGATAATATCGGGCCCCTGTTAACTAGCAGATACTTGCCTAAAGTTATCGTCTCGATTTCTCCCTGACTGCTCAAAGGAGATTCCCCGAATTGCTGTTATCAACAGTTTATTTGCACTGATAACGAAAATACGACGTTATTTTGTTATAAGTATTTGGTTGTTGACGTTATTTTGCTTGTTAGTAAAAATATAAAGAATGCTGTTTAGGTACTAATTACAAAACACTATTAATGCTTATTTTTATGGTTGTAATTAACAGTAAAGGTCGTTAAAATATTAGTTACAAACTTTTTTACAGCTGTTGCTGCCCTTCACGTGCAGATGGTAAAATCCCATCTAGGGAAAGGGCAAAGTCGAAAACCACTGGAAGGAAACTGGCTTTCGAATGAAAAAAACCGCATCGAAATCCGTCCATCCGCTGGAGAGCTACGATGCCACAGACCGACAGACAGACACTAACACACACACTGACATCGACGTCAAACTTACAACACCCCACTTTTTGCGTCGGAGTTAAAAAGATATGGTGCATAAAATGCACGTGTAATACACATAAAATACAATGTTTATTTTTACACAATATCAAATTTATTTATCAATACGAAATTTTATTAAATTCCAGTTAACATCCTTTGCCGGTTATATCTATATCTACCTCGCTCTAATCTTGCGTTTGAGGAATAATGTGCGGAAAAGAAGAGCACAGTAGCGGACTATTTTTACTAATAATAACACTTTGGCTCGTCTCGCAATGAGATTGCACCACACACATAAACATAGCTTGCGCCCTTCGTATTGCGTAAAAAGGGCTCTATCTGCCATCTCTCTCAATCAACCTTTGTCAGAAAGAGACATGAGTACTTATCAAACAAGTAGACAATTCATGGGTTACATCTGTCTAATACATTGTGTGGCCACCATGTTGTTTCAATTGAATATTGATAGTAAAAGGCAATTGAATTAATTGTTGTAACGGTTGGAATTTTTCGAATCATTTGTGTTGTTACAATAACATTGTAAGGTTTTAAGCAATAAACGTTTTTATTTTGCCACATAGGTATACAGTATAAATCCTACTCGACCGGTATAGAGCTCCAGAATTATCATTTTTCAAACTTATTTCATGCATCAATGAAAATCAAATAATATACCTAATGAGGACTGGTGGAAACACTTTTTAATTTTATATTTTAAACAACCGACTTAAGTCTCAATTTTTATCAGTACATGCGTGACTTAACCTCTGGTGAAGAGTAGGTACAGCAGTTACCTTAAAATCAATCACGCTTATTTATGGTACTTGAACTTGACACCTAAAACAAGGTCAAATGTGGATAAAATATCCTACAAAGTAGATACCTACCTAGTCCTTTGTAACCTATAACTACTACGTGGTTAACCACAACGCAAAGCAATCTCCAATATCCTTCAGAAAAAAACTACAAACCATTTACATTGTTATTACAAAAACCAATTCGTCACCAAAAACCTCATATGCAACAAATTTCATGCGACAAATGCGACATCTTAAAATATGTATCCATACGCATCCAAATGTTGCTCGTTTATTAGTATAGGATAAAACTGTGATAATTTAATATCGTAAATAGTTTGATCAGCTGATTGCGTTATCTACCTATTTAATCAATTTTTACATTGTAAGAATTTCTACATAGGTCTTGGTTCTCTGTAGAGCATCCAGGGTAGTAACACTGGGTGTTCGAGAAACATAAATGTTGTTATCTAACCTTTTTAGTATAATTAATAATTTTGAGTTATTTAATATTCATATCTAACGACATTGCTCTGTCTATAGATACTAAGAGTAGAGGAGAATCAATGTTTTCTCAACTTATTCTGTTTATGTTCTAATTAAGTTTATAGTTCAATAACTTGAGTTTGAGTATTATTTGTGCGTTTAGTTTATTGCTACTTAGAATATAGCAAAATAATGGTAAATTAGTAAATAGTTGCTTAAGTAATACTAATACCGTATTAGAATGAAAAAACAAGGTCAATAAGGAAACGGAAGAGCCAATTACGGAATCCGGAACGCGAGTTTACCACAGGGAAATAAGTTTTTTAAGCATTTTAAGTGCCTAGTTGTAAATTCCTGTCTATTTTATTAGAGACTAGCTTTTGCCCGCGGCTTCGCACGCGTGAACCATGAGTATTTCAAAGAAGCTAGCAATCAAGCAAGCGAACAACCAAACCTGCAAGCTTTCAAGCATGCATGCAAGCATGTAAGTATGCAAGCAGGCATGAAAGCATGCAAGCAAGCGTGCAAGCAAGCATGCATGCAAGTAAGCACGCAAGCATGCATGCATGCAAGCAAGCATGCAAGCAAGCATGCATGAAAGCAAGTATGCAATCAAGCATGCAAAGCAAGCCCCCGCATTGCCCCGCTACCTTGATTTTTCTAAAACTGTAAATATTGCAGGATTTTTATAAAACAAACCTAACCTAACCTATAGGGCTGTCCTAAAATATACCCTAAATAGCTTTTTCCCGCGACTTCGTAGGCGCTAAGATGTAAAACGAAAAAATACGTTTTTTCCCGTTCCCGTGGAAATTTTGGGGAGTGCTTTCGGAGTACACTTAAAGCCTTTCTTCCGCTGTTTCGTCTGGAAACGTAAAATCCCGTTTTTTCCCGTCCCTGTGGGCCCCTACACTCCCGAATAAACCTACGTGACAAATTTCAACTTTCCCCTGCTTCCCGTTTTTCCCGTTCCCGTAAGAATTTCGCCAAATAGAGCATTTCCCGAAATTCTTACGGTAACAAAGAAGAAGAATTTTGGGAAATTATTTCATAACGCTCCTCTACACTCCCCAAGGAACCCACTTGCAAAATTTCATCTTTCTACGACCAGTAAAACGAAAAATCCTGTTTTTTTCCCGTTTCCGTGGGAATTTTGGAAAGTACTCTCTTAATGCTCCTCTACACTCCCGAAGCAACCTACATGCCGAATTTCAGCTTTCTGTAACCAGTAAAACGAAAAGTCCCGGACACTCCCCAAAGGAACTTGAAGGCCAAATTTCAGTTTTATACGACCAGTAAAACGAAAAATCGATCCCGTAGAACTGAATATATAAATCCCGTTTTTTTCCTTATCCCGTGGAAATTTCCAAAAATCCTGAAATTAGTTTCTTAGTTTTGTAATCACCTACTTTTGTATCAAATTTGAAGAGTCTAGTTATTATAGTTACTAAGATAGCGTCACTCGGAATCGAATATATCATCATCATCATCATCATCATCTCAGCCATTACAAAGAATCGAATATATAATTCCCGTTTTTTCCTTATCCCGTGGGAGTTTCCAAAAATCCTTCCTTAGTGGATGCCTACATTGTATAAGGTATCTATGTGCAAAATTTCAAGTCTCTAAGTCTAGTGGTTTGGGCTGTGCGTTGATATATAGTTAAGTCAGTCAGTCAGTCAGTCAGTCAGGACTTTGAATTTTATATGTATAGATGATGGACCCATTTTTGCTATTTTCTGTATATTTATTTTATCTTATGTTAGGTTCTTACAATATTGATATAAAAAGTAAAATAACAATATTAATACAAAATATAAAAACATTATAAAAACCTAACCTAGGTTGCCGCCGCCACTATTATTATTATGAGCCTATTGTGTCCCTCTACTGAGCAAAGGCCTACCCCCAACGCTTTACTGCTCTCGATCTTCTGCGGTAGGTACGAGTCCAGTCCTTCAAGAAGGTGTCCAACTCGTCCCGCCTTCGCCGTCTAGGTCTGCCGGGTCGCCGCTTCGAGTTAGTGGGACTCCACTTAGTGGTTGTCTTGGCCCATAACTCATCCGGCATACGGCAAACATGACCAGCCCAGTCCCATTTCAGCTTTGCCGCCTTTTTGCCAACGTCTGTGACTTGAGTCATGGAGCGCAGGTCAGTGTTCTGAATTCGATCCACTAGTTTACACTTAGCATGCTGCACTTCGGGTGACAAATTGGTGTTTTCTCTAAGTTTACTCTACTTTTAATTTTTTTTTTTTATGTTAGAGAGGCCAGACAAACGAACTAGTGGGTCACCTGATGGTAAATGATCACCACTGTCCATAGACACCCGCAGCGCTTTACGCGATGCCAGTGCGTTGTCGGCCCTAGGTAGGGTAATGTAGGTAAAATATAGCGAAAGTAAAACAGAAGTGTTAAATAAAATAGAGTTAGCTATACACGGTATACCTACTCTGTGTGCATTGCTATATTTTAAGAAATAATATTTTATTTAAGTATTTCCTAACTATAGACGGACATAAAACTCAAATTAATTGATAATAAAGTTTAGAGCTTAATACTTTTAAAGCGGAATTGAAATAGAACGACTCTGACAGACGAACCCCGAGTGTTCGGTCCTACTTGATCCTCAAAAATAGATCGTGTTCTGGCTCAACGTTGACTAACCAGAACGTGCTATAGGTAGTTCTGCAGAACAATAGTTAAGATAAACATAAACATGACAAAGTGGGGCGCCGCATGCAGAGATAAGGGTCAGCCCTACCACGTACCACGCACTTCAAATCGAAGCATTCTAACTTTCAAAACATACCACGAAATTAAATAAAACGTTAGCTTACTAAATTGTAGTTATACCTATCACCGTAACGCTCACAAAAGTATTTTAATTTTGTCTTTATCATTGGGCGCATGATACGAGTTCAACTGTAGATAAACTAGTGAAGGCAGCTCTTTATAGAGGTGCTATTTGTTTACGAGCCAACTAACGGCATTAATTAACACTGATAATGTCCTATACAGCGATCGTGTTCACACAAAGGCTCACCTCTATTGAAAATACCCTCCCGGACGGTGTAATTCAAGTCTTCAAAGGAAATGTTAAGTAAAGAGTCTTCCGTTAGAGACGTCGAAGTGGTCTCTAACGACATCGATTGGTTATCACTTGCCATGGTGAAGCACTACACTTAACATTAAAGCACAGAACTAAACTTCAATATTTCCATAGTTTTGAGCACAAAGAGCCGTAGTATACGTAAACAAAGGGCGACGCGAGTACGCGCCAGTTGCGTGCATGACGCCCAGGCGCGCGAGCGATGGACGGCGGACTGGTGGGTGGCTCGCGCGGACGCGACTCGCAGCTCCCGCGATATCGGTCGTTCCCCCACTACCGTCATGCATGTGGTCGCCAGCTGACAACTCGTAACTGATTGCCATACAGATACAGAACCTGAGGCAGCTACTGCTAAACTTGCTGCTACTTACGCGCAACCAGTTCTGAAGAAATGCGGGGAACAATATATACGATGACACACAAAGGTCAATGTACATTAGGTGTAAGGGTGTAACAATTGTAACAAAGAACTTGCCACTTGTTGATCAGTAAACGTTTAATTAAGCAACTGCTTGCTGTTGTTTTTGATCAAGTCAATGAAGAACCCCATGTTCCCTGTTAGTTCTTGGTATCAGTTGGAATAGAATTTTGGTAATGCCTGCACTTGACACCGTAAACATAATGTAAGGGGCTGTATAGAGTCAGACTAAAGTTATGAGTAAATAATAGTAGTCGTTCTAACGCTTAATAAGTTACAGTCATTGAAATAGCTATCGCAGGCCTTGCCATGCCCGATGTAGCCTCTGGAAATGATCATGCATCTACTATCTAATTATGCCAGGGTTGTTTTTTTTGACTACGTTACAAACTGGCCTTTTGTTGAAAAGGTCATTTGATCATATAAAGTTACTGGTAACAAGGTTACTAGATTCCTTACTGTTACATACGGTCTAAGGCGTGTACCTAGGTAATGGTGATAGGTAGTCCATCATAGGGATGATAGGGATTCATATTAATAAAACTAGAGATTTGAAGATAAATACGGATCTTTGAGCATTAATGCTTAAGTGAGAACACAAGGGCACTATTTGCATATCTCCTCAGACGTTTCAAATAAGATTAGTAATCAGTTGTGGCTTGAAAGGAAAAGTCATTAGCTTATCTGTGGAATACAATAGTATTTGGTGATTTTCAAATCTTTACTTTTATCAGTATCGTTACATTGTAAGACTGTTTTTATGTAGGTAAAGCTGTAATTATGACTGGCGGAGTGATTGCTTAATCGCATATCAATTATTAATATGGAGCTATTTTTTCCATTTAGCAACTTTCTTTTTTGTCCTTATAAGCAAATCGTCTACGTAAGGTACGGGGTGGATTAGCCTGGGATGGTAGGTCTTACCCAGGGACTGTACACAAAAGTGGAAATAATACCATTGCACAACTAGACGCTGATCTTCTTCGGTTGAAAATGTGAAATACCACACGGTGTGAAGGATGTTATACTGTTAGTAGTACACGCGGTAGATAAACAGAAAAAATATGGTAACATCTGGATGAGAAGAGTCGATTCAATGAGGCGCAGTTGGTTGGAAGCAGACTATCGTAAATTGTTAATGATTACCACTATTAGAGTTTGAATGGAAAACATATCAGATCAAATTAATACGAAACGATGATCTTCCAACAGTCCTGGATATATCAAACAACCTTAATCAAGATGTCACGGATCACGTGGCAGTGCAATGCCCAAAAACCGGATCTCAAATTGCCGGACGATTATTCGATATATTGATACGTCAGTAACCCAGCGTCTTTATTAATTATTATCAAATTGTTATCAGGCGGGCTTGACAGCATGGTCGCTGCAGTTTTGGGCCTTTTTTATAAGTTCACTGGTGTCATCACGTCGTGTCGAAAATTGAAGACCGCGGCATCTTGGCGAGGAGGTATATTAGCTGACTTGTACTGGTGGAATCAGTACGGCTAGCACGAAAGATTACAAAAGTCGCGTCGCGCGCGAGTCACATTGCCCGTCTTTTTCTTACTATTCGTTTTAGAAAGAGATGGGTAATCTATCTCGCGCACGACGCGACTTTCGTATGCTTTCGTGCTAGGCATACTGGGCGAGTGAAATGAAGACGCGCCACAGTGCACGCCTTAGGAGAGTCACAAGTCCAGCAGAATGAATATTCGAGCGTTTTAGCAGTTCGAAACAAACGTCATTGTCATCATAACAGAAGGAAAGGCCGTTACAACTTTTTTCCAACCAGACAATAAAAAGTTTCATAAAAAGTTAACTCTCAGCATCGTCTCTTATGAATATACCTGCTTAGATAATGAGAAAGAAACGCTGATTGTGAACCGAGCACTGGACTGACACAGTCTATGACAGATTAAAAAATATGTTCCAAGTACAAAATACTCTTAAGTTGTGATGTTGATTGTAATCTGTCATGAAATTGAATGAATCATCATCATCATCATCATCATCATCATCAGCCTATGTTAGTCCACTGCTGGACATAGGCCTCCCCTAATGAGCGCCATAGCGCCCTGTCTTTAGCTTGACGCATCCAGCATCTGCCTGCAGTCTTTCGCAGATCGTCATCCCACCTGGCCGGAGGGCGTCCTACACTACGTTTGCCAAGTCGCGGTCTCCACTCAAGAACACGTTTACCCCAGCGGTTGTCGGTTCTTCGAGAGATATGAATATTTACGGTTAATTCTAACATTATGTATGTATGTATGTAAACTCTTTATTGTGCAAAATAAACAAGACAAAATACAATTGACAAACACTGAGATACATGCACAAAGGCGGACTTATCCCTTTAAGGGATCTCTTCCAGTCAACCTTTGAGTGGATGAAAGGATATCAAACACAACAAAAGGATAACAAACATTATATATTATGTTAGTATTAGATGGCCTTACAACCATTTATTGCAATGATGAATGAGTTAACAGTCGTTGTTTAACATGAAGATGTAATTAAAAGGCAAATATAAATAATACAACAATAAATCATTATTTATTTGACTTAAATCTGTACCTACTGTACAACATTGCAAAACGGAAACCTTTACCTTTATTTAACAGTCCAATTGCTCTTATCACTGTCAACATTAACTTCTTGGGAGGAAGTAATCGTTTTTTAATAGTTAATCAGAGGTATAAGCAAACAATATTATTTTCAAACATATCCTGTTACAACCAGTATGTGAGTGCGAAAAGGATAGCCTATTTTATAAAGATTTTAAACGATGCTCTACACTTACAGCCTCTGACAAAATTGCAGTTGTACCTATATTACTATGAATTTAGTGACCACAGGCGGCCAAATCAAAATCAAAAATGTAAATGATCTTTTAGACAACATTTCTTTAAGTAAAATGCTAAAGCGAGGTTCCATTGTAGTGATTTCAGAAACAAAGAAATCAATTTGGTTATTACTTTACTTACTGGCTAATGTAGTTGACACAAACAAAGTCAACTATAACGAGCAGTCACAAACAACTGAATCTTAATACTTCGCATTTAATGGATAAGATAAACACATTAATTAAATAACTTAAATTATACTTATACAAAACCCTCATAAGTAGTTATTCCATAATATCTACTCACAAATAAACGATGCCAGTCATAACATGAGTAGTCAATTGAGCAGATCACCATTCATCTATCAGATCACAATACATTCAAAGCTTCCTCGAAACATTACGAGTTATCATATACATGTTTATCTTATATATCTAAGTTAAGAACTGGGACATTATAAATAAGAAGATCATACGCACTGGGATTTTTTAGATTAGATTATGATTTAAGTTTTCTATAATAGAGTGACAACTTGGATTCATGTTATCACTTATCAGAGTTGACCTTCACTAATTTAAATAAAAATAGTAAAATTAAACTAATTATTGTACATTTTTTGTTAATTATAATTTTAAGTAATTATACTCTTCGTTTGGACTACCTTTCATTTTCTAGAGTTACAAAAACACTCGACGCGTAGTCTAAGTTCAGTAAGTATTTGATAAAATTTCATTTAGAATACAAAGTTTTTTTGCTGATTGTAATTAAGTACTAGCATGTCAATAAATTTACAAATGTTTACTAAATTTTATGATCTTTATGTTAATCCACTGAAAGTGGGTGAAATGCAGCTTGCTAACTAAATTTGGGTCTCTATTATTATCCCTGAAAGCTGTAAAAAATGATGATTACAATGCGATATAAGAAACAATCTTTTGAAAGTGTTTCCATGTAGTGCCATAGAATTACAAAAATTGGCAGTTAGCATATTGAGAATACAAGTTACGGGAAAACTGACAATCACTGTTTTTCTTTTATAGTAAAAATTTCGCGGACCGCTTAAAATATTTTTGTTGTCTAACTTTATTTGCTTAAATTTGTACGGAACCGTTAGTGCGCGAGTCGGACTCGCACTTGGCCGAGATACGCTATTCCTTATGATAACTGTTTCATCTCTTGTTTAGCCGGTACCATAGAGCTATGCAGGTCAGCATATGCATGAAAATCGTAGTGCCAATTATGAGGGTCATGTTGCCTCCGACATCAATGTAGCTCATGTCCATTTCTTTCAGAAACTTGGTTGGAGTTCTATAGTGACAGTATTCTGAAATATAGATAAATTAGATAAGTAACTAGACAGAGCCTAAGGCAGTGATGGCGAACCCATTGCACGCGTGCCAGTGTTGGCACACTTCAAAATAATTCGGGCACGCCAATAATAAAAAAAAGTGCACTGTGCAAGGTTTATTTTTGACCATTAAATCACCAACTGGTGGTGGAAAACTGGCAATATGGTCATATGATGGTAATACAACAACTCTTAAGACAACAAGGTCTGATGATAGGTCAGAGCCAAATATTACATTATTTGTGAAAAAATGGCACGTCCACCAAAAAAGGTTCGCTACGTTTATTTTATTTTTATTTTAGCCACAAAATAGTATTACATCTTTTTTATAACTTTTCAATTTATAACTAGTGAATCTTTATAGGGATTTATCATTTATAGCGGATACCAAGGTGTCTCACCTTTGGCACAATGTATGTTGGTTCGATTGAAACCATACACCGAATGCACGGCGACATGAAACCCAGCCCTGAAGTAGGAGACGTAATGCAACCATCGGAACGCAAACGGGGTATCTGCCAAGGACAGGCAGAAGCCGAAAATAGAGAACAGACACGCCAATATCGGCCCAATGAACACCGCGATCTGTAAAGAAAATATAAATATAGCTTGGCGTTGGACGATTAAATAAAGATAGAGTTTGTTGACCCGGTTGCCGACAGCTAGTAACTCGGCTACAATTGCTTTTAATATAAAGATATGACGAAATTCTAATTCATTCAAATTGATGATATGAAATTATGAAGTTGCTATGGAAATCATCAAGTTACTCGTAACTTCCAATAGGTATCGTATGTACCCATTTGTTTCGACCGTTTTTTTTGCTATCATTTTTGTTTTATTAGGATTACTAGCATTACTAGAAGTGTAAGGATCGCAATTACGTACCTACTGTAACGCTCTCCTACCTACCAATTACGTACCAATGGCGTTTACCTCTCAATTTAGTACAGAGTTTTTTTCATCAATCTACCTTTTACTTAGTCAAGTCAAAGTAGGAAACAACATTTTAAAAGGCCATAGTACTACAGTACCTGTCACTATCACTAGCTATTCGGCTTCAGTAAAGAGAGTAACAGTGAAACAAGATAGAAATGCACAGCCATACGCGCGTTGAATTAATTTTAGAACAACTGGACCGGGCAAATTATATAGGTTGATTGCCTGGCTAACTATAGCCATAGAGCGTCTAATACAATGGCAATGGTCACTGTGCTTCTGCCACCAGTGAGGGTTGCCGCCGATCCGCAGGTGTCTATTGAAGGTACTTTGAGGAATCCCCTGTCAGATCCTGAAGATCGACGATCGGTCTGTCAGGCTGGCACAACAGTCGATATACATTGTGCATTATGGCAAGACGTCTACGTGCCCATTCGCAGAGCAAAAGAGTGACCAATAGGGGACCTATAAATAAGAATCGTTTCTCTTTCAGTCAATTAGTAGCTTAAAATAAAGGAAGGTTGTCTGGTAGATATCGCTATTAAGCTATAAGACCGCATATTGCCTACTTTGTTCTTTGTATCTGTATTGTTAAGTACTGATTTGTGGTGTTAAATAAAGAGTATTTGTTGTGTATTGTATTGAAGACCGTTTGTAATGCCCACAACAGTAAACAAATATTGTCATAAATAAAAAACTCAAAATTTCATCCTACAAAAACTTTCATTTAAATTTGCTTCTGTGCCCGTTTTTTCCAATCTGCTTATCGACGAGAACAACTAGATCACTTTCCACGAAGACTTCTTCCCGTAGTACCTAACTTTTAATGTTCGTGTGAATTGTATTATCAACTTACCTTTGTAGGTGTCGTGGAACCAATGAAGTAACCCCATGCTTGTGCACACAGGGACGTGGCGACTACGGTGGCAAGAAATAGGGTGGCACGCGTCGGCTCCAGTGGATTGTCGGTCAGCCAGTACGACAGTACTACGTACGACACGCATGATATCATCTGTGGATCATAAAAAGTTACTGAAATAAAAGTAATTGAAGAATGAAACTGGGTAAGAGCGAAAATATAACTCCATTCCGAGTACCTAGAACGGTGGATACTGCACGGTTCCGCTGTGATATGTAGACACTTTAGTTTTACTTAGTTGTCAAATACCTAATAAGGATAGAAAATAACATATCTGAACCCACCTGAAATGGTAACTCCACCGCCAAAATGGAAAACACGTATGGCCCCAAGTTATACCATCTATTGAAGTGTTCTCCTTTTAAAATGTCCATTTCGAGGGGCACTGAAACAAAGAAAGTTTAAAGATGTGGTTGATGGCTTTATGTTACATATATTATATCATGCTAGCTGTTGCCCGCGACTTTGTCTGCAAAGAATTCATAATATCGCTATCCCGCAGTAACTACGCAATTTTTGGGGATAAAAAGTAGCCTATGTGTTATTCCAGACTATAATCTATCTCTGTGTTAAATATGATCCAGATCTATCTAGTAGTCCTGGCGTTAAAGAGTAACAAACATCCATACATCCTCACAAACTTTCGCAACGTATTACGTAGGGTTCATATTCATATGACAGATAGAGCCATATTTAGGCCTATTGTTAGTAGAATGCACGTATAATATTCTTGCACATCGCAAGTTATGCGGATTACAAACGGAACTGGAATGGGCAGGCTTGTACTGTAGGGCAAATTCATTCGGCCGTGTAGCAAAAAAAAATTAAAACTGAAGGCGAGATATTTGACCCGCTTAAACATCATTATATTGTAAACTAGCAGTTGCCCGCAACTTCGTCTGCGTAGAATTCGTTTATCGCTATCCCGCGGGAATCACGCCATTTTCCGGGATAAAAAGTAGCCTATGTGTTATTCCAGACTACACGGAAAAAAAAACTTAGCTGTGGTAACTAGGAATTAGTTGGCGCAGCTAAATTCCTTCGAAACTATAGGGACATCGAAGTATTTAGCTATCGTTGCAAAGAGTTTTTCGCTACCGAAACTTGGCTGTGATAGCAAATATTCTTAGTTGTGATCACTTTGAAGTTTGGGAAACTTAGCAGTGACTGCTAATCATATTAGCTAAAATTAGTTGTGGCTGCTAAGTATATTAGCTATATTTAGCAGTGACAGCTAATTTAATTAGCAATATTTAGCGGTAGCTGCAAACAAATTTGCCGTAGCTGCTAATTACTTTAGATGTGACAATCAAAATAATTCGTTGCATCGGCGAAAGTGTTGGCTGTAGCAACTAAGTTAGTTTGATACTTAGTTGTGAGATGTAATCAAGTTAGTTGTAGCTGCTAATTAAGTTTGTTACAGTTACTAAGAGTCTTAGTTGTGGGATGTAATCAGTTTGGCTGTAAGTACTAATTGGGTTTGTTACTGTAACCAAGAGTCATAGTTGTGGGATGTAATCAATTTAGCTGTAAGTACTAATTGGGTTTGTTACTGTAACCAAGAGTCATAGTTGTGGGATGTAATCAATTTAGCTGTAGCCTCTAATTGGGTTTGTTACTTTAACTAAGAGTCTTAGTTGTGGGATGTAATCTGTTTAGCTATAAGTGCTAATTGGGTTTGTTACTGTAACTAAGAGTCTTAGTTGTGAGATGTAATCAGGTTAGCTGGAGCTGCTAATTAAGTTTGTTACAGTTACCAAGAGTCTTAGTTGTGGGATGTAATCAATTTGTGGCCCGAGGAAGCGACCGCCACTGCGATACGGCAACCCGTGCACACACCTGCAAAGTCTGATAGACCGGGCCCGTTAACGTCCTAACGAATTAGAAGCAGTAACGTGCACACTAGGCTACTCAGACTCGCTTCCTGTGTCTGTTACAAGATAATCATTCAAAATCATCTCGGGTATATATGGACGCTCGGTCAACCAAACGATAGCGCGATGTAACTTGCGCGCAGCGCCATCTGTTGGCGTATTTCGTAAGCTCAGTTGCTGTTGGCCTTAATACTTATCGTTACTTATAGTCAAAGCTGCAAAAAGTTCTTGGCTGCCACACTTAAGTCTGATTTGCTACGACTGCTAATATGATATTGCTGTTCATTGCAAAGTAAATTTGTTGGTGCGACTAAGATTCTTAGCAACATTAGCAAAAAAATATTTAGCAGTTGCAGCGAGTAATATTAGCTACAGTTTGTGAATAAGTTAGTCAAAGCTGCAAAAAGTTCTTGACTGCCACACTTAAGTCTGATTTGCTACGACTGCTAATATAATATTGCTGTTCATTGCAAAGTAAATTTGTTGGTGCGACTAAGATTCTTAGCAACATTAGCAAAAAAATATTTAGCAGTTGCAGCAAATAATATTAGCTACAGTTTGTGAATAAGTTAGTCAAAGCTGCAAAAAGTTCTTGGCTGCAACACTTAAGTCTGATTTGCTACGACTGCTAATATAATATTGCTGTTCATTGCAAAGTAAATTTGTTGGTGCGGCTAAGATTCTTAGCAACATTAGCAAAAAATTATTTAGCAGATGCAGCAAAGAATATTAGCTACCGTTTGTGAATAAGTTAGTCAAAGCTGCAAAAAGTTCTTGGCTGCCACACTTAAGTCTGATTTGCTACGACTGCTAATATAATATTGCTGTTCATTGCAAAGTAAATTTGTTGGTGCGACTAAGATTCTTAGCAACATTAGCAAAAAAATATTTAGCAGTTGCAGCAAATAATATTAGCTACAGTTTGTGAATAAGTTAGTCAAAGCTGCAAAAAGTTCTTGGCTGCAACACTTAAGTCTGATTTGCTACGACTGCTAATATAATATTGCTGTTCATTGCAAAGTAAATTTGTTGGTGCGGCTAAGATTCTTAGCAACATTAGCAAAAAATTATTTAGCAGATGCAGCAAAGAATATTAGCTACAGTTTGTGAATAAGTTAGTCAAAGCTGCAAAAAGTTCTTGGCTGCCACACTTAAGTCTGATTTGCTACGACTGCTAATATAATATTGCTGCTCATTGCAAAGTAAATTTGTTGGTGCGACTAAGATTCTTAGCAACATTAGCAAAAAAATATTTAGCAGTTGCAGCAAATAATATTAGCTACAGTTTGTGAATAAGTTAGTCAAAGCTGCAAAAAGTTCTTGGCTGCCACACATAAGTCTGATTTGCTACGACTGCTAATATAATATTGCTGTTCATTGCAAAGTAAATTTGTTGGTGCGACTAAGATTCTTAGCAACATTAGCGAAGGATATATTAGTAGATGAATCAGAAAAAAATTAGCAGCCGTTGCAAAAATGTTATTAGTGATTGCAAAATGTATTTATCAAACGTATCAAAGATATTATCTGCTGTCTAACACATGTAAAATTAGTAATAGTAACGAAATTTTTATCCACTATAACTAAGAATTATTAACGGTTACAACTAACAGCAATTACTAAATTATTTTGTTGATAAATTAGCTATAGTTGCTAATCAATTAGTACTGTTAGCAAATTATTTGAAATTCGTTTAGCTAAATATCGTTATCAGTGGTAGCTAACTGGTTTTAGTTGCTATAGACATGGCCTTGTTACAGTTGCAAACAAATTGTATGCCACAGCAAAGAAAATTTCAGCAAAGGGAGCTTAGCTATCACGGCTAATTCATTTCTCTCCGTGTATAATCTATCTATGTTCCAAATTTCATCCAGATCGGCCCAGTACTTTTTGAGCCTATTCATTACAAACATACAGACATACAAAAATAGGTACAAATCTTTCCTCTTTATAATATTAGTATAGATAACTATTACGCCCGATGTCCATATATGTAAGAACGGAGTAGAATGCGCAAAACTGTGTCTGTTTACTGCGCTAGCCATAAACAAAGATAAGTTAAGCTACATTTATGAGACATAAATGTGCAATAAATTAATTGAAACTACTTACAATTTCAATTAAATTGAACTCTACCTACATTCTACAGTGACCATATTAGAGATAATATCGGAATTTCCGGCTTTTATCAACGTTTTTTAGTCATTCCAATAGGACATTAATTTAAACGATAATTACTCTCAATAAAACTTGAGACGTTAAAGGTTTCTAGTTATATTTTGTGGTGTTACAGTCATTTATATGAGAATTTAATGCGCCACAGAATACCATCGTTAGTACACTCGTGTGTAAGTTCAACAAATGGAATGTATTTAATCTACTATACATACAACAACGAGAAATAAAGATATTATACCAGGTTTTATAACATTAAGCTCTAAACATTCAACAGACGATTTGTTTTGACTATGTGTAGTAAAATTTCTGGTATTTTTAATTAAGGTATTGAGCACTAAAAATAATTCTGATGAAAAAAAAATTTTAGATCAACAAAAGGCTTAAGTAGTATTTCATCACCCGTATAAAGGCAACTTTATGCTGAATCGCGATCATTTTGTGACTATTTGACCCCGTTTTTTATTATTTTTTAAATCTTGTGTTGTATGTGTCATTTTTTTTTCTCTAACCCCATTATTCCCGTTAACATCTAATAATTGTGAACGGTAACAATAAGCATTGTGATAGCTTTAGTTCCGCTTCATCGTAGTAATAGGCTTACGTGCCCACTTACCTTGCACCTGCGTTTTAGTCTAATATAAGTACTTAATACGTAATCCACTATCTCTACAACACAAGATAAAGCAGGTGTCGATAGCAAGGTTAGGTTAATAAGAGCATTGGACTTTGATAGGTACCTATACAGAAAGAACACACTGTGTTAAGTGTCGCTATAGAAAGAAGAAATTAAACGAGGGCGCCACTTTTTTGAAATTTTGTGTGATTTCCTTTAGCGTTAATAACGCGGCTTTTTCGTTTTAGTCGAGTTAGAAAGGGATGCACTTATTACGATAAGAAAAGTTGCGACTATTTACAGGCCTAATTGTCTAACATGCGAACGCTTGAGACCGCACTCACCAACTTTGTAAGCCGTTAAACTGCACTTTATTACTTTTTTTATTTGTGGAAATCACGAAAATGAAATAATCGCCGTAGTACTTCAATACACGTTGGGTTTATGCCAATTAAACTGCCAGTATCAGTCTGTAAGCGCATAAAACAAGGACAGAAAGGTGTCTAGGTCATTAGTACGTAGCTTTTGATTAACATGGTCCAAAGTTAACCGATAGGCTTGATATGATGAGGAAGGAAACCCTAGAATACAATCTTAGGAGAGTACTCACATGATAGAGCGACGGACATTTTCCCAGTATATACGACAAGAAGCATGGACCCGTATAAGTAGACGTAGTTGCCGAGCACTGTGCTAGCCTCGCTGCCGACCCCAAGGTACAGGTATCCGAAGATCAGGGCGATTATCACATGGCATGCTACCCTTAGCATGAATAAAGACTGCGAACAAGGAATTTTGTTACATTTTAAAACAGGACTTCCCAACCCAGGGGGGAGGGGGGTTGGTACAACAGGTAATTTTGCATTTGCAAAAAAAACTAGTAAAGTTGATATAAAAATGTAAATATAACGTGAAAAGTTACGCTAACAGCTTAGCAAGGTGTTGCAATATTTTTCCACTAGTTGGCGCCTCTTATTTGCATGTGTGTGTAAGACCTAGTAACTATAATTTATAGTGCCGTTAGTGACACCAGAGTTTGTGCAGCTATTCTCCGAATTGGTGCATTATTTCTGAGTGTAACCTCAAAAAATCGGCCATATTAAATTTAATAGTGTGCGCAAATCAATTGTTCTAAAAATCTTCTACAAAAAACAATATTGATTATAGTGCCATCTAACGGGACTTTTACAATGAGCTAACGCGAGCATGCGCCTTAGCGCTTAGATAAATTAACTGTATGGGTGTTTCTTATTTATGTTGAAACTTAATTGTCATGAAAATATTACTTTTCGTCCAGGGAGTCTCGGCAAAATAAAGTTCGGGAAACCCTGCTCTAAAGCCTAGTTTACACTTGTAAGAAAATTCTTCTAAGTCGCGTAACAGTGCTGCACTGGGTCGAGGACTTCTAATTCGTTCATATCACAGCTTGGCGTTGTAGTGAAACATGCAAGATTTTTCTTGTAAGTCTAAATCTTCGTCTAAGTCTTTTAATTGGTCCATTTTTTAATTGGTTTCGTAGTTCCAGAGATTATCCCGTACCAAAATAGTATATCTTTTTATTCGTTATCTCTATTATGTTGTATATGTAGATGACTGGTTCTTGCAACTTACATAGTTTCTCGTAGTTATTAAGTAGTTCCTATAAAGTAAGATTCCGGTTTGCCTCATAAGTCCTGATTGTCTGTACATAGTCTTCTTGTGGATCTGCTGATGCTTGGAATCGCCTAGAACCGACTTGTATTTCAGATCGGCTTTTATATCTGAAATGAGAACAATTTTCGTATCATTAGTATTTAAACTTATTAAAGAGTTAACTTCTAATGTTTGTTCGTGTCAAATCATGCGAGTCTTATTTGACAAACTTTTAGTAGTAAACTTGGTTTGAAATTTTAGTCTACACTCTACATGGTCTACTTGTTTAGGATGCATGACAATGCAAGTATAATCCGGAAAAAGCAAAGATAGACGAAAGTAATAACTTAGGTAGTAACAGGAATTTTGAAATTATTTAGAACGGTTCTGACTGAAAATCAGCACTGCAGGTGTCTAACATCTCAGCGTAATGCTGAGATTGCTGAGCCAGCGACCGTTTGATTTTGAGAAGACACACTCAACACTGATGTTATATTTTTAGGTCTGTGGTTTTTGTTTCTTTTCTATAAAATTGTGTGTATGCTCTTATATTTGTGTCTTGCAAAAAGGAATAAATGTGTTCTCTCTTTCTTTCTTTCTAAAGATTGGACGCGGAAAAATTAACATAATATACATCGTCTGCGTAGAATTATACATAAAAACCTTTCTCTTGAATCACTCTATCTATTAAATAAAACCGCATCAAAATCCGTTGTGTAGTTTTGAAGATATAAGCATACATAGGGACATAGGGACAGAGAAAGCGACTTTGTTTTATACTATGTAGCGAAGTGATGTAGTGATTAGTCGAATCTAAACTTTTAAAAAGTCGGTTTCATCTTTTCTTGAATTGAAGAAAATCATTTTGTAACTGGATTCTGCCCAAAAACATACATGTGATTTAAAACAAATGATTGTGGAGTTTCAAGATTATTTATTTCAATTCGTTGATACTATAATAATTGGTACGTCTTCGAAATAACGCCTGATGAAAATATTACGAGTATACGCTGTCGTTTGCATCAACTCCTACTCAATATGTATTAGCAACCACTCACCTAATGGACTAAGTGCGGGAATGGTTGGCACATCCCAGCTATTTGTTGCGCTGACAACGGGCTCTGGCTTAAACCGCTTCATGGTTTTAGCAGCTTTCACTAGATCCACAGGGTATTCGCCCGATGCCACCTCCATTACTGAAAAAAAAATCGTTTTCAAATATAAAGAACAGTATAATAATTTCACCGATTTCCGTCAAATTTGTATAAAGTTCTAAATATATGCTACTGAATAAAAAACACAAAATTCACAAATCGTGACGATATCTACGGATATAAACGACAAAAGAAGTCAGTTATAAAAACGACTGATAAAATTGAACTGCTAACTGAGTTTATGGGATTAGTGAGTAAGTTGTCTAACTCTCTACAGCGGAAAAAGGACGAGTAAGGCACAGTATATATATAAGCTAAAGCAGTAAGGAAACTACGAACAAAACGGTAGACACGAACGCACACATAGACGCGCGCTTTTACAAGGCCCCTAAGCGGATTTCGCGGTGCCGTCACTCCGCATTTTTTTCGTTTTAAACACGTCACGAGCGTATTGCGTAGTGTGTCCATGTTTCCCAATAGTTTATTTAAGAAAGCTATTCATTGCTCAGAAATGACGGCATAGCGCTCAGAGTTATTTTATGATATAGTAACAGCCTTCTAAGCTTCATTCACGCTGGTTCATTTCACATGTTTTTTTTCCATGGGCTTGTAGTCTACTATTGGAGCGTAGGTATTTATGTCTAGTTTCCAGACTGCTCTATTTATTTTTGTTGTGAGTAAGGATTGCTGCCTGACGGCACGATTAGCGAGTAAGATGGTGGTAGCATTCCGGACGGACCCTGCATTAGGTGCTAACCCAATCTTGCTTATTTAAAAGCGGGTCGTAGAAAATATTTACGTTACGAATCTTTATTTCCGTATAGATTTTATCGTGGGACGGCCCTGGAACTCATTATGAATGCGTGCGCATTCAACTATTGTTTGTAAGTATGTTTATAGGAAACTTATATCGGATGTAGGTACTACTTATAATTCTCAAGGTAGGTACTGATGGTACATGAATCGAATAAGGTGTGTCAGACATGCTTCCAGTTAATTATGACAAAGTTGGTATTTATAAAGTTGTTTTGTACGTTTGAAGCTTCGCCCATTTATAGTATAATTTAAGATCCGTCAAATATTAAGACACCGTTTCGAATCGTTGGTCCACATGCAGATTATAAGCGGTTCTGAGAAATATTGCCCGCATATTATGTAAGTGCCCTCAACACGTCACGTTTCTATCACACCAAGAGATATTTTGAGCAAACTTAAAGGAAATATAAGGTTTTTAATGAAATAACCCAAAATTAAATGAACATAAATGAAACTAAAAGTTAATAATCTGAATTTAGACCAGGCAACATTCTTGCGCTGTAGAAAGGCTTAGAAAGCTACCTGCGCGAGTCTTTTCCGTTGCCTAATGTTTTTTCTTAAATGTTCCATGGAAATTTGTCATTAATTATTCAAGTGTTTCAACTACTAAAGCTGTGTGTAATAGGTAGATGTTTTAGATGGAAATAACGTATTTAATACATACATACACACATCACGTCTTTATCCCTTACGGAGTAGATAGAGCCTTAGGTAACAAGACCTACAGGCTACGTTTAGCAAGACACTGGGTGTATAGGTGGAAAGTGGAATCAAAATGGTGATGGGTTGCTAGTCGCATCGCCTATAACAATATTACTATGATATCCGCCTATTCCCTCGATTGGTTTTTACCATCTGCGCGGGAAGAGAAGCAACTGGTATATTCTATGTTTTTTTTTTGCTCCCAGACTAGCATGGAAGTACGTATTTAAAAAGGAAATCAACCAGTCGCGAAAGAAAAACCAGCGTCAAATTTCAAGTCGTCACCTGTCTATTCTTCGCGTGCCTCTACGTTGAACTTTCACATCTTTCAGGTGTACAATCATTTTAACACATGGGGTTAAATAAATATCCATTATTCAAAAGTCACATAACGTTGTGAAATAAAATTATGCGTCACATGATTTTTGCATAGCAATGGTACACGTAGACTGAAGTTTACTTCATACAGCACAAATAATGATATGGACTTACAAATGTGTAGAGTTCAGTACAGGTTATGTGCAAATGTTAATGAGCTATTCTACTAGCAGCTGTTTTAAGTCCTATCGGCGCCGCATAGCTCTATATTGAAGAAGTTAGCTACAAAAGCGTACAAGCATTCGATTTTAATAAATTTACATTATGTTTTACCCGGGAATATTTCAGTTGGGGTTTGGCTTGAATGAACGCTGCATTGACCGCAGTACATTTTAAACATCAACCTATGTATGATATCCCTACTTATATTATAGACTAGCTGACCCGGCGAACTTCGTACCGCCTAACAGTGGATTCTTTAATTTTTAAAAAAAAAATTCTCTCCGTTAGAACCATCCCCATACTTCAAGGAATATTCTAAAAAAAGAATTAGCGAAATCAGTTCAGCTGCTCTCGAGTTTTGTGATTAGCAATGCATTCTTCGCACGCGTGAACCATGAGCATTTCAAAGAAGCAAGCGATCAAGCAAGCGAGCAAGCGAACCTTCAAGCTTTCAAGCAAGCATGCAAGCATGTAAGTATGCAAGCAGGCATGCACGCAGGCATGAAAGCAGGCAAGCAAGCATGCAAGCAAGCATGCAAGCAAGCATGCAAGCAAGCGTGCAAGCAAGCACTCAGCGAGCATGCATGAAAGCATGCCATGCAAGCGAACCTGCAAGCTTTCAAGCAAGCAAGCATGTAAGTATGCAAGCAGGCATGTAAGCAGGCAAGGAAGCATGCAAGCAAGCGTGCCTACTTATATTATAGATGCAAAAGTAACTTACTCTGTCTGTTATCTTTTCATGTCTAAACCGCTGGACCGATTTAATAAATAAATGAATAAATCTTGGGAAAAATTACACCAATTGACCTAGCTTCAAACTAAGCAGAGCTTGTAATATGGGTACCAGGCAACGGATAAACATATTTATATAATGTAGATAAATACATACTTAAATACATACAACATCTATGAATGGGCACAAACATTCGTATACATATAAAAAAGGTCTGCCCCTACCGGAATTCGAACCCGGGACCTGAGCTTCATAGTCAGGGTTTAGTTGGAATTTGGTATATAGGTTGTTTCAGTCGCTGGGATGGACATGGGATAGTTCCCGCGGGATAGCGATAAGCGAATTCTGCGCAGATGGAGTCGCGGACAACAGCTACGAGTAAAAGTCTATAAAAAAACTGAAACACATTTACAGGAGTTTTCAGTTAAACGGATCCCTACCTCCTGAAGAATTCTGGAATCATTTGAAGATACATACACACATACATATATCACGTCTTTATCCCTTACGGGGTAGACAGAGCCTAATAACAAAACCTCGAGGCCACGTTTAGCATGATTAAGGGCGTAAAGGTGGAAAGGGAAATCAAAATAGTGATGTGTTGCTAGCCACATCGCCTATAACATGATTCCTAATACTGTCGCCCATTCCCTCGAAGGGCTTTTACTATTTGCGCGGGAAGAGAAGCAACTGGTAAATTCTGTTTTTTCTTTACTCCCAGACCAGCATGGAAGGATTTTAAGATGCAGTGTTTGATAATAAGCAGAGATCGGACAGATTTGCGTCATCGTTCGCAATAAAGTGGACATGACTCAAAAATTAATCAAATAATTAATCATTTAATTAATTTCTCGAAATGAAATTTGAACTCCCGGAGATAAAAATTTACACATGCATAAAATTATTAGCAAAATGTTAATTAAAGTGGCAGTTATCGTTCTCGTAAATATTTTTATATAATAAAGAAATCACGATCCTGCTAGATTATGATTATTATTTCTGAAAAAAAAGTTTTCTAGTTCTATAGGTATAACACCTCCGTGGATATACTTATTCTTAATATATGTATTTTGACATATTTGATTAATTTTGGAGTCATGTCCACATTATTGCGAGCAATGACGCAAATTTGTCCGATCTCTGATAATAAGACAGGATACTGATACTGACAAGTTGGAACTCTAGTAAGTCTAGTAGAAGTACCTACCCATGTAGCACAACGTTACCTACAACCGGTTCGGAGGAAAACGTGCACCATAAAGGTTTACCTAATAAATAATCGGACACAGTTTCATTAGAATTTCATCAAGCACTTAGTGTCAATCTATAAACACTATTGCTACTATTGCATAGATTTTCCTTGTGAAGTGGAAAATATAAATAAACATCTGCAAAGCTAGAATCTTGCGATACTGCAACGATAAACATAAGGGAAATAGGAAGGCTATGTCTATTACGCAAGTTTTAGAAGGTCTCCTGTGTAAAAGCAAAACTCTAATTAAATATCCTTAGTTGATCACGGTGAGTATTTGAAAGAACTGACTTTGCGAAGAAGTAAACATTTTTGATTCATTTGATAGTACCTATCATTTGAAAAACAGCGCCTTATCTCGTCCCTGGTGAGCAGTAGCTCCATGGGAGTTTGTAATTGTGTCGTACAGACACATAATTCAAACAGATGACGCTTAGAGACAAAAAATCGCATAGTAACAAGGTCACGTGACAGTTAGTAACAGATAGAAAAATTCGAATTACCCACGTGCTATGGGTGGTGTAGGGGTACAGCACGCGTCACGGAATGACGAGGATCTGGGTTCGATTCTCGGCCATAGCTTTACTTTTCGGATTTTTTTATGTGTTCTAATTTTCAGTGATGTTTAGAAATAGAACTGGCTATCTTGTGAAAAGCCCGTGATGTAACTGAATCCATTAACTTAATGAACGAACGCAGCGTTTCTACGTCAGCAGAACGCAGCGTATGTACGTCATATTAATCTAAGTGGTGTAAATATTGGCCAGACATGGCGAAAATATTGTAAATCTAAGTTTTATGTAACGTAGTATGAATGAAGAACATCGCCTGTATCCGGAGTAACCGAGATAAGTTGATCGAAGGCATGCCAACAGCTAGGTTTTAGTTGAAGGGAAAGTCTATTAGACATTGCAAAAAATACTTACAAAAATCAGCAGGATTGTGGTATGCTGGGCAACGTAGCCCCGCGCTCGCCAATGCCGGCAGCAACGTCGCTCGTGGCCCTGTGTACAGCGTCCGTCCATTCGCTAAGCAGTATACAGAGTCGATCTTCTCAAACAGCAATGCTGAAGGCTGGTGGATGGTCGCTATGAGGGTCCTGCCACCTCTTGCCAAACTGTTGAGAAGGGCGATGAGGGAAGCTGACGATGAGGAGTCTAGGCCACTGGAAATGAAAAGGGGAAATTAAGAACCATGTGTGTAGGTTTTATTTATTTGGCTTGCTCGTTGTTCCTGCTAATTTTAATAACAATCTTCTTCTTAAATTGCCGTGCTAGGTTTAGGTATGTGCCAGTCAGATCTTTCAAATTTATATAGTCAGCAAAAGCTGGTACTAGATTTTTTTCAAGCAAAACTTAGGTACATTACTCTTTCCGCATATACATCCTACTAATCCTACTAATATTATAAATGTGAAAGTTTGTGAGTATGGATGTTTGTTACTCTTTCACGCCAAAATGGCTGGATAGATCTGGATGAAATTTGGAACATAGATAGATTATAGTCTGGAATAACACATAGGCTACTTTTTATCCCGGAAAATTGCGTAATTCCTGTGGGATAGCGATAAACGAATTCTATGCAGACGAAGTTGCGGGCAACAGCTAGTATTTTAAATGTGAAAGTTTGTGAGTATGTTTGGATGTTTGTTACTCTTTCACGCCAGAACGGCTGGACAGATCTGGATGAAATTTGGAACATAGATAGATTATAGTCGGGAATAACACATAGGCTACTTTTTATCCCGGAAAATTGCGTAATTCCCGCGGGATAGCGATAAACGAATTATATGCAGACGAAGTTGCGAGCAACAGCTAGTTATACAATATAATCGAAATAATTATGTTGTATGTGTTATGTGTAATGAAACACACGAAGCACAATACCACAAAATAAATGTTATGACCTAAATGCTAGAAATATTTTAGGTAAATGGACGCATTAGTTATTTTGAAATTTTGGTATCTTTTTCCTCATATTACTAAGGCAAACAGGATGGCGCTCAAACTTTTCCATGCAAATTGTGAATCCGCTTTTATATCAAAATGGCAACGAACCCATAAAACCAGAAAGCTAATCTACTTATGAACTAAAAATACAACAGATTCTAAATAATTGCATCAAAATAAAAATGGCACTGACGATTATTTACGAAACACGGACCTAGTCACCATAAGCTTGTTTCATGGGCCATGAATACAGCATGTCGTTTTAGTAAATATGTTATTCAAATACAAATCATAGAATATTATTTTATTTAAGTAACCTACGGTACGCGACCCTGATTTACACATTACAGCAATTTTATACTAAGCTTAAGCCTGACTGATACAGCACGGCTAGCACAAGAGAGCGCGAGACCTGTGTCGCGTTCTTTATAGACTACCTATCTCTTTCTAAAACGAATACATACAAACATACATATATCACGTCTTTATCCCTTATGGGGTAGACAGAGCCTTAGGTAAAGAAACCTTAAGGCCACGTTTAGCATGATTGTGGGCGTATAGGTGGATAGGATGAAAATAGTGATGGGTTGCTAGCCGCATCGCCTATAACATGATTTCTGAAATTTTCGCCTATTCCCTCGATGGCCTTTTACCATGTGCGCGGGAAGAGAAGCAACTGTTACATTCTATGTTTTTTCTTTACTCCCAGACCAGCATGGAAGAACATGGAGCGTCTAAAACGAATAGTAAGAAAAAGATGGGTAGTCATCTAGCGTGCTGTTATTTTACGGGAAATCACACCCGAGCTCTTCACAAAATAGCATCGTATCTCAAAATAAGTCTGCAAGTTTTACGATGCAACACAATGTTTTATGTACAGACACAGCTTCGGCGTCTACCTACCCGCAACTACCAAACGTGCGGGGGCGGCGGCGAACGCCCGGGAACGCCTCAAGGTCACAAAATACAGCTGTCTCGGCGCCCAATATCATTTTTTTGCTTTCGGTGTCGAGACTCTAGGTCCTTGGGGTAAGGGTGCGCTGGAGCTTCACAGAGAGCTCAGTAAAAGATTGAGAGAGGCAACAGGCGATCGCAGTTCAGCGCGGGAATGCTGCCTGCGTGATGGCACCGTGATCACTGATGGGCACCCTGCCAAGAGGCTCACCTCTCTTTTACAATTAATTTTAAAGTTTATTTAGTTATTTTAATTTAATAGTAGATTTAGTCTTGTATTTACATTTTAATTATCTGTTTATTCATACTTACATGAAGTAAAATAATGTTTTATGTATTGTATTTGCTTTTGACCGTATAATTTGTAGATTTTACTCACAGGTGTTCGTATGTTTAATCAATTAATATTATTAGGCAACGTTTTATATTAAAGTAAACAATAATACTACCTATTCAAACTATTTGTATTTGGCTATGGACTTCGACTAACATAGACTATCTAAGTACATAATGATGTCATTGTTGTAAGTAAGTACTTATAAGTAAGTAAATCAAAATATAAAGAAACAGATATAATTCACAAAAAAAACATTAATATAAGCACAAAGGCGAACCTATAACTATAAGGGATCTCTACCAGTTAACCTTTGAGTAGACGAGAGGAGCATTAAATGACAACTTGTCATAGAGTTGTAAGAGATTCTAAATAGTTATTTGCGTCACGAGGGAGCAAAACGATGTATTTACGGTGAGGGCGCTACATTGTATCCAGAATGTAGCAAAGGGTTCTAGACGAAAACCCCCTAGAGGAAAATAATTTTGCTCCCGAGTGGCTTACACAACTTTTCACACCGAACATTAAAAAACTTAAGAAAATAATTATAAATACATATATTATAATTTATGAGCTACCAGCATAGAAAATGGCGTGGTTATACAATTATCAACTTAAATTTCTAAACGACACTGAAAATTAGAACGCATAGAAAAATCCGAAAAGTAAAGCTGTGGCCGGGAATCGAACCCGGATTCTCGTCATTCCGTGACGCGTGCTATACCTCTACACCACCCATAGCAGGTGGGTAAGCCTTCGATTTTTTCTATCTGTTACTAGCTCTCACTTGATCTTGTTACTATGCTATTTTTTGTTGCTAAGTGTCGTCTTCAAACAATTCAACTTAAAAAAAAATGCATTCGCAGAAAACACTTAGGAACAGGAAAGTTGCACTTTGATCCCTCTCGACAGGGAGCAAAGTGTACTTTTCGGAATGAGAGGTGTGAAAACTATATTTAGGTACTTTTATTATTACTCGTTCTGTGATTTAAGGCCGTAATTAATAAGGCGAACTAAAACACTGCAGCGTATATAAAAACGCATCGTCATTTATTTTCACATGGACGAAAACTTAATCGGACAGTTTAATATAACGTGTTTTATTTAAAGTTGTGAAACGAGAAGAAATATTTATTTTGTAACTTAGTAAACGATGAAAATGAAGGAGGTTTTTAGGTCATCGCGCATATGTTTTTAATACACATCAAGTAAGTAATTTAGGTACGATTACGACTTTTATAATATAACAGTTATTAATTCAGAAAAATCAGTAAGTTTTATAGTCGCATTAATTTATTTGTGACGGCTAATCTCGACTCTTTAGTTTTTTAGGGCTTACAACTGCCATCAAACCTGAGGGTAGTGAAGAACTTCTACTTCGAATATAGATTACTATCACGCCAAAACTCTTTATGAAGTAACTAATCCGATATGGAGTAGTGCGATAGTATTTAAAAAGACCTTCGGGTCAGTCTTACTTTCTTACTCAGTCTTACAGCTTTTATATGTGAATCGGCCTGTAATGATAGTTTGTAACAAGTGATTCGATTAAATGTGCCCATTAGGTAAGTAATTTTGTTTGATGTGAAAATATCTTTTCTATTTGCTTTTACTTACGTGGTGGGTTCATCGAGGAATAAAAGCGAGGGGTCGGACAGTAGTTCTAAGGCCACGGCGAGACGTCTCCGTTGGCCCCCCGAGAGGTCTCTGCAGAGGGTCTGGGCCGCTCCACTCAAGCCCAGGAGAGCAAGAATCTCGTGTACCTGATGAAGAAAACTGCTTTATTAATTTTGGCCACGTACCGGCAAGCGCAGCGTGGGACGTCCACCCACAAGGTGGACCGATGACCTCATTAAGATCGGAGGATCGCGCTGGATGCAAGCCGCTTCCAACCGGTCTTATTGGAGGTCTAAAGGAGAGGCCTATGTCCAACAGTGGACTTGTAATGGCTGAGATGATGATGATGATGATGATGAATTTCGGTTTTTCGTTTGTTTTGCTTGTTTTAGATTCAAGTTGCTTACTTATTTATTACAGAGTTGCAGAAGGATCTGATCCTATGCAATGTTATACTAGTTCCAATTTTAGATACCAGGTGGCGTCTGGCGATCTTGAGGATAATGTATAGGTAATTTTAAGACATATTTTTCAGAATTTGAAAAAAACTAAGCATTGCAATATACAATTATTATATTTGTTTATTTAAGAGGCTCTCATAATGAAAAAGCAAAATAATGTGATATTTAGACGAAATCAATAATGAACCGATTGACACTACCTACCTACTCTCAATCATTTAGATGACGAGGATGATAAGTGCTCCGTCGGAAAAATAGACGCAAATGAAAAACATTATAATGACATACCTGCATACATAGACTGATAAACCGTAACTTTTGACATTTATCAACGGGATATACGAGTACACTGCGTTCACCTTTCTCTAAAGTTTTTAACCGTGAATATTATAAATCTATTTCGATAAGTTTTTGGCTTCGCTGTTTACTAGTGACCTACTCGCATTGTGCATCTGTGCAATATTGGCATCCTTATCTTACTAACCCAGAAAAAAGAGAGGTAGTTTGCTGCCAGACATTCTTAGTCACCTGTACTTACTTTCTCCTTTCTTTCCTGTGGCGAAAAGTCGGCCAGCTTAAGCGCTGCAGCGAGAGCCATGGCTTCATATACGGTCAGGTAGGCGCGGAGGTCATCGTGCTGGCGGATGTATTTGGCGCCGCCTCGGCCGCCAGACTGCGATGCGCACGCGCAGACTCCGTTAACAGATATTTCTCCTTTTGCACCTCGTGTACTGTTGAAAATTAAAAGTAGGTAATATTTATTACTTCTACATACATTCTCTTATTCTCTTATTGGTTGTCTGGTAGAGATCGCTATTAAGCGATAAGACCGCCTATTGTCTACTTTGTTCTTTGATTCTGTATTATTTTGTACTGATTTGTTCAATAAAGAGTATTTGTATTGTACTGTATGCTGGTCTGGGATCAAAGAAAAAACAGTTTTTTTTTTTTTTTTAATATGAATAGGAAGACAAACGAGCAAGTGGGTCACCTGATGGTATGTGATCACCACTGCCCATAGACACCCGCAACCCCGGAGGGATTGCAGATGCGTTGCCAACCTAGAGGACTAAGATGAAATGCCTCTTGTGCCCGTAATTTCCCCGGCTGTCTTACTCTCCACACCGGAACACAGCAGTGCAAGCACTGCTACTTAGCGGTAGGATTAGCGAGTAAGATGGTGGTAGCGATCCGGACGGACCTTGCACAAGGCCCTACCACCCGCGAATGTATCGGTTGCTTCTCGTCCCGCGCAGATGGTAAAAGCCCATCGAGGGAACCGGCGATAATCGTAGGAATCATGTTATAGAAGATGCGGCAAGCAACCCATCACTATTTTGATTCCCTATTCCACCTATACGCCTACAATCATGCTAAACGTGGCCTTCAGGTCTTGTTACCTTAGGCTCTGTCTATCCCGTAAGCCCGTAAGGGATATAGACGTGATTTGTGTTGTTGTTGTTGTGTTAACTCTTGGTTAGTAATTAACTTGGACTTATAATAGCTAAACCTGTAGGCTTATTACCTAACTCGATCGCATTCACCATCGTGTTCATTTTGACAGTTCTTGTATGAATGTGACAGCTAGCTTATTCCGTTGCCAATTGTCAGCCCATACATGAACTGTCAAAATGAACACGATGGCGATTGCGAGCGAGTTAGGTAATAAGCCTACTGGTCCATGTATGTCTGTCTTGGCGATTTGAGTAGAATTTCATTTAGATAGATAATAGTGCGTTTCTGGGTATCGTAGTGAAATGGTCAAAACGGAACCCTTGTATTTTCGCCATGTCCTTCTGTCTGTCGTATTTATTTAAAAAAGATGGGGATGCCTTTGGATAAGCGTTTAAAAAATATTGCAGATCCTCCAAAATTATTTTTCTTTTCAGGGATCTATTTGCGAAATATTTAACTTTAAAGTACACATTTTCGTTAGTTTCAATTCAAGTATCGCAGAAGTGAAAGGGTTGATTTTGGATACCTACATGAAAATTCACGTCACCAAAATAAAAAAATAAATAAAAAATGAATATTTTTTCGTAATGAATAGTAATCTACAGAACCCTTCACTTCGCGTGGCCCATCACGCACATGCATCAAATTTACATAAATCGCGATAAAAGCATTGTTATTATTGGACAGGTATAATAAAAAACAGAAAAAAGGAAAAAAACTAATGATTTTATGAACAATGAACAATTGTGTTAAAGTTAGAGTAGCAATATATAATTAACGGTAATTTAATTAATAACATCAGAGTGTCATTCGTTTTAGGGTTCCATACCATAAAAGGAAAACGAAACCCTAATGAAAACAAAACTAATAGTGGAATACCTACTCCTTATTTTGTTTCAACTTGTTTAAAATATATTCTACGAACAGCACAAGCACAGTCAGTGTTAGAATTATCCGAAATACACACTAATATATACATTTTGTGTAACTAAATTACAGGTAAAAAAAATTAAAAATTGATGAGCCCTTGTAAAGAGAAAGAAAGAAAGTAAATCGGTTCAACCGTTCTCGAGATAAATGGGAACATACGTTTGCAGACTAAACACAAACCAACACCTATCACCCTAAACGCATATACCTTCTCCATTCCGTCGTGCGTAACGCAATCCTTTAGTAAAGAAAAAAAATATTTTCATGAAATTTTTTATTTTTTTTAAGAAATATTGAAATAAGCATAGGCGTTCGTGTCGCCACAGTGTATGTGTTTTTTGTGTTTAGTTTTATAATTTTATCTGGGTCCCACTGAAAAACAGCGTTGCGGCTTGCCGCAACATTATGCTGAGTGGGGTCCACTTTACACCATATCGGTACTATTCCTTAGTGTATTGTATTTTTCCTTGTTTTATGTCTACCTGTATCGAATGTCATGTCATTTTTTTTTGTTTCAATATGTACCTTGTAGTTAGCAATAAAGATTTTTATTATTATTATTATTATTATCTCTCTCTCTCTCTCTCTCTCTCTCTCTCTCATATCAATGTATTGTGTCGTTCTAGGAAACGCAACTAGCTGACGTAATACAATACAAAAACCTCATGTCACCGAAACACTTCTGCATGCTTGTTAAATTAATTTAGTTTGCTGAGTAAACGTGGTTTTACCAACATTACTAAGCAATGTTGACTTTGAGTTAATAAAAGGTCGTTTAAACTAAAATATTAACTCAGCGTAAATTAGAACCGTTTATAATTATATTTAGACATACTTTTCTGGTTGGCGCATTTAAAATACCATACCGGTAGATTATGTACGGTAAGCCAAATAAGTGGTCTATCACTTTCCATCCAACTTCATCATCACCAGCATAATATTCCTCCCACTACTGGGCACAGGCCTCTTCTCAGCATGAGAGGGCTTGGGCTATAGTTCCCACGCGAGCCCAGTGCTGTGCTCTTTCGCAGAAGTGTGCAGGTTTCCTTACGATGTTTTCCTTCACCGAAAAGCTCATGGTAAATTTCAAATGTAATTTCGCAGATAAATTCCGAATAACTCAGAGGTGCGAGCCCGGGATTCGAACCCATGACCCTCTGCTTGAGAGGCCACAGGTCAAACCACTAGGCTACCACGGCTAATCCAACTTCCTATCAAATGAAAATGTCGCTGAAGTCGAACTTTTAAGTCGACTGTCTCGTCTTTTCGATATTATTTTTTTTGACTTCCAAAGGGTTTACAACCTTAGCGTGGCAGACCACATATTTGGCTGATGGCACATACTATTGTACTGCAACAGGCTCTTCTTATCCTAGATATTTTAAAACCTATGATATACCTACGATCGAAAAGCTAAACAAATTCGGTCATTCTCCAGATTTGAGCGCTCTATAAAATGAACGTTTAACGTGGTCGGACACGTGACAAAATAGCGGCGCGTTACTTGGACGAAGTGCACCAGATCTGTTGTGTGATGCTCTAAAAGAACCTCTAGGCAACTATAGACCGACCGCTTAAATGAGTCCTCGCCCGCGCGGTGCGGGGGCGCAAGGTTTGACGACCGCGGGGGCCGAGAGAGGTGCGGGCGGCAGGCGCACTACCCGCCCGCACCTCTCTCGGTCCCCTTTGTTACATTGACTTGTAGGCATTAACATGGCATCAGGTATCTTGCCAGTTGGCATTCGGGACTGACTTCGTGTAATATCTTTGAGCAAATGGGCGAAGGTAGATTGTCATACTTATGGTTGGATTACTTCAGCGAAGTGTTTTGCTTAGAGAATCACACTCCTGGAAAATGATCGAACGGGAATCCTGCAGTTTCGGGTGCTTCCTTTTACTAACGTGTCGCGCATGTGGATAAATGAAAGTTTTCAACCAACGTGTCCTACCTGTCATGGTCTACAGTGCTGAGAGGTGAACACTCACAATACGGCTGGTCCAACAATTTAAAGTTGCACAGAGAGCTATGGAACGTGCTGTGCTCGAAGTTTCTCTGAGGGATATAATTCATCATCATCATGTCAGCCGAAAGACGTCCACTGCTGAGCATAGGCCTCCGTCAAGGCTCGCCGAACAGATCGGTCCTGCGCCATCCGCATCCAATGCGTTCCCGCTACCCTCACCAGGTCGTCGCTCTATCTTGTTGGAAGCCTACCTGCACCGCGTCTTCCGGTTCGCGGACGCCACTCGAGAACCTTTCGGCCCCATCGGCCGTTAGTTCTACGGGCGATGTGCCCTGCCCACTGCCACTTAAGTCTAGCAATTCTTCGAGTTATGTCCGTGACTTTAGTTCTTGCGTGGATTTCATCATTTCTAATGCGATCCCGCAGAGAAACTCCAAGCATAGCCCTCTCCATCGCCTTCTGAGTGACTTTGAGCTCCCTTATAAGACCCATCGTCGGATATAATTCGCAACGAGGTTATTTGGCAGAGAACGAAAGTCGTCGACTGCTAATACATGATAAGTATGCTGAAGTGGGAGTGGACAGGCCATATCTGACGAGTCCATAACCGTTGTGGTAAACGAGTTCTTAAGTGGAGATCGTGACTCGGCAATAGCCTACGCTCTCCAGCTAGGTGGAGTGACGATTTTGTGAAAGGCTGGTAATGACTGGATGCGAGAAGCCGAAGACAGAGTAAAATGGCGTGTTTTAGAGGAGGCCTATGTCCAGCAGTGGACTGATACAGGCCGATGACGATGATGATTATACACGTACGTTTTACAAGCTTTTATTTAATCTTACCGCGTTAGTATGTGGGTCAAATCATGCAAATCAAATTTCACCCACTCTTTGTAATCGGATTGACTTGAAATTGGATATACATTAAGTAAGATGTAAGACAATGCAAGTACAGTACAGTAAGATTTAACAATTTTTTTTACTAAATACTGAATATGTAAATTGGCTATATTGCTCATCTAAAAGTCGATATCAAGCCATCGTTGCTATACATACGAGTACATAATATATTTACTGCAGAAAAAAACATCTGTGAATTTTGTCGTGATTAATTTTCTTATCGGCTTGTGTGTCAGTATGTTTATTTTTTACTGTATGATGACTTATAACGGATGTTACTAGTTCATAACAATACCCTTTTACCCTATCATTGTAATGACGCATTACAATATTTAGACAAATGCGTAAGCTTCAATGTTTATGCGCAAACTAATTAGTTGTTAGATCATTTTTACATGGCTGCTTGACACAAAGAAGGGTAAATTGTTCAACACACTATACTTATTTGTATGCAAGTTTGTTTATTCTTCTGGCTCTGTCTACCCCGTAAGAGGTAAAGACGTGACCTGTGTATGTATGTGTATATTGTTTATTCTTTCGTGGCGCTTACGAGTTGACTTAGATGATGCTTATTTCAAAGAGTCACTTAATCAAAATGAAATATGGTGATCACCAGATGCTATGAAAAACAAAAAAGTAGTGAACGCACCATGTTAAAGTTAAAAGCAAAATATTTCAATAGATTAAATACTAACTAAACTTATTTATTTAAATACTAAAAACCTGATTGTAATAGAACTTTAACTCAAAAAAACCTAAAACTCGTGCAATGAGAATTTAATTTTAATAAAAATTATAACAGACGCGAGCAAATCAAAGTTACAAATTACAAACCACTAAATGCTGTGTGTTTAAACTATAGTAAATATTGATTAATGTGTTTAATGTTTGGTGTAAAAGTGTAAATAGTGTATATAACAGCGCGGATAGTCTTCGCGGGTGTGTTTTTACTAAGCGGCGGCAGTGGCTAAAATACTCTACGGACGAACTCTACACAGCGTTGGTCGAAGCCGGCTTCCTCAAGGTTTGTGGCTCTAAAATTGATTGTTAGACCTAATACTGCACAAGGGACAGTTAAACCACGGCCTTGGTAACAGTCACTATTTGTCTATCTAAATATATTAAACATTGTAAATGTGCAAGACTGCACAACCTTTTTAGATAGTTTTTTACCTTTTTTAATTGCTTATGGTTTTTAAGATGATTTCGATTTTTTTAACGTAAAAATATTAGTAAGAAAGTAAGTAAGTTTTTTTTTTTTTTTTTTCTTTTCTCATTTTCTGCAATGTGGCAATCTGTAAGTAATCACAATGAGCCACCCCTTTGTCCATTACTTGTGCTCGTCATCGACCGAGGAACACTCCATCGAGCATCCCATCAAGAGCTGTCACTTAGTAAGTAAGTAAATGCTTTATTGTACAAAAATAGAGAAGTAGAGACAAACCACAAAAAAAGACCTTAAATATATGCACAGAGGCGAACTTAAATATCTATGGAAAGTGATATATATATTAGATTAAAAAAATCATCTTAAAAACCATAAACAATTAAAAAACTATCTAAAAAGGTTGTGCAGTCTTGCACAATCACAGTGTTTAATATATTTAGATAGACAAATAGTGATTTTGATGGATTATACTTTTGTTTCCACCGAAAACCAGTGCCTTATTATTTTGCTCTCAAATAGTAATATTCCGGAAAAATTCTTATGCGTCTTGTGTAATTACGAGATCATAATATTATTCGAGTATATAAATTACAGCACCAAAGCCCATGTCAGTTCATAGAATCGCAGCCGCCCGCACCTCTCGTGAGGATTGCGATTAGCAATCATTACATAAGCAATAAAAATACACCTTATGTACTCACGTGTAACCTGCCAGTATGTTTAGTAGAGTAGTTTTCCCCGCTCCGGAGGGACCCATGATAGCCGTGAGTTCTCCAGGCTTGAAACAGCCGTCGACTCCATGCAGGATGTTTCTTGGTTCTGTGAAAATAATACATTAATAAATAAATGTGACCTTCATAATATACTCCTTCATTATGGTTCTATTAGTACTTCCATAGCACATTGAAATGAAATTAATTCATTCCAGAACAAGTCCAGTATTTATTCCTACATACATATATCACTTCTTTATCCCTTACGGGGTAGGCAGAGCCTAAGGTAACAAAACCTTAAGGCCGCGTTTAGCATGATTAAGGACGTATAGGTGGAAAGGGAAATCAAAATAGTGCTGGGTTGCTAGCCGCAACGCCTAATATAACATGATTCCTGAGACGCTCGTACATACATAGATAAATAACTATAAATTAATTTAAATTAATTTCGAAATGAAATAGTTTGAAAATTAAAATTAAATTAAATCGAAAATATACTTAAATTAAATCACAATTAAAGTTAAATTAAATCAAAATTATAATTAAAAGGTCGGTCGAGTCAGATCAACAGGTTACGTACTCCGATCCCACCACCGACCTTCACCGGACATTCGCCACCAGATAGTACATTGGATCTTACTGGGCCTAGGTGCTCCAAAACACACACACACACACACACAGTGTCGACAATTCCAATGTACAATGTATCTTATGGCGACTGTACAAATATTAGGATTAAAAAATGTATACAATTTTCTGGATGTTCATTGCACTGACGTGCCCGGGAAAAACGAAGTAGGTGCTGACCCACTTTGTTTTTTAACAATTTGTGGAATTGGAATAATAATTATGATTAAATGTGTCAGTCACTCCTATTATTAGAATTCTTAGATTACTTAATTGTTAACTTAATGACACTTACGTTCGTTGATTGACGAGGACGCAGTGGTGAGAAAAAATAAGTTTATATTATAAATTATAACTTTTACACGTTATCGTTACTTCTTTTGTTTGAGGATGAATAGTTTGACGACTGACGTTCTAACGTCTTTTTTTAAATTTTAAAGTAAATTTTGAATGTTAATCTTTTGATTTCCTTGTCAGTTTTAATCGTTCAATAGTTGAGCAATAAAGAAAAGAACATTTTCGAAAAAGAATATAAATTGAAACTATTTTTGATAATTTATTAGCTTCTGCCCGCGCCTTATTCCGCGTAGGATTAGATTTAAGAACTGATGTTGATAGTTATATTCTGCAATAATTATTTACGTTGCGAGTCTAGGCAGCCACGACCTTTGACATGTTTATCATTATCCCACGGGAACTATGCAATTATCCGGGATAAAAAGTAGCCTATGTGTTAATCTAGGGTACCTACCAGCTACCTCCGTTCCAAACTTAATCTAAATCTGTCCAGCCGTTTGCGCTTGAAGAAATAACAAACATACACACACACACTCACAAACTTCTTTATAATATTAGTGTGAAGTGTGCTTAGAAATTTAACTAAACTTTGAATCCGACTTCCTTCTCTCTCTCACTCCCTCTAACGCTAAGGAATCTAATACAAATGTGACATACTTAATATTAAACGACCTTTCTTAGTATTTATAACGGGTAGACAATAGTCAAGAAATCGAAATTGACTTTATGCCTCGTGATCGTAGTCACGTCGTGTCTCGAAACAGGCTCAAGTTATATGGGTTCGTTGTCTCTTTCTAACCCTTTTTATCTTTTTGGGTTCCTTGACTTACCGTCCAGTTTGACCATAGTTGAAATGCAAAGGATTCGGCTATAACGTAGGTTTTTATGATCCTAATCTCATAACCCGAGGTAATTTTAAAAGAAATCGCATCGGTTTCTTGCCATAAACGGAGGTTGTTATCCTTCTTAAAGAATTAGGATATGAAATAAATGAAAGAATTTATCAAATTCGATTGTCCTTTATGAAATTAAGGTTAAGATACAATTATGATCAATTAAGATATTAAAAATTGGGTTTTCGCAAAAAAATACAGTACATAATAAATGCGGAATTGCAATTGTATTCCACCATGAACTTCTCCGTGCAGGAAAAAAAATCGACAAAACCTTCACCTTCTCGCATCAGCGAAACAGTTCATCGATCTTTGTGAAGTTCCCAGTCCAATGAACTACAGCCCAAGCCCTCTTATTCCTTATCTATACATATCAAAAAAGTAAAAAGAAAGTAGTAGAAAGTTCGTGTCTGTACATTAAATAAATTCATCACAAATAGAGTGGTAACGGTTAGGGACGAGTAATAAAATACAAAAAAGTAGATTTTATCATTTATCTATGGATGTGTTCCTTTACCTATGTCTGTGTTCGCTAATCTCCAAAACTGTTGGATCAATTTAAATGAAATTTTGTATGGTTGTACCTTATAAACCTGGTCAATATTTTAAATAGTTTTAATCCCGGAAAATTAAAGAGTTCCCGTGGAATAGTTAAAAAACTATAATAACTTATGCAGCTTAGTTCACAACAACTTAGCATCTAATTATGTAAAATTGGCGTGCTGACACGTACATTAAGCATACATACATAATTAGTTGAACTTTGGTATACAGTTAGTTTCAGTCCCAGGGACGGACATAGGATATTTTTTATCCCAGAAAACAACTTATTTCCCGCGGGAAAGCGAAGCGAAATCTGCGCGGACGGAGACGCGGGCAACACTAGTTCTGAATAAAGGCCCAGCTGTGGATCGTAAAGACGCAGAAGGCAATGATTTAAAGATTCAGGATCATAAAACTTTGGTGTACAAAATAGTGTGTGTGAAGTTCCGAATCCGCACCGGACCCGCTGTCATTTTTAGTATGGATCGGACAGCGAGCCAGTGCCGTAAATAGGGCGGTGCCACCGGTGCCCAGGCACAGGGCGTAGACTCTGGGGGGCGCAAGGATTAAATGGCCAGACCAGGCTGGACTATTAATGTTTGGGTTTGCTCCTGAGAAGTTCCCGCTGCGCCCCTAGTGCTCGATTCCAACACATACGTACCTACATGCCAGTATCATCAAAAACGTCTATTCAATTGGACAATACATCGCGCTCATTTTTTTGGCAGCGCACGAGCGTATTTGTGTAAGGGCGCAGTTATAGAAGCTCGTATAGGGCGCAGAAAAGGCTATTTACGGCACAGCAGCGAGCGAACCTAAACTAAATCGGAATTGAATCGCGTTAAGACGTCATGGTAAGGCCCTTGAACCTAAAAGTATAACCGTGAAATTCTAAACTGATTCCCATGACAACAGATTCCACACGTGTTTGACATACAGCGCGTAATTCTGCGGTCGATATTCAAGTCACAATCAACCTATCAATAAAGAATCGAATTACTTCCACCCGTCGGTATTGACGTCAATCGCAGGAACAGAGAATACAAATGTTAAAAGGTTTATCTTCGTTAATTAAGTATGGACAGGTGAATATGTTATTTCGGATAGACATACTGTCTTGCAGATTATCTAAGTCCACGTACACGTAAGTCAAGTCAAAGTGACACGTGTGTAAAATAATTGATTAGTACAATTAGATAAAGTTGATCTGTAATGTTTCTGAGTTATATTTTTAATGATATTAAACTGACAGGTCGGAGGCTGAGAGCACTTTACGGCAATCATGATCAGCTACAATAAGAATTTACCGTAAACAAAACGGTTTAAAAGTTCTTTTACATGTGAAGTAACGCTTTAGTAAAGCTGGTAGCTACGGTTGAAGTGAACGATGACCAAAGATTCATGTGTATTTCGCACGTACAAGTAAATAACTCTTTTGTTAATAAATTATCGACAAAGGTTAAAGATGTACACTGGCCTCTTTTCGCAACACCTGAGACTGGACTTCGATTCTATACTATTGCTCAAGCTTCTGAAGTAGTTTCTGCAAATACTTAATAAAACGAAATAAGTAAAGAGGTAAATTAAGTCGGTATACAGAAAGATGGAACTTATTTTGCAACTGTCAGACTTAGATCACGTAAAAAATAAAGACTAAACTCTCATGCGCGTGTGCGTGGCCCAATTGGGATTGTCTATTTTTTTACAATGTATAGTAAATCGAAAACCATTTCGAGATAAATGCTTTTTAAATCGTTTTCTGTATTTACTTTATTTTATTTTGCTATAATGAATTTATTACATGAAAAATAAGCAATGACTTTCATTTGATATTCCCAGACATGACGTAGACGGTCCAAAATGTACTTTATTTGCAAAGGTTACAAATTCTATGCTATTTACGCGTGTATTATACTACGGAGTTCAATTTGGACCCGCAATCTGACATTTCATTCATCTTATGACAGATGACAAGCAAATGGGCAATCTTGTTACTGTCATTCTTGATTTTTCCACTGTTCACTTTCATATTGTTGTATTATAGTTTAGATTTAGAAGCACTTTCGGTAGATAATTAGGCAACAGTGTAACCGCACAGCGATGTGCTTCGCTCACATGAAAGATTTTCCGCTAAATATTTTAATGGAGAGCAAAAATATTACGTTTTTCGGTTTACTTTCGCCTACTGAGTTTGCTGTCTTATCTCCGGGTCCTGTTTTGTCTCGATAATACCTGGTATGTGTTTATGGACCTTTCTGCTTCGCGCAGAATGTTATGGTATGTGTAACGATTGTGAAAATATAAAATTCATAGGAGAAGATCGCGTAAATCTTCCTGTGTTATTGTTGAATCATGTTGACATTGATACTAATGACAGTTTGCCAACTTCACCACAGATAGAAAAGACGTTAATGGCGGCGCTTCACATACGTTTTATGATCAATTTGTCCAATAAGCAGATGTGTGACACCGGCAATGGAAACTCTGACGTCACAATGGAAACTCTGACGTCATCAACCAAAATACTTTCAATAATTAATAGTGAAAAAAATACCGAGTTTTATGAGAAAACATTGAAATTGGTTTCTTATAATTGACTATTCTGCACAAAAAAAATATAAAAAGGATAGGTATTTTTTTTTAGACAATCCCAATTGGTTTGTTTGTCCGAGTTTGTTGCAACTGTACGCGTGCGACTGTATGCAAACGGCAAGGTACTTTAGCGGTGTAGCCGTTTGCAGAACTCCGTCTTGACTCTTTATTTATTCATCACATTAAAATTACATTTTTCTTTTTGATTAACAAAGGATTACATATAAAGGTTGGGGTAAAAGGGCAAACCAATGATAGTTTGGCACCTACGTTGTATTTTTGAAAAGTTATATTTTTAGCGTTGAAATGTATATTTTTAAACTTACGGAATGAATTATTTGGCATAATTAGTAGGTATATTTCGTTAAATTATAGTTAAGTTCGATTCATAAATGCTTTAGGAATCCAGGAATGTCTATAATAATTACCTGTAAAACTCATGGAATTTAGTCGCTGGAAAGAACATAATAATGACAGCTAACAGAGACATAAAACAACGTTAATAAAAAAAAAAACATTAAACATGTTCCACTTGAAAAAAAGTAAAATGTCGATTTGCTGTTAAACTTCATTTTAGTAGTCTCAAAATGTAAGGAAAACATTACATAATATTTAGCGACTAAATCGTATTTTTTTCTACAAGACGGCCTAAGCAACGGCGTTTGTCTTTTATTTAGTTGTCATTGTTGGTCCTTTAAATGATTTTTACACCAAAACAACAACCAATTCATTGTCTTGCCAGGGCCATGAACCATCAACGACATTGATTGGCGATGATTGATTGTAAGACGAGGGATTTTGAATCATGCATTCTGTGCTCACGCGCAGCCACCGCGCGGCATCGCAATGAGATCGTTCTTTTTGCAAAACGTGGCATCGAACAATTGATGGTGTTAAATCATCATCGACATATAAATGGTCGCACATCACGCTAGCTGGTGTCGTATAATTACGACAAATTGCTATAAAATCCTTTGTAATTATCGGATATTACTGAGTCAGTAACACTGACATTAAATCATAAGAGGTCTGATTGCTACGAGTACTTGCTGGAAATACTCGTAGTTAATTAAATCTCCAATTATTGTTGAGCTTACTTTAGTAATGTGAAAATTAATGGAACTATTTAACGAGTCAATCTAGACTTAATTATTCCAGTAATACTTGTAATAAGTGTGTATAAATTATATCATGAAATATTATAAAATATGTATTGTACCTACCTATATGGAAGATAAGTCTGTGAGAAAGCAGATAAATCTTTTTGTGTATCTCTAAGTGAAAAGAAAAATAAATAAATCAACCGCTGATGTCATTATCACCACATAATTATAAAATAAAGTCATCCGCCTCGTTTGTCAGTTCGCGATAAACTCGAAAACTAATGAACGGATTCTTATGCGGCTATCACACATGATAGGGTGATTCATAAAGAAGATTTTGTGTAAATTGGTAGGAATTTAACGATAATTTTTAGAAGTGTCGCAAAAATTTAAACTAGTCGAGCTAGTTATTATAAGTACTCTACACTACTACACATTCCAGCACATGCCGCTAACATTCCGAAATGTTTCTCTTTCCGCACGCTTCAACTTTGAAAGGAAGACAACAGTTAAACTCAAAACCTTTGATGGTAAGTTGATTGTGAAGCATTTACGCTTTCAACACTTGATATATCCTCCCAAAGGTAGCCAAATCCGGTTAATTAGTTTGGGATCCATGAACATAGATCCTGTTGCATCTGAATAAGTTGCATACTTTTTAAAGTATCATGACAAGAACTTAAATGTCTCAAGATATTAATTAATTTAATTTTTTAAAAGTGCTTCTGACCAATTTTCGGAAGAAATCACTACATAGTATAAAACATGTATGTTTAGATCTTTCAAACTACGCAACGGATTTTGATGCGGCTTTTTTAAAGTGATTCAAGAGGAAGATTTATAAGTATAATTCTACGCAGACGAAGTTGCGGGCAGAAGCTAGTTAAGTATATAAGTTAAATCCATATTATTTACAATACAATACAATACAATAACTCTTTATTGAACACCACATATAACAACCAAAACAGAAAAAAGGTATACAGAATATTACAAGGTAACAAGCGGCCTTATCGCTACAGAGCGATCTCTACCAGGCAACCATAATGGACTTGAGAACAGAACAGAACTGAGCAGGTGGTTTCCCTTTTCAGTATAATTAGCTGAGGTAGACTGTGGTCCTTATTAAGCCGGGTACTCATCGGCTACAACCGTAACTTTTGCACGTTACAGTAACTAAAAACGGTCGTGTGAATGTGACGGAGCACAACGCAGCAGGCTCGTGATGATGCCACACTAGGGTTTTTGAACCGTAACGTGTAGCAGTAACGGTTACAGCTCGTAGATGAGTACCCAGCTTTATGCACACTGAGTTCTCTCTAATGCCTGATCTAAATAGATATACATACATACCTACGTATGAATGTATACAAGCTTTTGTATATTTGCAACGTTCGTATATCTATGTATGTTATGTTCAATATTGAATAAAAAAAATTAAACATTAAAAACCCCACCCATTAAAAAAAATCCATTTGATGCCGAAAATGTCTTACATCATTTTGGAAAAGAGCTGATACTCTTCAAATTACTGGGCTGATTTTAACCAATGGCTAACGACGCGGTTTGCAAATGATCCATTCCTTTGAGAGCTACGACGCCACAGACCGATAGACAAACACAGAGAGAGAGAGAGAGAGTGTGTGTGAGAGAGAGAGAGAGAGATATCGACACTTATTACACTTACAAACTTGAAAACCAAATTTGACCCACTTCAAGTGGATGGATTGATTTGAGATTTGAAATTGAATATAAGTAGAACAGATAATGATAACGCAAATGCAGTCAGAAAAGAGATTATTTTTTGTAGAAAAAGTCACTAATGTCAATGCTAATGACGTTTTGTTTGCGCTTATATTGATTATGTGACCCTGTCCTACATTTAATGCGACGTTGGATTTTATTTCGGAACACACTCTAGCCCAATTTTACGTCCGTAGATAAAAGCATCATTATCAACAAGGTCACGACTTTGGTAATGTTGACTAGTAGCTTCTTTTGTTTGATCATTACACGTACCTGTCAAACATTGCCAATTTTTTTGGCTTTCTGTAAATCTGTTTTTGTGGCAATAAATTGTTTTTTCTTTCTTTCTTTCTATTCCTGAAGTGATAATAATGTTCAATAAAATGCGTTTCGAAATTCATCACGAAACCAATGGCAATTTTTTTTAGTTTAAAAAGGTATTTCTTTTAATTTGCCACGGTGCGATGAGAATCACAATTTTAAGGTATAACGTACGCAAATTGATGAATCTTAGTTACTAATATTAAACAACTATCAAGCATTTATATTATAATTTAATATTTGCCGAAATAATTAGCATCAATCAAGCACGTTTGATTGTTGTCCAAGTGCAAGGTTTCTCAAAGTAGGGTATACACACTTTACAGTTCAATGGCGGGAGCACAGCTGATTGCCACGTGTAACAATTACGTTTCGAGATCGAAAATCGCTATAGCTCAATAGCAATTCACTTCCTTTATGTTTCTCCTCATCATCTCCAGAGTATATATGCCCCACTGCTGGGTACATGCCTCTTCTCAGAATGAGAGGGCTTGGCCCATGGTCCCCACGCGGGCCCAGTGCGGATTGAGAACTTCACACACACCATCGAATTGCTTCGACGAAGGGGTCATCCGCGCCGATGTGTTGAAGTTCTGTTGGGAGCACGTGGAGCGAAGTTTTAGAAACGTTGTCATAATGTATTAAAATGTGATTAGCATACAATCATTCTGTTTATTGATGAATATTGAACGGCGTCCACCATTTACGATGCATGAGTCGCATTTAACAAAGACGTGGTACCCGCATGATGTGCGATAGCCAATGTGCCGCGGGGTGCGTATTGCACAAGGAATGCAAGCTGTGTACAGTCAAATATATTTTTATTTAAAACTAGCTGTTGCCCGCAACTTCGTCTGCATAGAATTCGTTTATCACTATCCCGCAGGAATTACGCAATTTTCCGGGATAAAAAGTAGCCTATGTGTTATTCCAGACTATAATCTATCTATGTTCCAAATTTCATCCAGATCTGTCCAGCCGATCTGGCGTGAAAGAGTAACAAACATCCAAACATACTCACAAACTTTCACATTTATAATATTAGTAGGATCTCCGGGATAAAAAGTAGCCTAATTAATTATAATATTAGTAGTTTAATTAAGTAGTTGTTTTGTACTGATTTGTGGTGTTCAATAAAGAGTATTTGTATTGTATTGTATTGTTGTAGCCTATGTGTTATTTCAGACTATAATCTATCTACGTTCCAAATTTCATCCAGATCTGTCCAGCCGTTCTGGCGTGAAAGAGTAACAAACATCCAAACATACTCACAAACTTTCACATTTGTAGTAGGATATTTTTTAATAGAAGGTTTTTTTTGCCGGCAGCACTTTTTTATATAGGTACTAAATATCATGGCAATTCGATCACTACAAGTTGATCCAACATGAATTACAAGTTTTGACCTAAACACAACAAACAGGGACCTTAACATGACATCTAAATGCGAGTCAATTCCGATTCTTTAGCTTTAATTTTTGACACTTCTAGTATAGACCCGTAGGCTTATTACCTAACTCGCTCGCAATCGCCATCGTGTTCATTTTGACAGTTCATATATGGGCTGACAATTGGCAACGGAATCAGCTAGCTGTCACATTCATACAAGAACTGTCAAAATGAACACGATGATTGTGAGCGAGTTAGGTAATAAGCCTACTGATCTGACACCGATCGGTCCAACTTTGGTTTGGAGTTGAATCACATTAAGACTTTATGGTAAGGCCTTGGTCAAGTTAATAGAAGTGTTGGAACTTTTTGTATTGTAACCTAGTTATAAACCTGCATACTTGTTTTTTCTGTTACTGACAAAGTCACGCGCTCTTCTGTTGCTTGTCGTGTTTACAGTTACTTTTAATACATTTATTTTCCTTACCGTGAGGCTTGCTTTTACCCATTTTTTATCAAGAATGACGATGCGGATAGGTCCAGTTAAATCCTTTTAACTTATTTTGCAACAAATACCTATAACACATATAAATGTCTATCTGTCTATTTGTCTGTGATAGTTTTATCACGAAAAATTGCATAGTTCCCAAGAGATAGGGATAACTGAATTATTAGCGAAGTCTCAGAAAACAACTAGTTATTCAAAAGTTACTACTAGTACTAGTTATTTAAAAAAAAACAGTACAAACCGTTTCTACAACCACAATTATTTGTAAAAGATTACTAATAGCAAAAACTTCTTCCACCTTTTTCAAGTGGCTAATAAATTCACAGAACTCGAATTGTATGGAAACTATTCGAGTAAATAATTTGGCTTATATGCATCACTAACTATAAATTTAAAACACCGTTTTCCAACAATTTACGCGTTAGGATTTAGTTTGCTCAAACTTAAGTATAACTAGTTTGTTTCGCAAAAGTCACATTCTTTTAATATTCCCTTGCCAAACACTTAATGCCGGTTTTGCTATTAAAGGGCCGTAGTAACTTTAACCGGCAATTTAAAGGCTATGAAAATGCGCTGCTTGTAAATGTCAATGGCTTGAATATTTCAACGAAACCAAATATGAAATATCCAATAATATACCTGCGTAAAATTTTATAAGTTTCAGATAAGGTGAGGCGTTTTCCAAAAAAAAGACCACGTCACGGTCATTTTTTACAGAGTTTAACTTACTCAGAATCGTTTACCCTATCGATCCTTGTACAAGAAAAAATGTATCCTTAAATTTACATTCCAATTCGTCACTTTTTTCATATAGGTATGTATGTGACAAACAGGAAAAAATAATGCATAGTAAAATGGGACACATTTTTTTTGTCTTGTATGAGAATCGATAGGGTAAACGATTCTGAGTAAGAAAAACCCAAAATAGTTAAATGTTGGAATAAAATGATGATGTGGATTTTTTTTTTGGAAAACGCTCCTGAACTGATTTATTGAATCGGGCGTTACTTTACGGAGGCCGATTTGAATGAACAAAAAAAACATTTACCTTGCTACTCCGTTACTCATCCATAGCGGAGTAGTAAGGTAAATAATGCTACTTTTATGTTAGTGAAATGATAAATTGCAGAACAATACGTGGTATAGCCTAATTGTTGGCATATTGGCTAAATTGAAATAATGGCAAGTGGCTCAACATTCAAGTGAGGTGACTGCACTTGCCAATTGATTGTACTTGGCAATTGACGCAAAACCATGTCAACAGGCAGGCGGTCCATCCTACATACCCGCCAATCATTGCCTCAAAGTAAGCGTAAAACGAAACAGTTAGCCAATAGTCTCATTAACTAAAATTTATAGTTGGCTCTGCTCGGAAGAAATAGCTAATATAGTGGTTGTGTCATACAGTTTGTATGAAATAAAGAAATCGCCAGGCCTGTCCAGCTGGTCAACAAGAGTTAAAGCTATTATAATGAATGATACGAATAATTAATGTATGTTTAGTGGATGCGTGAGATAGTGAATAAAACTCGGTTAATTCGTACGGTGTATGTGGCAAATCACTAATGTGTTGCGAAATCGAACTAGTAGTATCATGACTCTATTTGGTTAATTTCTCTATGCTCAGCTTCAATGAACATCAAAGAATTTAAGCATTTTGCTGAGCGTTGGAACGTAATCTTTGCAGCGTATCTGAGTGTAGCTTGCCACGTTAGTACTGTTTCGGTTTTTGTATAAGTATTTCAATCGATCGGTACTGCAAGACCACGATAAGAGATGGAGCCACATATTAAGATATATTTTCAATATTTTTCCAAAAATAAGACCTAGCTGGATCATCGCCTACAAAAACCTCAAAATAAATACCAGATATCTCGACTTAGTTTTGTGCATTGATGATCATTGATCAGTCAGACAAGATAAACGGCCATAACCTTATAAGTACATATTCCCAGTATGCTTTCCTCGGCAGGCAGACTTTTATGGGTTTCTGAATTAAATTACGATGCGGAAGCAATTGTTTCATCCATCCATATACGTATAAAGCGGTCCTACGTACGATATTTCATGTAAGGTCATTTTTTGTATTAAAAACTTTGAAGGCATCTTGTTCAAACTTAAAATGTTAGCGCAACAGTGAATTGTGACTCGCAGTCTCTATTACTGGGTCCCAGTACACCTTCGATGTACTCGCCTACATAGAGTTTATATACAATATAGAGTTGTTAAAATACAACACGGAATCTTACAAAAACCTATTTTTTTTTATTTTTTCTACCAGCTACCCACTCTGACTATATATGGGTTTAAACTAAATGTAAATGTAAACCTTTATTTTCAATCATTCAGTACGATAATGACGACTTCCGCTATAGAATTCGTTGCGTAGTTTTAAAGATTAAGATCTAAGTGTACACGCATACAGACGGCGTGCATCGACTTTGTTTTATACTTCCAATGTATGTATGTATAATAGTTGTATATAAGTACATGTTACAAAAATAAATTCTATATGCTCTAAGAGTTCGTAAATATACTATGTAAGTACTATAAACAAATCGCCAATCAGATAATTAATTGCACAGTAAATTGAATTTTATTGACACGACATAGCAAAAAGTAAATATTGTACTTTGCATTCATGCAATCTGACAAATATGCTGAACTGTAACAAAGTATGACACAATTGCATAATCATTAAAATATGTTTAACATAGTTATAATAATTAAATAAGCATTTGTGGGCACGTGTCAACAAATGTGGGGGAGCATTATTACGAATAAGATTAGTGCGTGATACTAGCACATTCTAATGTTTTTCCTTATCAAAAAATGATTTATTACTGCAACTGACACGGATTTATGCAGGCTATCTGCCTTAATATCTAGCTGCTTAATTTGGCAAATTGCGCATTAGTTTGAAGGACAAATTAGTAGGTAAGTAATTATGTTTAAATTTGGTGTACCTATATTATTGAGAGTTTGAGGGTCACTTCGTTTTTTTTTTGTTTTTAAGACGGTTCTACGTAAATGACTTACCAAATAAAAAGACTGGCTGTGAAGAAAACTAATACCTATTTCAAAACTAATGGTTTTAATATTGACCGCAAATTGGTTTGAAAGCTAATCGTTTCCTACCCTAAAAAAATTGATTCATTTTTCAACAGATGATTTGGTACAGGAAAAACTTGATCTAAGGTCTTAAAAATGATCAGCGCAAAAAATGCAACTTTGGTTCGGAAGTGAATCACATTAAGACGTCATGGTAAGGCCCCAGTAGGTACGGTCAAGTGCAAAAATAAGTATCGATAGGAACTTCTCAAAAATATGTCCCACGACCTTATTACGCTGGTGTAAGAGCGTATGATACTTATTTTTGAAACTTTGTCTATATACATATTATTACACTTGATTGTACGTAAATCTAACTCTCACTTTCTTCGACTTTTGAAAATTTAGTTTCATTATTAAGTTTAGTATCTAGATATACAAAAAAAATGCTGGCTGGCTGTACGTATATCTTCATAAATTATCGAGAAAAAAGGGAACATTAGCTTTTTGCATTACTTTGTTAATAATATTGTACCTACCATGTTTTTGGCAAGTAAATTACTATGAACTTTGACTTTGGGTGTAAATACATACTAAGCAACCGGCGACTTAGTCATGTCACGCCATTGTGTTTACTTCGGCCTAACTTGAAGGCTGTCATTGTCAATTAAGTACATTACAATTTAGATCAACCTTGAGGGGTCATTCCCAATCGTGAACGTAATAAATGAAGTGTCGCAAGATTTTTAACCTACTTCTTAAAAGGAGAGTCTGAATTAAAAAGTACATACGATTAAGTCAATAATAACGTTACGATTTCAATCCAAATCAGTACATATTATAAAACAAAGTCCTCCGCCGTACCTATCTATCGGCGATAAACTCAAAAACTACTGAACGGATTTTCACGCGATATGTAGAGTCATTTACGAGAAAGGTTTAAATATATAATTTTCCAAGGTTTTGTGTAAATTGGGTGAGATAAAACAATATTTTTTGGAAACGTCGGGGAAAGTTAAGCTGCCGGAGTAAAAACTTTAATTCTGCGCGGAAGCTAGTCCCAGATTACAATATACGTAGGTATTGTTTGATATAACCTTCGATGGACACATAGGGACTGTTACCAAGGCCGTGGTTTAGCTGTCCCTTGTGCAGTATTCTGTTCAGCTATCTTCCTTACGTTTAACATAAACCGTATGGGTATTGTTAGGGGCGTCCCGACCAACCTCTCGCTGGATTTGTTAAAGGCGTAGAGTTGCCCTCTGAATATGGAGAAATCCTCACACCCGAAGACTTAACCGGAAGATACATAAACCAGATGGCATTGAATGGATTCCTACTGGAACAGTACCAGTCATTAAATTTAGTGGACAAAATCTCCCCCATAGTATTCTCTGCTGCTACACTTCCATGGTGGTAGAGAAATATCAACTGCCAACTATAAAATGTCATTGCCGCTGCAAATTTGGCCATGTATCGGATCAATGCCGCTCAAAACCGAAATGCTACAAATGTGCACAGGATCATACAGGTAGAACGTGATACCCAAGAAGACCTGGCTTTATGCCTGTTTTGCTCAGGCCGACACTTTGCGACAAGCTTGACATGCCCGGAATATCCACGCTAAAAGACGGATTATGACATGTGACGTCATCAAAAGCGTGCGCAAAATGGTGACGTTTGAACGGAACATATTTATCGAATAATAATAAAAAAAACATGAATATTCCCTATTTACAAAACAGTAGACAGCCGCGTTAATGTTCTTTTTTATTCAGTGCCGCGGCGCGTGTCAATGGACTAGCGCCAGTCAGCCACCAACAGCCAAAAAGGTTAAATCCTAAAGATTTATTTTTATCCAAAACACTTGCACAGGTATACAGGTGGTTTATTGTTTTTGGCGCTATAACAACAAATAATAAAAAACAAGGGTACCTACCAAAGAAAGCCAGCTATCTGTTCAGCCGTTTTAGTAAGAACGATTTGGAAACGCCAGATATACATAACATACGTTCGCACAAATAATAATGAGTAGGATTACGTGTGTAGTTGTAAATGGACAAACTTTTGACTTTTGATGTACAACATAGCAATTCATAATACAAAATAAATAGGTACTTTTTCTGATGCGGTGAAACCTTGCGGCTGACATTGTAGTTATTAATAAGCACTGATACGGTATCGCACAGTTTTTCCAACAAAGCGCATGTATCACATACTAGCTGGTGCTCACGGCCTTGTTCGTGTGGACTTGACATGAGGGAGTGATGAACTTTAAATTACTTAAAAAAAGTTTAACTGCCAATTTGCCCTCAGCGATTGACGCGCTACTACGAACGCGTTCAAGGCGTTTTTTAACGCCCTACGCAAAAAGAGAACTATGACGTCGATATCTTTCTCTGTCTGTGCGATGTTTGGTAAAAATCGGTCCATTGGTTTGAAAAGTATCAGCTCTTTTTTTTCCAAAACTTTTTTTTTATTTATGTGTCTCGATTAATGCGTGGGGAGGTTTTTTTTTTTTAATTTAAGTTCCACTAAAGAAACCGAAGAAACCCTAAAATATACAAACTACATCTACATTGTGGTGCTCGATTAACTAACTGCAACTCGCGAACTCCACGGGCCCGCACTGTATGAGTGTGAATAATTATATGAATATCAGCCGTGAAGGAATCACTGCTTCGAAGACAATCGTATCATGACCTTTTTTGTTGTAAGCATTATACAGAGCTCTAGGCGTCATGTTAACTGGTTGGTGGCTGGTTAACGCACGACCAACGACAGTAGACTCCTGACTCCGTACAACGCCCGGTAAAGAACGGATTAAGTTATGATTGCATGACCAGCGTAGCCATAATTTCGTGTGCGTATCATATTGTGTCGCTTATGCCTTAATTTTACTCACGTATGTAAACAGATTTTATCTTCTATGATTACGATTTGCGGCGTAATTAGTTTTTTACTCAAATGCAGGTTCTGATTGCAAATGCTATCTCATGCTTATTTGTTTTTTTTTGTAGGTGCCTATGTGCACTGCCCCTTTTTATGAATTATTATGTCATTACTTACTGAGAAAATGAATATTATTGCGAAACTAGCAAAACGCGAATTAAGAATGGAAAAACAGATAGTTAAAATGTAAATACAAAACTAAAACTACTATTAAATTATAATAACTAAATAAATTTTAAAATTAACTGCGAATTTATTTTCTGTAAGTATGTTTCTTTTTATCTTAAGTTAGGTTAGGTTACAATATTCAAATAAAAAGTAATAAAACAATATTAATACAAAATATAAAAACATTATTATTATAATTTATTATAATTGCAAAGGGAAAATGACATCCTTCTTTTTCTCAGTTTCTCTGGATAGATCATTTTCCAAATACCTAATGGCAAATAACTATTTTACAATCGCAAGTTCGTAGAAAATTTTATGATATATTTTGCATAGATTTTTGTGTCTGTCGTTTGTTTTCTTAGACCGTTGTGTCTACATACATACATATACTCACGCCTCTTTCTCACAGGAGTAGGCAGAGTCTACTTTGTTCCACTTGCTAAGATCCTGCCATACCTCTTTCGCTTCATCCAAATTTATCAATCTCTTCATAGTTGCTCGTCGGTTTAGGGTACTCTTGACTTGACCTTATTTCAAAATGTCTCCAACTTGGTCACGGCACGCCCGTCTAGGCCGTAAGCGTTATATCTATTTGGTTTAATTCCCGTTAATTAAAATAAAATTATTTATACGCAATCATTTCTTTTCACAATCGCAAACTAAATGATAATTATCAAGGATTGAATATTATATTAATACGTTGTGATTTATACGCAGTTTAAACCTCAAAAATCACGATAGCGAACTTGACTGAAGCACATTTTTATCTGAAACGAATGCATAAACAGTCGGTTGTTTAACTTAATGAACTGATAATGTAATTACTAGAATTCAGATATTTGCAGGCCGTGAAGGAAGCGACCACTTTTATCGATGTTATCGATATTATCAGAATATTAGTTTATCCGTGCAGTGCATTTATCTACTTAAAGAAATAAAGTTACAAGCGAAGTACTAAAAAGGGACACTTCTATTTATATTATTATTTTATCGAATGCCTTACGTCTAAACATGAACACAACAGTGCGAATACCATACCTAAAAGGTTTAGGTAAATAACTAAATGATAACGGAATCCAACTGTCAGATTTATCGTGATCATTTAAATAAAGAGATGTAAACGGACCAAATTTCCGGCGGTTTGGAACTTTTTTCAAGTTGAAAAGAGTTCGTAACTTCGAAAAGTCTGAGTCAATAATACACGTAGGATGATTAGTTCAAACGGTTTTGTTTAATAAAGACAATATTACAAGATGTATCGATGTTTTAATAACAGTATCGGTAATTATCCCATCCCAAATTTATATAAAGATACAGACGGACCTGCCATAGTAAGTAATACAGGATGGACCAAGAATTTTGTAAAACTACCACCGTCTCAGCGAGTTTTTCAAAGTTTGCGCAGTCGATTGCAGGAGTGCCAACGACGAGACGGAGGCCATCTGGATGATGTTATTAAAAAAAAATGCATTTAACTGTATTAAGATTACGGCCACAATCTTGCTAAATGTGGCCTGTAGGTACCTACTTGTTACCTTAGGCTCTGTCTACCCCGTAAGGGATGAAGACGTGATTTGTGTGTGTGTGTGTAAGATTAAATAGATGAAATATAGAACAAGATGTAGTTTTATTTCTATCGATATTTCAAAAGTGCAATTTTTATTGGCCCATCCTATATTATAATACGTGTGCCTGTGATTTTTAATGCCAAATGCCAAAATGGCAGATAAGGACGTAGGACTATCGATGTAGCTAATTCACAGTTTTTTTTGATATATCTTTTAATTCAACCATTTTTGCTTTCTATATTTTTTGTAGGCTGTAGGTACCTACTTGCACTGTCATCTACCTTACACACGTATACCAAATTTCTTCAATCTGACTGCAAGAAGTGGGTCAATTTGGATGTGCAAGATTTGACCTAAACAATACTATACACAGCCAGAGCTGTACACAAGTTTGCAAAATCGAATTAAAATGTAGGTCATAAGAGTTTTTGGCTAAAGGGTTTAATACATAATTATGCACATTAAATCACCATTGCGTTGAAAGCCGGTTTTAATCTATCGCTGACACGTTGACCTGATACGCAATCCATAGGCCGAAATTCCGTAACGTCATGATTATGTCACACAAAAATAAAAAGTCATAAAATAGCAACACTTACCCAAACGAAATTTTCCGAGAGAAAATGAGTTGATGGTGCATTTTATGTTTTTGAATTCTAGCAACACTGATGTACGGGGCAGGAGGGGTACCACGTTATTGTTACAGAGTTCTAGCGACTCGGCCGGGCCCGTCATCGCACCGACGACAGTATTACTTTCACTTATAACTGGTATGCTTTTTGCGGGCACTAACAAGTCTGCTTCCGCCGGTTATAAATCACGCACTGAAGTTTTGAAGGCGTTTGGCGGCCGCGCTAGTGATCGTAATCGCCCGCGGGAAACTTCTGGGTTAGGAAGACGCCACAAACTCAACCCGGTAATAGTCCATTATGTATCGATCTGTAAACAAAAGAAATACTCCGTTAATTGGTACTCTTAAGTAAACATACTCATTGATATTGAGCGATGACGAGCGTCTGACAGAGAGCGGAACGAGGACAGATTTTATGTGTTATTTGCATTGAGTCGTCGATGTGTCTAAGAACCGTCCTGTTTGTTTTAAAGTTACGTACTTGCACTTTCACAAGAGAATGCGTCATTTTTATTTTTGTGTGTAAGATGTTTATCGGTAGTCAAACGTTGAGTAAGCAATGTTTGACATTTCGTGTATGTAACGGACACAGAGGGTACTTAGCGAAAAGAATTTCGCCGAGTATTCTGACTTGCTTGGGTCAGAGTAAAGACTAAGCACGCTCTACGGGCTGATGAATTCAGTTTGATTCCCGAGCCCAGCTTTACTTTCAGATTTTTGTGTCTTCTAGTATACATTTTGGAAAAAAATAAGTTTTAAACACAGAATGAGCGAGAAAGCTCCAAAAATGCTTCATTATGTAGGCGTTGGCCTCAATTTTATTAGACTCTCTTTTTTTCTCCAAACATACCATATTATTCAAATAGGTTCTCCTAATCTATATTAACTTAAAATTATTTGTTAGGTTCTAAGTTATTTTTACATGCATTATGTTTTTTTAATAGCGCAGCATTGGATAGTAAATTTGTCTTTTGATATAATGAATACATCCTACTACCTACTATTATAAACGCGAAAGTTCGTAAGTATGGATGGATGGATGGATGTTTGTTACTTTTTCACGCCAGAAAGGCTGGACAGATCTGAATGAAATTTGGAACATAGATAGATTATAGTCTGGTACAACACATAGGCTACTTTTTATCCCGGAAAATTTCGTAATTCCTGCGGGATAGCGATAAACGAATTCTACGTTAAATAAAAATACGTCATTAGCCTATATTAAACGTTGCTTGTGTATTTGTTTGTATGAGGATAGTCTCTGGAATGACTGAACTTTTAAAAATATTATTCGGGGTTAACATATTACTTTTTATTCCCGGAAAGTGCAAAGTCCACGGGATGCCCACAAAGTAGCGGGCAACGGCTACTTTTTAACATTGGCTAAATTATCTAATAAATATACTTATACATAGATTCATATTCACCATACAAATGTTTGTTCATGGGACTCAAACTCAGGATCTCTAGTTTCATAGCTAGGGTCACTAACCAGTAACCACTAAGCTATCCGGTCGTTAAACTTACCCACGGTGAGGTTATCAGTTGCACTCTTTTGAATGTTAAACACGATCTATGTTACAATCTATGTTGTTGTGACGGTACTCTATATTTTTCTAGAGGGGGTTCGAAGAGCTTAATTACTGATGCAACGACAAAACACTGTAACTCGAGATACAGTTTTTTGTCATAGCCAGAGATCGGAAAAATTTGCGTCATTGCTCGCAATAATATGGACATGACTCAAAAATTAATCATTTAATTAATTTCTCTAAATAAAATTTGAACTCCCGGAGATAAAAATTTACACATGCATAAAATTATTAGCAATATGTTAGTTATAGTGGCAGTTGTCGTTCTTGTAAATATTTTTATATAATAAAGAAATCACGATCCTGCTAGATATGATTGTTATTTCTGACAAAAAAGTTTTCTAGTTTTATAGGTATAAAACCTCCGTGATTGCAGAAAATTTGGAAAAAATACTGATTATTTTCTTTAATAAATCTATACTTTAACAAACTTTGTATTTATTGACTAGGAATTAAAATTTAAGTCAAGTAAGAAATTAATTAAATGATTACATATTTGATTAATTTTGGAGGCATGTCCACATTATTGCGAGCAATGACGCAAATTTGTCCGATCTCTGGTCATAGCACAGCAGAGTAGCTATTTTAATGTCCCGTTGGTCCACTATAGTTAAAAAAAAGTGTCTGCGGGTCATTGTGTATCTTTCATCTTATGTCCCAAAAATAGAAACGATTTAGGCGTTTTTGTGGCATAATTTTCAAGGACTTAGAACTACTTGAGCTTGGTATGTGTGTATCTAAATCTTAGAAAACCAGTTTCTTATAATATCCAGATACAAAAAACTGAAAACTAAGCCTGATTATTAAACCTTACACATGAAATTTATGATTTTTAAATACAACAGTATTTAGGTATATTTAACAATATGATATGCATTTTACCTTGGGCTCTGTCTACCCCGTAAGGGAACAAGGCGTGATTTATGCATAGATTAAGACAACGCGACTTCATGTGGTAGAGTTTAATCTAAGAAAGGAAAGGTAAATTTCGTTTTTAGAATAGAATACTCACGAGCAAAAATAACGGATTGCTCTCCATACAAAGCTGTATGAAAAGTGGGCCGTTATTTTTGCTCCTCAGTGTATTTTCACAGTTCTCCTATGAGTAAAACCGACCGAGTTGAGTATATACGTACATACATATATCACGTCTTTATCCCTTGCGGGGCACACAGAGCCTAAAGTAACAAAACCTTAAGGCCACGTTTAGCACGATTAAGGGCGTACAGATGGAAAGGATAAATAAAACAGTGATAGGTTGCTAGCCGTATCGCCTATAACATGATTCCTTAGACTTACGCCCATTCAGTATTCAGTATTCAGTATTCAGTATTTATTCAAAAAAACAATAGAGATTGTGTTTGAAATACAGATTACCTAAGTAACTTAATTAAAAAAGAATATAAACTAAACAATAAAAAACACTACAACAAAACTACGATTATCAAAATAAAAACTAGCCTATACCTTATTCACCATTAAATATTTCCTCTACACTATAAAAGCAACCTCTTAACAAAAAACTTTTTAATTTCCTCTGAAACAATGAGTAATTGGTAACAATTTTTAGATCAGTAGGCAGCCTGTTGTACAGTTTTACAGCTTGGTGAGCCCCCGAATGTGATACCACCTTCAGTCTTGGACAAAAATTAAATTTTCTGTTTTTAGTGCGCGTAAGTAGGCGCTCATTTTGTTCTTCGAAAGACTCGTACTTTAGGAACTTTGTGAGCAGCACTGAAACATATAAACTAGGCACAGTTAGGATTCCTAGTTCTCTAAAATAGTTTCTACACGATACCCATGGAGGAATGCGAAACATGGTACGTCTCTCTCAGCGGGCTTTTACCATCTGCGCGTGAAGAGAAGCAACTGGTAAATTCTATGTTTTTTTGTACTCCTAGGCCAGCATGGAAGAATCTCTGTTTTAAAAATAATTCGGACTATTAAAGCATTTTTTTAGATTTAACGTTGACATTGCATTGGTCAATGTTCAAAGCGTTTGACGTCAAAGGGCCCCTTGACTGAACCATTATCTAAACACTTAGTAGAGGTTTTTATCGCAACAAACGTCTCGTTCACGTTAAAGTGTTAAATAATATAAGATTAATTTATTTACGGAAACAAGCGCCGCTGGGTGCTAATTTTCCATAGTAAGGCTGCGTTTCCACCAGAGATGTGCTAGGATGCGTCGCGAGGAATGTGTTTTCAATGAATCAATAGAAACCGCTTAATTTACCTATTCTCGCTCCGCTGAGCGGTTTCCACCAGAGCCGCGCTGAGCGAGGATAGGTAAATTAAGCGTTTCTACTGGTTCATGGTTATCCTCGCACATCTCTGGTAGAAACCCAGTCAACTTGAGACGTTTACGCAAACGCGTTCCAGACGTTTTGTTTTGTGAAAACTGACACTTAATGACTCTGGTAGAGCACAACAGTCGAGGACCGCGCCTCCGTGAGTGAACATTATAGTTTACTAGCGACCCGCCCCGGTTTAGCACGGGAGCAATCAATGTTTTTCTACTATTATATTATGCATGTATTGTACATATAAACCTTCCTCTTGAATTACTCTATCTATTAAAAAAACAGCATCAAAATCCGTTGCGTAGTTTTAAAAATCTAAGCGCGCATAGGGACAGACAAACAGCGGAATTAGCGGAAAGCGACTTTGTTTCATACTATGTAGTGATGATGCTGGGGGGCTACTCTAAAATTCATCATTCAAAGTTTGTATTATACCGTCCTTCTCACTCTATTTTTAATGTTTATTAGTGTGAGAGGAACGGCATGAAACGAAGTTTGTAGTTTTTTAATTTCGGAGTAGGCCCGGCCCGCTGCTCGTTACCACGCGAGTCTTCGACCTCGGATTGCCGTTTTTAAAAATCGGAACGCAATTTTAAAATTGTCTATTTACTGTTATGTTCATTATTATGGTCATTATTATGGTCAGGCTGGCATGAAATCATTATCAAAATGTACCTCTATTTCAACTCTGTTATTATTCTTGGTCTGAGCTAAAATAAACCCTACTGTTCATTAAATATTGTGGTACATTTGACGCTATTTTTATGTTGTAACGGATTAAACCTTGAATTTTGTTCTCTGCTCTGATAAAGCAGATAAATTGTGTTATGGTAAATGTTAATAACAATGTATGTATCAAATACAGGAAAAGTGCGACGTAAATATAATTGTTGTTTAATTTCCTTGTACATTACATTAACTTACTTTTTCCAGTTGTAATTATGATCATGACGAATCCTAATAGGTAGTGAGTACATTTTGTTAATTGTTTTTTGTTCGTTTTCAATGGAAAACCACTGAACAGTTTTTTGTGTACTTTGGCGTGCATAGTTTATAACCCACATATGATTTTTCATTCCATAAAACTGCATAGATTCATTTTTATTGATACAATTGTAATATTATAGAAGTGAAAATTTCGATGTTCGTCTTAAAACTAGGTTTGTAATAAATACGTGAATAGGTACTTAATTAAGCATTAAAATTTATAATAATAATAATATAGCCTTTTTTATTCCGAATTCGCTACAATTTCTGTAAGTATGTTGTTGTTGTTTCTTTATTATTAAATTGTCGCGTAATTCGGCGTGCCTCATGGCATAGGCCTCCTCCGTGTATTGGAGGGTTTGGGCTATAGTTCCCACGCGCGCCCAGTGCTGATTGGGAACTTAACACACACCATTGAATTTCTTCGCAGAGCATTAAAATTACTCTGCTCCAAATATTATATCAGAGGAAACAGGAACCATCTACAGATAAACCGCCTTTGGTTCAAGTTACATGATTTTGTGTTGTACAAAATACTATCTGGACGCTGTTGCTGTTGGTTGCTGCTCGCGACTTGGGCTGCGTAAATAAAATGTGTACCTAAACCTTTAAACATCACATATATATACAGGTTTTAACAAAGTCAAAGGTACACACCGACCTTCGTTATGACTGAATAATTTTGAAAAACATAAACTGTAAACAACGAAATTGGAAATGAGGATTTATTTTTAAATTATCTTTAATTATCCCTACTCGTTTGTTGTTGAAATAAATTTTTACTAATTTTGTAATTTAATGAAAAATAATTTGTAATTCTTTACGACATAGGCAAGTTGGTGAGACTTATGAAACTTATAGGGTTTGATTTACACATTTTGCTATAAGAGGTTCAGAACTTTGTGTGAATAACACACACAAATCACGTCTTTATCCCTTACCGGGTAGACATAGCCTAAGGTGACAAGACCTACAGGCCACGCTTAGCAAGATTATAGATGGAAAATGGAATCAAAATAGTAATGGGTTGCTAGCCGCATCGACTATGACATGATTCGTACAATTTTCGCCCTCCCTCGTGTGTGAATAAGGTGGTATGGTTTTACTCACGACATAAGAAGACTAATTGCGGTCTTTTCGGAAGACCTTACTCAAGGGCGTCGACGAATGTAATCAGTTTGCTGCTGTACAAACTGACTTGTGTAACAAATTTATACTAGTACAGATTACAGTGGCCTTGCAACTTGGTATTGACGTTGGACAAAAGATTGTGTTTCTAACAATCACGGCCGTGCCTTTGCGTGATGCAATTTGTGTATGTAACCTCTTGAAGTGATAGGGGAAGAGCCAAAACATAGCCGATTTGAAATCATGATAGCTCGATCCTGGATCCAAAGCAAAAAAATAAGCAGAAAAAGTTTTGTTACGGTATTTAGGGGCAACCCACTGCCGGTGGTCTTATGTTCTAAAATTATAATTTCGTATCTTGCTTTTCGCTCACACTTATTACGTTTTATAGGACAGTGAATTAGGACGGAATAATAGGTACGAACTTCGAATTTAAAACTGTAGACCCCTGGATCCTTTCCTTTTAGTGAATTCGATGAACTGTTCATGATATAGTGGTTCTAAAACCCTAATTCGGGAAATCGCGGGGTTCGATCATGGGTAAGAATAATTATCGAACTTTTCTGAAACGACAGATATTGATTTGCGGATATTTAGTTGTTACAGAAGTCACCAATGACAATTAAAGTAATGTGCCATGTTGCGGAATTTTATCGGAACCAATTCTTTACAGTGAACTGCCATTATGAACAAGGATACCAATAATAGCATCCTCTTAACAATAGTCGTATTTTGCTTTGCTATGTCAAAAATCTTCAATGTTTGTAATGGTTACCGAACGTTAGTGGATTTATAAAGTGTTAGAAACTATTGTAAGCAGTCTGCTTATCACCTTTTGACAAATGGAATGTTACTAATGGATACCAAATATTTCTATTGCATTCTAAAAAAACTTGTGACATGTTACGTCATCATCAAACACTTTGGAAATTTATATCAGTCTCTCTTCATCCGTTTTGATATTCCACACAATCGCACAATTTGATGTCGCTTCTTTTGTATTACATATTATGTTTGACAAATTGGTTTTCTGCCCTTAATAGGTAGGTAAGTAAAGTATATTTTATGATCTAAAAAAAGTAGATAACGCAGTTTTAACCCAGTTTTTTATTGTGATGACGCGGATACCTAGTTAGTTGTTAGCTAGGTGAAAATGCTGAGTACAATTGTATGACTGTTTCAATGCTAAGTAGATATGTAGGTAATTTAATTTTTTTTTTGTGCCTAATTGCGTAATTATTTATATACCGAATCAAATCAAATATATTTTGCATGTGATTGTTTAAATTTGTTTTTAAGTCCTGATACACCTGAGACACAGGAACATTAAGTATCCTAGTTCAGATATTTACAATATTTTTCTCTTTTGCTATGTTTAGTCTGTAAGTTTCTTATGTGACAATTATTGTGCGAAATAAATAAATATTCTATGCTATTCTATGTGTTAAACAGGCAAGAAAATTATAAAATATTTCAGCATCATCATCATCATCATTATCATCATCATCATCATTATCACCTGGAGCACCTTATACGTCCAACTGATCTCCTCTCATATTGATGCTCTTCCCATGTGGGCCCAGATCGATTGGGAACTTCACACTCATCATTGAATTGCCTCGGTGGTGCGTGCAGGTTTCCTTACAGTGCGAGCCTGGGTTTGAACCCACGACCCTCTGTTTGAGAGGCCACAGATAAAATCTAGGCTACAAAGGGTTAAAACCCGAACTACCCCGTATAAGTAGTTGACTCCGTGGCTCCGTAATATTAGGTTTCTTCGTCTAGTGCCTCTTGAAATCCGAAAATTTATCTTCTATTCGTCTCGATAAATAGGCAGTGATCGATGAGACAATGCCGGTCCTGGATGATCTGTAGTCGCAATTGTTTCCTTTGCCCAGCATTTTAGCCCATCATTATCAACTGCAACAGCATGTATCCATCGTTTCTGAATACTTCATCGAAACACTGCCTTACGTCTTTTGATAAGTCATAAGTCATTTATTTCATTTATGACATGGTTTAGATCCTAAAACTTGTCATAAACTAAGCTGTCGTTGCTGTCTGGCTAAACAAAGCTACTTTCGATTTGGACTATCGATAACGCTAAGAGAATGGAATGGTATTGTATGGGGTTGATATAAGCCCACGAAAAACCACGTCATCTAGCGGAACAAATACCATTGGCAAGCGTGTGCCGACATCGATGCGCTTCGGAACGTACGTCATTTGTCTAGCCACACTGACCACCTGTGTTCAACTAACGCGCATACTGCATATGTTAATACTACTGGCACTATACTCCTTGCATTTGTAAGCAGGGCTTAAAGCAAACACCACGACTATGAGTAAGTCGTGACTCTGAGTTGGTCGCGTGTTAGCAAACACGTGCTAGAGATTGAATGTCAACGATATTGTGCCATTCGCAGCAGCTGTTTGCACGGCGCTTACCGTTGGACCTTGTGTAGAGCGATCGTAATAGAAGGTACCAACAAAGTTCAAAAATAGATTAAGTTTAAGCAAATGTATTAGATTTAGCTGGTTTTTCATGTCTTCAGTATAAACTGACCAGTGATTGACGCTGATCTACTCTCATATTGTTGGAAAGTGGAGAAGAAGCAAAAAGTGTAGCTGTTTTATAGACTAACGGTGATTAGATAGTGTTCTGATTGCGGTCAGTCGTCTTGGCTGATCTGGAGCTCTAATTCACCTTGTAGAATCTTTTCCAACCATCAACACCGTTAGCAATGGATAAAATAATCTCATTGCCTTTTATGATAAGAGTGTTAAGTCTGGTCACAGGTCAGAGATAATTGTGGTTCAAATTCGTAGTTCTTCACAAATTAACACCTCGTGTTTTATAGATTACTTAATAAAGAATGCGTTAAAGTTAAATGGACGGCTTGTAGAAGTAAGTAAGTTCAATATCATATGCGTAGGTAGTTTTACTGCCGTAAACTGGCGTAATTTAGCGCCAAGTTAAAACAAGTTTTGCACGAGAAATCTTAAAACAAAGATATTGGCATCTTTGTTTCAGGCGATATCATCAGGAGCAACCCTAAATAAAATTCGCTTCGCTTTTTTGAGTTTCGTTTGAATTTGATTTACAGCGTCGAGCAGTTTCAGTGGTAGTGGGCTTTATCATTACTTCAGCTTCGTCAAATTATGCTTGGGTTTGTGTTTTATTTCAGAAGATCGATTTCCCTGAAATCCCAGAACTTGATTTGGTGACAACGGAACACAATTTGAGATTCATCTACCCTATTATACGAGAAAAACGAATTCGGTTAACAAACGCCACGAATATTGACGGACATTACATGAAAAAAAAACATAGACACGATTAAATTGAGAACCTCTTCGTTATTTTGAACTCTGTTAAAACCAACACTGTGTTAAAGAAATATGAATACTGTATAAGTATTAAGTTTCCAGCTGATTCTAAACTATTGTAAGTTCATTCGTCAAATTTATTGGGATAGTTACCTACTTTATACTATTGAGATATAATTGGCTTCACAGTTCAGATTGTAAGTCAATTATGTATGGATCCGAGATTTCAAGCTCCTATCTAATTAAAAATTCTGAAAAGGTTAAGTTCATTCGTCAAATTTGTTGTGACAGTTACTTTTAAATTTGCTGTTTACAGTTCACAATTTACGTAGGTTTGTAATGACTTCCTTGATAACTGTGATGATGTGTGTTTTTTTTTTTTTTATGTTAGAGAGGCCAGACAAACGAACTAGTGGGTCACCTGATGGTAAATGATCACCACTGTCCATAGACACCCGCAGCGCTTTACGTGTTGGATTGCGTGTTGTTTTTAATTTACCTAATGATCGATATTGAATTTAGCGGAATGATACGACTGTAATGTCGCACCGCGTACAACCTAGCTGTCAGAACTAAATTAAGAGATAAGGTAAGAAAGTAAATTAACAGGTCGTAGGGTGGCACTCCACTTGCCGTATTTATCCAAATATTTGCGTGAGTGAAGGGGATGCACTATATTGTTTCTAGCGTATGCGACGAAGATGCCAATAGCGCAACGTGAACACGCAACGCCAATTGAGTGCCACCCTCTGTCGGTTTGACGTTTTGGATGGTGCGGTATTGGTTATATTTTGTTGTTATTGAGGCCACAGTTTGTGAAAATTTCAATTGTCTGCCCGTTATTGTTTGAAAGTGACAGCTTGTGACTGATGATGATGATAGACAGACGGCTAAGGCATGGCTTACAAATGAACAAAGACTAACAAACATACCCACAAAAAAACATGCGCGACAAAATAAAAACATATTATTGAGAAACGAGCCTAACGGTATATACATACCTATATATGTATATCATCAGTGAACGAATATAACTATGGAAGCATTTCTGACGCTCCAAAATGACCCAACGTAAACTAGTTCGCGGCGGGCGGGGCTTGAAAACTAGTGCGGCAACGCGATCAGTGCGCAAGGCGCACGCCTGTCAGTCGTGTCACACGGGTTTTTTATTATATAAAATCAACTTATCCATTAAAAAATGCCTTCATGTGTGGCGAGGTGGTGCAGGAATCAACAGGAATATTGTCCCAAGAGTACTGGAATCACTTTTCACGTGTAAGTACACTGTTTACTCAAAAAATCCAAAATTGCCTTTTTACTAGAGGGATGTCATTATGCATAATGTAGTAGTACATTTTAATATAGCTATTTTATAGGACATAATATTTATTATTAAGTTACATACAGATTTGGGTTTTAATTTCGGTTTTTCATCGGATTAACAAGTCGAAGTCGTTTCTCATTTTGCTTAATTTTAATTTTAATTTAGATTCCCACAAGACCCGAGTCGTAGAAATCGATGGAAAAAAGCTGTTCAATTAGAGAGAAAGGAAAACGACTGGACACCGAGCAAGAATTCAAAAATATGTTCAGTTTATTTTAAAGATGAAGATTTTTATGTATTGAAGAAGGGACACATAATGCCTTCTAAAAGCGCAATACCAATTTGTACTGTGCGGATTTATTTGGTTTGAATGATCACGTTTTAGTTAATGTAGTGCTACTTTGTACGATTGTATAATAGACATGTACCTACATTTTCAGATGGTGTTTTCGAGTGAAAAACCAGTATTAATAAAAATTAAAAACAAAGAAAATATTCCGGAAACTTCTCAAGAAAGTCCTCAAAAACGTCCAAATTGTCATTATAATAAATTATCTACTGATATTTCTTTTATTCTTTTTATCTACACCCACCTATATAATACGTTTAGAAACCGTATCTACGTAATATCATTCGTTGCGGGTGGTAGAACCACACGAGCAGGGTCCGTCCGAATCGCTACCAACATCTTAGGCTACTGTGTTTCGAAGTGGAGAGTAAAACAGCCGGTGGAATTACTGGCACATAGTACTCTAAGCCGGCAACGCATCTACAATACTTCTGTGTTGCGGAGTCCATGAGCGGCGGTGATTACTTACCATCAGGTAACCCACTTGCTCGCTTGCCTTCCTTGTAATACAAAAATAAATAAATATGTAAACTACTATTAATACACTTATCGAACTAGGTAGTCAAGCGCGCTGACGAAGTGGGCGAAAGCGAGTGAAAATTTGGCTTACTGATTTCATACCTTTGTGCATTGGGCTGCTTTGAATCTGACTGGTCCCCTTCTGCATAACATCGTCCGTGCTTCGAAGACACACTGACAATCTGCTGACATTGCATCTAAGCCGCGAACCAATTAGCGTAAATCTGTCACGCCGAGAACCAATCGCGACATGTGACCCGACGCTTCTCAAATCGTTGAGCTTTTACGTACTTATTTTCAAAAAGTCGCAACTAGCGAAGCACATTCTAATACCGACCTAGATTCATTAGCAATAACCTATTTTCTTAAATGCATTTATAATTTTTATTTACTTTGTTTGTGTGTGTGTACTTCAAACCTATCTGTGTGAGTTTTTGGGCTAATAATGAACGGTAGGTTGTATGAAGAGACTGCTTCCATAGTTATATTCGTTCACCGTATATCATAAATCATAATTTTAAAAATGAATTATCTACTTATTCTCTTATCTTTAATTCAGTGTCTATTTTATAGTAGGCTGTTTTTTAAAATATTTTTTGCATAAACCTAATCAACATTACAAAAAACTGACCAAGAGCGAGTAGGACTTGTGCACTGAGGATTCCGTACACTTACTATATTTATTTCTATGAAAAATTAAAAACTATCGCCGCTGATTCAATTTCAATGGGAAGTAGGTATCTATTTATTCTGCTGGCTTTGATTCCCACGGTTGTTGTTTGATAATACGCCTTCAAAAGTTTATATCTTCTTAAACTCGGTTTTTTTTGCGACTTGAACAGAACATACTCTTAGTTATATATAGGTACTACAGGGATTCCTTTTTTTCTTTTGGTAGCTACGGACGGAACACTAAAAAGACAAATTTGGTCTCCATGTAAAAATTATCAAAAATAACGAAGTACTTATCTGATAATTAGGTACTTACCTTCTAAAAAGAAATTTTATCAAACCAAATAATACTTTTCCAAGAATACTAAGAAACAAAGCAAACAATTACTTACGTTACGTAAAAAATGTCGTCATACACAAACACAATATCCGAGAAATCGATTTCGTGCAAGTAGAAAGTTTTTGAACTCGCGATTTAAAGTTCGTAACGCGATCTCGCGCACCGCGACACGGTAGGTATAGGTACTACACGACGTCCGCTCCGCGCGATGCACCGAGTGCGACTATCGACTAATGACTTATGGCTTTAAATGACAGCCCCACGATTATCGATTGTGATTCTGTTAAATGTCACGCCATGTGGTAAGCTCGTGTGTCATGACAGATGATAGACTAGGCGAATAGGAAAAAATTGCATTTGTAGATAACATTGTTTGTTATTGCAGACTTCATTAAAAAAAAACGTTTATTTTACGAATATATATATACCGCCAAGGCCCTTGGTAATCTAGAGGTCGACTTACATTATCCAGATTTTTTTCACAAATAAAAAAAACATGCAAAGGGTTAAATAGTTTAGTTGGGGCCCTAGTTTATTTCTTGCCCCAGGGCCTTTGGTTACCTAGCTACGCCACTGGCCAAGGGCTTATGCAAGGGCTCAGCCTGTACCTAAAGACATGTCTTTTTAAACTACCAGCGCATTTGAAAAGACCATCATTGCTAAAAACAAATGCACCGCAAGAAACTTGGCAGAAAGCCATTTTGTCAAAACATACACATAATACAATATCAGTAATTACGTTCTGCTTAATTGCTAATACATTAAGTTATGACACTGTTACTAGTGGGTACCTACTTTTTAGTTGAATATTAGTATTTCCAGCCTAATCTGTCTTCAGGAGCCCGATTTTTGAAAACATTTCATTCAAAAGTAACATTGGAAAGACGTGAAAAATTACAGTGAATTTAAAATACGAAAATAGAAAAAAATATAGCTCATAATTGATCGAAAATAAAATGAACTGTACAATGGCTTTTTTGCAGTGTCATTGATTGTACGAATGACGAAAAGAGTTTTAGGTACTCGACATGGTTTAGTGACCTAAGTCATTTTGGCTGAACAAAACGGCTCGAATGTGTTCGTGTGAATGTTTTAATTAGTACGAAAAAAATAGCAGCGACAATAGCGGTAGTTCACGGTCACAGTAACAAAACAATTTCATGGTATTTCGCGTTTAAGAAGTATAAAACATAGGTACACCAGTAAGCACTCTGAATGAACCCTGAATACCAAAAGGCGCTTGTCTTAATCCAGATAGACTACCCACAAGCCCATGGAAAAAAAAACATATGAAATGAACCAGCATGAATGAAGCTTAGAAGGCTGTTACTATAGGTATCATAAAATAACTCTGAGCGCTATGCCGTCATTTCTGAGCGGTATATTTATGGAATTTCTCAGGTACAAGTGAGGAATTACGACGAATTATTAATTTACGGCGTTTTTATAGCTTATAGATGATTAAAAATAAATGTCGAAAAACCTAGTGCCACTTTATAAAGTGGTGATGCCGGAAGTTAGTGCAATTTTTTTTTAATGTAAGTATGAGAAAAAATCTGTAGGTACCGCTCAGAAATGACGGCATAGCGCTCAGAGTTATTTTATGATATAGTAACAGCCTCCTAAGATGCATTCACGCTGGTTCAATTGACATGTTTTTTTTTCCATGGGCTTGTAGTCATCTAATTCAATTTGTGCTCCAGTTGAATATTTGCCAATTACTTTATGTAGGCGTTTTACTGACAACTATTCGAGCATAAAGGTGCGGGCAAAATGTCCAATGCGAGTAAAACTGGATTTGTAATATTTTAAAAAATAAACCATTTTTTTTGAGATCGTTAACCATAACATAACGACAACGTCATCTAGTTTTCATAGATAAAGTTACAGTGAAGTACCTAATTCGTGAGTAGTCCCGATTTAGTTATAATAAAAATACTAAGGTAATAGAAAAACTCTTAAAAATATAGACATAAGACAACCATGTTCACAAAGTATGTCATGCGCAGTGTATACGTATGCAACTTTCTCGATGCAGTACCGGTAACCTGCCGCATATTTCATCATGCATCGATGGCTTCAAACAATTGCTTTTGCGTTACAGTATTCAGTACCGCAATGTACATCGACCCGGTAAAGAAAGAAAGTTTATAGGACAAGAATGTAGTCCTTGGGTTGGGCCTTAATAGCTTACGTAGTGACAGCAGCAAATTTACTTTGATATTAGGTTCAATTAATGTCACCTGAGTACACTCTCCTATTAATAATGGCTATTATTCTGACCGTACGAACTTCGAATTTGTAACTCCAGAGAACAAGGCCAGAGAGAGTGCCACTCGAAAGTGGTGAAAAATTTAGGGGACCTGGAAATGAAAGTACTTAGATTAGAAGAGTAATCATACACACACACACACACACACACACCAAACACAAATCACGTCTTCATCCCTTACGGGTAACAGGTACCTACAGGCCACATTTAGCAAGATACATACATTTGAAATAGACGTTGAGTATATGAAGTACCTCATTATCCTTCGTTTTTAGGCTTCCGAACCTCAACAGGAAAAACAGAATCCGTGTGTCCGTGCGTTTGTCCGTCAGTCACAGCCAAATTCAACTTTGGTATACAAACATACGGGGTTCGAAAAAACGGTTTACGTTGCGGAACGATTTTTACTTAAATAAGTACCCAAGGAACGAATTGCCTCGGTAAAACATTTTAATCAGAAAAAAACTTTTATTGCTTTCGGTTATTACGTTTTATTTAAACACTTTTTTCCGTCCTCTGAGTTGTTCCGTAGTTTTGGTACGAAAATGCGAATACTATTTACGAAATTCATTCATAAGATAGAGTTTCATGGACGCGAGCTGTACCTACTATAACAGTCCTCTTAATTTATGCGACAAATCAATTATAATAGAGCCTTGCACCTTTCAACATGAAACTACCGTGAGACTTAATCATAATTACACATAAACGGATAACTCACGTCTAAAAGTCGAGTGATGCTCGACATGTTTCGGACTATTTCGTAGTCCTTCCTCCTGGACCACCTCCTACCCGCCCATTTTTAGACAAGCATTTACTTAAGTTTCTGGAACATTATATCTTTCTCAAATAACTCTGGGTTGTGACGCCTGTAAATTGTTAGCGCGCAAAAGACACAGGAACTTTACCGACATTTTAATAACTGAATGAATCAGGCGTTACTTTATTTAGGTCTAGATTAGATAATGAACTAAACGCAGATACCTAGCTTGTTAAAAATACGTGCCATGATCTCTCATGAGGAAATTCTGCAGCTAATCTGTTACTTTGTAAATAAAACTGACCATTAAATCGAAAATAATATACATTTTGTACACCATGTATTATGATCTGGTCCATTAATTCAAATACATATCTCTTCTAAATGTAGGCGCTTCTTTTCTAGGCGACTTTATAGAACTAGATAGACTTTACAGTTGCTACCCACGACTTCGTCCGCGCAGAATTAAATATAGCCTATGACACTCATAAAATAATGTGGCTTTCTATTATTGGTAAAATAATTTTCAAAATCGGTTCTGCATATCCAGAGGTTACCCACCCTCTACCTACAACCTCACAAACTTTATCTCTTTATAATATTAGTATAGATTTAATGGTTCAATAAAAGAAAAATAACTGAATGGCAATGGCAAACCCGCTGTTGTTATTTACCTAATGAAATAAATCAATATTAGGGAACAATTCATACAAACTGACCTAGTCCCAACTAAAGATTAAATAAAAATCTGAAATTAAAACTGAGAATCCGGAACATCGGGACACATTTACTCAAATCGGAAGATCTCCTGGAAAATCGGATAGACCTGGTAACATTAATAGTCTGAGAGCATGTCTCCCACTTTGCATGACTATCAAATGGGATGTGTTAATCAAAAATAAATATGAAATTTAACAATATACGCCCTAGATTTCAACATAGACATAGACATAGACAGTATTTATTCAAAAAAACAATACAGGGATTGTGTTTGAAATACAGATAAAAAAAAACTTAATTAAAAAAGAATATTAAACTAAACAATAAAAACACTACAACAAAACTACGATTATCAAAATAATAACTAGAAATACATAATACCTAACCTACACCCAATTCATCATCAAATATTTCCTCTACACTATAAAAGCAACCTCTTAACAAAAAACTTTTTAGTGTCCTCTGAAACAATGAGTAATTCGTAATCATTTTCAGATCAGTAGGCAGCTTGTTGTACAGTTTTATAGCTTGGTGAGTACTGGAATGTGATACGACCTTCAGTCTTGGGCAAAAATTAAATTTTCGATTTTTTGTGCGCGTAAGTAGGCGCTCATTTTGTTCTTCATAGGACTCATACTTTAGGAACTTTGTGAGCAGCACTGAAACATATAAACTGGGCACAGTTAGGATTCCTAGTTCTCTAAAATAATTTCTACACGATACCCATGGAGGAATGCGAAACATGGTACGAACTGCTCGCTTTTGTATTGTAAGAGCTCTGTTAATGTTATATTGGTAGCTGTTTCCCCATAGCTTAATGCTATATCTTAATTTGGATTCTATCAAGGCATAATATACCATTTTAAGCTGCTCAATTCCCATGACCTCCCTTAGACTCCGTAAGGCATAGCATGCCGACGCACTAGAGCTCTCGACATGTTCCAATTCATGTTTCCAATTTAGATGAGAGTCAATACGCACACCAAGACATTTAACATAGTCTACCACATCTATGATAGCTCCATTCATTGAGACTTTGAGTTTATCAGTTTTTTTAGAGTTATATTTAAACAATATTAGTTTAGTTTTATCAGTATTAACACGTAAATTATTTTTTGCGAACCAAACACTAAAGGTAGAAACTGCATCATTAGTAATTTTATTTAATTCAGTGTTACTATCAGCAAAAATAGTCGCACTGATGTCATCTGCATATACTGACAACCTGCAATTTGTAACTGTACAATCAATAAAATTTATGAGGTCATTAGTAAATACAAGAAACAGCAAAGGGCCCAGAATTGATCCCTGAGGGACACCGCGTTTAACATCGACTACCTTAGATTTAAAACATTTCTCAAAACCGTGTTGGACTTTTTTTATTTCCACAAACTGTTTTCTATTTTGAAGATAATTTAACAAAAGCTGGTGTGCATTTCCGCGGATTCCATAAAATTCGAGTTTATTCATGAGAATCGCATGGTCAACTGTATCAAAGGCGGAGCTTAGGTCAATAAATAAACTTGCTACTCTTTTCCCCTCATTAAGTTCCCTTATAATGTCATCTACTAAAGAGTCAATAGCGTCAGAGGTCCCTATGTTTTTTTGAAATCCAAATTGCCTAGGACTTAAAATACAATTAGACACAAAATGATCTAGAAGACGTGATTTGATTAGTTTCTCAAATATTTTTGAAAGAACCGGGAGAAGAGATATTGGCCGATAGTTTTCAAGAGCAGTCTGTTTTCCTTTTTTATAGATAGGTATGACCCTAGCCACTTTTAGCTGATCAGGAAATACTGAAAGATCGAAACATTTATTAAAGAAGTATGCCAAAGGCTCTGCCAGTAAATCTATGCAATCCTTGATCACCGAAATAGGCATCTCATCAGGACCATAAGATTTTTTATTTTCAATAGCTTGAACTATTTTTATTATTTCAGTTGAAGCAACTGTTTTCCAGGAAATGTCATTAAATTTTATGTTGGTGGATTGTTTAAGGATATTTACAGCAGAGCTCAATTCACCCGTGTTTGGGTTATTATTGTAATCGAAACCTGTAGAAAATAAGTTGGCCACCTTTTGGGGATTTTCATGAATCTCATTATTTACTTTCAAGATAAGTTTACCATGTTGATTCTTGTGTGATTTATTACGATATTTGTTTACAATATCCCATATGATCTTAGGTGATCCTTTAGCATTACTGATTTCTGATTGAACTGCTCCCCTTTTTGCGTTTCTGACAACTCTTTTATAAACATTCAAATATTTTTGACGGTATTCTAAAATTGATTTATCACAGGTTTCCTTACTTAAATTAGTCAAAACGCGCTTCATTTTACTGGCCACTTTAATGCCCTTAGTGATCCACTTAACTTTAGAATTCTTTATTAATTTATATTTTTTCTTACTTTTCCTAAAGCTTTCATGGAAAATCTCTAAGATAGTTTTTAGAAATTCATCAATACCTAAGCTATGCCAGTTGATAAATTTCAATCTATTTCTAAATAACTGTAGGCTTATCTTATCGTTTACAAATCTTTTTTCTCTGACCACTGAACGTTTTTCAGTACTATTCCTTTTGCTTACATCGGTAATCAGTTCACAAAAAATAGCAGCATGTCCGTCAGCAATACCATTATGATCTATTTCAGTAGACAAAATGGAATCCAGAGGCAAATTCGTAATGTAGTTGTCGATGCAAGACTGAGAATCGTTTCTTCTGTAAGTGATATCGTCTATAAGATGCCTAAAGTTATAACATTTTAACAGATTTAGAAAATCATTACGTTGTTTACTATTTATCAGCAAGTTCACGTTAAAATCACCACAGATAATAGCTTTTTTATTAAAAAGTTGCTCTAACAGTAGTTCAAATCTTTCCATAAAAATTTCAAAATTTTTACTATATGGGCTTCTATAGCAACAACAGATATGCAAATTCGTACTTAGATCTCTTATGCCACAAATTTCAAACCCTTCAGCTGTATACAAATTGGAACAGAAATCCAAATTCTCCGTGTCTCTGTCGTTCAGGCCCAATATTAAAGTGCCGCCTCTTTTTTTTGTTGGACGTGTGTTATGACAGACTACTTTATAATTTTGTAGGCTTAGAGAAGAAACAGAGTTCTTGTTAAGAAAATGTTCGCTAAGACACACAAATTGCAATGGTCTAATTTGCTCTTCAAGATAAATCTCTAATTCGCTTATTTTATTCGTTATGCCGCACACATTTTGATGAAGCAAATTTAATGTATCATTGCGCGCTGAGTTTTTAGACACGAAAAAAATCATCATGTTTAGTGCTAGTTATGTCATAGTCAGAGCAGTTGGAGATCCAGGAAATATTATATTGTAAGTTTTTAATGATGTTTTTCATGCCGCGATTATTTAATCTTCCGCTTCTAGTTGAAAACATATTAAAATCTAAGTTTGCATTACAATCATAGACAAAGAAGCATTGATTATGGTTATGTAAATCTTTGAACAACAAATAGTTAAATCTTTCTACCCTTTCATTAAACAGAGGCCGGTTACATATAAATGTTGGGCAGGATAGGATAATGTTAGTAAATTGTATACTTTCCACAACTTCAAAGGTACACACAAAGGTCGGTGTTTCTAAAACTCGAAAAAAAACCTTTTCTCAGAAAACTCTTACTCATCAAATTTCGCCGAAACATTAAAGCCGTATCTGAGAGCCTCAAAACAAATTAAGAAAACTTCGTCATCAATTCAATGATCGTATCTTAGACTATTATTTAAGCCTTGTCAGGAATTTTATTTTAAAATTCTTATCCTAAAGAAATCGCGAGCCATCTGTGCTCTTATTGATGTATTTTTGATAAGTTTAGTTAATTGGTGGCATCCATTAAATAGGTATATCCCTGTTAGCCGCAGTTTAACGTGACCTTTTAAATTTTACGCCATCCTGAGTTAATTCGTGTGACATTGTTCAAATTAACTGTGCTAATTGGGCTCGTGGTACTGATAGAATAGTGTCAGACAGTCATTTGTTATCTAACTCTCGTCGCGGAACAGTGAAATTTCACAAAATATTTAGGGATGTTAGAATAGCCTAAGTCCTACTTTTGAACTTTTCTTTAAAAGTATTGAAAATGAAGTGGATTTTTTACGTAATTGTATTCGTGTACATGTTTTACAGAACAGGTGAGAATAGTTAACCTTTATCTGAAAATAATAATTGAAAAAATGTGTCTAGATATTTTTCCTTTTTTAAGTGTATGGGGCTAAGGTTTCGGATTCCGCAGTAAGCTTGGATCTCAATGGACTCAACGACGATGATTACATAGAAGTTGGTGCAACAAAGAATATTATTTGCAAAGGAGCTGTTAAAAACAAAAAGGTACCTATCCAATCACATAGACTATTGATATATATTTTTGTCATATCTCGTTGGCTTGGACATAACTTTTATAGAAGATCCATGGCATTTTAGCTGTAATTTTTTATTCCTATAACTTTGGCTCTCTGGTACCTTGGGCAGGAGGGACAGTTGCCTACCTCACCGAAGCAGACGAAGCCTTTAAGTTTTAGGTTTGCCTGAGGGTACACAACGTTGCAGTACCAGTAGCTTTAGGCCAGTGTTCGTTAAGACCCCACTATACGTCATAGGCTAGCCAGCCGGTACCGTGCCGGAGTGTCTTCTTGCTTTCTTTAGGCATCTTGATGCCCCTCCCTGATGTGCAACACCGCCGCGTCCTTGCAGCTGAACAGCTGGTTAGATGAGTCATGATAAGTCCGATTTACAATACTTAAAAATACTGCATTAAGCTAAGCTTAGTCTATTTGTAAAAATGACATGACAATCTGTTCAATAGTTTCCGATATTAGCGGGAATAATCAGACACTCCCCTCCCCCCCGGAATATACAGTTTTTCTCAAACAACATTGCTATTCAGATATTTTTTCTCTACTGTTTTATTATAAAAGCGTTGATATCGAGACAGATTTTGTAAAACGGCTGTAGTCAAAATTACTAACTTATCAACCAAGCGCGTGTGCAATACACAATGAAGTTAGGTAACTTGTTAGACAAAAATGTAGACCAATTTGTGATCGAAAACGAGAAAATGCCTTGGACCTTTGCGAGTTCGGTTCCTTTTCATGTAATGATAATGAATGTTGTCAAATCTGAGTGTACAGAAATAAAACATGCTTGTTTTTCAGTTACAATGGATTAATCCAAATGGTCAAGTGGTGCCCCAGGATCGGTCGCGTCGCGTGTATGCATCTCAGTTCACTAAGTCGATACGTGCAGGCTCCTTTTTGATTCTCACTTTCAAAGGAACAGCAGTTGAAGACAGTGGGGTCTGGACGTGCAGATCGGGAGACGCTACCAAAGGAGTTTCCGTTTGTGTCATCGGTAAGGTTTTGTATTGAGTAAGGAAGTACAAAACGTTTTAACAAAGTATTTTTAGGAGAACAAAGAAAGGTAGGGTAGGAAAAACACAGGATAAGTGTGTTTCGGGTCACGCGTAGTAGGGTTTCATACCAACGTTGAATCCTGTTAATGTTATAAATGCGAAAGTTTCTGACGATGTGAGTGAGTGTGTATGGTTGTTCCTTCCTCACGCTGAAACGACTGAAATGATTTGGATAAAATTAGGAACAAAGACAGCAGAGCTGGTATCCTAGATTATAGCATAGGCTACTTTTTATCCCGGAAAATTACATAGTTCCCGCGGGATAGCGATAAGCATGAGTAATACCTTATGGCAGAATAATACTGTCAACATCAGTTCATAAGTCTAATTCTACGCAGACGAAGTTGCGGGCAGAATCTAGTATTAAATATTTGTCTAATGTTTAATGGTGCGGTCGACCAAAGTTTCACAAACTTATGTTTGGGGTCGAGTCTGATAAACAAAAGTAGTATTGATTTTTGAAGTGCTTGAAAATTATTGTTTTTTTTAGATACATTGTCATTTAATGGTACGTCAGCTACAGTAGAAGCAGATGAAGGTCGTTCATCTTTCTTATCTTGCCAAGCGACAGGCAATCCTGAACCTAGGATTTCGTGGTACAGAAATGGAGAAGAAATCAGCGGTAAGCATCACACATTAAATTTATCAGTTCTTCGAACAACGGAAGTGAATGGTCCAAACGTCGGTTCAATTCCTTAAGTATTAATCAAACATATTTTTCAAAATAATTCAAAGACTGTGTTCAATGTTCCATGTACAGCTTTCAAATCAGCGTAAAACGTTTTTGATTTCAGACGACGATAACTCTGAATCTAAGTATAAGCTGATGACAAAGCACATCAGTGATGGGATGGAAGGTTTGCTGACGATCATGTCGCTGTCATCTGATGACAGTGGCATTTACACCTGCAACGCTATTCAAGAGAGCTATCTTGCCACCGACTGTTCCGTATCCAAAACTTTCAATATCACGCTTAATGTTAACCGTAAGTAACACCCACAATTCCATTTGAGTTCATCTCTTCGTGATGAATTAACGAATTATTCGGAATTCCGATCATCGCTGTGTATCGTAGAAATAATCTGCCTTCATCAGTAGTATTACGGGATCAAGTAATCGCAGTCATACGACCGAAGCATTTGTTTGTTTGCCCATAGCAATTGAAACATTTTGATCAAGTTTTAATGTAAGTGTAGATGTGAACATGAAAATCACCCTCCACTAAAATGGCTGAAAATATTGCATTAATCTGGAATCCTATTAAAAAACGGGGGTCAGAAATAAATATACAATTTACAATGCAATACATAGCAATTGATAAAATTTGCTTTTGTCACAAAAAATGTTCATATTGTAAATACTAGTAGCCTATTAACTTTCGTATTGTAACATTCTAACCAGGGTATTAATAAGCATTTAGTTAATTTCAGTGTCGGGATAACCACGTGTAATTGCTATTGTAACCAATTGTAACGGAAATACGGAAGCGACATCAGCATTTGAACGAATTAGTGTTAATAAGCCAAAAAATATAGAATTGACCTTCATGACGTGTTACTAAATATTGCAGGTGCTCCGTCATTTGAAGATGATTCGAGGGAAAAGGTATACGGAAACGAAGCAGAGACGTAAGTTACAAAACAAAATACTACCTACAATATTATCTTGCTACTATATCTCTCAGTTACTCCAAACATAAAACCAGGAAAACCAGTCCAAATAAAAAAAATTACTTAATGCGTGATAAAACTTGTTTTATCAAGTAGTGTTTTGTCTAGATATTTAGAATTTTAAACTTAGGTACATTTGATAATTTGCCGTCACGTTTTTTATTTTCTAATAAATAATCACCGGTTTTTTGAAAATTTAGACATCGATCGAAATTGACTGTGGTATGAAAAAGCTACTCAACGATGTGCTTTTGCCCCGCTAACCCTTCCTGTCTTCCTGACTTATTGATAAAAATATTTTTCAGTTTAATCATTGCATGTGAAGCAGACGGGTATCCACAGCCTTCATATCAATGGTTTGAGAAAGATGACGATGAACTAATTGAGCTCTCTGAGGATGTTATCTTGATTCCCAATGACAATGGGACAGATTCCGTATTAACACTCAAGGTTACAGAAGACACATACGATAAAGAATACATATGTCGGGCAAATAACTCGTTGGGTGAAAAAGAAAAGGTTTACAGGATATTGAAACCGCAGAAGCCTGATATACCTTCGGAGGTAAAACTTAATGTTTTTGTATTTAAAATCACAAAGAACAAAACATTTTCTTTAAAACGTCTACCAGCTCTTGGTCTATTATTAAAAACAGTTGAGCATCACTGTCACATACAGAACTAGCACGAACCACGATTTGCTTTGCTTTGTCACTATCTGCTCCTCTTGTGTCAAGCTGAGGACGATGCACTCAATGGGTGTCGAATAAGAAATAGCAATGCGCTAGCCGTGTAGTTAACTGCTGAGACTAACCGCCCGTTGCTACCGAGATGCTATCCAATTTGTAAAACTTAAATGTCTGAAATTTGCTTTCATTAAAAAAATAAAAACGGTAACACTTACCCAGTATCCGCAATGGGATTGCTTTAATTTTATAACTAAATAAACCTTGGCACCCGAACCCACATCCATAATCACCTTCGTAATAAACAACGCTGCAGACTAGTGTTTCACGTATCTCCGAGACATCTTCACGGATGCGTGTCTGGCATATTTTTTATTTTGTTGTTGACTTTGACTGTGGGTTTGGTTGTAAAGACGTTGATCACTTTATTTTCAAATATCCAACTATTTCGTGTTAATACATCATATGCATAATATAATCCGGCAAGCGCAGCGTGGGACGTCCACCCACAAGGTGGACCGATGACCTCATTAACATCGGAGGATCGCGCTGGATGCAAGCCGCTTCCAACCGGTCTTATTGGAGGTCTAAAGGAGAGGCCTATGTTCAGCAGTGGACTTGTAATGGCTGAGATGATGATGATGATGATGATGATGCATATAATTGCTGGGTTTGAATGTGATGAGTACCTTGAATCTGATCCAGAGACTGAACTTGCTGGTAGTCGAAGGATACGAAATACAGCGATTATTTTTATTCTAGGGATGACTGAAGGAGACTTTTAGACTGACTATGTTATTGTTGATTTTGTTTCTAGTTTATTGTTAGATTAATTTAAAAACAAACGTTAACAAATATATCTAAACTTTTTTAGGTAGAACTTGTGACGTCAGAATACAGTAATAATGCACTAATGTTCAACATCACGTGGGAAAAAGAAATATTATTTGCCATTAACGGTGAGAAAAAATTCTATAAGTATTTAAATCTACTTGATTTTCCAAATTAATTTTGTACTTAAGGCAGAAATGATAAGAAATATGCCATCTAACACAGCAGGAATTATTGATTTTTAGAAATTGATGCCCAATTTATGCCCACTGCGCGACTAAGAAGGAAGCATAAACTAAAAGAAAGCGATTGGAAAGTTGCAAAAATAACTTCAGCTACTATTGGAGATGTCGAAGACTACGGTAACCTTGTTCAGTTATACTATTTGAACTACCTAAATTTTTATAGAATTTAAATTGTTGTAAAAACATTTTGTTTTCGCAAAATATTATCGATATTTTTATAAAATGGAAGCAGGTGAAAATCCGTTTGGTATTATAGTTTTTTCAGAAGCAGCGTTTTATACTAAAATTTAATTTCAATAAAACATACCTTATAGAAGTATTTACTTCAGTATTTTTTGTATGGAGTTTATCTTGAAGGCTAAGCATTTTTGCTATCCACTTTTGTTATAGTACTCGGAAGAATATGTACAATAATATTTTTTCACACAGGTACTTTGGCCATATTGAGCGGTTTAGAAAAGGGGACCGAATACTGGGTTCGTCTACGCATTAAGAATACAGTAGGGGGTACCAGATGGTCGGATGCCATCAAAGCTTCTACCACAAATGAGGAAGAGAATGGAGACGCAGAAAATGAAGAAGAAGAAGAAGAAGAAAAAAATGAAGAAGAAGAGATAGTAGCGAGCTCTTCGCCAGCTGAAGAAGAAGACGAAACAAAGGTTTCAGAGGATGATTCACTTGTAACCACTGAAAGTCCGCCTTCTTCAGATGATTCTGGAAAATTCTATGGTTTGTTCTTCGGAGTTGGAGCCGTGTTACTAATTGTTGGCTGCACATTCTTGATGAGAATGGTTTAGTGTTTTTATTTTTTTGTTCTAAAAGTCATAGGAATGATAATGTTCACCTATACTATACCAGGACTAGTGTCTGCAATAGGGCACCACTATAATTTATTTTTTGTTTTCTAGTACCCGTCATTATGTTTTATAAATAGATAGATATCCAATTAAGTGTTGAACTCTTCGTATATGTATTATATTTAATGTTGTTTTAAGTAAAATAAATGTCAATACAATGCATCTTTTATTCATAATTTAAAATCCTTTAGTATTATTTTTGTATGATTTTTGTTTGACTTAGTGAACTGACTAATGGGGACTACTTCCACAACAGTCCGATTACTCATAATGATCTTGGTTCAACCTCTTATAATATCAGCGCGTTAATACAGTAACCTCTAATTGATTTACTCTCTCATTTATCTATATTTACCTGTGTTAAGCTTCTGGCTTTTTTCTAGTTGTCGAAATTTTAGTTATCAGTTTGACATTTAACTTTGTGTTGGCAACCGTCACTAGCGGTTGAAACTTAAGCCATACAGCGCCATCTATCGGAGCAGAATCAACTGTAGCGCCCCTACCATTCCTCCCGAGGGACTAGGAAGACGGGGCAATACCGAAGGATTAAGAGGAGTCGCCGAGCAGCGGGAGCTCTTATGCTGAAGTTTGCGTCCTGTGCGATAAATCACAATTAGAGTTATACATTTACTTGATTGTCAGTAATTCAATAAAAAATTCGTACACGTTTTCGTTACTCTGGAGCCGTTGTTATTCCTTGTCATAGCTGTGTTAACATTTGCCAGACACAGACACAGCGTAGTTTTTTTCAAAACAGACTAAAACTTTTCATAAATTGGATGGTAAAGGTTCATAAACTATAGTGTGGTTATAGTATCCCCACTGCCCCCCTTATTTCGAAATGCCTGTTAAATTTAACGTACATTTGCATTTAGATATAACTTTTCTTGTGTTTACCAGATTTTTTACTTGGAATATAAAGGAGTAAATAATTATAATTGGGTACTTAATGCATGTTGAGTACGAAAGTACATAAGCATACCTCACAATGTGGGTAGTTGAGAACAGCCCACGTTTTATTGAGTTAGGTCAGTTTCGTTCTCATCATGCGTATTTACTTTTAATGAAGTTATCTTCTTGGCTATTTATTTCCTTACTTTTTATCAACCGTAACGTTTTGCTTATTATCTGTAACAAATAAAAGCATTCATGCTTTTTAGTAGTATAAATACGAAGGTATTTTCTCTCTTCGTCTCCATGTCTTTCTATTTATTTGTATGCTATCTCTTCGCGAAATAACCGCTCTTGATAATTTGAACCAGTATGGCATTATAACCTACCTAGTTTTTATCTAGGAAAATGACGATTCCCGCGGGAAATTATTAAAAACCATTTCTGCGTGGATATAATTACAATTCATAATAAGTCTATTCTTCTATTGACAAGTCAAAAATGACAAGTTGTAAAATAATTATACCACCTTTTATGTTTAGTTATGCACTCAAAACTATCAACAATGTTTGTGGCCTGGATACAAGTGGTTTGCCCATGTTATATTTTAAGAAAAAAAAAAGATTATCGTAATAAAGCAAATTTAAAGGTTTATTAGTTTGTTACACTGACTTATATGTTGACTATAAATCGTGTTTAAATTAAAGTACCATAAAAGTTAAACAAACCCTATTTCTTTACTCAGTAAACAATTTTGTAGTCGGTATTTACACATTTTATAGGATGACTTACAAAAATCTGTATTAAATTAACTTTCGATAGTCGTGGCACATCATTATTTTTGAATCGCACAAAACAGGCAACATAGATAATGTCATTTTGGGATCAGAGATGAAAGAATAGAATTTAATCCTTACTTCCTTACTATCCTTACTTCCTTACTAATATTATAAATGCGAAAGTAACTCTGTCTGTCTGTCTGTCTGTCTGTCACCTTTTCACGCTTAAACCGCTGGGCCGATTTAGTTGAAATTTGGTATACAGATAGTTTGAGTCCCGGGAAAGGACATAGGATAGTTTTTATCCCGGAAAATTGCATAGTTCCCGCAGGATTGCACAGCCCAAACCACTGGAATTTTTCAAATTTAAGGCGGAACAAAGTTCGCCGGGTCAGCTAGTTTGAAATAAAATAATCAATTTGTCGTTATGAATCACCTTTATTGTAGGCAAAAACATTAGTGTAGATAACACACAGTGTATATCCATAGCATTGCAGTCAATGTAGAAACACATCTAATGTAATCGTAACAGTAGATTAATTATTAGAAATCTGATGAACACTTTGTGCCAATAAACTGTTATAAACATTTTACAAACAATTATTATACGAATCAAAGTTTTGATTCAACAAGCCCAGAATCCCATTAAGTGATGAAATGGTTTGGGTTTTAAATAAGTAATGATTTAGTATGGATCGACCATGACACGCAATTTGATGTGCGTTCTATGTCGTACTAAATTACGCGATATAGAATAGATTTTACGAGTAAATCCAAATTTTTGTGAAATATCGCTGATTTTATCTCACGAAACAATAAGAACGCTGGCATTGATGCAAGATAATCATGAAGAATAAGGTATATGAGGCTATACTTTTGTCAGTTCCCATCTCATCCCATAGGTTTTTTTTTTACTTTTCATTCGTAAGATTTAAGAAACTCAGTCTTGCTGTAAGAATTTCAAGCCGAAGCCTTTATCAAATTGACGGACGTTGACTCTATTTTGACAACAATAATTGCATCGGTGAAATCACCCATGTTATTTACACGACTTAACATAATTAAATAGGAATGCATCAAACGATATTAAATCATTTTGCGTATTTCTAGGATTTAAAAGAAAATCTTTGGTGTTATACCTGTACACATATTGTCATTGTTCAATTAAATAGATTGAAATTCATAATTTTTTTAAAATAATTCTTAATTTTAATCACAAATTAACTTAATTATAAAATATTGTCTACTCGTAAATAAGTGCAACACCAGATCTAGCTATACATAACATACATACATCAAGGCCTCTATTGGACACCGTTCAAGTGATTTTATTATAATAATATGCACGACCGTATAAATAGTTTGCATGTACAGTACCAAGATACAGCCGTCTCTTTTCACCATTGACGTTTGAAAGAGAAGACTATCTCTGAGGCAACCTTATGGCGTGGTAACCGCCTAAGCAAACTATTTGAGTGGACGAATTGATTTACGCATCACGCGATAAAATTAGATACAAATCGGTGTCGAAAAGAGTAGGTATCAGCTCTAACTACGGGCACTTTTGGATTAAGAAGTCAGTACTTACGACAATATTAAAATAAAAAAAGTAAGGTCCAAAAGAGTATTTTTAGGCTTCTTTGGCATTAAAGCAGTAATAAAAAAGTTATAGTACTCACATTTTGTGTTTGAATTGAAACTTGCATCTTTTGAAATAGATATTCGCAAAAATAGGATTAGTGATGATGTTCTTGTTTTTCAGCCATTGTGGGTTCTTTGAGGTGAAAATGCCATTCGAAAATGCTGAAAGATTTGTGTATTGCTTAACATTTTGGTTTATTTCGAATTCAACGTAGAAGTTCATTAATTTTGAGTGTTATTTCCACAATAGTGTTTCTAATAGGTACATACTTTGTATTTAATGAGAAGTCACAGAGTTTGTCATAATAATAATATTTCAAAGATCAAAGACTTGCAATATTTAAGGTTCATCACTGTGTTTAAAACTTATTATATATAAGTACCTATCATTTTTAATTTAGAAATCAGTCTTATCCCTAGATTAATCTAACTTTTAACTTAACTTTTTAATCCAAAAGGGCACTTCTGAAAAACTTCAGCACATGCTTAATCTTACCACCTACCTATACTTCGAGTAGAGATTACACAATAACATATCATAGATATTTACAAAGCAGAAACATTGTACCCGATTATATGTTTATACTATAACTATGATAGACTCAAATCAAGACAATTTTCCAAAGAGAAGATATTGTATTCTCTCGTAAAAATTTGAATAATGGTAATATGTGGTTTTAATTTTTATCGCCTTCGTGGATACATTAAGAAACAATCATACTTAATTCAACAATTAAAACGGCTGTATTTTATCCGTGAAAGAGTTCACTTATTATTTGAAATAGGTACTTTCATGTAATCGACGGTTATACTTTTCAAAGATCGTACGACTCGAACACTGCTATGCGCGACTGACGGTACCTACGGCAAGTTGCTTCCCATGTTTCAGGCTATTTCGGCCAACAAAATTTCGTCACACATTAGAGCTTCGGTCACCTAATAATGCGGTTGCAGATGTTGCTCACCAAATGCGACTGACTGTCGTGTTCTATGCTTTTTTGACATCATTGGACGGTCAAGATTTTTTCCGCAAAGCGGTTGATAAGCGACACACATTAATGCTTTCCAAAAACGACCACCGCGCCATCTGTCGCCTCAGAGCGCGTTGTCATAGTCGGGCTGTTAATTACTCTAACGGTCTTTAGCAAGAAAATGCCACATAGCGTTTTAAAAAACAAAAATGTGGTCGCAAAACAATGTCATTAAAAAAATCTTATATTTCATTGAGCAAACGTTCGGCTAATAAAAACTAAAGACGATACGTTAGCTTCTTAATTTGGTCTTTTTTATAGTCTGTCTGGTGTCCATTTCCCAACTTAAAAGTAATAGGGCTGCTTTATTGTTCCTTACGACATTTGAAGGGATAACCGTCGATATACTTCTGCCTATTCAATAATTATTTTTACCACCGTTATCAGACGCGTCAATTAACTTTAAGGATACCTGTATATTTTGAGATTGCTACGTACGAAACTGACCAAACTAAAAGTTAACTGACTCATCGGTACGGCGATACGGCGGTGATATTCCAGATTTCTTCATTTAATACGTAGTTAACATACTATATTAACACTTCATTGAAAAAACTAAGCACGACTGCATCACAAATATTGCAAGCTTAAAAATAATTTAATTTGAACTTGCAGAATATTATTTTATAAATTTAATTTCAGGCATTCAAATCGATTTAACATGTCGAAAGCAATTTAATAGTAATTTAAAAATTATGTATTTGCTATCTACAAAATTATAAGGATCTTAATCTTTGTCATGGGGACGCGTTATTCGTTCGAGATCATTACATGCTTTTTAAAGTAACCAAGGCGGGCGCATTCCAAAATTGCCTCTAATAAATAAAAATAATTTAAAGCGTACCTACTACACCTATTAAATTTATAGGAAAAAATTGAAGCAAAATCGCGTCCTCATGACAAACTAATGCAACTTCAGGCCTTGATAACTTTAAGATCGACTTGAAGACCGACACTTTATGAATACTTTTGAAAACTCTCCGTTAAAACGACGGTTGATGGAGCTTAACTTAACTTTGTAAGTTAAGGCAATATTCACAGAAGAAGTTATGTTGTCAACAAAGATCGATTCAGAAATTGAACGCCATTGCACCGAGAGAACAATCAAAACTACAAAACTTCATTTCTCCTCAACTTTAGGCGTGCCCGTCGGTTTAATCTTACGACGTAACAATAGGGTTGGGAATTTCCTTGTTTTTTAAGTTGTCATCCGTTCGATTTATCCAAGCGTGAGATGCAAAAATTTATCGATTTAACTCGATCAACTTCGAGTTGACCGAGGTAATCGATGGAAATCGGCCTACGTGAACGTTGAAGGGCCTCGAATAGATCTCAGCGCTACGTGAAAACGACTCTGTTATATTTTAGAGCTTTTTATCCGTACTCGCAATCGCGTTAATTTTCATCGTGTTCATTTTGACAGTTCTTGTATGAATGTGACAGCTAGCTGATTCCGATGCCAATTGTCAGTCCATAGATGAACTGTCAAAATGAACACGAAGGCGATTGCGAGCGAGTTAGGTAATAAGCCTACAGATTGAAATTAATCAATGCTGCTGACTCAGGTCATTCTATCTTTTGAACCATATATACTCGGGAGCAAAGAAACCGGGTCATTTCCCGTAGAAAGTTGTATGAAAAGGGGCCCGGTTACTTTGCTCCCGAGTATACATAAGCTAGCGGTTAAAAGTGTCGTAATCTCTCGCCTTAACAGTGACAAGATCGAGTGGTCACAACTAACAGTAACAGTGGTTCTAGTTTCTTAATGCATGTAGGCAGACTTCGTGTTTCTTCAGTTCCGCCGTCAGTTAATGAAAAACGATTGCAGAGAAGGATTAAAGAAAACGTACGACCTTTTCAGCTTGACCCAGGAAATCAAGGCCCGACGTTGCGAAAAGTATTTTGTTTTGGATAATTTAATAACAACGTGTGGTTAAGAAAGCCATGATGAGTAACGTGAGTGAGACAGTCAAGGCGGCGGCGTCATCAGCTGTTTTCGGATTGGGATGGATCGGCAACCAATCGGAGAGGCCCGCGGCGTTGCGAGTGGCCACCCGGGCATGATACTCAGTCGCATTCATCAAAGGACCCACCACGAACTCCGTTTCTGAAATAAGGGAAGTTAGATGTTGTTACAAAATAAAATTGAAAGCGTAAATGCTATCAAAATGATTGCATTTTGCAAAAAAATGACAGATATTCAACCTTGAGTGGGTTTATATTAGTTTGTATTACGCGTAAACCATACTATATACAATAAATGTAAATATAATTATTTCATTTCATTTCTTTTCCTTTTAAATAATTTAAGTGACATCCACAACTCAGAAACTTCAACTCAGTATTTGAACGTATCTTCGCTCATCACTTTAACTCTTTATAAGGCCTAGGTTTATTGTCCCAAGGGATGACCTCATCCTCCTACACCTCACTATTATCATCGCCTTAGATATGTCTTCTAAGGATAAGTAAGCAACAGTTTTTTTTACAAAGACAGGAAAAGATTATACTTATCTCTATATTAAGCAGATAAAACAAAGAAATCGTTAAATAGGGATTAAAAAGGTCCGCGTGCTACGAGTACCTTCAGAGAGTAGTGCTACTAGCGCTTATGGCTGATTTATTATAACATTTTTGAGTTTACTATTTTACTTATAAAATAAATAAAAAATTTCGGACAATTGACACCAATTGACCAATTCCCAAACTAAGCAAAGCTTGTTATATGGGTCTAACGGACAACCCCCCGCTCGTTCCGTCGTTGCTCGTTTGCCCCCTCTTATAAAAAAAAACCATACTTAAATGTATAGATAAATACATTAAGTAATTAATTATCCAAGACTCGAAACCAAACATTCGAATTTTTCATACAAATATCTTGCTCTATATTTCGAGTAGGTATGTCTTAATTATCTTACCGTTAGGCATATTGATGAGGAATGGAAACTGAGTCGCATTTTCCCAATAAGGAACAGCAATACCTTCGCGGCAGGGCACCAACTGGAAGTCATAACCTGTAAAAAGAAAAGTTATTAAGTTACATACATACATAAATCACGTCTCCGTCCCTTACGGGGTAGACAGAGCCCCAAGGAAACGAGACCTAAATGCCACGTTTCGCATAATTGCGGGCGTATAGGTGGAAAGTGAAATGGTGAATTATAAGTTACCATTTAACAAATAAACTGTAAAGCACCCCTAGCCACTTTCATTTAAATTCAAAGAGGCAAAATTTATAAGTGCTACATTAAAAGTGCATATTTTTTTATAAAAATTAAACTGACTCAAAATTCTCTATGTAATAGTCGCTAAATTGCCTACTGGTCCAGTTTTATCTATAAATAATTAACGAGTTAACGCAATTCTGGCTGAAAATCAGTGCTGCAGGTGTCTAACACCTCAGCGTAATGGTGAGCCAGCGACCGTTTCACTTTTGCGAAGACACACAACGCTGATGATCTATTTTTCATGTCTATGTTTTTTTTGTTTTACCTTGTTTATTTTCTATAAAATTGTGTATATTATCTTATATTTGTGTGTCTTGCAAAAAGGAATAAATTTCTTCTTTCTTTCTTTCTTTTCTTTCTAATATTCAGTTTGATTCTTGAGTTCGAAAGACTAGTAACTTTACTTACCCAATACAGTCAGATTATCTGGACTAGGTTCTACACCTTCTTCTACTTCGAATATGCAGCTTTGGCACGTTACGTTGAACGTTATATTGTAAGCTTGAATATTGACGGCGGTCACCTGTAATGAACCAAATTATATTTAGTTAGTCCTCGGCACTACTGTCCAACTGACATAAAAGTATACATGCTTTTATTTGTAAAAACTCATAAAAATTAAAAAAGGACAAATTTTTAGTTATATACACTAGTTGTATCCGCGGCCCAGCCTGCGTGGAATTCGGTCTGTGTGAGTAAGCTAAAATCAGACAAGTAATTGACCCATAATTTCTCTCTCTCTCCCCTGTAGGCGGAACTTAAAGCAAAGTTGACAGACGCTGGTATACACATATACATAGTAGTAATAGGTATATTTTAGGTTCAGAGAGAGAGTAACCCCTTTCTTGCTGATTTGACATCATAAGGTACAGACGTACCTACCCATCATAAGGCAAGAAACTTCTTTGGACCTATTATATTTTTTCTACAGGCTTTTTTTGAATGTAAAACACCATCTATTCTGACGATCAAAAATAACGGATCACTTTTCGTACAACTTAGTATGGGAAGTGACCTGTTGTTTTTGCTCGTCAGTGTATTTATTGTCTTAAGCATTATGGTACCTTTATTATTCCATATAAAAACAAAAAATATTTCAATCTCATGCTAATGCCACTCGGGTTGAGACTAAGACAATAATTTTCAATTTAACCTTTAGCTTATATTCTCACTATCGTGAAGCGACAGTTCTAAAAATACACATACATACGTAAATCACGTCTTTACCCCTTACGGGGTAGACAGAGCCTGAGATCATAAGACCTAAAGCCCACGTATTATAGCATGTGTGTGAGCGTAAAGGTGCAAAGGGGCGGAAGGGAGAATATGTAACAGTGAAACTACTAAACAAAATATTAAAATAGATCAATAACAAATTTATTTACAAGAAGTGAAGATATTTACAAGTTCAGAAAAAATGGCGAGGGATTCAATGTGAAGTTTGTGATGCTTCTGAAGTAAAAATGGGACTGAGTGAAGAAATGATACATTGAATGTGAAAAATAGAAGATCACAGAAAAAAGGAAGGAAACGGAACACACGCGGAGACTCGGAGCTGATGAAAGGTGGTGGCTCTCAGTAAAGTTGTAATAAAGATACGTAGTCGGTGACATGGACCGCAGACGGTGACACGGAGGGTAGTTGCGACACGAATCGTACGTGGATACACCGGGTGGTACGTAGGTAGGTGATTTCGAAGAGGGTATATAAAAGTACACTCGAAGAAGGAGCACGGTCCATTTCCTAAAGCAAGTAACCGATGTACACACAGCAAAGCTATTCGGTAAGCAGGATAGATACGGCGCGAGCGTGCGTAGGTGCTTACCTGACTATATTGCCGTGTGTACCTACATAAACGGAGGGAGTAGGGTTCTAAAACGACGACACGGACAAGAATATGTAGAATGTGTAGAGTGAATCTTAGTGTTCGGTGACGTGTCGAAGTTATGGAAAACAGCGTGTTTAGCGAATTTATACGCAAGAATGCATTAATAACGAATGAAAAACCTCTAATAGTATCCTAGTGGGAAGGTTGACCTATAGAAAAGAAAGCAAATTAATGTAAGTACGTTCCAACACATCCTATGGTATTTTCTTTAGTCAAAGCTTTGGCTCATCATTCATATAAGTATGAAATCTTGCAGCGTATTAACTTACGGAAGTCGGTGGGTTTGGCTTGTTTCCGAGAGTCACGTCGAAAATTATGTTGACACGCCCCCTATCGTTCTCCACGGAGCACTTGTACTGGCCCAGGTCTTCGTCACTGTACACCTTCAGCATCAGCACCGAATATGTGCCGTCATCCGACATGAACACCTGGAAATTGTTTCAATATTTCAATCTTACTTTGGCACCCATAACCTAAGTATAAGAGAAGAATCTAGATCCCAAAAATACTACCAACGGCTTCCCCTTACGATTGTTATTTATTTATGTATATTGGTTTACCCTTGAAATATACTTGGTTGCTAGAATATACAATGAAATATACCTTTAAGCAAATAGTAATCCTTGTAAAGTTGTTCTAATAATTGTAAAATTTGGTAATGAATAGTCTATGAAACCATATTACTTACTTGAAAAGAAAATATTTTCGATTCAATGAAATTCAATAAAAAGTTTGTCGAAAAAACATGGGGATCTATTATAGATAAAAAATAATGGCTATCTGTTTTAGTTCACGCAAAACTCGCCAATGGGTGAACCAAATATACGTGTAAGTCCGAGGAAGTTCTAAAGCGGCGTAGTTTTTAAATAAGATACCAAGCTTGATAAATTTTACTTTACTTTTGTTTTTTTGGTAAACGGTTTTTAAAACCCTTCAAAGACGTTACAAATTACTTTCTTTACGTAAATTTACATGATTTTGAACGTTAAAGCTCGCATTGGCGCAGGTTGGCTCTACGTGTCTTTTGGTATTTAGTGAATGAAATATCCAAATATAAATAACTTGATACATTACCATATCACCTGGAATTAGGTGGTCATAGTGATCTTTGTCCCGCTTAGCCCACGAAAACTTAGGCAAAGGATTTGCCTGGGCTCTGCACGTTATGTTCTTACTGAAAGCATGAGAACAGTAACATTAATATATTTTAACAGTATACATTGACGACCGGATAGTTCAGTGGTCAATGACAATGGCTATGAAGATAAAGGCTTTGAAATCTAAATGTATGAATTCTGGTATGGGCAGGCACTTGTTTGATTTTTTGTGAGTTTGTAAGAACATCAGCTAAAAGCAACTCTCGTTTTAGCTGTCATTTCTAGTATGGATCTGACAGCGAGCGAACTTAAACTGAATAAAGAAAGAAAGAAAGAAAGAAAGAAAGAAGAAATTTATTCCTTTTTGCAAGACACACAAATATAAGATAATATACACAATTTTATAGAAAATAAATAAGGTAAAACAAAAAAAAAAAACATACGACATAAAAAATAGATCATCAGCGTTGTGTGTCTTCGCAAAAGTGAAACGGTCGCTGGCTCAGCATTACGCTGAGGTGTTAGACACCTGCAGCACTGATTTTCAGCCAGAACCGTCTATGACTCACGAAACGATACACAGATAAAATATACTACATAATCTATAAACTTTCACGTAAACAATGCAATACATAGATAGCGTGTAACTAAAGAAATACATAAATTAATTAAATAGTTAACAATAAACAAAAAAAATAAAAAAGGAGGGAAAACTAAATTGTTCAAAAACAACAGGTTGGCATATCAAAACACAAAGTGCTGGAGGACTATTGTAAGGATTTTTGGAGCGTCAATAAGTGATCCTTCAGCTTGCGCTTGAAGGTGTAACTACTTGACGATCCTTGGATAGGGGGGGGAATATCATTCCAGCACTTGGACGCCGCAAACTTGAAACTGCCTCGAAATGCCGCAGTTCGATGCTTAGGTATGAGAACCATTGCGCTCCTGCGCTCACTCCTCGACCAAACCATCTTGTTAAAGAGGTATGATGGGGTCTCGTGACGTCTCACACCGAACAGCAAAGTGGCTAGATGCATGCGCCTGCGCGCAGGCATGTTCAGCAAGTTGGCGGCGTTCAGGTATGGGGTGATATGGGAGCGGGGAGGGACGCGGAAACAAAAACGAGCACATGCGTTTTGCACTCGCTGTAAAAGCCTCTTAGAACGACCAAGAATGCAACCGCCATAAATAACGTCACAATAGTTTAATCTGGACAATATAAACGACTCACAAAGGGAATCGGAATTGAAATGCATTAAGACGTCATGAAAAGGCCCCTGTTTTTTGTTAAAGTCATTATTTTCCAATGGAATTCGTACTACAGTCAACGGCCGCCAGGGGACCGATATTTGACATCACATCTCTGTGCATTTCCCTTGTCTCTGTCTATAAATTTACTAACACAAACCTTGTATAGAAGCATTTAATATAGATAGAGCTCCCTATTCAAAAGGTGCAAAACCTAGTTGTATACCTATGGTTATATCTTTCTAGCTGTAATAGTTGACACTTGATATTTTCACAGTCTAATGTTATTTTAATGATATCAGAAATTCGTCATGATGAAAATGAAATGAAATAACATTTTAGTAACAATTTTGATTAAAATGTGGCAAAACAGAAAAATACCAGCTAATTTGTTGTTAAACTAGGGTTGACTTTAGTAATAATACATTGCAATACCAACAACCAACATAATTATGGTTTAAGACTGATAGACAGAATACGCATGAGTTATGTACAAAAATACCATCATTCAGATCACTGTCGATCGAAGAATGAAGAAGGATCCTGTCTTTTTTCGACTGGTACTTTACTTACTTACGGAACACTACGTGAGCAAACCCAAATCGCGCGACTAAGCCGGTTTCGTTTTTAGTACATTACAGACTTAGGGCGCTGAACTCGCAATTGTCCCAGATCGCAGGTGTTGGTGGCCCGAAGGTTGAGGGCCATAAATATGCGATCTGGGGCTTTACGAGTTACCGCCCGTGGTTTGTATAAAGTTTTACGTTTGCCTTGGCCAGGAAGTGACATTTTCTGCCCGCGAAGTGGGCGTAATATCCCTATTACTGTCTAGGGTGACGTATAATTACATACTTACATTTCATTCATAATCGCGTACACTTCTCTCTCTGTGAACTCGTTCATGATTACCGGTTTATCTAAAAAAAGTTTTCCAACAATAAGGTCTTTTGTAACTAACAAAATTGCTGTAGCTACATTTTTTGTTATGGTTATAATGTTGGTAACTTACGCCTGACATTAAGGTGGAAATTTTTCTGAGTGAAGTAAGACAACTTTTCTTGAGTAGCTCTGCAGGTGTAAGTGCCGGGGTCCATATGATTCAAATTACTGATCTCCAAAGTGTGACGGTAGCCCTTTTTCCTTAAAAAGTATTTGGTCTGATCCACTGTTAAAAAATGAAGTAATTAGATGCTATGCCATTTTTTAATTTGATTCACAAACAAAATCAGCCGTTAAATGCATACGTTTGATTATAGGTGAAAAACTTTAAGTAAAAATGTTGTATGTGTGCGTAATGTGCGCGAATAGACCAATTGACGTTCCAAATTAGAAAAATGATTTAAGTCCGATAACAGCTCTGTACACTAACTACTACATACAACAGGTCACTTAAGTTTTTCACTTATATCATACTGAGACTTGGCTTGCAATCAATAATATTTTTGGTGTAATTAGAGTTCAGAAAAAAAAAATTAAGCTGGGTGCTCATTTGCGAGCAGTAACTGTAACTATTCACGTTACACGTGGCTCGCCCGACTATCGCGAGCGGAACGCCACGTGCACACTATGGCTTATCACAAAAAATATATTTTAATTCAAAAATTGGTTTCGTGAGTCGCTATTCATTAAGTTCAACAATTAAGCTTTTCTTTTATAATGTAAATTAAACGTCAAGACATCATAACTGGAATGATATTAATGACCATGACTGGGTTTAGAACGGTAGAAAAATGTGTAATGATTACCCTCAAGAATTTGGTTGTTTTTGTACCATTGGACAACTGGCTCAGGATACCCTTTGGCATCACAGACCAGTTTAATTGATTTCTCTTCATCACCTACAATCGCAACGTCTGGTACAGATATATTGACTTTTTCTGAAACATAAACAAGACTTATCTACACTCTATTCGTAAAAAGTTTTGTAATAGTTATAACAAAATGTGCGAAGTATTTATGCCTGGCAAAGCCAAATTTTAAGCAACTGTTAAAGGCATCAAATGTCAAGTTAGCAAAAGGTTAAGAAATCTTTTACAAAAAATGGGGTAATTGCTTTTTAAATTTACAAACATACATATATCACGCATTTATCCCTTACGGGGTGAACGAGCCTAAGGTAACAAAACCTCAAAGCCACGTTTAGCATGATTAAGGGCGTATAGGTGGAAAGGAAAATGAAAATAGTAATGGGTTTCTAGCCCCATCGCCTTATAACATGATTCCTAAGACTTTTGCCCATTCCTTCGATGGGCTTTTACCATCTGCGCGGGAAGAGAAGCAACTGGTAAATTTTATGTTTTTTCTGTACTCCCAGATCAGCATGGAAGAATTGTTAGGTATTTAACATTTTGTTTTCTTGTGAATATATATTGATTGATTGCAGCACATTCCAAATGTTTAGTACTACAACTGTGCCTTCAATCGCTGAACACTATCCTACCCAGAAATATTTCATAAGGTGCATCGGGGTAAATTCGGAAATCGTGGATATCCACTAAACGGGGAACAATTCCATAATCTGGCAACGCTTATCTAGAAGCCAAAGACATCGGAGCTTCTTTCGGAATTCCCCCAACTTCGAATTCACCCCAATGCACTATAATATATTTATCTTACAAACGAGGATCGCTTTACATGTTTCGAACTAATTATCATTATAATAATCAATAACCGATGAAAATGCAATGTGTATTGTTACTGAATTAATAAATAAATAAATAAATAAATAAATGGGGTAAAATACGCAAATGCCAATTGCATATAAACCGGTCTCTACATAATAATTTCGTCTTTGTGGCTAGATTTAGTGTTAAAAGTTTTAATGTGTATTTATACATACCACCCACGTATAGCATAAAGGTTTGACTAAGGTCATCGCCTGCTCTGCAGGTCCAGTTCCCAGCATCTTCAATTGTCAGATTTTTAAGAAACAAACCAAGAAGATTCTTCTGCAAAGTTCTGTGCTTACCAATCTCAGCATAAACTCTATTATTGGCATTATTTTTTCCAGTTAGTACCTCTGCGGTGGGTGAAACCCATTCTAGTGGCTGTAATAAAAAAAATGTAGTATACATTTTGAATACAAGTTTTTTTGCTGACTCTTCTTGCACGCTTTCAAGTAATTCGACCCAAACGGCGTGGGTGAAAACTGACTTGCAAGATTTGAATTTGCTAAACACACCTCCAGATTTTTTGACATGTTTCGCTGGTAACTTTAATTTAACAATTTTTCCGTAAATTGTTATTTTTTAGGCTACATTTTTTGCGGCGATAAAAGTTTTCATAAATCGCGACTGAGCTTCCAAGGTAACTCACACTAACACAATGTGCATGTGCACAGCTAACTACATCCAATGCAAAACCATCTTCGTGAAACAGAATATCTTGCATTAATTTTATCAAAGTATCTCGTGGTAGTAGTAGTTTTTGTATTAAAATTACCTGTGGTATATTGAGGCCTTGGCAGAAGACCACTTTTGTTTCGTCAACGTTGCCAATCAGGAGTCCCTCCGACAAGTTTGTCAGTAAGGTAACATTTGCTTTATTTTCTTCATCCTGAACCGTCTGCGCCAAAACTGGAAAGAAACAAAACATTTATCAGCAATTGAGCTTCTTTTTTATACACCAAGTTTTATAGTTAGTTGAAAAGAAAACACGGAATATTTTTTCTTATCTAAATTTGGATTTCTTCTTTACTTTAACTAAAAATCAACAATGCCTAACTACAGAATATCGTACACGAAACAATGAGAAATTGCCCCGTTTCCAATAACGAGGAATTGTCCGAAGTCCGATTTATCGATTCTTATAACTATTTCTACCTAATAAAAAACGGATCAAATATAATGATAGACTGTTTGACAACATCAAATTAGAGCTGTAACGCCTACGCATCTTGCATTTGCAATTCAGGACAATTGTTCACCATTTTGGAGCTTAACGTGTTCTTTAGGTATCAAGCTGTGTCTATACCTACACTTACTAATGGAGGTAAGAAAACCGACACAGGAAGTTATGAAACATTAGGACACTTTTTCTCGCATCAGAATCGGCTAGTACAGTACAGAGAATAATAGTCAAAATCCTTTACCATACTCATTGTCAGACAAAGTTGATTATGCCATAACAGGACCATGCGTTTAAAAACTGAGTATCATTTTTGCCGCAACATGTTGGCGGAACCATTGATATTTCTAGAATTGACGAAGGTATATTTCCAAAAATCTATATATCAAAGTTCGTAGGTTTACATAGAGGCTGTCTTTAAGTATATTTACTTAACGTAAACAAGGAACAAGGTCGGATTTTGCGAAAAATTCCAAGGTACAAAAATGTTAAGGGCGAAGCCACAGGCGTATGCTAGATTTACAATATTTAGCTACAAAACAAAGGTAAGACGGCCTCTTGCCGATAAGTACGCAAGAAATAAATCATTTTGACGCTTATTGCTTCGATGAGTAACGAAGCTTGAAAACCTTCCCGTTTCAGAATAAATAACGTTATCCGGAGTTATTCAGGCAAAACCTTGTTTTATGTGTACTATTAACGTTACAAATATTGATAAATTAATAAATAACATACGCAACGCGTCTGTCTTGCACAGTTTGCTTTGACAGTTTTCCCAAAAACATAAAAATATTGGGTGCTTAGATGAAATTATTCGATATTCCTTAAACCATTATGAAACTCAAGGTTAAGTTTTCAATACGCATTGTCTGCGAAATCTTATAAAACAAGTACACTAACAAACTTAAAACATGGCAAACTGCGACGAGAAAGAATCTTTTCTGTAGACTTAATGGGTACTTTATTGTGCGAAGGCTGGGGAACTCTACGATGGCAAAAGTCGACGGCGGAAGTCCTCAACTTTATTATCAGCGTCCATTAAGTTATTCGGACGCGAAATGTTTTCCTGACACATCTAAATATCGGCGGAAGTTTCCGAACACTAATTATATTTACGGGGATCACGTCACAACTTCACTAAGCTACGTTACTCACGTAACAAAATGAAACGACTGAGACGCACGCCTTGTTTTAAACTTTTGTAACTTGTCATTTTGACGATAAAATTGTTTTGCAATTGGTTTTTTTTTATATCAGGGTGAGTTTTTAAACTCAATGCTCATGCTCGGAATTAACTATTAAGTAAAAATTACACAAATATCAACCCATGAATACTGCGATCACTAAAAAAACTGTAGGTACTTGATTTGTTTGTAAGTAAATGCACCATGTTGCATCTCATAATTATGATGCCTTTGGTCAGTAAAACAAACATTAATTTGTTATTTTTCGAGTAAAAATGGGAGAGTTCTAAAATCTAAAATTATACAAAACGTATTCTAAGAAAAAGTGTGGACTTCGTCGTTTTGCATTAAAAATAAGATTAACAGACAAGATGAAAACATCCAAGTACTGTAAATCTTTCTTTAATTTCTCAGACAGAATGTAAGTAAAGTGCCTTTCGATTGTCTGAAATATACAGTGAGCAATTTTTAAACAAACCGAGGACATTCCGCGTTTCGCTTTTGCGAAATTAGGTTCCACTAAGAATGTTAAACACGAACCTTCCAAGTGAATTTGTTTCGAACTCGTTTGGGGTCGCAACAAACAAATGACTGTGGTTCTTTCACCGCGAAGTTGAGGAAATACAATTTTATATCGGGAAAGATACTTTATTATGTAAGTTTCTGCAGAGCAAGCGTAAAGGTGCCGCATAAATTTACGACTTTACCCTGATTATGTAGTCAAGAGCATTTGTCAGCAAAACTGGGATCAATGGGCTTTTTTGGAGTTTATAGAATGGTTACTTTCTGCAAACCTTCTTTATGTACTAACACAAGTTAACTTTTTTTATTAATTGGAAAACGAGTTGCACCTTTTTGTATGAATCGAATCTTTTCTTTCATCTTATCCAACTTGGTTTCTACCCTACGAGTAGGTTGCTAAGCATAGATAGCTTTGAAGCGGACGTTGTAAGTTTTCTCTAAGTGAAACTATTATTTTTTTCTCCTTGTTTTTCTAGCCGTGCTTGCCAAGAGTATTTATATTTCGCGGGGCTATTATATTAATGGTAGAAGCGTCGAAATAAAACGCTTCTTCCTTATTTCATCAAATATTAAGTACCTGAACGCTTTCGCTTTGAACAAATAGGAAAATTGCTCAGACTTGTTGTTGTAATTGGAATGCAGAATTCAGCTGGCGCATGTTCAAGATCTTTTAAGCAATTATCATCTTCTTCCAGCTTGTGTACCTTCATCCCGCTACTGGGCACAGGTTTTATTGGATAGAAGCTCCTATACAGACCTAGCATTAGCAGTAACGATTTTTTCTTTAAGTTTTGCAAAAAATAAGTTTCAAAGTTATAACAATTTCGAAGGTGTATGTATCAAAACCTATAGGGTACTTCCCGTTGATATAGGTTTAAGAAATTTCTCAAGAAATTAGGCCTTACTTGAGGAGTTCAGTAAAAATTTCGCTAATTACTGTTCCGCAAAAAATACTTTTTTTAAATAGAAATACATATAAAATACATTCAAAAATATTCTTTGCTGGTTTTCAAATGTATGGGGAAGCTATTGTGTGTATAAAGGAAATAACTATAGAGTAAGGTTCTTTGTTCTATGAGTGCGCGAGTCCAACTTGCTCTTGACCTTTTTTTAATATAAATAAGTAGGTACTTCAATAATGGAGCTTGTTTGTTTCGTTTGACATTGCAACAAGGTCTTTTCAGGTCTAAGTAAGGTTTTCCATTGTGAAATATAAGACTGAAATATGATTATAAGAGCTGTGTTAAAGGATGATATGAATGAAAGGGGGAGAAAAGACGGAGTTGACGTCTGATAGAGATGAATGAAAAGACTCGCGTCGACCCAAATGAATAAAGAATCCTGATAAAGTTTTCTTTTTAATACTCTTAAGAACAATTGCCTTTGACGAGCCAAAGGAGGGTTTCGTGTCACGTATAGCTTTGAAGTTTGCAAATATTCTAAAGTGTAATAAATTTTAGCAGCTGAAATGAAGTAGGTAGTTGATTTTAGATATTAGGTTAGTCTTCTTTTAACTAATAAATTAGGATACTTTGTATGGTACTTATTATTGTACTGCTATTACTAGAAGTTTAATTAAACTTTTGAAAATATCAAAACAATGAGACTTGCGCTTTCATTATCTTTTATTTATTATGCATTTTACGCACTTATAATGAACACATTAAATGTACAATTATCTACAATTATGTTGATGGTACCCTGTCGTGCGCTGTTTGCAGCAAAACTTAACTGCAAAGTCGGGTATATCAGCCATCTTAGGGCAAAACCAGCTTTTAAATTCTAGCAAAAAAAGTTAAGTCGCGTCACTGTAGCCGAAAACGGCTGGGTGCGATATATAATAATATTTTACGCACTTATAATCTATGTATTTTTTGTAGAATCACTTGCATTTTACAGAAATTCGAGCAGTTCAACTATAAATAAGAAACTTTACTTTTAACTGTTGCACAATTAAAAAGATTAAAACGTCCCAAATGAACTACGTCTTACTTTAATAAATTAAACGCAAATTTGTCTTAAGCTCCCCGCTAAAAAGGTTTAGGTCTCTGACAGGATTAGGCGCTCGTTTAAACGTAACGAAGTTAACAGACCTGTTTCTCTTTTTCAAATACGACCTTTACCTTTCATGAAGTTGTATTTCGCCAGGTACCTAACAAAAATGCTTTGTTGAAATTTTGCGGAAAAACAATGATTGGGGTATTAAACATCGCTAGGAAAATGTTTGCTTCGGTTCGAAGTTCTTCGTTTGTTTAGAGACACCGACCAGTTGTAGTTTTATTACATACCTACTTACATATACATATAATGCAACTGTAACTGGAAAACTTAAACAAAAGAAACCTTAGTAAGCGATAGGAAAGCCCAAGTATAGTATATGCAAGAGCGGGTACTAGGCAACGGATACACCTTAAAGACACATTAGACATTGAATAAAACTCAAGTACAAAAGTTTGAATTCATCATCCACATTATAATATTTATGCCTTAGGCGGGAATCGTACCTGGTTGCACACTTCGTAGTCAGGTTTTCCAATTATTGAACTATCCGAAAATCTTAGGAATCATGTTATAGACCATGCGGTTAGCAACTCATTACTATTTTGATTCTCCTTTCCACCTATATGCCCACAACCATGCTAAACGTGGCCTTTTGGTCTCGTTACCAGCTGTCTACCCCGTAAGGGATAAAGACGTGATTTGTGTATCTATGTATGAACTATCTAATCATCAAGTAACTATTGAATTCCAGTATTTCAGTTCAAAGCAAATTTTCGCGAAGAAAACTGTTGCACCTTCCGCGTTTATTTCATAAATATTTAGTACCGACTGCTTAAACAAAACTCCACCGACGTAATTACGTACCGCTCGAGGTGAGAAGTAATACCTGTCAAGATGATTTATTAAGGGCGTCTTATTGGTCGGTACAGGAACCTCGCGTCAACCAGGCACGTTGGCTCAAAGGATTTGTATAAGTGTTGCGAACTAAATTGCCTTGAAAAGTCTCTACAGTGGAAAACGGCGGTTTTCTAGTTCCCGCCAGCATTCGACTCATCCTATTTTGTTTTGGAACCTCGTGCAGTTCTACCTTGTTTTTACTCTAGTTACAACACTGCCTTTAGTTTTATTGTCTCTTAGTTATTTTAAGACATCGCTTCGCGTCGGTGGTCCAGGCGCAAAGACTTTGAGAACGGTTTTGCCGACCATACTTTTAGCAACTGATTTCGATATCTTGAGTCGACGAGTTCTAGGAGAACATTAAAGTGCTTTTGTAGCCTTAGAATTAAATTTTTAATAGAAAAAACCTATTGCCCATGGATAGCCACTATTTAAGACGTTAACGAAAACGTATTCAAGACCTTTTGTATCAAAAACTTACAGACTGTTCTTAATTTAGTCTTAAAAAAGAGGTAGGTCCCATTGTTTCCATGGAGTTGATACGTTTGTCACGATTTGGAATTTTGTTACTTCATAGTTCTGACGAACAAGGAACTACCCCGAATAAAATTACCACTTGTTACGTCATTACGTCAACTTGTTACGTATTGTGTATATTATCTTATATTTGTGTGTCTTGCAAAAAGGAATAAATGTCTTCTTTCTTTCTTTCAACAATAACGCACTTCGCGCGTTACACGCGTTACAACTTAGTGTCCTTTAAAGAAAGAGTTTACCCTTTTTTAGAGGGTCGGTAACGCATCCGTACCGTAACCCGTAACCCTCGTAAGTTTGCCCGTATTGGTGTCCACGGACGGCAATGATTGCTTTCCATCAGGTTTCCTGCAAGATCTTTAGTCCCTATTATACAAAAAACATATAACTACGAAGGTATTGACTTAGCTGTATTTTTTTTGTCCCCCAACGTTTACAATTACTGGATAGCAGAGATGCCGCGGCGCAACAGGATAAAGGAATAACTCCACTGAGAAGTTAATTGGTTCTAGCACAGGAAAAAGGGAACGCCTTCACAAGCCTTGTTAGGACTCCATTACTTTCAAATTATTCCCAATTAAATAGCCGGAACTTCAAAACAAGCTGTATAGCAACGCTGAATTGAATTCGGAACAGCTTTTTCGGGAAACGTTTAATTTCTCTACGAAACGTGATTATTCTAAGATGCGTTGTGGAGTTCTGAACTTGCGCTGCACTGAGTCCCATCTCATTAAGACAGTTTGGCCTTTGCTCCTGTTCCTATGTTCTATCTATTCATCACCTCTGTACCTACTAATATAATCGTTTGTTCTGCAAATTGCTCTGTTTTTTTTAAATTCCATTTTAGGTTGCGATATTTTCTGTCTAACATAAAAAAGTTCAATCATGCAATACGTGGCCTTTAGGTCTTGTTATCTCAGGTTCTGTCTGCCCCGTAAGGGATATAATATACGTGTACCAGAAATTTTGTGTGCACCTTTTTTTTTTTTTTTTTTTTTTTATATGAATAGGAAGGCAAACGAGCCAGTGCGACATCATCATGATCAACAGATATACCCTAACGATAGCGGGATCTGTGTGACTGTCCAGTTTCTACAACGTCAAATTGCTAGCACACATGTAAAATTCTTGTACGAAATTTCTTGCTGCGTAAACTTGGCTAAATAAATAAATGTCAAGCGATAAATTACATCAATCAACTAGTCCCAAACTAAGCAAAGCTTGCACTGCAGAAGCTAGGCAATGGATAAACTTGCTAGTATATAGATAAATAAATGTTGTATTCATCATACAAGTGCCTACCCAACCGGGATTCGAGCTTGGGACCTTTCATATAGTCAGGTCACTAACCATTAGGCCAACTGCACGGCTAGAGACTACCCGTCTTTCTCTTACAGTTCGTTCTAGAAAGAGACGCATAGTCTATATCGTGCGCGATACAGCTCTCGCGCGCTGTCGTGCTTACCCGAGCTGGTCGACAAAGGTTGAAGACGAGAGATCGGATTTTATTCTGTTTTTTTATAATCTATTTAACAGTCAGGCTGCGCCCCCTTGCAAACTACGACCGACTCCAAGACCATAACGCTTATAAGCAAATCACTAGCAGCTACTCTACAACTATTTAGTAGCCTGGAAGTCGCACTTAGTTTGGAAGTGACCGCGTTTTGAAACTTGTTCGCTTGTTACTAACAAGTTGTACAATGTATTTCGAATTGTACAAAGTCTTAGTTCTGCAGCTGTAACCACCCTTGTCGATACAAGGTCAGTTGTTGTTATTGAGTAAGATCTTTGATAAATTAAATAATTGTAAAGTTTTGGGTTTCTCTTAGCTTTTGTATTAAATTAAAAATGATAAAAATTGCTTGTCGATAGGAATTACTCCAACAGCCAACATTAATTAGAAGGAAATGCTTTCAGTGAAAAAAAACAGAAAATAAAACGACGGGGGACAAGTTACGCTAATTTATAAAGTGCCTAACTAAGCAAAACTTGTACAATGCGTTTTAGACACGGAATAAGCTTATAAATTCGTAGTATAGCTTACTCGGATTATGATTTAATTTTTAGCGCAATATCTCTACTATTCCTGATGCATAATAATCTCACGCATTGAAAAGCTTAGGTAGTTTTCAGACCAAATAACAAAATAATGACGGAGTTCGACGAATGGCAAATGAGGCCGTTTAAACTACACCTTACCATGTGCGTACTTTGCTAACAACACTACTTGAACCTGACGCAAACACACGAACCAAAGCGCAGTGTATACCAAGAACAAGTTTGCAGAAATCTCTCTTTAGTTTTTATTTGAACGACGAGGTAGTTAGGTATCTTTTACATACATACATACATACATACCGTCACGCCTCTTTCCCACAGGGGTAGGCAGAGACTACTTTATTCCACTTGCTACGGTCCTGACGTATTTCTTTCGCTTCATCCACAGTCATCAATCTCTCCATACATGCTCGTCGGTTTCGGGTACTCCTGACCTGACTCTTTTCCAAAACGTCTCCTATTTGGTCTCGGAACGTCCGTCTAGGCCTTCCCCTCCCAACGTAACCATTCACACTCCCCATATTATTATAGATCTGTTTAGTTAGTCTACTTTCATCCATCCGCTCTACATGCCCAAACCAACTAAGCATACTTTTTTTTATCCTAGTCACTATATCCTCTTTCACACCAGCACGTTCTCTTATCTTATAAGTATCTTTTAGTAAGACCAGCAAATTTAACTTGATAACGTTAGCGGAACTTGGGTTGATTTAATAGATATCTATAACGTCTAGCATATAAACCTGTTACTAAATATATCAACGTTGGAAAGGAAGAACCACTGAAGCGACATTTTTGCCGAAATCGAGTTACTGATATCGTTGGAATCAGCATTTATTTTGCGTCGATTGAGCCAGGTTTCGTGGCAATCTGACGGCTTTGATGTCAGCTAAAGAGTTCTAAAATAGCTTAAGTTTAAAAAGCCTTATGCGACACAGCTTGGTCAAATTAACAAAATAAAATATATGTCAATTATGTATCTTATGTATCTAGTTCTTCGTTGGCACGTGATTAAAGTATAGAACGTCAAATGAATCAAAAAATGTATTACTTAATTTTTATGTTTATTTTACGGTTTTACCCGTTAGTAATTAGATAGGCACGGTACAGTCATTAACTGCAGAAGTTATTTGTACGTGTGTGTCTATTTAATTCAAAGAAAAACAATTTTTTTGAGTTAAAATTTCGCAACACCATAAGACGATTATCAGATGTGAAATTCAATTTCAATGTCGTTGTGATGTAACCTTTCCTTAGTTCTATTCCAAGTTGTCGAATGATTCAATACCATTTTTTTTCTGTATTCATAAAGCTTATTCGATTTGTACTGGATGTACCCATCAATCTGTGTAGCTGTTGCTAAGTGTTGACTGGCTTTAGCCCGGCCCCGGCTTACATGGTTAGTTGCCTGCCCTATCCTCACAATGGCCGTTTGGACACGTTAGGCGTTTTAGAAATGAATTGCAATTTGAAGTTAATTTTACTACAGAAAAAAATATAGACAACTACTAAATAAATCAAGATTTTTTTGTTTAAAATTCCATCACATTCTAATTCCTTATTCGATGATTCAGTGTTTCAAGAATATCAATAAAATTATCTGTATGAGAAACCATTTCAATGGAGCTGAAAAGACTATGAAAATGAAAAATGTAATTTTTGAAAAACTGCTGTCTCTTAGCGTATGGCTCATTTTTTAAACACTCACTCAACACGTTCTGCTGCCGCCGGGGCGAGCGATCCAAGGGGAACGACTAAGAACTAGTTCGAAACATGTCCAGCATCACTCGACTTTTATATGTGAGTTATCCGTTTTAGTGTAATTCTGAGCGAGTCTCACGGTAGTTTCATGTTGTAAATGTCTTTTAGCATTATTAATATGGCTTCGATTTAACATCAAACAAGGAAAAGCAAGCAAATAAACTTACGTTGTGGATTTTATTTAGCTGTAAAATATGCTGTACTGTATGATGAGGCTCAATAAGCATGCTTGTGCTAACGTCTTGGCGCTGCACGCACGTATAGTTAGTAACTTCCGTAGCCGCATACTAATACCAGCTTGCCACAAGCATATAGCGATGCATGCAAGTACACTTGATTTATGTGATGTTAGCTCGAGAGGAAAATGAGCCAATTGATTCGCGCAGCGCGACAAGCGCTTTTTGGCTTGCGTCATTTATGCTTCGATATTTGTCTCCTTGTTTACCATCCTGTTAGCAATAACGGATATTGGCATTTAATAATCCTAAAGCGACATAAAAGGGGATAGTAAAATGAACACACACAACTTTCTCTAACAATAAACGAGGAAGACTCGGTCTTCTTTAAGGCTTTTTGTGTTCATGGCGTAAATAATGAAAAAACAGTACGTGGCCTGAATTCTGGAAGGAATGAGCACTTATTTTAAATACCAAAGCAGAACGGAAACCCTTATTTAAAGACGTCGCTTTCCTTTTGTATAATATTTAAGAGAGCTTTTAGGTACAATAGGCACGCAGTCACATAATCTATGAACATACTTAAAACTAATGTAAGCAGGGTACCTATTATAGGGTAAATGTATTTTCAGTTTTTATTTAAGACTCGTAAATAGTAATGCATTGAAGATAATTAAAAGGTACTATTCATTAAATTTTCCATACGAAGTGTTATTTTACTCGTATCTGTGCTCTCAGTATATTCGTATTCTGGCCTCAACAGGACTGAAGTGGTATCTCAGTAAGAGCTAGTTATGAGAAAAAAAATGTTTTGTAATAATGTAGTTCGATTAAAAAAATCGAGATATCGCTTTTACGCTTAGCACTAGCACAGCAGTATTGTAAAACATGTATGCTAATACTTATTCTGTGGTATAGATAGTGATGTGATATAGTATAGTGTGGTATAGTGTAAGAACGATATCTGACTGTCGTAACTATGCTTCCTTTCAACTGATTTTGCAGACATAATAATTTTTGGGTTACTAAAAGAAAATTATAACTCAATAAAACAAAAGCTTATTTGTTTTGTGTAAAGGATAGGATTGTGTCGTTATTGTATTGAAGGAGGTACTCTTGAGTTGCCAATATTATCTGATTCGTAAATTCTCGAGTGAATTTCTCGGAGATATCGAGTATATCATGAAACAAATTACCAATTCTTCGTAGATTTGTTTAGGCTAACCAGTTTCACTCGTTGTTTTGGGATTATTATATATAATCAATTGATGAAAATGAATAAAGTTCTGAAGAAGTAAGTAAGTAAGTAAGTAAATGCTTTATATACAAACTATGAAAAATGGTTTAAAAATAAAAACACTGTTGATTTATAACACTAACCAACTAGTTTATTTATAAATAACATTGTTTGTAGCACTTATTTCATTCGGTGTAATGGAAAATGATTCGAAATTGAATCTTAATGTCATTCATAGGAAACTCGAGGTATTTTAGATTAGTAATAAATTTACACTTAATTTCCAACTTTTACCAAAGTACATGAAGTTAAATTACTTCATAAACGTAGACAAGCTTCGAAATCGCGTCGGATTTTGATTCGAAACTTTTGACGTTGCGTTGCGAATAACTTCAATCGATTCCGAACTTATCTTTTGAGTGAAGCGGATCACAGCTAATTTCTCTCAGATGTTAAGACTACCCTAATGATTTGCTGGTAAAGGCAAGTTTACTCGATGTCAGTCAGTTTCAGAAGTTCTTAATTAAACCCCTGTTTACTGCTGACCTGCGGCGAAGTCTAAACATAACCTTATTTGTATTTACTTTTGAAGACAAATAATAAACTTCGATTTGAATAAGCGTTCGTATTCAATAGATTGTAGAATCAATTAACTATCAAACAGAGCAGTGGACTTGATTAGTAGTTGTTAAGCGATCGATATCAGTGGATAAAAGAATTTAATCATCTTTTCTACACTCAAGGACTGATTTAATCGCCACTTCTGCGCTCTTTTTGAGCTTGGAATTGAATGAAAAATGTTATATATTGACGACTGAATAGCCTGGTAGTTAGAGAATCTGAATACGAAATTTGAGTTCCCGGGCTTGGTCAGGGTCAACGCAGATACAAGTAAGTACATATGAAAATGAATAAAAAATATTTACCTTGCTACTCCGCTACTGAAGCTTTGTGAGTAGCGGAGTAGCAAGGTTAATTAACGCCTGATTCAATAAAACATATTATTATGAAAATTGCGAATGTTTTTGTCTCGCGTCTTGGATGTTCAATATTACTTATATTTAGGTATATACAGCCTATCCCTCTTATTCATAAACGCTCTGTACGCTTCAGCTAACCTAGCAATCGTTTGTCCTTATCTGTAAAAGATAAATATCAAAGTGACAGATAACGACAAACGATTGCTAAGTTAGCAGAAAGAAGGGGTACATCTTTACTTGTCTTTGATATCATGCTCTGGTACATAGGTTTTCCATTTACACTCCGCTATAAAACTTTGTAGTCTCTCTAACTCTTCAAAATAACACGGTGTATTTTTCAACTTTAACTCAGGAATAACCCAAAGGTTAATAAATAGCAAATCCTTTCAGAACCTGCTTGCTCCATGAAAGAGCTCACGTTTCGCTCGCCTAACAACGAGTCAATCTTTGATAATGGATGATTCGACATCTCAGTTTATAAAGGAAGGTGAGTAATATTTCATCGAAAATATTTCACAATTTCCCCAGCCCTTTCCTTATTGTGCCTTGAAAGGTGTTTGGTTACAGTTTTGTTTGGCTACAACTCGAAACGTTTTAATGGACGAGGAAAGGATTTAAAATCAAATTGTTTTTAAGGTACCGTAGGAACGTGCGTTTGCCCGTTTTATAAAATTATCAAATGCATTCTAAGTCTGGTCTAATTCTAATCCGGTCTAACATTCAAGTCTAAGTTTTATGAAAAATAGGCCAAGTGCGAGTCGGACCCTTACGCGAAAATTTCCGTACCACAATTATGCCTGCTTATGTTAGTATACAACTGTGTTTCTTCCTTTATTCTTGTACAACATAGTTTTCAAGTACAGACCTTATATTCATAAATATGTACCTTCTCCATATAACTTTAGGAAGTGAAGTCCTTTCAAAGGACTTAAATCAAAAAGCCAACCGTTGTTGAAGTATACTTTTAGAAAACACTAAGACTGAATGAAATATTTGTTACAAACAGAAGAAAATTACGCCTGGGAATGGAGGATACAATTAATTAGTAACATTCTTCATATCTAGAACAATTGGGATCGTTTACGCGTCAACGCGTGACTAGAACTCAGAATTGCGTTCTCCGTCATAAAAATTAATAGGTACACAGATTTTTCTCACATATTACTCGTTTGGCCGTGAAAATAACAATGTAAATGTTAGTATGTTATTTTAGGATTTTCCCTGATGCGAAGGGTCTTATTGCACATGGAACAGTATTAATGTATTCAGTAAATTCTTGGGTTAACATGTGCTGATTGGTTGATTGAGAAAATAGCGTATTATGAGGAGTTCAATATATAGTACAAACTAAGTAAATTTAGCATACTTACTTAAGCAAAAATCTGTAGCTATGTTTTTAGATTGTTAGCTAGTTTTTATTAAACTTCCCGTCTCAGTACAAAATGTATGGTTTGTTTGGATCACAATCTCCTAAGTCAAATTTGAAGTCAAATTTGACCCACTTCATTAGCACACATAATTATGTAGAACAGAAAGAAAATGATGTATCTTCTGTCAGCAAAAAACCTCGTATTAAAATTTGTTTTAGTTTTGAGATTTTATGAGAATGTACCAGCCATGCTTCTTCAGTTCATTATTATAATTATTAACTCGTCTTCTTTGCCTGAATTTAAGGACAAACCAGTTAATTTTTCTCATAGAAGAATAGACGATATCCCATAGCACAGTGTACATAAGCATTTCTCACCTGCTCGAAAAAAAACTTCATAGTTTTCTATGAACAATTTTTCAAGGTAAAACAATATTAATCCATTTTCCTACGTGACACGGTGACGGTGCTGTGGATTTTGATGACCAAATTTCTTTGACGACACACAACAGTTTTGGCTCTGATCCTACCCTTCCAGAAATGGTCACACATTTGAATGGCTAACTTTATTTGTATCCAATTAAGCTGCACGTCACGACTCCTAGTGAATTACAACTGACCGCCATTTTCTTTATTCCCTTGCAAGTGGTTTTCGTCCTTCGTAATTGAATACGAATTGTTTGGAATAAGCAGGATGCTTGGTGAAGTTGTTATTTTCTTATTAGATTTTTTCCTGTGCAATTTTATTTGCTAAGTATACAAGTACCTTCAAGTGCCTTTGCCTCTTCTTTGACTTCATTAATAATGGAAATATCTTATTGGAAAACTTGCGAAAGTAGATGTGGAACGCCTACGGTTAGGTCTGATTAGTTTCAAAACATTATTTAAATAGAATGACGGGACGTGGCCGGATATTAAAATAATGTTTCTTCAGTTTCTTCATTTTCATATATTGTATGCGCTAAACTCAAGATCGGTTGGACTAATGTTTAAAAAATCGTTGAAATGCGAAGAAGGTTCTTTCTTATGCAGCTTAATTTTTATTCTTCCACAGATGCAAAACTATGGTATAAGCCAGTTTCAAATGTATTTAAAGAGCACCTAACTCATTTATTCGTAATTAACAGATAGAAAAAAAATGTTTCCTCTGTTGAAGCAAAGTCAAATGTCAAAGTGTCAGTTGAAGACAGACTTGTTAAGTTACTAGAAGTTTGACAAATTATAAGAATGAACGGGTTATTAAATAAATACGAGTGAATATTTCGGCATTGCTCTGAAAGTTGAACCTATTTAAGAGGTAGCGGGTGACACATTGTTCATAGAGCTAGGCCATTAGGGTCGTAAGGTTCTGTAGTGGTGACCGCGTACCGGAAGGCAAAATGTTGGTAGACCTTCCGTAAGATGAACGGACGATTTAATAAAAAAACGGTCAAGTGCGAGTCGGACTCGCGCACCGAGGGTTCCGTATCATTATCTATAAATATCTAAAACCAGTGTAAGCAGAGCCCTGTTCCAAAGCAAAATGTACGCAGTGTGGGGTTACTTTATATTGGTCACTGCTATATACAGACATACATACACATTTACGGTTTTCGCAATTATTCTTTAATCTGTGCTATAAGACCTACCTTCATACCAAATTTCAAGATTCTGCGTTCACGGGAACTACCTTGTAGGTTTTGATTCCCTTGAGAGTTGAAAATTTGCGGAAATTTGCGGCATAAACGGCTGTATCTTTTGATTGCGTTGGCTTAGAAGTTTGATTTTTTCACAGCTTCAAGGGACAGTAGACCTGAGTAATTGATATAAATTTCAGCTTCATACCTCCACGCGTTCCTGAGAAAAAGGGTCTTGACAGACGGACGGACGGACAGACGGACAACAAAGTGATCCTATAAGGGTTCCGTTTTTTCCTTTTGAGGTACGGAACCCTAAAAAACATTATTTGCGTGTGGCATAGAATCGTCGTGAAGATCCTAGGAGAAGGCCTATCTACAGCAGTGGACGTTTTCTGGCTGATATGGTGGTGATGTTGAGCGAATATTCTGCAAGCGTAAGCGATATTACATCAATAAAAGTCAATATCCATTATGGTTTTAACCAATCATGCTAAGAAGATTCGATTTAATTGTGCCGTTTCACTTTGTGTGGGCAGACGCATGCGTTAAACCTTTTATTGTTTCCCGCGCCAGTATTTCTTGCCTACGAAGCAGATTTCCTCCGATTCGAGGCCACACTCCGATAAACGAATATTTATGGAAATGTGACAGCAGCACGGCCATTAGGGACCGTATAACTCGGTTTGCTATTTCACACAATCAGTATAACATGCCTTTATTTCGCGGGAATAGTCTTATGAATGTCTTCCTGACCTTATGATGACTCACGTTCGCGTTACTAAAGATACGAGGTACATACCTTGCAAATAGAGTGGCTGATGCGGGCTTACCAATCCTGTTTCTGATTTGTTAAGTACCTACTTATAAATACCATTAATAATTGAAGTCCCTAAATATGTGTGGTCACCCAACGTGTAACAGCTAGCTTTCAGACCCGCCTAATGACAATTAGTAATCAAAATACGTTTACTTCGTCAATGCTGTGCTGCGTCAGATGATAACCAAAGAGGTGGGTGTTGATTTGAAATACTTTATATGTTTTAATCATAGTAGTAGGGTAACCGCATTAAGCCCAAAAATTGGATAATTTAAACATTAAATTAAACATACTTTTGATTATTTTAGAAACATAACACTTAGTAAAGCGGTTTACATAAGGGATGATATGGGTATAATATTAATTCTTCTTCTTCTTGTTTGTGGCGTTTCAAGTCGTTATAGCGACGACAACTTCGCCAATGTCAAAGTAACAAAAATATGATTAAAAAATCTTGTGACAAAATGTCGGCAACGTTGTACGGTAATGGTCAAAGACCCCCCTCCCCCCCTGTCGGGCTCTTAGTCAACGGTCAATGATATCCCTCAGAAACTGCCAGGAAATCATTAGCCGAAGCCCAGGGTGCACCGGATCAAGCACTGCTCTTCCCCCCGGACGGATCCAAAAAGGAACCGCAGCTCTTGACCACACGTGGAGGTAACCCGACTCGCACCCCTATAATATTAATTATGTATTAACAATCTATTACGCCCACTATCACTACATAGTATAAAACAAAGTCGCTTTCCACTGTGCCCCTAGTATGCTTAGATCTTTAAAACAACGCAACGGATTTTGATGCGGATGAACAGATAGAGTGATTCAAGAGGAAGGTTTATAATTGTATAATAGATGCATAATATACCGTGCGAAGCCAGGGTGGCTCGCTAGTGTAGTATAATAACCTAACTTCTATCAAGTGTCAACAATGACATTGTCTAGTTCATTTTAACCAATTGCCTAAGTGGTTAGTATTGTGTTTTGTTTCCAAACAAAGAACTTGGAAGTGTTTGTGAAGGGATCGGCTGTTTGTATTTCTTAAGTAATAGGACAAATACGTGTAGAGTGATACATGAATAAATCAAGAAAATAACATTAATAGTGAATTTGGTAAACAATTCGACTGTAAGGTAATTTCGTGTTTCACTTTTCGCGAATATTGCGGTCTGGGTGCAAATATGAGCAGCTAGCAGTGAGGCGCTTTCATTCATTGTACATTGCTTAATGCTTACTCAGAACTCTCACCAGACTTCCTTTAGCTAACCACACACGCAGTGTATTAGAAAATAATTGTGGATGAGCTAGTTACTTACTTATAGTAATAAAGTACGACCGTTTATTTGAACAACAACATAATATACAGAGTGTAACGAACTCCCCGAGCGATAATTCACTGGAGTATTTAGTAGCTTCTATAGCTATGATTATATACCCCAGTGAGTTATCGTATGAGGTGTTCGTTACCCCCTGTACAGTGTACACCTGTCATCATCATCATCATCATCATCATCATCGTCTTCGTTGTTAAACTTTAACGTCCAATTTTAATACTTCAGTTCATAAAATGTACGTATTAAGCTTTATTTGATCAATACAATGAAACACGATACCTGTGCACTCGGAAGTTGAAGCCCTTCATTGCTTACTTTACGATAATTAAGGAAAATTCATCAAAGTTCCCCTATTAATTTCACACACCATTAAATATAGGGGATCGTTCGAGGTAACTTCTGAACCATAGTACAGACCAGTATATGATACAGAATACGCGCCGAATTGTAGATAATTCATGGGAGCGCCAGTCCGGTCTCGGCCACTCCCGCTGGCTCCCACAGGTGTACTCATAATTTATATTTACAGAACAGCATTGTACATAATTATTATAATTGTAGTGACCGCTTGCGGTCTTGCATGACAAAATTATGACAACATTTATGTTTTTAAGTCGAATAAAACTGTTCAATTGTGTCAGAAAATGACAGGAGGATAATAAATAATTCCCACGGGATAGCGATTACAAATTCTGTGCAGGCAAAGCCGTGGGCAACAGCTAGTATTATAAATGCCAAAGTTTGTAAGTGTGTGAGTGTGTATGTCTGTTCCTTCTCCACGCTGAAATGACTGGACGAATTTTGATCAAATTTAGAACGGAGATAGCTGGTACCCTAGATTAAAACACTTTTTTATCTCTGAAAACTGCGTAGTTCCCGTGGGGTAACGATAAACATGTCAATTGTTAATTCTACGTGGACGAAGTCGCGGGCAGAAGCTAGTAGGTTTTACTATAAATGTGAAAGTTTATGTGTTTGTTACTCCTTCACGCTAAAACTGCTTTAGGGATTTAGATGAAATTTGGTATGTAGATAGCTGGTTGTCTGGAATAACACATAGGCTACTTTTATCCCAATTTTCCCACGAGATGAAATATACATTATAGTTTTTATTCAGGTGAGACAGACGAGAAAATCCCTATTGATAGGGGTGCGCAATGTATTTGACGAAGAGAACACCAAACAAAAAACCTGTAGTGTCTGTAAAGTCTGTTTACGGACAATAGTTTTACGTGATAACGTCATAAGGAAACATTGATGAAAACTGCTAGCTCTGACGTCACGCGGAACGCGACAGCGTGACACTTTTTCGTGCGTGCAGCCGGTTTTCATCGATTTATAAGACGTTTTCACGTCAAAAAGCATGCGAGGCAACATCTGAGTAACCCTCGCTTGTGCAAGTGAAACCGCGTAGTGCTCGTAGTTGATCACGTACGGGTTTACACTGTGGCTACAAGTTTTGCTTTTTGAAATCAACCTTAAAGTTTACTCAGTCACGTTACTAAACACGCTGTACGGTAAATAAATATTCTCGCCGAAACTTTTCAAGGTTGTTTTTCGATAATGAGCGAAACTGGCCCTTTTTTATTTTTTCTTTATTTAGCGTTAGTTTATGCTCGTGGCTTTTTTCCTCCTTAGTCTCTCCTTAGTGCACTTTTACGAGACTGAACGTATTTTCTCCCTCTTTTTTGGCATTACACGTTGCGCATTACGATGCAACGCCATTCTGCACGGACTGCCATCCTCCTGCTTATATTCGTGCAGAGGACCGAAACAAGGTAAATATACCTCTCAGGTATGTTTTCAGTGATTTAAGTTGCGCGTTATCTATTAGTCACGCATGGTACTATATTATAGATATGGATGAAATGTATGATATTACACGGCTTAAGCACTACAGCGTTGGTCGCATTCGATTTTTTTCGATTTTTTGAGCAAGCCGTTTTAGCATTGAAAGCAGAATGAGTAACAACAGCAATAACCAACCACCAACCCGGAATATCAAATTCCACCGAGGATGCCTAAAAAAGGTGAAATACGCGTCCGTAGCATTTCTTGTGGTGTTGGTTGGTGGTTTCGATTAGGGGCTCGATTACTTTTTCGTTGTTTATTTCAATTTCTAAAGCATTTACAATCAAAATCTTAAACGGCAGTCAGGCTGTTTTGCAAGATTTGACCACTATTCGCGGAGTAGCAGAATGAGGTTACCCATTTACTTTGACATGGACTTCCGCAAAGTAGCGCTTGTATCTGTGTATGTACTGTATAATGTTAGTAGGTATTCTGATCTGTCAGAAATCAAAATGGCTTTTTCTTCTTTTTTAATATGGCAACACCAGTGGCCTTGGCGACTGTCTCAATTGCCAGGAACATCAGCCAGGTCAATACCTTGCTAATGTTTCTAATATTAGTTCATTCTGAGACCTTCAACATAATGTGGTTCGCGTGACCCATTATCCTATTAATTAGGTTGGCTATCGTACCCTAAAACGTCGGCCTTGTCTGTTGTTGACTCAGCCCACCTACATCATGCAAATACACAATGTTTTTATGGTTCCTTCAATCCGAAAACCATTGCAGCATGTCACTAAGTTCTGTTTCTTTCGGATAATTTTAAAATCATACAGTTAAAGAAGAGTCCTAACACCAAAACCCTTGGTTCTAAAAAGTTTCTATCTCTACCACACGGATTATAATATATTATGTTGTTGACATGGAAAAAGTGTAGAACTATTGATAGAACAAAGCGAAACGTCTGTCTGAATTTCAGAATTGTCAAACAAACATCGACTAACATTTAGAGGAAGTTCTTAATGTATGTATATCAGCTTTATTGTATTAATGTTCGTCATATTGTGATTACTTTCTAAGTACACAATTTCATCGGCTGACTGCAGAAGTTAAGTGCACGATATTTAAAATTGCATAAGGCTTACAATTTCTTACAATATTAAAATAATATTACAACCATTTAATGTTGCCTCTTCAGTGAAGCTTACACAAACTTGTTTAGTTAATAACTTACAAAATATCCGTTTATCTATAATATCTCTCACTTTTACTTTCACCGTTTGGATAAATCATGAATTTAGCCAGCGCTAAACTTTTATAACTTCCATTATTATGCCGAAATAAAAGTTATACACTTGGTGCAATAGCTATCTATGTCTTAAATTTTACCGAGTACCTTGTGGCTCCCGTGTCTCATTTAATTTTTCTATATTCCAAGCTTTCGTAACATGTTTCTCATTTCTCGTCCAAAATGAGCACACAAAAACCTGCTGTTTATTTGTTTATTTTAGGGGTGGCTATTACAGAGTCCCCTCGTACCTTCGGGACGTCATAACCCAAAACTACGAAGTGAGAACTAAGTAACACCGCTGTGTTTGTTTGAAGAAACGGCATAGAGTTCACTTATTACACATTAGCTTTCGTCTATGGGTTCTATCGCGTTGATAAAACTCAGTGCTTTCACGCGGGTACTGAGTTTGTCGGGTAGGTATTCAACATTGTCAACTGGCATTAAAAATGTTAGCCGCATAGGTGATTATTTTAATCTTTATTAAGAAATAGATAAACTTCTTGAAAATTGTGAAGGGTTTGATTTGATGCCTTTTCAATAATGTGGTGTTGTAAAAAAGATGGGTATAGGACGTAGCTCCTAACTAAACTGTAGGTCCAATCAAACTAGACCTTCCGCTGACTGATCGCGTACTGGAGTAATTTGGTTGCATTGCCAGAAAAGATAAAGACAACCTCGAAGAAGTCATAGTCCAAGGAAAGTTGGAGGCTGGCGACGAGCCAGCCGGACATCGAAACACTGGACAGAGTAAATTCGCTTAGTTCTCGACACAACTGTTCATGATACTTTTAAATTCTACTGCAGATAGAATGAGATACATGTAGTATCATCCGACGCATAGTGTTACGAAGAGGTGGAAACGACTCAGTAATAAAGGAACTGGTTCAAGGACTAGGTGGGTGAAGAGCCTTGAAATTGACAAGCCGCTTAACTATTAGGTCCTTCTATGCTTATCCATGAATGAATTTCCAAAAATCGTATCGATTCCAAATTGTACGCAGCCTTTGTAATTTTTTTATTACTTTAACACCTAGATATGTGAAATATATAATAAAAACTAACAAAGGAGTATACTCTCACATTCACAATATTGGTGCACATTGTTTCTAAACTGTCTAGATTAGATAAACGGCGCCCTGGGGAGGAAGAAGGTTTCTTTTTGTGGAGTTAATAGACTACTAGTACGGTACGTGTTGTGTTTGTACGAGGCGTGAGTATAATATTTATAAACCGTAAAAGGCGAAAGATGGCCTAACTCTTTTTAATACCATCATGACTTAAAACATTCCTTACTTTCAGTTAGTTTCTTATATAGTTTTAATGACTTGTGAAAGATATTACCCCTACTATTTAATGAGCATTTTTGTATGCCATGACTGTCTTACAGTTCTGACAGTTTTGACGAAAATCTAGTGTTAAATCGATTCGATAAGAATTTGTATGGGTTCTACTTTGACAGTTACGAAAAAGAATCATAGACAGTAAGGCTGATTTCCACATTAATTTGTTAATGATAACAACCTTTTACCTGTTCCACTTTCTCACCCGCAAACATAATCTCACATTCTGCCGTACTATCGTATCTTTCGAACACCATAACTTTCGTCTTGCTTACATTAACATTCATACCTTTCCTTTCCAATGTCCCACATAAAATGTTAGCCATCCTCTCCGACGATGCTAACAACATTTGGTCGTCGGCGTATAGGAGGCATTTAATGGATAACTCACTCATTCTTAGTCCACAGACTTTCCCTTTAATCAATCCTTTAAGCACTTCAGTAATCATTAATTAACTCGCTTTGTATCTCTTATCGTATTGCTGAGTATTTCCCAGGAACTCAATGGTAAGCTTCGATGAAATTTGGTATTGACTAATCTACAAGTAATTACCATTGACTATTACGTAGGTTTGCAAATTAACCGATTATCCCTTGGTTATCGCGTTAAGTCATACCCACAACTTCATGGCAGTGGGGGATGGATCAATACGATAATGGATTACCACAATTTCAGACAATCCACACAATCTGAGTGTTGTACGTGCCATTGTATGTCAGTGATTAACTAAGTGCCGCGATTTTCTAATAAGCAATTAAATTAGTGGCTATGTAAGCCAAAACTTGATAGATTTCTCAGCTCGTTCTTATTGTAGGTACATGTAAATATATTTATACACATTTCTTTTGAATGAAGGTGCTCAGTCGATGGTGAGACGTTATAATTGGGCTAGAACGGCTAGCACGATGGCTTCGTAATTGCTGCGACTGGTTTTGGTGTGATGCTGTTCATACGTCACTTGGCTTTAGTAGGATTTCACGGAGTAGATGCTTTATTTGCGCGACGTTTTTTGGGAACAGCTAGGAAAATAGTATTTTAATGACAGTCGCTAGGCATGCGTGAGAATGCATGGCAGACGAAGCTACTGACAAGAAATACGAGTAGTCCGGCTTACCTCTTTGCACTCGATAGCAGGATGCAGAGTGTCTCTTTTGTGTAGAAGTATTCTTTCTTAGCCTTCAAGGTTTGCAACGAATCTGCGATCCTCTAGTATTGCGAGTATGCACAGATGGTGGTCCCTGATGGGTTTCCATCAGAAGACCCAATTGTTCGTCTGCTTTCCTTGTTAAAAAAGCCAACTGATCAAAACATAACATAACTTACAAACTTGAAGAATCAGGTTTTTTAAAAGATTTTTGAACAGTTGACTGGATAAGAGAACTAGGCTGAATTGTTACGAATACAGTAGTTTTCAGGTCTTATTGAGCTAAGCTTTTGTCCGCGACTTTGTCTGCGTAGAATTATACATAAAAACCTCAAGAATCACTTTATCTAAAAAAAAACCGCATCAAACTTCGTTGGGTAGTTTTAAAGATCTAAGCTTACATAGGGACAGACAGACAGCGGACAGCGACTTTCTTTTATACTATGTAGTGATTGTTGATAGTACTGTTAACTGACTTTTTTTTAAAGTGCGTATAAAAGTTCGTCTTCATGTGATCAAAATCACCTATGTGTTGTTCTCATTAGTGGTATCGTTAGCATCCCTTATCTGAAATCGTTACACACTACTAAGAGAGTCACAAATGCTTTTGCTCGCGGTGTAGTGTCATTACAGGATGTTACAATACATCTGTTTACGACCTTCCATGATACTAGAGTTTTAGTTTTCATTTTAATCGTGTTCACTGCACCAATAACATCATCCATAAAGATCTAAGTTCAAAGTTATCACAACTAGTTTTCCAGTAACGTTTATCGACTACCGCAACAATATTGCTTTGCAGTTAGCTACATAAACAAGCGTGGCTACGTACTTTAGGCAGGGGTTATTATATAAAATAGCCGTATCTACGCATCCGAAACGCGAGGCGTGCAAATTTCCTGTCTGCCATAATGGGCTCCCACCTTAATTCATGAGCTCGCTTGCGACAAAACCGCCAAGAGCGTGACATAATGAATATTGCGTTTGCTATGAAAGGCCTGCTTTTAAACCCATCTTGTCAGGAAGTCGAGCACTGAAGTTTTTGACTCAAAACGTATTAAAGCGCCTGGAGAGGTTTATTAGTATATATCGCTATCCCGCGGGAAATATGCAATTTTCCGGAATAAAAACTATCCTATGTCCTTTCTCGGGACTCAAACTATCTGTATACCAAATTTCAACTAAATCGGCCCAGCGGTTTAAGCGTGAAAAGGTAACAGACAGACAGACAGACAGACAGAGTTACTTTCGCATTTATAATATTAGTAAAGACTAGTAAGGATAGTAAGGATTACGATCTCCTTTGTCACCTACGTGGTACGAAACCAACCCCCTTATTAGAAGCATTTATTTGACTTGCCCTGTTTGTTTTTGTGTCACCTTGAATCTTGAAATTCATATAGGTATACATAGGTAACTAAATGGAACCCTCGAACCACTCGAAACACGACGTTTGACGAAGAGACATTAAGAAAATAGATGCATTGAAGACGGATGGACTGAAGTCATCAGTTCATAAAAACAGCTCGTACTAAAAAATTAGACGACTCGATCATAAAATCCTACAAAAATGCTACAGAAAAATGCATGTTTTGTCCGTGTCTAGCAAAGGTAAATGTCAATGTGTCAAATAATTGTGAAGTTAATAGAATCTTAACAAGCGTTTATGAATGGGAGCAAGTCTTTGGCATTTAGTTGGAGACTCCCGAGTTTACGGTCTAATTGGGCAGACTCAACATCATTTGCCTTCAAAAGGAGATTAGGTTCGTTCATTTCCGCGATGCAATTTGAACATGCGAAATGTATTGCTGCGAATCGATTAAGACTGTACAAGTCTCACTGTTGGGTATTTATTTGCTTCCTCTTTATTGTTTACTGTATAAAAGCGAAATTTCGACATCGTACTCAAAGTTACCTATACAGTAAGGGAAGTGCCTTCCCATACCACCGTAGAACTATGTCGCAATCGACAGCCCACCGTCGTTAAAACTCGAGTAATATGTCACCTTATTGCGATAGGGTTCTACGGTGGTACATGAATAAATCTCCCTTACCGTGCCTATCCAAAAATAAGCTGCAAATTGTCTAGGATATTAGGCTGAAGTGGCACTGTCAGTAATGATTCCAATGACGCTTATTTAGATCGCAGTCGCTCAGCCAATTTTTCAAGTGGTCCATAATTGAGATTCATTGTGCGCCGGCGGGACACCTGCTAAGTAATTATTCTATGTTCAGATCGATCACATTATCGTTAGTATTAACCTAACACAAGTTTTCTATAAGGTAAGGGTTAGTAGGCTCTATGTATGACGTGTTCAGTGAAATGTCATCGACACCCTGGCAAAGACGCATGTGTGCTAACTCGCTAAAAAAAGATCATAATTTTATTATAATACTATCACCACTACACACTTACCCCCTTATTCATAAACGCTCTATAGTATTCTGCTAACTTAGCAATCGTTTGTCCTTATCTGTGAAAGGTAAATGTCAAAGTGACATATAAGGATAAATGAGAGCGTTTATGAATAAGGGGGTTATTTGCGTAATTATTTTAGTTTTGATGACTTTGATGTTTCAGCGATGCAGCGGCCGAGGTTACGAGTAGGCCCATGTATGCTGAAGATAATGGATCCGTGTTAAACTTAAGGTTATCTTTTTTTTCGTAGTCAGTGAGATTGGTATTATTTGAGACAATCGAGACTAAGAAAAACTTTTTTTTCACATTCCTCATACCTACAAGAGGGCGTACTTTAGGATAGGTACCTTTCAGTCTTCTACAGCTACGGCTGGAATGTCGAGGTAATTGAAAATAATTATGCCGAGAAGTTTAAAACCTTATAAAAATAAAGCTGCTTCTGCTGATGTTGCTTCTCTTCCCTCGCAGATGGCAAAAGCCCATCGAGGGAATAGGCGAGTCTTAGGAATCATGTTATTATAGGAGATGCGGCTAGCAACCCATCCCTATTTTGATTTCCTTTTCCACCTAATCATGCTAAACGCGGCCTTAAGGTTTTGTTACCTTAGGCTTTGTCTACCCCGTAAGGGATAAAGAAGAAAGAAAGAAAGAAAGAAAGAAAGAAAGAAGACATTTATTCCTTTTTGCAAGACACACAAATATAAGACAATATACACAATTTTATAGAAAATAAACAAGGTATAACAATAAAAAACATAGAGACGTAAAATAGATCATCACCGTTGTGTGTAAAGACGAGATATGTATTTATGTATGTATGTAAAAAACGAGTACGTTGATATAATTATAAAATGTCGAGCGCACTTTAAGCCAACTCGTAGGATTGAAAATGTACATATAAAAACATTGTAATTAAAATAAAATAATAAAAAAATAATGAAAATAAGGCCTCATATTGTTACCTTGTACCTTTTTTCTGTTTTGTTTGTTATATGTGGTGTTCAATAAAGAGTTATTGTATTTGTATAGTAATGTAAAATAGAAGAAAAAACACAAAAACACTATCACATGTGTTAAAACTGTGTACAAATGTGTGTATAAATCGATGAGTGCAGACAGAAATGTAATTGTTGCCAGTGTCTAGACGGTTACGATCATGATTATGGTTAAGTGTAGGTAGTGGACGAAAACTTCTAGCCCGCAAGATACCTAAGCTTCGATACCACAACAAGATACGATAGACCGACATTTCACTATTAGTCTTGAACGTTTTGTTTGGCCAACTTTGCGGTTCAGCAGATCTTCTTCATCACTACATCATCATCACTATCACTATCACTTCACTACATAGTAGAAAACAAAGTCGCTTTCTCTGTCCCTATGTCCCTATGTATATGCTTATATCTTCAAAACTACACAACGAATTTTCATGCGGTTTTTTTTATTAGATAGAGTGATTCAAGAGGAAGGTTTTATGTATAATTCTACGCAGACAAAGTCGCGGGCAGAAGCCAGAAAAAAAAGAAATTACCTTTTGGACTTTAAGAATAAGTAAATACGTGTAAAATTGTTGCTAAAAATTTCCTATTTGGCTTTGTACAATCCGTTAAATCATTTTGGGTCAACCTGGATTATCCGGTTACACTTAGCTCAGGTTATATCACGACCATGTTGAGGAAAGGACTTAAACCAATGATGAACTAACCGGGGAAAATAATTTCAGATGAAAATGCCAGTTTCCAGATAGGTACAAAGGGGTTAGGTTCGTAAGGACTAGATTGCATAACGACTCTATAAGCAAAACGTCTTAGTTGCATAAGGTCTTGGTAAGCACAATGTCTTTTTTGCAGAATGCCCTAGTGAGTAGAATGTCTTAGTTGTTCGATCGACAACTATAGCATAACGCCCGAAGTTGCAAAATGACTAATAGAGTTTACGTCCAAGTTATTAATAAGTCTTGATTGTAAAACGACGCATAAGGAAAAGTGTCTGGATAGCATATGGTCTTGGTAGCAAAACGTCATGATTGCATACCGGCTAGGTAAACTCAGCAACTCGACTTTAAAGTTTCTTTATCAAAGAGTTCCTTCACAAACTACGTTTGAGTTTTTCTTGTCATTCAACCATCTAGTCGTTATACCATTTAGACGTTATTAATGTTTGACGATATGCCTACCTATTCGTTTTGATATTAGGGCGTTATACAAACAAGACGTAATAGAACTAAGTCCAATCTTAAACCCGGGCATTCTACTATTAAGACGTTTGTACAATTAGACATTTAGCTACCAAGACCTTATGTAACTAAGACGTTTTGCTTATAGAGTCGTTATGCAATCTAGTCCTTACGAACCTAACCCGTACAAAGTACCAGAAGTTATGATGGTGTTAGAGAAACTTTACGGCTGTGCTATAAGCAAAGCTGCACGGTATAAAACTGGTGTGTATTTCGCAAACGGATATCACTTTTGCATAAGTTAAAGCTGCTTACAAATAACTTGTTTTTTAAAGACTTAAAAGAATGCAATTCATGTTGTTAGCGGAAGCGTAGCTGAGTATAAACGTAATGCATTTTCATCAAAATTTTATTTGCAAATATGAGAGGCTGTCCGTACAAAATCTTAATTAATCTCCTTCCTGTTTTGAAGGCTATATTTGTAAATAGCAGCGTTTGTGATTTTATGGCGATGCGGATTAAAGGCTTTAAAATATTTCAAGTTATTTGGAGTTTAGTCGGAGACAGCTTAGCGTTAAGTAAAAAGATTTACTTCTGGCGTTTTTATCCCCTTTAAATTTAACGCTTTTGTGATGAAACTGTACTGAATTCTAATTTCCGATGACCCCATTTATAAAGCGGTCAGAGTCTTGCGCTCCTTTCTAACGTCTTTATTTTCTTGATTTATAACACTAAATATGCAAAAAATATTACTTCTCCCGTTTCGTTGAAGTTGTGGACCCGAAAATCTTACTTAATTTACGTTGAGACAAAAAAAAATATATTTCAAAAAAAAAGCTATTTCTTTAAATATCTATGGATGTCTATGGACAGTGGTGATCATTTACCATCAGGTGACCCACTAGTTCGTTTGTCTGGCCTATCTAACATAAAAAAAAATATGACAATACCCTGAAGGTTTTGCGCAGTTTAATTTACAGCGCAGTTTTTGCCCAATTATACCTCTAACATATTCAGTGCGTGAATTAAACTTGGTAACTTAGGCCTTTAAATACAATAAAAGTATCCCAGTTTAATTAATACCAAGAGAAGGTCAACTAACAGGGCGAATGTAGGACAAATCCCGTGACCTTTATCTGTTTGCCAGTACTTGGCGAGACACTGAGGCGCCGACATGACCTGGACTCAAATTTGGCTGAATTTCAGCGCACCGAAATTACATCTGTATATCTTGATTTAGTACGAAGTAAACATTTTTATACACTTTGCGGCCAAGTTAGTTGCATTAAGTATCGCCCATTGATCAAGCTTAAGAGTGCACCGAGCTTTTGATTATGCGGTCCTTTTATAATATGAGTAAAAAATATTTGCTGCGTTTTAAAATCTATCGTAGGCCCGAGCCACTAAACTCCCTGTCCGACGTTCGAAGCAGGACAGAAACAAGGTTATGGCTAGTATGCCCGCGCGCAATTCTAGCTATTTCTACGGTATTTTTAAGACAAATAAATAAATAAATAAATAAATAAATAATAAATATTAGGGAACAATTCACACAAATTGACCTAGTCCCAAAGTAAGCGCTAGTAAGGCTTGTGTCATGGGTACTAGACAACGATAAACATACTTATATAGAGAAATACATACTTATATAGATACACATCCATGACTCAGAAACAAATATTCGTGCTTATCACACAAATATATGCACTTACCAGGATTCGAACCCGGGACGCTTGCTTCGCAGGCAGGGTCACTACCAACTAGGCCAACCGTGCCGTCAAAATACCTTCATATTTGGAAATTGTAAAGAATATAGTAATAGAAAATATGTAATATTGTTATTATTCAAATACTGATGCTTTTCTTAAAACTTTCACCATAGTAACTTCCATGCTGGTCTGGGAGTAAAGAAAAAATATTGAGTGTACCAGTGGCTTTTGTTATTTTTCGTTATTACCTGATCACAGGCTTATTATTTTCTCTTCTATCCCAAAGTATACTATTTGTTAAAATTAAACCTATTTTTTGTACGAAAACGCTTGTCAGTTGTAGCACTCTATTACCTGTCGTATGCTACAGAAAAAAAGAGCTTGCAGCGAATTCTTTTGCTGCGACCACAGGCTTTTAACCAAAATAGACAAGTCAAGTTCTACGCCATGGAACATTTTACAAAAATGCCAGTGCACGAAATTCCTTTTACTATTTGTTTGAATGACGTGTTTTATTATTCATGGACAGAAAACAAGGGAGAAGACTTTACCTACTTTGTTAGATAAAACATTTACAGTAGTACTTTGAACTACATCGTCACTAGACACACAACTAGTTATGTTTTACTAGCCTCTTGGGGATATTACTCGGAAAAAATACTCTTTGTTACTAAAACTACAATATTTTGTGTAAAAGTGATATTATTTTCAAATCGGTTCATTAGTTCTCAATTAGGTACGCACCTGCCGTTGGAATTGTCATTGTGCCATTTATATCACGGATGAACCAAATAACCAATTAGGGCGACCCAACGCTTGGATTACCATATTCACATTCAATAACGCATTGTTAACGACCCGACAGATCTCCGTGGGACGCTTACTAATCTATTTACGTTAGAACTAAGCAGTTTGGCCGAACAGGCCCGGAAATACCTTCATCTCTTACCTTTGTACTGGCTTTGGCACCACAAGCTCGGTTTAGTGTTTGTGAAACGTACACTGCCTCGCTTCCTCATTACAGCCATCTCTTTAGATAATAATAATAATAATAATAATAATATAGCCTTTTTATTCCGAATTCGCTACAATCTCATTTTTTGTTGTTGTTGTTGTTGTTTTTTTTTTTTTTTTTTTTTTATTATTAAATTGTCGCGTAATTCGGCGTGCCTCATGGCATAGGCCTCCTCCGTGTATTGGAGGGTTTGGGCTATAGTTCCCACGCGCGCCCAGTGCGGATTGGGAACTTAACACACACCATTGAATTTCTTCGCAGATGTGTGCAGGTTTCCTCACGATGTTTTCCTTCACCGAAAAGCTCATGGCAAATTTCAAATCTCTTTAGATACCAACGTTGTTTGAATACACGTTCGGAAAATCCATGTCGTGAACGGCGTGCGGTTGTTATTTTGATCAAAGGTTGAAAGGTTGAGGCAGTCTGAGGTTCAAATGTAAAAAAATATGGAAAAACATGATAGATCGGCTTATTTAGGAATCTGTCGATGTCTGAATGCAGACGTTATAATTTTTTCGCCATAAATCTAAGTTAAGAATGCTACCGAGTTTCCTCACAGTTATATTGTAACTATAAGAATTCGATTATACATCAAAGTAGCAACATCAAGTAGGTATACACAAATATGTATCTAAGGAAATAAAAATGTGTCTTCTTCAAGGGTACAATTTTTGTGTTTATCTGTTTGTTATGTCAACTTAATAAAGATTCCGCGAAATCTCCCAGGCGAGCGGTATCAAAATAATAATAATAGAACCGGAGCCGAAAAGATGACATTTGCCAAGTAACTCGGGCGTCAGTGAAACATGGGTTCATACAAGTGATGTGACGACGGAACAGACAAAGCACAATCTTATGATTAGACCAGACAAGCTTATTATAACAACCCTTTCATTCATGCAAATTATGTATTAAAAATGTAAAATACACTTCCAATTTATCTCAAATCCCTGATATTATCTATTGGGGAAGAGTAGTGTTTTGGCTGGTGCCTCTTGGGCAACAACGGTTAACTAACTATGATGAGATTAGGTTTTAATTTAAGTAAGATTATTTTTGACGTATTACAGTGGCCGACATATTTTAAACGGTACCCGATTTTAGCGAAAGACATAAGTAACGTCAGCAAAAAAGGGTATCAAAAACGTTTTCTTTTCCATAAACATATTTTAATAAAAAATAAAACCTGTGGTGTAATTTGATCTGCAAATAATCCTAACATGATTCAGCTTTATCAAAGGGGCAAGTTCACATAGTTTATGTTTGTATCGAAAAAACTAACACAACTACGCTATATATACAAAGCTGTATAAATATCAGATTTCGTACCTTGCCCTATTTATTTACCAAAGGGATACGGCGACACGTGGCCCATTTTTCCCCGAATCTTGTAAGAAATGGAAATAAAGTTAACAAGACGATTATGGGCGAGGAAGGCGTTCCGGATTCCTTTCAATTTGTCAAAGTGTTTATTAAGTTGAGTCAATTTCTAAAGTAGGTATGTCCTACTCGTACTCCCTTGAGGACTTCCTTTTTGAACAGGTTACAATACTGACGTTTGAGGTATTTATAAAAGAAATGATGTCCGGTAATTTTAATGTTTGTCTATTCGATTTTTCTGGTTTTTCTGGGCCCGCCGGGGAACTATAGCCCAGGCCCATTCTAAGAGGAGAGCTGTGCCCAGCAGTGGAACGATTGACGACGATTCAGTTTTTAACACGCATTTTTAGCATAAATTGTCCAATAAGTAGGTATTTGTCGTTTTGAGTTAAAATCTGATATTTTTTATGCAATCTTTTTTGCCGACAGTATTTTCTGTTGGTTTACTATATACCGAATTTCAAGTCAATCCGACTAGGTACTAGAAGTGGACAAAAATGGTTTGAATATGTTAAACCTTACTACTTACCTACCTGCGTACGTATGTACGTACTTACACACAGTGGAGTTTATGCCTTTTTTTAGCACGACCTTTAAGCAAATTATTTATTAACAGTATTTTTTACATACTTAAAAAGATAAAAAAGGATCTTCATCAAAAAAGCGTGTTTAAAAATTGAACTATATTTTAGAACCAACCATGACTTTTACTTAAAAGGAAGCCCACTTGTTTGAAAGCTCTTATCTATTCGATTGGATACATTTCACAAATATTTGAATACGCGATGAAATTCATAATGATATTTGCTAGACTTTGCTTCCACCTTCCTCGCGACAAATAAACGTAATTGTTTATCTCGACGTTTGTGGCGGTTATTTGCTTCATAATTCGTTTTGCCTGCAGAAAACAACCGCCTTCATATGGAATTTTATGTTTGATCATTTTACTGGGTCCTTAATTTGGTTAGAGCCACGTGTTTGTCGCTTGCCGGGTCGGGTCGGAAAGACTTCTCACGGAGTTTTGGTGACAAGGAAGTGGACGGGTTTCACACTTGACGAAAAAAGTAACAATGAATCCATGAGAGCCTAGTAGTTATTGACCTTATGAAATGAAACTAGAGGTTCTGCATTCGAATCCCGGTAGGGGCAGACGCCTTGTATCAGATTTTGACGATATTAACATAATATTATGTAACTTAACAAATTTAGTTCAAACATTATATTTTTTAAATTTGAACAAAACCCTCTACGCGTATCCGATTCGCATCTGACGGGTTTTTTATGGAAACGTTTTACACACATACATACATAAATCACGTCTTTATCCCTTATGGAGTAGAATCTAGAGACTCTAGAGTAACGAGAACCAAAGGCCACGCTTAGCCTGTGGGTGTATAGGTGGAAAAAATCACCGGAACCAAAAAAACAGGGCTATTGTAGTCTATCTATATACAAACACACATTACAAACATACATAAATCAAGTCTTTATCCCTTACGGGGTAGACAGAGCCTAAGGTAACAAGACCTATAGGGCCCGTTTAACATGATTGTGGGCGTATTGGTGGAACTGAGAATCAGAATACTGATAGGTTGCTAGCCGCGTCGCCTATATAACATGATTCTTAAGACTTTTGCCCATTCCCTCGATGAACTTAATGATGAACGGTAAGAGGAGCAACTGGTCTATTTTGTTTTTTCTTTGCACCCAGCCCAGCATGGCAACGTGGAAAGTAAAACTTTAGCAGGTACATTTACCTTATTAGAATAGAATAGAATAGAATATATTTATTTGCAAAGAATAAGTAGATATAACAATGTCATTGGGTGGCACAGAGACAACAAAAACACATACACATTACATACTAACAAAAACTGAACGTACCTAATTAAAATATTTTGAAACTGCCAACATACGAATGTCACCCGCGCTCAAACTTTGACTAAGTAATAAAGAGCTTGAGTTACTGAAGAAGCTGGTACTTGGGGTCTACGGTATTAATTTCAGCAGAATAAAAACACGTCTTGATGATGATTTGTTTAATCCGAGACTGACAATAAAAAGATCTACCCTCATGTTCGAAGATGCACTTTTAATTATAACTACCCACATATATTACACCTCCACCCTTAATTGCTAACTTAACTGCTGTTATCTTAACTGTTACAATTTAATATACAAATATCTATACATATATTTATGTTACACTCTACATTAACATCTAGTCTATTTCTAACTTAGGTCTAGCTACCCGATGAGGTAAAGGCCTTAGGTTCACCGGTGATCGAGCCACCGGCGGCCGACCCGGCGGAGGTGGAGAAGACTGACCTGGTCGAACATCAGTCATATTCTTTGACTCGGATCCTATGTACCTCTCGACACTCAATGAAAAGTCCTTGTCAACCTCCGTCGACGTCGGGTTCGCCACGACATCCTCACCCCCATTCGATTCCCCGCTATCGGTACAAGGCACCGTAGACATTCGTGATCTGTGTCTGACCTGATCTATGTGTCTGACTATTGATTTCCCGTTTTCCCTATCCAGGGTGTACATACGCGAGCCCTCTGCTCCTATCACGGTTCCCTTGATCCACTTGTCATCCGTACAATAGCCGCGCGCCCAGACTCGGTCGCCCGGCGAGAGCACGCGCGGCGTGCCGCCGCCCGCGGCCGTCACCTGCCGTTGCTGCGCTGTACGCACGCTGTTTTGCAACGCCGTGTCGGCACGCAATAAGTCGAGCCTCGTGCGCAATGGCCGTCGTTGCAGCAACATTGCCGGGCTGTCTCCAGTCGTGCTGTGAACGCTATTCCTATATGCTAGTAAATACGTCTGTAATGCCGCATCTACGTCTATATTTTCTCTATATGCTTTTTTAATAGCGCGCTTGCATAATTTTACGGCAGATTCTGCCGCCCCATTAGATGCCGGATGGTACACCGGCGAGAAAGACTGCTTTGTTCCGCATTGAATTAAAAACTCCTTGAGTTCAGAACTGGTAAATGGCGGACCTTGGTCCGAAACGAACTGCTCTGGCACTCCAAAACGCGCGAACATCGCTCTAAGCTCTTTAATTACTGCCGTGGCATTGGTACGCGGCATTTCGCAAATTTCCAACCATTTTGTACTTGCATCTATAATGACTAAAAAAGTTGTACCTTTAACAGAAAGAAAATCGGCATGTAACCTACACCACGGACGCGTAACGTAATTCCACGGTTCGGGCGGTGCTCGTGGCGGTGCCGGCGCCTCCGCCGCGCACGTTTCGCACGCCCGGCACAACACTTCGACGTCGGCGTCGATGTTGGGCCACCACACGTAGCTCCTGGCTAAGGATTTAGTTTTAACAATTCCCATATGGCTTATGTGTAACTGCTTCAGTACGACCGCCTGTAGCCTCGGTGGTACTAAGACGCGGTAGCCCCACATAACGCAACCTCGGTCTATGTAAAGTTCGTGCCGTCGCGCGAAATAGGGTTTCATCTCCTCGTCCGGACATGACGCGGGCCACCCTGACTGCACGTATGCGAGCGTTCTACTCAATATCGTGTCCTTAGTTGTCGCTATTTTAATATCTTGATTCGTTACTGGGAGAAAATTTTCTACAAAATGCAAATAAGTTATTTCGCCTACATCTTCTTTCACGTCTTTCAATCCCGGAAGCCGCGACAGCGCATCGGCGCAGTTCCTCGCCGACGGTACATATTCTATTTTATAGTCGTAACCGGATAGTAGAACTGCCCACCGCTGTAAACGTGATGCGGCCATAACCGGTATGCCAACCTTATCTCCGAAAATATATGTGAGTGGTTTGTGATCTGTTCGCAAAATAAACTTTCGTCCGTAGAGGTATTGGTGGAACTTGCGGATTCCATAAATTATCGCGAGCGCCTCCCTATCTATTTGTGCGTACGCGCGCTCGGTCGGTGTGAGCGTGCGCGATGCGTACGCCACGGGCCGCTCGCCCGCTGGCGTCAAGTGCGACAGCACACAGCCCACGCCCACCCCGGACGCGTCTGCCGTCAGCACCAATGGCAGCGAGTTGGAGTAGTGGACTAACACCTCACTCGAACTCATCGCCGCTTTGACCGTCTCGAACGCGGTTTTACAATCTTCGCTCCAATTAAACTTGACCCCCTTTTTCAACAAGTTGTACATTGGCGTTAAAATCGTACTGATATTTCTAATAAACTTAGCGTAATACATTATTAAACCTATAAAAGCCCTGAGTTCTGACACGTTTTGCGGCGCGGGAGTTTCTACGATCGCTTTAATCTTGTCAGGGCACGTATGCACCCCTGCTTTACTTATTACATGGCCCAGATAATTTACACTCTTCGCAAAAAATTCGCATTTATCTTTCTTAACGCGAAGACCATACGCCTGTAACCGTTCAAATACTTTATTTAGATTTTCGATGTGGGTCTTGGTATCCTTCCCTGTAATTATGACGTCATCGAGGAAAACTCCCACGTTAGGCAAATCGGCAAAAAGCTGCTCTAACCGTCTTTGAAAAATTCCCGGGCTCGACGACAAACCGTACACTAATCGATTATACATAAACAGGCCCTTATGGGTATTGATGACGGTATATTTCCGCGATTCATCAAGTTCGAACTGGGCATACGCTTGTGACAAGTCGATCTTGCTAAAATTCTCCCCTCCGTGCAAGCGCGCCAGCAGGTCTTCCACCCTGGGTAGCGGATAACGGTCTACCTCTAGTACCCTATTCAGTGATATCTTATAGTCAGCACAGATCCGTAACGTACCGTCCTTTTTTACTACGGGGACAATGGGCGTGGCCCAGTCGGAGCGGTCGACGGGGGTGAGCACGCCGTCGCGCACCAGCTGCTCCAGCGCGCGCTCCACCGGCTCGCGCAGCGCGTACGCCAGCGGGCGCGCGCGCAGGAACACCGGCCGGGCGCCCGCGCGCACGTGAATGCTCACTCGGCCGCCGGTGAACCGCCCGAGGCCATCCGCGAACACATCACGGTAGCGGGAGCTGAAATCATTTAAATTAAAATCATTTCTGACCGTGTAATTCAGATTACTATATCTAAGTATGGGTATCTGTAACTCCAATTCGGCAAGCCACTGTCGTCCTAATAATAATGTTTTGCCATTATCAATGATATATAAATCTAAATACTTTTGTTTATCTTTGTATGAAACCAACGGTTTTATAACCCCGACGGGGTTTACTAGTTCGCCGGTGTAGTATCTCAATTTCAAATTACATTTATTTATGCTTAGATTGCTAAACAATTGTTTATACAGCTTATGGCTTATACATGATACCGCGCTGCCCGTGTCACACTCCATACTAAGTGATTTGCCTTGAACTTTTAACTCGATTAAGATCGGTTTGTACTCCGAAATGGCAAGCTGATTAAAGTCTATAATAATTACCTCGTCGCTAAAGTCACTGTCAACGCTGTGCTCCCTTTCCGGTTGTACCGTGCTTACGCTGACGTTTTCCGTGTGCATACGATCCACCTCCACGCAATGCTGATCCGCCATGTACGGACACATCCGTCGGAGATGACCCTGCCGGTTGCAGACCTTGCACACGTAACGTGCGAACCGACACATCGCCACGTCATGTGCCGCGCCGCACGCCGTGCAAGCGCGCCGCCCGCGGAACGGCGCGCCGCCGCCGCCGCTGCCGCCGCTGCCGCTGCCGCCGCCGCCGCCGCCGCCGCCGCCGCCGCCGCCGCCTCCGCGGCTGCCGCTGCTACTACTGGTAGTCCGAAACGCTCGAGGAGCAAACTGGCCCTTTATTCTTGGTTCGCTCCCTCGGGCCCCTCTGGCCTGACGTGAAGCGAACCCCGTGACGGCTTGATAATCCACGGCCGACGTTCCGGTCGATGACCTCTCTCGACCTTCCACTATAGATGCGTTCTTCTCCGCTGCTTCCATACTACCGGCTAGTCTAAATGCCTTTCCGAAATTTAGGCCTTCCTCCGTGAAAAGCCGTTGTCGTATTGTCTCACAGCGTATACCGCAAACCAACTGGTCACGTAAACTTTCCTCTAGCCAAGCACCAAACTCGCATGTCTTGGACATTTTCTTTAGTATTGCAACATACTCCGAAATACTTTCTCCACTTGCTTGCTTTCTATGCCTGAATTTGTATCGTTCTGCAAGAATACTAGGTTTCGGTTGTAAGTGTTTCTCTAGAATGTTCGTAACCTGTTCGAATGTTTTACTTATGGGCTTGTCGGGCGTACATAAATTAACTAACAATTCATAACACTCTGCACCCATGACTGTTATTAACGTAGGTACATACATGTCCTTATCCACCTTGTTAACTATGAAATATTGTTCCAACCTGTCCACATATAACCGCCAGTTGTCCGTAGTAACATTGAATTCCGTCATTTTGCCGACCGACATTATCGCTTTTTTTTTACACTGTTTTTTTTTATTTTCACACGAACTTCCAAAATATAATACGCACTCGAGTCCGATCGTTCTCGTCGCCACTGAAGAAGCTGGTACTTGGGGTCTACGGTATTAATTTCAGCAGAATAAAAACACGTCTTGATGATGATTTGTTTAATCCGAGACTGACAATAAAAAGATCTACCCTCATGTTCGAAGATGCACTTTTAATTATAACTACCCACATATATTACAGTTACCAACAAATATTAAAATTAATTTGTGTTACTACACCCATAAGGATTCATAAATGCCTAGCATCCAATTTCGCTAGTATCACGGAATGTCAGCATTATTGCCTACTGTATGTTGGTCAAGTAGAGATTATATTGATGTCCTTCAATCCCCTTCTAACATCTTAACCCAGTTCCTGGAATCAATGGCAGGCACTCGACCGCGCGTGATGACAATTCAGGAGCTTGTTTCTTCACATAAAGTGTCCTTATAATGTTTGGAATGCCTGTGATGACAATTAACGACATGAACTAATTACCAATGAATGTACAAAAAATACACAGTAAATATATGATTATAATAATTTGGTAAGCAGCCAACTCAAACCCAACCAAAACCAACCCAAATCTCACTATTTATCACTAATTTAATCCACTCCCTGTCTTTAGTATTTTTATATATTCTCTTTGCTTCTGATCGAATCCTTTTCTGTTGTACCTATGCCCTTCTTATTTTTCATTGCTTCTCACATTTATTTTATCTTAAGTATTATGTTATGTATGTATTATTTTATTTTATTTATTTAGCTATGTATTATATTTATGTTAATATTGTTGTTTTTATTATCCCTGCGTTTATCCTGTCTATTTGTTTCCGCCACCTACTTAAACTGTCTCCAACTTATTTCTTGTATTGGTTGTCTAGAAGAGATCGCTATTAAGCGATAAGACCGCCTATTGTCTACTTTGTTCTTTGTTTCTGTATTGTTTTGTACTGATTTGTGGTGTTCAATAAAGATTATTTGTATTGTATTGTAAGCAGCCAAACACAAGCCTAATTTGCTAAAATTAAATTATTGATTTTACTTTAAAAAATAAGAAAGCTGCAATCAATATCACTTTAAAAAAGAGGTAATGAACCAATTATACTATTCTAACACTACTCCGCTTACGAGCATAAGTTCAGCCGCTCCTGATCCAGTCACAAAAGGCTTCTCTATACGCAACTTACTGAGGAGATAATTGAATTACTAAGTTCGTTATAACCCCGAATATGATACGATAAGCCTAATTTAATTTCCTCCAGGCTTTGATTTGACACGATTCGTGCAAGGCATTTATAAATGACAAACTATCTGTTTAGAGATTCGCGTCAGGCCTGTTAATCAAGTGGGTATTTTAGGACTGCCGTGCATATTAATGAGGCAATCTGCATAATCTTCGTTTGTTGGCCCAGATTGGCTAGGCTGTCCTCAGGACGCGGCGAAGTTTGAGACGACTGTTTTCAACAGCGAAAATTATTTCAAAACACAAAGTTATCAGGATTTAATTTCATTTTGAAATATAATATTGATGAAACGTGTAATCATAAAGTTGGATTTAATCTCAAGTTTGCTTATAACGTCAAATCAATGATTAATAAGGTGATGCGGTAATAAATGTGTGAGCATTAACACTTAAGCGAACGTGTAAATATTAGGGAACTTTTGTCTCTAGGGAAAGAGTTTGTTAACATTGTTCGTACCTAAAATTTGCTGAGTTAGTTACCCAACTTTCAATTAGGCAAGTAATACACTTTTAGCTTTAACCCCTAAAATTATTATGACGCTCAGTATGCAGCAAACACATATCATAGGATTATCAGGGTAACGGCCCTCGGGAACGGGCGCAGAGTGCATAGATACCACGAAATATTGCATTTTAAAGGCTTGTAAATTATTGGTCATATGCCGGCTTGGCGGGGCCGCTGTGCCGTCATGGGAAGCTGTGACGCGGCAATGAATGTCGCCCATAAATTACGAACGCCTCCTGATATGTGGCCGGCTGTGGCACTATGTTACAGGATACGGGATATTGGAATTCTAGATTACAAATTCAACTAATGAATGGTGATTATCCAGTGGATATTTTTGTGGTTTGAATATTGTTACAATAATTTTACGTTACGCGGCCAACATTGCTCAAGTACACCGTGACCTAATTCTATTGTATTGAAAAAACATAGGTTTTGAAATAATTGGTTCAAGAAATATTAAAACGAAGTAAATCACCACACTATCACTATCTGTCATCTTGTGCATAAATCTTGTAGCTGGCTTTTTTAGGTATGTGTGTATGTGTCTGTTTATATCTCCATTTATTATAAATGTGTGTTTCATGTATAATATATTATGTATTTCAATACTTAGTATATTAATATATATTCTAAATTGCACCACCTGCTCAGATCTGTTCTGTTCTCCAGTCCATTATGGTTGCCTGGAAGAGATCGCCCTGTAGCGATAAGGCCGCCTATTGTTACCTTGTAATATTCTGTATACCTTTTTTCTGTTTTGTTTGTTATATATGTGGTGTTCAATAAAGAGTTATTGTATTGTATTGTATCACCAAACTACGTTCCAAAAAATTTGTACAATAAGAATAATAACTTTGATAGTATAAAAAATTCCTTTGTATGTCTTTGAGATGTTATTTTTCATAATATCCAACGTTGCCATAGTAAAATGAAACTTTTGTCTATGTCTAACAAAGGCAAATATCAAAGTGAGAGACAAAGAGAAACGAATATTAAGTTAAAATAAGCTTAGGAAGCATATTAATAAGGGGGTTAATTAGTACACTATGAATGGCAGTTCGGCTCTAAACTCTGATTTCCAAACTTTGGAATAGTCAGCGAGCTAGTTGAAGTTAGTATCGCATTTCGAATAATTTAACTGCGAATACCTAGACTGATCGATCCAACCCAAATATAAATCCGGCACCAAAAACTTCAGCCGTGGCGAAACATTAAAAAAGATAATTAAAAAACTTGAGTGCTCCTATAAGGGCAGTCATGTTCGAAATTTCCATAGAGATTCGTCCATTAATAATTTTCGAGCGGTGAACAGGGCACATAATGGTTGTTTAATAAATTTAATGGATTCGGCGAGATACAGGCGTTTGCTGAGGCCCGCAGTGATAAATAGCAGCTGAGTTGCATGTTTCCGAGGGAGGCTGTTATCACTGAGTGATTGTGTGTTCACGCATACTGATATAGGAGTAAACATTCAACAATCAACATTTTGTTGCTGTAACAGGCTTCTTTGATATAATAATTCGCCTTCTCTCGTCCCTGGTGAGCAGTAGATGTTCCACGGGAGTTTGTAATTGTGTCGTACAGACACATCATTCAAACAGATGACGTTTAGCGACAAAAAAAATCGCATAGTAACAAAAGGTCACGTGACAGTTAGTAACAGGTAGAAAAATTCGGAGACTACCCACCTGCTATGGGTGGTGTAGGGGTATAGCACGCGTCACGGATTGACGAGGATCCGGGTTCGATTCCCGGCCATAGCTTTACTTTTCGGATTTTTCTATGTGTTCTAATTTTCATAGACATTTAGAAATAATAATTCGGCTTGTATCAGCAGTGGGGCGTTTCCTACGGCTACCAACGGCTAATCCTATGGTGAAATGGGGAATGCGACAAAGTAGCCACGGAAACCAAGTATTGGTAAAATCGAATACAATTCATTGAAAGACTGAAACATGGGAGGTAGGCTGTTTGGCGATATTTTATTAACTTAAGAGTTCACGGTGTGTTTGAAAAGATAATGAGAGCTCCCAAAAAACACTAAGCTTTTCAGTTACCTATAATATCTGGAAGATATCCCTTTTAGGGATAAGTTCGCCTTTGTGCACGTGTATTGTCCTGTATTCATCTGTTTCTTGTGTTTTATGTACAATAAAGAGTTAAACATACATACAATATCACACCTATCATTCTGTACTTATTATAAATTCATGTTTCACGTAAGTTCAAACAATATTTTGTAAGCATTACTATTACAACTACATGGATAGGAATGGTTTAACTTGTAGTTCGTACGTTTTTTTTTCAAGTACCGTTTCAACCGATTATAAATGCAAGACTGCGCTAGATTTAGAACCTAAAGTCTCCATCAGACTCTTATTTCTCACAAATTTCAATAGCTATGAGGCAAGGCTTACTTACTAAGCCTTTTTGATGAAGTAGCTCTATTGAGAGCAAGAGACCTCATGTTGAACGAGTAGCTACTTAAGGGGTGATATATCTTCTGCTTTATTGACGCTTCCTCCCAGACGGTATTAATTGGCGTCTTTTCTACTTTGTAATGCATCTACAGTATTAAATCCCCGATCCTAATTGGTTCGTGGGTTGCGTCTAATTTTCATTTCATTATTTTTTATTAAAGACTGACATAAGTGACCGCCTATTATATACTTTGTTCTTTCTTTCTGTATTGTTTTGTACTGATTTGTGGTGTTCAATAAAGAGTTTTTGTATTGTACTGTATTGCATAAGTGCTAAGTGAAAGATATATTAACTTAGATAGGGAATCTCGATCTCTCTGTGAAAAAGGCATAGATTTACGTAACTACTTCTAACTACTAACTAACAATTTTTTAAAGATAAATAAAAGTCAAGCTATATAATGTTATGTAATTGCGGGTACGTAATTAGAGCTGTTAGGTACTTCGATTAACCAACAGCAGACTGTTTATCCTAATATTATATTTCCTGTAAGATATTATATGTATATATAGATAAGTCTCGATAGTTAATACGACTAGTTATGGCATTGTTATGGCTTACTAATTTAATACGACTTGGTAACAACATATTGCCAAGTTCCCGAAATATTTGCGGTGCCCTTTTGAAAATTAGCTCCGGCTGAGTTAGCTCTAGAAGCAAGCTGTACAAACCGCAGGCTGAAATCTAAGCTGCATAGCGTTTAATTGAATCGACGAAATGCTGTCAGTAGAGTTTGCCTATTCCTCTATTCAACCAGAAATATAACAGTGATAGCAGTGCAATTGTACCCTGAAAAGATCTTAAACTAGATAGTGTAAATATTTGAGCTTTCATTATTGAAATGAAAGGGATAACTACTTTTGGGTTTAATCTAATATGAGTTCATAATAAAAGTTTCTAAGGAGTGGTCAATCTTACGGCTCGTTATGCACATTTTTTTGCAGACTAAGCTTTTAGTTGGCTGTACTTGCATTGTTGTCCATATTAGATCATTATGGAATTTTGTGATGCCACGGTCCAAAAGTTAGGTCCGAAAGGACGTGGGAATTTCTACAACTTTCAAAATTTAAAACTTAGGTAACCAAAAAAGTTACTTAATAATCTTTAAAGGCCTATTTAATCTGACGTATCACACATCACTGCACGAATTACAATAACACAAATCGTCCCTCTTCTTACATTTATAAAGAACTCCCACATTTATTTCTATTGTATTATAACTACAACTGTAACTGCGGCCAGCATTATGGGAACCTTTGAACCAGGCACGAAACAGGGGGACATTTTTTAGGCTAATTTTTAATAATTTTTAACATAATTTACTTTTACTACAAAATCTATGTAGCGGTCAACAAAATACATTTACAATCAACATTTCATCTAAATATCCCTTACAGTTCGTGAGCAAAATTCCTGTGATACCTATTACGAACGGACGGGACAAAACTCGAAGGGTTTCGTTTTTACCATTTCACTTATGGAACCGTAAAAATTACGAAATTGACACTTGTAATTAGAAGCCATGAGATTCAAATGTAGTCACCAAAGCCATAACATCAGACTTGAGGCTATAATAAGAAACGTCTGCGTCGAAGTTTAGTTAGATTGACCTGTCGAATTCAGTATTATGAAATTAATATCTGAAGCTTCGCAGTAAATCAAAATCCAACGTTTAATCAAGTCGTTTCCATCACATTTCAAATTTGTCCCGTAAATTGGCGAATTTCACCATGCCTTTACCCGCTAGTAGGTATGTAGGTATGCAGTTGCCGTCATTTAGAGCGGAGCTGAGCAAGTTTCTGCATCAAACGCTCCTCTCCTACGCAGAACTGTGGTCCGCGTCAGAGTTATGGCTGTCGGGCTAGGCAGAGGGAGATTTGCGATAAAATTACTACTTAAATCTTCTCAAAACTTAAACAAAATGTATTTGCCTATCATGGAGTTTGAAAGACTAGAATGAACATCACAGCCTACATTGAAGTATATTATAAAAGGAGATAAGCAATCTTGAGATTGGCGAAAATCTTAGAAATCATGTGAAAGGCGATGCGGATAGCCACCCATCACTATTTTGATTCGCTTTTCCACCTATACGCCCACAATTCTTAAGATTACATCAACATAATAGCTTTGTATTCCATTATTGAGATAAGCTCAATTGACATAAGTACCTAGGAGAAATGATGCACAAATGCACAAATCACGTCTTTATGCCTTACGGGGTAGACAGAGCCTATGGTAACAGGAGAAATGATCATTTTGATAAAAATAATGCAGGCGTATAATACGTCTGTACGCAGCCAAAGAAACTGAATTATGTACTACTGTGGAAGCCTATCATTGTAAGTGTTATATTTCCATATCATACATGTATAACTTTCACATATAAGCCAAAGAAATGATTGTGGAATAGTCTATGAAAATGCTCGAAGACGTACCTACGCAATTCAGTTTCTTCGACCATACTCTGTCAGTCAGTAAGTTTAGTGGGCACACCGCGTTCTGACTCGTATGCAATGCCGACACATTCACCTACATTTCTACCATTATTATACAAAGTACGAACACGCCAGTTTTTAATTATTAAATATTAAATTACGATTGTAACCGACGTAACACAGTTAGTGTGCATACACACTAAATACAATTGCTTATTTATTTAAAACTCTGCAAGACAAAATTGACAAATGCTTGTAACCTATAGTCTTTCCAACCAATTATTTTCTCGATGACAGATGTAGTTTAATAGTTATAGTGTTGTGACCTAATAAGTGATCAGTTGATACGATATCGATCCAATTGTATATATATACGAGTAGTTGAGAAGTATTCAGCTATGGAGCCAATAAAACAACCGACCTGAATGCTAATTTATTACTAAGCGTGCAAAATGGCCGAATGACAGTATGTTTGTAATGAAAAAACTAAAAACTACTGAACAAACAAAAAATATTTCACCATTAAAATGCTGCATTATTCCTAAGTAACATATGCTATATTTTATCCCGGTAAAAAATTACAACGTGTCCAAAGTCGCAGGAACACATCTAGTTCAATATATACAATACCGATACAATATCGATATATCAATCATAACATCACTATTTGCATTCCCATAGAATGTAACTTTATTAAAACGTTTATTGTTTATCATACTTTAAAAAGATATTACTGCATATCTGGACTCAATTTGTCTTAGATGCATATTATATAGGATCAAGGAACAAAATTAGGCAGTCGTCAAATTTTTTATACCTCGCATTTAAAAGTTAATTTTTGCGTAAAAAGCGCAGTTACATTCTACGGGAGCTGTCATCGAGAAAATAAATGATTGGAAAGACTATAAGTAACCATAACAGTTAAAAATAGCCACCAATTAGTTTTATTCCTGTGCCTGTTTAATTGTCTCAGCACAAAATAATAATACTCGTATTACTTATGATTTCGCATAATTGCAAACTATTTTGTGCAAGATTTTTGTGGCGTATAAAAACATCACAAAGCAGCGCAAAAGTAGAATCAGTGGAATTTTACATCCTTTCCTTGCGAGTTCTCAAGACGACACGACTTCCTGGAAGTAAAAGGAAACGCTTCTTTACTGGAATAACTTCAGTTGGCTTTTTAAACAGTGAATTTGAATAAGTTACCCTGTTTTAGTGCTCACGTTCACTTTTGCATGAAACAATAAAGGTCTCAAGAAAAGGTAACGTTTTGTACTAACTTTTGCAATTTACTTAATTTGTTGTCACGACTATACACAATGTTTTTGGAAACACCCTATAAACTTTTTCATAATTTTCTACTTACTCATATTTCCGTAGTAAACAGGTCATGATAAAAATAACGGATGTATTTTTATGTATGTTTGCTGTGATATATCAAACAAATTCAGCCCTTACACGGGGTGGAAGAAACAGGTCGCTTGTTATTGTGATGTCAAGGTAGTTAAATGTGTGTGAAAGTGTACACATGAGGACAATAGTTCAATATCCTTTGATAACATGGTTGTTAACAATTCTATTTCAATTCTTATTTAAACGTAGTTCTATATAACGTCGGAACACGAAAATTGGGAAGGTCCTACAGAGTGAATACGTAATAGATTGGATTGACAGTAATTATAACATTTGTTTTATTTTACCGTTACTAGTGTTACAAAAAAATCAAGATTTTACTTTACTTATGCCCATTATAACTTGGAAGATTTCTTATAGACAAGAAACTTGATAGCTGTCACCTCGGTATCACTTAAGTCTAAATACTTAGATTAAAAAATATATAAATTTCTAGAAATATCCAAATTTAAGTTACTTCTGCTTTGCCTTGCTAAAACTTACACTCCACCATTAATTCAAATAAAAACAGCTCTAGAAACTTTTCATGTAATTTCAACTTCAACAATAACAAGACTCGTGATGAAAGTTTGTCCGTATACGAGAAAACCAGTTGGCAAATAGACTCAGCCTCATTTCGATAACTTTACCAGCAATACATCGCGCTTTTCAAATGATATAGGTCGATTCACAAGAGATGGCACGAATGGATCGAATGAGTGAATGATAACATCTTTGTATGCGTCACAAAATGGTCACATACGGGTTGTTTCAATAAGTAATTAGTCCTCTCTTTTAATTGCCCAATTGCGGTGTAAAAAAATTTTAGCAAAATTGACAGTCATAGAGAAAAAAATTGCTATAAGGAAGTTTTTTGTTGCATTAAATCCGTAGTTACAAAACGCATTAAAAAGAGAGTCCACTGCAAAACACTCATAATACATTCCTCCATTAATGCGGGCCAATTCAAGTATCAAATTAAAAAGAATATGAATATGTAGTAGCATTTTGTATACAATTTTTCTTGTGTTGCGAAGATGCATGTAGTTGTTTACAAAATATTAAGAGACCCCTGTATAAGATAAGCACTCGTACGTAAGTGACATTACTTTCGTTCAATCCATTCGTAACATCTTTTGTGAATTGACCACCATGAAGTTTGATTTCTAAGCGTATATTTTATTTTGTCCGCAATCGCAAGCTTGCACAGGCAACAGAGCTGTGAAGAGCGCTTGTTACGCCAGCTAACAAGAGTGTTGCCAGGCTATTGTAAATGAATTCTTGCAAGAACCTAATAGAATTGATAAAATATTTCATATGTAATGAGAGTAAGAAACAGGGTCATTAAAAAGCAAAAAAATATTCCATACTAACTCGCTAGCACTAGCTATTTAAACATTTGCTGACATCATATTTACCTTATGAAATCTGCTTCTGATGAAATAAAGCTTGAGCTATGTTATGTTGTTTCAGTTTAAGTCTAATCTATCTGGGAACACACATGTCATCATGAAAATCCGTAATTAAATATTACATGAACTTGGGGGGACTTTTTTGTTTACAAAATCTTTAAAATAGATCGGAATGGTCTATAGTTGAGTATTCCGTACGTGTATTCTCTCCCTCTCTCGGTTTACAACATTTCTGTGATGTTGGTCTTAATAATAAAATTCTGCAGGTGCTCACATGCCGATATAATTAGAAATGGTTCGTTCCGCTAGCGATTGTACCGTGGGTGTCGGGAGCAATTGTCTCATTAAGGGTGTCAGCTGTCCGGCGTACCAACCCGATGCGTAATCGGCAGGCAATAAGTACCGTCCCGTATGTCCCGGCCTGGAAAAACCGACTAGATATTTGCAGCCAAAATGTACACGGAATAACAGGTCGGTATTTCCAGGTACACAAAATGTCACTCCGGTACGCTCCAGCCAATCGATTAGGTTAGGTTGAGTTAGTTTTATATAACAATCCTGAACAACATACAAATGTAATCTAGAGAATCGATGCCAAAAATCTACTGTAATTGCGAATGAATTTATCAGATAGGGTTTTATCACCGCGGTACAAGCCAATACCGGGGTGGAAATACCGACCCATATTTCATGTACAATGAACGCGGAACATTGGTCGGGATTTCCAGGCGGGTACTTCCATGGTCGAGAATTAAACACACCCGCGTAATCAATCAAGTATGGCAGCCCTTTTACCATGTCGTCCTTTAATTTTTATCCAATTACGCAGAAGGGGTGCGAGTCGGGTTACCTCCACGTGTGGTCAAGAGCTGCGGTTCGTTTTTGGATCCAGAGACCAGTGTTTGGTCCGATGCACCCTGGGCATCGGCTAATGATTTCCTGGCAGTTTCTGAGGGATATCATTGACCGTTGGCTAAGAGTCCGACAGGGGGGGGGGGTGTTTTTATAATTTATGTTACTTTGACATTGGTGACGTTGTCGTCGCTATAACGACTTGATACGCCACAAATAAGAAGAAGAAGAAGAATTAGGTAGAAAACTTAAAAATACAGGGTCTCTTCCTGTTCCAGAATATTACAGCAGACTTCTATTCCACCAACGCGACAATAGTCGCTGACAAGTGACATTTCTGTTTACATTACAACCTCGACAAAAATCCACCCCAGTTGGCTTTATATTCACTACGCATTGCATTTCGAATTGTCACTTATCACCAATAATTGTCGATATGGTAATAGGGGCCTGGTGGTTGGGTCAGTTAGACATTATTTAAATGTTTCAAGGATTTTTGAGTCAAAGTTGACAAACTTGTTTCCATACATTCGTCAAGAGCGAGACTAAATTTAGAATCAAAAATTCTGTGTCGCGCGAGATAGACCACCTTTCTTTATCTTACTGTTCGTTCTAGAAAGAGACAGTAGTCTGTATGACCTACCAAATAAAAAAGTCAGATCACACTATTTTTATTATAATTGGCAAGGCCGGCTCCGCTGTTGTCTGGGTCAAGAACAAACGTCACACTCCGAAAGTCAATTGACATCTAATATTATGAAGAGTGCAGAAGATGGTTCATTTATTTAAAATTACTTTAATTTATGAAATACTAGCGACCCGCCCCGGCTTCGCACTGTATATTGTGCATGTACTATACATATAAACCTTCCTCTTGAATCACTCTATCTATTAAAAAAACCGCATCAAAATCCGTTGTGTAGTTTTGAAGATATAAGCATACATCGGGACATGAGGACCGAAAAAGTGACTTTGTTTTATAATATGTAGTGATAGTGATAGTGAAGTGATAGTGATGATAGTGATAGTGATAGTGATGATAGTGATAGTGATAGTGAAGTGATGATGATGATAGTGATGATGATACATCGGGACATGAGGACAGAAAAAGTGACTTTGTTTTATAATATGTAGTGATAGTGAAGTGATAGTGAAGTGATAGTGATAGTGATAGTGATGATGATGAAGGCATTACGAGTTAACAATCCGGAGGGACAAGCTTTTACTATCAAAAATCAATTTAAGTGATAGTGACAGTGATGATGATGAAGGCATTACGAGTTACCAATCCGCAGGGACAAGCTTTTACTACCAAAAATCAATTTAAAAATCAAAGTCAAATCCAGTTTAAAACTCCTTAAAATTCCGTTTTGATAGCTGCCGCGTTCCGGCCAAAATACAAATATAAATCCCGACTCACATTTACAATTTCATTGGTTTAACTTAACTTATTGGCTGACGGTTAACCGAAACGAAGCAATATCAAATTACATTATACGTGATCAAATATTTAACTTTAGCACGATATAATTATCGTGTTTATCCGTTCGGTTTTATGTTTGCAAATTATACTGCTAATTGGTAAAAAATAAACAGAGAACAGTGTTCACTGAACACTTATTTTGAAGTCAAAGATATAAAAATATATACTTCTGCTGTAAGAGCATGTCGAACGAATATGGGCTATAAAAAAAAGTAAGGATACATTGTGTCCTAAAATTTATGCAGGTTAGGTTTCCCTGATTCCCGTGCCTAGGGCATCCATAAAGATTTCCTCTCCGTTAAAAAAAGGTTAGGTCTGACTGAACACCCCGATAAGTCAAAAAATATTGTTCAGATTTTTTTAAATTGCGGTTGACCAATGGCCGTGGTAGCCTAGTGGTTGGACTTGTGGCCTCTCCAGCAGAGAATCGTGGGGTCGAATCCCGCGCACCTCTGAGTTTTCGGAATTTATGTGCTAAATTACATTTGAAATTTACCCCATCGAGGGAATGGGCGAAAATCTTAGGAATCATGTTATAGGCGACGCGGCTAGCAACTATAGCTACTTTAATTCCACTTTCCACCTATACACCCACAATCGCGCCAAACGTGGCCTTTAGCTCTTGTTACCTTGAGCTCTGTCTATAACGTAAGGGATAAAGACGAGATGTATGTATTATTTATTATTACAATAATTTTGTGTCAAAGATGTTATCAATTGGTATCAATTCAAATAGCCTCGCCAGAATGACGTTCATCCGTTTGCCAAATTTGCAGACTGTCCTTGAGCGCACTCTGGCCAATTACAACAATAAAAATATTAACTGGGTTACTAGATCGTGTATGCGTGAATATGCAGATTGTAAATGCACACCATATATGTTCTTCAGGACGCGCAGACACACTCTCCTATTCCCCTTTACACCTGTACACCCACAATCATGCTAAACGTGGCCTTTAGGTCTTGTTACCTTAGGCTCTGTCTACCCCGTAAGAGATAAAGACGCGATTTGTGTGTGTTGTCTATAATACATAGCTATCACTATTAACAGGCCGGTGTCCAATTGTTACGATGTAGGTAGGTACTATATTATCGTATTACATTTAAAGCTAATATAAATATACCTTTTAATGAAGTTATAAAACGTTTGATGTCTTTGTAACACTAAATAATGACAGTAAATTGAAGGTCGACCCAAGTAATTTAATCGCAGGGGAGCGGCTGTAATAAAACAGTACTTCAAAAGTCGACGCGATGCGGAAAGAAGTGTCTCATACATAACAAAGTAAAAATGCCAACTCCTTTTAAAAATTTGTAAAAAGAATGAACTTTTATAAAGATTTTAACGTAAGTAAGGACTGTAAGACCGCGCGTAGGAAAGAGTGCACGTAGCTCGTAAATAATAGAACAGAGACGGCCGTAATGAGCAAGAGTGTGTTGAATGCTAAAGCAGTTTCTTTTGTTTCAGTTTGCCTCACATACTTTCCGTATACGAGTTGGTAGAGTCATTCGGGTCAAGAGCACGCACTTTTTTTTTGATGGCCTCCCAGACCTATAAAGAATTATATAATTGGCATGTTATGATATTAAATCTGTAGAATATTCAATAAATTTTCACTATTTAAGAAAATTTTCCATCAAGATTAATTAGTTTTAGCCCTACATAGGCTTAACTGGAAACTTTTCCAATGCGTACTCTTGACCCGATGTGTGGGTAAAATTACGCAAGTCTTAGGGTAAAGTTACGCACGCGGGGTAAACGTACGCAGTCATTCGGGTCAAGAGCACGCATTTTTTTTTTGATGGCCTCCCAGACCTATAAAGAATTATATAATTGGCATGTTATGATATTAAATCTGTAGAATATTCAATAAATTTTCACTATTTAAGAAAATTTTCCATCAAGATTAATTCGTTTTAGCCCTACATAGGCTTAACTGAAAACTTTTCCAATGCGTACTCTTGACCCGATGTGTTCGCCTTCATTATTTGGTCATCTGAGATGAGGGTCCGCTGAGGGACCTTCCTTATGTAATTTCTCGGCATTTTGGTGTATTCTGAAAGATTGAACAATTTTTGATATTTTTATTTCATTTGGGGTATAAGTACGCAACGGGGGTAACGTACGCGTGCGTACTATTAATCTCGTACTCTTACCCCAATCGGCAAATATACCAAATAATCAGTCACAACACACACGTTAAATACTTTTTACGAATATGATAAACTTACATAAAAACTACATTAAATGAACAATAGAAATATAGTATACTTACTGGCACAGAGCTATCTATTTAACTACAGCACACTTTTCCGTGGCTCAAAAATTAAACGAAATAAGCGTGCTACAAGTATTCGGCGACGTGTCGCGCCCAGTACTTAGATTGCGTCGGCGCGGCCCGTGGCTCCTAAACGGCGATAGTAGCGCCACTCTGTTTTACAAACACAGACCTCGGCCCCCTCACCCCTGTCGGAGATCAGACCACCGCGTACTTTTACCCACCGCGTGCTGTTACCCCGAATGACTCTACATGTGGTTATTTTACATAGACAAAATGTCCGAGCGTCTTCTATGCCACAGACTTGAGCATAATGGTTATTGGTTAATGTATTCATTCTGTTACAAGTGGTGTGATATAATGTAAAGATAGATGCTGCCATTCAATCCCATAAAATGTTAAAAACAATCTTAAAAAGTAACAACATAGACTTAGAGAGTGACAACATAATGCCTACCGGCCACAACACCTACTTGGTTCTTTTTTGTCTTTCCTACTACCTCCTATTACATAAAACTCCAGAGAGTTTTTCAACAGAGTAGTGTAAATTGTGTAGCTATTATATCAAAGTTTCTTTACATTAGTAAATTTAGGAGATAACGGATGTATAATGACATACTTAATAGTTTTCGGAATACATGATAATTTAACGGAACGTGTATTTGGGCATTCAAGTCACGCATCATAACTATTTGATGTTAGCCAATGTCTATTTGAATATCTGCAGCCACTAAGTGTGGGTAGGAATCTTGTTTCCCTAATAACGGGAGCGAGAACGCAGACACGCGCTAATGTTAGCGACACGATCATAGCCCAGTGACGTTAATACGAAACGTGACTCCCGCATGGAGGCAAGAAAAACTCTGTTAAACACTTGTATAAGTACCCTCTCACGAAATCATGTTACGCCGGCAAAGCAGCGTTCATTTCACGCGGCAACTGCCAGTCGACTTCACTGCGCTGATTGGTCAACTCAACTGTCAGTTACAGCTTATCAGATAGACCTATTTTTCTAACGGTACAATACGTTGCTGCAGTGCGGCGATGGACGAGGTTTAGAGTGTCAAAAAGTTTGAACAATCGGACGTGGTGACGTTGACATCCCTAGATGTCATAATTAAAGCCAAGTGACTTACCAAGGACTTACCAATCCCACACTAATATAGTTACTAGCAGTATTTGTACATTTATACATCAATGATATGTGCTATGAATTTTTGGGGGCGAAAAATCGGTCGAGTTTCATAAATTCGAGTTTCGTTGCGTTCGAATTTTGTAAACACGGAACGACACTCGGTCGCCCAAGTACTGCGACATGGTATAATATTCACTTGCTAGCATTAGTTTTTTTTTCTTTTCTCTACATAGATAGTACAATAGGTAGCTAACATAATGATTCTGATATTTGATTGATGTTTTCCATGAATAACACTTTTCCAACCAAAGGAAAATCCGTGGGCGTAAGTCTTAAGTTAATTAGTTGAATAAAACGGACGCACAATCCCTTGGCGTACAAAAGGAGGCTTCCCGGTACAAGAACTGCCATAATAACGCTACTCCTATTTATAATTCTTGTCAAAGATTCCCCTAACTGGAATAGTATTTCAATCATTGATATATTATACCAACGAGAGCAAAAAAAAACGGCTCGCTTTTCATACAACTTGGTACGGAAACTGACTCTTTAACTTTGATCGCCAGTGTATGTAGAATATAGTAATATTATAGATCTGGAACGCAAGAATGAGAGCAAAATAATACATGACTGTATTTTAGAGTTAGATAGCTAGACACTATTTTTATTACACGTTGTGAGCTTGAGGGGCCTAGCTGACACTATAATATGTAAATGAAAAGAGTAGAACTGGTTTTTTATTAACACACGACAACAGCTGTAATTTTTTTGCTCTTGTTTCCATTATTTCAAAGATCTTATCTTATAGTAGTTAATATTCTACATCTTTGATTTGGATATTTTCATTTTTTTTTTACATAACTACATTTTGATAATACATACGTAAGGTTAATAAGATTGCAGCAAAAGCAGAGTCTTGAACTTTACCTGAAACAAACAAAAAAACTTTCACAACTTAAACAAAACAGATAACACAACCGAAGTAAATCGAAAAACTCACCAACTTAACATAACATGTATTATTGGGTTTACGAACGTCGGTGTTTTTTCACGGTTAGCTGGCTCCCCGATTGAGTCCAATCATACTAGACTGAAAGTTTACTGTAGTCTATAACCCTGTGTCAAGCCGAGCGGAGAAACGTCGTTTTATTTCAATTACTATGGCTAACAATTGAAATGTATTCCTTTTGTACTACCAACGCAATCAAGACAGTAATTTCTAACTATAATATACAAAATGTAACAAAGCTAGAGTAAATAAACGTAGGCGTACAAGATAATATCCATGTACAAGTACTGCCGTAATAAAGGGGTACTTCTATTTACACTTGTAAGAAACTCGCCTTTACCACTTTGAATAATTTCACAAACTGCGTTGTATCGCATAACAGAATGAAACTCAACAATACTCAATGTTTTATTTCCGTTTTGTTTGCTTTCTTTACATTTTTTTGCCCTACGCTATCAGGATTTGAACGTGAGTAGTTCTCACTATTGAGCGCCTATTCCAGTGAACCCGTGAGTGTTGTCTGACAGGTAAAGCGCTTATCTTCACACAACATGCTCCCGTGGCCTTCCCGACGCGCGCGATGTGACACTTCAGAGATAGGAACTTGTTAGTGTTGTCATCTACCAACTGACATTATCACCGAACGAGGAAATTCGTGAACTTGGTTATTTCTAAATTATTGCCAAATAATGTAGACAGCTTGAGCCGAAGTGACGTCAGAGGCATCTGTTTAAATTCAGTTTTACAATGGCAAAACCTAGATTTAATTAAACCTGGATTTCGAAATAGGGATTGTGTTTGCTTTTCTGTGAGCGATCTGCGTCTGCCGGTCAGTTCAGCTTAGTGGCATTAGTGCATTCGTATTTTCTCGATGGCATTCGTTTGCTTATAAAGCCACCCGCTTAGCTAGAGAGTCAATTCTGTTTAGAACTGTGTTTAGAATTAGCAAAAAGCTACCCTTCGACGCTGTCGAATCAACCTTGTGACATAATGGTTTTACTTAAAAGATTTACGGTTAAAATAACATTAGAATTAGGCATACTTTCTACGGAACATCAGTTTGCGTGCAAACATGAGGGCAAACGAAGCTTTTTCGGTCTTTGGTCAGTCTTCTGCCTTGATGTACTGGGAGCTCGTTAAGGGTAATCGTGGTCTACATCCCGTACAAAATATGCCTTGTGACGTAATTAATCCACAGGGATAATCTTTATTGCGCCAGCACCTTCGGTGTAAATATTGCAAATCGAAGTGTGAACATATCGCCTCGGCGGCCTAATGGCCCCAGGCGAAATTTGTTCAGACGTCTGTTTCAGAAATAAGAAGCATTTCTATATCGACGTTGGCATCTTTGAAGTTGGATATTCCAACACTTCACTCGCTTTTACAGACAGCCAACGCAAATAAGACAACGGAATATCGCAACAGAATGTCGGCCGTCGTAGTTTGTTATTGTCTGCGTTGGTTTTTAAAGCTATTGTTTGAAATGGTCACATTTAAATGAACAATTCTGAAATAAATACTTTTTCGTCAAAAACTTGTACGAACTCACTATGTACTCTATGATTAATTTATCATAATCATTAATATCCCCATAACCGGCCCATACACGACGTCTCACTGTTGGGCACAGCCCTCCTCTCTGAATGCAAGGGCTTGAGCTGTTATCCCCATGTGAACTTTCGCTAAATTCTAGACACATCTCATAGAAAAATTCAGTTCTAATTCTGGTTACCAACTAATCTACACTCAAAATTCCTACTTCAAATCCTGCAACAATTTATCTTACTACAATTCTTTCTCCACAACGTGTGTTACTTGTTATATCGTGCGACATACTTTACAGCGTATTACTGGCAGCATTACGTTTTGTATGGTTTCGCGCTCGATGCAGCTTGTGCTAGTGCACTTAGTCGCAGGCGGGGCGGCACAGACCGCTATATTTTAACCCTTCCTGTTTAAATCCACAAAATGAAATCGTTGCCAATACAGTATCTCAAAATAAAATAAAATAGCTACAGAGAACAAATCTTAAATCATCATACAAAGAAAATCTAGGAATCATGTTACAGGCGATGCGGCAACCCGTCACGATTTTGATTCTTCTTTGAAAGAAAGAAAGAAAGAAAAAACAATTTATTGCCACAAAAACAGATTTTAAAAAACTACAAATTAAGTAAAAATACTCAAACGGTTTGTGACAAAAGGTGTCGGCGTCAGCATAAGCTGCTGGTGCCGGTCCCGAGGGCGACGCCCGCAGCGCTGGTTTTCAGCCGACACCCTGACTTATTACTCCTACAGTCCTGCCAGGTGCGAATTAAAAATTCTTTCAACTTGAACGCCCACAATCGGACCAAACGTGACCTTTAGGTCTTGTTACCTTATTATTGACGTGATTTATGTAGTCAAGGAATTTAATTCGTAACCCACCATGTAACCTTTTCTTAGTAAGCCTCGTTATGATTTTCCTTGTTAAGTAATGCCACGTCACTATGAAGTTTTAAGTGAAGAGGTTCCTGGATAGGTTAGGAGTTAAATTCCTTCATTGTACAGAGAACAATTGAAAAGATTTCAATACTCCACATGTAATTCAAAATTCTAAGAATCTTCTTAAATATTGTTTAAGAGTCTTCACAAATGGGTCCTACTGAAAAACAGCGTTGCGGCTTGCCGCAACATTATGCTGAGTGGGGCCCATTTTACACCATATCGGTACTATTCCTAAGTATATTGTATTTCTTCCTATTATAATTGTACGTGTATCGAATGTGTGTAAATAAATGTTTCTCTCTCTCTCTCTCTCTCTCTCTCTCTCTCTCACAAATAACTAAATCAAGCAATATCCATAAAATCTTTTCACTTGCAGTGCATCCAAAATAGCAAAGCATAGTATTAGCCTTTGGGCGAAAAAAGGTTCATCTTTGAGTTTGCCACCAACGCCAACTTGACTTCGTATACTTGACTACAGTCGGAAGAAATGACTTCACACACTTTGTACTTTTATAGTTGCTGTTAATGACGCTCAAATATTAATTACTTGGTCTACATATTTCAAGTAGGCTAGCACATAATTGCGTGCAAGTTATAAAGAAGTTCTCAGTTAATGGACCACCGTCCAGTATTTTTAACATGGAAAAGGTAAGATAGCGAAACTCGGAAACCCTTTCGATTACCTAAGTACCTGGTATAAAAGAAAAAGAAAAATTGCATTTAAAAGGCTTTTCATGTTAAACGGACGTTATCAGCGTTGAGGTTTCTTTCTATTTTATTCAACCTCGAGAAATATTTTTAAATTTTTCTTTGTATATTTTAAAACATCGTCGAACAACGCAATATCAGCGGCACACCTGCTGTCCCAACTCGTCTGATTTAATAACGGAAGCCGGCGTTCAATTCCTATGACGTTATAAATTTAATATTTTTACGCCACCCGTCTATAGCTGCATCGTGGTTGCGCATGTATTAATAAAATGTGGGGAAAAATCATTTCCGCGTATCGCCCGCTGATTGTATCGATCGAGATAGAAATCACGCAGCGTCCTTTCGCGCAATTTCGTACTTATCGCATGACTGTCGACTACGCAAAACGAGTAGATAAATGTGCCTTTTCGTTATTTGTACGCAAAACCGTTCTCGCAATTTTGCTGTAATCACGCACATTTGCGTTCGCAGGCACTGCAAAAGTCTCGTGGAAAAATGCCGGCTGGTAATCTAAATTATTGATATTTGTATATTCTTAAGACTGTACCATCTCAATTAAATGGCTTGTCTGGTGGTCTCACATATCATAATTAGTTCCCTGAACCCGCGAAACAACGCGTACAAAAATGAGGTTTACGCCGTATAAAATATTTGGTTACATTTAGGCCAGGCCGTATATCAAGCTTGCAAAATCCGCGGTGGTAAGAATTTTTCCCGCATTAATTCTTTATGTCTCCACTTGGAAAATTACGTTGTAGAAGATTCCTTTTTTGGGGGAAATTATTCTAATACATTTGGGTATTCTTATAAGAATAAAAACGACGTTTGAAATGTCGTTAACAAGTTTCCGTAAATATTTACGCGGCATAAATGTATAATATTAACTCGGGTAAAAATTCCTAATGCATGGTACATTTTCCTACTGTTATAAAAACAATTACCTAATAGGTGAGATTTTTTTTTATTTTTATTTACTTGTACACAATTTGAAAATAAGAAATTTAACACATTTCTTACCGCCCATCCAACTCTAACGGAAACTGTGTAGTTCTAACTGTTAACATAAGAATTACAAGACTTATCTAGTCGGCGCTTCAGCTCAAATAGTTCCAAGCCGAATAGGTACTATATAGGCAGATAGACTAGGTCCACTTCTGCCACGCATGCCACACATAAACATAACGATGTTATGATGGGAGCGTGGGCGGTGGCGCGGGCTGAGGCACCGGCATCAAAAATATAAGTAGCGCACACCGAAAAATAATTTTAATTTGACATTTCTAAAGTAGCGTAATTGATACAATTTATTATGAAATCTATAGGCGGATTTAGGCTACATTTGGAGGCGGTTCTAATTTTTTTTCGATTACGCAAGAATAACGAAATTTATTAAATGATCCTCGCGGCCATGGATTACGGAAATTGGAATTAAAAACTATATTTTCAAACAAAAACTGCTAATTAAATCGTCCGTTCCATTTTCACACTGCCGTTGTCACAAAGTTTGAGTATTTGTGAGCTAGAGTTTATCCGACGAAATAAAAAATAAAACAGTTTTTGTTTTCGACTAACCGGTATGAATACTGCAAATAAACGTAAAAATACATGTTGCTGTGGCAAAGTGAAGCGGTTTATGCAAGCAGAGTTCAATTTAGGAATTTATGATCTTCCTTTCATTTCATTTTAGACAATGTAGAACAATCGCGCCTTTACCTTAGCAAGTAAAATTCTTTCGCAAGTACTTAAAATTAATCAAAGTACAAAGAACCCCGATATTTTTATACCCCAAACTCTGGGGCTAATGGTCGCCTTTAAAAGATTTAAAACAATAAATATAACCAAAACAGAAAACAATTAAGCAACGGCGATCGTTAAAGAAAATAATTGTTGAAATATTGCGTCGTTTTCAGCTCTGGCTCGATGGTTCGCGAGAAAAAAGCACATTATACGCCGTTCTGAGCAGGAGGTGCCACCTGCCTTTCATCGTTACGATTCGGGTTATTGCTTCTAGGAAAATAAGAATCCACTCCAAGGCGAGAGCCAGGCATTAACAGCTATTATTGCAAGCCTTCGATGTTCAATCGTACGCAAAAATCTTTAATAAACCTAATGTATTCTATTCTTATGCAAATTTTGCTCTAAATAGCTGTAGGATTCGGGTCGCCTAAATTAAAATTAATTGGAAAAACATTTAGTATTGTTTTATTTTATGAATTCGTCAACATAGAATTACAATTTAAGATTTTATTTCGGTAAACAATTTCTTTTGTAACTTAGACTTTACAGTGTTCTTATGTTATATTTTTTAATTGTGTAAATTGATTTAGGTATTAATCGTATTATCAATAAATCAGTTAAGCTTTGAACGCCTTTTATTTTAGCCCAGTTTTTCGGCGATCTTCTACGTTCAAAAAATACAATTTTGCTCTGCACAGTCAATTTCGATCTTGTTCCTTAGGCCCTGTCTACCCCGTAGGGATAAATATGTATATACCGTCAATTTACAGATTACAAGCCGCTTGAAAAGTGACAGTATCATAATTGAGCGATCGAGTGATGTTCGTTAATCCTCTATTCACTTATCTTAATCTATAAAACCGACAAAAGTTCAACTGAACATTCTCATTCCGCTGGAAGATTGTTAAAGTCGGGCAAAGTTGGAGCTCTAATGTCTCATTTCTCTGCGATCTCGACTATGATGAGACCACTAATCACGATACGAGCAAACTTGCAACAATGAGTAACAAGTCTTTGGAACTCATTTGCTTACATTAGCACCGCGAAAGCATTGTAAGAGCATTTTAACATTATCCAACAACGGTGGAGTATAAGTTTTATAATGGGTCATAACTTCATTATATCGTGTAGTTTAAACCATGTAATGACGTGCATTTTATTAACTAGTTCACGCCCGCGTTTCCGAATTCCCTATGCGTGTGAATATACAAAACCCGCCTTAATTCTCGCCTACATGATTAAAAGAACCTCCTCCGTTTTTTTTGTCGGTTAAAATCAACGGACGGGTTGCACTCCGGGAGCGCCGGCAAAAGTGAAAAATACGCACAAGCACACTTGTGCAAAAAAAGTATACCAAAAAAGTGCACAACGCACATCAAAAAGAAAAAGAAAATAAAACCTTTTCTACACGCGATTTGAACCGCGGTCACCGGAGCGAACGCACTGTTATGCCACGCCTTATACCACTAGGCCAAACGTAGCTTAGGAGTGAGAGATGAAATCAACGTACAGTCAGCGTCATATAGTATGAAACATCCAAGGTGACCAAAAAGTTCGACACACCAGTTTCCATGGTGTAGCGAACTACACCAGCCCACCAGCGAGCTGAGACTGGTACCCGTTGCCGGAACATAGCCCGCCTAGTGTGTCTCTTGTTTTTTTTTTTCTTTCTTCTTTAGTCTTGAATCTGTTGTCAACGTAACTTCTATCTGCTTATGTTTTGGTAATAAATGTTTTTTTATTATTTATTTTAACTATTTGCCCGACTTGGATGCTTCAAACAATATGGCGCTGATTGTACGTATTATCTATATGGACAGACCTCTAAAAATGTGCTGATATCCTGGTACTTTATCTCCGCGACTCAACAAAAAAAAAAATCGAACGCGACTCTACCTTCATTCGTATTTCAAAATAAGCTCGCACCTCTAGGTCCCCTTTGTCGTCCTACCCCCCTGTGTCGTGCGGGCGAGGACTCATTTAAACGGTCGGTCTATAATTATATACATCCAAATGCCGAACACAAATTTGGGTAATTATGTTAGGCTTCAGTATCATCCCTAATTGAGTACTAAAATACACCTCACAGACAAGGGAATCGATACGTAGCTATACAAGGGAGGTTTAATTAAGTGTTATTCGATACCTCGGCGCACAGGTGTCGTGCGGGTCTGATAGAATTACTCGCTATTGAAAACTGCAGAATTTTGAAACATCTGAAGCAGTTTAGAGTTTCAGATTCAATTTTTTTTTAGATATTCTTTAAGGACATTGTTAGTTTACAATGAGCGTCAGTGTTTTGTGTAGGGGATAGCTGAGTTTGTGGGTTTTATGTGGCAGTAGAGGAGAGAGGGATTGCATATAAAATACATATTATTATATTTCGCCAGGCTTGGCTATCTTGCACGATAGTAGTGGAGCAAGGCAAATACTAGATACTAGTTCGCCTTTGTGCATGTGTGTTGTCCTGTATTCATCTTTTTCTTGTGTTTTATGTACAATAAAGAGTTATACATACATACATACATACATACTTTTATGTTATTTGAAATTGACTTCCGCAAAGTAACGCCTGATTCAATGAAAAATACCTATTCTATTCAGAACAAATCCTAAACACAAGAATGTAAGATAAACATAGCGGCATACCGATCGATACTAACCATTCGTTTAAAGCATAAAAGAAACGTGTAGGTTATACGAGATGAAAGGAAAATATGCTTCAAGTCGGCTGTCTCCAAGTATATTTTCGACGTATCAAATTTATTAATAATCTATTTATGTATGTGGCTGTTTATTTTCTTTTATGTCAGTTTTAGAGCCGGATACGAAGAGTATTCCGGATATTTGCACCGTTTCGGGAAAAACGAAGAATCCTATTGGTAGGTACTTTATATAATCACAGGAGAAAAAATAAGACAAAAAACGAACTTACGTAATAAAGACTTAATTTCATTCTCAAAATAAAGATGATGACTATTCATTCGACGATCAGATAGCCTGGTGGTTAGAGAACCTGACTAAGAAGCTTGAGGTCTCGGGTTCGATTCGATCCCCGGTCGGATCAGATAGATACTGTATGAAAAAAACGAGTGGTTGGTCTCGAAAGTTGGATGTTGGACGTACCTACTTAACTATGTATTGATTTATTTATATAAGTATGTTTATATAACCTTCCATGCTGGTCTAGGAGTAAAGAAAAAACATAGAATTTACCAGTTGCTTCTCTTCCCGCGTAGATGGTAAAAGACCATCGAGGGAATGGGCAACAGTCTTAGGAATCAAGTTATAGTTACTTTAATTTCCCTTTCCACCTATACGCCCTTAATAATGCTAAACGTGGCCTTAATGTTTTGTTACCATAAGGCACTGTCTACCCTGTAAGGTATAAATGATATATGTATGTATGTATGTATGTATATATATCCGTTGCCTGGTACCTATCTCAAACAATAAACTGATTTAAACTATGCTTTAATTTTAATTAACAATCCGATGCAGCACTGATTTGTATGGTAAAGTTAGCCCATACAACTAATGATACATGCCATTATAGGTTATTAGTATCACACCCCTATTATAACTACAGAACTTATTTGTCTACCGAAGGCAAGCTTAACCCAATCCACTTTGAAACTACACACAAAGCTATTTAAACTATTGTAAACTTTGGCACACATCAATATTCGGGCGTGATATTAATTTGCCAACAGTTATAATAATGTCTAGTGTATTTCAAACTTCACCGTACACATGTTATAAACCAGCTTAATGACAATTTTTAATACAGCGCTTGAAAAGGAAACTAAACAAAGGACCTCGGTCAATCGCAAAGAGGAAAGAACTCAAGCTAAATATACAAATGTAATTAAATTGGTCCACATATTTATAGCCCAGTAATATTCACTTCACGTATTATTTATTGAGAGATACTTAACCCCAATAAGTCATATTATGACGGAGCTTATCAGGCATTCGCTGATCTCTTTTAACTTATAGCTCATCGTATTTGCTGAGCTATTTTAACCAATATCTCTCATCGGCTTCGAACTGAATTACGCACAAATTCGTCCTGGCAGCTAATAAAACTCCTATTACAATTTTTGGTGGCCGGGTCGTATGTCACGCGTTCAATCTGGCTTGCCCACTGATTAAGTCAATTTAAAACGAGTACGCGTCACCACGAACTTTATGCCCCGAAGGGAGATCTGTCATCTTCACTGTGGATTACAATTTTGTCAGGACTGATGCTGACATTTCATTTCCTATTCCACATTCGTGAAACATCCCTAATTTACTCATCAAATTTCCCTACCCAAAATTAATTTTGAATTTAGAAGCGCCACAAATCATACACGTATGAAGGTACGTAGTGTTTTCCCGCGAGGATCGCGTGCACTCGCTCATAAATTGGCCGCCTTTGTAAAGCGGAATTGGTTTTTCTCCAAGTTCGATATAGACATCGGTGGAAAAGAAAAAAATCCGTTATGAAAACAAATGGTACTGATAGAGGAAATAGATAGTGATCGGCAACCCTTGCGGGCAGGCTTGGAATAGATCGGAAAAATGGATTTAACGTCTACAACGAAGCGATGAAATGGAGAGAATCGCCGTATGATTACTATAGCAATATTAGTGAAAATGAGCTGTTTAAAGATAATTAAGTAAGTAAAGCGTTTCTTGACTATTAACTTGAAGTACTTTTAATTATTTAATTAGAAAATTGGCAGAAACTGAACAGACTATTTTAACAAAAAATCAAACGTCAAATCAAGTATTTATTCCAAATGGCTCGAGTAACGAGTGTGTTAATTTGATTATAAAGGAATTTACAGCAAACAAGGGTAAGTAGTCTATAATTCCCTCTCTATATCTTACTATGAAACAGACAGAGACGACATCATAGATAAGTGACACTTAAGATAACCGGCACTTTAGAGACAGTGGTGAAACAGGCCCTAAATCTCGGAAAACAAAACAATAATTGATCCCTACCCTTCTACAATGAATCTTTCTGTATAACAATGAGAGTAAACTAAGGAAGAAGACTTTATTTACTAAGAATTTAATTAAGTCTATTAGGTACTTCGCCTTTCTTTGTTGCGAAGCATTGTAAACAGATTTTATTTTTATTTGTAAGTTAGGACTTATAGCTACAATGTAAATGAGCTCTATAAGAGATTCATTGTTGATTCTCGTCTAAGTTATGTACCGTACCAATTGTAAAAAAAAACTATTTACTAACTGCAGATAACAACAATAACATAGAATATACGTTGCTTCTCTACCCGCGCAGATGATAAAAGCCCATCGAGGGAATGGGTGAAAATAATAGGAATCATGTTATAGGCGATGAGGTTATCCATCACTATTTTGATTCCATTTTCCACCTATACGCCCACAATCTTGCTAAATGTGGCCTGTAGGTATCCGTTACCTTAGGATGCCTACCCCGTAAGGAATAAAGACGTGATTTGTGTATGTAGATAACAACAAAGGCACACACAAAAAGGCTCGTCCACATCGCTACCGCCGTCTTACTCGCTAATCCTGCCGCATGGCAGCAGTGCATGCGCTGTTGTAACACGGCGTGGAGATAACCCAACCCGTAAAATTAAGGTGCGACCTCACCGCTGCGTATACGCCAGTGAATGTCATAGGTGTCACGTTTTCTCACAGCTTTTTCATCACAATCATGCTAAACGTGGTCTTTAGGTCTTGTTACTTAAGGTCTGTCTAAGGTATGTATTTTATGTATTTTCATACATTTTGTTGCGTAAACGCACCGTCAACGTCTTTTACGCAACGGTGTAGTCGCACCTTTACTGGCACATGAGGTATTTCATCTTAGCCCTCTAGGCTGGCACTCATCTGGAATCATTTGGTGCCCATGAGTGATGATTACGTACCATTAGGCGACTCACTTGGTTCATTGCCACTCTGTTCCATAAAAAAAGGGCAAGTTAAATACAAAACATACATACATTCATAATCAGGTCTTTATCCTTTACGGGGTAGACAGAGCCTAAGGTAACAAGACCCAAAGGCTATGTTTAGCAGGATTGTGGGTGTATAGGTGGTAAAGGGAATCAAAATAGTGATGGGAGCAGTCCCTCGATGGGCTCTTATCATCTGCGCGGAAAGAGAAGCAACAGGTACATTCTATCCCCCTTATTCATAAACGCTCTATAGGCTCCTGCTAACTTAGCAATCGTTTGTCCTTATCAGTCACTTTGACATTTACCTTTCACAGATAAGGACAAACGATTGCTAAGTTAGCGGAAGCCTATAGAGCGTTTATGAATAAGGGGGTATGTTTTTTCTCTACTCCCAGACCAGCATGAAAGAGAGCAAATTTAATAAAGTGACAAAAAATACTAAGCTCAAAAAGCTGTAAGCCGAATCCAATAATTCCTATTGACGTTTGATTTCACGCCAGCAGAACGTCAAACGGGATTACGGGTTAACGAGTTTAGTCTGAGCTCTGTTTATTAGCAACTAGTGTTTACCCGTGACTCCGTCTGCACATAACTAGTAGTAATAAAGAGTGCACACATTTAGAAACTTCAGTAAGCACCCAAAATGAAATGTGAAATGAATGTGGCATCTTTAAACGCGACTGAATTTCCACAACAATATTTACTAAGGAAGTTGATTGAAAGAAGGTTGCTAGGCAGGCAACATGTACTTGAGACAGTCATATCCATAGATCCCTCGCGGGAATTGTGTTATTTTCTCGGGATAAAAGATTATGCTTTGTCTTTCCCCGGGCCATGATCTGTGTGCAAAATTTCTCTTTAATCTATGCAGCCTTTTATGAATCATACCTACACTCGTAATACGCGAATACTATTGAGCCAAATACTAAACTCACCATATAATGCTACGTACGTACATACATATACACAAATCACGTTTATATCCCTTACGGGGTAGACAGAGTCGGGGTAACAAAACCTAAAGGCCACGTTTAGCATTATCGTAGGTATACAGGTGGAAAAAGGAATCAAACTAGTGATGGGTTGCTAGCCGCATCGGCTATAACATGCTTCCTAAGATTTCACCCATTCTCTCGATAGGCTTTTACCATCTGCGCGTGACGAGGCAACTGGTACATTCTATGTTTTTCCTTTGCTCCCAAACAGCATGGAAGTAATGGGTACGAGTAAGTTGTATCCACAGTTTTATACGCCTTTAAAACTTTACAAAGCGAAGTTGTAAACCCCTTGACAAAAGAGCCACATTTTTTGGAAATGATAAAATATTCTTGTCGCCAAGTTTTATTAAAATGCCTTTTAAGTACCTTCCTGTAGAATTCATAACGAATTCCAGACTAAGTGAAATAAACGACAATTTAGTGACACAGGTTATTTGTGATAGTTAACTTTACTTGGCTATTGTAAGCGTTATCTGAAAGCTAAAGGTAGACATAAAATTTATAAGATTTCATATAGCGACAATTTTATTGCCGCCTGAAAAATTAAATAATACTAAAATTATTTAAACTAGAACAAAGTCCGTTGGTAAACAAATAAACAAATTACCGAAATAAATAATTTTAACCTTAGAAAAAAAGACATTATAAAAAATTAAAGTTAGAAAAATACCGTATTCCAAGACATACAATTTATGTATCAAATTAAAATAACTATCCATTCTCAATAGGTAATATTTATTGATAAATGCCACGATATAATTTTTAGCACAGAGTTAGTTTAAGGACACTTTATCTTTGTCTGGCTAAGGCAATTAACAAAGCGACAATTGAAACAGACTGATGTAAAATTAACATAAGCTTAATGAGAGTGTCGGTCGTTAATCCTGGTTTAACTTTGACAGTTGCATAAAACTAACTAAACTGAAACCTACATATTTTTGATGCAAGGCGGAATTCAGAGAATAAGTGCTTGTTATTTGGCCTTGTTTAAAACTGTTTGGCCACAGCAGTAGACTTTGAACAAAAACAGTAAAGTACTACTAAACTGTACAAGACAATTGATAAATATCACTTAATAGAGATTATCGACCGGTTCAGTTAACCCCCCGCTTATGAGCGACGTGTAATTGTGTCCGTATGCATCAGCACGTTTCAACAGTAATATCGTCGAATATCGCTCGGGGCATAGCCGGCGCCGGCGGCACGCGGCGAATACTGGTCTCTTGCTATTCGTACGAGCATGATGAGAGAATTTTGGAATTAGGACTCGTAATAGGCAAAAGCAGCGGATACAATGTACTGGTTGCTGTTTTTGACAGTGACATTTTATGATGTGGATATTATTACTACTGGGTGCACGAGGAGATTGAAGACACTATTAACGATAGTACGAGTATGTTTATTCAGATGCAATTTAGACAGAACAGTTTATCAGTTACTTAGGTAACCTAGTGTTGCTACAGAACAACTATATAAAACAACATTGCCATATCATAACACACCCCCTCAATGGTGTTAGCTTAGCACAACCCAACTTTCTCTTTTAAATAATTTAACACTTGCTTGCCAATTCAGCACTACTGACATATACAATCTTTATCCCATTAGTGTATATTAAATTTTTGTAAAACATTTTGCAAATAAACAGTTTGGTTTAATGTTATTGTATCATTAGCTAAATCTTAAGTTATATGCATATATTGCATACCAAGATAATGTGACACTGGTCCCATGTCTTTCATTTTAAACATATTACTTAGGACTTTCTTTACATTTACAAGTTCCTTACTATCTGTAGATGCAAGAAGCATATCGTTAACAAATAGTAATAGAAATACTTTATAAGTCTCGGTCGACTTGACATATAAACATGACTCATAGCTAGATCTCTCAAAACCTAAGGATAATATTACATTATTAAACTTTGTGTTCCAATTTTTAGGTGAATTCTTTAAACCATATAAAGATTTTTTAAGTTTAAGCACATACTCGGTTTCTTTAGTTTGTAAGTTATCTTTTTTAAATCCTTCTGGCACCGATATATATACATCGCCTTCTACATCACCATTCAGAAATGCAATACATACATCTAACTGTGATACTTGCATTTTATACTCGTTACACATTGCTAAGAAGAACCGCACCGATGACAGCCTGGCAACTGGACTGTATACTTCAGACAGGTCTACATCCTTCTGTTGGAAGCCTTTAGCAACTAACCTTGCCTTGTATGTTACTACCTTACCAGTTTCATCTTTCTTCTTTTTGAATATCCATTTACAGTCAATCAATTTGCAGTCTTCTGGTCGTCTCACAAGATCCCATGTTTTATTTTCTTCTAGTGCACTTACTTCTTTGTCAATTGCTTCTTTCCACTTTTCTCTTTCTGGACTTGACAGCGCCTCACTGTATGTCATAGGCTCTGGATCAATCTGCTCTACAGCTGCTATAGCCGCATAAATATGACAGGAGTCTAATCTTGAAGGTTGTTTTAATTTACTTCTATCTCTAAGTCTCGCGCGGTAGTCTGTCTCTTCACCCACAGCGGACTCATCATTTTCTTGGCTCTGAATCTCATGATCCTCTGGTATTTCCCTTATATTCTCTCTTACTGGTTCTACATTTTCTAAGCAGTCTTGTTCTCCACTACATCCTGGAACTGGTTCTATATTCTGGTTTACAATGGTTTGGTCATCTTGTTCAATTACATATTTTACATCTTCATTTTTTTCTTTCTTGTTCTCATTTGTTATTTTTATCTTTTCATCTTCAGTTGGTAGAAATATCACATCTCGTACTATCTCCAATTTTCTTGTTCCTGTAAAATACACCCGATAACCTTTAGTATGTTCGCCATATCCTACAAATATTCCTTCTTGACTCTTTGGATCCCATTTTAACCGTTTTTGTTTGGGAACATGCACAGATACCCTAGACCCAAATTCGTGCATTGACAAAATATCACTTTCTTTTTGATGAAATAACTCATAGGGAGTCTTGTCTACTGTAGGACTTGGCCCCGTGCGGTTTAAAACGTACGCGGCTGTGTTTACGGCTTCCGCCCAAAACTCCTTGCCGAACCCTTGCATCATACTGCGAGCGGCTTCGACTAGGGTTCGCATTTCGCGTTCCGCGCGTCCGTTTTGCTCCGCTGTATACGTTACCGACCGTTGGTGAACGATGCCCGTGCGTTTTAACAAGCTACCGAGTTCGGTATTTACGAATTCTGACCCTTGGTCGGATCGCAAGCACTTAACTTTACATCCAGTCGTCCGTTCGGCTGACTGAATAAATTCTTCGATACATCGTTTCACCTCGGACTTTTGTTTCAGGAAATATACAAAGCGATACGACGAGTAATCGTCTTTTAACAACAAAAAATATTTTGCGCCACCAATCGAACTTACCTCCATCGGGCCGCACACATCAGCATGAACCAAAGATAGCCTTTCACACGCTCTATTTTCGCTTCTTGCGAACGATCCACGATGTTGTTTTCCTAATAAACATTTCTCACATACTTTATTCTCACTCTCATTTGTATATTTTATATTATTTCGATCGAGTATACGCTTTACATAGGAAAAATTCTGATGGGCAAAAATAGAATGGCAGTTTGACAGTGTCAAATTTTGTTTCGCAAAGTGACATTCCACTTTTTTTTCTGGTTCGCTTTTTGGATACAAGTTTAAAAAATTCATCGTAAACATTTTATTTTTTCTGTTTGCTATGGCTCTAACTTCACCATTTTTGTTCAAAATTTTACATGAATCTTTATCTGACGACAAAAAATATCCTTTGTCTAGAACACTACCAACTGAGAACAAGTTAAATGTTAGCTCTGGAACAAACAAAACATTGTTTAGAGTAATATCATTCAAATTCTGTCCTACTCTAGCTAAAACTTTTATTGAACCAACACCTTCTATAGATACCTCATTACCGTCACCTACGGTTACTTTACCCAGATCCTTTTTTAACTGCAAGGTTTCGAACAAGTTTTTGTCCCAGCTCATGTGCTCACTTGCCCCGGTGTCCAGGCACCAGTCTTCTCTCTTGACTTTCTCCTTCTCCTGTGTTCCTATGAACGCATCGTGACATTTTTCTTTCCTGTTGTAATTTGTACCTTCAGTCTTCTTCCCTTTCCTGAACCAACAGTCTTTTGCCTTATGTCCATATTTCTTGCAATAAAAACAATTTCTATCTTCACTTTTGTCTCTCTGCTCTTCTCTAGCTTTACCAAAACGTTTCTGTACTTTTAACGCTGTTTCTTCCACCTTTTTTGGCATTCTCTCTTCCTCTATTAACAATCTAGAGGTCATCTCAGCTAGGGTTTGTTTCTCACTCGGCACGGACTCCCACGCCGATCTAAAGTGTTTATATGACTCTGGCAGTGCCATCAATATCTTCGTCATAACCATCTTATCGGAGACAGGCTCTTTGCACTCTTTCAACTTGGCCTGAATGTGCTCAAGTTTGGAAAAGAAATCTGACATGGACTCGTTTTCGTACTCGAGAGAAAAGAATTTCTGTTGTAACAAATGAACGCTTACCTCGGATTCTTTTTGGTAGACCGTATTTAATTTAGCCCACATCTCTTTCGCTGTTTCACACGATAGTAGATGTGAAAGCGGTCCCTTATCCATTCGAGTGACTAGCAGTTCTTGGGCTTTGGCATCGTTTTTCATCCATTCCTTTATTAGTTCCGGTTTTTCAGTTTCTACCGGTTTCACCAATTCGCCCGTTACCAATTCGTACAATCCTCTCCCTTTGAGTATTACCTTTATTTGAAACTTCCAGGTAGGCCAATTGTCACTTCCGGTTAATTTTGAACTAGACCCGGCGATTTCGAATTCCATTTTTTCGATCTTTCCTCGGTACTATGAATCTTACAATTCACCCGCACCCGTTTTACGCTCTGCTACCATATGATGTGGATATTATTACTACTGGGTGCACGAGGAGATTGAAGACACTATTAACGATAGTACGAGTATTTTTATTCAGATGCAATTTAGACAGAACAGTTTATCAGTTACTTCGATCAACAATACCTAGATTCACGGTCCCATACAAAATCAAAGCGAAAAAGTGGTCGTGTTGCTTATGCTTATAGCTATATCTGTTTTAGCTTCTTTATTAACGTAAAATAAACCTTAAGTCTAAGCAATAAAGATCCAAATAATTATAATTGTATATAATACTTACGACGTTTCGTCACAAGACGAGCGAAAGCGTTCGATAAACAAAAGAACTACCTTCGTTTCAAAAAGATGTCATTCTATTTGAGGAACAGGGTAATAATGGAGTCGCAATTAAGTATATAACTCAGAATCTTTTTTATTTGACAGATATTTACAAATACAAATATTAACATGAATTTTAATAATCCCATCTACGTTCTACTGCTGAGCACAGGCTTCCTTTAACAACGAGAGGGATTGGGCCATAGTTCCCACGCAGGCCCAGCCAGGCAACAGCCGTAGTAGCCTAGTTGTTCGACCTACCGCCTCTCAAGCAGAAAGTCGTGGTTTCAAACCAGGCCTCGCACCTCCTGAGTTGGAGTTGTTGAGTTGGAGAAAAGTACAAAAATTGTACAAAGAGACAACATAAACGTTTTACCCGATTTGACATCGTCGATTCTGTTATTGCCGCTGCTTGCACTTTCAATTGTTTGACGTGAATCTGCAATTAACGGCAATATTATAAATATTGTACGGCTTGAACTTTTCTTGAAGCTTTACGTCTTCTTTAATAAGTGATAGCTCCTCTGTTCCATCTCACTATACTTCATCCTATATTATTTTAAACATTTCTATGTAACTATACCTACAATTTGGGAATCGCCTTTTTCTGTAATCTACGCCTTTGGCTATTTCCAGTTATGTCGAATTTGTCAAAATGAATCGAATATATAGCAGATTTTTTGTAAGGCCTGTAAAGTTATTCTTCTCTTTCTCTCGCGACAATAGTTATCCATTCCGCAGAGCAAAAAGGATCACTAGAAAATCTACAAAAAAATACAATATAATTATATTGTATATTGTATAAAACGACAACTACTCCTTGAATTTCTTGTTCTAAAACCACCGATTATTGCCAAGATGGTGGGCCAACATTGGCCAAACAATAAATTATTGATTTTAAAAATGTAAACTGCAAATTTTTACGTACTTTATGAAATACTGACTTGTACTTACTTAAAGAAAGATATTCCTTCCGAAACCTTTGTGTTTCGGTGGCTGTTTTTGCAATTTTTGAACGCACATTGTGGCATTTTGACACGTCCTCACGTTGGCCGAGGTTGGCGCATACTGTCAGAAATAAGGCCACAAATTTATTTTGTGCTCTTATTTCTCGGAGCCGTTTTCAGAGCTATCACCGTGAATCTAGTTGTATTGTTGATCGAAGATCAGTTACTTAGGTAACCTAGTGTTGCTACAGAACAACTATATAAAACAACATTGCCATATCATAACACATTTTCATGTTATGTTTATGAAAAGGAGACTGGTAGCAATTTCAATTGTTGTTTATTAGTACAACGCAGAAAGTTATGTGTCTAGTAAACAGCTTGGTACAGAAAATGGATCCAAGTATTTCATTGAGTTTAAAAATGTGTTGCTGGGGTGTGTTGGTGTTTCTTCTTTCAGTGAAACGTTTTGGGAGTCGAGTTTTTTGCTAATAAATCTTATATGATTTCAAATATTTATATTACCTACACATATTAACATAACCCGCAAAACATAATGATTTCCACAGTTGTATCTTATAACACTAGCTTCAAACTCACGTACTACATAGCCATGTACGGTAATCTGTATCCTATTTCCAAAGGCTATTAGGAAACCAACGATATCGTGCACACTGCACTTCCTAGCTCTTGCACATATCCTTTCATTGCCTTTACAGGAATAACACGAGAACGTTCCATCTGAATACAAAGTTGTACAATCCAATGCAAAAACAATAGACAGAGTCCGATTCAGCGTATTTCCCCTGTGACTTACCACGTGAAGTGATTTTGAGTATCACGTACGCGGGAACAGTACCAACAAATGAGATCCCGAAAAAGATAGCACGTGCAATAGCAACGACTTGAATTTCAAAACAAATAAAAACAGAACACAATATTGGTACTGGCGTGTTCCAAAGTATTTTAACCCCCGTCGCAAAAAGAGGGCTGTTATAAGTTTGATGTCAATGTATGTGTGTGTGTGGCTTCATAGCTCTCAAGCCGATGAACAGATTTCGATGCAGTTTTTTTCTTTCGAAAGCCAGTTTTATTGCCGGTGGTTCTTTGCCACGTTTGGGAAAAATTATGCATAATATAATAAGGCATTTATGGCAAAAAATGTTTTTTGTGTTTTTTTTTTAATTTACTGTTTAATTTTAATACACAATACACAAATCACGTCTTTATCCCTTACGGGGTAGACAGCCTAAGGCGACAAGACCTACAGGCCGCGTTTAGCAAGATTGTGGCTAGGTGTAGATGCAAAATGGGATCAAAATAGTAATGTACCTTTTTCTGTTTTGGTTGTTACCTGTATGTAGTGTTCAATAAAGAGTTATTGTATTGTATCATCACACATTCATGCCACAACGTAAAGCGCATAAAAAAGTGTGCAAATGTGAATAGCAAGCGCCACGTAAATCATCAATGTCAATTTGTGTCAACCACTGACCGCAGTATTGATGTACTTCCCACGCGTGGCCTAGTTGTTTATTCAACGTGTCGCCGCTGATCTGACTATAGCATTCAGATTTTAAGGTACTACATACACGTACACATACACAAATCACGTCGTTATCCCTTACGTGGAAAATGGAATCAAAATAGTGATGGGTTGCTAGCCTCATCGCCTATAACATGATTCTTATTATTTAAGGTACTGATTACAGTAAAAATGATTTTGAAATCAGTTTTTCCTATCTGTTTATTTTGTGGATCTTAATGTTCCTATGACTGCTGTTTTTCAAAATAAACGCGAAATGTTTCGATGGAATTGAACAAAGTAACCTCTGATTAAACGTTTCAAGCTGATAATTGTAATAATAAATGTATCTTCTTATTAGTTAAAACAGTTTTTAGACGGTTTTTAATGAACTTTGAGTTTATTTAGGTATTTATTTTACGAAAGGAAATTTAGAATGCTTAAAAAGTACGTTGATTCCAGGAGAAAATTTTCGTAGTATTGTTAATAGGTATATATTATTACATACATACATACAGTGTCTCCTTTTGCGAAATGCCAGTAGACTCATGACGTGTAAAAGTGCCTGTACGGCCTACTTACTGAATAAAGATCATTTATTTCATTTATTTCATTTATTTCATTTATTTATTTCATACATAAATCACGTCTTTGTCCCTTACGGGGTAGACAGAGCCTGAGGTAACAAAACCTAAAGGCCACATTTAGCATAATTGTGGGCGTTTAGGTGGAAAGGGGAATCAAAATAGTGATGGGTTGCTAGCCGCATCGCTTTTGACATGAATCCTATTTTCGTCCATTCCCTCGATGGGCTTTTACCATTCTCACGGGAAGAGAAGCAACTAGAACATTCTATGTTTTCCCTTTGCTTGGGACCAGCTTGCATGTTATTATATATTTTTTAATTTAAATCTTTCAAGGATTTCTAACTGACCGAGGCAAGGTTTCAGTTTATTGTTTAATTTTTAAAAATACAGGGTTAAGTTAAGATACTTATTTTAATCTGTTCTTACAATGCTTAAAATAGGTAATCGTAAATAAAAAAGATTAAAGATTAAAATGGTGCCGGCAGTTTCTTCGTAATTGTTTTTTTTTACGTAAATTGCTTGATCACGTTTAAAATTTAGTATTCATATTTTTTGTTTATTCTTCGTACATTTTCTACTCTTCGCTGTCCCCTAATCCCGTATGAGTAGAATTAACTTAATGTAAAGTGTCTGAACTGATAAACCCCGATGCGATGTTCCTCTTGACGGGCTTGGGTATACACGGAACTGCGTCTCCGACAAGAGAACAACATTAAGGTATCGTTACTGCATACTTGTTGTTACACCTGATACACTGACACACAAACGAATGAGACGGCAAACGAAATACTGTATAGAAAATGTCATTGTTATCATACCCGTTCCCATGTGGCGGAAACATCGGGATGTAAATATACCTAATTTTGTACTATTTGTCTTGTCTCCGAGTCGTTGTAATAGCAAATAAAACTTTTATTATTTTTGAAGCAGGGAGTTTAATACCAAGTTCAAAATTCGCTTATCATAGCCTCTCTCTCACTCTTAGGGTGAGGGGTGAAAGGCAAGATACGAAATTGAATTTATTATTCTGGAATATAAGACTAAGCTTGTATAGGGGAAAAACTTAAGTAAATGACGTGTTATATGTGTGAGTAATGTGTGCGAATAGACAAATTGACGCTCCAAATAAAAAAAATTTTATTAAATAAGATACAAAATGGAATTTAAACGAATTAAACTAATAATTTAAAAACTAAACTAAAACTAATCCTAAAATAAAATAATTAAAACAGCAGCCCCCGTGGCATAGTTCCACAGACGCTGGCAGCATTCCCCCTTTGGAAAGCGATACTAATACGCTGTCCAAGGAAGCTGCCAGCTCTGCGGTCACCCGTAGCGTCTATTAGCCTCTTCGAAATACCCTTGAAGAGGCTAATAGCGCTAGGACCCTACGGACCAAGGCTCTTAACACCGTTCCAAATTAGAAAAATGACTTAAGTCTCATATCAGTTCTGTACACTACTACATACATCAGATCATTTACTTAAGTTATTTTCCTATCATCATCATTATCATTCATTATTATTATTATTTATTATTATTATATTATATATTACATAGTATAAAATAAAGTCTCTTTTTCTGTACCCGTGTCCGTATGTATGCTTATATCTTCAAAACCACACAACGGATTTTGATGCGGTTTTTTTAATAGATAGTGTGCTTCAAGAGGAAGATTTATGTGTATAATACATGCATAATATACCGTGCGAAGCCGGGGCGGGTCGCTAGTAACTAATACGAACCTAAATAATAATCACAGTTTGCTGATCGGTACGTCTGTGTGTCCCACCCATATAGTGCCATCGCTATAATGGCGTCGCAGGGTACTAGTAGAATTAACTACATAACTTGAAACACTTAGTTTAAGTTGAGTACCACCGGCTCCTTCAATAGAATACCTAATCGAGTCGATGAGTGCGATCGTTTTATGGGGCTTTTATGTGAATAATTGCTTCAACCTATTTGAGTTAGCTAAAGTAGTTAGTTAAAGCTTCCTTAGCTTTGTTTTAGTTGTGCTAGTTTCTTACAGTGCCATAAAATGGTTGTTTCAATTTATGTTCTGGTAATACGCGCTCATCAGAACGTTCTAATCAATCTAGTAATTCTTGCAATTATTTTATCAATACTTATTACAATTCCATTATTACGAAAATCTATTATTTGTACAATTTATTACAGTACGATAAAAGTTGTTAACTATTTGAAAAATGTTTTGGATAAACATAACATAACATAGTCTAGCCTATATACTCAGTATATACTCATACGTCTTAGCGCTTGGCAAATGCCTCCTCTCAGAATGAGGGTCCCGTGTGGATTGGGAACTTCAAACGCTCCATTTAGATATAAAATTTAATATTATAAATTCACTTTGTATTACCGTTAAGAACGCGCTTAGCAAATAATTACTTCTAGTCAATAAAAATGCAAATCAAAGGAAGAAAAGGCACTTTGCAGCTTTCATTTAATTAATGTAAGACTTAACACAGACAAATGCATAGTTAATATTGTCTTATGGGAATAACCGAGCTCGGAGTTCGTTCACCTGATGGAACGAATCAGAAATGCATCGCCTATGACATGATTCCTAAGACTTTTGCTCATTCCCTCGATGGGCTTTTACCTTCTGCGCGGAAGAGAAGCAACTGGTAAAAATCTATGTTTTTTTTACTCCCAGACCAGCATGGAAGAAACGTACGTTGGCGTAATGAGGAATGTTGGATTCGGCAAAATGACGGTGCCGTGAGTTTTCTTAGTCGTGCTACGAAAAGCATGTAGACATCTACGAAGCTTGCTACGGCTACGTCAACTGCTTGTTCAAATAACGCTACGCATGATATTTCTGTACTATACTAGTTGCACTGCTTATCTATACATATAAAATTCAAAGTCCTGACTGACTGACTGACTGACTGACTTAACTATATATCAACGCACAGCCCAAACCACTGGACTTAGAGACTTGAAATTTTGCACATAGATACCTTATACAATGTAGGCATCCACTAAGGAAGGATTTTTGGAAACTCCCACGGGATAAGGAAAAAACGGGAATTATATATTCGATTCTTTGTAATGGCTGAGATGATGATGATGATGATGATGATATATTCGATTCCGAGTGACGCTATCTCAGTAACTATAATAACTAGACTCTTCAAATTTGATACATAAGTAGGTGATTACAAAACTAAGAAACTAATTTCAGGATTTTTGGAAATTTCCACGGGATAAGGAATAAAACGGGATTTATATACTCAGTTCTACGGGATCGATTTTTCGTTTTACTGGTCGTATAAAACTGAAATTTGGCCTTCAAGTTCTCTTGGGGAGTGTAGGGGAGCACTACAAAAGGATTTCCCGAAATTCCCACGGGAACGGAAACACCGGGACTTTTCGTTTTACTGGTTGCAGAAAGCTGAAATTCGGCATGTAGGTTGCTTCGGGAGTGTAGAGGATCATTAAGAGAGTACTTTCCAAAATTCCCACGGAAACGGGAAAAAAACAGGATTTTTCGTTTTACTGGTCGTAGAAAGCTGAAATTTTGCAAGTGGGTTCCTTGGGGAGTGTAGGAGTTCCCGTAAGAATTTCGGGAATTGGTCTATTTGGCGAAATTCTTACGGGAACGGGAAAAACGGGACGCGGGGGAAAAGTTGAAATTTGTCACGTAGGTATATTCGGGAGTGTAGGGGAACACTAAGAAAGGATTTTCCGAAACGCCCACAGGGACGGGAAAAAACGGGATTTTACGTTTCCAGACGAAACAGCGGAAGAAAGAGACTTAACATTTATAACGTGTGTTTCTTTAAAGGCTTTAAGTGTACTCCGAAAGCACTCCCCAAAATTTCTGCGGGAACGGGAAAAAACGTATTTTTTCGTTTTACATCATAGCGCGTACGAAGTCGCGGGAAAAAGCTATTTAGGGTATATTTTAGGACAGCCCTATAGGTTAGGTTAGGTTTGTTTTATAAAAATCCTGCAATATTTACAGTTTCAGAAAAATCAAGGTAGCGGGGCAATGCGGGGGCTTGCTTGCATGCTTGCTTGAGTGCTTGCTTTGCATGCTTGATTGCATACTTGCTTTCATGCATGCTTGCATGCTTGCTTGAATGCATGCATGCTTGCGTGCTTACTTGCATGCATGCTTGCTTGCACGCTTGCTTGCATGCTTGCATGCCTGCTTGCATGCCTGCTTGCATACTTACATGCTTGAAAGCTTGCAGGCTTGATTGCTAGCTTCTTTGAAATACTCATGGTTCACGCGTGCGAAGCCGCGGGCAAAAGCTAGTCAAACTTTAAGTATAATCCTTCCTTTTGAATCATTCCGTCTATTGTTTTATTGCTCTTCGGCACAACTTAAGGATCTCCAAAAAACGAGCATATTCTTTTCTTAAAGGGCCGGCAGCACACTCCTAACGCCCTTTGTTATGAGTGTCTGTGGGTGGCGGTGATTGCTTTCCATCCGGTGACACTCATGCTCATTTGCCCGCTATCATCACCACATAGTATAAAACAAAGTCGATTTCTCTGTCCCTATATCCCTATGTATGCTTAAATCTTTAAAACTACGCAACGGATTTCCATGCCGTTTTTTTAAAAGATAGAGTGATTCAAGAGGAAGGTTTTTTATGTATAATTCTACGCAGACGAAGTCGCGGGCAGAAGCTAGTGTATGTATAAAAGAACCGCATTAAAATCAGTGGTGGAAATTAAAAGAACTAAGCGGACTCACACACACACGTGGACCGACGTGGAGCGACTTTGTTTTATATTATGTAAAGATACGCCAGTTAACATAAATAAATAAAAATGAACTTACTTCACAAATTTCACAGATAGAGCTCGACATTTCCGGGAACACCTATTTAATTTCCTCCAACAGCAAGCGAAATGAAATGGAACAACGAAACGCAGCGGTAGGTTTAAAATTATTTCCAAACAGTTGGTTACTTAACTGGCTTTTATTGAAGGAAATTAGTGTTTCTTCGCCTATTCATTAACCTCTTTTTAGAATGGTGTGTTCACTCCAAATAGGACAACAGAGACACCAGTAGCGTCAATATTTATTTGATGTGCTTGGAGGTATTTTTTAATGTAGTTTACCTCGATTTAAACACTTAACAATTTTCTGTGACTAATATTTACTACAAAACAAGATGCGATGCAAAAAACGTGCAAGACATTTCCTTGTTTATCCAATATCAGAAGAGATTTGTCGTTTTTTTTGGACATAGAGCCATTCTTTTTTATTCATCTAAAGGGGAAATTGGTAAACGTGTATCTAGAAAGACTGTTTACTAACTAATTTCTGAGTGACCTTTCAAAACGAATTCTAAGCGTTAAATAGCGAAATCCGTTCCTATTTTACTAGTGACATCCAAACTTTGTCAAGGGTTCAAATAATTAGATTCGAATAATTATTAAAATACAGGATATTAACCACTTTAATAGATGTATTTGCGCGCGCCCGAACCCGCTTCCTTTGATGATCTATCGGGAAGTTTGTTGTTTATTTCTCAACCTCCGCTCTATAAATAATTTCAGTTTACTTTTAATAAACATAACTAAATAAGGGCGGGACATTAATTTGTTTACTCGATACGTAACAAAATTAAATAGCCTGGCAAATTCTGACATACACTTTATCAAAAAACATCCTATATATTATTATAAACGAGACGGGTTTGAACTTGCTAATGATATACACGAGTACACCTCGTGTATATGATGTGCTATTTTGCCGTTCATCATAAAAATAAATAAAATAAATAAATATCTTGGGACAAATTACACCAATTGACCTAGCCCCAAACTAAGCAAAGCTTGTACTATGGGTACCAGGCAACGGATAAACATACTTATATAATGTAGATAATTATATACATAATTAAATACATACAACATCCATGACTCGGGATTCGAACCCGGGACCTCTAGCTTCATAGTCAGGGTCACTAACCACTAGGCTATCCGGTCGTCATCATTCCATTGCTGGACACAATTCTAGTAAAACTGATTCCATCTTGACATTTTGCAATTTTACTTTTTGTTTCACTATCTAGCCAATAATGTCTTACTGTAGGATACAGACAGACCTCTTAAAATAAGACGACATGGGCCATAGTTGCCTCGCAGAAACAGAAACTTCACACACACTATAGCTACCCACATCAAAAGTGCTTGGGGATCAGTCAAGTGTAGAATTTCACACGCATTTGATCCTAAGACAATTTATAAGCAGTATACTTGGTAAGTGTTACCCATGGTAAAGTCATTCATAAATTCCAAAAACTTACAAGTGCGAACTTAAGGTTCAAAACGATGGTGTTTTGCTTGAATAGAATAACTCTTTTCTAAGCCAAAACGAACAAGATTGACTAATACTTGTGTAAGGAAAACTGTGAAAGATTAGCTAGCCAACCTGAGGCTAGTATAGATAAGTTTTCACACAAAAAAACCTCTTGAATGCTGTCACGTAACCGTCTTAACTGCTATGGAAAAATTGGCAGCTTCACTTGCGGATCGAAACGGCAACAAACTGTTCTTATGGTATTTTAACGCAACCGCGTTCGGGACGTATTTTTTGTGACGGAAAAGTTACACTAAGCATACAGTTATATTACGATCAGCGCTTTTAAACTAGAACAAATATTTGCACCAAATAATGAAATATTTTGTTACTAACATCTCCATCCACTCAAAGGTTCTCTGGAAGAGATCCCTTACAGGGATAAGTTCGGCTTTGGGCATGTATCTCAGTGTTTGTTAATTGTATTTGTTTTATGTTCATTTTGCACAATAAAGAGTTTACATACATACATTTCATCCAAATCCGCTATTATTTTAACGTAGGCATAAACTAAGCCATAAAACGGATGCACATCAGGGTTATTAGCGCTAACATTTGCATATTACCACCGCCTGCATCAAGCTGTTAAAGCGTTGCGTAATTAGCCTATCACGACAAATGCATATTTAGATTTGGCAATAACACGCCACTTGCACACTACGATTTAAATTTATAACCGCGAAGAGAAAAACCTATGTAGATGACAGCGTTATACAACTCATTTAGATCACCGTTAAGTCAGTGGTTTAAGACATTGAAGACTGACGTTTATCGTGAACTGCGATGGGATGGAGTAATTTTTATACGTCTGTCGATATGTATAAGCATTTTATTTAACTTGCACTGATCGTACGTATGTAAGTGATGCACTATAGGATTTGCCAACTCGGTTTCAACCACTTTCTGTCGTCGGATTGACTAGAAACAGTCAGCGAAAAAGCATTATAGTTATTAAAAAAATAATTATTAACAAAAACTTGTTTTATATCGAGGTTTCTGAAACGAAATCTCTCTGTCTATAGATGATATAGAGAACACATGGTTCTCAGACGGCAGTTGCCTACAGTTTTAATTTTTCTTTTCTACCATTTTTCATGGAGGCGAGGCAAATTTATACATACACGCGAAGCACACACCTATATTCAAGTCATTTCCAAAACAAATGCGTCACACAAATACGAAACACGCACACGACTAAAAGTTTTCCATGCCCTATTATGGTTATTGCTTATTATGTCTTTTCGGAGGAGAATGCGCGTTAACATCTCTTGTTCTAAGTGCTTTATTGCTGTTAATCTGTGTCGTAGCGCATAATGAACCCGTTTCTGCGCAGATGTTCAGTCTTAAATAGAACCAAAATCAGAGGCAGTTTTGTGCGTTGTTGAAACGATAGCTATTTTTTGGCAACTGTGTAAATATTAGATAAAGGCAGAGAAAACAACAGTATAACGACGTGGGACACTTGTGTCAAAACTTGGAAATGTATCAAACTGTTTTGTGTACAAATAAACGGAGTAATATACAGCCCCTATAAATCGCACAGGTCTTAAACAGTAAACAGAAGAGGCGTCTCCCAGTCGCGTCTCCCTGGCGTTAGGTACATGACGTCACAGAGAAAGTCTAGGTCAGCGCTCAAAGAATACTGGATCTATTTGTCATACAAAACATTTCTCCGGTGAGCACTGAATCGCGAGGCGAAATCAATTCGTCTGAAGCGAGAATATATCACGTGATGCGCGAACGTGACCATCGAAAGAGAATTTATTTCTCGGACTCGCTACAGTGGCTTTAATTTGACTGATTTTTACTGCTGCCGTTGTGATGGCCGCCGTTTTATGCCTTGAAATATGTCCGGGCAATAGAATATGAGGCGGTTTTTCGAGTGCTGATTCATCAGCTTCTTTGGGTTATTTTATTGAGGTCCAGTGAATATAAAGTGACCAAGAAAAATGGAGTCTGAATTTCGTTACCTTTACAACGGTGAAAAGTGAACGTCAGTAAGAATTTAAAATGAGCTGAATCTCTTCAGATTATTTTGAGGCCATAAAATGTCATAAGTATGTATGTATGTATGTATGTAAACTCTTTATTGCACATAAAAATTAAAAAAATACAAAAATACACAGAAAATAGTACAAAGGCGAACTTATCCCTAAGAAGGGATTTCTTCCAGTTAACCTGAAATAAGATACCGTCATTATATAATAGTTATGGTTTTTGAGAGGATACTAAAACTAAGAATAAATCGTTTAGGGCTGAGTAGAACTAACTTCCAAGTCTCAAGATTGTCCAACAAGTACACATTTCTCCAAATGGAAAAAAACTGTAAAAATCGTTCAATCATTAGCATAATTATGTTCCACCGTCTCCATTCAACTTAAATATTAAGACAATATTCAAACAAATCAATCCCACCATTTGATTAACGAGTTCTCAATCGATCAAGTTGAAAAACGGAAAACAGTTCATTGAGGATCTGAACCCCCGGGGAGCACGGATAATGTCGATCCGGTCTGTTAACCATTTTCGTGACATTTATAATCTAATGACGGTAGTTTTTCAAGAAGCGGTCAACATTATATCCCAGGTAATCCGTCGTACTAAGTTGCCATAGTTACGGAAACTAAGAATCCCAGAAAATAATACGGTAAGTCGCAGCCACTTTGGTTGTTGCTGTTACTTCATACTTATATCGAGTTCGCCATAATCTCATTTTACTTGTTATCTTTGTGGGTAGGTACGGCTACTTTATATTAAATTACGGCTGGACGCGCTAATGTAAGTACTTTATGTCTAGGACATTTACTCAACGAATCTAAAATTACAATACATAAAAACTAACAGCTATAAATCAGCTTTGAAATCGAAAACAAGATTAATTAAAGATTTGCAAACAGCTACATAAATAATTAACAGTAGAAAATATATCTAGATAAAGAATACATATATTTTATAAATTAAAATAAGGCTTACGCTTTGATTATGTAATGGACAGGGCTTCATTTATGAAAGTATATCACTCAAAAGTATCATTTGAAATGGTTAAAAATAATGCTTCGAAATATAAGTAGTAACTGATTTTTCTTCTCAACTAGTCGAAAACTGAATTTAAGCTATTTGTTAAACTAAAAGTTATTGCCCATTTAAAATTAACATTGCATCCTAATCTACAACGTTAACAAAGAAGTCCCATTGGCTCTGTTGCTTCAATGTACAAAATATTAAAAAAGTTTTTAATTGAAGCCAACAAAGTTGATGGAAGGTCGACGGAGCGTTAGTTCTAGGGGGAGTCCTATGCAGATTAGTTTTTCGTGTCAATTCACAAATGAAACTTTTCAAAATGTGCAACAATTTAGAATAAAAATCTTTGCTAGGCTACGTTGCTTTTTAAAAGCGAAGAAATGGAACCATGAGAGAAGCGAACTTTTTTATTGTGTGTCTTATCATTCTTGTGATCGCTGATCAAAGACGAACTACAAGAAGTCTTGACTAAAAGAACTCTCCTTATAGCATTCAGATTTATAAAGAATACAATTTATATCAGACAATTGTAAATATCCCTGTATTTAATAATATACACAGCTAACAGCACAGACAAAAACAAAATCTACTTTACGAATCTTCAAGAAAAAAGCAAGCTTAGTACTTATTATTTTCTTTAAGAACAGTAACACGTCTGCGACCCATCAAATTTTTATGGTTGCCATTTGATTAATTTAGTAGACGTACGAGTATACGACTAGCTTACGTCTGTAGCTTTGCTTTGCCTTAGAGGAAGAATTCAAGTAATAAAAGGAGTCTCCGTGTTAAATTTCAGCTTTCTGAGGCCAAAGTTAGGCATTTATGAGTCAGTCAGTTAATCAAAGCGTTTATTTTATCTGTTTATTACATAATTTTAAATTATTTAAATAATATAATTGTGTCAAAAAGACTTGGAAAAAGTTTAATACCATTTCGTAAATTGATACTTGTATTTTATTAATTAAAATTCCGTAGAACTGATGGAGTATCAATCACAAAATTGAAATTCTGCTGAAAATGCGATCAATAAACTCTTAAGCAGTAAGAGGTACTTGATTCAATTTTCGATAGAGTTCGGTAAATATTATTATCTTGGGCCTGGGCTTGGGTGCCACTGGTTAACTTAATATTATCTTCTTTTTTCTGTCATTTTTCTTTGTTTTCGGGATTGTCTACCATAATTCCTTCGATTTCTATTGGTGGAAAATACTAGATTCTGTGTATTTCTCGCTGCCTCAAGTCCCATTGGTGTCAGTGTCAACATGAATGCACTCAGAAGAAAGCTTCTAAAAGCATAAAGCATAATTATCTTGAACAAAGTTTTAGTGGAACTGATAACCTTACAAGACCTGTATGAAACCAATATTAATTAACTTAATGTATTCTAAGCTAACGGTTACGTAAACAAAAATCTGAAAAGAAATACCTCCATTCAAACGCTTTTTAGAAGAATGATGACGTGAAATTACTATGAAATTTGGCGTTCCTAAAATTTGAAATGAATCCTTTATATTTGCAAAATCTACGTATCTTATTGCTCACCCCAGATCGAGGTCAGGGGATTTTATCATCCCCTATGGAGGGTGCGTTGGCGACGAACCGGCGCGACGTTCTGTCGCCTGTGACGTCACAGGCTCGATCGATGCCAGCAGATGATCGCCTCGCGATCCTGATGCCCTAGTAACTCGTTAGTATCTTGGCATTTACGGATTCCTATAATTTACTAGAGATAGCATTTTGGGAACTTTAAAGTTCTTGTATTCAGGTCACGCGCAAGTTAGGCTTATTGGTCTGGGAAGTTGCCGGTCAACTGTTTAATTATCTAAAGCGGTTTCCTCCTTTAGTTCTAGATTCTTCTCCTTTGATCAAATGTTTTACTAGGCCTAAGTGATGTTTGGAGACACTCCGGACTAAACCTACTTCAATGATTAATCTTTTGAAGAAATTACATGAATGAATCAGGGTATTCAGCTAATAACACATAAGTTGAGGTATGCCTCTGTTTTTGACATATAATAAACACATTTAACTGACTAAAGTGGACACGTTGGAATTATAATACCACCAAGGACCTCGGAACAAATGATACACACACGTTCAGAAAGACTTAGACTTATTTATAATATCAATGAAGTGAGCTTGGAGATAAACGTGATAGAGCACGCATTTTCCGATCGTATCTGACCATCAATGGTATTACGAGTGTGCGAAGCCAAAACAGAACCACGAAGTTTAAGCAAGGTGAGAGTTCCTCGTTGCACAACTGATATTGCACAAGTTCAAACCTTCAGGGCCGTAGGCGCAATATAAACTTTCGAGTTGTAGGTGTGCCTTCCTGCCCCACCGCTGCCAAAGTTAGACAGATTTATTTACAAGTTTTATACCAATTTCGAGCGCGTTTAACACGCTATCTTTAATGGCAAAATAAAGTTCAAGGACGTACGTTTATCATTGTAATATAAAAAAAAACTAAGGTGACTTTGCGACTGTCCTCAACAATCTAACAATGATACCTGTAATGAGGCTGCAATAGCCTATTACAATCTCCAACCTGTTTCTAGCTTTACTTCTATAAATCATAGGCTAATCCAAATTCATATTGATCGTTTTGTTTGATCCTTTATAACTGACATTGGCAAACGAGATCTAGGAGAGTCAATAAGTAGTCACATACTTAATTATACCTCAAGATTTTCACTAAACCGTCTTAATGGGCTAGTATAATTATGAACCAGCTTATCTTACTATAATTATGATCTGACAAACAATTTAATCAGATGAACAACATTCATAAAAGTTGTAGCGCATACAGTTTTGAAACAAGTCAAAATTGAATGTGAAACATCACAAATGAACCTTTGTGAAACTTCGATGGAAATTTAATAAAGTGTTTGAAACACGCGTGAGCAGTATGAGTGAACACACTGCGGCGCTCTGTGATTTCGCCAATCCGAGTAATTTCATGAACATTGTACATAGGTACCTTAATGAGTTGAGACTTGTTCATTCCGTCAATACATACAGAAAAAATACAAACTTTGCCTGCTTGGTTATAATCATTAACATAATGTTGAATGCAACAACAATACAATATTTTAGAATTGTGAAAATTATGTGTTCTAGATTGCCTTTGACGGATGACAGTCATTAAACAGCGTTTCCCAAGAAATCTGGGTTTGAATTCTTAATATTATCAATCCTTGTGTTTCCCAACGTTCCCGAACATACTCGTATTAAAAAAAACGTGAGTTACCTTCAGAATGAGCGTACTAAAGTCCAGTTAAAAAATCATAGTATATTATACATTATGATAAACAAAATTATTGAATTATCTCACATAATTTGTTTACTTCAAGCTCTATGTTAATTCCCTGGACTGTAAGTATTTTATGTATAAAACATTACGTCATAAATAGCACATATTCGTTGATAAAACAGTTGGAAGGCAAAGAGATTAAAGAAAAACACGTTAAATGGCCATTATAAAACCAATTTGCAAAGACAATATTGTTATGACACAGGGCACGTAAGCGGTAATACATTTGCATTCCACTTTTCAAACTTTCCTGTACTTAGTTTAACTCGTAACAATAATAAATAACAGATAGAAAGTACAGAAACTAATATCGGAGAAACACATGTTGCTGTTCAAGTTGAGTGCTTTTGTACGCTGCAATATTTTATGGAGACAAGTTGGAATAAATAGGCGCAGATGAAATCATTAAGTAAAATTTATTGACTTCAATGACTGTGTGTGAGTGTGTGTGTGTGTGTGTGTCTGTGGGATCGTAGCTCTCAATCTTGTAGTCTAATAGACCAATTTCAATGCGGTTTTTTAATTCGAAATCCATTTTTCTTGCGGTGGGTCTTAGCTATATTTGGTAAAAAAAAAATGGTCCAATAGTTTGAAGAGTAGCAGCCCTTTTCTAAACTGACTTAAGGCATTTTTGGCATAAAAATATATTATTCGATTAATTCGTGGGGGGTTTTACATTTATTCAAAAGTAATAGAACACTAACTACGTAAATTGAAATTCATTTAATTAAAACATAAGCTAAATACATCGCAATAGATGCATATATTAAGTGACTGTTTCACTTCTAGTTATTAGAGATGAACGCTGTTAATAAGTTCATTATGTCACTATTTCGTTAAATAATCTACTTGGTAAGTAGATTTTCCTCCTAACTAGATGCATATAAACTGGATCATTCCTCTTTGTTCACAAAGCCAGTGCACTGGCTATGTATTTAACCGCATATTGGAATAGCTTGCTTTGTTTGCGACTGGTGCTCTTTGTTTTATATCCACGGACCGCGGTTATCGAACACTGACCAAGGGGCCTTACTATGACGTGTTAACGCGATTCAATTCCGACTCAGTTCAGGTTTTAGCTGTCATTTTTAGTAGCGAGCGAACCTAAATTGCATTAAGACGTTATGGTAAGACGTATGTGTAACAAACTGAACAGGCTGAAACTCATATTTTTATATTTGTACGAATGAATAAATACGTCTAAATAATTTGCGTGTCATGTTACTAAACATATAAAACTGATAGTTACTGTCAAATGAATTAAGAATTGTGCTTCCTGATTTTGTATATTTATTTTTACGGTTTTAATGTATATAACAGGGTCTGTTAATATTTATCCATAATGTAAATGTTTTTCAGGATTTTTGAGTAGGTACCTACTAGTTGACAAATATTTCCATTATGATCAATGTCAAAAGTAAACCGCGTGATCAAATTTCAAATATTTTGTTTTCTATGAGTGTTCTGTCTAACTAACTCAACCCCTGATGAAATATTGCGGAAAAAATAAAAAGAAAACTAAAAATGGTTAAAACTTGCCTTTGACTTGTTTTTCCTGCTTCAGCTCATGCTTCTTGGGCAGACGTTTAAAACGGACTTAAAATGTTTTAACCCAGAGAATCCTTCTAGATAATTCTTCTGTCCGGTTATTATACATTTAAATACCTAAATTTAACGTCAGCGTGCCAGATAAAGTTACGATGTCCTGTAATTTAGTTTACTTAATTTAGTACATTTCCTTATTTGCTTCCTTCAAATCAAAATGTTTTGTTCAAAGGAATTCAGATAAATTTACAATGGTTGGATTTACTTAAGATTAGGTGCATGTGTTACCAACATTACGATACCTATACAGGGTGTCAGAAAACCCTTTAACTTCCTTTTACAGAATTGTCAGGTAAGTCTATCTGAACACCCTGGCAAAGTTTGACGCTCGTGGTTAATTAATTAACCCTTTAATTAACGAATCTTAAGATGCATTTTAGGACTATGCTCTCAGTGTACCTTTTCATTCATAAGTTACGTGAGTAGCGCTACTCGAAACCTTATTGTTTGTAACTAAAACTTCACTAGAACTTGCTTTCAAACTAACTACCATAAAACTTTGATCGGATTTCCTTAATGATAAATGATCATTTTAAATTATTCTAGATTCGTTTCAGAAAATCCACAGTACGACCTGGCAAACGTTAACGTGCGTGTGAAGTGAATTGCTAAAATAATTGTAATCTAATTACAATTCTTTGTATGCTTTAAAAAAGTACCTAGAGATGATTTTAAAAGGATTATGTGTTAGGAGACGGAATAAAATGGATATCTGTAATTGTGGCTTATGATTATACTTACATTATTCTGTATCAATACGAAATCACGTAATACACTTAAAGCCACAATTATTAAACACTCTCTCACACACACACATTAATTGTTGAGCGGATATCGGCAAAGAATCACAGTTTTATTTAGATTTCTCTTTTTTACATAAAATAAACTAAAATTGAATTCTACATCGAAAATTACAAACACGATGTTTTGACAAATGTTTTTTGACTGTTCATATTTGAGTGAATACCGCGTGATCGCCCGCGCCCTCTGTAAGAGGTTGGTGGCTGTTTGTTTATGGTAGCTTCACTCTCTACTTGTGGGACGTGAACACTTAAGCATGAATGTGAGTGTGGGTTTTTTTTTTTTTTTTTTTTTTTTTTTATATGAATAGGAAGGCAAACGAGCAAGTGGGTCACCTGATGGTAAGTGATCACCACTGCCCATAGACACCCGCAACCCCGGAGGGATTGCAGATGCGTTGCCAACCTAGAGGACTAAGATGTAATGCCTCTTGTGCCCGTAATTTCCCCGGCTGTCTTACTTGGCTTTTAAGATGGCTTTTGAGTCTCGTATTTATTTATTTATTTATTCATACCCATTTTCACGCCTCAATTTCTGATTCATGAAGTCATCACTGCGCTTGGCAGACAATGTGTCTTGCTTGTTATCGGGCGTGAGGCACCCGAAAGAATCAAATTATTATTGTGTACCAATAAGCTCATTTATCCGTTCACTCATAATTATGAGTCTCGTTTAGAGAATCGCATAGTTGTCCTTTACACCCAGTCAGTTTTGGGCGTCTACATCAAAGGGTCGCTCGCCGGTTGCGAACCGTTATCACTATGTAATATGCGCGCTGTCCACTATGTCCTTTACTTTCGATTTATGTTCCAGGGTTTAGTAGTAGTAGTAGTAGTAATAAAGGCGACACCCCACAGCAGCGCACGATCACGCTACGTACGAAATGAACAACGGACCCATATGGGTAACGTGTACAGCGTGTCCGTGCACAGCGTGCGCAGCAGTGGGGCGCCGCTTTTACATTCGGTTATATCACGCAGACCTTATCCTGTAGAATTAAAAGGCTAGCGCTGCTCTCCCTGCGATGATTTACATTCACGAGAGCTTCTCCGGCGACTTTAAGAGCGATATTTGCTTGGGTGCCTTGATGTTAAGGGTATTAACGACAAATTTCAAAAAACATCCCACGCTATTATCGAGTTATCATACCGTAAATAAATAAATAAATCATTTTTTTGCCAATAATGCCTTACATCGTTTTAGAAAAGAGCAAGTACTTTTCAAACTGCGGCGGTGATTTTTACCAAAAATGGCTAAAAACCACCACAAGGACTGGCACTGGCTTTTGAAAGAAAAAAACGCATCCATATCGGTCCACCCGCTTGAGAACTACTATGCCACAGACAGATACACACACACACACACACAGAGAGAGAGAGAGAGAGAGAGAACGACGTCAATCTCATAACACCCCTCTACTTGCGTTGGGGGTTAAAAATAGTTTGAAATAACTTGAAAAATTTTGAATTTGGCAATTAGGGAAGGCATGAAGAGCTGTTAGGATACGACTAGTAGTGTCAGGGCTGTGACAGGATTTGACAAAAACACTATTACAGCAGACATGGCTGTCGGGCTTTGATCCCTTTGCCTTTACTTAGTGGAAAAGATTATAAAACTAAATAAAACTGACGGCCGTCAGTTGATATTGAGTGGCAATTTTTATTATTTTTTGTAATTATTTTAAATATTTGTATTAAAATAGTAAAGCGAAATGATGTTTGAGTGTGTACTGTGTGTGATTACGGGGTACTTCACGTTGAGTGGTAATGTGATTTGACATGTGAGTGACTAAAACGGACACAATAACTGAAGGTCTGTAATCAATGCCTAAGTAGGTAGGTACCTACTTCATAAGATTAGCAAGAAATAGGTACAAAATATGCTCACAACTTTTGGTTTTTGGCTTGTACTTCTAAATATTCACAGCAAAAGTTTAATTTTCCCGGTATAAAACTAGTTACGCTACCGGACATTGTGTGTCGCTTATGTTGCGAAAGCTTGATAGCTGATTGGTTGATTTTGAACTAATTCATTTAGGCTGATTGGCTGATTTACGAAACTTCCGTATGCCGAAGTAGTCACCAACAAAAGTTTGACGTGTAGAACTATGAGTAGGCATGTGAGTAGCTTAAGCCTGTGGCACACTGAGCAAAGCTATTAAATTATTTTTTATAATTTTTTTTTTTAGTTGTAATTAAGGTCTCATACTTTGCAGGGGTGTTCAAACCAATATAGCGAACAAGCTCGTGAATTATCGTTAAAGGGTTTTCTGACACCCTGTATAATATTTTTAAAGTATTTAACAAAATCTTATTGACGTCAGAGACAACACGGTTCTTTATAAATACTTCATAAAAAGCCACGTTTGTTTTTAACCGACTTCAAAAAAGTGGAGGTTCTTTCGTGCCTTAGGTGAATAAAAAATTGTTTCGTAACATACCAAACTTTACACGTTTCATTAACGACGCCCAAAATATATATAAAAAGAATATTTGAAAAAAAAGAATGCCGCAAAAACATTAAAAAAAAGGAAAAAAATGTCCATTGAATTTTTCGTATTATTAAATTAGGGCTGAATTGAATAAAATTACAGCAGGTGGGGACCATGTTATTGACCTGACATGATATATATTGTACAGTCAAGTGTAATAATTATGTATCTAGACAAAGTTTCAAAAATAAGTACCATACGCTCTTACGCCAGCGTAATAAGGTCGTGGGAAATATTTTTGAGAAGTTCCTATTGATACTTATTTTTGCACTTGACCGTACAAACATACTTATATAATGTAGATAAATACATACTTAAATACATACAACATCGATGACTCGGGCACAAACATTCGTATTCATCATACAACTGTCTGCCCCTACCGGGATTCGAACCCAGGACCTCTAGCTTCATAGTCAGGGTCGCTAACCACTAGGCTATCCGGTCGTCGGTAAGTTTATCATGCTTTAATAATGTAACCAAATAAATGTATATTTTCTTTCTTTCTTTCACTCATGTATCTGTCCCAGCTAGAGAGATAACTTTGAACTAGCCAAGCTCAGTTAGATAATCTAAAAGGATTGAGCGGGCAGGATTTCCCTTTGATGGTTATTTACCTGTTTCATTATAAACTACCCACTACCGTGTATCGTGCTGAAGCCTCGATGAAATGTTTACTTTAGAAAAGGTTTGTATTTCAGGTTTAGTTAGGTTTTGTGAACTGCTTTGAGCTAACTGGTAACTTGTGTGGTGTTCGGCTATTATAGACCTAACTCTGTGTGAGATGTTTATTTATATGGGATTAAATTAATAAATAAAATAATTATCTCCCATATAGGTATATACCTAATACTAGCCTACCTAGATAAACTTGTACCTAGTACTTCCATGCTGATCTGGGAGCAAAGAAAAAGTAGATATGTACCAGATGCTTCTCTTCCCGTGCAAATGGTAAAAGCATATCGAGGGAACGAATGAAAATCGTAAGAATCATGTTGTACGCGATACGGTTAGCAACCCATTACTATTTTGAATCCATTTTACACCTAAGCCCACAATTATGCTAAACGCGGTCTTTAGGTCTTGCTAAGCGAATTCTGCGCAGAAGGAGTAGCGGGCAACACTTACTTATTTAAGTCATAAGTCATTTATTCGCCATTTATATGCCATTAAATGCTTTTTACCCAGTGGATACAAAATTATCTGACTTCAGCCCACTGACTTTTTTCATTATCGAAGAACGGTAACATCGTCCCTATGTGTAATACGAAGAAGATTCAAAAGGGCAACGTCCATGATTATGTATGAAGATTTTTATTGTTATCGATGAGGGCGACATCTGGCGGCACGCGCGGCGCAGCTGCGTAGCGAACTCTTCGCAAAACCATACGCGGACGTGTTCTATTGCCTCCCACATTTTATGCACGATATTGAGTAGGGGAGGCAGAAATGTGATAGTTTAGAAGGACGGATGCGAATCCGTTTGGTGTTGCAGTTCGTGCCGACTTTTGTTAACTTTTATTTTAACGCAAACGCGGAGATGCCTGCTTCACATTCACATTTGCGGGTGGTAGGGCCTTGTGCAAGGTCCGTCCGGATCGCTAGCACCATCTTACTCGCTAATCCTGCCGCTAAGTAGCAGTGCTTGCACTGCTGTGTTCCGGTGTGGAGAGTAAGACAGCCGGGGAAATTACGGGCACAAGAGGCATTTCATCTTAGTCCTCTAGGTTGGCAACGCATCTGCAATCCCTCCGGGGTTGCGGGTGTCTATGGGCAGTGGTGATCACTTACCATCAAGTGACCCACTTGCTCGTTTGCTTTTAAATTTTTGTATATATATAAAAAAAAAATACTATTATTCAGACTTTAACCTTTGAAATTTATTCCCTTAAAGTTTTTTTTCATTATATTCTGGTTTTTCTTGACATTGCAATTCGACCGTATGCAATAAGGCCAGTGTAGGTATTTACGAGGCAAGTTACTCCATTTAGAACACATTTTCATTTCTTGAAACGACAAACTTTTATAATCTTCTAAGGAAAAAAAATCACTAAACCAAGAACAATGTTCCCTTTCGGGACTAACGCATCTTTTTTTATCTGCTTATTCGTAAACTCTAACATACTGAAACCTAATCACCAGGCTTAAGTCCGTTGGATTAGCGTCCAAATCTTTAAAAAAGTTATTAAGAATATTAGCAGCTTGTTCCTCGTACATAACCAAGTTACATAACCGGCACTGGTAACTGGTAACCAATGTAATGGCCCCTGGGCCACCGCTAAGCCGCGAACATGTTTGTTTTAATTCAGTAGTCTTTATTTTACCTTAGATTGTCCTGGTTATGTAAAATAGTTATGTACGGAGAACAAGCGATATTAGCAGATGCGTTCGCCCAGTAACGAATTTCTGAAATAATGATAAACCATTGCTCTCAGCTGGTAAATACGTAGTATTTAATGCCGAAATGTTTCGTTTTATCGTAGGAACAGAACTTGTAACGTTTATTATTCGCACACCGTAACAGATAAAGGCAGCACGCGCATTAACTAGTGTTAACAAGCCCGCCGTGTAACTTTTGCATGAACAAAACACACGTTGAACATCTAAAACGACGCCCGCATTTTCACAATTTACCACCTTTTCCCAAATAAAGGAGGCAATGTAATTAGGGTCCGAAACCGGGACTCCCGAAAATGGTGCCCTGAATAATTCTCACCTGCTAAGGTAATTAATTACTTTAGAGAATGATTACAACAGATTGCCTCCCTTGTTTCCTCGTGTGTGATAAATATACGTGTGCATCGAATAATTAGGTTAATTAATAACTGACCGACGTAACGTTTGAAATGTTTACTCGCGCTCGCGTCGCCGGTTGAATGGAGAAGTGAAATAGCACATTTCGGCGGTGGTTTCTTTTGACCGATTTCAAAAAGGAAAAGATTCTTAATCTGCCCGTATTAATGTATTTTCGCCGATATCTTCGCCATCTATTGCCCGATAAAAAAAAACATATTTTATTATTATATTTGTTTATTTTTTAATTATTACGCATCGTACATACGTATACACACACATACACAAATCACGTCTTTATCCCTTACGGGGGAGACAGAGCCTAAGATAACAGGTTCCTACAGGCCACATTTAGCAAGATTGAGGGCGTATAGATGGAAAATGGAATCAAAATAGTGATGCGTTGCTAGCCTCATTGCCTATAACATGATTCCTATGATTTTCGCCCATTCCCTCGATGGGCTTTTACCATCTGCGCGGGTAGAGAAGCAACTGGTACATTTCTATATTTTTTCTTTGCTCACAGACCAGCATGGAAGATATATGTATGTATGCATTTTTAATCAATGTGATTATTTCAGACGTAGTTTGATATCAATTTTGTCTAAATCGGTTTAGTGAGTATAGTTTTATCAGGATAATAAGACAAGTTTCCCTTGCAATAATACATGTTATAAACTATCAGTTATTACAAAAATATAGACAAGCTATCGTAAACTTAACAAAAATAAAACTTACGTTAAAAATTAAAATTAAAAAAAATTTGGACCCTTATCAAACATCGTTCATAATATTTGCATGGTAGAGTAACAAATATCCATACGTTCACAGTTTCAAATCAATCACAGTTAATATGAGTACACAGTAAAGCACACAGACAGCGATTTCCTCTTATACTCGTACTCATAAGAGACTCCTGTCAAATTAGGTAAATTCCATACAAAGACAACAATTCAACAATTGAGATTCATTTGATAGTTCAAAACAACTACCACCAGTCGTTAATCGTCATTGTCTGCCTTCGTCCAACACCTCTTAACGACTGGTACATAGTTGTAACACTCGTAATAAAGTGCCGGAATGCCTAACTTTATTACAAAGGGTCAAGGGGCAAACGGCTGATCCAAGCGTTATTGAGGCAACGATGTCACCAACGTGCATTGTTTATTTCTTCCTAGCTTCAAATCAATGTTATCTACACTATCTTCTATACAAAAATAATTTACCCTAATAAGAGAAAGAAAGAAAGAGAAAGAGAAACATTTATTTACACACATTCGATACACGTAGACATAAAACAAGGAGAAATAAAATAAACTAAGGAATAGTACCAATATGGTGCAAAGTGGACCCCACTCAGCATAATGTTGCGGCAAGCCGCAACGCTGTTTTTCAGTGGGATCCAGATAAAATTATAAAACTAAACACAAAAAACACATACACTGTGGCGACACGAACGACAGTGGAAAGCACTTCACAAACAAGCTGACAAATACACGGAAGATATGTATGGCAACACTCGATCAGTTCAATCGCATAATACCTACACATACACAAATCACGTCTAAAGTCACGTCTATATCTCTTACGGGTAGACAGAGCTTAAGGCATCAAGACCTAAAGGCCACGTTTAGCATGATTGGTTGCTAGCCATTAATCCTAAGATTTTCGCCCAATGGGATTTTACGACCTGCGTGGGAAGAGAAGCTACTGGTGCTTTCTATGTTTTTCCTTTGCCAGCAAGTATTCAAATAATAGGTAGGATATATTCATAAACCAGGGCGTAAGCCGTCTGTGTTTACAATGCGCAACTAGACAATGCAGAAAAAGTAAACCGTGCGTCTCAAAGACAAACTTTGCAATACTTCACATGTTATGTCGTAGTCGGCTGGAAAAATGCCGGAGTGGTACAGAGCCGTGGAACGCAAGTAGGCAAAGCCCCTTGGCTTGGTAGCCAGCACAAGATGTCGGCTGATCTGATAAGAGTATTGAATTAGTCAGTGGTGTTGATAGTAAATTTGTAAGGTATATAAATTGCATTTCTGTATTTTTTTATTTAATGTGTTTATTTGTTTGTTGTGATTGTCACGAATAAACTTTGTTTTCTTTCTTTTCTTTTCTTCCTTTCCTTTCAAAATAGAAGAACAACTTTTATTTTATACGAAGAATAAAAGTCATTTGACTGCTTTCAAGCGACCAAATTCTATTAAATATGCAGGCTTTAATGTGATTTTTAAGTGGCGGTTACGACAAAACTAAGTAGATATAACAGTTATCGTCGTTTTCTTTAGTTTGCCAGTGTTTCTGTGCAAATGCTGCATAATTACCTATATAAACAGTTTTAGTCATTGTGCTTATAGAACAGTTTCAATGATTATCAAACGATCATTAGTCACTAAATACTTCACTTTACTAACTTTCTATTGCATTCAGAAGAATGCATCCAATTACCTGACCTTAGAATTTTTCATCAGCTGAGTATAGGGTGTTTATATCCCACGTTACATTTACATTTGCATTTATATTAACGCATAGCTTTTCTGCTAGCTGTATCGACCGACAGTTATTGTGCAGAAGTGTCAAATGCACGCCTGGAATGCGATTAATTTAGAGCCTGAATTTCCTTCCACTATCACAATCCCTGTCCCTCTCTCACAGAGTGCCTTGCTCTAGGATAAAAATAGACGACGCTGTTTTCGGTATTGCGTCACTATGTAAGCCTTATATACCGCAGGCAGCCGCTGCCAAAAAATTTAAATGATGAGTCCAACTTCCAAACAGAATAGTCGTAAAGTCAACGCAGGCGTTATTTATGTCCGAAAGTTTTTGTATGTTCGTGAAATAATATATGCAAAGCGTGGTGACCTTCCTTTAGAAGGGTAGATTTATTTCACAGTCTCTTAAGAACGTTTCATTATAACCCGAATACGCGAAACCGAACGTTTTCAACAGTCTACGTATTATATACATGTATTCCACTGTGGCTCTTTTGAAAGAAAATGCGTGGACCGATTTCGATAATTATTGCGTAATAGATTTTCTTAATCTCGCGGGTTTCTTGTTATCTTAGGCTCTGTCTAGTATACCCCGCAAGGGATGAAGACGTGATTTATGTTTGTATTCATGCATGTGCTGCGAGTTTCACTAAAGATATGACAGTGATCAAAATTCAATATGGCGATCACCAGACGCTAATTTTATTGTAAGAAAATTAAATTAAATTGATGAACTCTATTTCAAGTAATTTTTTTTTTTGGGATTTGTCACCGCACTCTCCTGCGCGCCCATATCATACCTATTGTGGTACCTAATACCAATAAAATTAAGGTATGTAAAAATCTTAACTCTAATTACGGCTTTTGTAAACAGAATTATTAATTAAGGTAAGTGCTTAATCCTTTTGTAACAAGGCTTCAGTAATTTAATAGGACTACTTTTCATCCAAGCAAAAAAAAGATGTTCATCAAAATAACTTATAAAATATCTAAACTATTTTCATCACGATTCCGGAAACTTGTAGGTTGATAAAGCGGAAAATATAAAATGTTTTTCTCTCGTTCCTTTTGTTTCACCGTTCAATAAGAAAGCATGTTTGAAGAATCGCTGCTGCATTTTAAAATGTAGAAAATGAATGCGATACGATATCGATTTTTAAGGGCGATATCATTATCTGCAACACGGAATTCTACCCAGGCAAAGATAGATATCAAATTGACAGTTTAAAGACAGCATTGGACGCTACAAATTTACTGTCTTTCCTCTCTGGGTTTGGGCTTGTCTCTTGAGTTAATATATGGCTTCTCAATTCAAACTGACGCTACTAGAAATGGCAGCTTAGGAAAAGGAATTTATTTACGTGAGAAAGCTAAAATATTAATTTATTGGTTGGCCTGGTTGTAAGTACCTACTGTTATTCAGTATTTCAGGTTCGATCGCGTTTTGTTTTGTTTAAACCGAAACAAATTTAACCAAAATCAATACGGTACCTATTGGGTGTGGTTCGACACGCACTTTGCCGATTTTTTATCATAGATACAATTATTGCAGTGAACGTGACCTGGTGACGTGTAAATATTAATTATTTTTATCCATTAGGCTAATGAGTGAATTAAGTTGTGCAAATTAAATTTCACTACCAGTGTCGATAAGTTCCATAAAAAATTGGTAGGTATATTGTTTATTTTCATGTTAATAACACGGCCAGCATTATTAAATTATAAATACGCGAACGTTTGTAAATTCATTAATGCTCTTAAAAGCAGGCTGTAAAATTGAAGATGCCGGGTGCAATCAACGTACATTATGAAAATGGAAGCAAATTAGGGTAACATTGTTGGTCACTTAGAGCCCCGTATTGACAAAGGGACGCCTTAGAACTCCTTCATTAAACGCCAACGCTATTACCCATTTTGTAGGGAAGTCCGTCTTCGAGGGATTTTATTACCTTGCTGGTTACATAAAATGCAGTTGTGGTTACAGAGGAATTGGGTACGCAAAGCTAAATAAGAAATAAGTAGAATGGATATTGTGCTCTGTGTCTCCCCACAGAGACATTATACAAAATTGTTGAAGATACCTTTGGACCTACAATTTATGAGTTTCACTTTGATATTGTACGAATAACCAAGAAAAGCCTATGCTACTGGAATTAAAATCTTTAATAACTTGCCTGAATGTATTAAGTCACTAGATAATAATAGATTCAAAAGGGAACTGAAGGAATGGCTCGCAAATAAATGTTTTTATAATCTAAATTAATATTTCGTATAGCTCTTCAAATGATTAGTTTAATTTTAAGTTCAATAATATAGTACGCCCGAAATGGGCAAACTGTTGATTCTTTTCAATATATGATATGAGATCTTATGTACAGTTTTTGACAATAAATGATATCTAATATCTATCTATCTATCTATCAACCTAGTTTTATGGCCGCTCATGTAGACGACCGTCGAACCCGTGCTTGATCATTTGAGTTTTACGCAATTTAAATGCGAAAAAAAACATAGAATGTACCCGTTGCTTCTCTTCCCGCGCAGATGGTAAAAGCCCATCGAGGGAATGGACAAAAATCTTAAGAATCATGTTATAGGCGATGCGGCTAGCAACCCATCACTATTTTGATTCCATTTTTTGCCATCTATACGCCCACAATCTTGCTAATCGTGGCGTAAAGGCGTGTGTTGTGTGTGTGTGTGTGTGTGTGTGCGTATTATCCAGCTATAATACTTCCATGCTGGTCTGGGAGTAAAAAAAAACATAGAATGTACCCGTTGCTTCTCTTCCCGCGCAGATGGTAAAAGCCCATCGAGAGAATCGACAAAAATCTTAAGAATCATGTTATAGGCGATGCGGCTGGCAACCCATCACTATTTTGATTCCTCCTTTCCACCTATACAAACACAATCATGCTAAACGTGGCCTTTAGGTCTTATTACCTTGGGCACTGTCTACCCCGTAAGGGATCAAGACGTGATTTGTGTGTGTAAATGCGAAATTTTATTCGAACTCTATCATGACCTTCCCAGTGAAAGATATCAATTATGTGCAATCAGTCTAATTCGCATTGGACCTGTGTGTGAGCATCAGATAGGTAAAACTCAAGTCTTTTCACTCTTATAATACAATCTTTTTTGCTCGGTGTACCTTTTGCGACTGCACTCGCATTGTTGGATGCATTGTCGTACATAATAGACCAGTAGAGACTTTATACATCTCTACTATAGACTAATTATAATTTAAGGTACAGTCAAGTGTAATAATATGTATCTAGTCAAAGTTTCAAAAATAAGTATCATACGCTCTTACACCGGCGTAATAAGGTCGTGGGACATATTTTTGAGAAGTTCGTATCCATACTTTTTTACACTTGACCGTACCTACTTAACTTGAGAACTTATACATCCCTTTTATAAATGTATTATAAGTATTTTGTAAAAATATTTTATTTTGAAAAAATGACTTTCTGCAAAGTGTCTTGCAGCGCATTCTTCTTGACAACGATGGTCTTTCCGAGTGCGCTGGTAGTTTAAAAAAAGTCATGTAAAAGAGCCCTTAACAGCCTATTTGCAAAATAAAGTTTATTATTTTTTTGATTTTTTACATTATACACGATACAATTATTATGTAGAAAACTTCAAATCGATCCGACCCCTGGAAGTGGGTCAAATTTTACTTAGGTACATGATTTGAACTAAGACACAGGCTCAATGGTATGTCAAAAAAAAGCTTATAAGCTTGTACGCCGCAGTATGAATAATGAAAACGGAGCCTGGCAGGAAAACAGTAATTTGTTTGTTGAGCAAATTGTTATAAAAAAAAAGAGAGTCGACGAGCACGGCGATCCATCGACGACAATTACTCGACGGGCACCGAAATGAATTCAATTTGCGGGGGACCGCCGTACGCGCATCAAACCTCGTTCTACGAATTGAAGTGAAAGATTTCGATATAAGAAATAAGAAACGTTTCGAAACCGCGAACAACTGTGATAACATTTATCTATCGTTGAAAACAACGCCATCTTTCGTCCTAGGTGAACAATGTTATGTTCTACTGGAGTTTGCATTTATATCAAGTAAATTGTTCCAATAGAGGGCGCTTAACGACAAAATTTGCTTAGTCGTTTAAAATAACCGACACGAGAACAGGAAGATAAATAACTTTTAGGGCCCGTTTCATCACTATCTGCTTAGTTCCTGATATCTTAAGTATCAGTTGTCTATCATTCCGTTGCTATTTAATACTGCAAAACAGACAAAGACGTCATTATAATAACTGACACTTAAAATATAAGGAAGTGAACACAGTGGAGAAACAGGCCCTTAATCATTGTGAGCTAAAATAGGTATAGAAAAAAAGTAACAACATACACCCTGAGACATCACATAGAATATTGAAACACATTCAGTCCGACAAATAAATGCCTATAGCTATCTTAAATCATATTCCGAAATGTAAGTGGCCACTGATTTCAATTTACTACTCCAAAGCCCAATTAATACTGATCTTCCGCATAGTGACAGGGCAAAGTTTATCCAAGCAGTATTTTCAGACACCGCCCTTGATATTTCCTGAATTAATTAGTTAGCTGAACAATAAGTTCAACTTCAATTAACGTGATCAATAGGTTTGTGTTTTATCAAATATCACTTTGGAAAATTAATTCCGTAACAAAGTTTTTCTTTCCACTGCATTCTGAATCATTCAAGCTACAATACATACATACTTAAATCACGTCCTTACCGCTTACGGGGTAGACAGAGCCTAAAGTAAGAAGTTCTAAAGGCATGCTTATCATTCGTCATATCTTCGTGTTGTTTGAAAGATAATCGTCACTTTTAAGACCATAACGTATCCAGGAACTATAGAGTAGAAATTTCATACCCACAACTTTAAAAAAAAAAGCCAATCCACAGCGATAATTGCTATTTAGAATTTAAAATGCAGATTATGTGATCGATAAAACAGTCACTTGTTTTTATGATAAAACAAAACACAAAGAAATCTAATAACTTAAAAGTATACAGAAAAAGCTTGTGCAAAAGACTTATAACAACATGGATTAATAGGCAAATCAGTACTATATTCTGCCGTAGAATTAGATAGCCCATAATAACCAACCACACTTACAGTTAATTTCTCTAAGTACGACAATAAGCCTAATTGAAGGCGTCCTTAACCGCGTACAATACATGGGACTAATTAAATGCAACCTAGTAATTTTCAATTACTTGAGTTTTGCAGTCACACTACGCAACAATGTCGTTGACCCCGGTGAAATGGCGAATGTCCTGGGGAGTGCCCATCGCCACACCTCGCCACCACTAATGGCTGTTATACCTATAAAATCATAATCCCCTGGAAAACGATGGAATTGTCTTACTTTTTATACACCTATGAAACTTTATTTCGTTTATCAGCCGCTTGATAGCGTCATCAATCAACCTTTCAATATTAGGGTGAAGCATTATTGGACGTGTTGAATCGATAACCTTAAAAGCTTCAAAAGTAAGTAAAATAAAGGTTAGGTACAGCACATTTATTTTATCCTAGCCACGAGCAAAGTTTGTGTTGCGGCTGTTTTGTTTCTTTAGCCTTGGTCCTTTCCTGCTCTCGACACTCGTTATCTATGGTAACTATGGTGAGCCCAGTTTATAATAGGACGGACCCATTTCATCTGCGCCACATAAGGGACCTAGCGTAAGAACGGTCAGTAGCATAAGAGTGTAACGACATAGTTAGAAGAAGAATAATCTTTACATGAAACACAATGTACAAGGGTTAAAGTTTTGTCTAAAAGCATGATACAGTCTCAGACTAAATGAAAGTTAAAACTGTGCTCTGCAAACGGCAAAGCCAGGCTGGTTTGAACTACGCCTTACCGTGTGCATACAGTTGTACCACACAAGGGCCAATAAGCTTCGACAAGCAAACTAGCTGAGGCAAGGAGTGGTTTAAACCAGCCTCACTGCCGTACGCAGAATTCTTTCTCTACTTTTTTTTGGTGCAGAAGCGCGGTTTGTTCTCGAGTTTCAAGTCCAATCAAACAGAGAAAACGTTTCTTACTACTAAAGAATCATTAAGTATTATATCAATTATCACGTTGGATAAGACTTTAGTGTGCTTCAAATGGACACTTACGTCATTTTTACTATTTTATTACGGTAGGTGTGTAGCTTTATTAGATGAACGAACTATAATTGACACACCGGCTGACCTGCCAATTAAACGACTTTGTGCGAGCGTATGTGTCATTTTAGAACATTTACTCGAGTTCTACTTACAGTTAACTGTTTTATTTGTAAAAAATAATCAAGTCAATAGGAAAAAAATATCAAAATTCGTTACTCATCACTACATAGTATAAAATAAAGTCGCTTTCTCTGTCCCTATGTCCCTATGTATGCTTATGTCTTCAAAACTACACAACGGATTTTGATCCGGTTTTTTTAATAGATAGAGTGATTCAAGAGGAAGGTTTTTATGTATAATTCTATGCAGACGAAGTTGCGGGCAGAAGCTAGTAATTTAATAATTGATACTTGATCATGCAGAAAAAAAATTCATGTACACTATCGTCATCAATCCGTAATTTTCGAATTTTCTGTGTTCTTGTTTTAGCAGAGATTCGAAGAAGGTAACTTCTTAAAAACAAGCAAGTTTCATTACGTTCATATCGGTCACCTAACCTCATTTCGCTCCTCAATTATGCAAACATCGTTTTCCTAATTATGTAGTTCTCAACATGACGCGCATATTCTCTTCAGAGTTTCAGTCTCGTAAGCACAACTCAATTGGTACGTTTTCGTCGATCTCGAGTTATTAGAGAGAGATTGAACGAAAGATAGAAGGATTTAATGCAAACTATTTGCAACTGCACGGATCTTAGGCTCAGTGAAAATCGAAATGTATGAATTGTAACGATTTTTGCAATCTTAAAGCTTAGCACTGCCTCTGAAACGGTAAAATTGTGGAAGTACTATTCCAAAATAGAAATGACAAAAACGGAACCCTTTTATTTTCGCCTTATCTATGTTATTAGTTACATATTTTAAATTAACGAACAATTGAAATCGTACCCTGGAAATCAATTAAATTGTGAATTAGGTTGAAGTGGGTAGGCAGCTGTTTTATGTTGTTGAATAAACACTGCACTTCAAAATTTAATTATTGATTGCTCCAGAGCAAAACTGACTGCAGAAACCTTAAAGAAATCATAAGTTTGAAGCAAAGTTGCCCAGTTGCAATTTGTAAGAAACTGCTAACTCTGTCTACAAGTCCATCCCGTAATAAACTTGGTCAGTGCTGGTGGTGCCACGGCTTTATATTTTTACAAACTTATTACTTAACACCTCTGACTTTTACTGAAATGCGGCAAACTTCTTTAGCTAAATGAAGACAGTTAATTTTCATAAAAAATAATTGCAGCAAACTCTTTTGCTGCCATTATTCCATGGTCATTAGAATGTATAATGTAAGTTTTTTGTCGGGGTGCGACTCGGGTTACCTCCTTGTCCGGGGGGAAGAGCAGTGCTTGGTCCGGTGCACCTTGGGCATCGGCTAATGATTTCCAGGCAGTTTCTGAGGGATATCATTGACCGTTGGCTAAGAGTCCGACATTTTGTCACAAGACTTATGAATTATATTTTTGTTACTTTGACATTGGCGAAGTTGTCGTCGCTATAGACTTGATACGCCACAAATAAGAAGACGAAGAAGAAGAAGTTTTTTGTCCCAGCAAACGTACGCCGATAGGTACTAGTCGTTAATAGCGCTGCCAATTTTACACAGTAATTTACATAAAGACATTGTATGTAGTCAAAAATGTATTCTATAGATACAAAGCTATGTACGAATTCCTATTTAATTTCATATCAATCCCACTGCTAGAAATATATCCAAAATCACTTCTAACAGTTGAAGCATATTAAGACACGTACACTTACACAAAGAAAATTTAATGAAAAACAGTGCTCCTGCTTTTAGCAAATTTACAAATAATACTATTTTATTATCTTCATAATTATAATATGAAAAGTTGCTACTATTTTTATGCTATCTGTTTAACACTGAAAGAACTGTAACCTATAACGTGCAGTGACAATTAACATGTGTGCGTTTTGCACTGACTCATCTTTACACATCACTATCACTACATAGTATAAAACAAAGTCGCTTTTTCTGTCCCCAAGTCCGTATGTATGCTAATATCTTCAAAACTACACAACGGATTTTGATGCGGTTTTTTTTAATAGATAGAGTGATTCAAGAGGAAGGTTTATAATGTATAATACATGCATGATATACCGTGCGAAGCCGGGGCGGGTCGCTAGTTCTTTATAATAAAGACATCTGAAGGATGGAACGGGACCAGGGCCCCGATTTTTGAAAGCACATCACTCGAAAGTACCACTCGAAAGTGGTATAAATCTGTTTATATCTTCAAAACTACAGCACTAATCAAAATTTTGACTCGTTCATAAGATTAATGAGGGCCGTAAGTATCTTCTAAGCTACTTGTATTTCCAATTCAGCACAACTTTTCACCACTTTCGAATGGTATTTTCATATATGTGCTTTCAAAAATCAGGCCCCAGGAGCCCGATTCGTAAAAGTGGTATAAATCTGTATACATCTTCAAAACTACAGCTCTAATCAAATTTTTGCCTAGTTCACAAGATTAATGAGAGCCGTAAGTATCTTCTAAGCTACTCGTATTGAAAATTCTGCTCAATTTTTCGCCACTTTCGAGTGGTATTTTCACACATGTGCTTTCAAAAATCGGGCCCCAGGGTCTGCGTTCCCGGAACGCTACAATCTGGTCCCTATTTCACAAACTCGACATTTATCGGCGACATGTAACAATTCGAAATGCAAAGCGCATTCAATACGAAGCCAACCGGCGTAGCCTCACGTTGATTTTGTAATGTAATGTCGCCGACAATAATTGTCGCGTTGGTGTAATAGGGGTCTGTAGGCTTATTACCTAAGTCACTCGCAATCGCCATCGTGTTCAATTTGACAGTTCGTGTATGAATATGACAGCTAGCTGATTCCGATGCCAATTGTCAACCCATACATGAAGTGTCAAAATGAACACGATGGCGATTGCGAGCGACTTAGGTAATAAGCCTACTGGTCTTCTTAAAATCAAGGATGAATGGGCATTAACTTGGCAAGCGTGCTCCACCCTAGGTCACATCTTCGCTTAGCATCAAGCGTAGTTGTGATTATGTGCATTAAAAAAATCTACTCGTGGTTTTTTTTTTTTTTTATATGAATAGGAAGGCAAACGAGCAAATGGGTCACCTGATGGTAAGTGATCACCACTGCCCATAGACACCCGCAACCCCGGAGGGATTGCAGATGCGTTGCCAACCTAGAGGACTAAGATAAAATGCCTCTTGTGCCCGTAATTTCCCCGGCTGTCTTACTCTCCACACCGGAACACACCCTGGGATTTTACGGTCTTTTTCAATAAATTAATGCCCAAACGTGGATTTAATATCCATGCCTATTTAGTCTTATAAAAAGCAGACGTCCAGACACCAAGTGAAGATGTCGTTCTTTTATTTTATTTCTAAACACGTGATCCTAGACTCGTATCCGGTACAGCGAAACTTTTTTTTTCTGACGCTCGAAACGTGACAAGAATTCGCCGATCAAGAAATGTAATAAGGTATCGATTTCATTATTCCCGTTTCGTTTGTACGCAATGAAATATTTGCTTGAAATTGTTTTCAAATAGCAATCTTTGGAAGTACGTATAATAAGTCCAGGACCGTCTTATTAAAACAAACTGTGAAAAAATTATTGTAATGAATGAACGATCCTCCTCGGCATCCTCGTTGTTTAACCTATGGCATATCCAGCAGAAAATCGTGGGATCGAACGCGGGCCCGCAGTTGTAAATTCCTCTAAACTAATGTAAAATTACATTTTTCACTCGTTTTTCGGTAAACAAAAAACACATTGTGAAAAAAGCTACTCCATATGTTGTTAGTTTACGATCCTCCACCAACAGTGAAACGTAGGCTAGAGATGACGATAATTTTCGTCGTCGTAAAGTTCTTAAAACTATTTTGTTGCTAAACGCACTTGACAATATTACCTTTATGATCATGAATTCATCAAAGTATGGTTTAATTTTATGCCACAGTGTCACTTTGTAGTTTATTTTACTACCATAAAAAATATGATGCGTACTAATCATCAACTCCGATAGTTTCCTGAACTTACCTGCCGAAATCGCTCCGCAGAAACCAATCACCGCCGAAAGCCAGCGCATATTGCCTGTTGAAGCACTTAACACCTCATAAAACTCAAAATTTAAATTTAACTTAACTTGAATTTATTCAGAAACTTTTTCGTGGGAGCGAGTGGAGTTGATCCGAGGCGCCAGTGCCCGGCGGGTTCGAGTGAGGTACTAACGGCGGGATGAATGCGTTGGTACAACTTGACACGAGCCCATGCGCATGCGCGACACGGAGTCACCATTAAAATGCGAAAAAGATAAATCACTATATGACTAATCAATGTCAAAAAATGAATCCAGGGTTGTGATTCTGCTTATCATTCTGCTTGATCGCCATGCTTGGGCGATATCATAACGCTCACTAGCAGGCTTCTTGTCTGGTGTCTTGACGTAGGTCGTGCTTCTACGTCAACCAGCCATCTGATTTCGTATTAATGCCTACGAGCGAAAGGGTCAAGTTATGATTGACTGACGAGGGCAGTGACCACTTTACGGGCGGCGTTTGTTTAGAGAATCAGAGTAGCTACTGGGATACGCACTCATACTGAAATAAGGTTTGATCAAGAATAGTCTAACTGACGAGCATGTGAGAAGAGTATTGACAGGATCGTAGCAAATGGAACAAAGTAAACTCTCTAATTGCCCCCCAGTTGGAACATCGCCTTATGTACTTTTCATATTTCATCTTCATTCTTTTCATATCATCATCATTTCCAGCCTAAGAGAGGGCTTCGGCTATAGTTCCTTCGCAAGCCCAAATCATATTCGCTACCGAAAAAAGGGTCTTGATGGACAAATGGAGTATTATTTATTTTTGGACGGGTGCGATTTAAAAACTTTGCCCCTCATTAAACAAACAAAAACAAATGTTGGCTGAATAGTTTATACTTTAATAATAATAATAAATAGAGCCCATTTTGATTAAATTCGATTCACGTTTTACCCACAATCCCTATTTAAACTCAAATAAAACTAACTCGAGAGATAAACAAATGAAATCGTTATCCCTTTACCATAGAAACTTTATTAATTTTGGTAGCATTAGAATTGAAAGTATTGACAGATATTTGATTACGAAATAATTACGCTCAGCTACTTCAACTGAATACCACAGTGAGCACCTACTAGTCACCGCTACTACCCACGGGTGGGGTACCCAACCCAGCTTAATTAGCTTAATTAGCGAACAATCGATTGTAATTGATCGATGGAGTCATATTTTCAAAATATAATAATTTTGACAAGGTAAATTTTGACTACAATATTTTACTCGTTTTTTCTTCCATGCTGGTCTGGAAGTAAAGAAAAAACATAGAATGTACAAGTTGCTTCTCTTCCCGCGCCGATGGTAAAAGCCCATCGAGGGAATGGGCGAAAATCTTAGGAATCATGTTATAGGCAATGCGCCTAGCAACCCATCACTATTTTGATTCCCCTTTCCAACTTTACGCCCACAATCATACTAAACGTGGCCTTTAGGTTTTCTTACCTACGTAGACGTGATTTATGTATGTACCTACCTAGCTTCTGCCCGCGACTTCGTATGCGTACAATAATTATACATATAAACCTTCCTCTTAAATCACTCTATTAAAGAAAACCGCATCAAGATCCGTTGCGTAGTTTTAAAGATCTAAGCATACATAGGGGCATCAGACAGCGGAAAGCGACTTTGTTTTATGCTATGTAGTGATAGTGATGATTATGTAGTTATGTATATTTTACTTGGTACAAATGCTTGAAGTTCGTCGTCTGTCCTACTTAAGATTATTGACCAAAGCTCTCCTTTTAACTAGTCTGTGCAAACCCCATGCCAAGTTTTTGTAGGTCAGAGTAACTACCATAATCTATAACTTGGCCTAGCTGTGCGAATTGTATTGCCAAGTTTCTTACACGCTGCGTCATTCTTAATAGGTATAAATATAACCTCAAACCCAGATTCCACAATGCAATAAATACGCGATTTGATTGGTGTAAAAAGACAAAGGGTTAATCAAAGCCAGGTTTCAATATAAGGATTATTAACATCCTGGCTGAATGGGGGCTATCGCGTGTGAATTTGCCACTAGAGGCGCTACTGTCGCGTGAGGTCCAATAACATTCACTTTTCACTGGTTTTGGCGGGCTTCGTGACGTAAATCATAATTTCTTTCATTTACCTGTTGAAAAGGGATCTCCTTCGCGAAATTATCGCAAATATGGATTATTTGGCGATAAATGCGAACGCTTTGAAAGCGGATTTTTTTCCGAAGAAAACAGTACTGCACAACATTGTGGCATAGCTACTCGATATGCCGATAGTTATTTATAACTAGCTGTTGCCCGCAACTTCGTCTGCATAGAATTCGTTTATCGCTATCCCGCAGGAATTGCGCAATTTTCCGGGATAAAAGTAGCCTATGTGTTATTCCAGAATATAATCTATCTATGTTCCAAATTTCATCCAGATCTGTCCAGCGGTTCTGGCGTGAAAGAGTAACAAACATCCAAACATACTCACAAACTTTCACATTTATAATATTAGTAGGATTAATAAACTCAATGAGATTCATTATTTAAAACTTTGTTTCGGTGCCGATCTTATAAAGTCGCCTTTGACAGCTATACCTCTGGACCTTATTCAACAGTGGCGCCAACTGGTGAACAAAGAAACGATAGTCCCCATTCTGATTCGCATCGCTAGAGGTAATGAACTATCCTGACAGGTAATATGAAATAATACATGATAAAGACATGACAGGGATTTATATATGTATGTATATGAAATACGTTATGTAATAATTTGTATGTCCTTTTTGTGACACCCGTTATTCTTTTGTTCAACTTTCACCGGCTGTCAACCACAGTGATGCCTATGGTGCGTACAGACTGGTGAAAACTAACATGCCTTAATTTTTACATTTGAATCATCGAAATGTTCCTCTTGAATTGAAATTTGTGTCTTTTACTAGATGTTATGATTGTTATTTAGTTTGAGATTAAAACGTAGAGGACGTATTGTTTTAACAATAATAAAAATGACGGTAAAAACAAGGGTAGTTGTGCGCCGCTGTCAGTTGCGTCGAGTAGCCGCGCAAGCACACCGCTGGCGCGCAGCGTTCGTTTCGCTGGCTGGGGCGAGTGCTCCAAGAGGAAGGACTAGGAACTAGTCCGAAACATGTCGAGCGTCATTTGACTTTTATAGGTGAGTTATCTGTTTGTGTATTTACGTATTGTACTGTTGAAAAAGGATATATTCACATGTACAGCTTGTATCTTTGTGTGTAGGTAAACTGTAATGTATTGTGACATTCAATTAACATATTGCCATAGTCTGGATGCCTTGAACAGCACTGAAATAAAATAAAATTAAAGACAGAATGACGTTATTTTATACAGTGTTTACACCAGTCTGTACGCACGTTTAGACTATCTTCAAATGTTTGTAATGTTTCATTCGAGTGTTACACCAAAGGAAATGATCGATTTCAGTTGATCAAAGGTATTGTTTTACCCCAAAGTATTATTCTAGGTAAGAATTCAGAGGCATTCTTATTTTCTGTTGGAATTTATCGAACACTTCGTTAGTATATGAACATGACTGTGTATATATTATAATAATAGAGCTAGACGATTTTGCGTTTCGAAATAGCTTCAGTTATGGATGTTTCATGAAATACCTGACAGTACGTAACTTTGGGGAAACGTTTGTGTCAACGATTATCAGAACGCCTTACTGTTTCTGTTGCAACAAATGTTTCAAGCTCATCCGTGTTGTAGTAAGAGATTAGTTTTGCCGGATTTCAACCAATAAGTATGTCAAACAAAACTGAATAGTCTTAGCAGTTCTGTTTTTACACTCAGCGTTACAACTTCTTGTGGTCTTGGTTATTGACAGTTGCAACATGGCCGAGACATTGAGGATTTTTATTTATAGTACAAGGTGTTATTTAACTTGCAATGTATGTATGTAAGTATGTTTGTCCGTATGGAATCTTGCGACTCAATTTTGAAGCAGATTTATTTAACCGATTGAGCTGAAATTTTGCATACTCTAAGTCGGATGACAATACAATAATCTGGCAATGAAGTTCTGGTGATCCAGCCAGGATCGTCACTGCAGGAGGGAGATCTTCAACGGTTGGTCCGATTGACTTGAAATTTGGTACACGTATACGAGTATGTAGGACAGATGACAATGTAAGTACAGTAAAAAAAACATTTTTGACAGAAACTTATTGACTTTGAATCCCATAAATGTATCGAGAAAAAGGTGGTACGGCCGTGTCACTTTTTTGCTCGACTTTTTTGAGATATTCGCAGAAGAATTGAATGCCAATGTATGACATTACTCTCTTTGCGAGTAATGTTAACGACCTCAATAACACCTTTTCTGGGTTAAAGTTATAAGATTCATTCATTTTTACGTATACAATGTGCCTAAAATGTATTAAGAAATTAAAAGGCTAAATTAGTTTGATTAGACACAAGTCCCTTAAACCGTAATTAAACACTGAAATACCATTGTGTGGAAACATTTTGTCAATCGCCATTAAAAAAAATCTCAAAACACATTATTTATGGCGGCATTCGGTTAAACCATCCCAGCCTCTGCTGAAATATATCGAAAATGTTGCTATTTAGTGTGGACTTACCCCATCTCACTATTGTTTCTGTGTCATTGCCCTATGCACGTCTGTCAATATAACCTACCAACGTAAGTCTAATCCCTGGGGATAAGTTTATACTCACTCAACGAGGCTTCTTACTTATCTTGCTTAATGCCTTTTAGCTGGTCGCCGAACCGTGAGAGGGGAACCCGAGTTGCGTAGCAGTCTAGGATATTTAGATACTGAATTACCTATAAGCCTACAAGTGTGTTAGCTTTAGGTCTATGCTAAGGAAATACTTGTCTGTCATCTTATGCATGAGTTAATGCTTAGATAGGTAGTGTCTATGGTCATTTTTGTCTAAGGTGACTTTAAAAAAAAAATTACGCCTGTTACTTTTGTCAAGGCAATAAAGTGAAAAGGTGAAGGTTCGTAGAAGTTTATTCCATGGAAAATATGAAAATAATGAAAAAATATTCAATTCATTATTGTGACCTTTAATAACTTGCTTTATACACAAAACTCTAGTTAGTTACTAAGAATAAAATTATTTAAAATAAATAAATATACATAAACAAATCCCATATTTTAACCCTAACGACGTAGACAGAACCGAAGATAACAAGACCTTTAGCATACTTTTAGCATAATGAGTCACGCCTCATTCCCACAGGGGTAGGCAGAGACTACTTTGTTCCACTTGCTATGATCCTGACATACCTCTTTCGCTTCATCCACATTCATCAATATCTTCATACGTGCTCGCCGGTTTCGGATACTCCCTGTCTTGACCTTTTTCCAAAACGTATTTGATCTCGGAACGTCCGTCTAGGCCTTCCCCTCCCAACGCAAACATTCACACTCGCCATATAGATCTGTTTAGTTATACTTTCACTCATCCGCTTTTTTGATAATACCTACCTTGATCACCAATAGCGGCCTTCCTTGGTTCCTTCCTTGGCTTCCTGGGTGGTTATCTTTACTCGCTTTTTCGTGCATCTTACTACCCAATTTTAGCGCCCCTTACTATCTGGCGCCTACAGCATCTTCTCTACTTGCTCTGCCCAAGGTGCGTCTTGCATATTTACTATTCTATCTGGTACATTATTGTGATATTTTCCTTGATATCTATATATCTCACCAGGAGCGTTGTATAGGTACATAATGTACGTGTACACGTAGCTCCTTGTCGAATACTCTCCAAATTGAACAAATTACTTAGGGGCATTATCGGAAGTCAGACCAATTTAATATCCTGCCATCTTAGATCCACTTTACACTCACTTTCTTCTCATTTACTTCGTCGGCGATTTTTTAGGCGCCAATTAGATTAGACAAAATGGCGTTCGTTCCCTTAAAGTACCCTGGTTCCATCCAGCAAAAACACTTTGGATGAAATTGAATAAAAATGTTCACCGTAAACTACGCGTATCCCCCTTTCATTTCAAATAATTCGTAGGTAAAAACCACTGGTAGATATACATACAGTGGCAAAAGGAATGCGGTCAAGGTCACCAATGCGTATACCACAAAGTCGCTAAAATATGTACACGTGACCGCATAACCGTTGAAAGAGCTTGGTCTTTATAATAGAGTTCATGGGATAGTATCATAGGAAGGACCTTGGATGTTAGAATATAAAACCAAGCTATCTGCGAGCGAAACTTTATCAAAATCCACTCGGAAGACCATACTATAAGCGGAAGCGTTGCACTACGCGAGTGAAATTAAATTTCTTACGCGATCTTACTGCGTCATTACGCACCTTATCTAAAAGGAATTGGTGTTTAATTTTCATCGCCATCGTCACCCGGAAGACGTCGACTGTCGAACAAAGGCCTCCCCTTAGAACGCTGAATGAACGACAACTTGCCTCCTGCGTCTATCAGCTTCTCGCAACTCTCGCGATTCGTTCCACCGGTGATTATTTGTAGCACCTTGATTTTAACTAGATAAACAATTTTAAACTTTACCTCCACCTTCAAAAAAAGATAGCTCCTTCAATTCAACTTTGATTCCATGTCACCCGCTCTACCATGAATTAATTCGGGTGTCTTGAAAAGTTTCCGAATTTGATCGCGACTAAAGAAGTTTGTGTCGCGGCAGACCGATGTGTTCCTGATTGGAATAGTTTGCAACTACTATTCCGAAGAACCGTTAGAACGCCGTCTTGATGGATGCGAACTTAGGTTAGTAAGTTTAGGGTCAGACCGTAAAAATAACATAAAACTGTAATTTACTTACAATGCGTGGAGACGTTTATTGCGTGTCAAGTGTATTTCCACAGATAACAATATAATTTTGAAGAATCTTGTATTTTCAATACCTTAAGTGGCAGGTTGCTCATAGACAGGATAATCTTTGTGGTGGCATGATTTTGGAGTGACGACCGCGTATCGCAAGGCAAAGAGTTGGTGGGCCTCGAGAAACCATTGACTGCGCACAATACAAAACTGATAATTGCTGAAATCTTTGACGAAGGTACAACTCCACTAGAGGACGTTCCTCAGCTAAGAAGATAATCTGAGTATTTGTAAGTATTTAAGAACTTTTATCCCTACTGAGCTGGCAACGTCGCATTTTTGGTGATTTTTTTACAACTATTTCACACAAATTGAATGAAAGTTTAAAATGTGGTCTATACAAGTTCTTCGTTTTTTGTGCATTAATGTGCCCAGTGCAATAATTAATCATGATGCACTCTTATTTTCGTATTAAAGGGATAAAATAATATAATCTCGTTTAATACGAAAACAAAGAACACAACCGACAACTTTCATTCAATTTCTGTGAAATAATCGTAAAAAACATCAAAAATGCGACGTTGCCAGCTCAGTAGGAACAAACCCCCTTAAGTCTCCATTTTACGTTCGTACCCACAGTGAAGCCATATTATATTGTGAGAACTCGTGGGTAGGTTATTTGTTTGTTTGTGCCCATCAATGCCCATCATCCTTCTATTTTTAGCACATTATAACCGTTCATAAACCATTCAGTAAACATCTCGAGTATAGATCCTTAGGTACCCTACAACATTAACTGTATCTCTAAACAATGACATAATAACAGTGCTTCTAGTCTATTTGACAGTTGCCGTGTTCTGAATAAATATGAATGAAAAATAATGTTGTTAAGATGGGGAGCAAGTGCAACAGCTGCATCGAGCACCACTCTGTCCGAACTACTCGCTCTCATCTCCAACACTGTACTTTTTCATTCATGTTTATTAAAAACACGGCAACTGTCAAATACAAGAAACTAGAAGCACTGTAAGGGCGGGTTAGATTTCATAAAAAAAAATCACGGCAAAGGAACAGTGCTGAACGTAATTTGATTTCTTCGTAATTTCTTTTGCCTGTGGATCATATTTTATATTAACGAAAAGTAACAAAACATTAATCGCCAACATTTAGCAGCAACGTGATTTTAATTTTAATTATGCGTCAGTTTGTAAAAGCCATTAAATACACGGGAGCAAATGGCACAGTTCATAAATCATTCTCCCACATTATAGTCATGCATGCTGAATAATATTGAATCTGTCCGTGTTAATTTTTATTGGATTTAACAGGTTTTTGTTAACTAGGCAGTTACAAGATTTCTTTTAAGCGACCCAAACTGAAGTAGTTAGTACTAAATAAATTGAGAACATAGTGCTTCTAGTTTCTTAACAAGTGCATTAACTAAAATATTGTATGCCTAGTGTAGGTAGAACATAAGCACACCCTATTCCACTACTCATAAGATCTTTGTTATTCACAGTATGTTCTGGCAAGAAATAACTTTGACTTTTCACTTTTTTGACTTTGACTTAATGCATATTTGACAGTTGCCGTGTTTTGAATAAACATGAATGAAAAATAATGTTGTTAAGATCGAGAGCAAGTGCAACAGCTGCATCGAGCATCACTCTGTCCGAACTACTCTCTCTCATCCCTAAAAATGTTCTTTTTCATTCATTTTATTCGAATCACGGCAACTGTCAAATACATTAAGAAACTAGAAGCATTGTAGGTACTATTTTTATTTGTCATTTCCCTAACTGTAACTAAAAAGCTACCTCTAACTAAAAAGCAAAACCAAGTATATGAAGTAGACTTACTATAATGACTTGTCACAAAGTTTATAGTGTTTTCCACCTTATAAATACAGTTAAGTGGATACACGATATGGTTGTTTGCGAACACGTGTGCGCAAGAGGTAAGTTACAATCTCGGGGATTTTAGTATTATCCTTAATTTCCATAGCAAGTTGTAAATTGCGAATTTGCTTACGTAAGGAAAAAATATAACAATTTAAGAAACCGGTTTGAACGCATAATTAAAACCGGTTTGACTCGTGATATCGGTAAAGGTAACCCACTGGCTCGTTTGTCCATGTCTTCCTTGTTTATCATATAGAAAAATTATATAATTAAGTATGTATTTTATTTACCAAAGAAGTAGCTGGTAGAAGATGTTAATAACTAAATTAAAGGAACCGATTCTTAAAAAACGTATGTAAAATATCACTTGAAAAATGATCAAAAAGTTAAAACTTAATAAAAAGGCAAAATAAATAAAGTTTATGCGCCATCTATTCACAGTTTGAAGTCTATACCAACATTTCGCGAAATTCGTCAATGTTTTTGAAACAGTTGTGTTTAACTGTATTTTTTCGAGTTTAAGTATCATTTAGAAACAATGTACACAACTATACCTACTCATATTTAAAAATTCGACATAAATTATAACCATTTGAGCGGCTTCAAATAATAAAAACATTTGAACGGCTGTTTTTGTAGTATCGCCCACTATTGGCTATTGCAATGTATATCAAAAGAAACTTTGTCAAACTTGTTAAGACTAGATTATTGTCCTTGTTATTTAACAAGGTCCCATAGCAACTCAAGTTTGATTACGATTCAGTATTAATGTACTCTTACAATGAAGTCAACAAAATTGTTTCCCAGGAAAATCAGCATTCATTACGATTATAATAATAATTATTATTATTATTGATTAAGTAGTCTCTGCCTACCCCTGTGGGAAAGAGGCGTGACGGTATATATGTATGTATGTATAATTATAACCATAAACATGATCGAATGTAACCCTAGAAAATAGTACCTATTCCTAAATCGCAATCAGAAGTTTTCTCGCTTTTGACTAAGCTTTATTTTTTTCAGCGTTTTTGATTAAAAATGGAATTGAACTCGTCAAATCTGGACCAGAGAATATTTTCTTCGAACAGAATATTTCCAGCGACGCCTATAACCGAGTTTTATTCCGGAAAATCAGTGTTCATTACTGGCAGCACTGGGTTCCTGGGGACGGTAAATTAAAAGAAGAACTATATATTTGTTTATTTACGTCTCCCCGGGCTTTTCTTTTGTTTTTTGGGGGGATTATCTAATTAACTTGTACTCGTATAATGTAGCATGTTGCTGGAAGGGTTTTTTATGTATTAATAAAATTGACCCTTTTTTCAGTTATTATTAGGAAAATTGCTTACAACGTGTTCAATTAAACGGGTTTATGTGTTAATAAAACCGAAAAAAGGTAAAAGTGTTGCAGAGAGGCTGACAGAGCTATTGAACTCCATGGTAAGGATTATTTAATTTAATGTTTTGAAAATACTGCACGAATACTGTTTTTATTGCTCTCTAGATAAAGTATGACAGTAAAGATTATTTGTAAGCGAAATGTAAGAAATTTTGTAAGAGTTGTTTAAAAAAAAACTTCATATACCTATTTACCAGAACAAAAATTATATAATATACTGGTTAAATCAGTTATATTTAAGTGTTGAACTTACCCACTGAGCTCAGCATTTAAATGAAGAATACTCCTCCGTAAGTAAGATTATGTTCGTTACGTGTATTTTACATAAATATTAATAGAATATTAGAAGAACTCTAAGTAAAATGGCTCTTTCATATCTATTGAGTGGTGACTTTACCGCTCTCAATACCCAATTAAGGGTAAGGCCACCCATGCGTCTCAACCGCCCCATTTTTATGTTACTAAAATTGGCAAATATGTTCATGGATTTGAAGCAATTACCTTGCGACGAAGACGACCACACACCTGTCGCGAAGTAGAGAGATACTTATTTGATTTTAGTAGACAAAATCACAGATTTTAGTAACATAAAGATAGGCGGTTGCAACACTTTGCGACCTTGCCCTTAAATGTTCTAAAAACCATACTTTTATACGATATTTTCTGCTTCGCAGGTTTTTGACGAAGTAAGGAAAAATAACATCAGCGCATTGGATAACATCGTACCAGTAATGGGAGACATTACACATTCTAATTTAGGAATTAGTGAAGAATACATTGCAATCCTGAGTCAAGAGGTAATATATGGATAAATATTGGATCTATGAAGAGTAGATGTCGCAAATGTCCTTTGAATTTTTTTGTTACAGATGAAACACAATTTAGAAAAAAAACTTAAAAGTGAATCGACAAAATAATGCATATAAGTATCGATATTGTTTTAACAGTGAATTCCTTTCTTTTGATTAAACAGATACAGGTGGTATTTCATTCAGCAGCTAACATTAATATGAATGCGAAACTCACTGACGCCATAAATGTCAATGCAAAGGGTACAGCCGAGTTGATGAAACTTTGCAAGGGAATGCGACAACTGCAGGTAATGCTTGTGCTTTGGTATCAATTTACAAATTCAAATGTTAGCAGTGCGGCGACGAATCCATAATTTTAATTCGATAGCTACGCGGTCCAGGAATGTAAAGCTACATCGACGACTTTTCTCGGAATGTAGGGCTGAACTGTGTAGTGGTTCGCAAACTTATTCAAGTGAAGCAAAAGTGAAACAGAGCTCAAGTCGTGTCTACACTGAAACTTTTTTTTTTAATATATTAATAGGAAGGCAAACGAGCAAGTGGGTCACCTGATGGTAAGTGATTACCACTGCCTATAGACACCCGCAACCCCGGAGGGATTGCAGATGCGTTGCCAACCTAGAGGACTTTTTTTTTTTTTTTTTTTACTACAAACTGACCAGTGATTGACCTCTATCTCACTTGGTGGAAGGTGCAGATGAGGCCAAAGGTGTAACTCACTGGTTCAGTAATAGCCTATTCACTCTAGCCTTGAAGAGCCCTAGGTTGTATCTGTCCGGAAATACAGACGATGGGAGCGAACGATGGGAGCGAGGACTAAGATGAAATGCCTCTTGCGCCCGTAATTTCCCCGGCTGTCTTACTCTCCACACCGGAACACAGCAGTGCAAGCACTGCAACTTAGCGGCAGGATTAGCGAGTAAGATGGTGGTAGCGATCCGGACGGACCTTGCACAAGGCCCTACCACCCGCAGAAACGTTTTCAGTACCGTCGCAGTTATGTGCGATGTAATGAAAAAGCGCTAATATTTTAATATAATTCCATTGCACATCTACGTAATAATAAAGCCATAAAAGAAAATTCTTCTAAAAATTGTTCAACTAGCAGAACCGAGAGGATGTTAACGCTTTTTCATGTTTTTGGGAATAATTTCTAAATTTTCCTCTTTTTAAGAACCTTTTCCATGCAAGAACAAATAGATAAAGTACGGCTTAACGTTCCAAGAAGTCGTGATACTACCTATGTGGTCCTTTTACGAACTTCACCATAATCATGAAGTTTTACGTTATATTTTAACTGCGCCTCAGACTAACAAGAATTGCCATGTTTCTGAGAAAAATAATTTTATTTACCATGGTTCGCTATCGTTTGCCATAATTTTTATATGTCATAAATTTAATCTGTCATTATGGCAAACATTACATTATGGCATATGTAATTTTAGCAAATCAAAGGATTTCTTTCCCCACCTATTGTGCAATGGTCTAAATACTATAAGCGTGATGTGATTATGTACCTATGACACTTTTAGGGCTGATTTTTCAATAGTCAGATAGGCCTATTCGATGAACAACTCTGTGGGTATCTGTCAGTTATGTGCTTATCTGAGGATCGACAAATGGGCCCTTAGCCTGCCAATAGAAAAAAACTTTTTGCAACCTTCGAATAAAATACTAATATCATCTAACTAATGTTAGTCATTCAGTTCATTACCAGTCTTTTAAATTAAGCAATCATTCCTTCTCCTTCTATACTTTTAGTTAATAGACGTTTTTTTATTCCTTATAACTTCACTTTTGCAGGCATTCGTGTACGTTTCAACAGCTTATAGCAATTGTAATAGAAATCTTGTTGATGAAAGAATCTATGAGCCCGCTATATCTCTTGATGCGGTCTATGAAATGTATGAGAACCTTGATAGGGTGGAAAACACACTTCATATTCGTAATCTCGTTGGTAAGTAAATACCTTGAAGCACGACATGTTTTCAATAATGTATTTTATATACAATTACTAAAAAAAGACGCAGGAAATAACTGTTAGGAACCCAGTCAACAACCATAAATAAGTCCATGTATGTAGGTCATAAAATGCGTAAATGTTTTACCCAGTCTCTTATCATAATGATTGTCTCATTATTATTGTTTCAGAGGGCAGGCCCAACATGTATACATATTCGAAATCACTCGCTGAGAAAATTATCGACGATGAAATTCTTGGGATACCCGCAGCCATTGTTCGACCCTCAGTCAGTATGTTGAAATTTGGATCAGTACGTTCTAGACAGATGGGTAGACCTATGGTGAATTTATGCAGAGAATCTTGCCTAAAGCAACGACGACTTATTGTACCTTTGTGTACGTTTACGTTCTTAATAAGTGGCTGATTGACGGTTATGTTACTTATGATCATTTTAATTTTGCTGTTTATTTTTACTAAACCATTCTGTCTCGAGATTCTGGCTTCTGCTTCTTAAGGTAAGATCTCAATAGATGACGAGCTTTACAAAGGGATTATAATAAATTATAGAAACATTTCTAACTTAGAAGTTTATATATTTGCAATATAAACAAGTGACATACCCATACTCGACTAGCAGCAGTGATATTGTCACTTGCAGGACTATCAGTAGATATTTTAAGCACCACTTTAACCAGTAGGTAACTTGCCTCACAAAATACTTTTTTGATGCTAAATAAAATGCATACAAATGTACAGAATTATAAATAGCGTGTCCTATAAAAGTAAATGATTTGTTATCGACCGACATAAATTATAAAAAATGCTTGATGCAGTTTTGGTAGCGGAAATTTTCTTTGTACGGTACATTTCAAAAAACTTTCTTGGAATAATTAACGCTTTGTTTTAATTATTTGCGTGTCATTTTCCCTCGTTAAATTTACCTCATGCATCTAGAACTTTTTAAATATTATAACCTAATTAAAACCTGCGTGACATTAAACTTTTACGACATTATTAGGATGCTTTCACCTACAGAATCGTACTACAGAAACTGTTACTCTACCTGGAATAATTTGGACAGAAAACTAATTGTATTATTTTGGAGTTTCACGTCACGCTGGAAAAGTAAAGTCTAAGGTAAAAGGGCTCCAAACCTGACTAGATTCATTATTTTAAACACACTATCAGTGGAAATATTGAATTTAGGTTATGTTTTGCGGAATCGCGCATTTTTGTTGTATTCTCTTTAATTTAGGGACCTGTAGGCTTATTACGTAACTCACTCGCAATCGCCATCGTTTTCATTTTGACAGTTCTTGTATAAATGTGACAGTTAGCTGATTCCGATGCCAATTGTCAGCCCATACATGAACTGTCAAAATGAACACGATGGCGATTGCGAGCGAGTTAGGTAATGAGCTTATAGTTTAGCCTTTCATACTGTCTTGTTCGTTCGCTCTCAATCCTGCATGTGCATTTTGACCATGTTTAGTGGTCCGATTGACTTGTAACATGCGCGTGTACAGAACTGGCGGAATTATTAGACGGAGAGCTAGCTACGGAAATAGGTATACAACTTATAGACCAACGAAATCCCTCTAGTTAGTATGCCGTACTATTATTATTAATTAATTCGAGCGTCTGGCAGCTTTTCAGTGGTGGATGTGGGAGTGGATGGGCAACAAAGGGGAGTGTGGACGGGCAATTGAAGGTGTGCAATTTATAGAGCTCTGAGTTTGGTGCGATATAATAGCTTATTATATATATAATTAGAATATAACATTGCCATGCGTTTTAATTGCGGGAATAAGTACCAAAGTCACCCACCGCTGAAAACCTCTAGCTCTTAGACTATACGTAGTCCCATCACCAAAACTGTGAATGGTTTTGCGCTGCGTCTGATTGGATTTCGAGAACTGTCGAACCTTAGTAGAAGTAGTATTATTTGTAACAGATTCAGACCCTCATCAAATTTTTCGTACTAAGTTGATATTTTTCGGATTCTAAACTAAAAACGCGGTGCCTCGTATGCCACAAAAAAAATACATGTTGTAGTTGTTTTTATTACATGTTGTAGTTGTTTCGCCCATCAAAACTCCTGTGCCTGGTTGGACGGTCACTCGGAACAGCGTGAACAAGATCGCGTCAGCCATCATCCAAGGGCTACTCCGCTGTTTCTACGGGATCTACGACTCACCATTTGACGTAGTACCCGGGGATCAAGTCGCGAATCTCCTCATAGCTGCAGCTTGGGATGCTAATAAGCGACAGTAAGTTATATTGACTCCAATAAGGGTTTAATTTCAGCTGTTTGGCGTTTGTTTCAGGAAGGCTACAGGCCAAATTCCTGGTGCCAAAGTCCAAAAGAGAGATTTTAAATATTGTGTCGTCTCCAGCCTATTATATCTACATTATGTCCCACTGCTGGACCACCTCATGTCATAATGTTATATAGTTCCCAAGCGGACTCACGGTGGATTGAAAACTTCACACACACCATTGAATTAACTTAGTATATTCAGGTTTTCTCACGATATTTTCCGACCACCGTCTTACTAATCGCGTTAAGCAACAGGTTGCTGTGTTCCGGCGTGGAGAGTAAGACATCCGGTGAAATTACAGGTACATTATCTATTAACCCTCTAGACTGGCAACGTATCTGCAATCCTCTAGTGTTGCATGTGTCCTTGGGTGGTACTACTCACTCATCATCAGGTGACCTATTTGCTCGTTTGCTTTTCTTGTCGTATTCAATAAAAGTATTATTGACCACATCCCCAATTCCAAAATATGGAAACGGACTAGAGTTGTGGATGTCTGAACTAGGATAACACAGCTGAAGTAGCGATGGGCGGGGCACTTGGCAAGACGGAACGACGACAGATGGTCGAAGGCGGTCACAGAGTGGCGGCCAGTGGGCAGACCATCAGCGCGTTGGTCAGATGACATCTGTCATTCAGCTGGACAACTGTGGATGAGACTGGCACGGGACCGGGGAAAGTGGCGTAAAATAAAGAGGCCTTTACTCAGCATGGGTGCATGTGGGCTGATTAGATAGATAATACAAATTGCAATTGTTTACAGACTGAAGAAGGTGAAAGTTTATAACTGCTGCTCCGGTTACCAAAACGGAATGAGCGCAGGTCGTTTTTTGAGTACATGTGCTCGTATATCAAGGAAATACTCAGGTACATTCGTTATTAAAATTAATAATTAGTGATTAGTTTTTTTTTGTAACCCCTTCCTCTAGCGAAAACTGATTGGTCAGAGTTGTCTATGCAAGTTTGTCACATAAAAAAACTCTTGTGGTACAAATAGAGATAGCCTGACTAAAATAGCAGAAATTACAATGAGAATGCCATTTTGTTTATACCTGCCCATTTCAACAATTTTGTCAGAATAAGTTGAAAGTTGCAAGCAAAAGCTAATAATCTAGTAAAGCTGTTCTTGCGTGATGAATAAGTTAAGTAGGCACCTATGGGAGCCACACATTATGAAACCTTGTAACAAATCATCAAAACGTGTTTTCAGAGACAATGATTTGCACCAACATGTTGGTTTTCATTCCTTATCGTCTGCTTCATGCATTGGTGGATTTCTTTTTACACACAATCCCGGCGTACTTCCTGGACACGTTGGCTTGGCTTCGGGGTGATCAGGGCAGGTAAAGATGCATATTAATTTTAAATCTCAACTGCCACTATATATACATATGCGTTTTCGTGACTCTCACCCAGTGCCACTGTCATAATTCTACAAGAATACCTGAAGAAATCTCGGTCTTGCCAGCTGGCAGCGAATGCGTTGAAATTTTGACGCATCATTTTTTCGACTTTATCCCCAGACAGACAGGGGTCAAATGTATTCGAATGTTTTATTTCAAATGGTTGACCTCAAAGAACAAAAGAAAAACGGATCACTTTTATACACCTTTGTATGGGAAGTTATTCTTTATTGCTCGTCAGTTTGTTTAAAAAGTCTAACCCCCTTATTCATAAACGCTCTATAGCCTTTCGCTAACTTAGCAATCGTTTGTCCTTATCTGTAAAAGGTAAATGTCAAAGTGACAGATAAGGACAAAATATTGCTAAGTTAGCAGAAGCCTACAGAGCGTTTATGAATAAGTGGGTAAATCTTTTGCATAATAAACTTGAAACTGACATCGCAACAAGGTACAATACAATACAATACAAATACTCTTTATTGAACACCACAAATCAGTACAAAACAATACAGAAACAAAGAACAAAGTAGACAATAGGCGGTCTTATCGCTTAATAGCAAATGAATGAATGATGGGAATGATGAAAATACGATTCAAATGATTCGACTGCACCACGTCCGTCTTCTATTGTTGTTTTTATTGCAGAATGAGGACGCTCTGCAGCAGTTTGGTACGCGAGTGTAATGCTTGTACATACTTCGGCACCCACAGCATCACATTTATCGACAGCAATGTGAGACAGCTGCTCCGAGGAATGGACGCGGAAGACAAAATATTATTTGATTTCGATTTCAGCGCTATAGATTGGGAACATCTTATGCATATTTATGTAATCGGTTTGAAAAAATACATAATACGAAAGTAAAGTGTATTTAAGATGTTATTTGGTGTAAGTATGTCACAAACTTCAACTTTCAAATTAAACACGTAGATACGTAGGTTTGAGCAAAATGAGAATGTGGAAATAAAATCTTAAGTTATGAATATATTTTTCGAATGGGAAATTTTGATGTGCTACTCTGTTTCATTTGTATGTGCAATCCTAATTATAATGTTACATTAAAATTGTGTTTTTACTGCATTAAAGACAAAATTGTCCTAACAACCAATGGAGTACGAGTAAAACTAGGACTTGTGCATGTGCTTAGCTCGTATATACTGGGGACCAAAGAAACTGGGTCCCTTTTCATACGACTCTCTACGGGAATTGGCATTGTTCATTTTTTTTAAGCTGTGCTTTTAACACCTTTATTTGATAAAATGGACTATTACAAGCAACTAATTTGAATATTATGCTTTTACGTAGCTTTGTTAATTAATAATAAATATTTTTTCTCTGTTTGATAATTCGTGAATTTAGACAGAATCCCAATCGCCTTCGTTCGGCTGGCTATAAAAAAAAACGGCTTCGTCTATGGTTTTGTCGATTTGACAGTGACACGTGACAGTTGCCATAGCTAAACTTTTTTTTTCATTTATGTGGCAAACATTCGATGCTGGATTCTGTCTAAAAACCGGGTCGTTCGGTCAAACAAAGGTTCAAAGTACTTTTACAAAAATATCTGCAATCATAAAGTATTTTTGAAATCGGACAAGATAAATCGGATAAATGATGGTTTTCCTCGAAATGGTTTTCGAATTGGAGCATACTAAAAAAAATGAACAATGCCAATTGACCCGGTTTCCTTGCTCCGAGTATAGTCTGCTTATGTGAGTTTGCTGCACACCGGCAAGGCGCAGTTTTGCTGGCCTCGTTACGCCGTTCGCTGAACTCCATTTTTACTTTAACTTGGTATGAGCTTTAATGAATTATTGGACCCTCTAACTACCCTAAGTTTAATTAACTTGACATTCTTATCATAAGGGACTTTGAATATCCATCGCAATGTAAAGAATTTTGGGCAATAGATTTATGTCATCCCAGAGTTCCTTGATCAACCCTTGACCTTTACTCGAGAGCCACTCTAATAAATTTAAATTATTAATGTTAAAGTTTATATTTAACGATTCTATAAATACGTGGTATGGACCAGGTTGAAAAAGCCGTGAGCCTAGTGGTTGGAGCCCAGGATTCGAACCCACGACCCTCTGCTTGAGAGGCCACAGGTCAAACCACTAGGCTTTTGCCACACTTTTTACCACACTGGATGCCAAATTTACCGACGAGGCGGAACTAAGAACGATGTATGTATGTATGTATAACTCTTTATTGTACATAAAACACAAGAAAAAGATGAATACAAGACAACACACATGCACAAAGGCGAACTGATCCCTAAAAGGGATCTCTTCCAGTTAACCTTTGAACGATACAGGACATAAGTATTAAGCAAGAGTAGAGACACACAGAAAAAGTAAAAGAACCGATCGTAACCTAAAATAATCCTAAATGACTAAATTTTAAATAGTGTAAGATATAATTAGTATCCTAGAGTGGAGACCGCGTTTGGGAAAGCGTAGTGTGGGACGCCCTGTGACGCGTTGGACGGATGACCTTAGGAGGACAGCTGGCAGTGGCTGGATGAGGGAAGCCCAGGATCGCGAAAGTTGGCGCAATATGAAGGAGGCCTACGTCCAGCAGTGGACGGACAATGGCTGTAGATAATAATAAACTACGCATAATAGATAAATACGATAAACTAATACGCAAGAAATAAAATATACTACATAATATATAAATATATACAGACGATGAGCACGGTTTGGAGTGTATTTGTATGCGTGAGCTGAGTATTTGCCTGGAACAGCACAGTTTTGTATCTTCCATACTTGTGATCGCAGGATCACAGTCGTAATATACTCGGGAGCAAAGAAACCGGGTCTTTTCATACAACTTTCTACAAGATGTGATCCGATTTTTTGCTCTCGAGTATAGTTACTGCAGTGTACATCTGAGATGACAGCAAGTTTTTGAAACTGAAGAAACTGCATGTTACTCGCGCACGTGAAAACCTAAGTTAATAGATTTATTCTGAACAGAAAGTTAAGGAGTTCTTCCAAACCATACAGAGGTACTGCGACTCGAGTAACTTGGATAACTATAAAAATGTTAGCCTCAAAGTTTTGTGAACGAACGTCGGAGTAATATGATATCATAAGTCTTCGATTGTAGTTTTTGCGGTACGTTTCAGATCGAGAATATTGTAAGTTTCGGCAAAAATAATGGCATACCGACGGTGTCACTTGCAGCCATAGAGAAGTCAATCAATAAATGGTAAATCATCATCATCACTCTATATACGTCCCACTGCTAGGTACAGGTCTCCTCTCAGAACAAGAGGGCTTGTCTATAGGCTTGTCTACACCATTGAACTGTAATTTGGCCCCGGGTCTTGCAGGTGTCCCTGGGCGACGGTGATTGCTTTCCATCAGGTGACCCGTCTGCTCGTTTGCCCCCTCTTTTATATAAAAAAAAAAAAAACATAAATTCCGAAAAATTCAGAGGTGCGAGCCCGGGATTCGAACCCATGATCCTCTGCTTGAGAGGCCACAGGTCAAAGCACTAAGCCACCACGGCATGTTAATTATAATAAAATAAAATGGTAAATTTGGGCCACAAAATTATACTACACGTACTAGCGCTGGGTTTTTTTTTCGATATTTTTCCTCTACATGTTAAGACACAATAGTTATTTGTGTCACAAGGAAGCAAAATGATGTATTTACGGTGAGGGCGCTACGTTGAATCCAAAATGTAGCGAAGGATTCTACGATAGAATCCAGAGCGTAATGAAGGATTCAAGTGTTAACGCCCAAGATGAAAATAATTTTGCTCCCGAGTGGCTCATACAACTTCACACCGAACATTGAAAAACTTGAAAAAAAGAATTCTAAACATAATTAAAGATTACTAGCGTAGAAAATAGCGTGGTTTTACAATTATCAACTTCTTAAAATTGCATTTGCAAAAACAACTTGAACAGAAAAGTTACACTCCGTCTTGACAAGCAAAGCTTACTTTTCTGAATGAGAATTGTGAAAAACCATTTATGTGTTACGATTCTTATGTTTCAGATTACACATTTACACGAACTGCATGAATGAAATGTTCAACACAAGCGTAACCACTTTACATGGCTTTACTTTTTCGCAGATTATAGTAATAGCAGAGACCTTACCATGCCGACTTAATGGTACCTACTCAATTCCGATTTTTTAGTTATCATTTTTAACACTTCTATTACCTACCTTAGGTATGGATCTGACCGCCGAGCGATTGACCCAGCTTTGGTTAAGGACTAAATCGCATTGTGACGTCAATATACTACTTTAATTAGTATTAATTTCAAAAAATGCCTACACATTCTATAAAATTATTACACAATATCTGCACGAAAGGTTGATAGGTGTCTCACATGTCTTAATGTTAATATGTCACTTAGTATGGAAAGTAATATCGACGGCTAATAAATAATGAATGTAAAGACTTTACTGAACAAAAATAAAAATTATGAAACACAATAGACAAACATTAAGATACATTGAAACAGGCGAACTTGTCACTTTAAGGGATCTCTTCCAATCCGCCTTTGAGTGGTTTAAAATTACAAATTGTGAGAGTCGCAATAACTACATTACTTTATTATCATTGTAGTAATGGCTATACATACAAAGTGAAAGGCATCATTACTATAGGTTTACAAGTAAGAAGTACCACCTCCTAAGTCAGGTTGTAACAGGAAAATCATCAAACACGTTATTTATCTGTGTGTTCGCGTTCGTATCGTACAGATTCGCCGTATAAAAAATCAACATTAAAACCTGCTACATTCGGCATTCGGCTTAGTGCTCTAATGAGAAAGTAATACGGAGCGTCGCAGACGTGTAAATTGCAGCGAAAAAACTACCAAGAATTAAAAACAGTGCAAGATTTGTTCTGGGTATCCATAATAAAGTACAGTCTGATATCTCAAGCGTCCATGATGCCACATATGGTCAGTGAATATGTGGACAATTGTCATGTAAAAAGCAGTGTTTTTTTATTAAAAATAAGAATATGGTTTCAAAGTATCACATTCTTGTATTTGACAATAATGGGATTTATCCTTCTCCGAATAGACTTTACTGTGTCAGAGGATCCTGCAGTTAGGTTGTATCAAAAAAAGAGGTGGCTCCTGATCACTTCGTGGTTCAATGTAAGTGAATTTAAATTATTGCAACGATTTTTTAATTTTTCGAAAATCTGGATTAACCTATACAAATTTAGTTTAGGTATGTTAAAAAACAGGTTTTTAATAGTAGGTGAGTAAAAGTTCTTAGTTTGCGTTACCATAATAATATTGTGTAGTTTAATTTAGTTTAGTTCATTAAATTGTTTGTTCATTTAATATGTAGCTTGATCGTCACAACTAAAATAGAGTTAAAAACTAAATTATAACTAGGTACCGGTACATATTCCACTAGAGGTCGTTAAACTAAATAGTACGAAATCACTACATAGTATAAAATAAAGTCGCTTTCTATTTATCATGTGTACCTACTATATTACGGGGTTAGACTTACTATTAAATTGTGTGGATCGAAACGCGATAGATTTTGCCGAAAAAAATAGTCTCATAAAAAGACCTTGAATGACCTGACCATATTTACAATTTTTAAATAATCATTATACAGATCATAGGCCTAGTATAGTAATAAAGTATAGCGACTAAACTATTACATAAAATTATAATTAACAACCGGTTGTAATATGATGTGAACCTTGAAAATTTGAGAAGCATTTTATTGAATAAAAATATTTAAATCTATTCAAAGTCAGCGAAGATATCAACAAAAATAACAAAAACATGTTGTCAAATTGATAACCTTTTATCACTCTCTCACTCACTCACTCACATCCTCACAAACTTTCGCATTTATACATTTACTAGCTTCTTCCCGCGACTTCGTCTGCGTAGAATTATACATAAAAACCTTCCTCTAGAATCACTCTATCTATGAAAAAAAACCGCATCAAAATCCGTTAGGTAGTTTTGAAGATATAAGCATACATAGGGACATAGGGACACAGGGACAGAGAAAGCGACTTTATTTTATACTATGTAGTGATAGTATTAGTAAGATTTTATGTATCGTATGAATTCCTAACTCATGATTAGTAGTCGAGCTCGAAAACCATCCAACGAGTTTTGGCCTGTTTAGAACGACTTTGTTCAGGAGTGATTGTGTTCACGACTGAGGCGCACCACGCACGCTACGCGTAGAGAGGTATCGCAGCATGCGCTTCCTTTATTTAATGTTTAGTTCATTATGAATTTCCTAAAAGTAGCCTTTAGGTTTTGTTACCTCTGGGCTCTGTCTACCTGTCTAAGACGTGATCAATTTGTATGTACAGTACCCAGCCATAAAGATTGTACTTCAGTCTTTGGAAAGAGACTATTGGCGACACGTAACTAAAAGCGAGATAACGCTCTACAAACCGGAAATTTGCCGAGAACACCGATGTTCTGTTCAATCATTGTGGCCAGGTACTGTATGAATGTCTTTACTAGATGTTATTTCATTTTCTTTCAGTTATTAAACCTCGCGTACGTTCCAGTCAGCATATACTGCGACTGGCGAGAGCTACGCGGCACCAACAACGTTAAACATGTCAAGTTTCTCAATCAAACAAGATTCGTCTGCTTCACTAGTTTCCTGTATCCCGCCACCACTGTAAGTTGTGTTGACAATTGGAATAACTACTGATTTGTATATAACTTAACTAAGAGCCTAATAGCCGGGGTAAAAGAGGTGCAGAGACACGCAGGTTGAACGCCACCTTATTGACAATCATAACTTTACCCGTTCTCTCACAGTCTTTACAAGGAATCAGATGTTTAGTCATTTGGCGGTCCGCAAGGCCGTCGGCAAAACATGGGAAACGCCCGATACCGAGTAATGTCTCTGAACGAACGGGCTTTTGGACTTTCTACGGCCCGTGGTCTCGGATAGACTATCTAGAGGTAAATCACGTATGGCCAAAATTTTGAGATGATTTTGGTAACATTTTGCGTGATTATTTAATAACAGAGAAAATCTTGAAAATTGTGTATATTAAACTAAAACTACCCGTCTCTTTCTAGAAAGTACAGTAAGAAAAAGGCTAGGTAAGTCTATCTCGCGTGCAACATAGCTTTCGCGTGCTCTCGTGCTAAGCCGTGCTGGTTAAATACGAATCAATTTCAAGTTTACCTTGGTAATGACCAGAGATCGGACAGATTTGCGTCATCGTTCGCAATAAAGTGGACATGACTGAAAAATTAATCAAATGATTAATCATTTAATTAATTTCTCGAAATAAAATTTGAACTCCCGGAGATAAAAATTTACACATGCATAAAATTATTAGCAAAATGTTAATTAAAGTGGCAGTTGTCGTTCTCGTAAATATTTTTATATAATAAAAAATCACGATCCTGCTAGATATGATTTTTATTTCTGACAAAAAAAAATCTAGTTCTATAGATATAAAACCTCCGTGGATATACTTATTCTTAATATATGTATTTTGACATATTTGATTAATTTTGGAGTCATGTCCACATTATTGCGAGCAATGAAGCAAATTTTTCCGATCTCTGGTAATAGTAATGACCGACATATGAATATTACCTAATCATAATGAGACTGAGCGATAAGGTACTACGAATAAAGATAAGCACCTATCATCAATCTATGAGACATACTTGTACTAAATACAAAACATAAAGATATCTCTTACATTTTTTACAGTTCTCCGACATTCTTTTCTGGAAGCTATGGATTAAGGATCGAGAACTGGTGGTGCCGCCTAACGTAGATCTCCTGATCCCGCTGTCATTTCAGCACTGCCTTCACACCGTTTCCTTGTTTTTGGTAGTGGTTGATATACTACTCGTGCCTAGGAGAAGACCTAAGAACATCGCGTTTGGTGCATCTCTTCTGGGGGTGTTTCTTTTTATCTACGGCGTCGTGTAAGTAACTTATGACATTTTTTCAGGTTTTTATGTAAACCCTTGAGTTTGGGTTGAGCCTTGGTTAGTTAGCCAGAATTCTTCCATGCTGGTCTGGGAACAAAAAAAAACATAGAATTTACCAGTTGCTTCTCTTCCCGGGCAGATGGTAAAAGCCCATCGAGTCTTAGGAATCATGTTAAAGGCGATGCGGCTAGCGACCCATCATTATTTTAAGAATAAGAATAAGAATAAGAAAACTTTATTGACTGATACAGATACACACAGAATATTACTTATGATATTACTTATTTTGATTTCCCTTTCCAGCTATACGCCCTTAATCATGCTAAACGTAGCCTTTAGGTCTTGTTACCTCAGCCTCTGTCTACCCCGTAAGAGATATAGACGTGATTTGTGTATGTGTATGTATGTTTAATAACAAAAAATGTTTGTTATTTTTACAGATGTGCCCGGAGTATAATAAACGAGGAACACATATATCCACTTCTGAAGATATTCAGTGGATATCAATTTTTTGTATTAGTGGCATTTGTAAGCGTGGAACACTATTTATACTTCACTACAATGTGGTTCATCATAGACTATATATGGGGACCAAATACCAAATTAACTTCATTCCTGTCTTCCGTTTCCTTTCCTGAACGAATAAAAAGGGACATAAGCGAGGCAAAGAGGATAAATTAAAATCAAATAACATTACAAACAGCTTCTATTTGAATCATGGAAAAGGTATGATATTGGAAATAAGATCAGCTTATTTTGTTAAATAGAGTGGGTAGAAATTTGGTAGACAATATATTATAGAGTAGGTATTGAGGTAAATTATCATCATCATCAACCGAAAAATGTCCACTCTTGAACAAAGGCATTTTTCATTAAAACATCAACTTGTCACTCGCGTCTAGATTGATATGAAGAGGGAAGGAGTTTGCCAAAGTCCCCCCGCTTGGTAGGCGACTTGGTGATCGCAATAAAATATGATCCCTATGGCTGGTAAAACGCGTTTTTGTCTTCTGGGTTTTCCTTATTAGCTTTCTACGACACTCAAAGGAACGAGAAGGAGGGTGCTGTTCATATCTGACCGCCACAGGGAGACAGACTTAACTATATCTTACATTCGATTGAGGTTTAAAACCTGGCAGCCAGTATGTCCTTCCGAAATGAACAGGCTTTATTCTTTATTAATATACACTTACAAGCAAATATAGCTTGAACAATTCTTTTAATCGCTCTCCTGAAAAAATATCGTAATGATACGATTTTTTGCGTAGAAGGTGTCGATATTAAAGTTGTGTGAAAAGTGACCCATTAAGTATTTTTGCTCGTGAGTATATTCATTTTCACGTTGAGATATCGTCCATAAATCAAGTGGTATTTGTTTTGTAATTTTTTCGTAAACAACCTTACGAACATCACGTGATTAATGAAGATCTCCCATCATATATACTTCTTAATGGATCACAAGAACCTGTAACATAGTATAATATATTCAGTAAAGTGACAAGTGTTTGCCTTTATCTTATGTTAAAATAGTTATGGGTAATTTATCGTTAGTTATAATTATTAAATTAAGGCAATTCGAGATAAGTATTTAAGTTATCACAAAAGAGATAGCGAGTCATGACGTCCCATTAATAAAATTTGTAAGTAAAAAAATTGTTTTATTCCTCAGACCTTACCATGACGTCTTAATGCGACTCAATACTAAACCTAAGTTGGATCGAATGCCGTCGGATCTAAACTAGAAGTGTCAAAAATGACAGCTAAAAAGACCCCCCCCCCCCTCTCCCCTGTCGGGTTCTTAGCCAACGGTCAATGATATCCCTCAGAAACTGCCAGAAAATCATTAGCCGATGCCCAGGGTGCACCAAACCAAGCACTGCTCTTCTCCCCGGACGGATCCAAAAACGAACCGCAGCGCAGCTCTTGACCACACGCGGAGGTAACCCGACTCGCACTCCTTCTGCTAACTTAGCAATCGTTTGTCCTTATCTGTCACTTTGACATTTACCTTTCACAGATAAGGACAAACGATTGCTAAGTTAGCAGAAGCCTATAGAGCGTTTATGAATAAGGGGGTAAGGGTTCTAGAGCAATCCTGGTAAGGGTCGTTAGAGACCAGTATATTTGTGAATTACATGCTTATAAATAGAATTTGTAGATGCAGGACCTCGACGGCTTTGCATCGGTGACCTTAGTTATGTTTAGGTACCCTATTAACATAAATGAAAATTGTGTTACTTTTTAGGGTTCCATGGAGAAACATGAAAACGAAACCCTTACGTACTTTAAGGTATCGCAATGTTTGACCCATTTCTCATACTGCATTGCTCAAAAATATGTTTAGTTAGTACATAAGTAATTTGAGCGACAGACAATCTAACTGGTGCTATATTTAATCAATTTAACTTACGTACATATTGTTGGGCACCCGAAGGTGCCTGCTACTATTCTTTACTAAAATAAATCAAATTTAAAGCATTTGTAGCTATTTAATATGAACTGACACAGTAACGTAAAAATCATACACTGGCATACTAAAACAAAATCGAAACAGCATAAAAAAGAATAAAAAAACCATAAAATCCATAAAAAGGTCGGCTGTCGCCAACACATTTATAATAGATGATAGAGATGGTACAACGTAGATATCTAACACTTTATTAGATATCACTAACTTAACACAAACTGGCGTAACAGCCTCTGAATACTGTAAAGAAAAGTTTCAAGCAATTTAAAAACAAACCAACAAAAGCGTTTATTTGCCGTCGTGTTATCTCGCTTTGTTAATGTTCCGCGTTCTATTTTCAAAAACTAACGGTTGGATAACAAATGCAATGCGGTCACAGACTAAATAGCAGAAAGACGGGTCATTATTATACCACAGAGGAAGGACACGGCTTATGCAGACCATTTACTTAATCTATTTCTGTGCTAATATTACATAGAGAAAACGTGTGTATTTTCGTTATTCTTTCACCTTTCAATTATTTCACCACTAGAATGCTACGTCATCCGTGAGTGACATTACGGTGGGTAACAGCTAGGTTATGCCAATGATTTACACTAGAGGCTTTGTAGATGTATATAGATAATTTTCGGATTCGGATCGGACGCAGTGCAAAGTCTCTTTAAAGACAATTTGCTACGATAATAGAAGTAGGGGTATATCGGAGCGGGCAACGTACGTGTCAAAAAGTCTTCTTCATCGTTGATTAACGGCGTACCCATCACTATTTTGATTCCCCTTTCGACTTTCACCTATGCGCCCACAATCGTGGCCTTTATGTCTTGTTACCCTGGGCTCCGTCTACTCCGTAAAGGGATAAAGGCGTGATTTATGTAATTATGTATAAAATGTAGCATACATCGGGGTTTTCAGTGCGGGAATGAAGTGAGAAAGAGTAGACATAAACAGATAGGTTAGTTAAAGAAATTAATATGAACCTCTGCGAATTGTATACTTCACTACCAAGCCTTATGAGATAATAATAAAATTATAAATGATTCACGTGAAGCGTTAAGTTTCTTTTGTTTGGCATACTTATTCATGTATTTCGTTGCTCGAATAATTTGGATATGACTCTAAGTTTGTAACTATTAAGATTAATTGTTTTTGTTAAAGTTGGATGTTACCTAACCTTATTTTTCATGACTATAGATATAATTTATTGGATCAGGGGTTACTATGCGGAGGTCCATTTCAATTTCATAAATCATTCATTTTCATAAATCACGGGATAGACAGAGACTAAGGGAACAGGACCTAAAGGCCACCTTCAGCCTTAACATTGCAATATAGGTAGTCAATTAATATAATCCTATCTTCATAAAAATTTGCAAAATCAACAAGTCCTTTTCAAGTTTTATCCTTTTTTGGCCAAGTCAAACGTCAAAATGATAGACAAAGCCAAATAAATGTCAAGTTAACGGTATCATAATTATCAAGCGTATTCATATATGCGTTGTTGATTTTACCGAGTAATCCAAAATGTACTTTGTTTGCTTTGATTTCACTCACATAATTTTAACTAAGCTAATTAAAAATGTCTAGTGGCGCTTCCAAACTTTAACGAATGTGCTCCGACTCTACCTGCAGAAGGGTGATAAAAGCTATCCGTTGATTTAGTGAGAACTGCCGCTCCCCGTCCCCGGTGGGCAAAGCAGGTGCAAAAACTTTCTCACTGGTGGTTCCTATATCATTGAATAAAGTAAACATTTTGAGTAGTGTCTTGGATAATGATTGGTTTTGCATAATTAGGTGAGAAAATTCACGACATATGCAAATACAGTCAATGCCATAAATACGTTACCAAGACGTCAAAAACTGTACACCTGTATGCCACAAACAATAATGAGGTTGGCGACACATATTGACGTGATGGCTGTATCGATATAAATTGCCTCGACAGTACACTTCAGCAGGTGCAGGTTTCTCACCGTAATTTTTGATTCCAAATGAAGTCACCCCTTTGACGTAAAGTAAAGTAAAATTTATTTTCCAAAATAGAAACGAAATACAGTATTAGAAAATTCAATGACTCCACACTAGGCACAGCATGTACCTATCGTGGCAGCCAAGAAATATCAAAATAAAAAACGTTTACCATAAATTATGAAGCGGTCAGAATAACAAAAAAGGTAAAAACAGAAAAAATAAAAAATAAATTATAACAATAGTTTACAAATGGGAACCCAAACCAACTAAAAATTAAAACATAGTAATAATGTAAATAGTATATAGCTGCAAAACGAACGAACGAACGTCGTAAAGAACATCGTCCTAAGTAATGAAACATTTGTTAAACGCAAGAAAAAAAAACAAAAAACCCTCTGTTGCCCTACTACAGTTTGTCTTCTGGTTTTCGACAGATCTCCGTCCAGAGGCGGAGCTTCTTTTTCTAGGTATTTTTCCCTACGGGCAACTAAAGATACCTAACTAACCTAACAGACCTATTATTATTTGAATTATTCAAAATAATGGCAACATTTTTTCCGAGTAGGACAAATTAGTAGGACCACGGGCAATACAGTAAAAAAACAATGGTGTTCAGTTAAGCTAACCCAACCGCCAGCCTAAGTATTCTGGATTAATTTTAAAACACAAGTAGATATTGAAAATTTCTAAAGAAAACTATCACAGATATTTCCCATGCGCTATGGAAATGACCATGGAACAAAAAATAACATAGTTACTAAGCACGTGGATTGTGGTTCGTATCACGGAGTCGGAAGTATCTAGGTAATTGGTCTCAATTCAAGGATATATTCGTTGATTTTCTAAACTTAGGGGATACGCTGTTTGAGACCCTTCGTAGTCTTACCCCCCAGAGATGAGAACTACGAATAGTTAGAATTTTTGCGCCTAAAAACCCCATATGTTTAACAAATTTCATAGAAATTATTGTTGACATTTCGAGATCTGAAAACATACGTAAATATAACATAATATAATCCAGCTTATAACGTCGATGCGGCAAGCAACCCATCACATTGCTATTTAGAAGACTGTCATAAAATGACAATACCTACGCTTGCTTAGGTACCTACTAAACTGTAAGCACATGAATAATGTTTATCAATTGAGTATGTTCATTTGTTTCTTTATAATAAAGTGTTTAAAATATAAACACGCATAAAAAATAGTGGGATTAAATTAGTGATGTATGAATTTGTTTTGGCCGTCTATCAGTTATCTACCAGAAGCTGACGGACCTAGACGTGCACCATGATAAGAGCTGTTACCGATAATTGGAAGCGATACTGGACTGGAACAGGTATGGCGCAACTCTTGTAGTGTCCGACGATGTTTCGGTTTCAAGAAAAACCAGGCTTTTCTATGTAGCCTATTTGGTGGTCTACTGCAGGACAATGACCTCCCCTTTCTCTTTGATAAAAAAAACAAGTTTAAGTTATAAATTTAATTGATACATTACCTTTCTTTTTATTCTTATTTAATTCTTTTATCATTTATAAAAGTCATTGACATAAAATTAACGAATTTAAATGTAATATTTGCATGATTTACATCAATAATAGTAACTATATTGACATTTAAAGTTATCCTTAAATTTAGTTCCTAATAAACTGTTATTGTATGCCCTTGCAGACCGACTCATTTGTACCTAACATAATTTAATATAATGTAGGTACATGACATTACAATGTAAAAATAAATAAATAATGGCATGGATTCAAGGATTATACAGTCAATATTATCATGATAATGCGATATGCGTCAATATTTCGTGGTATGGATCGCGATATATGCGTGGATCACACAATGATATTGACCGTCGATGGCATTTGCAGCGTTTCCGAGACTACTTGCGTTGACATCCAACCTACTTACAAATCGGCCAATTCAATCCAGTCAGTGCAAGTCGGCCCCGGGGCGTAAGTAGCTATTTACCGCCCGCTACGCGAGCAGAAATTTCCATATCCAAGCCAGGGGAAGACGTAAATTTGTATACACACCTCGGGCGGTGATAAAGAAAGCCTCAGGTCGCATATTTATGCCCTCGCCTTTGGCTCGTTTCTCGGCAACGTGTGTTCTGGTCGATGGGCTAGCAACCTGTCACCGCAACATCACATTTTGTCCACCTCTGCCTACTCTTTTTGGCCCTTTTGGCCTATAATACAGAAGTCAGAAAATGTATCTACATGGATTTTATAATTTTTCTATTTGACCTATGAAAATCTATATTCAAAATATCTCGGCACTTTTACCCAAACCCCTTTAAATTTATTTTAAATATCGTGAATAAGGAGGATTCGCCCTCGATTGTAATGATATATTATCAAACAAGGATATAAAATTCTCGAAATTGAAACCGCGGTCGCTACTTATCTGAAATAATCAGTCCTTGTTTTAGGGCTAAGCCAAATTAATCTTTACATAATTGGATATTCAATGATGTTAAATGATGGAGTTATGATCACTAAATTGGAACCGAACACGTTATAATTGTGTCTGAAAAAACAGCTGCAAGAGTTCTAAGGCTGTTCATAGACTGCTTAGTGCAGTCGAGATAAACAGCTTTAAGCGGGTGCTGTTATGATGATCTGCAGTTTCTATAAAAACCGGTCCAGTGCGAGTCGGACTCGCGCACCAAGAGTTTTGTACAAATTAGCCAAGTTATTATAAAATCCAGCGTTAACAGAGCCCTGCCTATAAGCAAAATGTAGGCAGTGTAAGGTCATTTTGTATTGGTTACTTAAGACAGACATTAAAAAATGAGATTTTTATACTTATTTCATTAGTTATTGTATGCTATAAGAACTCCCTTTGTACCAAATTTGAAATTTTTAGGACAACTGGAAGTACTCTATAGGGTGATTCAAGCTCGGCAATTTGTATGGAAACACCTTTTCTTATGAAGGACTTTTGATTAAGTTGACTCAGAAGGTTCATTTTTTCACAGCTCCAAGGAATCACAGAACTCACTATTTGGTATCAATTTCAATTTTATATCTTTACATATTATTGAGAAAGAGGATCTTAGCGGACAGACAGAAAGGCAGACGGGCAACAAAGTGATCTTATTAGAGTTCCTTTTTTAATTTACAGGTATGAAACCCTAAAAACCAAAGCAGTCTTGTTGAAGTCGACTCCAACCACGGCTGCTTTTGAGCCGTTGGTCTTGGCTGCTATAAACCTCGTCCATGAAGTCATCGATGCCCTCAGATGACTATCACAACTTGACCCTTTCTATTGTAGTCGTGATACAGAGTCAGGTGTCTTGTCAATTTCAATGCATGACCTTCGCTGCGTCAAGACACTTGGCCCCGTATAAAGGAGCGATCACACCGCTGCGTATACGCAGTGACGTGTCTTAGGCGCCACGTTCTCTCACCGTTTCTTTATACATTTTGTTGCGTAAACCTCTCAACCACCGTCAACCTCTTTTACGCACTGGTGTGGCCGGATCTTTATGCTTGCTGGGAAAACAATTCTGAAATTCACGTGAACTAAGCCGCGAGCAAAAGAGACCTTTACATAGTATAAAACAAAGTCACTCCCGCTGTCAGTACGCTTAGATCTTTTAAACTACCTACGCCATCAATACAAGGTCTCTTAAAACTGATCCGGAATATTACAGCAGTAGTTATTAGTGTGATGTTAATTTTGAAGAAAAATAATTGATTTCCATCAAATTGACTGTCAATTTGCAGCCTTTCGACCTTTACCTTTCGACCTACCGTTTTTTTTTGACTTGTCTCAATAAAAACGAAAAATATTATTTTTGATGGCTTTTAAAACCTGTTCTTCCGAGTTTCTGATTCTCAATGTAAACAAAGTAACAAACTGATCGTTGCTCTTTTCTTTATACTAAACTTTATATCACTGTGAATTAGCATAAGTTGAAAATATCTCACTTAACCTCTAGCTGTTTTTTATGTATCAGTTTTTCACTTCGTTCGTTTCAGGAATTCTGCCAAACAGAACTAACCGATTAGAAGACGTTTACTTACGATTTTACAATGGGTGAGTTTTGATCTAATATCCGCTTAAAATAATTGTACGTTTTAATAAAGAAAATCAAGTAGCTGATTTGAAAAGTTAACCATATTCCCTGCTGCGGGTAGCTTACAATATAATATTTGACATAAAATAAAGCCTCAAGTGACAAAAACAATCCGAAAAACACTGATTTTATTTCATATTGTAAAAAATACCGTGCTGTCTGTCAAAAACGAAGTTATTTTTGGTTATGGTAAAACAAATTTATAATTGATTATAATGTTGCTAAACGTGACGTAGATCTTGTTACCTTAGCCTCTGTGTCATAAAGACGTGATTTGTGTGTGTATAATTTTTAACTTTGTCCTAATCACTTAATGCACAGTTCCGACTCATACTAAACTTGACAGTTTTTTTAGAAGCACAATAGAAGAGTACGTTGCGGTTCCACTTAATCAGGCAACTCGTTTGTACGAAGTAAAAGGATTCAAGAAAAACAACCCCACCATTTTCTACGTACACGGATTCCAGGAATCAACTAAGTCACAGAGTGTTCGGGTAAATAACTGCTATCCTTGCTCCATACTGATACTGTAAAAGTGAAAAAAGGAATAAACATAGGTTTAGGTTGGTTTAAAAAACAGAGGTTTCTTTTGCTAACTGTACTTATTGCTGACTTTACTTGAATTGACATATAAGAAAATTTCAAATCAATCCGACCACTGGCGTTACTAAAAAACGGTTAACTAATTTTAAAGTGGACAAAAAGGTAACGGGGTGGGGCCATAAATTTCAACTAATGTGATTGTTCGAATTGTTCATTTTGCCGAAGAATCTCAGATAGATTCGAAACAGTCAGATGATTATCCCTTATGTGAATTTGTGAGTAATCCAATATCTGTTGACCCATTGTTCATCTCTACAGGTCATGGTGCTCGCATATTTAGAAGCAAAACCTGAAACCAATGTCATAGTATTGGACTGGTCCAATATGGCGCTTGGCTCCTATTTGGTGAACGCTGGTAAAAACGTCAAAAATGTAAGAATAAAAATGCTCATCCCGCTTCCACTGCTACGTTTAGTTAAAGATAGGACAGCCGGCGAAATTACAGGCACGAGAGACATTTTCATCTCAACTTTCTAGGTTAGCAACACATCAGCATCCCTCACATGCAGTTATTTATAGGTAGCAGTGATTACTATCAACTGATGAGGTGACCCACTTACTTATTTACCTTCTTTGTTTGTAACATTTTGGTAGCGGAATCAAAAATTTTGTGTAAAGTATTTAATTATGTGTGTTTCCTTTCCAGGTTGGAGCAGCTGCAGCCAAACAATTGAACAGGTTACTGGAAACGGGATTAGAACTGAAAAATCTCCACGTGATAGGACACTCGCTAGGCACCCACGTTGCGGGTTACATAGCGAGAGTACTGAAGAACAAGTACCACAAAACTGTCAAAAGGTAATTTTTACACGCATTTAGCATTTAGCACCACAAGTTCATTAGGCACCTACTAATACATGCATACTGCATTTTAAGAAGAATACATTCATTGAATAAGGAGAAAATAGTTATGGTCTGTTAAATCTTAAATCATTAAAAATATTGAATGTCTACTTATTACAAATCTTAAATTTTATGTTAACTTTGAGGAAGGAGCAAAAAAGTCGTCGATGTAAATAAAAAGTTTTTTTTGTTATAGGCTGACAGCATTAGATCCATCATTGGTAATTTATTTCCCTGACGTAGTATTGGACCATGTAGACGCAAAAGACGCAGAGTTTGTGGACATCATTTATACAGATATTGGCGGCTATGGCAGTTTGGCAGTGACCGGTACTGCAAACTTCTTTCCCAATGGTGGGAAAGGCACTCAGCCTGGGTGCCCACGACCTCCACGATTCGTGCCTTTACCCATCACAGACCTCAGTAAGTTTAGCCATGCCAAAGTCAGAGATTAATGAATGCAAGTCATGTAGAATTTTAGATGTGCTTGTAATGATTCATGCGATTAATTTTGATGGTAAAGACCATTTCGCTAACTGTACTGGGAAGGCGGTAGGTACAAACGTTCTAATTAACGACGCTTCCAAATACCTTTAAGTTTGTAGCCATTTTTCAGTTATTACCAATAGCTGTGGCGTCTGTTCTCGGTTACACCGCTTCTTGTCGGTAATTAGGAAATCGTTCATCTGTACAAATTGGTTTAGGTTATGATATTCTTCCTATCCCATACACTTTGGCAGCATAGTGTTGCCAATATCACAAGCTGATAATTTGTCACCTTTACAGAAATGTGTAGCCACAGACGGTCATGGTGGTTCTACGCCGAGTCATTAAAAAACCCAGAAGCTTTCCCAGCATCGCCTGCCAAATCTTACCGCAAGTTTCAAGAGAATCCAACACCAGAAATTGGCATAGTCTACATGGGAATAAACTGCGATACCAGGTGACCATTTTACAAAAGCGCGCTATAGTTATACGTTAGATGATAATAACACGATTCAAGCCAGCACTGAGCTCGTCGGAAAAATCCAAGCTTTATCCGTTGATAAACGAGTAGCTCCATCGAGTATAGGCTATACTGTATAGCATACATTTGATAGAGATTAAGGTAACTGATGATTCTCGTCCATATTAAACTTCCCGGGAAACTGAAATGAGTGTACCCATTTAACTGGAGTAGTTGCAAAGCGATATTGTTTATCTCAGGGACATCAGGAGCTCGAAATGGAAAATTCATAACACACTGTTTTTGACGATTTAACAAACACTGCAAAGCGCTGTTTGTGCACTTTCTATATTCACACTGTCTTTTTGTTCCTATTGTTTTTTAAGTTAAACGAAAGTAAATATGTAGTTAAAGGTAGGTATTATAATATGTTCACCCTATTACAGTGCTCGGGGATATTACTACTTGACAACAAACGCACAAGCGCCGTTTGGAAGAGGAATGGATGGTATCTACTCAGACAGCAAGAGACCACAAAAATATAGATATATCGATGAATATAGTATATAGATAAGTGTGTGTGTGTGTGTGTGTGTGCATGTGTATGTTTTAAGCGTGCGTGTGTGTGGGTGTTTGTACACATGACTTATAATATGATATTTTAGTTATGTTTGGCACGAAATAAATTATTCCTTTTACACATACCATTTTATTTTACTCGAAACTACTATCATGCAGGTTCTTAAACTAGCAGTTTTTTATTAGACTCTTATATTTTTCATAATTATGAATTTGAATTATATTGCAAAATATCGATCGTCACCAAACCAACCATTAATTTACTTTTCACCTCACTTGCTCGAAAAGGCTGTCTTTCTCCTTCAAAATCTGCGTGGAAAAGTGCTTTTTCCCCCCTTGCGTGGAAAAGGTTTTTGAAATTCGAACGTGACGATAACCACCATTGCCCACCTACTCATACACTCAGAAATTAGAATTTGAACTTCGTATGTTGTCGTCTCGCTTATATGAATAGTACTTAATTAGGTGAATGAGAAGGTCGGAATAATACGAACTTCAAATGTCGAACTTGTTATCAGACCCCTAACTTTTTCATCCGATAAAAAAAAACATAATGTCACGTTCAGAAACGCGATCCGGTATTCATTATTAATTTATTTTAAAATCCGTTACTTCCTAAGTTATTTTCAAGATTTGCTAACTTTCGTTGCTAAAAGAAAAACGATATTGGTTTTTATTAATTATTTTAATTTGTGGTTAACCACAAAAATAGCAACCAAGCAGGAAAAAACAGATATTATGATGCAAATTCAGAACGCGCCCCATTTTTTTAATTCAGTCTAGTAAGTGCGATTTTTTAACTTTATTTTTAAAAATATATCTATGATTATAAGAAAAAAATTTTAGAGATTGCTCGTCGGGAAAACGAAAAGTTGACCAAAATTGTTGTTTGGTTTATGATAAAACAGAATAATACACAAGAAATTAATGTGATAGAACAATCAGAAAAAATAGTTTTACTTGTTAGATTATTAGACTAGGCTGTAGGGGCTTAGATCCTTTTACCTTTCTTGTTTAAGTAGAAGAAAAAGAATAAAAAAACTGATTTACTATTAGACTGTTTTTCTTTCATCCACCATTTTTCTCGCTGTAGTGAGGTGAAAAAATGTGTGTTTCGCTCGGCAGCAAAGTTGTTTAGTATCTCGTGCCTTGAAACCCTTGCAACGCTCAGGATTCTTCTTTTGAACCACTCGCTTCGCTCGTGGTTCAATCATAGGATCCTTCGCTTGCTCGGGTTTCAATTCAGGCACTCGCGCCAAACAAACACTTTGCAGCCTTGCATAACAAATAACTATTATCACCATAAAATAAGTAAAGTTCATGACATGAATTAGTATTATCACGTAGCTAAAATAAGTCATAGGTCAACTTTTACTGGTTTATGCATTCTAGAAAAAGTACATTTTTACTTCAACATTTAAATTTGTAGCTAGGTAATACTAATTAATTGTCAATAATTCAACAAAAAATCACATTAAGCAAATTGAGCTGATTTACAATGCTAAAAAGCTCTGTTTCTCACAGTTGAATTATTATTACTGATTATTCTTTATCTACAAACTCTTCAATTTTCAATCGACCAAAATTTTAAAAGTGAGCGACTTACGCCATCTAGTTAACGTTACTTGTAGTAAATGGAACATGAAAACGGTGTGCCACAGTCTGTCCCGCGCCATTTTCCAGTTCTGTGTTGTCGTAATGTTGCAGCAGATGGCGTTGTTACAAGTATTTTGCGGTCGGAGCTTATTTGTACTTTTTTATGTGTTAACTTTGTAAATTTGAATTTACCATGCTTTGTATTATAAAGGTTTAGAGAAATCTTGTAAAAAATATTAGACATCAAATTCTTTGTAGACTTTTGTATTAGGTATAATGGAAAATGTTGTATAAGGAACCAGAAGGACCAGTATTTACTTATTAATATATACATTCGAGTCCCGAGTCTGTGTTATTATGTAATTCTGGTCTTCGAGTCTATGTAATTTTTATACGAAATGAAGTAAAATATAAATCGAATTAATCATGAATAATCACAGAGATGATAATTATAATCTTCTTAATATTAGTTTCAATTTGCTGTTATTTAAAAACGATACCTATCAAATGTTGGAAACTGAATTATATTAATTTATTGTTGTATTGGATAGAAATTTAGCAGGTCTAAGTACAAACAGGGCTCACGACAATTAATAAGAAAACTATCCACAGCCAAAAGGGCTATGAAAAAAGATGTTTTAACAAAACTTTTTAAATTATTTAACTAAATGCAGTAAATTTTTGTAAAGAAACCCTTGTATGAAATTAATTTTCTCCGTTACCTACTTTAAAGGTTCCAAAGGACTGAAAACTAGACCATTCCGCTATTTTTAATTTAGATAACACTTGTTCGACTTAAAGTTAGAAAATATATAATTTGTTAACCTATCTTGTTAACATCATGTTTAATTTAAAGTAGGTTTGTTAAGTATATGCTGAAAATTATTTAATTAATCGAATTTTTGGTAAAGTAGGTAAAAGTAGTCAGATTATAAATTCTTTCGGATTTCAGAATTTACTTTGATTCGTTTCTAACTGTTGACGTTAAAAACACAGCGCTGCTTCAGACTGAACCTACTTCAGTTTTATTTACTCAAGTCCTGAAATTAACCGGAAATCAAAAATACGTAACACCCGGTTGACCTAAAAAGGTAGGACACGGCAGTCAACACAGGCAGTCGGCCTCGGCTGTCAGATTTCCATTTACCCGTGACAGCCTACGACGTCAAATCCGCCTCTACTCTGCATTAAGAGCACTCTCGTCTCTAATTAGAAATTAATTGAATCAGGGTGCCAAAGAGCCCTTTACTGGTTACCAACTACATAAAAGACCCGCCCTGTATCAGTAATCATCAAATTAGGCGGTAATTGTAACTTTACGGGGAAAATAAGACTTTTTTGCTCCAAATTCAGTTGCTCAATGGACGCGACTTTCGAAATGGAGATGTGTGTGTTGTGGTCGTGAGTCAGTTGGCCACGAGTAGCTGGCGGCGACACACGCGCGCCATGTTCCGCGCGGTTACCGACGGATGGAAGCGATACTGGTGGGGAACAGGTACGGAACAACCAATCACGACTTCCTCAATAAACCCCCCAATTATTACGTTCCGACGTGAAATTCCGACTCAGGTACTGACTCGGTACAGACTCGTTTTACTTACTTTGTAAAAGTAACGGGAACAAATAAATACCGGTGCGAAGTACAAGACTATTTACGTCTACGCTCAGCCGGTCCGCAGCCGCTCGGAGTTTCTCGGCGCACGTGGTTGTAAAAAGAATTTGACAGGTACGATATCTCGCGAAACTGATAGGAACGTTCGCAAACCGTCTTCCGGAGTCGCTTCTACCCTATCTTGTAAATAAATGAAACGTTATCGCCGCCTAGTTGAAGGTTGACAGTTGATAATTATCGGTTGTGGCACCATGCACGTCACTGTAATTATGTATTAAAGATTATCTTATCGCGAGCGGCAACTTAAACTATTGAATTGATTAATGGTGACAGTGATTGCAATCTGTGATTCATAACATTTTAAACTATTTGAAGCCGTAATTATTTAGATTTCAGAGAAAACTAAGCAGAACGATATAATGATATAAGTGCTGTATACGTTTTTAGGGTCATTAACTTAATTCGTTTTCTATTTTTAAAGTCACACTGTCAAAGATCTAAAAGCTAAAATTTGCAGGATGATTCTTTTTGTAGCGTATTTTAGGGAATTGCAGAGCGACAGAACATTCTGTGACGAGAGGAAAGCCGCGGACGCTAGCTAGTCCTCGTGTCGTAACGCCTGAAGTTATTTGTTATTCAAAAGCTTATGTGAAGTTGCAACTTAAGATATCGACAAAATCCCTACAAAAATGCTAAGCGTAAAAAGTAACTCCGATCAAATTAATAAACATTAATAACAATACAATATACAAACTAACATTTACACGTTTCTATCACGCTCTAGTTGGCACTCGCGTGATTACAAATTCAGTCTGTATTTGTCGTGTTTTCCTCGTTCCAAAAGATAATTACTCGTACTACTTGTTATTTACTTTACATGACTAATAATTCTTAAAAGCGTAAGTAACTTTCGAAGATCGCTTTTTACAGACAGTACTTTAACTTCTGGACAGGATCAGTCTTAACCCCTGTGAAGTTTCGTTATCTAGTAATTTAAAAAAATCGTTAAATATTGTAGGTACAGCTAATTACATACATCTGTACAATCATGCGTACAAACAATGGTATTGGGCGTGAAAGAGACGCCCGTACCAGGGTTCGTACCCTTACCTCTAACTTCATAGTCACTTAGGGTATCCAGTCGCCATGATTTTCATTCACAGTCTAAAGTGACTTATTTATTATTAGATAATCATCAGTCATCGGGGATTTGGATGCCATACTGCGAGATGTCAAGTAGAGAGAGTAATATGGATATGCCCTTTATTCCGCGATACAAAATTAACTGTTCGAAAAATAAATGTTATTTCCGTGTTGGTATTATATCTGAAGTAAACTTGGTTATGATATAAATCGGAATGATTCTACGAAAAAAAGTTGTACAACAATGTATTTATTTGATTATTTAGGAGTAACATACTTTTATTTCAACAGTCATGTCGGGATGTCGTCTTATTGTACACTAAACAAACTTAGAAAAATGTATTTAACAGTAATAGCAATTTATCGATAGCCAATATGTAATGTATGACAAAAACTGTCCTTTATCCACACAAATCCCGCAATCCCGCGGCATATCCATACTAGCATAATGATTGAGGTCTTTAACTCCGAGTGTCAACTAAATCCCCTATCACTGATAATCATCTTGAATTTCCTCTACTATTGACGATTTTCAAACACTTGTTTCAATTTTCCAACTATTTAAAGGTGAAAATCTTAAGTAAATAAGCTGTTGCATGTAGTAGTGTACAGAACTGATATGGGACTTAAGTCATTTTTCTAATTTGGAACGTCAATTTGTCTATTCGCACACATTACTCACACATACAACAGGTCATTTACATAAGTTTTTCACTTATACATCCACTTGTTCATAACCGACAATGCTGTAATTATTATACTTGAATACAACGTTGATTTTTCCCCTCAGTTCCAAGTCGGAACAGATTAATGTACAAACAAGTTTGTTAATCAAACAGTCTATTATCATCGTGATGGGAAATCGATATCAATTACTTTGTGCTAGACGTCGCGATGAGAATAGACTCCAATTTCACCGGAAGTCTGACTTTTCACCTCGGACCACGATACATTTAAATAAAAACCCATTATTGATCCCATTATATATAAAAGGTTTACATACATAAATTACACATAGCTACATACATACATAAATCACGACTTTATCCCTTACGGGGTAGACAGAGCCTAAGATAACAAGACCTAAAGGCCACGTTTAGCATGATTGTGGGCGTATAGGTGAAAAGGGGAACCTAAATAGTGATAGGTTGCTAGCCGCATCGCCTATAACACGATTCCTAAGATTTTCGCCCATTCCCTCGATGTGCTTTTACCATCTGCGCGGGAAGAGAAGCAACTGGTACATTCTATGTTTTTTCCTTGCTCTCATACTAGCATTGGAAGGAACACTTTATTGCACGTAAAATTTAAACATTAATAAAAAATAATACCAAACATAATAAAGTACAACGGCGAAATTATCCCTAAAGAGGGATCTCTTGTAGCTAACCAAATACTGAAAAGACAGATTACAAATGAATATTTTAATACTAATTTAATGTTGTATACTTTGGAAAATAAAAAAAAGATAATAAACTATGGCACCGACCTAATTCATAAAAAATCCTCGTGTTAACTTATCAATCGTTTATACTTGCCTATCACTTGATTTGCCAGTTGTTAGACATAAATAAAGAATAAATTTACTTTTGGCAAGTTTTTAGGTATCTAACCGTAGTTTTTTTTATTTAATCTAGCCAGTATCGTGGGGAGGCTGAGGAAAATTCATTTATTAGCTCGGCACGCTTGAATATGCACGTGGCACGCAACATCCTTGGCCCAGAGAAGCAAAATAATGCCCGTCCAATGAAACCTACTTGCGATGAGAGTCATACTCAATTAGTTTTCCGCGATTGCGAGAGGCACGATTGGATATTCTGAATAAGTACTTAGTGTTCGCAGTGGTGTGAGAATATCGATGAATTCAATTTTATTGAAATTTGGATTATTATATTACTTTTCAATATACTTAGGTATCTGAAAAAAGTGCGTTTCAACTCCGAACACTCGTGTGATTTCCACTTTTTTACAATTCCAGATTTGTTCAAATCATCTTAGACTGATTTTTCGAACACCATATCGACATTAACGTTCCTATTATTTTAGCTACTAAAGAAGTTCTAAAACTACGATTAAAAATACCGAGATGCGAGCGGTCGCTGCTCAGAGATCGTCTCGGAAAATAATCGACGCTGAGAATTTCTTAATATTTCTTCAGTTGACACTTACAGGTATTGCTCCGTAATGAAAGACCGTAAGAACCACTACATAGTATAAAATAAAGTCGCTTTCTCTGTCCCTATGTCCCTATGTCCCCATGTCCCTGTGTATGCTTATATCTTCAAAACTACACAACGGATTTTGATGCGGTTTTTTTAATAGATAGAGTAATTCAAGAGGAAGGTTTTATGTATAATTCTACGCAGACGAAGTCGCGGGCAGAAGCTAGTAAAATTATATTTTGGAAAGTTGCGACTCTTTTAGTAGATGTTACTGTTGTTATTAGTTGTGGACGTAATATGTCCCTATGTATGTTATTCATGCACCTTTTACGCGATCCGTTATCTGTGATATTCTTGATCGAAGCTCTACATAATATATTTGATTTATGCCATAACGTTCACCGATATGACACTGATTTGCGATGATTCGTATATTTAAAAGGCCTGTCGTACTTTGATACGGCATCGACTGAACAACAGCTCATTATACTTCGACCGATGATAAACGGCAAAAGCAGGAGGGGAACACTCAGTTGCCACGTGTAGAATCCTACAATCTTACTAATTGTATAAACGCGAAAGTTTGTGAATGACGTGTCTTTGTCTGTGTCTGCAGACTGCGTGCATGCTTATGAAATTTACCACAAGGCAGTTTAAAACCTGGAAATATACATGGAATTTTAATACAGAAAAATTGCATATAGCGCAGGATAGTGAAAAACAAACTATTTGCGGTAAAAGTCGCGGGTAAATGCGATTAAAAATTAAATAATGAAAAAATTGACTATCACCGAATTAAAACTTGAAAATAGATTATCGAATTCAGCGACTAAAGACAGGACATAGGTATTTGTTATAAACTCACCCGACGAAGGCTTTCAGAAACTAGTTCGATAGTTTCTAGTTTATAATCGTAAATTAAAAAAAAACTTAATTTAAATTTTATAATTTCACACGAGAGGTTGAATCATACCTTTGGTCTTTAATTAGTTAAGATAGACATTGAATGCGTCTACCAAAGGGCTTTAAACTCCGCGTCATCAGCTACAATACAGAAACCCTACAGAGCCCCTAGTAATTGTTACATGAATATAATTGGGAGCATATCGCTTAAATAAGGAGTGAGTGTCTCTATTGATGCGGTTGCGACGGACAATGGGGCCAATTGATTACATTCCTATGGGAGTAAAGGTTGCTTTCGACGACGAATCAGAGCGTAGCTGTTCAGATATTCGTGTTCTAATAAATTCATGACGTTAATAACCTGGCAGAACATTCGTTACTACTATAAACACCGGCAAAAGTGAAATATAATGCAACGTCGACACATGGTTTTTTAGCATTAGGAAGGAGGTAAAGCTTTGACACGTCTTTTGGCCTAAAAACAATTTAAAAAAATGGGTTTGTGGAAAATATGAAACTATAACAAACAAATCACAATATTCCAGGGATTTTAAAATTTGAAATCACTGTTATTTATTTTTTGAAACTGTTTTTCAATAAAAAAGACAATATGTCAAGATGGATTACCTTTTTTCTAATGCTAAATAAATGAAGTATATAGAAGCAGCCAGAATACGAAAACATCATAAAAATCACCACTTTGTTATTTATTTCTTACTTGCTGTTTCTTATTTTGTAAAAGTAAGGTCTATAAAAAGACAGTCCAAGATAGTTCACTTTTATTCCAACGATGAAAAAACTAAGCATTATACCGGATGTCACAAAAATCTAACGATATTTCCACAAACTATATAGGATAGTCGATCTAATTGTCTCTGCAATTTTCCCATATACCTATTCCTAAATTTGCAGAATATGATATATTTAGGTAATATTATCCACCTTCAATGTGACAGTCACAATCGCTGATCAGACATCCGATGTCAGATGTAATCTGTCAATTTTTCCACCCGAGATCGCGCGGGGACAAAAGTTTTCCCGCTGTCTGACGTGACAGCCCTGGCCTCTGGGGCCAACGGCACTGACCCGGATTGAGTCATTACAAATTTATAAAAGGCCAGATACTCAATGATTACTAAATAATAGTAAGTAAGTAATAGAATTGTGTGCGAGACATGATGCCTTAGAACGCACTTAAAGCAAATCAGACACGAAAATTTGCCAAGCAAACTATATAGTTGCACCGCAAGGAGAATAGATAGTTTAAGGATTTATTCCGAGGATTTATTAGATTTAATGGAGCGACTTCCGAGTGCTAGGAAATAAACATAAGACTTGCCTATTTGATGAATGTGGTTCTTGAACACTTGGGGGCGCTCCTTGCGCCGCAGCTTTAGTCGTTTTTAACTTATGTGTATTCACATTATCTGCTTATCCTACTAATATTATAAACGCGAAAGTTTGTAAGTATGGATGGATGGATACCACTAGTTGAGCTACAAGCACGACGCAAGTCCCAGTTTTAACCGGTCTCACTTTATCGTTTGCAGGACTCCATCTTTATTTTTATTTGGCCTGACATTTGAACAAATTGTTTAAAATACATTCAATGCATATTTTGAGCTATAAGTTAACATAGGTAAAATTTAGGAGTTCCATTTGACTTTACAAAATAGACGAGAAAATTGCCTCACTCCAATGTAACTGCCCTACAATTTCATCTTTCCTGGATTCAGGTTAAGTGGCAGTCGACATTCCCCTTGCTTGAAAATGTAACGTAATACTACTTTCTGTTGAATCATTATTATGTACTAGCTATTGCCCGCAACTTCGTCTGCATAGAATTCGTTTATCGCTTTCCCGCAGGAATTACGCAATTTTCCGGGATAGAAAGTAGCTTATGTATTATTCCAGACTGCGCTGGTAGTTTCAAAAAGACATGTATAACAGCTCGTGACGGTCAATTTGCAAAAATAAAATGTTCATAATCTATCTATTTTCCAAATTTTATTCAGATCTGTCCAGCCGTTCTGGCATACTTACAAACTTTCGCGTTTATAATAATTAGTAGGATAAAACTGCGCACAAACTACCTACCAGTATATAAATATTAATGACGCTATGTTTTCTGAAATTTTCAGTTTTTTCTTATTTTTACTGTGATTTTTTTGATCATGCCAACTAAATGAACGTATATTTAAACGTATATTTTTCCTCAAGGCTAAATTTATAAACATTGATTGAGTCATGCTACAAAAAATATACAATTACCATTCTGACATTGAGGGAAACAAGATGACGGAATAAACAAAGAAATATAACTACCTACTCTTAATATACAAAATATTGTACCTACCAACTTGTCTGAGTACACTACATAGTATGAAAGCACAACATAGTCAGCTAAAAGCGAAATGAGCACGTGAAATAACATTTCACGTGCTCATCGTTATCATTCCCTGTAATATTATTTGACAAGGAAAAATCTGCTTAGTAGTTACCAATTTAAAAAAATAAGTAAAATACTAGCTGACTTGTCAACGCCCATCTCTAACTCTTGGACCTTGAAAGTTCTAAATATTATAGAGGTTTCCCTAAGGTGAATAAAACGGCTTGCGAAATTCTTCAACGTGAACGAAACCGCCAGCGAAAGTTAGCGAATAATATTCACATTCAATATATTTTATTCCTGTTCTCTACTGAATAACAACTCGTAGTAGTCGTAGCTTAATACACCCTAATGAGCCTCTATCACGGAAATAATTCAAACGATATAATGATAGCAACGGTATCGCACACATATAAAAAACAGTGATCATCAGAACCTTGGAAACCATAATAAGAGTTACCATAAGTATTCAGCGACATGCATTTCCACGGTTGCTTTAATTCTGAGGTTTCATAGTGTGATAACAGACGGAGATATCTAAGGGCCCCCGCCAAGTCGAGCAAAAAAAGCGGCACGGCCGTACCATCCTTTTCTCGAAGCAGTTCAGGCCATCTTCGACCCCCCTTTAACTTCGTTGTGGATAAAACTAGAAGCCTGAATTTATCTTACAGCATGCTATGATATAAAATTATATATTTTAAAATCCGCTCCCATCAATAGACACAAAAAGGTTACAATTTTTTTTTTGTGGAAAGATCCTAGTGATTAAAATATGAATTTCGTATCCACCTAACCACAAAATAAACACCCTCAAAAATCATCAGTATAGTTCATCATCTCCAGCCTATATAACGTCCCACTGCTGGGCGCACGCCTCCTCTCAGAACGAGAGGGCTTGAGCTATAGTTCTCACGCGAGCTCAGTGCGGATTGGTAACTTCACACACACCATTGAATTGCTTCGCAGATGTGTGCAGGTTTCCTCACGATGTTTCCTTCACCGAAATGCTCATGGTAAATTTCAAATGTAATTACGCACATAAATTCCGAAAAACTCAGAGGTGCGAGCCCAGGATTCGAAACCATAGACCCCTCTGCTTGAGAGGCAAACCACTAGTTATTTCATTATTGCCAATTTAAATCTAATTTTTACATGCTTAAGGGAGCATGTAAAAATGAGAATTTCCACGGTTTCTGCTAAAATTAATCGCTTTTGTTTCAGGAATTTTACCAGACCGAACCAACCGCTTAGAAGATATATATTTGCGATTTTACAATGGGTAAGTTTTTCGTTTTTGTTACCATAATTGAAAATTTTATGAGAATCCACTTCAGTCATTTCAATAAACAAAGTCACTAAATTCTTCAAGCGTTATTACAAGCGCATCGAACCGAATAATAAAAAGTAAAACCATAAAAAAAGGAGCCCGTTTTTACACGGGGTTACTACGCCTCACCCCATGCATGTATGCGTAGCTCAACTATATTTTGCTTGGCGGAGTTTGGTTGCATGTGTGTGAATGCAACTATAGATAGTAGTTTTACCGACATCAATTTGACGTTCACATAAAGGCCCGGCCTCACCAGTGCGTAAAAGACGTTCACGATGCGTTTACGCTACAAAATGTATGAAGAAACGGTGAGAGAACGTGACGCATGCGACACGTCACTGCGTATACGCAGCAACGCAGCGGTGTGGTCGCACCTTAACTCCGTGTTTGTGTAACATCAATAGCAGATTAAAGAATTTCTTTATAATTATCCATTTTGATGTTAGTCGTGTTTAATTTCTCTCTCTTCGCTAGCGTTTTATTTATGCAGTGCTTATAAAACATAACATTGTGACCCACCAAAACGAGGCCCTTGATGATATGTAATGATAACGCATGTCACAAAATATCATGAACTTTTATTGCTCTATAACGCCCTACTTAGATAAGCAATGGGAAATACAGTAATACAAGTTTGTGCGAAACTAAACAATTATTTCAGCGTATAAGTATTACAGACATTGCATGCTTTGATTTAGAACAATGTAGATGAATATCGATACGATAAGCATTGGTTGCTATATTTAGACGGTTCAATACTCTATAAAGATGAGAATAGTCACGGGCTCTTTATTTTTCGTTTTATTTAAAACGATTTAGATATGTAGATTTAGATATTACTACATAGTATGAAACTTTATAGTAATATTTATGAATGAAAGAAGTTGCTTCGCGTGATCTAATTTTCTGGTTTTACGTGTGCACTTTAGTCTAAAACCTAATAAAAAGTGAAAACAAAATACTAAAAACGGTAAAATGAGGCTCATTTGAACTACACCTCGCCGTGTACAGACAGGCACGCACACAAATGCAACCCAATTTTTCCAAGCGCAGTTGAGCCACATACATGTGCACGCGTCAGTGTGTAGTTTAAACCGACTCCACTTTGCCGTTTGCAGAACTACGTCTACTCTTTATTTGCTCTGAGACCGTGGGTTATACGTTAGTTCCATCCAGAGTTGGGCGTTATCTAGATAATTTCTTATCTAGATAATTATTTCAAATAAATTTATTCGAAGATAAATTCAATTATAAATAGTGCGTTGAAAACTTTTTATTTAGATAAATTATCTAGATTTGCTTGAAGATAACCGACCTCGTTTGTTATTGAAGTAAGCTTACAATAATAAATGTATACAGAATGCCACGTCGGGTCAAACCATCACACTACATTCGTCTTTTATTTAAAATCCTAACTAATTTATCTAGATAAAAATGAAACTGATCTATAAATTCAAAATAACAAATGACGGATTATTTAGTTCAAATAAAAGATGATTTAGTTATCTTCCCGGTTTTTCGTAAATAGATTATTTTTGCCCAAATCTGGTTCCATCAGAGATAAGACAATAGCATTGATATTTAAATTAAACAATTCCAGGAGCACAGAACAGGAGTACGTAGATTTTCCACTGAACCAGGCGACTCGCTTGTTCGAGATAAAAGGCTTCGAGAAAAATAATCCCACTGTTCTGTACATACATGGATTCATCGAAACGGCGCAGCAGGAAAGTGTCCAGGTAAATAACATGACGTTCTAGTGTTTTTAGAGGTATCATCATCATCTTCAGCCTATATACCTCCCACTGCTGGGCACAGGCTTCCTCTCAGAACGAGAGGGCTTGGGCTATGAAAATGAAAATATAAATGAATGAAAATGAAAAATTGTTTTTGCAAATTGGCCGCCAAGGGCTCTTTTACATGTATTTTTGAAACTACCAGCGCATGCGGAAAGACCATCATTGCCAAGAAGAATTTTCAAAATAAAATACAGTAAGAATACTTAAATTCTACTTAAATTAAATACATTTATAAAAGGGATGTATACGGTCCCCGAGCCTTAAATTATATTAATCTATAGTAGAGATGTATAAAGTCTCTATTAGTTAAAACAAAAAATAATAGGTAAGTTCAGTTGAGGTGTAAAACTATAGTTCCCACGCGGGCCCAGTGCGGATTGGGAACTTCCACACCTTTAAATTGCTTCGCAGATGTGTGCAGGTTTCCTCACGATGTTTTCCTTCACCGAAACGCTCATGCTAAATTTCAAATATAATTTCGCACATACATTCCAAAAAACTCAGAGGTGCGAGCCCAGGATTCGAAACCAAAGACCCCTCTGCTTGAGAGGCAAACCACTAGGCTACCACGGCTTATTCTATTAGTTTCTGCTCATAGACATGGAGCTCCGCATAGTACCACCTGCGTCAATTTATTATATCCTTACTATAATAATATATTAATATTAGTTAAGATTTATTAATATTTAATTTAATTTAATTTATTTAATTTAATTTATTTAATTTAATTTATTTAATTTAATTTATTTAATTTAATATATTTAATATTTTATATATTTAATATTTTAATACTACTAATATTATAAATGCGAAAGTAACTGTCGGTCTGTCTGTTACCTTTTCACGCTTGAACCGCTGGGCCGATTTAGTTGAAATTTGGTATACAGATAGTTTGAGTCCCGGGAAAGGACATAGGATAGTTTTTATCCCGGAAAATTGCATAGTTCCCGTGGGATAGCACAGCCCAAACCACTGGATTTTTTCAAATTTAAGGCGGAACAAAGTTCGCCGGGTCAGCTAGTTATCTATAAGAACGTAATTGTCAGTCACTATTCGCTCCACAAATCTAGTTATTATACTTTGACCTTTCCATTCTCCAACTTAAACCAACCCCTTTACAATGATACATTTTTAATTCTAAGCCAGCAAACTTCAAACAAAACACTATCTGCTTATAGGTATGCTCCGTTCAAAGTAGTTTCTGAAAACATGATTCAACCACTAATTACCCATTGTTCGTACACAGGTCATGGTGAGCGCATACTTAGAGGGCAAACCCGGCACCAACATCATTCTGCTGGACTGGTCGAATATGTCGCATGGCTCGTATTTGGTCAACGCTGCTAGGAACACCAAAAAGGTAAGGTTAAACAAATTTTGCCATCACAAATTTTGTCGTTCAAGGAAGGCTTGAGGAAGATATGGCTCACACCATCTCCTTAGATATTATGTGTGTACTCTTATTGTATTTTGTATGTATGCATGTGTGTAATGATATTTAGTAGTTTTTTATGTTTTGTTTATTGTACTTAGATATGTACGCTCTATTGTGGCTTTCACTATCTGGAATTTTAAACCTTCACTTTGTCGGTCCCTCGTTTAGTGTTCCTCTCATCTACTCAAAGGTTAACTGGTAGAGATCCCTTATAGGGATAAGTTCGCCTTTGTGCATATATTAATGTTATTTTTATTTTTTGTGAATTGTATCTGTTTCTTTATGGGTCGTTCTACAAACTAAGGACGAAATCGAGTCTGATTCCGGCCCGATATTTTTTTTACATTCTGGTTGGAAAATATAGTCTATCAAAAATAATACACTGTCTTTTAGCCTATGTTAAGTGGAACAGTCAAAATATTTTAAAATTTTAGATTTATGGCCACTTCAAGAAATTCATGAAACAGGAAACTGAGGATGTAACCAGAAAATCATCTGAGATCAACGATTATTTATAATTTCACAAATAAAAAATATCCTTCTAAGCATTACTTTGTAATAGTCCAAATATTTTGAACGATAACGAAAATTAGGTCTATTTTTGACTTGCACTAATTCTCTATCAACACCAGTCTATCTCTATCAACAACAACAGGAACTTTAATCATTAAGTATAGAATACTGTCTTCAATCACTGGATTCGTGGTTATTTTTTTCTGTTATTTTGGATTTATTTGGTTTCTGTCTTGTATAATTTACTTCCTTTTTAACTTTATCTTTTCTTGCAGTCATTTCTTTTTCTTTTTTGTTTGCACGTTAACGGTATCTTCAAATTTTCTTTTTTGAGTTCTAGCTTTCCTTTTTTTTTGTTGTAATTGCTTCGTTATTTGCTCTTCGGGCGGGTTTAAAAAGAGAGTAGCTAGGTCAATCTGCAAATCAGGCATAGCAGCCAAAACTTCTGGATTTTTTAAATTTAATGTCAGATCGCTTGCAATGCTGATGTTAAAGACTTTACTATTTTAACTTTAAAGTGTATAGTAGAAAAAAGTATCAAATTATCTTGCACAAAAACAGTATTTCAATATAAACTCTCAGGGTCCTGGATGCTGCTCAGTATCCTGGGGTTTAATTTGACAGGATCTTGAGACCAGGTTCCTGAGAATATTTGTATTATATTGGAAAAAAACAATCAATTTAAAACATTCAACCAAATTCAAGCAGAACTAAGCCTTCGTGTAAGCAACTTACATATCAAAATGCTAAAATTACCACATTATTATTTTAATTACGTAAGTAAATATCTTACCAGGTTCCTGTGAACCCGACTGATTTCGACGCTACTTCCTCCGTCTCCTGCGCCGGGCTGGCTTAACAATACGCTAGGTGCAAACAGATAGGCGGTATTCTTTGTCTCTTTCGTAGGCACAACTGACTCAGATAAACGACAACGTCGCTCGGCGAATAGAAAATTGAATTTCGCTTACATTTTGATTGAACAGGATCCTGACATAAAACTGTTGGGACAAATTCTGGAACTCGATTTTATGATATTTTTGGTTCAGCGAAATAATAATACGTATCACAGATAAGAAGAAATACTAAGTACTACTTTATTTTGGTTTATTTTATGGCCTAAATGTTATAGTAAAAAAATCACGGTACACTTTTGATTCGATTTTGTTTGAGGGACACTCCAGGATCCTGAATATTTGACGCTTAGAAAAAAAAAATTGTCAAGAACAAATGTTTTAATCTACATTATTTTTAGAGACCAGCTAGACATAGGTATGTTTTACAATATGTTATACAAATAAATTCATTTTCAACAAATTTTTCATGATATATTAGCTGAGCCGCCGAAAATTCCTTAGTTTGTAGAACGACCCTTATATTTGTACAATAAAGCATTTACTTATACTTTACTTACAACTGGTGCGACCTGTTGCTTAGTAGGCAACTGCTTTTCCCCGTTAGGTACTCTTTGAAGCTAGAACAGGGAATTATTAATTCATTCTATAGACGCTATTGTTGCTTGCCGTTCCTGGAATCACAATGGCGTTCAATATTTCTTTCCGTAAATGTTATAGTATAGGAATAGGATACACACATAAATCACGTCTTTATCCCTTAAGGGATAGACAAAGCTTTTAAGGTACCTAACAAGACCTAAAGGCTAATTAGCATGATTGCGGGCGTATTGGTGGAAAAGGGAATCAAAATAGTAATGGGTTGCCAACCGCATCGCTTAAACATGATTCCTAAGATTTTCGCTCACTCGGGAAGAAAAGTAACTGGTACATTCCATGTTTTTCTTTACTCCCAAACCAGCACAGAAGAGAATAGGACAATAGAGAAATGGTGATGAATGTGATTATGAACAAATGCAAGATTATAGCAGTAGCCTCTGGACTTAAAACCACCTTAACTTTTGATCAAGTAATGTTACATAAAGTAATGCGCCTGTTGAATTGAGAGTTCACAGTTTACTTAGTGACTAATGAAAAGAAGCCATAGCGTACTGAGGATTCCTTAATTACAGTCATGAAACATAATATTTCTTTCTGAACTGTTAGATGCATGGAGTCGATCGGATGTACTCGTATTTTATTTTAATTCTTCCGGCTTATACTATGGCTACAGCTAGATATCAACACTTTCAAAAGCTGAATTATATATTTTCCCTGTAATTAACGCCAGCATAAATTAACTTTTTGAACTCTAAAACATCCAAAAACCCACTAAAAAAAAGTCTAAGTGTAAGTTGCATCTTTTTCTATGTGTACAGAGTATAGTTAGATAAAACCTTGAAGTTTCTTATTAGGTAAGTACGGCTATTGAACCGGTTCTACATACCTACCTAATTAATTATACAGAGACGTTATTGTCAACCTTCGTATTTTAACGAGTGGGTTTATGTTTATACTGAAATTTTTCATTTACTTAATGTACCTACCGTAAGTAATTTTGTGTTAGTAAATACCTTGATTTGAGTAACTTCAAATAAAATATTGAACGGTAAACGATTGAAAGCTAATTTCACATTATTTAATGCACTTTTCTTGATAAATAAAAAAATAATCTTCCTTTAATGATACTGATAATAAATGAAACAACTGAAACATAATTGTGGGTCATAAAACTACAAATTAATCTATTCAATTATTTTTATTAATATACAAACTATTAAAAACTAAATAACAATAAAAAAACGAAAACTAGGAAACTTGATTTAAAGTAAAATCTATTCAATTGCAATTAATTAGATTTAATTTTCAAATGGACCATTCTAAGTGAAACTATGCACCCATTCCCATGTCTATTTGTGGACCACCTCAAACATTCTTACTCAACCACAGAAATGAATCATACTATCGATTATTCACAATTGCTTAGAACTTTACTTCGACTAAAACGGGTATAAAACGTAGATAGGTACACATAATGCAACGGAAATACGTCTCAACCTTTGTAGGGTAATTTGCATGCTTCTTGGGCACGGCTACTCATGTTGGATGCGATCACGTTGCCGCAAGCATGTCAAGATTGTCAAGTAGGTACGCGGCTGGTGTTGATTCTGAACAATAAGCTAATTTAGTAATAGTACCTTATAACGACCTCATTAAGATCGGAGGATCGCGCTGGATGCAAGCCGCTTCCAACCGGTCTTATTGGAGGTCTAAAGGAGAGGCCTATGTTCAGCAGTGGACTTGTAATGGCTGAGATGATGATGATGATGATGATGACCTTATAACGAACGTGTATATGGTTTAGTTTAACGGCATAGTGTTTGCTCTCCGTTACTAAATGGAGAAATTGATTAATAGAACTTGTATTATGACTCTATAAGACATCGTCTATCTACCATACAATTGTTCCAATATACATTAGTCTCCCTTGGAAATGTCTATGATTTTCTTGGTACTTGTAGTTTACTTCCATGCTGGGAGCAAAGGAAAAACATAGAAGATACCAGTGGCTTCTCGTCCTGCGCAGATGGTAAAAAACCATCAAGGGAATGGGCAAAATTCAGCCCATCACTATTTTGATTCCCCTCTCCACCTATACGCCTACAATCATGGTAAACGTGGCCTTTAGGTCTTGTTACCTCAGACTCTGTCTACCCCGTAAGGGATATAGACGTGATTTGTATACGTGTATGTGTAATTTTATCAGTGATAGATAGCCATACCGTTTTGATATTTGAACGAAGCCATTATCCCGCCAAAACAATGTCCAAGTTGCAGAACCTACACGACTCCAACTTGTACAATTTGTCGTAACATCTGAACAATTCACGCGGTAGTCGCTTTAAAATTGAATTTTCATAGGTAAACCGCTTAACACAGTCCTCGTCCGCGCGGGTACAGAGGCACGGGGTAGTACGACTCATTTAAGCGGTCGGTCTATAGGAGTAATTTAATAATTACAGGTAGGAGCGGCAGCAGCTGAGCAATTAAACAAGTTATTGGAAACTGGAATGAAACTGGAAAGTCTGCACGTTATCGGACACTCGCTAGGCAGCCACGTCGCGGGTTACACAACGAGGGAACTGAAGAACAAGTACCACAAGACTGTCAAAAGGTATTGCCTACAATGTTATTATTTTTACATATTTTGCGGGTGGTAGAGCCTTGTGCAAGGTCTCTTACTCGCTAATCCTACCGCTAAGTAGCAGTGCTTGCACTGCTGTGTTCCGGTGTGGAGAGTAAGACAGCCGGGGAAATTACGGGCACAAGAGGCATTTCATCTTAGTCCTCTAGGTTGGCAACGCATCTGCGATCCCTCCGGGGTTGCGGGTGTCTATGGGCAGTGGTGATCACATACCATCAGGTGACCCACTTGCTCGTTTGTCTTCCTATTCATATAAAAAAAAAAAAATTGAGGGGTGCGAGTCGGGTTACCTCCGCGTGTTCGTTTTTGGTTCGTTTTTGGATCCGTCCGAGGGGAACTGCAGTACTTGTTCCGGTGCACCCCGGGCACCGGTAAATGATTTCCTGGCGGTCTCCGAGGGATATCATTATCCGTTGGCTAAGAGCCCGACAGGGGGGGGGAGGGGTCTTTTGACCGTGTTCTACCGTACAACGTTGCCGACATTTTTGTCACAAGATTTTTGAATACTGTGTTTATTACTTTGACATTGGCGAAATCATCGCATCGATCGATGGGGACATATTAAAAAAGAAGACGTACATATTTTCAGACATTGTTTACAGCAGCCGGTTCGCAAGTGACTTCGCTGAAGAGAGTTCTAAAAGCGACTATGACAATAGTTTTGTCGGAAAATTTAGATCCAGTGAATCTTATTCCTTGAATACCTGTAAATTACCTGAGTGTATCTTTTACGCCGGCATTGGTTTGCACTTCTAGACAGCACATTAATTATTTTCTGCAGTATTTTGAATTTAATTGATACAATATTACTTGATAGTAGGTACGTACGTGTATTTCTTCGACTGTCCGTAATTTTAACGTAGTCGCTTTTATTCACTAGTCGTTCGAGCAAAAACATTACAAAAAAAATCTCAATTTCAGACTAACAGCGCTAGATCCTGCCTTCCCAGCGTTTTATCCCGATGGAGTGATGATGGACCACGTGAATGGAAAAGACGCAGAATTCGTTGATGTCATCCACACAGATGCGGGAGGCTACGGCGCCCCTGTGCGGACCGGCACTGCGGACTTCTGGCCCAACGGTGGGAAGAGCACACAGCCTGGATGCCCACGCTTCGCGCCTATACCACTTTCGGATGACAGTAAGTTATATAAGTTAAAGACATCAATTACGGTAATACCTACATACATACACATACATGCACAAATCACGTCTTTATCCCTTACGGGGTAGACAGAACCTAAGGTAACAAGACCTAAAGACCACGTCTACTACTGTGAGTGTATGGATGGAAAGGGGGATCAAAATAGTGATGGGTTGCTAGTCACATCGCCTATAACATGATTTCTCATATATTCGCCCCCCCCCCCCCCCCCCTCCCACACACACACGTACGGTAAACGCAGAATAATTTTATTAATCGTGAGTTGAATATAATATCCTGAATTGAGTAATCCTCATTTTCAAACTTGAGGTTCTAGTTTCGAATCCCAATTGAGCCAAGCAGCTGCTAACGTGCTAAGACTAGCACGGAAAAAGATTAGTTGTCGATGGTCAATGACACGTGGAGAAATGACAAAACAAAACGAAATAATGCAACTAACTATCCTTGTATTCTATTCTCTACTGTCATCTTTCTTTTCAGACCTGTGCAGCCATTGGCGGTCGTGGCGGTTTTTTGCAGAATCAGTGCGGAATCCAGAGGCGTTCCCGGCGTCTCCTGCGGAGTCGTACCAGAAATTCCGGGAGAATGCAACGCCTGAGGTCGGCATGGTCTTCATGGGCGCTAACTGTGATACCAGGTGAGATGCTTGATATTAAATCTAAAGCGGAATTTCTAGCGTCCATAACGCCACGTTAGAGCTTGTACAAATATGACAACGTATGTCTTTGATTAAATACAAAACGGACGCATTCCAAAATCATTTGCCATTGCATCTAAAGACGTAAGTCGGTCGTTATAAGGTTTCAAATGCAACAGTGTCAGATTTTGAAATGTGTCGCTTTTGTATTTAAGCAGCGATGTGTGAATCATAATCCCACCTAAAGACCTGAAGCCACGCAGACTTTTACAGAAAACTGTGATCCTATGACCTTGGTTCTGCTAGCTGATACAGCATTCAGGGACCCATGACGTTTTATTGCAATTCAATTCCGACACAGTTTAGGTTTTAGCTGCCATTTTTAGTATGGATCTGACAGCGAGCGAACCTCAACTGAATGGGAATTGAATAGCATTAAGACGTCATGACAACCCCCCTGGACTTTGAATTTAGTGTATCGGTATTTGATTCGGGTTAATTATACAAGCCTGTGATAGGATATAATCGCTTGTAAAATCTGGCTAGTAATAATGTCTTGTATTTTTATTTCAGTGCTCAGGGTTCATACTACTTGACAACGAACTCAGAAACGCCGTTTGGAAAAGGAATGGACGGCATCTACCCTAAGAGCAAGAGGCAGCAAAGATAGGGTATGCTGAAAAACGGATACTAATTAACTGTTCGGTTTAACCGTGTAGTGTTCTTGTTAATATTTTTTTTTATTAGGTTGACTGTATTTGTATGGAATAGTTGTACCAGAGAAATCACAATAGTAGGTAGTAGGGACTAGGTATCACAAAAAGTTGTTGATTGCAAATGTTAGTTAAATTACTTAATCTAATTTAACTTTTTATTTATTGTCTATTTAGTACACTGCAGATTTATGGAATTGTTCCATTTTAGTTATAGATGTAAAAATCTGACTGATTTTCTAAGATTAACTGTGAAACGTATTGATATTATGAAACTAACCCCTGTGTCTTGTGGCATCACATTATTGTTAACTTATTACTATCTTGCCAATAGTAATATAGTATGTAAGTGATAAGTGACTTACAGCAGAAATAAAAAAAATCAAAGTATAATCGATTGTTCGAGCTAATTCAAACGCGATACAGATGAATGGATAGTCGATTACCATCTTAAGGTTATTGGGCACAAAGTAAAGAACCACTTTATGTCGTCTCATATCAGAGTCTGTACACTATATACTATAGCGTAGACATCACTAGCTTTGTTTGTAATTCACTCGAATGTTCCATAATTACTTCTTCAGACATTAGCAGTATTATTTTAGGCAGATTCACGATAGACAAACAAACCTTGGCCCGTTCGGTAGTATTATATTTGAATCAGGTTACTTGTATTATTACTTACTAGCTGTTGCCCGCAACTTTGTCAGCGGAGAATTCGTTTATTGCGCTTCCGCGGGAACTGTTCTATGTCCTTCCCAGGGTCTCAAACAAAGTCACATTCGCATTTATAATATTAGTTAGGATTAGGTGCCTAACTTAACCACAGCTCTCGACATTCGTGGACGTTGGGGACTTTGACCAACGTTGACACCTGACTCTATATAATAACTACGGGCGAACGGGTCAAGTTATGATTGCGAGATTAGTGACGTGTTGATACGCAACAAACGGCCTTAGTGCAAATATTTGGAGTTGACACAAAACGTTAGCGTCTCAATTACACAAAATATCTACATTTTAATTTAAAAGCTTAACAATGTTTATTAACAATTTAAATTATACAATTTATGAGGTTCATTGCATCTTTGTCGCTCACATAAAAATACTGAGTGTACCTATCTACAAATGTAAATATTTTGTACAAAAAAGTGACTTCAAAGCATTTAATATACAAACTGTCGTGCCCTGTTGTTCTGTGTTTTAGAGATGTATGAATATGAGAAATCAGGATTCATTTGTTGAAATACGGGTTGATTCAATCACAATTTTCATAGAATTCAAAATAAAACCACGCACAATTATTGTATTATCTATTTATAAACAGAACGGCATCTAATGTAGAGAAAGTTTTATTTGTCGAGTATTTTCATAGCTACTTAGGTTTAGGGGGAACCAAATTATCCTGTTTTTATTTATCGATGTTTAATCTTTATTTACATCCTAAAATGTCTCGTGACAGTGTTCAGTGAGTACTTAAAAGATAGCTTTACAATCCGTATTATATTGCGGAAAAATACTGTAGTAGTAAGAAGTTTTGACAACATTGTGTGTGAACGCACAGCAAACAATTATACTGTTTGTTATTAATCATTGTATTAAAAGTACGGTTTACCTATAAAATACAAGTTTTATTCCGTTTACCTTTCAAGAGGTAACTACGGTCTCCGTTTGATAATAATTTCTTCGTTATCATGAATTCGTTTTTAAGCAACGTTCTTAAATCTACATTTTAAACTAATCTGTAACAATACTTACCTAAAGGTAAAGCGTTATTGTAGGTAATTATATGACTAATGTATTAAATATTCTGAGTTATATACTTATGGCAGTTCAGAGTAAGAAATTAGTTCCAATGAAATTCCACGACATGGCGGATGGTCATAATTATATTAACGCTTCACCTTTTTTAAACAATGTTACAAATTTATACGGAACAGTAAATACAAGTGTGTATTAAACAATTTTTTTACATTTTCTGCCGGCGCCACACACGGTAATAAAAGGTGAACAAGTTAAGGATAAAGTTGGTGAAGCCTCTTTGTGCAGTTTCACATTAGAAAAGAAGTAAACAGTCTTTTTATTAAAAAACACTTTAGAAATCGAAATGGGCGAAAGTCTTAGGAGTCATGTTATAGGCGACCCATGACTATTTTGATTTCCCTTTCCAGCTATACGCCCTTAATCATGCTAAACGTGGCCTTAAGGTTTTGTTACCATAGGCTCTGTCTACTCCGTAAGGGATAAAAACGTGATATATCTATGTACTTTAAAACTCGGTAACTGGAACTTATATAGCCCTATAATGTTTAGCTTCTTTCAGACGTGGAAAAAAAGAAGTACCTACGAGTATAGGGACAGTTTGGCTACTAAATCTTTGCGGGAGACCTTTCATAATAAATGTAAGAAGCACTTTAATGTCTCTCGAGTCCAGACTCCGGCGCAGTTCAGGATGAATCAATGTTCTGTTTGGATATTGTGTTGGAAACGCTGCTGTTTACAACTTGACTGGGACTTTATTCAAACGTAGGAGCATTCCTTTTCCTAAGATAAGGTAAAAATGGCAATCTGAAAATAAAAACACTGTAAGAATACAATTTCAGAAATCTCTTATTGATTAGAGTCTGGCTAACGAAAATGGAGTCTGGAATCTCACGACAATATAAATTCTGTATGTTGAGGCATGTACCGCGTGATTCCAGTCTCAACTGTTGTTAGCCAGACTAAGTATAAGGAAACTCATATAAGCAAAGGATATCAATGGTCATTATGCCCGTGACAAACCAAGCGTGCCTGAAACTTACGTTGAATTTGACCTTGGAACAATCATAGTTGTGGATCCAATGTACCTGTGTAAAAATAAATAATTACGAATAACAACTACATAAACAACTAAGAAAAAAATAACTAAATTTAAGCCAGGTAAATGAAATAAAGATGCTGGCAGCATTTCCTCGCTGTATATTAAAAAAAAAAGTATCGCTATACAGATTCGTCGTACTGACAGCGTCAAATAGTTCGTGACACCCAAAGTGGCCAAAAAGTTAGCAACACGGCCTTATTTCAACTGTAACACAGACGTGTTGCGAACTATTTGGCTAATTAGGGTATCACGAATTATTTGACCCTGACTGTACGAGGAAGCTGCCAGTTCTTCGGTCTCCAATAGCGTCGATAAGTTTATTTGTTAGTTCTTTATGCATGATATGCGCTCTGGGAATTTCAGAAGACTTTTTTCAAGGATAAATGTAAGTTAATAAAAAGAGCCTTTTATACACACGCCTTGTGTTCCAATAACATTCAGCCTTCGTTATTGAGCTTTATTCACTTCTTCTTGAATTCCTACAATATGCAATAGTGTGAGCAAAGAGTTGAATCAGGCAGGACCTACTGATCAGCGTATTCCAAGAAACCTGCGGGGTAAGTTCTTCGAATGGTTTCTGTTTCCTCCATCACATCCGGACCACGAGTAAAGGTAGTCGTCGACCTTGCCAAAGCATTGTAGACCTCTGTCACGAATTTGCTTGTCCAGAATATAGAGAAAACGAAGACGCCTACATAAAGCCTGGAACAAATACATTGCCAATCAGTGTGCAAAAGCTAACTAAAAACAAAAATAAACTATTTAAATTATAATATTAAATTGAAAACTATGTCACTAATTTCAGTCTTTTCGAAAGACCTTTTTCAATACGGAGATCCAAGTCGCGCTGTAGTTGGCACAGACTGAGACGGAGATATAAACATTATCTGAAGTAATGGGGGCTATCGCGTGTGAATTTGCCACTAGAGGCGCTAGTGTCGCGTGAGGTCCAATAACATTCACTTTGCACTGGTTGTGGCGGGTTTCGTGACATAAATTATAATTTCTTTCATTTACCTGTAGAAAAGTGGTCTCCTTCGTGAAATTATCGCAAATATGGATTCTTTGGCGATGAATGTGAACGCTTTGGAAGCGGAATTAAAAAAAAGACGCGCAAAAACAAGCGGCCTCAAAGTTAAAATTAAATATCGTTATTTATATTAATAAACTTAATGAAATTCAAGATTTAAAACTTTGTTTCGGTGCCGATCTTATAAAGTAGCCTTTGACAGCTATACATCTGGACCTTAGTCAACAGTGGCGCCAACTGGTGAGCAAAGAAACGATAGTCCCCATTGCGTCAGGTCATTGAATCGTAATGGAAACCTTTTGAACCAGCCACGACTTAGACTTAGAGCGAAGATTGTGGCGCCTGAATCGACGATCCAACTCCTAAAATAATCCCAAATCTCCGAACCTTTTTTAAATCACATCACTTGAAAATACCATTTCTACAACACTACCGCCCAAATTAAACCTCTCGGATGCCGCCACGCGGATTCACGTCGAATCTAAGGCAATAAGTATTTTTCTATTTTTATTTAGTCCATAAAATTGGTTTTATTTGAAACAAAATGAGACTAAAATGCACTTTTTTTATTTCCAACATACAAGAGGTTAAGTTATCTACTACAACAAGACCTTAAACGTATTTCTAACGACACAATATTTCATCACTTTCGAGTGGTACTTTACTGATGAAATTCATATTAAATTTTACAGCTTATTTTTATAATAGTAATTAATAAATGTCATTTACTTACAGAGTAAGAGCCATCGCGGCACTGCAGATATAATTTTTTCATTCACTATCATTGTTGAGCGGAGTATCTTCTGTGTTATGATACCGAATGGCGACTGAAGCCCCATGTTTGCTTTCATGTACAATAATGCGTATTATGTGACTACCGTGTTGATGAAACAATTATTGTGATAATATTATCAGCTAAAGATGACAATAGCAATGCCATTTCTTTTTGGACAGATCCACAATTTAAAACAAGTTATTGTTAAAAATTCAATTTTGAATACGTTTTTTTGCTGACTGTATTTGCATTATGATTCGTCCTACATAATTTGTACCAAATCTCAAGTAGGCAAGTCGAAGAGTTCCCTCCTGCTGAGACGGTCATGGCCAGGGCACCAGAATAAAATTGTATTAACAGATCATTGTATTGTCATTCGACTTAAAAAAGTATGTATGCAAAATTTCAGCTCAATCAATTGAAGATTGCAAGTTAACAATAAAACTTGTAAAAATGATCACTTATACGGTACTATCAAGTACTACTACTACAGTACAATAACACTTGGTAATGGTACTTTGATAGAGTGGAATTTAACATAATGGCAATCTAACCTTCAAGAATACAACTTAAGACTGGCGCTTACCTCTCTCAAAGGTTAGACGGCCAGCGTCTTGGGGTCGATGCCTGTGGCAGAATATATTGACGACATATTTACTTTATAGTTTTATAATTAGTAGTAGTTTTAGTTTTAGTAATAAGCTGTTTTAAAATAATTATCTTTATTTATTTTACAATAAATTTATTAGTAACTTAAGAGTTAAGGAGAATGTAAATGTACAAAAGGCTCTCATTTAGGACTTCGTTCAAGGAAAGAACATTTATTTTGGTTAAAATCTTTAATGTTTATTGTTCGTTTGTTAATACTTGTAATCCTTTTTGCGTTGTTTAAAATTTTCGTATTTCAATAATTTATTGCAGGTTTAATCTTTTTTTCACGTTAGACGCCATTGCTTGGGCAATTTGCGATCGGCTCATAATTTCATCTCCTGTAAACATAACAAATGAGTAAATACAAAAGGCTGGGTGCAGCCAATGTAATTGATGGTATGTACTCGTATATAGGTTGATGTAATTTCTGTGTTTAAAGGCCGAAATTTATTGAGCTAGGCCATTTAGGTTCAGACGGCCTCGCGTTTGCTGTCAATGTATGACTCGGAACGAACGGTCTGGAAAGAAGCACGACGAATGTCACTGTTAGAGTGAGCAGAGCCTCTAGTGCAGTGGTTCCTAACCTTTTCAATGTCACTACTCCTGTGAACAAGTATGGGAATTGAGTTTACCCCTAGCTAATTTAAAATAATTAAAACCACACAAATTCGAACGAAAATATGTTTATTATGTAAGAAATTGCATGTTTAGGTACGTTGTGTCATCCCGTGTTACCCCCCTAGAATCTCCATTTTACCCCTGCGGGGGTAATTACCCCCAGGTTAGGAACCACTGCTCTAGTGTAAGTTTTCGCTTAAAAATGTCTCGAACGCGTTCATGTAAACGTCACAATTATTGGCAGCGCCACTTGCGGGTCGAAACGGCAACAAACAGTTCTTTTAGAATTTGACTTTTTAACGCAAACGCGTACGTACCTACGAGACGTATTTTGTGACCGAAAACTTAAACTAAGCATACTGAATGGGTTTCAGCTTGAATATAGCGCTTAAGCGTCGCTCGTCTGAACCACTGTCGCTAAAACATTTCTCACGAATCTTTTTATTTTTTATGTTTCTTTTTATAAATCTTTGTTAGTGGTAATGATTTTTTTTTTACTTCGGAACTCGTTTCCCTCATTTAATTCCTGTTCAGTACACGCATTATTATCAGGCCGTACATTCTAGACCATTCCATTTGAACAGAAAAATTATCTTGTTCCCCGTATATAACCAAGTTACATAAACGGCACTAGTAAAATCAATGTACGATGATTAATTTGGATTAATTTAGATTTAGGTGCGGCGGGGGTGGCCTTTGGGCCCTTGGGCCACCCCCAAGCCGCGAACACGTTTCTTTTTATTTAGAAATAGTCTTTATTTTACCTTAGAATGTCCTTGTAATGTAAAACAGTTATGTACGAAGAACAAGGTGAAAAATTACATCAACCTATGAGTTGCCATTATAATTATTTTTTCATCGCTTAATTTAGAAGGGCCTTACCTAAGTTAGCAAGCCCGGTAAAGTTTGCGATCGTATTCCCGTTGGGGTCTCGCTTCATCTCTATCAGACTTCTCCCTGAATAGAAGAGGGTCACCGCCAGTACCCCAGCCAGAAAAAATCTGCGTGTAATCGGACAAAAGTGTTAAGTAACTGGCACGTCCAGTTGGAACTTGACATGCCATACATAATTATCATATTGAGTGAAACAGCTGTTGACAACTTCAGGTACAATTTTTAGCAACATTTACAAGACAGTTTTACTTGTTACAAGTTTTTCAAAACCTTGCAAGTTGAATTAATTGAAATAATTTTATGGTAGTTTTATACATATAAATAATAGGCATGCGTTTGATCACAATCACGCCTGATGCTAAGGAGTTTCTTGGTCGCTCATTACCTTGTAATATCAAATAATTATAAAATTAAAATATTGATTATTTCTATTATTCTTCCCGAAGCAACAGTTTTTTTTTTTTTTATTTATGTGCGTAGAAAACTGTTCAATCACCCCTATATCCAGATCACACCCGACAGATGTATTTTAAAATAAAAAATACTTACGCGCCTAATACCATCCTTTAAAACCACTCGAATTTGGAGCACAGTAAAACTTTTCGTGATAAATAGGACCGCTTTCTCTTGAAACCAAGTATCTAGTGAGACTCACGCGTTTGACAATTTCGTTGTAAACATTTTCAGATATCTACTCGTTCAATACGCACTGTTTGTTTACATTCTTCATTACATCCTTTTACTACATAATTGAAAAGTGATCGCTCCGAATTGGGCAGGATTAAGTAAGTATACATATTTGTGTTAAATGTGCAAAAAAACTAACACATGCATGTTGGGGGAAATCCTAAATTCTGAAGCCGTGTAAGTAAGATTTATTTAAATTTACTCACCAATCATTAGAGACTTTTTTTATTTTAGGATAGATAAACCGAAGTAAGAAAAAAATAGGTTTGATGGAACGTTTATTTACAATTGAAATAAAATTATTGTAGCTTCAAGCTGATACATCTTTTCGCATAATTATAGCTTTTCTGTGGAGCCCAGAAACTAAAACTAAATTAACTAATATTTGGTATCATCACAAATAAATTGCGACAGATATTTCTCAACCTGCGCCCCGTCAAGCATTCTTCTAGCCCACCTGCCACATAAATCATAATAGATCTACAAACTAGATTTACTTATAATATTATAAATATATTAAAAATGGTTGACTACAGCTGCTTTGAGCCATTGTTGATTACAAATAGATATGATTATAAATAGAATTGTAAAAAACGTGTTTTTCATAGTGTACTTAGCGGTACATTGCAAAATAACAGCTAATAATACATAAGTTTAGCACTGAAATCCTTTGGGTCTTCATAAATTACGGGCTGGTGCATTACACATAATTAAAATGGAAACATCTAAATAAAGAATAGTCGACCAAGAAAGTACTTAAAAATTTCTTATGACAGTTCCTACATCAGAAAAAAAAGGATAAAGCTGTGAAAACAGTCCTTGATGTCATAAGTCAAATGACATTGAACTTTAGGATGGGAAAGAAGAAGGCATTCTTGGTCGACTGTATTTTTATCATTAAAACTTAATAACATCTGACAAATTAATAAAGATAATCAAAACTGGAGCTGCTGAGCTTACATTCTTGTAAGTCACTTTGACTTTCTTCGCCACTCTGTTGGCTAGTTCTTCCGACGTAGCCACAACTATCTAGATAATTATCTTGCACATTATTTCACTATTTCCACCTATGTGTAGTATTCATTAAAGCCCTGGCAAGCTTCTGCGGGGCGGTGTAGTATTTTTTAGTGTAGTATTATAATAGTATGGGCTAGTGGCACCAGTAGAAGCCACACGCCAAATCCATTGGGTAGTAGTGCTTTTAGTCGGCTTAGTACGAGTAGTAGTAGAAGTAGTAGTACGAGTTGTACGTGTACGAGCGAAAGTCATACGAGGTCGAGCATGAGTTCTATGAACATAAGCTTTGCGAAAATGAGCTGTTTTTTTATCATTCCCTGAGTAAAATGAGGCTAGACTTTTAACAACTTCTTTTTTCTTCACGATCGGGTCCCTTCCAAGGAAATAGTAGATTGCTCCAAAAATTAGAAGTAGTACGATTGGAACACTGAAAAAAGTAGATTGCATCGTTATAACGTAAACGGTCTCAGTAGTGGTTAGTGCAAGTTTTCTGAGCCTCTAGTGTAAGTTTTCGCATTATACATATAAACGTTTCGAACGCGTTCACGGAAGCGTCTCAATTATGGAAAAATTGGCAGCGCCACTTGAGGATCGAAGCGGTAACAAAGTGTTCTCATAGTATTTGACATTTGAACGCAAACGTGTTCGAGACGTATTTTGTGACCGAAAACCTACACTAAGCACACAGAGCCTCTAGTGTAAGTTTTCGCATATAAAAAACTGACCTGCTATGGGTGGTATATAGGGATACAGCACGCGTCACGGGATGACAAGGTTCTATTTCCGGCCATAGCCTTACTTTACAGATTTTTCTATATGTTCTAATTTTCAGTGTCGTTTAGAAATTTCATTAATTAATTAAAAACTTGCGTTAATATACAACCTTTATTCTTATCCAGTCAAAAGGAACAATATTTTGCACGTGTACAGCCAAAATTGGTTCATTTCAGTTAACTCTAGCCTTAACCGAGTCGCTAAGTGCATTAATAGCTTATCAGACACTAGTCTCCGATATTTGTACAAATTGTAAAAGAAGAAAAAAAAACGTATATACCTACTACTATATACTAATATAGGTATAGGTTTCTTTCAGAGTCGTTCACTGCTTTATCAGTAGCTTGTATGAAATTTAACATTACTTACCCCATTATTGATGTAACTGCCATAACTTAATCCTAATCTCAAACACTAACTTTATTACTTGAGAGCAACCCACCTATCGAAGCGCTAAACTTAATTAAAGAAATTCAGTTAACTTTTTCCCTCCTTTTATCAGCAGTACCTACCTATAAAGCAGCGTCTACACTGATACAGACATCTGACGAAGCTGATTACTTTGTAATTTTTATATCCGACAGGTTACGCCCACAGCATCGACCTTGCAGATTTTTTTTCGATCTTGTGTAAATTTCGAAAAATCCAACCACAAATCAACCTCTGTGCAAATTTTCAGCTAGATTACTAATAGCTGTTGCCTGCGTTTTCTTCTACGAAGGATTCCTGATGTCTACGGGAACAAGGCTTTCTGGGTTAACCTCTTGACCGCCCTAGTCATCCAGCCGTGACAGCCAATGACAGGGCTCACACGCCAATGTCATCCATACATCATGACCAATAATGAACTTGTATTTTACCCTTCTGCAATGCAATTAAAAATCAAGTTTGCCGTTTGTTTCTCCCGTGGCGTACGGAGGCCATTGCTTAATTTGTAGCGAGGCGGCCAAGAGATTGCAGTGTTCCCCATGCGTTCTTTTTTATGACATTAGTAAGATATTGAGACTCAAGGAAACATCGGGATTTACTTAATTAAGGTTTCATTTTATTACGCATTTTGTATAAAAAATAGGTACTAGAGCACTCTGTACTTTGAATACTAAGTGGGCGCCAATTTTTTTCTAGTATTTGCTGCTATATAATTGTTACTTGCGGACCGAGTCAGCCATTTTCAAATTATAAATTTAGAATAAAATAGCCCTCTTTCCGAAAGGAGGCCGGTGCCTAACAATGGAAACTATATAGGCTGGAGATGATGATTAAATAAATAAATAAATTTGTCTTATGTCTATTTTGCACAATAAAGAGTTTACATATATGCTCACAATTTAATAACTTTACTTTGCTATCCACGACTTGACTTTACTATATCGCGGAGATAGCCTAGACAAGACACTGAATTGATGCAAAGTTTTCTATTAATTATGATTATGAGTCATTTTTCCTACCTTTTCTGTCCATGGCTTTACATTTTAGAATTAAAACAAACGTCCACATTTACAAACATTACGGAAAACGATCTTAGTGGGAAATTAAAGGCGCGTGAGAAAATGCTCTTTTACATTAGTCTACTTTTCAAACATACTCGTACATTTGTCAAACAATTTATCTTAATATATTTTGGGGGAGAAATTAAAGTCAGAAGTAGATGAAGATACCGCCGTGCTTATCATAAGAACGTCCTAATTTTGATCTTTGGACTAAGCTGAGTTTGCCAAAATCAATATACATAATAGACAATAGCAGTAAAAAACTTAAGATTGATGCCGTGATGTATTAAAAATAGACGTTTGGTTCTCATACAGGAAGTACCAATGTCATGCACTTCGATGCATGTACTTTAGATCCCTGGGGGTAGATTCGGGAACTACAGCATCAATTCCAAAAAATCTTTTACTCGTAGAAAGCTACTCTACATGATGGACATGGGACATGAATGGGGTACGAGTTATCCCAAGGAAGTACTAAGTTCCCATGGGATGGATACGTCGATAATACGTCTTTAGAAAACACGTAAAATGACAAAAAACAAGATCATATAAATTGATAATTTGTATAAAAATATTTACAAAACGACAAATCACAAAGATACACTTATACACTTATTAGATGTTCTGAACTAGGTCTTACATGAATAAATATTTCTTAAAATAGGTACTCGAAATATAGCCGTTCTTATGCCTACATCGTTCCTAATTAAACTTATTTTATCCTATCGTTTAGCCTCTCTTTGACAGCACAAGATAATTACAACAGCTTCTTTTAAAATGAACTTCCAATTAGCTTACTACCCATTACTAATCAACTCAACCTTCCCTTTCTTTATGGTGACATTACCACACCATGTTTAATTTAGATGCTATAAATATATTAGGTACCTTAACCGAAACATAATTAAACGATATTCGAAGCTTTCAACCGGAGATACCTCGATCACAGAACTGGAAATTAATCGAATCTCTATTGCATTTTTCCTTCTTTTTCTGCGAGACATATTTTAGTTTTAAATTTAACAAACAGCCGAGGAACATGGCGAGACTGGCCTTTTTCTTCTAGTTGTTTCAATTTAGTTTTTCATCATTGTGTCTGTGTCGAATTCGCATCGTTAATTATTATTTTATTTCTTTCCTTTCTATATAAAATTAGTTTCATTCAATTTGCGCTCTAATCGAGCCATAACAGTAGCCCGTAGCCACGCATGGCAAAATATGAAGGTGTCTAATGGTCACTGAGCTACGAAACAACAAGGTTGAAAAAAACCTCCTTCCTCATTGTTATCTGAATCCATGTCTTCTTCATCGAGACCAAGACCACTACGTTTCCATTAACAATACGCTTAAGTATTAAGCAGTTTACGCACGTAGCTATATAGAAAGAGCATCAGTTATTGGTTCTCAGGATAACAAATTATGCGACATGGTATTATCACGCAAAAAAGAAATTTAGTATCTCTGCAGAGTGGGTGTCTTTATTTCATGTCAAGTATAAGCATTTTAGAATTACGGCACGGATATTACGGCTAAACTTAGTGGTTCTAACCGTTTTATTCAATTCCATGGTCAACAGCGCTCTGAAAGACGGAGCATTGGCAGGGTCTTCACCAGCTTGAGTAATGTTCAGCTAATCCAAATCCTGGAGCTGATTGCCCTCCGTTCTTTTTTATGAACGTTGCAGGAGGCCACTGGCCAGTACGAATATTTCAGTTGATCTGAGATGGTGAAGAACAGAAATTCCAGTCAAATCGAGAACGTGTAATTTCGTTGTTTTTTGGGACACTACATGGCCGTGGTTGCTTCGGATGTACTCAGTATGGTACGGAGTATGTGTGGTGGTGTGGTCGTCGTTTCTGGCATGCTCATCAAATACTTCGTCGCCCAGTATGCGCTGAACGCTAGAAGTCCGGTGAGCATCAGACTGCAAAAAATAATTAAATGTATACATGGGTACGTAAGGTGTCTTAGAATTGTTCCCGAAATGTTGTGTAAGAAATTGTTCGGTAAGTTCACTCCTGTAAAGGGTTTCCATCGAATTGTGGATTCAAACTTAGAACATCAATGCAAATTTAAGCGGTGATCTGGTATTATTGACATTAAAGTTAATGAACTTTGACTAGAATTTTAACTATCTAAGTTTATGCTTCTTCTCTTTTCAATATGGCCCCATCGATCGATGCGATGATTTCGCCAATGTCAAAGTAATAAATACAGTATTCAAAAATCTTGTGACAAAGATGTCGGCAACGTTGGACGGCAGAACACGGTCAAAAGACCCCCACCCCCCTGTCGGGCTCTTAGCGAACGGATAATGATATCCGTCAGAATCTGCCAGGAAATCATTAACCGATGCCCAGGGTGCATCGGACCAAGCACTGCTCTTCCCCTCGGACGGGTCCAAAAACGAACCGCAGCTCTTGACCACACGCGGAGGTAACCCGACTCGCACCCCAAAGTGTATACTGAAAGTACCTATAATAATAGTTCAAAGGCTGTCAAACGTAAACTTTGAAGGAGCGCCTAAGAAATTTTAATATCTGGTTGAACTGTGATGTATTCTTGTTTCAATTGTAGTAGGCGCATATCAAATTTTCAATATTATTGAATGAGAGTTTGTTATAATTCTTAAAACCATGACGAGAAACAACATTATTACCATTCAATTATGGTAAACCTGTACTAATCGCTTAAAACAAACGTAACTTTGCGGAGTTCCAAATGAAATAAAACCAATTAGGTACCTTACTACTCCGCAATCTCAACTCAGTTGGTTTTAGTTCAAAATAGCAGAAAATGGAGATGTGATTAGATACATAAATACATACATATATCACGTCTTTATCCCTAACGGGGTAGACAGAGTCTAAGGTAACAACACCTCAAACGTTTAGCATAATTAAGGGCATAGAGGTGGAAAGGGAAATCAAAATAGTGTTGGGTTGCTAGCCGCATCGCCTATAACATGGTTCCTAAGACTTTCGCCCATTCCCTCGATGGGCTTTTACGCATGGAAAAAATGTGATTTAGTACTTACAATACAAGAGCCATAATCGCAGTTTGATCTCCAGGGTTATAATATTCACCACCGAGCCTTACTTACTTACTGACTTGACACTGCTCAATTGAAATGAAAGCAGAGGGATTAAAAGGTTATATAGACAGGCTGAGAACTAAGCCGGTGCATCACAATGAGATATATTCTCTCATACTATATCGCAAGGAATTCACAACGACATCATAACTGTGAACGGCTGTCACTTTTGTCGCTTACTAATGTGTATGTTAGAAAGGGAAGCACTGAGTGACAACGGGTGTCGTCGTCTATTTAATCATGAAGTAAAAGACAGAAAGGCATTATTTCTAATGTATAGATCTACCCTCTACGAAGACACGTGAATTTTATTTATCAAAATAACCTTTAACAACATAATAATAAAAACTACATTGGCACCTATCTACTGTAACTATGTGTGTTTACATAAGCACATAGATAGCTTAAATGAATTATGTCAGCGAGCGGTAACAGTCTACTCTAAAATTTGAAATTCGATGTCCGTATTGTTTAGTCCTTCTCACCCTAATATTAAACACTATTTGCTTGAGCAAGACGGCACATTTTGATCTCAGAATTTCTACTTAATACGTACAAATTGGGCCATCCAACCTCTTTCCCCTTTTCCGTGTACGACCTTTTGATAGGACATTTTGTGATATCGATGCAACCTATTCGAGGTTAGGCTTCTGAAATTCTTGGACGTCTTGTCCTAGAAGTCAATGACTTAGGTGAGATGCAAAATAAATTATTTATTTGCAAGAACAAAGTACCTTTTCAGTGATGAAAATAAATACCTTACTGGCGAAGCTACCTTACGAAGCTATGTTAAGCCATAAATAGCTACTGGTGTGTGATTGGTTTAATAATTTCGATATAAAACACGTCACATATTGATTAAATACGAATTGTGTAGTTAATGCCTGCAGTCGAATTGTGAATCGACGTTATGAGACAAGAAAGAAAACATACGGGTGACAATTGTGTTATACGCCGCCGCTGTTTTTTGATTGACAAGCCATAGTATTGAGTGGGTTACTTTAAAATGAATTTCCGTACGATGTGACTCGTTATTGCCCGTTACTAAATTACCGAAAATGTATGAATTGGAAACAAGAAAAGAAGTCTATTGGGTGTAGGCAAAGTTTGATTTATAATTATCTCAAAGTTCAAATAACTACCGACTCATTAAGTTCCTTAGTCTGTAGTCAGTCTGTATTTTTAGAGCAAAATAAACAATCGTTATTCATATTTTTTCCTTAAATTTAATACTCAAAGCCACTTCATTAGAGATCAAACGTACGTTACGTACAAAAAGTGGTAAGGATTCAAAAATTTCCTACGCCAATTCTCAATTCTCAAATCTTATTATAAATTATATCTATAATACATAATTATGTACTTCCAATACTACCACTACTACTCTTACTACTACCACACCAACTAACCTACTACTACCGGTACTATTCTTAAGTATATTGTACTTCTCCACATTATATACCTATTAATTGAATTAGAACATTTATAGGATTAATATTTTTACCTTATTCATATTGATTAATTCCTAATCGATTTTTAATATTATGAAGAATAATTTTAAATACACTTCATAAAGAATTTAAAATTTTATTAGGGGTAAAAGGATTCAATGGATCCACTTTTATTTTTATTTCAATATTTTCATTCATCTTATTTAATAATTTTTTAGGCCTATTTCCTTACATTTTCACAAGAACTAGTCATTTAACTTTATCTCTTTCAATTTCATTACCATTATGATTAAGATTTATATTATATATACGTGTATCGAGTGTGTGTAAATAAATGTTTCTTACTCTCTCTCTTTCTCCCTCTCTCTCTCAATCGACTAAATATTGTATACCTTTAACAATGCTTATAAGTTCTGTATGAAGATACTGGATGTACGGTTGCGTCGTGATGAAAAAGACGCGTTTTGTGGATCAAATATTTTGACTGTACAACACGCTAGCTCACTTACTATTCATTCAAAAGCATTCACGAAATATTATTTAAATAACGGAAGTAAAAGTTGATTGTTAACAAATGATAGTTCCACAACCCTTTCTATCTCTAATTATGATATCGTCTGATTAACGTGTCAAAATATTTTCAAACTGTGCGGCATATTAAGTAGACAAAGCGCACAAATCTGGAGAATGACCACAATTTACTTCCAGATTTGACGCCCTCATGGTATATTGTGATAAATGCGTCGCAGATTATTTCAAAATTTAGATAGTGTTCAATTATTCTCTACTGTATTCGACACTATTGAAACCTCTGGTCAATGAATATTTCCTAGACACGCATGCTCAGCTGTAGTTAATCGCACGTTACCTACAGAACAGACTTGGTCCATTATAGCTTCTTTATATTTGTACAATAAAGCATTTACTTACTTACTTACTTACTTCTTATAGCGCAGGAGGCAGTGAAATTTTGTAACCGTTTTAAGGAGCGACCACACCGCCGCGTATACGCAGTGACGTGTCGTAGGCGTCACGTTTTCTCACCGTTTTTTCAACATTTAGTTGCGTAAAAGCACCGTCAACATCTTTTACGCACCGGTGTGCTCGGACCTTTAACATTTTCATAATAAATACCTAATATTCATTTATAATATAATATTTAAAAATGTCCAAGTGTGAGCTGTACGAGATAATATTCACCCCTAATTTTTTAACTTCAGTTACATACACCATTGTTACACCACTGTTCTGGAGTGAAGAGTTAGACAGCCGTTGAATTTTACGGGCACATGAGTTATTCTATCTTAGCATTCTAGGCTGGCAACACTAGAAGCCTCTAGTGTTCCGGGTGTCCATGGATAGTCGTGCTCATAAAAAATCCGGTGACATCCTTTCAGTATCTATCTTTTAGTAGCTGATGATCTATTTTTTATGTCGTATGTTTTTTTTTTGTTTTACCTTGTTTATTTTCTATAAAATTGTGTTTATTATCTTATATTTGTGTGTCTTGCAAAAAGGAATAAATTTCTTCTTTCTTTCTTTCTTTCTTTCTTTCAGTACCAATATAAAAAGAAGAAATACACTTTGAAACTTGAACTTTGATAAATATAAAGGCCCTGTCGTCCCGGTTGATCGACGCCTCAGGGGACCCAAGAGCTGGCGTGTATTTATCCCAGCGGATCGCACTTGCTGTCCAAAGGGGTAATGCCGCCAGCGTCATGGGGACTCTGCCGCAGCCAGTAGGATTGGACGGGGTTTTCTTTTTATAACTTTTTTTTTATTTGTAAATATAGTTATTTTATAGTTATTTTTAGGATAGATATGTGGTTTTTAGGATAAGTGTTTATGTATTTAGATTAATTTATATTTAAGATTTGTAAATAATAACCAAAGAGGGTGTAAATTAAATGATACAAATAAATAAATCGATTATAATAAACACAGCAGACTACTGAACATCTTTGAATGCGATCGAACCACCCACCACCAGCACATTGACCAGATGATATCAGGCGCCTATTTCACCAAAATGACAATAGTCGGTGACAAGGGAAAATAAAATAAATAAAATAAAATAAATTCCGTTAACATTACAAACTCGGCGAGAAACTACGCCGGTTGGCTTCATATTGACCATGCATTGCAAATCGAATTGTCACTTGTCACCGACAATTTGTCGAATTGGTGAAATAGGGGCCTGTCAGTCAGCTAAAAAGCTGTATTAGACTGGCACAGGACCAAACGGTGGCGTAAAAATTAAAAGGCCTTTACGCAGCAGTGGGCGCACATGGGCTGATTACAAATTTCAATCGTTTTTTAGTAATGGTGAGATAAATATGAAAAAACAAACATGTAACGACGTAACACGCCTATATATTAATATATCATCCTTGCCACTTTTATTAACGCTTATTTTGATACGGAAGTAACGTTACGATTAAGTTGAGTAACACACAAAACGCGCCCAATATGCAAATGACGCCTATTCCAAAGTAGGTTTTGTCGAATTGGCGTGTCCGCCTGGGCTGGGCCTGGGGTTCCCGTCCTGGGATGCTTCTGGCGCGCTTCCAGGGTTTGTATTCGTGATATACCTAAAAAAAGCATCAATGAAACACTTTATTAAGGTCACTGATCTTTTAACTACTTTTGATATCTACTCTTGTTTCCATTGTCCTGGTTCCAGTGTTAAATGGAGAAATCCCCCAATGGAATAAATTCACAGAATATCAGATTATACCATTTATAGATTACGCAAATGCATCTAGTTCGCGTGTCCGAACCCTGACCAAGCGTCGTAGTCCAGCAGCCACCGCCTGTTTTTTAAGTGATTAATAACAGGCTGAAACCTCGTGAGTTCGTTCGGTTCGACGAGACGCCCAAGTTTTTCCTCTGTGCACATTCTCAAAGAGGTAGGTAATGTAGTGCGCAGATGTAATACATGTCGATTTGGTAGGGTGTTGAAATTGTCTGACTAAAAGTAATTTTTTTTATTGAAATTTTAAGATAATATGATAAGTAACTCGGAAAAACAATTGTGCTACAAAATCTATGGTTTGAGTTGGAGCGTCCTCCACGGCGAATATGTCAAAATAACGAGGTCATAAAAATTATTATTAACCAGCTGATTTTTTGTATGTAGCTTAGTAAATATTATTATAATTGAATGACCACAAAGTCCTACAAATATAGTGGTAGGTTTTCCTAGTCCTACACTTGGAAGTTGTCGATTCCACGGTAAGACGGTAAAAAACTTGGGCGTCTCGTCGAACAGAACGAACTAACGAAGATTCAGCCTGTTATTAATCACTTAAAAAAACAGGCGGTGGCTGATGGACTATCGGGGTTTTGAAAATAAGAAGACATTCTGTGGCGTCATAGTAAATGGTAAGTCGGCTCCTCGCGCTTGGTTTCATCGTAATATTTGCGCAATCTACGGTATATTTGATACTAGCGACCCGCCCCGGCTTCGCACGGTATATTATGCATGTATTATACATATAAACCTTCCTCTTGAATCACTCTATCTATTAAAAAAACCCGCATCAAAATCCGTTGTGTAGTTTTGAAGATATAAGCATAGTACATACGGACTTGAGGACAGAAAAAGCGACTTTGTTTTATACTATGTAGTGATCAGCGGATAAATTGGCTTTTGTCCATCTTTAAATTGGGTTTTATGTATGTTACAATACATACAAACAAAAAGTTCGAGTTGGACTACTTCTTCCTTTCCCTCGTTCTGTTAGGAGATAAGAGATAGATGTAAAAAGTCAACGCCATGCTATCATACTTTAACACACTTACAGTGCTTGTACTTTCTTAACGTCTCTCAGCAATACCATTTTTATACCACTGACATCTTAACTGAAGAAACACGAAGTTTTTGAGACACATTAAAAAACTAGGAGCACTGAAAAATCATTGTTTATCTTTATTTAAGCAAACCTAGCCAACAAACTCAAATATTTTAACTTAGGACATTGATATTCTATTTTAACCCTCTAGGCTAGCAACGCATCTACAACCCTCTCGTGTTTCAAGATGCCCATAGGTGGTGGTGCTATCATCAGGTGACCCATTTTGCTAGTTTGCCTTCCTTGTCGTATAAAAAAAAAAACTTGATAAACTGACCAACATCACGCCTGTCACTAGAAACAACACAGAGCCTGTCGCCAAAAAATAGGCAAGCACAAACACGTCCAAACTATCTTCAACCACATCTGTTATTATCAAGCCTATGGTGATTATCGTTTGACTCCAAATGGTGCCCCCGATCCAGGTCTGTTCATCTCGGTATTTCGGTCTGCTGCCCACTCCTGCTCCTGTCCAAAACCCTCCAGCTGCTACCGCCAGCGCTAATGTACATAATTCAAGGACTAGGCAAAGGTATCGCATGTGTTTAGTTTGTGTTCATTTTGGATGTCACGAGTCTGTCAATGTCAAATGATTTGATACCACAGGTGATCCTACGGTCTACAAAATTGTGAGACCACTGAGCAAAACAAAGGAGTTTTTAATAAAATACCGAGGAATAATAAAATTCAATCTAAGTGCAACAGTTAGGAAGACTACGGGAAGACTAGGCTATCTTGGCTACGACTATTGACCTTGCCATTAAGGTATAGGCTGACAATTTTCTATTTGACCCTGGGATGGTGTCGGTACGAAAAAAAGGAAAAGTGAAAAAAAAACAAATGAAAGCGGAACAAAAAATATTTTTAGTACGTTATAGCATACTACAATACTACGTACATACCTATTTATTGTTTTTGCGTACATAAACGTTTCGTTTAATAACATGAAACCATTGTTATGTGCAACGAACCTTGTGGCCATCAGATAAACAAACCATTTTGTTTGCAATTAACCTTAAAATAGCAACTCTTTCTACCAATCACCTTTCGCTAATCGTCGCCCCAGCATGCGTTTGCTAAATATATTATTTTTTATTTTATTCTTAACACATAAAGTGTGCTTTTCTTCAGACAACTACGTAAGTATAATTTTGTTACCACTATTTTATTAGCTTAACGTACAACGTACTTAGTCGAATCATAAAAGTAAATACAAAGTTATTTCAATAGTCGAAATTTGGCAAAGGTTATTATGTAGACCCGATAACAATGCAATAACACATAACAGGACTGTCATTGCTTGCATAAAAATGAAATTGTCGATCAAAACTTATTCAGAAGCAACTAGTAAGCGCTTTCATTATAAACTAACCAACTCTTACTTTCAGGGTCCATTTCAAATGGTGATAACAAAATTCGACGTTTGTACTGGGCCAAGAAACAAAGACTGCGCTGTATTAAACGCCACCATACTTGGAGCTGGAAGTCTCAACGTAGATGTTAAAGTTACGCAAAATTGTAATCCATCCAAGGTAATGTTATATTTTATTTCTTCAGCACGATTGCTGTCCCTCTTTCTTGACGGCTGTTCTCGTTTCTATAGGAACTCGTTGGCTGTCTTGCTGGTAAAAGTGATTTAGTGTTTAATTCGATTAGAAGCTTTAAAACACGTGTGGCGACTTATTCCGGATTTAAGTTTTCCCGCTCGACGGCCTTAGACCAGTAGGCTTATTACCTAACTCGCTCGCAATCGCCATCGTGTTCGTTTTGACAGTTCATGTATGCGCTGACAATTGGCATCGGAATCAGCTAGCTGTCACATTCATACAAGAACTGTCAAAATAAACACGATGGCGATTGCGAGCGAGTTAGGTAATATGCCTACAGGCTCCTGATTCACCAAAGCGACAATTGTCGGTGAATGGCGACAATTCTATTTACATTACAAACTCAACGAGAATCTACGCCAGTTGAGTTCAGATCTGACCACCCATTGCAATTCGAATTGTCACATGTCATTGACAATTGTCGAATTAGTGAAATAGGGGCGTGTGTAGTCGTATCCTAACTCAAGTTTAGCCAAGCGAGCTTTTCCTTCTCGTTTGTGCCATTATTTGGTACACAAAAAGTGACATTTGCTAGCTGGTAGGTAGGTTGGGAGAGTTCATCGATAGGCACACGTCACACATTTAACACTTTCTGTCATATAAACAGTTTAAACTGTCAAGTTTGAAAATCTCAAGTATAAAACGCCCTAATAATTGTGAGTGGTCACATGACTTAGCCACTTCGAATAACTTTTTATTAAAAGTTAAGCTTCTACACCAAAAAGTTCTTTGACTTTTTAACCACTTTTCTATTAGAATCGTACTGGCCATTTGAAATGTCACTAGAAATTACTAAAAAATGATAAACTATTGTCACCTAAGTCAAGTTGAATAGCGCTACTCGTTTCTAAGGTATCGTTCAGAAGAAAGTACCATCGTTAATTGTTTTTTTTTTGTTACAGAAATTAAGAAAGTTAATGTGACAGTTTTGGACCCATGTTGATATAACATTATTTACTCGTAATACCACCAGTTCCCACGGTGTAGAGGCCAATGGGGTATTAAAATAAGATTTAACTTTTTCGATATACCATGTCTCAACGTGCCGCTGGTGAATGTTCAATCTAATCATGCTATTTTAATATTTCAGGCTAAAATTGTAGCCATATCCAACGGAAGAGAGTTGGTGCGACTTCAAATGAACAAACCGTGTGACCATTTGTTCCTGAGACCGCTATTTGAAAGCCTGTTTACTGTTACGAAAAACTGCGTAATCCTTAAGGTGATAAAGTTTTTTTTAATCTTTGAGTTTCTATCCCCGACGCCAAGCAGAGGGGTATTATAAGTTTAACGTTTAAGTCTGTCTATGGTATCAAAGTTCCCAAAAATTAGGACAAAGGCCATGGCAGGGCAAGGAAACATCTTGTGCCTTAATAGCTCTTCCACTTGATTTTTTTTCTGATGATAGGTCACGACGTTAGTAAATGCTATAGGTACTAAATTTCAGCATTCTCCTCTTAAATTATTAACATGAAGATAATAAAATATGACGTAATTATGAATTTATGAAGTTTTTTTTTTCAGGGTGACTATAACTGCAAATTAGACATGGAACAAATGGCCACTAGCTACTTTGGCGGCAAGTTTTTCTACGGAAACATGACTTTTAAAGCTATACTTTACGGAAACGACTGTAATTTCTCCTGTACTCAATTACATGTGACTTTGAGTCCAAAAAATTGAATGATGTTGTGACAATTAGCAATAAATAAAACCTACTTAAGTTCAATGTTAATCGTGTGAAAATATGTAGATCTAAGACGTCCTATAATTTTGAACTTGGGGAAGATGCATCGTCGTTTAACCACGTATACATTTTAAGCTTAGGTAACATGAAAAAAATCCGTTTAAGCCTGTTACTCATCTGCAATCAATTCAGTAGAAATGAAAGCGTTAAGAAGTACGGAAGGTAAACCTATCACTGGAAGATAGAATAAATAATAGTGTGATAAGAAAACGTGCTGGTGTGAAAGAAGATATAGTGACTAGGATAGAAAAAAGTATGCATTAGTTTGGTCACGTAGAGAGGGTGGATGAAAGAAGGTTAACTGAACAGATTTATACGGGGAGTGTGAATGGGCGCGTTGGGAGGGGAAGGCCTAGACGTTCTGTGACCAAATTGGGGACGTTTTGAAAAAAAGCCAGGTCAAGAGTACCCGAAACCAACGAGCATGTACGAAGAGATTGATGAATGTGGATGAAGCAAACGTGGTGTGTCAGGATCGTAGCAAGTGGAACAAAGTAGTCTCTGCCTACCCCTGTGGGAAAGAGGCGTATGTATGTATGTATGTACTCATTTGCGAGCTGTAACCGTAACTGTTGTACGTTACCTTTTTTTTTCATTTATTGAAAACAAATTAATCATATACAATTTAAAAGCTTTATGACAGCGGGCGTAAACTCGGCAGAGTTTATCTGCCGCTGCTGGCTACTCAAATTAAGTCCTTAAACTAAACAGATGAGTTATTGTTGTGCTGCGTTACAGTTTAGGTAAAATGCTTTGACAATTCTCTTGCATCTATTGGGTTCACCTACAGTAACCAAATGGCTACCTCATGTGTAAGTACTTTTATCAGATTTCTTACTCTCTACACCGAAAGACAGCAGTTAAGCACTGCTGCAGCTGTCGCGACGAATCAACTACCTAACTTTTATTTTTTAAATTATGATCAAAAAAACGATAAAACTGTATTTTTATTCAGAAAAGAAAACTGAACACTTTTAAACCTATTTGAAATCAAAACCAAAAGTGACGCCGTTTTGTAAGCTACATCGTATTAGATGCCACTTCAAACATCAAGAGCCAATTAGGGAATAACATTATCCATTTGTTTGCGGATTGCCTTAACTAAAACTACCTTTGGACAACATCATCAGCAAAGTAAACAAGTTAAGAAAGAGTAAACCTTAAATTAAAAGTGACTTTAGATTAATTACACAATATTACCAAACCTCCACGTAACAACTTCCAACAATGCAATGATAAGACACTTGTTATCTTATTAAATGTTGTGTTCAGTCTTTATCTGTTTATGTGAGAAATACAGTACCCAGTAACTCGTAGTTAGGCGCTGATCCGAGTATTTTAACATACATACATTCGTACATAAGTCACTTCTTTATCCCTTACGGGGTAGACAGAGCCTAAGACAAGACCTAAAAGCCGCATATAGCATGATTGTAGGCGTATAGGAGGAAAAGGGAATCAAAATAGTGATGGGTTGCTAGCCGCATCGCCTATAACATGATTCCTAATATTTTCGAAATTTTCCTCGATGGGCTTTTCTTTGCTTCCAGATCAGCGTGGAAGCTACAATGATAATTAAAAAAAAACCGTTTCACAAATTCATCCCTCATTCGATCCTTTATTTTTAGAAAATAAACATATAACAATGTAGCTTTTTAAGAGTTAAAAATTTTAAATCGGTTTGTTACTTCTAGAGATTACTCTCGGCACCCAAAAAAACAAGCAAACAACATTTTTCTTGTTATTATACAGATAACATACGTTTTTATAATTATAAACGATATCCAATACGGCACTAGCCGTGCCCACCCAGGCTTGTATCCATCAGATAAAAGTAAACGATGGCTAGTTAATAGATGGCTAGTTAAGCATCACTTAACTTACAACCAACTTTATCGAGCTCTCCGCACGAAACATGCTGGCACGTGTAACATTTTGTTTCATTATTTCAATTTCATTTTTATTTGGCTTCCCCGATCAGAGTTATGTAAGTTAACATTGGTGATAATTATTATTACAGCGGCTAATATTTACATATTACATTGAGCCTTAATATCCTTAAGCGAACAAGTTAACTGAATTGCACTTTCTGTCACTGATTAGGGGTACGAAATAAAATACATAAATTTTAAAATGTGTGATGGGTTAAAATACATAATGGTCCAAAATATATAATGCGATTTTCTCAGTAAATTACAGATTAATAGAATTGTTATAAATTAAACCTAACCTAATCTGAACCAATCTTTATAGTACGCTATCAAAAAAGTTCATCTAGCTAATATAGTGACAGAAAATATCATTATATATTTTGAAACATTATGTATTTTAACCCATTATACATTTTAAACTTCATGTATTCTAATCCGCACCCATCTTATTAAGTACTGCTTGAAAAAAAAACATCATTTTTATATATTAGTTCCTTGGAAACTTCTCTCAGATTTGGATGAAATTTTGTAAGTAGGAAAAGTTTTGCCTTGCAAGTTGTAGGCAATAAGCACTAGAGAGTTTCATCGCAAAATACCTACCCACACCTACCGACCGACCGACCTGCTGAGTCTATTAATTTTACTAAAAGAAAGTTACCCCCTTATTCATAAACGCTTTGGGTTCTGCTAACTTAGCAATCGTTTGTCCTTATCTGTGGTACCACAGATACAGACAAACGATTGCTAAGTAAGCAGAAGCCTACAGAGCGTTTATGAACAAGGGGGTAAGTATTTAAACTAAAGGTAATTACTAAAATTCAGTGACAAAACCCAATAAATTCAATGATAATTTATCATTGTACAGTACACACAGCAAAGTATTGCCGTGTGTGTACACGATCAAGTCAAGTGTATCAGGAAAGACAAATCAGGATCAATCTACTTTGGGAAGTACCTACTCATTTTCTCTTTTTAAAGGGACCCTATAACATGCTTTTAACCGCCTTCGACGTATGTGCTGGGCCCAAAAAGGCAAACTGCTCTGTTCTGACAGCGAAGATTATAGGAAAGAATTCAGTTTACGTGACCAATCAAGTTTTAAAGAGCTGTAATCCGTCAAAGGTAAGTCTTAACTTAACTAACTTAACTAAGAGACGAGAGAAGGCGCTGTTTTTCAAATGATAGGTACTATCAAATAAATCAAGAATTTTTGTTTCTTGATTTTTATATTTACTTTTACGGTTTTACCGTTAGAAATTAAATTTCTAAACGACACTGAAAATTTGAACACAGAAAAATCCGAAAAGTAAAGCTTTGGCCGGGAATCGAATATCTAAAGAAGATTATTTTCTCAATTAACATTTGGCCATTTCGACCCTTCAACATTTCTAGTTATCATATTTTCTGTTCTATTACTGTGTTGGGCTTGTTTTGCAATGACCTGTCCGAGCTGTGCTAATTATTCTATTTTATTATTTATTCTAGGGTAAAATCGTAACGACCTTAAAAGGCAAGGAGCTAGCAAGATTCCTCATGCGCAGACCCTGTGAACATTTATTTCTGAAGTCTCTGTTCATCGCTATGTACAACATTACAAATAACTGTATAGTTGCGAAGGTATTACTTCTTTGACTATAGTTACAGACTTCACTATCACTTCACTATCTAGTATAAAACAAAGTCGCTTTCTCTGTCCCTATGTCCCTATGTATGCTTATATCTTCAAAACTACACAACGGATTTTGATGCGGTTTTTTTAATAGATAGAGTGATTCAAGAGGAAAGTTTTTATGTATAATTCTACGCAGACGAAGTCGCGGGCAGAAGCTTTTATACTAATAAAATAGTTATAAGTACATAATCCAGTGCAGTCGTCATCAAATTAATTTTATTTTTTCATAGCAACATATTCCTTGCCTATTTTTAATATGCCACAAGTAGTGTTTAAAGGCCATACGCACCACATATCAAGCTCCCCAATAAAAAAACTGATCCCTTGTCGTCATAACACGAAGTTTTGTAACTTTATAGTTATGGCTCGTGCGTGATAAAGTAACTGGCAGTGTTTTGTTTGTTTCTCCGTAACGTTAAGGCACTAAATATTAGGGTCTGTCTTAAACTTTAAATGTCTATACATATAGGTGAAAAACTTAAGTAGGTATATAACCTGTCGTATGTAGCAGTGTACAGAACTGAAATGGGACTTAAGTCATTTTTTTTACATACATACATACATAAATCACATCTTTATCCTTTACGGGGTAGACAGAGCCTGAGGTAACAAGACCTAAAGACCACGTTTAGCATGATTGTGGGCGAAAGGATGGAAAGAGGAATCAAAATAGTGATGGGTTGCTAGCCACATCGCCTTACATGAATCCCCTAGTTTTTGCCCATTCCCACGATGTGCTTTTACCATCTGCGCGGGAAGAGAAGCAACTGGTACATTCTATGTTTTTTCTTTACTCCCAGACCAGCATAGAAGCAATTTTTTTTTGGAACCTCAATTTGTCTATTCGGACACACACACAACAGGTAATTTACTTAAGTTTTTCACCTATAGTGCCGTGTCTGTTTATTACTACGAAACAGATAGAGACGGCATGACACTTAAGATATTAGGAACTGTGCAGAGGTTGGTAGAAAAGGCCCTTAATTCAATAAAATTACAAATTAATCACATTTTTGTTTCAGGGTGAGTACGCTGCCAAAGTGGACATAGGACCAATAGCTAACAATTACTTTGGTGCACGTTTTTTCTACGGAAATATCACGATCAAGACGACCTTGTACAACGATGAATGTAATTTTTCATGTATAAATCTACGGATATCTATGACCCCAAAATAAAGAACAAAAAATAGTATACTTTACTTGAACTGGTCGTGCAATTCTAAGTAATTAATATCCAGACATTGAATTTATTAACTCTATGCAGGCTATGTAATAATAAAGTACAGATAAAATATTTTACAAAATGCATAAATGAGCTTGGTGCCATGTTAGATACATGACTGGGTATTCCATTATTATACTACTTAATTAAATTAAATGCTTTACCCGTGACATACATGCATAGGATTCAGTTAATAGCAAATATTTAAAAACTTTTGCTACTTATTTTATGGCAGTTAAGTATAAATGAACCACTGCAGTGGTTCTGAATATGGTCCTTTAAATAAAAAAGCCACTCAAAAGGAAGGTCAGTCTTTTGTCAAGCGCAAAAATAACGATTACTATGATATTAAATAAAATAATAAACAGACAAAGTTAAATAAAAAAAATACAACCAAAATTTTAAATTACCTATCCTTACATTACCTACCTAACTAAACAACTCGCTTCGCATCATTCCGGGCGCAAAGGTGCCCACAAATTTGGACATTTGCCAAATAAAAAATAAAATTACAAAAATGTTGTTCTCATTGAAATGGAATCAATCAATTTTAGATTTTTTCCTTAGGCTTAACCATTACGTACATACCTACCACAATTTCATATTACTTTATCCTGATAACTCTACCCGTTCCTGAGAAACTAATGGCGACAGACCGATACAATGCATGTATGATACGATCCAGCGTACCTACCGTTTTTTCTTTTCATCGCACTTGCACGTAAACAGTATCAAAACATACAGGTTAACTTGGCTGTAATGCCCCATATAAAACCCTCAAGCTTCTGTCGTACCATGAAACCCGAGGTCGGTAAGTAATTTTTTTTATTTATAGCACTGCACACAGTCATGCAGGTTCCGAGTTCAAGTAAGGAGTTTATATGCTCGCAATTGAAAAATTGTTTTAAAATATTATCTAAACAGGAATTTCATTGCAATCTCACTGCATGTTGCTTAAATACTCAACTGATGTTCTTAATAATCCGTTTTAATAGATTTTTGTATAAAAGCGTCGATATTTTTTTTACACTCCGTCATGGCTGTATGCGCATTTGTCCTTAACGTTTCTGAACGAAACATTTCTATAATCTGTGGTGCGGGTAAAAAGCCCGCCAACGGCTTAAAAAAAAGCTCACAAATTTCGTAGTAATTAATAATAATAGTTCTTATGACTTGATGTATTAATTCATTATTATTTACATTTTGTATTTGAAGTCAATTTAAAGTTATAAATAAAAAAGTCGTCGTCGTCCGAAGAGTGTGATTTAAATTCAACACCGCCGGATATTATCCATGCAGCCAAAATAATTAATGAAAATATTTTACCGGTAAAGTCTAAGGAGCGGTACTCGTATATAGCTGCATACGACCAATTTATAAAATGGAGAAATGAAAAGAAAACAAGTTCGTGTTCGTTTTCTGGTGTATTTTGGAGAATTGGCGAATAAATACAAACCGTCTTCACTGTGGTCCACTTACTCTATGTTGAAAACCACTCTCCAATCTAAGGATTGTATCAACATTAAGGAATACCTACGCAAAGTTGACGGCATTTTTAAAAAAACAATCGGATGGATATGTGTGTAAATTTTAATAAATAAGTTTTTTTGCCGTACGTTTTTATTTATTTACTCGCAAATGTGATGAAAAACATTGTATGTTTCACGGGCGGTACGGGAATTACGAACCTCGCCTCAGAAAGCCCTCAGTCTTCGACTTCGGGCTTCTACTAGAGCCTCAATCATAATTCCTTACTTACCGTCCTTAATACACAATGTACTATTTTGAAGGACGAAACCCAAAAAAACTAAAGTAAAGAATCCTATTCCGGGAACAGTTATTGCCCAAGGCCGTGGGTTGTACATTAAATCAACGGTTTACAAGAAAAGTATATTAAGTATTTATATTGGTAACATTTGAACATAATAATCATGGTGTTCAACCAGGCTTGCTACCATCAGATAAGGTAAAAGCATTTATTGTATTTTTAAAACATTTTGGTTTATTATACACCATTTTATTTAGAACTAACAAAACCGCCAAGAAACTATGAAGCTAGTAACATTATGTTTTTTCATTTCGATGCCATTTTTACTAAGTCTATCTGAAAATTCTGAAAAGTTATTTGTAAGTTTTTTCATTTATTTACTGCATCTTGTAGTGTATCTCAATCTTAAAATGTTTTCTAAATTATAGGGACCTTTTAATATGCTGTTAACCAAAATCGGTGTTTGTTCTGGACCTAAACCTAAAGACTGCACATCGTTGAAAGCAAATATAACCGGCAAAAACAGTATATACATTAACCTACAAGTTTTGAAGACGTGCTCCCCTGCAAGGGTAAGTTAACGCATGTGTGTACAGCTATCATCCTTAACCTCCACATACAAAAATATGAGTTCTGACTGTACACTAATATTGCATAACAAAATCTACAAACAGCAATTGATAGTTTCGCAGACTGCTCATGAGTAAAACCAATTTTTTAAAGCTTGCAAAAGGCTTATGTTGAAAGAATTCATTTGCAATTAATCAATAATTCCAAAACCCGATTGTGTTAAATAAATTGATCTCGGAGGCCTTCTCACGAGATCTTTGTCGTTGTTTCTGCATTTATAGGAGTAACATTGTATAAAACCCTGTTAGATATATTTTGAGTCAAAGATTAAGAGTCTGTATTTTCTCCGACAGGGAAAGATACTGATATCAGCAAGCGGTAAGCAACTGCCGAGACTCCAGATGAATAAGCCATGCGAACACATGTTCCTCAAACCACTGTTTACAACGTTGTATAATCTTACGAAGAACTGTTTGATTTTGAAGGTAGCGAGACCAACATGTTGAATCAAAAATTTAATAGAAAATCTCTGAATATCCCGTTCAGTCAAGGTTGCCCAACCATCTGCTGCAAAATTCCAGAAAAAATATAAGAAACCTTGTACCTATTAGTGTAGCAGTAGCACCACTATAAGATGATTTCGACTTGATACCGGGTATAATGCTTTTCGCTTAATAAAGTCAGAAAATGTGCTTGTGGGGAAAATAATTACATGCATTCATAAACACTATCAAATGAATCAAGAATTTAACTTCTTGATTTTTTATATTTATTTTTACGTAGGTACCTGCTATGGGTGGTGTAGCGGTATAGCACGCATCACGGAATGATGAGACTCCTGGTTCGAGTCCCGGCCATAGCTTTACTTTTTGGATTTTTCTGTGTTCTAATTTTCAGTGTCGTTTAGAAACGCATTCATATTTTTTTTACAGGGTGACTATTCCAAAAAAATTGACATAGGTCAGTTATTTGACAGCTACTTTGGCGGCAGTTTCTTCTACGGAAACGTTTCTGTTCGATCACATTTCTACAATGACGAGTGTAATTTCGTGTGCGTTGTCCTGAGTGTGATTTTGAGTCCCAAATAAATAAATGAATTTTTATGTCACATGTTTTTTAAACTCCTTATAGCACCAGTAACAGTAGTTTATGCAACCGTTACGTAATGAGTTGTTTTAAGGCCTAATTATATACTGTTGCATAGGTACATTACTTTCTAAACACACATATCACAAGTACTCTAAGATGGGTACAGTAGCAGCCAGGGAATTGACCAGCATTATTACAACCAATTATATTAGGTTCTGTCTACCCCGTAGGGGATAAAGACGCTTTTATTTCCGACCAACATGGATCATTGTTTTAGTAATCAATTAGGTACAAAATTATTAAATCCAAAATAAATTCAATTCTTATCAAAGTACAGATATTTGTACTGTACCTACCTAATGATATGTGCGTAGATAAAACCTTTATTGGTATAGTTGCATTGCTTCATGTAGAACTAAAAATATATCCAGGAACGCCAATAACTTTAAAAAACATAAAAAATACAAATTTGTCTCAATCTTTTATTTTTAAATTTACTTCCGTTCCGTTCCGAAAATGAAATAAATCTCTTTATATCTTCAAAAGCTCTAATCAAATTTTTGACTAGTTCACAAGATTAATGAGAGCCGTAAGTATCTTCTAAGCTACTCCTATTTCAAATTCAGCACAATTTTTCACCACTTTCGAGTGGTATTTTCACACAAGTGCTTTCAAAAATCGGGCCCCTGAGAAAATAGCGGTGACACAATCTCTGTCACACGCGCACAAGCGGACAACGAGCTTACATAGGATTCCGTTTTTTCCTGTTTGCGGTAAAAAAACAAATTACATACGGAACTCTAAAAAGTAAAACACCAGACAGAATCTAAAGTATAAAGAATACCCCTGCTCAAGGACGTGGAATACAGTAAATCACAGGCTTATTACCTAACTCGTTCGCAATCGCCATCGTGTTAATTATGACAGTTCATGTGCGTGCTGACAATTGACATCGGCATCAGCTGGTTGTCACACGCATACAAGAACTGTCAAAATGAACACGATGGCGATTGCGAGCTTGTTAGGTAATAAGCCTACAGAGATTTCTGCACAAAAAATAAGTTCATTTAAGTATTTATTGATAGCATTTGAACATAATTTTCGTGTTCAACTAGGCTTGCTGCTATCAGATAGGGTATGCCTCATTTATTGTATTTTGATGTATTTTGAATCCATTTTGGTTTATTACACCATTTTATTTGGATATAACTATCAAGAAGCAATGAAGCTAACATTATGTTTAGTCATTTCATTGTTATTTTCATTATGTTTACCCGAAAACGCCAATAAGTTTTTTGTAAGTTTTTCATTTATTCAAACTATATCTCGTAATGTATCTCAATTATAAAGTTTTTTATTAATTAAAGGGACCCTTTAATATGCTGCTAACCAACTTCGATGTATGTTCTGGACCTAAACCTAAAGACTGCACATCGTTAAGAGCAAATATAAGCAGCAAGAATGTGATATACATTGACTTTCAAGTTTTGAAGACATGCTCCCCAGCAAAGGTAAGTTAAGACAAAAGTTCTGACTCACTGACTCATCGGCGTTTAGCTTGGGTCTACAAACTCGAAGCCTGTAAAGGTAAAATTTTGTACAATTCTCTTTATAGTGTTTACAAAGACTAATTTAGGGGTTCTGCAAGCTGCTTTTTTTATATGAATAGAAAGGCAAACGAGCAAGTGCTTTTATAAAAGGTAACAAATTAGAGACTTAAGTTGAAATAACTCATTTGCAATTAATTTGTCAACTACTTCGAAAGCTGATTGTGTCTTATGTAAGGATCTCCGAAAGCCTTCTAGCGAGATATTTTTCATTGCTTGTTCTACAGAATCTCTCTGAACTCTGTTAAATACAAAATACCCCACCTGTTTTTTGTCTTATTGTGATGTCGTCAATGTACCTAGTCAAAATTATTTTATATTTACTCCAATAGGGAAAGATCATGACAACAGCAAACGGGAAACAACTGACACGATTCCAAATGAACAAACCATGTGAACACATGTTTCTCAAACCAATGTTTACGACGTTGTTTAATCTTACGAAGAACTGTTTAATTTTAAAGGTATATGTATTTGTATTTTTAATGTACGTATGGTATTTTTAAAAGGGTCTTCTTATAGGCTCAACTGACGCAAAAAGGACCGTTGGACAGAATTTTTTGTTAAAGTTCCCAACCGTTTTACATTGCGGTACTAGGTCGACGACTTCTATCCCAGGCAATCTAATGAAACTTGCAAGGTTTTTATTGCAAATCTAATCTGAGCTTCATGGACGCATTTGTATTCAATTAAATTCCTATACTGAATAATTTGGGTTGTATGTCGAAATAATCCCAAAGTAAAATTAATTAATTGAGATTTTGATTCAGCTAAGTATCACATAAAGGAGCACTTTAAGTTTCGTTCAATGTGTCTCCATTACTGATATAACACTACTATTAATTTCAACTTGAAGCCCAAATGTAAATACTTTTCGCTCAATAAAGACACAGAAAACATGCTTTTGTGGAACATGATTTCTACACGCATTTACATTATTCAATTTTTTTTTTACAGGGTGACTATTCCAAAAAAATTGACATAGGTCAGTTGTTTGACAGCTACTTCGCTGGCAGTTTCTTCTACGGAAACGTTTCTTTTCGATCACATTTCTACAATGACGAGTGTAATTTCGCATGTGTCTTCCTAAAAGTGTTATTGAGTCCCAAATAAATAAATAAATTATTCTGTTAAGCCACTTTGATTTTACACCTTATAACTCCGATAAACCTTAATTGATGCAGTTGCATGTTTGTATTGTATATAAGTATAAATGTACCCAAGAGCTCTACAAACTCTTAAAATAATAAAATATACAACTTTCATAATTTTTTATTTTTGACTTTACAACAAACACGAATGGCAATGGCGGCTAAGAAGTGTTAACTTTTTCACGCCAAACTATGAATGTATGTGAATTTGTAATTATTATTTATATGTTTGCCTCCTATATTCTAATCAGTAATCAGCATTACAGTTGACATCACAACAAATTGCGGATTGGTCGGCTATGTGCACTAAACTTAAAATAAAAAACATATTATATAATGTTTTCGAGAAATTGGTCAGTCAATTCCAACCATCCCCAATTGGTTATTGGCTATTACGACAACTAAATAGTAATCAAACGTAGTAATATTCGTTTTTTGAAACAACCTTCTTATCAACAGTAGCGTTATAACAAAACCCATCTCTTTCGCTGTGTATTACATCCGGTCTATAGCGGGCTCTATTAAGTCATATCATCATCACTATCACTACATAGTATAAAATAAAGTCGCTTTCTCTGTCCCTATGTCCCTATGTATGCTTATATCTTCAAAACCACACAACGGATTTTGATCCGGTTTAGTTGGAAATGTACCGTAGTTAACGAAGCTCACAGCGATCAGATAAGACCAATAAAACATTATTGTTTGCTATGTTTTTATTGCGCAATATTATTTACATAATTTACATCAGTTTCATTACCATGCGGAAGGAAGTCACATTTTGGCTGATTTTTTCAGCCTCTTTTTTGTCCGTTTTTACTGAAAAAACATACGTAATTATGGAATTTTAATTCTACTTATATCTAATATTTGTTAATGTACCTAATTATTATAACGTTTAGTGATTATTAATTTAATATACCTATCAATTCAATTTAATTTAATTTAATTTAATTAAATATCTGACATTGATTTTGTATACTCTTAGGCAAAACATAGCATTAGATTAGATATATTTTGAGCATCACTGTAAACAGTTTCACCTATGTTGGCAAATAAATCACTTTGACTTTGACTTTGACTTTGATCCGGGTATCGTTTTCACCTCCCTAATATCTGTCAAAAAAGCCAAGCTAACTATGTCGCTGTTCACGGCAATACTTTTCAATTTATTCATAAATCTCATAGGCCATTTTTGATTTCCAAGTTTTACATTCGTTGAACAAAATGAATTAGTAATTACGGTATTGTTTATTACAGGGACCTTTCAACATGGAGCTTAAAAACTTCGATGTATGCACCGGACCTAAAACTAAAGACTGCGCAATTTTCAAAGTGAATATAGTCGGAAAGAATATTATAGACGTAAACGTTCAAGTGATTGAAAAATGCTCTCCGTCAAAGGTAATTCAGACTTCATCACATCTATAATAGTAGGTACCTACCTGTAAGGGTGCTATAAGGTAACTTAGCAGTCGACATAGCTCAGTATAATCCATACTTATAATGTCAGGGACTAATCCCTTACTACACTGACGAGCAAAAATAATGGGTCACTTTTCATACAAATTTGTATGGAAAAAGACCCGTTATTTTTGCTCGTCAGTATATATTTTGTAGTTATCGATAGTGCAGCCCATTTTGATCTATGAGTATTTATTTCTAGGTTGTTTTTTTCAAAGGAAGCCATTTTGCTTAAAACTAATGATATCTAAGTAAATGTGCTATCAAATGAATCAAGAATTTTACTTCTTGGTTTTGTAAAGTTTATATTACGGTTTTACCCGTTAGAAATAAAATTTCTAAACGACACTGAAAATTCGTACACAGAAAAATGAGTTCCAATTTTCAGTGTCGATTAGAAATATAAGTAAATGTATTTTTTTAGTATGCTAATATATATTTTTTTAAACTTCCAGGGGAAAATCGTCGCAATGAAAAACAGTAAATCGTTATTGAGATTACAAATGAACAAACCCTGTGAACACCTTTTCTTGAGGCCCTTGTTTACAGCCGTATTCAACGCCACAGAAAAATGCGAAATTTTAAAGGTGCGACACAAAACATAAATACTACCAATTTTTGCAATATTATGACGACTGTGGTCCTGCATTCGTAGTATGGACTTCCACGCATTTCTATCGCACTTGGAATCAATCGCATTCACTATTTCTTTCTGTCAAAGCATAAAGAATGAGGATAGAAAGAGATGGTGAATGCGCGCGTTAGACAAAAAAGCCACAGGTCTTAGCAGTTGGAACCGATTTAGAACTCTTTCTTGATCGACCAAATGGAGACGTCCATTTGGTTCGCGATTCCTGGGAAACAAAAGGCTGGCATGTCTTAAAAATGTGTTTTACTAGATATTGGCGAAATGGTCCTCTGAAAAAACAGAAGCCAGATTATAAAAATTGTTGTATGTAACTGGCTAACCAAAACTTTTAAACTTATTATTCTTTTCTATACGTTGTATTCTATCTGATGTACTTGTGTCACTTCAATAAACAAAGTCTAATACAACATTCGTTATCAGCACGAAACTCTATTTTTAACTGAGTAATACTTATAAAACTGCATATTCTTTATTAAAAAGTGAATCTACTAGTTTTTTCCAGTATGTGCATGTATAAAATACGAAAATCTGTGAAAAATTAAAAGAATTCACGAAGATATTTTCATATTATTTTGTTGTGACATCGAACAGCTGTACGTATAAATATGTCAAATATTTCGATTACTGGTATAAAACCACTCATAAACAGAGACGGTTATTCCGTATGGAAATTTAAAATGCGTATGTACCTTATGCATGAAGAGTTATGGGAGACGATCATCGGATATTCTGAAGGTAGTAAAGTTTCTACTGAGATAAAATCACGTAACGATCAAAAGGCGTTATCGAAAATATGTCTCACTTTGGATGGTATGGCGATAACTCATGTGAGGTCATGCAAAACAGCCAAGGAAGCTTGGGATGCTCTTTCGTCCACTTACGAGGACAGAGGTTTAGGGCGACGTATAAGCCTCGAGCGGAAACTGTACAGGTACTGTCTTGATGATTTTGATTCCAACATAGAGATGTACATAAATGCTATCATGTCAACTGTGCAAGATTTAGCCGACATTGGCAAAGTTATAGAAGATGCTTCAATAGCTGCGATTCTTCTTGGAGGTTTAAGTCCTCAATACGCACCTTTAGTAATGGCTTTGGAAAATTCCAATATAGACATTACAGTGGATTTAATTAAGACCAAATTATTGAATGAACTGAATAAACCAGCTATAGATAACCCAGATACTGCTCTTCGTACACGTATGAACCAGAACAAACCTTCTACATCCAAATCGAAAAAACCTATTGTGTATTACGACTGCATGGAGCCAGGACATAAGCGTCCAGACTGTCCCCATAAAAAGGATAAGAAGAAGAGACCCGTAAATCACAAAAATTCTCTATGTGCACTGAATGTCAATGACGGATTAGAGAGTGATAAATGGTTTATAGATTCTGGAGCTTCAGCACACATGACGTCACGAGCTGATTGGATGAATAATGTGAGAAGTTCGTCTACTGGGACTGTAACTATTGCAAATGGAGATGTACTGCCCAGTAAAGGCATTGGAGATATTTCTATCACCAGTTGCGGTCAGAATACTGATATAAAGAAGATTACTGATGTGGTTCATGTACCGAACTTGAACTCTAATCTTATTTCAGTGAAGAAGGCAGTAGATAAAGGTTTTAGCGTAGTTTTTGATAGAACTGGTTGTAATTTTTATGATTCTGATGTTTTTTCTTGTTCAGGCGATGTAATTTTACATGGTTCTATATGTGGTGGACTGTATTCTCTAGATTGTACGGTCAATCCAACGACTCAATTATCAGCTTTTGAGACGCACTCTGATGTTTCTAGCTTCAAGCTTTGGCATAGAAGACTAGGTCATTTATGTCGCATCGGAATGGATCAACTGAGGAAGGGACACGCAGTGGGCGTGGACTACTCAGAAGTCGATAAGGAACCATGTATCCCCTGCATTGAAGGTAAGCAGAGTAGGAAACCTTTCAAGAAAATTTCTCATAAAAGATCAACTTCTGTTCTGGAACTTATTCATTCAGATATTTGTGGACCCTTGCCAGAAACTTCTTTTCAAGGCAATAAGTATATTTTATTTTTTATAGATGATTTTTCTCGTATGACTTTTGTATTCTTTATTCCTTCAAAAGCGGAAGTAAAGAACAAATTTCGTATTTTCCAGTCCAGAGTAGAGCGGGAAACAGGAGCAAATATTAAGATATTGAAGAGCGATAATGGAAAAGAATATGTTAATGCTGAATTTTCGAGGTATTTACAAAATGAAGGAATTCAACATCAAACAACAGTTCCCTACAGTCCTCAGCAAAATTCTATTGCAGAAAGAACAAATCGTTCAATTATGGAGAAAGTAAGATCAATGCTTTCTGACAGTTCTCTTTCTCCGGCTTATTGGCAAGATGCTGCAGAGATGGCTGTATATCTCAAAAATAGGTCTCCTCACCGTGCTCTCGAAGGCAAGACGGCGTACGAGAAATGGTATGCTAAAATACCAAATCTTTCTCATCTGCGTGTTTTCGGATGTAGAGCATTTATTCATGTTCCTGAGTGTAATCGAAAGAAACTGGATATGAAAGCATCCGAACATATTTTCGTAGGATATTCAGAAGATCCCAGAAGTTATTATTTCAGAGATATTAGATATCCCAGAAGACTTGTGAAAAGCAGAGATGTTACTTTCTTTGAATGTGATTTTCAAGATTTGAAAGTAAAGACAACTTGTAAGTCTGATAATGATTTAACTGAATCAGCAGTTGTACCTCTATTGTTAAATGCGCAAGTAAACTCTTTGAATAGTTCAGATAGTCGAACACCTGTCACAAGCGCTGCTATCGAAGATGAACAGATTCAACCTGATATTGTAAATTTATCAGAAGATGTTCAGTCTGATATTAATATCGTAGAGCAATGGCATAACGCTGTTCAACCTGTTATTGCGTCTTCATTAGAAGAAATTGAATCTGATACTGATATTGTAGAACCAAGGTACAATTTGAGACCCAGAAAACCTAATTCTGCTGCTAATTGTGTATGCATGCAAACTTCATCCCCTCAGCTGATGGATGAACCAACAACTTACACACAGGCTGTAAATGCAGAAGATAGAGATAAATGGTATCAAGCTATGCAAGATGAATATCAGTCACTGCTTGAAAAACAAACTTGGGTTCTCGTTGACAGACCTGATAAGAAAGTTATACCATGCAAATGGATCTACAAGCTGAAGAAAAATGCGCATGGTGACGTAATTAAATATAAAGCTAGACTTGTCGCGAAAGGATTTAACCAAGTTTATGGTATTGACTACTTGGAAACTTTCTCGCCAGTCGTCCGAAACTCTTCTTTACGCATGTTGTTCGCGTTGGCTGCGGAAGAGGGAATGAAAATGCACCATTTAGACGTTGATACGGCATTTTTAAATGGATTTTTAGAGGAAGAAGTATATATGAGTCAGCCGGAAGGATTTTTAAAACCTGGTCAAGAAGATAAAGTATGTTTACTGAAACGTTCGCTTTATGGGCTCAAACAGGCTTCGCGAGCATGGTATAAAAAGTTGACCGAAATTTTACAATGCATAGGTTTTAACCAAACTCCTTCGGAAGCATGTATTTATACTAAAAAGTTTGGTAACGAGTTAATAATACTCGCTTTCCATGTCGATGACATTGTCATCTTGTACAAAGATAATAAAACGCTAAATACTGTCATATCTGACTTGCGGAATTATTTTGGTCTGAAAGTGATTGGCGAACTCAATTATTATTTAGGTTTAAATATACATTGCAAACCTAATGAGATTAAAATATCTCAAGAAAGTTACATTCGTGATTTACTGCAAAAATATCACATGATGGACTGTAAGAGTGTGCCTACACCTTTGGAAAATAAAAAGTTTCTGCCGAGTGAGAAGAGTAATGTAAGTGAATCCTATCCGTATCAGCAATTGATAGGCTCACTCAATTTTCTGGCCGTTAATACTCGCCCAGACATTGCTTTTGCCACATCATATTTAAGTCAATTTAATACTAAATATGATAAAAGTCATTGGAAGGCGGCAAAACGTGTATTGCAATATCTGAAAGGCACTATGGATTTGGGCATTACTTACAGGAAGGACGGTGGATGCCTGATTGGCTACGCGGATGCAGATTGGGCCAATTGTCCTATGGATCGTCGTTCATACACCGGATTCTACTTTTCTATGGCCGGAGGAGCCATTTCATGGGAAAGTAAGAAGCAAACCACCATTGCCTTATCGTCCAGCGAAGCAGAATACATGAGTTTGTCCAGTGCGGGTAGAGAGGCTGTATTTCTGAGACGATTGATGTGTGAACTTACTGGTAAGTCAACTGTCATTACTATTTATAATGATTCACAGTCTGCTCAGAAGTTAGCACTGAATACGGTTCACCACAATAGGACCAAGCATATCGACACGAGATTTCATTTTATACGAGATTTATTATGTAAAAATGTTATCAATGTCGTATATATTAATACTTTAGAGATGTGGGCTGATGTACTAACTAAGCCATTGGCTCGTATCAAGCATCAGAATTGTATAAAAGGAATAGGTTTATGTTTATAATCTTGTTTTGATTACGGGGGAGTATGTTGTATGTAACTGGCTAACCAAAACTTTTAAACTTATTATTCTTTTCTATACGTTGTATTCTATCTGATGTACTTGTGTCACTTCAATAAACAAAGTCTAATACAACAAAAATAAAATAAATAAAAAAACATTTATTACCAAAACATAAGCAGATAGACGGTCTCAGCGTGTGCTGGGTTACATGAACCCAGCGCTGGTTTTCAGTCTGGTCCCTTTTTCGGAGGCTAGTTGTAATAGATAGAGACTACTGAGCAGAGGTGTGGTATATGCAAGTATGTACAGTCGCCATCAGATATATCGGAGCGGGCGAGGTCCTCAAATATTTCGGAGCAGCAGTAAATTTCAATAAATTCGTTACACTAGATAAGGTTAATAACATCAGAACACGCAATTCGTCATAAATATAAGAGCAGCGACTTTTCAATAAATTCGGAACGTTCAATGAGGTAAAAATATCAGGAAGCACAGATCGTCAAAAATTTCGACGCAGTCAGACTGATCATTAACATCGGAACATTTATGGAAAATAAACCTTACTTCTGTAATATACAGTTTAAATTACAGTGAATTATGCATGCAAACGAGTACTAAATATAGGTGACATCTTTCATTTTTGTATGACGTATTAGCCATATTTTTGTTTTGTTAGGAATTCGAATCTACTCCTCTACAAAATGATAATGGTAGGGGAGCCGACGCTGCTAAATCGGGATTTACTCAAGCGTCATAGAGACCTATTGAGTTGCGAAGCTTAGATGATAAAAAGAAAAAAATGTTATATAATATATACCTTTTCATCGGAGGGGGAGCGGCTATAGATTTTCAAAATTGTAAAAATAACTGTTGCATGGACATACTCCAGCGTGTCAGATATTGCTGGCATCCATTTCCTACGTATTTTTAAATTATGTACGTATGTTAATCTGATTGTTTCAGTGATGGGGGTGGTCGTATATAAGGTTTGAAAATGAAAAAAAAAAATTTACTCGAGCGCGTCAGATTTTCTAAGGGGATGTTAAGTGAACTTAAACAAAGCTCTTATATAATAATCTGACGATTTGGATGTGACGCAAACTCGTGGCCATTATTAGAATATGCAAAAAAAATCGCCATTTTGACATACTCAAGCGCGTCAGATTAATATATATAGGGTCACCTTTATGCCCTAAATGAGCTGACTCATAATCTGACGATTATCTGGAGGGATCCGTCTAATCTGACAATTAATTTTATTTTTTATTTTTTGAAAAAATTACAGCATTACAGTCGAAACCAATGCGCTATAAAATTCAAAAAACATAATAAATGTTATTTAGGCGACGAAACGTTGTGGCTCCGCTGCGTCGTCATCTCCGGTGTTGGTCTTACGAGGGCGGTTTGATAAGTCAGTGACTTCGAGTAAAAAAAACAACCTTTTTCACATATGACCTTTTTATTTCTAATTCTTAACTCTTTGGTAGCTCGCTGTTTTTATTTATTTTTTAATATTGGGAAAATAAAAAAAGAAATCGAGACATATGTCAGATGATATTGGAAAATCATTGATTATGGAGAAAAGTGAATTTCGTGTGCCAATTAAACATTACTTTTTACGTGAAAAAACTATCAAAGAGACTGAAGACCGGCTTTAAAAATATTATGGGGAATCTGCTCCGTCTCATGGTATGGTGCACGAGTGGTTTAAGGAATTTGGTTCTGGACGTATCACCACCAATGATGCAGATCGCTCTGGAAGGCCGATTCAAGTGACTACTGGTGATATCGTGAATAAAGTCCACGATATTGTTTTAGATGACCGTCGAGTGAAGATACGTGAGATAGCTGAGACTGTACACATTTCATCTGAACGAGTTTTTCATATCTTGCATAACATTTTAAGTATGAAAAAGCTTTCCGCAAGATGGGTGCCGCGTTTGCTCACAGCTGATCAAAAACGACATCGCGTAACAACTTCCGAGCAATGCTTAGCCAAATTTAAACGTAATCCTACTGAATTTTTACGTCGATTCGAGACGGTGGATGAAACATGGATCCAGCATTATACACCAGAAACGAAAAATCAGTCAACTGGTGGACTTCTACCAGCTAACGGGCCCCTAAGAAAGCAAAAACGTTAATTCAGCAGGAAAGGTAATGGCCACTGTTTTTTGGGACAACCAAGGTGTTATTCACTATCGACTATTTACAGAAAGGTAAAACAATAAGTGGCCTTTATTATGCTGCTTTGTTGGAAAAAATTAACGCAGAAGTTTTGAAAAACGGCCACATCTGGCAAAGAAGAAAATACTTTTTCATCACGACAATGCACCTGCACACTCGTCGGCAGTCGCAACAGCCAAATTAGTAGAATTGCGTTATGAAATACTGCCACACCCACCCTATTCTCCAGATTTGGCACCATGTGATTTTTTCTTGTACCCTAACATGAAGAAATGGCTCGGTGGGAAAAGATTTTCATCAAACGAGGAAGTCATAGCTGAAACTGAAGCATATTTTTCGGGGTATGACAAAAAATTTTTTTTGGAGGGGTTACAAAAACTGGAACATCGTTGGACGAAATGCATCGAGTTGAAAGGAGATTATGTAGAAAAATAAAATAAAATCTTGTGAAAAAGTTTTTTTTTTTTTACTTAAAGTCACTGACTTATCAAACCGCCCTCGTATATCTTAATAGTCTTTGCTATCATATTTAGAATAATATCTACTCGACTAATACTTGAGATAGCTGCCCTTAGGTATCTGGTGATTTACTTGAAGCGTGTAAATATAATTATATTGTAAAATTCTTAATTTAATAATTTTTGTACAATGTGGCCAGTTATTGGAGGGTGGCCAGTAATTGACGATTTACCCTACTCTTACTCTTGTCAAAATCGTGTTTGACAACTTTAAATGTGAGATTGATAAGGAACTGTATATTACAGAAGTAAGGTTTATTTTCCATAAATGTTCCGATATTTTTGACGATCTGTGCTTCCTGATATTTTTACCTCATTGAACGTTCCGAATTTATTGAAAAGTCGCTGCTCTTATATTTATGACGAATTGCGTGTTCTGATGTTATTAACCTTATCTAGTGTAACGAATTTATTGAAATTTACTGCTGCTCCGAAATATTTGAGGACCTCGCCCGCTCCGATATATCTGATGGCGACTGTACTTATGTGTGTGAATAAAAAAAGTTCCGGCTTTTAAGGCTTATGAGGGATTGGGCTTATTTTTACTAAATTCTTTATTTCCACTTAATGTAATATTCATTACTGTTTCCAGGGTACATATTCAATGAAAGTGGACCTGGGACAGATATTTAACAGCTACGCTCGCGGGAAGTTTGTCTATGGAAACAATACGTACAAAACAGTTCTTTACAGTGACAAATGCAACTTTTCATGCGCTAGCTTCACGGTTGAAATGACCCCTAAATAACTTCATATAAACCAAACATTGTTACAAATCTTTGTTAATAAAGGTTGATGTGAAAAAAGTAAATAACGTACTATAATTTCCTTCTCTTTTTTTACTACGCTGTCCGTCCGTCCATCTATCCGTCTGTCACCAGGCCGTATCTCATGAGCTGTAACAGCTAGACAGTTAAAATTGTCACAGATGATGTATTTCTGTTGCCGCTATAACAAACACTAAGAACAGAATAAAATTAAAATTTAAGGGAGGCTCCCATAGATACCACAAACGTGGCTTTTTTTGTTTTTTTTTTTTCTATATATTAATAGCGGCAACAAGTAGACGCTTAAAATATTCACAGATGATGTATTTCTTTGCCGCTATAACAACAAATACTAAAATCCAGAATCATGTGCGAATGTCTGTATCATGACCAATATAAATTGATCCCCCACCGCGTACATTTTGCTTTGGAGCCGGTCTCTGCTTACACTGGTTCATAGATATTTATACTAAATGGTACGGAACCCTTCGTGCGCGAGTCCGACTCGCACTTGGCCGGTTTCTTTTACACCTCCACTGAAGTTGGGATTCACGTAATTAAGTAACTCTGGTTCATAAACGAATCAGCATTTACTGTGGACCTACAGCATCTAAGTACAGTCCGTGAGCTCTTAAAATGACATTCGGGTTTCGGGTGTCATCGGCCGATTCAAGTATCAAATCCGTAAGAGTGAGTGAAACAGCAAGACATTCTAACTAAGAACTCACGGGCTGTATATCTTTTGCTCACAAAAACGGGATATAAATGTATATGTTACATTATTATTACGTTTATCCAGGCCAAATCACCTTTCCTCTTCTTTTTAATATTTCGAACTTATCATAGAATATATCTATAAAATTATCTTTTATAAAATACCTTGTTTAACCAGGCTTGCTACAATCAGATACGGTAAATGCTCGTGATTTACAATGAATATTAGAACTATTATGATTACACGACTCAATTTGTACCATTACTTGCATCGGCGAACTACAATGCTGAAGCTGGCTACGTTTCTTGTCGTTATTTTAACATCATTTTTTATAAATTCAGCTGATATAAGCTATGTGAGTCACCACTTCGATTTTATAAAAACTTTATTATTTTCGTGGCCTTTTAGGTCTTGTTACCTTAGGCTTTGTCTACCCCATAAGGGATAAAGACGTGATTTATGTATGTATGTATATATTTAATCTATTCGAAAGCTTATTCGATTCTAGTGACGTTTCTAACAAGAAAATCAAAGATCTGGTGTTTGTGTCAGACATTAATGTGGGACTAAATTACTAAAAAAAAAGCTAATTTAGCCTCCGAAATATATTTATTGAATGTTTACGTATCGAAATCGTACCGCAGACTCATTACAACTAAATCCTAAACATCTTACATACGTCATCTCATTATACAAATCGAATATTCATCGTCTCGCTCATAATATCGCTCGTCACCTTCACACCCCCTTACGTTCCATTCCACATTAATGATGCCATATTTGTCAGTTTCATATTAGTAAATAGAGATAGCACTATAGATGGAACACATAATTATTAATTTTTCACGACATGTTGTTTTAAGGGGCCATTTAACATGGAGATGACCTCGTTCGATGTGTGCACCGGACCCAAAAGTAAAGAATGTACTGTTTTCAAAGCAAATATAATCGGGAAGAACATTATTTATATGCACTTCGAGGTTACAACTAGCTGTTCACCATCTAAGGTAAAAAAAAAACAATTACAAATCCACAATGTAACGTAGCTTTCTATTGTTGGGAACAGGTGCCTTACCTTGAATCGTAGTAACCCCCAGAATCTTTGGGTTTTAGAATGGACTCGCCTCTCCGTGTACCTATGTGGTATTCTTTAGATGGCACCGACACATAGGTTGTTTTTATACGTGACAATAAGACCAGATACTCTACCAAATGAGATAGATATAAGATCAGACAAGTCCATCGCTTACACTATCAGTTAACTGTCTTTCCGTGTCTCATGCTCACTAGGTGGATAGTCATTAATAATCAAGAAAATAAATGTATAACTTCCATGCTGGTCTGGGAGCAAAGGAAAAACATAAATATACCAGTGGCTTCTCGTCCCGCACAGATGGTAAAAGGCCATCGAGGGAATGGGTGAAATCCTTAGGAATCACGTTACAGGCGATGCGGCTAGCAACCCATCACTATTTTGATTGGCCTTTCCACTTATACGCCTCCAATCATGCTAAACGTGGCCTTTAGGTCTTGTTACCTCAGGCTCTGTCTACACCGCAAGGGATATAGACGTAATTTGTGTACCTATGTAAATAAATATAAAAGGTAAACGACGCCAGTATGTGTATACAAGTCAAATGGTGACAAGAATTGCAGGGCGAAAACTGTTACGTTGCAAACTTCAGGTCGTATATTGGATGCACGTGCATACTACAGTGGAAGAAATTCAATCCCGGAAGCTTTTACTTTTACACCTGCCTAATACTCTTTATTGAACACCACAAATCAGTACAAAACAATACAGAAACAAAGAACAAGGTAGACAATTAAATAGTGACCTCTACCAGACAACCATTAAAAGAAAGAAATTAGTCGGAGACAGTTTAAGTAGGTGGCGGAAACAAATAGACAGGAGAAACGCAGGGATAGCAAAAACAACAATACTAACAAAAATATAATACATAGCTAATTAATGTGAAATCATACGAGAAAAGGTTCACAGAGCTGTGCGATTCAGTTTTTTTGACCATACACAATTTTTGGGTAGACTTCCCTGAACGTTACAATCTGACCATTGTCAAATCTAGGCTAAATGAGCACTTTTTTAACGCAAATTACCTATTCTACAACCATTAGACAAAATTTAAAAAAAGAATCATGCCTCTTTGTAATAATTGAGTCCAAAAAATTCTGTGTTAAAAAAATACAAAAAGGTATTCTTAGAACTTGTAAAATATATTATACATTGCCAAATGAAGGGTAAAGACTTTAATTATTTTCCAATTGCAGGGTAAAATAGTAGTGTCATCCAACGGCAAAGAGCTGACGAGATTACAGATGAACAAGCCATGCGAGCACATGTTTCTTAGACCCTTGTTTACAAGTCTTTACAATGCCACAAAAAATTGCATAATTTTGAAGGTAAGAACTTTAACTGATTCACGGTTATAACATTGGACATATTTTCTACGGGATCTAGACCGCGATCATTATGCAGGCAACTGCGTTGAAATATCAGGGGCCTTACTGTCGCCCTTTCTATGTATTAATCAAATGTCTTACATATATGCATGGGGTGCTATTGGTACACAGGATTAGGGCAACAAAGAATATTTCAATCTCACTTAAACTAGTGATACATAACCTGAAGTGTGCAAGGATAATCTCTGATTACAATAGCTTCACATGATATGTGATTACATTAATTCCTCATGCCATGTGGCTGTGCCACGCCCTTATCTCAAGCAAGGCCTAAATTTATCATGCCAAGCTTACGGTCAATTTACTCCGGTCTAGGCACAGCGCTATGCCCGGGCGCCTCAATGCTTAGGTAAAGGAATCCTGGGCCCACCAGTGATCCCCATACCAGTTCCGACCAATCACTAGGCTCCTGGCCGGTTCAGTTTGCCGTGATCTGGCCTGGCGCCCGCCGGACATGGGGGCTTAGCCCCCACGAGGACCTCCTCCACCCCTAATAGTCCTGACCTCGGTTGCTCCATCATCGTGTGACCGTTATTGCTGGGCAAAATGCTCCATGTCCAGTTTATGCGCTCCCAGTGTTTATGACATTACCAAAGTGTACATTGTACTCTATAGCGCTCACTGGACCCATTGTGGAATTAGACTAGGTTAAATGCTGTTATCCTTACACACTCCAAGATCACAGCGAATAGCATAGCAGTAAGAGTGAAAACACTCACCTGAGGTATCAGCCGAGTTTCAGGACCTCACCTCTTCAAGCCGGGGTCTCAGCTCGGTTCCTCTCCCGTTGCTCATTCAAACGCACCTCCCTCGCCATTGAACTATACAGTAGTGCCCACACACAAAGATAGTTAAAGCAAGACCAAGCAGGGTATGTTTACATCATTTTATAATAACAATGACAGTTATTTGACACTTACCGATTTTTTATATGGCAAATCGCGCTGTGCGCGACACTCCCACGAGCGAAGGAAGTTTATTCGAGTATGGTCAATAGGTGTCGCGACCATTCCAGGATTTTCTCTCTGGCTTTAATAGCCGCGGCCCGTGTTTCTTTTCCAGCCATGCTGTCTTGTTCCTGAGTTTCACCAGAAACTGTATCTCTTGCTAGAGTCGCGTCATCGTTAGCCGTAGTACTTTCTTCATGATCAGGATCTGTCATTTCTACGGACTCTACAATTTCTTGTTGCTGAGGAGGTATTGTCTGTGGCGACATATTCGAATTATGAATGGACCCATCGTTTGCTGCTTCTTGGGTCATATCCTTGTCTGCTGTATCAGGTATGGTATCGCTGTCAACCTCTAATGGGTAGAGATGTCCTATGGACCGAATCAAAATAGAGTCATCCACTTTCACCTTTGCCACTCTGCGTTCACCGTCGGCGCCTTCCAACATAGCCACAATTTTGCCTACCTTCCAGTTATTCCTGTTCTTACTTTCGGCCTTGAGTTGTACTAGGTCACCAATATTCGGTGGTCTATGTGATGTGACTCTAGGTTGCTTGGGCTCAGATTGGAATCTCTCTCTGAGACTCACAAGGTATTGTCCGATGAACATTTGCTTAAGTTCTTCAAGGATCATGAGTCCTCTCTTCCAACTAGCGATCAGATCTGCCTTTACCTTTGTACCTTCTGCTGGCATTTCTGCCTGTGACGATTCTGTGGTTAGGCAAGTTCCTAGGGTTAGAAAATCCGATGGTCGTAATATGTGGTCTACGTCAGGTCCAATTTTCGTAAGTGGTCTCGAGTTCACCACTGCTTCCACTTCCTTCATGATCGTATGGAGCTGGCTGTCATTAACCAAGTGTTTATCGAGCGTCCGCTTGAGGCAGTGCTTTACCAAGGCTACTAAACGTTCATAGAAGCCTCCATGCCAAGGTGCCAGTTGTGGTATGAACTTCCATGAAATATTGTTCTTGACACAATACGGCTTCTCCATTATTTCACTGGTTAATTTGAAGTAGGTAGCATTATCTGAATATATCCTTTTGGGAGTATTTCTACTAGCTGAAAACCGTCTTATCGCCATAAGACATTCCTCTGCGGTTAGATCGTTGACGACTTCCAAATGAATTGCCCTTACTGTCAGGCATGTGAATAATGCTACCCATCTCTTAGCCTTTCCGCTTGACGAGCTAACAAACAATGGTCCGAAATAATCAACGCCAGTATAAGAGAATGGTGTCGAGTATGTAACTCTCTCTGTTGGTAAAGCTGGCGTTGGCGGCAATTTGTACGGCCCACCTCCATGTTTGATACACGTCAAGCATCTTCGAATGATCTTCTGCACTTGAACCTTGCCTTGCGGTATCCAGTATTTCCTTCTTATTATGCTGAGTGTATGTGGAGCGCCAACATGATAATTGCTTTCATGAGTTTCTTTTATTACGTTGTTTGTAAACTCTGACTCTTTGGGTAGGAGGATTGGATATTTCATTTCATAGGTCCATGATGTATTAGCCATTCGTCCGCGTGACCTCAATATACCGTTCTCATCAGTAAATAAACCTAAGTTCTTTGTCAGATGTGTCTTCTTGCCTGAAAGTTCATCGGGAAAGTGTTCTCTTTGTACCTTTTTTATCTCAAGGATGGTTTTATTCATTACAGCCACTTCTATGTCTTCAGGGCTCAACTCCAGTTCATCAAGTTCCATTATCTCATCCGAAAAATTTGCTGTTGTTCCGGATGGTTCTTCACTTGGATCTTGATTTTCACCTGGACTCTGATCCAGGCCCTCCCCAACCGAGAGAAGCGTGCTATGATGGTTCTCGTAGTTCCGTGATTCAGGCCACTCTGTCTCATCATGTTTAAGGAACTCGGGTCCGTTGAACCACAACTCCTTTTTATCTTGCCATGTTTCGGGTCTTGTCGCTACGTCGGCTGGGTTGACCTTTGTGTGAATGTAGTACAATTGAGCTTCTGGTACATTTCCTTTAATTTCTTTCACTCTGTTGGTCACAAATGGAGGTAGAAGTTTGTTGGATCGCATCCATCCAAGAATGACTAGACTATCAGTCCACAAGTACTCTCTCTTTATGGGTAAGTCTATGTTCGATTTGATGTATTTAACCAGCCTGCTTGTGATTAGAAAGCCAAGTAATTCTTGCCGTGGGATATTTATGCTGTCTTTATCTTTGCTCTGTAGCACATGTGACTTTCCCATCACAAACGATACGGATGTTCCTTCTGGTCCTGACACTCTGATGAATACAACTGTAGCGAAAGCAGATTTTGAAGCGTCAGCGAATCCGTGAAGCTCATATACAGTGTCAGGGTTTGATGTCCTTTCTCCAAGTTGTCTTGGGACTTCAACATTACTCAAAGCTTTCCATTTGTCCAGGATACCATTCAAGGTTTGAAGAATCTCATCAGGTAATTTTGTATCCCATTTAAATTTTTTATTACATATGTCTTGAAACAGAATTTTCATAGGTAAGATCACTGGGCATACAAACCCGCAAGGGTCATATATTCTAGCCATTGTTCGCAGAACCTTTCGTTTTGTATCAACCGGAGAAACTGGATTCAAATGTTCATCAGTTAAGTTTAGTGCTAATGTATCTTTGTTTACATTCCATAACAAGCCAAGAACTTTCACTTCATTTGTTTGTCTTGCTTGAAGTTGTTCTGGGATGGAGTCCAAGAATTCTTGACTGTTAGAGACCCAGTCTCTAATATTCATGGACATTTGCTGAAATGAAGTTATAGTTTTCACAAAGATATTTTGTGCTTCCTGTATTGAATCAGCTCCGGTTATTAGGTTGTCAACATAACATTTCTCTGCTATTGATCTGATCACTTCATTATCAGATTGGTTCATGTGATGCTTAATGGTAGCTGTCAGAAGGAAAGGACTTGCTATCACCCCGAAGGGAACTCTGCAGAAACGAAGACATAATAAATTGTCACTTCTAGGTTCCTGATTAATGTCCTTCAACCATAGGAAACGTGTGACGTCTCTGTCTTCATGTTTCAGGCCCACTTGCAGAAAGGCCTTTTCCACATCGGCAGTTATCGCAATGTTGTTAGTCCTGAATTTTATCAAAAGCGAAGTTAGGCTCTCTAACATGTATGGACCACTGTAGAGACATTCATTAAGACTCTTGTTTTCTGCTGTCTTGGCTGAAGCATCATATACAATTCTGCCCTTCTTTCCTATTTGTTTAATCATATGATGCGGCAGGTAGTGAATTGGATGGTTTGGTTCTATGTCTATTTGAGACTCTACTACTTCTATGATTCCCAGATGTAATTGTTCTTTCAAAATCTCGTTGTATTCGTTGAGTGACTCTGTATCCAATCTTTTCATAAGTGATTTCAATCTCCCCAGAGCCAGTCCATAATTAGATACTATCTCCGGTGGATGTTGTATCCATGGCCACTTAACCTCGTATCTATTTTGTTTGTAAAGTACTGTGTCATTGAAGTGATGGAGTACTTCTTCATGACGGGTAGTCTTTGGAGAGTCTGTAATGCCCAAGTTTTCTAATGACCATAAGAATTTAATATCAATATATCTTAACGGTAAGTCAGGTTCAGAGAAGTAAGGACAGCTTTGTGTATGACACTGGCAATATGTTGTTACAGACAGTACTTCATCATTCTCTTCTATGTACAAATTGCCCGAAATAATGTATCCAAAATCTGTATCTATGAGATATAAGTTGTCAGAAATCTCGATTTTATGATCACGTATGAATGAGCAGTAAAAGTCGTTTCCAATGAGTAAGTCTATCTTCTCACCAACTGTGTCATCATCTGCATTCACATCTACTTGTGAACAATCGAGATTTGCTACTGGCACTCTATCTGTTATATGTGGCACAATGTTAGCTTGTATAGTGCGTGTGATGCCACGTTTGGTGAGTATAGTCATGGTAGTGCAAGGACTAGAAGTTTCGTGTGGAGATGGGGATCCGAAGGTGTAGATGACGAGCTGGTCCATCGAGATAATTGGTAAGTTAAGAGCATCAGCTAGTTGCTTCGTTACGTAGCTTCGTTGACTGCCACTGTCCAACAGAATTCTACTAGTCCTTGTTAGGTCCTTATTTTGAGGATTTTGCAGTTGCGCCACTGCTGTCTGTAAAAAGGTAACTCCATGATTTACATTGCAAGTTGTATCTGGATTATTTATCTTAGACATATCTTGCTCACCTTTCTCCTTCATACAGAGCCACTGAATGTGTCCCTTCTCTCCGCAGCGAAAGCAAGTTATATTTTTTCGGCACTCTTCGGTCTTATGGTTCTTGCCTAGGCAATTGAGGCATCTTCCTTTCAATTGATTCCTACGGGCATCTACAGTGCTGAACTTCCTACAGTCCCTGCTGGTATGGTTGCTCAAACCACAGAAGATGCAAGAGCGTCTGGATTTCTTCGCTGCTGGAACAGCAGTGGGTTCTGCTTTACGTTTTCAGTCAGTTCTTTTCTGCGTGTGCTGAGGCTGAGACCGTTTGAAATTTGCATTTTGGGTTCTAACGTGAAGTGCTTCTGTGGTAGCCACAGGAGGTCCAGACTGAAATGATGATGTTTCCGTGCCAGTAATCATGGAAGATGACTTTTCCATTGCGGTAATTATCTTGTTTAAGCTTTTCCTGATTGCTGCCATTGTAGTACCATCGGTGGCTTCAGTTAGATGATGCTCATGGACCACTTTATCTGGGAATTTCCTGAGTACTGTTGCACGGAAAAAATTACCATTTACTGGCTCACCCAGGTTCTCCAGGATCCTTAAATGCCTCTCGATTTCATTAAGTGTACTCCTACAGCTTGTGCTGTTATATTCTGCTCTTTGTAGGTTATTCAATTTGGTATAGTGAGCATCTATCAAGGCATCTTTAGAACCAAAACGAGTCTTGAGCGTATCTATTGCTATCTTATAGTTGTCATCAGTTACGCCTAGTCCTGAGACGGCCTCCTTTGCCAGCCCACTGAGACTCCCCAGTAAGTATGCCATCTTCTCCGAGTCTGCAATTCTTCGCTCGTGGATGCTGGCCCTGAACCTGTCCCAGAACTCGGTCCACTTTAAGCAGTCACCACTATAAGATGGCAACTCAAGCTTAGGCAGCCTTGTGATTGCAGAGGAACCTCCTTTGTCTTCTATGGCCTCCTGTACTGAACTCATGGACGCTTCTATCTCTGAACATAGGTTTTCAGCCTGCAGTTGGATCTCCAGAGCCGGATCCACCTTTTCCAATTTCGGAGATGACAGGTTGGTGGTGTACTCTTTGATTTCACTATCTAGCTTATTTGTCAAATCTCCTAATTGTTTTACAATGGTCTTGGCCCTGTCGTACCCCATCTGGTTGCTTTCGTATTCCACCTTTGCTGAGTCCAGGAGAGCTTTTAGGTGGAGTTTCCTCAACTCAATCCGTCTTTCCAGAATTTGTTCCATCTTGTATGAGTTCAACCCTTTTCAGGTGCTGAAAATGCATTGAATTCATCACTTAACTATTCAATCATAAGCCGACAGAGATGTCTCTTACTAAGGTTTAAGTTGGTTAGCTAACTTTATTCTGATTAGATTACTTTACCATTAAAGTATTAAACCAATTACTGCTTAGAAATTGTCCACACTAACTTGACACCCATCTTACTATTATAATCTTTGATTATATGCATTTCTATACTTAAGCCCACTCAGAAACAATAATATTGAATAATTTTACTATTTTAATCAATAATAAATATGTGACATGTTAGTGAGGATAGTCTTTAATTATTCACATGTTAACTCGTGTAACAAGATACTTTTAAGACTAAATTGCATCGATTGGATGTGATTAACACTGTTCCTTAATGTTGTATTGTGCATAAAGTTAATTTCAAGTACCTATCTTGCACTATTAAAGATCTTGCTAATTTAAGTATGAAATATCAAATCAATTTCACTTACCAATTGATTGCGCATGTAAGAATTACTGATAAACACCTTTAACACAGATTACGTTCTTATTCGCAATAATTCACACCACAAATCACAAATAACACAATCTTAACGTAACTTTAGTTTCTGCAACACGAACACGCCGTTTAAAAACAGATATAGGGTAAGAAAATAAAATTTCGAACGCTTCCGGTTACACTGCCATAGAGTAAGGAAATGTTTCCATGAAACAAATTTATGAATAGTCACTTTTAACTCTTAAAATTAGCTAGACATTATTATTTCGCTTAAATACTAAGTAAAGGTCTGACGTAGCTATTCTTTATTTCTATAAAATTCACCAATAATTAATAATCATAGAAAGTACGAAACCGATAGCGGATATTGAAACATCTCAATTTCAAGGTACGACACTATTCCATAGCCAACAAAACCATTCCTTTTTAAATACACATAGGTAAAGGAACTTGTCTCACGCAACTGTTGGATTCTGTGGTACCACATGAAAAAATTAAAAATAAATCAGAAATACCTTCTTTTCGATATTTAATGTAATTATGCATAATATTCAAATACATTTTGCCGTTAATGTACAGAATAGAGATATGAGCTATGAGCGTTATTATCGACATTCTTTGCTTCGCATAAGAGAAAAAATAGAGGGTTCTTGATAAAGAAATAGCCAGAACGAATCCGGCAATTCTCCATCAGATCCCAGCAAATCTCTCCACCAATTTTGTCGCCCTTTCTATGTATTAATCAAATGTCTTACATATATGCATGGGGTGCTATTGGTACACAGGATTAGGGCAACAAAGAATATTTCAATCTCACTTAAACTAGTGATACATAACCTGAAGTGTGCAAGGATAATCTCTGATTACAATAGCTTCACATGATATGTGATTACATTAATTCCTCATGCCATGTGGCTGTGCCACGCCCTTATCTCAAGCAAGGCCTAAATTTATCATGCCAAGCTTACGGTCAATTTACTCCGGTCTAGGCACAGCGCTATGCCCGGGCGCCTCAATGCTTAGGTAAAGGAATCCTGGGCCCACCAGTGATCCCCATACCAGTTCCGACCAATCACTAGGCTCCTGGCCGGTTCAGTTTGCCGTGATCTGGCCTGGCGCCCGCCGGACATGGGGGCTTAGCCCCCACGAGGACCTCCTCCACCCCTAATAGTCCTGACCTCGGTTGCTCCATCATCGTGTGACCGTTATTGCTGGGCAAAATGCTCCATGTCCAGTTTATGCGCTCCCAGTGTTTATGACATTACCAAAGTGTACATTGTACTCTATAGCGCTCACTGGACCCATTGTGGAATTAGACTAGGTTAAATGCTGTTATCCTTACACACTCCAAGATCACAGCGAATAGCATAGCAGTAAGAGTGAAAACACTCACCTGAGGTATCAGCCGAGTTTCAGGACCTCACCTCTTCAAGCCGGGGTCTCAGCTCGGTTCCTCTCCCGTTGCTCATTCAAACGCACCTCCCTCGCCATTGAACTATACAGTAGTGCCCACACACAAAGATAGTTAAAGCAAGACCAAGCAGGGTATGTTTACATCATTTTATAATAACAATGACAGTTATTTGACACTTACCGATTTTTTATATGGCAAATCGCGCTGTGCGCGACACTTACCATGACGTCTTAATGCGATTCAATTCTGAACCAAAGTTGGATCGATCGCTGTCAGATTCGTTACTACAAGTGTCAAAAATGACAGCTAAAGAATCGGAATTGGGTCGCACTAAGACGTCATGGTTAGGCCCCAAGTTAGTATTAAGTTGTTGCTTCGTCCTAACTTTTGTTTTTTTTAATTTGGTATCCTTGTAATACCAGGGTTCCTGGGAATGAACTATGAATTGAGGTTACCCTCTACATTACTACATTCTGTAGAAAATATGTCTAGGGCAACTACTTTAAACCATGATTTTCTTGTTTGGTAATGGGCATTTTCAAAAAAACATTTTTCCAACAAGATGACCTTAATTTCCCATACAACATTTTCGTGTCAGTTTTGTGACGCCCCATATAAATCGTATGAAACAGTGTCACAAAACTGACGAAAAAACCAATGGACACTTTTTTCTTTACAAAAACAAATAGTGGTAATAATTCTGATTCAGAAAATCCAAAATGTCATCATTTTGAAAAAAAAAGTTAACGGTACATATTTTTTTGAAAATGCCCTAATACGTAGGTTCTCCTTAGTTTCATGACGGTTCTTTAGTGCAAAGCCGCATTTCACATCCATGCAAAACTAAAGGAAAAATATCATTGTCGATAGCAGCATTATTGATTATGTTTAGACAGGTGCGAATACAATGTATTAAACAATATTTGAATAAGGTGTACTGTTCAAAATTTATACTTTTAATCAAACGTGCAGTTGTGTAGTTGAAACCAATATATAGAGCCCGGTGGCATGCTTTGTCAACATTAACACTACAACAGTGTTAAGAATGTAGTAACATGAACATCTTACTCAGATAATGTCCATAGGCGAAGGATCCCGCTTAAAAATACTCATGCATCCTGCATATTTTACGGCCTTGATTAAATCATTGATAATTTGTAATACTTTATTTCAGGGTGACTATTCAAGAAAAGTGGATATGGGGCAGATAATTAACAACTATTTTGGTTCGAACTTTTTCTACGGAAATATTTCCTTTCGTTCACATCTCTACAGTAACGATTGCAATTTTTCTTGCGTTGCTCTAAAAATCACAACGAGCCCTAAATAAACGCTAACCCTTTTGATGGTAAAAAGTTTTGTCTGTGTCTGGCAAAGGTAATGTCAAAGAAAAACCGACGCTGAAAGGGCTAAATTTTACAGTATCGTATATATGTATAAACGTTATGATTAATTACTTTTTGTCTCTTAAAAATAGACAAAACGTACTTTATCTATAACAGAGCCATATTGTCTAACGTGTCCACAGTCACAATCGCTTCGGATATCGTTTTCCTTAGCCTAACAGTACTGTAGCTTTTTATGAACAAAGGGTTAAAGTGCTTCCAGCTATGGAAATGACTTTTATTTTTCCCATAATCTTTATGTTTACGTTATATGTAGTGCTGTAACATAGACATTACATTATACAAATGTAACTCGTCTACCTATAAAAGCACATATAGTGATGAATCGAGTAAATTTCATTATCAACTTAAAACCGCTGCATTTGAGAATGGTTCCTAATTTTCGAGTACCTACTTATCGTAGGATTTTCCTTCCTAATCATTGTTCAGAATTACATTTAATTACGTACAAACATGATTTTATTGGGCCGGTAAACCCTAGAAAATAAAAGCTATCTAATACCTATATTTGATAATCTGTTAAAAAAAGGTTTACATGCAATGAAATGAATGAAAGTTTAAAGGTTTATGCGGATACTAAAACTAAAACTACTACTAATTATAAAACAAATTCACATAAAACTATAAATAAAAAAGTTGCCCTAAATCACTGCCCGGTGGCATGGTGCCCAGAAGGCTGGCAGCATAGCCGCGTTGTATGGCAAATATAAAAAAGTGAGTGGGTGGCTCGGTTAAATTATTTGACCGTATATTACTGACATGTTTTAAAAACTGTTATTTACTGGGTATTGGCTAAACCGGAGTCATACATAGAACCAATTTGATTCCTAGGCCACCATATTATCATGGTATAATAACATTTACGTCATTTGATAAGCTTTTTAACAGATAATTAAAATTATTTTGTGTGATAAGGTTCTATGGTGGCTTTGGAATCAGATCAGGAAGCAATTTCGGCTCTTTTTATAAATAATAGGCAACAATAAAAATATTAAAATAGTGCCTATTTTACCGTTTTCCACTACACCGGATATCATCAGATAAGGTAAATATTCTCATTTGAAACCCTTTTAGTTACGGAGTTTACTTCATATTTTTATACCTACGCTTTATTTAAATAACACGTTACAACGATGCTGTTGTTAACAATTTTTCTCTTCATTTTTGTGTCTTCTTCACCGTCACCTGATATTAATTACGTGCGTTTACATTCATACATACATACAGAAATCACGTCTTTATCCCTTACGGGGTAGACAGAGCCTAAGGTAACAGGTACTAGTGATGTAACGAATGTCATTTTTTAAACATTCGCGAATGCGAATGCGAATGCAAATGTCTGCTACTGACATTCGCGAATGCGAATGCGAATGCGAATGTAGAAGTGTTCAAATTTGGCGCCAATTGTCTATGGCTTTGCTGGCAGTTACGAGGTGCGTTCCGTTTGTATTTTGTTCCGAGAATTGCCGAGCACCTAATACGAACTCATCCAACTGCATTGTCATTCCGTAAAATGATGAATAAATAATACCAAATGATAAAGTGAAGACTGTTAATGTGCTTATGAGGTTAGGTTACTTTTTCTTGCATTAAAAACATAGGAAATGAATGGGTTTTTGATTTTATTAACCTACCATTACCTTCAAATTGTTTTTTTTTCTGATATTCATATTCGCAAAACATTCGCAGAAATTTTGCGAATGCGAATGCGAATGCGAATATCCAAAAATATGCGAATATCCGCGAATGCGAATGCGAATGCGAATATTCGTTACATCACTAACAGGTACCTGCAGGCCACATTTAGCAAGATTATGAGCGTATAGGTGGATAATGGAATCAAAATTATAGTGATGGGTTGCTAACCTCATCGCCTATAACATGATGATACGTGCGTATTACATCTCAAAAAATTAAATTAAGTACAAGACACTTTAAAATGCTAGGCGAACCATTGATTTCCTTTGTTGTTGCAAAAATACCCAAACAAAATCTAACTATTCAACAAGGGATGTGATTCTAATTGCATACAATGGAATTCAGATGAAATTCGTATGTTTAGTAAAGCGTTAAAGATGGATTGGGATAGTAATTATTGATTTGAAGAGAGAATAAGTAATTTAATAATTTAAAGAGAATAATTTGCTTACGGACTCTTGACAACGAATCCTTTGACCCCTTTTGACTTTAGGGGTAATTTTGTAACACTGTATTTTTACTCTACTATATATTACTATTACTTATTTACTGTCACTATTACTTATTTATTTATTACTATTTTTTACTTCCATGCCGGTCTGGGAACAGAGAAAAAACGTAGAATGTAACAGCTGCTTCCCTTCCCGCGCAAATCGTAAAATCCCATTGAGGGAATGGGTGAAAATCTTAGGAATCATAGTTTTAGGCGATTATGCTTAGCGTGGTCTTTTGGTCTTGTTACCTTAGGGTCTGTCCACCCGGTAAGGCGTAAAGACGTATAAGATATGCAAGTGAACTCCTTCCAAATGTGTTCTGGACCTAAAAGTAAAGACTGCACCATTATCAAGCCAAGTATAATTGGGAAGAACATAATATATTTGCAGTTCCAGGTGACAGAAAAGTGTTCGCCATCAAAGGTAATATAATTCGTACGATTAAATGTTGGCATCCGTAGAACGTTCTTACAGAAAATGTTCGTAATAAGAGCCTTTTAAGATTAAAAAAGTCAAAGTCAAATGGACTTGAATTGAACATTATTCTATTACTTAGGTACAGTCAGGGGCATAAATATACAATACAATACAATACAATACAATACAATACAATACAAATACTCTTTATTGAACACCACAAATCAGTACAAAACAATACAGAAACAAAGAACAAAGTAGACAATAGGCGTAATAGGCAAATACATGTACGTTACCAAGACGTCAAAAACATCCATACCATATTATATACCTTTATGCCACAAAAAAATAAGGTAGGTGGCACATATATTTGACATGATAGCTGTATCGATATTTATGCCATCAATACTTATGTTACAATTTTTCATTTGATTTTCGTTATACGTAGGAATCATGTTATAGCTGATGTGGCTAGTAACCCATCACTAGTTTGTTCCCCCTTTCCCCATACGCGCACAATTATGCCAAACGTGGCCTTTAGGTCTTGTTACCTTGGGCCCTGTCTGCCCCGTATATTGTGATTTATGTGTACGCCATTCAAACAAACAAGAAAGTACGACGATCTACTTACTAACTTACAAATCGGTGTTTTGTGATTGGCAGGGGAAGATACTGGTGTTAAATCATAAATCATAAATCATAAATCATAAATCTTTATTGTGTGTGGAATTCAGGTAGTTATAACAGATACATTTGTCGGAATAATGGTTTCACCGAACCCTATCTTTACAGACGTACACACATTGTGTTAACAAAACAAGAATTAATCTAAATTACAATAATTAAATATTAACATGTCTTATATAATTAAAAATGGAATCAATCTAAATAATAAAATAATCAATTTGAATTAAACATAAATATAGTGGATGTCAGTATTGTACAAAAAATCAGACAAAATGTAAAGAATGTCACAGAATATAAAATAATCACCTATCATTTGATTGATTGTGTTCCATAAATTCCCTTAGACTATAAAAACACTTGTCCAAAAGCCACTGCTTAATTTCTTTTTTAAATTCAACATGTTTACTACTTTTAAAAATGTCTGGTAACCTATTAAATATATCAACACACATCTATCTTTATCTAACGGCAAAGAGCTGACAAGATTACAGATGAACAAGCCATGCAAGCACTTGTTCTTAAGGCCAATATTTATGAAAATATACAACGCGACAAAAAACTGCGAAATTTTAAAGGTAAGAAACATCAAGTACATTTACCCATGCATGTCATGCCTAGGACGACAAAGGGGACCGAGAGAGGTGCGGGCGGGTAGTGCGCCTGCCGCCCGCACCTCTCTCGGCCCTCTTTGTAGTCCCACCCCACACCCCACACCCCGGCACCGCGCGGGCGAGGGCTCATTTAATCGGTCGTTCTATACGAGTTCTTGTTATCTAAATATGCGTTAGACTCTCTTATTAAATAGTATATCGAAGAATAAAATTAAATACTTACCTTAAATGTGCTAAATTGATTTTCAGGGCGACTATTCAAGGCAACTGGACTTAGAACAGAGAATAAAAAACTATTTCGGTGGAAACTTTTTCTACGGGAACATTTCGTTTCGAGTACAGCTCTACAATAACCATTGTAACTTTGCTTGTGTTACAATGAGCCCGCAAATTAATTAAGCTTGAAGTGGGTACGTATTAAAATACATAAAGTTTAAAATGTGTAATGGGTAAAATACAAAATGGTTTATAATATATAATGCGATTTTCTCAGAACGTTACAAATTAACAGGATTGTTATAAAACAAACCTAACCTAACCTAAACCAATCTATAGATTACGATATCAAAAAAGTTCATTTAGCTAATAGTTTTACAGAAAATTGCGTTATATATTTTGAACCATTATGTATTTTAAGCCATTATACATTTTAAACTTTATGTATTCTGATCCGCTCCCCTTGATTACAATGTCAAAACTACAAAAAAAAAATTAAATTAATTTATGTCAGCTAGGTAATCATTTATCGAATAATAAAGTCCTAATTACAAACAGTTTGTCATTACTTAGTCTATCACCTTATTACTATATGAAATCACTGATTTTGTATCTCCTAAAAAATCTTTCACAGCATAGTAAGATTTCTTAATTAAAAACTGTGTTAGAGAAGTCTTAAGTTCTAAAAAACTTTCAGTATTTCTAATTGAACTTGGGAGGTTATTGCATATTCTAGGGCACATCCCCAAGATGCTTTTTGATAGAAGGAATGTCCTTGATGAGGTATCTATCTATCTATCTACAGCCATTGTCCGTCCACTGCTGGACGTACCCCTCCTTCATATTGCGCCAACTTTCGCGATCCTGGGCTTCCCTCATCCAGCCACTGCCAGCTGTCCTCCTAAGGTCATCCGTCCAACGCGTCGCAGGGCGTCCCACACTACGCTTTCCCAAACGTGGTCTCCACTCTAGGATACTTTTGCTCCAACGGTTGTCAGTTCTACGGCAAACGTGACCAGCCCATACATGCCATGCCATGCAGCCATGGGGTAGCTTGCAGTTTATTTATAAGTCGTTTACCGGAGAAACTTTGAAACCGGTCGAGATTCTGCTTGACAAATGTGGCCACTTCATAGATGTACAGACACGGAAACTAATTGCAGAATATACTATCAACATCAGTTCTTTAGTCTAATTCTACACGGAGAAAGTCGCGAGCAAAAGCTAGGAGGGAATAAAGGGGATTTATACTTTCTCGAACTAAGTCGCTATAAATTTTATATTCGGCAGACATGTTCCTTTCCTTGCACTGAAAGGGATTTTTCAAAACTCGCTCAGGCTATTTCTGGCCTATTTCAATTATTTAACAAGGTAATGTTCAAATTATTTAACCATGCTCAGCCAAGCTTGTCATCTGATAAGGTAATCGCTTCTAAATCCCAATAGGTTTTAAATTAATTCTAACGGCGCAAAATAAATTTAAAAGCATAGATTGCGTTTATTATTCGTGCCACGGTATCATGTTGAAGCAAGTTTTATTTTGTTCTATTATTTCACTGGCCGCTTCGCATGGATCACCGAATTTAAAATATGTAATAATTAGTGATTTGTTTGTAATAGGATATGTGAAAAAAGTCACATACTTAATACTTATTCTTATCAATACTTGGTTCGTAACGGAGTCCTCTTACTTACTGTTTATTCTGTTTTTATAGGGACCATTCGATATGCTACTTAACTCATTCGAGGTCTGTTCTGGACCAAAGACTAAAAACTGCACTACTGTTAAAGTAGACATAACCGGAACGAACATTATTTTCATGGACTTTAAAGTTACAACGAACTGCTCTCCGACAAAGGTAAGGTCTTTTGTGAAAATTCCTTAAATACATCAGGAAGAGAAACTACTTGTTCAAGATGTATAAAAATTATATCATAAATACGTATTTTCCAATTGGCAGGGTAAAATAATGGTGTCATCAAACGGGAAAGAACTGACGCGATTACAGATGAACAAACCGTGCGAGCATATTTTTCTAAGACCCCTATTTACAACACTATTCAACGCTACGAAAAACTGCATAGTATTAAAGGTAATAACTGCAACTTGAAAAGTTGTGCCAAGACTATACTAATGAAATTACAAAACGAATTAATTAACAAAATCTGACAGTGTTAAAAATGCAATAAAAACAATTCTTACTAAAGTTGATAAATCTGTAATACCTAGTAACAATATCCACATTTTACGGCATTGCGTAAGTGATCATACATACATACATACTTAAATCACGTCTTATAGAATAGAATAGAATAGAATCGTTTATTGCAAGTCACATTACAGTATAAAGTCTTTGTTCCTTATCATCGATTGTAAGTGGTCAGTAATTTGTATTTTTTTGTTTCAGGGCGACTATTCAAAAAAAGTGGATCTAGGGCAGATATTTAAGAACTATTTTGGTGGAAACTTTTTCTACGGCGACATAACGATCCGTTCACATATTTATAGCAATGATTGCAATTTTGCGTGTACAATCATACAGGTCACAATGTCTCCAAAATAATTAAATATTATTGAGATAATCCCGCTTATTATTTAAAAAATACAATACATAGCTATACAATAAGTAGTGTATTTGCTTAAAATTGTATTATAGATGTTTATCCGTCATCCACAAAGTTAAAAAATATGGGGACACGCGTCTAGCAAAACAAAGGCACGGCCGTAGCGTCCTTTTTTCGAAGCCATTTGGGCTATTTTCAACTTCCTGTACTTTTGTACTCGCTAAAGTAACGGATAGAAAAATTCGGAGACTACCCACCTGCTATGGGTGGTGTAGGGGTATAGCATGCGTCACGGAATGACGAGGATCCGAGTTCGATTCCCGGCCATAGCTTTACTTTTCGGATTTTTCTGTGTTCTAATTTTCACTGACATTTAGAACTTTAAGTACTTAGAATTACAAGTTTCAGATCAAAAACCCTTGTGCAAAAATCGTAATTTGTTTGAACGAATGAACGCGTGTTTTTGGAAATTCCCACGGAATTCTATTCATATTATATTTTTAGTTAATTAATTTTGATAATTGTATAATTGTAATAGGATTAATGCCTAAGTAAATAAATATATTATTATTATATCTGTATATTTATTTTTATCTCAGGTTAGGTTTTCACAATATTCATATAAAAAGTAATAAAACAATATTAATACAAAATATAAAAACATTATAAAAACCTAACCTAGGGTGCCGCCGGCAGCGAGGCAAGGCCTAAGCTACCGGTGGTCAGGGCGACAGAGACAGGAACCTCCTGACTATCCGAGCCGTGTCCAGGAGTACCGCCTTCTGTATCTGGCCCTTGACCCAACCACCTAGCGAGAGCCTTTTAAGGTGATGGTCAAGGCTCTTCGCTATTAAACCGTTTGCCGAAACGACTATCGGGACAGTGATCGTGGAATCAACAGGCCACATGGCGGTAACCTCGTGAGCCAAGTCAAGGTACTTGCTGACTTTGTCCTTCTCGGCCTTCACGAGGTTCACGTCATGGGGAATCGTGATGTCTACGAGCACTGCCTGGCGCTTCGATCGATCTATCAGCACGATATCAGGTTTATTGGCGACAATAGTCCTGTCCGTGATGATAGATCGATCCCAATAGAGCGTGACACGACCATTTTCAAGAACTGGTGCAGGTATGTACTTATAGTAGGGCACTTCGAAGTCCACAAGACCGAATAAAAGAGCAAGTTGCTGGTGAATAATCCTGGCTACAAGGTTATGTCTGTGCAAGTACTCGCCGTTAGCAAGACTAGAACAACCAGAAATAATATGCCTGAGTGACTCTCCAGGACGGCGGCATGCCCGACAAATGTCGACCGTACCGTCCTTCAGGATATATCTCCGGTAGTTATTAGTCATGATAACTTCGTCCGCTATTGCACAGGCAAAACCTTCGGTTTCCCCGAAGAGATCCCCGAAGCGTAGCCAGTTCACCGACGCGAGCAGGTCTACATCGGGCCCCATGAGGGCCTTATAGAACCGCCCGTGTAGCTCCTTACTCTCCCATTCAGTCTTGCGATCCTCGGTGCTCCATACCTTAGGTCTACGCCAGTTCTCTTTTGCCAAGGTGAGAGGGGTGAAGGATTTGTCCACCGCCACTACATCACGATGCATCCCACACTCGTTGTTCAGGAAATATTCCCTAAGACTGTACACCTCACGGTTGTGGAGGTCCTGGGCATTTAAGAAGCCACGGCCTCCACATTTCCGTGGGATGTACAGTCTCATAACAGACGAGCGTGGGTGTAGCATGCGACGCGTAGTGAGCAATGAACGAACCCTTCGATCCAGGGCATTCAGCTCAGTCTGATTCCACCTTAGTATGCCAAAGGAGTATATGAGCAGGGGCATCACCCAGGCGTTGAAGGCGCGCACCTTGTTGCCTCCTGACAAAAGACTATCGAGTACTTTTGTCAGGCGCCCAAAGAAACGCTCCCTCACCATCTGTTTGATGTCCCTACCTTCAATACCCAAGGACTGTGACATACCAAGATATTTGTAGGTTTCAGTTTCGGAGATAGATCTGAGGGACATTGTCTCAGAAAGTTGTAAGTTCGGTGAATTTACAACTTGCCCCCGCTGCACATGTATGACTGCACACTTATCTACACCAAACTCCATTTTGATGGCATTACTGAAAACTTCTGTTGTTTTCAATAACTCCAACAAGTTGTGGTTGTTTGGTGCAAATAGCTTAAGGTCATCCATATAAAGCAGATGAGAAATGACCTCACCCCCTCTCCGGAGCCGGCAACCTAGCCCTGAATCCGCCAGCAAAGTACTGAGCGGATTCAGTGCTAGGCAGAACCATAATGGACTTAGACTGTCACCCTGGAAGATCCCGCGCTCAATCCTTATGAAGTCCTGCGGACCAGGAGGGTCATCACTGCCACCCGGTTGACGAAGGACTGTGGTCCACTGCCTCATGCACGCGCTTAAGAAGGATCTTAAAGCTGCATCAACTTTATACAGCTCTAAGATCCTCCTCAGCCATGAGTGAGGCACCGAATCATAGGCCTTCTTGTAGTCAATCCAGGCAGCAGAGAGGGACCCTCTGTTCTGCCGGACTCGTTGGCAAATAGTCATGTCTATGAGGAGGAGCTCTTTAGTACCACGGGACCCAACCTTACATCCATTTTGAGCGGGGGCCAAAATGTCGTTAGCAACGATGTGCGCGTTAATTTTTGCTCTCAAAATGGATGTAAGGAGTTTGTACAGTGTGGGTAAACACGTAATGGGTCTATAGTTTTTCGCTTCCATGGTACTACCGGACTTATAGAGCAGGAAGGTTATACCGGTTGTTAAAAGAGGTGGTAGGGAACCGAGCTCGAGGGTTTGCTGGAATTGCATTGCCAAACGTTCATGTGAGCAGCGAAACCACTTCAGCCAGAAGTTGTGCAATCCATCCGGACCAGGACTTTTCCAGTTCTGGGCTGTCTGGATAGCACAACTAACGTCCTCGGGGGTGATGGTAACAGCGCCCATAGGTTCGATAGACTCACACTTACGTTCAACAATATTCATCCATTCACCCTCGGTGTGTTCGACGGGCGACGACCAGATACTACGCCAGAAGTTAGTCATAGCAGTAGTATCCGGCAGTTGTCCGTCAGACACACACTGGTCGGCTCCCTCCCACTTCCGATATACCTTCCTTTGGTCACTCTGGAAAAGGCGATTCTGCTGGAATCGGTCCACACGCTCTCTGTAGCGACGAATACGGCTTGCCCATGCATAGACTTTCTGCTTCAGAAAGTCTATGCGCTCCGTGACACAGGCCATATAATCACAGGGTCTAATACCAGTCCCCGCGAAGGCCTGGTTCACAAAGCGCATGACTCGGGGGCGGTTATTGCCCCCCCTGAAACAGATCAGCTTTGCGATGAGAGTCCGAAACGAACCTATACGCCGCTCAATCCGTAGTTGCCATGTAGGGACACCATCAGCGGTCCTAGGTGCACGATCAGCGTCCGGAAACTTGATACGAGCAACACGGCACGCTGTGATGGCCCCACAGTACATGATTGAGTGTGTATCAGTTAAATCTTCGCTAGCCCGTATGTACGGGTCTAGCAAAGCGTCAAGGGCTCCCACTAGCACTAGGTTACGCCTATTCGTGGGCAAGCGTGGTAATCGTGGCCTAGAATCGCGTGCGAAGCGATACTGCGTTATTGTCTCCTCCAAAGCCCTCCTCAATTGCTCATCGGTCTGGGTACTCACTGAGTGGTCCGTGTTATTATTATTATTATTATAAATGCGAAAGTTAGTGACAATGAGAGTTAGTGAGTGTATGTTTGTTACTTCTTCACGCTGAAACTAATGGACGGATTTGGATAAAATTAAAAACGGAGATATCTGGTAACCTAGATTAAAAAATAGGCTACTGCCTACACTCGCAACGTAAATACTTATGAATGAATGAATGAATAATATTTATTTGTCAAGACTTAGGTTTACAGAGATCATACGTATAAATTAATTCGTTTCACTATGCTTTGCCTGTCGGCGTACAAACAGCGTGCATTATAGCATGCAGCATGATCATTTACAAAAATACAATGTAAAAAAATTACAGAAATACAATGTCAAAACTACAAAAAAAATAAATTAAATTATGTCAGTTAGCTAATCATTTATCGAATAATAAAGTCTTAATTACAAACAGTTTGTCATTACCAATAGTCTACCACCTTATTACTATATGAAATCACTGAATTGTATCTCCTAAAAAATCTTTCACAGCATAGTAAGATTTCTTAATAAAAATCTGTTTTAGAGAAGTCTTAAGTTCTAAAAAACTTTCAGTATTTCTAATTGTACTTGGGAGGGTATTGCATATTCTAGGGCACATCCCCAAGATGCTTTTTGATAGAAGGAATGTCCTTGATGGGGTATCTATCTATCTATCTACAGCCATTGTCCGTCCACTGCTGGACGTACCCCTCCTTCATATTGCGCCAACTTTCGCGATCCTGGGCTTCCCTCATCCAGCCACTGCCAGCTGTCCTCCTAAGGTCATCCGTCCAACGCGTCGCAGGGCGTCCCACACTACGCTTTTCCAAACGTGGTCTCCACTCTAGGATACTTTTGCTCCAATGGTTGTCAGTTCTACGGCAAACGTGACCAGCCCATACATGCCATGCCATGCAGCCATGGGGTAGCTTGCAGTTTATTTATAAGTCGTTTACCGGAGAAACTTTGAAACCGGTCGAGATTCTGCTTGACAAATGTGGCCACTTCATAGATGTACAGACACGGAAACTAATTGCAGAATATACTATCAACATCAGTTCTTTAGTCTAATTCTACACGGAGAAAGTCGCGAGCAAAAGCTAGGAGGGAATAAAGGGGATTTATACTTTCTCGAACTAAGTCGCTATAAATTTTATATTCTGCAGACATGTTCCTTTCCTTGCACTGAAAGGGATTTTTCAAAACTCGCTCGGGCTATTTCTGGCCTATTTCAATTATTTAACAAGGTAATGTTCAAATTATTTAACCATGCTCAGCCAAGCTTGTCATCTGATAAGGTAATCGCTTCTAAATCCCAATAGGTTTTAAATTAATTCTAACGGCGCAAAATAAATTTAAAAGCATAGATTGCGTTTATTATTCGTGCCACGGTATCATGTTGAAGCAAGTTTTATTTTGTTCTATTATTTCACTGGCCGCTTCGCATGGATCACCGAATTTAAAATATGTAATAATTAGTGATTTGTTTGTAATAAGACATGTGAAAAAAAGTTACATACTTCATACTTATTCTTATCAATACTTGGTTCGTAACGGAGTCCTCTTACTTACTGTTTATTCTGTTTTTATAGGGACCATTCGATATGCTACTTAACTCATTCGAGGTCTGTTCTGGACCAAAGACTAAAAACTGCACTACTGTTAAAGTAGACATAACCGGAACGAACATTATTTTCATGGACTTTAAAGTTACAACGAACTGCTCTCCGACAAAGGTAAGGTCTTTTGTGAAAATTCCTTAAATACATCAGGAAGAGAAACTACTTGTTCAAGATGTATAAAAATTATATCATAAATACGTATTTACCAATTGGCAGGGTAAAATAATGGTGTCATCAGACGGGAAAGAACTGACACGATTACAGATGAACAAGCCGTGCGAGCATATTTTTCTAAGACCCCTATTTACAACACTATTCAACGCTACGAAAAACTGCATAGTATTGAAGGTAATAATTGCAACTTGAAAAGCTGTGCCAAGATTATACTAATGAAATTACAAAACGAATTAATTAACGAAATGTGACAGTGTTAAAGATGCAATAAAAACAAATCTTACTAAAAAAGTTGATAAATCTGTAATTTCTAGTAACACCTTCCACATTTTACGGCATTGCGTAAGTCATCATACATACATACATACTTAAATCACGTCTTTGTCCCTTATCATCGATCGTAAGTGATCAGTAATTTGTATTTTTTTGTTTCAGGGCGACTATTCAAAAAAAGTGGATCTAGGGCAGATATTTATGAACTATTTTGGTGGAAACTTTTTCTACGGCAACATAACGATCCGTTCTCTTATTTATAGCAATGATTGCAATTTTGGGTGTACAATCATACAGGTCACAATGTCTCCAAAATAATTAAATATTATTGAGATAATCACGCTTATTAATTAAAAAATACAATACATACCTATACAATGAGTAGTGTATTTGCTTAAAATTGTATTGTAGATGTTTATCCTTCATCCACAAAGTTATAAAATATGGGGACACAAGTCTAGCAAAACAAAGGCACGGCCGTAGCATCCTTTTTTCGAAGCCATTTGGGCTATTTTCAACCTTCTGTACTTTTGTACTCGCTAAAGTTAGAACCCCGAGTTTTCAGTGAGACATAGGGCCTAATACGACTTAGATATACATATAGTCTCAATAACATCCAATTAAAACATGTAGCTTAAGAATTATTCTACGTCGAAGTTTCTTAGTTGTGTCACTGACACATTGACTCATGATCATCATAATTCTAAGATACTTCTAACAGACCCACACACAAACTCTACATTTGAAACATAACTTATATTTAATTTAATTAAATTATATTGAAAGTAACTGTTTTTTGAATATTTGAATATTTTGGGCATAGCGACAGTTTTTCGTGCATATTATTTCTCGATGGTTTTAAAATAGGCAAGTAAATAGGTAGGTGTAAAGATTGGTGTACATTAGGTTCTATGGACAACACCCGGTACTGACTAAAATAACCGACTTGGTTTAACATTACATCTCAAAACTTTTTAGTAACGCGTTACGAAGCAAAAATAAAGGGTCAGCTCTCATACAAAGTTGTATGAAAAATGACCCGTTCTTTTTGCTCGCCAGTATAGATATTTTCTAACTGGCAGGGCAAAATAGTGGTGTCATCGAACGGGAAAGGGTTGACAAGATTACAAATGAACAAGTCATGTAAGCATAATTTTCTAAGATCTCTATTTTACATACATTCTATACGTTCTGTTTACAACTCTGTTCAATGCCACGAAAATCTGCATCATTTTAAAGGTAAGATAACTAGAACTTAACAAGTGCGAGTCAACTTAGCAAGTTTGAATGTAAAAATAAAGTTGTTAGCAGAGCTCTACTCCTAATCAAAATGTAGGCAGTGTGATGTCATTTTATATTGGTTGTTGCATAAACAGAGAGATAAAAACATGGCTTTTACCAATTTTTAAGTTTTTCTATTATTTTCATGATGAACGGTTAGGATCACGAAAGCAATATTGCTAACTGTCGGTATAAATGTTATATAATTATATTATGTTTGACAAAAGCGAAAATAATGATCTCTGCGAATGACGACCGACAGAATGTTAATAATTTTCGGAGAAAGCCGATGAAGTTTACACACTCGGTTCTCATGCATTTACGTTTCGCCGGACGTAGACCATCTGTTTCAGTATAGGTGCGTGTTTATATACTGGTATATTCGTTACTAAGTACAGGTACGGTTTTAAACCAAATCACGTTCAATTGCACAAAACACCTCACTTTTAAAATTGAATAGGTAATAACGTGGGTCATTTTAACATTATTGTGATGGTCAACCAGGCTTTTCATCATCAGATAAGGGAAAAGTGGTATTACTTTTTGATGGCTTTGAAAAATATTATGATTTTATTGACTAAAGCCTATTAGAGGCGTAGCACATTTATAATGTTGTATCAAATATTGTTTTATTATTTATTAACGTTTTTAGGATATGCATCTATGGATAAGAGCTATGTAAGTATTTTGTAGTAAAATTTGTCCATGTTTAAAAGATAAAGGACACTCTGACTTACAGAAGGCCATGGTCAAAAAACACTGCCCCAAGTATTTCTAAAATATTATTACAGTGTAAGATATTCTAATTTGTAAGCATAAACCTAATCTGAAAGCTTACCAAATAAAAATATCTTGATCTTGAATTTCTCTTGACCTTTACCACAAAGCCTGCAATGAACTTTCACAGGTCGACTAGTATTCGACACAACTTTTAGTAATTCAGACAGCTGATCAGCGGAATTCCCTTCCTGCGTCTGTGTTTTCTGAACGCTACAATCTGACAGTTTCCAGTCAAGGGTGAGAGCATTTGCTAGACAAGCAGGCCCCATCTTAGATCACATCGCTTACTATTAAACGTGATTGCGGTCAAACGCATGTCTATTTTGCATTAAAACAAAGCCTATGTGTTATTCCAGACTATAATCTATCTATGCTCCAAATTTCATCCAGATCTGTCCAGCCGCTCTGGCGTGAAAGAGTAACAAACATCCATCCATACTTACAAACTTTCGCGTTTATAATATTAGTAGGATTAAATGAGGTACCTACGTTTTTAGTGAATAATTAAATTATGCTTTATTCAATTTAAGGGGCCGTTCAATTTGTTGATAAACTCTTTCGTGGTATGTTCTGGACCAAAAACTAAAGATTGCACCGTTTTGAAAGGCAATGTTACCGGGGATGCAGTCATTCATTTGGAACTACAAGTTAATAAGAACTGTGCACCGACGAAGGTAATTATCTTTAAGTACCCATGTCCTTTGCGTATTATGTATATACTAGCTGTTGCCCGCAACTTCGTCTGCATAGAATTCGGCGTTTATCGCTATCCCGCGGGAATTACGCAATTTTCCGGGATAGAAAGTAGCCTGCCTATATTTTATTCCAGACTATAATGTATATATGTTCCAAATTTCATCCCGATCTGTCCAGCCGTTCTGGCGTGAAAGAGTAACAAACATCCAAACATACTCACAAACTTTCACATTTATAATATTAGTAGGAAGTAGGATTTCATTGGATGATATTTTTTGGAGAATTTGAGCTTTGAGTTGACGCATGACTAGCGATGTTCACTTGTACTTAATACCTCACCTTCACAAAAATTAGCACAAAATATAAACTAGCGACTTCGTCTATGCAGATCTGATATCGTCAGAATGATATACCGCCCCGTCCGTTACCCGTGGGAAATTTGAAAAATCTTTTCGTAGTGCATATTTTTTCATGTTTCTAGTAGCTAATTATAGTTACGGAAAAAGGGTCCTTTAGTAGCAAACATGTGAATCCATTTTATTCTGTATCCCGAGGGAATTCATGTCTGTAGCTTTAGTGGTTTAGGCTGTACCTTGCCTGTCAGGCAGTCACGTAACTCTTTCATAGATATAGAAGACCACTTTCATCATTGTTGTCATATTACAAAAAGCCGCGGGAACATTTTTCAGGGAAAAATCGTGACGTCATCAAATGGCAAAGAACTGGCGAGATTTAAAATGAACAAGCCGTGCGAGCATTTGTTTCTGAGGCCGTTACTGGCATCGATGTATAATATTACCAAAAACTGCATGATAATGAAGGTAAGTTCACACGTGAAAACTTTTTATGTGATCAGCAACAAAAGCCCATAGCTATAGCCGCTGTGCTATTATAGAAGGTGTCTCCAAAAAATTTGGAGTTAGTACTTAGCCCAGGTTGTTGCTATAGTTTCATTGAACATTTTCGTTTAGGTTTTCTTATTACTAAGACTCCTCTGACACTGTAAATTGCATTTTGTATTTCGACCATGTTAAACAATAAAAAAATGAATAATAATTACTTTAGCGTTCGGTTAAACTATTCCAACCGCCGTTGAAATATTTGGCATTAATTTTAGACGCTGTATAATAATACGCAGATTTTTACTTGAACCTGGGACCTTTCTTCCGATGTTCGAAAGTTACTTTTTCAATTCAAAATAAACCTAGCATAACCAAACTCTTTTTAAGCCTTAAGTAAGTATACCCACTTGGTTACAACATGGCGGGTTGAAGCATAGACGGCAAGAAGCTCGAGACATATTCCTTAAAGACAGCAAGGGCGTCGCCAAGGGGGGGCAGGGAGGGGCAGCTGCCCCCCCCCCCCCCTAGAGATTCAAAAAAGTTGCCAAATATAATGCAACCAAAGTCCTAGACTAGTCATAGAGAATGAGAAAAGTATGAATTGTAGTAGGTAAAGTCAACTTGCCCCCCCCCCCCCCCCTGCGCCATCGGCTGGCGACGCCCTTGGGCCGGGATAACACGAAATCAGGAGGAATAAATGACATTGGGTGGTAGGCCTTTCCCCAGCAGTGGGACATTTCATCAGTGTAATAATAATCAATACTACTTGCAAATTACAGGTCAATTTGTAAATTATTTGTTCCAGGGAGACTATTCGCGCAGGGTAGACATAGGACAAATAGCCAACAACTATTTTGGTGGCAGTTTCTTCTACGGAAATCTCACTTTCACGGCACAGCTATACAACGACCAATGCAATTTTTCATGCACCATACTGCAGGTCACAATGAGCCCGAAATAGTAATAAACATGACTTTTTATGACTTTTCTTATTTGTAAATATTGGTTTTTATAGTTATTTTTAGCATAGATACATACCTACATAGGTTTAAGGATTAGTGTTTGTAGTAGTGTGTATTTGATTATATTTTGTTTATAAATTAAAAAAAAATAAACAAGGCGGTGCTGCGTGTGATTATGAAGTCAAAATTCAAGAAATACCAATATACACTATTTAAAATTATAGTAAAACTATCGAGATTTTATTTTGGGTAGATAGGAAATGAAAAGGCAATAGCTCTATTCTAACAAGTTTATTGCTTAGAAACATAAAATTATCGTAATAAAAATAATTATAATATATTTACAATTTAAATAAACAAATTCATTCTATTCTCATTTTATTTTAATAACTTCAGTCGAACGGACAAGCTTCTTCATGGTCCAGGTTGACGCAGTACATGCCTCGACAGCTGAAAGGAAAACAAGTAATTTAAGATTATTGTAATCTTATCTTTTATATCTTTAAATGGTGTAAGTATGATTTTATTCAATATTCCGCAAGTCATATTGGAAAATCCCTTTATCTGTAACAAGTAGAAAAATGGATTGCCCCATTCATAAGTCCATTTTTTTATCTCGAGCACATTTAACATTTGTTTTTTTTTGGTAGACAAAGAAGCGGGTAAGCAGACAACGCTGAAAGTAAAACCATTAGAGCACACTTCGTCCGCTCAAATAGTTCACACTGCTGACCGTACAAAGTATTTATGAAAAAAGCCGTGTTTAGCTTGTTTTCAGTTTATGTTTATTTGATCATTCAATTAATTTAAATAATTTAATTTTTCACTTAATATTTTATTTTGTAAATTCTATTATGGATGCAAGTCTGGAATAAAAACATTTAATTTAATTTCATTTCAATATAAAATTACATCACTTAAAATTAAATATCAAGGAATTTATATTGAAATCGTCAGCTTAAAATAAAAATGTCAACAATTAAAAAATAAATACAATTCAATTTAAATACAAATTAAAAATGTCATAAAATGGAAATTAACATTAAAAGAAACCAAATGTGCATTGTTGGTTTGATGATCGATAACATTATAGAAATAAATGGTATGGTGATTCGTCGGTGAACTGATCCCTTTGCAACTAACTTACGTGTCAGGGGTGGCTTCGCCGAGTCGCACGGCGCGTCGGTCCAGCCTGATGCCCCAGCGGCCCCGGTCCTTGGGGCAGTTGGAGTCGCAAGGCACCCCCACCATTCGGATGCTCCGGTTTTGCCGCACGCTGGCCGCGAAGTAGCAGGAGCTCATAAAGTGGCTGCATCGAGCTATTCCTATAAACAAAGAAGAAATTTACTACCCCCTAATATAATACTAAAAAAAAAAAAAAAAAAGATCCCTTCAAGGGAGAAGTACGCCTTTGTGCATGTATCTCAGGGTTTGTCAATTGTATTTGTCTTGTTTATTTTGCACAATAAAGAGTTTACATACATACATACATACATTTTCTCACTTGATAAATGTTTTATCATGTCTGATTTGCATGGGCTGATTGCACTGGGAGCTCTGCTTCACTAAGCTAATCTTATCTGCTGCATGCCTACCAAATTACATAGGTATTTTATACCTACATTACATTAATAATGAAATTGCGCTTAATAAAAAATGGATCCGAACTATGAAAACCCCTTTTGCTATATAGCTACAACTCGCAGTAAGGTTAAATTTTTGGTACGACTTAAAAGTGACAGTGAAATCATAATTTGTTTTTGCTATATAAACTGTCATAAAAATCGTTAAAGCACTGAAACTGCCGACTAGTCACTACTTAGTCACTAGGTACATAGTATAAAATAAAGTCGCTTTCTCTGTCCCTATGTCCTTATGTCCCTATGTATGCTTATATCTTCAAAACTACACAACGGATTTTGATGCGGTTTTTTTAATAGGTAGAATGATTCAAGAGGAAGGTTTTTATGTATAATTCAACGCAGACAAATTCGTGGGCAGAAGCTAGTATAAAATAAAGTCGCTTTCTCTGTCCCTATGTATGCTTATATCTTCAAAACTACACAACGGATATTGATGCGGTTTTTTTTAATAGATTGAGTGATTCAAGAGGAAGGTCTTTATGTATAATTCTACGCAGAAGAAGTCGCGGGCAGAAGCTAGTTATAAATATAATAACTCACGCATAAAGTGACCCTGGCAGCCGGGCTGAGTCGTGCCACCATTGACGCAGAAGTCAGCGTGGCCTATCAGGCCGGACTCGCCCAGGAACCCTGCATTGGTGTGGATCACCTGAACCACTAAAGCATCATCCTGGCTCAGACGGAAGAGACGTGAGCCATAGCCGGATACTAAGGGCCTCGCTGGGTCAAGACCTGAAAAATTACAAAAGCTGTTGTATCAAATCCATTACGACCAACAAGGAAACATAAAACAAGGAGTAGCAAGGGAACTGTTATAGACCTTCGCAAAGTAACGCCTAATTCATAAGAAAAATAATGACAACGCCCAATGATGCTAGTTAAAGCTATTGGAAACTGTTGCACTTTGGATAGTTTTCCTTCCATTAATATTACTTCCAATAAGCTTAACAGCTGTAACAATGGAGGATAAAAAAGACTTTTTCCTTGTCCTGTGGTTTTTTTTTTATTTCTTCATAGTCTACCTCTACCAATATCCAGGGCCTACTAAATTTCGTCTATAGCTCCGTCTCCGTCTGTCAGTCAATAATGGCACTATTTTAAAAGTACCTAAGTGTAAATGAATAGATAAGAGGAAGAACACGAAGGTCGCCTTCTCGGTAAAATTAAGTCATTAAATATAATTTAAAACTTGTCAGCTTTAAAGCTTGGCATTTTTCTAGATTAAACTTTTCCCAGCAAGAGGCTGGAAGAATATTTAGAAATATTAACTCCAAAAACTTTAACTACCTACCTATTTGCGCTGGTCCAATAACTTCAAATGACAGTGTAACCATCGCGATCAAGTTTATAACAACATTAAATGTATAAATAACTGTGCCTGTGTATTTATGTTTTCTGTAACCTTTTCACGGTAAAACCGTTAAACCAATGTAATAAATTATGGCCAGAAGATTATTTTGCATTAAGAGAAATGCTAGGCTACATTGTAGTGGCAAAAAAATGCAAATTTCCTGCAGGATATCTAGTAACCAATACCGGGTACACAGTCATATGTTAAGTAACAGCCAGTGTAGAGATTAATGATGAAGGTAGATCAGGTGTCATGGGTTTTGGCAAAAACGGTTCACATAAGTTTAAAATATTGAAATTATTATAACGATGGGTTGGTAGACGGTTTGAATGACAACAGGTAGTGACGTATGAGGTCAATCTGAAATCAATTAATGGCACTTATAGATGTTTTAGGTTTCATACATCCACCAATATGTATTGTTTATGTAATTTAATCAAATAAAAAGATTAATCTGATTAGAATACATACTAATAGTGATAGTTTGAACAAATAAAGACATAAATTGAGTAGCACCGTTAGGATTCAATTATTGCGGTAGGAGGAAAACTGGAGGCGACGGGCGAGAAAGAGGGGCAGTTTTGGTGGTGACTGTCGAGCTGAAAAGTTAAGTATAATTTCGTCTTGATTACTACTTTGCTGTCTCTTGTGCTAATAAATTGTACTGTCGTATATTTGATTACTTACAGGAGTTTTACCGAGTAAGGTTAATTTCTGATTAAATTTGTTAATTACTTGTCTTTCCGAAATAATGCACGTTATTTAGGTAATGCGACTTTGGTTGATCTGGTATTACAACTGTAATTATAACTGAATGTGAATTCTGATTGACCTATTGCTACTGATTGTAATAACATTTAATTACGTGACTTTTAGATAAAATATTAGTTGTGAGAGATATGTATTTGACTTGTACAATTGTGTTCGAATCATAAAAAGGATATAATAAATGTGCTGTGCTTAAACCACCCTGTTTCTATTATGCGTTCTTAGTTATTAATACTTATTACCCAACAATTTCAGAAGTGGGATATGTCCACGTGGAAGAAATCGAGAAAGCGACGACGTGCGCGATCGGCGAGTCCTGACGAGCAACCGGAGCGGTGGCGGCCATGGAGACCCGAGTCTGAGGAGTCTTCAGCAGACACGGATTCGGATGAAGAACACTTTTACAAACGTAAAAGAAGCGGTAAGATCGTTTCATGTCATAAACACGATATTACCGCTAGGGCTGATGTTATACCTTTATATGACCCCGAAAGTTCCGAAATGTTTGCGCAGCAGTGGCTCAACAAAATAAATCAACTCGGAGCCATTCATGATTGGTCTGACAACATGAAATCTCACTTCATGCAGTCCAGACTTTCTGGCATAGCTAGAGTATGGCACGCGTCATTACAGAACTACGAGTTGACTTGGACGCAATGGCAACAATCATTGCTTGAAGCATTTCCTCGCAAGGTTGATTATGTTGAATTGCTTAGGGAAATGTTGGGTAGACGTAAAACCGTAGTAGAAAGTATGGCGCAGTATTATTACACTAAAAACGCGTTACTAACACGGCTTGAGATCAATAATCAAAACGCTGTCGCGTGTATTATTGATGGACTACCGTTGCACATGAAAACGCCGGCTCATGCGGGTAATTACGAGACCCCCAGTGAATTATATGCCAAGTTCCTGTCAAGTATGGAAGATCACAAAACACGGGCACCTCCGACGCAGCCTAAATCATTCAACCAACAAGCGAACGTTAAAGTTGAAGCGAATGCCGTAGAAAATAAGAAAACATTCACATGTTTCATTTGCAATGAAACGGGTCATATGGCCCGACGTTGCCCCAAAAATACGGCTCATTCTAACAAACCAGTCTGCGTGCATTGCAACAAGATTGGCCACTTGTCGGAAAAATGTTGGCACAAGCCGAGTACATCAACGGCACACAATGCTTCTACGTCTACCGCCAAGCCAGCGACGGTTAATTTATTAACGGGACAGGTAAATGATGTTTACTATAAAAAAGTGAAAGTAAATGGTATAGACGCTCGTGCCTACTTTGACACCGGAGCACGGATTAACGTAGTTAATTCGATCTTTTTAGATAAAATGCAACTACAACTTCAAACATGTGATATTGTGATCGGTGGGTTTGGTGGTAGTCCAATCCCAGCTAAGGGAGTTGTAGATGTAGTTCTAAATTTTGATGGCATGAATTTCGTTACACAATTAGTAGTCACCGATTGGCACATGAAAGATATGGATATGATCATAGGGCAGCCCATCATTAACGACCCCAGCGTGGAGTTTAAAATTAGCGGGCACACATTTTCAGCTGAAAAGAAAGGTCAATATGTAAATCCTGATGAAGAAACTCGGATAAAATCAGATATAATGTGTACAGAAAATGTGATAGTTCCACCCAAAAACGTGATGCTCGTAGAGTTTACAACAAATGCCACACCCCACGATATAATATACATAGAACACTCGAGACGAGTTTACCCAGGAAAAGATTATGTAATCCCGTCTTGCGTAGTACAAGGCTCAGCAGGCTGCATGGAAGTTTTCAATACTTCCGATTCGCCACTTTTATTATCCAAAGGGCAACTTTTGGCAAGAGGTATGATATGTATTGAAAATACAGATACCAGTATGGGGAACGCAACTCTTCCTAACAATAATGTTATGAAGATTGACGTCTCTAAAGTTAGATGCGACACCGAAAATGTGGAGGTAAAACAAAAGCTACAAGATTTGTTACATGAGTTTTCAGACTGCTTTTCCATGGACACGAAAGAGTTGGGTTGCACGGACAAAACAGAGATGACTATTGAAACGACCACTGAAAAACCAGTATGCTACAGACCCTATCGATTGTCAGTACCAGAAAAAGCTGTAGTCAGAGAAAAAATCGACGACCTACTTGAAAATAAAATTATAAGAGAGTCTTCTTCAGCTTATTCAAGTCCGATAATATTGGTTAAAAAGAAAGGGGGTGATTACAGATTATGTGTTGACTATAGAAAATTAAATAGTCAAACTGTTAAGGATAAATACCCCCTTCCAATTATAGAGGACCATATTGAAAAATTGACAGGAATGAAATATTTTACAAGCCTTGACCTTTCGCAAGGATTTTATCAAATCCCAATGGAGAAGGATTCCATCAATAAAACAGGATTTGTAACACCCGAGGGGCATTATGAATTTCTTCGAATGCCTTTCGGTTTAGCGAATTCTCCGTGTGTTTTCCAAAAGCTGATGGATAAAATCCTAGGTCCATTGCGATTTGATAGAGTCTTGCCATATATAGATGACCTATTAATACCAACAAGAACGGTCGAAGAAGGTCTGCAAACCTTAAGGATCGTACTCGAAATTATACGCGACGCTAAATTAACATTGAACATAGATAAATGTTTTTTCTTACAAACTAATATTGAATACCTGGGTTACGATATAAGTGAAGCAGGAATTAGACCAGGGTCCAAGAAAATCGAGGCTGTCACAAAATATAAGGAACCTACTAATGTACACGAACTTCGAATGTTCTTAGGACTCACGAGTTACTTTCGTAAATTTGTCAATAATTATGCCACCCTTACTTGCGATCTGTACAAATTACTGAAAAAAGATGTAGAGTGGGAATGGCAGAATCCACAGCAAGAGGCATTTGATCATCTTAAAAAGATTCTCACCGAGAGGCCAATATTGGCACTGTATGATCCTAAAAAGAGTACAGAAGTGCACACGGACGCGTCAAGCAAAGGTGTTGCAGGCATATTATTGCAGGAACATAATAAGACTATGAGGCCCGTTGCATTTTTCAGTCGCAAGACGAGTAAAGAAGAGGCGCTTTACCACTCATACGAACTCGAAACTTTAGCCGTGGTAGAGTCGTTAAGAAGGTTTCGAGTTTACCTAGCTGGTATATCATTCAAGGTAGTCACAGATTGTGTAGCCGTCAGGCATACGTTTGAAAAAAAGGATCTTCTATCCAGGGTTGCCCGATGGTGGTTGAGTATCCAAGAATACGACATGTCAATAGAACATAAACCAGGCACGGCTCATAAGCACGTGGACGCATTGAGTAGAACGCCAGTTGAGAATAACGAGGCCAAAGTTTATGTGTTGGACTTATTAGACTGGGTTGTTTGCTTACAAAACCAAGACAGTGATATTCAAATTATAAAAGACAAATTGGAGAAAAATGATACGGATCCGGACATAGTAAACAATTTTTGTTTGGATGGACATAAGGTATATAGGAAAATTAAAGATGGCAGTAAAAGAATAGTGGTGCCAAAATCAGCCAGGTGGAACGTAATGAGAAAATATCATGACGACGTGGGACATCCAGGGCTAAAGAAGTGTGACGCACTAATTAAAGAAAACTGTTGGTTTTCCGGCATGACACGATTTATTAGGAAATATGTCAACGCTTGTTTAGATTGTTTATACAAGAGAGGTCAATACGGCAAGGTGGAAGGCAGTCTCCACCCAATTGAGAAAGTGGCCGCACCTATGGATACTCTACACATAGATCACTTGGGACCGTTTTGTAAAAGTGGTACAGGACATTCATATTTGTTCGTCATTGTTGACTCTTACACTAAATTTATATGGGCATTTCCAACGAGAACTACTAAATCGATTGAAGCAGAACAGGCTCTAGAAGAGGTTTTCAGATATTTTGGTTATGCAAGGCGCATAATTTCTGACAGTGGAGCTGCGTTTACAAGCAAACGATTTAAACATTTCTGTTGTGTTAATCAGATCAAACATGTAATTAACGCAATAGCTTCACCGAGATCAAATGGGCAAGTAGAGCGCTATAATAGAACTCTCCTTGAGGCTATAAACAAGTGCACGACTGATGAACGAAACTGGCATAAGTGTCTTGGTAAAGTCATATGGGGAATGAACAATACGGCGAACGCGTCTACAGGATTTGCTCCGTATAGATTAATGTTCCAGGCAAGACGCACTAGGTTCCAAGGAATGTCATCTAATGATTATGACAGTGAAGAGACGGCATTATGTAATGCTCAGAAAGCTTCTGACAACCTTAATAAAGTTGCACAGTCGATGAAGAAACAGTTTGATAAAACTAAGAAAAAACCAACCATCTACAGAGTAGGTGACCTAGTCCTTTGGAGAGGATCACAAAGCAAAGATAAAAAAGTAGTACGGAAACTGAAGGAAGGGTACAGTGGGCCATACAAGATTCAAAAGGTTCTTGGTAATGATAGGTACATCATTTCATCAATTAAAGGTATAAAGGGTTACAAAAAGTATCAAGCAACTGTGGCATCTGATGCATTAAGAAGATTCGCGAGTGAAGATTACAGCAGTACTGCCTCCGATGAGTCACAAGTTGACAGCACCGAAGAACTAATTGATCTTCTAGAAGGGTGAAAAAAAAAACATGGATAAAAAAAAAAAAAAAAAGAAAAAAAAAAAGGTACAGTTCGAACGTAAAGGTATCATTTATATATACACATACAAGTATAGATAAGGGTTATTATCATAAGCGAAATTAAAAATAAATAAATTCATATAAAGGCCGTCAGCTCAGACGATGTTAAAACGAGTTAGGAGAAGAGTAAGGCCGTCAGCTCAGACGATGATAAAACGAGTTAAAAAAAAAAGTAAGGCCGTCAGCTCAGACGATGATAAAACGAATTAAGAATAGAGTAAGACCGTCAGCTCGGACGATGATAAAACGAGCTAAGTATAAAGTAAAAGGCCGTCAGCTCAGACGATGATAAAACGAAGTTAAGAGTGATAGACGATGCATGAGGGGACATGGTCATTTTATTTGAAGTTGTACTTGTATATTGTATTATTCTTTGGCATAATTATAAAAAGTTTGAATTCCTATGTCTGTAAAAATAATTTTGTACATGGTTATTATTCTCTGTTACAGAACCAGGGGTCAATAGAACCTAAACAATTACCATTCAACTAAACATTCAAGCCTGGTAACATCCTAAGGTTTATTATAAGCACATTGATTGTATCTTGTCTCAGTAAAGGCGTAATCTTCTAAATTAAGTATGTACAATCGAGTTCAAAATAATTAGTGGATTTATAGAGTTATATCACAGCAACGCAATGGCATTTTTTTTATCATTATTAATATTGTTTTGTTCTTATTGAATGTTTTAATAATGGCAATGTAATTTGTATCAATTTGATTATACAATACAAATAAGTATTCTTTATCTTTCTTTCCTATATTCTTCATCATGATTATGTACTTCAATCTGATCACTAATTTGCTAGGTAGCAAATTTTGTCAGGATGGACGAACTGTAGAGATTAATGATGAAGGTAGATCAGGTGTCATGGGTTTTGGCAAAAACGGTTCACATAAGTTTAAAATATTGAAATTATTATAACGATGGGTTGGTAGACGGTTTGAATGACAACAGGTAGTGACGTATGAGGTCAATCTGAAATCAATTAATGGCACTTATAGATGTTTTAGGTTTCATACATCCACCAATATGTATTGTTTATGTAATTTAATCAAATAAAAAGATTAATCTGATTAGAATACATACTAATAGTGATAGTTTGAACAAATAAAGACATAAATTGAGTAGCACCGTTAGGATTCAATTATTGCGGTAGGAGGAAAACTGGAGGCGACGGGCGAGAAAGAGGGGCAGTTTTGGTGGTGACTGTCGAGCTGAAAAGTTAAGTATAATTTCGTCTTGATTACTACTTTGCTGTCTCTTGTGCTAATAAATTGTACTGTCGTATATTTGATTACTTACAGGAGTTTTACCGAGTAAGGTTAATTTCTGATTAAATTTGTTAATTACTTGTCTTTCCGAAATAATGCACGTTATTTAGGTAATGCGACTTTGGTTGATCTGGTATTACAACTGTAATTATAACTGAATGTGAATTCTGATTGACCTATTGCTACTGATTGTAATAACATTTAATTACGTGACTTTTAGATAAAATATTAGTTGTGAGAGATATGTATTTGACTTGTACAATTGTGTTCGAATCATAAAAAGGATATAATAAATGTGCTGTGCTTAAACCACCCTGTTTCTATTATGCGTTCTTAGTTATTAATACTTATTACCCAACACCAGTTGTAAATGATCTTCATACGAGAGTGATTAACGCACTTATCTCAACAACAAACGCTTCAGAAATACACAAGGTCATGATAACGTAATATCACATCCATAATAATTACAATAAGAGAGATTTAAGTGAATTCAGATTGTAAAGTATTCATTTCAAATAGGTACCTACCTAATGTTTTGGAATTATTAGTTATGAATAGATTAAAAACGAAGCTCTAATAAGTTTCTGTCGAAAATGTCGTTCTTGCACAAGTATTTTTGCTGACTTCTTTTGGACGCAGCCATTCCGACTTTAGGCTATTTTCAGATTAGGTTCTATTGGCGGAAGGCTGGCGATATTGTTATTAATCTTTTTTAGACTATCCCAATCACCGAATAGGTACATGCCGTGTTGTCCTGAACTAATGGCATCATCGTTTGCTGAGTAGGCGAATTACATTAGTAATAAAGATTTATTAACAGTTGGCAGTGCTCTCCACGGTAAGGTAGAAATAATGGCGACACCCCACCGCTACGCCCGCTGTGCACGGACACTCTCACGTCACCCACGTGGGTCCATTGGTCATTTCGTGCGTAGCGTGTGCGTGCACTGCTGTGGACACGACCACCTACATTTTGATACGGTGCGAATTATGTACCCACGTGCGTGGCGTGACCGTGCGATGCAGTGGGGCGTCGCCTTAAACTTTGGAGCTGCAGGAGGCTGCACGGCTAGCACTGTGACTAGAGCTGTGTCGCGATGCACGCGTGATAGACTACTCGTCTCTTTCTAGAACGAACAGTAAGAAAAAGACGAGTAGTGTTATGTCGCGCACGACTCTGCTCTCGCGCGGGCTTGTGCCAGCAGTGCTGAGCGAAGATTCCAGTCGCCCAGAATCAAAATGAAACATCGATATTTATTATCCCATTAAACTGCCGCAGTTTATCCAAATCCAACGGCTTATGCGTGATGGAATAAACCGAACGTTACTTGATAATATTATAATAACATTAACAATACCGTCCTTTCTTTGGGCGGTCGCGTAAAAGGTCAATGACAAGATGACCGAGAGGTAACTAGCAAGGGTGAGACATAATAACTTACAGATAATACTATCCCAAAACACAAAATTAATTGCTAAGAGAAAGTTACATGTACGAAGTGCATTATTAATATCACTCTTATCGTGAAACATAGTAATGTGTTACATAGTAATGTATCACAAAAATTACAATGAATCAATGTCAGGTACCTACCTATTTTATTAAGAGTAACCACGATTATCTCTATAAGGATTCTAGTGCTTGTGTGAGGATAAATGGGGCGTACACTGAATGGTTTAGCATTGAAAAAGGTGATACATGTGTTGCGTCACCGTGGCTGTTCAACCTATTCATGGATATATGCCTGAGTGATTTGAAAGGGAATGACTGTGGACTAAGAATGAGTGGGTTAACCATAAAATGCCTGCTATACGCCGACGACCCAGTGTTGTTGGCATCATCGCAGGAGGAGTTGCAGATGATGGCTAACATTTTATGTGGGGCATTGGAAACGTAAGGTATGAATGTTAATGTAAGCAAGAGAAGTCATGGTGTTTGAAAAAGACGAGTACCACAGAATGTGAGATTGTGATTGTGGGTAAGAAAGTAGAACAGGTAAAAGAGTTTGTATATGTGGGCTCGACGTTTACGAAAGATGGGAAGTGTGAAAGTGATGACATGGTCAATGGGGCGCTGCGCGCTTTTGTGAGCAGTGAGGTGTCGAAGAATGTGCGTCTGGCTGTCCACAGAGGGGTGCTTGTTCCAACCATGAATGAACTGTATGTGAAACTTGGGTATGGCAAAAGAAGCATGAAAGATATTCTATCTTCTATCTATTCTTATCTAAGGAAAAGTGTGATAAGGGATCGTGCGGTGCGAAAGAGGATATAGTGACTAGAATAGAAAAAAGTATGCTTTAGTTGGTTTGGTCACGTAGAGAGGATGGGTGAAAGTAGACTAACTAAACAGATATACGGACGTTCCGAGACCAAATAGGAGACGTTTTGGAAAAAGTTCATGTCAAGAGTACCTATACCCGAAATCGACGAGCATGTATTAAGAGATTGATGAATGTGGATGAAGCGAAAGAAGTATGTCAGAAAGTATGAACAAAGTAGTATCTGCCTACCTCTGTGGGAAAAAGGCATGACGGTATGTATGTATATACTTTCACCCTTGCTTTAGTTTAGCAAGGCGTATTTAGCCATTGTGGACGTAGTGACATTACACACATGAGGGAATTGTTCGATTTATATATTTTTGATTTTGGAGGAGGAGTAGACAGGAAGCCTAAAGAAACAGCACATAATTATAATTCTGGCAATTTATTATAACGTCACTTTGACAACATAATGATGGCACAACTCCACAAGACAAGGTTACTTAACAAGGTATTTTATATTTTTGTGTTTATGTATTTCCCTACTTTAAGCGCGCGGCTTCGCCTCCGTATCCTATTCAATTTCCTATTCCATTGGAATTCTAAAAAATACTACTATAAAACGAACATTTACGCAGATTTCCAGCTTTCTAGGTCCAAGGGATCATACTGAGCGTTGTTTTGGCACGCACCAACACGCAAACTATTAACAAACCATCTTTTTTTAAGAAACACTTGAAAAGAACTCCTGTAACATGATGCTCTTAAATAATGAACACTTAATTCATGAATTGAACAATAAGCGTCCATCAGACAATGGTCACAATTGCTATTTCAAATTGTTTATCTGACACAACTAACATCATCGGTTTCAGGATGCCCAAAGAATATAATGATACCAAACAATAACGAGTCTAAATTCCCCTTTTGTTCTACTAAACAGTAAACGCTGTCCAGAAACTAGCCTATTATGGTCACCCAACAACGTAAGTCTTGCAAGTCTTATATAAGTCTTAACAGTCAGAGAAACTTTTATCAGTAAACATTCTCGTACGTGCGTTTTATCAAACGCCTTTGGTTTTATCGCTCAGTAGTAATAATAATAGACGAGGTAAAGAGCAGCCGGCGTTGTTATTTCCTCACTTCGCGGGAGACTGTAGTCGGCGGCAGACGGGTACATACCAAAATAAACATGGCCAAAGTTGACATCAAATACAGAAAGGTAATTATATTGACTTAGTTTTTTTCTAGTGTTTTAACAAGTGCCATGTAATTGCTGGACTGTAGATTGTTCGTATTTTCTTACTGCCTGACCTGTACTTGTTTACACTTCACGTACCGGCCGGCCGGCACATTCAGCAGACTTTATAATAGATATTTAAACCATATTTAAATGTCACTTTCAGTATTCTCCCCTGATTTTATTGAGACTAGCTTTTGCCCGCGATTATTTTGAGCTATAACTGTAGTTTGATGAAGATATGAAAGATGCGCAGCGACTGACTGCAAACAAAATAAGCACTAATATTTTTAAACTGTTTACTTTCAATACTTAATTCCTTACGTAGGTAATAGCATAGCATGTTGAATTAATGTCAAACGAGAAAATATTAAATGACTAAAAAGCACTGGTGACAAAATCTTAAAATATTTTGGTAAAACTCAGTTAAGTAACTTGGGCAGAAATTCAAAATGAGTAAGGTTCTTGGTTTGTGTGTTGGTTTTGATTTTAACGGCTTTTGAAACATTTTCCACAATAGAAATAGGTACCTTTGTTTTCCATTCTCCAACAGCTATAATCAAAGATACCATTATCTATATCGCGTTTATTTGTATAATTATTTAAAAAAGTTTACGTACCTATAATGTAGATACAAATTCTATCTATGCAGCTATAAAAACGATGTCTTAATCGGCTTAATCACAAAATATCTTCACTGACAACGCCATAGTTTTGTGCCTCAGCCGCCCGTGGTGGGTGTTTCCTTCCATAATAACTAATATTGACACTAAAAATAGATCCAAATCCGACGAACCAACTTTTCGTGTTTTACCTGATTGATATGTCAACATTGAGCCTATAGCTGAACTGATTTAAATAATCTGTAGAATAATAATGCTCACTCGTTCATAACATTCATCTTTAAACATTACTTACCTATTTGAATAATGGATCGTTCAACTGGCAACCGTAGAACATTCCAGATGAGTGATTTTATGGCACATAACATGAAAAGATCGGACGAAAACGATTAAACTCCATTTTAATTATATTTTTGTTAAGTATGTGGCCTGATACGAAAGTTTTTAGCTATAAGAACACCATTTTTGTTTCCTGAAAAGACTTTACTACTGACTAAATTATTTGGCAATGTATACCCTTCGAGGTCCACACATCATCTTCTCGAAAACAAAATTTCAAAATTCTAAAAAAAAAATGTTTTCTGCGGTAGGTCGAAGAAGAGGCTGTCAAATTCTTGTACTGCTTCGTCCGAATTATGAAAGTTAGGCTTTGCATTATTTTAGTCGTCGTGAGGATAAAGAAAAAAACAGGTCAGGTGTAGGTATAGGGTGGATGCGATACCACCTGAACACATATATGCTGATCAAACAGACTCATAATACACATTCTATACAAAAATGTATGAAAGGAGACTCGATATTTTTGCTCATTGTATCCGGATGACTCTTCTTTTTTTATCAACCGTAATCAGAATGTTTACAAACTACACATGACATTCATTCATTGATGTAAATTAATTTAGCCGTCCCTTGTCTTAACTACTTTTCTTACGTGTTCAGTTCTGCGTTCTAATAATATTTCTTGTAACTACAAATGACAGTAGATACCGTAGTGTAGACAAGACGATGCAACTTATTCTTGGTTTTATTGGCCTCCTGACAAAACGCAAATTTATAAGATCAAGTCAACTAAAATTTCAATGACTATTATCATCATAACTCGCTGTACCCATTTATGGTGTTCGATAATTAATATTTGTAGGTATTGTATTGAATTGTACGAGAATCATCTTCAGCCTGTAAACGTCCCACTGTAGGGCACAGGCTTCCTTCAGAATAATAGGGCTTTGATTGTGGCTCCCTTGCAAGCCCAATACAAATCGGAAACTGCACGCACAACATTGAACTACTTCACAGGCGTGCGTTCCTCACGATATTTTCCTTCACCGAAAATCTCATGTCAAATTTGAGATCAAATTTCGCAAATAAATTACTCCGCTTTCGAAATAAGAAACCTCTACTTGGGAAGATACTGTTTTTTAATAAATTGTCTTTCATTAAGCAACAAGACAATAAAGTAACCATTAATCCTGCATAACATACCACAGTACATTCTGCCAGCATTAAAATGCAAAACAATAATCCCATTTGGTACGTGGTTACTGAAATTACAGACATCCACGATTCCGGCTTTGTGGCGAGCCAAACAATGACATGCGATGCAAACTGTTCATTGTGTTATTATACACAACAACACAGTAGGTAGCTGTACTCTCAATAGGTACTAACCCAAAACATTGAACACGAGATATGTGACATTCAACCATGAACTGTAGGGATTCGGTGGATGAGTCAACAATCATTAAATATTTGGATATAACAGAAACTAGTCGCAAAATTTGAAAATGCAAAATAGTTAATGTACCTAAAGAGTTTGTACGTTCGGTCTTTTAAACAAATGAATTTTGAGTACCCATTACGACAAACGCAGACACTTATTGAACTGAAAAAGGTTTCAAAATAACATAAGTTAGTAGTAGGTACATTGCTGAACAGTTTATCAAGATTAGTGTTAATTAAAACCTACCTATATATCACGTAAGTCAAAACAATATTTTATAAAAGTCATTCTGTTCGTTTATCATGTTTCACAATATACCTAAAGTCAGTTTATAATAATAATTATTTTTCATAATGTTGTGCAATACTCGTAAGTACTTGAAATAGACGCGCGGTAGGTGTACGCTTTTCTGTTGCAAGGCCAAGTCGATCAGCTTGTTAAGCGTTTGATTGGGCGGACGCATTAAGAACGGAGATATATAGGCCCATCAGATAACAAGACAAATGCCCGTCTTTTTTCTATCTGTATCATTAAAAAAATATCAAAATTAATGACAGATTCTGAATGGAAGAATAATTTTGCAGTTATTACATTGCCTTACGTCACAACTACTTCGTTCTAAAGACAAACAATCCCGCTTCAGTTTTGAGACAAGACACTGTTTTGCTATCGTTAGCTTCAAAGCCTTTTGCACGCCCCTATTTATTCTAACTAACAATATAAATTTTCGTACCTACCGTTTTCATTAGGTAACTAAGAACGTCTATCAATGACCGTTCCTTGATCGACTTTCCCTAATAAAAAAGAAATTCGCGAAGTCACTTAAATTATCCTCACTGAATTACTATTTCAGTAACTTTGTTCAGTGCTTATGATAAGATTTAAATCATAACGGGTCAGTTTGTAGTAGAGAGAAATTGTCGAAATAACCTAAAGTAATCAACAAGTTATAATTCTTTACAGTTGTTCATCAACAACGAATGGGTAGATGCCGTTAGCAAGAAAACCTTCCCGACCATCAACCCTCAGGACGAGAGTGTCATCATCCAAGTTGCTGAAGGAGACAAGGTAAAGCTTTATAACAAACCAATTATATGCAGACCATTCGGTTATTTTGTAAACGTTGACGTGTACTAAACCAGAAAAGAATAATACTATTCTATTGTTATGCATTCAATTAGACTCCTGCATACATCATCGTTATATATAACAAACAGTAAAAGATCCTGTTTATGTTCAAGGCTGACATAGACCTTGCAGTTCAAGCCGCTAAGAAAGCGTTCCACCGCTATTCGGAATGGCGTACCCTGGACGCGTCCCAGAGAGGCAGGCTGCTGCTCAAACTGGCTGATCTGATGGACAGGGATGCCAAATATTTGAGCGAGCTGGAGACTCTGGATAACGGCAAGCCAGTGGCTCAAGCCTACGGTGAAATCATCTGGGCTGCTGGTATCGTCAGATACTATGCTGGAAAGGCTGACAAGATCCTTGGAAGCACTATTCCTGCTGGTAAGTTCTGAATCCATAATTAATTCAGTATTTGCAATTTAGAAGGAAAGAGGTTTTATTTTTATCATTTGTTTTTTGGTTACAGATGGCGAAGTCTTGTCTTTCACTCTTAAGGAACCGGTAGGAGTTTGTGGCTCAATTCTGCCATGGAACTACCCGGTTCCCATGTTTATTTGGAAAATTGCTCCTGCTATAGCTGCCGGTAAGCATCTTGCTTACTACTAGATAACACATTTTTTTATAATAACTACAATATAAATTACAAATTAGCAACTTTATCAGCTGTTGGTGAAGTGATCACCTACAATATGCATCTAGGGGACTAAGGTTAAATGTGTGTTTAATTAAGGCTGCAAGTGAAATTTAAACTTTCTTCTGAAGATAAAGATAAAGATTCCATAAGCCGAATGTATCCATTGTAGGTACCGTAATTACTTCGGTTGTCTGTATATACCCACTGCTACTTGCAAGTTTGCAAGATAAGCTGTTTTGGCGGACCATGCGTAAAATACTAAAAAGCTAAGGAGCATGATCACTTAGGAGAAAAATATCCGATAACGCTGCAAAAACGTCTACATAATTCCAATGCCGTTTTCAGGGTGCACCCTCGTCGTGAAGCCCGCGGAACAGACTCCCCTTACCGCCTTGGCCCTCGCAGCGTTGGTCAAGGAGGCAGGGTTCCCAGCAGGAGTAGTGAACGTGGTTCCAGGCTACGGACCCACAGCCGGAGGCGCGCTGACCCACCACCCGGACGTCGATAAGGTGGCCTTCACCGGCTCAACTGAGGTAAAATTCTGAGTCATATTGTAAAAAATTCTGCTTCGCTCTTTTGAAAGTACCTAATGAATGTGTATGCGATAGTTTCCTATTCTGCAGGTTCCCTATAGTGGATTTCAATTAAATTAACGCAGATAAATACCTAAAACACAGAGATGCGAGCCCAGGTCCAAACCTGCGATCCTCTGCTCTGAAGGCCATAGGTCAAACCATTAAACTACCGTGTTGTTTTCTATAACATACCAACAAGTTAAGTTCAATGAATCAAAAGTAATAGATTGATTCATCTAAACACATTATTTTAGCAATTTTTTTATAGTTAAAGCCCAAACCACGGTTTATATATACGTACATTAATAATTCAGAAGGTTGGTTTAGAATCAACAATGCCAAGGTCAAGATTACCCATCTATAATTTTAACCGACTGCCGAGCGCTTGAATTGCTAATACCTATACCTACCACTACACAATACACAGGTGAAAAAGATTTCTTTGTGGTACCTATAGCTAGTTTTTTTTTTTAGGTGGGCCGTATCATCATGAAGGCTGCTTCCGATGTCAACCTCAAGCGGGTCACTCTTGAGCTTGGAGGCAAGAGTCCTCTGGTCATCTTCAACGACGCTGATGGTAATAAACGTTTAGCACTCGACTAATTCTAGAATAAACAGTGCGACAGTCATTTGTTTTGCTCAGTGCCTCAGTGGTCGTAATATGTTCGATCAATTTACATGTCGCTCATTCATTGCACGCTTGAGGATAATTTTAAAACCGTGTGGGTTGGATTCGCACTTCGAGAATTCCGTACCACCGTTTTATATGAGGTCCCTTTTAATTTAATTAATAAAAATATACATTCTGCTGATAGACAGACGAACTGACGGGCAGACAGTGGAGCTATAGTGACGAGCCCTTTGTGCACCAGTTGATTGCAGGACTCTAAAAACAGTCCTCATGCCTTGAGCTTTGATATGGTTTTTATGTGTCTTGGTGTTTTCATTTAGCAAAAATAATCTGATTTTTTGCAATGACGAAGGCTACATAGATCATTTTAATTTGTAGGAAAACCATTAACATATTTGAAACGAATTTTAATTTGCTACAACACATTGCTACGCGCTACGCTCGAAACCGATAGCAGCAGTTTTAACGAAAACTATCTATAAACAGAGAATCCAACCGCTGAGTTCTTAGCGGTGAGGTACGATAATTAGAACCACAATTCAGGAAATATTTCCTTTGATATTTCAGTGGAAAAGGCGGTCGATATCGCCCACAGAGCAGCCTTCGCCAACGCTGGCCAGTGCTGCGTTGCCGCCACCAGGACTTACGTCCAGTCTGGCATCTACGACAAGTTCGTAGCCAAAGCTGCCGAAGTAGCCCAAAAGAGGAAAGTTGGCAACCCTTACGAGGAAGTAGAACAGGGCCCCCAGGTAAGAATGGCGTGATACCTTGATAGTCTTGATACCTTTGTGACTAAGAAATATACATTCAATCAAAGCAAGTTCACTTCCAACAATGGCGTTTATCCACAAAATTCGTGACAAGCAAGCATGTGCTCCATTATCTGTTTCTTTGCTTACAAAAAATGCCCAATTTCCGATTCGAAAGCAAAGTATTAACGCATATTGGCGAATTTGTGAAGAACTCCAAAGTAATACATTCTTGCCTTAATACTGGCTTTGAAAAAGTCTATACGACCGTGTAACACGTACTCCTGTCTGACACAATGGCAGTTCGTAGAAAGCTGTTAAGCATTACTAACCATACTTTAGATTTTTATGGGAAAGACAGTCATTAAACTGAGACTAATTGTTTTTCCATTCGTCTTATTAGCGAGCATACAATCCTTTTCTCACTTCGTTCTATCTTGTGACACTGTTTCAACTTCAAGGTTTTCCGTAAGCGATAAATTGCATTTTGTCTATATTTTTTGCAGATCGACAAGGAAATGTACGACAAAGTGATGAGCTATATCGATTCTGGCAAGAAGCAAGCGCGCTGCGTGGCCGGCGGCAACCGTTTCGGCAGCAAGGGCTTCTTCATCCAACCAACTGTGTTCGCCGATGTCACTGATGACATGAAGATTTCTCAGGAAGAGGTAAAATATAGATTGGTCACCATAGTCGTCACCAGGAGTAGAAAGCAGCTGGAGAATATCTCCTGTCGTTGTATCATTATTAAATTGATCATGTTCAAATTGATCTCGTTCGTTCTGTCCCAGAGTAGGTATGTATCAACTTTTTCAAATTGATATTTTCAAGAATATGAGTTCAAGCACGAAAGTCTGGTTCGTAAAGTTGTGACATTAAGTTACCTAGATCTTCTCTCGCGAAACTGAATGCAAAAACATCCCAATCTAAACAACTCGATTACGCGTGTGAACTCAATTAGTTTGTACCCAGGAGTAACACGAGATTAAGCAAGATTTTTTATTGTTTCGTCCTGATCGTCTTTTTACGAATCTTTGCCGTTTGTCTTCAGATCTTCGGCCCCGTCCAGAGCATTCACAAATTTGAGAGCTTCGAGGAGGTCGTGGATCGTGCCAACAACTCCAACTACGGACTCGGCGCTGGCGTCGTCACCAACGACGTCAACGTCGCGCTCGCTTTCATCCGCCACGTGCGCGCTGGCAGCGTATGGTAAGAACTGAAGTCTCGCAACGTTGCCACAGTTGCTTTCAACTTCTCTTCCTTCTGAACTTTCCGTTCCTCCTCTTCTTTTTCAACATTTATGATAAGAAAAAATTAAATTGGGAATGTCATTATGATATCCCACGCGCATGTGGGTCTTCTATTTTGTACAGATTTTATCCATAGGAACTACTTTTATGTATGGCTGGCATACCAATACATCTGTCTCTTTTTTAAGACGATGTGAGAAACAGCAATATTTTTGTAACGCCCTCCATTTAAGGTATTTGAGCTACTAAATTGTGGAAAATATGCACTGCGTCATTACTTTAATTATTTTCTTAGCGACCTCGCTTTTCGACGGTACTCTGACTCAACCTCGTATATGAAACCTTAAGTGCATGGTCTAAAATGGTTATTTCAATTTCATAAAATTTTAGAATACCTACCTTCGATATTATGGCAGTACATAGCAAATAGGTTAATACAAATGGATGTTTTTGTCTCCAGGGTTAACACTTACGAACACGTGACCACTCAGACACCATTCGGAGGCTTCAAGGAGTCTGGTCTCGGACGCGAACTGTAAGTGTTAAATAATGGCAATCACGTACAATATACCGCATGTATGCAATAGTGCAGGAGAAGGAGATGTGTATTTTTCTACCAATTTCAATGTTCAATGTTCAATGTTCTCCAAAATGAGCGTCAGCTGTCGCCCTTGCTTGGAAGAAGACGTGTGAAAATTATTAAAAGTGGTTTGAGATTCATAGCGTACAAAAATTGGTTCCTATTACGATCATGATACGTTACGCTGAATTGGGCAATAGGCTTTAAAAGGATATCAGACGCTACTGAGATGTAAAACCTGACGACTATCTATTGAGCCCTGAGATGTTGTCGCCACAAACAGCTTACATAATATGGCAATAATTATGCGTATGTCATGTATAGCACTATAAAATGTCAGTATCGGTCATGTCAACGACCAATTTCAATAAATTGTTTATTGGAACGTTACTCGATTCTTCGTCCTTTTGTAGATATAAATATTTTCAGTCGTCCTCATCATCATCTCCTGCCTTTATAAGTCCCACTCCTGGTCACAGGCCTCCTCTCAGAATGAGAGGACTTAGGCTAATAGTTCCCACGCGGGCCCAGTATCATATTCATAATAATATTTTAAGTATTGTATTATACATTTTTTTTTCGCTACTTTGGGTATCTATTTTGTCATTTTTGTGGTATTGAGTACACTGGTGACATTCGATGATTTTCAACGTCTGTTTTCATAAAGTTCTCGCTGCCAGTAAAACAAACGAGTACTACCGAAAGTCCGCAACATGGCGAAGCCCAACTAGATGGTTGTTGTCTTTCACTGGGTCGAAAATAAAGTGTTAATATCGTCTCATTATTTTATTTCAGGGGCGAAGAAGGTATCCAGCAATACGTGGAGAATAAGACTGTGACACTCAACCTTCCCAAGAAGCCTTTGCTTTGAGCCAAATGAGAATCCTGATATATAATTTAACACTTTCGATATTAAAAACTTATATTTTACATTTCATGTTGATGTAACGATTATTACACGTTATTACAATTTTTTATTGATTGTATCATTTACCACATGCGTTTCGAACTTACCTGCTTCAATTTTCTAATAAGTGAGATATGATATCTATTCATTTAAATCATACCATAGGCATATTTTTGAAAGAAAGTAAACCACTTGAGTGGAATATCATCAAGTTCTATGTAGGTTTGCACTTTAAGATTATCTTGTTAAATTGAGTAGATCCAAACAAACGAAGCCTCATCAACGAACTTTATGAACTAACTAGAAAAATTACGGAACAATTGTCCATCCCCTCATTATAAATCTACTAGAGCAGTAAAAGTAACGAGCAAAGTGTACCCGTATGTATTCGTTACTACAATCAGTACTCTTTAGTATCACACCCTTCCTAGCCGTGTGTACTACCCGTAGCACCACTGGTGATACAGGTAACAAGGGGCATCGTGTAACGTTACTAGTTACTTTTTATAACATAGAGTATCGCATCTAGTCGTAGTAGGAGCTCTATCATTACCAATTATGAACTCCGGCACTGCGGTGTGGTAGGCGACGGAAACCACCACAGCGTGTACTCAAGAATGTTACCGTAAAGCTTCAGAAAATTAGGCGACCACTCTCTCAAGGGGCTAGTGTCTTGGAAGAAGCGTGAGTCACTGATTTAGGTCCAGTTTTCTATTGAAGGTAGTGGATTCATGGGAAATTGTGTTATCTTATTAACTCGACAGAGGGCGCTGCAATGTTAGTGTGTGATAAAAAAACGAATGTTCCTTTTTATCTCCCGAACGGTTTGACCGATTTATACAAAAAACGATAGTTTACTTTGTTTCGTCAAAACGGTTTGATCGATTTAAATAGGGATTTCTCTTAGATCTATACAATATTACTAGCTTTTGCCCGCGACTTCGTCCGCGCAGATAACGTCAGAGTGACGACATAAAAAATATTTTTTTTTAATAAAAAGTATCCTATGTTACTTCTAATACCTCCAAGAACATGTGTACAAAATTTCATGATGATCGGTTGAGTAGTTTTCGCGTGAAACCGTGACAAACAAACTTACATTCGCATTTATAATATTAGTAGGATTGTGCTTGAGGGGTCTAATTCTAACTTTTTAGATTTCGTTGACAAATTAGCAAAATTTAATTACTGATCGAATTTGATCCTTGTGCCTAACAGCTGTTCGAAGCTTTTGACCCTATAAAAGCTGCTGCGCGCCCAAATATCGCCACTTTTATCGAAGCATTTGCTGGAGCAAATCTAAACAAAACCCTGAAAATGTGGTCTCTCGTGCCACATACGCTCTTTTATAAAAGAACCTTAATTGAATCAATATAGGTACGTCTGATATGTTTTTTATTTTATTTCCTTTCCTTCCCTACAAGCTAACCTTAGCGGCTAAACTCGACAATCCCTTAATAGTTTCATCCCGTCCGTCGTTCTATCTTCAAAATTGACCATTTGTCAATGTTAATAAGATTTAATAGATACCTACTACATAGATGGAATAGCAATGAATGAATGATTCACAGTTGCACGCCCTTTTGTATGGATTAACCGGCATTAAAGGCTTGTTTACACTTTATACTTAATAAACCAAAATTAGGTGAGAAGTGATTAGGTAATATGTATGATTTTACGATGATAATTAATAAGTTGATTAGTTACACGCTCTGTTTGTGTAGGTGAAAAGTGTGCAAGAAAATGGAGGACAAACAACGATACCATTTACAAAATATACGAAGGCAATTATTTTATACACGTTGTATTTATTAATCACTTGACACCTATACTTTTCATCTTTACTTGCTAATTAACAAACTGTAAACAAGTCTTAAAAGGAAACACGTTTAGCTGCAAATCAACTCTACACTCCATTGCGCATGCGTGGACTTTATACGAAACTATGTTTATTTGTGTATAGTACGAGAATGTTGATAGAACGCAACGCAACTACGCATCGACTACCTCCCTTATCACAATCCGTTAAGTCAGCTTTTTCTAAATTCTTCAGAAATATAACTTTGTTCAATCATGTTATTAGCACCACGTGATATTGTTTGACACGAAAACCACTATCCCGATATTGAGTCTTGGCGCTTCGGCTCTCGGTTCATTTTACAAAGGGTTCATCGGGATTTGTAGTCAAGTGGATACAATACACACTCGCTATATATATGCTACTCGCAGTGATTTGAAAGCCGCCGTATGATACGCTTGTGCCGCGAGTCCGCGACCGGTCTATTATCGATATACATTTAAATCAAGATGGTGAAAGTAGACGTCAAATACACTAAGGTAAGATATACATCGATTTCAACCCTGGTAAATTTTAACGCTATGTTTAGGCACGTACGAAATATAGATTTTTACAAGCTTTTAGTTTCACCTCCCCGAACCTGCCACCGGTCTCCTATAACCACATCTTGCAAGTTAAATTTGACTCACTTCCCGGTTTCCGATTGAGCTCAAATTTTGCACGCATATTCATTTATTTACCGATAAAATTTTCTAGCATCACAGGAAATACCAATGCGCAGAAAAATTAGAAAGAAAAAAGGAAAATACATTTGTTTGACGCATAGGACAACAACAGCCCCAACTAAAAATATAGGTACAATAATGAAAACTAACAGTGAAAATGCAATAATACATACATAGAAAAAACAAAATAAAACAAAACACTAGATAGCTATTAAGGGATTTTTGAAAGTTTCGTTTCCCCAAAGCGACGGAACACCAGACACCATGACATGTATACCGCGTGGCAACGCAATATTATGATGGCATAGAGCTAATCTGCTGGAACTGGAATGTGGCCGTAGGAACTCCGCAATAAAACGACACAATCCCATCGAGTTTGGGCTCGTTTGATTCTTCTATATCAGAACTTTGGTCCTAGATAATAATTGAGATGCCACCTCATCTACTACCAAGTTTAAAATAAATGAAAACAAGCTTCTAGGTAGTACCCGTTAATAAAATAAAAGGAATGTAAAAGTAAAAAAAATAATTTTGATAAGAAACGGCCTGAAATATCGGCCTGTTTGTCATAGATCTTGGCAGATGACTCTATCTGTCTATTAAATTATAGTTTTTTATTTTGTAAATTATAACAAAAGTATTGATACAAATATAAACTAAAGCTACCTTAAAAATAACTTAATGAAAATAAACTTATCCTAAATATTATAATACATTTGGACCCTTAGGTGGGGGGTCCCCATCACGCAGGCACCATTCCCGCGCTGTATCGCAATTGCGAGTCTTTGAGCTGGCGGCGCGAGGGTCGTCCGTTGCTTCCCTCAGGCGTTTACTTAGAGCTCTGTAGAGCCCACGTGCGCCCATGCCCCACGGACCGTGTGCCTCGACGCCAAATGCAACGAACTCGTACTGGGCGTCGAGACACTGGTATTTTGTGATCTTTACCCGCTCTTGGGCGTCCGCCGCCGCGCCGACAGATCGATTTCTGGACCCAAAATGCTTCTAATCCCAGATTTTAATGAAAACCCCCGCACATGTCACACATACCTTAGTAATATGCTAGGACTTATTGCTTCTTGAAAAATAATAGCTTCTTCCGACGGATTTTTCTCCGAAAGACTATATAAGATCCATCGTCATTTTCAAATCGCAATGCTTAAAGCTAGCAAGCTTAGTAGGTACTATCGAACAAATTAATTCCTGACCCACCGTAGAATGTTCTCACAATAAATGTGACAACGATTTTGTAGATATGAATAACCCTTTATTGTCCAAAACTCAGAATAATAATTCAAGCCACCATGGGTTAGGACTCAATTTGTTCATAGTACAAGTGTTTCCTTCATCCCTACATCATCACACCATTAACCAGATTAAAAATAGCATTTACGTTTATCATAAGAGTTGTCGTCGTGTCAATGTATTTTAGCAATGCAATTAAAAGTTTCAGAATTTTTTCTTTTTCTCGCTATTCTAAGGCTTAGCGTAAAATATCTACACAATTCCAGAAATTAGTATGTAGGTAATTAAGTTGTTATTCATACCTCTCCTCTTATTACTTTTACGATAAGGGTTATCATTTCTTGCCAACAGCGTTGAATAAAAGCGATAAAAATTATTTTGTTATGTAAAGAAATTTTGGACATAATATTATCCGGCCGGGGGATATTTTATGTGATGGAGATAACTATAGTACCCAACGTTTAGGCATCATTGTGGGTTAACTTCAGAGATAATGAGACTGGGTATCAAAACCTCTGATTTAACGTGTTTCTCTACGTACACGTTGCTATAAAACCGTAATATTTAAAATGGAATGACTGAAGGATAACGCGGCCACTATATTTGAGTTAAAGCCTGAACATCATATCCCTTGCCCTTTACACAGCAAATGGAAGACGTGCTGGTGTGAAAGGGGATATAGTGACCAGGATAGAAAAAAGTATTCTTAGATGGTTTGGTCACGTAGAGCGGATGGCCGAAAGTAGACTAACTAAACAGATGGTAGCGTTGGGAGGGGAAGGCCTAGACAGACTAGAAAGGTCAGGTCAGGAGTAACCGACGAGCATGTATGGAGAGATTGATGAATGTGGACGAAGCGAAAGAAGTATGTCAGGATCGTAGCAAGTGGAACTAAGTAATCACTGCCTACCCCTGTGAGAAAGAGGCGTGACGGTATGTATGTATGTGTGGAAAACATCCTTTTAAGGGATAAGTTTGCCTCTGTACATCTGTTTATCTTATCACCTGTATAATAATTGTGTTTTTGTTGTACAATAAAGAGTTATACATAGGTACCTACTGGCAGGATCAAGTTTGTTACAATCTGATGAATATCCTTATCTGGTCATAATCCTTGTTTAAGGTGCTGGTCTCTCTTAATGTGGACAATATCAGAAATTCGATAGGTGAAATTTTCATAAGATGCTTTTAATTTTAAATCATGAATTGTATCAGTCGTCACATTTTAAGTTTCAGTGGTTCATAATTCGCGCCCATTTTGATGAAGGATTAAGAAAGTAATGACACCATTCCAATAGGTAGAAAACTTGTCACGAGATTTAGACTTAGGACACTGTTTATAAACTTTCATAATTTGGATTTTGTTCATTATATGCACAGTTATTTATCAACAACGAATGGGTGGATGCTGTCAGCAAAAAGACCTTCCCGACCATCAACCCTCGGGATGAGTCTGTCATCATCCAGGTAGCAGAAGGAGACAAGGTAATTATCAAAATCATTTAATTGAATGGATTGGAAGAAAAAACATTCATTCATGATCATGACAGGTAGTGCTACAACAAAGCAAAACATTACAGTGCGAAACGAATTGCGCAGTCTGACTTGCAAGAAATTTGATTTGTAAGAAAAAGGCATTTGATCAATACATGTTAACCACGTCTTTATTCCTTACGGAGTAAACGGAGCCTACGCATATGGGTAACAAGACGTAAAGGCTACGTTTAGCGTTGTTGTGAACTTGTAGGCGAATCAAAATAATAATGGGTTTCTAGCCGCATCGCCTGTTTATAGATTATTACGCATTCCGTCAATGGGCTTTTTTATACGATGAGTAGCAGTTGGTACATCCTGTTATTATCATTTTTTGTTACCAGACCTGGAGACTTACCATGACGTCTTAATGCGATTCAATTCCGACACAGTTCAGGTTTTACCTGTCATTTTTAGTATGTATCTTGTTTATGACATTATAGTTATGAGAGGTTCAAATAACGTTATAATGCATATCTACCGCCTGATTCGGGTATAAACGGCAATCAATTATGTCATAATATTTTTCGTAACAATATATTTTAGGCCGATGTGGACCTTGCAGTAGCAGCAGCCAAGAAAGCATTCCACCGTTACTCAAAATGGCGAACGATGGACGCTTCGCAGCGAGGTCTGCTGCTACTGAAGTTAGCTGACCTAATTGAGTCCCAAGCCAGATACTTGGCTGAGTTAGAGACGCTGGACTGCGGCAAACCCGTCAAGGAATCCGAAGAAGAAGTCTACTTCTCCGCGACGGTGCTCAGATATTATGCAGGGAAAGCCGACAAAATCTTAGGAAACACCATACCAGCAGGTTTGATTAACTGATAATGTTTAAATCAATCCCTTTAAGTAGTTTTACTCACTACTGTTTAGACATATTTTGAAAGTAAAAATCAAAAACATGAATGTTTTATTATCTCGCTGACTAATTTGTTTATATTGCACTCTCTAATCTCTTTGTAATTCACATGTGTACCATTAGTTCGCTTCAGTGTCTTCTTATCATCATTTCAGACAAACAATTTTGATATCTGTCATGATGTTTCTTATGTTACAATGCGTGATCACGATTAATGAGAAAAATAGGTCAATCATTACTTTACTTTATTCAATTTAATGTGTCTGTTTATGTTTTAGACGGTGAAGTGTTATCTCTGACACTGAAAGAGCCCGTGGGCGTGTGCGGCCAGATTATTCCGTGGAATTATCCCATTCCTATGTTGACTTGGAAAATTGCGCCGGCATTGGCAGCAGGTACAATTTTGAAATAATTGCCGAAAATTACCGCTATCATAAAACAAATCGATCATAGTTGAAAATGTTAGCCAACCGAGAACACATAAAAGAGCAGAAATATATAGCTGTGACTGGAAACCGCCCAACAATGTATATTACAAAGTACTTCTCCGTCCAGTTAAGATTTTACATATTATATACCTACCTACCCGGGAAAAAACTCCTCCGTGTTTTGAAGCTCATCGAGGGAATGGGCGAAATTTTTAGGAATCATGATATAGGCGACTCCTCTTTCCATCTAAACGCCCACAATCATGTAAAACGTGGCCTTTAGATCTTGTTACCCTAGGTTCTGTTTACCACGTAAGGGATAAAGACGTATGTATGCATATTTTAAAACATTTCAATATGTCTTAAACGTCGTTTATTTACTAAACAGCACCTTAATTACCAGTGCCTAGACACATCACGGCTGCAACAGGCAAAATAACTGGAAAAATCAGACAGTAATTTTTCGGTTGAGTCTGTCAATAAGTCATTGTTGTTTGTTATCAAGGTTGCACAGTTATCGTGAAGCCGGCGGAGCAGACGCCGCTCACTGCCCTGGCCGTGGCCGCGCTTATCAAGGAGGCTGGTTTTCCTCCGGGAGTTGTTAACGTGGTTCCTGGCTATGGGCCGACGGCTGGCGCCGCGTTGACTCACCACCCAGACGTGGACAAGGTTGCCTTTACCGGCTCGACCGAGGTTAGTATCTCCATTTCATTAACATCGTAATTATTTGCCATTTGTAAGTGCTAACGAGTACTTGTATCTCCACTCCTTTGATGGATATGCTCTGCCGATTTTGTGGCATAAATAATTCATGCCTGACGGTATAGGGGCAGTTTCTTATTGCAACGTTCTACTGAGTTAGGTAGTATCTTCACACCGTAAGCGCTAATTACGACCTTTTTACGGTCTGGGAGTAAAGAAAAAATATAGAATATACTAGTTGCTTCTGTTGCCACGCAGATGGTAAAAGTCCATCGAGGGAATGGGCGAAAGTCTTAGGAATCATGTTATAGGCGATGCGGCTAGCAACCCATCACTATTTTGATTACCCTTACCACCTATACGCCCTTAATCATGCTAAACGTGGCCTCAAGGTTTTGTTACCTTAGGCTCTGTCCACCGTGTGTGTCTGTATGTATGTATTTATTAATTTATGGTGTTCTAATATTCCAGGTTGGTCGCATTATCATGGGAGCCGCCACGGTTGCCAATCTGAAGCGGGTTACGCTTGAATTGGGTGGAAAGAGTGCACTAGTAGTATTCAATGATGCTGACGGTAATTCTTTTTTTAATTAGTTTTGTAACCAAAACAAAATACGGCAAAATCAATGTCGCTAAGCAGAACTTTGGTTTTAGTGGAGCAAGCAGCCCAGATAGCTCATGCTGCTGCCTTCGCCAACGCAGGCCAGTGCTGTTGCGCTGGCACGAGAACGTATGTCCAATCTGGCGTTTACGATCAGTTCGTGCAGAAAGCCAGTGAAATCGCCAAGAGCAGATCTGTTGGCAATCCGTTTGACGACGTTCAGCAAGGACCTCAGGTAAAATTTGCTTGCTTAACAGGAAATATAGAATTATTTTCTACAGATACTTTTTGCGATCTTAATTCTGGCAGTCTGACTGACCGTATATTTACTTACATTTTTAATAAACAAATCGCTATTTCTACACAAACCGACAGACAGACACAGTAGATACCAGCCTGAACTTATTATGTTTGAAAAAGTGCAAAGGTTATCAAACTGACATAGACCTTTTGATGATATTTAGTTTTGATTAAATTAAATTGTCTAATTAATGAAAAGGTTTCATATCCGAAAAGAGAACTCATCCTACTTGCTTACTAACACAAAATGGATTATAGTACACATAAAAAACAGATACTTAGACATAACTTGTACCTTTTTCAGATTGATAAAGAAATGTACTTAAAGGTACTAAACTACATTAAAGCAGGCAAGAGCGATGGAGCGAGATGCGTGGCCGGCGGTGACAAGTTAGGTGGCAAGGGCTACTATATCAAGCCAACTGTTTTTGCTGATGTCAAAGATGATATGAAGATTGCTAGGGAAGAAGTGAGTACGATTTAATACTTGCTCTACAACTTCAGATGGTATCGCTTGTTACAGACCGACCGCTTAAATGAGTCCTCGTCCGCGCGGTGCAGGGGTGCGAGGTGGGACGACAATGAGGGCCGAGAGAGGTGCGGGCGGCAGGCGCACTACCCGCCCGCACCTCTGTCGGTCCCCTTTGTCGTCTCACCCCTCGCCCCTGAACTTCGCGAGCGAGGACTCGGTCGGACGGTCGGTCTGCTCTATAGTCAGAAGGGAACTTTGAGTATAAATATCGTTACCTTTAGGTTGAAATGTCATTTTGTGCTATTCATTTAACACAAAACCCAACAGTCCATTTTGTAACTTTACGAAACAAGATTAATAACATGTCTTCAAAAATGTTGTCGATGTCCTGTTACAGATTTTCGGACCCGTCCAAAGCATTTTCAAGTTCGACACTTTCGATGAGGTGGTGGACCGAGCCAACGACTCCAACTACGGGCTAGGTGCTGGCGTTATCACCAACGACATCACCACCGCGATGACTTTTGCCAAATACGTCAGAGCTGGATCCGTATGGTTCGTAGAAATCTTAAGTAATATATTGGCTGCAGTTAGCTTCGGACTTCCAACTCTATCTTGCATAATAAGCTCTAGTACTCGAGAAAAAGAGGGAAAGATAGAGAGAGATAGGGAGAATATTTATTTACACACATTCGATACACTTAAAGAAAAAAAAACAGTACCTACGTTTGCAAAAAAAAAGAACATCAGATACTAAAATTAAACTAAAAATCGTACAGAACTGGTGTAAAAGACAGAGAGACTTTTATTCCGCCAGTTTTGGGATACGTATCCTAGTAGAAGAATAACAATTTGACTAATTTTAATACTTCTTCTTGGCTCTAAGGCCTCTATTTTCTATATTTCTTCATTTCTTTTACAGGATTAACACATACGACCATGTCACAACTCAAACACCTTTCGGTGGCTTCAAGGACTCCGGTCTTGGACGAGAACTGTGAGTGATTTTTCTAATGCATCCTCGTAAAATTGTTAAAAACGTAATACTTAGAAAACTTCAAGTTATTAAATGTGTCCGTATATGGGCATTATCTTGAAGTCAAGTAGGTAAATGTCATTCTTATAATTTTGTACAAGAAAATAAAGCAAAGTAGGTGCTATAGAAATAGAAATTCGTACGTTTGAATGATTAAATTCTGCTAGCTGTTGCCGTAACTTTGTCATCGTCATGTAAGAATTCGGCTTCTTCACGGGACAAAAATTAGCATATTCTTGTAATTTTGCTATATGCCAAATAAGCTCTCACCAACATTATCTTGTTGCTCCTTGTCATCAAGTACCAATGGGACTTGGATTTCTTTCTGCTGTTCCTACTTGGGACTGTAAATAAATATTTCTTTTTCAGGGGAGAAGACGGAATCAACGCGTATTTGGAAACCAAAACAGTAACAATGGCGTTACCTAAGATTCCACAGCTGTGAATTTATCAATCGTACAAAAAGAGACTTATCTTTTGGATTGTTCTTGAAATAGTATTGCATATTTTAATAAACTTTAAGATATGAATAGCAAAGGCTTCCTATTTGGAGTTATTTTTACAACGTCCATTATTTAAATCTGCAATAAATATATTATTTTGTACTATTAAAAAAATGTGTTTTCTTTCGATTATTTTCAGGTAAATTATGGATTGAATCAGGCGTTATATTTACAGATGCTCGTATTAATAACCAAAACACGTGCATACACACGAAAATAATATATCCCTCCTTCTGGCGCAGTTGGGTAAACACAAAGTGCAAAAAGCGGGAGTGAATTGGGGTCGTCAGATATTTTTCAGTCTAAAGGGGGTCGCTATATGAGAAATGACGAAAAATTAGTAACTATGTGATGAGCTAGTTCACCACCTCCACTGCGCAGCGGTACTCGGCCTATTTTATTAAAGGCGTTACTTTGCGGGGGGTCATTTCAATGAACAAAAAACATTTGACCTTACCGTGTGTGCGTGAGTAGCGGAGTAGCAAGATGAATGTTTTTTGTTCATCGTAGTTAGCGCCGAAATAAAGAAGTCTATCAACAGCTACAGTGTTATAGCACTCACCTATTATCTTGTACTGCTTCTTGGTGAGATGGTTAGACATCATCCCACATACGTGGGCTCCCAACGAGTGTCCCACGCAAGTGATCATTTTGGCCATTGCACCCGACCGGGTGATGTAGGAATACAACTGTGCCGTGCACTGGGCTGCTAGTCTGCAATTGTTTGAGATAAACACTAATTTAATGAATCAGGCGTTTTGCGGAGGTCCGTTTCAAGCGTTTCAACGAACAAAAAACTTATCTTGCTACTCCGCTACTGAAGCGGTGCTGGTAAATGAAAGGTAAATGTTTTTGTTCATTACTTTAATTAGTCCTAGTTCTAGTAGTATTATAGGTAAATGTAAAGGCTTGTATATCTGTATTTTTGTTATACTTTCACGCTAAAAAGGCTGAATCCAAATTTTATCCACCAACTAAAGTACCAATATATATTCGATGTAGACAGATGAGTCATTTGAATAATACATAAGCTACTTTTTATCCCAATTTTCCCATGGATTCGAGATTTATGCATTACAGGTACATATATCTCGAAATTCGATGATATTTTTGCACAGGTACTCGTAATACCATAATAATATTATTATGCATGTATTGTACATAATAATCTTGGTGGTTTATTGTGCAAAAGAATTCAGTAATATCATATCATAACCCTTGGCCGTAGTTTAGTAAAAATATTAAAAAATATATATTTATTTGAGCACCTAGTAGTAATTTATTAAACGAAGTGAATGTCAACGGTAACTCACTTAAGATTGGAAAGCGATGACAAATAGCAGGGGAATCTGGTGAGTGGTGCCCAATCCACCATGAACACGTTATAGTCCCGGCGTGACAGGTACGCTGTAAAGTTGTAATGACATTGATTATGCTCCGGCTACGTACAATCTACGGCTTTTGCTATCGGTATTGTTTCTGTGGCGAGTGTTTTGTTAATACATTTTATGTGATGCCAATACGGATGATGGTAAGGAAAAAGAAAATCCATTTAATCCGTCAATTAAATTATTAAAAATAATTCGCATAATCAATTGAAAAATTACGGAGATATTGACTTTAACGGTGTGCTACTTTTTGGTCCTCACCCATGTCACGACACGACACGTGACGTCAAAATTGCTAAATTTTTTAATCCCCGACCTGTTTTCAATACACTGTCCAGCAGTACTGGTACACTAAATATAAAAAGGAAACAGTTCTTACCATCTCGTAAAAACGACATAGGGTTTTTGGAATGCGTGCCATTGAATCCATGTATGATGAGCACGTTCTTCCTATTGGGTTTCCAACCATAGATGTCTAACAGACCCATTTTCCGGACGTCCACCCACTGCTTGAACGGACGTTCCCTGGTAAAAAAACGATCAGTTACAGATAAATCACGAAAAGAAACACCACACATAAAGGCCTGTGCCATAAAGGTTTAACGTGGTTGAGCAAGGAGCCAAAGTTCTATGATCATGTATCAATCCTGTCTGCTTCAATAGCATTTCAATCTTAACACTTCATTTACCTATTGATGGTAATTTACCGACAGGAAAGTAGTACATTTCAATTGAATACCTCATCCTCATCTTCTGTGTTTTATAGTCCATTCAGAATATTTCTGCAAGTGGTTTTAGTTTGACAGAACAAGCCTGTAAATGTTTTTCTTGATTTCTTAATTCATCTTCACCATCATCATATCAGCCGTAGGACGTCCACTGTTGGACATAGGCTTCCCTCATAGACCTCCAGTTGTTTCGGTTGGAAGCTTGCATCCACCGTGAACCCGCGACTTTAACCAGGTCATCCGTCCCCCTCGTTGGACGTCCTACGCTACGCTTTCCGATCCGCGTCAGATCGGATTTCTTAATTGTGGTTGACCAAATGTTTTCATACTTTGGGCGATGTTCTAAGTGTATGGCGTCAAAGGTAAATTGGTTCTAAAGAATCAAAACTTAAAAACCTTTACAGGAATGCTCAAACCAACTAACCGGACCACCTCCAGGATCCAGAATTATTCTAAGACACTTTGCATAGGACTTCTCTCATTCGTAACAGAAGGTTGATAACCTATTTAACTGCGAGCGAAAAGTGTATTTTGTTATTTTCTGACTGAAAATTAAAATCCGAAAAGTAAAGCTATATGGCCGGGAATCGAACCCGGGTCCTCATCATTCCGTGATGCACGCTATACCGCTACACCACCCATAGCAGGTGAGTAAAAGCCTTTGAATATTACTATATGTTACTAGCTGTCACGTAACCTTGTTACTATGCGATTTTTTGTTGCCAGGCGTCGTCTGTTTGAATGATGTGTCTGTACTACACAATTACAAACTCCCGTGGAACATCTACTGCTCACCAGGGACGAGAGAAGGCGCTGTTCAAATGATAGGTACTATCAAATGAATCAAGAATATTAAGAATTTAATATTGTTAAATCACCTTCTTTGGTGCAATCCTTTTTCCGCGTAATTATGCATTAGATAATTGTATTATTCAACTGCTGCTTTCCATTATAACATTATTTTTATCCACTCTGATTTACGTATTTGCGTTTAATGAACATAAGCCAATTATTTTAATTACGAGTGTATTCTTAAGCCGTAGGTCGGTGGTATGCAAACGACAATTTAGTCTTGTACCGAGTGAGCATACCGCTTTGAGGTAGATAGTTACGCTAAATACTTTCAGCACGATTTCACCAAGACTGATATGAAATGTCAAAAAGAAACAAGATTCCTTTACTTACGGCGTGTACAAAAAGAAGTTGATCTCTGAATCTGGACACTGCCACTCGCGTTTCATAACACAGCGCCAATATCTAAAGTCGATCATGGACATCAGATTTCCTTCTGCCTCGGGTACTGAAAAAAAATGGCGCTTCAGTATCATAAACAAAAGAAATACCTTGTCGTAAGATTAGGATCCTATCAATATGGTCAATATGGCCGTGGTTAGATTGGTCCGCAAGAAGCGGGTCGCTTACAGCCTTCTTATTGCGAACTACTAAAGAATGAAATTCGCCTATCGTCTGTATTTTCAGACCAATACAGCCCGGGACTCGATCTGTTAGAGATTGTGGGAAGTCATTGGCTGGGAGTTGCAAGGAATCGTTTGATGTGTAAATCCTTGGGGATGGACCTTGGCCACTGAGGACGACTTCTAGCTGATATATGATGATGATGATAAGGCAACCCAAGGGAGGACCCAGAAAAAAAACTTCCACAATACGCAGTTTTTTTTTATACGACAAAGAAGATAAACGAGCAAGTGGGTCACCTCATGGTAGGTAGGTGTTAGTTCTCACACCCATGCAGATTAATGCAGATCTGTTGCTAGCCTAGAAGACTAGGATAAAATAGCGCTTGTGCCAGTTATTTAACCAGCGTCGCTCTTCGCTCTGTTGCTGCATGAATTTTACAAAATATGTGGCAACACACCTCTAAACACCGATAAAGATGAATAGCAAATAAACTCGTTTGCCCAATTATTAACTGCTATAAAAGGAAATCAAGTTCAATGGAACGAAGGCTCGTTTGAACCAAATCCTACGCGCAGAAGGTGAAAGTATTACGCGAGACTTCAAGGCATCGAAATGAGTTAATTTACATCTGTTTATTGTTTGATTCGACGTCGCGATTTTTTTCAATATCTCCCAAATATAGAATTATCGCCGTTTTATTGTCCAATTTTATTAATTGTTGGATTTACAAACAGAAACAATATGATTCTCATATCACTCATTGCTGTAATTACTTAATTAGCAGTAACTTATTATTTTACATAACTGATTTCATTATTTAGTGTCTGAAGTTTAGTTTGTTTGGCTTTAGCTTCCCTTTTACACTTTTTGTTCTATTATTATTTTTTATATATTTTCCTTAATCAAACTAATCCACTTATCGAGCATACAGTCAGTATACTTGTAAAAAAGTATACCTACTAAGCATACATTACATACAAACAGGCACGCCTCTCTCCCTTAGGGGTAGGTAGAGCGAGACTAGGTTATTTTTTCTACTCGCTATGATCCTGACATACCTCCATTCATTAAACTCATTCATTCACTAGAATATGCTCGACACACGCTCGCCAATTTAGAGAACTCTCACAGGCATACGTAAAAATATTACAAGCTGACCTTAAGTCTATAAAAGATGCCTTGTTGGAAGTTCTGAAAAACATTTCCGCGATTTTACTCTTATGAGTATATGACAAATGGGTTGGTATTTCAGGATCGTGCGGTGAAGGGGCAAACCACCTTAACCACTTTCTACACCTGTCCTGGTCACACTGGTTGGGTAGACTATCTTCGCATTACATAACTGTTCTTGACAATGATTCCTTTTAGGAAACCTACAACGGTTTACCCGCACATTAATACGTACCTACACGGAAAAAAAAACTTAGCTGTGGTAACTAGGAATTAGTTGGCGCAGCTAAATTCCTTCGAAACTATAGGGACATCGAAGTATTTAGCTATCGTTGCAAAGAGTTTTTCGCTACCGAAACTTGGCTGTGATAGCAAATATTCTTAGTTGTGATCACTTTGAAGTTTGGGAAACTTAGCAGTGACTGCTAATCATATTAGCTAAAATTAGTTGTGGCTGCTAAGTATATTAGCTATATTTAGCAGTGACAGCTAATTTAATTAGCAATATTTAGCGGTAGCTGCAAACAAATTTGCCGTAGCTGCTAATTACTTTAGATGTGACGATCAAAATAATTCGTTGCATCGGCGAAAGTGTTGGCTGTAGCAACTAAGTTAGTTTGATACTCTATCGCATTTCTTTAGCGGTATTCGACAACGAGTTTAGCTGCAGCTGCTAAAAGGGTTTGTTACTATAAGAAAGACTTAGTTGTGAGATGTAATCAAGTTAGTTGTAGCTGCTAATTAAGTTTGTTACAGTTGCTAAGAGTCTTAGTTGTGGGATGTAATCAGTTTGGCTGTAAGTACTAATTGGGTTTGTTACTGTAACCAAGAGTCATAGTTGTGGGATGTAATCAATTTAGCTGTAGCCTCTAATTGCGTTTGTTACTTTAACTAAGAGTCTTAGTTGTGGGATGTAATCTGTTTAGCTATATCTAAGTGCTAATTGGGTTTGTTACTGTAACTAAGAGTCTTAGTTGTGAGATGTAATCAGGTTAGCTGGAGCTGCTAATTAAGTTTGTTACAGTTACCAAGAGTCTTAGTTGTGGGATGTAATCAATTTGTGGCCCGAGGAAGCGACCGCCACTGCGATACGGCAACCCGTGCACACTCCTGCAAAGTCTGATAGACCGGGCCCGTTAACGTCCTAACGAATTAGAAGCAGTAACGTGCACACTAGGCTACTCAGACTCGCTTCCTGTGTCTGTTACAAGATAATCATTCAAAATCATCTCGGGTATATATGGACGCTCGGTCAACCAAACGATAGCGCGATGTAACTTGCGCGCAGCGCCATCTGTTGGCGTATTTCGTAAGCTCAGTTGCTGTTGGCCTTAATACTTATCGTTACTTATAGTCAAAGCTGCAAAAAGTTCTTGGCTGCCACACTTAAGTCTGATTTGCTACGACTGCTAATATAATATTGCTGTTCATTGCAAAGTAAATTTGTTGGTGCGACTAAGATTCTTAGCAACATTAGCAAAAAAATATTTAGCAGTTGCAGCAAATAATATTAGCTACAGTTTGTGAATAAGTTAGTCAAAGCTGCAAAAAGTTCTTGACTGCCACACTTAAGTCTGATTTGCTACGACTGCTAATATAATATTGCTGTTCATTGCAAAGTAAATTTGTTGGTGCGACTAAGATTCTTAGCAACATTTGCAAAAAAATATTTAGCAGTTGCAGCAAATAATATTAGCTACAGTTTGTGAATAAGTTAGTCAAAGCTGCAAAAAGTTCTTGGCTGCAACACTTAAGTCTGATTTGCTACGACTGCTAATATAATATTGCTGTTCATTGCAAAGTAAATTTGTTGGTGCGACTAAGATTCTTAGCAACATTTGCAAAAAAATATTTAGCAGTTGCAGCAAATAATATTAGCTACAGTTTGTGAATAAGTTAGTCAAAGCTGCAAAAAGTTCTTGGCTGCAACACTTAAGTCTGATTTGCTACGACTGCTAATATAATATTGCTGTTCATTGCAAAGTAAATTTGTTGGTGCGGCTAAGATTCTTAGCAACATTAGCAAAAAATTATTTAGCAGATGCAGCAAAGAATATTAGCTACAGTTTGTGAATAAGTTAGTCAAAGCTGCAAAAAGTTCTTGGCTGCCACACTTAAGTCTGATTTGCTACGACTGCTAATATAATATTGCTGCTCATTGCAAAGTAAATTTGTTGGTGCGACTAAGATTCTTAGCAACATTAGCAAAAAAATATTTAGCAGTTGCAGCAAATAATATTAGCTACAGTTTGTGAATAAGTTAGTCAAAGCTGCAAAAAGTTCTTGGCTGCCACACATAAGTCTAATTTGCTACGACTGCTAATATAATATTGCTGTTCATTGCAAAGTAAATTTGTTGGTGCGACTAAGATTCTTAGCAACATTAGCGAAGGATATATTAGTAGATGAATCAGAAAAAAATTAGCAGCCGTTGCAAAAATGTTATTAGTGATTGCAAAATGTATTTATCAAACGTATCAAAGATATTATCTGCTGTCTAACACATGTAAAATTAGTAATAGTAACGAAATTTTTATCCACTATAACTAAGAATTATTAACGGTTACAACTAACAGCAATTACTAAATTATTTTGTTGATAAATTAGCTATAGTTGCTAATCAATTAGTACTGTTAGCAAATTATTTGAAATTCGTTTAGCTAAATATCGTTATCAGTGGTAGCTAACTGGTTTTAGTTGCTATAGACATGGCCTTGTTACAGTTGCAAACAAATTGTATGCCACAGCAAAGAAAATTTCAGCAAAGGGAGCTTAGCTATCACGGCTAATTCATTTCTCTCCGTGTATAGTCATATTGGATTATCGTTTGACAGATGATGTTCATCCTCCAATACACGGAGGAGGCCTATACCATGAGGCACGCCGAATTACGCGACAATTTAACAATAATAATAAAAAAAAAAAAAAACAACAACAACATACTTACTGAAATTGTAGCGAATTCGGAATAAAAAGGCTATATTATTATTATTCATCCGCGACTCTTAATCATGGATCTTAAGAACGGATATTTCAAAATGCCCATGGGATGGGGAGCCATCGTATACTCAAAGGCAAAACCGCAAACATTCTCGTAAGCTAACTAGTTGTTTTATAAACATTTAGATTTTAGAGTAAGCATTCATAAATATACCTATGACTACCAAGGGCTTTTTATATTTCGTAACTATTATAAACTCCACTACCTCGAATGTACAAAAAAAAATACCGTTACATTAAGTTCAGTCATTGATTAATACCCAATAAAAGAATACGTGAACAACCCGACTCAATTTTGCACACATTAACAGCTATAACAACATTTATTTACAAGATAACTGGTTAACTCGTTGAACACGTCAATATTATTTGTTTGTATTGAAAGCATAAGAAACACAATAATGATAAGATAAGACAAGCGATTACGATTTTTTATCTCATTTAAAATGCAAATACAACGTCGGTTGCCTTTTGAGGTTTGAGTCATGGAATGACGATTGAAAGCTATTGTTAACCTAATAGGTAGTCACTGGAAACCAATATAAGCTGTCAAGTCTCTTTAATTAAGGCAGCTTATGGGTATGGACTTAGGATCCATGGCCCTATAGGGTTCACAAGAAATAGAAATATTATTCTAACATTTCCAGCTCTGTCCGAGGAAGTTGCCAGCTCGTCGGTCCGCTGTGATGTCACAAGACAATCTTTTACTTCTTTGGAAAGCCTCAAAGACTGATTGTTTATAGAGATCTACTTCACAAAACAAAAGATTTCATCTTAGCTAACTATTTAATACAATCGCAACCCGAATGAACAGTGATAAAATATGTAGTGTACCAGTATCATCACCAACTGAAAGAGTTCCGAAGATGATGTCCAAGAATATTATTATTTCATATAACATTTAAAAATACCTGCATATTAATTCTGTTCGTACTTATCTTACGTGTTAATAAACACTGGTTTTACGAGCTCACTCAATGAACTGCAACGTTACCGATTACGCGAATTTAACTTTTACTTTTACCGCAAAAGTAATATCGGATGCTGGTTTTGTTATTATTTTTGAATGAAAACATTTCGCGGTGCGAATGTGACCCAGACTTGCGTAAGAATGTGGAGCGGAGACTCGAAACGATAAGCGATCTTCTTTTTACAAACTTTTATGAAATTATGCAATGTTCGTATGTACACACAGCAAAGCTATTCGGTAAGCAGGATAGATACGGCGCGAGCGAGCGTAGGTGCTTACCTGATTATATTGCTGTGTGTACAGTCAGCGTATAGTTTGAAGCATCCAAGTCGGCCAAATAGTTCGGTACACCATAGAAATAGCTGGTGAGTCCACATTGGACGCTTCATACTATATGGCGCTGACTGTATGTAAGTTGTCTTCAACTCTTTGGCTATCGAATGGGCGTGAAATTTTTGTCTAGATTATTGTAGAGAATATGACAATGAGAGTACAGTAGCAGTGAGTAAGTACAGCCAGCACATAAAACTTGTATTTTAAATTGCTCATCAGTGAAAGACGTCCTACTCCTTCCTCCATAGACAGATTGTAAGTGAAACCGAAGTATCACAGCTTCTGGCAACGCTACGTCGCACTGTCTTTATTGCTCGGAAAAATAGGTACACAGTGGTTCACTTATTTGCCAGCGACATTAAAAGCTCATTACCACAGATTGCTAAAAAGCCACTTTTATATTTTTTATATTTTTAGATCATTTTGATCCTCCTAGTCATTCACTTGAAAGTTAATTGGTTGCTATGTAGGTAGGTGTTCAATCCCAAAAATGCAATGTTGAGACCTTAGTATTGAATCTGAGATAAGAACACCTGGTTTACTGGGTTAATTTCTGAATAATATACACATATACATTGAAAATCGAAAGTGTTTATCGACCATTTCAGCACGCTCACCGCATCTTAAAGATGCGTGTGCGTTAGAAAAAACGCTAGATTTGAGAAATCGATCGATACCAATTATCAACGAAGCGGAAACTCGACTCAGTGCACATTGAGAATTATTTTATTGTACATTATAATAATTGAAATATTTACAAAACCTATCAACTCACCTATATTTATAAATATTAATAATAATAAAGCTATCACCGCACACTTGAACAAAAACATTTTATTAACACCCATAACGCCACTGGCAACCTTAGTTCACTAGCCATAAAAAAAAAGTTAATTTACGAAACGTTCGCGAACGCGTTTTAAATTTGAACGAAGAACGCGGGAGTCATGTTAATGTCAGTTGGAATGTTTCGAATACGCGGGAACGCCCGACAGTGGTGCGTGCAGCGACGACCACCGAAGAGAAATGCCCAAGTAGGCAACCGTGACCATACTCTATCCACCTTTTTCACCGACTGGGTAGCTTGGAAACATTCAAAGTGACCGCGTTATGGCGTTCCATACATTTTCTTGACCAGTCTGGTTTGTTTTCTGATTTTGTTACAAACTGGTGGTGAAACGTGGGTGCTTAAAAACTTAAAAGCCTAAAAACTAGCCAAGGACCACTCAGAATCGTGCTGCGATGGTTTCGTATGCCTTATGATATAATATCATTGGTTAATGTTGTAAACTATAAAAGCACCAAACAATCATGCTCTCTAACGAAAAGATAACCCGGAGTCATAAACAAAGTAAAATACTCCAATTAGCAGTACCTACCTGTCTGGAAAAGTGGATACTTATGTTATGGAACCGAGCCGATTCTCCAAAATGCAAGTTTAGTGTTAGTTTAAAATCGCAAATTCTTTAAAAAAAAGTGATATTTGCTATCTTTAATAACTACAAATTAAGAGTATTCGAATATTTTGTCTTATTTGTGCTACAAGAATTTGCTCTTCACGATTAATAAAATGTAATCGATTGTTATCTGCCTAAGTAGGCCCTGCAACCATCTCAATACTGCTGAGAATAAGAACCTAGTAAACATTGTAGACTACATAGAAGATAAGAATAAACTAAAAAAGCAGAATTCAAAACGGAGCCGGGTAACGGTCTAATGCTAGTCGCGTCGCCGGTTTTTGTGCTTGACATTGAACTTGTGGCTCACGTATCTAGAGCGTTTTATAATATTTCCGCATTAATATCTCAGATCTCTACATTTTGTAACGTAAAGTTATTCTTACCACGATGTTTGTGCTATTTTTATGGTTTCGTACCTCAACAGGGAATATTCATGATTTTTTCACGGCTTTCATTATAAGCTCATTTATGTAATAAACAATATAAAAAATATTTTTTTCAAATAACTATAAAAACAACCGACATAATAAACTATCAAAGATTTGTCTCAGTTTATATGAACGTTGTGACAAATGACGTCACATGTCATATTGGATCTCTCTTTCTAATTGGTTACTAATTAGAAGCTTAAAACTCCTACATTTTCCGTATTTCTTGGCCGAGATTAATTTTAATTTCACTTTTTGTCCACTCTTTTACGATATTTTAATATTTTATTAAGAAATGTGATATTTCTTTTTAATGCATACAACTCTCTATTTGCAAAACGAAAATCTTCTAGCTTATAGGATCATTTCGTTGTCCGTCCATCCATTTGCATCTCTGTAAAGACCCTTTTTCTCAGAAACGTGTGGAGTATCAAGCTGAGATTGATAACCACAATCGAGAGATACGAGTAAAAAATCTTGACTCCAAACCTTTACGTGAACTCTTCCAATTAATTTTAGAACAATTTTAGAAAAAATCTGAAAGTTGAAGAGAGTAGAAATCTAAAATTACCTAGCAAAACAAAAACTTCTTTCTTTATAAAAATATTATCTCTGTTCGTTACACAATTTTGCCAGTTTCCAAGTAAAAGACAGTGTTAAATATGTTGGCAACGTTGTACCTACAGTAAAATGGTCAAAATTTCCCTCCCTCTGTCGGGCTCTTAGCCAACGGTCCAGTGGCGTAACTATAGGGTGGCAGGAGTGGCAAAATGCCAGGGGGCCCTAGCTCTACGGGGCCCGAACTGGCTTGGTTTAGAGCACAGAAGGGACGCTGATGCACTTCTTTATATTGAGGAAGGAGTTATCTGACGTCAAGTTATCTGACGAATTTGCCACGGGCCCCAGACGTTATAGTTACGCCACTGCAACGGTCAATGATATCTCTCAGAATCTGCCAGGAAATCATTAACCGATGCCCAGGGTGCACCGGACCAAACACTGCTCTTCCCCCCGGACGGATCCAAAAACGAACCGCAGCTCTTGACCACAAGCGGACGTTACGTGACTTTACATTAATCATAACTTAAACATAATTTAATTCGTTTTCGGTCCTTGGGTTGTGGCAGAATATCAGTGTTTTGCTCCCACGAGCAATGTTGACCACTGAGCTATGGCCATTTTGCACTGCTGCAACGCACACAACAAAATACTTATATAAGTTAAGTCTAATGTGTAATTTCTTGTTTTTCTTTTTTTCTATTGTTATTTTTAACTTGATTGTGTGTATTGCAATATCAAATAGGTAAACGTTTTATCTATCTATCTAACTTGTGAACTTACTTAAAAATGACATTAGGTACATAATTTTTAACTGTTTTGATGTTTGTAATTCTTACAACGGAACCCTATCACGGACGGTTCCGACACGCACTTGGTTAATTTTTAGGAATTCGCTCAGCGAAGCGAAGCATTTGATTTCACGCAACATTATTTATAGTAAATATGTATTAAGTCAGATCACAATATTACTCACTTACTTTAATGACATTAATTACTAACTTTAATTATTTAAATTACTTTAATACAAATATTTATTTAAAACACTAAATAGTATAAAACAAAGTCGCTGTCGCTGTCTGTCCGTCCCTATGTATGCGTAAATCTTTAAAACTAGGCAACGGATTTTGAAGCGGTTTTTTAATAGATAGAGTGATTCAAGAGGACGATTTATGTGTATAATACATGCATAATATACCGTGCGAAGCCGGGGTGGGTCGCTAGTAAAATTATGAACAGACAAAGTTAAATAAAAAAAATATATAGAGGCAAAAATTTAATCCGTTTCACCACTGCCTCACTCATCCCATGAGCGCTGAACATGAACATTTATATTTCGTCGTACTCAAGAACGCAGCTATGCGGACATCTTTCTGTCAGGCGCTATGAAGTCGACTCTAGAATTCATTTATTGCTATTATCATTTGAATGATCATTAGGAAGCCTAAACCAAGGTCTTAAGTAGGTAATCATAGTTTTAGATCTTGCAGAAGCCTGTGCTAGCGGTATGAGTCACTCGTGTTTAGTTATTACTATTTGCACTCCATTTTAGTTAGTTAAGCCATCTACCGAAAACTACGCTAACTGTTTGATAGAATAGTGTCAGACGTCATTGCGACCAAACAAACAAGTTGCCCAATATTTTTTTCGTATTTAGTATCTTTTGTAATATTAAAGAAACGAAAATACTAATAATAATTAACAATGAGTGCCGCAAGCCCTTTTCTAGCTAAAAAGCAATCAGGTAAGTGTTTACGCTTGTAATAAGCTATGAAAATTTGCGTTTAGGTTATGTTTGGATCAACTACATTTTATTAATTGCATTAATTCAGGTGTGCTCATTTGGATATTGTTGTGAAACATCTGAAAAAGCTCCCGATCTGCTTTCGGTATCTTACTTGAGCATACATCAGAATATTTACTATCATAATAAGAAATGATAACAAACGAAAGCCCAGTTCGTATGTGAGTCGTGTTGGATATAGTGATAAGGTTGTTTTTTATTTGTCATGTGCTCTGCACTTCCGAAAAATGAAATCGATAAGGCGCTTCAGGTAGACGTAGAAAAGTTACATTTTATACTTGTTATAAATTATTTCGTTGGTAGGTACAGTCAACAGCAAAAAAACTGATAAATTAGGCTCCCAAAATAATATAAACATTAAATTAAGTCAAATGTTACTGACTACCTATTGTAGTTTATTAGAAGTAAATTAACACAAAACGTGTCATAAGTAAGTGATCACATTTATTTCGATCCTTGAAAACTAAGTGACATGCCATTCAAACAGTTAAAGTCATTGTTGAGTGTTTCAATTTAAATCCGCCAAAGTTTGAAATGAGGTCTTATTACATTAGCTTGATTTTTGGTTATACCTAATATTTAAAATACATCCTTTTTCTCAAACATACTCGGAAATGTATGCGTTAATGTCCCGATATGAGGACATGAAGTTTCTCGTTTATGGCTCCCTACATTACTTCTTGGCTTAGGCCACAAAAGTTAGTATGAAAATCCATTTTTGTCCGCTGCTCTAATTTTTGAAATTTCTATACTAAAATTAAATTGGCAAAGGAAAAAATTACATACAGCCAACCACCACCACAATCTGTACCTAAGCATAATAGCGACATAAAAAAAATCTATGGTACTATATTTATGTGCGGTTAAACATGGTGCTCAAATAGCTGGATCAAATTAGTACATTTAAAAAATAAAAAAGGTGGCAAATCGAAAATCTTTTTTTCTGCTTATGCGTATTTCGTAGTGATTGTTATTATAATTTAACAGAAATAAAAATGACTTCTAGTGATGAAAGTGACCGGGAACTTATGAACTGTACTCCGCCTCATTTAAAAGAGGAGGCAAATTTAGCTATGCAAAATATGCTACCGGAAAAAAGTAAAGAGATTTTTCCCTATAATAAACTATGATTTACTTGATTGTCTAGTAGTTATTTTAATTTTAATATTTCCTCACATTGTTTGAGAAAAGCACTATACAAGCTTTGGCCGGAACAGGGATTGCAGGACTCGTTCTATCTGGCCTCGTCTTCGACTCGGCCACCTACCCCAAACTCGTCCAGCAATCCCTTACTTCACGGCCTCTGCAGTAATGTACTATTTTATCGAGCTTTTTTGATTCAGACATTTCCGACAATTCGAAATGTTGTTTTTCTTTTGTTATTTACTGACACATTCATAATTATAACATCGTGTATTTTTATTCTATTTTGTAACATTGATTTGTCACTTCATTTCTGTCTCGGTGTTGTTATTTATGATCACTTTCTTTTGACTAATTAAAACTTCATTTAAAACTGACACTTTGGTATGACTTGTTATATTTAGCACGTCACGCCAGAAGATGTTTTGAAAAGCTGATTTTGATAACTTACTTTTGACGTTGACTGTAATTTTTTTCTTATTAAATTATTTAAAATTATTATGTGGACTTTCATGTTCACATGGGAACAATTTATTTGTTTCTAAATTAAATTGTCTACCTATTTTTTTTCTTACTTTTTTTTCTAAACGACAATGAAAATTAGTAGGTACACATAGAAAAATCCGAAAAGTAGAGCTATGGCCGGAAATCGAACCCGGATCCTCGTCATTCCGTGACGCGTGCTATACCCCTACACCACCCATAGCAGATGGGTAAGCCCTCGAATTTTTTTATACGTGACCTTGTTACTATGCGATTTTTTGTCGCCAAGTATCATCTGTTTGAATGATGTGTGTGTACGACACTATTAAATTACTTTTTTATACGTACTTTTTTACTCAATTATTTAAAACTAGCTGCTGCCCGCGACTTCGTCTGCAAAGAATTCGTTTATTGCTATCCCGCGGGATAAAAAGTATCCAAAAGTATCCAAAAAGGAGCCAAATTGCAAGCATCTCTCTCCAGCCATTCGTGCGTGAAAGAGTAACAAACATCAAAATACTATTCGTACGTCATTTCAAAGGGAAACACGATTAGGTACTGACGGCAATAGCCATGGCAACATGAGAAATGTTTGTGACGTACGCTAACTATTCAGTTAACTAACTATTCATTCTAAATAGGTCATGATGAACCGTATGGAGAGTGGAAATACTGACGGTAGGTACCTACCAGCTAAGTATAGCAGCTGCTAGTAGAGATTGGGTCAATAGAAAGAAAATTCTCCTGGAAAGAATATTCTTGTATCGAGAATATTCAGCAAAATTCTTTTATGACTGAAAATTTAAGATATCAGTCAGTCACTCAGTACACATGATCATAATACAGTTTATCCGAAGGCAGTTAGTGAAGCATGATTGCCTATGTAGATAAGATTTTTTAATAAAATAAAAGTAGGTATCCAATTTATAATCTTATTTTTAGTTAAAAAAATTTATCCTTCGCTTAATTTAAAAGAAACGCATGAATTTTGCGAGAATTTAACTTCAAAAGCAATGAAATAAAACCTTTTTCTCAACAATGTTCCAATTCTCTCCAAAAAGAATTCTCTCGCCGAGTGAATATTTTGGAGAATAAAAAAAAATCCTTTCACTACACGCTCTACACAGATGACGTGATGCGTATTGATGCGGTCGGTTTAGTGGTGGGAAGAATACTTAATTCGTTCTGAGAACATTCTCACAAATTATTTGTACGCCGCATAGTGAAGAGCAATTATTGTACATGTCCTGTTTTACTATGACAGGTTCTCATATGTTCCGGTAGCGTGTGTGGTGCCAGACTCAAAGATGTAAAAGTCATTTATGGCCCAGCCTGGCTAGCAACAGAGCGCGTGAGAGCTGTGTCGTGTGCGTTCGTGCTAGCCGTGCTGCTACGGGCAACACTTTTTTTGCCAATAATTAATTATTTACGTCGCTCCGGGCCATAAGTAGCAATTTACCGCCCGCTAAGCTAGCAGAAATTTTCACTTCCTGGTCAGGGGAAAACGTAAAAATTGTGTACACACCTCGGGAGGTGGCAAAGAAAGCCTCAGCTGGTATGTTTAACGCCCTCACCTTTGGCTCGTGCGACTAGGTCCTGCGATCTGAAACATTATTTATTTCATCACCCTCGGAATGTAATGTACTATAATAGTTTCATTAAACTATTATAGTACCTGATTATGATGCATAATCTTTTAAAAGAAAACAAGAAAAATAGACATTGTGTAATAGCACGAAAACGAAACTCTTGGTGCACAAGTCACGAGGACTTGGCCTATATTTTACTCGTCGTCCCAAAGTCTCAACATTAAATTGAACTCTGCAATTCTTAAGGAGTCAATTTATACATATTAAGGCGGAATCACATGGGCTGTTGTATCAACAAATTTATCTTGTTGACTTTTGACTTTTCGCGGCCTTCTCCCAAGCAAAGCATTTAAGTAAATAGTCTGCCGCTCGCAGTCGGGATACAAAACTTATATTATAACAGTTTACTATCTACGAAAGTGCTCAGTATCTTAAGGATTATCTGGTGAGGCAGACGTCTGGTAAACACAAATAGATCATCAATTGTAAACTGACTACACCAGGGATATTTTACGTGAAAATCTGTAAAATATAAGAGTGCGAAATTGGATTTCAGGTCGTGCAAGGGATTTGAACGATTTGGACATGGCCAACTCGCACACAGGTACCTTTTTCCACATCTTTATTTTATTCAATTCAATAAAATAATCTAATCAAGTTATCATTACCGGTCTGACATTGAAATGTAACGAATTTGTAAATATTTATTTTTATCTCTGACACATCTAAATCCTTTAACGGAATTGAAACCGAATTCTGACCAAAGTTTGCAAAATACCGCGTAAATGTTTACGTTACGTTTTCTTTGACGAAATGATAACGTGTCTGATTTATTAACGTCATACAATTTTGGGTTTGTTTATTCAATGAATTAACTTGTACATAGACTTTGTTTAGAAGCCACTTTTGTCTCGCCTATGAGACCGGTACATCTACTTTTTGACTGCCGCTAATACACGTTTAAATTTGATTTTTTTTGTGGCATGTTCGACTGTTATAGAGTGGCACCCGCTAGTTTTTAAATCACTCTTAAGTTATATAGATTACAGTAGCTGTTGTTTAATCTAATGTCCTTATTCGTGTAAGCGTAAGGCACCTAATTGTGGGAAATATTTAAAATGGAAAATAATACTTTTTTACCAGATGGAGATGAATCCCATCGACGAAAATCCTATGATAAGTAAGTTTTGTTGTCACTGAATGGTTTTAACTTTTTATTAATAGTACCTATACATGTGCAGATAGGTACTATGTATAAGTATCAAACATATTTGTACATGCACTTGTGGGATTGACAATACCTACAGGGTGACATCTAAGACGTAATGCAAAATTAACGTTTCGGGCTCAGTTAATGACGGAGAATTCACTACACTAACTCATTTGTAAGGGTTAGCCTTGTTTAATTTTTCCTTTTCATTGGTTTTGTATTACGTCTTAGAGGTCACCCTGTATAGTCATGTTCAGATATTTTGACCCCCTGAGGCAGTTCAGTATCTAAAGGCTAGATTACACTTTGTTAAGTAGCAAGCGCAGGTGTGAAGTGATTAGTAAAAACACCGTGTCGGTCACGCTGACCGCATACACGTTCGTCTCATCTGCACGTGCTACTTAACGAAGTGTAGGGTGACTGCACCAGTGTTGGACACTTCAAGCTGACAAGCACCCGTAATGGACACTTCATTCTTAATTTAATGATAATATGGTTTTAAATTGACTGTTGTAAAATAAATGACTACACCTTAGTGTCTTTTAAATAAGAGTTATTGTGCATTATTGGGTCATGTCCATTACTGGTCCCGTCACCTAATCCAGCTTTAATGGCGTCATTGGCGCCTGTGCCTAAATATTACGATTCTTCCTTGAATTCACTTCGTGAAAGACAGACTTGGTACAATCACCCTGTTAATATGAAAAATATTCAATCCTTTAAAAGGTGGTGGCAGAAATTCTGTCTCAGATGTCATCAAGAAGACCCGACTCCGTCCTGGCAGCCCTCCTGGTGGAGGAAATATTTCCCCTTTCCCTTCTTCTCCACATACAGACAGTCAGCTCAGCAACTGTGCATTATTATGTTCTGTAAGTATTTTTTACTTCCATACCCAAAATTACATTTAATCTCCTTTCCTGAAAGATATTGTATTTGTAACATACCTTCATAATTATGTCTTTATCTCTACCTATACTCTCTATCTATACTCTCTTACATGCTGGTTTGAGAGTAAAGAAAAACATAGAATGTACCAGTTGCTTCTCTCCCCGCGCGTGGTCGAGGGAATGGGCGAAAATCATAGGAATCATGTTATAGGCGATGCGGCTAGCATCCCATCACTATTTAGATTCCCCTTTCCACCTATACGCCCACAATCATGCTAAATGTGACCTTCAGGTCTTGTTACCTTAGGCTCTGTCTACCCCTTAAGAGATAAAGACGTGATTTATGTATGTACCTATTTATCTTTACGTTAATTTTGGTTAGAATAATTTTACGGGAGGTTGAACTTGCTTTTGTCTTTATACCTATCTCTTGCATCAACTAAGCTTTTACGATTCATTTATACAGACCTAATACTGGTTCTGGTTGTCATAATATTTTTTTAGTTTTACACATATGAAGCCATTTTATTTTCCAGTTCTCTTGTCTTGGGGTATTTTATACGCGGAAATAGGAGAGCCTGTAGGTTTGAACGGTGAGATTCTCAGCATGTCGCTCCTAGTCATCGCAGCGTACTTGATAGGGTGGTTATGGCTAAAAATAACCACTTTACCAGCACTTATAGGGATGTTGCTGACAGGAATATTGTTCCAAAATGTCGGGCTTGTGCACATGACAGATCAGTATAGGAAACTTAACCAGGACTTACGGTTAGTGAAGAGTTCCTGTTACTTAACTATGTATTTTACGCTGATATTTTATTGATCCGTAGGCGAATTAACATTTACTTACTAACGTCAGTGTATTGTACATTAAGTGTTCGAAAATTTAAAAGAGTACAGTTATTGTCTGTTAATTATGTGCAGAATAAGTGCCACCTATATTTAGGGATCTTTAAAAAGCGAGCCTTCCTGTTCCTCAAAGGGCTGGGAACGCACCTGTGATCCCCCGGGTCTTGCAGGTGTCCCTGGGCGACGGTGATTGCTTTCCATCAGGTGACCCGTCTGCTCGTTTGCCCCCTCTTTTATAAAAAAAAAAACCTAGATAATATACTCTTTTAAATACTGTTTTCTAGTTACTCTTTAAGGACAATACGTCTCCAAACAGAAATCGAACTAAAATTACTTAAATATTTTGTTTTAGAAAAGTGGCTCTTGTCATAATACTGACTCGAGCAGGTCTTGGACTAGATGCTAAAACCCTGAAAAAGCATTACGCTGCAGTTTTACAGCTAGGCCTTTTGCCTTGGATAGTCGAGTGCGTAGCTATTACTGTCACTACACACTACCTCCTCGCACTACCATGGATTTGGGGTAAAGTATTTTTCGTTGAGCTAAACATACTTAATACTCTTTCTGATTACGTGTTCGACTGTTTGTTATTAAATGTATCTATAGCTCTTGCAATCAACGATGGTTAGTGGAGTTTATTTGTGGTAAACATTGTATCTACATACGTATCGAAGTGTGCTATTTTCGAGCTATTTTTCTCAGTATTTTTTTTGCTTCTCTTACCCGCTTTCGCTCTTTGACACGTATACAGATATGTGTTTACTACAAATAAAGCTCAGTCACCATTATTAATTGCAAGAGTTACCTATACTATAAAAAGTCGAGTGGCTTTTAATGCCTTTGCCGCCCGACCGTCTCAAGTCTCATCTCAAATGCAATATTCGGTTTCAGGTTTCCTTCTAGGATCAATGATAGCCTCAGTATCACCAGCTGTAGTTGTGCCGTGCTTGTTCCGACTACGAGACGTTGGCTACGGCGTCAACAAAGGCATACCCACGCTGGTGCTTGCAGCTACAGCAATAGATGACTCAGTCAGCGTTGCCGTGTTTTCTATAATATTAAACGCCATGTTTTCCACGGGGTCTGTTACATGGAATATCGTAAAGGTAAACCTTTTTAGTAGCTTCTAGATTTTTTTTGTTTTGTCAGTATCGATTATCGATCAGGCCGTGTACACTCATTTTTTGTTGATAAAATTCATATTTTCTCTTATGAAATTCATCTACAATTAAATATTATCAAATGATGTTCCTCTTGTATACAGGGCCCTTTATCCATAATAGCAGGAGTCGTGTTTGGAAGCTTCTGGGGTGCAATGAGCTCAATCATTCCAGAAAAAGGAGACACTTACAAAGTGCCCCTAAGATTTCTAATCTTATTTTTGGGTGGTCTTTTCTCCTTGTTTATATCAAATCACATTGGATGGAGTGGGGCAGGTAATTCACGCGATCCCAATCCTAAATCACTGTAAAAAATTACAACCACTTTTTTTTACATATTTGCAACCTTATCAGCTTAGTAATACAGTGAAAGTACAATATTAGTGGTTGTGTATCTTGAAGTTAACTAAATGCAATAATAATTTTACTCGCATTAAGTTAGCAAATTTCAAATCTAGGTGCAAAATTTACTTGTTTAACCCTGTTAACTTAATTGTTAAGTATTTTACTATTTCATTAACAACGACGACGCCATCAATTTGAGGGTTATAATATAATAATTATTATCTCTAATATTTCTTGCAGGTCCTCTAGCTATCGTTTGTTCAGGATTCATCGCTGCATTTTATTGGGAAAAGCAGGGTTGGGCCGTTAACAAAAATCCAGTAAGCAATATCTTTAGAATATTGTGGATTTTCTTCGAGCCAATACTGTTCGCTTTTACTGGAGCTCAGATAACGGCAAGTTATTTTTATTACTTTATGTTTGGCTCAGAAATTAACTCTATAATATTCATTAACTTTATAAGCAAATTCAGATTACAGGACGGAAATCTGGTCATATTTGTCGAGATGACTAATGTGTCGTTTCATAAGTATTCAATATCTTTGCTCGTGAGTGTTATAGTCATGATAGTGAGTCATATTCCTACATGATAGCTTCGTTATTTACGTATTATATACACCTCAGATGAATCCTGCGGTGTATATTTGGTATGGTGATGTATTTCGGTAGGGTTTAGCAATGTTATCTAACGGTCTTTGTACAGAATGCAAGGTGAATTTGTACTAAACGTTAGCAGATATAAGTGTATTAACGCAAACCCAAGCTAAACAGTGGCTCTCCTTGGACACATTGTGTCTTATTGTAATTCAAGTGCGATTTACGGCATACCTACATTGAAAAATGTATGCACGATTTAACTATAATGAACACTGATGAAGATTCGCGTTCTAAAACAGTGTTCAATCTTTTTCTTTTTATTTGACTGTTTTGTAACCAAAATGGATGAAGAAATACCGATTTTAGTAGATATAGTCCCTATTTACTTTCGAAAAAAGTGGGTAGAACATTGATCCGTAATTTCTAGCTCATATGTGAGGTGCCCATTTATAGTATTTATTTTTCAGACGGCTTTAAGGGCAGATAGTCTCACCATATCTTAAAGAAAGAGATTAAGAGAAATACTTGATTCTTTTAGATCAGCGAATTAGATCCAGAGGTTCTAAAGATGGGTGCGATTTGTCTCGTCTCTTGTCTGGTGCTGCGCGTGATCGCCACATTTTTGGTCAGCTTCGGCTGCGGACTTAACAATAAGGAGAAACTCTTCATCGGCTTGACTTGGATGGCCAAAGCTACTGTGCAGGTGAGATTCTGAAGTTTACTTGTCTGCGTGTACTATGTGGTTAGGTAGCTAATCTTGTTTCCGCACTGTAGCTATCTTGTGCCGGTGGATGTAATTACAGGGTAAACAACAGAATGACCAAACGATGAAAATAGTAATTTACCAACTAAAGTACGATAGGGTAGACGAAGTCAGTTTGGCTATAAAAGTTATTAAAGACATTTTTAGAGTTCCATATTACCTCAAAAGTAAAAAGGGAGCCCTTATAGGATCACATCGTAGTCCGTTTGTGTCTGTCTAATAAAGCCCTTTTTGTTAAGAACCGTGAAGGTATCTCTCCGTAAAGATTTGCCACTTTCAACATGAAACTACCGTGAGACTCAATCATAATTACACATAAACGGAAAACTCACGTATAAAAAGTCGAGTGATGCTCGACATGTTTCGGACTATTTCGTAGTCCTTTTTCCAAGAGCGCTCGCCCCGGCGGCAGCGACACGAACACTGCGCGCCAGCGCTCTGCTCGCGCGGCTGTTCGACGCAACATTTGACAATAATAAAAATGACGATGAAAACGAGGGTAGTTGTGCGCCGCTGTCAGTTGCGTCGAACAGCCGCGCGAGCAGAGCGCTGGCGCGCAGTGTTCGTGTCGCTGCCGCCGGGGCGAGCGCTCTTGGAAAAAGGACTACGAAATAGTCCGAAACATGTCGAGCATCACTCGACTTTTTATACGTGAGTTATCCGTTTATGTGTAATTATAACCGTGAAGGTGTTGAGTTGAAATAAATATGAGATGTAATACTAGGGCTATGGTATTTCTCAACAGTAAAAAGATGAATGAAACCTGCTGAAATATTTCAGAAAATTCTGTGATCTGTGATAAAGTGGTTGTTTTCCAGGCAGCGCTAGGCCCAGCGGCTTTGGACCTCATTCACAGTGGCCAGACCTCAGGTATAGATGTGGCTGTTGAAACTGGTTACGCAACCGCTCTGCTGACCGTCAGTGTGCTGAGTGTGGTGCTCTCAGCTCCAACGGGCGCCATCTGTATTGCCCTCACTGGGCCGGTGCTGCTGAGTAAAGAGAATGGTGAGCCCTTTGCCTTTTATGTTTGGTTTATTCGTATCCAGAGTAAGACATAAACTTGGACGAGGAAATCTGAAGATTTTTTTCTCGTCCACATCGTCTCCACTCTCCACCACATCCCGCAATAGTTGCAGTTAAAAACCAGTGCTGTGGTTCTGTAAGGCATTGGTGTGCTGAACAGCTTTTGGCTCTATTTTAATAATTTATTTTTTTCTGAAACTCGACTCTATTGCAGTTTGCTTTATTTTGAAGCTTAAATTTCATTTCTTTTTAACATTTTTATACTCTTTTGTACTCACGCAGTCACTCGCAATCATTTCTGATGTAACTGAGTCTGAAACTGACCGACTCTATTCGAGTAGCCGTTAAAGTGTATCAGACGTTTTTCAATGTTTTTTTTTGTCCGAATGCCCGATATTGTTGCCGATGACATGTGAATGAATAGTACATTACTGTCTAGGCCAGGAAGTATGTGCAATTGCTGGCTGAGTATTGGTTTGAACGGACGAGCTTGCGAGTCCGTTTAATAATACGAAGCCAGCAATGCTACTCTAGCCGAGGCAAGTACAATGCTTTTCTCAAAAATCTAAAATAAAACAATAACAAAAGTAAATGAAAACAAAATAGTGAAAATTGTTTTGCTTTGCCGCCTTTTTCTATCAATGGCATTTGAAGAGAGTATTTTTCTACCCAGAACACCTAAAGCTATTTCAGACACAGATAAACACGTTGTTAGTAGCTAGTAGCTTTTTTTTTTAATTTGGTGTTTTAAGTCTTGTGCCTTTATTTTATAATGGTGATTTGCATTTTTAAAAAGTTAATAACTAGACAGTAATGGAATTTGTATGCAACATTACTGGAGAGTTTAGCGCTACAGTAATGTTTTTTTTTAATTTTGAACTGACCGGCAACAATTAACTTCCTGTTCTGATATGTAGTTAACAATGACGACTTTAACGGACATTTTTGAGAAAAAATCCTTACCCATGTGACATGTGAATTAAAGAAACACAACCATACAACCGTAACCCAATGATGAACGTATAATGTTAGATTTATCCATTGCAGAAACTACAAAACCAGATGAAGAAAATGGGCCGAAAACAGAAATGTCTTCAATACACTTGTAAAATAAGATGCCAAGTTCTCAAATAGTACTTACTATGACCAATTTTATTTATTTAATTAAGCATTTAATCGTTTTTATCATTTATTGTACTTACTAAAGTAATAGGGTCAAGGAAAAAGAGTTTAAGTGTATATACACATTTGTAGGATGCCTTTGAAGCAGAAACAGTCGAGCGCCAAAGTGGCGAATTTATGAGAGAAGTTTTGAAAGTAGTACCTACGTACCTACAAAATTATTAGTAATTACCGCTAAGGTACCACTCGAATAAACATTTGTACTAGTTGACAAAATGATTTTTACTAGTTACTTTCAAATTGGATTTGAAAAATTAATTAACAAAAGCTAACTCACAATTCTTAAATGTTTCATTTGTTAGAGACTTGTAATTTGTAATTCAGATTAATGTCTACCTACTAAAATATTTTACTGTTTTATTTTGTAAAACAATGAATCGGTGCTGAATATATTTAATTAAGTAGGTACCTACCTACTTATAGGTACTTGTACTTAGGAAATAGATAAGTATTTACAACTTACTTTACTTAGGCTATGAAGTGCTTATTGAGCTTATATTAATGTAGGTACTTAATAAATTATTTATTCTTCTACCTCAGCCTCTGCCTTTAATTCAATTCGGATAAGTACACTTAAATTAGCAGCTCCCAAAAGTTTGTTTTTCCATAGAAAGAATATTATAGTAATAAAGTCAAAACGAGACGGACGAGAATGAGACCATTTTTTTCTAAAACGCTGTGCGGATATATCCCAGTAACACTCTTAATTGAAAGGAATAAGTAGGGGTAACGCTTCTTCTTTAGGGTTCCGCACCCAAAAGGTAAAAACGGAACCTTAATACTAAGTCTGCCTGTTTGTCACTATGCTGTGTACCTCTCGAACCGTGATAGCTGGATAGTTGAAATTTTCATAGGTGATGTATTTCTGTTACCGCTATAACAGCAAATACTAAAAACAATATTTTTGTCTGTTTAGAGACGAAATCATAGATAACTGACAATAACCGATATGAAATGACCTCACATTTCATAACGACGGATTTAATCATGACGGTGATTGCTTTCCATCAGGTGACCCGTCTGCTCGTTTGCCCCCTCTTATACAGGGTGACCTCTAAGACGTAATACAAAACCAATGTTTTAAATACATATAAAAACATTGCCTTCATTTTGCTTAGGCTTCGGTTTTTTCTACTACTAGCAGTTTATGACCGCAAAACTCGGAGTAAAAGCACGTAGTGGTTCTAACTATCTTTGGTAAAAGCCAAATAAGTTGAATTAAAAGTATTAAACAATCTCTTTTAATAATATATGGCAGTTTCTTGTTTCTATTATAGAACTTTTGTTGTTAGCAGCCAGTTTTATTTCCTAGAAAATTAATTCGATGACGCCGTAAAAACATTGTGTCAAACAGCTTGAACAAATTTCACTTCGACAGTATGTACGCTACTTTACTTTACTTCACTCACTTGTCATAGTGTCATTGTTCATGTTTGTCGAAGTTGTAAACAAACCAAACTTTTAATAAAACTGATTATTGTTAAAGCTGAATGAAAATTGGAAAAGAAAGTTTGTAATTTTACCGCAAACATGTCGGTGTTAGTAATAGCAGTAGCCACTGAAAGCGGCGTTCCCATATTCTCAAGAAAACGAGGCAGCAGTGAGAACGTAAGCTTTCATTTTCTAAAGTTAATTTACTAGTGAAAACTAAAAACTGTTTTTTAACTTGGTTTAATCATAATATATATGATTCATCATTTCTAAGTGTAGATTATGCGTTATCTTTAATAGATCCAGTTCTCCACTATTGCGTCTCTGCATGGAATCAACATGTTCAGTAAATGCCACAACTTATCCATGGTCAGTACTCAAGTGGACAATGGCACTATATTGTGGCGAGAATACTGCAAAAGGTAATTAAAATAAAACAATTATTATAATATATATAGCTGATTTCAATATATCAACATGCTATTTTTAAAGCCAACAAATTAATTATTAAACCATTAATTGCAGTGTCACATTAATCGGCCTCACAACTGGTGGATTAGAATGCGATTTAGATTTGCTTCTCTCAACAGTCCACAATTTGATGATTTTCTGCATTGGTAAAAAAGAGTTGGACAATCTAAAGAACATTGACCAGATCAAAAGAGACCTCAGACAGTGCTACCCAATATTAGACTATCTGCTAGAGTCGTTGGACCCTGATGCGGTGATAAGTCCCCATCCAACGCTTGTATTGGATCTGATACAGAGTATATTGTGTCCCCAAGCACAGCAATTGCAGGTGAAATGAAGTTACATATAGATACTGTAAATGTAAAATGGTATGACTGAACTAATATAAAAAATGTAGTTTTTAGTTTTTGTTCAAACTTACTCATTTTTCTTCACATTTGCAACTTCTGGGTGATGGCATCATGCTTGTTGTTTAAGATCATGACGAAAACAACCTACTTCATATGGATAAATAACAATTATAAATCAATTTAAAGCCCTGTTTTAAATTACATCATATTTGTTATCATAATTTGTATCTATTTAAGAGTAGGTTTTACCACTTCATATTAGACTGATTTATAAGGGTGATTGATGCAGTCTTGAGAAATATAATAAAAGAAAAACTTAACCCTCTATTTCGTAATGTTGATCATAATCAACATACTTTTAGATCGTCTTTTCACATTATTTTTGTTAATTTGACAAGACTAATGAGGCTTGAATTGAGTACACTTGGCGCGACTTGCGAAATAAAGGGTTGTTGCAAAACCCTGCTGAAGTTATTGAAAAAAAGCTTCTCAAGTGGCTTTGTATTTAAATGATACACTAAGCCAAGGATAAGTAAAATTTGTAAATATCCCTAAGTATGTGGATCACTTCTTACATCTATAATTTAAAAAAAAAACTATGGTTTGCTTATGTTTGCATGCCCTCATAAAATTGCAAATTTCAGCAAGCATTAGACAACTATGCAGAGAGCGTAACAGGGCGTTGGGCGAGCCTTAGCATCCACGGGCACCTGGTGGCCACCAGTTCAGACTTCGGCGAGTTGGACCCGCGCGAGGCTCGGCTGTTGCTTCTGCTTGCCGCGGCCCAGGACGGAGCACCCTTGAGGGATACCCCGGTTTACTTGCCACATATAAGCCCTAATGTAAGTGATGTGAAAATTTTTGATAAAGAAGAGCAGAGTAGAAGAAAGTTAAAGCTTTAATATTAATCTTGTCAAGTATGAAAATTTCATTATTGCAGCACTAGAATGTCACTCTCGGGTCATGTGCTTTTAAAATTCAGCCCTCTATTCATCTTACTTCCTTATGCGAAAATATCTCTGTCTCTCAGTCTGTCTATTTGCTACCTCTTCTCGGTATATTCTTTATACCAATCATGATGAAATTTGGCAATAAGGTAAGAATAAAATACGGGACTTTACCCCTGAAAACTGCATCCTTCTCGCAGGAATTCTTTGCAGACGAAGTCGCTGGCAACAGCTAGTATTACATCAATTTCATCATTGCAGGTGGCATTCAGAGCAGTGACATGCAAGCTCCTTGCGGACGTTTACATCCTTGTTGTGTGCGGTGCCACGCCAGCTCTGTCACAAATAGATGAAATTGTACTTCAGTGTTGGGAAGGGTATGCTCAGCTTATCAAGGAGGCCAAAGTGGCGTACCCGAGGAACTTTCCGGCGAGCGTCACATTTGAACCTTGTGTTCTTGGGTAAGTCGGACAATCTTCTTCTTCTTCTGGTGCCATCTCCTATCGGAGGTCGGCGATCATTATAGCTATTTTTACTTTGGAGACAGCCGCTCGAAACAGGGATCTGGTGCTCATCCCGAACCAGTCTCTAAGATTTTTTAGCCAGGAGGTACGTCTTCGGCCAGGTGGTCTGCGGCCCTGTATTTTACCCTGGATATGGAAGTCGGACAATACATAAGTACATAGCTAAACACATCATGTGTTTATCCCTTACGGGGTAGACAAAGCCTAGGGTAATGACTCAAAGGCTACACATTGTGGGGGTACTTTTGCCCATACACTCGATGGGCTTTTACCATCTGTGTGGGAAGAGAAGAAACTGGTACATTCTGTTTTTCTTGCTCCCAGATCAGCATGGAAGTCGGACAATGCCGCAAGCAATGTATTCATTTGATAAAATTTGAATGCCAAGAAATAATTTGAGGATGGCAACGGCCTTTGATCAGAGTTGAGCGAGGTTGCGTTTCGCCACCCTATGGTCGTCAGTTCCTCACCGTGTGCGCCCGTAACGCCCGCAGTTCAAGGCCTGGAGGGAACGTGTGTTTTTAGACGGTAGGCCTCTCCCCTCCTTCCATAGGGAAGGCAGCGGCGAGATGGAGAGCCCGTCATACCTCCGTTCATATGCTGCCCCGAGCGCGGAGATGCATAAGGCGCATTTTCCACACGTTAAAAAAAAAAAAAAAAAAAAAATGGTCGTCAGTTCCTGCTCCTCCTCCCAGCCGCCACTCCTCTTGCTTAGACCCTAGGGCCGATCCTGGAGGATGATGCGACCAAAAAGCGCAGGGGCCGCCATTTTCAAATTCAACGTGTTATTTAACTATTATTTAACGTGTTAAAAGCAGATTGAAGTATTATACTTTATTGTAAATTCCTTTTCTGAGTCTAAACTATTTTTTTTTAACTTTTTAACATCGTTTTCAGAATTCTTTTAATAAACATAAGTAAACAAAAATGCGTGTTTTCGCGCCATCTTCACGTCCCGAACCAGAAAAATCGGGGTATGTCGAGTGCCCACAAAATTGACATTCTCAGGACGTTTTATTTAACCACAGCGAGAGACTTAGCGCCTGAATTAAAAAGAGACGATGAAAATAAAGGTAAGCCACGGCTTCTCACAAAAAAATCACGCTCGGTATGCACGCTCTGAAATTTAAGACCTATACCAACGACCTAATAATTCGTGTAATCTGTAGGAATCAAAAGTGGACGAATTATGAAGCTTCGTATTTACAGGTCGTCCATTCCAGACCGCTCATTCTGGTGCCGGACACTGGTAGACTCTAACCCTCTCTGTGACTAGTCGTTGCAGTTGAGCCCTCTTAAATCCTTATCTTTAATATTACAGATGAAACAACTGAATTGGCTTGCAATATGTGCGAAACGTACTGGTGTTCGGAATATCACAAGTGCCACGCCCAAAGATCTGGCAATCTTCTGTGTTGCGTGCTTTACGCAGCTTCAGTGCCCACACACACTATGAGGTAAATAAATTCATGTCGAAAAATATTATGGGATTAAATCGTGCAGTCTACTACAGGGATGTTGCGAATATACGCATCCGCATTCGCACATGCGGAACACCCGCATCAATTTCGACATCCGCATCCGCATAAATTGATGCGGAGCTGAATGTGTAGCAGGTCGCGACATGAAAGAAAGGGGAGGGCCCGGCGAGTGGCACGTGTCGACGCGCGTGCTGATTGACCAATAGGATAGCGGTAATTTTGTTTCGGACTTCGGTGAATCGGTGACGGTGACGCGGCTCGCTACTGTTTTGTTGTGACAACTGACAAGATCTGGCTCGCGCTACTGTGGTTTTTTAACTCTAACAACCCAACACTTAAGTTTTTTATACAGATCCGCATCCGCGGATGTGGAAAAAGTGGATCCACAACATCCCTGGTCTACTACTACTACAGTACTGCTATTAGTACAAAGAGAGCGAAGTCGAAACGACTTACTTACAAAGTTTGTCTCTTTAGATAGGTAGTAAAATTGAATTTGGCATGAAATCAAATTAATTATAAGTACCTTTTTTTTCTATACTCAAAATGGCTAAAATTAATCACATTTTGAATTTTTTACAGATTTATTACAAATCAAATGCTTCAGGATCTATCAGCAAATAAGGACATACATTGGTAGTTGAAAATAAATTGTGTATAGTTTATTTATCAATCAAGGCAGTTATGAGAAAGATTTTGAATCGAATGCAGTCGCTATTTAATAAGGAACAGATATATTTTAAAATAGTATAATAAAATAAGACATAATTTCTGTGATGCACGGAGCCGTCCAATGTACAAATAAAAGATTGAATTTTTATTAAATGCCTTTATTATTATTTAAAAATCATTCGAACCCAGTCAAAATCACACTAAAAAGGGCCGCGAAGTAATTTAAAATTATAAATACGGTCTCGGACTAGACGGGATCTGTTGAACTGACACATGCTCTGCTGAATTAATTAAAAAAATAAAACGGGTAGTCATTGCTTTAATGTTGGTAGTTCATTATCATGAAGTTATACCTAGGTCAATAAAAAGGTCAAACTAATTTTATGTTGAAGTTTATGGACTTAGAGGATAGAACTTAGGTAGAGTGAAATAGAAGATTGTTCCCGATGCCAACATTCTTAACAGCAGTGTCAACTGAGCGATTATTGAGAACTGGAATGGTAGCAGAAAAATACTACTATTAACTTTTAAAGAATGATGTAAGGTGTTTTACATTTTTAAATAAACATCAAGTGCACATGAAAAGGCTATTTTAGCGTATAACATACTGGCATTGCAATATTGTTTGGTGGGAAAAGTACACTTACTTATATGATAAGTAACTATTAAATAGCAGTGAGAAAACACTATTTTATGGAGTGACTGCACTATAGGGAGTTTGACTTCTACGTTGACCTACAACGTGATAATACTTTTCACTCCAACACATTTGGAAAAAACCATAAACGACAGTAAAGTAAGCAAAAAATGCAGAATTTTCAACCCAAACAAACATAATTAATAGTTAATGAATGTCATCTTATTTACCTTTCATGTCATACTGATGTAAAATTCTTTGATTTCGCGTTATTATATTTACAATTTTATCATTTTCCTTTAGCGATCACAAAGTTTAATTTCTCATCTAACAGTACCGATAAAAACTAAAATGAAGCAATAGCTTATGTGGCAAGATAAATCTGATTTTGCCAGTTCGTAATATAATTGTATTATTTAGCAGGCATGCATATAAAATAAACGTGGTTTTGGCACACTTACATTCCAAAATGTTACCTTGTGATGGCAGAATATCTTATTGCTTTATGTATGGCGGACCGATCTACATACAAAAATATTACTATAGTACACAAAATGAAACAGTCTAAAACTAAAAAGTTACCACCTAATTAAAGTCTGCTAATATTTAGAGGTAAGCATTCACCCTCAAAATAGCAAGCTAGGAATACACTAAGCACCGTAACTATTATTGCTTCTAAGCAGAATTGTAATTTATCACAAATTTAGATAAAACTATCCATAATTTATTTGATTAACTGATATCGTCCTAATAATTCATCCACGTATTTGAAAACAAACCTCAAAATATTTGAAATGCAACACATAGGAAACCAACATGGTATATCGTATTTTTACATTTTTTAACATCTCATTGTTTTTAAAATGTCTCTAAATATGTAACAAGAACGGGACTTAACGACCTTAGTAATTGTTTTAAAACAAATAAAATGGTTTGGCACGATCTTAAAATGGTGCACGAGTCAATTCTCAGATGTATAGTCTCACAGATAGATTTATTTCCTTTCTTTAGCCCCAACTAAAGCTTAAAACCTTGTGAAAGCTTTGGAAGTCCATATATCAAAGGAAACGCGACAAAGTCCTAATTTTGTTATGCCTCACATCACAAACCGCCTGGATCTAAATAAAGATATCAAGCCCTATTCAACATTAAAAGTCAAGACACATAAATAAACAATGTTGTAAATAAATAGAGGTTACATGTGTAAAGTAAATAATGCAATAAAACTTGCGACAGCTATTCGATTACAATGAATCTACACTGTATCAGCGGCATCAATATACACCAGCCCTATATACTAACACCGCACGCTTGTAAAGACACCATTATTTGTAAGTGCATCTCAGAAGTGCATTAAAAGGCCACTGTTTTTCACTCAACGAAGACGCTTACTTGAAGTTTAGTAATCTGCATTGTGGTTGTTTTATTTTGCATTTGAGCTGTTGTATGAGGTCGAATATTTTTAAAGACGGCCCAACTTTCATCTCTAGTAGTTCTATGATTTCGTCTTTTGTTAACTGTAGCATCATAGGGCCTGTGATGTTGTTGAAATTATCGCAGTAAGGTTGGCAGTCGTTGACTGTTAGGAACCTAGCGACGTCGGCAGGGGTCCATAGCTCGGGCTCCACGGAGTTGAGGGCGTCGAGGGGTACCGTGGTGTTGACGAGGCGTGGAATGACTTTGTCGGTCTGGTTGGACGTGTCCGGGGACACCGGGGCGGTGTACACGCTCGAGTCTTGCGACGCGTCTGTTGGTATGCTCTGTAACGAGTGATTTATAGATATATTACTACTTACCTATACGTAGTTTAAGATAGTTCTATATAAAATGGAAATGTGTCACGACAGACTTCATCGCGAAAACTTAACTGCGATTCAAATCTGTTCGAGAAAAACTTCGCTGAGGGACATCATACCCTGGCAGAACATGCTTCAATAGTTTTAGAACTTCTATGTCTGTCTGTCTGTTAGTTCCCGCAAATCTTTGAAATTCGTCATTCTCCTGGAAATACTTTCCACACGAACGAAGTCGCACGGCATGCCAACTATATGATTTACAAATAATTATTACTAACAGTAAGTTGCTTAGGGCGTGCAGTCGATGGGTCGCCAGGGTACGGCAGCGCATACAAATTGCGCCACCCTCCCGCTTCCTTGCCCCACGCCACTGTCACTCACCATCGACTCCTGGTTCCCCTCATCACTCAGCCGCTCTTGCAGCGGCTCAGAACTGGCACCATCAACCTCCATCTTGGACGCGTCGCTGTGATCATCCGCTCGCGACTCCACGTCGGCTGATATCTCAGAGACGCTAGTTGGCGGCGATAGACTCTTGGTATCTGCCATGTCGGAGTTCTGTGAACTCTCTTCTGTCGTGTTTGGCGGTTGGACTTGGACTTTTGGCACTGGAATTGACAATGGCATTTCAACAACTGTTTTTTTTTAGTGAGATGGATGGACATAGAGACGAGCAAAAGTAAAGGGTCAATGTTCGCTCGTCATCATAAATGTATGTATGACTCTTCATTGTACATAGACAGTTCCGAACTAAGCAAAGATTTTACTCTGGATACCGGGTAAATGATAAACATCCTTTACATAAATAAATACATATACATTCAAACTGAAACCAGGGTTGATAAAAAAACTACAATCTGAGGAATCGCGGAACTGTCCCAGTAATCGCTCGCATGACATTGCACACGTGTGCCCGCCGTAGTCTATGTCGGAGGAAGCTCCTAAACAATTTGTGGCCGATTTGGTTGCAGTAAAATTATATTGATTTAAATCATTGATTTGAAAAAATCAATTGATTAATTATTTTCTGTTTTACGCTGCATGGCATCTCGTCCTTTGTCTTTTTGAACAAGTTAAAAAAAATAAGTGACGCACGCTGATGTTTCTTCCGGCGGCGCGCGTGCTTGGCGGGCGGGCGGCGCGCGGCGCGCGGCGGCGGCTGCATGGGCCCCTCCAGGCGGTGCGCCACGGCGCGGCACCAGCCCACCGGGTACATGTCCGTGCTGTGCGCCCACAGCCACTGGTCGTACTCCGAGCCCCAGCCGTCGAAGTGCACCTGACGTTATGCAATACAGTGTAAGGCCGACGGCTATTAGCGCACGATCTGAGTGGACGCTCGAACGAAGCGTGGAATCGGACGGCGTTCATTTTAGAAACGAGAAAATATTGGCACCGTGCACGACGTCTTTAGGGGCGTTTGTCAAATACCGAATGACATGTGCTTATTACTTTATATAAAAAAAGTAAATAAACTATATTACAAGCAGTATAAGAAAAATGGATGTTATTATAAAAACTGATTTTGAGAGTCTAAAACACGAAATAAGTTTCCAGCTCCAAAGTATTGAAAGGAAATAAATTGGTTTTAGCAGAACACGTAAGTGTAGAAGAACGAAAACTAATGGCAATAGTTATCTAATACGAGCCAACATAGTTCGCCAAACATCCGTGACCTTAACACCCTATAAAACAAGTTTGATAATGACCCATTTTCAAAGCAACGTTGAAATTCACTAAGCCCCTATTGTTACAATTTCTGCCGCGGCATGCGCTGTGATCGTTTTCTTTACCCCCACCATACACTTCGCACGTACCCAATACGTGAGCGTCCTGAGTACACGCTCGCTGACCGCCAAATAGTGCGATACGATAATGGACCATTTCACAAAGGTGTTAAAATGCTTTTTCTCAAACATTGTCGTAAAAGTCGTCATAAGAGAGAGAGAGAGAGAAAGATTACCCCATACCGGTTAGACAGAGCCTAAGGTAACAAACAAGACCTAAAACTACTGCGCTAAAGGCCTCGTTAGTCATACATTGTGGTATTTTACCTTGAGCAGATCAGCGACGACGCGAGCGACAGTGGCGACGCATACAAGCCGCGGGTCCATGAGGTCGGCGCACTCGAGCCGCATGCCGCATACGAAGCCGTGCGACACGAGGTGCCCGCGTGCCGCAAACAGGGCGCGGCCTGCCGCACGCGCCCCGCAACCGGACAAGTACTGGTCCCAGCTGAACTCTCCGACCGTGAAACTAAGGCAAAAAAAAATGTAGTCCAGTTTATTTTTGGATACGACCCATTTCGAGGACAGCGCAGTGAATACATGGAAGAATTCATTTGAATTTATTTTATCATCAATTTTGTTTCCAAATTCACAATGACTTATTGTGGTGGTGGGTTTTTTTTACTTTAAAAAGAAAAAAAATCTCAATTCACGCATTCCTTTTTTTTTGTACTCACAGCGGTAATTTCTTACCCTGCAAACTAAAGAAACACAAACTTTTGTGATGTCCCAGACGGTATTATGTAATTTAAAATACGTTGAGGTCGGAGAATGGATCAACTGGTGAGAAATGCAAATAAAAACACTAACTGCATAAGATTTTAACATAAAATTTCAGCTTGTTTCTTGTTCTATAACCAAGTTACATTACCAGCACTGGTAAAACCAACGTTGGATGATTAATTAGGATTAATTTAGGTTTAGGTGCGGTGGGGTGACCCTTGGGCCACCTTAGAATGTCCTAGTAATGTAACTTGGTTATTTACGAAGAACAAGGGAAAATTTCATAGATTTTGTCAAAAATAATTGGCTATGGTTATAAGTAACTTGATTCTTGGGTGGGGTCTTAAAGTGACTTGGTGCAACTCACACTAAGTTGACCTTTGAAGAGAATAATTTAAATTTTCGTAATGTGTGTTACTTACCCAGAAGGCGGCACCAGCGGTATACTGTTAGCTAGCGCGAACCCGACGGGGAATATGCAGGGCGACCTCTGGTGATAGCAAAACCAATCCCCGCCCGACGCGTCGGCGGGATAACAGTCTATGCGGATCATCATGTATCTAAAAAAGTCACAGACCAACATTAACTTTGTTCATGAGAGTGTAAACAAACGCGGCGGATTCCTAATGCTGGCCATACACCATCCTTCCTATTGTCCAATCGGCATGACGCTGCCGATTGGATCAGTTAGAACTGACCGTGTATAGGAGTGGATTGGCATGACAGCTGCCACACTCCGTCCCACACACGGTCAGTTCTAACTGATCCAAGGAAGGATGGTGTATGGCCAGCATAATGCTCTCTCTAAATTTTTGACGAAAGAATATCAACACGGTTATACGTATGAGTGAGATGAAAATATCATGTCGCAATTTTTTTATGCCCATTTCGCCAGTGGCCAGTTAGGAGTACGAAACTAAGTTTTGTAATAAATAAATAAATATCTTGGGACAAATTACACCAATTGACCAAGCCCCAAATTAAGCAAAGCTTGTGCTATGGGTATGGCAACGGATAAACATACCTACTTATATAATGTAGATAAATACATACTTAAATACATACAACATCCGTGACTCGGGCACAAACATTCGTATTCGTCATACAACTGTCTCCCCTACCGGGATTCGAACCCAGGACCTCTAGCTGCATAGTCAGGGTCACTAACCACTAGGCTATCCGGTCGTCAATTAATCGTCGTTAATTCGTAATAGGCTTGGGTTTCTTTACAATAACGCCTAATAGCAGGCGCAGACTTAGTCTAAGACGGTCAGATTGTCCGTTGTAGACGATGCAAATTCACACACACATTCTTTCTACAAAGCTTCTGGATGCAGCCCATAGACTCAACTTTTTAAATGTAATAGACAATCCAAATAAAACGTTTAGAAACCTTACCCTTCATTCAAAATCTGCATAACGGTAGCAGCGCAAACCGCAGACAAATTCAAAGGATCTATAGCTTCAAGCTTCATGCCTTCTAAGAACAACGGTGGTTCATTGGTTGGGTACTTATAGAACATTTCAGGGATTGTATCATTGGGTAGTAGGAGCCCTGTAGCCACCCTTTCACAGTAGTTCTGGGGGGCGTCCAAGGGGTGTCCGATTCTAAACGCCCAACCTACAGGATGTATTAGTGGGGAGTCCTCATGACACCAGAAACCATTGTCTTCTGGTGAGCTATCGTAATATTTGACGTGAAGTCTTTTACCTATTATTTCACATACGCTTGCAACCTGAAACAAGTGATACGAATAAATACAAAGAAACTTAATTCCTCATTTTTGTTTCACCAAAGATAACCGCTGTAGTATTTTCTGTGATGGGAAGACAGAAACACAGTCAATATTCCTTGTTAGAAGATGCTAAGTTAACTTTTATGAAAATGACTGACTTATAAGAAATTTCAGCACAACACTTGACCGCCTAATTTAAAATAAATATTTACAAAATAAAACAAACCATTTTTCTCATAGATAAAGCAAGAAATAAAATATCTTCATCAAATCTCTCACCTTAACTTGAGATATCCTATTTTTATCAACTACTTCCATTATAGAACCAATACTAAATCTTGATTTGAGACTGTCATTTAGTTTGGTATAGAAGTTAGCCGGCAAAGTCCGCGCACCAGTTAACTGTTTTACTAAAAACCTGAAAATAAATTATAATTAGAATAACATGCAAAAATTTAAAAAAGGTATCCAATAAACTAGACCGTCAATAGCCATAGATCAGTCCTACTAATAATATAAATGTGAAAGTTTGTGAGTATGGATGTTTGGATGTTTGTTACTCTTTCACGCCAGAACGGCAGGACAGATCTGGATGAAATTTAGAACATAGATGGATTATAGTCTGGAATAACACATAGGCTACTTTTTATCCCGGAAAATTGCGTAATTCCTGCGAGATAGCGATAAACGAATTATATGAAGAAGGAGTTGCGGGCAACAGCAAGTCTTAAGAATAGAGGTGTAAACGGTAATTCGTTTAGTAGGTTTGAAGGTTGATAGTAATGATAATGACTTACTTCTTCCAGTCCGTGTACTTGTCCTCTATACTTCTCGGCGGTATAAGCGGTTTGCCTCTAGTAGCACACCATCCTACCGGATGCACTTCCGAACAACACAGATTCACCCAGAAGTCCTTGGAGTCGTCACTGCCAAACCCTTCATAACGCAGCAAACCCATGTAGCCTTTTACCTAAAAAATAAATAATAATCTAGGTATATCAATAAAAATGAATCGCCGAAATGTATGTACGCGCATAACTTCCAAACGACTGCACCGAATTGGATAGTTTTTTTTTTTTTGTTTGTTACTGTTTGGACAAGGTATAAAACAACATTTTGAAAAAAAAAACTGCCAGTCGAATTTGAAAAAATATTTATGCATTTAAAAGAACAATTCTCGAGGAAAATGATATAGATATATTTATTAATTCGAACTAAACAGTGGGTGAAATCGCGAGGTACATCTAGAAGTGGAGTGGAAGTGGAGGCGACAAAGGGCGCCGAGAGAGGTGCGGGCGGCAGGCGCACTACCCGCCCGCACCGCTCTCGATCCCCTTTGTCGTCATACCCCGCGCCCCTGTGCCGCGCGGGCGAGGACTCGTTTAAGCGGTCGGTCTATACTTACAATCCCTAGCAACATTAACCTATGTCAATACACATTATAAACTCACTTTCAACACGGTGGCCACCCAAAAATAATCATTTAGTTTCTCTGAATAGTTATCGCAGTCTGTGTTTTTCACTTCAACCTTCATGCCCTCGAAGGTGTTATCCCACATTTCGTGCAGCGGCGCATGCTTGAACAAGCTCACTGGCGCTGCCAGGAAATCGCAGCCGAACAGTTCGTCTTTCCACTCATAGCTGTTCGCGACTTGGGCAGCTGGTTGCTTGATAGGTCCAGCCTGTAAAAGAACAGTTTAATTTACTACAAGCAAAAAATTACTTTGATTTTCATAGAAATCTAAGAGTATTTCATTGGTTCGGAGAGACTACAGCCTAATGTTTCATATTAGGAGGCCTTACAATTTGTATTCTTGTAACATTTAGATGGTTGATCGTTTGGATAAACTAACTCAGTGTTCGGATAACAAAGGTTTTACGTTACCTGAATATCATTCAGTGTGGCATGCCACTGTTCGAGCTGCGGCAACGGCTCCAAGGGGATCAGCCCCTCCATGTGTTCCGCGCCCTCCATGAGTTTGAATCTCCAGCTACAGTGACGTTTCCTCAGCCTGCTGGAGTGGCATCGCAGGGAGCAGAACCTGTTGTTGCGCGTATAGAACTGTCCGCGCCGCCCGACTCGACCACACAACTCACATAGTGCTGCAACCAAACCCAGCTGTTGCCCGTAACTCTGCAGAATTCGCTCATTGCTAACTTGCAGGTACTACGTGATTTTTCTATGTACTTTCCGGGATTGAAACTATCTCTACACCAAATTCCGGTGAATGTACCAGACAGACAGACACATTATCACATTTATAGTATTAGTTAGTATGAATATACATTCTTCCGAACCTATTTTGATAGATAACTATCCAATTGAAGATGTGAATCTATCTAGGCCAGATGATATCTCCTTCAGCCTAGACATCATAAGAAATGGATAGACTATTGGGAATGCCTGGAGACAGTATTGGAGCTTAAAGGAAATAATGAAAAATAGAGAAACAAGAATGATTATCAAAAGGAAACTATTTAATACCTGCATATTGCCTGTATTGACTGGACCTGTATTGGCATGATGGGAAAAAAGCTGTCTGATAAAGTTAGAACTACAACCATAAAGAAGTATACAAAGACGGAAGATTGTTGTGATAACAACAATTTAAAAAATTTAATTGATGTGGTCTAGATACACAATGAGAGGGAGGGAAAGACGGAAAAAAGGTAGATTGGTAATAACAAGGAAGCAAGGCAGACCATGTAGTGTAAAAAGTGGAAAGTGGATGAAAGGCCATTGCTAGGAACTCTTGGACACAAGTGCCCAATGATAGAGAGAAGTGGACAGTGTGGCAAACAGACAGAAGGGACAAAAAAAATATTGATTTTTATGATATTGAAATACTGTTTGAATAAAGGCTATTATTATTATTATTATGGATACATTATATAGTCAGTTTCATTGGTTTGCTAAGGCCTGCACGCAGGGTATGTGCGCTTTCCATAATGCATGCTACAGGGTTGACATAGAAAGAATAATTTCCAGGGCTCACTAGGGAAACTAAAATTTACATTCCTCATTTTTTTTCAGTGACATCTGTGATCAATGCAGTGCACAGAACTGATGGAACTAAAGTGAGTTTTTGAGATGAGTGAACAAGAAAGTTACAATAACATTGATTCATTCATCAAGTCCAGCTATTCTAGCTGCTTATTCCTTGGATCTAAATTTGTATCTTATAATTCAAGCCATAAACTTAGTGAGTCTACTTTTATCATGAAAACCAACTAGCCCAGTGGTCACATATGTTTCAAATTTTAAATATTCATAATGCTTAATGGTGAGAAAAAATAGTGTAAGGAAATCTACATATACCATTACATTGCAGCAGAAATACACCTGCAATTCAAAGCTCTTTTGCTGTGAGAGGGTGCCTGTCACCAGTGCTTCGAAAAATTGAAAATTGCAGATTTGCAGGTTAAATTTAAAGCATTTTAAAAGTCAATATACTGCACTGTTTGGTTGTAAACATTGATAATACTATTTTGTATTCAATAAATTGAAAATAAAATGTTACTTGATAGCTAAGATTTATATTGCTGAAATGGAACATAATAAACAATGTTTGGTCAAGTGTGAATTAAGGTTAGAAGATGTTTTCAAAGGTTCCTAATGTTTCTAGGATTATTTAACTGTTACAAATTATTTTCTAATATTGCTATTATAACCCCTCAAACAATTTATCTGCTAAATAATTCTGAAATGACACGAGTTATATTTATGATTACAATTTTATGCTGAACTTTTTTATGAAAGTCGTAGCGAACTTACCGTAACTGTCTTTACCTAAAGGAACAATTGATAGATCATCAACAATATCTCCCTCTTCGGAGAGTTCAGATGCGCTATACGCATTTACTCCGCTCGCGGCATTGTAGTAAGCCATATTAATGCGACTGCCGTGTGAAAAACTAACACTTCACTTGTAAACACCGCAGCAATCATGACTTAAAATTACCGGATCAAGTCAGATATTACAATATTAAGTGTTCAAAACATACCTAAGAATTAATTTAATAAACACTTTTCATGTATTGAATGCCAATTACCACACATAATCAAAGATTTCTCCACAAATATTAAAAAGTGAATCTAATAAACAGCAGGAAACCATCCATCTTTCATTTTACGTCAAGTCAAGTCGGACAGTTCAAATTGTAATAAAAAGACGCCCATTCACTATCCGACTATACATTATACATTTTGGCACAGTCTTTCTTACACTAAAGCCACCGTAGCCACCTTTGCTTTTCGCACTGCTCACGCGGCGCAGCCTTTTTCTTGTCTTTCATCTTACCATGATAAGAGAAAGAGAGAGAAGAGAAAGCATCCTTGTCTTTCATACCATGACAAGAGAAAGACTGAGAAGAGGAAGCAAACCACAAAATATAGAAACGCCTCCCACAGTCTTCCCAAAGTTAGTTCGCGAGTAAAAAGCATGAACTTCCTCGTCTGCGCGGTGCAGAAGCGTGGGGTGTGACGGACGCGGAGGCAGAGGGAGGTACGGGCGGCAGGCGCATTACGCACCCGCACCTCTTTCGGTCCCCTTTGTCGTCCTGCCCTGCGCCCCTGTACCGCGCGGGCAAGGTCTCATTTAAGCGGTCGGCTTATAACATTTCCAAGTCCGATATTTAGTTGTACTACTTTAAAACCTACAACTACAAATATACAAAAACGGGAAGTCAAGTCTGATCGAATGTATCTGCGGCCCGACTCGTAGAAAAATAATGATCTAAGCTAAGTCTATGCTTCTAACTAATACTTCCAATTTATGTGTGAGTAAGAGAGGTCTTTTTTCCTTCGCAAAAACTCTTGTTAATTTCTTCACATCGCATTCGGGAGGACACTTTGATTTCTAATTTTTTCTTCACTTATCTGGGACGGAAGGAAATCCCTGGAAATACTTGTTATGTATTTTTTTTCAAATGCGTGTGATGCTTACCTCAGGCTGTGTCTACTCCGTAAGGGATAAAGACGTGATTTATGTGTGTGTGTGTGTTTGTTTGTGTGCGATGCTTCCCCCTGAAATATTTTTTATAAAATGCTGTGTGAGTTTCGCAAATGGTAGGTAAATGAATGGGAGTCTTGATTACTATAGAGGCAGTAACATAAAGATAAAGACTGTAGACTTTTTCACATTGACACACTGAGGACTGACATTTTGGAAATTTGGAATAGCAACACTTTAAACGACCGTAGACTATAAAGTATAAAAATCCATAAATAAATCAAATTTATTATTATCGATTATAATTTTTTAATTTTTATATTACACACTAACATAGTAATGTTTCCTATTTTGCATAAATTTAGTGTGAACTCTTTAACTCTCAGAGTTCCATGGTTTAAACGGGGAAAATGCCTACAACTTTTTACTGTAAAGATGGAAATCTGTTGTCTTTGAATGGGACTTTTTTTGTTTTTTATTTTCAAGTAGCTTGGCTTGGACTATTAAAATTTTAGAGATAGGAAAATCATAATTAGAATTATATCGATAAGTGTCATTATAATACAAGTTTCAAAATTATAAGCCATGACAACAAAAATTAACTATCAAAATCCCGTTATCATTAGGTATGTTACTAGATACATACATACAATACAATTTACATATCACTACAATAGTATGAAACAAAGTCGCTTTCCGCTGTCTGTCTGTCTGTCCCTATGTATATTTAAAACTACGCAACAGATTTTGATGAGGTTTTTTTAATAGATTCAAGAGGAAGGTTTTTACTTTTTAGTTCAGGTGGCTACGAAGTCACAAGAATAAGCTAGTTAAATAATATTACAGTTTGTAGGCATGAACTTATGTATTGTGTGTATACACGCATGTTTGTTATAAGTTCCTTTGCATGCCTTGTGATGCTCCAGAAAAAAAATGTTTGGAAAGATTTTAATGGTTTTTCTGTCACTAGACTTGTTTCTTAATTCATTGTAGTCTTATTAAATAATACAACGAGATATTTTAAATAATGAAGCGTACAATTTGAAGGAATGTAGAGAAACGATTAAAATCAGAAAACATCAATAAAATATAGCAATTACTATTTTACTACCTATTCTCTGACTCGTTGCCTTAACTACTACTGACAAGTAAAACGCAAAACTTAATTTAAAAAACTGGTCAAGTGTGTGCCGGACCACGCGCAGTGTAGGATTCCGTAGTTGCCTGTCACAATGAGCGGATATTATTTACAAGATTATTCTTTTTCGTTTTATATGAAATGAACATAATGTAGCTAGTTCCCTATTTGAAGTACATTTTAAAAGTTGGTCGACTAAAACTCGTTAAATTGTGAAGCCAATCAAGCTCTGATAGTTTTCCTTTAAACTTCGTTAGTATAGGTAATATTACAGTCGCCATCAGATATTTCGCAACGGCCAAGGTGATCAACAATATCGAAACATGAACTCTGATACCTTAATAATAAGTGCATGTGCCAATTTTTTGACCACCCTGGCCACTGTGAAATATTTGATGGTGACACTGTACTGTACCTAGACACCTACTACCATTATTTTTTTCACCTATCCGAATAAATACACCACTTGACTCTGACGGTACTTAAAACTTTGCAACTTAATATTTCGCAAACGGATCCCTAAATCAAAAAATGGTTCTTGCACACTCACAGTATTTTTGAATGATATTTCTAATGACACCCCAAACTATGGAAAAAACACGAGAAAAAAAACATCCGTATTTCACGCGTAGATGAGGAGTTAAAAAAAATATATATTCTAGATCTTATTATACTAGTTTGTGAAATTACAGCTTTCTAGTACTAAGAATCTCTGAGCTAAGCCGCGGACAAACAGACCGCCAGACTGTGTTGCCTACAGAACCCTGAAAATCAAAGAATACGCAACCACTATTTTTTTTTCCAGTACATGTTGTAACGGAAAACAGTTTTTTTATTTTATATTTTATATTTTTCTAGTTTATCGAAATTAACATCGATATGAATGAAAGATATCGAAACTGTAGTCGATATTCTTACAAGCCTAAGCTTTTGTGTTGACTTGTGATTGGATGAAAAACTGAATGCGATTGCAAATGGCCGATCGAGTTGACTTGATATGACAGTCAGTTGTTTATTATTAAAGCGTGCAGTCTTACAGTGCGTACAAGTGTTATTGTAAAATTTTTAAAAGGTAAATATCCATATAGTTTTTCAAATGCTTATTTAAATTAATCAACTGTGTGCTAAATGTAATCAACGGTAATTGCCTAACCGGACAACCGGTAACGTCTAGAACTTTCATTGTAGTCGTCAATGCCATTTGCTACGTATTTGTTATTTATTTATTTATACCCGATTTTGTAGAATTATAATATTAATAGATACCCTCCAGATACATTCGATTTTAAACATATTACTTGATTTAGAGACTAGTTGCAGTAGCGGTTACACAGCAGTCGGAACTGCAGGTAAATTCTTGCATCATAATTTTCAAAGTGCAGTATTTTATTTAGACTTCCGCAATTCGCATTCTACTGTAAAAAAAGCAAACTAGTCCATAGCAAAACGATAGTTTTCAAACAGTATTGACGTGTTTCTTTATAATTTTCTTTATTTCGGATTTTAGTTAGCTGTGAAATTAGGATAGTCTAATTAGTAGTCTATTAAATGTGATTGTTTTTATCGTTAAGAAATTACTGTCCTGTTAATTAAGTCTAATTGCATTACACAAGGAAATTAAAGTTTGCAAATTTAAGTAATACCTAATGAGTTAAGATTTAGCTTTTAATCTAACATATGCTGATCAATTATTTTTGTTATATTGTAGGTATATTTTAATGAAAGTTTTTTTTTGTTCTAGAAATCTCCACACGGCTTAGTCATGGCTAAAGGTTAGTTCAGACATGTTCAATTACTATAATTACTTTTTAATAACCTTTGTGATTCTGGTCTTGAATTACCTTTAAAGAACCAATATTGTAAGGGAGTAGTAAAAAAAGCTGGGTACATATGTTTGTCTCTATAAATATTTGTTTAACAGTAGATTAAAGATTGTTTTTGTAGGATTATATTAGAAAAAAATAGGCTGATAACACTTCTTATTCATGCTTTGTACTGAATCTAATTTCTAAGCCTCACTTTTGTATGTACTTAAAAATTAGACTACTTTGATTTACTGCACATTATTTTAATGGAAACTAAGTGATGCATATAAAATCATTAGAAAAATTCAGCTGTGATCTAGAAAAAAATAGCTATAGTGAAGGTAGACAGAATTTTTTTTTTAAACGAAACAGTTTTATAACTAACTCGCTATGAATTTCTTCTCTGACTCATGTGTTCTATTTACATATTCATTCTATCAATCATGGATATGACATATTTGGGAGAAAATTCATTCGCAGTATCTGTTAATTGATTGAATTAGGCATTACTTTGTGGAGGTCTATATTAATGAACAAAACATTTGTACTTGCGCATGTGGTAGACATACCTATGAGAAAATTCATTCGCAGTATCTGTTAATTGATTGAATTAGGCATTACTTTGTGGAGGTCTATATTAATGAACAAAACATTTGTACTTGCGCATGTGGTAGACATACCTAAATGTTTTTTGTTCTTATTGTTACCAAGAGCAACAATTAGGGTTTATAAAAAACACATTTTTTTATTTTACTGCCTTTTGCAGAGTGGAACTTTGCAGTGTTTTTTCCACACAAATATACTTTTTAAAATATATTTACTGAAATGGGCCATGAAATGTATGCATCAGCTGTAATCTACCTGTGCTTTGCTTGTGTGAATGATGACTTTTTTTAAGAGAAGCCAGTAACCAAGCTTTTGCTGTATTGAATAATTTAATTAATTTAATAAAATCCAGTCTTTACACATTAATAAAGTAGTAAAGCCCATTTAAACCCAATTTACAATTAATATGACATGCATTTTGGTTAAATTTCAGTTCTCATATTTTCAGTTGGTTCTTCATATAATTGTATTCAGTATCCATTTTTTTTTTTTTACTACAAACTGACCAGTGATTGACCTCTATCTCTATCTATCTATTTTTAGGGTTCTATAGTCCACAAGGAACCCCCTGTGTCCATCTGTCTGTCAGTCTGTCCATGTCTTAGCTCAGAGATTTTTAGTACTAGCAGCTGTAATTTGGCATGGGTGTCCATATTAACTATGCTGACAAAGTGGTAAAATTAAATATTGAATAATTTTTTTTATAGGGTACCTCCCCTACACCTAAAGTAGGGATGGTTTTTTTTCCTCGTTTCTCCCCTTAGTGTGGAGTGTTGTTGGAAAGTTCATCCATAAATATTGTGGGTGTGGGAAAACCATTCTTTGATTAAGGGATCCGTTTGCGAATTCTTCGCCAGCTAAATAGTTTTATTTGGGTAGGTGAAAAAATTCATGGTAGTAGTGTAGGTTTATAACAAAGTTTAAAGGAAAACTTTTCACAGCTAGGTTGGCTTAACAATTTAACGAGTAATTGTCGACCAACTTACAAAATGTACTGACACAGGGTGTGTCTATTGTGAGATGCTACTATGGAACCCTACATTGCGCGTGGCCCGACACGCTCTTGGCCGGTTTTAAAATAATAGGGCAGCACCCTAGGTTAGGTTTTTATAATGTTTTTATATTTTGTATTAATATTATTTTATTACTTTTTATAGGAATATTGTAAAAACGTAACTTGTGATAAAAATAATCATACCTACAGAATAATAATAATAGTAATAGTCCCATTTCTATTTTGGGTCATAATGAAAGGGTATTTAACCAGGGATCGGATTTCCTAGTGCAACACAAGGTGAATGTTGAAAGTTAGGTTTAATTCTCTATTTGAAACTAACCTACCACTAATCTTTGGGCTTGAATACATAAATATAAGATCAGTGTATGTTGGTCATATCCATATTACATTTTCTCCTTGGTATTCAAACATGTTGCATCAACAAATCCGATCACAGTATAGGTATGAGTTAAGATTTCCATGTTAAGTATCTATTTGCTTTTTACTTTTCGTATTAATCTTATTTTTAGTATGCTCCATTATAATTCTTTCTGACGAACTATTAGAGTTTAGATTTACCCATCCACATTAGGCATCCAAATGTGAGGGTAGTTAGAACACTGGTATATCGATGGGTCCAACGTATATGGGCTAATCTAAATCATTCTAGATAGGGTAGTCTAAATTATTTGTGATTATACTTAAGGTAGCATTTACTTTGTAATTTTTTCATGGATTGGCCGTTATACGTTTGGACCCATTGATATCTTAGACAGTTTTCTTTAGTTGGAAGGGACTTTCTTCAATGGAGTGATTCCCATCTCCCAACCTAGCAATCCCACTCAGGTTGGATATTGGGAAATCACAGTGCCATCTTCCAACCTGCCTTAGGTTGGATAGTGGGAACGAAATGTATTATTTATTTTTTATCCCATCTTCCAACCTGTACTGAATAGGGTACAGTCAGAAGTAAGTGTGTATAGTCAAGTAGTTGGTATGTATATACGTTTATCTAGGTTTGTATTTGTCTGTATCTAGATTTGTCTGGCAATAGTGCGTACCGCACGCTTGTTTTTTTTTAAATATGTATTATCTCCTAGCACAAACAAAAACCAAGTACCCAATCGTCACGCAAATTGGCTCTTGTTTCGAGAGTGATATCATACCTCTTCACATTTACCTGCATTATAATAAACTGGTTATATTTACTTCATTTAAATGTCAACACTTTTTTGTTTTTTTTTGTTTGTGACTGTACTTACGTTCCCACTATCCAACGCAAGGCAGGTTGGAAGATGGCACTGATTTCCCAATATCCAACCTGGGTGGGATTGCTAGGTTGGAAGATGGGAATCACTCCTTCAATGATCAAAATTTTTCTAGCTAATGTTAATATGGCGCTCGACCTTGTACGACATTAAGTTTTGCTTTGCGAATTAGCTAACTATATGTAGTTTCACAAATTCAAGCTTTCTGTTCAGATTTATATTATACTCTATACTCTATGTGTAGATTTTGCCCGCGACTCCGTATGCGCAGAATTCGCTTATCGCTATCCTGCGGGAAATATGTATGTCCTTCCTTTGGACTGAAACTATCTCCATAACAAATCCAAAAGACGTAATACAGTTGGTTGGGTTAATTTGAGTGAAAATCCCCTGTATTTTTTTCCGAATTTCATAATCTAGTTTATGAACTTAAGGTAAGGTACAGTGAAAATTTTATCACAATGCGCTCAGTGGTATCCAAAATTAAGTTTGTAAAGTATGTATTAGTCACTAAAAACGTCAAGGTCGGTTCGAAAGCGCATTTATAGACTGTATTTTTTTTGCATTTAGGAAAAAAGAAGGGAGCTACTAAAACAAAAGAGGAGGAGCCGGCAGAGGTGCCCTCCGTGAGCTCTTTGTCTATTAGTGAGGCTGGGCCATCAACGTCACAAGCCGAGCCTGAAGATGAAGGTTTAGGCTTGGGTATGTCAAGTGCCGCAGCCAGGAGAAAAGCAAAGAAGGCCGCTAAAGCTGCCCCTATTGGTGGTGGTGCTTCTATAGAGAGCACTTCACAACCTGCCAAACCAGCAGCTGCCCCTGAACCCGCTCCAGTGGAAGTGGCTGTTGCGAAAGAGCCAGAACGGAAAAGTGAGGAGAAAGAAGAAGATGATGGCTTGGGCTTGGGGTTGGGCATTGGTGGTAAGAGACGGCCGCGGAAGAAGAAGTCCCAGGCTGCACAAGAGGCAACGGCCGCGCAAGCCGCAGGTGCGGTGTCTGCTATGCAAGCTCCAGCTGCCGCTCAGGCACCTGCTCAGCCGAGCGGGCCTGTAGCAGCCTCTCCATGGGGTAGTGCTACGCAAGCCCCAGGCGCCGCTCAGGCTCCTGCCCAGCCGAGCGTGCCTGTAGTAGCGTCTACATGGGGTAGTGCTGGGTAAGTTAATCAGCTTAATACCTACTTTCAATCACGGAGATAAGGCCTTCTTCTAGACTTGGACTAAAGGCCGCGCCTCTTCGGCCAAATCTCTCTCGTATAGATCACACCTTAGAAGATGTGAAAGGGAGTTTTTTTTATAATATTATATGGCGGTAAACGAGCAAGCGGGTCACGTTATGGTAAGTAGACAGCACTACCCATAGAAGCACCCAATGCCAAAGGATTCGAAGGAAATATTACGGATACAATTTTTAACGTTTGTATTTAGCGGCGCTTGGAAAAGGGTTAAAAAAATACTCGATTTAATTATACCTTTACAATACGATGAATCTTAGCAAATGAAATAAAAATAAATATGTTGATGTTGACATGATTTTTACGATGATTTAATTTGGAAAATAAATATTCTATTATTAAATATATAATAATAGATAGAATATTATATTATTTTGTATTAAATTATTATGTAATTTTTCTTTAATATAGTTTAGAAATCGTGTGATTTTTACCGGTATCCTACTAATATGAATAGAAGATTTTATTTGATAATAGAAAAAGTCGACACAACTTGATTTTTCCGGTATTCTCCGAACTAGATACCCAATTAATTTGCAAATTCAATCACAAATCGCGTAACATACTTGCCTATTAACTGCACGTGGCCGGGGGCGTGCTATTATTTCAATTTCGAGAACGTAGGTAGCACACACCACGACTGTTTTTTGTTCTATGTCGTGCTTACAAAAAAATACCTGGTAAGTCCTAATCCTACTCGTAAAGTTCAATGCGATAGGTACAAACAAAAGACTGCTTAATCGTATCTCGGTTAGGCCATTCTTTCCGATTTCGGGAACTTAGGTAGCAACCGTCTGTCTTTTGTTTTGAGTCGTATTTTATAAAACCCGTAATCCTATTATTGGTTTTGTTAATAAAGTTTTATGACTCAATTCCTTTTTCAAAATTTAAGCCGACGCTGACCACAAAACTAGTGGTAGGGAGGGACCTATGGCTGCAGTTAGATTCTGATGCATTCGGCTTTTGTCTGTGCTCTCGACCGGACGTATCGAGTTTTTCGTGCATTTTACTTGTGGCATAGTGCGGCAGTACATTCGAACACTGTTTTCAGTCGCGGTCGTGGTCGCGGAGGGCCTGCTGCTCCAGCTTACCCAGCCCCCGGTTTCCCGCAGCAAGGAGGACCAGGTTACCCCCAGCAGACTGGACCTAGCATGGGCTATCCACAGTCGCCGCCGCCTCATATGGGGCATCCGCCGCCAACTGTTGCGCAGCAAGCCCCACAGACTACCCAACAACCTGGCCATGCCCCTCAAGCTCAACAGGCCCCGAGGCCGGTGGCAAGCGACACTTCTTTAAGCAGCAAGTCTTCGGGTCCTGTGTCGAAGACAGTGTGCCGCTACAAGATACCTCGCAGAATCGACGGTAACTCTGTGCCCTGTGCAGCAGTGAGAGTGATCACAAATTACTTGGATATGAAGATTGCTCCATTGAAAATCGTAAGTACAGTTTCGGTATTACGTATTGTCTGTCTTGCTAATTTAATTTTAACTCTGTACGCGCAGAATTAAGATTTGTATCCCAGGCAGCTTGACTTTTCTCGACACTTCCAACAGTTATCGTTTTTGTTTCAACAAACTTACACAAAACCTTGAGAAATGATATATTTAAACCTTTCTCGTGAATCACTTAATTATTGGTGAAAACCGCATGAAAATCCGTTAAGTAGTGTTTGAGTCAATCGCGGACAGACATACTGACTCTGCAGAGGTTTTGTTTTATAACGTGTAGGGATTTTTTCAGAAGAAAATTATCTAATTTATTTATATGTACTTTTGTCTATGTATTTTTGTTTCTGACTTAAATCACAAATTATTCGTCTTGAACATCATTATCATCCTCAGCCTATAGGTATACGTCCCACTGCTGGACCCTTTACAGCACTTCCTTGGGCTGTAAGTTCTCATGCGAACCCAGTGCGGATAGGGAACTTCACACATACCATTGAACCGTTTCACACGAGTGTACAAGTTTCCTCGTCCTAAATTTCATGTTATTTCGGTCATCGATCCCGAAAAATTGAGATGCGATGCGTGAGCCCAGGTTTGAACTCTTGAGAAACCATAGCGCTCAAACTACTATACTAGAAAGATTTAGGTAGTTAACTAAAGGTAAACAGTCTTGACATGTCTTTTACAAATTAATTAAGAAATTACATTGTTATTTCATAATTAGTTTGTATAGTGAAAATATTTAGATTTCTAAATGTCTATGAAAATTAGAACACATAGAAAAATCCGAAAAGTAAAGCTATGGCCGGGAATCGAACCCGGATCCTCGTCATTCCGTGACGCGTGCTATACCCCTACACCACCCATAGCAGGTGGGTAGTCTCCGATTTTTTCTACCTGTTACTAACTGTCACGTGACCTTTGTTACTATGCGAATTTTTTGTCGCTAAGCGTCATCTGTTTGAATGATGTGTCTGTACGACACAATTACAAACTCCCGTGGAACATCTACTGCTCACCAGGGACGAGAGAAGGCGCTGTTTTTCAAATGATAAGCACTATCAAATGAATCAAGAAATTTTTTTATTTCTTGATTTTTATGTTTACTTTTACGGTTTTGCCGTTAGAAATTCAATTTCTAAATGTCTATGAAAATTAGAACAGAAAAATCCGAAAAGTAAAGCTATGGCCGGGAATCGAACCCGGATCCTCGTCATTCCGTGACGCGTGCTATACCCCTACACCACCCATAGCAGGTGGGTAGCTTTACTTTTCGGATTTTTCTATGTGTTCTAATTTTCATAGACATTTAGAAATTGAATTTCTAACGGCAAAACCGTAAAAGTAAACATAAAAATCAAGAAATAAAAAAATTTCTTGATTCATTTGATAGTGAAAATATTTAGATTTTAAAAATGTTAATTTTAATAAAAAGACATGTCAAGATTGTTTACATTTAGTTATTTACCTAAACCTTTCTAGTACAGGCTACTACGATGTAAAGTAAATTCTTTATCAGTGAAAAAATACTAATATAAATAGGAAGGAAACTTTAGTTGTTTACGAATTTGATATTTTAGAGTTCTGAATTCCATTTTATGGGCACCCTCCCCATTGGCGGCGATTTGGGAGAAATTTTTTATCTTTAATAATAGTTTTAGCTAGGTTTAAGTTATTTTTAAGTTTTGACTGTTCTTTATTGTTTTCTTTTGCTGTTTTAAATAAATTTTTATGTATTTCAGCACCGATATGACGTTTCATTCAAGCCAGACAAGCCTAAGAAATGCATTGCTCCTGTATTTTTGCAAGTAAAGAAAAAATACTTCCCAAAGGAATTAATCGCGTTTGATCAAATGAAGAACTGTTATTCTAAAAATCCTTTGCCCAAGGTCCCTATGACGGACCGATTTACAACAGAGGTAAGTGCACATTCATAAATATATTGTGCTTACTTATGTTATTGTGAACATGTTACAATTACTATGAATGCCTGTTTCATGTGCTATATTTCTTTACCGAGTTCTCTATAGATCATGTGTATCTTAGAACAAAATTAAATGTCTTCAGAATCTACGGCATTTATACTGTTTTATATACCAAAACCTTTTTTATCTTTGCTTGTGGATTTCCCTATTACTCTGAATTTTTATGGAAGTTTTTTTTTTTGCAGGAAGAATTCTTAGATTCCAATGGAAAGAAAATGAAATTCGAAGTGTCTTTCAAACACACGGGAGTTGTGGATCTTGACACTATAATTCAGTAAGTATATTTTTTATTTAATTTTTTTGCTAATTTTTTGCAATCTAGCCAGCTAGATTGAGGCAGTGAGCTTTTCGTAAATCTAAATCATGTTTTATGTTTTTCATCCTGGAGTGTTTTCGAAATATCTGTCCTTATTCCTCTGTCTACATCATAATTCTAGTTTCTTTTTGACTCTGTCCAGGACTTCTTTTTATTCATCAAGGTGGTATATGGTGACAGTTACGGTGTTACTTATTCACGTGTTTGGTTTTAGGTATATGAAAACTGGCGGCACGTCTTTGAATCCCCCAACGGAAGCTATTCAGTGTGTTGATGTCATCTTACGACAAGGCACTCTTGAGTCGTATATTAAGGTAAGCTCTAAGAACATAGTTCGTGAGCTGTTAAAATGCCATTCGGGTTTGTCTTGCTCACTCTTATGAGTTTGATACTATAATCGGCCTAGTGAGGGAAATAGCGAAACAAACCTGAATAGCATTCTAAGAGCTCACGGACTGTACTAAACGACAAAGTAGAATACAGATAAAAAGGGATCTAAAGTTCAATATACATCTTTTCCCTTATTTAATGCTTTTGTTGAAAAATTCAAATTATTCATTCAGATTAGAATTATATTGATAGAAAAAAAATCAGACTTCTTCGCGATGTTTTTACACTGGGATGAAGTTAAACATTTTTGTACTGGATACATAATTATATACATAATCACGTCACATCACAGAGCCCGAGGTAACAAGAACTTACCACGTTTAGCATGATTGTGGGCGTATAGGTGGAAAGGGGAATCAAAATAGTGATGGGTTGCTAGCCGCATCGCCTATAACACGATTCCACAGATTTTCGCCTATTCCCTCGATGGGCTTTTACCATGTGCGCGGGAAGAGAGCAACTGGTACATAGATAGTGTGTGTCTAGTGGTTATAATACCAATTTAAATGTTTTGTAGGCAGGACGGCAGTTTTTCAAACGGCCGTACAGCCCCATAGACCTTGGCGATGGGTTGGAAATGTGGACTGGTTTGTTCCAGTCTGCGATTTTCACGACGAGACCGTTCATCAATGTTGATGGTGAGTGTACAATTACAACGTTCCAGCTTTATACACTCCCTTGGTATTAATGATAAAAAACAAATTTCTAACTTATTTGCATGCGGGGGATTATCTCCGGAACTACAGAACCGATTTAAAAAATATCTCATTTAACCTCTTTGAAGCCTAGACGCTGATCCATGCCAAGTCTAAGGCTCTAGCTTTTCTATTTTAATTTTAGTAAAATTGGTTTGTTTAAAAAAAAAGAGACTAGAACGCAGTTTTTTTTCCGGCATACAAGAGGGAGAGCTAAGCTATCTGATGAATATAGGCAGCTTTTATCCCGGTAAATTGCCGAGTTCCCACGGGAAGCAGACGAACGGCTAATGTCTTCAACCTGTTTATTGATATTGTTGTATTTGCTGAATCACCAGACATAGCTGTTGATTCTGACTACTAGTCTTCATTTAGCTTCACGTCTCTTAAACTGACTTCGAAAGCTATGGTGATATCACTACATACACTACACTAGATTTAATGAGTAAGGCCGGAGCAAGTATCTTGCACTCTTGTGTCATATTTGTATGAAATTTGTCATAAGCGTGCCAGGTACTGGCGTGTATTTCAAACCTAATTATAACCAATATTTTGTTTAACAGTGGCACATAAGGGGTTCCCGAAACAGCAGAACTTACTTCAGGCTTTCGTTCGCGATTTCAGGTTGAGCCCCGACAGGCCCTACGACGGTTTTAGTCGCATGTACGACAACTTCCTATCGTTTATCAAAGGACTCAAGGTAATTGGCAATGTAATTTTTTTTAAGCTGTGCTTTTAACACCTTCATTTGATAAAATGGACTATTTCAAGCAACACACTAATGATTGAATTGTTCTGTCTGGTGGTGTTGTTATTGTTTTCCTTGCTGTTGCTTTTCTCGTTTGACCCCTGCACATTATTCCCGACTCCTACTTACATTAAAGTGGTCTTCGCGTCAATACACCATGTAAACTTTGAAATATTCCACATTAGCTTGCGTACCTACTGTTCCTTCCGCAAATCTTCTCTGATTTTACATTAATTTTTTTGGGGCTTTTGTTCGAGTCGTTGTTGCATTCCGGCACAGAAAATCTATCTACATAAATAAAAATGAATCTCCAAAATGTGTGTACGCGCATAACTGAAAAACTGGATGAAATTGAATAATATTTTTTTTGATGTGGTTGTTATTGCTAGGACAAAGGTTAAAGTAATATTTTTTTGAAAAAGATGTTGGAACGGGGCGACGCCGCGGGCAACAAGTAGTGTTTTATAAATATCCATTGTGTATTTCATTATTATTTTTGGAATTAATTTCTAACGTTTGCAGATTAAGTGGGAATGTAATGTTATGATTGTTAGGTACTCTAAGAGAGTTTACTTAATTTAATAAACATAAAACATACATTTAGTTTCATTTTGTACCATAAAATTTAAAACAAAATTATCGTAACTTAAAAAGTCAGTCAATACTAAATATAACAAATATCTCGTATCTTACGAATAACTGTACATTTAGTAGTTCCTCCTAGAAACTTGAAGTTTTTCAGATAAGTGTTTTTTTAAAAGTAGTGACGGTTTGTTTCTTTGCCATCGAATGTTTCAAGAAAAGTGTGACTGGCAAAGGCAAATATCCCGATAACTGAACAACATTACTGTAGGACGGTTGATTTCTTAATGTATGTATTGAACCCTCTTTTGATTTTTAGGTGGTCGCTTATATAGGAGGGGATACGTCGAGGACAGGCCAGAGACGCGAGTTCATTGTGAACGGCCTGTCCGGCCCTGCTAACAAGGAGAGATTTGATATGGAAACTGGCAACGGCGCAAAACAGAATATAACCGTAGCGGATTACTTCATCAAAGTAAAGAATATCAGGTGGGTCACCTTATTTTAAATAAATTTTTGCGGTAGCCAAATCGGCCAAACATTGTCTAGGGACTGCTCCCGACATAGACTATGGCGCGCGCACGTGTGCAATGCCATGCGAGCGATTACAGACACAGTTCCGGGATTCCCCGAAACTAAAACACGCGACGCATTTGGTTTTTCGCCCGGTCATTCGTAATTAACTAGTGAAAGAGTGACAACAAGACGTCTGGAAGAAAAAATGATGACTTGTGGGTTTATTCCGATTAAAATACGTTGTTTTCATTTCAATAACAAGCGAACTGACTTTTAAATCTATAATATAAAAATGAATCGAAGAATGTGTTGCTAAGCGTAAATCTCGAGAGCAGCTGAACCGATTTCGCTAATTCTTTTTTTAGAATATTCCTTGAAGTATGGGGACCGTTCTACCGGAGAGAAAAATTAAAAAAAAAAAAAAAAACGACTGTTAGGCGGTACGAAGTTCGCTGGGTCAGCTAGTAAATAAATAAAAATTAAAAACTTGAGAGGTGTCAAGGGACACCCGGATGGAACGAAGTTCCTTTCGATTAAATAGTGAAGGAATTGTAATAAAATTTTATATTTGTTAAGTTATAATAATATTTTTTTTTTAAGTTTTGTACCATTGTATTTCGTAATTTCTTTCTCTCACGCTATTCGCTACATCTTTGTGCATTTGTTTTTTTCCTTGATGTTATAGTTTGTACCTCAGTAGTCGATGCTTTAGTTGATTCGCTATTGAAATAAAAAAAGCAAAAAATAAAGCTATTATAGCTGGATAATGACACCCCAAAATTGCAAAAAAAAACTTTTTAGATTTTAATATCAAAAGTGTATTAAAAGATGTTTTATATCGCACGGAAAAAAGACTGAACTACTTTAATAGGTATGCCAAATTTATTATCAAACTGGGCGGTTATTGTAAAAGGATCTAACAAAAAAGGTAACTTAAAAAATTACTATGTGATGTTTAAAGAAAAATTATGGTAAGCGATATAACGGATGGGTTGTAGAGGTCACCGATTGCCAGGTTACACTGAAGATGATTCAACCTCTAAGTCGACGGACCAGCAGATTGGTCAGTTCGGTTAGAGACCAGTTGAGCTGTCTAAGAAGCCACTGCTGATCATCTACTTGGGAAGCAAAGGTTGACTCAGTTTTCGGAATGACTGCGAACGTTGATATCAACACTGCATTTTGTGGTTGTCGAGCGTGTGGTGGTAGACATACCTAGGTGAATGTTTATGTAGGTAAGGAAGCAAAAAAGTAAAAAAAAACATATATTTTTAGGGTTCCGTACCACAAAAGAAGAAATGGAACCCTTATAGGATCACTTTGTTGTCCGTCTGTCTGTCTCTCTCTCTGTCTGTCCATCCGTCTATGAGGACCCTTTTCTCAGGGTCACGTGGAAGTATCAACCTGAAATTAATATCAAATACTCAAGTCTATAACCCCTTGAAGCAGCAATAAAATAAACTTCTAAGTTAACGCCACAAATAAAACGACACGAGTGGGCGCGTCGCCGCTCGGCTCTTTGCTAACTGATTCGCTACTTGTCCTGCTCGCACTTGCAGCGGCGTGGTAATGCCTTGATAATTGCCGTGGTAATTGACTACCTAACCCATTTTATCCATTTGCTATGAATAACTTCCAGTACAACTAGTGTAAAAAGTGTCGTTACAACTTTTGGTCTTAATTTTTTCCGTCTAGCCCTCTTTCGCAACGCGCGATAAGGAACTTCGTTGCAAAAATGATTTAAATCAAATAAATACGATTTTTAAATAATCATGATTTTTATCAACCCGGACTGCTGGACATAGGCCTCCCTTAACGCGGTAGTCAAAGTCATCCGGTCCACTTGCTCAACGTAACTATATTTTTAGTTCATACGTGCAAGCAAATAGTACTCTTTTAGCTGACACGTGCAAGCTTTGATCAGACTGGCAGTTTACATTGGGCCGTGCGTCATGTGCTACACGACACGTATTGTTTGTACCTCGTAGTGGAACAATATGACATGCACAACTGACGTGTTAAAACGCGCCATTTTCCCGTCTTCGTCTTGTCTCATCCAATCACTACCAGCTATCTTTCGGGAATCGTCACTGCCTAGCTGGAGGGCGTCCCACACTACGCTTTGGCAAACACAGTCGCGACAGCAGTCGGCAGTGCGCAAGGGCGTCGCCAAGGGGGGGCAGGGAGGGGCAGCTGCCCCCCCTAGAGATTCTAAAAAAGTTGCCAAATATAATGCAACCAAAGTCCTAGACTAGTCGTAGAGAATGAGAAAAGTATGAATTGTAGTAGGTAAAGTCAACTTGCCCCCCCCTGCGCCATCGGCTGGCGACGCCCTTGGCAGTGCGACTCGGCAGTCGGTCTCCACCCGAGAACACGTTTACCCCAACGGTTATCGGTTCTGCGACAGATATGGTCAGCCGCGTGCCACTTCAGCTTGCTTATCCTGTGTGCTATGTCGATGATTTTCGGTCTCTGCCGGATAACCTCGTTGCGAATTTTTTCCCACAAAGAAACCCAAATATTATGAACACCTACCCCCAGATCTTAAAAATGAACAAAATGACGAAACATTTGAGCGTCGACTGAAAGTCCTTTTGTTAAAAAATCCATTATATTCTGTAAATAATGAGTTTCTGTCTATGACATTTTGGTTTATTTATTTAATTGCATTGTTTTTTCGATTCATTTTGACATTACATTGAAGTCACCCTTTATTATTTCATCTATATTATTATTATAAAGAGGATTATTTATAAGCAGTGACGATCCCTAGCGGAGAATTAATTTAATTGTTCCTTATTGTTTCATTATTATTGTTGTTCATGTCATGTTTTTGATTTTGACATTTTTGTATTGATTTGTATTATTTAATGTTATTTTATTTACTCTAGACGATTTCAATCTAAATTCTTCTAAATTGACAATGAACAATATGATGTAATTTTTATTGAATGAATAAATAATGTAATGTAATCTAATCTATCTTGGAAAAAGGACTACGAAATAGTCCGAAACATGTTGAGCATCACTCGACTTTTTATACGTGAGATCCGTTTATGTGTAATGATGATTAAGTCTCACGGTAGTTTCATGTTGAAAGTAATCTAATCTAATTCCATTCCATTGTTTTGTTTATTTGTATTCATAAACGGCGGGTTGTGCCCGTCCCGATGGTTGGTGTCAGTTTCGGCCAGTTTGTTAAAAAATTGTTTCGGTTTCGAGTGGAGATCGGTGGAATCTCAGTGAGCGTGTACAAGTAGCCGAATGATGTAATCGTCGACGCCATTTGTAAATCATTGCTTTCCCAATGTCTTATTACTACTGTACTGTCTAATAAGTCGGATGATCAATGCAAAATCTTGTTTTTTTTATAGTTTGAAACACCCCGGTCTAAACTGCGTGTCGGTGGGCCCCAAGGATAAGAATATCAACTATCCTATGGAGCTCCTTGAAGTGGCGTATGGTCACGTAAGTATTAAATTAATTCAGCTATTTTATAGACCATCATCAATATCATTATCTCCGGTCTTCGGAGTAAAGAATAAATAAATAAATATCTTGGGACAAATTACACCAATTGACCCAGCCCCAAACTAAGCAAGTATGGGCACCAGGCAACGGATAAACATACTTATATAATGTAGATTAAATACATACAACATCCATGACTTGGGCACAAAAAACATAGAATGTACCAGTTGCTTGTCTTCCGGCGCAGATGGTAAAAGCCCGTCGAGGGAATGGGCGAAAGACTCGGGAATCATATTATAGGCGATGCAACCCATCACTATTGTGGTTCCCCTTTCGACCTATACTATTTTAGGTTTTGTCACCTTAGGCTCTGTTTACCCCGTAAGGAGTAAAGACGCGATTTGTGTATTTATACTATTTATGTATATATTTTGTAGATCATCATTGATATCATCTCTGGCCTATTTACCTGCGACCGCTGGGCACAGGCCTCCTCAATTTGTTTTCATTTTAGGTATGTTGAGAAATTTATTATGATTTTTGTGTTTGAAAAGGCTCGCAACAGGCAACTGAATGAAAAGCAGTTATCGACCATGGTGAAACAGGCTGCGACGCCCCCCGACGAACGTAAGCGTAAAATCGAAGAAGTCATCAAGGACGTAAGTTAATTGACACATCTTTAACACTAGTGGCGAATTGAAACCGCGATATTTTCATTTTTGAAACTATTTTGATAAATGAAGTCTGAGTATACTATGGGCCATCCACATAATTGGTTACCGTTTAAATAAAATTAAATGTTTCGATTTTAGATGAACTATTCTGGGAACAAAGATTTCAAACAATTCGGCTTGGAAATATCCGATAAATTCGTTGCTATCCAAGCGAAAGTGCTGCCCCCGCCCAGATTGGAGACCGGAAGCGGTCTGATCCAGCCAAAGTGAGTTCTTAATAATGTCGATGTTGATTTAACATACCCCACTTCGATAGCTCATGTACTGTATATTATATACTCCCAAATGTTAGTCCAAGCATGTCAGACCCCAATATAAAACAATCCAAATACCTTGGGAGGAACCGCCAGCCCGCGTGCTCCGCGTGGTATTGTTGATGCCGCCGCCGCCGAAGTGGAAAACAAGCACCAGTGCACTACTTGTCTTTCCACAATACCACACACAATAAATACGTAGTAAGTGCTATATTGTTCCGAAATCACATCTTATTAATAATAAAAGCCGAAGAATTGCGAGAGCGCATGCCGCCGTGTTTGCGCGCCGAGCGGACTGGTTAGTTCTGGTTTTCACCACGGTGCGGCGCTGTTCGCCGCTTCGTCGAGCGCGGCAGGCGTTTGTTGCCAACCGCAAGGCAAAGACTATTAAACATTAGGGAGTAACATGCTTGGACAGTCGAAGACTCGCCTGCGGTACCTCAAATGCAGTTAATCAAAGACCAAGACTCCTAAGTGTCTGCCAAGCACCAGCAGATATTTCTGCATTGCGACTTCTGGCCGGAAGGTATGGTGTTCCGTCGCTTTAGGGAAGCGAAACTTGTAAAAATCCCTAAATAGTTAGCATTTTATATTTTATGGTTTATCTCGCTAATCACTTATCGTAAAGAGGAAATTAATGAAATAATCTTCAAGTGGTGTTTTATTAATATTAAGTGCTGGTATTGTGTAGTCAGGGTCATATAGTATGAAACATCCCAAGTGACCAAAAAGTTCGACACGCCATACTATTTCTATGGTCGATTTCGATGCTTCAAATTATAGTCTTACGCTGACTGTGTATCTTATCTGTACATATTAACTATCCAGGAATGGCGTCTGGCAAATGAACAAGGTGCTCAAGGCAGAAACACTGCAACGATGGGGCTTCATTGTGATCGACCCTGATTATCGAGGCCAACCAGATTACGGAGGAATCATAGCGTTGGTAAGACAAATTTTTAATTTCTTAAACCATACTTTACGGCAAGTTTTCTTCGTCTCAACAACAACATCGCCACTAATTTCTTTGATGTACTGAAACTGAAAAGTAATTTTCTCAAAGATGCAATGAAATGTTAACCTTACGTTCCAAATAATAGGCCGGGACGTATCACGTCGCGGGCGCGGTTAGACAAGTGGTATGTAATGGATTTTCATACAAAATGGCAGGCCTAGGCCTGCAAAGCGATCGCCTATTGTTTCATGTGCCACAGCATCATGACGTTTAGTTTATAGGTCATTTATTATATTATTCATCCCTTTTGGGGTAGGCAAAGGAAACAGGGTCCATACAGCCAAGTCTTTATTGGTCAATGGCATCATGATATTCAGCTTTAAAAAAAACATAAGCAATATTTGCTTTCTTTGCAATTTTAATTACATAAAAACAAAAATTACATAAAAAACGATACATAATTAACATAAGATTAATTTTAAATTGAAACCTAACTAGGTACAGAAATATTTAAATCTCATTTCATTGTTATCTTAATATCAGCGGTGTAAACGTCAGCACAATCAGCGTAAAACGAAACGTACATTTAAAAAAAAACACATTTTGGTGGGAAAATAAAAAAACACTAATCTTTTGTTCATTGTTGATTTTGATAAATTTTAAATATGAGTTCCGACGAAAATAGTGACAGAGAAATGTATCAAATTTAAACAGGGTAGGTCTCAGTCGTCACAATTGATGTGTCGTTTTTTTTTTAATTATTGTAATTATAAAGCATTGACTACAATGCCATGAAATTTTGTTTTACTGGTTTAGATTTTAGTTGCCTTACAAATAAGTACTGTTTTTTTGAAGTTTTTTATTTATTTCATTGCATGTTTGAGAAAAGCACTATACAAGCCTCGGCCGGGACAGGGGTTGCCGGCCTCGTACCATGCCGGCCTCGTGTACCACTCGGCCGTCAAACTTACTCGGCCTGCAACCCCTTACTTCCCGGCCTTTGCAGTAATGTACTATTATACAAAAACTAACTTTAAATATGTATTTTTTTTATCACACACGTGTCACCTATTTTTTTTTTTTTTTTTTTTTTTTTTTTTTATGTGAATAGGAAGGCAAACGAGCAAGTGGCTAAAGTAGAATTGCAAAGTCCAATATTTAAGTCATTATTGATCTGTACAGGTCTTACAGCTTTAGTCATACCACATTTTGTGGATAACGTCAAATTGACTCTCCATCGACAACAGCCGCTTTTGCTTTTGTTTCTAGTCAGCTCCATGCGTTGTAACCGTGCTTTTGTGGGTTCAGTGGAGAGGGCAAGAGGGAGTCCTCTCCAAACATTTTCTCATTCCTTTTTAGTATGCCAACATACTGTAACATGTTATTGGGCGTCGTTGCAATGACATTAAATGACTGTGTTTTTTCAGATTAAGAGCTGTGGCATGACAATGGGCATGTCCGTGGCTGAGCCTGTGGTGAAACAGTTCAACATACAGATGCGGGAACTGAGAAGTACGCTGTTTAGGTGTGTCGACGAACAAGTCAAGTTCCTGTTCATCATCGTGTCCGGCAAATCACGGGATATGTACCACAGGGTTAGCGAATGTTAACGATTGTAGCGAACTCTTAGTACAAATACAAATAGCTGAAAGAGCGATCACTGTTTATACGATGGTTTTATTTTGTATCTATAATGCTTTTTTTAGGTAAAGCAACTGGCTGAAAGGGAAGTGGGAATTCTGACTCAGTGCATCAAAGACGTGACCGCCCAAAAGCGCATGAACTCGCAGACTATGAAGAATATCCTACTAAAGGTAACATTATTATGGCAACTATACACTAATAATAATAAATTATAGGGGGCAGTAGTAAATGAGAGCCTGAGGCGAAAGTTTGAGACTTCAAAAAAGTGGGTATAAGGAACGCTTAAATCCAAATTAACTATCAAAGCTTTTGTGTATTTGTACGTCCGTTTTTATTTTCTCCAGCTGTAAAACAATTTCGTTTATCTCTTTTTATTTCATATACTATGTCTCTTGAAATGAACAATGCTGCTTTTTATGTGACCCGCGCCGACAGCTGTCTGTCTCTCTTTAGTCTCTTGAGTTATACATAGTAAGTTGTTTTATTTGCAGGTGAACTCAAAGCTAATGGGTATCAACCAGGCGTTGGACAACCGCTGCATGCCGGCTTGCCTCCGCGAAGGCCGCGTTATGGTCGTAGGTGCTGACGTCACTCATCCGTCCCCCGACCAGGTAACAGCTAAAGTACATTACTACAGAGGCCGGGAAACCATTCTAGTTCTTGATTCTTATTTTTGCTTGTTGCTATTTTGGTTGTAAAAGCTGAAAACAGTTTTTGTTTACACTAAAAGATCAAGAAAGAATGCTCTTGTTCTAGCTTTATGTCTAAACCTACCTTTAGAATGACTACAAGAATAACGGGTCAATTCCCGTAGTTCCCATACAAAGTTGCATGAAAAGTGACCAGTTATTTTCGCTTGTCAGTAGAATGTGCGGATTTTTTTATGACTAATGCATTCATTGCCACCGACGCATATATGCGTTTTCGTGATTTTCGTCCAGTGCCGCTGTCATAATTTTACAGGCATTTGAACGCACATGTGCGGTCAGTGGCACCTGAAGAAGTCTCTGGCTTGGCAGCTGGCAGCGAATGCGTTAACCTGATTTTCTTTTGTTTTAGACCTCGGTGCCAAGCATCGCAGCGGTTACTGCGTCGATTGATCCCAAGTGCTTTATTTACAACATAGCACTGAGCATTCAAACGCCAAAGGTAATTGCAAACATTTATCATGTATTATATCTGGCTACGTAATTTTTTTTTATTTTTTTTTACTACGAACTGACCAGTGATTGACCTCTATCTCACTTGGTGGAAGGTGCAGATGAGGCCAAAGGTGTAACTCACTGGTTCAGTAATAGCCTATTCACTCTAGCCTAGAAGAGCCCTAGATTGTATCTGTCCGGAAATACAGACGATGGGAGCGAATTCCATTCTAATTATTTCCTTTAATAAGACTTTCTGACATACTTTCTGTTCATTACGCAGTACATTCTTCCTGCACAGCTTTTATTTGACAATACACGCAATGTATTACAAAAACAGTAGTGGCATACATTGCCCCCGTGCAAACCATAAAGTAATATTACGTAGGTAGCCTATTCATAGACAAACACGAAGTTGATTCTATTAACAGCCTCCTTCTTAACAAAATCCTAGCTACGCCCTTGGGCGTACATGGAAGTATTCATTTTAACGAATTTGCTTATTATTACGCTGTTTTGCAAGATGTGTCTGTGCAGTGCACGTCGTGAAATTCAGTAGCTGCCTCGCGTATTTCATTTGTTTCCTCTATATTTACAGAAAGAAATGATTATCGAGTTTGAAGATATGATGGTGGAACATCTAACCCTATACAGGCAGAGAAACGGAATGCTCCCTACAAAGATTTTCGTTTTCCGCGACGGTGTGTCCGAGGGGCAATTTGCTCAGGTATTTAAACTATATATTACCTAGCGCTCCGCCTCAGCTTTGAACAGGTTATTAAACATCAAACACGTATAAACGTTCCTTTTGAATCATCCGTTGTGCAGTTCAAAAGATACAGTTATTTCACCTACCTCACCTTGAGCAGGGTTCTACCCATAGATATACCCCCTTATTCATAAACGCTATAGGGTTCTGCTAACTTGGCAATCGTTTGTCCTTATCTGTGAAACGTAAGTGTCTAAGTGACAGAGAAGGACACGATTGTTAAGTTAGCAAAAGCCTACAGAGCGTTTATGAATAAGGGGAATAGAATATAGTAATAGATCGATAAAGTAAGTAAGTTAGGGCGAGATAGATAGACGAGACTGGTTTCCTTGCAATGTGGGTCTGAGTCTTAAATGAGAGGGGTAAAGTTAATTTTCCTATGAAACGCTCTCAAATTTTCTGGTGTCGTTTCAAATATTTTAACGTCGATCTAACCTAACGGTAGTTGGTATATACAACAATGAGGAACCCTTGGTTCCTAAAGAAAGACTTGTTGAGATCAACGCATATATGGACGACATATGCAATGGTAAAGTACAATGCAAAAGAAAATGGAACAAATAACAAATTTTATTTTAAATAATAATTAAAGAGCCGTAGGTAGGAGTCATCTGACGCATGACAGCAATCGCAGAGTCAGACCGTCTACCTGCCAGCCACCTTCGAAAGAAGTTGCTTCTCGAAAATTCTATATCCGAGTCGTTAAAAAAAATACACATTAAGGGTTTTAATTAACAAAAGTAAATCCAAGGCTTCCCCCCCAAGGCTTGCTATGGGTGGTGTAGGGGTATAAGCACGCGTCACGGAATGACGAGGATCCTGGTTCGATTCCCGGCCACAGCTTTACCTTTCGGATTTTTTTGTGTTCTAATTTTCAGTGTCGTTTAGAAATTTAATTAATTCCTTTGTATTACGACCTTTTCACCCTTATTGCAATGGAATAAAGTTAAAAAGATCGTAACACATAGAAAACAATTATTTTTTGTTGTAATTAAGCCCTTAAACTATGTATATTTTTTATAGCTATATCTATGTTTCTACCCGTATGTCTTATTAATAGTAATCGTACGCAGGTAATGAATAGCGAGCTGTTGGCGGTGCACCAGGCTTACCAGCGTTTAGCGGGCGCGGCGGCCAAGCCTGAGGTACTGTTCCTGCTCGTACAGAAGCGCCATCATACCAGGTTGGTCACTATTTTAACTGTCGCTGCATACGAGTCTATATCGCCGGTACTCTGACTCAACCTCGCATATGAAATTTTATGAAAATGGAAAAATCACTTTAAACAATGCACTTAAGGTTGTTATTTCAATGTCGTCAAAGTTGATAAACGAGGTTGAGTCACAGTACCGTCGATATGTCCCATAAAATTGTATAGCTTGATATGATTTTCAGATTTACCTTAGTCATAGACCGTTTTATTTTTGAAACAGTATGTTTTTTTGGAATTTATAGTAAACTAGTTTTTGCCCGCGACTTCATCTGCGTAAAGTTATACATATAAAGCGCATCAAAATCCGTTGCGTAGTTTTAGTGATCTAAGCATACGTAGGGACAGATAACGGAAAGCGACTTTGTTTTATACTATGTAGTTTATAGTAAACTAACATAAATTATTTCCCCAGCACCCTAATGACTTAGCCAAAATATCTGAAATCCGCAAGATTTCATGTGTTTAAAAAATTATTATATCATCTCATGACTATGACCAATGAAAATTATTATTAACTTAACGGATACGCCTGTAATATGCCTTGAAATCATACAGAGAAGCCGACGCCTGTGATGATTATTGGCTTAGAAATAATGTGATTCATAGTGGAAACTATTAATTTATTTGCAGATTGTTCTTCGAGAACAACCCGAGAAACGTGGAACCTGGCACAGTCGTAGATAGAGACATCGTGCATGCGACAGAGTTGGACTTCTACTTGGTATGAAAATATTCTAAGATATGTTTGTGTATTTTATTGAATCAGGCGTTACTTTGCGGAGGTCCATTTCAATGAACAAAAAATTTACCTTGCTACTCCGCTACTAACGTGCAAAATTACCAAGCCTGTGTGAAATATATATGTTTTTCATGCAATCCCTCCCTCCACTGCTGCCAATAAAACACATATAAATCCCACAAACTTAATTATCCCTTACACCACACAAACTGACGCGTTTCGATCCCTCTACGGGATCATTATCAAAGTTTAATGAACACAACTGTTACACATGCAATATATGTTTGTGTGTTATTGTAAATTAATCAGGAAGTGAAAATTTCCGCTCGCGTAGCGGGGGGCGGTAAATTGCTACTCAAGGCCCGGGGCCAAGTTTTTAATAGTTATTTTTAACAGCTAATGTCATTTTCAGGTGTCGCATCAAGCCATCAAGGGCACGGCGCGTCCAACGCGCTACCACGCGGTCTGCAACGACGGGGGCATAAAACACGACGAGGTGGAGCAGTTGACATTCTACCTGTGCCATCTGTACTCGCGTTGCACGCGCTCCGTGTCATACCCGACACCGACGTATTATGCGCACCTTGCTTGCTTGCGCGCTCGCTCGCTTACCTAGTGAGTATTCTTCTTTACGTTTTACTAGCTTCTGTCCGCGACTTCGTCCGCGTAGAATTAGACTTGAGAACTGTTCATAGTATATTATGCAATAATGATTAACTTATTATTGAGAGAGGTAAGGTAACGGTGCGCTGGAGGTTCACAGAGAGCTTAGTAAAGGACTGAGAGAGGCAACAGGCGACCCTCGCGCCGGCAGCCATCTCGCGCAAAGAATCGCAATCGCAGTTCAGCGCGGTAATGCTGTAGTGCTGCAGCGCGGTAGTGCCCACCCTGCCCACCTCTCTTTTACAATTAATTCTAAAGTTTATTTAGTTATTTTAGGGCCGATTTTTTCAATCGTCAGATAAGTCCTATTCGAGGAACAACTCTATGGGTATCTGTCAGTTAAGTGCTTATCTGAGGATTGAAAAATCGGCCCTTAATTTAATTTGAGTTTGAGTTTTGTATTTACATTTTAAGTATCTGTTTTTTCACACTTATTATCCGTTAACTTGTGTCAAAATGTGTAGTAAGTGACAAAGGGTATCGTCAAATGGCGTTATCTTTTTCCTTTTTAACGTAATGTTACGACAGATACGTGACATTTGAATAAAAACTTGAGTGACGTAGACCATCGCCTCACACACTGTTGATTGATAATTGTAGTGACACCTTGTGGGAACTTTTGTACTTCACTGTGCGTGGTTGCTATTTTGTATGGCAATTTTTATTTCTGTCTTATTTCGTCCACTGTATAACTTTAATATTTAAAAGAAAAATGTTTCTAATTAAGTTTTTTTTTCAGTGACGAGAAATTCGACCATGCCATGTTGGAAAGGCAGCCAAAACGACTGCGCGTTCTCGACAAGATGTTGCAGTATAGCCGGATGTTCTTCGTCTAACTCGACAACATAGTAATATATAAGATATATGTCAAAAAAATATTTAAAATGACAAAAAAAATATATATGTTTAGCGTAAGCATAGTTTTAGCTATGTGTGTGACACTTTTCGTTATTTAATTAAGTTTTATAATACAATCGTAAAGAATATTTATACAGACTTGACCTCGCCAATTGCTTAAGTTGATGTCTGCTTATTTTGTTATTATTAATGAAATCGACATTTTCAAATTAATTAATCAAATTGTGTTTATTTATTTTATGTGCTTGTTTTATCCATCTGCTTATACAGGTGAAATTTGGAAAGGAAGGTAGTAGTCAATCTCAATCAGAAATGCCACAAAAACAATTCCTACGGCCATTATACATATATATTGATTCAACGAGTAACGTAGTTCAACAAAAAATTGTGATTTTTTTTTATGGTCGTAGTCAACTTGGATTTTCGTAATCAATATTTTTCGGTAGGTACATTGAGTAAACTAACCAGACTTGAAATCTTTAACACGCTTTAGAAGCTATTTTAATGTAATTACTCTCTAACGTAACGTAAAAGCAAAAATACGGTCTATCTTTTCATTTTCATACTCTTTGTACGTCGAGTTTCTATCGATGAATGGCTTGTCTATTATTAATGCTTATAATTATTCCTGAAGACTTATTTAAATATAATTGGTCTTTTAAAAATATCGTGTTTGTTAAGGTTGTATTCAGGTAGCTACCCTGGCAGTCTCAAATTTCCTCCCTGTATAAAATATTTTTGCCTAATATTATGGAAAAAATGTAGTTTAGTACCTAGACCTATTTTTACACTACTGTGTCCAGCTATTTATTTAGATAAGATAAGCATTTAAATTTTGTTTATTTTGAATGGCTATCGCTACTGGCTGGACTGTGGTTTACGACTGCGTATTGTAAGAAAAGGGGAACTATAATTAGTAAACCGAATTGACTGTTTATGTTTAATGTGATTGTCGACATTTTTTTCCAGATTTTCTGCTTTTTTGAAGCAACGCCATTTTATCCAACCATTCGGTGCGTTGCGTTTATATTCGCGAACATGTATATCCAACATTTATTGACATAATCTATTTTCGCCAATTATGTTAAATGCATTGGGTGTTGCCGCTTCGTCTCTGTTTTATAAATTATTTATCGCTCAATTGAATGATGTAATACTTTTATTTCATAATTTATTTTTAGTGTTATATTAAAATTTACTCTTGCAGAAAAGAGGTAAACTTGCCTTTCGCAGGCCTCTGCACGTGGACGCTTTATAAACACAAGTGCAACTCTTGCAGCAAGCGTCTCTTTTAATATGGGCTATGAAGGAATAATCCGGAATGATCCACATATTTAAGGGAATAATTATATTGTCTAGTAGTAATGTGTTATCTTTTGACGTGTAACCATTAAAGTGTATATTCCATCAGTGTATTAATTACGAATTTAGTATAACTAATAAAAACCTTCGTAGCCTAAATTATTCTTTTCTTTACTCTGCTTATACCTGTAGGCGCATCCACTTTTGAGCAATTTGGGAGGTAATGCGAAATCCGATGCCTACCTTCATTCAGTTTGAACCTTTTAGCCGCTACGTCAAATACAAGGACATCACTACGCCAGACTTCTTTATTGCGGTGCCTTAGTTGCACCTAAACCCAATTAGACGAAGGTTGCTTTTGCATTGAAGTAATGGACGTATATACCTATAGGTCGTTGGCGTTCAACCTGTGCTGCTGTGTCGTTGGAGTAGAAAAGGTTAAAAACGTTACCTAGGTAAATAATCATATTATTATTATATACTAGCGACCCGCCCCGGCTTCGCACGTATTATTATGCATGTATTATACATACAAACCTTCCTCTTGAATCACTCTTATCTATTAAAAAATACCGCATCGATATCCGTTGCGTAGTTTCAAAGATCTAAGCATACATAGGGACGGACAGACGGAGGAAAGCGACTTTGTTTTATACTATGTAGGGAAGCCGGGCGCGTGCCAATGTCTAGTCCGCCTAAGGATGAGGCCAGACGAGCGTAATTTTTTGAATAGTGGGTTGCGTAATTTTTGCTGCATAAAAAAACAACTTATTTTTAGCGTCGCCGTGTGAACAAAACATAAGTTGTATAAAACCGAATGTAATGAATGTAGCAGAAATTGCGCTACAGAATTTACGTGACTCAACTCAAAAAATTACGCTTGTCTGGCCTCACCCCTGATGAACGTGATTTTTCACTAACCCGTTTTCACTAACTAAAAAAACCCGTTGTTTAACGCACGATCGAGCTAGAAAATTATATGCTACCTAACACATTTAGTCTCCCCTTGACCGTATGGCTGCGAGTCTAATTAGTCCTACAATTGGTCTCGAATCACGAATATCCTTAGCTTCTGTCGTGCTCGTAATCAGGTGTTTCTTGCATGCAAACCAAACTGGATTAGGTTACAACCTTGTCCCACCCAGCTATAGAAAGAACATAATTGAGTAGTCAAACGGATTTACCTGTTAGCGAAGTTCTATTGTAAATTTTGCGTGCTTGTGCCGTGCTCTACAGAAACTACTGCACGACGGTGAAAATGAAAAATGGTCAGAACGCTGTTTGCACTGTTGGTTTAAATTGACAAAGAAATTCCAATACCTACATACATACATACATAAATCACGTCTTTTATCCCTTAAGGGTGGACAGAGCCTAAGGCAACAAGCCCTAAAGTGTGATTAACTTGTGCAATCTTTGAACTGAGCCGTATTCATGCTACCTGTGGGCCTAGCGTGGCTTAAAACCCTACGAGCCTGTGACAAAAATATAAATAAAAGTTACCTGGGTATTTTGTGACCAGACAGAAGTTTTTGTGTCAATAACGTCAATTAATTAGGGACTTCCTTCTGGTATTAAATTTATCGATAACTGTTTCGAATACTTATTTCGAAATGTCATTTTTAGGGTTCCGTACCTCAAAAGGAAAAAACGGAACCCTTATAGGATCACTTTGTTGTCCGTCCATCCGTCCGTCTGTCAAGACCCTTTTTCTCAGGAACGCGTGGAGGTATGAAGCTGAAATTTATATCAATTACTCAGGTCTACTGTCCCTTGAAGCTGTGAAAAAATCAAACTTCTAAGCCAACGCAATCAAAAGATGCGCCGTTTATGCCGCAAATTTCCGCAAATTTTCAACTCTCAAGGGAATCAAAACCTACAAGGTAGTTCCCGTGAACGCAGAATCTTGAAATTTGGTATGAAGGTAGGTCTTATAGCACAGATTAAAGAATAATTGCGAAAACCGTAAATGTGTATGTATATCTGTATATAGCAGTGACCAATATAAAGTAACCCCACACTGCGTACATTTTGCTTTGGAACAGGGCTCTGCTTACACTGGTTTTAGATATTTATAGATAATGATACGGAACCCTCGGTGCGCGAGTCCGACTCGCACTTGACCGGTGCGGTAGCATAAAAAACCGGTGTCATTTTTTCATATTAGATAGTTCACCGGATAAATAGAAATTAAATAAAATATTAACTGACCAACTGATTACTACTACCCATCGATGTTACCTATATACCTAATTTTTAGGGATTTTAAAATTGTAAGGTTAAGTATACACGCCCGTCGTTATCTTAATTAAAAGTATTAAAGTCTGAACGGCAACTTCTCATTTCTTACGCCTTTATGGACCAGCAGGTGTCTACCGTAATCATATAGCTTCAGCAACCTTTATCCATGGTTATGTCTACTTGACGTGAGCTTAAAATAAGTTAGCGTGTGACATAAAGTCGAAGCAATTATACGCTCAATCAGCTTTGAATTTTAAGCCCACAAAAACAACTTCGACTCGGCTTCATTGATCGTGCGGATGGTCACGTCAACATTTTGCTCGCAGAATATTCAAAGGTTGTTAACGCTAAGACCAAAAAATGTAAATGTATTTTCTTTCTTTCTTCTTTCTTTCTTTCAATAAATATTAATAACTGTGCTCGTAACTGCAGAATACGATGCGATTAACAATTTTAGAATTGATTTAAACAGAACAATAAAAATTAAATGATAATTAGGCTAGCTTTGCGCAATTTAAATCTTGTCACTGCAACTGTTAAGGACACTACATGTAAGTATTGTGTACGTCTATAGATTGGTACAATGAGTATTGAAATAAATCCCGAATAGGTACTTCACTAGGTGATTGGGTTAGGTATTTAAACTGAGCACTTCTGTAAATATTGACTTAGTGTCTACATATTGGTCGATAGTCAATGTGTAACTAAAAGCGTTAAAAGGTCACTTAATTTTGAATAAATAATTACAATGAGAAACCTTTATAGGATCAATTAACCTAAGCAATCATCTGCTCATTCCAGGTAGGTTACTATAGAAAATATTCGTGAATAATAGATAGGTACGTATAGTACGGTGCACGTAACTTTTAGGCAAGATCATTAATTTGGCACCAATTTTGCAAAACCTTTGAAATGTCACATTTGTCATACAAAACAATTAGTCTATTGTCTATTCTATAATTATTACTAAGTTCTAAAAGATACTTATTGGAACAGGTGGTCCATGTCTGCGGTCATTACACCTAAAAAAATCGGCCAAGTGAGAGTCAGAACAAATCACACCTAAAGAAGGATTCCGTCGTCGAAATTTCGTTAAAGTGGTTATAAGATGGCCCCTAACACAAAATAGCGTATGTACCCAACTTCGTAGGAAAACCGGTGGTAGGTTACGTTGTTTTGTGTAAAAATTATAGGTTTTGGCGACATCTCTGAAATTATAAGACTAGCTGCATTTTCACTTGCTTTGTGACGCGTGAGATCGTGTTATAAGTTAGAGGGGAACGAGAAAAAATGTTAGACTCTCAGAGCTTACTATCTACCCGAAAAGTTCAGTTTACCAAAAAAAAAACGGGTTTAATCACACACAAACACAAACACTAGGTACCTACTTATAGCCTACGATTTGAAACTTAATTTCACTATCAGTTACATGTGTTTAATAAGAAATAATGTAGCGATTAATTAATTATACTTGCCTTCAAGATTGATTGTACAAGGGTTTCGTTTTTTATTTCTATTGTATAGAACCCTAAAAACAACGAAAATAAAGTACAATTCACTGGATCAATCTCTATGAAAAATGATCGCCCGTTAAGGTATGACTGATTACGCGGAACAGTAGTACAGTATCAATTAACTAAATCAATCCATAGTCGGTTCCGCTCTTAGTCACGACACTAGCGATATGTAACGTGACACATCAATCAATAGTTAATCCATAGCGTAATAAATTCTAATAGTGAGGTAACTCGGCCATATAGTCGTCCTCGCGCTCCGGCAAGGCTCCCGCCATCTCAAAATTACAAGCCAGTTCAGCCCGTTCGACCTCTAGTAATCACCGATTATAGTTGTATGTATGTATAACTCTTTATTGTACATAAAACACAAGAAAAAGATGAATACAGACATGCACAAAGGCGAACTACTAGAGATCGTAGCTATAGTAGATTGCTCACCTGCGCATCACCTAGGCAGATGCTCAAAAACATCTCTACTCGTAATTAGCTACGCGATTTACAATGTGGTTGTGTTCAGATATTTTTGAGCACCTAGACAGCTCTGGCGTGTTAGATGGCGACAGTGCGTCGATTGTGGGCATGTAGATCGAGACGAATGAGTGCGCTTACTGTTAGCAATAATTACGCTATGAACCATTAAACATTATCACGTAAATGCAATCTATCTTAAGAATACATGCGTAAGAAAAAAGCTAAGATTTCGTTGACCTTTTCACTAACCGCATAATATTAATTTATCGGTAATTGGTATGCCTGGTTTTTAAATCATAGTCCCTACCGTCAACCGGGACGACTTTGATAATTTTTGGGCTACTATGATCGTTTTAAAATTGTTATAAAATCGATATTGTCCATATGCGGCGAATGTTTGGCATGTCGCAAAGACATGTGGATTGCCTGATGGTATGCAAGCACCTCCACCCATTGTCTCCCGCAACCAGAGGATAGCAGATGAAAGAAAAGAGGGCAAAGATAGAATAAGTACTACGTTATAATTATGAGTCATTTCAATTTCACCGACTGTTTATTATCTATGCCAACCGACCGCGGTCCTTTTGAAGACCGCGAAAGATCCGCCAAATACTGTAATGTACCTAATGTTTACGAAATATCAATGAATAATATAAACTTGTTTTTTCCTGGATCTCGGTAAATTTTTCTCACAGTATCCGAACTCCTCCTAAAACTACTTGCCGACCCCTGTTCTATGCATTAATATAGCAACACAAGTACAAAGCACGGCTGCTTGTCGGCAGGATTAGTGAGTAACGTGGTGCTTGCACGAGGTCCTACCTTGCAAAAAATTAAGTTCGCATTCACTATTTAGCACGCTACTTGACACAAAAAGATAAGAAAACTTAGTTGTAGGTCATTGTTTTTAAATAATACTTAAATTTAATCAACTATGGCTATACATATTTAGCAAAATCGATACATTCAGCTCATTAGTTGAGTAAGGAGGTCAACAAGCGAGCAATCGTACCTCGGAAGTGACAGCAAGGTTCCTTCCTTCCTTCCGCTTTTAATATTATCTTAAAACACGCTTTACTTTTCTCTACCTTAGACCTACCTTTTCGGTAATTAAACTTGTAACAAGACGCCGTATTTGTGCACCGAGGTCGATAGATAAACACAGAATTAAGCCTACACGCTTACTAGGTATTTTAAAATGTGAATTAACTCTGTTAAACGAGGCATTTCTGTCCAGTGTTGCCTTCAGCTTACCTCTCTACTGAGGTGCACGTGGGTAACTCATTGGTGGGTAATAAGGCATGTTGGGTAACAAGGCCTAGCTAGTTAGAAAACATTCGTACCTATTAATATGAAAATCATAATCATCGTCAGTCATTAACTAAAGGCATTTTCTATCGCTCGCCGCTGAAGACGAATGCCGTGGCCAGGCTGTAAGGCCTACATAATACTGAATTGGGACCGTTTCGTGTCAATTTGTCCCCGCGTAATAATCTATTAGTTTTTAATTGCCTTTTTATTGTACTATTGTTTCGAATAAACTGTTTTTTTCTTTTTTTTCAAACAACACAGCGCACGTCTAATATATGAGTAGTACAGTAAGCATCAAATAGTTCGAGACACCCAAAGTAGCCAAATAGTTCGCAACACAGCTTGTTACAGTTGAAATAAGGTCGAGTTGCTAACTTTTTGGCCACTTTGGGTGTCACGAACTATTTGACGCTGACTGTATATGTCAAAATATCTTATGTTCCTACCAACGCATGTCAAAGTTAAACCGTCACATCACTATAAAACATTTCCTATAACCATTTGAATATCATATTTTTAGCAGAGGATAAAATAGATTGAACGCATAGGGGATTGCATTCTCCATAAACTAGTACACATTGAACACATTTAATAGCATATACAAACCTAAATATACGTAGATAAGTAGATCTACGTAGAGTTATCTAGGAGCACTTATCAGTGAACTGTGTCTAGCTTCCGCCCTTTGCGCAAATATACCTAAGTGATGATATATTTTTTACCTAACAATATCATTGTATTTACTTACCTCATGTAAATTTCCGGGTTTATGTTGTTTGAAGGAATTTGGAAAATAACGCAGGGAAATCAAAATAAAAAAGTACGCATAACAATCTCTCTGTTTAGAATTATTGTCATTATCTAGCTGTTTGTTTGTCTTGTCTTGTGCCTAGCATTGGGACAAAATACAGGGTGAAAAAAAAACCAATTGTATCCAAAAGCGACTTGAGTTTATTCATCCTTCCAGCTTTTATGACGCTCACTGCACATAATTTTAGTAACTATTTAAACCTAACCCAAAACTTTTTGTAAGTTTCCTTTTTCTCGATGTTTGTGCATACAATGGAATGCATGAGTATTAGGAATTACCACGTAACTAAGCTCGGAAGGTACTGCGTGCTAAGAACCTATAATCTTCTTGTCTATTGTTTCTCCTAACAATCAACTCGCGGGCGTGTTATGCCTGATCGGCAGCCCATTGAACTTGGCCCCAATACTCGAATTATGAAGTAGTTTTGTAAATATCTGAGTTTTTTCGCGTCTCGGTTGAACGGGCGGTCAGTGCAAGGCGAAGGCCGCAAGAGTTTGTCTAACATGACATAACCTGGCAACCAGTGTAGCTTTTTTTAAACGGCGAAGTGCGAGTCTGACTCGCGCACCGAGGGTTCCGTACTAATTTGTAGGTATGTAGATAGTTTGGCAAGTGATTAGAATAATAGAGTTTTCGTAGGGCACTACTCCCAAAAAAATGTAGCCAGTACCTACCTATGAGGTCATAATGTTTTATTGGTTACGTACGTACGCAGACAGACATATGAAAATATCTTTTCAGATTTTCATATAGCTATCTTGAATTTTTAACTTTCTGTAGGTACCTATCCCATAGGTATTAATTCCAGAACAATTTGTAAGGAAACGCCTTTTGTTATAGCTGTATCTTTTGATAGCGTTCACTCAGAAGTTTGACTTTTTATTGCTCCAAGGGGTAGCGGGCTTGAGTAGTCGATATTAATTTTAGCTTAATACCTCCACGCGTTCCTGATAGAAGGGTTTCAACAGACGGACGGACAATAAAGTCATCCTATAAAGTTTACGCTTTTGTTGACTGAAGTACGGATCTCTAAAAATTTACTCCTAACAAGGTGATGATATTCTCTGCAACTTTGCCAATTTTTAGACAAAGCGGTGGCGGATTTACTGTAGTAGTGTGTATTTATGTAGGCTATACACGTCTCTTGCTGTCGATAGTATTTTTTTAATTTTTGGGCCGCCCTAGGCTGGTGCCTACTAAGCCTTCTGGTAATCAAAAAATAAATTCACAACTGAGACGAAGGACGGTTAAAACATTCTAAAAATCACTCCAGAGTGGGACAGTGTAATTGCAAAAAGTTAAAGGTAGCTCGTTATTTACATTTTATTGGCAATTGGCAAATTATTAATTACCTACTATTAAGAAGGTACAAGGATGATTTAGGTACTATTAAGTGCTGTCACGCATTGTCACCGTTTTCTATTATGTTAATGTAATAATTTTATTTAAATTCACGTACTTAATTACTTTATTATTCGAACTTAATAAGACTTGGGGCACGCGAATTAACTGCATAAAAAAAGACTGAACCAGAATATGCATAGGTACAATAGTTATACCCAATTATGGTTATAAAGTGAAACCTAAATTAACGGCTGAATACGCTACTAAACCTTCTGATAAATCCACCACTGCAAGCAGCAATAATAATTAACCTATCCAAGTATTAGGGCATGTCTCATCATTCTCTGTAAATTTCCTGTTATCTTAAGTGTTAGTTATCTATGATTCCCTCTCTGTGTCCTACTACGAAACAGACAGAGATGACATCAATGATAACTGACACTCAAAATATCAGGAACTTTACAGAGAGTGGTGAGACAGGCCCTAAGTCTACTAAAGTTTCTTTGTTGGGAAAGATGTCTGCTCTAAATAAAGCATTCAATAGAGGAGACGCAAAGCCGAGCCTCTTGCTCTGGAACCCAAACAAATAATAAATTATTATCAACGGGATATTGACCGCCATTACCTTTAACGAGTTCCCGAAATTTCAACGTAGTTGCTTGCATCATGATCACGAGTCGACTGAAGAAATTGTGGCTGGGTGTTAATGTTGTTTGGTCTACTGTGTTCCGTGAGATTAAGACAGCGGGCGAAGTTACTGGAAAACGAAATTACTGGCTGGCAACACATCTGCAATCTGCTAGTATTGCGAATATAGAAAGAAAGAAGACATTTTTTTTGTGCAAGACACAAGCATAAGAGCATACACGCAATTTTATAAATAAAACTCAAAACAAAAAAAAAACACAGACATGAGTCATCAGTATAGATGTGTGGCTGTGGTCTCTTACCGTTTTCCTTCCTTGTCATATAAAAAAATTGCGTGTTCTATTAGTAGTCTCGTAATTATTCTAAGGTCGAACAGTTCCATTGATTCGCGCCTACAGTAAGTAACAGACTAACAGTCAAACAAAAAATAGTTCGCTAACATCTTCACTGACTCGCTGCGGTTGTAATTGTAACTAGCGTTTCATTCATTGAAATGTGAAATTTAGGTCAATGTTGCTCTGTTCAAGTTCAAGACTAATGTCGAATTGTAACTATTAAGATAAATAACCTAATAGTCTTGTAAATTAGGCGTTTTTGCGATAGCTCTAGCAGTAGTTAACTTATTCGCGTATGTATTTTTTTTATAATTTAAGATTGGACATTTCATTTAAAACAATATAAACATAAGAATAAACAAAATTATTGAACTCGCTTCTCCGCTACTCACGTTGCAAGATAACCAAGCCTGTGCGAAATATATGTGATTTTCATGCAACCCCTTCCTCCACTACTGCCACATAAAACACATAAAAATCCCACAAATTTAATTATCCCTTACACCACACAAACACTGACGCGTTTCGATCCCTCTACAGGATCATTCTCAAAGTTTAGCTAGCACAACTTTTACACATGCAAACCAACGTCGTACTCTGTAGTGAAATTGCATGAAAAACATAATATTTCGGACAGGCTCAGCAAAGTAACGTCTGATTCAATTAAATATATAAACAACAATGAAATAAACATTTACCCCCTTATTCATAAACGCTCTGTAGGCTTCTGCTAACTTGCAATCGTTTGTCCTTATCTGTGAAAGGTAAACGACAAAGTGACAGATAAGGACAAACGATTTCTAAGTTAGCAGAAGCCTATAGAGCGTTTATGAATAAGGGGGTTAAACTATAACTAAATGAAACAACGTTTTAAGTTGCCGAAACTTAAAATAAAATGAAGTAATTAAAAATGATCTGGCTTCTGCGGCTTAGTGATAGCATTTTGGATAAGACAAAATGTTCCACATTTCCAAATGCTCCTCTCATCTACTCAAAGGTTAACTGGTAGAGATTCCTTATAGGGATAAGTTCGTCTTTGTGCATATATTAATGTTATTTTTATTTTTTTTGTGAATTGTATCTGTTTCTTTATATTTGTACAATAAAGCATTTACTTACTTACTTACGTACCTACTTCTATAGACAATGAATTAGCCTGGTATATTAATACCCATATCCCGGAAATTATCATAATTCCCGAGGGAAAGCGATAATCAAATTCTACGCAGTGGAAGTTCACTTTAAATACTCACTAGCCGTGATGTATACTAAGATGACCTTAACATTGAGTTGTTTGTAATAAAATTGAAATAACAAAATGTTTTAAATTTTAAATGAAACGATTTAAAAGCTATAAAAATTAGTCAGAATCACTCGGAAGTAAGCACTATCTGATTCAAAAGTTGTGTAATAAATTAATTCGTCTTCATTCTCACGCTCTTGTTGCGATAAATATCATGAAATTAAATCTATCTTTTAACCAATCATGGGAAAGAATACACAAATGGTAAATTAAATAATTAAACAAGTACTTATTAGCGAAATTAATGTTCAGAAACAACAAGGCCTCTCAAAGTATGAATAGGTACCGTAAGTGCGGATGATTTCGAATGCTCGGGTACTATTGCACCCTCTTAAAAGATATACGTTCTAATCATGTGCATATTTGTACATACATATATACATAAAACGCGTCTTTATCTCTTACGGGGTAGACAGAGGCTCAGGTAACAAGACCTAAAGGCCACGTTTAGCATGATTGTGTGTATATTTCGTAATTGGTGTTACATACGTGCTTTTCTTACGACGGTTCAATGTTATCTAGGCATTCAAAGTATTGATTTTAATAATTAACGTTTTCATTTTACTTAAAGGTCGAAAAACAACTGTTATTTCACTTTTGTGTTCCTAACCACGACCATAATAGGTATACTTAGTACCCATTTTTGAGTCGAAAAATAGTTCTCATTCTATATGGACGTCTTTTCTTTGGTCATGTCGTAACATTTTGATATTAAGGAAGTCTCTATCATATGATACAGGGTTCAGTTTTTCAAAACAGTCATCAACAAAAAATACTCAGATTTAGAAGCGACTTTGTTTAAAGTTTCACAGTGTCCAATCGTTATTCGGAGGCGTCAAAAGCTCAAACTCGACCACAAGGACTGGCCACGTTTTGAACACGTGCACACATTAAAATCCAGTGTAAAAGCAAGTGACATTGTCTGCCTGAGGGCATTGACCTTCGCGTCCCACTGTCACTACGACGGGTAGGTACTGCACCAGACACGCGGAAGTAGGCACAATTCCAAAACTCGATGTAAAAATTTGGAGCTCGTTTCGTTCCGCTCACACTTGTAGCTATTTAAAGGAGAGTGAAAGGGACGGTATTATACGAACTTCGGATATCGGATTTCGGAGAAGCCATCCTGATTTCAATGCAGCTAGAGAGACAAATGCCATACTTCTGATTCAAAGGAATGCGTGTTTGGTCTTGTACTTTGAAAAGGTAGCTCTGAATTTTAAAAAATTTCACGGTGGTCTGGGAGCAAAGAAAAAACATAGAATGCAGCAGCTTCTCTTCCCGTGCAGATGGTAAAAGCCCATCGAGGAAAAAGGCGAAAATCTTAGGAATCATTTTATATAATATAGGCGATGCAGCTAGCAACCCATCACTATTTTGATTCCCCTTTTCACCTATACGTTCTCAAACGTGCTAAATGTGGCTTTTAGGTCCTGTTGCCTTAGGCTATGTCAACCCCGTAAGGGATAAAGACGTGATTTATGTATGTATGTTTTGTCTTTTTGATTACGGCACCCTTATTACTAACATAGGTACTCGTATATGAGATTTGTTCCTTTATTGATTTTGGCACAAAATATACACACACACATACACAAATCACGTCTTTATCCCTTACGGGGTAGACAGAGCCTGAGGTAACAGGTATCTACAGGCCACATTTAGCAAGATTGTGGGCGTATAGGTGGAAAATGGAATCAAAATAGTGATGGGTTGCTAGCCTCATCGCCTATAACATGATTCCTATTGTTTTCGCCCATTCCCTCGATATTCTTTTACCACGCGGGTAGAGAAGCAACTTTTACATTCTATGTTTTTTCTTTGCTCCCAGACCAGCATGGAACAAAAGAGAGCTAATCACTACATAGTATAAAATAAAGTCGCTTTCTCTGTCCCTGTGTCCCTATGTCCCTATGACCTTATGTATGCTTATATCTTCAAAACCACACAACGAATTTTGATGCGGTTATTTTTAATAGATAGAGTGATTCAAGAGGAAGGTTTATATGTATAATACATGCATAATATACCGTGCGAAGCCGGGGCGGGTCGCTAGTTAATAATAAATACCTACATGTTAATTGCCCAACGCTCCTAACAGCAGCTGGGTTAAAATGACGTCATATTTAACTTGAATTCTTCAGCAAGAACTTCCTTGAACTCTTGTCCTCATACAAAACATGCATACATTTTGCCCCCAATCAAATTAAAGCTTATAATGAGATGTTCTATTGACTATGACGTCAATGGAACCCATCAACATGGGTTCTCAGTAAAAAACGTAATTGAGATAACTTTGGCATAGTAACCATAAACTATACAAAGAACGTAATTTTCCAAATAAGTAAAATATTTAATTTCGAACAACTAGTCGTAGTTGCTCCTTGAGCGATTTAAACGAATTAAAGTAAGTTAAGCAGATTTAATTTAATTAAGTTGACACATTATTGCATTGGGTTTCCTGTAATGACAGTGTTATGTTCTTTCATAAATAAATAAATAATAAATGATAAGAAAAAAAATAGTTTACTTACGAGCGTTTTTGAGTCTTAAGACTCGCACATAGATTGAGATACATGCATATATTTATCCAGTAACTTGTAGCTTAATTCATGCCAGGAATATAGAGCGTATGAAGTGTTCTATCTTACCCCTCTAGCCTGGCAACGCATCTGCTATCGTCTGATGTTACGGATGTCCATAGTTGTTGGAGTTCATATGCCAGCAAGTGACCACTAGGACCTTTGCCACCTTCACTAAATGGTAGTAAACAAAGTCGCATTCCGCTGTCTGCCTGTCCCTATGTGTTCTTAGGTCTTTAAAACTACGCAACATCGCTAGTCTCTAATAAAAAAATCAGTTAAAGAAAAAACCAATACAAAAAACTCTTGCATTGATAAGTGTAGGGCGGGCGGCAAGAGTGGCTAGGGCGGCTGGGATGCAGGCGGCGCGCGCGCACTTCCCGCGTCACGAGGCCGCGCGCTAACCTATATAACCAGTTGACGCCGCTGAAGCGCTTACTACCGCCTCCAGCTCCCTCCGCAAACACCCGTATTATTACCAGTACGTACCAAATTTAAATAAACTTTTGTAACGTTAATTAAAATTCCGACCAAAGCCAAGGTCGAGTGCGTGCATTCTGAAAAGTTACCACACCTCGTGATCCGCTTGTGGCCACGTTAGATACGTGATCTATTACTGGAAATTGCCTATTTGTATGTCTGTGGTGCCGCGACATTGGTAATTGTACCACCACCGGTCCGCTTGGGTTGCAGGCGGCAGTGCCCGAGTCCGTCAGCGTCGAGAACGGTCGAGCCCAGTGCGCCCGCGCAACACCCGCACGCCCGCACTCCGAGTGATCTGTGACTGTGTCCGGAACAAACGACAACATGACCAACTACATCAGAATCGTGAGTTCTAATTATTTTTACAGGATAAAAACAAAACACAGCTCAAATTTAAATTAAAAAATTTCGAATATTATAAAAAAAGAAAAAAGTTCTGGGATGCTGTGCAACGTAATGGCCATAAATAAAATATTCGATGTAAAGTTATGTAACGTGTTCGTATAATAAACTCATACATCCACGCTGTTGATTTCGTTTATATTACGAGAGTAGAGTAAATGGTTCCAATAAAAATAATAGGTTATAATTTCGGTTAATGTGATGGTTGTTACATCGTAATTGCACACGTGTGAAATCAGCTAAATTGTCTTTAAAGAGTGTGGGAAACGAACCATAATAAATTCACGACTCAAGGATTTGGGTTACCCGATGACACTGCGATATCATTTTAATAAACGTATGAAAATCTCGAAAGTACGTACCATTGCGAAATTCGTCGTGGGCAAGCGTTACGCCACGGCAAGATTAATACTTTGTCTTAAACTGAATAACAAAACTAATTGATTGTCAACGAGTCGGGGCAACTCACTAACTAGATCGCGATACCGATAGTCCGCAAGCATTCTTTACTGGTGCCGACAAAGCCATCTTACGGTAGCTCACTCGTGTCACAAGGTATATTACCTAATGCAGTTAATTCCTGATCATCTGGTACGAGCTCCGCTCTAACATCAATTAGGTTACCTCATTAGATTCCTCTTGAACTATAACTAAGCTGGAATACAGTTAATCCAATTGAATAAATCGATAGCCACTTTCCTTTATAAAAAATGTGGCAGAGAAAGGGTTGCAGTTGCATATCGAGTGATCTCGTTAGTTAGTAACAATGCATCACTGGCTTGCAAAATAGGTCCGAAACAGGTTATATAGAACAAATTTCTTAATTCAAATGTCGTGTAGCTGGTGCCTTATGGCCGGCATTAAAGTTTCCATAAAAGCGCTCCATTGGTGCAATTACAAGCAATTGTTTACACAAAATTTAAAGTGACACGACTATGAATTAAGATCCTTGGATATATTATGGCGCGGCTACATCTATTTATATTCCTGTAACAAGTAGTTTTTTTATCATTTTAACTAAAGAGTGTTGTCTCGTAATACATAATACAGATTTTACTAAAAAAGTAGGTATATACATACACGTATACGATTCTATGATGGTTCCTGTTAGCATTTTTTTTAAGAATTGATTTACCCTGCCGTTCATATTTTTTAATTTTGAACATGACCAGTGAACAAAGGTTAGAGTACAAAAAAGTGAAAATCATACTCGGACTCCTTGCGTCGTTGCGTAAATTTGTTTAAAAATATGCTTCGTCACGTGACTCGCATTACGTTTTCCGTTTTTATTGCAGCTTGAGCCTAAACTTTCATCTCCATTCTGCAATTGCATACGGAATTGTGTCTACAATTGATTCGCTTTTGTAATTTAGGCCGCATTTACAATCCCTTGGTGAGATTAAGCAAGTTCTGTTACTCACGACCTGTCAAGATCCGTAACTGAACTGACAGATGCTCGTACGGTTTTCGGTGTCGACGATCGTATTCTCTATTAAATAAATGTCTGAATTATGTTGAATTACAACATAACAATAAAAAACTTAAAATGATGCAGAAACCTACGTGCCAGATACCTACTCTGTCTAAAGAGTCCAGAATCGCAGCCTTGCTATTTGTGGTAGTTACATATCTGCATATCACTGTTTATCTCTTAAACTAGCGCGCTACATATATTTATATAGTGTACAATTTAAATCATTAATTAAAAAATATTTACAGTCAATTATGATATTATCTACCTTTGGTCAACATTGTTCCTGATCTAGACAGTATCTGTATTTAAAAACAAAAGGCAAACCACTACTTTAGACAATCGTCAACTATAATTGAGTTACGTAGTTACTAGGTACGTATTCTAAGTCAAATAAAACAATTTATAAAAAATATTTACTCTAAGACGTGAAAGCAATTCTCTTCAACCCCATGTTCTTATAAATATTAGTTTTAAAATAATACCGTACTATTAATCTTATTGCGAGTGAAATGAGACCGTTCAAGTGCGAGATGCCTATTTGCTATCAGAATTATAGTTCTGAAGTACATCGAATAGCTTTCTTTTAATATCTTAAATTAAAATTATGCCTCAAGTTTTCGAGTTCCATCGTATTTGCATAGCAGAAGACCAATTGTTGTAAAAGACAGAGTTCAAATTAAATTTCAAGACATTTAACTATGCTTAGATTTTTAAATTTAGGTTTATAACGGTCAATACTTTATTCATATGTTAAGTTTCATACAAATTAAGCACATTCCTTCTCTTACACACTGTGAAAATATCTGAGCACCCATTCCAATTCTAATATTTTCAACATTAAACTACCGTGAGACTCAATCATAATTACACATAAACGGATAACTCACGTATAAAAGTCGAATGATGCTCGACATGTTTCGGACTATTTCGAAGCCGGCGGGGCGAGCGCTCTTGGAAAAAGGACTTCGAAATAGTCCGAAACATGTCGAGCATCACTCGACTTTTATACGTGAGTTATCCGTTTATGTGTAATTATAATTCTAATATTATTTAAACAAACATCAGAAACAAACGATGCCAGATAATTGTATGTTACTTTATTTAGAAAACGATAAGGGGGTGTCAATGGCGTTGAATTGAAAGCTGAGAAACGGACTATTAGCTGATAATTTGTAACATGATTTATAGCTTTAGTAAGCGAATTTAATGGTTCGAAATAACAGCTTACCCGATTTCCAATAAAGTCAATGGCTCAGTAAAGCTTAACAGAGTAAGCGTCGCTTTATGTTATATCATGGAAACTTGCTTCCTCATTGAGCAACGCAGCATCCATCTTACAATTAATTAAACTTGACTCGATTAATATCTCGGACGTGAACAAGACGTGTATTTTTACACATTATAAGGCTGTGTTTTGATTGTTGGTAGTACGTATTCGCAGCTGGCAGTTCAGTTCATTCCAAAATAAATTGTGAAAAGACTTTTGAGGGTATATAATTTAATTAAGAATTAAATATGACTTTGAAATGTATGCATTTGTTTAGAAAAAATATATTTTCTGCCAAATTTCTTGCGACGCATTCTTCGTAGCAGTAGTGGTCTTTTCGAAAGTGCTGGTACTTTAAAAAAAAGACTTGATTTTGATTGATGCGTAAGAATGCTAAGATGTTTGGTTGATAATTTGTGAAACAAAACGTTAACAGATTTTAAGCCTACCTGATAGGTACAGTCTGACTTGATCGCTTGACTCTAAGTTTATAAGTCAAGGACAAATACTTCAAGTAAACGATTAGTGTTACGCGGAAAACCCTGAATGAGTTGGCTACGAATAATAATGATTGAAAGGATTAAAATCGTTGTAGTCATCTAAGAAATCAATTCTCGGCGACTCTCTACCCTTAATTTGACATAATGTAATTAAGAAAAAACATGGTTCAAACGTCATCGTAATTTTATAGTTCTAAAAACTTTATGTCAAAAAAAATACAAAAGATATTCTTAGACATGTCCACTAGTCAATGTGCACTGTGCACGCTCGAATTAAGCGTTTAAAAATTGATAACTATTTTATTTTGTTTTCATCACCTTCTTTATCCTATCTAAATGCATTCTAAGAGATAGTAAAACTGTATAGGTCTACCGTAGATAATTTTTATTATCTAGTAAACTAGCTGTCGCTGTCGTGTTCTATTAAATGGCGATTCGATTGCAACTGGGCGTAAAAAATCCGCGATCTCCGGTGTACGAGCCTTTAAGGTAACAAAATTGTTTGATGTATTACGGCCAAGGGCGGTGTGTTATCAAACAATCACGAAGACATTTCTCACGTTAATTGCGAGTTATGTTGATGCACGTTTGTTTCCGAAGCGATCAGCTGCCCGGCTCCGGCTCGTGACCGCGTATGCAAAAAGCCGACCTTCAGGACGGCACGCTAGCGGTGAACGACCTATTTTGTGTTAATTCGCTAACTCTACGGATTTTTTCCCGTAATTTTTGCTCAGTTCCGGTCCGCGCATAACCAAAAAGTATTACAAAAAAGCTAATGTTGCTACTAGTTTTTGGTGTTTTTGCATTAATTTATACTCGGAGCTAATTGGGTTAGTTGCCTAATTATATCAATCCATTCGTGTATTTCGATTGTTTTTTTGTTATGTCTGTTTTGCTCATTCCAATTAGGTATTGTTTTATCATCTTCATCTCCATCAGTGGACGAAACTACGACCAATTTTTAGCATAATAATGAAATATTCGAATAATAACTAATAGTTACGGGATATTTCCACTAGCTTGATGGCCGGATAACTTAGTATTTAGAGAACCTAATAAGATATGCAGCTTAAGTTCCCTTAAGCCGATCGAGGCAGATATTGGGTAGGAAAAACACGAATATATTTAAATATGTCTTAATAAAGTATGTTTATTCCTAGCTTGGTTTCCCATAGCACAAACTTTGCTTAATTTTGGACTTGGTATTATGTCAATACGAAAATTTGCGATTAGTCACATTTTTAAGCGCCAAAAAGAGCTCTACTTACTTGTGACAAATACAATGCAATCGGTTTTAATTTACGCTCACAAATGCAACAACGAAACAAGCAATAACAGTTAAATGACAAACGAAACACGTGACATTTTCGAGGCCCACATACACCAGAACCATTACGTTGTAAGCTAACCTAAACTATTGTAGAACTACCCGACTCTATCGCCTTGGTAATAAGGTGATCAGATCTGTTTGAGCTCTGCAGTTTATCTTATTTCACTGTCGGCTACGTAACGTTTCAATGTGTTAAATATTGTCCTAGCTGACCACATTTAGTGCTAAATAATAGAATTTTAACGATTACCGTTCTAGACAGCTCGTATTGCGTAAATTGAAAGTGCTAAATCTAACACATTGTGCGAGGAAAAGTGACAACACTTATGCCTCTCGGTTTACCTATTTATGTGAATTCGAGAAATTGACCAATAGGTACTTAATTTATTTGGAAAAACTAAAATTACAAAAACGCCAAACCATTGCGGCGATTGCTGCAGTCTGATGAACCGGCCCACGGTTAAGCAGAACGCAAGAGTCGGGCCAGCAGATTTTAAAATCAATGTTTAGTCGTCACTCGTGTGGCATATGACATTTTATTTTAGAAAAAAAAAGTTGAAACGTATATTCATAATTATGACATACATACGATACATATATCACATCTTCATCCCTTACGGGGTAGACAGAGCCTAAGGTAACAAAACCTTAAGGCCACGTTTAGCATGATTGTAGGCGTATAGGTGGAGAGGGGAATCTAAATAGAAAAAGAAGAGAAGCAACTGGTACATTCTATGTTTTTTCTTTACTCCCAGGCCAGCATGGAAGAAATCATTATTCCAATAACTAAAATGCCTTTTATCCATATAGGGGATAAAGGGAGAGGTATCACGCAAAACTAGAGCTACTAGGTACGGTAAAAGTCACAAAATCTTAATTGCAGAATGGGTTAGCTCAAGTTACCACTCTATAGGTTAGTTCCTCTGTGATGTGAAATCATTAAGAGCTGTTTCCGATAGTTTTCATATTTTGTCATGAATTGTGATGTTAGCAAGTATAAAAATGAACGATGCAAAGTATGAGAGGATATTATATAATATGAGCTGCATAAATATTTAGAAACATCATTTTTTACGTTAGTAGGATTCTCATTGCAACTTGCAAATGACACAGCAATAAATTAATTTAACACTGTTGCATGTAAAACACGTAATATCTAACAATTAAATTTATTATTAAAATGTTGCAATCCAATGTTTTATTGTAATAATGTTTAATGCTAAAATTGTGTCTAAAATACGAAAGCATAGATGTATATATTTTTTTAATAAGATTCTCTAGCGGTTCTTAAAGTTCTTACAGTTCTTATGGTCTAGTGTTTGAAATCGGACAAAAAACTGATCTGGGGCCTGACCATGACGTCTGAGGGCATTTTCAAAAAAACATGTACTCTTGACTTTTTTTTCCAAAATGATGACATTTTGGGTTTTTCTGAATCAGAATTATTAGCACTATTTATTTTTGTAAAGAAAAAAACTAAAAAAGTGTCCATTGGTTTTTTTGTCAGTTTTGTGACACTATTTTCATACGATTTATATGGGGCGTCACAAAACTGACACGAAAAAGTTGTATGGGAAATTAAGGCAATCTTGTTGGAAAAAGGGTACACGTTTTTTTAAAAATGCCCCTTAATGCGATTCAATTCCGACTCAGTTCAGGTTTTAGCTGTCATTTTTTGTATGGGTCTGACAGTGAGCACACCTAAACTGAATCGGAATTGAATCGCTTAAGACGTCACGGTAAGGCCCCTGTTTTTAACTAAGTCGGAATCTAATGATGGCGGCCAGTAGCGGCCTTACGGCAACTGCCTAATTGTGAATAGAAGCATTGTGACATGTCCACACTTCCTCTTTTTAACAAGCAGTATACAAGTCAAGGCGAATCTAAATGTGCACTTGTTGTATCGCTTTAATGTCGATTCAGACCTTGTCATTGTGCATTTACATAATTACTGACCTTGTGTCTGATATAACATTTTCTACATAAAATCACGTAATGCTCGGATTGCTATGTCTCACGAAATTTTAAAGTCTATGTGCCAGTATCACATTTTTAGATAAAATCGGACGATTCATAAACAAAGGACCTATAAAAGGGCTAGTGTCCGAAATCAACTGCGTTAAATTCTGCATCTACATGCACAAATCACGTCTATATCCCTTACGGGGTAGTCAGAGCCTGAGGTAACAAGACCTAAAGGCCACGTTTAGCATGATTGTAGGCGTATAATTGGAAAGGGGAATCAAAATAGTGATGGTTGCTAGCCGCATCGCCTATAACGAGATTCCTAAGAATTTCACCCGTTCCCTCGAAGTAAGTATGTTCTGCACGTAGGATATAAATAATGTAGTTTTCGAGTTTCTTATCAATATACAGTCGTAAAAGTATTGCCTAGATGAAAAAATATTTAAACACAATTGTTAATCGCGTAACTGCTTGATAAGACATTTTTAAGCTCCAGGCAGCTCCGATGTATCTGATACCTACTAATAGCGACTATAACTCGCAAATTATTTTTTATTTATTCCGACAACCGTCTTGATTGCGATCAATAAATTAAAAACATTTTAAGAATTACAGAACGAATTGTTTGAATTTTTAAGTACTTATCCCTGATTTATGGTCGTAATTAAACCAACAGAATGCAAACCTAATTATTAAATTGTCTAGAAATACACTTCAGACAGTTTACGGCTTTCATAAATTCTCAGCAGTAAAATTGTAAACAGATAACAATTTACGAACTCGATTCAATCATAAGGGTTAACATATTTTTATTTCCCTCCAATTTTGTAATTTAAAATACTTAGTTGACGAGCAAAGTCAACGGTATATTCTTTGATTAAAATTGAGATTTAAATACTATGACATTTACGGTGAAGGAAACCTCAGAATATCAGTTAAATTGTATGGTATGTACTCGTATTCGGTCATCCATCATTTTATAGGTAAGTACTCAAGATAAACCAGCCGCTTTACAGTGTCCCGGCAAAACAGTTGTCAAATTGCTATGAGAGCTGTTTCCAGCGCTGCCGCGGGAGAATCTCCTGTGCGGAACGATGTGTCAATATGTTAGATATAAAAAAAATAGTTAATGTTGTCTGGAGTACCTGTAAATGATTGAAGTATCCAAGTAAGTTACGAATGCACTAGCCCCGCGTGGGAACTAAGTATAGTCCAAACCATCGCATTGTAAGAGGCCTCTGTGTCCAACTGTGGGACGTGTATTGGCAGGAGAAGAAGTGTTACTTAATGAGTAAAATATTGAATACCTACTGGGAAACGCCGGCGCGACTAGTGTGACATAAAGATGTTGCGTCTGCGACTCTACGCCGTGAATGGGCGCTGTCTAGGACGACGCGTGCGCGGGTCTTGAGGGCTGCCAAAATTCTAGTAATATTAATAAACGCAAAAATTACCCGACAACGGCTTAATAAATAATAGGCTTTGTGTCATTTTTAATATCAATATTTTTGGAATCATCGATAAAAACAACGAAAGTTTGAAAGCATCTATGTTTTGTAGTTAAACCCTTAGAAAAACACATAGGCAAAATTTTATTCCGATATTCGCACGGGATGAGGTTTTTACACATCCAATCTTGAAATCTCAACGGCTAAACCAAGAATATACCGTACATGAATTTCTAACAAATATTCTTCGTAAATAAATGAAGTCTACGATGAGATTTTGGGAATTTCCAAGATACCTGATGCAAACAATGCCGCGGATAAAGCTAGCATTTCATAAAACACTATTTTTTAACTCAATCTTTACGATCGTAAAAATTTATGGTAACATTAACAAGCCAAAAATTATCAAGCTACCATTTTTCATAGGTAGTCGAAGTCTTTGAATTTTCCGTTCAATGTTCAACCCTGAATCCGTGTGAGGTTGTGTACATACGTGCACACATGCTCACACCTGCGCGTGCGCCGCCCGTCCAACCGGTCCCGCGCTTCCGCCTTCCGACTGCAGTTACGAGTTATTCATTCGGCTCGTGTGTGTGTGTATCGATTATCTTTAAATTATGGTATCACATGATTAAATAAGGCCGACGATTAAATGTATATATTTTTTATAATTAAAATCTCGCCTTTGTCGTACTTTAAGTGTGGCTTAAAAACACTCGAACTAGCACGATTTAATTGTACTAACCGTAGCTAATTATTGTAAATATAGTCGTATACTAATTACATGCATTATATTAATTTTCGAGTCATAAACAAAACATTTAAGTCTACTTATGGGGATCAAAACGAGGTCTGATCATTATCTATGCAACTTAACCTCGGTATAAATACCTGGATGCAGATTTTTCAATCACGTGATTTCATTGCTGGCTAATCTTGTAATTAACTAACTAGTTTCTTAGCTAGAATGTACTAAACATCGTTCTCATGTTTACTTTATCATTTCCTATAAACATATAACTAATAATAATAAAAATAAAAGACAGGTAAACATAAACACACAAGAATGATGTTCGGCTTTTTTCCAAATCAAAAATGTCAGTACGAAAATGGTACGAAACAATCTGTAGCCATTTATACTAGTCCCACTCACACATTGACGGTTTTTTGTTCAAAACCTAAATGTCAAGTCACGTGTATAGTCACTGCATACAACAAGCGGTAACTTGAAAATAATAATCTTGTCGCTAACAGTTATCTCTGTAACAATTTGACTTGCAAGATTTATGGCTTGTAATTTCAGTTACGTATCAGTAATATAATGCACTTCAATGAAGATTTCTGATATGCCTAGCTGTTACAGTGTGAGGAAACAGAAATAGTTGAATTCACCCGCTAAATATGCTAAGCGTTCTTGCAATTAGTAAACATTGAGACAATATCATGCATAATTTATCCAATTTTTGACTTCCCGAACCAGCAAAGTTACTGCCGCATATTTTCCAACACCTCTATTTTAAAACCGGAGATAATTATAGCTGCCAGGTTATTAACCAATTATGGGAACTGCTGAATATAACGCAGAAATTCGAATCCGGGTGAGTAAAACCCGCCCGTAATTTTGCGTGGTCACTAGAATGCGGAACCATCGATTGCAGTGACGAAATGGCTTTTCCATTGAAACAAGAACTAATTGGAATATGTCTAAATAGCGATTAATTTGAAAGGACCAGTCTAGGACACCGGAGGACGGCATTCGTTGAAGAGCGTAGTTGTTTTAAACTAGCACAATGAGTTTATATAGGTAGTCAAGTGTAATAATTATGTATCTAGTCAAAGTTTCAAAAATAAGTATCATACGCTCTTACATCGGCGTAATAAGGTCGTGGGACATATTTTTGAGAAGTTCGTATCCATACTTATTTTTGCACTTGACCGTACCTACACACACGGTTTTAAACTGGGTTTATTTTACTTTGGTGGACCTCAGATTTTTCCCTTTTATGTCAGCTGATCTGCTTATATTTTCATATACGTTGTTGATTTGCATCTTTTTCATATAAGAGAGGATTTTTATTAAGGATCTCAATGGCCAAGTCTTATTGGGATTGTGGTTTAAAAATAATACAACCTTTGTGTTCGTAAGGTTTCTCAATATTTTAACTTCTTACATACCCATGAGTCAAATATTAAGAAACGTAACAGTAAGATCATTAATTCAAATAAAACGTCAGCGCTCTATTAAGTCGTTTGAATCTATCATTTTGTCATAGAGTACAATTTTTACATAACAATTGAACGATTGGGGTATGTTCGACCTTCTACCACTTTCGATAGTTACGAGCAATTTTATAATGGTTCGTAACGAGAATGAAACTACTTTGTAACTTTGTAACGGTTCGAGTAGCTCTAAATATGTAGGTGTGGCCTAATGCAGACGTCGGCTGCATGGCAACTTGGCTGGGTGCAACTTACAAAGACTAAATAAATATTTTAATAAATACCTATCTAATAATAGGTCAAAAAATTAATTTTTTTTACAAAATTAGTTATGTGCTAGACAAGCGATGTTAGGATAGAAATATCTTAACTGTTTTTTTTGTCTTGGTATTCGTCAAATACCATACCTATCTAATCCCTTATTTTTCTTTGAAATCTGTCTGATGATTTTTTAGTTAAAATCACTGCAAAACGTACAATTTCGTCTATATAAACTAGTTAGTTCAAATTGTGATTTTCTGCTTCTCATGGCCTGTGACTTGCAAGACATTGTACTTGGTAACCTTCGATATGTAGGTGACAATTCCACTTAGAATATTTAGTGTAACTTCTTACCGCATACTGTGTTTACAGTTCTTATGCTATTTTATAACTGTACAATATTTATCTTCGTTTGATACGTGTCTGTGTGCGAGTAAAGACTAACACGGCAAATTAGATGATCATCATCATCATCTCCAGCCTGTATACGTCCCACTACTGGGCACAGGCCTCCTCTCAGAACGAGAGGGCTTGGCCTATAGTCCCCACGCGGGCCCAGTGCGGATTGGGAACTTCACACACACCATTGAATTGCTTCGCAGATGTGTGCAGTTTTCATGGCAGATTTCAAATGTAATTTCGCACATAAATTCCGAAAAACTCAGAGGTGCGAGCCCAGGATTCGAACCCACGACCCTTTGCTTGAGAGGCCACAGGTCAAATCACTAGGCTACCTCGGTTTTTTTTAAACATTAGAGGGATTAGATGAGATTTTTTTGATGGAATTAGATAAACATGCATCGGGCACTCTACAAATATCGTAGTCTTTAAAAGTTATAGACATGTTAATTTTTCATTTATATCAAGGTCATATGAAGTCATTGAACGTTCAAAGTAATGAACAGAAGCTGTTAACGCCGTTTATCGGTGCGGCCATTTATTTACATAATATTTGACATCAGGAAGGTTTTTACGCAACTATAGTCACGCGTCTGTTTACCGATGTCCATAACATTATGAGACGACATTGGTTCGGAGGTTAATCCTCGATTTGGGCTTACGTAAATATATCGTACGTTTAGTAATAATTGGAGTCTTCTCCACGGTAGCCTGCCAGCTTAAACATGGAAAACTTTCTCGTGGTATTCAAAGAACTCTTTTACGATCGGCGGATAAGAAGTAAATACCCTTACATGGGATTACATTTGGTTTATCATCAGTCATCATGTATGTATACAAAATAGATATTTATCTACTTAATTAAAAAAACTAAACATTTTATTGTGTACTTGTAAAACACAAGAATTTTGTTAGAATTGATGATGAAAGGATATCCGGTTCGTGTCTGATAATTATAAGTGCTAATTAATATCGGAAAACTAGGGCGTGGCCTAGTAAGCAGATCACTTTGTAAAAAAAGCATTATTCTGACAAAATGTTTGAGATCTAGCTATTTATTTGGCGTTTTGATTTGTATGTAGATGATTTTTTGTAATTTCTCTTACTTCTCATCTGATCCTGGCATTTTAAAGCCTTTATTTTTCAGTTCGGAATGATGTCCTTTTAGTAGTTTTATTTTTTTTACTTCAGTGTTCTATTTTTCGAGCATTAAATATCAGTCATTCGTATTTTTAATCTAAAACAACAATGCGCAGGCGCAAACGTTTAAATCTAAACTTACACGTAAAAAAATCTATTCACAGATCAATGCCGTTCAAAACTTTAAACGTAGAACAAAGGACTCGGAAGATCACAACACCCGATCCGTTAACTGACTCATTCCGGTAACGCCCAAATAATCCGGTTAAACCGATCGCGAAACTTCATGAAAACGATTAGTTACAACACGATGAAATTGATCATTGTAACATACAGATAATTACCATCAACTGTCTTGGAATTGAATTTATGTAACTTCAGTTAATTGAGATTGCTTAACTTGAATGCAATTCGCTATAGACAAAAGGATAACTGCATAAAAAAAAATGAAATTATTTATTTCAGACAAGACAATCAATTGAATAAATTGCATAAATGCGCATTGATCTTTTTGTATAACAGGAATTGGGGGGTTACCACCAAGTTCTATTCAGCGTAAGAGACACAGTTATGTAGCCATATAGCTCTAATTTAATTAATAGAACTTGCCAAGTTGGCACGCATTAAGAGATTGTGGTGACCCCGCTGATGTCTGAGTTAAACAATAGTTAAGACATCAAAATAGATGTCAGATTTCAACGGGGTAATTTTTTAACAACTTTTCACAATGTTTAGCAATTTTTAAATACATACTTAAATTACGTCTTTATCCCTTACGGGGTAGATGGAGCCTAGGATTACAATACCTAAAGGCCACGTTTAGCGTATAGAATTTTTTATTCATATAAAATACTCAATTTATAAACAAGTTTGCTTCAATCACATAGTCTAAGAACGTGAAGCAGGAAATTTGCTTATGTATTACAATTATAAACAAGCCACATTCGATTTGAAATGTCGACTGGGACAAGACAGTCACTGTTTCCTCTCGGATACATTAAATAAATACGTCAGTGCCGGTATTTAACACAGACTAAACCAGCTCAGTGTCTCTACTCAATCCATTCTTTATTATTGCATTTGATATCACCATGCCTATAATCTCCATTCGCTTCTAACTAGGATAAATCGAAAGATGTGAAAAGATAAATGAAAAACGATTATGATCAATGAACAAAAACGGTTACCTTGCTACTCCGAAGGGTGGCGTTGTAGCGTATCAATATTGTAAATGTTATTTGTTCATTGAAATGGTTCAATAAATTAACGATATGGCCGCCAGGAAGTCTATAAAGAACAGCTATCAAGTAAACCAAAAATTATGCCTAGATGTCACGCAAAAGTAACAAAAGAATTTCTTAAAAAAACAGATAGTGAATTTTTCTATTTCTCTGAGACAAAAATGACCGCTAAAAGTTGTATCGTACATAGAGAAAATGCGCACTTAAGTCAAATTACACGAACAGCACAGATTAGGTGTATTTTTGACTCTAGAATAAAACAATAAACTACGTTGTACTCCCTTACACATATAGATTTAAAAGTAATTGTTGCCAAAACGTGAAATAGGCTACGCTGCCTTTCCGAACTCTGCATTAAATTCTCGAAGCAATAAATTCTAAAGTAGTTCTGCTAGGCCTGTGATGGCCCGGCTTCCAGTTGTAATAATTCATGGTGTAATCCAGGACAAGGGCCGAGGCTCTAGCACACTAGCTTATCGTGATATAAAGCGTCCGTCCCTTACCTGCGTTACTGGTTAGAAAGGGATATTGCTTGATGTCCGCGACAAAGCATAGTGTGTTAGGCGCCCTGTTCGATACTTACCGTGACATGTAGAGCGATCCTATTGCCGTGAGATGTCGCAACGTCCAAGGCATTTGTTAGTGTAATGTTGCAATTATTTGAATGTCCTGTTAACGTATCTGCAGGTCGTAAGGTTTTTGCTGTTAATTAAGAACAATACAAATTATCAGTCTTCGAACGTTTATATTACACATGTAACTTAGTGTACAACACTTCTTATTAAATACCCACGACGGAACGGAGAAGGTATATGCGTTTGGGGTGAGAGGTAGTTTTTTGCTTTATCTATTCAGTATACGAAAAAAACAAAGGAATCGCGGGCAGTCTAAGGTGTGTTGTACCTATAGGTCTCAAAGATCGACTAAATTATTAGACTTACTAGTAGTTAGAAACTATTTTAGACATTGAAAGAAACCAGTTTTTTTTATTTTTATATACAAAGGTAAATAAAATTTGAAAATATTTTGGAGCACTTACGCTATCATAATGTTTATCTTTTATTGTTTCTATTGGAGACTGATAAGCTTGTTTATTCTTGTTCTACTATATTGCCAAGTTGATTGAGAATTTGACACCATTTTGACGTTTGTCAAATTCGCGCTCCACTTTGCGTCAAGTGAATAATTGGCCGTGTTAACATTTGCGAACTTAATTACAATTATCTACATACCTACGTGTGTTAACATATAACCAGGCATGTATGTCGAAATAATTTATGAGGCTCGTTGTTAGGTTGATAAGTAATTTATTATCCATATTAGCTATTAATAACAGGTCGTAACGTGTGAAGTTCATTCACTACATTCTGTAGAACGTACACAATACACTTAATCCTACCTATACATTGTAACGCTACTGATTTTAATGATTATTTACGCATACGCGTTGATGACACACAATACATTTTAAGAAATCTGAAGATTACGTACGTAGTGAAAGAACATGGAGCGGATATTACAGCAGAGACAACAAACAAGAGCGTGTGCAAACCTCTTTGACCATACTTCCGTAGCGGCATAATTTACACAATGTCCTCTAGATTCTAATTCAAATATTTCGTTTTTTTGGCATTATCACTATTAAAGTAACTATGATGTTAGCACAAGATGTAGGATTGTTAGATGTCAGTACAATAGCCAGTGTCCGAGTTGTGTCACAGTGTCGCAACGCGTGCGTTCACACTTGATTTGGTTTCACTGCACGCGTGCGCGTGAGTTGAAGCTTGTTCAGTGCATGTACTTTGCATTCCGTGACAAGATAAACATCTTATCTTTTGCACTATTCCACACTTTAGTCAAATTATTTTGAATGCGGTTGAAATGTAGCATGAAATACGGCTTCGTTATTCCGGAATGCACGGGTAGGCGGCTTACAAAACTCGGTTACAGAAGTTATAGCTCAACATAGCGTAAATGTAAAAAAGCACTCAATTTTTTTTCCGTCCTTCATTTTTATTGAGTACCGAATTTCAATATAAGGAAGCTAAAGTACAAATTGACAGATACCTACAACTTGCAGATTTTTTTTAACCAACTTTGTGTTAACTCTAACAAAACATCGGATGGCCATATTTTGTAGCAATAAGTATGAATGCGTCGCCTTGTTCTAATCGTCCTTGTCGGTAGGTATGTAGGGCCGGAGATTCGCTCGGGCGAGGCTGTCGGCAAGTCGGTGTGATTCAGTTTTTTATCATACAATTAGCTACGAAAACTTCGGGTCTTTCCTTATAAATGGCAATTTCCTGGCAAAAGAAATAGATTGCTTACATCGCAACACTACATCAAAAAATTTTCGTCGATGTTATGCACTCTTTCGCTGAAAGCTTGAACAGGTAAGAAAGTTACCAAGGTAGAGCACTATGTGAAATAAATGTTAAAAAACTATGACTGGAATATGATTTGCAAAGTAATACCTATTCTATTAACATTTCTCTGCCATTCTTCCCACAGTTTATCCAGCACTGAAAACTACATTATTTAGGTCGTCAAATAACTTTAATATATTCATATCTCCACAAACCAAGCGCACCAACACAACATCGATACAATCTCCAGCTGATCTGAATCGCGAGCTTTGATCGATATTACAATCTACATTGTTTTCGATACGTATGAAATGCGTTGCGTTAGCGGAAAGCGGTAGCCAGAAGTAATGTCCAATAGATGTGGTTGGATTAGCGGCAATTGCGAGACACTGCAATTACATGTGTTACATTGCTTGCTCTGTGCGTAAGTGCACCTATTTCCAGTGAAACGATCAATATGTAGACGGCATTGAACGCCAGCTCGCTTTTAACATGACTAAGCTATGAAAATAGGTATGCGGACCGGTCTGCATAACTACTAGTAGTGCTACAGTATCATTATTTATAGCAATGGTTTCTTTTATAGTTTTATTTTGGGATTATGTGTAGTAATTTGCATAAATGTAAATTACATAATGTAATGACACAAAGGAAACACCAAAGCTGAGATTTGGCATACAGATAAAGCTAAAAACATATGCAAGATGCTCCAATATTAATAGGAGACTTTCAATTCATAATAAAATTGCTGATTGCTATGTTCTTCTGACATAACATGGTCTGAAATGGTGCAAATGTTGACACCAATTGACCTAGCCTCAAACTAAGCAAAGCTTGTGCTATAGATACTAAGTAACGAACAAAGATACTTATAGTACAAGTAAATACATAGCTAAAAATTCGTATTTAAGACTCGCTAACAAGAATTCGTTTTTTTCGTACATAACATCTGCCCCGGCCGGGGATGGAGCTCGTTGCCTCAAGCTGCATAGCCAGGTTCTCTTACCACTTAAATTGACTATCCGTCATAGATTGTCAAGTTCAGGTTCATTGTATTGTATAAAAGGTTACTCTAAAAGAAGCACCACTGATAGAACCTAGTCTGTGCTCAGTTGTTGTTGCAGTTCGGTTTTATCGTTCGCACAGTTTCATCAATACCTTGCTAAACTTCCTAGACTGCGTTAAACTTCATGCCGTTACCTTGCGCTGGCCACGTTGAATATTAAAAGGGTTTCTTAATGCTACTTGCTCCATAAATTGACTTGAGTGCTGTATTATATTAATTATGAAATGTTGTGGGCTAGCTTTAGGGCGACAGGTGTGTGTAATCAACGCTTTAGTATTTAAATATAGTTTATTTGGAATAAATTGATTCTGATTCAATATATTAAAACATTCTTGGTTCACTTTTAATAACACTTCTATAAACCAAGCAGTAGTTTTACGTATGAAAGTGTTCGTTCGTGATCTATAAGTGTGGCTTATTCTTGCGGTTTTATGCCCTTGGAATAATTAAAAAAGCAAGAGAACTATCCCGAGGCCATTAAAAAAAATGCCAATTCGGAAGTTTCTGGCTCCCTTGGTTTAATAAATTACACTTAGCACAAGTTTTTTGTCTATTTTTGAAGAACCACTGCAGTCAATGTTGTATTTCACGTCAATATACTAGGCTACATCATTGTAGATTATGAATCTCTAATAAGTATAAATCATTATTCTTTAGTAGGCAGATAAATGCAGTCCTCAGAAGTAGGTCATATGATTAAATCATCTGTAAACGGACAACATTATAAAACGCGTTCTAGACCTACTTACTACTATTCCTACGTTTAGTGGGTAGTCTTTTCTAGTGTACGTCTTACTAAAATTATACTCGTAGATGAGTTTTTTGGTATCTTTGTGGTTCGTTGACTGCACGCATATAAACGTACGAGTGAGTTTAAACATTACAAACGCTGAGAGCCGCAATGCATAACTTTAATACCTTTTTTTGCTAGTATATTTATAAGTGTGAAAACGAAATGAAAACTAACAATCTGATTAACATAACGACGTGGAATGCGCGCGCGACGCAGACGGGCGTTCGGACCACTCCGGCGCAGTAGGCAAAGGTAGGGCTTATTACGAAACATCTAGTGTTAATTTGTCACGTGAGTTTAGAATGACCATTTAGCAAATGTATGTATGTATGTATGTATGTATGTAAACTCTTTATTGCACATAAAAATTAAAAAATACAAAAATACACAGAAAATAGTACAAAGGCGAACTTATCCCTAAGAAGGGATTTCTTCCAGCAAATGATATAGTTCACCAGTAGGGTTATTTTATGATGTTTTAAATTGATGCCAAACAGCATTCAAAACTTAATTTTACTCGTTATATTTTACATATGTAAATATATACTGTGTGTGAAGTTCCCAATCCGCACTGGGCTCGCGTGGAAACTAGAGCCCAAGCCCTCTCCTCTCCAAGGAATGAGACGTATGCTAGAGATGATTATGAAATATACTGCCCAAAAATAAATATAAGAATCAAATTAGTACGACAATTCATGCGGGATTGAACCCTACTACCTAACGGTAGTTGCACTAAGTTAATTTTACCATAACCGACAATTTTGGCGTATATTTCAAAATCTCTACTTTATCTCTACCTACTTATCCTTGTGTAAGGTCTTGTTGGAGTGAGTTTTTTTTCCACAAGTTTTATGTAGCTTTCATCTTGTTTTAATTCTTCTAATCTTGTTTTAAAATATAACTTTTAAAACATGTTAAACCGCCGGTCTGTTCACACGTGTGCACATATCAGCTGGCCTAGGGTTCATACGAATGCCGGGCAGACCCCACTCGAGGTCGGCTCAAGTTCAGGCGCTTGTTTTGGTCCAAACCAGATATGTGAACAGGTTACGTTATATAACGTTTCCGCGGTTTCACTCATGTGCAGCGAAACTTATCGTGTTAATTGTTGCTGAAATGCGTTTTTTTTAATGTTATGTAGAATACATTGTTTTACATCGGGGTCGTATGGTTGAAGAGCATCGCGATCCTTTTTTGTTTTATTTTAACTGCAGTCAGTCGTTCGATTTTTTAGCTGTGTTTAGTGGATTCAGGGTTACACCATCGCGATTTGTGTCATTTCAGTGTCCTGTATTTAATTTAGCATAGTTTATTTTCAAAATTTTAAAGTAAAAGCTGACGACCGCAAACGGAAATACCTTATTGTTTTTATAATTTGTTTCAAAGATTAATCCTACTTCCATGTTTGTTGGTTATTGGCAACCGTTACATCTATTTTTGAAAGTGTGTAGGTGTGCATACAGAGCAAGGCCACGGAAGACCACCAGCTGTGATTAATTCAGTAACAATTCGATTGATTTAGTTATGTGATTGAATCGATTGCATCGATTATCGTACGTTTTTGTAACGCACAATAAAAGTACAAGCAGTAATTTAACGTATTTTTCGATTAAATACTACAGTATGATAAATAAGTGCGAATTTAATTTGGCACTGCAAACTTTTTTGCTCTTGTGCTTTTCGTGCCATGTTAAAATCTTAGCATGAACCAAATTCCTGTCTGACTGACTGACCCATTGATGCTCAATTGCCCAGCCCAGACCCTTGGACCTTGAATGCTGAAGTTATGCGTTTATTTATCAATTTAGTATTTGAAAAAAAAACGGACGGATTTTGTAAAAGCTAGGCGCAGGCATACAACACATAGAATGAAGCAGTTGCTTCTCTACCCGCGCAGATGGTAAAAGCCCATCGAGGGAATGGGCGATTATAATAGGAATCATGTTATAGGCAACGAGGCTAGCAACCCATCGCTATTTTCATTCCATTTTCCACCTATACGCCCACAATCTTGCTAAATGTGGCCTGTAGGTAACTGTTACCCTGGGCTCTGTCTACCCCGTAAGGGATGAAGACGTGATTTGTGTGTATGTGTGTGCAGGCGCAGACACACGCTTGTTTTAAAATGTGTGCGTGCAGCCATTTCAGTTATCGGATCGTGTCTGTTTATATCTTTGAATTGTAATAATGACTTTATGCCGTGTTACGTGTGATCACTAATCACCGCGGCTAGTTAAGTTAACGCCTAGTTAACTTCATAGGCCATTAGTTAAACCAACGCCGTGAACTTTTGTTTAATGTTCTTTCATCAGCTCTACATTCGCAATAACGAGGTTATCTGAAATCGTCCTTGTGTGGATACAGAGATCAGTGATACCAATGATTAGAGAACGTTTTTTTTTCCGATTTAAGTCGATTGCGAGTTCTATAACTTAGATAGTGCATATTTTCAGCTAATGCTGTAAATTTTTCAAGTTTGCTAAATACATACGCCTTTGTACGCTTCAATTAAATGTGATAGGTAAAAATGAACAAAAAAGGTAAATACCTTGCTACTCCGCTACTAAGATAAAAAAGATAATAATAATTATAATATTTTTTGTCTACCTCTGAAAAGTAACGCCTGATTCAATAAAATGTGTTAATAGGTGCCTGACATACACTGACTCGTACTAAGCGTTAATTTATAAATAAGTTTAAATGAGCTGGATTGATTACGACATTTTTTGTACATTATTTGTAAGCTCCTAGTTGGTTTAGATCCACAACTGGGCCTAGACGGCATAATAGCCACTGAGTCCGCCAATATTGTACAAATATCGATAACTCCTATAAATTGTAACATGGCGATCCTTCATGACGCGTCAGTCGTGTGAGTCGTGCAACTGGCAACTGGCCACCTACGAAAAAAAAAATTCTAAATTCTAAATTCACGACTGATGGCTTTTGTTTTTTCCTGGCACTCGCTCGACGCGGCAAGGCGCAAGCCGCAATGTTTAGATCTGATTTAAAACCACTTTTAAGTTTTTTAATTATATCACTTAGATTTTGTACATTGTTATAATCTGTTTATTTCTTTGTCCAGGCGTTCGTGTTGTGCACATGCGCCGCGCTGACCGCCGCGCAGTTCGGGCTAGATTACGGTCTCGACTATAGCGACAGCTTCGCACCAACCAACTTCGGGAGCCCCCTACTCAACACGCTCTCAGCAGCTGGCGCGAGAGACCCCAGGGCTAACACAGGTACACCCAATGGTATAAACTCAATATGACCTCAGCAACCACTGCTGCATGATGCTTTTGTTTTTAACGATACTGAAAATTAGTTCGAAGAATTGCCCACCTGCTATGAGAGCTGTAGGGATAAAAGCACATATATCACGGATTGATGAGGTTAGATTATCGGTCATAGTTTCAGTTTTCAGATTTCTATACGAGTTGTGGTGTTCAATTTCGTTTGGAAATATTTTTTCTAACGGGTTAAAAATAAACACAAAAATCGGGAAGTAAAATACTTGATGCCTTTGACTAGACCTTGACTTTGATTCCTTTAATGCTTTAGTGCTGATCGGCAGACGCTTTCGCATAGCTGCTTCTTTACGACTTGTCGAGATGGGGTAGGCGAGCGAGGGGAGGGAGTAAAGACAGTAGACGATGAACATGGTGTTGTATCCCGGATATCACCTTATTTTCACGTTATTGTCTGCAGCCGCAGTCCTCTTTAATTGGATATGAATCTATTGGTGACTATTTTGATAGACAGTTCTTATATTATAAAGGACAGTAGGTACTTCGCGACAGCCAGTATTTTACATGACGGCAACGCTCGAGCGTGTGGCATTTGCTATGTAAATGATCACAATGACAACAGCAATCATAATATGTGTGTCAAATAATAAAACCTTTTATGTTTGTGTCAAAACATGAATATTAAAGGTGAAATATACAAGTACCTGACACAACGAAGTAAATAATCGTGTCTAATTATAATAATTATGACGCAAAAAACTTTGCGAGAACCGCGTGTATCTATCTATTCGCGCCCATTCTAGCTTATTTCCTAACATGCCCAACTCTATCAGTTTCAACTGTCAAAATTTATGTATCTATCGAAATTCCATATCTAACAAACGTCGACATAAAACCGCTTCTAGTGACAAGTTTGACCAAGTGCTTTGCATCTAATCCCAAAGGGCTTGGCGGTGTACGTAATCATAACACTTTCTGTATTTTAATTTACGTTCTAAAGTGTCATGGCAGTTTCTTCAAATCCAGATAGCTTAATTTTCCCGCGCAGATGTTAAAAGTCCATCAAGGGGATGGGCGAAAATCATAAGAATCATGTTATAGGCGATGTGGCTAGCAACCCATCACTATTTTGATTCCCCTTTCCACCTTTACGCCCAAAATCATGCTAAACGAGGCCTTAAGGTTTTGTTACCTTAGGCTTTGTCTACCCCGTAAGGGATAAAGACGTGATGTATGCATGCATGTACGTACTATGAAGTTGAAGGTTCCGCGGGTATGAGTCCCGATGGAAGCAGATACATGCACGATGAATGAATGTAAATTCAAGATCTTTGAATTATCTAAGCATTTAAGTAGGTAGGTATGTCAGTAACCTATGGAATATTCTTGGTTTAGTTATCCATAGGTTTGTTCTACTTCGGACTAGGTTAATTATATTTTGCTTATATATTTTATTCTTATGTCGCTAGTTTTGACTTATCATCCTGTTTTTTATCCAACTATCCAAACAATATTTTTGTTCGTTTGGAACGTGTATTCTGCGGAACTATCTGTGCACCCACTTTTCGCCCCGCGTTTGAATACCTGGCGACCAGAACATTACAGGCGCAGAAGCACGTGTTTATTATGAGTACACTGACGAGATAAAATATCGAAGTTGTATGAATAGCAATCCATTATTTTTTCGTGTCAGTGTATTTTGTTTTCCCACCACATTTAGTGACGCTCCAATACCTTCCCAGGATTCTCAGGTGCACAGATATTTCCGACACAATGTACTCGATGTAACTGTGAAGCAGTCTTCTTAAAAAGGAGTCGGTAACCTGTTCATGAAGACAGGAAAAACTTTTTTTTTACTATAGTAATAAATAGTAGTTTGTCTTTTGTTTAACGGTCATTGTAAATTTGCGTAACTAAGTTAAAAGCAGCATGACCTGACATGTAACGACTTTAGTGACCACTTAACCAATAGCCCAGTAGTAAACTTTTACTGCCACTTTAATGGTGAATTACGTAGCGGTGTTTTTCTAAAATAATCGATGATCTTATTACATAATTATCTGTAAGTGTTTTATAGTAATCACCCTGAGAACGTTCCACTGATAGTAGGTACTGGAAGAACTGTCACTAAAATTGTCCACAATATTTAACTTCGTAGATGGTCAAAATAAGATATAGGTGTATTCAATTTAAATATCAATTTGAATGCAAGCCGTGGTCAGAGAACTTCGACGGCCATACATTAGAGACTTCTCAGATCAATTGTAAAGACCGAAACGTCATCTAGAAATTTCATAAATTCAACTATACCAACTAGTAAAAATAACAGGTAACTTTTGAGACGGCTTTGTTTAAAAGCGACCCGTTGTTTTTGCTCGTTCAGCGTATTGATAAGAGCCTTAGTAAACAAGTAATTGATTTAATTTCATTCGTGGATCAAAAACGTCAACGTCTTTTCACATAGGTGCTTAATCGTAGATACTCGTAAATACTAGGTAATCGGCTGTTTTTCCACCTGTCCGTCTGTCACACACTTTGTATTACTAAGGCTGCAGATTAGTACAATTGTAACATTTATTTGACAACCACAGCAGTAAATGGCACAATTGAAACGGTGTAATAACGAGTAGACTAGCTTGGCTGTCGTCGTGACAATTTCTTATCTTCGCGCTTTGTCTTAAGCGGCTGTTAAGGTTCTAACAATCATTCAAACGCGGCAAATAGAATGACGTAAATAGCCGTTATCAACAAAAAGATTACTTGAATGAATTGTTATTAGTTGAGCAATTTGTTTGTTTACTTTATTGTAATGTGGTAGTACGGCAAAAACGTCCACAGGTTTAAAATTAGATATAAGTGGATAGAGATATTCGTTTGCGGTCTTTCTCTTTCAATATTTTTGTAGCCATTCAAAGGTACTTTTTCACCAAATAATTTCGGGTCTTCGACATACTTCCCAATTACTTTAACCGGGACTCGAGAGTTTTTTAGAAATAGGTGCTACTTTCAAACTGGTCCGTATAGTTCAATGTTCTGGATGTTAATCCCCGATTCCACCAGCCTAACGTAGCGGATATCAATTAAAATGAATTAACATCTCTTAGTGTGGCAGTTAGTGTTCCAGTGGATTGTCAAAAGAACCGTCAAGTAATGGTGTTTCAATTAAGACGGTGCGTGTTATGAAAACAATCGCACTCCGATGTTTATCAAGCGAATTACAAAATTTAGTTATTACATGGTTGCATAGCGTTAGTGTTTAGACACCGATTAAGGTAACTTGTGACTGGAATGTAGGATTCTATTGAGGGTAACTCTAAAGTTTAAATCATTAAGTTTAACGTGGGCAGACGATGACCACAATTAAACGTTTTTGCTATAAACTACAAGCAATCAAGACTCGCGGTAGGTACAGACCTAGAGTCTAGTGCGAAGGCCGCAGAATTATTGCATTAATGTGGTTTTTGGTGTAACAGAATAATAGGTATAGTGGTAACTATGCGCACTGTATATCTTTTAGGAATTATTATAATAGAAAGATTTATTCGTTAGAGTGTGGTACCTAAATACGAGTACAAGGTACAACAATAATAGTTACTCTCGATTTAAACTTAGACTTGGTGCCCAAATGTGCTGCCTAGTACATGTCTGGTTATTTATTTGTGACCCATATGTAAGCTAATTCATTCATGGAACTGGACTTAACGTCAAATAAAGTTCTTCTTATTCATATTCTTAAGCTGGTTTTCATTCATGCCAATCTCAACAAAATGAAAGGACTAAAACGACACGTGAAAGGGTTTGTAGTTTTCATGGTCAATGCCAGCGTTTACAGACAGGTGGGGCAAAAAAAAATCATGAAACACGATTTTTTTGTTTTAGTCAAAATCTCGCAAAATAGTATCAGTTTACGCTTTAGGTAGGTAATCATAACATGAAATAAATTTTTTTTTTCGAACATGAGCTAGTTTATTAATAACATCACATCTATAATGAAATAGTACTCAGAATTTAGTACGCCAAAAAAACTTTGTAAAAGTTACTTTTTAAATTCTGTGATGGAATAAATTGATATAGACTTCGGCTTCTGTGAAACTACCGTGTAGGTTGATAGATATCTCGACATATTCAATATTTATTAAGAAAAGTCGTGATCGTGAGCGAAATTAGCTTATCAGCTGTCAAATGCACAATAATCACAGATTACGTCGTCCTATAAAAGCAACTTAATCGCGGATTGCCTAATGTGGTCCGTAATGCCGCGATTTTGTCCACGATAAAAATATCTGTGTTTCAAATAGCAAGTCGGCAACTACCAGATAAGACCCGTCGCTCATTAGAGAGACAAAACACTGACGCGATGTCATGGCGATATCATAAGACAGCCTGTTTCACGTCCCACAAGCCTACTTTCAGAATAAGATAATTGAGATTGTACGAATTGAAACTTTACACACAACATTAAAATTCTTATTAATAGTCGTGTGTAGGTTAACGATGTTTTCCGTGGCAAAAGCTCGTGATAAATTTCCTCGTAGAAGTCTAAAAATTCCAAGATAGGTGCTCTGGACAATTTCTTAAGAAGCAATGGTCGTGGCCATGGGCTGCCGCGGCTTTTTTCGGTGTATATTGCCTACAATACTATACTAAAATTGGTCAGCTAACTGGCGAAGTGGACAAACAAACAACGAACCACAATATTTCTTACTTTTACATTATTAACGTAAACAAACCATGCTACAGCAGCGCTGTGCAACAAAGGCGTTATTAAATACACTTAAAATACTTAAAACAATTATTATTTCATATAGGTACTCGCAGCTATCAAAGAACAGATGAAATTGCTCATACAATACGTTTTCCCGTTCTTAACAGCCCAAGAAAAACATAAGACATAAATTCCAGACATTAGTTTACTCGTGGCCAAACACAAGGTCCACTAATGCCACGTCTGTCATTAATCTGTACAAGTTTCGTAAGTATAATTAGGGGTACGGAATGCTTGTGCGACAAAGCAGTGGGAGGAAGCCGTACGCATTATAACCGGAGTTAATGACAGCTAATAACTAGCAGACATGCACACAATAAACTATAAAACATTGTTGGGAAATATTTTTATTACCCGCCTACCAAACGGACGAAGGGCAAGCCCTTTTAATAACCTCGCGATAATAATTAAAGACGTCGATCTTATTACATATTTCACGTATCGAAATCGTGCCACCTGTCAGTTGTACAAAATATCGCAGTGATATTATCATTCAATCAAATCAAATTTAACAACAGCGGATTATAAACAATAGGTTTGTGCGCCCAGTAAACTTACACCTTCCCAGAATAAAAATTAACTTATGTTAATCCACTACCTCACAACTCTAAAATTCCAAAACCGAAGAAGCGACCATGAAACTTCTCTTGTGTACCTAGTACCTAATGAATGGTTTGACTAACAATTGTTTCGATCACCTTTTTTTAAACAAGTGGTTCTGCTAGTATATTTGGCAATAGCACAGCAACTGTACTCGATATCCTCGTACATACCATTCGTTCTTCGCTCACTAAAAGCCATTAATGTGATAAGACGCCTATAAACTTAATAAATAAGATGTTTAATTTCCTAAACTAGATCGGCAGTTAAGTAATATTAGAAATCTTCTAACAGGATATAATTAAATTAAGTTCGATAAACTTGATCAATATTCAACGAGTAAGTATAGATGCTCGAGAAGCAAGATGTTTGTGCAGGGAAGCAAAGTTAGCTTGCGTAACAATGTAAATTGGCTCTGCTTCGCGATTTACTTAAGGGCCGATCTAGTTTAATAATGTTTGATGTTTCACCAAAATGAGTATCAGTTTAGAACGCAAAAAGTTTACTTAATTATTACGTTATTTTGGTCCAAATTTTGAATAACTTCAACATAATAGTTTACTTACTAGCAGGGCTGTCGGTGACAATCTTAACTGATCCCTGCACGGTAGAACTTCTCGTAATATCATTTACGACAATGTAACTAAGTTTGATATATTTTCTGCTCAAATTGTTAACCCAGAACAGCTACATGTCACATCCCCGCACGCTCAGTTAGAGGGGTCGGACTTTGGCAATGGCGGCCGGCGGGCGCTCAGCCAGACGAAACGACGCAAGTCCCTCAAAGTAAATTCTATTCGAATTAATTACGTTGTGCAAATAGGATATGATGCTTCAAATTTTAAGTGGGTTTTAGAGTTTCGTTTAGTGACATTTGTGTCATTGAACGCAGTCAGTGTGCTGACGGACGGTTTGTTGCTTGAAATTGTGGAAAGAAGTTTTTCTTGCACCGGTAAATGCAGTGTCTGAAAATATCTTTGTCTTTAGCTGTGGCCCGTTTCTCGAAGCTACAAATTTCAATTTTACAAGCCTTAACTATAAATTAGTCCAATTAACCAATCAATGTCCCACTAAACCAACCATCGAGTTTTTGATCAATGATGCTAGTTTAAAATTGTAAACTGTTGCTGCGAGATACCGACCACTAGATTATAAAGACATTATATTAGTACACGTTGGGATAAAAATAATTTCCATGTTTTTAAGCCTAGTGTGCATTTAGAGCGGAATTTCACTGGCGTTGTTCGGATGACTTTTTCACTCAACAGCCTTTTAAATTAATTTTGTTTTTTTAATCACTTTAGCCTTTTAAAGGACACGGATATCATTTTCGACCAACAACTTTGCAGTATGCCACGCGGATGCGGTCGAATTCGCTACCAAATTTAATGGTGTTATTAAAATAAATGATAATTTCACAAGCCGCTATCAGATCACACTCGTGTTTAATTGTTCCAGTGGAAGTTGTAATGCGCACGCGTTGCAGCTTCGCTCTGTTTGCGTTTGACCAATGTCAGCGGTTTGGCAACGACCATTCAAGGATGGTACTTCCTTACATCTTTAATTTATCGATTAGCAATCCAGTTAATTAACATTAATAATATTATTTTAGGAATATTTTAAATCTCGTTAGTCAATGTCACAGCGTGAAAATCCATTGATATACTCAGCGACACACAATTTCCGCAAAGCCAGTCTCCGTACAAAATAGTGCATACATATGAGGGCCATATTTTTGCCTCTGAGTATATTTCTACGAAAATTTATGTCTAAAAATTAATCTAGAGTTAGAATACTTCAGCAGGGTCACTTTGATTGAGCACGTATAAGAGGTTTTCCATCGTTGTTTTCCATTTCAAATGACCATTTGACGCCATAGACTGAACATCTACCAAGCTAAGTTATACATTTATCTACCAAATCTACCAAATTAAAGTTACCCCCAGTATCCGCTACAGCATTCCGAATGAATTTGAGACACAATGTATACGAAACTTTCTAAATTGAATACGGTGAATCCCTGTAGAGCTATTTTCGCAAATGCCGAGGAAACAAAAACGTTCTAAAGAACTGATTGTCTTCTGTTTATCGCAATTTCACAGGAATAGTCAGGCCATGGTCATGGTCGTGGTCACCTTAGACAATGAAACAATTGATTGACTATTGACTGTTAGTAATTATGACAAGTGCCAATTGTATGGCTGTTGTAAATTAAGTATTAGAAGTGTACCTCATTTTGGTTCCATTAAGTTCCTTACATGCAAAACAAAAAATACGACATATAAAACATATAAGGCTAATTTGCACTTGTTTGATTAAAGCTAGGTCCGTTATTATAAATTACAAATGACATTCGATTATTGCTTAATGTATTTCTAAATTGGTCATGATTAAATCTACCCAATGAGCATTCAATTAGACTGAAATAAATATCTTTAGGTAGGTAGTAAATAGCTGGCTCTATTCTTTCACAAAAACAGTTGTTAAAAAAATTGTCTTTAAATTCATCATGTTCAAGTATAATAATAATAAATATTACCTATTCAACGTTGCTTTAGATAAGGTAGAAATACCGCCGGCACCGCCGTATATTGTATCTTAATTTAATTATAACGATTTCGTACAAAATGTTTTCGAATTTATCGCTAAATATCGAAATCTGAGTTCAGTAACCGAGGGCTTATTAAAAATTCATTCAGGCCTAATATTTGTATGCTACAGTTGGCCAAAGTCTTTCCTCTTGACTTCTACATTCCTAGGCTATTTCTATACCTCCAGCTCTAGTTTCGTGCCCAGGCCGTCTCACATCTACACCTCGACTTGCCTCGTCACTTGTGACAGTGGCATGTTACCGAGTCACTAACCCTTACGGCTCTTTTAGCATTCCTGGCGTCTACAGCTGTTTAATTTGAAATACATTATCATTTAAATTTGACGTGAGTAACTTAACAGTACAACGCCGTAGGACATCAGCAATATAGAAGTGGTATACGAGTAACATAATTACTGGCCACTTAAAGCTCCATTAAAACATAACGTCTCGTTTTATTTGAGATCAACGTCGAACAACTCTATAATTTAGCGTTCTGATAATTATACTCTCTACCGGTCAATGAGAGCACCATTTCGTATGTTTACTTTAAGAGTTTATGCAATCAGTTAGCTAAAGTAAACATTGTGTGAGGTCCATTATGTTTACATTATATTATAGTAGGTGTTTATGATGCAATCGCGGAAACCAAGTGGATCAATTCTCCCACCTTAATTGTGGTCCGGTGGATCATTTGTCTATATAGCGAGTGGTAACAATATATTTCTTGTGTGCTCTATCTCCTCCTAAGAGGAAATATTTGAATCTGTATGTATATGTTTATTTAAGTGACAATTAAACTATATTATTCAATTCGTTCTGCCTTATTTACTAATAATATTATAATTCATAAAGCGAATTAAGTTATCGGAAATGCAAATAAGCCGTTAAAATGCTAAACTCTTGAGAAGCAGTAGCATCCAATATTTGGCATAAGTCATAAATTATCGCCGATGTTTCAACCCAATTTCAGTTTTATGCAATAAAGAAAGTGATTTGCAGCATTCGCATCAATTCTCAGTAATCTCGATTTTATTAAGCAAGTTTCGTTAAGCTCATTAAGAGTAAATTAACTTTTTAAATCTAAAAATATCTTGTGAGTGGATATATAAAATATCAACACAGACTGTTTACCTCATGTTTTATAACTTTATAATTTCTCCATACGCAGACGTTATATTTTAACAGTATCAAATAGCAAGAAATGCTGGTTCAAAATCGGTTTGATACTTTCGTTATAATGATTTATCTCCGAACGTAGATTAATGCCGTATTGTAACAAAACATGACTGTGACTGTTAAATCATTTGTGTAACACCAAATCACGCGGTCTGCAAGCAACAATGTCTCTCCAGCCGATATACGTCCCACTGCTGAGCACAGACTTTTTTTCAGAATGTGAGGTCTTGGGCTATAGTTACCACGCGGAACAACAATGATGCAAGGGAAAAAAAATTAAAGCATGCGCACGTGTCTTATTTAGTGTAATCGAAACTGAACATCTTCTGTACACACCACTTAAAGACTGAGCGCCGAATTGCTCTAAGAGATTATCGGTCGCATAAGTGTATGAAAAATCGAGTTTAGCGCGACAGCAAATAAAAACAAAAGACCGCTCTGCTTTCTTCGCAACAGTCGCCATTTTTGCCATATACTTGGACATGGCAACAATTTCATAATTTAAAAACATAAGTTCCTCCTTCATTGTTACAATACACTCTTTGTTGTCGTAGAAGATAATCTTGTTCACTACCAGTGCTAAAACGAGTGTGACTAACTGCGAGTTCTTTCTCCATTTTTTTCAATTGAAGCTCATGTAGTTGTCGCAACATGCTCTGACTAAAGTATGCTCATTCAGCTTAATGTCACTTCCAGGTCCAGTGGTGTTCCCCCCCTCTCCCCCCGGCGACCCGTCCCAGACCAGCGGAGTGGTGGTCGGTGCTTCAGGGTACGGTTTCGTACCCCCAGGCTCTCAAGGTAAACCTTTCGCCGGCCGATGATTCCCTAGTCAACGTAGTTAGTACTAACGACCCTAGAACTGCCCTGAACTTACCTCAGAATCGAACAGCTTTAAAATGGTGGTGAATGGTGTAATCTTGCGCAACCGCTGATTTCATAGCGGCCTGTGAGAGATTTATGGCTTAAATTAAGTAGTTAATGTAATATACTTTACGGTTTTTTTTGGTTTTTCCAACTTTTTTCTTTTTTTCGCATCCTCGACTTTTGCGATCCAATATTATAATTCATAATTTCAGCGCCATTTTAAAGATTTTTCTGATTTTATTGTGATAGTGTGCGGGGTAGTGTATAAATAGTAAATTATTGTATAAATGTAGATAATAGTATAAATGCATGGGTTTTTTGTGCATGTATCCCTGAATCCTAGTTTGGTGGTATTCCTAAATCAAATTGGAATCCCTTGATTGTTTGCATATGTATAATAACAACTGTGTTACCAAAATCATTTACAATTATATTTTTTTATTGCAAATGTGTTGTTGTTATTCAATCTTCGTTATGAATGAACCTGTAATATGTTAAGAATTTGTACGAGTACCTTGTATTTATTAAATATTTGTAATTGTAATAAACGATAATCCTTGGTAACTTGTTTTACTATGTATCTATATAAAAATCCTTTAGTTTTAAGTTGCACAATATAAATAAATGCATGTATGCACTGCACGGTGTTAGTAGTAAAGTATTAAGACGTAAATATAAGTAAATTGAAAAGTATAAACGAGGTGGTTCACTGATAGAAAGAGGCTTTTCTGAGTTATAATATACCCGGTAGTGAATATAATATGTGTAAAAAAACATGAAATAACTACATACAAGGTAAGCAGAAAAAAGGCTTGTTACATTACCCATTAACGCCTTTTAAAAGGTCTAAAAATAAAACTTTTGTTCAGTTTTTTGTGCCAATTTGTGTATCAATACAAAACTATTTAGGAATTACTTAGTAAAAACCACGATCACGATCGTCAATGCTTTTTATCGTGATTAAGTGTAATTTAATTAAAGCTTGTATTTACAAAGGAAATGCGGTTCAAAGATCATTAATATATTCCGTGGCAAAAAAATTGGCCCGCATGAATGCAATACTGGTAATTTTGTATGGAAACTAGGCTAAATATCGTGGCGCTAGATATACTTAATTGCAGCTAACCTTCCCGTAGTTTTGTCAACTATTTAAGCTAATCATTATAGTTAATACGTAACTTTCAAGTCGCATTTGACCGCAGTGTTCGTATCTTTTAAGTTTATTCTTAAATTTTTGAAATATACCAGACTTTTAGCCAATTCTACGCTCCTATTAAAAAAGTAAAAAATCTAAAAGAAACGCAAAAAGTACAAATAAATAGATACGTCAAACATTTTTACAGCATCGTAAAATACGCGTTGAAATTATATAATTTGAATTAATTTGTGTCCAATCCAATTGAGTTTTACATGTGTATAGCTAAAGCCGAAAATTGAAATGTTGCAACAGACAAAATTGCTGCGCTGTATTGTGGCATTTATGCCTATTGCATAGAGTTCTAAATCGGCTTGCAGAATTTTGACCTTAACGCCAATTGAAATATGAACTGTCGATATTTCCTGAATGGAGCGACCGGTTGCTGCCGCGTCACAAGTCGTAATGTCGTGCCCTCGGGTCAAATTCCGTGTAAACTAATACAATATAATCTTAGATATGGTTTAAAACGGTTTTAGAGTTCCTTAGACATATTTTTGACGTATAATTAAGCAAATGCTTTTACTATTCTGTAGGTGCATTTTCTGAAACTTAAATCTTAATCCAACCTAAAAGAAAATGTTGAACAGAAATCCACTTCACGTCATATTTCATTTTAAAATCAATACCAATAAAATTACGGTCACAGAATAAACGTCGAAAACTACAGAAACCTATAAATAGCTATATCGATTGGTTTTGGTTGCACACATTTTTCAAGAGTACCTAACAACATGTTTGATCATCTTATTCTCCATTCTCCACTCACCCCACCCCAGAGTTTACTTTAATGAACATATCTTCATTCTCATATTCATACACTCCTCAATACGGCTCTACAGTCAAGCTACTGCACTAAGCGCGGAACCCAAACACTTAAAACCTTTACCCTTTAGAGCACAGTGAACCAGAAAAGGTAGCCGAACTTGTTCCGGATAGCGCGAGGCTTAACCTTCGTCGTGCCGGATCAGTCTCAGCACTTTTCCTCTCATTTATATTTGTCTGTCAACGTCTATGTGCATCACGACTGCATATTGTCAGTTGTAAACGGAAGTATGTTAATGATTTTAATGTCTTACTCATAAGTCACCATTTGGTGGCGTGTCTATCTAGTTCAGTGGTTCTTAACCTTTCAGACATGAGGGACCATTTCACAAAATTTCTGTCTTGCCATGGACCACCTAACCTAGTAACTACATAATATCTAACGTATGGATACGATCGGTCCTAATAGACGGAATGGCACCTTCATGGTTGTGTCTGGTTGTCACTTATCTAATTATTTGTTAGATTGGTCCTGCGGACCACTTTGGATGTCTCCAGGGACCACCAGTGGTCCGCGGACCACCGGTTAAGAACCACTGATCTAGTTCTAGATATACTATAATATGAAATTCAGGTTCTTTGCTCGTTTTCTTCCCTATCCCATTAAAAAAATACAAAGTCCCTGTTCAGAAGGGATAGTCCCTGTTTAATTTTCACCTACTATGTGAAATGTAGATTGCTCCAAAAAAGGTGTCTTAGACGAGTTACAGTGGCCTAGTAGTACCTAATCAGAGTTATGAACATTTGAACACTATACACATAAAATTGACATTAACATAAACATAACATGACATTATAAATGCATGGTTGTTCGTTTTATTGAGGAAAAATGTGATGTGTGTATGTGTGGGATGCTAACGAAGCCGGAGGAACAAACAACGGAATTTAAATTCAGTAGCTTGTGATCTACTGGTGCAGTAAAAACATTCTGAATTAGATCCAACTACATAAATAGCCTGTTAAATTCAAATGTTTCGGTTACTTTTATAAAATTAGCTTTGAATATTAAATGGCTATGTGATGATTTTACAATTTCTAGAACACTATTATTGGCTATGTCTGACACTGAATGTGCACGCAATAGAATAAGAGCAAAGGAAAGGGTACGGAAGTTAAACCAAAAGTACCCGTTATATTTGCTCGTCAGTCTAGTTGCTCTAGTTGCGTATGCAGTCATTAAACCGAACCAACAAGTAAATTTTCTAACCCACATTCGATTTATTAATTGAAAGTATACAGCCGATATAACTTAACAATTGTATGAGCTATTACAAAACGTTTTATTATAGGACAAGCAATTTAATAGCAATTACTGGCGGTTACACGTATTGAATAAGATTTAAATCAGATCACTTTTTGTTGGAGACAACCTTGGCTGGAATAAAAGTTTGCTGAAAGTTGTCGACACAATATAAACAACAGTGACCTTTTTACTTCACGGACTTTCTGGTTACGAGCAAAACATGTTCCACAAAGTTCCTGTTCAGCGGCAGACCCTTTGAATTGTATACATGATAATTATAGACAGATATCCGCTTGTTGTAAATTTATTAATGAGCTTTTTTATTACTCACACACACCATTAAGTTACAGAAAATATGCGAGATAAATTAACACTGTGTTTGGTTTTTTCTATATTAAGTTTCTTTAGATAGTCCGTAAGTCTTGTCCCTAACATAAAATCACAATAAACGAAAGGATTCAATTAATATGACCTACACACTTGTATGCAAAGCACTGAGTATAATCATAATAAGAGCGCGCAAAAACAGTTGGAATATAACCCCTTATTAGGACCGTGTTGAGGCTAAAACAAAGAACAAGTCAGCCGAATTAATTTTACAGACGCACATGTCTGGACACCCTTCGTTTAAAAATGAGCAAACACATAAATATGCATTAGATAAATATCATAACAACGGTCCGGCTAGAAAAGGTCGGTGCCTCAATTAATTTAATAAGTCCAAACTCTTTTATTAAATCACAAAATGGCTGCTGCCACGAGTTCGCGTCGGAGTTGTGATATGTCAATTTCATAATTAAAATGCGTTTGACCGTGATCTAGGCCGGGGAGATTAGAAAAGCGCAAATTGAATGTGTGGGTGGACCCCGAAACGAAATGAAGTCATCGAGAAATTTAACCTAATACAATTAAAAAGGGTTGTGAATAAATTTGAGTTTAACATTTTCGGCAGGCCTTTTGTTATGATCCTCGATAAATGCAAATGTTTGTTTTACCTGAGACACAAATTTTGAAATTGTTTTTTTAATCTAATTTGAAATATTCCTTTAAATTTTTACGGAACTTGATTATATCATTGTCATCCGAGGACGTGTAGTATCAATCGAGTTGCAACATTTATATGATTTACCTAGTTACTTTGTTTGGTAATTACAAGTGAAGTTGGTGTTAAATAAAGCGTTCTCAAAGCACTTAACGCATTCCGGAAAGTAATTTAGGAATTGTGCCTATGGAATACAAACAAAATACAGTTAAAAATACCTCTGTAAACTAAACGCCTTTGCAACCCAAGAATACATAATATTGTATCGTCAACATATAAGCAGATACTTTTCAGTTGGCGCTCTAACGTTCCTTTTATGGATTTCTCATAAATATATTGCAATAGCCATACAATATACGAGGATCGCGGAAAAACGGATACGTTCCGGAAACTTGGAAAGTTTCTAACTCAGACAGTTTCATAAGCTTTTTTGCCATGACAGTTAAGACGCAGTTTCCTTTCATAAAAACATTGTTTGTTTTTCTTGTATACGAAATATAAGAATGTTGGAGGGATTACGGTGCGGCTTTATATTGCCTTCCAAATACTTACTTTGGTCTGTGTTGGTCCCTTTCAATGTGTGTTATACTTAAGTTTAAATTTGAATAAAAAGAGCGATCACTGAACGTATACTCGTATGTAAGCATTTCGAGCCCTGTATTGTCATGATAGATACACTTCTACTGAAGGGCACATGTAGGCGCAAAATAATTATACTGGTACCAAGTTGAGTGAATTTGAAATAAATTATGTCATTCGTTTTAAAACAAAAACATAATTTCTTCTCACTCCTATACTAAAATATCCCACCCAGGCTGGGAATAGGCCACCTCTTATAAAACCAAAACATGAAACCATTTAATAAATAAACATATAAATACAAACTTTATTTTTGGAACGTTAATTTTTCAAATTGACTTAGTGAGATGTCAATGAAAGCTGGCTATCGACTGACTGTTATATTATTACAAATTAGAACTATCCACCAACTACACAAGTAAGCCATAACCATATTATGGGTATGTCATATTTAGTTCAATTCCGAGGTGCACTAAGTAACTAAACTAACTAACTAAACGCAACTTAAAGACTCGCGGCAGTCCGGGTCATAAACTTTACTATTATTGTGACGCCCGATAATAGACAAAGTGCACGCGCAAAACGTGGACTGTCGATAAAATCACGCCTCGCTAAAGCTTATTAAATTGTGTCTAATAATAAATGTCGGCGGCGACAATAGTGACACCGACTGCAGCGAGTCTTTGCGCTAAGTATACCTTGTACAGTTCGTACACAAGTGTGTCGCTGGCCGTCACCTCGCGGGCGGCGGAAGCGACGCCGCGCCGCGGCGGCGCCGCGCCGGAACCCGCTGAAGGGTTGCGCCGTCACAAATCAAGTTATGAGAAACTCCACAAAAGGAAACTTCGTGCATTTCCGAACCGACGAGCGTGAAATCCTGCGGAACACGAGCCAATACCACCCCTGAAGCTAACTTGTGAAGGGTGAAATCGGCGGAGCCGTTTTTCAAGTGCCCTCTTGGTATAAACTTGAACGATTATTTTCTTTACATTAATTTGTGTTGGGGATTTCAATGAGTTGGTGTTGGTTTTTTGTTAGTGCATGTAAAGTAGAGCAGTGCAATGCTAACAGGCTACATGAATTTAAGTCTTGAATGCATGCTTTTATTAAATTTTTTCGTTAAAACAAATAAGTAAGGGGCGTGAAGTCAAGTATACCAAAAGGCAAGCCGAAAGGAATTTAACAAGCCTTTTCCTATAATTATGCACAATAAAGGTCCCCAGAGCCTTAAAATAGGCAAGCCGGTGGTAGGTACCTATGTAACTATATAATTCATTATGTGATTGCTAATGGAAAAAAACTTAATAAGTATTGATTTTGTCAAAAAAGAAAAGTTTTAGATTATGCAGGCTGCATCCCACACCGCCTACTGATAATAATATAAAATATGTACTGTATAGTACTAACAAACTACATTAAACTTTTAAGCATTAAAGTTGTGTATTTGGTTTCGAAAGTGTCTCTTTCGTGTTTTTTATGATTGAAAGTTAAAGTTTTGAATGCGATATTTTTATTTTATAAATACTAACAAAATCGATTATCTCAATATTCTAAACCAATAACCAAGTGATGACATTGTGAAGATCTAGATCTAGATTTCGTGTTAGCCGTACAGCACGTTGATTTTTTTAACATTTCAGCGATAAAGATATAAATTCAAAAATTGAACCGAAGTGGTGAAGTGGTTTCTAATAAATAGCGATATTTTGAATCCATCCTTATCCCATACTTTTCCAAACTTTTTTGGCTGACTGCCCATGACAAGCTCCTTCTACACAAGGCATAAAAAACAATCAAAAGTATCAAGTTTCCTCCTTTTGTTTTGCTAACAGAAAAATGATGTATGGATTAAGATTATATCTATACCTTACGAGTAACCCAAATGGAATTTTGGATAATTTTGACATATTTTTATCGCATTTTTTTAAAAATATTTTTTAATCTTTTATCAATAAGGGCAGTAATATTATTATTATTAAATATAATTATACGTCGACACGGAGAAAATAATCATACGGGAATACATAGTTCGTTGCTAGCAACAACACCCCGTCGATTAATGTTACGATATTCTGCGCATTTTGCCATAATGGGCTCAGAAGTGAATGGGAATTACAATGTAACGTATCTCCGTTGATTGTTATGGGATTGTGTACGGGTTTTGTTTTTACACAATAGAGACATCGGACTAATGTGAAACCTTTCTTCTTTACAGGACCCGCGAACCCGAGATTTTACTACCCAGGATTTTTCCTAAGAAGATAGAAATAACTCCTAGACGAAACGAACAGCATACGACGAATATGTACAAATGTCATTTAGGAATTATAATCATTTGTAACATACGCGCACAAAATCCATATAAGTACCTAGATAAATAAAATTGTATAAATTAGAAGGTTATATTTATACAGAATGTTAATTTAAAAAATAATCTTGTACCTATGAAACTGTGATAAGAATATAGCTGCTTAAATTCATCATGTAATTTAAAGATTTTTATATTGTAAATTAAGTATGTCTGATGATTCTATGGGAATAAATGTACTGTATAGAAGTTGGGATAACGTGAATTGCATGTAAATATAAATTTAAAGTTAATGAGCGTTTAATTTTAATTCTGTGCAACTTCATTTAACATTACGCTTGTGTCCTTTGGTAGCTTGGACTAAAACTCTTACCTACTGTACCACCTAGAATGTAAAAGTGAAAATCAAATTCCTGTTTAGAATGTTAACTATTTGTGGTTATACCAACTTCAGGAACGTAAAAAAATACGGTTTTGCTAAAATAAATCAGGTATGAACTCAAGTCTTTCTCTGATGGTGCTCTATTAATATTGAGTCAATAGTCTTTTTACACGATTATCATAATTATTCTAGATGGACTACTTAAAAAAAAACCTTTTAACTTCATAGGTATTTTAAAGTTTATTTGGAATTATCTTTATAACACACTTTACGCACTTCTTACTTTTCTAATCTTTTCTAATTTGGCATACACTTTGGACTAATTTTAACTAATATTGTATATACACTAAATTGGAATGACTGGCTTTTTTTTAGTTCTGGTTATCCTAGACTCTGATTACCCCGTAAAGGAAAAATATGTGATTTATATATCTATGTATGACACTAAACAAATAAAAACAAAATTAGGTTCAGTAATGGTTTAAAAACGATCAAAAAGAAACTTGATCAACTTGAGTAAACGTTACATGATTACAGTGCCATTATTTTATTTTACGCACATTTCTCTCTTATTTTATTTTAACAAAAAAACTTTACAGTAAGATGACAAGATAGTAAAGGTAAATGAGATTTGCGTGCACAGATGCGGTGGTGAGGCACTTTCATAGCGTTTCATGATCCATTTCACCACCTGAACGAAACTCAGACAAGCCGGGACATCGTTGATGCTCATGGATAAGCCTTTAATAAGTTTTTTTTATAACTTAGAAGCTATGATACAATGTAAATTATTGTTTTATTTTGTAGTTTTAGCTGCAATTGCAAAATGAAAAACTAGAGCGTTTCTAAAAAAAACTACGTAAATTTAATGCTGGTAGATTTTTTTTTATAATTATGGATGGCATTAGTACCTACCTAGTGCTGAATAAAATAAAACAAAAAACTAAAACAATGAAATTTACAATTGTTTATTTCTGATTACAAAATCATCTTAAAAATAAAAATACAACTGAATAGAGAACCACATCCTTTTTGAAGTCGTTTAAAAAAATTATGTGTACCTAATTCAAAAGTCTCAATTTTTATATCTAAAACGTTCCATAGCACTGAAACTATACAATACAAATACAGTAAGCCCGAGTCCACACTAGACTATCTATGTAAAGTAAAACTAAAGAGGGGATCTTAAATATGGGGCTGGTTTAGAATTAGATTCGTTTTTCGGCTGCAGCCCATCACTATCCCGCGTCCCACAATCTGCTTTGTATTCAGAATACGGTTATTATATCCGAATGTGTCACCACCGCGTCTCGGCGATACCTCGGCTTACCTTCAAAGACGTTGGATGCACAATTTTCGGAGAAAAGTCTTTTGATATTCAAATCATGGAACGGATCCGTCCGAAATTGGTGGTTTATCCATAACTCTATTTTTTGCAGCTTCATTTGTTTTCTTTTACTAACGCAGGCAAAACATTGCCAACTGGTAAATTACCTAAGCAAATTTAAATTAGGTAGGTATATGTTACTTTAAAAATCGCGTCTGGTGTTACATAGGTACATTGATTACTATGAGTCTGTCTGTAATTTATCTACTTTTTTAACATTTTCGTTCAAAAACTAATGTACACATAGAGAATACGATTTAAATATTTATGACTGTGTACTTTATCAATATATACTTAACTACAGAAATACTATAAACTTTACAGCTTATGTTTTTAATAACACAATACATGGAAAACGATTTAAGGAAATAAAAATCACACATACCCAATAATGACGTATTGAATGTTAAATGTTTTATGATTATGTGTAACGTGCCTTCTTTCCTAAACTTACGAGTATGAGAGGAATTGTTAACAGAAAAACGACGGATTACAATCGAAACAGGTTACAATGGAGTTAAGAAATATATAATCAAATCAAGAAATACAGCGAGGACCATGTTGAAATATACAGTTTTTGATTTAAGTTTGAAGTCAACACTAGGTCGCAATATCTTATTCAAATAAAATGAGAAGTCTGCTATTGTAGAAAAAAATACAAAGGCAAATGTCCAAGTGACAAAAATAAACGAATATTAAGTTAATACAAACACTCAATTAGAGTGGATTGGAACTCTGAAAATTTTGAAATCAAAAATACAAAATGGTCGTCAAGAGATAATGAAGTTATTAATGAAGAAGGAGT